>JAYJMM010000117.1:0-2400000 GCA_037349105.1 Limnomonas spitsbergensis
GGTGCCGATGCCGATGCCGATGCCGATGCCGATGCGATGCCGATGCCGATGCCGATGCCGATGCCGATGCACGATGCCGATGCCGATGCCGATGCCGATGCCGATGCCGATGCCGATGCCGATGCCGATGCCGATGCGATGCCGATGCCGATGCCGATGCCGATGCCGATGCCGATGCCGATGCCGATGCGATGCCGATGCCGATGCCGATGCCGATGCCGATGCGATGCCGATGCCGATGCCGATGCCGATGCCGATGCCGATGCGATTGCCGATGCCGATGCCGATGCCGATGCCCGATGCGATGCCGATGCCGATGCCGATGCCGATGCCCCGAGCCGATGCCGATGCCGATGCCGATGCCGATGCCGATGCCGATGCGATGCCGATGCCGATGCCGATGCCGATGCCGAGAATGCCGATGCGATTGCCCGATGCCGATGCCGATGCCGATGCCGATGCGATGCCGATGCCGATGCCGATGCCGATGCCGATGCCGATGCGATGCCGATGCGATGCCGATGCCGATGCCGATGCCGATGCCGATGCCGATGCCGATGCCGATGCGATGCCGATGCCGATGCCGATGCCCGATGCCGATGCCGATGCGATGCCGATGCCGATGCCGATATGCCGATGCCGATGCCGATGCCGATGCCGATGCCGATGCCCTGCCGATGCCGATGCCGATGCCGATGCGATGCCGATGCGATGCCGATGCCGATGCCGATGCCGATGCCGATGCCGATGCCGATGCGATGCCGATGCCGATGCCGATGCCGATGCCGATGCCGATGCCGATGCCGATGCCGATGCCGATGCCGATGCCGATGCCGATGCGATGCCGATGCCGATGCGATGCCGATGCCGATGCCGATGCCGATGCCGATGCCGATGCCGATGCCGATGCCGATGCCGATGCCGATGCCGATGCCGATGCGATGCCGATGCCGATGCCGATGCCGATGCCGATGCCGATGCCGATGCCGATGCCGATGCCGATGCGATGCCGATGCGATGCCGATGCCGATGCCGATGCCGATGCCGATGCCGATGCCGATGCCGATGCCGATGCCGATGCCGATGCCGATGCCGATGCCGATGCGATGCCGATGCCGATGCCGATGCCGATTGCCGATGCCGATGCCGATGCCGATGCCGATGCCGATGCCGATGCCGATGCCGATGCCGATGCCGATGCCGATGCCGATGCGATGCCGATGCCGATGCGATGCCGATGCGATGCCGATGCGATGCCGATGCCGATGCCGATGCCGATGCCGATGCCGATGCCGATGCCGATGCCGATGCCGATGCCGATGCGATGCCGATGCCGATGCCGATGCCGATGCCGATGCCGATGCGATGCCGATGCCGATGCCGATGCCGATGCCGATGCCGATGCGATGCCGATGCCGATGCCGATGCCGATGCGATGCCGATGCCGATGCCGATGCCGATGCCGATGCCGATGCCGATGCCGATGCCGATGCCATGATGCCGATGCGATGCCGATGCGATGCCGATGCCGATGCCGATGCGATGCCGATGCCGATGCCGATGCCGATGCGATGCCGATGCCGATGCCGATGCCGATGCCGATGCCGATGCCGATGCCGATGCCGATGCCGATGCCGATGCCGATGCCGATGCCGATGCCGATGCCGATGCGATGCGATGCCGATGCCGATGCCGATGCCGATGCCGATGCCGATGCCGATGCCGATGCCCGATGCCGATGCCGATGCCGATGCCGATGCCGATGCCGATGCCGATGCGATGCCGATGCCGATGCGATGCGATGCCGATGCCGATGCCGATGACGATGCCGATGCGATGCCGATGCCGATGCCGATGCCGATGCGATGCCGATGCCGATGCCGATGCCGATGCCGATGCCGATGCCGATGCCGATGCGATGCCGATGCCGATGCCGATGCGATGCCGATGCCGATGCCGATGCCGATGCCGATGCCGATGCCGATGCCGATGCGATGCCGATGCCGATGCCGATGCCGATGCGATGCCGATGCCGATGCCGATGCCGATGCCGATGCCGATGCCGATGCCGATGCCGATGCCGATGCCGATGCCGATGCCGATGCCGATGCCGATGCCGATGCCGATGCCGATGCGATGCCGATGCCGATGCCGATGCCGATGCCGATGCCGATGCCGATGCCGATGCCGATGCCGATGCCGATGCCGATGCGATGCCGATGCCGATGCCGATGCCGATGCCGATGCCGATGCGATGCCGATGCCGATGCCGATGCCGATGCGATGCCGATGCCGATGCCGATGCCGATGCCGATGCCGATGCCGATGCCGATGCCGATGCCGATGCCGATGCCGATGCCGATGCCGATGCGATTGATGCCGATGCCGATGCCGATGCGATGCCGATGCCGATGCCGATGCCGATGCCGATGCCGATGCCGATGCCGATGCGATGCCGATGCCGATGCCGATGCCGATGCCGATGCCGATGCCGATGCCGATGCGATGCCGATGCCGATGCCGATGCCGATGCCGATGCCGATGCCGATGCCGATGCCGATGCCGATGCCGATGCCGATGCCGATGCCGATGCCGATGCCGATGCGATGCCGATGCCGATGCCGATGCCGATGCCGATGCCGATGCCGATGCCGATGCCGATGCCGATGCCGATGCCGATGCCGATGCCGATGCCGATGCGATGCCGATGCCGATGCCGATGCCGACGATGCCGATGCCGATGCCGATGCCGATGCCGATGCCGATGCCGATGCCGATGCCGATGCGATGCCGATGCCGATGCCGATGCGATGCCGATGCCGATGCCGATGCCGATGCCGATGCCGATGCGATGCCGATGCCGATGCCGATGCGATGCCGATGCCGATGCCGATGCCGATGCGATGCCGATGCCGATGCGATGCCGATGCGATGCCGATGCCGATGCCGATGCCGATGCCGATGCCGATGCCGATGCCGATGCCGATGCCGATGCCGATGCCGATGCCGATGCCGATGCGATGCCGATGCCGATGCGATGCCGATGCCGATGCCGATGCCGATGCCGATGCGATGCCGATGCCGATGCCGATGCCGATGCCGATGCCGATGCGATGCCGATGCCGATGCCGATGCCGATGCCGATGCCGATGCCGATGCCGATGCCGATGCCGATGCCGAAGATGCCGATGCCGATGCCGATGCCGATGCCGATGCCGATGCGATGCCGATGCCGATGCCGATGCCGATGCCGATGCCGATGCCGATGCGATGCGATGCCGATGCCGATGCCGATGCCGATGCGATGCCGATGCCGATGCCGATGCCGATGCGATGCCGATGCCGATGCCGATGCGATGCCGATGCCGATGCCGATGCGATGCCGATGCCGATGCCGATGCCCCCGATGCCGATGCCGATGCCGATGCCGATGCCGATGCCGATGCGATGCCGATGCCGATGCCGATGCGAGCCGATGCGATGCCGATGCCGATGCCGATGCCGATGCCGATGCCGATGCCGATGCCGATGCCGATGCCGATGCGATGCCGATGCCCCGATGCCGATGCCGATGCCGATGCCGATGCGATGCCGATGCCGATGCCGATGCCGATGCCGATGCGATGCCGATGCCGATGCCGATGCGATGCCGATGCCGATGCGATGCCGATGCCGATGCCGATGCCGATGCCGATGCCGATGCCGATGCCGATGCCGATGCCGATGCCGATGCCGATGCGATGCCGATGCCGATGCCGATGCCGATGCGATGCCGATGCCGATGCCGATGCCGATGCCGATGCCGATGCCGATGCCGATGCCGATTGCCGATGCCGATGCCGATGCGATGCCGATGCCGATGCCGATGCCGATGCCGATGCCGATGCCGATGCCGATGCGATGCCGATGCCGATGCCGATGCCGATGCCGATGCCGATGCCGATGCCGATGCCGATGCCGATGCCGATGCCGATGCCGATGCCGATGCGATGCCGATGCCGATGCCGATGCGATGCCGATGCCGATGCCGATGCGATGCCGATGCCGATGCCGATGCCGATGCCGATGCCGATGCCGATGCCGATGCCGATGCCGATGCCGATGCCGATGCGATGCCGATGCCGATGCCGATGCCGATGCCGATGCCGATGCCGATGCCGATGCCGATGCGATGCCGATGCCGATGCCGATGCCGATGCCGATGCGATGCCGCCGATGCCGATGCCGATGCCGATGCCGATGCCGATGCCGATGCCGATGCCGATGCCGATGCCGATGCCGATGCGATGCCGATGCGATGCCGATGCGATGCCGATGCCGATGCGATGCCGATGCCGATGCGATGCCGATGCCGATGCCGATGCCGATGCCGATGCCGATGCCGATGCCGATGCCGATGCGATGCCGATGCCGATGCCGATGCCGATGCCGATGCCGATGCCTGCCGATGCCGATGCCGATGCCGATGCCGATGCCGATGCCGATGCCGATGCGATGCCGATGCCGATGCCGATGCCGATGCCGATGCCGATGCCGATGCCGATGCCGATGCCGATGCCGATGCCGATGCCGATGCCGATGCCGATGCCGATGCCGATGCCGATGCCGATGCCGATGCCGATGCCGATGCCGATGCCGATGCCGATGCCGATGCCGATGCGATGCCGATGCCTGCCTGCCGATGCCGATGCCGATGCCGATGCCGATGCCGATGCGATATGCCGATGCCGATGCCGATGCGATTGCCGATGCCGATGCGATGCCGATGCCGATGCCGATGCCGATGCCGATGCGATGCCGATGCCGATGCCGATGCCGATGCCGATGCCGATGCCGATGCCGATGCCGATGCCGATGCCGATGCCGATGCCGATGCGATGCCGATGCCGATGCGATGCCGAGCCGATGCCGATGCCGATGCCGATGCCGATGCCGATGCCGATGCCGATGCCGATGCGATGCCGATGCCGATGCCGATGCCGATGCCGATGCCGATGCCGATGCCGATGCGATGCCGATGCCGATGCCGATGCCGATGCCGATGCCGATGCGATGCCGATGCCGATGCCGATGCCGATGCCGATGCCGATGCCGATGCCGATGCCGATGCCGATGCCGATGCCGATGCCGATGCCGATGCCGATGCCGATGCGATGCGATGCCGATGCCGATGCCGATGCCGATGCCGATGCCGATGCCGATGCCGATGCCGATGCCGATGCCGATGCGATGCCGATGCCGATGCCGATGCCGATGCCGATGCCGATGCCGATGCCGATGCCGATGCCGATGCCGATGCCGATGCCGATGCCGATGCGATGCCGATGCCGATGCCGATGCCGATGCCGATGCCGATGCCGATGCCGATGCCGATGCCGATGCCGATGCCGATGCCGATGCCGATGCCGATGCCGATGCGATGCCGATGCCGATGCCGATGCCGATGCCGATGCCGATGCCGATGCCGATGCGATGCCGATGCCCGATGCCGATGCCGATGCCGATGCCGATGCGATGCCGATGCCGATGCCGATGCCGATGCGATGCCGATGCCGATGCCGATGCCGATGCGATGCCGATGCCGATGCCGATGCCGATGCCGATGCCGATGCCGATGCCGATGCCGATGCGATGCCGATGCCGATGCCGATGCCGATGCCGATGCCGATGCCGATGCCGATGCGATGCCGATGCCGATGCCGATGCCGATGCGATGCCGATGCCGATGCCGATGCCGATGCCGATGCCGATGCCGATGCCGATGCCGATGCGATGCCGATGCCGATGCCGATGCGATGCCGATGCCGATGCCGATGCCGATGCCTGCCGATGCCGATGCCGATGCGATGCCGATGCGATGCCGATGCCGATGCCGATGCCGATGCGATGCCGATGCCGATGCCGATGCCGATGCCGATGCCGATGCCGATGCCGATGCCGATGCCGATGCCGATGCCGATGCCGATGCCGATGCCGATGCCGATGCCGATGCCGATGCCGATGCCGATGCCGATGCCGATGCCGATGCGATGCCGATGCGATGCCGATGCCGATGCCGATGCCGATGCCGATGCCGATGCCGATGCCGATGCCGATGCCGATGCCGATGCCGATGCCGATGCCGATGCCGATGCCGATGCCGATGCCGATGCGATGCCGATGCCGATGCCGATGCCGATGCGATGCCGATGCCGATGCGATGCCGATGCCGATGCCGATGCCGATGCGATGCGATGCCGATGCCGATGCCGATGCCGATGCCGATGCCGATGCCGATGCGATGCCGATGCCGATGCCGATGCCGATGCCGATGCCGATGCCGATGCCGATGCCGATGCCGATGCCGATGCCGATGCGATGCCGATGCCGATGCGATGCCGATGCCGATGCCGATGCGATGCCGATGCCGATGCGATGCCGATGCCGATGCGATGCCGATGCCGATGCCGATGCCGATGCCGATGCCGATGCCGATGCCGATGCCGATGCCGATGCCGATGCCCCCGATGCCGATGCCGATGCCGATGCCGATGCGATGCCGATGCCGATGCGATGCCGATGCCGATGCCGATGCCGATGCCGATGCCGATGCCGATGCCGATGCCGATGCCGATGCCGATGCCCTGCGATGCCGATGCCGATGCCGATGCCGATGCCGATGCCGATGCCGATGCCGATGCCGATGCCGATGCGATGCCGATGCCGATGCGATGCCGATGCCGATGCCCCGATGCCGATGCCGATGCCGATGCGATGCCGATGCGATGCCGATGCCGATGCCGATGCCCCGATGCCGATGCGATGCCGATGCCGATGCCGATGCGATGCGATGCCGATGCCGATGCCGATGCCGATGCCGATGCCGATGCGATGCCGATGCCGATGCCGATGCCGATGCCGATGCCGATGCCGATGCCGATGCCGATGCCGATGCCTGCGATGCCGATGCCGATGCCGATGCCGATGCCGATGCCGATGCCGATGCCGATGCCGATGCCGATGCCGATGCGATGCCGATGCCGATGCGATGCCGATGCCGATGCCGATGCCGATGCCGATGCCGATGCGATGCCGATGCCGATGCCGATGCCGATGCCGATGCGATGCCGATGCCGATGCCGATATGCCGATGCCGATGCGATGCCGATGCCGATGCCGATGCCGATGCCGATGCCGATGCCGATGCCGATGCCGATGCGATGCCGATGCCGATGCCGATGCCGATGCCGATGCCGATGCCGATGCCGATGCGATGCCGATGCCGATGCCGATGCCGATGCGATGCCGATGCCGATGCCGATGCCGATGCCGATGCCGATGCCGATGCCGATGCGATGCCGATGCCGATGCCGATGCCGATGCCGATGCCGATGCCGATGCCGATGCGATGCCGATGCGATGCGATGCCGATGCCGATGCCGATGCCGATGCCGATGCCGATGCCGATGCCGATGCCGATGCCGATGCCGATGCGATGCCGATGCCGATGCCGATGCCGATGCCGATGCGATGCCGATGCCGATGCCGATGCCGATGCCGATGCCGATGCCGATGCGATGCCGATGCCGATGCCGATGCGATGCCGATGCGATGCCCGCCGATGCCGATGCCGATGCCGATGCCGATGCCGATGCCGATGCCGATGCCGATGCCGATGCCGATGCCGATGCCGATGCGATGCCGATGCCGATGCGATGCCGATGCCGATGCCGATGCCGATGCCGATGCCGATGCCGATGCCGATGCCGATGCGATGCCGATGCCGATGCCGATGCGATGCCGATGCCGATGCCGATGCCGATGCCGATGCCGATGCCGATGCCGATGCCGATGCCGATGCGATGCCGATGCCGATGCCGATGCCGATGCCGATGCCGATGCCGATGCCGATGCCGATGCCGATGCCGATGCCGATGCCGATGCGATGCCGATGCCGATGCCGATGCCGATGCCGATGCCGATGCCGATGCCGATGCCGATGCGATGCGATGCCGATGCCGATGCCGATGCCCGATGCCGATGCCGATGCCGATGCCGATGCGATGCCGATGCCGATGCCGATGCCGATGCCGATGCCGATGCCGATGCCGATGCCGATGCCCGATGCCGATGCCGATGCCGATGCCGATGCCGATGCGATGCCGATGCCGATGCCGATGCCGATGCCGATGCGATGCCGATGCCGATGCCGATGCCGATGCGATGCCGATGCCGATTGACGATGCCGATGCCGATGCCGATGCCGATGCCGATGCCGATGCCGATGCCGATGCCGATGCCGATGCCGATGCCGATGCCGATGCCGATGCGATGCCGATGCCGATGCCGATGCCGATGCGATGCCGATGCCGATGCCGATGCCGATGCCGATGCCGATGCGATGCCGATGCGATGCCGATGCCGATGCCGATGCCGATGCCGATGCCGATGCCGATGCCGATGCCGATGCCGATGCGATGCGATGCCGATGCCGATGCCGATGCGATGCCGATGCCCCGATGCCGATGCCGATGCCGATGCCGATGCCGATGCCGATGCCGATGCCGATGCCGATGCGATGCCGATGCCGATGCCGATGCGATGCCGATGCCGATGCCGATGCCGATGCCGATGCCGATGCCGATGCCGATGCCGATGCCGATGCCGATGCCGATGCCGATGCCGATGCCGATGCCGATGCCGATGCCGATGCCGATGCCGATGCGATGCCGATGCCGATGCCGATGCCGATGCCGATGCCGATGCCGATGCGATGCCGATGCCGATGCCGATGCCGATGCCGATGCGATGCCGATGCGATGCCGATGCCGATGCCGATGCCGATGCGATGCCGATGCCGATGCCGATGCCGATGCGATGCCGATGCCGATGCCGATGCCGATGCCGATGCCGATGCCGATGCCGATGCCGATGCCTGCCGATGCCGATGCCGATGCCGATGCCGATCGATGCGATGCCGATGCGATGCCGATGCCGATGCCGATGCCGATGCCGATGCCGATGCGATGCCGATGCCGATTGCCGATGCCGATGCCGATGCCGATGCCGATGCCGATGCGATGCCGATGCCGATGCCGATGCCGATGCCGATGCCGATGCCGATGCCGATGCCGATGCCGATGCCGATGCCGATGCCGATGCCGATGCCGATGCGATGCCGATGCCGATGCCGATGCCGATGCCGATGCCGATGCCGATGCGATGCCGATGCCGATGCCGATGCCGATGCCGAATGCGATGCCGATGCCGATGCGATGCCGATGCCGATGCCGATGCCGATGCCGATGCCGATGCCGATGCCGATGCGATGCCGATGCCGATGCCGATGCCGATGCCGATGCCGATGCCGATGCCGATGCCGATGCCGATGCGATGCCGATGCCGATGCGATGCCGATGCCGATGCCGATGCCGATGCCGATGCCGATGCCGATGCCGATGCCGATGCCGATGCCGATGCCGATGCCGATGCCGATGCCGATGCCGATGCCGATGCCGATGCCGATGCCGATGCCGATGCCGATGCCGATGCCGATGCCGATGCCGATGCCGATGCCGATGCCGATGCCGATGCCGATGCCGATGCCGATGCCGATGCCGATGCCGATGCCGATGCCGATGCCGATGCCGATGCCGATGCCGATGCCGATGCCGATGCCGATGCCGATGCCGATGCCGATGCCGATGCCGATGCCGATGCCGATGCGATGCGATGCCGATGCCCCGATGCCGATGCCGATGCCGATGCCGATGCCGATGCGATGCCGATGCCGATGCCGATGCCGATGCCGATGCCGATGCCGATGCCGATGCCGATGCCGATGCCGATGCCGATGCCGATGCCGATGCCGATGCCGATGCCGATGCCGATGCCGATGCGATGCCGATGCCGATGCCGATGCCGATGCCGATGCCGATGCGATGCCGATGCGATGCCGATGCCGATGCCGATGCCGATGCCGATGCCGATGCCGATGCGATGCCGATGCCGATGCCGATGCCGATGCGATGCCGATGCCGATGCCGATGCCGATGCCGATGCGATGCCGATGCCGATGCCGATGCCGATGCCGATGCCGATGCCGATGCCGATGCCGATGCCGATGCCGATGCCGATGCCGATGCCGATGCCGATGCCGATGCCGATGCCGATGCCGATGCCGATGCCGATGCCGATGCCGATGCCGATGCCGATGCCGATGCCGATGCCGATGCCGATGCGATGCCGATGCGACCGATGCCGATTGCCGATGCCGATGCCGATGCCGATGCGATGCCGATGCCGATGCCGATGCCGATGCCGATGCGATGCCGATGCCGATGCCGATGCCGATGCCGATGCCGATGCCGATGCGATGCCGATGCCGATGCGATGCCGATGCCGATGCCGATGCCGATGCCGATGCCGATGCCGATGCCGATGCCGATGCCGATGCCGATGCCGATGCCGATGCCGATGCCGATGCCGATGCCGATGCCGATGCGATGCCGATGCCGATGCCGATGCCGATGCCGATGCCGATGCCGATGCCGATGCCGATGCCGATGCCGATGCGATGCCGATGCCGATGCCGATGCCGATGCCGATGCCGATGCCGATGCCGATGCCGATGCCGATGCCGATGCGATGCGATGCCGCCGATGCCGATGCCGATGCCGATGCCGATGCGATGCCGATGCCGATGCGATGCCGATGCCGATGCCGATGCCGATGCCGATGCCGATGCCGATGCCGATGCCGATGCCGATGCCGATGCCGATGCCGATGCCGATGCCGATGCGATGCCGATGCCGATGCGATGCCGATGCCGATGCCGATGCCGATGCCGATGCCGATGCGATGCCGATGCCGATGCCGATGCCGATGCCGATGCCCGATGCGATGCCGATGCGACGATGCCGATGCCGATGCGATGCCGATGCCGATGCCGATGCCGATGCCGATGCCGATGCCCGATGCCGATGCCGATGCCGATGCCGATGCCGATGCCGATGCCGATGCCGATGCCGATGCCGATGCCGATGCCGATGCCGATGCGATGCCGATGCCGATGCCGATGCCGATGCGATGCCGATGCCGATGCCGATGCCGATGCCGATGCCGATGCCGATGCCGATGCCGATGCCGATGCCGATGCCGATGCCGATGCCGATGCCGATGCCGATGCCGATGCCGATGCCGATGCGATGCCGATGCCGATGCCGATGCCGATGCGATGCCGATGCCGATGCCGATGCCGATGCGATGCCGATGCCGATGCCGATGCCGATGCCGATGCCGATGCGATGCCGATGCGATGCCGATGCCGATGCCGATGCCGATGCCGATGCCGATGCGATGCCGATGCCGATGCGATGCCGATGCCGATGCCGATGCCGATGCCGATGCCGATGCCGATGCCGATGCCGATGCCGATGCGATGCCGATGCCGATGCCGATGCCGATGCCGATGCCGATGCCGATGCCGATGCCGATGCCGATGCCGATGCCGATGCCGATGCCGATGCCGATGCCGATGCCGATGCCGATGCCGATGCGATGCCGATGCCGATGCGATGCCGATGCCGATGCCGATGCCGATGCCGATGCCGATGCCGATGCCGATGCCGATGCGATGCCGATGCCGATGCCGATGCCGATGCGATGCCGATGCCGATGCCGATGCCGATGCGATGCCGATGCGATGCCGATGCCGATGCCGATGCCGATGCCGATGCCGATGCCGATGCCGATGCCGATGCCGATGCCGATGCGATGCCGATGCGATGCCGATGCCGATGCCGATGCCGATGCCGATGCCGATGCCGATGCCGATGCCGATGCCGATGATTGCGATGCCGATGCCGATGCCGATGCCGATGCCGATGCCGATGCGATGCCGATGCCGATGCCGATGCCGATGCCGATGCCGATGCCGATGCCGATGCCGATGCCGATGCCGATGCCGATGCCGATGCCGATGCCGATGCCGATGCCATGCCGATGCCGATGCCGATGCCGATGCCGATGCCGATGCCGATGCGATGCCGATGCCGATGCCGATGCGATGCCGATGCCGATGCCGATGCCGATGCGATGCCGATGCCGATGCCGATGCCGATGCCGATGCCGATGCCGATGCCGATGCCGATGCCGATGCCGATGCCGATGCCGATGCCGATGCCGATGCCGATGCCCGCCGATGCCGATGCCGATGCCGATGCCGATGCCGATGCCGATGCCGATGCCGATGCCGATGCCGATGCCGATGCCGATGCCGATGCCGATGCCGATGCCGATGCCGATGCCGATGCGATGCCGATGCGATGCCGATGCCGATGCCGATGCCGATGCCGATGCCGATGCCGATGCCGATGCCGATGCCGATGCCGATGCGATGCCGATGCCGATGCGATGCCGAGCGATGCCGATGCCGATGCCGATGCCGATGCCGATGCGATGCCGATGCCGATGCCGATGCCGATGCCGATGCCGATGCCGATGCCGATGCCGATGCCGATGCGACCCGATGCCGATGCCGATGCCGATGCCGATGCCGATGCCGATGCCGATGCCGATGCGATGCCCGATGCCGATGCCGATGCCGATGCCGATGCCGATGCCGATGCCGATGCCGATGCCGATGCCGATGCCGATGCCGATGCCGATGCCGATGCCGATGCCGATGCCGATGCCGATGCCGATGCCGATGCCGATGCCGATGCCGATGCGATGCCGATGCCGATGCCGATGCCGATGCGATGCCGATGCCGATGCCGATGCCGATGCCGATGCCGATGCCTGCCGATGCCGATGCCGATGCGATGCCGATGCCGATGCCGATGCCGATGCCGATGCCGATGCCGATGCCGATGCCGATGCCGATGCCGATGCGATGCGATGCGATGCCGATGCCGATGCCGATGCCGATGCCGATGCCGATGCCGATGCCGATGCCGATGCGATGCCGATGCCGATGCCGATGCCGATGCCGATGCCGATGCCGATGCCGATGCCGATGCCGATGCCGATGCCGATGCCGATGCGATGCCGATGCCGATGCGATGCCGATGCCGATGCCGATGCCGATGCCGATGCCGATGCGATGCCGATGCCGATGCCGATGCCGATGCCGATGCCGATGCCGATGCCGATGCCGATGCCGATGCCGATGCCGATGCCGATGCCGATGCCGATGCCGATGCCGATGCCGATGCCGATGCGATGCCGATGCCGATGCCGATGCCGATGCGATGCCGATGCCGATGCCGATGCCGATGCCGATGCCGATGCCGATGCCGATGCCGATGCGATGCGATGCCGATGCCGATGCCGATGCGATGCCGATGCCGATGCCGATGCCGATGCCGATGCGATGCCGATGCCGATGCCGATGCCGATGCCGATGCCGATGCCGATGCCGATGCGATGCCGATGCCGATGCCGATGCCATGCCGATGCCGATGCCGATGCCGATGCCGATGCCGATGCCGATGCCGATGCCGATGCCGATGCCGATGCCGATGCCGATGCCGATGCCGATGCCGATGCGATGCCGATGCCGCCGATGCGATGCCGATGCCGATGCCGATGCGATGCCGATGCCGATGCCGATGCCGATGCCGATGCCGATGCCGATGCCGATGCCGATGCCGATGCCGATGCCGATGCCGATGCCGATGCCGATGCGATGCCGATGCCGATGCCGATGCCGATGCGATGCCGATGCCGATGCCGACGATGCGATGCCGATGCCGATGCCGATGCCGATGCCGATGCCGATGCCGATGCCGATGCCGATGCGATGCCGATGCCGATGCCGATGCCGATGCCGATGCGATGCCGATGCCGATGCCGATGCCGATGCCGATGCCGATGCCGATGCCGATGCCGATGCCGATGCCGATGCGATGCCGATGCCGATGCCGATGCCGATGCCGATGCCGATGCCGATGCGATGCCGATGCCGATGCCGATGCCGATGCCGATGCCGATGCCGATGCCGATGCCGATGCCGATGCCGATGCCGATGCCGATGCCGATGCCGATGCGATGCCGATGCCGATGCGATGCCGATGCCGATGCCGATGCCGATGCCGATGCCGATGCCGATGCCGATGCCGATGCCGATGCCGATGCGATGCGATGCCGATGCCGATGCCGATGCCGATGCCGATGCCGATGCCGATGCCGATGCCGATGCCGATGCCGATGCCGATGCCGATGCCGATGCGATGCCGATGCCGATGCCGATGCCGATGCGATGCCGATGCCGATGCCGATGCCGATGCCGATGCCGATGCCGATGCCGATGCGATGCCGATGCCGATGCCGATGCCGATGCCGATGCCGATGCCGATGCCGATGCGATGCCGATGCCGATGCCGATGCGATGCGATGCCGATGCCGATGCGATGCCGATGCCGATGCCGATGCCGATGCCGATGCCGATGCCGATGCCGATGCCGATGCGATGCGATGCCGATGCCGATGCCGATGCCGATGCCGATGCGATGCCGATGCCGATGCCGATGCCGATGCCGATGCCGATGCCGATGCCGATGCCGATGCCGATGCCGATGCCGATGCCGATGCCGATGCCGATGCCGATGCCGATGCCGATGCGATGCCGATGCCGATGCCGATGCCGATGCCGATGCCGATGCCGATGCCCGATGCCGATGCCGATGCCGATGCCGATGCCGATGCCGATGCCGATGCCCCCGATGCCGATGCCGATGCCGATGCCGATGCCGATGCCGATGCCGATGCCGATGCGATGCCGATGCCGATGCCGATGCGATGCCGATGCCGATGCCGATGCCGATGCCGATGCCGATGCCGATGCGATGCCGATGCCGATGCCGATGCCGATGCCGATGCCGATGCCGATGCCGATGCCGATGCCGATGCCGATGCCGATGCCGATGCGATGCCGATGCCGATGCCGATGCGATGCCGATGCCGATGCCGATGCCGATGCCGATGCCGATGCCGATGCCGATGCCGATGCCTGCCGATGCCGATGCCGATGCCGATGCGATGCGATGCCGATGCCGATGCCGATGCCGATGCCGATGCCGATGCCGATGCGATGCCGATGCCGATGCCGATGCCGATGCCGATGCCGATGCCGATGCCGATGCCGATGCCGATGCGATGCCGATGCCGATGCCGATGCCGATGCCGATGCCGATGCCGATGCCGATGCCGATGCCGATGCCGATGCCGATGCGATGCCGATGCCGATGCCGATGCCGATGCCGATGCCGATGCCGATGCGATGCGATGCCGATGCCGATGCCGATGCCGATGCCGATGCCGATGCCGATGCCGATGCCGATGCCGATGCCGATGCCGATGCGATGCCGATGCCGATGCCGATGCCGATGCCGATGCCGATGCCGATGCCGATGCCGATGCCGATGCCGATGCCGATGCGATGCCGATGCCGATGCCGATGCCGATGCCGATGCCGATGCGATGCCGATGCCGATGCCGATGCCGATGCCGATGCCGATGCCGATGCCGATGCCGATGCCGATGCCGATGCCGATGCCGATGCCGATGCCGATGCGATGCCGATGCCGATGCCGATGCCGATGCCGATGCCGATGCCGATGCCGATGCCGATGCCGATGCGATGCCGATGCCGATGCCGATGCCGATGCCGATGCCGATGCCGATGCCGATGCCGATGCCCGATGCCGATGCCGATGCGATGCCGATGCGATGCCGATGCCGATGCCGATGCCGATGCCGATGCGATGCCGATGCCGATGCCGATGCCGATGCCGATGCGATGCCGATGCCGATGCCGATGCCGATGCCGATGCCGATGCCGATGCCGATGCCGATGCCGATGCCGATGCCGATGCCGATGCCGATGCCGATGCCGATGCCGACGATGCCGATGCCGATGCCGATGCCGATGCCGATGCCGATGCCGATGCCGATGCCGATGCCGATGCCGATGCCGATGCCGATGCCGATGCCGATGCCGATGCCGATGCCGATGCCGATGCGATGCCGATGCCGATCGATGCGATGCCGATGCCGATGCCGATGCCGATGCCGATGCCGATGCCGATGCCGATATGCCGATGCCGATGCCGATGCCGATGCCGATGCCGATGCCGATGCGATGCCGATGCCGATGCCGATGCCGATGCCGATGCCGATGCCGATGCCGATGCCGATGCCGATGCCGATGCGATGCCGATGCCGATGCCGATGCCGATGCCGATGCGATGCCGATGCCGATGCCGATGCGATGCCGATGCCGATGCCGATGCCGATGCCGATGCCGATGCCGATGCCGATGCCGATGCCGATGCCGATGCCGATGCCGATGCCGATGCCGATGCCGATGCCCGATGCCGATGCCGATGCCGATGCCGATGCCGATGCGATGCCGATGCGATGCCGATGCCGATGCCGATGCCGATGCCGATGCCGATGCCGATGCCGATGCCGATGCCGATGCCGATGCCGATGCCGATGCCGATGCCGATGCCGATGCCGATGCCGATGCCGATGCCGATGCCGATGCGATGCCGATGCCGATGCCGATGCCGATGCCGATGCCGATGCCGATGCCGATGCCGATGCCGATGCCGATGCCGATGCCGATGCCGATGCCGATGCCGATGCCGATGCCGATGCCGATGCCGATGCCGATGCCGATGCCGATGCCGATGCCGATGCCGATGCCGATGCCGATGCCGATGCCGATGCCGATGCCGATGCCGATGCCGATGCCGATGCCGATGCCCGCCGATGCGATGCCGATGCCGATGCGATGCCGATGCCGATGCGATGCCGATGCCGATGCCGATGCCGATGCCGATGCCGATGCCGATGCCGATGCCGATGCCGATGCCGATGCCGATGCCGATGCCGATGCCGATGCCGATGCCGATGCGATGCCGATGCCGATGCCGATGCCGATGCCGATGCCGATGCCGATGCGATGCCGATGCCGATGCCGATGCCGATGCCGATGCCGATGCCGATGCCGATGCCGATGCCGATGCCGATGCGATGCCGATGCCGATGCCGATGCCGATGCCGATGCCGATGCCGATGCCGATGCCGATGCCGATGCCGATGCCGATGCGATGCCGATGCCGATGCCGATGCCGATGCCGATGCCGATGCCGATGCCGATGCCGATGCCGATGCCGATGCCGATGCCGATGCCGATGCGATGCCGATGCCGATGCCGATGCCGATGCCGATGCCGATGCCGATGCCGATGCCGATGCCGATGCGATGCCGATGCCGATGCCGATGCCGATGCCGATGCCGATGCCGATGCGATGCCGATGCCGATGCCGATGCCGATGCCGATGCCGATGCCGATGCCGATGCCGATGCCGATGCGATGCCGATGCCGATGCCGATGCGATGCCGATGCCGATGCCGATGCGATGCCGATGCGATGCCGATGCCGATGCCGATGCCGATGCCGATGCCGATGCCGATGCCGATGCCGATGCCGATGCCGATGCCGATGCCGATGCCGATGCCGATGCCGATGCCGATGCCGATGCCGATGCCGATGCCGATGCGATGCCGATGCCGATGCCGATGCCGATGCCGATGCGATGCCGATGCCGATGCCGATGCCGATGCGATGCCGATGCCGATGCCGATGCCGATGCCGATGCCGATGCCGATGCCGATGCCGATGCGATGCCGATGCCGATGCCGATGCCGATGCCGATGCCGATGCCGATGCCGATGCCGATGCCGATGCCGATGCCGATGCCGATGCCGATGCCGATGCGATGCCGATGCCGATGCGATGCCGATGCCGATGCCGATGCCGATGCCGATGCCGATGCCGATGCCGATGCCGATGCGATGCCGATGCCGATGCCGATGCCGATGCCGATGCCGATGCCGATGCCGATGCCGATGCCGATGCCGATGCCGATGCCGATGCCGATGCCGATGCCGATGCCGATGCCGATGCCGATGCCGATGCCGATGCCGATGCCGATGCCGATGCCGATGCCGATGCCGATGCCGATGCGATGCCGATGCCGATGCCGATGCGATGCCGATGCCGATGCCGATGCCGATGCCGATGCCGATGCCGATGCCGATGCCGATGCCGATGCCGATGCCGATGCCGATGCCGATGCCGATGCCGATGCCGATGCCGATGCCGATGCCGATGCCGATGCCGATGCCGATGCCGATGCCGATGCCGATGCGATGCCGATGCGATGCCGATGCCGATGCCGATGCCGATGCCGATGCCGATGCCGATGCCGATGCCGATGCGATGCCGATGCCGATGCGATGCCGATGCCGATGCCGATGCCGATGCCGATGCCGATGCCGATGCCGATGCGATGCCGATGCCGATGCCGATGCCGATGCCGATGCCGATGCCGATGCCGATGCGATGCCGATGCCGATGCCGATGCCGATGCCGATGCCGATGCCGATGCCGATGCCGATGCCGATGCCGATGCCGATGCCGATGCCGATGCCGATGCCGATGCCGATGCCGATGCCGATGCCGATGCCGATGCCGATGCCGATGCCGATGCCGATGCCGATGCGATGCCGATGCCGATGCCGATGCCGATGCCGATGCCGATGCGATGCCGATGCCGATGCCGATGCCGATGCCGATGCCGATGCCGATGCCGATGCGATGCCGATGCCGATGCCGATGCCGATGCCGATGCCGATGCCGATGCGATGCCGATGCCGATGCCGATGCCGATGCCGATGCGATGCCGATGCCGATGCCGATGCCGATGCCGATGCGATGCCGATGCCGATGCCGATGCCGATGATGCCGATGCGATGCCGATGCCCCCGATGCCGATGCCGATGCCGATGCCGATGCCGATGCCGATGCCGATGCCGATGCCGATGCCGATGCCGATGCCGATGCCGATGCCGATGCCGATGCCGATGCCGATGCGATGCCGATGCCGATGCGATGCCGATGCCGATGCCGATGCCGATGCCGATGCCGATGCCGATGCCGATGCCGATGCCGATGCCGATGCCGATGCCGATGCCGATGCCGATGCCGATGCGATGCCGATGCCGATGCCGATGCCGATGCCGATGCCGATGCCGATGCGATGCCGATGCCGATGCCGATGCCGATGCCGGCCGATGCCGATGCCGATGCCGATGCCGATGCCGATGCCGATGCGATGCCGATGCCGATGCCGATGCCGATGCCGATGCCGATGCCGATGCCGATGCCGATGCCGATGCGATGCCGATGCCGATGCCGATGCCGATGCGATGCCGATGCCGATGCCGATGCCGATGCCGATGCCGATGCGATGCCGATGCCGATGCGATGCCGATGCCGATGCCGATGCCGATGCCGATGCCGATGCCGATGCCGATGCCGATGCCGATGCCGATGCCGATGCCGATGCCGATGCGATGCCGATGCCGATGCGATGCCGATGCCGATGCCGATGCCGATGCCGATGCGATGCCGATGCCGATGCCGATGCCGATGCCGATGCCGATGCCGATGCCGATGCGATGCCGATGCCGATGCCGATGCCGATGCCGATGCGATGCCGATGCCGATGCCGATGCCGATGCCGATGCCGATGCCGATGCCGATGCGATGCCGATGCCGATGCCGATGCCGATGCCGATGCCGATGCCGATGCCGATGCCGATGCCGATGCCGATGCCGATGCCGATGCCGATGCGATGCCGATGCCGATGCCGATGCCGATGCCGATGCCGATGCGATGCCCGATGCCGATGCCGATGCGATGCCGATGCCGATGCCGATGCCGATGCCGATGCCGATGCCGATGCCGATGCCGATGCCGATGCCGATGCCGATGCCGATGCCGATGCCGATGCGATGCCGATGCCGATGCCGATGCCGATGCCGATGCCGATGCCGATGCCGATGCGATGCCGATGCCGATGCCGATGCCGATGCCGATGCCGATGCCGATGCCGATGCCGATGCCGATGCCGATGCCGATGCCGATGCGATGCCGATGCCGATGCGATGCCGATGCCGATGCCGATGCCGATGCCGATGCCGATGCCGATGCCGATGCCGATGCCGATGCGATGCCGATGCCGATGCCGATGCCGATGCCGATGCCGATGCCGATGCCGATGCCGATGCGATGCCGATGCCGATGCCGATGCCGATGCCGATGCCGATGCCGATGCCGATGCCGATGCCGATGCCGATGCCGATGCCGATGCCGATGCCGATGCCGATGCCGATGCCGATGCCGATGCCGATGCCGATGCCGATGCCGATGCCGATGCCGATGCCCCGATGCCATGCCGATGCCGATGCCGATGCCGATGCGATGCCGATGCCGATGCCGATGCCGATGCCGATGCCCGATGCCGATGCCGATGCCGATGCCGATGCCGATGCCGATGCCGATGCCGATGCGATGCCGATGCCGATGCCGATGCCGATGCCGATGCCGATGCCGATGCCGATGCCGATGCCGATGCCGATGCCGATGCCGATGCCGATGCCGATGCGATGCCGATGCCGATGCCGATGCCGATGCCGATGCCGATGCCGATGCCGATGCCGATGCGATGCCGATGCCGATGCCGATGCCGATGCCGATGCGATGCCGATGCCGATGCCGATGCCGATGCCGATGCCGATGCCGATGCCGATGCCGATGCCGATGCCGATGCCGATGCCGATGCCGATGCGATGCCGATGCCGATGCCGATGCCGATGCCGATGCGATGCCGATGCCGATGCCGATGCCGATGCCGATGCCGATGCCGATGCCGATGCCGATGCCGATGCCGATGCCGATGCCGATGCCGATGCCGATGCCGATGCGATGCCGATGCCGATGCCGATGCCGATGCCGATGCCGATGCGATGCCGATGCCGATGCCGATGCCGATGCCGATGCCGATGCCGATGCGATGCCGATGCCGATGCCGATGCCGATGCCGATGCCGATGCCGATGCGATGCCGATGCCGATGCCGATGCCGATGCCGATGCCGATGCCGATGCCGATGCCGATGCCGATGCCGATGCCGATGCCGATGCCGATGCCGATGCCGATGCCGATGCCGATGCCGATGCCGATGCGATGCGATGCCGATGCCGATGCCGATGCCGATGCCGATGCCGATGCCGATGCCGATGCCGATGCCGATGCCGATGCCGATGCCGATGCCGATGCCGATGCCGATGCCGATGCCGATGCCGATGCCGATGCCGATGCCGATGCCGATGCCGATGCCGATGCCGATGCCGATGCCGATGCCGATGCGATGCCGATGCCGATGCCGATGCGATGCCGATGCCGATGCCGATGCGATGCCGATGCGATGCCGATGCCGATGCCCGATGCCGATGCCGATGCCGATGCCGATGCCGATGCCGATGCCGATGCCGATGCCGATGCCGATGCCGATGCCGATGCCGATGCCGATGCCGATGCCGATGCCGATGCCGATGCCGATGCGATGCCGATGCGATGCCGATGCCGATGCCGATGCCGATGCCGATGCCGATGCCGATGCCGATGCCGATGCCGATGCCGATGCCGATGCCGATGCCGATGCGATGCCGATGCCGATGCCGATGCCGATGCCGATGCCGATGCCGATGCGATGCCGATGCCGATGCCGATGCCGATGCCGATGCCGATGCCGATGCCGATGCCGATGCCGATGCCGATGCCGATGCCGATGCCGATGCCGATGCCGATGCCGATGCCGATGCGATGCGATGCCGATGCCGATGCCGATGCCGATGCGATGCCGATGCCGATGCCGATGCGATGCCGATGCCGATGCCGATGCCGATGCCGATGCCGATGCCGATGCGATGCCGATGCCGATGCCGATGCCGATGCCGATGCCGATGCCGATGCCGATGCCGATGCCGATGCGATGCCGATGCCGATGCCGATGCCGATGCCGATGCCGATGCCGATGCCGATGCCGATGCCGATGCCGATGCCGATGCCGATGCCGATGCCGATGCCGATGCCGATGCGATGCCGATGCCGATGCCGATGCCGATGCCGATGCCGATGCCGATGCCGATGCGATGCCGATGCCGATGCCGATGCCGATGCCGATGCCGATGCCGATGCGATGCCGATGCCGATGCCGATGCCGATGCCGATGCCGATGCCGATGCCGATGCCGATGCCGATGCCGATGCGATGCCGATGCCGATGCCGATGCCGATGCCGATGCCGATGCCGATGCCGATGCCGATGCCGATGCCGATGCCGATGCCGATGCCGATGCCGATGCCGATGCGATGCCGATGCCGATGCCGATGCCGATGCGATGCCGATGCCGATGCCGATGCCGATGCCGATGCCGATGCCGATGCCGATGCCGATGCGATGCCGATGCCGATGCCGATGCCGATGCCGATGCCGATGCCGATGCCGATGCCCGATGCCGATGCCGATGCCGATGCCGATGCCGATGCCGATGCGATGCCGATGCCGATGCCGATGCGATGCCGATGCCGATGCCGATGCGATGCCGATGCCGATGCCGATGCCGATGCCGATGCCGATGCCGATGCCGATGCCGATGCCGATGCCGATGCCGATGCCGATGCCGATGCCGATGCCGATGCCGATGCCGATGCCGATGCCGATGCCGATGCCGATGCCGATGCCGATGCCGATGCCGATGCGATGCCGATGCCGATGCCGATGCCGATGCCGATGCCGATGCCGATGCCGATGCCGATGCGATGCCGATGCCGATGCCGATGCCGATGCCGATGCCGATGCCGATGCCGATGCCGATGCCGATGCGATGCCGATGCCGATGCCGATGCCGATGCCGATGCCGATGCCGATGCCGATGCGATGCCGATGCCGATGCCGATGCCGATCCGATGCCGATGCCGATGCCGATGCCGATGCCGATGCCGATGCCGATGCCGATGCCGATGCGATGCGATGCCGATGCCGATGCGATGCCGATGCCGATGCCGATGCGATGCCGATGCCGATGCCGATGCCGATGCCGATGCCGATGCCGATGCCGATGCCGATGCCGATGCCGATGCCGATGCCGATGCCGATGCGATGCCGATGCCGATGCCGATGCCGATGCCGATGCCGATGCCGATGCCGATGCCGATGCCGATGCGATGCCGATGCCGATGCCGATGCCGATGCCGATGCCGATGCCGATGCGATGCCGATGCCGATGCCGATGCCGATGCCGATGCCGATGCCGATGCCGATGCCGATGCCGATGCCGATGCCGATGCCGATGCCGATGCCGATGCCGATGCCGATGCCGATGCCGATGCCGATGCCGATGCCGATGCCGATGCCGATGCCGATGCCGATGCCGATGCCGATGCCGATGCCGATGCCGATGCCGATGCCGATGCCGATGCCGATGCCGATGCCGATGCCGATGCCGATGCCGATGCCGATGCCGATGCCGATGCCGATGCCGATGCCGATGCCGATGCCGATGCCGATGCGATGCCGATGCCGATGCCGATGCCGATGCCGATGCCGATGCCGATGCCGATGCCGATGCCGATGCGATGCCGATGCCGATGCCGATGCCGATGCCGATGCCGATGCCGATGCCGCCGATGCCGATGCCGATGCCGATGCCGATGCGATGCCGATGCGATGCCGATGCCGATGCCGATGCCGATGCCGATGCCGATGCCGATGCCGATGCCGATGCCGATGCCGATGCCGATGCCGATGCCGATGCCGATGCCGATGCCGATGCCGATGCCGATGCCGATGCGATGCCGATGCCGATGCGATGCCGATGCCGATGCCGATGCCGATGCCGATGCGATGCCGATGCCGATGCCGATGCCGATGCCGATGCCGATGCCGATGCCGATGCCCGATGCCGATGCCGATGCCGATGCCGATGCCGATGCCGATGCCGATGCCGATGCCGATGCCGATGCGATGCCGATGCCGATGCCGATGCCGATGCCGATGCCGATGCCGATGCCGATGCCGATGCCGATGCGATGCCGATGCCGATGCCGATGCCGATGCCGATGCCGATGCCGATGCCGATGCCGATGCCGATGCCGATGCCGATGCCGATGCCGATGCCGATGCCGATGCCGATGCCGATGCCGATGCGATGCCGATGCGATGCCGATGCCGATGCGATGCCGATGCCGATGCCGATGCCGATGCCGATGCCGATGCCGATGCCGATGCGATGCCGATGCCGATGCGATGCCGATGCCGATGCCGATGCCGATGCCGATGCCGATGCCGATGCCGATGCCGATGCCGATGCCGATGCCGATGCCGATGCGATGCCGATGCCGATGCCGATGCCGATGCCGATGCCGATGCCGATGCCGATGCCGATGCCGATGCCGATGCCGATGCCGATGCCGATGCCGATGCCGATGCCGATGCCGATGCCGATGCCGATGCCGATGCCGATGCCGATGCCGATGCGATGCCGATGCCGATGCCGATGCCGATGCCGATGCCGATGCCGATGCCGATGCGATGCCGATGCCGATGCCGATGCCGATGCCGATGCCGATGCCGATGCCGATGCCGATGCCGATGCCGATGCCGATGCCGATGCGATGCCGATGCCGATGCCGATGCCGATGCCGATGCCGATGCCGATGCCGATGCGATGCCGATGCCGATGCCGATGCCGATGCCGATGCCGATGCCGATGCCGATGCCGATTGCCGATGCCGATGCCGATGCGATGCCGATGCCGATGCCGATGCCGATGCCGATGCCGATGCCGATGCCGATGCCGATGCCGATGCCGATGCCGATGCCGATGCCGATGCCGATGCCGATGCCGATGCCGATGCCGATGCCGATGCCGATGCCGATGCCGATGCCGATGCCGATGCCGATGCCGATGCCGATGCCGATGCCGATGCCGATGCCGATGCCGATGCGATGCCGATGCCGATGCCGATGCCGATGCCGATGCCGATGCCGATGCCGATGCCGATGCCGATGCCGATGCGATGCCGATGCCGATGCCGATGCCGATGCCGATGCCGATGCGATGCCGATGCCGATGCCGATGCCGATGCCGATGCCGATGCCGATGCGATGCCGATGCCGATGCCGATGCCGATGCCGATGCCGATGCCGATGCGATGCCTGCCCGATGCGATGCCGATGCCGATGCCGATGCCGATGCGATGCCGATGCCGATGCCGATGCCGATGCCGATGCCGATGCCGATGCCGATGCCGATGCGATGCCGATGCCGATGCCGATGCCGATGCCGATGCCGATGCCGATGCCGATGCCGATGCCGATGCCGATGCGATGCCGATGCCGATGCCGATGCCGATGCGATGCCGATGCCGATGCCGATGCGATGCCGATGCGATGCCGATGCCGATGCCGATGCCGATGCCGATGCCGATGCCGATGCCGATGCCGATGCCGATGCCGATGCCGATGCGATGCCGATGCCGATGCCGATGCCGATGCCGATGCCGATGCCGATGCCGATGCCGATGCCGATGCCGATGCCGATGCGATGCGATGCCGATGCCGATGCCGATGCCGATGCCGATGCCGATGCCGATGCCGATGCCGATGCCGATGCGATGCCGATGCCGATGCCGATGCCGATGCCGATGCCGATGCCGATGCGATGCCGATGCCGATGCGATGATCCGATGCCGATGCCGATGCCGATGCCGATGCCGATGCCGATGCCGATGCCGATGCCGATGCCGATGCGATGCCGATGCCGATGCCGATGCCGATGCCGATGCCGATGCCGATGCCGATGCCGATGCCGATGCCGATGCCGATGCCGATGCGATGCCGATGCCTGCCGATGCGATGCCGATGCCGATGCCGATGCCGATGCCGATGCCGATGCCGATGCCGATGCCGATGCCGATGCCGATGCCGATGCGATGCCGATGCCGATGCCGATGCCGATGCCGATGCCGATGCCGATGCCGATGCCGATGCCGATGCCGATGCCGATGCCGATGCCGATGCCGATGCCGATGCCGATGCCGATGCGATGCCGATGCCGATGCCGATGCGATGCCGATGCCGATGCCGATGCCGATGCCGATGCCGATGCCGATGCCGATGCCGATGCCGATGCCGATGCGATGCCGATGCGATGCCGATGCCGATGCCGATGCCGATGCCGATGCCGATGCCGATGCCGATGCCGATGCCGATGCCGATGCCGATGCCGATGCCGATGCCGATGCCGATGCCGATGCCGATGCGATGCCGATGCCGATGCGATGCCGATGCCGATGCCGATGCCGATGCCGATGCCGATGCCGATGCCGATGCCGATGCCGATGCCGATGCCGATGCCGATGCCGATGCCGATGCCGATGCCGATGCCGATGCCGATGCCGATGCCGATGCCGATGCCGATGCCGATGCCGATGCCGATGCCGATGCCGATGCCGAGATGCGATGCCGATGCCGATGCCGATGCCGATGCCGATGCCGATGCCGATGCGATGCCGATGCCGATGCCGATGCCGATGCCGATGCCGATGCCGATGCGATGCCGATGCCGATGCCGATGCCGATGCCGATGCCGATGCCGATGCCGATGCCGATGCGATGCCGATGCCGATGCCGATGCCGATGCCGATGCCGATGCCGATGCCGATGCCGATGCCGATGCCGATGCCGATGCCGATGCCGATGCCGATGCCGATGCCGATGCCGATGCCGATGCCGATGCCGATGCCGATGCCGATGCCGATGCCGATGCCGATGCGATGCCGATGCCGATGCCGATGCCGATGCCGATGCCGATGCCGATGCCGATGCCGATGCGATGCCGATGCCGATGCCGATGCCGATGCGATGCCGATGCCGATGCCGATGCGATGCCGATGCGATGCCGATGCCGATGCCGATGCCGATGCCGATGCCGATGCCGATGCCGATGCCGATGCCGATGCCGATGCCGATGCCGATGCCGATGCCGATGCGATGCCGATGCCGATGCCGATGCCGATGCCGATGCCGATGCCGATGCCGATGCCGATGCCGATGCCGATGCCGATGCGATGCCGATGCCGATGCCGATGCGATGCCGATGCCGATGCCGATGCCGATGCCGATGCCGATGCCGATGCCGATGCCGATGCCGATGCCGATGCCGATGCCGATGCCGATGCCGATGCCGATGCCGATGCCGATGCCGATGCCGATGCCGATGCCGATGCCGATGCCGATGCCGATGCCGATGCCGATGCCGATGCCGATGCCGATGCCGATGCCGATGCCGATGCCGATGCCGATGCCGATGCCCGATGCCGATGCCGATGCCGATGCCGATGCCGATGCCGATGCCGATGCCGATGCCGATGCCGATGCCGATGCCGATGCCGATGCCGATGCGATGCCGATGCCGATGCCGATGCCGATGCCGATGCCGATGCCGATGCCGATGCCGATGCCGATGCCGATGCCGATGCCGATGCGATGCCGATGCCGATGCCGATGCCGATGCCGATGCCGATGCCGATGCCGATGCCGATGCCGATGCCGATGCCGATGCCGATGCGATGCCGATGCCGATGCCGATGCCGATGCCGATGCCGATGCCGATGCCGATGCCGATGCCGATGCCGATGCCGATGCCGATGCCGATGCCGATGCCGATGCCGATGCCGATGCGATGCCGATGCCGATGCCGATGCCGATGCCGATGCGATGCCGATGCCGATGCCGATGCCGATGCCGATGCCGATGCCGATGCCCGATGCCGATGCCGATGCCGATGCCGATGCCGATGCCGATGCCGATGCCGATGCCGATGCCGATGCCGATGCCGATGCCGATGCCGATGCCGATGCCGATGCCGATGCCGATGCCGATGCCGATGCCGATGCCGATGCCGATGCCGATGCGATGCCGATGCCGATGCCGATGCGATGCCGATGCCGATGCCGATGCCGATGCCGATGCCGATGCCGATGCCGATGCCGATGCCGATGCCGATGCCGATGCCGATGCCGATGCCGATGCCGATGCCGATGCCGATGCCGATGCCGATGCCGATGCCGATGCCGATGCCGATGCCGATGCCGATGCCGATGCCGATGCCGATGCCGATGCCGATGCCGATGCCGATGCCGATGCCGATGCCGATGCCGATGCCGATGCCGATGCGATGCCGATGCCGATGCCGATGCCGATGCCGATGCCGATGCCGATGCGATGCCGATGCCGATGCCGATGCCGATGCCGATGCCGATGCCGATGCCGATGCCGATGCCGATGCCGATGCCGATGCCGATGCCGATGCGATGCCGATGCCGATGCCGATGCGATGCCGATGCCGATGCGATGCCGATGCCGATGCCGATGCCGATGCCGATGCCGATGCCGATGCCGATGCCGATGCCGATGCCGATGCCGATGCCGATGCCGATGCCGATGCCGATGCCGATGCCGATGCCGATGCCGATGCCGATGCCGATGCCGATGCCGATGCCGATGCCGATGCGATGCCGATGCCGATGCCGATGCCGATGCCGATGCCGATGCCGATGCCGATGCCGATGCCGATGCCGATGCCGATGCCGATGCCGATGCCGATGCCGATGCCGATGCCGATGCCGATGCGATGCCGATGCCGATGCCGATGCCGATGCGATGCCGATGCCGATGCCGATGATGCCGATGCCGATGCCGATGCCGATGCCGATGCCGATGCCGATGCGATGCCGATGCCGATGCCGATGCCGATGCCGATGCCGATGCCGATGCCGATGCCGATGCGATGCCGATGCCGATGCCGATGCCGATGCCGATGCCGATGCCGATGCCGATGCCGATGCCGATGCCGATGCCGATGCCGATGCCGATGCCGATGCCGATGCCGATGCCGATGCCGATGCCGATGCCGATGCCGATGCCGATGCCGATGCCGATGCCGATGCCGATGCCCCCCCCGCCGCGATGCCGATGCGATGCCGATGCCGATGCCGATGCCGATGCCGATGCCGATGCCGATGCCGATGCCGATGCGATGCCGATGCCGATGCCGATGCCGATGCCGATGCCGATGCCGATGCCGATGCCGATGCCGATGCCGATGCCGATGCCGATGCCGATGCCGATGCCGATGCCGATGCCGATGCCGATGCGATGCCGATGCCGATGCCGATGCCGATGCCGATGCCGATGCCGATGCCGATGCCGATGCCGATGCCGATGCCGATGCCGATGCCGATGCGATGCCGATGCGATCGATGCCGATGCCGATGCCGATGCCGATGCCGATGCCGATGCCGATGCCGATGCCGATGCCGATGCCGATGCCGATGCGATGCCGATGCCGATGCCGATGCCGATGCCGATGCCGATGCCGATGCCGATGCCGATGCCGATGCCGATGCCGATGCCGATGCCGATGCCGATGCCGATGCCGATGCCGATGCCGATGCCGATGCCGATGCCGATGCCGATGCCGATGCCGATGCCCCCGATGCCGATGCCGATGCCGATGCCGATGCCGATGCCGATGCCGATGCCGATGCCGATGCCGATGCCGATGCCGATGCCGATGCCGATGCCGATGCCGATGCCGATGCCGATGCCGATGCCGATGCCGATGCCGATGCCGATGCCGATGCCGATGCCGATGCCGATGCCGATGCGATGCCGATGCCGATGCCGATGCGATGCCGATGCCGATGCCGATGCCGATGCCGATGCCGATGCCGATGCCGATGCCGATGCCGATGCCGATGCCGATGCCGATGCCGATGCCGATGCCGATGCCGATGCCGATGCGATGCCGATGCCGATGCCGATGCCGATGCCGATGCCGATGCCGATGCCGATGCCGATGCCGATGCCGATGCCGATGCGATGCCGATGCCGATGCCGATGCCGATGCCGATGCCGATGCGATGCCGATGCGATGCCGATGCCGATGCCGATGCCGATGCCGATGCCGATGCCGATGCCGATGCCGATGCCGATGCCGATGCCGATGCCGATGCCGATGCCGATGCCGATGCCGATGCCGATGCCGATGCCGATGCCGATGCCGATGCCGATGCCGATGCCGATGCCGATGCCGATGCCGATGCCGATGCCGATGCCGATGCCGATGCCGATGCCGATGCCGATGCGATGCCGATGCCGATGCCGATGCCGATGCGATGCCGATGCCGATGCCGATGCCGATGCCGATGCCGATGCCGATGCCGATGCCGATGCCGATGCCGATGCCGATGCCGATGCCGATGCCGATGCCGATGCCGATGCCGATGCCGATGCCGATGCCGATGCCGATGCCGATGCGATGCCGATGCCGATGCCGATGCCGATGCCGATGCCGATGCCGATGCCGATGCCGATGCCGATGCCGATGCCGATGCCGATGCCGATGCCGATGCCGATGCGATGCCGATGCCGATGGATGCCGATGCCGATGCCGATGCCGATGCCGATGCCGATGCCGATGCCGATGCGATGCCGATGCCGATGCCGATGCCGATGCCGATGCCGATGCCGATGCCGATGCGATGCCGATGCCGATGCGATGCCGATGCGATGCCGATGCCGATGCCGATGCCGATGCCGATGCCGATGCCGATGCCGATGCCGATGCCGATGCCGATGCCGATGCCGATGCGATGCCGATGCCGATGCCGATGCGATGCGATGCCGATGCCGATGCCGATGCCGATGCCGATGCCGATGCGATGCCGATGCCGATGCCGATGCCGATGCCGATGCCGATGCGATGCCGATGCCGATGCCGATGCCGATGCCGATGCGATGCCGATGCCGATGCCGATGCCGATGCCGATGCCGATGCCGATGCCGATGCCGATGCCGATGCCGATGCCGATGCCGATGCCGATGCCGATGCCGATGCCGATGCCGATGCCGATGCCGATGCCGATGCCGATGCCGATGCCGATGCGATGCCGATGCCGATGCCGATGCCGATGCCGATGCCGATGCCGATGCCGATGCCGATGCCGATGCCGATGCCCTGCCGATGCCGATGCCGATGCGATGCCGATGCCGATGCCGATGCCGATGCCGATGCCGATGCCGATGCGATGCCGATGCCGATGCCGATGCCGATGCCGATGCCGATGCCGATGCCGATGCGATGCCGATGCCGATGCCGATGCCGATGCCGATGCCGATGCCGATGCCGATGCCGATGCCGATGCCGATGCCGATGCCGATGCCGATGCCGATGCGATGCGATGCCGATGCCGATGCCGATGCCGATGCCGATGCCGATGCCGATGCCGATGCGATGCCGATGCCGATGCCGATGCCGATGCGATGCGATGCCGATGCCGATGCCGATGCCGATGCCGATGCGATGCCGATGCCGATGCCGATGCCGATGCCGATGCCGATGCCGATGCCGATGCCGATGCCGATGCCGATGCCGATGCCGATGCCGATGCCGATGCCGATGCCGATGCCGATGCCGATGCCGATGCCGATGCCGATGCCGATGCCGATGCGATGCGATGCCGATGCCGATGCCGATGCCGATGCGATGCCGATGCCGATGCCGATGCCGATGCCGATGCCGATGCCGATGCCGATGCCGATGCCGATGCCGATGCCGATGCCGATGCGATGCCGATGCCGATGCCGATGCCGATGCCGATGCCGATGCCGATGCCGATGCCGATGCCGATGCCGATGCCGATGCCGATGCCGATGCCGATGCCGATGCCGATGCCGATGCCGATGCCGATGCCGATGCCGATGCCGATGCCGATGCCGATGCCGATGCCGATGCGATGCCGATGCCGATGCCGATGCCGATGCCGATGCCGATGCGATGCCGATGCCGATGCCGATGCCGATGCGATGCCGATGCCGATGCCGATGCGATGCCGATGCCGATGCCGATGCCGATGCGATGCCGATGCCGATGCCGATGCCGATGCCGATGCCGATGCCGATGCCGATGCCGATGCGATGCCGATGCCGATGCCGATGCCGATGCCGATGCCGATGCCGATGCCGATGCCGATGCCGATGCCGATGCCGATGCCGATGCCGATGCGATGCCGATGCCGATGCCGAGATGCCGATGCCGATGCCGATGCCGATGCCCGATGCCGATGCCGAGATGCCGATGCCGATGCCGATGCCGATGCGATGCCGATGCCGATGCCGATGCCGATGCCGATGCGATGCCGATGCCGATGCCGATGCCGATGCCGATGCCGATGCCGATGCCGATGCCGATGCCGATGCCGATGCCGATGCCGATGCCGATGCCGATGCCGATGCCGATGCGATGCCGATGCCGATGCCGATGCCGATGCCGATGCCGATGCCGATGCCGATGCCGATGCCCGATGCCGATGCCGATGCCGATGCCGATGCCGATGCCGATGCCGATGCCGATGCCGATGCCGATGCCGATGCCGATGCCGATGCCGATGCCGATGCCGATGCCGATGCGATGCCGATGCCGATGCCGATGCCGATGCCGATGCCGATGCCGATGCCGATGCCGATGCCGATGCCGATGCCGATGCCGATGCCGATGCCGATGCCGATGCCGATGCCGATGCCGATGCCGATGCGATGCCGATGCCGATGCCGATGCCGATGCGATGCCGATGCCGATGCCGATGCCGATGCCGATGCCGATGCGATGCCGATGCCGATGCCGATGCCGATGCCGATGCCGATGCCGATGCCGATGCCGATGCCGATGCCGATGCCGATGCCGATGCCGATGCCGATGCGATGCCGATGCCGATGCCGATGCCGATGCCGATGCGATGCCGATGCCGATGCCGATGCCGATGCCGATGCCGATGCCGATGCCGATGCCGATGCCGATGCCGATGCCGATGCCGATGCCGATGCCGATGCCCCCCCCCCCCCCCCCCGATGCCGATGCCGATGCCGATGCCGATGCCGATGCCGATGCCGATGCCGATGCCGATGCCGATGCCGATGCCGATGCCGATGCCGATGCCGATGCCGATGCCGATGCCGATGCCGATGCGATGCCGATGCGATGCGATGCCGATGCCCCCGATGCCGATGCCGATGCCGATGCCGATGCCGATGCCGATGCGATGCCGATGCCGATGCCGATGCCGATGCCGATGCCGATGCCGATGCCGATGCCGATGCCGATGCCGATGCCGATGCCGATGCCGATGCCGATGCCGATGCCGATGCCGATGCCGATGCGATGCCGATGCCGATGCCGATGCCGATGCCGATGCCGATGCCGATGCCGATGCCGATGCCGATGCCGATGCCGATGCCGATGCCGATGCGATGCCGATGCCGATGCCGATGCCGATGCCGATGCCGATGCCGATGCCGATGCCGATGCCGATGCCGATGCCGATGCCGATGCCGATGCCGATGCCGATGCCGATGCCGATGCCGATGCCGATGCCGATGCCGATGCCGATGCCGATGCCGATGCCGATGCCGATGCGATGCCGATGCCGATGCCGATGCCGATGCCGATGCCGATGCCGATGCCGATGCCGATGCCGATGCCGATGCCGATGCCGATGCCGATGCCGATGCCGCCGATGCCGATGCCGATGCCGATGCCGATGCCGATGCCGATGCCGATGCCGATGCCGATGCCGATGATGCCGATGCCGATGCCGATGCCGATGCCGATGCCGATGCCGATGCCGATGCCGATGCCGATGCGATGCGATGCCGATGCCGATGCCGATGCGATGCCGATGCCGATGCCGATGCCGATGCGATGCCGATGCCGATGCCGATGCCGATGCCGATGCCGATGCCGATGCCGATGCCGATGCCGATGCCGATGCCGATGCCGATGCCGATGCCGATGCCGATGCCGATGCCGATGCCGATGCCGATGCCGATGCCGATGCCGATGCCGATGCCGATGCCATGCCGATGCCGATGCCGATGCCGATGCCGATGCCGATGCCGATGCCGATGCCGATGCCGATGCCGATGCCGATGCCGATGCCGATGCCGATGCCGATGCCGATGCCGATGCCGATGCCGATGCCGATGCCGATGCGATGCCGATGCCGATGCCGATGCCGATGCCGATGCCGATGCGATGCCGATGCCGATGCCGATGCCGATGCCGATGCCGATGCCGATGCCGATGCCGATGCCGATGCCGATGCCGATGCCGATGCCGATGCCGATGCCGATGCCGATGCCGATGCGATGCCGATGCCGATGCGATGCCGATGCGATGCCGATGCCGATGCCGATGCCGATGCGATGCCGATGCCGATGCCGATGCCGATGCCGATGCGATGCCGATGCCGATGCCGATGCCGATGCCGATGCCGATGCCGATGCGATGCCGATGCCGATGCCGATGCCGATGCCGATGCCGATGCCGATGCCGATGCCGATGCCGATGCGATGCGATGCCGATGCCGATGCCGATGCCGATGCCGATGCCGATGCGATGCCGATGCCGATGCCGATGCCGATGCCGATGCCGATGCCGATGCCGATGCCGATGCCGATGCCGATGCCGATGCCGATGCCGATGCCGATGCGATGCCGATGCCGATGCCGATGCCGATGCGATGCCGATGCGATGCCGATGCCGATGCCGATGCCGATGCCGATGCCGATGCCGATGCCGATGCCGATGCCGATGCCGATGCCGATGCCGATGCCGATGCCGATGCCGATGCCGATGCCCCCGATGCCGATGCCGATGCCGATGCCGATGCGATGCCGATGCCGATGCCGATGCCGATGCCGATGCCGATGCCGATGCCGATGCCGATGCCGATGCCGATGCCGATGCCGATGCCGATGCCGATGCCGATGCCGATGCCGATGCCGATGCCGATGCCGATGCCGATGCCGATGCCGATGCCGATGCCGATGCCGATGCCGATGCGATGCCGATGCCGATGCCGATGCGATGCCGATGCCGATGCCGATGCCGATGCCGATGCCGATGCCGATGCCGATGCCGATGCGATGCCGATGCCGATGCCGATGCCGATGCCGATGCCGATGCCGATGCCGATGCCGATGCGATGCCGATGCCGATGCCGATGCCGATGCCGATGCGATGCCGATGCCGATGCCGATGCCGATGCCGATGCCGATGCCGATGCCGATGCGATGCCGATGCCGATGCCGATGCCGATGCCGATGCCGATGCCGATGCCGATGCCCCCGATGCCGATGCCGATGCGATGCCGATGCCGATGCCGATGCCGATGCCGATGCGATGCCGATGCCGATGCCGATGCCGATGCCGATGCCGATGCCGATGCCGATGCCGATGCCGATGCCGATGCCGATGCCGATGCCGATGCCGATGCCGATGCCGATGCCGATGCCGATGCCGATGCGATGCCGATGCCGATGCCGATGCCGATGCCGATGCCGATGCCGATGCGATGCCGATGCCGATGCCGATGCCGATGCCGATGCCGATGCCGATGCCGATGCCGATGCCGATGCCGATGCCGATGCCGATGCCGATGCCGATGCCGATGCCGATGCCGATGCCGATGCCGATGCGATGCCGATGCCGATGCGATGCCGATGCCGATGCCGATGCCGATGCCGATGCCGATGCCGATGCCGATGCCGATGCCGATGCCGATGCCGATGCCGATGCCGATGCCGATGCCGATGCCGATGCCGATGCCGATGCCGATGCCGATGCCGATGCCGATGCCGATGCCGATGCCGATGCCGATGCGATGCCGATGCCGATGCCGATGCCGACCGATGCCGATGCGATGCCGATGCCGATGCCGATGCCGATGCGATGCCGATGCCGATGCCGATGCCGATGCCGATGCCGATGCCGATGCCGATGCCGATGCCGATGCCGATGCCGATGCCGATGCCGATGCCGATGCCGATGCCGATGCGATGCCGATGCGATGCGATGCCGATGCCGATGCCGATGCCGATGCCGATGCCGATGCCGATGCGATGCCGATGCCGATGCCGATGCCGATGCGATGCCGATGCGATGCCGATGCCGATGCCGATGCCGATGCCGATGCCGATGCCGATGCCGATGCCCCCGATGCCGATGCCGATGCCGATGCCGATGCCGATGCCGATGCCGATGCCGATGCCGATGCCGATGCCGATGCCGATGCGATGCCGATGCCGATGCCGATGCCGATGCCGATGCCGATGCCGATGCCGATGCCGATGCCGATGCCGATGCCGATGCCGATGCCGATGCCGATGCCGATGCCGATGCCGATGCCGATGCCGATGCCGATGCCGATGCCGATGCCGATGCCGATGCCGATGCCGATGCCGATGCCGATGCCGATGCCGATGCCGATGCCGATGCCGATGCCGATGCCGATGCCGATGCCGATGCCGATGCCGATGCCGATGCCGATGCGATGCCGATGCCGATGCCGATGCCGATGCCGATGCCGATGCCGATGCCGATGCCGATGCCGATGCCGATGCCGATGCCGATGCCGATGCCGATGCCGATGCCGATGCCGATGCCGATGCCGATGCGATGCCGATGCCGATGCCGATGCCGATGCCGATGCCGATGCGATGCCGATGCCGATGCCGATGCCGATGCCGATGCCGATGCCGATGCCGATGCCGATGCCGATGCCGATGCCGATGCCGATGCCGATGCCGATGCCGATGCCGATGCCGATGCCGATGCCGATGCCGATGCCGATGCCGATGCCGATGCCGATGCCGATGCCGATGCCGATGCCGATGCCGATGCCGATGCCGATGCCGATGCGATGCCGATGCCGATGCCGATGCCGATGCCGATGCCGATGCCGATGCCGATGCCGATGCCGAGTGCCGATGCCGATGCCGATGCCGATGCCGATGCCGATGCCGATGCCGATGCCGATGCCGATGCCGATGCCGATGCCGATGCGATGCCGATGCCGATGCCGATGCCGATGCCGATGCCGATGCCGATGCCGATGCCGATGCCGATGCGATGCCGATGCCGATGCCGATGCGATTGCCGATGCGATTGCCGATGCCGACTGCCGATGCCGATTGCCGATGCCGATGCCGACTGCCGATGCGATGCCGATGCCGATGCGATGCCGATGCGATGCCGATGCCGATGCCGATGCCGATGCCGATGCCGATGCCGATGCGATGCCGATGCCGATGCCGATGCCGATGCCGATGCCGATGCGATGCCGATGCCGATGCCGATTGCCGATGCCGATGCCGATGCCGATGCCGATGCGATGCCGATGCCGATGCCGATGCCGATGCCGATGCCGATGCCGATGCGATGCCGATGCCGATGCCGATGCCGATGCCGATTGCGATGCCGATGCCGATGCCGATGCCGATGCCGATGCCGATGCCGATGCCGATGCCGATGCCGATGCCGATGCCGATGCCGATGCGATGCCGATGCCGATGCCGATGCGATGCGATGCCGATGCCGATGCCGATGCGATGCCGATGCGATGCCGATGCCGATGCCGATGCCGATGCGATGCCGATGCCGATGCCGATGCCCCCCGATGCCGATGCCGATGCCGATGCCGATGCCGATGCCGATGCCGATGCCGATGCCGATGCCGATGCCGATGCGATGCCGATGCCGATGCCGATGCCGATGCCGATTGCCGATGCCGATGCCGATGCGATGCGATGCCGATGCCGATGCCGATGCCGATGCCGATGCCGATGCCGATGCCGATGCGATGCGATTGCCGATTGCCGATGCCGATGCGATGCCGATTGCGATGCCGATGCCGATGCCGATGCCGATGCCGATGCCGATGCCGATGCCGATGCCGATGCCGATGACCGATGCCGATGCCGATGCCGATGCCGATGCCGATGCGATGCCGATGCCGATGCCGATGCCGATGCCGATGCCGATGCGATGCCGATGCCGATGCCGATGCCGATGCGATGCGATGCCGATGCCGATGCCGATGCCGATGCCCGATGCCGATGCCGATGCCCGATGCGATGCCGATGCCGATGCCGATGCCGATGCCGATGCCGATGCCGATGCCGATGCCGATGCGATGCCGATGCCGATGCCGATGCCGATGCCGATGCCCGATGCCGATTGCCGATGCCGATGCCGATGCCGATGCCGATGCCGATGCCGATGCCGATGCCGATGCCGATGCCGATGCCGATGCGATGCCGATGCCGATGCGATGCCGACTGCCGATGCGATGCCGATGCCGATGCCGATGCGATGCCGATGCCGATGCCGATGCCGATGCGATGCCGATGCCGATGCGATGCCGATGCCGATGCCGATGCCGATGCCGATGCCGATGCCGATGCCGATGCCGATTGCCGATGCCGATGCCGATGCGATGCCGATGCCGATGCACGATGCCGATGCCGATGCCGATGCCGATGCCGATGCCGATGCCGATGCCGATGCCGATGCCGATGCCGATGCCGATGCCGATGCCGATGCGATGCCGATGCCGATGCCGATGCCGATGCCGATGCCGATGCCGATGCCGATGCCGATGCCGATGCCGATGCCGATGCCGATGCCGATGCGATTCGGCCGATGCCGATGCCGATGCCGATGCCGATGCCGATGCCGATGCCGATGCCGATGCCGATGCCGATGCCGATGCCGATGCCGATGCGATGCCGATGCCGATGCCGATGCCGATGCCGATGCCGATGCCGATGCCGATGCCGATGCCGATGCCGATGCCGATGCCGATGCCGATGCCGATGCCGATGCGATGCCGATGCCGATGCCGATTGCCGATGCCGATGCCGATGCCGATGCCGATGCCGATGCCGATGCCGATGCCGATGCCGATGCCGATGCCGATGCCGATGCCGATGCCGATGCCGATGCCGATGCCGATGCCGATGCCGATGCCGATGCGATGCCGATGCCGATGCGATGCCGATGCCGATGCCGATGCCGATGCCGATGCCGATGCCGATGCCGATGCCGATGCCGATGCCGATGCCGATGCCGATGCCGATGCCGATGCCGATGCCGATGCCGATGCCGATGCCGATGCCGATGCCGATGCCGATGCCGATGCCGATGCCGATGCCGATGCCGATGCCGATGCCGATGCCGATGCCGATTGCCGATGCCGATGCCGATGCCGATGCGATGCCGATGCCGATGCCGATGCCGATGCCGATGCCGATGCCGATGCCGATGCGATGCCGATGCCGATGCCGATGCGATGCCGATGCCGATGCCGATGCCGATGCCGATGCCGATGCCGATGCCGATGCCGATGCCGATGCGATGCCGATGCCGATGCCGATGCGATGCCGATGCCGATGCCGATGCCGATGCCGATGCCGATGCCGATGCGATGCCGATGCCGATGCCGATGCCGATGCCGATGCCGATGCCGATGCGATGCCGATGCCGATGCCGATGCCGATGCCGATGCCGATGCCGATGCCGATGCGATGCCGATGCCGATGCCGATGCCGATGCCGATGCCGATGCCGATGCCGATGCCGATGCCGATGCCGATGCCGATGCCGATGCGATGCCGATGCCGATGCCGATGCCGATGCGATGCCGATGCCGATTGCGATGCCGATGCCGATGCCGATGCCGATGCCGATGCCGATTGCCGATGCCGATGCCGATGCGATGCCGATGCCGATGCCGATGCCGATGCCGATGCCGATGCCGATGCCGATGCCGATGCGATGCCGATGCCGATGCCGATGCCGATGCGATGCCGATGCGATGCCGATGCCGATGCCGATGCCGATTGCCGATGCCGATGCCGATGCCGATGCCGATGCGATGCCGATGCCGATGCCGATGCCGATGCCGATGCCGATGCCGATGCCGATGCCGATGACGATGCGATGCCGATGCCGATGCCGATGCCGATGCCGATGCCGATGCCGATGCCGATGCCGATTGCCGATGCCGATGCCGATGCCGATTGCCGATTGCCGATGCCGATGCCGATGCCGATGCCGATGCCGATGCCGATGCCGATGCCGATGCCGATGCCGATGCCGATGCCGATGCCGATGCCGATGCCGATGCGATGCCGATGCCGATGCGATGCCGATGCCGATGCCGATGCCGATGCCGATGCCGATGCCGATGCCGATGCCGATGCCGATGCCGATGCCGATGCGATGCCGATGCCGATGCCGATGCCGATTGCCGATGCCGATGCCGATGCCGATGCCGATGCCGATGCGATGCCGATGCGATGCCGATGCCGATGCCGATGCCGATGCCGATGCCGATGCCGATGCCGATGCCGATGCCGATGCCGATGCCGATGCCGATGCCGATGCCGATGCCGATGCCGATGCCGATGCCGATGCCGATGCCGATTGCCGATGCCGATGCCGATGCCGATGCCGATGCGATGCCGATGCCGATGCCGATGCGATGCCGATGCCGATGCCGATGCCGATGCCGATGCCGATGCCGATGCCGATGCCGATGCCGATGCCGATGCCGATGCCGATGCCGATGCCGATGCCGATGCCGATGCCGATGCCGATGCCGATGCCGATGCCGATGCGATGCCGATGCGATGCCGATGCCGATGCCGATGCCGATGCCGATGCCGATGCCGATTGCCGATGCCGATGCGATGCCGATGCCGATGCCGATGCCGATGCCGATGCGATGCCGATGCCGATGCCGATGCCGATGCCGATGCCGATGCCGATGCCGATGCCGATGCCGATGCCGATGCCGATGCCGATGCCGATGCCGATGCCGATGCCGATGCCGATGCCGATGCCGATGCCGATGCCGATGCCGATGCCGATGCCGATGCGATGCCGATGCCGATGCCGATGCCGATGCCGATGCCGATGCCGATGCGATGCCGATGCCGATGCCGATGCCGATGCCGATGCCGATGCCGATGCCGATGCCGATGCCGATGCCGATGCCGATGCCGATGCCGATGCCGATGCCGATGCCGATGCCGATGCCGATGCCGATGCCGATGCCGATGCCGATGCCGATGCCGATGCCGATGCCGATGCCGATGCCGATGCCGATGCCGATGCCGATGCCGATGCCGATGCCGATGCCGATGCCGATGCCGATGCCGATGCCGATGCCGATGCCGATGCCGATGCCGATGCCGATGCCGATGCCGATGCCGATGCCGATGCCGATGCCGATGCCGATGCCGATGCCGATGCCGATGCCGATGCCGATGCCGATGCCGATGCCGATGCCGATGCCGATGCCGATGCCGATGCCGATGCCGATGCCGATGCCGATGCCGATGCCGATGCCGATGCCGATGCCGATGCCGATGCCGATGCCGATGCCGATGCCGATGCCGATGCCGATGCCGATGCCGATGCCGATGCCGATGCCGATGCCGATGCCGATGCCGATGCCGATGCCGATGCCGATGCCGATGCCGATGCCGATGCCGATGCCGATGCCGATGCCGATGCCGATGCCGATGCCGATGCCGATGCCGATGCGATGCCGATGCCGATGCCGATGCCGATGCCGATGCCGATGCCGATGCCGATGCCGATGCCGATGCCGATGCCGATGCCGATGCCGATGCCGATGCCGATGCCGATGCCGATGCGATGCCGATGCCGATGCCGATGCCGATGCCGATGCCGATGCCGATGCCGATGCCGATGCCGATGCCGATGCGATGCCGATGCCGATGCCGATGCCGATGCCGATGCCGATGCCGATGCCGATGCCGATGCCGATGCCGATGCCGATGCCGATGCCGATGCCGATGCCGATGCCGATGCCGATGCGATGCCGATGCCGATGCCGATGCCGATGCCGATGCCGATGCCGATGCCGATGCCGATGCCGATGCCGATGCCGATGCCGATGCCGATGCCGATGCCGATGCCGATGCCGATGCCGATGCCGATGCCGATGCCGATGCCGATGCCGATGCCGATGCCGATGCCGATGCCGATGCCGATGCCGATGCCGATGCCGATGCCGATGCCGATGCCGATGCCGATGCCGATGCCGATGCCGATGCCGATGCCGATGCCGATGCCGATGCCGATGCCGATGCCGATGCCGATGCCGATGCCGATGCCGATGCCGATGCCGATGCCGATGCGATGCCGATGCCGATGCCGATGCCGATGCCGATGCCGATGCCGATGCCGATGCCGATGCCGATGCCGATGCCGATGCCGATGCCGATGCCGATGCCGATGCCGATGCCGATGCCGATGCCGATGCCGATGCCGATGCCGATGCCGATGCCGATGCCGATGCCGATGCCGATGCCGATGCCGATGCGATGCCGATGCCGATGCCGATGCCGATGCCGATGCCGATGCCGATGCCGATGCCGATGCCGATGCCGATGCCGATGCCGATGCCGATGCCGATGCCGATGCCGATGCCGATGCCGATGCCGATGCCGATGCCGATGCCGATGCCGATGCCGATGCCGATGCCGATGCCGATGCCGATGCCGATGCCGATGCCGATGCCGATGCCGATGCCGATGCCGATGCCGATGCCGATGCCGATGCCGATGCCGATGCCGATGCCGATGCCGATGCCGATGCCGATGCCGATGCCGATGCCGATGCCGATGCCGATGCCGATGCCGATGCCGATGCCGATGCCGATGCCGATGCCGATGCCGATGCCGATGCCGATGCCGATGCCGATGCCGATGCCGATGCCGATGCCGATGCCGATGCCGATGCCGATGCCGATGCCGATGCCGATGCCGATGCCGATGCCGATGCCGATGCCGATGCCGATGCCGATGCCGATGCCGATGCCGATGCCGATGCCGATGCCGATGCCGATGCCGATGCCGATGCCGATGCCGATGCCGATGCCGATGCCGATGCCGATGCCGATGCCGATGCCGATGCCGATGCCGATGCCGATGCCGATGCCGATGCCGATGCCGATGCCGATGCCGATGCCGATGCCGATGCCGATGCCGATGCCGATGCCGATGCCGATGCCGATGCCGATGCCGATGCCGATGCCGATGCCGATGCCGATGCCGATGCCGATGCCGATGCCGATGCCGATGCCGATGCCGATGCCGATGCCGATGCCGATGCCGATGCCGATGCCGATGCCGATGCCGATGCCGATGCCGATGCCGATGCCGATGCCGATGCCGATGCCGATGCCGATGCCGATGCCGATGCCGATGCCGATGCCGATGCCGATGCCGATGCCGATGCCGATGCCGATGCCGATGCCGATGCCGATGCCGATGCCGATGCCGATGCCGATGCCGATGCCGATGCCGATGCCGATGCCGATGCCGATGCCGATGCCGATGCCGATGCCGATGCCGATGCCGATGCCGATGCGATGCCGATGCCGATGCCGATGCCGATGCCGATGCCGATGCCGATGCCGATGCCGATGCCGATGCCGATGCCGATGCCGATGCCGATGCCGATGCCGATGCCGATGCCGATGCCGATGCCGATGCCGATGCCGATGCCGATGCCGATGCCGATGCCGATGCCGATGCCGATGCCGATGCCGATGCCGATGCCGATGCCGATGCCGATGCCGATGCCGATGCCGATGCCGATGCCGATGCCGATGCCGATGCCGATGCCGATGCCGATGCCGATGCCGATGCCGATGCCGATGCCGATGCGATGCCGATGCCGATGCCGATGCCGATGCCGATGCCGATGCCGATGCCGATGCCGATGCCGATGCCGATGCCGATGCCGATGCCGATGCCGATGCCGATGCCGATGCCGATGCCGATGCCGATGCCGATGCCGATGCCGATGCCGATGCCGATGCCGATGCCGATGCCGATGCCGATGCCGATGCCGATGCCGATGCCGATGCCGATGCCGATGCCGATGCCGATGCCGATGCCGATGCCGATGCCGATGCCGATGCCGATGCCGATGCCGATGCCGATGCCGATGCCGATGCCGATGCCGATGCCGATGCCGATGCCGATGCCGATGCCGATGCCGATGCCGATGCCGATGCCGATGCCGATGCCGATGCCGATGCCGATGCCGATGCCGATGCCGATGCCGATGCCGATGCCGATGCCGATGCCGATGCCGATGCCGATGCCGATGCCGATGCCGATGCCGATGCCGATGCCGATGCCGATGCCGATGCCGATGCCGATGCCGATGCCGATGCCGATGCCGATGCCGATGCCGATGCCGATGCCGATGCCGATGCCGATGCCGATGCCGATGCCGATGCCGATGCGATGCCGATGCCGATGCCGATGCCGATGCCGATGCCGATGCCGATGCCGATGCCGATGCCGATGCCGATGCCGATGCCGATGCCGATGCCGATGCCGATGCCGATGCCGATGCCGATGCCGATGCCGATGCCGATGCCGATGCCGATGCCGATGCCGATGCCGATGCCGATGCCGATGCCGATGCCGATGCCGATGCCGATGCCGATGCCGATGCCGATGCCGATGCCGATGCCGATGCCGATGCCGATGCCGATGCCGATGCCGATGCCGATGCCGATGCCGATGCCGATGCCGATGCGATGCCGATGCCGATGCCGATGCCGATGCCGATGCCGATGCCGATGCCGATGCCGATGCCGATGCCGATGCCGATGCCGATGCCGATGCCGATGCCGATGCCGATGCCGATGCCGATGCCGATGCCGATGCCGATGCCGATGCCGATGCCGATGCCGATGCCGATGCCGATGCCGATGCCGATGCCGATGCCGATGCCGATGCCGATGCCGATGCCGATGCCGATGCCGATGCCGATGCCGATGCCGATGCCGATGCCGATGCCGATGCCGATGCCGATGCCGATGCCGATGCCGATGCCGATGCCGATGCCGATGCCGATGCCGATGCCGATGCCGATGCCGATGCCGATGCCGATGCCGATGCCGATGCCGATGCCGATGCCGATGCCGATGCCGATGCCGATGCCGATGCCGATGCCGATGCCGATGCCGATGCCGATGCCGATGCCGATGCCGATGCCGATGCCGATGCCGATGCCGATGCCGATGCCGATGCAGATGCCGATGCCGATGCCGATGCCGATGCCGATGCCGATGCCGATGCCGATGCCGATGCCGATGCCGATGCCGATGCCGATGCCGATGCCGATGCCGATGCCGATGCCGATGCCGATGCCGATGCCGATGCCGATGCCGATGCCGATGCCGATGCCGATGCCGATGCCGATGCCGATGCCGATGCCGATGCCGATGCCGATGCCGATGCCGATGCCGATGCCGATGCCGATGCGATGCCGATGCCGATGCCGATGCCGATGCCGATGCCGATGCCGATGCCGATGCCGATGCCGATGCCGATGCCGATGCCGATGCCGATGCCGATGCCGATGCCGATGCCGATGCCGATGCCGATGCCGATGCCGATGCCGATGCCGATGCCGATGCCGATGCCGATGCCGATGCCGATGCCGATGCCGATGCCGATGCCGATGCCGATGCCGATGCCGATGCCGATGCGATGCCGATGCCGATGCCGATGCCGATGCCGATGCCGATGCCGATGCCGATGCCGATGCCGATGCCGATGCCGATGCCGATGCCGATGCCGATGCCGATGCCGATGCCGATGCCGATGCCGATGCCGATGCCGATGCCGATGCCGATGCCGATGCCGATGCCGATGCCGATGCCGATGCCGATGCCGATGCCGATGCCGATGCCGATGCCGATGCCGATGCCGATGCCGATGCCGATGCCGATGCCGATGCCGATGCCGATGCCGATGCCGATGCCGATGCCGATGCCGATGCCGATGCCGATGCCGATGCCGATGCCGATGCCGATGCCGATGCCGATGCAGATCCTCGATGCCCCCATGCCCCGATGCCCCCATGCCCCCATGCCCCCATGCCCCCATGCCCCCATGCCCCCATGCCCCGATGCCCCCATGCCCCGATGCCCCGATGCCCCGATGCCCCGATGCCCCGATGCCCCGATGCCCGGATGCCCCGATGCCCCGATGCCCCGATGCCCCGATGCCCCGATGCCCCCATGCCCCGATGCCCCGATGCCCCGATGCTCCGATGCTCCGATGCCCCGATGCCACGATGCCACGATGCCACGATGCCACGATGCCACAATGCCACGATGCCAGGATGCCACGATGCCGATGCCGATGCCGATGCCCCGATGCCCCGATGCCCCGATGCCCCGATGCCCCGATGCCCCGATGCCCCGATGCCCCGATGCCCCGATGCCCCGATGCCCCGATGCCCGGATGCCCCGATGCCCCGATGCCCCGATGCCCCGATGCCCCGATGTACGATGCCCCGATGCCCCGATGCCCCGATGCCCCGATGCCCCGATGCCCCGATGCCCCGATGCCCCGATGCCCCGATGCCCCGATGCTCCGATGCTCCGATGCCCCGATGCCCCGATGCCCCGATGCCACGATGCCACGATGCCACGATGCCATGATGCCACAATGCCACGATGCCACGATGCCACGATGCCGATGCCGATGCCGATGCCCCGATGCCCCGATGCCCCGATGCCCCGATGCCCCGATGCCCCGATGCCCCGATGCTCCGATGCCTCGATGCCCCGATGCCCCGATGCCCCGATGCCCCGATGCCCCGATGCCCCGATGCCCCGATGCCCCGATGCCCCGATGCCCCGATGCCCCGATGCCCCGATGCCCCGATGCCCCGATGCCCCGATGCCCCGATGCCCGATGCCCGATGCCCCGATGCCCCGATGCCCCGATGCCCCGATGCCCCGATGCCCCGATGCCCGGATGCCCCGATGCCCCGATGCCCCGATGCCCCGATGCCCCGATGCCCCGATGCCCCGATGCCCCGATGCCCCGATGCCCCGATGCCCCGATGCCCCGATGCCCCGATGCCCCGATGCCCCGATGCCCCGATGCCCCGATGCCCCGATGCTCCGATGCTCCGATGCCCCGATGCCCCGATGCCCCGATGCCCCGATGCCACGATGCCACGATGCCACGATGCCACAATGCCACGATGCCACGATGCCACGATGCCGATGCCGATGCCGATGCCCCGATGCCCCGATGCCCCGATGCCCCGATGCCCCGATGCTCCGATGCCTCGATGCCCCGATGCCACGATGCCACAATGCCACGATGCTACGATGCCACGATGCCACGATGCCACGATGCCATGATGCCTGCGATGTCTGCGTGCCTTTCTGCCATGCATAAAATATCCAAATGCTATGCATCGCTGGACTGTTTAACCTTCGGAAAGGCGGAGTGTATTACGTTAGCTTTGCACGATGCACACATATGCTGAAGGCGCTATGCTCACTGTCACATTGCGATTAGTGTTGTGTAAAACCCGTACGGCAGCGTGTACTACGGTGAGCCCACCTGCCTGCCTCGCTGGCGGTCAGCGGTTAAGCGATGCGCTCTACGGCTGGGGCTGGCGGAACAACCCACAGAGGCTGGAGAGCATGGACATGATGACGCATGCTATTGAGGACTTAGTAGAAAGGACTGGCGCAAGCATGGCCGTTGCTCCCTACGGACTCTTTAGGGCCATTAAATGGTAGGCAGATGTTGGAGCGACAGGGGATGATGAATTCATGATGGTGGCTGCTGTGCATAAGCAGCGGTCTCAGGCGGGGCTGATGCATGTGGAAGGGCCATGCAGAGGCATGCAGGGTTCTTTGCCTCCTTATGCGCAAGTGGCTAATTGTTGCTGCCGTTGTAGAATGTTGGAAAGGTTGGCACTGGTAGGAGGGGCCGCGGCAGGAATGCACTGGGCCTGCAGCCCTGGCCCGTTATATGCAAATTCAAATGAAGCCCGAGCCTAGCCCACGGTGATTAGATTAAGCGAGCTGACAGATATGCGCTGTTCTGCCAAGGCAGAGAACATAGGCTTGGTGATGAGCTTTTCGCATGTTTGCTTGCCACCAAATTTGATAGCAATTCTGTCAATAGTAGCACAGTCTTGTGCCATACTGCCGCTACATACCTAGTACAATCCGGCTTAATTTGATACTTTATAGTGTCGTGTTAACTTGATTTCAGCTGCTACCACCCACCTTCATACCGGTACCTATACGCCATTAAACACGCGAATTAGCAAGGTTAGAGCATAGTAATGCACAAATCTGAAGGATTTGGGGGGCTACAAGAGTGGAAATACTCGATCGTAACCCTTAACCCCTAACTGGGGTGTATAGGAGCTAAGCTTGTGAAAGACCTTCAGTCGGAAACGTTTTTCCTCCACGTCTGAGCTTGAAGCTTCTCTTACTTTCGAACCCACCCACCCTAACCTCCGCTTTAGCTACTGATGCTCCCCGTTACCCTGGAGCACCCCTTTGTCCAGCGGCATTTGGGCTTTTCACTGCTGTCGCACCATAAAGCAGTAACCGTGCCATAATGGTAAAAGATGGCCAGGTCGCCTTAGAGAGGCTCACTCTACTCACAACTACGGTACAACACCGTACACAAAGGCACCTTGTACTACACTACCGAGATACAAGGGCAGTAAAGGGGTAACTAGGTACAGCGTGCCGTATAAGAGAGGAGGCTGGCCTACTTGGGCGCCCCTAGCTGTGGGTACCGCCCCTACTTTACTCACGAGAGGTTTGCTTCAGGTCCGTGGCGGACTTCTTCCCCACATAGTGGCGGACGCTTACTACGGGCGGACTCAGTGACTACACACTGGCCGCGGATGCGCAGCGCGTTAAGCTGTGGCTGGAAATTCTAGATGACAGACACGGAGCTGGTCACTTGTAAAGCTAAACTTCTGGCCCTTCAGATAGCTGATCTGTCGTGTCGCTGAGTCACTTACCGCGTGAAGCGGGGGATGTCGTAGCCGTAGACTGCGGACGGTGTCCTAAGTCGGGCTGGGCATCTAGCTGAAGATTACTAGGTTGCTATGTCGGCTCTGAGGCTGAACTAAGCTTGATCGTCTTCGTGGTACTGGCGTTATTGGTATTCACAGGGTATATCTTGGGATGATAGCCGGTGCTGATTACAATTAGAGGCCTGTCCACTTAAAAGGAACGAAGTAAGTGTCAAGCGTGCAAGCCGGGATTCAAAGGTCCCGGCAAGCCCTATTTACTAATGTACGGGAAATCCTGCCTCAGACCTTCCCGAAAGTGGGAAGCTGGGCTCCTAACCTAGAAAAGGGGGCTCCGCAGAGAAGTTGCGGAGTCTCCGAAGCCGCGTCAGCTGCAAATACGGTTCTGGCACGTTTACTGCATTATACCGTGACACTGCGCTCCAAACCGTCTGTTTTGTCCCCTCTGAAGACTTGCGAGTCGTCTCCGGTTCAGTGCTAGCAGATTTAGATTTGCTCCGAAACCGGCCCCCCCGACACTGGTTACACTTTCTGAGGGCATGACCCTCTACCGAACTGTGAACTGCTTGTGCAAGCTTGAGGAGTGGGATAACCGCAGTTTAAAGCGCCGACTTTTCTAACTGACGTTTTCGCCCAAGTCTTTATAAACGGGCAGTGATGATACTTGTCGCACCATAAAGCAGTAAACGTGCCAATATGGTAAACTCCGGAATCTCCGGTAAAGGCGCCTTAGAGAAGTGTCCTTCTACTCATAAACACGGTACATTACCGTACACACAGACTCCTTGTACTTCAGACAAGAGCTGTTAACTGGCTACTGTAAGGTTCGGCCCTAGCAGGAAGTCTCTCTGCCTAGGGGTAATGTCTGGGTGTCCCTGTCTTGTGGGTACCGCCCCTACTACTTCACTCGCGATGTGCGCTTCAGGTCCGTGGCGGACTTCTTTCCTCACGGCAGTGACGGACGCCTACGGGCAGGCTCAGTGACTCTTCACTGGCTGCGAGTGCTCAGCGAGTTAAGCAGTAGAGCTGGATATTTGTATGTATAGCAATAGACGTATGGTAGCGTAGGCCTTCTGGCCGTCTGGGCGCGATCCAGCTGGGCTATGTTAAGGGCACTTACCGCGCAACACGCGGTGAGGTAGCCGGGAGGTTGACTGCGTACTTCTTCTTCGGCAGGGTCTCGGTTCACTACTGAGGTACTTGTCTCCAGGTAGTTCAGCTGAGGCGGAGCTAGTCTTGACTTGATATAGGTACTGACGTTATGAACACCTCAGGCCTCATGCATTGGATGCCGGCCGGAGCTTGTTACATAAGAGGTCTGTCCTTTAGAAAGGGACGAAGTAGTTAGCCTAGGCAACTGCCGGGATACAGGGACCCGGCAGGCCCAATTCAGAATACGGTACAATCTGTCAAATCAACCGGCGTAAGCGGGTTTCTAGGTCTCAGTTCAAATCCGTAGACTCCGCAGAGAAGCTGCGGAGTCCCCGAGGCCGCTAACTGCGGTCTAAACGGTTCTGTCACGTATACGGTAATATACTGTGACAGCTGTCGCACCATAAAGCAGTAAACGTGCCAATATGGTAAACTCCGGAATCTCCGGTAAAGGCGCCTTAGAGAAGTGTCCTTCTACTCATAAACACGGTACATTACCGTACACACAGACTCCTTGTACTTCAGACAAGAGCTGTTAACTGGCTACTGTAAGGTTCGGCCCTAGCAGGAAGTCTCTCTGCCTAGGGGTAATGTCTGGGTGTCCCTGTCTTGTGGGTACCGCCCCTACTACTTCACTCGCCCCCCGCTCCTCAGCGTTAAGCCTAAAGGGCATGCGCTGGGAGCCGGAAAAAGGGGTCGGTACTGAAAGAAAGAAACTTCTGGCAATATGTACACCTCAGAAGATCAAAATATCAAAGCAAATCTGCCTGGTTCAGGCCGTCCCCCGCATCTGCCTGGTTCAGGCTATATACACACATCAGCCTGGTTCAGGCTGTTTTCAAAGCAAAATCTGTACGCCCAGAACTTGTCAGTTCCCTAACACTGAAGCCTCCTAAACATCTGACTGCAATCCAGCCAGTCGGTAAAAAAAATCCCCTGAAGAAAATCCACTGCAGGAAATGTGCTGCAGGACATCCATACAAGGAAATTCATCAAAGAAAAAATTCACTGAAACCCGTGGCGGACCACACAGAATCCGGTACCGTCACCAGTGTCATGCTTGGTTGCAGGCAATAAAGGGTCGGAACCCATCAGAAACCCTCAGCAATCATCAGAAACCATCAGAAACCAAGTTCAGAAATCATCAGAAGTCATCAGAAGTCATCAGAAATCATCAGAAATCAGAATCTTTAAACTTCTGGAAAATATGTACGTAGAAGCTCAAATCGTCTCAGCAAATCTGCCTGGTTCAGGCCTTCTTCAATCAGAATTAAAAAAATCCACCGAGTCTCAGCTGAAGCGCAATGCGCAGAATCCTACAAATCCAGGCTGTTCAGCCCACTACTGGCTAGCAAACAGAGAAATTTTCAAAGTTATCAGGTCAAGCTAAGAACAACCGCTGCTCTCGCCCCACTGCGCCATAGCCGCCTGGTCTTTAATGGCCACAGGAAATGTGCGCCGTAGCAGCGTGATCCGCCCCCTGCTGTGTTATCATCGCCCGAGTTGACTAATTCTCCTCGCTCATCATCTTCATAACATATGTACTACCGTAGCCTTGCTGCTACGGTGTTTGAGAAACAAATTTCCACTATGTTGCTGCGATAGCTTTAACTCCAATCCTGCATCTTCCGTCTTCGGTCCGCTGGCTGCCGGCCCACTGCCTGCCGGTTACTTAGGACAAGCCGCTCTGCGTCTGCATTTTCTGCTCTGTAGGCGCCTGCCCGCCCATTGCCAGTTACGGCGTGGGTAACGTCACGTGCTCAGCGGCCTTGCCGCTCTGGGCTCGGCCTCAGGTCTCGGTAAGCTCCGCAAGGGCTGACTCCTCCTCTTTGTTGGAAGCCTAGCGCCACCTTGGCCCATTTATGGACCGCTCGCTGGGTGACATTGGCTTCTCTTCATCCAAGGAATATCTTTCTCCAAAAAGTCTCTTCCTCCAAGAAGCCTCTCGCGCCTCCTCCTCCTCATCCGCCTCTTCCTCCTCTTCCATCTCATTCTCCTCTTCTGCCTCTTCCATCTCATTCTCCTCTTCTGCCGTAGGCCTGTGATCTGTGACCATCAGGTCCCCCATTTCCAGGGCGAACTTCTCCCACAGCACCACCTGCTGCGTCAGCACTGTGATCTGCTCCTCATCGGTCATGCACAAGTACCCTGGCACAGTGATCACGAACTTGCTCAGCTTGACCCTGGTGGCCACTGGCAGCCCCTCATAGAACATGTGCGAGACCGAGTGCCTTCTGCCAAAGTAGTCCACTGCATCCCTCGAGATCTGCAGCAGCTCTGCTGTGGACAGTACTCTGTGCGCAAACGCCTCCACTGTCTCCTCTGGCTTGACCTCTGGATCCAAGGTTGTTTTGACTCCCAGCTTGAGGTTGGTGATCGCGGATCTCTCATCCGAGGTCGGCTTCCCCACCTCCTCCTTTACCACCCTGATCCACAGGGTAAGCAGGGAAACCGCACAGCACTGCTCCTCTGCTGGAGCGGCCCACTGCCCCCTGATCCTTTCCACCTCCTTGGTGGCCCTGTCCCCTGCATGGGGCGCTGCCCTGATGGCCACCATCAACGGCCCCACACTGGCAGGCTTGTTGTTCCACAACCTGGCCAGGGATCGCACGAGCATGGCCATGGCCGAGGGTGACTGGCAGGATCCAACAATTTCCCCTGCCACCACGGCCAGCGCCGGTGGTTCATCCGACAGCGCCAGTCTGTTGTGTGATCCCCAATAGCCACACTCTTGGCAATATTTCTTGGCTGCAACCGCGCCCGGGTGTGACATATCCAACACCGGCACGTTGCCTTGGATAGCTGGGATTTTGGTATATTTGGCCACCCCTGCCAGCTGCAGGACCATCTGCTGCAGCAGCTGCATGTTCATCCTTGTCTGCTCCCTATCGAGCCTCTTCATTTCCTGGTCGCTGGACTCCCGCCTGGCCCTTGGCCTGCGCCTGTCCGCTCCACCTGACCCCGACTCGTCTAAACTGGAGTCTGATCCAGATCCGCTACTGTCGCCCCCTGATGGGCTGCGACTGCGCTGGTACTGGCTGTTTCTGCGGCCAGCCCCATCCTGGGCTTGTCCGCCCCCGGACGACTGTCTGCCGGCCCTGCTCGCGGAGCCTCTGCTCCTCTCGGGTGGCGGCTGATCAGCCTCATCTCTGCTTTTTCTCTCCTCTGGGCCAGACTCCCGAGGCTGTGATCCTCTGCCGGATTCTGCCTGCCCCCTGGGCGGCTTCTGGCTTGGCTCGCCTGGCTGTGTCCTCCTGCCGTATTCTGCCGGCCCCCTGGGCGGCTCCTGGCTCTGCCAGTTTGGCTGTTCCCTGCCGTCTGCCTGCCCCCTGGGCGGCTCCTGGCTCTGCCAGCTTGGCTGTTTCCCTCCTGTGTAATTCCTGACGTAGGAATCAGATTGTGTTTCCCCTCTGGTTTCCTGCCTTCTTGGTCCACTGAAGCGCACACTGCCTGCAGGCTCGTCCTGTTGTGTTCCTCTTGCTGCGCCCTCTTGCCTTTTCCTCAGGAACTCCTCGATGTAATCCACCTGGGTTTCCTGGCCTGTGTTCTCTTTGTCCTCGATTATGCGCAGGAGTGCATAGGACTCTTGCCTGTTTGCTCTGCGCGTTGCTACGCCTTGCTCAGCCATCCTGGCCAGCGATCGGCTAGTCAACTCCGCCCTTTCGCTGGCGGCTGGGCTACTGGCCCTGGGCTCTTCCCTGCCCCTTGGCCGCCCCCTGAGGCTTGGCTCGCTGCTGACCTCAAAAACCTCAGATCTGAGTGTTGGGGTTGGCGCGGTTCTTGCTTGCTGCTGCCACCTTTGGACTTCCCTGAGCTCCTCAGGCCGCTGCCCCGCTGTTTTAAATCCTTCCCATGCCTGGTCCTCCTCATCTTCTGGCTCGGATCCCGGTTCCACTTGATTTCCTGTTACCTCATTGCACCACTCATCTGCGAAGGCCTTAACAGCCAGGGCTGCTTCGCGTCCATCCCTTCCCTTGGATACCTGTCCAAGGGCGCTTAACAGCGTCGCCCTGTCCTGCCCTGTGTGGGGGATACCCAGCATGGCCTTTGTTGCCCATCCCCTCAGATGATGGGCCTTGAACTCCTCAATGGCTGTGACCTGGTCCTGGAAATGCAAGAACGTCCTGGAGCAAACTTGCTTCCACAGGTCTGTTGCCCACTGCAAAATTCCTGCCCAACCGATCGGTCCTTCTGACTCCTCATTGCCGCACACTACTCCCCCAGTCCCGGAGCGCTCTGGCTCTCTAGGTCTGGTATCCTGCGCCTGTGCTGTACCTTGATAAAATCCGCGCAGGATTTCCTTGTGGCCGCCGCCTGCTCGCATCTGGCTGCTAGATCCCTCCTTGGGTGTCTGCACAGGTCTGCCCACACTGGGCGTTAACTTGGACAGCGGCGTCCCGTAAACTGTGGATCCCGCCCCTCTTTGAACCGGCACCCTGCGTGGTCGCATTGGCTGCCTTGGGCGCAGCCCTGTCACTGGCTGCCGCCCCTTCTCTTCTTGTATCGGATCAGGCAGCTCTTCCTCAGATATTAGGTCAGCCCACGGCTTTCCCACCGGTACAGCTGACTTTTCCTGTGGTTCTTTGCTGCTCTGCGGGGCCTGCCTGGTCACAGCAGGCTTGATCTCAGCTCCCTCGCGCTTGATCTCTGCATCACTGGCCTCAGCCGGGTCCTCACCCGGCTCCAGCCCCCTCTGGATGTTGGCATCCATGAGGTGCTCACATGCACTGTCGCTGTGCTCGCACTCGAACCCGCAGAACATGCATACTCTTCCGGGGTAATACCTCATGGCCTGACGCATGGCATTGCGGGTGTCCATCTGCTGCTGACGGTCACCTGTTGCGCAATCCTCCCAGAGCCTGGCCAGCTCCACATCTGCAGGCACCGCAGCAGGGAATGCTACCAGGCACACATTCCTGCTGCTGCTGTTGTTCACGGGTGCTGGCACCGGAGACCTGCTGCTCCTAGCTTCATCCACGTCACTGTCAGCTGCCCTGTCTTGTGGCAACAGCGTCTGCAGTTTATTTGCCAAGCGACGCTTCATCATCCTCAGCTGCCTGGTCATTCTCATCTGCCAGGCAATCCCTGGCTGCCTGGCCATCCACAGCTGCCTGGCCATTCCTTTGAGCTTCTGCTGGTACCAGTTCACCTTTTCCCTCAGCATGGGTATGGAGATCCCCTGCTCCTCTGACCCCTCAGGATTCTCTGCCGCCTCCAGCTGTTTGCTGGCCTGCTGGGCCGCACCTGGTTCTGATATTGGCACCTGGACCCCTCCTGGAGCTGCTGGCACTGGTGGTGTGACAGGCCCATCTTCTTCTGGCTGGTGCATCTGCACCAGCACCGGCGCCTGCCTGTGCTCGTGGTCCTCAACCTCACTTGGGCCAACTGGTTCCTCAGCCACCCTTTGGGTCAGCTTCTGCTCCCACGGATGCAGTTGGTCCGGCTCGCAGCCGCCGGCCACCACAGGTGTCACATGGGCTGCCTCCCTCGACAAACACAAACGTGACGCCTGCACCTGCAGTTGGCCTGGCTCACAGCCACCGATCCCTACAGGTGTCACATGAATTGCCTCCCTCTGCACGCACCGTCGTGACGCCTGCAACTGCAGTTGGCCTGGCTCACGGCCACCGGCCACCACAGGTGTCACAGGAACGTCCTCCATCTGAAAACACAGCCGTGACGCCTGCACCTGCAGTTGGCACGGCTCGTGGCCATCGGTCACCACAGGTGTCACATGAACTGCCTCTCTCTGCAAACACAGCCGTGACGCATGCACCTGCAGTTGGCCTGGCTCACAGCCAGCGGCCGCCACAGGTGTCACATGGGCTGCCTCCCTCGGCAAAAACAGCCGTGACGCATGCACCTGCAGTTGACCTGGCTCACAGCCACCGATCCCTACAGGTGTCACAGGAACTGCCTCCATCTGCAAACACAGCCGTGACGCCTGCACCTGCAGTTGGCCTGGCTCACAGCCACCGGCCACCACAGTTTTCAGAGGAACTGCCTCCTTCTGCAAACACAGCCGTGATGCCTGCACCTGCAGTTGGTCTGGCTCACAGCCACCGATCCCTACAGGTGTCACAGGAACTGACTTTCTCTGCAAACACAGCCGTGACGCCTGCACCTGCAGTTGGCTTGGCTCGGAGCCACCGATCCCTACAGGTGTCACAGGAACTGCCTCCTTCTGCAAACACAGCCGTGACGCCTGCACCTGCAGTTGGCTTGGCTCGCAGCCACCGGTCACTGGTTTGGGTGAAAAAGCATTCCCTATCGGAACACAGTTGATCAGGTGCAGCTGCTCGCTAGCTACCGGGCTATCCTGCCTGGGTGGGCCGGCACTCTCTGCCGTAATACAGTTGATCAGGTGCAGCTGCTCGCTAGCTACCAGGCTATCCTGCCTGGGTGGGCCGGCACTCTCTGCCGTAATACAGTTGATCAGGTGCCTGGGACTTGGCTCACTGTCACTGCTGAGGATGTCAAACATGGACCAGCCGTTGGGGGACACCTGATTACCTGGCTGCTCCATACACCTGGTCAATGCCTCCAAGGGTGCGCGCTGCTGGGGCACAGCCAGACTGCTTAACCCCGCCTGCTCTGCGTCACACACACTTTTCCACACTCCAGTGGCCCACTGCCCTAGCCTGTTCCACCCTCTTGGCTGAGCCAGATCCTCCTTCCTTTTTACTGGGGGCCATTCCGCAGTGGCGGCTTGTGCTCCACCCACCGCCTGCAGATCTGCAGGTTTCCTGATCACCTGACTTCCACCACGGGGCATCGCCCCGTTCTCCTTTTTAACGCACTGCGCAGCACTTGCCACTCTCATTAGCCTCTTCTGCGTCGCGTATTCTGGCCCACTGCCTAGGTCTCTTGCTCTTCCGCACTCTGCTGCCCCCTCTGGGGCTGCCGAGGTGCCTGCCCCTTGATCACCGTGATCGGGCTCGTTCTTGACTCGTTGCACGGCCCCTGCCCCACTGGGCAAGTCCTGCTCTGGTGCGCCTTCTGGACCACTGTCCCGATTTGCGCCACTGGTCTGCGACACCTCAACGGCCGGGTCCAATGTCAGCTCAGGGGTTCTTCCTCCCTGTCTCAACCACTGCGCATATTCCAGGCCTTGCCTTGGAATATCCAGGGTTGATTGGGGCACTCGCCCACCTCGGCTGATCCCTTTGTGCGACACTAGTGCTGAGCCGTCTGCCTGCGCCCCTGCCTCTCTGGGCGGTACGCGGCCCGGTTCTGGCACCTTGCTGTCTCCTGCGGGCGGTCCCACTGGCCCTGCCAGCTTCGCCGCCACCAACAGGGCTTCTGCAGCCAGCTCATCACTAGCTTCCATCGGGTTTACACCCGGCTCCAGCCCCCTCAGACGCCCACTTCTCCGTTGGGCGTCAGGGTGCTGGTGCCTATCGGGATTTAGATCTACGTCTGTCATTCCTACAGGCAATTTACGAACCGCACGGTCCTGCAAGCGTGCTGGCGACACCCCCTACAGGATCTGCTAACTTTAGGCTTCTGCCCCCTTGTTCCTACTGCAATCTGGTGAGGGCTTGCGAGCCAAGATCGGATGGCAGGTACAGCAATATGCAGGATAGGCCTTGCCTTCCTGCTTTTCTGCTCACTAATTTCAATCTGGCGGAATCCTCCTTCGCCTTTTCAGTTCTTCCCACCTTGCTGGCTGGGCTGCTTCTAGATGTCTCACGTCCTGCGTGGATGTCACACGCCCTGCGTGGATGTAGCCTCTTGCGTAGTGTCCGCTCAGCTCTGCGTCCCTGCGGGGATCCTTTGGTACACCCACAAGATTTCAAACTTGGATGTTCTATCCACAAGTTCACTTCTGTCAATGATGAAAGATTGGATCCACCTGATCACAATCTGCAGTCACACAGGTAATTATCTGCTGGGTGTTTAAATCCACAGCCAGATCTTCAAGCCTCTCCTGGACTCAACACTAAGCTGCCACGCTCAGCGATTCTCAGAGTTTAACTTGGCAATCTCTCTCTGGAGATTACCACAGCAAAGTGCAGTTCAAACGCTGTCCAAGGTCGTTTGCATGCAAACAAAATTCCAATTCCGCTGCACAAGCACCTTTAGCAGGAATTGGCGAATCAAGCTGATCAGGCTAAATCCACTTCGTCCCTTTCTAAAGGACACGCGATGTGCGCTTCAGGTCCGTGGCGGACTTCTTTCCTCACGGCAGTGACGGACGCCTACGGGCAGGCTCAGTGACTCTTCACTGGCTGCGAGTGCTCAGCGAGTTAAGCAGTAGAGCTGGATATTTGTATGTATAGCAATAGACGTATGGTAGCGTAGGCCTTCTGGCCGTCTGGGCGCGATCCAGCTGGGCTATGTTAAGGGCACTTACCGCGCAACACGCGGTGAGGTAGCCGGGAGGTTGACTGCGTACTTCTTCTTCGGCAGGGTCTCGGTTCACTACTGAGGTACTTGTCTCCAGGTAGTTCAGCTGAGGCGGAGCTAGTCTTGACTTGATATAGGTACTGACGTTATGAACACCTCAGGCCTCATGCATTGGATGCCGGCCGGAGCTTGTTACATAAGAGGTCTGTCCTTTAGAAAGGGACGAAGTAGTTAGCCTAGGCAACTGCCGGGATACAGGGACCCGGCAGGCCCAATTCAGAATACGGTACAATCTGTCAAATCAACCGGCGTAAGCGGGTTTCTAGGTCTCAGTTCAAATCCGTAGACTCCGCAGAGAAGCTGCGGAGTCCCCGAGGCCGCTAACTGCGGTCTAAACGGTTCTGTCACGTATACGGTAATATACTGTGACATACTGTAGTCCCAAACTGATTCTATCTCGGAGACTATTGCCAATCTGAGCCCCAAAATCCGTTTAGATCCCTCCGAGAATCAAGGTGGAACCTGTCTCTGGACCCGAGAATTATCGTAGGTATATATTGGCCTTGTTGTGTGATTCATGCAGCTTGCTGTTGGGCCACCGGCTGGTCAAGGTTTGGTCCCCGTGGGCGTATGGGCGGTGCCTCCTGTGGGGACCAGTGACCTGCCCAGGAAGGTAGTGGGGTTTGTCACGGCAACAAAATAAACACAGAAATCGAGAAAATGTCTGGAAAATTGCGATGGCTTTACATCTCTGGGCCATGCTCTAAAAGGCTCGCATGAAACCCCCCGAAAGAGAAAGGAAAGAAAAGTAAACACGGGAGCAGGAAAATAAGAAAGGGGGGATGAAAGTTTAAGGGGGGTTTAAAGGCTGGGAAAGAAGAATTCCCCAAGCTGAAACGGATATGCCTCAACATCGGCTTCGTTGTTTCAGATGCTGTCGAATCCTCCAGTCGTTTCCTTGGCCACATCAGCTTGCGGCCAACAGGCCACGAGCAACTTCCACAACAGGTCAACAAGACACACGATACAAAATGATACGATACAGGATACAAGGAAAGGATACAATACACTACAAAGGATGAAAAACCGGATCATCGGTGGGCATGATAGAATACCATGTGCCAGAATTTGAAATTCCCATAGGGTGAAGCATGACGCGTGTCCAAAGTTGATCGTGATTGAAAGACTGATGGAGGTCACTATCACAACATCAGAATGAGGGGACTTCTCTCAATTACCGGGCTTGCGTGCTCAATGTTTGTAGTGGACGAGATCTTGTGCGATAAAGTACAGAGAATCTTGAACAACCTCCCCTAGACATTCCAAACATCCAATAGACATTGATATCACAGACAAAGCCCCTTTCCCCCTTAAGCATGATGGCGCATCATAGGCAGATAGGATACAACAAGCTAACCTGGCGCTATAAGAGGGCCGCACGGGATGCCTCAACTATCATTGTATACCTACTCCTCGTTTATCATGGACCAGCAGCAACAAACCTTTCACTCTGCAAGGAAGGCTGGAACAAAAACCCTAGACTCTGCAGGGTAGGCCGGAACACGAACAAGTGATGGCGGTAGTGGTCGTGGTGTCATCAGATGACATGAAAGCTGACATGAATGATCATAGGCATTGCCAGCAAGAGCAAGCAAGTGTGGCTGCGACTTGCTAGCAACAATGTTGGGACTGTCCCTCTGGACAAAACAAGATGTTTTCTGGCTTGCTTCCGGAACTCGTTCTGAGGGACACGATGGCTGAATCGTGCTGATGACTCATCGATATTTGTGTTGGTTCTAAAGAAGCGCTGACGTATCCTGTTGGAAGGCTCGCTGACATCCCCCAGGCCTCGCTCCAAAAGGGCATTCGACGAACAGAGTTGCAAGCATAGCGAATACATTCTCGCAATCAACTCGAACGCAATCGCACGGTGTAGATGCTTGCAGATTGACCCACGTAGTGATTTCCTTGAGCTAGTGCTCAGGCACCCGGCCACGTCAGCACTTCAGATACTTCCATGTTTAGAAAATTTGCCTCCCTGCACAGCGTATGTGTGCACCATGATTCAAACAGCATGAGCTCGCACCTTGGTATGTCTCCCTGTCATGGAATACCGGTAGTGTGCTGAAGGTGTCATCCGCGGGATTGCAAGGGCCCAAGCTATTATCGAAGCTCATGTGCGAAGGAGAAAAGCACGAGAAGAATGATGACATCTTTTTGGTGATACTGTGGATTTGCCGTGTTCAAAACGGGCGGAACACAGTGCCGGTATATGATAATATGATGTATGCTCTATGTCGTGCCTATTGACCTCTGGTCAAATGACATGGCATTCCGTGTAAAGTTTAATTGCTGAGGCTGAACTTGATTGCTTTCCACTCTGCTCTTTACCCACCCCAAGGCTGCGTTTCCATTGGCAGTTTTGACGTCGGGGTGGGCTGCCAGCTAGGCGCCAGCTGTGCCACCCCGACGAAAACGTTTCCATTGGACGTCGAAACACGACCGGATTTAATACAGTCGACGGTTGGTTTCCCAGACGCTTCCGCCCAAAATTACCCAAATCCACTTCGGGTCCGAGTCCGAGACTAGTAGCTGAGTTTCTCATTCCTGCACCTCGGCCTTTGAGGTCTGACAGGCATAACCTTTATAAATACAGCCGGTTGATTTGCGCATAAAATTTTCGGGACGTTCCAGAAACATCGGGCGGACTGACTGACTGATTGACTGACTGACTGACGGATACGGGGTGACTCTGGGGGCTTCGCCCCCGCGACCTTCGGCCGCCCGGGGGGGTTCTGACGAAAATCGTCACGTGGCCTTCCGTGGGCTGGGACAGCCAGTCGACTTCTACTGAAACAACAGAGTTTATCAGCTGTTTAAATAAGGGAGAATGTGCACAGGGCTCAACAAACAAGACTGTGAAGTATTGTCCATTTGGCGTTTGGGGTGGATGTCACCCAAACTCACTTCGGGGGCGCGTTCACGTTGGACGATATGGGCGCGATATGGCTGGCAACCGACGACTTGTGTGTGAATATATCCGGCCACACCTCGATATTGACTCGATATCGAATCGATATGGACTAAATTTGACTTCGATTTGTAGTGTCCAAAAACTTGCCCTCGACCCAAGTTTTTAGCTCAATATTGCCAGCGTGTCAGTCGTCGCCTACATTTCAGCTCCCTTCGCTTCCTACGCTGCCTCTGTCGTCATGTCCAATTTAGAGATTAACCTTTGGCAGGTCCACCATGTGTGGTGCCTCTTTCTCCGACTCAGAGGCCACCTCGGAGGCCCAATCTGAAGCCTCAAAAACCCAAATCGAGGCCAAACCTAGACCGGCCATGCGCTGGCAGCTCAAGAGGCATGGTAGGGTATTCATGAGGTCCTCAGGACCTGGCTTTGAAATTCTTGCCTCTGACCGACTTTCGCAGACTGGCCTGACCCTCACCTGCTTGATTGAGGACGACCAGTGTCGAGGAATAGAGCAGCAATGAGCGGCAGTGATCTGGCATGTATGAGCTGGCTATCGCAAAGTTTCGCACAATGAACCACACTTAAATATGCGTTCGATATGAGCTCAATACGAGCGCATCCACACCTCAATATCGTCCACACCAAATCGTCCGCATATCGATATTGACTTCTCAACGTGAACGCGCCCCAGGGCTGGATCTCACAGCGGATGACGTAAGGTGTCGTCACGCTGTCCCCTGGTGTCACGCGACATGCCGACAGCTGAGTGTGGCGTCGCTTCTCTATGCACAATTCGATACGCATCATTAAAAACACGCACTTAGCCAGCGATAGAGTTGTGACAAATGTTTTGAAATCCTGCAACATGGCGAGGGGGTTTGCATGGGGTCCAGCAGGTGACCCCGTCCGCACCTGTCTGCGCGCGCCTGCCCTCTGAACAGTCACATACCCGACTCTGCCGTATTTTGTGCTGCGCAGCAGCACCTCTGATTACTTGTCTACCCCGTCGTTGCGTTGCAGCATGCGCGACCGAATCGAAATAAAGCAATATTATAAGTAAGCACCACTGGTTGCTTTGATCTACGTGGTCAAGTTACACAGGTGCAGACATTTCAAAAGAGCGTTGCCAGCTGCGCCCAGGCAATGCTACTAAGCATGGACAGGCCGATATCGCGATTCGTTTTGCAGCGGCGCAACAAACGCGACCCAACAACTACCAAGGAATGCTGCGACATTTCAAAGTTCTAAGCCTGCGAAGGTTCTTGAACGCGAATCGGCCACCCCGGACATGCAATGGAAACGAAGGCCGGACTTTTCGGTGGTGGTCTCCACCTCGGTCTAAAACCTTGGCGCGGACCGAACAAAACCGATCTGCCCGACTGCTCACCCCAAACTCCAATGGAAACACAGCCGGCCCAAGTATATATAGCGACAACGATTACAGCCATCGTCTCCGTGCGCTTTCGGTTGGGATTCAGTTGGGCACGTTGCAAATTATTACTACTGACCAGCACGTTTCCGATTGGACCCCGAAAGAAGCGTGTGCGACGGTCGGGAAAGTTCCGGGGTGGATGTTTATCCAAACAACCCACCCGCAAACAACCCGGAACCAGACACTGGAACGTGGGGCCTCGTAATCTTGCGCGGTTCAGGGTTTACTGCTGACCAAGCAAGGCCGAAGGAGGGCAAACATAACTGAATACCCCCCGTATTCGAAAGTTGTAGAGCTTGCCGAGAGCTTTCCACACAGTGCTGTGCTTCCTTACGGTTCGTGAAATTACGTTTGCGGTGACGGTGCAATTTGCGCGCAATTTACCAGGACCGCCCAGATTACACCGCAATTACTGCAAGTTGCGTTCGGCGTAACCACAGACGAAACCCTGGTTACGCACAACAAATGGGGTTTTCGGCTCGGAACCTACCCGCCAATTGACGAAAAGTCATGGCACGTTAACGTGGAAGTTGTTCTGATCTTCACGATATCTTCCTACGAGTTCATGCACAACGATCCGCAACCTCCCACCTTCGAACATGAATGACAGATGTCCCCAAAAGACAGAAATCTACTAGAACGTGCTTGCGGTCTAGATTACAGCTCGCTCTTAATTGCGTGCAAGCTAAAAAGCCTTACTTACGAGCAATTACGTGTTACGCCGTAATTGACCGTAATTACTTACACAAAAATCGGATTACGGCGTAATCGCACAGCACTGTTTCCATATCTGGTCTTAACTTATGTTAGGCCCAGGGGTTATGAGATATGGAGGGTCAAAATAGAGGGGATGGTCGGGGATAAACAAGAAAAAGGATTTTAATGAAAATTTAGTGTATTTTTTAACATCAGATTGAGACGATAGCTACACAGTTGCATTAAAAATGCCACTTGTTGTTGATTTGCATCATAGTATTCATTAAGTATTATACACAGAAAACCAGACCCCTCTTGACATGTCATTTTGGCCTGGGGGGCCTCCGTAACCACAGGCAATATTGTTATACACTCGTTATTGACTCAATCAGTGTAGCTACCTGGTGGTTCCTATGAATGTATCAATGCCATCCTGATGAGAGCATTGTTTGAAGTCTTCAAATTCACAGACATACCAGTGGCCCTAAGCAGTCACCAACAGGGGAAAGAGTGCAAGAAAGGAGCCAAGAGGCTGGTCATATGGCATTTGTGAACCTAGTGCATTGAGCGGCACCATTTGAAGCTCACAGGGGGGCCTATTGAAATTCACCCTCTCCCCTTCAACAATCTTATTTGCTACTGATCAATTCATGTTTGTCTGGGTTCCGGAGACACGGGGGGTAGCCAGGGGTCGACGATTTATTTTTATATGATAGGGGTTTAGGTTTTCTTTTTGCCCCCCCTCGATGTTAACCCTTCAATTTGGGGGCTAGATTGGCCATAGTTTTCCGAGCTAGAATCAGGTTGAGACTACAGTATTATCACTGCCCGTTTATAAACAGTTGGGTGAAAACGTCCGTCAGAAAAGTCGACGCTTCATACTGCGGTCATCTTACTCCTCAAGCATACACAAACAGTTCGCATTTCATCAGAGGGTCCTGCCCTCAGAGAGTGTAACCTTTGGCCTGGGGGCAAGTTTCGGAGCAAAAACAAATCTGCTAGCCCTGAACCGCAGACGACTCGCAAGTCTTCAGAGGGGACAAACTGACGGTATGAAGCGCAGTGAAAAGCCCAAATGCCGCTTTCCAACGGGGTGCTCCAGGGTAACGATGAGCATCAGAAGCTAAAGCGGGGGTAATTTAGAGAAACTTAGTTAGAGTGGGTGGGTTCGCAAGTTAGAGGAACTTAGTTAGAGTTGGTGGGTTCGAAAGTTAGAGAAACTTCAAGCTCAAGCGTAAGAGGGAAAACGTTTCCGACTTAAGGTCTTTCATGAGCTTAGCTTCTTTAGTTCCTCACGCCCCATATAGGGTTTAGTGTTACAATTGAGTATTTCCGCTCATTTCACCTTCAAATCCTTCAGGTTTGTGCAGTACCGGTATTACGCTCAAACCTTGCTCTTTCTCAAAGAAACATCACCCAACATGCCCAAACGGCAGTTGGCGTTTTTACCAGGCATCAAAGATAGTGTCGGAAGAATTGATTTCACCAGTATAACCCGAGGTTCCAATAGTCCGCCCACCATGTGACCCTGCTACAGCAACCCCAGCCTTATTATCTACCGGCCTTAGGGTCAAACAAAGACTGTTGCCAGCCAACTATCCATACCAATCGCTGAAAGGATTTTGAGCAGGGCCCAGGTGTAACGTCATCTACAAATCGCCGACGAGGCTTATCAAAGCAATGGAATCTGCGGAGTGAGGACTGCCTTACAACTTTCAAATGGGACGCTTAAGGAACGACCTCTACCAGTACCCTGCCTTTGGGCAGACCAGATTCATTTATTTAGGAATTGCAGGAGTCCCGTTTGGCAGAATTCAAAGTAATTCGCCAAAGTAATTCGCAGTATGAAATCATAGCAACTGCACACCCAAACTTGTTTCCAGCATAAGTCAAAATAAAATTGCCGGTACATCAAAAAATACAGATTGCCACACCTATGTACATTCTTTGGCTGCATCTTGGCGGAGCATGGATTGCTCGCCAGCCTTCTGCAGTCGAACCTTCAACCTTGCCAGCATCTAAGAGGGAGGTGATACTAAACCAGCCGCACAGTCCTCACAGCATGTTCCCAACGCCATCATGAGGCCACCATGGCTGGTCTGGCGCAGGTCTGGCTTTCGCATTCCATCCTTATATCAGAGCACTGTCGCATCCAGCTATCCACCCATTTCATCAAAGCAGCTTCAACTTGAGCATCAGAGTGGTAAAGTATACCACATCGAACAAAAACAGCCCACCCGCCAAGGGGATCACAAGTTGCATGACGTCAGCCACATCCCAATGCAACAACACCTACACAGAAAGGGAGAACGGGCATGGGGGAGATCAGTCAACGATGTCGGATGCAATTTTGCTTGAATGGCTTTGCTTTGCCATGTTACAATTTTCCCATTACGAGAGTTCCGTCCTCCCCCCCCCCATGTCCTTTGGGTTGGCAATTTGTTGGCACCTTCGAAGTTAAGATGATTGTTCAAATGTTCCACATCTCTGAGTTTGTTCGCATCTTCCGCATTTGTTGGCACCTTCAAGTTCAGAAGATTGCAGCACCTCCCTCAATGCATCATTCAGCACCAGCATGCCCATGACTGCCCAACAGCCTGCAGCTTTTGTCGGGTCACAGGCAGAGAATTATGTTGCCCTGGATATGACCCAGATCAGGACCCAGTGAGTGCATCTCCCCCCACTTGCCTGGGGGAGCAAGATCGCCCCTGCTGTGAGGATCCCTATCTGGTTGAGTGTCGACAGCACCTCCTCTTGCGAAGCCGGAGCCACCTGACGAGGGTGGGGAGGGACACATGGGTCTGTCAGTGGGAGGTCAAACCAACATGAGAAACCATAGGATGGAGACTTGGTACACTCCCATGCTTCCTCCCCCCTGTACTTTGGTGAAGCAGTCGGGCCTTGGAAGGTCAACGTACAGGACTCAGAGAATACTGATATTTGTGACAACAACGCATGACTGGGGCACACTCGCATTTTTAGCCCCCTCTACATCGTCATCCACGGCCTACCTACCTGGTACTGGGCGTCGTTGGCGATCAGCTTCATGCCCCAGTCATAGACTGGCCAGATTAGCTGCTCCACCCGCACGAATGGGCGCAGGACATACCCCAGGGACAGACCTAGGACAGTGCGGAAGGCCTCGCCTGAGATGAGGGTTGGGCAGGAACCAGCAGCCAAGAGTCAGAAGGTGGGCCGCAAGGCAGGAGGAGGGAGAGACGGAACGGAGGGCAGGCACTAGGTGTTCAGGTACAAGTGACTGTGATAATAAATTTCCTACAAAGGATTGAAAACACGTTTTCCTCCGCAGCACGAGGGGCAGGCCCCAGCAGCACCAGGGGCAGGCCCAACCCACGACAGGTAAATACCCTCTCTATGACCTTGGCACGGGCCCCCGTATCTTCATATCCAGAGCCGTGTCCCCATGATGTTTGAATGGCCTGTCCTCTGTTTTGCCTAGCAGGCCTTAACCCCTCTTGTCTAGCAGGCCTTAACCCCTCTTGTCTAGCAGGCATGAACCCCTCTTGTCTAGCAGGCCTTAGCCCCTGTTGTCTAGCAGGCCTTAACCCCTGTTGTCTAGCAGGCCTTAACCCCTCTTGTCTAGCAGGCATGAACCCCTCTTGTCTAGCAGGCCTTAACCCCTCTTGTCTAGCAGGCATGAACCCCTCATGTCTAGCAGGCCTTAACCCCTCATGTCTAGCAGGCCTTAACCCCTCTTGTCTAGCAGGCATGAACCCCTCTTGTCTAGCAGGCCTTAACCCCTCATGTCTAGCAGGCATGAACCCCTCTTGTCTAGCAGGCATTGACCCCTCTTGTCTAGCAGGCCTTAACCCCTCTTGTCTAGCAGGCCTTAACCCCTCTTGTCTAGCAGGCATGAACCCCTCTTGTCTAGCAGGCCTTAACCCCTCTTGTCTAGCAGGCATGAACCCCTCTTGTCTAGCAGGCCTTAACCCCTCTTGTCTAGCAGGCATCAACCCTCTTGCCTAGCAGGCATTAACCCCTCTTGTCTAGCAGGCATCAACCCCTCTTGCCTAGCAGGCATGAACCCCTTTTGTCTAGCAGGCATCAACCCCTGTTGCCTAGCAGTCCTTAACCCCTCTTGTCTAGCACTCCTTAACCCCTCATGTCTAGGAGGCCTTAACCCCTCTTGTCTAGCAGGCATTAACCCCTCTTGTCTAGCAGGCATGAACCCCTCTTGTCTAGCAGGCCTTAACCCCTCTTGTCTAGCAGGCATGAACCCCTCTTGTCTAGCAGGCATTGACCCCTCTTGTCTAGCAGGCCTTAACCCCTCTTGTCTAGCAGGCATGAACCCCTCTTGTCTAGCAGGCCTTAACCCCTCTTGTCTAGCAGGCATTAACCCCTCTTGTCTAGCAGGCCTTAACCCCTCTTGTCTAGCAGGCCTTAACCCCTCTTGTCTAGCAGGCATGAACCCCTCTTGTCTAGCAGGCCTTAACCCCTCTTGTCTAGCAGGCATTAACCCCTCTTGTCTAGCAGGCCTTAACCCCTCTTGTCTAGCAGGCCTTAACCCCACTTGTCTAGCAGGCCTTAACCCCTCTTGTCTAGCAGGCATTAACCCCTCTTGTCTAGCAGGCCTTAACCCCTCTTGTCTAGCAGGCCTTAACCCCTCTTGTCTAGCAGGCCTTAGCCCCTCTTGTCTAGCAGGCCTTAACCCCTCTTGTCTAGCAGGCCTCAGCCCCTCTTGTCTAGCAGTTATTAACCCTCCCTGGCCTGAACCAGACGGCACACCACAAGGTCTCTTGGATTGGTGTTTTCCAAAGAGTACCCTGTCGCCTATCCTTGACTCTACGAACCTAATTTGTTAGCTTCATAACTTTCATCATTCCCATCCTTTCTTAGTCCCTTGCGGGCTGCATCACGCACCTGTATCGTAGTGCCCCCATAGTTCTGCGCTGTAGAAAAGCGCTCCACACGTCACAAGCTGTATGAACGTAGCTGTCTGCGTGAGAGAGGGAAGGATGAGAGCAAGTATGAGACCGTATAAGTAAGAGAAGGTATGGGCAAAGAGAGACTAATTATGTTGACCCATCACTGTTTCATCCGTGGCGCACACCTGGGCCAATGACACAGTATTGGACTCAGCGTTATGAAGACCCAAACCAGCATACACCAGAGACAGGTGCCCCTCCCAATACCACTTGTGCTGATCCATTATGCTCACCTTCCTCTCTCCCTCCCAAGGCTGCCAAGTGCGCAACTTCGTGGTTCCCAGGTAGCTCACCAGATCCGCTCTAAGAGTCTGCTTACCTTTACCATATCGACGAAGAAGTCATAAGGCTCCTCCGTCACCCCTGCCATTTCCAGCACCGGGCCCAGTTGCTCTGAAACTACTTTCCTCATCAGCTTATTATTATCGCCCATAACATCCTCAAACTGCAACGAGGAGGGGAGGAGGAAGGGGGGAGTGAGCGGGGACGGAAAGGCTCGTGAGCTACAGCGCTCATCACATTATTTTATGAAAACCATGGTGCAGCAGAAGCAGAGACGGGGAAATTGAAGATGGCTGATAATGGTCAGTCAGCGCATGTTTCCATTTCTTTCTCTTTTTAAAAGAGTATCCTGCACCTCAGACGTTAAACTTGGGAGCACGGGTCAAAGGCACATGGACACAGTCACTCTCATGGACCTCTCTAATCCACATCTACACCGATACTCTGACCCAGACTCCTAAGTCAGCTCTGGCCCGATATATAACCCACCTCTGGCCTGACTATCCTCATCTTATTTTAAGGAATTCTTGTTCATTGAAAACTAGACGTCTTGGCACTCTGCCACACTCTCCTGTCCGTGTCTGAAGGTTGGCAGTTTCACCTTCAGCTCCCCCCCACAGTAGTACTGAATATAGGGGCCAAGTCCCATAGGAACTGTTGTTTGCCAGGAGCTGAATTCACGGGCAGGAACTATCCCTTGCCCTGACCCAAGGTCCCAAACCTCAACCCGAGATGTGTGCACTAGGGGTACTCACCGATACATTCTCCAGCATTTTTGCCTCCTCAGGTCCAACCTTACTGCTCATGTCTTTCTTCAGATCTGCCCACACTGATCGGAGCTGCTTCTCATTGTCCTCATCCTCAGGCCCAGAGGTGCTGCACAGGCAGGAACAGGTGGAGAAGGCGGGTAAGGACAGGTTGGGGAAGTACTCGTTTCGAGTAACAGAACAACTGTACCATAGCTGTAAGGATTGGTACTAAATAGAGGAGCTGTAAATCCAGTGTTTTATTTGGCCCCCCTTCCCTCATGCTGTCCCAGCTTTGGAGCCATGCTAGTGAGGGACACACGACCAGCACGCACAGCACCACGGGAAACACAAGGAAGAGGATAAAGAGTATGCAATGCTCAAGTTCGAAGCAACGTATGCACCCTTCTTCTGTCTTTTCATGAGGGCTGAGAGCAGTGCAGGCAGGTGGGGACTGCGCTGGCAGGGTGCCGTGCTGACCTGGCATTTGGTCGGGGGCATGAACGGGTACCAGCCACAACCCTACTGACCTCGTTCCAGATGGGTGATCTCGGTCGCTTTGCGCTCTAAACACAACATGGCAACTTTCCATGCGGTTCCATCCTATGGTGGTCCGGACCGGACCAGAGGGGGAAGCGTGTCGTAAGCAGCTTTGTGACGGAGTCACTCTGCCGAGCGCTGGAAGTGAGGAACATCTTGATGCAAGCATTATTGTGATTCAGGATAGAGAGATGTAGAGATGCTGCTCCTTGTCGATAATGAGTGGCGCGTAGGTGCTAGGAACATGCAAGTAACTCGAGGTCGCTGGTTGAGGATACCGTTAGTATGAAGCGATTCCCACCTCCACCCCTTTCTAAGGCCATGTGACCCTCAAGCCTAGCTTCGTCGTTCGTTCTTTCGTTCCACACGACGAATGAAAGGGATAGAGTCAATTTCACCACGTGCCTCCGTGATTGCAGCATCTCCCAGTGTCCAAACCGAACGTTCGCAGTACTTTCTCTTGAATGTGATACCGGCAGAATGTTTCCTCACCTGGACAGTAGTATGTCGTCTCAAGGCTCCAACAGCCAATACTAAGGTCATAGTACTGTAAGAATAACGGACAGATGGCCCTCGATACGCCCTCCGAGGTTATCGAGTTGGTACATCATCTCCGCGAGGACGGCAAGAAGCTGCAGCCACTTATAGGCGCCCTGGAGGAGATATCACATCGCGTGCAGGTGTGTGCGCCAAACCTTGGAGGGCTGGCGCGGACATGCAGCCAACGGTCGCATGGGGTATCATGGTGCAGCACTGACTCCAGACAATAGTTGCTGTTTATCTCCTAGAATGCACATCCAGCCCTTTTCATGAGATCTGGGTGATCTTGCATGCTGCATTACTATTGGTGGTGGCCCATGAAGGCTCCTCTGGAACAGGCTATCAGGCCGATCCCGGATTTACAAGCTGTCGGTGTCCTGGCGGCACTCAGGATGCCCCAGGAACACATCAACAGTCGGGAAACAAATCTAGCCACATATGAAAAATTCTGGCGCTAGATATGGGGTACACCACCATCAAATGGAGATCCTGCCCGGATGCCTAGATGCCCTATGTGGGAGCATGATGTTTGTAGACTCATTAATGCCGACACATGCACCGATGCTCGATCATGCACTCATGCTCACTCATGCAGTCACGTTGACTCATACACACATGCTCTCACATGCACTCATACACTCATGCTCACTCATGCTGTCATGACCACTCATACGCACATGCACTCATAAGCTCATGCCCACTCATGCCCACTCATAAGCTCATGCCCACTCATGCTCTCACATGCACTCACATGCTCATGCCCACTCATGCCCACGCATGCTCTCACATGCACTCACATGCTCATGCCCACTCATGCCCACTCATGCACTCACATGCTCATGCCCACTCATGCCCACGCATGCCCACGCATGCTCTCACATGCACTCACATGCTCATGCCCACTCATGCCCACGCATGCTCTCACATGCACTCACATGTTCATGCCCACTCATGCCCACGCATGCTCTCACATGCACTCACATGCTCATGCCCACTCATGCTCTCACATGCACTCATATGCTCATGCCCACTCATGCCCACTCATATGCTCATGCCCACTCATGCTCTCACATGCACTCATATGCTCTTGCCCACTCTTGCCCACTCATGCTCACTCGTACACCCTGCGACCTGCCAAGGCAGCATGAGGGAGGTTGGAATGGTACAATGTGCGAGAAATGACATGGTAGCTGCTCCTCATTTTATTTCCCACCTCTTCCGCTCTGCAGATTGCCGACTTGTACAATGCTGGCAACAGCGCCACCGCAGCTGCAGCACAAGGGAGGCGGTCCAGTGAGTGGGATGCATGATTAATGAACGTACACCTCTAAACCCTGCTCTAAAATAAAGTTCGGCCACGGATACCTGGTGGTACAGATTATTGTCTGAGATGTGAGGCATTGCGATGCAGAGCTTCAGCGTGTGGGAGATGACGCAACCTTTAAGCAATGGCTGTGGCACATTTATTCAAGGACATTGCTTAGGGCTGTTCTTGAGGTTTGTGTGTCAGGTTCGTTATTCTGAGGCATTCATTAGGGGCATTGTTGAGGAGCATTTGTGAGTGGCATGGTTGATGAAGAAAATATAGGAGCATTGAGGCGTACCCTTTTTAGGTTAAGTCCCTTTTTAGGTTGAGGGGGGCCTTCAGAGACTTGCCTGATGCACGTTTCTTCCTGCACATACAGCTGACCTGGCAAGTGGGTACGGCAAGTGGCTACACCCTCACTCCACCCCCATGCTCAACAGACCCCTTGCTTTCCATCTCCCCCTATCTGCTGTCCCCCTCCTCCTGCCACTCGCACCATTTGAATCACCCGCCTGCCTGACCTGCTTTGGCCTGCCTGACTGACCCACTCTGTCCAGGTTCTTTCAACCTGATTCGCGGCAACTCTATTCACATGCTGAATGGAACGGCGGCGGCATCAGCAGCAGCTGTGGCCAGGCGTCACCCTCGGTATTCTCAGGGGGTACCTGTTGGCATCACGCCGCCTGCCGTTCAGAAGGTCACCGACACCTTCCTGCCCATCCCACCAAGTGAGGAAGATCATCCTTAGGTGGGGGACCATCGGAGTTTGTTTACAGCATGAGTGAAGTACTTAAGTGCGCACGAGACCACTTTTTGTGTGGAGGCCACGAGACAATTTGCTATGGTGCGCACTTACTCATGCTGTAAAGTGCGCACCAGACCATTTTATGTGGGTTTCTGCCGGGCAGCCTCCTGGGGATTGATTAGCTCAAAATGGTGGCCAGGTCTGGGGTGTGTGACTCGTGTTCTATACAGCAGGGCTTGCTGCACCATGTCCCCCCTAAGCCAGAGGTGTAGATGTCATGCTGGGCATTGCTGGTGATGCCCAGCCTGTGTCCAGCATGCAGTGTCATGTGGGAGCGAGGGGCTTCAGGGGAACGCCTGGATTCCACTTAGACCCAGTAGCCCCAACTCTCGACTTAAAACCCCCTCAACCTTATGCCAGCAAGCTGGGGCAGCTCTCCTGGCATTGTAGGATATATCCCGATATGGGATGGCCTAACCTGCACTTGAGTGTTTGACTGATGGCCTACTCTGCAGGTTGCTCAGTGACAGCGCGCCGATAGTAGAAGTTGGATGATTTACCAGTGAAAGTGTGACCTGTCACTGCAGGCTCTGAGACCGAGAGCTTGCCGTCCCCCGAAGGCGTTCACGACTGGGACGCCTTGCAAGCTGCTGTCAATGGAGCATGCTCCAGCTTCACCACGCCTAGCGCAAAGGTGTGGACAGCGCATGAAACAGATGTGTGTTTCAAACGTGCGGGGCAAGCTCCTGGGCCTATCGTGTTCATTACAGACTTGCATCACTTCTGTAATTAACAGCCTCTTTGCTGCTGATCATCTCTTGACCTTGCCTCTCTCTGTGTGCGACCCTGATGTGTGCTACCACAGGCAACGTGGAAGAAGTGGGCCCTGAACCCGGCCAACGTATCGTTGGTGGTCTCACTCTTTTGGTGGATCATCACAGATGATTTCAAACCAGACCATCCTCAGGCCAGGAACATCAAGGTGTGATGCATGACAGTGTTTCCGTGTTAGTGCTTCCGCTACAGTTTAGCTACATACTCTGGTGAGAGGCACCATGCTCAGCCAGATGTACTGCTCGGGTTTGTGCCTGGAGCCTGGTCGAGGTTTGGCCACAATCGGGGTATCGGTGGTTGCGAGGCGGCCTTGAAGAGGAGAACTTGCAGCTAAAAAAAAAGGTGGGCTTATAGCACAAACACAACTTATGTGTGCGGGGGAGAGACCTGATGTATCTTGTGTGAAACGTGTGGGGGGAGGTATGAGGCGGGACAGGTGTTTGGGGGCAAAGGGAGGGAGAGGAAGATCTGGACCTGCTTCAAATGCATACTCAAATCCTGTCTGGCCTTCCCAGGTGGGGGCATGGGGCGCCCCTGCCTTTTGTCCTCGACGGATAGCTCGGTGGTTCCAGCCACTCTTGGTGTCCATTGCAGGCCTCCACTGGTAAAAAGAGAAAACTGCGTGTGCCTCGACTGTGAGGATGAAACACATCACCTGTCCGGCTGGATTCTGTCCTGCATCACACTGGATACACTGGATCCTGAGGTTGAATCCGAATAGCAAGTCACCCTGTCCTGCATCTCACCGGATCACACTGGATCCTGAGGGTACAGCAAGTCATCCTGTCCTGCATCTCACTGCATCACACTGGATCCCACTGAGGGTGAAGCAAGTCACCTTATCCTGCATCACACTGGATCAGGCCGTACCACCTCTCCCCTTGCTTCGGCCCTCCTGCAGGATTATGCCTTCCACCACTTTGCGCAACAGTACTGCCAAGTGGTCCAGTACCGCGGGGCGAGCAAGGACCTGTATTTAGACTTGTGGCAGCGAGTGGTGAGTTGAGGGACACACCGGAGGGGAGGTGGGGGAGGTGGCGTTGGTGGTCAGTGGGAGGGAGGGACAGAGGGGAGGGCTGGGTGTGAGGTTATAAGGGTCAACTGGACGGAAAATGCATAGGTGTCAGTGTGGACCGATGTCCTCATCCGATTCATTAAATCCTTGTTGCCGGTATAGGTTGGTGGCGAAAACCCTAGGATTTGAGGACTGGAGATGAAGGGAGGGTTGCTGTGGCTATAGCCGGATCTAGGTTCAAAATTTTGAATCATTAAGGAGGCTTAGGGCTGGGCTGAGCTAGTCTTGAGGGCGATCTTCCGCACTGTCCAGTGTTCACACTGTCCCCACACCCAATGAGCCACATGCGCCCCTCCATCCATCCCTCACGCAGATGACTGTGGCAGTCCTTCTTCTGATGAAGGAGTCGTACCCCAGATCAGCACACAAGTTTGATGACGGCTTTGAAGCCTATGTCAGTACCCAGCTTATGCGACTGACAGCAGGTGGGTGTCCACGGAGAAAGGAGGAGCAAAAACTATACCCTGCAGGGACGTGAAGGTTGGGGAAACAGAGCAGCATGGGCCGTGCCTGCACCAGTAACATACAAAATGGGTGTCAGCAAATAAGATGAAGAGTTTTTGAAGACAGGACGAGGACAGAGAGGGGAATGAGGACGAGGATGAGGATTGGGATGGGATGAGAACATGGACAGGAAGGGGGCTGAGGCAGGGACATATGTGTCAGGTTTTTAACACCTGCGTCGTTCGATGCTGTATGCTGCATTATGAGGAGTGGTCGGTGCTGTGGGCAGGTGTTGCAGCAGGGTGATCAGCAGCTTTTACGGCGGTGTGGGCAGGTGTTGCAGCAGAGTGATCAGCAGCTTTTACGGCGGTGTGGGCAGGTGTTGCAGCAGAGTGATCAGCAGCTGTTACGGCGGTGTGGGCAGGTGTTGCAGCAGGGTGATCAGCAGCTGTTACGGCGGTGTGGGCAGGTGTTGCAGCAGAGTGATCAGCAGCTTTTACGGCGGTGTGGGCAGGTGTTGCAGCAGAGTGATCAGCAGCTTTTACGGCGGTGTGGGCAGGTGTTGCAGCAGAGTGATCAGCAGCTGTTACGGCGGTGTGGGCAGGTGTTGCAGCAGAGTGATCAGCAGCTTTTACGGCGGTGTGGGCAGGTGTTGCAGCAGAGTGATCAGCAGCTGTTACGGCGGTGTGGGCAGGTGTTGCAGCAGGGTGATCAGCAGCTGTTACGGCGGTGTGGGCAGGTGTTGCAGCAGAGTGATCAGCAGCTTTTACGGCAGTGTGGGCAGGTGTTGCAGCAGAGTGATCAGCAGCTTTTACGGCGGTGTGGGCAGGTGTTGCAGCAGAGTGATCAGCAGCTGTTACGGCGGTGTGGGCAGGTGTTGCAGCAGAGTGATCAGCAGCTTTTACGGCGGTGTGGGCAGGTGTTGCAGCAGAGTGATCAGCAGCTTTTACGGCGGTGTGGGCAGGTGTTGCAGCAGAGTGATCAGCAGCTGTTACGGCGGTGTGGGCAGGTGTTGCAGCAGAGTGATCAGCAGCTTTTACGGCGGTGTGGGCAGGTGTTGCAGCAGAGTGATCAGCAGCTTTTACGGCGGTGTGGGCAGGTGTTGCAGCAGAGTGATCAGCAGCTTTTACGGCGGTGTGGGCAGGTGTTGCAGCAGAGTGATCAGCAGCTGTTACGGCGGTGTGGGCAGGTTTTGCAGCAGAGTGATCAGCAGCTTTTACGGCGGTGTGGGCAGGTGTTGCAGCAGAGTGATCAGCAGCTTTTACGGCGGTGTGGGCAGGTGTTGCAGCAGAGTGATCAGCAGCTTTTACGGCGGTGTGGGCAGGTGTTGCAGCAGAGTGATCAGCAGCTTTTACGGCGGTGTGGGCAGGTGTTGCAGCAGAGTGATCAGCAGCTGTTACGGCGGTGTGGGCAGGTTTTGCAGCAGAGTGATCAGCAGCTTTTACGGCGGTGTGGGCAGGTGTTGCAGCAGAGTGATCAGCAGCTTTTACAGCGGTGTGGGCAGGTGTTGCAGCAGAGTGATCAGCAGCTTTTACGGCGGTGTGGGCAGGTGTTGCAGCAGAGTGATCAGCAGCTTTTACGGCGGTGTGGGCAGGTGTTGCAGCAGAGTGATCAGCAGCTGTTACGGCGGTGTGGGCAGGTGTTGCAGCAGAGTGATCAGCAGCTGTTACGGCGGTGTGGGCAGGTGTTGCAGCAGGGTGATCAGCAGCTGTTACGGCGGTGTGGGCAGGTGTTGCAGCAGAGTGATCAGCAGCTGTTACGGCGGTGTGGGCAGGTGTTGCAGCAGAGTGATCAGCAGCTTTTACGGCGGTGTGGGCAGGTGTTGCAGCAGAGTGATCAGCAGCTTTTACGGCGGTGTGGGCAGGTGTTGCAGCAGAGTGATCAGCAGCTTTTACGGCGGTGTGGGCAGGTGTTGCAGCAGAGTGATCAGCAGCTGTTACGGCGGTGTGGGCAGGTGTTGCAGCAGGGTGATCAGCAGCTGTTACGGCGGTGTGGGCAGGTGTTGCAGCAGAGTGATCAGCAGCTTTTACGGCAGTGTGGGCAGGTGTTGCAGCAGAGTGATCAGCAGCTTTTACGGCGGTGTGGGCAGGTGTTGCAGCAGAGTGATCAGCAGCTGTTACGGCGGTGTGGGCAGGTGTTGCAGCAGAGTGATCAGCAGCTTTTACGGCGGTGTGGGCAGGTGTTGCAGCAGAGTGATCAGCAGCTTTTACGGCGGTGTGGGCAGGTGTTGCAGCAGAGTGATCAGCAGCTTTTACGGCGGTGTGGGCAGGTGTTGCAGCAGAGTGATCAGCAGCTTTTACGGCGGTGTGGGCAGGTGTTGCAGCAGAGTGATCAGCAGCTTTTACAGCGGTGTGGGCAGGTGTTGCAGCAGAGTGATCAGCAGCTTTTACGGCGGTGTGGGCAGGTGTTGCAGCAGAGTGATCAGCAGCTTTTACGGCGGTGTGGGCAGGTGTTGCAGCAGAGTGATCAGCAGCTGTTACGGCGGTGTGGGCAGGTGTTGCAGCAGAGTGATCAGCAGCTGTTACGGCGGTGTGGGCAGGTGTTGCAGCCTGTGCGTATGTGTCCCGTTCCCAGCATTGACCCCATCTCCTCCCTCTGCAGGCTCTCTGCCAGCGGACGTCCACCCCTCTCTGCACAGCCTGCCAGGCAACCGTCTTCCCGCAGTGCTGGCGGTCTACAAGGCAGAGACCACAAGCAACCTAGGGGCCATCAGCTTAACTGAAGACCTCCATGTCCCGCCGCCGCCCCCACCCATCCCCATGGACGATGAGGCAGGCATTCCTGGCCGGGACCCGGGCCCGATCCCTACCACGCCTCGCACGTTGCAGTCCATCGCTTGGGACCCGGACCTTATCGGCGGCCCTGGGGCGTTGACGGGCAGCGCCGCACCCTACACCTCGTACCCTCCTCCTGCCCTGTCCCGCTCGTCAGCTCCAGCTGCAACCGGAGTGGCAGCATCCTCGGGCGGGCCTCGGTTGCGTGGGGGGAAGATGTCATCGAGTGTGGATGCCGCCGCCTCTGCCCTAGGTTTTCATACCAATAAGACCAGCCCGGTGAGTGGCTGGGTTGAGGGTTTAGGGTCGGGAGTAGGGGTAGAGTACACACAGCCAGTTGGGTGACTGGGTTAAGGTTTAAGAATATGTCTTAAGATTAGGGTACACATAGCCCAGACAGTAGCTGGGGTTGGGGTTCGGGGTAGAGGTTACGATTAGGGTATGCACAGCCCGCTCGATGGCTGGGTTAAGGGTTTAGGGTGGTTGTTAAGGCTAGGGTACACCTAGCCTAGTCAGTGGCAGGGGCTAGGGTTCAGGGTAGGGGGTAGGATGAGGGTACGCACAGCCCGCTCGATGGCTGGGTTAGAGTTAAGGGCAGGGGTCTGGATAAGGGTGCACCCAGCCCGGTCTATGGGATGCCTGAGGTGGGTGACTGATGCAGTAATGAAGCTGTAAGATGGATGCTTTGCCAATCAGACCCCTATCTGGAGGGGACCTCAATCATATCAGACGGGCTCAAAAGCCTGCTGCTACTACTGGTACGCTTCTGCCTCTGCATCGAGCTGTAGGTTAACAGGCACCACTATCTCTTTTTGTTTGGCCAATGCACTCGCCCTGAGGCCCTCTTGTGGTCCATGTTATGGCTTTGCTAATGCTGCTGTTGCTGCTGCTGCCTGTTTAGGTTATGGGTTACCTCTTGTCATCGCAAGGTCTTTCTGAACATCGGTCTGGTCAGACTGCACTGCCTGGTCAGCGCACGGACAAGGTCAGGAGGGGCAATGGTCTGTTTACTATGCTTCAGCAACAGCTAATTAGCTTCAGCACAGCCTTTGGCCAAGGGGGCCTGGGGGAGGATGACCTGCCGCTTGGGCCACCAGTCACCGGCCCAAGGCGGCTCAGTGTCTACAAGCTCTGTCAAAAGGGATATGAATCATATGGTGTCCAAGGGCCTGCCAAAAGTGGTATGGTGCACATCAAAGCGCACTGGCACAGGGCTACTCTTTTTGAGCCCCAGTCTGAACAAAATGATCGGGTGTCAGGGATAGGGTGTCAGGGTTCACGTGCAAGATGTTGCCTGTAACTCGGTATTCCCTCCTGTGGATGGCTGAGACTCAGGCCCCGCATGCACCTAAGTCGCATCACAAAGGCTTCTGGGGCGATGCATCGACAAAGCAACAGCCCTTTTGAAGCCAGGGTCCGCATCCCGAAAAAGGATGCTTGAAACTGTGGTGCTTATGTGTCTAGAGTGGTGACCTGCTTCGCCTGACAATGATGGTCACATCATGCCCACTTGCCCAGGCCCCAATGGCCCCGCGACCTCAAGCCGAATCCCCAACCTTCTTCCCTTGCAGTTTTTTAATTATGTTTTCGACTCTTGAGTCCACCTGCAACACTCTGCTCAGCAACTGCACAAGGCCCGATTGAGTCCAAACCTTGACTGGCCTACAAACACAGGCCCAAGCAGCATGCCTGGCCACACATGGGGCTGCTTGCAGGAAGCCAGGAGGTAGCTGAAATGTAGCTGAATGGTAGCCCAGTCATGTAAAAGGAAACACTGATCCCTTGCCCAAACACTGTGTCCATGAACCTTATCCCTCTTTCCTTAACCCTATCTCTCACTCGTAAACCCTAGGTTGGAGGTGGCACTGCACCACCAGCTCTTCGGCGGCCGCTGGATGCTGAGCCCGAGGAGGAGATGTCATACCGGGCCATGGCGCGAGAGTGCAAGGATAGGGCGGCGGCAGCCGTAGCAAAGTGAGTAGCCTGTTAGAGAGACACGTGTGCTGGGCTAGCTTCTGAGATATGTATCCTGGGAGCCTGGGCAAGTGTTCAACATATTAGATCCAACAGTGGTGCAGCTGCTTTGTTGCCAAAAGTAGTTTCCGCGCCGGGCATGTTCCTGACCTCCGCTTGGGTTCAGGGGGTATGGGGTTCAACTGGAAATAGTGATGGCATCAACACTTCCATCCGCCAACTAGCTCAGGTCTACAGATCCTGTTTCCTTCGTCTGTGCCTTGGAAAATAAGACACACACGTATGAAGCACTCCACGTCAGGCTGCAGGGGTATAGGGAACTGTGTGGTGTGGGCTGCAGGGGTATAGGGAACTGTGTGGTGTGGGCTGCAGGGGTAGAGGGAACTGTGTGGTGTGGGCTGCAGGGGTATAGGGAACTGTGTGGTGTGGGCTGCAGGGGTATAGGGAACTGTGTGGTGTGGGCTGCAGGGGTATAGGGAACTGTGTGGTGTGGGCTGCAGGGGTAGAGGGAACTGTGTGGTGTGGGCTGCAGGGGTAGAGGGAACTGTGTGGTGTGGGCTGCAGGGGTAGAGGGAACTGTGTGGTGTGGGCTGCAGGGGTAGAGGGAACTGTGTGGTGTGGGCTGCAGGGGTAGAGGGAACTGTGTGGTGTGGGCTGCAGGGGTAGAGGGAACTGTGTGGTGTGGGCTGCAGGGGTAGAGGGAACTGTGGGGCGTGGGCTGCAGGGGTAGAGGGAACTGTGTGGCGTATGAAGCACTCCACGTCAGGCTGCAGGGGTAGAGGGAACTGTGGGGCGTGGGCTGCAGTCACCAATATTTGTGAAGTGCCGTATGAGTGATAGGATTGATATGATTGTTGGGTAAAGGTGTCATTCGATATCTCTGATACTTACGCTCCTGCTGTCCCCCTCCTGCGTTCTTGCTGCTCCCCCCTCCAGGTATGAAGAATCCAAGAAAGTGGCGGCAAGGGAGGTGGCCAGTATCCGTCGCGACTGGGTGGCGACACGGGAACGGCTGGATGAACGCGCTACGGACCGCGCAGCAGGGGGGCGGGCCAAGGTAGGGATCTACAAGGGGTAGAGGAAGCGAGGTTGAGAGAGGGAGGAGGGGGGAGGACTGACAGCGGTGTAAGGGTTTAGGGTTCAGGTTGGGCATTGGCCGTTTTCAGACTCACCTCATCCTGATGAAGAGGAGGGATTAAGACATATGGGGACTGTGAGTCTGTGACCGTGACCGTGATTACTGTACTGTGGTGAGGGATAAGGGCAGTAACAGACAAACAGGTGCGAGGGTGCCAGACAGGAGGCTAAATTCTTCCAAAATCCTGTATGAAGCGTTGGAACAAAGATCCTCCCCCTCCTCCCTTGCAAGGCCAGGCTGGTCACTGCACATCAAGGACGCCCGACAATCACTTGGCATCAAGATGTAGTGCCTAGAAGCAACTTGCTCCCATCTACTTGCCGGTTGGTGCCAATTGGGCTGTCTTTTATTAGCGGTATCAGCCTGAAATACCACAGCTTCCAATGTCTTTGCGGCGCTAATATGCTGTGAGCTGTAATGGGACCTCATTTATCTACCTTCATCCCATACGTGCATCTGCTGGCCGAGGAGATGTGGCTGGCCCTCAGCCCTTGGGGATTTTGCTGTCCCTCACCCTTTTCTGACCCTCTACATCACACCTCACTTTCTGTGCAGGATATGAGTGACAAGTTGTCACACTACAGGGAGAGTGAGGTGGAGCGACTCAACCGCACCACTGCTGCAGCCAGCTTTGCTGCCCCGACCTCTTTCCCCATCAAGGTGGGCACACGGCTCTAACCCGGAACCCGTAATCACTGCTAGCTGCATTTCTGCACTGGATAACTATCTTTGATTCCACACCTCACCACTGGCAGCATGGACCTCTTGAAGCTCAGGCTGAACAGCCTTGACACTACCTCTTCCCTATCTTCCAAGATAGGCCACAAGAATCCGATGCGCTTGCCTCATTCAGAGGTGCAAAGGGTGCATTAAGAAGGACGTCTTCAATTCTGTAACATTGATTTTTGTCACAAATATCAGATACGGATATCAGGATCGGGAATATTGGGTCACACGGATGGAAACTGAGATCCCTGCCCACAGTGAAAGATCAGAGCTCTGTCTACCATGCCGGACTTGGCTGCTGACATTTGTCCTCAGCTAAAGGGACGTTTGTTTCCTCAGCCCTGGCCCGCCTGTCTCTCTGCCCACCCCTCAGGCTCCGGCTGCGGAGGCAATCACAGAGCTCCTCAAGCTCTCCACAGTTGAGGATTGGTCGGCTAGCAAGGGAGGCGGCCAAGTGACCGGCAGGAGAGCAGGCCGCAGAGGAGGGAAAGGCGTGGTGGGCAGGATCCAAGGCGGTGTCCAAGGCGGAGGGAGCAGCTCCGGGAGGCCTCGAGTGTCCGTTGCGCTGCTCCCAGCGTACCTTGCGAGCACCTCATCCACTGCATGCTGCCCGTCAGCGGCCGCGGTCGGCGGAGGCGGCGCCGCAGGCGGGTATGCCGGCGCGACCACGGAGTCCTCTTCGTCCACCACGAGGATGATGGCGCCATGGCGGCGCATGCGGGACGTGAAGGCGGCAGTCTCGGCGGCATTGGACCAGGGCAGGTGAGGCTGGACCGGGGGACAGGGGCACAGTTATCTTCTGTGTAGCGATCAATCGCTTTGTGGCCATTCATGGAGCAATTACAAATTAATTAAGATGGGCCAAATCGACTTACTAATCCAAATCCGCCAGCGAAATGCAATGTCCTGGAGTGGATGAGGCTGGTGGGTGAGGTGGTGAGTCACGGCCTGGAGATAGTAGGAGGTGTAGTGGTGGTCTTGGGATAGAGGCACAGTGGCTGTGTGTGATTTCTAGCCAATGCGGTGGCTCATTGCTTCCGTCAACTGACTTGAGACACTCTGACATGGACAATGCTTGCCCCAATGGTGTGAAGGTTCAACAGTGTCGATGTAGCTGCAAGGGTGCATGCTCTTGAGCACAGCAAGACGCACGGGGCGGGTAGTGGCGGCGGTGGTGGCCAGGCTGGCTCCTCACCAACACGGCGGCCGCGAGGGGGGGGGCCTGGGGCGCCGATCTCACTGCTGACTGACGTGGACGATGATGGCGCTGCGCTGAAAGCCGCGTCGTCGCGGTTTGCCCCGGGCCAGGACATGGGGATCTGGGTCGAGGGGGACGGGAAGCGCGGTGCCGGTGGCCGCGGTCGCGTGTGGCGTCCCTCGCCAGTCGATTACAGCCGAGGGACGCTGGACACGCGGCTGAGGAAAGCGGCGAGGTCGGTGATGCAAGGCGTCAACCTTGAGCAGTACCTCGGGGATTGATGAGAGGGGACCTGCGGCGGATGGCAAAACCTGCAGCGGCACCACAAACAGCAGCTCTTGAGAGGCTGGGAAATGGCGGTCTGTTAAGCCAATAGCGCAGCGTCATGAGGCACGTTGGCAAGGCCAATATTGACCTCCAGCATGTGTGGGAAGGATGTCACTTGCAGCTAAGCCTTGCTCGGTGAATCCTGCCAGGTTGCATTTACTTGAGCAATGGATGAGTGATAGACCATGCAGCCTGGAGGGACAGCAGCCTTGCTGTGTTGCGCCCGTGAGCCATCAATAGTTGGCATGGTCATATAATGAAGGTCGAGGCTGGCTGCCCAATCCTCGAAAACCTGAGACGCTAACTCTGGAAAGCAGATCAGTCAATTTTGATCAGAGGTGGGCAGAGCCTGTACGCCTCGGAGGGTACGTCACTCTTTGGTTCTGAGATTGAAGGACAGGTGCTGCATGATCCAACAATGAGGTCGGGATGAACTGAGGGCAGGTCAGGGGAGGAGACCTGGCAGCCTTGCCTTGGGTGCACATGCAGCATGTCAGACCTCAAATAGTAACATCAGCAGGCAGCGCTTCATGACAACACGACTGGTCATATATAAGCAGCAAGGCCGGCTGGGTGGCTGGGGGCTGACCTACTTTAAGGAGCAACACAACAGATGGAATTTGTTTCTTAAGTTCCGTTTCTTTGCCCAAAACCACCCTAATTGCGGAAGCTTTTTCTTTATTTCATTAACGGTATCGGTATTATACTTTTTAGTATACCTTAATAAGATTGGACTGGGCAGTCAAGTACCCACTGTTGTATGTTGGTTGGACTGCTGTTCCTTGTTTTCTGTATACCGGTACACGAAGGAATGAAGGATGCTCCTATCAGCAAGGGACAAAACCTTGCCCCTGTCACGTTCCGTTTATTATTACCTGAAGTGCGGACATGCAGATGCGCCTTCTATCCCAAGGAGGCCAGTGGATTGACCCTTGTAAGAGGCATCATCTTCTACTGCAACGGCATCTATCATTCCGTAGTAATCCACGCTTCGAAGTGAATTCCCACCTTTCTTTCTTCCCCTTGAGCGTTGCCCTAGTAACTTTCCAACACATCAGGCACGTTCTCATGGCGTTCCTCCCCGTGCCATTCGTTTGGTCATCGTTGCCGCCTCTGCATGGTTCCTCTTTGTCTAGCATGGCTACAGCAGGGGCACCGTCCTCGAAAGACATACCAATATTCGTCCCTGCTGCCCAGCCTCTAGTCTAGCCCCAATGGGTGTCGATCTACCTGCCCTCAGGGCTTTTTGAGTTTTTTCAAGTAGCTGTGATAAAGCTCGTCGGTGCTCAAACCTTCCCACAGAATCAATACCCACCCATCTCTGCCACACCATCGATTCATACATCTTCACCGATGCAGAGGACGTTGTTTTGTTTGAATGGTGTTGCCGAGGGGTGTTGCTACAAATCACCAATGTTTCTTGCGTCACATCGGTTGCCGACTTGCCACACACCGGTATTTGATGCCCGCACCCCTCCCCGCTTCTTCCCCCTGTCTTCCCCGCGCCAGTCCTCCCCGCTTCTGACCACTAGCACTGGTCCCCCCCTCTCCACCTCGCTTCTGTCCTCCTAGCACCTGCCCCTCCGCTATACATGTGGCAGTGGATCAGAGGTGTGAAGCATATGTGCAGGAAGGGTGTGGAGGTGTACGTGACGTATGTGACAGGTGTGTGGATGTATGGGGCAGAACTGTGACAGGGGTATAGCGGTGACGAGTTAAAGTGTGACATGGAAGTGCAGGCATGGAGCATGAGTGTGACAGGACCTGGGATATGAAGAGCAGGGACCTGGGAAATTTGACAGGGTAATATAAGTTGGCAGCATGACTGCATAAGTGGGGCAGACAGGGGTGTTAACACACGTAGCCTGTGCTAGTACGGGTGTGAAGGTATTGAACATAACAACATATGTGAGGTTGGGTCTCGAGATTTTGAGCAAAAAAAGTGTCAGGGATGGGGAGCTATGGAGCAGAAGCGCGAAAGGGGAGTGTAGGTATGGAGCATCAGTGTGGCAGGAGTACAGAGAGATGGAGCACACATATGTGTGACTTGGGTGTTTCATGTATGGAACGGTGGTGTGGAACGGCAGTCAAAATGAATAGAGCAGAAGTCCAAAAGGGATTAAAAGGTATGACTCATGTGCATGACAGAAGAGTAATTTGGAGCTGTGTACCTCAAGAAACTGTAGCACTCTGCTATAAGGTTGAATATAATACGTGTTATACAGTGTAAAGAGCCCTGCCTCGCTCTATACTGTCAGTGTCTCCTCAAAATATCCTCTGGGATCTGTTACACTGTCCATTATATCTATGTACATCAGTGTACGTCTGTACAGCCTAAGACGTTAACGTCCTGCTGGGACGTTACAGAAACACTCCTGCGTTTCTACTACGACATAACAATTCGTTTTCCAGTCACGTGCGGCAATTGCTTATTTGCCTCATGTCACCCCCATGTTCTGTCCAGTAGAGAACTGCACCCATGCTCCTATGTGCAACAACCATGAGACCCATGCTACGGTACGACCAGGGCACGATCATGTAGGAGGGGTTCCCTCTCTGAAGCTTACAATATGAGGCATGGTCAGCCTGGCGGTGAATCAAAATATAGCAATGCACATGATGGTCGCCCTGCTGATCAACAGTTGAATCATCCACACAGCATCCTCACATGTCACGCTATGTACCGCACGTTGTGCTTTCGTAATTGCTCCATGCAGAGAGCTCTGTGGCTCCATGTGATGTGGCAGACTTTGTGATTGGGAAGCCTTGAAAGTCATTGAGATTTTCTCTGACTTCACATCTGTGCTGCTGAATCGTGCAGGAGGTTGATATGATGGGCGCTGCATGGCGTTAGAAGAAGAGGGCCTACACAAGTCAATCTGCAAGTCCTCATCATCACAGCCAGAGAACAGAGCCCATGAATAAGCTGGCTGCCGAGGTACTACTTTCGAAACCTTAAAGAAGCTGCACGAATGATAACGAAAGAAACCCCACCCCACATTCCCAAGTCCCAACGTTGTACCCTCAAAACCCCAGACTGGCACACTCACGTGAGGAGTTGGCCTCTTCACCGTTTAGCTCACGCGCGTTTCAGCCTTACTTACCTCATACACATACAAGTTTGGCACCATGATGCAGGCTCTTCAATCTGTTGGTCTCATTCGCCAGCAGGTAACATCATCACCACATCATCGATACAACACTTCTTGAGCAAGTGGGCTTGACGTGCAATCCATATATTCCACATGTAGGCAAAGCCTTTGCTTAGGCAGCTTGCGGCATGTGGTCGATCTATGTCAACGAGCGAGGTAATTATGCAATTCTTATTTCGCATGTTTAGGTCATCATTGAGCAATTGCCGCTTTTCTACAGATGACTGTGCGTGATGCGTTGAACTCCGCACTGGATGAAGAGCTTGCCAGGTATGGCCGAGCCGCTTTTTTTGTTACACATTTTAGCAGCTGAACGGGCTCATGCAACTGCGTCGAACTACAGGGATGACAAGGTGTATATTCTCGGAGAAGAGGTAGGTCTTAAGATTTCACGACATGCGTCATGTAGACCCTAGATCCTCCACATGACACCATTATCTAGGCTCATTTTCTCATGTGAATGCAGTGAGCATGCCAATGCCGAACTATATAAACTCATTCCTGGCTAGTTGCATGTGCATTTGTTCGTGCCATGAGCTCAATGGTCTCCGTGAAAGGTAGCCATGCAATACCACTAAACAATCACACTTGTGACTGACCGCAGGTTGGCGAATATCAGGGTGCCTACAAAATTACGCGAGGGCTCTTGCAGAAGGTGTGATGATTTGCTGCCTCAATCCTAGCCTCTATCAACTGAATACTAAAACGTTTTTTCTGGCAGTATGGTGCTGATCGCGTGAAGGACACTCCTATCACGGAGGCTGGCTTTACAGGCATTGCAGTTGGGTCTGCATTTGCTGGGCTCAAGCCAGTGTGCGAATTCATGACGTGGAATTTCGCCATGCAAGGTATTGACCAGATCATCAACTCAGCAGCGAAGACGCTGTACATGTCGGCCGGGCAGATTAATTGCCCCATCGTATTTCGAGGGCCAAATGGAGCTGCTGCTGGAGTTGGTGCGCAACACTCCCAGTGCTTTGCGGCCTGGTACAGCTCTGTCCCTGGACTCAAGGTACACGTCCAGATTGAACATGCTGTGTGTTCATTCCAATCGCCAGATTCCTTGACCTCGCACATCATTAGACATGCATGATGCATGCGACTTAATTGAACCTCTTTCACGCGTGCATGGGCTGTCAAGCACAGGTGCTGGCGCCGTATGACGCAGAGGATGCGCGAGGGCTACTGAAGGCAGCCATTCGGGACCCAGATCCCGTTGTCTTCCTTGAGAACGAGATGCTGTACGGACAGCTGTTCCCCGTGACTCCCGAGGTGTGATGCCGGGTCCAATGCAGCCATGTAACAGTTTTCTCATAGCAAGGGCGAGACTACCTTTTGGGGGGCCGCCGGGGAGCCATCACTGGCCTGATTTGGACCAAATCTTGAACAGCCTACGGCTGATGGTCCAAGTAGCAGGGCTTGCTGCAATGTGATGTTGCTGAATTTTACCCTATGAGGGCGAAAATAACATCTTTCCTGTTATCGGTTTCGCATGTATGGCCACTGCGGACAGTTTATGTTTCCAACCTCTGCTGCACCCCTGTGCTGCATAGATTCTAGACAAGGACTTCGTTCTGCCCATCGGAAAGGCCAAGGTTATGCGCCAGGGGAAGGACGTCACTCTGATAGCATTCAGCAAGATGGTTGGATACTGCTTGACAGTGGCAGAACAGCTTGCCAAGGAGGGGATTGACTGCGAGGTAAGAGGGCCGAGCAATGGTGCTTGAATGAAGACCAGGTTCAGTTATCCTGGCAGAACAGGGTGCAATTTTGTCGTCTAGAAATAGCTGAGCAGGCTGAGCTTGGTTTCATTTTCTCTAATATTTTCGTCTCTTCTGGTTATAAACAGGTGATCAACATGCGAAGCATCAAGCCCCTTGACCGGGACACAATTATTAGCAGTGTGAAGAAGACGCACAAGGCCATGTTCGTTGAAGAGGGTTGGCCCCAGTGCGGTGTTGGATCGGAGGTTGCCGCCATCATCCAGGAGCATGCATTCGACGACCTAGACGCGCCTGTTGTCCGCATTTCAGGTAACGCCGGAAATTATTGAATACGTCAAGCATCCATTGGATTTGGTGCCTGGTGATGATTGACCGCTGACGATGCAGGTTTTCTGGCAGATTAAAGAGACCAGAAGTGTAGGGGCATGTGGAGGTACATGACCCTGTGTGCTGGATTTGAAATGCTTCCTGCTGTTCCCTTGAACAGGGGCTGAAATCCCCATGCCCTACGCGACGAACCTGGAGATTCAGGCTCTACCCCAGATTGAAGATGTTGCCGTTGCAGTGAGGAAGCTGGCGAAGAAGTAGGCTGATCCAGGGTTATTGGACAACATGCTTGGGGCATGAACTTAATATTCTTTGTTCCTGACTTGTTGGATATCAGACAATGGCTCAGCCCCTCAGTGGAGCGAAAGATGTGGGGCATTTGAGTCAGCTCGATTAAAATTCATGCCTGATGAAGTATACTCGTTGAATGTTGCACTCCCATGCCTTTTGCCTGGACGTTTAGAAATGTCTCGGCTCTGGGGGGGGTCAACGTGAGACATTCACCCTTGCCAGATTGATATATCCTGATTATGCTTCTGACGTTGGCGGCTCATAGTCTCGTCGTTTCTGTTTTTTGGGGACCGAACTTGTGAATTGCATACAAGAATTATCTCTCCATGGCGTTCATGTTTTAAGTCAAAATTTGTTCAAGGCTTTGACATAAAGCGCCAGCGCTGGCATGGGGTCTATGCCCCTGCCCCGTGTGCGTGTCAACGACGTAACACCTCTGGGTCCTGCCCAAAAGGCTCGGCTACGGAGGCACCCAACCGTGCGCCCAACTGCCTGGTTGTGATGAAGATATGAAAGGCAAGAGGGGAGAGGGACACCAAGGAGATGAAAAAGATATTTCCCCCAGGGTAAATGCAGTCCAAGGATTTTCCAACCCTTGTACAGTCAACAAATTAATTTTAAAGAGGCAAAAGAGTACCAAACAGGAGGAAACTACCATGAAAAAGGGATATGAATCAGATTCCCCAGCCTCAAGCCACGAGCCGCACTAGCCAGAGGGAGTGTGTTTGTGTGCGCATAAATTTGCGACTGCGGCTCGGCGCGATCAGCCCGGCTGAAACCAGAGGGCGGCGCAACAATCAGCGGCGAGAGGCACGCTGCTGCCAGCGGTGTTAGGCACGGGGGGATAGCGAGCAGGTGAAGGATGCGCTACATGTGTGCTTCCAGTGTCCTAGTGTCAGGGAGTAGTAACGGGAGCGGGGGTGGGCAGGTCCTCATGGAGCTGCCACTCACTTCCACCAGCTGTACCAGGCTGAGCAGGGGTGGGATGCACTTGCTTTTGTGGACTGTGCTGGGGGCATTGTTGAGGGTTAGTCTCTAGGGATTCTGAGGCGCCGGTCTCGTTTGCCTCTCCGGCCTACCCTTTTGTCTTTTTTTTTTGTTCGCGCCCCCTTTTAAGTTTCTTCCTTTCTCCCTTCTGATCAGTGGGGCACCATCGAGGCCAAGCAGGGGTGGGATACGCTTGCTATTGGAACTCAGGTGTCGGACTTGTCCTCTTTGCCTTCCCGGCCTTTCCTTTTGTTCCTGTTCCCCCTCTTCCTTTTAGTTCCTTCTTTGTTTTCCTCCCTTCTGAACAGTTGGGCGCCCACGCGGCCGAGCTTTGAGCGGGCCCAGAGGTGTAGCGTTATTGACCCCAGCCTCATTTGAAACTAGCCCTTCAGAGTCCACGATGTCTACCACATTCTCCGCAGGGATGGTTGATGCATGCATGCAATCACGTACAGGCATCCCATATCTGCCGTCCCCACCATGCTCTGTCTCATCCAATGCTTCCTCACAAGCGGCATACTCATCATACCATTATGCCATGGATGCCACCTTGGCCACTGCTCTGCCTCCGGGTTAAGAACGGTGAATACGGTGCCCGCTGAGACGTGGGCGTAGACGATCTCAGAGACTAGAACTTCCTTTACCTTTCCTTTCCAGCCTTTTGTGTGTCCCTTCACTTTAACCCCTTTTCCTTTTTTTCTTCTGCCCCTTTTACTTAGGCGCCCACCTGGGAGGATCTGACTTTTGTTGAGGACGTTGTTCGCTTTGTTGAGGCCTAGATTTGTTGCTTTTCTTTGCCTTCTTGGGGATTAGGCTTGAGAGGGGCAAAGATACTTCGGGCCGAGGGGGGGGGCAAAACAGAAAGTCAAAGACCCCATCCTAATAAAAATGTCAAACGACCCCTGGCTACCCCGCTTTCCCCGCCTCCGGAACCTAGTAAAACCTTCATTTATCAGTCAAAAATCAGAATTGAAGGGTGGGAGCGGGGTCAATTTCAACCAGCTCATCAGTGCGCTTCTCATGTTGTCGATAAATGTAGATGGGTCACACATGGTAAGCATTTTTAATTTCTTCTCTTCTCCCTTCTGATCAGTGGGGCGCCCTCGCAGCCAGGGGTGGGATATGCTTGCTTCTGTGGACTTTTCTGTTCTTAGAGGCTTTGTTCAGGGCTGGTCACTAGTGGAACTCAGGTGTTGGATTCGGTCTTCTTTACCTTCCCGGCCTCTCCTTTTCTTCCTTTCCCCCTCTCTTCCTATTAGTTCCTTCTTTACTCCCTTCTGAACAGTTGGGCGCCCACGCGGCAGAGCTTTGAGCGGGCCCAGAGGTGTAACGTTATTGACACATGTCAAGCGGTGAAACAAAAGAATACACCACTGCTCTAGCTACCACTTGCCAGCTACCTATCCTTGCTAGAGACCATGAGGCTCCAGAACCGAGAGGACTCAAACATGTGTGGTATCATACTAGCATCTAACTTGTACGTGCTTAGACGCTGCTTGGAGGTGATAATTCTGCTCCACCCGCTGAGCTGAATCTTGATGACGTTTCAAAACACTGTCTGGACCCAGGTTGGAAGTCGTGGTACAGGACTTAAGGTATGAACTTGGTGCCGCCTACAGGAGCTCTGAACACAACGAAGAGGACGTGCGCTGACTTGCTGACGAGCACCAGCACTTCGCTGATACAGCACTCCACTCTGGTGATTGGCATCAGCAGCCCATGCATGGCTGTAACGAGAAGGCGGGCGCGCTGGAGCTGGGGCACCCTAGTGGGGTGCTGAGTGGCAAACTCCTCATGCAGCTTGAGCTGCCGGAGGCCGTCGAGCAGCTGGCAGGTTACCGGCACTTTCTGCTTGTCCACGGGGTTGAACATGGCTGAGATGGAAGTCTCCTCATACCCGCTAGCTCTGAACAGAACCATGAGGTCAGCACGCCCAACACTGTCTCCTAGAATTGCCATGGAAAGCTCTCGCAACACCACAACATCGGGGGCTGCTTGGGTCGCTACATCCGGAGATAGGAGCTGTTGCTGCGGGCTCTCAGGCGTAGCCTCAGCAACAAGACCAGCAGCTGCTGCAAGAGCGAGAGGCTCGGCGACAGCTGCATGCTCTACAGCAGCAGGAGCAAGAGCTGAGGGAGTAGCTGGAGTAAAAGAGGAGTTTAATGATGTGATTTTGCGCTGTCGCTTCGTCGAGTTCTCCATGGCCAGCTTCTCAGCTCCTCTCTTGCACTCTTTCCCTTATTGGTGATTCCTTAGGGCCACTGGGTTGTCTGTGAATTCTAAGACCTTCAAACATTGCTTGCAGCAGGTTGTCATTGCTTAAATCATAGCAATTACCAATGCAGCTACACCGTATCAGTCCATAATGGGTGTCCGCACAACGGTGCATGTGGTTCTGGAGCCATGACACCTCCCCATGCAAAAATTGCATGCCAGGAGGGGTCTGGTATTCTGTGTGGAATTTTTATGAAGAACATCTGTAGCAAACGATCCTAGGAATGCAGCCATCGTCTCAATCTGATGTTTGAAAAAAGATACAAGTCCTCCCACCCACCCCCCACTTCGTCCCTCAATATCTTCCAGCCCCCTGGGCCAAAAATAATTTTAAGACCAGGTATGGAAAGCTCTCGTCAAGCTCTGAAAATTTCGAGGATGGGGTGTATCCAGTTTCTTTTTGCCCCCCCCTCGCTTCGGGCTGCCTTTCCCTTTTTGGGGGGTATTTCTTTCTCCTTTGTGTTCTTCTCCTTCTTTCCCTCTTACCTTCAGTTTCTTTTCTTCCAACGGGAATGCGGCCGAGCCTTTTTGAGCAGGGTCCAGAGGTGTAATGTAATTGACTTAGGCGCCCACGCGGCCGAGCCTTTTTGGGGTAGGGCCCAGAGGTGTAACGTCATTGACCCGCTGAGGCCGGGGCCTCCTTTCTCCTTTTCTCCTGCCTTTTATGTGTCTTTTGTCTTCTACTGTGCACAATGACTATTTTTACCCATGCACGTATTTGGATTTGTGCGCATGCTACGTGGATGCGGTATACTATATTTCTTGGTATCCTTTGTTATGCCTCTGCAATTGCTATGTCAATTCCTGTTCTGGTCATGCATGTGGATAGACTAGTAGCCTTAATGTGCCCATGTAAGTGTCACGCTGTTTGTTCCCATGTTCTGTCCGGGCACGGAGAATTTGTTTTGAAGCATGCTCCTGTGATCTGCCGAATGAAGCTGCTGTAAACTGCCCAGAACATGGGCGCACTTTTGTACCACAGCTTTGATTCACTACCACTATTCAACCATTGCACACTTTCGTGTATTATCTGACGTACACCTTTGTCCGTATCAAATATGCTCCGGCATTACTCTTTTTCAAGGTTTCACGCCCTTAACGTTTCAGAAATTGCAAATGTGACTAAAATTGTGTACCCTTCATCGTATCTTCTTCATTAAAACGTCATTTTGAATGCATGCACACTTACGTGCTCTTACCGACTCACACCATCACCTCGTCCTTACTTTTCTTACGTCTCTGGTTATTCGAACGTTTTAATCAACACATTTCTATGCCTGGATTCCTATCTTGATTTGACACAGTTATTAAATGGCTCATTTGACATTGACTTAACAACACATGCGAACACTGCCAATACCTGCAACGCATTACACCGTTGAGTCATGCTGCTTATGCTGGGCCGCATGGGCAACGCATGAAGAGAGGAACAAAGTGAAGGGACGCACAAATGGTTGGAGGGGGGTTAAGCGGGTAAGACAAACTGACAAAGGAAGTGCAGGCCTCTGAAACGATGAAGCCTCAACAGAAGCTACCGCATCCTTCACCAAAGTCAGGGCAACCCACTGATGACCTCTGCGTCTTCCCCTAGCGACGGTTGTGCTGATTGCTCCAAGCCATAGCCTGAAGTTTTTGCGCACACAAGCACATTCCCTCTTGCTGGTCGGCTCATTGCAGCTTGCTACTCATGAGTCGTGCATGATGCGGAGAGATTTTGGTACCAGGAATAGTCCAGGATGTTATCAACTGACACAAGCCGTTAGGGCCGTGTTACATACGGAATATAAACAAAATGGGGCATGCCCTCGTTGCGCTCGAGGCTCTATTTTTTGTGGGCTCTGGTGGGCCTAATCAGAAGCTGTCTTGAATCGGTCAGTGGACCGGTCGGTAACCAGATATTTGGCAGCGAAGGCAGTTCTTGGATAGGCCTTCATATATCTGCATTCTTAAAAAACATTTGCAGGCTTGTAAAGACTTAATTTACCAGCATTCCGATATCTTTATTTCTCGTAGGCCAGGAAAAGTGTTAACACTCGATGGGCAGTTGACAGTGACAGGGTTGACACGTCCTGCCAAACGTTGAGCATCGAACAAATAAAGCCGCAATATTTCAGCAGCCATCTGGCGTTACGGAGAGATACCGCTGTAGTAAATGGAGAGATTGAGGAGTATGATGGGCCTCGGCTCCTATGCAAAAATCTCGATCCACGAGGAAGCAACCACCGTTGGCAATATTGCTTTGTCTTCAAGACAAGCTATAGATGTCACCCGTATTGCAGGACCTTCAAAGGCTCTGGTGCGCATTCTGATCACTTGCGTGTGCCGGGTAGCTGCTGCACGAGAAATTTAAGAATGTCGAGTCGCCAGTGGACAATCGCCTCTCCTCCTTCTACCTCCAGGTCTCTGTAAAGGGAATGACGTGCGCGGCTTGCAGTGGCGCTGTGGAGACGGCTCTGAGGTACCGACAAACTGTTCGTTCCTCCCAAGACAAAAAACTCAAATGCTTTCATTCATGCAGGAACGTGAATGGGGTGTCGAAAGCCACCGTTGCATTGCTTCAAGAAATGGCCGAGGTAAGCAAGAATTTGGAAGCGTCTCGGAGAATGCACTTTCACCCCAATCCCCCTGTGACAGGTCCACTTCGATGCCAGCATTGTTGCCCCCTGTGATTTGGTGACGGCTGTTGAAGACACTGGGTTTGATGGCCAGTTAATAAGAGTAAAAGTGCCAGCGCAGCAGCATGAGAATCAGGTGACCTATGCTTCCCATGGGCTTCAGCATGGCATGACATGGGAAGCCATACTGGTCTGTTGTTCACAATCAACATGTCAATTCGACCATTGAAGTATATCTGCTGCCTCATACCTATTAGAGCTTCACTAACCTATGCTCTTTGACCAGATCATCCGGTTGTCTGTCGTGGGCATGACCTGTGCTGTTTGTTCTGGGGCGGTTGAACGAGCGTTACTTGGCGTCGGAGGGGTATCCAAGGCCACAGTGTCGCTCACACAAGGAGTTGCAGCGGTGCATTTCGACCCTTCACGTACAGCAGAGGTGATCACCTGTTCCTTGGGGTGACCTTTAGTGACCCTTCTGCTGCACTGGAACGTAGCACTGCTGGGGCCTTGCCCTCTGCACACATATGCCCATGCATGTGTTTGCCCAAGCACGTCTTTGCCCATGCACGTCTTTGCCCATGCAAGTGTCTGCCTACGCACAAACCTGTTGTCATTGGTCAAGGTGTTAAAGGAAATGAATGGGTGGTGTGCCTCGACATACTTGGCATTGCTGCTTGCAGGCAAATGTGGTCGAAGCAGTCGAAGATGCCGGATTTGAAGTTCAGATCCTGACCTCTGGACCCTCAGGAGACACGGATTCTGTGCTCATCAAGGTGGGTGTTGTCCTTCCTGCTTCCACATTTGTGTATCCAAGTGACTTAAGCTACAGTTCAGCTACGCCATGGCCTACAGAAGAAGGGGCCTGGTGCCACAAGCCATGATGCTTAGGCCACCAGCTCAAGTATGGTGCCTGCCGGCTCAGGCTGCTACGCCCAGAGGCTTGATCAAGGCGGCCTGATGCACACACAAATGGATATTGGTTTCCTCTCGACTGTGATGGATTCTTTGCGTCCCAGTGCCCTGTGAAGCGTGAGCGCCTTCATTTATTTTGGCTGGCACTCGTTAAGTGCTTGGGTGTGGAGAATCCTTTTAGGTGCGCTGAGAGATTGCTGGTAGTCCATATCGGACACCTCTGTTCATTTCAAGGAGGGTCGGCTACAGTTGGGCTGCGTCAAGGCCGGTTCAGATTAGGCCCCATGAACTCTTGGGTGGCTGACTGGCGGCCTGCCTAGTGCGATCTCACCCGCGTTGAATCAGATTTTTTGCCCATGCCTTCCCTGTTGTTGGAGCTGGACATGACGTGCAGAGCGCGCTGCATTAGCCCCCCCCTCGGTGGTATGCTTTGATGTAGCTGGACTTCAGCAGAACGCTCCCGAAATGTAGTGTGTCACGTAGCTCCTCCCTGCTTCAGATGACAGATAGCTAGGGGTGGAGTGTCATACGGATGTGCTTTGAATACCTGTCATACATGACCATTGTCCACCCTGCTGCAGGTGACGGGGATGACCTGCGGGGCGTGCTCGGCAAGCATCGAGAAGATCCTGGGCAACAGCCTGGGTGTCTCCAAGGCAACCGTCAATCATGTCACAGGCCTAGCCGAGGTCACATTCGATGCAGCAGCAACTGGTGTGTGTGGGTAGGGGTGGGCTGTGGAGGGTAGACTGCATGACTGCGTTGGACAGCGGCGGTTTAGATGTCTTCAACCGTCTAGCCTATTCAAATTTTCCTTGTTCTGCCGGTGGGCAGTTGGCGCTACCTGGCCTTTTCAAAAAGGGCTATTGGGTGAAGCAAATGTTGTTACCGTAACAAAACAGATAATGGCGCCTGCCTTGTGCGACATCGTTTTCTCCCCCTGCTGATTTAGTCTGTAGGGTTTATCTTTGCTTGTGCCCACTGACTGTAGGCCCCAGGCACTTTGTTTCCATGGTGGAAGACTGTGGCTTTGGAGCGGAGGTGTGTCCCCCGGGAGGAATGACTGCTTCCCCCTCGGCCGCGGTGGAGCTGGAGCTGGCCCAGTGGTCCAAGTTGTTCCGTCTGAGCCTGTACTTCACGCTGCCTGTCCTGTTCCTATCCATGGTACTTCCAATGCTGCCTGGATCCGCGCAGATCATGGAGGTGGGATGGGGGCTGGGCAGCAAGTGGACAAACAAATGTTACGCCGTGGCTGCAAGTGAATAAATAAATAAATAAATGTGGGGCGGCAAGTGAACAAATAGATGTTGCGCTGCGGCTGCAAGTGAATAAATAATATGCCCTGGGCGTGGTTGAATGAAGCCGCATGTCTGGCAAAAAGTATTATTGCCAAACAATCCCTGGAAGTGCCAGCTGGGCACACGGCGACACGAAGACTCATGTTGAGCTCCTTCAGTGCTAGGGAAATCAGATTGCATGGAAACTGCAGTTGCTTGCAGCATTGAACTCCAGCTGTTGTCTGATCCAAGAGATCCTAGTGATCTTAGCCCCATGATAGTTCCCTCTTCACTCCCCACCTGCCTGCTCAAGTGCTCAGCCCCATGTCCCCCTGTTAGGTCCCTCTCCACTCCACTCCCCACTTGCCTGCCCATCTCATATCCCCTCGATAGTTCCGCCTATATTCCACTCCTTACCTGCCCAGTTCATGTCCCCCTGTTAGGTCCCTCTCCACTCCACTCCCCACTTGCCTGCCCATCTCATATCCCCTTGATAGTTCCGCCTATATTCCACTCCTTACCTGCCCAGTTCATGTCCCCCTGTTAGGTCCCTCTCCACTCCACTCCCCACTTGCCTGCCCGTTGCCCAAATCGTGACCTTTCTCTCCCCAATGCCCCCATCTTGCCTTATCTCCTCCACTCCCCACCTCCCTGCTCAGGCCACCCTCGTGGGTTTCCCGGTGGTGACACTCCTCAAGTGGGTCCTGGTGACGCCGGTGCAGTTTGTGATCGGGGCACGCTTCTACCGGGGCGCCTACAAGTCCTTGCGGCGGAGGAGTGCGAACATGGATGTCCTGGTGACCATGGGGACAAGCGCATCATACCTGTACTCGGTAAGTGGCTTGGCAGGGAAGGTTGGATGGGGTTATCAGGACTCCTAAGGTCAGAATGCCGGCTGAGGAGATCAGGACGCATCCGTCAGGATGCCGGTTCTTTCCGGCTAGGGATATTGGGATGGCCAAGTAGGGATGCCGGTACTTGCTGGGTAGGGGTATCGGGACGCATCCGTCAGGATGCTGGTGCTTGCTGGCTGAAGCTAAGGCTATTGGGACTCGTCTGTAAGGGATGCCGGTACTTGCTGAATATGGATGCTGGGACAGTCAGGTAGGTGAAAAGGGGCTTGTAGGTCAGTCAGTTAGACCTCCCTGGGTTCAGCTTCAGTTGAATATATCACTTCAATGAACCAAGCCAGACAGGGTAGGAATTTGGGTACCAGGCATTCCTGTTCTATCATACTATAACTGCCTAGGCCTGCACATGAGCATCAACGAAGGCAATTCAGCCATGGGTGCTGGCTGTATCACAGTGCTGACGCCCTGCCCATACTCCCCCCTTGCACTCACACATTGGACCCGCACTGCTTGCCAGGTCGCAGGTGGTGTCAGTGCTCTTTCATTAGTCCCACCTATTCCACTGTCACTCCCCCCTTTGCACTCACACATTGGACCCGCACTGCTTGCCAGGTCGCAGGTGGTGTCACTGCTCTTTCATTAGTCCCACCTTTTCCACTGTCACTCCCCCCTTTGCACTCACACATTGGACCCGCACTGCTTGCCTGGTTGCAGGTGGTGTCGGTGGTCTTTCTCCAGTCCCACCTATTCCACTGTCACTCCCCCTTTGCACTCACACATTGGACCCGCACTGCTTGCCAGGTCGCAGGTGGTGTCGGTGCTCTTTCACCAGTCCCACCTTTTCCACTGTCACTCCCCCCTTTGCACTCACACATTGGACCCACACTGCTTGCCTGGTTGCAGGTGGTGTCAGTGCTATTTCACCAATTCAACCACCACTCCCTGGACGGCGAGTACATACCCACTGACTTCTTTGAGACTAGTGCCATGATCATCACACTCATCCTGATGGGCAAGTACCTCGAGTGCACGGCCAAGGGGAAGACCTCAGAAGCAATCACAAAGGTGCGTGCCGACCAGAAATTATAGCGCAATTATAGGACTGTTATTTGAAAGCTCGGCTTAAGTTCAGCTACATTTCAGCCATCTCCAGGTGTCCAGCCAGAGGAACCAGGTAAATACCTCAAATATACAGCCAAGGGATTGCCAAGGGGGCCGATTTCCCACCTCGGCTTGGCCACTACCTCCAGTTGGATGCCACATGATACCTTGTGGAAACCGCAAGTGCACAGCCAACAGGGCAAGCCACACTTTGCATCTGTCTTCAGGTTGCGCATGCCCTAACATGTAAGCCTGTGCTGCTGTGTGACATCCACCTGCAGCTGCTGCGCTTAACACCCGAGACCGCTATTGTTGTGGAGCTGGACGCTGAAGGGAACATTACGGCTTCAAACGAAGTGCCTTGCCACCTCATACACCGGAATGACATCCTCAAGGTAAGCCCTCAACCCTGTTAAGGTCTGCGAGGTTCACTTAGAAGTGTGAACGCTTAGTATGATGTCTTTAGGTGAATCCTGAACCCCTGTGACATCCCCAAGGTTAAGGGACACCCTTCGCTTTTAACTTCGCATCCCCGAGGTAAGCCTTCAACTGTCAACTCAAACGATCACCTCAAGGATCAACCCTGATCCATGACCTGTCATAACATCCTTCTACTAAGCCCTGCAAGTTTGAATCCTTATGACATCCTCAAAGTAGTAGAATTGTGTGGATTTATGCAATGCAGTGTGCAGTGACGGCTTGCATTTGTCCCCAAGGTTTGGTGTGTTTGCATTGCCAACATATACTGCCACATACTAGGTATCACCCGATTTCCTGTTGTCCACTCGCTTGTTTGAGACCGCACCCTTCCCGCCCTGCCTGCCCTTCCCCCTCCTGTCTCAGGTGCTGACTGGTAGCCGCATCCCCCTTCATGCCCTGCCCTTCCCCTCCTGTGTCAGGTGCTGCCCGGCAGCCGCATTCCCACTGACGGCTCCGTGCTGTCTGGCTCCTCCTTCATCAACGAGTCCATGATCACTGGAGAGCCAAAGCCCGTGTGGAAGCACCTGGGCGACCCGGTCATCGGCGGCACGGTCAGCAGCGGCAGCGGGGGGGGCGCCCTGCTCATGCGCGCGACCAAGATCGGCTCCGAGACCGTGCTGTCTCAGGTTGTGCGCCTGGTCCAGCAGGCGCAGATGACCAAGGCGCCGGTGCAGGCGTTTGCGGACCGCGTGTCGTCCGTGTTTGTGCCCATTGTGATCGCGCTGTCGTTTCTCACTTGGTTCACATGGTGGGTGCTGGGCAATGTTGGTTGAAGAGCGTTTCGTCTACACCTCAGCTACAAGGCGCGGCCTGCGGCAGGCTGGGCTTAGCGCAGGGAGCCCTGCTGCTTGGGCTTTTGGTTGTGGGCCGGTCAATGTTGGGTATAAAATATGCCCGGTGGTGGCTGCCCGGCAGCCCCCCCAAAAGGTGGTCAAGTCACACCGCAATAAAGGCAGGTGCATTCCCCTTGTTGTGGGAGCTCAAGGATTAGCCAGGGGAGGCAATGGTGTGTAGGATTGGCTGTTGATGTGAAGGGGCCAGTCTGGTTCCCCCCGTGCTCTAAATTCCCCTTGATACGGTACGACCCTGTTTCCAGTGATCAGTTTCAGTTTTCTGCTTCAATGTTCTGCGCAGGTACATCTGTGGTCTAGCGGGTGCCTATCCCCAGACGTGGCTCCCACTCGGCCACACGCCATTCCTGTTTGCGCTTCTCTTTGGCATCTCCGTCGTGGTCATCGCCTGCCCATGTGCCCTTGGGTTAGCAACGCCCACAGCTGTAATGGTCGGAACGGGTGTGGCTGCGTCGCTTGGTATTCTCATCAAAGGTGGGGCGGAGCGAGAGACTACTTTTTATTTAGGTGACATGCAACTTGTTTGAACCCCGGTACCGTTAATTGTACTGCAACTTTGTTTAGTAAAGGCCATGACACTGAGGGTATATGCAGCCAGCGCGAAAGGGAGGGCGCTGAACTTGGGTGTTGCTGTGTTGCTGGCATTTGGTTGGATCCAACACCCAACACTTGGTGCCCAACCTGGGTGCATTGTTCGTGGTGGGATGGATGTAACGCTACCGTATTAATTCGTTGATGATTTGGGGGCTCTTTTCTCACTGGGATGCTGAGCAGTGATTGTTTGTAGTGTTTTGAACAGTTACTGTTTGATGCAACACTGCTTCTGACAACCCCGGAAAGAGCGCCGCGGCAAAAAACTGTTGTCACGATGTTTTCTCGTTTCGGTATGTTTTTTTATTGAGCAACTGCGCTTGCCTCAAATACCAAAAAGTGTCCGATGGGTGTTCAGGTTGAGGTAGAACACAGTACCGAGTACCGACTTAACAAATGACTGATGCTGAGCAATCTTTTTTTATTATATTACATGACAGCGCATGTCAAGAAAGCTCTGGCCTAGATCCTTTTTGGCAGGATGTAAATATCAAAATATTTAAATATGACATCAACACTTGAGACACCTGGTGGTACACGATAGTGCTCGTGCTGTGGATGCCTCCACTCTTATCCCAGGCATGTTGTCCAGGTCTCTGACACACAAGCTCATTCATTGCTTCACTGGATGGATAGTACACATCACAGGCAGAAACTGCACGAGCCCTGCTGTCCTTATTCAGCCACAGCAGACTTGCCAATTGGTCCGCCCTGTAAGGACCGAGTGTTTCTACCCCTGTGGCTCAGGGTAACTCGGGTTGAGTAATCTGCCTCTTACGTACATTCATCGTCTGACATGTCCACCCGAATTGCACGCAGGTGGTGATGCGCTTGAGCGGGCCTCCGAGGTGGATGTTGTGGTGTTTGACAAAACCGGTACGCTGACCCTCGGCCGCCCCTCCGTGGTGACTTGCAACCAGCTGGATGACAGCCTGAGCCATGCCCAGCTGTGTCAGCTGATGGCTGCGGCGGAGAGCTCCTCAGAACACCCTTTGGCGAGAGCCGTCTTGGAGTTCTGCTCTGTCTCTGTCCCGACACCCTCCCCGTCTCACTCCGGCGGATTCGGGAGCCCGACGCTCCCCACCAGCAAGCATGCCAGCTCAATGGGCGGCTCAGCTTCCCCCCGGCCCACCATGCAGGAGCAGTCCATGGTCGCGAAGCGGAGGTCAGCGCCAGGGGAGGAAGAGCTGGGGGAAGGGATGGGTCTTGCAGGAGCCGGCGGCTCCTTACTGCAGCCTCCAATGCCGCATGAGGCTGAGGTGGCGCAAGGCATGGGCATCAGCTGCTGGGTGGAGGCGAGGGATGTGGCTCTCACCGCGCAGCAGCTCGCCAGGTTCAGTGGCAGAAAGGCAGCCTTGTCACCGCAGCGCCTCGCGGTGCCAAGTGACAGCTCGAAGCTCCAGCAGCAGGCGGTGTCTTCTGGAGGAGGGAGCAATGCTGAGAGGGTCCTGGTGGCAGTGGGCAACCGGCTGCACATGCGCGAGATGGGCGTGCGGCTGCCAGAGGGCTTGGATGATATGATTGTGCCAGAGGTAGGAGGAGGCCTACTTCAGGGTATGTTTTTGGTGGGAAATGGGCCACCACTGCTGGAGTCAAGAAAAGACCCCATCACTGCTGGAGAGCGCTAGGAAGTGTGTCCCTCTGTCCCTTTTGGATCTCCTCGAGTCGGGAGAAACTTAATGGAAGTCACGCCGATCCCCCGCAACAGCCGCCTCATCTGCACACACACACACACTGGACAGGTTGGGCTGTGTTTCTTGTTAGGCTGCAAGGCCATCCATGGTGAGCCGCCTCAGAGTTGGGTAAGGCCCCATGAGGGACAAACCTTGACTGGCCCACGGCCAGTGGCCCAAGCAGCATGGCTGGTCGTGCATGGGGGCCTCTGTTGGGAGGCAACGAGGTACCTGAACTGTAGCTGAACTGTAGCTGAGTCCCATGAAAGAGAAGCACTTTAACCCTGGCCAGCCTTCCTACAAAATGTGCTTCCCTGTTGCAGGAGGGGAAGGGCCACACGTGTGTCCTGGTTTCCGTGGGTGGCCGCTTAGTGGCCATGCTGTCCATTGCGGACCCCTTGAAGCCTGAGGCAGCCGAAGTCATCGCGAGGCTGCGTGCCGCCAAGGTGTCGTGCTGCATGCTCACAGGGGACAACAAGCGCACGGCACATGCCGTGGCGGCCATGCTAAACGTGGATGCCGTGTTTGCTGAGGTGCTCCCAGCTGAGAAGGCTCAGGTGAGAAGTGATCAACAGGGAGAGGAAGGGAGGGGCAAGGGAAGCAGGGCTGCATGTCAGGGCTCTGTCCTTTTTCCCCCGCAGATGTGAAATAGGTTGGATCAGTGGGAGTTGCCGGTGTATCTCCATCGCTGCAGCCTTACCTCCACGTTCGGTCGCTGGCTCAAACGGTCCCTGATTTCTCCTCTGGTTCTGATTTCTCTTTTCTCCACTTGCACTTGCGTTGGCTCGGACACTGGCACTGGCTCCGACAGTGGCTGATTCTCCCCCCCCTCCCTCCCTCTCTGTCTCTGTGACTGATTCCCCCCCGCCCCCCGCCCTCTGACAGTGACTGATCTCCCCCCCCCTTTTCCTCTGTCTCTACAGGTGGTGCGGGACCTGCAAGCTCAGCGCCATGTGGTGGCCATGGTGGGGGACGGGATCAATGACTCTCCGGCGCTGGCCGCAGCAGATGTTGGCATCGCCATTGGCTCCGGAACCGACATTGCCATTGAGTCTGCAGATTATGTTCTCATGCGCGACTGCCTGGCAGGGGTCGTCACGGCCCTGGAGGTGTCGCGATATACGCTGAGGACGATCAGGTGGGGAAAGGTTGGGAGGCCGGTGGACTGTTAGGTGTGGGAGGGTCAGGCGGAATGAGATTTGCTGCTTATGCTGTAGTTTGCAAGTAGCCCCTTGTATTGAGTGGTCATTGTTACCCTCTTGGCCCTGATCTTCATGCGGAGTGCCCCTCGTTCCCCTCTTTTCCACCCTGACTTCTGACCCCACTTGCCTAGGTTCAACTACTTTTTCGCCATGGTGTACAACGTGGTGATGATACCTGTGGCTGCGGGCGTGCTCTACCCTGCAACCCGCTGCCAGCTGCCACCCTGGGTGGCAGGGGCTTGCATGGCCTTCAGCTCTGTCTCTGTCGTCTGCTCCTCGCTCCTCATCAGAAGGTTCCGACCCTCTCAGTCGCCGCCATCCCAGGAGAAGCAGGCGGGTGGCGCGGCCTTGCTCGTGTCCACCAAGGCATCGGTGCATGCGGACTCGTTGTTTTCAGAGGCAGAGGCGGACATCGCGGGGGCCAGGGATGTGGAGGAGGGGGAGCAGCTGCTGCCGGTGGTGGCTTCGGACAGGAAGCCAAGCTGGGGTAGAAAGGGGACTCGGCAGATGCGATCCAACCTGCCTCCAGCCCTGTCGCGCCTCCTGGGACGGGATAAGCTGGCTGACGACTGAGACCCCCGGCTTAGCTCTGCCAAAAGCTTTACCCAAGAACCAAATAAGAAAACCTTGTGTAATTGGGTCTGCTTGTTATGAGTACGTTGAACAGACAAACGTATGCCTCTCCAGGAGGTTGTGCGCCTTGCTGTTTTTGCCCCGTACATTTTGTATTAAGCGGTACAGGTGGTCTGTATTTTGAAACCAGTTGGCTCCATTATTTGATATTTGGTTTTCTCTGCTTGTGATTGGTTGCTCCACTTCTTGCCTAGGCTTTAAGCATGCCTTATTGCAAACCGTGATCTACACCTTGAGGACCTCTTTTGCCGAATTATTTCGTTGCTGTATTAAGTATTCTGTATGCTTTGCTACATGATACAGCTTGTCATGATACACGTTGATGTCAAAAATAAATTTCAAATACAGAGGCAGCTCCCCAAGGGTGACAGTGGAGACAAACCCCACCTTCTTCAGTTGTGGGGGGAACAAGGCACAGCAAGTCTTCTAACACACAGTTCATCGTGATTCATATCTTATCGGGTTCAAGAATACCAGAGGCCGCTACCCCTCCAAGCTTGCACTTAGTTCCTCCCTCACTGTGCAACGGGGTATCAACACACAGGGGAGATGCTGCACTCCCTAGATTTCTTGTGCGGATATCAGGACCTAGGTATCATCTGGAGTATCCCGGCTATCTTATACCTCACGATCATGAAAATGAATGAGTACCATCAGGCAGCATAACGATTACACCATAACTTCCCAAGCACTTATGTGGAAAATCAGCAACTGCTGCTGCCGTCAGCAAATGCAATTGATCTATGCATTCCTTTTTGAAATCAAGCGAAGCATCAACTTTTTGATGCAGCTGCTGCTTATCTTGAAGTGTGCTTTATGTTCTTCTTGACCCGTTTCTTGTCCGACTTGCGATTCTTTTTTGGGGCATACTTCTGAGCCGCATCCTGCAGCTTGTTGAACCGCTTCTTTCGGGCCTGAGAACAGTACAGATGATGCAGGTCAGGGGGGATTCTTTATTTTGGCTCGCCAAAGCTGCAAATCAGCTACATTGACGGATGTGGGGCCTGATGCAGCAAGCCCAGGTAAGGCCACTTGCCATGGGCTGGATATTGCTTGGTCCCAATGGGCCTGGTGGCCGCTCGGTGGGCTCCCAAGGGCTGGAGCGCACCAAAATACACACAGAAATGGAGATACCGTGCCACCACTGGCCTTGCAACTTAACCTGCTTCAGCAATGTCTCCATGTCTAATCAGATCCCTTTCAAACATGTGGATGCAACAGCCCTCTACAGCATCCCTGTGCGTCTTTCCCAGTTTATCGTACCTGAGTGAGCTGTTGGTCGGCAAGCAGCTGCTCCGTGAGAGTGCCCTTCCTCTCTGCATTGGTCAGGCGACCCCCGTAGAAATCGACGGCGCTGTCCACAACCGTGCCCATCTGGAAGTACTTGGGCAGCTTTGTGACATCACTCTGAGGAAGCAACAGGGACATTCAAACATTGAGGAGGTTTCACAGGACGGGTTCTGGACATGATGATTTCAGGTACCATAAACCGGATAGGGTCCGCGCACCCCTGTTGAGAACTAATATTTGAAATTCGTCGCGCAGGCAAAAAGCCTACTATGCACATGCGCAGCTAAATTGTTTTGATATTTGGTGCCGTAAACACTACTCCACACACCGCTGAAGAGGTTGTTTATTATTACTCTATCGCGCATCAACTCAACACACCCCCGACTAAAATTAATTGATAGCAGAGTCAAACCCGTTCTACGGTACGCAGCAAGTCAGGCATTCAAACTCGGCTCATCATTTCTCAGTTTCTTACCTTATAAAATCTCTTGGGATCAAATGCTCCCCTGCAGCAGGGAATCATGAAGGCACATGTTCATAAAGGCAAATTAATTTAGGTACCGTAGACCCAAGCAGGAGCCAAGCGTATTTTTAAGCTTTCAGATTTCTTTGTTACTTACTAAATCGTTTTTTTTGTCGTTTTTTATGATTTGATGCTCCAAAAGGAATGTCATAACATTGAAAAACGTCCGCCACTACGGTAGATTGAATTTCAGATTGTGAATGATTATTTTCATAGGGTGGGCAGGCCAGAGGGAATTATGTTCAGAGCACCACAGCACAAGCCAGTGACAGCGCAACATGGTCAGCGCTTGGATCCCACCTCAGACGAAGCAGTCGAAGCTCGCGCTTCATGTCATCGTCTATACGTGTGGCTGGCATGTTGTACCAGGACTGTCCAGCGGTGTCTGGGGCAGCCTTGCGTGCAGCCTTGGACAGCTGCTGGGTGTCGCGGGGAGGAACCAAGAGCTGTGGGACAAGGGGGGGCAACAGGGGGGGTCAGTTTCGTACACACAATGATGTATTTCATTACTGTCCTGAAAAAATGGTGTTTACTTCAAGAGCCCAAAGGACTCCCGTCATGCATCAACAGAAGAAGGTGCCTTCATGAGTGTGCTTTGTAGCAAAATATCTTGTCATTGCTCGGCTACATCTCAGCTAAAATTCAACAACCTCCTGGCTCCCAGATAAGGGTCTCATGAGTGGCCTGCCATGCCATTTGTGTAGGCCACTCGAGGTTTGGTCCTGAGCGGCCGCTGGGCAGCCCGCCTCATGTGGATTCATAGACGAAAAAACATCACTGGAGCTTTGGTTCAGGTAACCCTTCAGCATACCTTCTTCGACAGACCGTCCTCCTTCTCCACCTTCTCGGGCTCTCTTTGGTGCACCAGGCGGGTTGACTGCAGCTGGGGTACCGCAACAGTTGGCCGCCAATGCATCATGCGGCCATTCGCTTGGCCAGTCTTGCCACCTTTCTTGCCAGCAGCTTCTTCCCCATCCTCTCCTTCACTGCTGGTCCCCGACTCGTCGTCGCGATCGACAGTGTCATGGTCCTCTGTAGCAGCTGCATGCATGTCGGAGCTGCCAACAGCTTGCCTCCGATTGGTTTGAAGTGCATGGCGGATGCTGGCTGTCAGCTGCTCCGCATTGCAGCCACCCAAGAGAAGCTCGTCATCATCATCATCATCACTGCTGGCATCAAACACTGAACATAGGGGATGTGGACATCAGTTTGTATTGAGCGGTGTTGGCCCATGTCCCCATGTGCCTATACCGTACGGAAGTTGTTGTTACCTGGTCGGTGCACGCCCCCTGGTCGCTCAGTATCCTCGTCTCTTTCCCTCGTATTATCTGCACAATGCCGCTCAGATTACCGCGGTTCACGAGGAACTTTTCCATGTCTCGTCTTGAATGTTCAAGAGCAGAGACCGACCTGGTAGTTCACCAGCCTCATCAATCGTTTCGATTAATTGCTTGACCGCTGTCTTGGATGCAGCTTGCCTAGTCGAACGCCGCCCTGGTGCCTTGCTTTGCGACTGCGGCGTCGTCTCGTGCTCCGGCTGCACTGCGTCCTTCTCCGACCTCTCAGGACTTTGTGTTGCACTTCTAGAACGTCGAGTAGATACCATCGTGAAGGTCACATCAACGCAGTGCGATCGATCGTTTGCTTAAACTTAACAAGTGTGAGACCGGCCGCCCGACCTCTCTGAACCCTGAGCACTGGTAGCCACTACGGCAAAGCATCCATTTTGGCCCGTCAAGGCATTATCCCTTAGGTTTACTGTCCTGTCATGTCTTACTTTTGATTCCTCAGCCTATGGTCCTGCTATGGCCAATGGTCCAGCCATGGCTTCAGTGGCCGCCATGCATGGCGAGACAATTTGCGCACGATTGCTTCACCGCGCCACCATAATTCTTGAGGGTGCACAAAACCTCCAGTCCTCAAAATCAGTTGCTATGGTGGGTCCAAAAATCAGGGCAGGGCCATTCTCGTTATGCCATTTTCTTAACGTGCTTCTAAAACATAGTATGCAAAGCACACTGGTAGGAACAGCACTGTTTATTTCAGGGTGACTCAGCTATGAGTCAGCTACATCACGGCCTGTGTCCAAGGAGGTGGTAGGGGGATCAGGTGCAGCTATTCTTGCTGTTTGGGCCACTGGCCGTTGTACGGTCAAGCTTTCGTCCCCATGCATCAGCCCCCAAAGATACGCAATGCATAGCAAAGGGGATGGCCTTGTGGGCTGGCACCTTGAGCTGGACACCGACTTTCCGAACCCGCGTTTAGGACGCTGCTGATCCATCAGCCTCACTTTCTGTGGCGATGTTCAAGTGCATGAGGGCTAATGTGTTGTCTCTGCATTTTAAGACCTTGAACACAAAACTCACAGACTGTAGTCATTGCTTAGATCATAGCAACTACTGGTATACTGCTGGTCTAAAGAATGGCCATACAAACAACAGTTTTTTTGTTGCGGCGCCGCCCCCTTGGCCAAAATGGGATGTCAAAGAGATCTCGTTTTAATACATGCGATATCTTATGATATGCAGATCGACAGCATTTGCCGCGAGGAATGCAACTGTGTAGCTCTTGCCTGTATATCTTGTCTAAAAGAATATAATATTGTCCTCTAATTTTCCTTAAATCACTTTTTTTGTGCCTCCTCACTCCCCCCTCCAAACTACCCCCTCCAAACTCCCCCCCCCCTATTCCACACACACCCCTGGGCCCCAAAAATGTCGAAGGCCAGATTTGGAAGGCTCTCTTTAAGCTCTTCAACTTTGGGATGATGGGGTACATTTTTTTCTGTCCCCCCTTGCTCCTGCGAGTTCCAGTATCCTCAATCGTATCATTGAGGACCACGCTAGTGGATTACTAGGACGAGTGGCACAGCGGTGATCCCTAAGCGGCCTGACGCGCACAAACAAAAAGCACGGGCGGAGGCGTGGGTCATCATCCTGAAATAAAGCCCTGGATGGACCTTCGACCGCGCTGAGGGGTATTGGATTTCTAAATTACACTCATCACTCATGGCATCTGGCGGCGGATGTGATGAGCGGCATTGCAAGACCCTTAATATAAACCTACTGCAAAACGGGTGCCGGCTTCGAACTGCACTTGACTACTTTCAGGAATCCCGAGACTAGCTCTTTGGACATCCCGTGACTGAAAACAGGGCCTGGCACACTCACAACTGTCACGCATGCAGAAGTATATACTGTAATGCCTGCCAACCAGGCAAATACTAGACCTTAATAAACAATGCTTGATCGACTACTGATAAGCTGTCAATTGAAGCCTTGAAGGTTGTGTGAGCTTGGGCCACAGAATATTGGAACGGTACCATGGATGATGCGTACACGTTCTCAGACGCTGGAACTTCCTTTGCCTTTTCTTTCCAGCCTTTTGTCTGTCCCTTCACTTTATTTCCCCCATTTCTTTTTTTCCTGCCCTCATAGTTAGGCACTTATGCGCCCACGCGGCAGTGCCTTTTTGAGCAGGGCCCAGAGTTGTTCCGTCATTGACATACCAGGGAGTGAACCTGGGAATGATCCTCAAGCCTGAAGATTTGAAGGGCCAGGAATGAAAATGCGGAATCCTTTGTCGTTCAACATGAATCGCAGGCAGGGAGAGGGGCACTGTGTTTTATTTCGGCACGGCACAGTAGACCACCTTTGAGGGGCGACTGAGCGGCCTCCACTGGGCCAAACATAACAATTGGGACGAAACCTTAACCGGCCTATGGCCGGTGGCCCAAGCAGGAGGGCTTGCTTGCTTCACTGGGCCCTGAAGGCCGCAGGCCGGGATGTAGGTGCTGGAGCTTAAGTGCGCTAAAATAACAGGGGAGTAGATTTGCTCTCCGACCTCCTCCATCACAGACCCAGCACACATCTTACTGTTGCGTATAAACCCATGCTTCTGCATGAGAAAAAAACTGGATTTTTACTCGGGTTTGAAAGTTTATTTTAGCATTGTGGATTCTGGGATTCTGCCTGTCCTGATTCTTGAAGGGTCCATGTCAGGCCCCCCAACCCTAAAGATCATTTCGAAAATTGGAACGCCTCAAGCCCACAATGCCGAAAAAAACTATTCTTCCCTTTCCGACTTTCATTACGGGTACCCCCTGCCGGGACCAGGTGAACAGCGGTGGTCACCAGGGCCACCCAGCCGGGACACGGTTATCAGACTGGTGCACATCTGAGCCGTGATTCACATATATATTATTTATTTCTGGCTGAGCCAGTAAACACTGACGGTTTAAATAGTCGATGAAACCGCGATGCTCCGATGCTCGCCATATTTCCAAGCAAAGGTTAAACAGCCCGTTTCTAATTGGTGGAGGAACTTGTTTCCTCCGTGGAGGAACTTTTCCTCCACCCGATCTCGCGGAACAGGGGCGCGTTCACATTGGCTCCAATCCAGTCGTTGGGATTCTTCGTTGCATTAGTATGGATCTTGTTTGCCCACTCTCTCGCCAGGTTCAGCTACTTGCAGGAATCCGTCAGCCACAGACGATTTCACAGTCAAGTTCTAATATCAACACACCACAATCGTCGTGGCGCGCTTATCACTGTTGCTGTGAACACGAGAGAAATCGCGCAGGGATCTCAAGCTTGTACCAGAGCATGTGCCGACCGAGACTCTCCATTTTGCCATTGCACAGCACCTTTCCGCCTCGATGAAACATATTGCTTTATCACACCCGTTCCATAATAAAAAGCACGTAAACGAATGAGACAAGTATGCATTCAATCGACATAGTTTTGGGTTTGCGTGAACCCTGACCTAGCCAGCGTGGCAGGATCATTTGGATCATTCTTGGACACTACCTCGGGAGGTCGTTTCTGAAATGATCCTATATGTACACAAAAGTACAACGACTAACTGTCGCCCAACTCGTGCCTCTAGTGTGGATGTAGTTCGGATCATCTCAGAATTCTGCAAACATTCACGTAACATAAGAAAATGGGGAAATGTGACCGCGTGTCCACTCTTTAAATGTGTGTCGGAGCAGGGCGGTGGAAGCTGGCAGGGCTGTCATATAATGGTCAGAAATCTCTCAAATTCTCCCACAATTTGCCAGCTCCCAAAGGCCGTTAACGCATCAAGTCAGTGTTAATCGAAGGTGAGACCTGACTCATTTAAACTGCTGGTTAAATTACGTGCTATTATCAGAGCTGACCTACCAGCAGCACATCGAGTTCGAAACGCCTTTTCCCCCTCCCCCCCTGAATTCTCGCCCCTTCTCTTGCTGGTGTGCTCGTGCATTACATACTGATCGATCAGCTGATCGATCTCGGAATCAAGGGCATCACACATGTTCCATCGTTGCAGTTTTGTCTTATCACATTATCAGCCGTTCCGTCAGTGAGCAGTCCCATCTGGCCATCACCCACCCACTCAGATATACGTGATGCATAATGACTGTTATCACATCGCGGCAAACCAACGCGCGCATTTTTGTCGCACGATGATCATAATGCCCATGCTGCTTGTGTACATGCTCCGAACGTCTGAGTTTGAATATCTAAGGCCGCCTGGAGAACACGTCATGTCGTCAATCGTCATGCAAGCACAGATACAAACGCCCCCTAGCACTAACGTAATAACTTCAGAGAGAATAACGAAAGTGCCCGTTGGACATTGCGTGTTTCCTACTACCTGGTTGTGGATGCACAGGCCCTCTTGCCTGCGAGAGGCGATCGCTGAAATGCTGCTTGTCTGTGAGCACCTCCCCAATCCACACTTTAAAGCGGGGGCTTCAAAGGCTGTTATTCCTTTCTGTTGTTTCCTTTACTCAAAAAAATTGTTCTTCCTTGCCCTTGTGCCCACCAAAAGGCTTGCAAGCTTCTCCAAGCAGGCCGCAAGACACCCCCTTCAACTAAAGCCCGCTCCCGGACCACGATCACAGCCCCCCAGCATCAATGCGCCTGATGTCCGCCCTCCTGCTAGCCTTGGTGGCTCTGCTGGCATCGCCCCTTGGCAATCTTCCCACCGCTCATGCACAGCTGGATGAGACGTGCTTCGCTCCGAAGCTACTGGGCGGCCTAGGCTTCTGCGGCCCATCAGCATGCACGGTGAGGGCACGTAAGGGCAGACATGGCAATGCAACTTGACTTGTCATACCTACATGAACCAAACCTTGGTCCTTGTCACCCTGCAGGCCGCAACAACATCCCTTCCGACATGCGTCTTCGCGAGCCCTACAATCGACTACGCCGCCCAAGTGGCGAAGACGCAATGCCGCACGTGCACGCAGGCCTCAGACAGCAGGTGACTGATTACTAATTACACTGCGAAGAAGGGCTCGGAATGGTATATGTGCAGAATACGATTAGATTCATAATCATAATGGTTATCATGCTGCCCCCGAATGTGCGGGAGGGCCACCAGAACATCCAACTTGGGTGCCCCCAGGCACGCCAGGGGAGGTTTCACTGTTTGCTTTACTGTTGAAGGTTTAGGGCTTCAGCTGCAATTCAGCTACCTCATGGTTCACAGCAGCGGTTCTGGTGCGAGAGGCATTGTTGCTGGGGTCAAGGGCCATAGGCCAGTGCCCCCAAGTTTTAATCCCCATCAGCCCAGTGGTGGATGCCCTGTGGCCTGCCCAAGGGAGTTGTCTTGCCTGCACTGAAACAAACACCAGCTGGGACACCGTGCATGAAGACTGAAGATCCTTGCCACTGCCGTTTTTCCAGGTGTTCATCAGCTTCCCTCCAGGCGCTTATTGTGGGCACGGGTGTTAAGGCTGCCTACTGCACGGATACTCATCTGGTCATTACCAGCGATGGTGAGGGATACCTTCACAACGCGTACTGCACACATTGCTGAAATTTCAACACTTTGCGAGGACTCCTGTTAAAAATAAATGCCGGTCTGGTCCGGGTTCCTGCCCTCTACCTGCGTAGAGATGGGCCAGTCATGAAGTATGTCTGCATAATTAAGCACAGACCCTTGCTGTGTTTGTCCTTCTCCCCTATGCCCTTGCTTCCCGCTGTTCCTATTCTCTACTGGCTCCGTCCAACCACCGCACCTGAACTCCTTTGTTCTTTAAACAGCGCATGGTACTACTGGGACCATAGAACCAGGCCAGGAAAATCATGGTCTTCAAGACTAACACAATGAAACAGCACCATAGATTTTACTATTTTGGCTGGCCAAGCTTCGCGAACTCGCTGTGATTGTAACTCCTGTTACTCTCAAGCAAAAAAAACTGCAACTGCAAGTCGAACAGCACTTCGACGTGAGGCCCTTCCTTTCTTCCCTCTCCACTTCAGGCTCGCCTTCATTCGCCCCCAACCTAGATGACGTACCCAACCCGCCCGGCAGCTTCATGAGTGACGGCACTAAGTGCGTAACCCGATCAAGCAGCGTCACACCCTCCTTCCAGACGGTGAGCAGCAGGGTTTAGAGAGCTTGGGATCAGAGGATACAGAAGGCAACTTGCACCAAATATGTGACTCCACAACTCCACCAAGCAGTACCACGCCTTCCATCCCTATGGTGAGAAGCTTGGTTGTCATGAACGTCATGCAATTACTCTACTCGTGTCCTGGGGGATATGATCACCCATGGGGCCCCAAATTGAGCGCGTAAGGCAATTTGCGCTGGGAATGGGAGGCAATGTCCTGCATATCTCTTTCTTCATAATGAGTTGAAGAAATAGCACCGTTCAAAAGTCCAAGGGGGATGAAGTAGATAACATAATTTCTGGTTAAGCTGTGCTGACAATCTTGTCCTTTCTATGGCATTGACATTGGCTTATCCTTGGGTGCATAAGCTACACAGTCTCAGCTACAACCCAGCTTACGGTAGGCAGGGCTCAGTGCAGCAAGCCCTGCAGCCAGGGCCCCCAACGGTGGCCGCCAAGTAGCCCATCGACGGCATGGCATGAACTGAAGCAACCCCTGCTTCTGATCCTGGATTATGTCTTGCAGTGGAAGATCCCCCTGACCTTCAACATGCTGGCCTCCGCAACCAACCTGAACAACATCGCGGCCTTCCCGGATGGACCAGCCGACAGTGCTGCAGGCTACATGACCTCTGCGTTTGGCACTTACGGCTTGCCCACGCGTGGATCCGTTGGGGTGTCAATCTCTGGACAGGTGAGCTGGACTTTTATCACTTCATCGTGCACCTTCAGCAGGCCGCCCCGCGCCAGCTAACAGCCCGATCGGGGCTGAGCCTTGACTGGCCTGCAGGCAGAGGTCCTAGTGGCATGGCTGACTTCGCATGGGGCCTTCGGAAGTAGTTAGGATTTAGCAGATGTGTAGGTGAGCAATACAAGCAAGAGCTGTGGGTTGAGGATTATTTGAGGGGAAACAGATAAAGAACATGACCTGGATGTTTTGTAGGTGTGATAATGATAAATGAATGTAAACCTTACCAACCAACCTTGCTAACCAACCTTCCCAACCAACCTTATTAGCCAACCTTCCCAACCAACTTACCAGCCAACCTTACCACCGAACCTTTCTGTTGTCCATTCTTCCCTGGAACCAGGACATGTTTCCCGTCTACAACAACCGCGCCGAGCTCACGACCGACTCCTGCGAAGTAGACTCGTGCAACGAGCACGTGGGCGGGGGCGGCGGGCAGCCCCACCTGCACGGGGACCCCTTTGGCCCGTGGTGCCTATACAGCGCTGCCAACTACGCAACCTTGGCCAGCCACCCCCCCCAAGTGAGGACCATGTTTGGCCTTCTGTGTGCCCCTGAGTGCATTGTTTGGCTTACTAAGGGTTCTCCTGTTTTTCGTCTACTGAGGAAATAGATAAAGTGTATACTTTGGTCTCCTGAGGGTTCTTTTTCCGACGTGAGGGAACACTTAAGTCTCCTGAGTGCCCCTGGGTGCATCGTTTTGCCTCCTGAGGGGTCTCCTGAGTGCCCCTGAGTGCGTTGCTTGGCCTCCTTGAGGTGTCCTGAGTTCTCTTGAGTGCGTTGCTTGGCCTCCTGAGCGTGCTGTCCTTCGTCTTCCGAGGACTTCGCTTGCTTTTGAGGGCATTGCTTGGCCTCTAAAGGGTTCTCCTGTTCTTCCTCTTCTGAGGGAATATATTGGTCGTCTGAGGGCACTGCTGAGTCACCCGAGGAGCTTTATTTGGTCTCCTGATACATGATCCCTGGCCATCCATCCTCCTTGGATACAGCTCCTTGTTTCCTCTGACCTTGCGTACTCCAGTGTTCAACCTCAGTCCCTTGCATCGTGTCTTCTCATGCCTGCCTTTGCACCGGCTCATTGGCAACGTTGCTTCCATGCATGGTGCCCTCCTCATGTCCGCCTTTGCACTCAGCTCATCGGCAACGTTTATCCCATGCATCATATATTTCATGTCCACCCTTGCACTCGGCTCATTGCCCTGAAGCTTGCCGGACACCACAACTTGAACACCCCTCTTCCTTCCTCTCCGCTGCAGATTGGCTGGTCGCTGGATGGGGCCAACATCTACGGTCGCTACCTGTCCGTGTCGGCCCCTGGTTACTCGATTGCACTTGACGACTGCGGCGGGCATACACACGGCTTGATGGGTTATCACTACCACACTCAGGTACTGATCCCTCGCAGTGCATATGTTGGTGCTATTCAGCTACGCTTCAGCTACATCACGGCCTATGGCTGTATGTGCCTGGTTCAGCAAGCCCTGTGGCTCAGGCCTCCGGCAGTAGACTGGCAGCAGACCGGCATCAAGGTTTGGCCACAATTGGCTCCGGGGTGGCTGTCTGGCTGCCACCTGAAGGTGGTCTGCTGTGCACTTAAATGGTAGCTCTGCCCCCTGACACCCCATAGCGAGCCCCTGCAACTTGCCCAGGCAGCACTGGCACTCAAGCCTGCTGTGGCCCTTATCTCCCCAAATCTGCATGCCAAACCCTCAGACGATGAAAAACCACTAGTACTTTGAGTCCATAATTCCCTGAAGGTTTTGGTAATGGACCCAGCCAGGGGTCCTACCAGGGATTTGCCCAGCTGAACCATTTGGTGCGCATGCCCTTGAATCTTTCAGGTCATCTCGACAGTGTACTCTAAAGCATCCCAGACATACTCTTACACAACCGTTGGCGTGAACAAATGTTGGAGGGGCGACATCTCAAAGGTAGGAGGGGTGAAGGAGACATGCAGTGCCAGAGACAAAGGGTGATCAGAGTCACATTGCTCTTTTGTGGTGTGTGCCATACCACCTCTTGAGTGTCCGCTGGGCAGCCACCACTGGGCTAGTTTAGAAGGTTCACTGACAGGCGTGCAGCTGGTGACCAAAGCAGCAGGGCTTGCTGAACCAGTCCCCCCCGGCCGTAGGCCATGATGTAGCTTGATGTTAATCTGACTCATCTTTAAGCGAACACTGCAGCATTAGCAGCATTGCCTCGAGAGCTGTTTCAAAGTTAATTTAGCGCAAGACCCCTGGCCAGTCCTTCCTTAGGCTTAGACACTCAGAACGGACCTCAAGCATGTCTAGCTGCCTGTCCCCCTTTGCAATTCTTCCTCCCAGTTAGATCATTGGCGTGCAGAGGTGTCGTGTTTCCTTCAAGGGCTGGCCTTCTTGAGTCCACGACTGCAGTTTACAAACAAAAAATACCCCCCCCCCCCTTCCCAGTCCTCGTTCAGTAACTGTTAGCAAGGAAGCAACTCTGTGCAAATTTCCCCCACATGTGCAGGTGCTAGGCTTCTTCAGTCCACACCTACAGTGACCACAAAAGCAGTGGCATGCCCCCTTTTGAATGCTTCCTGGAGTTCACATCCCCCGTTTTTACAAACAGATATCCCCCCTGCCCTCGTTCGGCAAGGGACGGTACAGTATCAACTTTATGTGAACTTCCCCCACATGTGCAGGTGCTGGGCTTCTTTGGTTCCAACCGCACTTATGAGCAGCCATGCTGTGGAATGACCAAGTTCTATGCAGCAGCAGGCATCACAATTAACAGAGCAGGGGGGACAGGCACCACCTCCAACAACACGTCAGGCAACAGCACCTCAGGCGGCCCACCCGCGGCAGGGGTTAATTCAACCACAGGCGGCCCACCTGCGGCGGGGAGCAACACCACTTCAGGCGGCCCACCCACAATGACTGGCCCACCTTCTGGTCAATCTGGCCCACCAAGTGGATCTACGGCTGGTGGCCCACCAACGTATGGCACCCCTGGCGGTAATGCAATTGGTCCCCCAGGCAGTACTGCTGGTCCCCCGGGCAGTACTACTGGTCCCCCGGGCAGTACTACTGGTCCCCCGGGCAGTACTGCTGGTCCCCCGGGCAGTACAACTGGTCCCCCGGGCAGTACAACTGGTCCCCCGGGCAGTACAACTGGTCCCCCGGGCAGTACCGCTGGTCCCCCAGGAAGTATCGCTGGTCCACCGGGAAGTACAACTGGTCCCCCAGGCAGTACCGCTGGTCCCCCGGGAAGTACAACTGGTCCACCGAGAAGTACTGCTGGTCCACCTGGCCAAACTAGCAGCCCACCCAGCAGTGACGGTGCCCTGACTGGCGGCCCACCCGCTGCTGGCGGTGGCGGTACAGCTACTAGCCCACCCACTGCTGGCGGTGGCGGATCGTCTACTGGCCCACCCGCTGTTGGCGGTGGCGGTACACCTACTGGCCCACCCGCTGGTGGTGGTGGTGGTGGCGGTGGCGGTGCTCTAGGTGGTGGCCCTGTCACTGGCCCCCCTGCTGCTGGTGGCGGTGGTGGTGGTGCGCCTGCCGGAGGTGCGCCTGCCGGAGGTGCGCCTGCCGGTGGTGGGCCTGCCGGAGGTGCGCCTGCCGGAGGTGGCGGTGGTGGCCAAGGAGGTGGTGGCCAAGGGGGTGGTGGTGGCAGAGGTGGCCGCCGCCTTAAAGCATGAGCCATTGGTACACGGGAGACAAAAAGTGAGCCCGATGCCGCGAGACAGCCCTGCCATCATCCCATTCATCTTTTTCATTAATTCCTTCAATCAATTCTCCTCGTTACAATTTACTGATTCATCTGTTCATGAAAGCATAGTTGTCTTGTTCATTCGTACCTTGGTAATCCTGTTACTTGGACAGCAGCCGTTGTCGAGGCATCCCCCCACCCTGTCAGCGCCTTTACTCCTGCATAGTGACATGCATAGCCGTGTCCCAATTTGTGACAGGGTCGGCTTGCCCGTTAAAATAGGTGCCACCACTGAAATGTGTGTCTTGGTTTTAGAACTCGGAAATAGATGTTTTGTCAGTCGTCACGTATCAATTTCGATTATCTCTTGATTGTTTTAAGTTTCCCACATGACATACGGTCACTCCAGTATTTTATTAATCGCTGTTTATGTGTGCCATTCACCAAGGGCTGTCATAAACTCATAAACATGAGAACGAGAGAATCTGTATCTCAATGATGTAAGAAACACGTAACTGTATAACGTGATTCATGATATTGAATTGAGGGTGCCGGGAAGATCTAGTAAGCACGTTCAAGCTGGCAAAGTTTATTCGAACAGATCTTAGTTTATTACTGTCGATACATATTTATTTCAGTGAATCTGGAAAGAGGACCATGAGGTTGAAACTCCCTGTACTGAGTAGGTAAACGCTGCTTGTAATGCAAGTGATACACCAAGATAGATTCAATCTGGAAATGGTTCAATCCATGCATGTCACCTTAAACAGGGGCCAGCGGTACACAGTACCTGCTGTCCACGCCACGAATGCTCTAGATCTCGAGTTTTGGAACAAGCGAATCAAAATCTGGCATGGTTCAATGAGTGGTTGAATTTTGATGCCATACGTCAATAAGAAACGTCACCCACGGCCTGCTTAGTGTTACGCTTTGACACCGCCTCCGGTCGGAAATGAAAATGTCATATAAATCCTAATACCGGTAAATGTGCTCCGAGGCCAAGGGGTGGTTGGATATCTGCCGCCGTGGTGGTCTCTTAACGGGGGTTTTGTACCGCGTACCGTAGTCTCCATCTTATTTATGACAATGTTTGCACGTGTCGTTATTGCTTGAAGATTACCTTTCGTCGATTGTGTGATTCGTTGCACCTTGGGGACAAAATCTTGTGAAAATCTGAAAACACGTCCACGCTTGATAGTGTTGCTCCCTTGAACACATGCGTGAAATACGCCTGCGACTACTCACGGGTACACTTTACATGCCTTGTTAGAATTTACGTAAGTTAAAAAAAATAAGAGCTTATGCGTTAACGTGAGGCGGACCTCTGCCGCAGGGTTGCCGCAGGATTTCCTCTGACATTTACGAGGCAGTGAAAACACCCGGGAAATATCCGTGTGGAAAATACGGGTGGAAAAGGTCGGACCAAATCTGAACGGAACCGCATCGCGGAACCGTGAGAGATCTCTCACCCAGATCCACAACCAACCAGTTAACCAACCCTGGCTGACGGAAAGTAATACAGAACGACAATCACATCGTGTTTAGAAACATTCGTCTCTTTCGTGTGGCGAATACCTATGAGGAGAGCAGGACATCCTTGACATCATAATTCAGAGAGCAATACCCCTCCTGCCCTCCTCTGCTTGCTTGAATGGTCAATGCAGATGATTTGCTCCCGCAGTCTGTTGTCAGACTGGTTGGTGACAAGCTGTACGAGAAAAGAAAGGTACGCCTGGAACTCGGGGATTGCCGCTCGTCGCAGAGGTCACGTCGCTGTAACCACATCATCGCTGATGTCATGACGCCACTGATGATGGACATCGTGTCAGGTCGCGGCTCTGGAGGTCGAGCAAATTGTGAAGAGGCTGGCAGCGTCCAACGATCAGCGCACGATTTGGAACATCGTCGATCGCTTGATTTCCGAGTTTGCATTCTCGCAGCAGGCAAACCATCGAAAGGTGATACACTAAATTCTTGCTCCAGGTTCGGGTGGCACTTGACATGAACCCCCAAGCGGTGCAGGTGGCACCTGCACTGAACATCATGAGGCCTTGTCCCACGCGCTCCCCCCTGCGCCACCCATTGCCATGAAGTTCAGGTGTCACACTTGACATGAGCCCCCATGCAACCCTCACCATGCACAGGGGGCCCTTCTGTGTTTGGCAGCCGCCACCGTTGGCCTCGGAGAACCTACTGAGGCCCACTTGAGGCAGATTGTCCCACCAGTCCTGCATTCCTTTACCGACCAGGACAGCAGGGTGCGCTACTATGCATGTGAAGCGCTGTACAACATTGCAAAGGTAAATCACTAAGGACGTCGCTATGCTCCTCTATATTTATTTCAGTGCGCGCCGTACCACCTTTGGGGGGCTGCAGGGCGGCCACCACTGGGTCAAGTGGGTCTCAATCTTGACTGGCCTATGGTCGGTGCACTAAGCAGCAAGTAGTAGGCCATGATGTAGCTGAATTGTCCCCGAACTGTGCTGGAATAAACAGTGCTGCCCGTATCTAAAACAACAGGATGTTGTCATGGACTCTGCTCAGCTAGATGTGTGTCCCCTTCCTCAGTTTCACTTAACTTGCATGGCAACAGGTGGCCCGAGAGACATTCATCTCGTTTTTCAACGAGGTCTTTGATGCCATGTTCAGGTTAGTAGCATCGTTTTTCAACGAGGTCTTTGATGCCATGCTCAGGTTGATAGTGCTGCTGAAACCTTCCTCCCATAACGACCTATTCTTCAGCCCTGAGGTCTACATCTTTCATTTGCCTGCACCTTTTATTAGTCTTGGGGACCCTTAAAGCACCCTGCACCTGATACAGAAGGTCTCTCCCTGCTCAGATGCTCCGCTTGATCCTCATCTGTGTTCATTTCCATGCGCGCCCCACCACCTGGGGGGGGCCGCCGGGCAGCCACCACTGGGCCGAATGGGGCTAAACCTTGACCCGCTGACTTCCATTGGCGCAAGCAGCAGGCCTTGCAGTACCAGGCCCCCTATGCCATAGGCCATGAATCAAGGTGCATTGTAGGCAAGTTTTATAGGCATTGTAACTGAATACAGGTTCATACATAGGTATCACAGCGTCCAAAGCTTGACCCCTTGCTGGTTGCAGGCTGTGTGCCGATAGCGAGTCCAACGTGCAGCAGGCGGTGCAGTTCCTGGACAACTTGGTGAAGGACATTGTCACAGGGAACCCCCAGGTATGACATGCACTGAGGGGCAGGGGGTGTCCAGGGAGGGAGACCCCCCCTCCTGGGTAGAGCATGCACTGAGGGGTTGGTGGTGTCCAGGGAGGAGACATGGTATGAAGGGAGCAAATACTCAGGGAGCCGGCAGTATTCCAGGACATTGGGATAGGCTTGAAGTCACTAGCGAATGTGCGGATTGCACTGCTGGGACGGGTGCATGGTGACAAGTGCATGGTGACAGGTGCATGGTGGCGGGTGCATGGTGACAGGTGCATGGTGGCGGGTGCATGGTGACAGGTGCATGGTGACGGGTGCATGGTGACAGGTGCATGGTGGCGGGTGCATGGTGACAGGTGCATGGTGACAGGTGCATGGTGGCGGGTGCATGGTGACAGGTGCATGGTGACGGGTGCATAGTGGCAGTGGCAGGAATAGTTTGACTACATGTGCTGGGATTTCCCCGAGTGTGTTATGAGGTTGCATTGCATGTCCAGTCGGATCTGACAGTCGTCCCTCATCCCATTTGATGGTCGCCCTTCATCCCGTTGCAGGTTTTCAACATTGAGGCATTCATCCCCAAGCTGAAAGAATATCTGCGGGTGCAGAACCCCAACAAGAGGCAGTTCCTGATCAGCTGGATCACGGTGAGGGTTACGGGTTAAAGCACTGAGGCACAGACAATGAGGGGCACAGGCACTGGGGGGCATGGCCCACTTACCGTACCTGACCTGGACTTGCAAGCGTACCTGGCCTGTACTTGCAAGCGTACCTGACCTGGACATGCTGGCGTACCTACCCCAGCTCATCCCAACCAGTTGCTGTAACCTGCAGCTTCTGTGCCCTCCCCGTTGCTCAGGTGTTGGATAGTGTACCTGACCTGGACATGCTGGCGTACCTACCCCAGCTCATCCCAACCAGTTGCTGTAACCTGCAGCTTCTGTGCCCTCCCCGTTGCTCAGGTGTTGGATAGCGTACCTGACCTGGACATGCTGGCGTACCTACCCCAGCTGCTGGACGGCCTCATGAACATGTTGAGTGACCCCAGCCGCGAGATCCGTGTCGCGGCGGAGAGCTCTATGACGGTGAGGTGAACGCGGGCTAACGATTCAGCAGCCCCACATTCTTCAGTTGGATCACAGCATGAAGCATGGACATGTGTGTATATTTTTACTGCTGGGAGGTACAAGCTTCCAGTGGTTACTACAAGTCTACACATGCTTTAGTTGCCGCCTGCCGCTAAAATGTGGCGGTCAAACTGCTGCTCAGTGTTTCTTTTTTCGTGATTCAACCACATGTCAGCTACATGTCAACTACATGTCAGCTGCATGTCAGCTACCCCCTAGCCGCTGGCCTCATTCGTGGCCAGCCTTGCTCCTTTGGCCACTAGGTGCAGGCTGGTTCAGGTTTGGTCCTAATTGGGAAGTTGAACTTGTAGCTGAAAGAAGGAACACTGCTGTTACAGAGGGCTGATGCAGCAGGGACGCCATGTTCTCGCTACTAATCAAATGACGTGGTGCTCTGCTTAGTGGCACCGTCCCCCCCTTCTCTCACCCCTCCTATGGCACCATTCCCCCCCTTCTCTCACACCTCCCCCCCCCCTCCTCACTCCGTCTCACCCCTTCTCTCACCCCTTCTCTCACCCCCCCTCCTCACTTTGTCACACCCCTCTCTCACCCCCCCCCCCTCCTCGCTCCGTCTCACCCCTTCTCTCACCCCCCCTCCTCGCTACGTCTCACCCCTTCTCTCACCCCCCCTCCTCGCTCCGTCTCACCCCTTTATCTCACCCCCCCCTCCTCGCTCCGTCTCACCCCTTCTCACCCCCCCTCCTCGCTCCGTCTCACCCCTTCTCACCCCCCCCTCCTCGCTCCGTCTCACCCCTTCTCACCCCCCCCCTCCTCGCTCCGTCTCACCCCTTCTCACCCCCCATCCTCACTCTGTCTCACCCCTTCTCACCCCCCCCTCCTCGCTCCGTCTCACCCCTTCTCACCCCCCCCTCCTCGCTCCGTCTCACCCCTTCTCACCCCCCCCTCCTCGCTCCGTCTCACCCCTTCTCACCCCCCCCGTCCTCGCTCCGTCTCACCCCTTCTCACCCCCCCCTCCTCGCTCCGTCTCACCCCTTCTCACCCCCCCCTCCTCGCTCCGTCTCACCCCTTTATCTCACCCCCCCTCCTCGCTCCGTCTCACCCCTTCTCACCCCCCCCTCCTCGCTCCGTCTCACCCCTTCTCACCCCCCCTCCTCGCTCCGTCTCACCCCTTCTCACCCCCCCCTCCTCGCTCCGTCTCACCCCTTCTCACCCCCCCCTCCTCGCTCCGTCTCACCCCTTCTCACCCCCCCCTCCTCGCTCCGTCTCACCCCTTCTCACCCCCCCCTCCTCGCTCCGTCTCACCCCTTCTCACCCCCCCCTCCTCGCTCCGTCTCACCCCTTCTCACCCCCCCCCTCCTCGCTCCGTCTCACCCCTTCTCACCCCCCCCCTCCTCACTCCGTCTCACCCCTCTCTCACCCCCCCCTCCTCACTCCGTCTCACCCCTTCTCTCACCCCCCCCTCCTCACTCCGTCTCTCACCCCTTCTCTCACCCCCCCCTCCTCACTTCGTCTCTCACCCCTTCTCTCACCCCCCCCTCCTCACTCCGTCTCTCACCCCTCTCTCACCCCCTCAGGAGTTTCTCATGGAAATACACACCACACGCACTATCGACTTCAATGGACTGTCGCGCATCCTCGTGGATAAGAGCTTTAGCCAGGTGAGCATGAGGGCACAAAATGCTTGATGGTGGAAAAGAGCTTTAGCCAATGACCAGGGATGCAGGGCTGTGAGTGGGAGCAGCCATACGTAGCAGGTGCCTGCAAGGTAGCACGATATGGTCTTTGGGGCCATCATATCATATCATATCATATCATATCAGCAATATGATATGATGTAGTAAAATATGATATGATATGGTATCAACTTCTCCATGCATGGGCATGGGAATGGTGAATTGGTACTGAGTTTTGAAAATGGCTCTTCTGCCATGCCGACCGTTCTACGCCAGAATGGGCCTAGTTGTTGCAAGATTTTGCGACACATTAAGCATTTACCATGGGAAATGTGGATACATGGACGCATGGTGACTCTTGGGCCGTAGGGGTCAGTGGGGGCGCTCGCATGCTGCATGCTGACATGTCAGTATGTATGGGAATGGGGTAAAGGGTAGTGCACCCGCCGCATGCATGGGCTTGTCAAATGTTAACTCTGCACTTTTTAGGCTAAAATGCAATTCGTGACTGCAAAATATGATATGGTCAAAACACCATATCATATATCATATCATATCCATATCGTGCTACCTTGGGTGCCTGTGCCCTCATCAGTCGTCATCAGGGAGTTTTAATTCAAACATTGTTACTGAACAAGCTGTGCTATGCCCTCCCTCACAATGCACGTTTTGTAGGGGTGAGGGATGCATTCAGTTAGTGCGAGAGTTATAGATTGTTGACGCCAGTTTTCAGGCGCAAATCGAGTTTGGGTCAAAAGCTTGCCCCAGGGGCAGAGCAAGAGAAAGAAAAGTTAATTCGTATGATGAAAGACAGTTCAAGCATTTGTAAAAGCTGGATGAATGATGTCTCTTTTCTTCTTTGGGGGTAGGCCAGATTGGAGGGGTCCAGGGGTCACCAGAAACCCCTTCTTAATCTTTATCTTATGAACCCCTTCCTGCTTGAGGGCCTGCATGGTCGGCCCCGACCATGCAGTGGCAAGACCATGCAGTGGCAAGACCATGCAGTGGCAAGACCATGCAGTGGCAAGACCATGCAGTGGCAAGACCATGCAGTGGCAAGACCATGCAGTGGCAAGACCATGCAGTGGCAAGACCATGCAGTGGCAAGACCATGCAGTGGCCCCGACCATGCAGTGGCAAGACCATGCAGTGGCAAGACCATGCAGTGGCAAGACCATGCAGTGGCCCCGACCATGCAGTGGCAAGACCATGCAGTGGCCCCGACCATGCACAATCTGATTGTACCTGTTGTTGAGAGGAATCCATCGCACCGCCGTTTTAAGTCCTGAACCCCTGGGTTATAAAACTGAATGGAAATGCCATGCGTACATGCCCCCCCTCCTATGTTGGTCACCTTGCGCCCTCTGCACCCCAATGAGCTTGTCCTGCTATGCCCCAAGAAGTTAGAGACCCCCCTCGTAGGTCTTCCCCTCCTCCGCCTCAAGACACGCCCTTCTGCGTCCTGCTGCTGTCACATTCTGCACGGCCTGCTCCCTTGCCCCCTCTGCGATTGATTCGTTTGTCGTTGTTCAGCTACAGTTTGGCTACGTTCTGGCCTTGGGCTGAAGGCTGCATGCGCAACCAGAGCGTCTGTGTCTGTAAGCTTGTGACATTGGCAACCTGGGGCCGGCTGGCCAGAGGAGGAGCATCGTTCAAAAATACGGATGTCAGTTATTGAACCGCTTATCCCCATTTCATACAGTTCAATATGAGATCATGATGCTGCTAATTAAACTGCTGCCCTGCCCTCCGGACAGGATGAGTCCAGCCGTCTCACGGCCATGCGGTGGCTCAAGAAAATTGTATACGGTCACATGACGGGTTTGATTTAAGTGTTCCCCTGCCCTCTGGACAGGATGTGTCGACTCGTCTCACAACCATGCCGTGGCTCAAGAAAAAATCATGCGGTCACACAACGATATTCAATGAACTGCTGCCCCGCCCTCTGGACAGGATGAGTCCACCCGTCTCACGGCTATGCGGTGGCTCAAGAACTTTGTCGAAATGGGCTCGTTGCAGCTTGTGGAACAGTACCCAGCTATCCTGGGGGCCGTGCTCACCAACATCAGCACCAGCAGCAGGGAGGTGCAACAGGTGAGGAACGGTAGGGAGGGGGAGGAGGGGGGGGGGGGGGACGGGGGAGGGATGGGGTCTCTACCCGGTGGTTTAGGGGGTGATGAGTATGGGGTTGGGGGTGAGGGGGGAGTGGTCTCTGCCTGGTGGTTTAGGGGGTGATGAGTATGGGGTTGGGGGTGAGGGGGGAGTGGTCTCTGCCTGGTGGTTTAGGGGGTGATGAGTATGGGGTTGGGGGTGAGGGGGGAGTGGTCTCTGCCTGGTGGTTTAGGGGGTGATGAGTATGGGGTTGGGGGTGAGGGGGGAGTGGTCTCTGCCTGGTGGTTTAGGGGGTGATCCACTGCATGGGAGGGGAGAGGAGTCTCCACCCGGTTCTCTAGCAGGGGGGAGGTCCTGTTTTTTCTTCTTAACCCATAACCCTAAACTCTGAACCCTAAACTAGGAGGAGCAGGCTCTCTGGGGGAATGTAATGCAGCCTCCTGTGTGCCTGCTTGGAATGCATCCATGGAGTGTTGCCTTCTAGGCACACTGCATCACTTGTTACATGCGACCACAAGGCCTGCCTTAATACTGTGTTACATGCCATCCCAAGGCCTGCCTTAATACTGTGTTACATGCGATCACAAGGCCTGCCTTAATACTGTGTTACATGCGATCACAAGGCCTGCCTTAATACTGTGTTACATGCGATCACAAGGCCTGCCTTAATACTGTGTTACATGTGACCACAAGGCCTGCCTTAATACTGTGTTACATGCGACCACAAGGCCTGCCTTAATACTGTGTTACATGCGACCACAAGGCCTGCCTTAATACTGTGTTACATGCGACCACAAGGCCTGTCTTAATACTGTGTTACATGCGATCACAAGGCCTGCCTTAATACTGTGTTACATGCGATCACAAGGCCTGTCTTAATACTGTGTTACATGCGACCACAAGGCCTGCCTTAATACTGTGTTACATGCGACCACAAGGCCTGCCTTAATACTGTGTTACATGTGGCCACAAGGCCTGTCTCAATACTGTGTTACATGCGATCACAAGGCCTGCCTTAATACTGTGTTACATGCGATCACAAGGCCTGTCTTAATACTGTGTTACATGCGATCACAAGGCCTGTCTTAATACTGTGTTACATGCGATCACAAGGCCTGCCTTAATACTGTGTTACATGCGACCACAAGGCCTGCCTTAATACTGTGTTACATGCAATCAGAAGGCCTGTCTTAATACTGTGTTACATGCGACCACAAGGCCTGCCTTAATACTGTGTTACATGCGATCACAAGGCCTGCCTTAATACTGTGTTACATGCGATCACAAGGCCTGTCTTAATACTGTGTTACATGCGACCACAAGGCCTGCCTTAATACTGTGTTACATGCGACCACAAGGCCTGCCTTAATACTGTGTTACATGTGACCACAAGGCCTGCCTTAATACTGTGTTACATGCGATCACAAGGCCTGCCTTAATACTGTGTTACATGCGATCACAAGGCCTGCCTTAATACTGTGTTACATGTGACCACAAGGCCTGCCTTAATACTGTGTTACATGCGACCACAAGGCCTGCCTTAATACTGTGTTACATGCGACCACAAGGCCTGTCTTAATACTGTGTTACATGCGATCACAAGGCCTGCCTTAATACTGTGTTACATGCGATCACAAGGCCTGTCTTAATACTGTGTTACATGCGACCACAAGGCCTGCCTTAATACTGTGTTACATGCGACCACAAGGCCTGCCTTAATACTGTGTTACATGTGACCACAAGGCCTGTCTTAATACTGTGTTACATGCGATCACAAGGCCTGCCTTAATACTGTGTTACATGCGATCACAAGGCCTGTCTTAATACTGTGTTACATGCGATCACAAGGCCTGTCTTAATACTGTGTTACATGCGATCACAAGGCCTGCCTTAATACTGTGTTACATGCGACCACAAGGCCTGTCTTAATACTGTGTTACATGCGATCACAAGGCCTGTCTTAATACTGTGTTACATGCGATCACAAGGCCTGCCTTAATACTGTGTTACATGCGACCACAAGGCCTGCCTTAATACTGTGTTACATGCGATCACAAGGCCTGTCTTAATACTGTGTTACATGCGACCACAAGGCCTGCCTTAATACTGTGTTACATGCGATCACAAGGCATGCCTTAATACTGTGTTACATGCGATCACAAGGCCTGTCTTAATACTGTGTTACATGCGACCACAAGGCCTGCCTTAATACTGTGTTACATGCGACAACAAGGCCTGCCTTAATACTGTGTTACATGTGACCACAAGGCCTGTCTTAATACTGTGTTACATGCGATCACAAGGCCTGCCTTAATACTGTGTTACATGCGACCACAAGGCCTGTCTTAATACTGTGTTACATGCGATCACAAGGCCTGCCTTAATACTGTGTTACATGCGATCACAAGGCCTGTCTTAATACTGTGTTACATGCGATCACAAGGCCTGTCTTAATACTGTGTTACATGCGATCACAAGGCCTGTCTTAATACTGTGTTACATGCGATCACAAGGCCTGCCTTAATACTGTGTTACATGCGACCACAAGGCCTGCCTTAATACTGTGTTACATGTGACCATAAGGCCTGTCTTAATACTGTGTTACATGCGACCACAAGGCCTGCCTTAATACTGTGTTACATGCGACCACAAGGCCTGCCTTAATACTGTGTTACATGTGACCACAAGGCCTGTCTTAATACTGTGTTACATGCGATCACAAGGCCTGCCTTAATACTGTGTAACATGCGATCACAAGGCCTGTCTTAATACTGTGTTACATGCGATCACAAGGCCTGCCTTAATACTGTGTTACATGCGATCACAAGGCCTGTCTTAATACTGTGTTACATGCGACCACAAGGCCTGCCTTAATACTGTGTTACATGCGACCACAAGGCCTGCCTTAATACTGTGTTACATGTGACCACAAGGCCTGTCTTAATACTGTGTTACATGCGATCACAAGGCCTGCCTTAATACTGTGTTACATGCGATCACAAGGCCTGTCTTAATACTGTGTTACATGCGATCACAAGGCCTGTCTTAATACTGTGTTACATGCGATCACAAGGCCTGCCTTAATACTGTGTTACATGCGACCACAAGGCCTGCCTTAATACTGTGTTACATGCGATCACAAGGCCTGTCTTAATACTGTGTTACATGCGATCACAAGGCCTGCCTTAATACTGTGTTACATGCGATCACAAGGCCTGTCTTAATACTGTGTTACATGCGATCACAAGGCCTGTCTTAATACTGTGTTACATGCGACCACAAGGCCTGCCTTAATACTGTGTTACATGCGATCACAAGGCATGCCTTAATACTGTGTTACATGCGATCACAAGGCCTGTCTTAATACTGTGTTACATGCGACCACAAGGCCTGCCTTAATACTGTGTTACATGCGACAACAAGGCCTGCCTTAATACTGTGTTACATGTGACCACAAGGCCTGTCTTAATACTGTGTTACATGCGATAACAAGGCCTGTCTTAATACTGTGTTACATGTGACCACAAGGCCTGTCTTAATACTGTGTTACATGCGACCACAAGGCCTGCCTTAATACTGTGTTACATGCGACCACAAGGCCTGCCTTAATACTGTGTTACATGTGACCACAAGGCCTGTCTTAATACTGTGTTACATGCGATCACAAGGCCTGCCTTAATACTGTGTTACATGCGATCACAAGGCCTGTCTTAATACTGTGTTACATGCGATCACAAGGCCTGTCTTAATACTGTGTTACATGCGATCACAAGGCCTGCCTTAATACTGTGTTACATGCGACCACAAGGCCTGCCTTAATACTGTGTTACATGCGATCACAAGGCCTGTCTTAATACTGTGTTACATGCGACCACAAGGCCTGCCTTTATACTGTGTTACATGCGATCACAAGGCCTGTCTTAATACTGTGTTACATGCGATCACAAGGCCTGTCTTAATACTGTGTTACATGCGATCACAAGGCCTGTCTTAATACTGTGTTACATGCGATCACAAGGCCTGCCTTAATACTGTGTTACATGCGACAACAAGGCCTGCCTTAATACTGTGTTACATGTGACCACAAGGCCTGTCTTAATACTGTGTTACATGCGACCACAAGGCCTGCCTTAATACTGTGTTACATGCGACCACAAGGCCTGCCTTAATACTGTGTTACATGTGACCACAAGGCCTGTCTTAATACTGTGTTACATGCGATCACAAGGCCTGCCTTAATACTGTGTTACATGCGATCACAAGGCCTGTCTTAATACTGTGTTACATGCGATCACAAGGCCTGTCTTAATACTGTGTTACATGCGATCACAAGGCCTGCCTTAATACTGTGTTACATGCGACCACAAGGCCTGCCTTAATACTGTGTTACATGCGATCACAAGGCCTGTCTTAATACTGTGTTACATGCGACCACAAGGCCTGCCTTAATACTGTGTTACATGCGATCACAAGGCATGCCTTAATACTGTGTTACATGCGATCACAAGGCCTGTCTTAATACTGTGTTACATGCGACCACAAGGCCTGCCTTAATACTGTGTTACATGCGACCACAAGGCCTGTCTTAATACTGTGTTACATGCGATCACAAGGCCTGCCTTAATACTGTGTTACATGCGATCACAAGGCCTGTCTTAATACTGTGTTACATGCGATCACAAGGCCTGCCTTAATACTGTGTTACATGTGACCACAAGGCCTGTCTTAATACTGTGTTACATGCGATCACAAGGCCTGCCTTAATACTGTGTTACATGCGATCACAAGGCCTGTCTTAATACTGTGTTACATGCGATCACAAGGCCTGTCTTAATACTGTGTTACATGCGATCACAAGGCCTGCCTTAATACTGTGTTACATGCGACCACAAGGCCTGCCTTAATACTGTGTTACATGCGATCACAAGGCCTGTCTTAATACTGTGTTACATGCGACCACAAGGCCTGCCTTAATACTGTGTTACATGCGATCACAAGGCATGCCTTAATACTGTGTTACATGCGATCACAAGGCCTGTCTTAATACTGTGTTACATGCGACCACAAGGCCTGCCTTAACACTGTGTTACATGCGACAACAAGGCCTGCCTTAATACTGTGTTACATGTGACCACAAGGCCTGTCTTAATACTGTGTTACATGCGATCACAAGGCCTGCCTTAATACTGTGTTACATGCGATCACAAGGCCTGTCTTAATACTGTGTTACATGCGACCACAAGGCCTGCCTTAATACTGTGTTACATGCGATCACAAGGCCTGTCTTAATACTGTGTTACATGCGACCACAAGGCCTGCCTTAATACTGTGTTACATGCGATCACAAGGCCTGCCTTAATACTGTGTTACATGCGATCACAAGGCCTGTCTTAATACTGTGTGACATGCGACCACAAGGCCTGCCTTAATACTGTGTTACATGCGACAACAAGGCCTGCCTTAATACTGTGTTACATGTGACCACAAGGCCTGTCTTAATACTGTGTTACATGCGATCACAAGGCCTGCCTTAATACTGTGTTACATGCAATCACAAGGCCTGTCTTAATACTGTGTTACATGCGATCACAAGACCTGCCTTAATACTGTGTTACATGCGATCACAAGGCCTGTCTTAATACTGTGTTACATGCGACCACAAGGCCTGCCTTAATACTGTGTTACATGCGACAACAAGGCCTGCCTTAATACTGTGTTACATGCAATCACAAGGCCTGTCTTAATACTGTGTTACATGCGATCACAAGACCTGCCTTAATACTGTGTTACATGCAATCACAAGGCCTGTCTTAATACTGTGTTACATGCGATCACAAGACCTGCCTTAATACTGTGTTACATGCGACCACAAGGCCTGCCTTAATACTGTGTTACATGCGATCACAAGGCCTGTCTTAATACTGTGTTACATGCGACCACAAGGCCTGCCTTAATACTGTGTTACATGCGATCACAAGGCCTGCCTTAATACTGTGTATCATGCGATCACAAGGCCTGTCTTAATACTGTGTTACATGCGACCACAAGGCCTGCCTTAATACTGTGTTACATGCGACAACAAGGCCTGCCTTAATACTGTGTTACATGTGACCACAAGGCCTGTCTTAATACTGTGTTACATGCGATCACAAGGCCTGCCTTAATACTGTGTTACATGCGATCACAAGGCCTGTCTTAATACTGTGTTACATGCGACCACAAGGCCTGCCTTAATACTGTGTTACATGCGATCACAAGGCCTGTCTTAATACTGTGTTACATGCGACCACAAGGCCTGCCTTAATACTGTGTTACATGCGATCACAAGGCCTGCCTTAATACTGTGTTACATGCAATCACAAGGCCTGTCTTAATACTGTGTTACATGCGATCACAAGGCCTGCCTTAATACTGTGTTACATGTGACCACAAGGCCTGCCTTAATACTGTGTTACATGCGACCACAAGGCCTGTCTTAATACTGTGTTACATGCGATCACAAGGCCTGCCTTAATACTGTGTTACATGCAATCACAAGGCCTGTCTTAATACTGTGTTACATGCGATCACAAGACCTGCCTTAATACTGTGTTACATGCGATCACAAGGCCTGTCTTAATACTGTGTTACATGCGACCACAAGGCCTGCCTTATTACTGTGTTACATGCGGTCACAAGGCCTGCCTTAATACTGTGTATCATGCGATCACAAGGCCTGTCTTAATACTGTGTTACATGCGACCACAAGGCCTGCCTTAATACTGTGTTACATGCGACAACAAGGCCTGCCTTAATACTGTGTTACATGTGACCACAAGGCCTGTCTTAATACTGTGTTACATGCGATCACAAGGCCTGCCTTAATACTGTGTTACATGCGATCACAAGGCCTGTCTTAATACTGTGTTACATGCGACCACAAGGCCTGTCTTAATACTGTGTTACATGCGACCACAAGGCCTGCCTTAATACTGTGTTACATGCGACAACAAGGCCTGCCTTAATACTGTGTTACATGCAATCACAAGGCCTGTCTTAATACTGTGTTACATGCGATCACAAGACCTGCCTTAATACTGTGTTACATGCAATCACAAGGCCTGTCTTAATACTGTGTTACATGCGATCACAAGACCTGCCTTAATACTGTGTTACATGCGACCACAAGGCCTGCCTTAATACTGTGTTACATGCGATCACAAGGCCTGTCTTAATACTGTGTTACATGCGACCACAAGGCCTGCCTTAATACTGTGTTACATGCGATCACAAGGCCTGCCTTAATACTGTGTATCATGCGATCACAAGGCCTGTCTTAATACTGTGTTACATGCGACCACAAGGCCTGCCTTAATACTGTGTTACATGCGACAACAAGGCCTGCCTTAATACTGTGTTACATGTGACCACAAGGCCTGTCTTAATACTGTGTTACATGCGATCACAAGGCCTGCCTTAATACTGTGTTACATGCGATCACAAGGCCTGTCTTAATACTGTGTTACATGCGACCACAAGGCCTGCCTTAATACTGTGTTACATGCGATCACAAGGCCTGTCTTAATACTGTGTTACATGCGACCACAAGGCCTGCCTTAATACTGTGTTACATGCGATCACAAGGCCTGCCTTAATACTGTGTTACATGCAATCACAAGGCCTGTCTTAATACTGTGTTACATGCGACCACAAGGCCTGCCTTAATACTGTGTTACATGCGACCACAAGGCCTGCCTTAATACTGTGTTACATGTGACCACAAGGCCTGTCTTAATACTGTGTTACATGCGATCACAAGGCCTGCCTTAATACTGTGTTACATGCAATCACAAGGCCTGTCTTAATACTGTGTTACATGCGATCACAAGACCTGCCTTAATACTGTGTTACATGCGATCACAAGGCCTGTCTTAATACTGTGTTACATGCGACCACAAGGCCTGCCTTATTACTGTGTTACATGCGATCACAAGGCCTGCCTTAATACTGTGTATCATGCGATCACAAGGCCTGTCTTAATACTGTGTTACATGCGACCACAAGGCCTGCCTTAATACTGTGTTACATGCGACCACAAGGCCTGCCTTAATACTGTGTTACATGTGACCACAAGGCCTGTCTTAATACTGTGTTACATGCGATCACAAGGCCTGCCTTAATACTGTGTTACATGCGATCACAAGGCCTGTCTTAATACTGTGTTACATGCGACCACAAGGCCTGCCTTAATACTGTGTTACATGCGATCACAAGGCCTGTCTTAATACTGTGTTACATGCGACCACAAGGCCTGCCTTAATACTGTGTTACATGCGATCACAAGGCCTGCCTTAATACTGTGTTACATGCAATCACAAGGCCTGTCTTAATACTGTGTTACATGCGACCACAAGGCCTGCCTTAATACTGTGTTACATGCGACCACAAGGCCTGCCTTAATACTGTGTTACATGTGACCACAAGGCCTGTCTTAATACTGTGTTACATGCGATCACAAGGCCTGCCTTAATACTGTGTTACATGCAATCACAAGGCCTGTCTTAATACTGTGTTACATGCGATCACAAGACCTGCCTTAATACTGTGTTACATGCGATCACAAGGCCTGTCTTAATACTGTGTTACATGCGACCACAAGGCCTGCCTTATTACTGTGTTACATGCGATCACAAGGCCTGCCTTAATACTGTGTTACATGCGATCACAAGGCCTGTCTTAATACTGTGTTACATGCGACCACAAGGCCTGCCTTAATACTGTGTTACATGCGACAACAAGGCCTGCCTTAATACTGTGTTACATGTGACCACAAGGCCTGTCTTAATACTGTGTTACATGCGATCACAAGGCCTGCCTTAATACTGTGTTACATGCAATCACAAGGCCTGTCTTAATACTGTGTTACATGCGATCACAAGACCTGCCTTAATACTGTGTTACATGCGACCACAAGGCCTGCCTTAATACTGTGTTACATGCGATCACAAGGCCTGCCTTAATACTGTGTTACATGCGATCACAAGGCCTGTCTTAATACTGTGTTACATGCGACCACAAGGCCTGTCTTAATACTGTGTTACATGCGACCACAAGGCCTGTCTTAATACTGTGTTACATGTGACCACAAGGCCTGTCTTAATACTGTGTTACATGCGACCACAAGGCCTGCCTTAATACTGTGTTACATGCGATCACAAGGCCTGCCTTAATACTGTGTTACATGCAATCACAAGGCCTGTCTTAATACTGTGTTACATGCGATCACAAGACCTGCCTTAATACTGTGTTACATGCGACCACAAGGCCTGCCTTAATACTGTGTTACATTCGACCACAAGGCCTGCCTTAATACTGTGTTACATGCGATCACAAGGCCTGTCTTAATACTGTGTTACATGCGACCACAAGGCCTGCCTTAATACTGTGTTACATGCGATCACAAGGCATGCCTTAATACTGTGTTACATGCGATCACAAGGCCTGTCTTAATACTGTGTTACATGCGACCACAAGGCCTGCCTTAATACTGTGTTACATGCGACAACAAGGCCTGCCTTAATACTGTGTTACATGTGACCACAAGGCCTGTCTTAATACTGTGTTACATGCGATCACAAGGCCTGCCTTAATACTGTGTTACATGCGATCACAAGGCCTGTCTTAATACTGTGTTACATGCGACCACAAGGCCTGCCTTAATACTGTGTTACATGCGATCACAAGGCCTGTCTTAATACTGTGTTACATGCGACCACAAGGCCTGCCTTAATACTGTGTTACATGCGATCACAAGGCCTGCCTTAATACTGTGTTACATGCGATCACAAGGCCTGCCTTAATACTGTGTTACATGCAATCACAAGGCCTGCCTTAATACTGTGTTACATGCGATCACAAGGCCTGCCTTAATACTGTGTTACATGCGATCACAAGGCCTGTCTTAATACTGTGTTACATGCGACCACAAGGCCTGTCTTAATACTGTGTTACATGCGACCACAAGGCCTGTCTTAATACTGTGTTACATGTGACCACAAGGCCTGTCTTAATACTGTGTTACATGCGACCACAAGGCCTGTCTTAATACTGTGTTACATGCGATCACAAGGCCTGCCTTAATACTGTGTTACATGCAATCACAAGGCCTGTCTTAATACTGTGTTACATGCGATCACAAGACCTGCCTTAATACTGTGTTACATGCGACCACAAGGCCTGCCTTAATACTGTGTTACATGCGATCACAAGGCCTGCCTTAATACTGTGTTACATGCGATCACAAGGCCTGTCTTAATACTGTGTTACATGCGACCACAAGGCCTGTCTTAATACTGTGTTACATGCGACCACAAGGCCTGTCTTAATACTGTGTTACATGTGACCACAAGGCCTGTCTTAATACTGTGTTACATGCGACCACAAGGCCTGCCTTAATACTGTGTTACATGCGATCACAAGGCCTGCCTTAATACTGTGTTACATGCAATCACAAGGCCTGTCTTAATACTGTGTTACATGCGATCACAAGACCTGCCTTAATACTGTGTTACATGCGACCACAAGGCCTGCCTTAATACTGTGTTACATGCGACCACAAGGCCTGCCTTAATACTGTGTTACATGCGATCACAAGGCCTGTCTTAATACTGTGTTACATGCGACCACAAGGCCTGCCTTAATACTGTGTTACATGCGATCACAAGGCATGCCTTAATACTGTGTTACATGCGATCACAAGGCCTGTCTTAATACTGTGTTACATGCGACCACAAGGCCTGCCTTAATACTGTGTTACATGCGACAACAAGGCCTGCCTTAATACTGTGTTACATGTGACCACAAGGCCTGTCTTAATACTGTGTTACATGCGATCACAAGGCCTGCCTTAATACTGTGTTACATGCGATCACAAGGCCTGTCTTAATACTGTGTTACATGCGACCACAAGGCCTGCCTTAATACTGTGTTACATGCGATCACAAGGCCTGTCTTAATACTGTGTTACATGCGACCACAAGGCCTGCCTTAATACTGTGTTACATGCGATCACAAGGCCTGCCTTAATACTGTGTTACATGCGATCACAAGGCCTGCCTTAATACTGTGTTACATGCAATCACAAGGCCTGCCTTAATACTGTGTTACATGCGATCACAAGGCCTGCCTTAATACTGTGTTACATGCGATCACAAGGCCTGTCTTAATACTGTGTTACATGCGACCACAAGGCCTGTCTTAATACTGTGTTACATGCGACCACAAGGCCTGTCTTAATACTGTGTTACATGTGACCACAAGGCCTGTCTTAGTACTGTGTTACATGCGACCACAAGGCCTGCCTTAATACTGTGTTACATGCGATCACAAGGCCTGCCTTAATACTGTGTTACATGCAATCACAAGGCCTGTCTTAATACTGTGTTACATGCGATCACAAGACCTGCCTTAATACTGTGTTACATGCGACCACAAGGCCTGCCTTAATACTGTGTTACATGCGACAACAAGGCCTGCCTTAATACTGTGTTACATGTGACCACAAGGCCTGTCTTAATACTGTGTTACATGCGATCACAAGGCCTGCCTTAATACTGTGTTACATGCAATCACAAGGCCTGTCTTAATACTGTGTTACATGCGATCACAAGACCTGCCTTAATACTGTGTTACATGCGACCACAAGGCCTGCCTTAATACTGTGTTACATGCGATCACAAGGCCTGCCTTAATACTGTGTTACATGCGATCACAAGGCCTGTCTTAATACTGTGTTACATGCGACCACAAGGCCTGTCTTAATACTGTGTTACATGCGACCACAAGGCCTGTCTTAATACTGTGTTACATGTGACCACAAGGCCTGTCTTAATACTGTGTTACATGCGACCACAAGGCCTGCCTTAATACTGTGTTACATGCGATCACAAGGCCTGCCTTAATACTGTGTTACATGCAATCACAAGGCCTGTCTTAATACTGTGTTACATGCGATCACAAGACCTGCCTTAATACTGTGTTACATGCGACCACAAGGCCTGCCTTAATACTGTGTTACATGCGATCACAAGGCCTGCCTTAATACTGTGTTACATGCGATCACAAGGCCTGTCTTAATACTGTGTTACATGCGACCACAAGGCCTGTCTTAATACTGTGTTACATGTGACCACAAGGCCTGTCTTAATACTGTGTTACATGCGACCACAAGGCCTGCCTTAATACTGTGTTACATGCGACAACAAGGCCTGCCTTAATACTGTGTTACATGTGACCACAAGGCCTGTCTTAATACTGTGTTACATGCGATCACAAGGCCTGCCTTAATACTGTGTTACATGCGATCACAAGGCCTGTCTTAATACTGTGTTACATGCGACCACAAGGCCTGCCTTAATACTGTGTTACATGCGATCACAAGGCCTGTCTTAATACTGTGTTACATGCGACCACAAGGCCTGCCTTAATACTGTGTTACATGCGATCACAAGGCCTGCCTTAATACTGTGTTACATGCAATCACAAGGCCTGTCTTAATACTGTGTTACATGCGACCACAAGGCCTGCCTTAATACTGTGTTACATGCGACCACAAGGCCTGCCTTAATACTGTGTTACATGCGATCACAAGGCCTGTCTTAATACTGTGTTACATGCGACCACAAGGCCTGCCTTAATACTGTGTTACATGCGATCACAAGGCATGCCTTAATACTGTGTTACATGCGATCACAAGGCCTGTCTTAATACTGTGTTACATGCGACCACAAGGCCTGCCTTAATACTGTGTTACATGCGATCACAAGGCCTGCCTTAATACTGTGTTACATGCGATCACAAGGCCTGTCTTAATACTGTGTTACATGCGACCACAAGGCCTGCCTTAATACTGTGTTACATGCGATCACAAGGCCTGTCTTAATACTGTGTTACATGCGACCACAAGGCCTGCCTTAATACTGTGTTACATGCGATCACAAGGCCTGCCTTAATACTGTGTTACATGCAATCACAAGGCCTGTCTTAATACTGTGTTACATGCGACCACAAGGCCTGCCTTAATACTGTGTTACATGCGACCACAAGGCCTGCCTTAATACTGTGTTACATGTGACCACAAGGCCTGTCTTAATACTGTGTTACATGCGATCACAAGGCCTGCCTTAATACTGTGTTACATGCAATCACAAGGCCTGTCTTAATACTGTGTTACATGCGATCACAAGACCTGCCTTAATACTGTGTTACATGCGATCACAAGGCCTGTCTTAATACTGTGTTACATGCGACCACAAGGCCTGCCTTATTACTGTGTTACATGCGATCACAAGGCCTGCCTTAATACTGTGTTACATGCGATCACAAGGCCTGTCTTAATACTGTGTTACATGCGACCACAAGGCCTGCCTTAATACTGTGTTACATGCGACAACAAGGCCTGCCTTAATACTGTGTTACATGTGACCACAAGGCCTGTCTTAATACTGTGTTACATGCGATCACAAGGCCTGCCTTAATACTGTGTTACATGCAATCACAAGGCCTGTCTTAATACTGTGTTACATGCGATCACAAGACCTGCCTTAATACTGTGTTACATGCGACCACAAGGCCTGCCTTAATACTGTGTTACATGCGATCACAAGGCCTGCCTTAATACTGTGTTACATGCGATCACAAGGCCTGTCTTAATACTGTGTTACATGCGACCACAAGGCCTGTCTTAATACTGTGTTACATGCGACCACAAGGCCTGTCTTAATACTGTGTTACATGTGACCACAAGGCCTGTCTTAATACTGTGTTACATGCGACCACAAGGCCTGCCTTAATACTGTGTTACATGCGATCACAAGGCCTGCCTTAATACTGTGTTACATGCAATCACAAGGCCTGTCTTAATACTGTGTTACATGCGATCACAAGACCTGCCTTAATACTGTGTTACATGCGACCACAAGGCCTGCCTTAATACTGTGTTACATGCGATCACAAGGCCTGCCTTAATACTGTGTTACATGCGATCACAAGGCCTGTCTTAATACTGTGTTACATGCGACCACAAGGCCTGTCTTAATACTGTGTTACATGTGACCACAAGGCCTGTCTTAATACTGTGTTACATGCGACCACAAGGCCTGCCTTAATACTGTGTTACATGCGACAACAAGGCCTGCCTTAATACTGTGTTACATGTGACCACAAGGCCTGTCTTAATACTGTGTTACATGCGATCACAAGGCCTGCCTTAATACTGTGTTACATGCGATCACAAGGCCTGTCTTAATACTGTGTTACATGCGACCACAAGGCCTGCCTTAATACTGTGTTACATGCGATCACAAGGCCTGTCTTAATACTGTGTTACATGCGACCACAAGGCCTGCCTTAATACTGTGTTACATGCGATCACAAGGCCTGCCTTAATACTGTGTTACATGCAATCACAAGGCCTGTCTTAATACTGTGTTACATGCGACCACAAGGCCTGCCTTAATACTGTGTTACATGCGACCACAAGGCCTGCCTTAATACTGTGTTACATGCGATCACAAGGCCTGTCTTAATACTGTGTTACATGCGACCACAAGGCCTGCCTTAATACTGTGTTACATGCGATCACAAGGCATGCCTTAATACTGTGTTACATGCGATCACAAGGCCTGTCTTAATACTGTGTTACATGCGACCACAAGGCCTGCCTTAATACTGTGTTACATGCGACAACAAGGCCTGCCTTAATACTGTGTTACATGTGACCACAAGGCCTGTCTTAATACTGTGTTACATGCGATCACAAGGCCTGCCTTAATACTGTGTTACATGCGATCACAAGGCCTGTCTTAATACTGTGTTACATGCGACCACAAGGCCTGCCTTAATACTGTGTTACATGCGATCACAAGGCCTGTCTTAATACTGTGTTACATGCGACCACAAGGCCTGCCTTAATACTGTGTTACATGCGATCACAAGGCCTGCCTTAATACTGTGTTACATGCGATCACAAGGCCTGCCTTAATACTGTGTTACATGCAATCACAAGGCCTGCCTTAATACTGTGTTACATGCGATCACAAGGCCTGCCTTAATACTGTGTTACATGCGATCACAAGGCCTGTCTTAATACTGTGTTACATGCGACCACAAGGCCTGTCTTAATACTGTGTTACATGCGACCACAAGGCCTGTCTTAATACTGTGTTACATGTGACCACAAGGCCTGTCTTAATACTGTGTTACATGCGACCACAAGGCCTGCCTTAATACTGTGTTACATGCGATCACAAGGCCTGCCTTAATACTGTGTTACATGCAATCACAAGGCCTGTCTTAATACTGTGTTACATGCGATCACAAGACCTGCCTTAATACTGTGTTACATGCGACCACAAGGCCTGCCTTAATACTGTGTTACATGCGACCACAAGGCCTGCCTTAATACTGTGTTACATGCGATCACAAGGCCTGTCTTAATACTGTGTTACATGCGACCACAAGGCCTGCCTTAATACTGTGTTACATGCGATCACAAGGCATGCCTTAATACTGTGTTACATGCGATCACAAGGCCTGTCTTAATACTGTGTTACATGCGACCACAAGGCCTGCCTTAATACTGTGTTACATGCGACAACAAGGCCTGCCTTAATACTGTGTTACATGTGACCACAAGGCCTGTCTTAATACTGTGTTACATGCGATCACAAGGCCTGCCTTAATACTGTGTTACATGCGATCACAAGGCCTGTCTTAATACTGTGTTACATGCGACCACAAGGCCTGCCTTAATACTGTGTTACATGCGATCACAAGGCCTGTCTTAATACTGTGTTACATGCGACCACAAGGCCTGCCTTAATACTGTGTTACATGCGATCACAAGGCCTGCCTTAATACTGTGTTACATGCGATCACAAGGCCTGTCTTAATACTGTGTTACATGCGACCACAAGGCCTGCCTTAATACTGTGTTACATGCGACAACAAGGCCTGCCTTAATACTGTGTTACATGTGACCACAAGGCCTGTCTTAATACTGTGTTACATGCGATCACAAGGCCTGCCTTAATACTGTGTTACATGCAATCACAAGGCCTGTCTTAATACTGTGTTACATGCGATCACAAGACCTGCCTTAATACTGTGTTACATGCGATCACAAGGCCTGTCTTAATACTGTGTTACATGCGACCACAAGGCCTGCCTTAATACTGTGTTACATGCGACAACAAGGCCTGCCTTAATACTGTGTTACATGCAATCACAAGGCCTGCCTTAATACTGTGTTACATGTGACCACAAGGCCTGTCTTAATACTGTGTTACATGCGATCACAAGGCCTGCCTTAATACTGTGTTACATGCAATCACAAGGCCTGTCTTAATACTGTGTTACATGCGATCACAAGACCTGCCTTAATACTGTGTTACATGCGATCACAAGGCCTGTCTTAATACTGTGTTACATGCGACCACAAGGCCTGCCTTATTACTGTGTTACATGCGATCACAAGGCCTGCCTTAATACTGTGTTACATGCGATCACAAGGCCTGTCTTAATACTGTGTTACATGCGACCACAAGGCCTGCCTTAATACTGTGTTACATGCGACCACAAGGCCTGCCTTAATACTGTGTTACATGCGATCACAAGGCCTGTCTTAATACTGTGTTACATGCAATCACAAGGCCTGTCTTAATACTGTGTTACATGCGATCACAAGACCTGCCTTAATACTGTGTTACATGCAATCACAAGGCCTGTCTTAATACTGTGTTACATGCGATCACAAGACCTGCCTTAATACTGTGTTACATGCGACCACAAGGCCTGCCTTAATACTGTGTTACATGCGATCACAAGGCCTGTCTTAATACTGTGTTACATGCGACCACAAGGCCTGCCTTAATACTGTGTTACATGCGATCACAAGGCCTGCCTTAATACTGTGTATCATGCGATCACAAGGCCTGTCTTAATACTGTGTTACATGCGACCACAAGGCCTGCCTTAATACTGTGTTACATGCGACAACAAGGCCTGCCTTAATACTGTGTTACATGTGACCACAAGGCCTGTCTTAATACTGTGTTACATGCGATCACAAGGCCTGCCTTAATACTGTGTTACATGCGATCACAAGGCCTGTCTTAATACTGTGTTACATGCGACCACAAGGCCTGCCTTAATACTGTGTTACATGCGATCACAAGGCCTGTCTTAATACTGTGTTACATGCGACCACAAGGCCTGCCTTAATACTGTGTTACATGCGATCACAAGGCCTGCCTTAATACTGTGTTACATGCAATCACAAGGCCTGTCTTAATACTGTGTTACATGCGACCACAAGGCCTGCCTTAATACTGTGTTACATGCGACCACAAGGCCTGCCTTAATACTGTGTTACATGTGACCACAAGGCCTGTCTTAATACTGTGTTACATGCGATCACAAGGCCTGCCTTAATACTGTGTTACATGCAATCACAAGGCCTGTCTTAATACTGTGTTACATGCGATCACAAGACCTGCCTTAATACTGTGTTACATGCGATCACAAGGCCTGTCTTAATACTGTGTTACATGCGACCACAAGGCCTGCCTTATTACTGTGTTACATGCGATCACAAGGCCTGCCTTAATACTGTGTTACATGCGATCACAAGGCCTGTCTTAATACTGTGTTACATGCGACCACAAGGCCTGCCTTAATACTGTGTTACATGCGACAACAAGGCCTGCCTTAATACTGTGTTACATGTGACCACAAGGCCTGTCTTAATACTGTGTTACATGCGATCACAAGGCCTGCCTTAATACTGTGTTACATGCAATCACAAGGCCTGTCTTAATACTGTGTTACATGCGATCACAAGACCTGCCTTAATACTGTGTTACATGCGACCACAAGGCCTGCCTTAATACTGTGTTACATGCGATCACAAGGCCTGCCTTAATACTGTGTTACATGCGATCACAAGGCCTGTCTTAATACTGTGTTACATGCGACCACAAGGCCTGTCTTAATACTGTGTTACATGCGACCACAAGGCCTGTCTTAATACTGTGTTACATGTGACCACAAGGCCTGTCTTAATACTGTGTTACATGCGACCACAAGGCCTGCCTTAATACTGTGTTACATGCGATCACAAGGCCTGCCTTAATACTGTGTTACATGCAATCACAAGGCCTGTCTTAATACTGTGTTACATGCGATCACAAGACCTGCCTTAATACTGTGTTACATGCGACCACAAGGCCTGCCTTAATACTGTGTTACATGCGATCACAAGGCCTGCCTTAATACTGTGTTACATGCGATCACAAGGCCTGTCTTAATACTGTGTTACATGCGACCACAAGGCCTGTCTTAATACTGTGTTACATGTGACCACAAGGCCTGTCTTAATACTGTGTTACATGCGACCACAAGGCCTGCCTTAATACTGTGTTACATGCGACAACAAGGCCTGCCTTAATACTGTGTTACATGTGACCACAAGGCCTGTCTTAATACTGTGTTACATGCGATCACAAGGCCTGCCTTAATACTGTGTTACATGCGATCACAAGGCCTGTCTTAATACTGTGTTACATGCGACCACAAGGCCTGCCTTAATACTGTGTTACATGCGATCACAAGGCCTGTCTTAATACTGTGTTACATGCGACCACAAGGCCTGCCTTAATACTGTGTTACATGCGATCACAAGGCCTGCCTTAATACTGTGTTACATGCAATCACAAGGCCTGTCTTAATACTGTGTTACATGCGACCACAAGGCCTGCCTTAATACTGTGTTACATGCGACCACAAGGCCTGCCTTAATACTGTGTTACATGTGACCACAAGGCCTGTCTTAATACTGTGTTACATGCGATCACAAGGCCTGCCTTAATACTGTGTTACATGCAATCACAAGGCCTGTCTTAATACTGTGTTACATGCGATCACAAGACCTGCCTTAATACTGTGTTACATGCGATCACAAGGCCTGTCTTAATACTGTGTTACATGCGACCACAAGGCCTGCCTTATTACTGTGTTACATGCGATCACAAGGCCTGCCTTAATACTGTGTTACATGCGATCACAAGGCCTGTCTTAATACTGTGTTACATGCGACCACAAGGCCTGCCTTAATACTGTGTTACATGCGACAACAAGGCCTGCCTTAATACTGTGTTACATGTGACCACAAGGCCTGTCTTAATACTGTGTTACATGCGATCACAAGGCCTGCCTTAATACTGTGTTACATGCGACCACAAGGCCTGCCTTAATACTGTGTTACATGCGACAACAAGGCCTGCCTTAATACTGTGTTACATGTGACCACAAGGCCTGTCTTAATACTGTGTTACATGCGATCACAAGGCCTGCCTTAATACTGTGTTACATGCAATCACAAGGCCTGTCTTAATACTGTGTTACATGCGATCACAAGACCTGCCTTAATACTGTGTTACATGCGACCACAAGGCCTGCCTTAATACTGTGTTACATGCGATCACAAGGCCTGCCTTAATACTGTGTTACATGCGATCACAAGGCCTGTCTTAATACTGTGTTACATGCGACCACAAGGCCTGTCTTAATACTGTGTTACATGCGACCACAAGGCCTGTCTTAATACTGTGTTACATGTGACCACAAGGCCTGTCTTAATACTGTGTTACATGCGACCACAAGGCCTGCCTTAATACTGTGTTACATGCGATCACAAGGCCTGCCTTAATACTGTGTTACATGCAATCACAAGGCCTGTCTTAATACTGTGTTACATGCGATCACAAGACCTGCCTTAATACTGTGTTACATGCGACCACAAGGCCTGCCTTAATACTGTGTTACATGCGATCACAAGGCCTGCCTTAATACTGTGTTACATGCGATCACAAGGCCTGTCTTAATACTGTGTTACATGCGACCACAAGGCCTGTCTTAATACTGTGTTACATGTGACCACAAGGCCTGTCTTAATACTGTGTTACATGCGACCACAAGGCCTGCCTTAATACTGTGTTACATGCGATCACAAGGCCTGCCTTAATACTGTGTTACATGCGATCACAAGGCCTGTCTTAATACTGTGTTACATGCGATCACAAGGCCTGTCTTAATACTATGTTACATACGACCACAAGGCCTGTCTTAATACTGTGTTACATGCGATCACAAGGCCTGCCTTAATACTGTGTTACATGCGATCACAAGGCCTGTCTTAATACTGTGTTACATGCGATCACAAGGCCTGTCTTAATACTGTGTTACATGCGACCACAAGGCCTGCCTTAATACTGTGTTACATGCGATCACAAGGCCTGTCTTAATACTGTGTTACATGCGATCACAAGGCCTGCCTTAATACTGTGTTACATGCGATCACAAGGCCTGCCTTAATACTGTGTTACATGCGACCACAAGGCCTGCCTTAATACTGTGTTACATGCGATCACAAGGCCTGCCTTAATACTGTGTTACATGCGATCACAAGGCCTGCCTTAATACTGTGTTACATGCGACCACAAGGCCTGCCTTAATACTGTGTTACATGCGACCACAAGGCCTGCCTTAATACTGTGTTACATGCGATCACAAGGCCTGTCTTAATACTGTGTTACATGCGACCACAAGGCCTGCCTTAATACTGTGTTACATGCGACCACAAGGCCTGTCTTAATACTGTGTTACATGCGACCACAAGGCCTGCCTTAATACTGTGTTACATGCGACCACAAGGCCTGTCTTAATACTGTGTTACATGCGACCACAAGGCCTGTCTTAATACTGTGTTACATGCGATCACAAGGCCTGTCTTAATACTGTGTTACATGCGACCACAAGGCCTGCCTTAATACTGTGTTACATGCGATCACAAGGCCTGTCTTAATACTGTGTTACATGCGATCACAAGGCCTGCCTTAATACTGTGTTACATGCGATCACAAGGCCTGCCTTAATACTGTGTTACATGCGACCACAAGGCCTGCCTTAATACTGTGTTACATGCGATCACAAGGCCTGCCTTAATACTGTGTTACATGCGATCACAAGGCCTGCCTTAATACTGTGTTACATGCGACCACAAGGCCTGCCTTAATACTGTGTTACATGCGACCACAAGGCCTGCCTTAATACTGTGTTACATGCGATCACAAGGCCTGTCTTAATACTGTGTTACATGCGACCACAAGGCCTGCCTTAATACTGTGTTACATGCGACCACAAGGCCTGTCTTAATACTGTGTTACATGCGACCACAAGGCCTGCCTTAATACTGTGTTACATGCGACCACAAGGCCTGTCTTAATACTGTGTTACATGCGACCACAAGGCCTGTCTTAATACTGTGTTACATGCGATCACAAGGCCTGTCTTAATACTGTGTTACATGTGATCACAAGGCCTGTCTTAATACTGTGTTACATGCGATCACAAGGCCTGTCTTAATACTGTGTTACATGCGATCACAAGGCCTGTCTTAATACTGTGTTACATGCAACCACAAGGCCTGTCTTAATACTGTGTTACATGCGATCACAAGGCCTGTCTTAATACTGTGTTACATGCGATCACAAGGCCTGTCTTAATACTGTGTTACATGCGACCACAAGGCCTGCCTTAATACTGTGTTACATGCGACCACAAGGCCTGCCTTAATACTGTGTTACATGCGATCACAAGGCCTGCCTTAATACTGTGTTACATGCGATCACAAGGCCTGCCTTAATACTGTGTTACATGCGACCACAAGGCCTGCCTTAATACTGTGTTACATGCGACCACAAGGCCTGCCTTAATACTGTGTTACATGCGATCACAAGGCCTGTCTTAATACTGTGTTACATGCGACCACAAGGCCTGCCTTAATACTGTGTTACATGCGACCACAAGGCCTGTCTTAATACTGTGTTACATGCGATCACAAGGCCTGTCTTAATACTGTGTTACATGCGACCACAAGGCCTGTCTTAATACTGTGTTACATTCTAGGCACCTCTCCATCATCGATTGCCCGCTAGGCTCACCTTCATCGTGTGTTGGCCGTCAGGCATGTCTTAATTCTGTGTTGCATGCTAGGCGCATCTGCATCACTTGTTTCCTGCTTGGCACCTCTCCATCATGTGCTAACCATTAGGCACGTCCTACGAATGTGTTGCATGCTAAGCGCATCCGCGTCGTTTTCTGCACGCTAGACACCTCTCTCCATCATGTGTTGCCCGCTACTCTGCTGGAGCCCTAGTCCCGCACTGTAAATCGGCCCCCCCCCCTCTCAAGGCCCCCTCCTGCGTCCCTCCCATCCCCTGCAGGCCTCCTATGACACTAATGCAGGTCTGCTGAGCCTCCCAGACGAGGGCTGGACCGCAGTGGACACCCCTGCCATCTTGACCACCCTGGGGCGCGAGCTCAAGAGCGAGCAGGAGCCGACGCGGCTGGAGGCACTGAAGTGGGTCAACTTCCTCCTGCACAGAGTGCAGGCGCAGGTGAGGGATCAGGGTTGTGATATTTAGGGGGGGGGGATGTGTTGCCCGGTACGACACCTCTCACTGCAGGCAGGCAATCAAGGGCAGAGCCCAAGTGGATCAACTTCCTCCTGCATGGCCTGCGGGCGCAGGTGAGGGATCAGGAGGAACACCGTCCTGAACGCCGTCCTGATTCAGGATGTCGTTTTGTCTTCCTTGTAGTTGTTAGGGTTTAGGGTAAAGGGATTTTAGGATGCATTGCTCAGAGCGGCAGGTCTCAGTGCAGGCTGGGGATCACAGGATTGGACCAGTCTTTTCCCCGCCAGGTTTGATGTCTTTGAACGACTCAGTGCTTGCTACAGGCCCTCCAGATCTTTTGTTCTTAGTACACTGGATCTGGATCTGGATCTGGCTGGCGGCTGGGAGGCTGCATTTTGCAACTTGTGGGAAATATCGGGTGTATGCTGAGACATGTCCCGAGGCGGGGTAGGAGGGAGCGGTGGGGTGTTAATGTTTGGGTGCTTGAGCTACACTTACACTACCACCCGTCCTGTGGCCGTGGGGGGCTGGTGCAGTGCTGGGCTGCTTGGACCACCGGCTAAATCCTAATCCTAAACCCTAAAACTAGGCAGATCAAGGTGGGTTCCCAATCGGCCCAGTGTTGGCCGCTCCGCAGTCCCTCAAATGGGGTTTGGCGCGCTGCAAGTAGACACTGGTGAGGTGCTGCCAGGTGGGACCGTGGAGAAATGCAGTGAGCCTCCCGTGTTTAATTTTGCGTAACTGAGCTACATGTCAGCTACGCTCCGGCCAGCCACACATTGTGCCTCTGTCCAGTAGCCGGAGCGTAGCTGACATGTAGCCCATGCTGCTTTGGCCACCAATCGCAGGCCGGTCCAGGTTTGATCCTAATTGGGCCTTTGGCGGCCGCTGGGCGGCTTGCCGAAGTTGGACTTGTAGCCGAAAAAAGAAACAGTGAGAGCCTCATTTGCCCAATCATCAATCCCCCTCCTGGGATTTACGTGAAGATATGTGGAAGGCCCTGTGTCCTCAGGAGCATGCGACATATTTGTATCTGAAAAAACTCGATCCCACTTCCGCGCCTCAACTTGTACCACGTTCAGGCGAGCACGCATCATGTCTGCATCCGAAGCCTCTGTCCCCCACCCTAAAACCTCACAGGTGCTGGAGCAGCTACCTGCCCTCCTGCCCGCCCTGTTGGACTCGCTGAGTGCCGGTAGCGAGCCGGTGGTTGTCGCAGCCCTCGGGGTCCTGGCCGCCATTGCCGCATGCCCGCAGCAGTTCCGACCGGTCCTCGTTAGCCTGCTGGACAGGTTCCGCGGAGAGACGGGGACGCAGCTACTGCAGGTGGGGGGGGCTGCGGCGGTGTATGTGTGTGTGTGTGTGCGTATGTGTGTATGTATGGCGGGGCTGCGGCACTGTGTGTGTGTGTCAAGTTGTACTTTTAGAAGTGTGATTTGCAAGTGAATTTCAGCTTTTCATGTTAGGGTGTGATGCGTGAATTGAGCTATGTCTCAGCCTGCGGTCGTGGGGCCTAAAGCAGCCAGCCTCCTGCCTGGGCCACCAGCGGTCACGTCCGGCTTTTTTTCACAGCATCCCTATATTTGCGGCCCAACGGCCAGCCAAAGTTGGTCTCGCACACACAGAAGTAAGCTATGAAATAAACGGCACGCCCTGTAATGATATATGCACAGAAGCAAACACTGGCGCATGTGTGTGCGGTGTCTGTGGCTGTGATGCTGATGATGGAGGTATGAGTCTCAGCTGTTTTTGCCGTTAGCTAAATTTCGATTATCGGGAACACAGAAGTGTAGCAGGGCACCAGTTTAGTCGCAAAACATTTGCCGGTCGCGCCTCTCGCATTTGTATTGAAGCATTTATCTGGCCAGGCAGCCTGCTACTTCTACCCTTTGCTTCCCTGTCACTGCATTGTTTCGTGCCGTGTCTCTGCCATATCTTGTTCAGCAAGGGGGAGCCTTAGCCATCCTCCTTGACCACTAGGATGGGGCTGTCAGGAAGAGTACCATGCCCCACCCCTACCCTCTCGTTCTCTCTGTCTCTCTGCTCTTTGTCTTGTGCACCAAGGGGCTGCCTTGGCTGTCCGCCTCTGGCACTGTCCTTCACCTCTCTGTCTCTCTGCTTTGTCTGGTGCTTCGAGGAGCTGCCTTGGTTATCAACTTGTTAACCTCTTTCTTTCTCTCTGTGCCATCCTGTTCAGCGAGGAGGTACCAGAGTTCTCGCTCAGTGAGCAAGGAGATGCCATGCCTCTCTCTCCGTCTGTCATCTCTATCTCATTTCTCTCCCTCCCCCTCTCTGCCCTCCTGTGTAGCGAGGAGGCGCCCTAGTCATCCGCCGCCTGTGTGGCCATATGGGCTCTGAGCGGGTGTTCACGGAGCTCTCTCAGATCCTGGACGAGGAGGAGGACCTTGCCTTTGCTTCGACGATGGTGCAAGTGAGTGTCTTCCTGATCCGAATTATCACAGTTCGCATTTATGAAAACCCACAATATAGTGAAATCACAAAAAAGATTCTGGAAATCGTGGTTCACATTCGGTTTTCGAGAAAACGAATTTCGTTTTCGTGAATTCCAATTTTGATTTCCTAGAAACTGATTTCGCATCGTGAAGTACGATTTTGAGAGTGTGAAGTCTGTTTGTGACTTGCAAAATCTGATTCGTGCGCTATCATAGATGCGAACCGTGATAAACAGGACCTTGCTTTCATTTCAACATGGTGAAAGTTGGTGTTACAAAGGTAACGCAACCACCCACAGCCTTTTTTGAAACAATCTGGCAGAGTGTACCGGGGGGAAACCAGTGACAAGAAGCAAAACAGACCCCAGAAACCACATCAAGTAAACACGCAAGTGCAAGTTGTTGTCTTCCTGATCCGAAAGTAACAGGACCTTGCTTTTGCTTCGACAATGGTGTGAGTGGCTGTACTCCTGATCAATACGATTGCTGGATAATATTTTCAGTTTTTTTCTTGACTCAGCTATACATGTCAGCTACACTTCGGCCTCTGGGCTGGGGCCCCATATGTGGCCAGCCATGCTGCTTTGGTCACCAGTCGAAGGCCGGTCCAGGTTTGGTCCCTAACGGGCCTTTTGTGGCCGCGGGGCGGGGCCTGCTGAAGGTGGACTCGTCGCTCAACAAAAAGCACTGATGCCATGACTATGCGCCCAGAAGCATTGTTGTCAATATGCACGTGATCACCTTGGGAGTGCGGCTGGAGATCCGATCCACCCCGTGCCGATGGCAATAAAGCCATGACCCGACTGCGGCCGGCAGCTCAAGCACACGGAGGCGGGCAGCAGCCTGTGGGGACCTTGGGTAGGGGCATATTTTTGTCCACACTTAATTGGATAATTGTAGTCTATGGATGCGCCCTCTGCCTGGTAGGAAGTCTGGTGGAAGCCAGCGTCAGAGTGGGTGAGAAACCCGTTGGCTCTATTCTTGTTTTGTCAATGTGTACTTACAAATTTGAAATTTAGTTTGAATTCGATCAACTTTGCTGCTTAACGACACTGCTGTATTGCGCGAGGAGGGAGTGCACTTTCCATTTTGCATGGATGGGAATAAGAGAGCAAATGATTAGGACAGAAGGACTGGGAGGGGACAGAAGGCATGGAAGGCAGATGAATATGTAACGGAACCATAATTGTGTTTAGCTGCCAATGGTGTCGTTAATGTGCTCTCCTGGAGAAGCCTGCTTTGCTGCTTTCGATATAAATATTTCGTCCCAGCCGAGCTCAAGATGCATCCACACATCCCCCATGACTCTGACCCTTTTCAAGCTGCACCCCACCCCCTGGTAGGCCCTGAACCTGATTTTGCTCCCCCTTTTCACCCTGTACCTCCCCTCCCCCTGTCAGGCACTTAACCTGATTTCAGCCACCCTTTTCACTCTGCCCCCCCCCATGAACCGCCCTCCCCCTGGCAAGCCCTTAACCTGATTCTGCTCTACCTTTTCACTCTGCCCCCCCCTACACCCCCCTTCCCCCTGTCAGGCCCTCAACCTGATTCTGGCCACCCTTTTCACTCTGCCCCCCCCCCCCTTGTACCCCCCCCCTCCCCCTGGCAGGCCCTCAACCTGATTCTGTTGACGAGCCCCGAGGTGCGTGAGCTGCGGGACCAGCTGCGCGAGGCGGCCTCAAGGCCTCCGGGTGCAGCGCTGTTCTCCGCCCTTTACCCCTGCTGGACCCACAGCACAGGGGCAGTGCTGAGCTTGTGCCTGCTAGCCCAGGTAAGGATGGCAGTCGTTTTGTTTGTCTTGTGTAAAATTAGTTATACTGCAGGTGATTTGCCTGACCATAAAATTACCGTTGTTCAGGGTTTTAGGGGTGAGGGATACATTTAGTATTTCTGTATCAGGCGAGTGGGCGAGTCGATAGCAAGTAGGACTGGCGAGAGTGAGTAGGGCGAGTCGAGAGTGAGTTGGACTGGCGATTTTAGCTTGGCTGCTCGCCAAAGGAAGCCAGATTGCAGAAGGTGATTACCCACATTTACACTTTCCCACACCGTTGGCTCCTAGAGAAGTGCAGAGTTTGAATTCAGAACCACTGGATACATTACGATACTGGGAAGATGCCAGGTTTTAGTCGGGGATGAAGGGATGGGGTCGTTATTGGCCCTCAGCTCTGCATAAGAAGATAGGATTACTGGTAATTTGTACCAGGTGGAAGGTGATTTACATCTACTGTACCGTATATTGGTTGTCTACCGTTAGGACAGGAGGTGAATAAACTAGGTACGGTATAAATCAGCTACGTCATGTCTCCTGGCAGTTTGGTACCATATACGGTACCGGTAAATTGAGATAAGGTCATAAGGGCGGCAAGAGGAGGCATCCAGAGCACGACTGGGCCCTGTCACACCTCCATGATGGGACCCCTTGCACGATAACGTCACGCTGCAATTCTTAAGAGGCCTCTCTGACATGATGTTATGTCCCGCCGATCGGTACGCGTCTCTATTTTCGTGACTCAGCTACATAACAGCTACACTCCAGCCTTTGGTCAGAGGCCTAGTTTGTGGCCAGCCATACTGCATTGGCCACCAGTCACAGGCCGGTCCAGGTTAGGTCCCAATCGGGCCTTTGGCGGCCGCGGTGCAGCCTGTCAAAGGTGGACTATATTTGAGCCGCAACTATAAACACCGCCCTTCCTCCTCCGCAGGCCTATGACCACGCTTACGACATGATCCAATGCTTCCGCTCGTTACCCATGGGCGCTGAGGTGCTGCTCCAAATGGACCGCCTGGTGACGCTGCTGGAGACGCCCTGCTATACCTTCCTGCGCCTGCAGCTGCTGCAGCCGCGCCGCCACCCTGCGCTGCTGCGCGCCATGTACAGCCTGCTGATGCTTCTCCCGCAGAGCAACGCGTGGCGGACGCTCAACACGCGCATGCAGAGCATACCCATCTTCGCGCTCATGCAGCTGGACATGCCGATTGGCGGAATCCCCGGCCCACATGGAGCGGTGAGCGCTGTGCATGGCTTGATAATTGGATCTGTAAGGTGCAGAGGAGGGACACAAGAGATTGAGGCTGCAGAGGAAAGTTGCAAGTTTCTTCGAATTCAAACTGTGTCTCTTTAACGTGTGTGCAGCTGCGAAAAGATTTGGCCCGATCTTTTTGCGTCTGTGCGCACCCAGGTTTTGGCTGCCGAATGCGTTGTCCATGACATGTTCCTGTCGTGTGTCTGTCAGGTCATGGCAGCTGTTGTCGCTGCCGGCACCGTTGGCGCGCAGGACGCCTCCGAGACCGAGCCGCACCTCCTCGCCGATTTCCCCGCGCTTCTGGAGATCTTCGTCGCGCGGCAACAGCGACACATGCTGATCGAGGAGCGCGGCGGCGGCGGCGGTCCGCACCCTGTCGTGCACGGCCCGGCGGCGGGCGGAATAGCGTCGGTGCCCGAGGAGAGCCCGGTTTCCACACCCTCTCGTGCGAAGGCGGCCGCTGCCACTGAGGTCAGGGGAGGAGCGGCGGCCACGGATGCCGCAGCTACTGCCAAAGCGGCAGCTGGTAGCGTGCCTGCTTCGCAAGGTGTGAGCTCGGAAGGAACAGGTTTGGGGGCCACCGTGTTGTCCAATGCGGAGTATTCTGAGTTTTCCGCGAGGCGCAGCTTGGACGGGGAGCTATCTGCCGGGGGCGCAGCTCCAGCCGCCACGTCAGCGACGGCCGGCAGTACGGATGCAGTACAAAGTTGAGGTTTTGCGGCCAATCTAGGTGCAGGTAGGTATGTAGCAGTGCTGCTGCCCGTGATCAGGCATAGCCCTGGAACTTTGGCGAAGGTTACTGGGGAGGGCCACTGGGGGACAGTGTGACATCTTCAGATGAGGGAATAAAGTAGTACCTCTCCTCGAAACATATTATGCTGATGGGAACATTATGCTGATAGGAACATGACAAGAATGTAAACGGTATTGGTCTTGTTACTGCAGCCTGGGTCTCGGACTAGACCCGCCTATGGTCATCCTGGTACACCATCCCACTGGGCTTTGTGCACGTCATGTTGAACAGTTGGTCCTGAATGTTCCTCATAAGCGATTGCAATGGTCCGGTACTCCAGGTGCGCGCAGCGGAGTGGCGTTGAAATATTTGGTTTTATATGTATATCAGGGGTATATAATATGGTGATGAAATGAAGACGCAGACCCGAGCACTGGACTTTCAACGATCTGAGAGCATGCACATTTTGATATGATTGATTGCAAGGATGCTCCACTGCACTGCTTTCGCATCTCATGGAGCTGTACGGGGCAGATGCTGGCTAATTTGCCCGCTTGTACTCAAAGCAGGCTACGGACTTAGGCAGGATGACACCATGGTCCTGGCTTTGCATGGTGGCTGGAATTGAGCTTAGTCATTCCCTACACGCCCCACGCGGCCAAGCGTTCAGCAGGGCCCAGCGGCTATGCACCGTTCTTGACTTTCGCAGGACCGATTGGGCGTCCGAGCCTTTTTCAGTAGGGCCCAAAACTGCTATGTCGTTGATTCTGCAGGATGAGAGGGACACCTGGATAATTTTACGTATGACTTCACGATCCACATGCTTTGTTGCTTGCCCAACTATGGCTAGGGTGAGCACTGCATTTGGACAGCAAATGGAACGCATAACTCGGGGGTACGAGTCAAAGACAAGATGCATAGGTTTGACCGCCCCCTCCGATGTTTAAGGCTCGCAAGTATGGGCAACATCAAAGAATAAGCACATTCCCAAGCGTGTCCAATGCCTGCCTATTGTCTTGGGACGCCAAAACTGTGTGCTTCTGCGCAGCCCTTCTTTGGCGCAAGCCAAGGGGATGCACTGTTGCCTTGGGGTTTATTAGCTAATGTTTCTATGACGATGCCCACGCTCAAGGACCGCCTCCTTACAAATGGTTAGTAGGGAGGGGAGAGCTCATTCATGATCGATTCGTTCTGTTAAAGGGTGTCTCATCAACTTTGTCCTTAGGCCAGGCCTTTCGGACTTGGTAAACCGCCTGCATGCAGGTCAATGACGTTACACCTCTGGATCCTGCTCAAGGAGGTTCGGCTGCGTGGGTGCCTAACTGAAGGGTTGGGAGGAAAGAACGAAAAAAAACCAGGGGCAGGAAAAAAAGGAGGGAAAGTGGGACATACAGTCTGCATGCAGGTACTGGGCATTGGTAGACCCGAGTTTTGTAGAGTACCTCTCCTCTCAAACTCCTTCCTTCCTTCCTTTAATGCGTAAAAGCTTTGCTATTTGAGGCATACAGTTATTGCTCTTAAATAGGTGAAAGCCCTGGAGGGAGGGAAATCACTTCATGAGGGACTACCCACACAAGGGGGCCTCCGGGTATGCTTGCAAGTCAATAACGTTTGGGCCCAAAACCTCTGGGCCCGCTCAAAGCTCGGATGCTTGCAAGTGGTACCGATAAGGTACGTGTTGACCAGACCGTTGAACGTTTCAGTGGTCCGTTGAACGAGTGAAGGTGGCCTGGTGGACACATCGCGTTTCGAGGCTTGGGACAGGCTGGAATTCTTAATTGTTGTGAGCACACAAGAGTTGCGCTTTGCCTGAGTGACCCATGGTGGTGGTACTGTGGGAGTTCTGTTCAGGTCTGAGCTGCTTCCATTCATATGTTTTGAAACATGGGCATATTATTGTGGTATGTTCTTAGTCAACCGAGGCCTGACCGATATCATCCCCCCTGAAGTTGTTGACAGTTGACATGACCACGCACTTTCAAATATAATATCCCATTCTAATATCCCATGCTGCAGGCACGCCATGTAGGGCCCCAAGAGAGGGGCTAGGAAGACGAGACATGTAGTGTGCGGCTGTGCGCACACAAATGTTGACAAGCGTGCCAGCGGGGCCATACTTGTAGCGTGTATGCGCATCAGCAGAGGACGTTGCTGGGATGTGATATTGTGACAGGCTGACATAGTGAACCACAGGCTTCCGGTTGTGAGTTCTTGACAAGCTGTTTTTGTCATAACATACTGGTTGTGATAGCAGCTTTGATCAGTATGGAGGCAATGGTTTTACACGACTAGTTGATGAAAAGTAATTTATCATTCACACCTGCCAGGCCACCTCTCGGTGTCATATGTGCAGGCCATTCTAGAAGGCAAAAAAAAACAAAATATAAACTATGAAGGTCCCCTGCTAAAAAGTGAAGAGTTAAAGAGGTCCACACTTCCACCAGGGATACGGTGTGCCTACTATGGAGTGTCTCCGGAATCGATAAATACGTTTATGAATGCGCGTCGCATAAGAAATGAATTGGTCATCGACGCGGCCGATCTTTTTCGAGCAGGGCCCATAGTCCCAATGGTGTAACGTCATTGAAACACAAATGAATGCTGGCTCAGGGAAATCCGGTACACGACAAAATGCGGCACTAACTTGGCAAAAAGCAGTGCACCCTGATAGATTGTCTATGAATAGTTTTCCATTAATGGGTTTTGACTAGTTTTTTCTCATACACAAACTCAAGCTATGAGGGCGGGGGCGACCCCACTAAATCAAGCACTGATGAATAGCAAGTGTAGCAAACAGAAAAGTGAAGAAAATGGCCGGTGCCGACAACCTCGACGGGAGGCATCAGCAAATCTTTATAATTATTGACAGCTTGGCACTTATTGGCAGTGCCTGTGAGAAGACTATTATTCACCTAAAAACATAGGTTGCTAGGGTTCGGGGGGATGAATTGTGGCATCTTTGCACTTCTGTCATTAGACTGCTGGTCCAGGTTGAGGATGCATTATTGCAAAAATTTCAAAGGGCATGGGTGTGCAGCCTTCCAGATCAAACCCTTTCAAGGCTGAGTCGCAATAGCCAATGGAAGTTGAACCGGAACCGCCGCGGCTGCCGTCACCACATCCTTCTTAGAAAGCAGCGGGTGTCCTGCTATGGCAGCACTGGCGGCCACTACAGGGACCTTCTCGAATAGATGCACGACATCAGACGGGTCAGACACGGCAGCTTGCGTGGTCACCGCATCAGAGCCGACGGCCAGCACGTCAGCAACGATTCTGTCCTGACTGCTGCACGTTGTTCCGTCGCGATAGCACCGGTTCCCGCCGCACCAGACGGGGTAGTTGCTGCTGCAGCAGGCATCCTGGCCGCCGTAGCTGGCACAGACCTTGCCGGCAGAGCATGCCGCGCCGCTGGGGCAACGGTCATCGCGGTTGCATGTCGCGCCAGCCGCGAGGCAGGTGTTGCCTCCGCACCACACCGGCAGGTTAGAGGGGCAGCACACGTCCACGTTCTGATAGCTGGCGCAGACAGTGCCGGAGTCGCAGCGCCCGCCGCCGGAGCAGGTTTCGGAGCCGCTGCCGGGGCACTGGTAGCCAGAGCTGTAGCAAGAGCTACCGCCGCACCATACAGGACTGTCCTTGGGGCAGCAGGCATCTTGGCTGTTGTAGCGCACACAGGTGTAGGGAGACTGGCACTTCCCTCCACCAGCGCAGGTCTCTGTGGTAGATACGGGAGAGGGAGGAGGGGGGCTGCGGAGAGGCGGCGGGGACTTGGGAGGGGGGCTGCGGAGAGGTGGCGGGGACTTGGGAGGGGGACTGCTGGCACCGCCACCACCGCCGCAATCCGTACCTGCCGAGTAGCAGCTGTTGCCTCCGCACCAGGTAGGGTAGCTGATGGGGCAGCACACATCCTGGAAGTTGAAACGAGCACAGACGGTCGTGCCAGAGCAAGTGCCGCCGCCGACACAGGTGTTTGAGTCAACTTGGGGAGGAGGCGGGCGGCTGAGAGGAGGCGGGGACTTTGGCGGCGGGGACTTTGACGGCGGGGATTTGGATGGCGGTGACTTGGGAGGAGGGCTGCTGGTGCTGCCGCCGCAATTCGTGCCTGCCGAGTAGCAGCTGTTGCCTCCGCACCAGACTGGATAGCTGCTGGGGCAGCACACATCCTGGCTGTTATAACGAGAGCAGACAGTGGAGCCAGAGCAGGTGCCGCCCCCGGCGCAGTTCTGGGTGCCGCTGCCTTGAGGGGGAGGAGGTGCGGGAGGAGGGGCTGCGGTGTTACCTGCAGGGGGAGGAGGGGCTGCGCCGCCGCCGCCGCCAGCGCTCGGCCTGAAGTTGGAGACTGCTTGTGCATTCTTGGTGATTGACGCGGCGCAGTTGGCGGTGTTGACGTTGCCAGTAGGGTAGGTGCCAGAGGTACGAGTCACGGATACCGCAGGGTTAGAGTGGTATAGCAGGCGGGTGGGCCGCGTCCCAAACTGGCAGCCGTAAGACATGATGGTGCTGAACCTGCTTGGAGTGTCGATGTCACAGTTGGACCAGCCGCTGTATTGGTTGGGGTCGCTGTAGTAGTCGTGGCCGCACCCCATGTTGTGTCCGACCTCGTGCGCCCCCGTGCCGCTCATCAGGCATCCAGTTTGGACCACCGTGAATGCGTAGTTGGAGTTGGGACTGCTGGGCTGGTAGCCGATGCCGCAGTATGCAGTGTCAGTGGTGATGAGCTGGACCAAATCAGCTCCAGTCTGCAGCGGGTGAGAAAGGTTGACCAGTCAGCACCGACAAGGAGTACGAAAGGAGCGCAACAATGGCAGGGCTGCCCCTTAGCAAACACATATCCTATGCAGGTACAGACAAGAGGAGGAAGGGAGCACATGAGTGGCAGGTCTACATTGTAACAAATACAGAACCCCAGATTGAAGTCATTATTTTGATAAGGACACCGTAGCTGGATACTAAATTCTGAATTTGCAGGTGCAGATACATCACAAGACATCAAGGTATTTTCTTACTGAATCGCGCAGGCTGGCAGATCCCGAGATAGCTCCAGTCCGAAGGTCATTCAGGCTCTTTTCAAAGCTGGTCTCCGTGTATTGCACCTGAGGTGGGGGTACCAGCAGCTTTTAGGTTGTTTAAAACAAAAGTGACACCAAGAAAGCACAGGGGCATTGTGCCTGTGCATGAACAACTTATAAGCCAAGGTCCTTTGCTTCAGGATCAGGAGCAACAGGCAAACAGTCAGGTAGACGGGCAGTAAGCAAGTTATTTTAACTATATTCTTTGACAAAAAGCAATGACAGCAGGGCTCACCTGAGCTGCCCTGACCATGTTGAGCCTGACGTTGAGCTGCGTGTTCGCGTAGATGGTGTTCATGAGTTGTACTTCGGCGGCCATGGCGTCCATGGCGGCGGCCTCGCTGCCACTGGAGGACATCTTCTTCATTGCAGCAGGCGTGAAGAGCATCAGGATGTCAATCTGCTGCATCTCAAGGAGCTTCCGTCCAGCTGGCGCCACAGAGACAGGCGCGGGCATCTCGACGGGGGTCATGGGTCCAGACCTGCCGTCAGTTTGGGGCTCCGCAATGACAGCATCCAAGTGACCAAGATCCGGGGTAGTAAATGCAGAAACAAGGCCGGCGTTGGCGTCGCCCACCATGGATCGGATCTGCATGGAGGGAGGAAATGACATCAGTCTACACAATGATGACAGGAGTCCTTCAGCAGGCAAGGAGGTAGGGAGTTCTCAAGCATGCATGCAAGTAGGCAGGTAGGCCCTCGGCTTTCAGGGAAACAGGGAGGCCTTCAGCATGGCTTGGAAGGGTTGAGGTACTCAGGTAGAGGCTTTTTGAAACTCTGCTCTAGCTCGAGTGCAACCATTTCAAATTTCAAGAGGCGAGGCCGGCAGCGCACCTGGTAGATGCGCGTGATCACATTGCCGTCATCTTGCAGCTCAGGGACAGACACAGTCGCCAGGAAGGACTCGCCAGACACTACTAGGATGAAAGCGGTCTCGCCATGGCCATAGCCCTTGAGGATGCCTGTCATGGTGATGCGCTCTTGCAACTGGTTCTCGATGTCCGCACCATCCTCATTTGCAGGCTGGCCCTTGCTTTGCTTCTTCAGCTGCTTCTTCAGCTTCTTCTGCAACTTTGTCATCTTCTTGCGAAGCGTCTTGATCTTCCCAGCTTGCTTGTCGGCGTCCCAGACCACGATGAAGTTTTTGCCCGGGAGCATGGGCATGGCAACCTCCAGTTCAGCAGAGTCGAGGACGTCGTCATCGAGCACCAGAACGCGATTTGATACCCCTGTAGTAAGCAGTGAATGAGGGCAGGCATAGTTTAGTTGGGCGATTATACCACCTCTGAGTCTCCGATGACTCGAGCGGGAATTTCCAGGGGTGCAGGGCAGGGTGCATGGCCAGGGCGGAGTGCAGACTGGCGCCTCAGCAACAGCGACGAAAACAACTATGCACCGTGTCTTGCTGAGCGTATTGTTAGATACTTCGATGTTACTTAACTCGCAAAACCTACCAGTAGGGATGGGCACGGTGCCGAGAATACCATCAGTCATGACTTGGGGTGTCGCATCAACAATTGTGTCACCGGCAGTAGAAGACGACTCCTTCACGCGGAACAGGGACGCGGGTGTTACAGCTGCAGCGTCCCCAGTGGTATCAGGCACAGTCCTGGTAGCATGGCATCCGATCGAGGCCAATAGCAAGAGCATAGCTGGCAGTAGTAGCCGCACTCCTCCGCGTTTAGCATATCCAGAAGAACAATGCATTTCGGTGTGAACAGTCGTGAATTGAGCTAGAAAGAAACGGAAGTTCACTGAAGTTGTTGTTGCGAGGTAATTCGCAGTAGTAGTATAAGTGATTGGCTCTTTGTTTGAGCTTGGTGCACCCTGCCTCCAAGAAGTCGAGTATATTGATGAATAATGATGATCTGAAACTTTCGAATCTTCTACTTTATATATAGCCTATGTGCGTGGCTGGGTGGGTGGCCTTCGTTGCTGCTTCCGTTCCCGTTGTTGCTTCGAACACGAGTTCGGGCTGTAGTACAGGTAGGTTCCGTTTAAAACCGGGAAGCTACCGAGTCGGATACGCCACAGCTCCATCTTACTCAGCGCTACAGGTAACCTCGCTCGCTGTCAGCACACGAGCGATAGACGGCGTCATGTCTGGACAGTAGACACTGACACTACTGGAAATGCGCAGTAGGAAAACCTCGGTGTTACCATGGTTTACATCAGTAAAAACTTCCGTTACCATGGTAACCGAGTTACGTTGGTAACCAAGGCCTTACATATGTAAATTTACTGCGGACGAAGGCTCTGTCGGTTTACATCAGTATTTCCGTGATATTCGACCATGGTATTATTGTAACCAATGTCAAGCTACAGAGCTTACGAGTTTGTTATCTAACCGAGCGTTTACTGCGTTTTTACTTATGTACTTTTACTGAGCTCCTACCATGCTTGTACAATGGTCATCCTGCTGAGTTTTTACCAGGCCTTTACCAAGGTCATCCTACTGAGTTTTTACCAGGCCTTTACCAAGGTCATCCTACTGAGTTTTTACCAGGCCTTTACCAATGTCGCGATCAGTGTCATGACATATATATGAGGGACATGCCCGCTGCGCTTGGGCAGGCAGATCATGGCTGATTGGCATAGCCCGACATGCATGTTCACATTCGAAGCGTGCATCGTGGTCTTCGGAAATTCAGGAAACCAAGAGGCATAAGGAGTGGGGGTCGAAGCAGGGGGGTAAATGGTGCACACGTGCTGGGCCCTGCAGAACGCTCGGCCGCGTGTGGCTGGTAGTGATGAGCAAGCTCATTTCCAGCTACCATGCACAGCCAGGACCATGATGCCACTCTCCTATGTGTGGGATCCCTGCGATGTAAATATGAAGAGAGAGAAGATCATTTGGAGGGTTGATTACTTGGATCCCTCAATATTAGGTATAGATGCTACCAGTGTTATACCACCATGGGTTCTCTATCTAGCTTCAAGTGCATGATAAATAAAGAGAATCGTCCCCAAACTCTGCTACATATTCTTTATCCACCCTACGTTTCTAGGCGGTGCTCAATCGAACTATTTTACACCCATGTCATCTTTCATGACTGGGGCTTATCTTCTGCACTCTGGGTAATTCCCGCGTCACTGTCTTGCGGTTGAATTAGAACGGTGCATACCCTCTGGGCCCTGCAGAACGCTCGACCGCGTGGGGCTGGTAGGGAATGACAAGGCTCAATTCCAGCTACCATGCACAGCCAGGGCCATGGTGCAACCATGCCATCCTCCTATGTGAGGGGGCAGTGACATGGAACCCGGCGTTGCGTGTCAGATGCTTGCCCAGGGGGGTCACTTGTTTTCGCTCGCTGTCCTAGCGTATCAAGTGCCTGTACCGGTTTATGAGCACATGTCCCGTGCATCAAATGTGATGCTCTGCTGGACTGTAAAAACTTCACCCCTAGACCATTTGCTCCCACAGGGAAAGAGGCAGCCAGGGTAGAGGGGGTTTCAGCTCTGCCTGAATATATGTGGGGACGAAAATTTGACCCCTAGCTCAGATCCATGCCAAGCCCAAACGAGGAACTCGAACTCACCAGCATATTTACCCTAAAATGATATCAGTCACTGTCAAAAATTAAGTGCGACAATATGATAAGCGTGTTCCAGTGCATCAACGTTCAATAATCATCGCTCATACTCAGACAAGGACTGCACGAGTGCCTTTCTCTGAGTGATTCAGCTAATATTCATCACAGCCTGCAGCCAAGGGGGCATGTTGCAGCATGCTGCTCTGGCCACTGGTTTTAGGCCGATCCAGGTTTATGTCCCCATTGCCGGCCACCCTGCTGCCACCGTAAAAGGCCTAGCCCTCGCTTAAATAAGCACTGGCCCGCAGCAAACTCCCGCTCTAATCTCTGGTGACCCCTGGTCACAGCTTGGATGCAACTCTTGACTTCATGGCAGGCTTAAGGACATCATGCCAGGCCGGCCCCTCCTCCGTCATATTGAGCGGGGAGCCCTGCGCCATGTCCAGCAGAGCGCGGTACACGTCCCCGTCGTGCCGCCCAATGGCGCTGTTCAGCGAGTAGTCGTCAATGGCGAAAGCGTCGACCAGGGGCACAGCGTTGGGCCGGATCTCCACCAGCAGGGCCCGCTGTCGGCCACGCAGGAAAGCAGCCTGTGCTCCTGCGCTCAGGAAAAGGACAGGAAACACAACGTTTGAATATGTCGTAGAAGATGTTGGTTTGTTATTTAAATCATTGTAGCTTGTTGTCTGGCCGAGGTGGGTCAAAGTTGTCCACGAGCACAGCGTTGGGCCGGATCTGCAACAGTGGCACCTGCTAATGGTCACGCAAGAAAGCAGCCTAGGCTCCTTCACGCAGGCAAGAAAAGGGGAGAAATTTCCTCCTCCACATTTCAAACTTTCAAGTACCGTAAAACCTGATAGGGTTCGCGCACCCCTATTTTGCATATTCTTTTGGAATCACCGCACAGGACAAAAACAATCTGTTGCAATAGCAACAAGCCACTTCCTGTCTCGTCAAAGCATCCTTGAAGGGCCTGTTTCAGATGTCTGACACCGGCACTTTCATATTCCATTTTGTTGGGCTGCGCCGCTGATACGAGGCCATGCGTTCACGTCTGTTTGCACGTCACGCACCAGTTAGATATCCGTCCTCCAGCAGGTCTCCCATATTGTTGGCCTCCAACTGGGTCAGCGCAAAGAGGCAGGCCAGCTGACGCATGACAGCCTGGCCGGCAGCCCCCAGCTTCTGAGCAGCTCCCAGGCGAGCAATGTAGCCCAGCATGTTGGTGAAGAGGATAAGCAGGCCGTGCGCCTTGGTGAGCCTGTCGGGGGATCCGAGCATGTTCGTGAGATTTCAGTATCGAAAATCCAGTGGGGCGCCAGGAGGCCCAAGGGACCTGTCGTGTCAAAAGTCTGCAAATGCGAACACTTGAGGACATGGATAAACAATCAAGGACAAGAGGACAATAATCAGAACCGATGTAAGGCCCACAAAGAACCTAAACATAAGTCGGACTTTGTGATCAGGCCAGAACCAGGGCACGAGGGGATTCAAAAAAAAGGCAGAAACAGAAAGACAAAATCACTCCAAAGGAAGGGGACCCTGTTACAAAGCCCTTACATCCCTCAATCGACCATGGCCACGGTGTGTTTATTCCAGGTTTTAGGGTTTGGGGTTCAGGGTTTAGGGTTAGCCCTTGCATCCCTCACCTGACCATGGCCACGGTGTGTAGATTCCAGGCAGGCCCCTGGGTGACTAGCTTGCCGCCTCCAGCCTTCACCAGCTCCTGAGCACCATCCGCCAGGAGGCGCGTGGCCAGGTGCTTGAGAGCAGACTCCACCACCTGCACCACCAGGGGACGGGGGCAGATTGAAAGAATTACGGCAAGCAAGATTTCCACAAGTGGCACAGATACGAGTCAGGGCAAGGTCTTCAAATGCGGTGGGAAGGTGTTCAAATCCGGGGGAGGGGGGAATGACGGAGGAATCACGTGATGACGAGGTAAATCAGGGCGGGGGAGATGAGACAAACAGTTCAGGCCATTACTATCAGCTGTAAAACAGAATTCAGAGATTCCCGGCGAAATCCTTCACCCGCTCACTTGCTTCGTTTGGCCTCCTTGATCCTCCACCCAGCCGGTTGGCCCTACCTGCTCATCGCTCCAGCAGGCCTCGCATTTTGCCTTGCACTTGGCCTTGAGCTCCTGCCCTGCGTCTGCCAGGTAGGCGGCACTGCCTGTGGGTGCCTTCTGGCCCTGACGCACCCCCACCAAGGCCTTCAGAAGGAAACGTGCCGTCTGATAGAGTGGAGGTGGAAAGGGAGCAAGAAGGAGCAAGGAGGGGGATCAGGTGAGTGGTTTGGATTGAGAGTGTGGAGGATGGAAAGGGAGCAAGGAGGGGGGTCAGGTGAGTGGTTTGGATTGAGAGTGTGGAGGATGGAAAGGGAGCAAGGAGGGGGATCAGGTGAGTGGTTTGGATTGAGAGTGTGGAGGATGGAAAGGGAGCAAGGAGGGGGATCAGGTGAGTGTTTTGGATTGAGAGTGTGGAGGATGGAAAGGGAGCAAGGGGGGGGATCAGGCGGGCGGTTTGGCTAGAGAGTGTGGAGGATAGGCAGGGAGCAGGGGGAAAGATCAGGCAAGCGTTTCAGTTTAGCTACCAGCTTCACAGGTGTTAGGCTGGATCAGAGACTGCTGGGCCAGGGGATACTAAAGAAGCAACAGGATTGAGGGCTGGGCCAGGGGCTACTGGGCTGTTTGACCCGGGTCTGCGGTCTGCAGGTCCAGATCACTGCATACAAAGTGTTGCAGGCAAGCAGATGGCGGCCTCTAGTTGTGGCTACCCTCAGGCGTAACACATCGGTAGCCTCATCCCAGTGTTCATCCCGTTCATGACAGACCGTCCTTGTTGACCGCCCAGCGGCCACCGCCTGGCTAATTGGGACCAAAGCGCCAACAGCCTCAGTTGGTGGCCCAAGCGACAGGGCTTGCTGAACCAGGCCCCCTCAGCGGTAGGCCTTCATGGCCGCGCTACTGAAGTGCAGCTGAATCGCGAAAGATAGACGTTGCCTCCCACAGGAGAGATCCTGAGGGCACAACATGTTGCGTTCCCCCCACCAATCAATGGACACGTGTTTTGGGGCCTAATTTATGAGTGCATACATGTTCACACTGATCCACTCTTTTAAGGCGGTACCTGGCAGCATGCCACATTGGTCCGTCCCCCTCATATTTTAGTTTTGATACTGGAGGCAAAGCACGTTGTTGTCCCCCTCCCAAGGTTCAGGGTATATGGTTAGGGTTTAGGTAAGAGTTTAGACTACAGTACGAGTACTTGGTAGTACTAATCCATTAGGTATTAATACTTGGAGGTACAGCACATTGTTGTCCCCCTCCCAAGGTTTAGGGATAGGCTTTAGGTTAAGGTTTGGGGTTTAGGCTTATTTCGAGTACCTGGAGGCAAAGCACGTTGTTGTCCCCCTCCCAAGTCACGTTCTGCACATAATTCTGCAGCAGCGTCGGTAGGCCGCTCAGCTTGCTGTAGCCGTGGCCCCCGCACGTGGCGCGGCAGCGCTCAATGCCGTCAGCCGTGATCCATGTGCACAGTGCCTTGAGTCCACTGGACAGGGCGTGCAGCTCGGGCAGGGAAGAGAAGTCGCCTTTGTCCCTGGGGTTGAACACAGAGGTTGCAGGGCACATCAGTTACATGCGGAAGGAGTTGAGGGAAATATGACAGAGGAGGGAGGATGATCCTACCTTTTTGTGGCTCCGCTACATTTTAGCTACTTCATGGCCTCTGGCCACAGGCTTCATGCACAGCCAGCCAGGCTGCTAGGAATCCTACCAGCCCCAAACTGGTGAGACCTAGGGTTTAATTCAAGGATTTAGGGCTTGGTAGGTATGCTTCAGGATTAAGGCATACCTGTCTGCCTCCAACTGGTGGTGCATGGGTTCGGGATTTAGGGCTTCCAATTCAGGCCCTTGGAATTGGGGCTTAGGATATATGCTACGGGATCTAGGCAAACCTGCCGGCCTCAAACAGGTGAAACATCGGTTAAGGTCCGGGATTGAGGGCTTAGGCCCTTCGATTCAGGGCAGGGCGTAGGAAAGGCTTCGGGGTTCAGGCATATCTGTCAGCCTCTTTCTGGTGAAACATGTGGTCAGGCTTAGGGATTTAGAGCTAGGGATTTAGAGCTGGGGATATAGAGCTAGGGATTTAGAGCTAGGGATTTAGAGCTGGGGATTTAGAGCTAGGGATTTAGAGCTGGGGATTTAGAGCTGGGGATTTAGAGCTAGGGATTTAGAGCTAGGGATTTAGAGCTAGGGATTTACAGCTAGGGATTTAGAGCTAGGGATTTAGAGCTAGGGATTTAGAGCTAGGGATTTAGAGCTGGGGATTTAGAGCTGGGGATTTAGAGCTAGGGATTTAGAGCTAGGGATTTACAGCTAGGGATTTAGAGCTAGGGATTTAGAGCTAGGGATTTAGAGCTAGGGATTTACAGCTAGGGATTTAGAGCTAGGGATTTAGAGCTAGGGATTTACAGCTAGGGATTTACAGCTAGGGATTTAGAGCTAGGGATTTAGAGCTGGGGATTTCAAGCTAGTGATTTCAAGCTTGTCATGTATGCTTCAGGATTTAGGCAGCAGGCCTACCTGTCCGCCTCAAACTGGTGGTACATGTCCATCATGGCCTCCCCCATGAAGTGGAGGGCGTAGGCAGAGGCCACCAGGGGAAGCAGCGTGTGCGCCACATTCTGGTAGTCCAGAACCTTTGCAGGGGGGTGAGAAAGGCGGGCGTGTTTCAAAGATACCCTCGAAGAGGACATGAAATCCCTATGGCGGTATACGCATGCACATGGTCGGTATGCGCATGCACATGGTCGGTGTGCGCATGCACATGCTCGGTATGCGCATGCACATGGTCGGTATGCGCATGCACATGGTCGGTATGCGCATGCACATGCTCGGTATGCGCATGCACATGCTCGGTATGCGCATGCACATGAGTTTTGTAGGGCCAAGCCAGATCTTGTCCACACTTGCGTGGAACAGATCTCCAAGGACAGTCCACATCCCCTTGAGGCCTGAACCACATCATCAGACGGCCGGGTCTATGAGATTGTAAACAGCTTGTTATTCCGCATCCCTGCCCCTGTGTCACCCGTCTGGCGCCTGACCTGTGTCTCCTTGTCTCCTGCCCGGATGGCGGTCTGTCGGCGCACTGCTGCGTAGCGGGTAGAGATCGTGACGGCCTTGGACAGGACACCCCCTGCAGGAGTGAGGCATGGGCACACATCAGCAACTCGTGCAGGGTGTTCCAGGTGTTGCGTTCCAGTTGTGACAGGTGCTATGTTCCAGGAGTGTCAGGTGTTGCGTTCCAGGTGTGACAGGTGTTGTGTTCTGGGTGTGAGAAGTGTCGCTCACCGGCGTTTTTGACGATGTCGGCGCGGACAAAAAGCATCGTGGCGTACGAGGCCTTCGAGTTTGAGGGTGGTGGTGGGACGTAGGCGCCTTCCGGCGTCACCTTGGCAAAGCGCATGAGCATGCCGTCACGAGCTGCGAGCAGCACAGTTGATACGCTATTTTGAGCTTGAAGGGGGGAGGTGGGACGTACTGGCCACCGGTCAAACTCATGAGCATTCTGCGACGATCCCCGCAAAACCGTGGCGAGCTGCAGTCAGCACCACGGTACCGTGACTCTGGGCTGAGTTCAAAGGGGTGATTACGGTACATAGTCAAACCCAAACCCTAATAAACCCAAACCCAGAAACCCAAATATCCGGCAAATATCCTACGGTACTTTGTTAAAAGGTTAGACCATGATTGCCACCCAACACCTGGGGTCCCATCTATGGTGTAATTGTGAATGGCCTTCAACGCTTTGCCCTTATCTTGGTTGTTTAAGCATGCACAGAAACATGACAGATAGGCGTTTTATCCTCATAGCATGTGCATGTGTCCTGTGTAGCTGTGTAGGCGACGCTGGGCCCTATCCTGACATTTTCAAATACAGTAACATAGCAAACGAGAGATTTGAGGGTGAGTTCATGGGGAAAGTTCATGGAAACATAACAAGAGGGCCGCTTATACAGAACACCCCAACTTGTCCTGCGTGGCTGAGATTCTGGGCCCTGTTTTAACAATTTCGAATGCAGTGCGCCTCATGGACCAGCAAGGAGGTAAAGGCTTGCGACACAGCTGCTGGAACATCGTAGAGGCGGGTTGAAAATGGGATAAATGTGTAGAAATAATTGAAGGACGTTGTACTTGATACCCTCCCTCATCCTGCATATCAAAGATTCAGAGGGCCCTATCCTGCCACTCACGAATGCGGACCATGTCCATGCTCATGAACCCATTGTCCACGCCGCCGTACCCGAACTTGGGCCCAATGTCTCCAACCTTGATCCCGGGCATAGGCCTGCACCAGGTACCAGGTATAGGAAAAGACGGTCAGGGTATGGGGTCGAGACATACAAGCATGGGAGAAGTGCTCGTCATACATCATCCCATGATGACCCCCCCACACACATCTCCCTCTTTCACCCTGTTCTCCTTACAAGCAGAGTTTGTTATTCCACACTGTCCACCTTCAGCAGGCCGCCTCCAGTAGATTCAGGCCAAATTGGGGCCAAATCCCGACCAGCCTACAGGCACAGGCCCAAGCAGCTGGCCTCCGTTTTAGCCTGCAACCGCCGGCAAGGAGGTAGCTGCAACAGAACCGTAGCCCGGCCACACCGAAAACAAATTGCCCATAAGTGATCCTCAAGGTCGTGCAATTGCACCATGGAGACGTGCGGGCCGCCCAGCAACCGCCAAAGGCCCAAAAGGGTCCAAACCTCCGGCTAGAGGCCAGGAGGTAGCTGAAATGTAACTGAACTATCAGTTTCTGAACCATAGCCCTACCTTGCCCTACCAAACAAAGTGAAAAATGCCTACAATTGATCCTCCAAGTCGCCCAGTTGCGCGACGAAGGCGTTTGGCAGTGGCAGTCCACCTTCATCAGGTCACCCCGCCACCCAAGGCCCGATTTGAACTCAACCTCAACCAGCCTACAGGCACAGGCGCAAGCAGCATGGCTGGCCTCCAGCCGCGGCGTGCGGCTCGAGGCCAGGAGGTAACTCAAACGTAACCAAATCGTAGCGGGACCAATCAGTGAGGGAAACCACTGCTTACAAGTGGTCCTCCAGGTTGCGCAGTTGGACGATAAAGGCGTGCGGGCCGTAGTCTTTACCGCTCATGATCAGACGCGCCATGACCACTGCATGGGTCGCCGTCTTGCCCATGCCGCCCGGCCACCACTTGGTCGCCGTCAGGGTGGGGGTGTGCATGATGAACTCCTGGCAAATTCAAATCGTGGCCTTCAAATCGGCGACGTTCAGAGGAGCACAACATGGAAACAAAATGAAACATGGGGCATAATTTGCGCAGCCATTCAAAAAAAGGATCTGCATGGTGCCTGGAACACACCCTGTCAACCACAACAGGAAAGGGTTGACATGTTTGGCCACAGTCGCACACCTGGGTCTGAATGTCGAAGGTGGCTGTCGTCTCCAAGCCCCTCACAAATGTCCCATGACCGAGCTCCGTCTGCGAGGAAACAAATTGCAGCCTCGTAACAAATTGCAGCCTCTTAACAAATTGCAGCCCCTTAATAAATTGCAGCCTCTTAACAAATTGCAGCCTCGTAACAAGCTCAATCATACGTTGATAACAGACATGTCTGAAGTCACCCCTGATGAGACAGCCTTATTAAGAGTGCGATGAGCTAGCGCATCTGGGTCTTATTTCATTTCAAGCCCCATTCAGTTACTGATATATCAAAACCTTACAATCACAAGGTTTGCAAGCCCTTACAGCTTCAAGTATTTCAAGAGCCCTTACAGCTTCAAGTATTTCAAGAGCCCTTACAGCTTCAAGTATTTCAAGAGCCCTTGCAGCTTCAAGTATTTCAAGAGCCCTTACAGCTTCAAGTATTTCAAGAGCCCTTGCAGCTTCAAGCATTTCAAGCCCTTTAAGCTACACGTTTTTAAACAGCCACATAGCTACCGGACCCGGGCTACCGACATATCCAAAGCCCATACAGTACACACTGTGTCAAGCCCATCCTGTTTTCAGTGTCATCAGCTGGCACCTCAGCATAGGTCCCAATGGCATTGAGGTTGAAGCAGAGGGAAACCCTCGACCCTGAACCCAGCTAGCGCACCTGAGCATAGGTCCCAATGACATTCAGGTTGAAGCAGAGGGGCAGCCACTTGCTCTGCTGCTCCTTGTCCCCTTGAGACATGATGGAAGGAATGAACATCTGAAGGAGGGACCAGGCAGGTAGATAATCATTCATGCAACCGCTCGCAACTGCCCTTGAGGCGGGGCGTGCTAAATTTCAGGTCCGGACCCATGTTTGGTTGCACGACAGGGGTAGGGACAAGGGGCAGGGACCCGATTAAGGGGTGCTGTGCTTATGTGCTGTGATCGAAACCGAGCATGTCAAAGTCCCTTGCCATTTATGCACTGCCTCTGTTCACCCCAATATGTAGCCCATTTCTGCCACTCATCCGCTGACGCTGCCTATCGGAATGTACAACCCATGCCCTGCCGCTCAATGTGATCCCGCAACTCACCCCCAACTGCAGCTCCAGACAGGCCAGACTCTTTTGACCCTCATGCCCTGCCGCTTATGTGCCCCCGCTGCTCACCCCCAACTGCAGCTCCAGACAGACCTGACTCCCTTGACCCCCCATGCCCTGCCGCTGATGTACCACATCTGCTCACCCCCAACTGCAGCTCCAGACAGACCTGACTCCCTTGCCACTCATGCACTGCCACCCATGTTCTCCCACAGCTCACCCCAATATGCAGCTCGAGGCCTCCAGGCATGTCCAGCAGAGACCGCATCACGGCGCCCTCATCGACTGACATCTTCTCATTCTTCATCTTTTCCCTGCATGGATGTCAGGCGCCATGCGCAGTCCCATGTGAGCATGGCTTAAGCTTTGCACAGCCGGACATAATCTCATTCTTCATGTTCTCCTTGCATGGAGGTGGGGTGCCATGCACAGTACCATGCCGGCATTAGCAATGGCGGGAGTTGGTCACAGCAGGGCAGCAATGCACCACGGGGGGCCTTGAAGGCTTTTGTGCATGTTGGCAGCAGTCATCAGATGCCATGCGGAGTCCCATGTCAGCATGGCGAGAGCTGGGCTCGGCAGGACAGAATGGCAAGATGTTGAAGGCTATGGTGCTCCCCAATGCAAGGTGTTTTTCCTCATCTTACCATGACGCAGGTGCTCATCCTGCACATCTGCACCTTCAGCACCCTGTCCTCTCGCCCGAACCACTCACCAAATGCCCAGGGCTCCCTTCAAGGCATGCACATACTCCTCCTCTCGAGTCAGGAAATGGCGTCGGCTCTTATCCCCCCATGCGGTGGCAGACATCTCCTTGGCAAGCTTCAATCTGAGTCAAGGATTGAACGTGTAAGAAGCTGACGGGAAGCCTCGGTGAACAACCGACTTTCGCGATAGATAGCAACGCACTTGGATTGCAGCTGATCCTTTCCCCCGTTCAGGACATACGACAGCTCCGCCACGTCGAATGTTGCAGCCTTGCGCTCTGCAGAGATGTCGTCGGAGGGGTGGACGGCATTTTTCAGGACGACGCTAGTGCTTGCTGCCTGAAGCTGGCTGCTCCTGTCTCGGCTATCGTTCTGCATTTCTATAAAGTTGTGGTAGGCAACTCCTGTGTTCTATATCTTGTAGCACCGGCAGTAACCTTATGATAATTTAGCCTCGTCACACAACCTACTTTCAGATAAGTGGACACAAGGTCATTCCCTGGTCATCAATTCATCATCAATATTCGTCCAGTACTTTTTCCAGTGGGGTTTACCGGGGTATGCCCACCCTCTGGGTGGGCAGCGAGGCGTTTTGTCTGCCCCTAATACTTTGGATGGCTGTCAGTCCGCTACACACTTACACCCTGGTTTAAGTGGGCACTGCGAAATCCCTGACACATGCTGCTAGTACAATTAGATAACATACACCAAATAATTCCTAAATGTCCTGGTGTGGTTCCGTGTCAGACTCATGCAATCAGGCCGCATTTTCAAATTATCACTCTCTGTAACGATCTGGATAAACTTTCAAGGCCGCTCACTTCTCTGGATCTTTTAGTCTCAAAGATAAGAACGCTGCACTCTTGGATCCATCACTTTCAAACTCATTAACAGCACAACACAGTAGCTTCCATTGCCCCCGCCATGCATGCCTCGCCCATGTGCGTCCCCCGTGACAAAATGGCCGTGGGATCTGTCACACTGCCCGACTATCCCTTTCTGCCTCGCAGCCATCTGCTTTTGACGAGTCCGGACTGAATTTATATTGATGGTTCCGCATTGAATCAACACTTTCTGCTGCGGGGCTTGAGCAATGGAATCGCGGCTACCCGGGTGGGTAGTGAGTTCTGGCAACCATTGAGCGGCCATTCAGGCAATGTATAGAGCATGTGGGGCAAGGGTGGTGGAGGGCAGAGGGGCAGTGCTCCGAGTGTAAGTCCTCCAAGAGGCAGTGCAAACATAGCATGGAATGGGCTGATTGGCTGAACACATTACAAGGAGGTTTAGGCCGTTGCATACCAGCTGGGCCCTGCTGAACGCTTGGCCACGTGGGGCCGGTAGGGGATGAGCAAGATCAATTCTAGCTACCATGCACAGCCAGGACCATGATGCAGCCAGGCCACCCTCCTGTGTGAGGGCAACAGGAACATGGAGGCCAGTGATCTAGGCACTGGGGGGGAGAGAGAGGATCGTTTGGCGGGTTCCAACCCACAACCTTTGGGTATAGATGCCACAAGGAGGTGCAAAGCGCTAATGAGAGGAGGCGAGGCCAAAGGTGAGAGGAATGGGGTTGACGATAAGACCAGAGGTACTAACGACATGGACGAAGGGGGACAGGTCCAAAAGAGGCATGTGCAACCGCTAGGCAATCGGTGCAGACAAGGCCCATGAGCAACGGGTGAGAAAAGGGGGATGCGGAGCGGTGCCAGACCCAGGCTAGACTGAAACAAGCGCCAGCCAGCCATTCAGAGAAGAGAGACGTACCGGTTCTGACTCTGTTGGGCTCTCTTGAAGGTGAGGGTACCGGTATCTGAGAAGGCAGTGTCATTGATGGGGCTGAGTTCAACGATGTCGATGAGACATTATGGGCCAGGGGGGCACTGGTTCTCGCTTGCTGCCTAAGTGTATATAGTGCTTGCACCCCGGTTTATTGGCACATGTCCCATGCATCAGATGTGATGCTCTGTTGGGCTGTAAACTTCACATGGGCTAGGACCGGCAGAATTCACACTACCCAGTACCCAACTACCCACACAGCAGGGTGACCCCTTTCAATGAGATTACCTCAATCGAGTTGGGTTAATGCAAATCATGTACGGTAGCTCCTACTGAGGTTCTACAGGTCTTGTCTTAGCCTCACTCACCTAGCTCTGCAGGAAGCAGCCTTCAATGGCATGGCCTGGGTTTTGGACTGCTGCTTCCTACCAGCTTTCAATTCCTTATGGTTTCCAAGGGGGGTCGGGCTCCACCCGGGTTGATTTGCAGTCTCTTTGAACTCTTTCTTACACAAGGTATGAATCGTACGATCCAGGTGCTCAGCAGGGCCCAGGCTGTGCATGGTAGCTGGACTTGAGCTCAGTAATTCCCTACCAGCCCCATGCGGCTGAGCGTTCAGCAGGGCCCAGCGGGTTTGCACCGTTCTAAACATTCCTTACCAGCCCCACGTGGCGGAGCGTTTAAAAGGGCGCAGCAGGTATGCACCAATATAATTATGTGTACATGTCCCCAGCCCAGAGCTACACCAGGGTGGGCTAGATCGGCGACTCTGTTTGTGTGGGGTTCACAAGGGTTTGCCTGCATTGGGTCAGGCCACGATTTTCCATAAGCCTAGCATTTGGTGCGTGAGATTTGCCCTCTGAGTTGCCCCACCCTTGCACGTTTGCAATGGTTTAGCGGTTGGCTAGGGTGTTGTGACTGCGGGGTTTCTCCTCCCGACCTTTTTACTTCCTTCGAGATCTGCCAGGGTCTCTTTCTTGGCTGGTGGATCCTCCTCCTACTGGTGCGGGTCATGCAGAGTTGGGATTTGTTAAAGTGGTGCCATTCAAGATCTTAGCCCGCAGGGACGCAGAGCACTGCTGCCACTGCAGCATCGTCGACCAGCAGCCTGGCCAGACTGTGGGTTGGTCAGCACTGAACAACTGAAGTCGCTGTAAATGTAGTCCCTGTGGAGAAAGATGCTGACGGTCACATTCAAATATGAGTGACTGGGACTCAATTAATTTTCTCAGCAGGTACGCATGGGATACAGTGCAAATACAAACGCACGTTCTTGCCAACGTCTTACAGGCATCATCAGTTTCGATTAACCATCGTTGCCTCATGAATCACGATTTATCGTGCCTTAAAATAACCACTGACCGATCATCACTAAAACTCTTTCTATGAGAGAGAGGTTTGCTATCTTGGGTTGGCCAGCACACTAACTCGTATCTCCCCCAAATTTTAGCAGGGCAGGCCGCAGGTAACCCAGGGCGATGAGCACCGCATCCTCGGTCCGAATGGATTTGCTTCCTTGGTTTATGCAGACATTGAGGTACAAGTTGAAGTAGTCCTGGAAAGAGGTGGGACAAGACAATGGCATCAGGGGCACTTCAATCAGGAGGGGAGGGTGAAGGCGTGGGTTGGTTTTTGCGCATATCGGTTTACATGCACATGTCCCATACACCTTACGTGATGCTCCGCTGGACTGTAATTCAATAGATGGACGCTTGAAGATGGATACCAGCTTTCAACTTTTAACAAACCACGCAAACAAAACACCTTGGCATTATTGAACATGGCTGCAACGTCAATAGCTGGGTTTCATAAGGTCTCCAATCGGGAGTAAAGGCCGAAAATACGGGCTGTTTGAGATAGATACCAGCCTTTCAGATAAACCAAATCTAGAACCCACCTCGGGATTTTTGCTCTGCAGCGGCTCTTCTTGTTTCATGATCTCTTCAAGGCCCTTGTTTGCCCCGCCAAACAGCAGGAGTGCGTGGGAATAGCGGGGCAGGACGAGGTCAGCATGACCCCTCTCGATGCCTCTCCCTGGAGGCAAAGGTGACACACAGCAAGCAGATACTGAGGTGACATCATATTGCCCTCTAGCAAGCAGTTCATACTTTGACAACTGCCTGTAGTGTGGATGCTCAACTTGATCGGATAATGATTAAGCCTGAATGGCAACATAAAAAAACTAAAGGGGTTGTGCTGGCTCAGCAGAAATGTGGCCATTCAGCGAGACTGTACTGGAACTGAAGGAGCTGTGTGCAAACCTGAGGCAAAGGTGGCATGCGGAAGTGAAGTTCTTAGGTGACATCAAAATGCCAGCTGGTAAACCAGTCTCTAGTGTGACAACTACCTGTGACTGGAGGAAGTCGACAATCAACCAACCTAGATAACAAATTGGCCTCAATGAAAACATTACCACGATTCTCTGAGCTTTGTGCAGGTTTAGAGGTCATGCGGATTAGTAGGATGTGTGCCTGAGTGCCCTGGTATTTGTTTTTAAATGGCTTCCATACCGTACGGTAATCTTACTCTCATTTTAGCACCGTAGAAGCTCATAAGAGCTTCAACATTGAATTATTTAAATGCATACCAATGTGATACCAATTTGTTTTTTAATTCATTAGCCCCCTTCAAAGCCCCCCAAATAAATGCTTCGATTTTATTTGCCTCGTTTTCTGTCAGTTTCCTACTCAAAAGAAGCCAATATGTCATCAAAACGACAGTCAGTACAAAGCACAAGCCACCACTGCCGCAGTGTTAGTGCTGTGCGTTAGACCGCCTAAGCGCCCGGCATGCGCTGCTCATCTTGGCAGGCCACTCCCCCTCAGATTCCTCCCCTTCCTCATCAGCCTCGGAATGTATAAACTCAGACTCAACAACCTCAACATGCGCCACCTCTGCAGCCCTGCCCCTCCTCCTGCCAGTCCACGGAGGCCTGACCTGGCCCCTCTTTGCTACAGGCACTGTTCGGGGGGGGTCGGTGCTGAAGCCCCACCATCTCGGCCCTGCCCTCATCCCCGCCCTTGCCCTCGCTTTGCTGGTCGTCTTGATGAGCTTTTTGAACCACCCCGCTGCGCGCTAGCAAGCGATATTTTGTATGAAATGCGGCAGCAATATTACAACAATGGTTAATATCCCCTAGAAGGCAACCCATCTTTAGCGCCATTGCTATTCGTCAGCCCCCCAAAACGATGGGATACCGAAACTAGAGGGCGACTATGGTGCTTGAAAAAGGGACAGCAGCTGTGTAGGCCTTGGGCGCACCTGATGTCCCGATAGTGAGGTCGTATCCTGCCCGGAAGGGGCAGCCCTTGATCACCTCATGCAGGCTGGATGCGGGCCGCACCATGAAACCTGTGTACAGATCGTGTTTTACCCGGGGCGTGATGGCGGCCACAACCTGCGGGGAAGAGCAGCAAAAGGTGAAGCCTGTGTGCAGGGCAGGTTTCACCCAGAGACGAATGGCAAAAAAACCTACACCTGAGGGCAGCAGAAGGTAAAGCCTGTGTACAGGGCAGGTTTCACCCAGAGACTAATGGTAAAAAACCTGTGTCAGAGCAGCAGAAGGTAAAGCCTGTGCACTAGGCATGCTTTACCCGCCACAGCCTACGCGACAGGGCAGCGAGAGGTAGACCACAGGACAGAGGCCTATGAGATGCCATAGCAATGGCTTGAAACTGCTTGTCATGAAGGGCTGGGCAATAGATGTGCCTGGGACCCTAGCACCCTACAGCTTACTTAAAGACAACAGTGGCCAGATGACAGGAGAGTGCCATTCCCCAATGATAGACATGAGAGCTGGTGAATGCAAGGCTGCGGCAGATAAGCAGAGGACTTCATGCAAGGAGGGCAAGTGAAGAGACGAACCTCCCTGAAGACTGTCTTTTCTTTAATATCTCGTACCGTATACCGTTAAACCGGGTAGACTTTCTGTAGACTTTGCTCAAAAATAGTTAATCATTGGGGTGTGCGGACCTGGATGCGCGCTAATATTAATTCAAAAATCGCCGCTGCGCGGATTGTCCGTCAGGTGCCCAAAGGTTACACTTCTTCATGCTTTTTGTACCGGTAACTGGATTATGGATGTCAGCATTAGGTGTAGTAGGTTAAGCTTTACACCTTCGTACTTATGACTTCGTTTCACAAGAAATCCGTGCAGCAGAGGACCCTGAGTTCGAAACGTTTCATACAAAAAACATTCTTTTAAATGAAGGTATTCGTGCTTGGATGGCCGCTCAAGACCAACCTCATGAAAAACTTGTTTTCCAACAATTAGTTTGGGGTTGCGCGCTATGAATTAAAAATCGCAAATCTGTAAAAGTCGCGATCTATAGCGCGCGACAGCTCGTTTGACATCCGTTCATTGATCCTTACCTAGTCTGATCAAGTAGTCCAGTGTTTTAACTTCAAAACCGTGTACTGTCCTTCCTTACATCACATGAGGGTTTTGAATGAGTTTAATGTACTGGCTGAAGAGGCTGCGCGGACGGAAATTAAAAGTATCGTACCTGATGCGCGGCGTTAAATTGAATGATCTGCAAAACAAATCGCCGCTGCGCAGCGAATTTTTAAACTGTTTCTGGCTGCGCGGCAAATTTTAAAATTCAATTTGGGGGTGGGGCGCGGACCCTATCTGGTTTTACGGTAATAGGAGTCACCTTTTAGCATTGTTTACAGTGAATATGTTGGCCTTGTGGGATTCTGCAGTGCCTCCAACACAATTTGTCCTTACTTATTTGTCTGTTTCGAGATTTGTTGGGAAAGGGAGTACCATATTATTTGTGCCTGATGGATACCCGTAGATTTCATTTGTTTCCCCTCAGATATGCACTAATTATATATTTTAATGCTGCCCTAGAAGCAACAAATCATTTTATTAATGCTACCCACATCCTCATGTCAGGTTTGTTTATTTAATCCGTTCCCTTGGCACCGGAATTCGCCCAAGTCTAGCGTCATAATCTTCACTGAAGCCATGTACTACAACTAGCTCAACAACGACAATGAAGAGAGGAGCAGTCCTTGAAGAACGCTGAAGAGCATCCTAAGCCCTCCACCAGTGGACCTGTTATCGGTACAGCATGCAAGCGGCCCCAATTTCTCCTCGCAGTCTCATTAAAATATCAGCACCCCTCACCATTCCCTAACCCCAGATAATATTAAATTGTTTTCCCTTTGGAAATAAACCTCGCCCCGAAACAACATTAATTATGAGGGAAGAAAAATGAAAAATTACAAAAGCGTATGCAGCGCTGTATGCACGTGTGACGCGCACGCAGGTTCAGATTTCAGACTGTCACAGTCTGTAGTCCCCTAAACTCCAATTTGTTTTTAGTCGGTGACTCACAGATTAAAAATAAATTGGAGTTCAGGGTAATACATTCCCGTGCACATTTTTGAGCTGGGTGTACCAGTAAGGGGAACAAGGATTCAGATTTTAGCTTTATACAGGTCATGATGGCGCATGGCACCTGGCTGGGTCCGCAAATAGCATGCGTGCACCCGCAAGAAGGCATGCAGAGGTTCTGCATGCCCTGATCCGAGTGTTTGCAGGCTACGTTAGGGTTCTGCGGCAGGACTACGACACACCTACTCGACATGACTTACCTCAGCTACAATCATGGTCTCGCTGAACTCAGGCACGAATTTTGTCGTGGGGGCGTCCCCTAGGAAAGCCGTCACGCGAGCAGATTCGGGCAGATGCACTGGCACGTATGCCATGCGGTCCAGCCCAATGTCGATGAACGAGTTCCCATGCTGGCCCTCTCCTGCGCTCGCACTGCTCTTAAGGACGACACCCTCGCGGTACGGCATCCAATCGGTTTGATTCAGGTGATGAGGCGCCCCGATGGGGCCCAGGTGCTGCAATGCTGATGCCCATGCAGCGTCCATAGGGCACAGCAGCGTCCGCAGATAGGGTGGCGTCTCTAGGAACTGCAGGGCCATGGAGAGGAACGCGGATCCGTCCCCTTGCTCGTTGTCGTCATACACGACGACTTCGTCGAAACGCCCCGACACTGCTGCACGCGCAATTGTACCGGCAACTGCGGCAGCAGCATCTATTCTTTCCAGACTTCCAACAATTGATCCGGGTACAGCGAGAGATACCGTCCAGTTCCTCCCTCGTGAGCCCCCTGACGGCTCCACTTGCGGCCCGCTGCCAGACTGATCCTTCTTCCTCTTCTTGTCTACATTTTTATCGGACATTGCTGATGGGTTGTTCTCTACTAAAGAGCGAAACGTGAAGACAAATTTTCATTGAAAATGTGTGGACGACTTGCTCACACTTTCGGGTGGGCCTGGTCATGACCTGCGGGCATCGGGCATGACCTGGGGACGGGCCAGTGATGGGTCCCGAGGTGACGCCTAGGCCCATATAAGCACATATAGCCCTAGCCATACCTTAGCTTACAACGGGTGAGCATCAGACAAACTTATCAGGATCGTACCGGTAATTCAATGACATTGCATCTCTCAGAAGGCTCCATGCTAAAGAGAACAAGAATTGTAGGTACGGTACGGTGTTGGTAGCTGTGCTGATATATTTCTCTGAATACTGAGAGGCATTAGGCATGCTTGCCTAACGTACGTCCTAGTTTGGACGTGCCTGCGTGTTAATGACGTTACACCTCTGGGCCATGCTGAACTGAAGCTCGGCCACGTCGGCAAACAAAAAGCCAGCTAGGAAATTCAAGGGAGAAGGCACAAGAGGAAAGAAGGGACAGTAAGTTTACCCACCCACTGTGCCTACGTGTGCAACCTAGACAGGGCCGTGCTGGTGTTCAAGTTCTTGGGCATCATTCGGCATGAATGCGGCAGCATGAGGTAGGTCATGCAAGTTAGAGAAGCTCCTCTGGCTGCTGCATTGCAACACCTTCGCCACATGGCCAGGGGTGCATCTAAGGCACCATCTGCCTACTGGCGTTCAATTGGCAACTTCATATGCAGGGCCCACTATGAATGCATGACCAACTACGGAGACGTGGTGTCAGCCACCTGCAACCTCCAGCCACGGTAACGCCCCAAGAGCAGGAGGCAGTCCTCCCTGCTTCAGCTCCTGCACCAGGCTGCAGGGCTACATGCATCCATCGCCAGCTGAGGATCATGAATTCATGAGGGAGCTGCAGATCTAGCCATTACTGCAAGACTAACAGCAGCCCGTGCTCTGCTTCTACAAATCAAGGATGGCACCGTAAGACAGTCCATCGATGGTGCCAGCCATAGCAGCTGGCATGCAGCTTGGGGTCAGACAGTGCAGGGGTGGGATGGGGAGTCCTGAGAGAGCCGTAGCTCCAGCCACTACAGCAAGACTGGTGGACCCATATCTTCCGCTTCTACAATGCAGCGGTGGCCCCGGATGCACAGCAATACAGCCCTCTCATGGCTCCAGCCATGGCACCAAATATGCAGCTTGCAATCAGCCAGGGCACTGGCGGCCGCACCTGGTGCTCTGCTGGGTGCATTAGAGGAGCTGGAGCGGGAGACAGCCACCCCCACCTTGTGCGAGGCAACAGCTGCCCTGCAGCGCCTACCCGTCACAGAGGTGTTGGCGCTGGTTGACGCAGCCTACGAGCAAGCACGGCTGGACGCAAGCGGCGGTGGGGACCCCAGGGACCCTACCACCAAGCATAGATCTGCGGCGACCTACCGCGCCTGGTTCCAGTCCACGGCGGGTGCCGTGCTGGCGCAAGCCAAGAGCCGCACTACCCAGAGGGAGTGTGCTTGTGTTCTCATAAATTTCAGCTGCGAGAGGCACGCTGCTGCCAGCGGTGTTGGGCACGGGGGGATAGCGAGCAGGTGGAGGATGCGCTACATGTGTGCTTCCAGTGCCCTAGTGTGAGCATTTATGGGAGCGGGGGTGGGCAGGTCCTCTGGGCGTTGCCACTAGCTTCCACCAGCTGTACCAGGCTGAGCAGGGGTGGGATGCACTTGCTTTTGTGGACTGTGCTGTGGGCATTGTTGAGGGATAGTCTCTACGGATTCTGAGGCGCCGGTGTCGTTTGCCTTTCCGGCCTTCTCTTTTGGTCCTTTTTTGTAGAGGCTTTGTTGAGGACTAGTCTCTAGTGGAACTCAAGTGTCGGACTTGGTCTTCTTTGCCTCCCCGGCCTCTCCTTTTGTTCCTTTCCATCTTAATTTCTTATTTTCTCTCTTCTGAACAATTGGGCGCCCACGTGGCTGAGCTTTGAGCGGGCCCAGAGGTGTAACGTTATTGACAAACCAAAACCGTACAGACTGCCAATCCGGTACACCACCCCGGGACACCCCCAAGCACTTTCCTACTTGTCACATGAGACTACCGTCTTTGTGACAGAAGCGTAAATGCCGAGATTTCCGTCCCGGAGCCCCAACTTTGCGGGGCTACCGTGGCCACCTTCAGTTGTATTAAGTTTCTGCCATCAAATCTCCCTATGCGTTGTCATGGGAGATTTTCTGGGCTTTCCCGTACATGATAAAGGGCTTACCGGGGGCCTCACCCCGGCCGCTTTACTCTTGACTTCACTTTATTACTCAAGATGACAATACAGTAATAAGCCATCGCAGAGCCAAGTACACTACTTGCGCTGAGCACCTCAAGTGCTCCCGCCTCCCAGCTCTTTATCTTGCCATTGTATCTCAGCCAAAGTTGCGAGCGCGCCAGCAATGCCGCAGCCAGCAAAAGCTCCGAGCAACACCAGCAGTGTGCCGCCCATAGCATAAGCAGGTAGCCCAGCCTCACTTAACAAAGCTACTACGGTCCGACGAGACCCAGGAGCCCCGGCATTCCCGCACCTTCGCGCAATCCGCGCGACCTACGGACTTGCCGGCACTTCCCGGTCCCCCCATCGGGCTCATAACAAGACCAGTCCCAGCCCACTGAACCGGGCTGCGGACTCTTGGTGAGCCTTAAACAAAGAAATCACCTCAGCAAGATTGGGGGAGAGACTTCCGCAACCTGGGCCCAAAGCCGCGCCGTGCATTGGGACCTCTGCCCCACGCGACGTCCGTGGGCCTTTCAACGCCTCCCTAATCCGGAGTCTATGTTGTCAGCTTCCAAAGATTGGCCCTCATATCACGTTAACGGGTTTAAGGCGCATTTGTGACAGAAACGTAAACGCCGAGATTTCCGGCCCGTAGCCCCGACTTTGCGGGGTTACTTGCCACCTCAGTTTTTTTTTGCCTTCTTGGGGAATAGGCTTGAGTGGGGCAAGGTTTACTTCGGGCTGCCTTTTCCTTTGGGGGGAGGGTAGTTATTTCCTTTGTTTTCTTCTCCTTCTTTCCCTGTTAACTTCAGTTTATTTTCTTCCAACGGGACAGTTGGGTGCCCACGCGGCCGAGCCTTTTTGAGCAGGGCCCAGAGGTGTAATGTCATTGACTTGCCAGTTGCCACCTCAAGTTGTATTACGTAACTCCCACGAAATCTCTTTATTCATTGTCATGGGAGATTTCTGAGCTTTCTCGTACATAATAAAGGGCTTGTCGGGGACCTTGTGCATGGCCGCTTTCCTCTTGACTTCACTTTATTCCTCAAGAGGCCAATACAATAATTGTAATAAGCTATCGCACATTAGCTAGTGCTCTTGGCTCTGCAACATCTTATTAAAAATACTGTTTTGTCCTCTTGAGGAATAAAGTGAAATCATGAGGAAAGCGGAGGTAAGGTCTTTGGCTAGCCCTTTATTCTGTACGGGAAAACCTAGAAAATCGCCCATGACAATGCGGAGGGAGATTTCATGGTAGAAACCGAAGTACGGACAACCCGAGGTTATGAGTAGCCTGGCCTCTCTAAGGCCTCCCCTTCCAGTTGTGAGTAGCTTTGGCCTCTCTAAGGCCTTTCCCCTTCTATCACGTTTGCGGGTTCAAGGCGTGACATACTCGTCCAGTCGACCGGCAGGTACTGGATGGCATGATGGTGCCTTCGACCATTATAGCGCGCTATACCAGATTGGAGCGTGAAAGGCACACCAAATGGCTAATGCCCATCGGCGCTTAAGCCGCGCCTTTTTAGCATATGACCCAGAGGTGTTATGTCATTGACCTTGTGCGGTGAACTGCTGGGTACACGGAAAGGGGCTGGAATTGAGAGCAGCCGTCTCTAAACTGCACTAGGTAGCGATTGACTTGTAGCCCCAACCCGACAACCCGTCACAGAGATGCTGGCCCTAGTCGACGCAGCCTACAAGCAGGCGCAGCTGGACCTGTCCGTCCTGGGGGGATCTCAGGGACCCCCCAAGACAACAGGGCTGCTGCAACCCACCGCATTTGGTTTAGAACGGTGCATACCCACTGGGCCCTGCTCAACGCTCGGCCGCTAAGGGCTGGTAGGGGATGAGCAAGTTCATTTCTAGCTACCAAGCTCAGTCAGGTCCATGGAGCAATTGTCACGACGTATGACTGCACCGTGCGTTTGACTGCGCCAACTGCTTTTTCGGTTGGAAGTTGTGGGAACCTGTACAAGTGTGTTTGCCGTCTTAGAGGATCCCGAACTGGGTCCTTTACTTTTTCTTTCTTACTTGATTTCACGGCCTTTAATAGACTCTTAACGTTTCCAGCTATTGTTCTTGAATATCGATCTGCAAGTTAATCGTCAATCAAAGTCTTACTAAGGGGAAACTGGCAGAGCAGCTAGGCCAACAGCGACCCTATAAGCATCAACAAGTCTCCTGATACTAAGCTGGCAGAGCATCTAGGCCAACAGTCGACTATCTGCAGCAATTAGAGTTATTCCTGCCTCTTAACAAGGCATATCTCCAGCCCTACAGCTGGATATTACCACCAACCAACCATCACATCTCCAACCTACAGCCTTTCCTTTGGCTCCAAGTCGACCATCTGATTTATCAGAGATATCTTCAGTCACCAGAAGTCGCCAAGCAAGCGACTCATCACAGCAGATCAACGGCCACATTCGCCCAAGGTCATCCTAGGAAGTCTATAAGTACCTCAAGAGTCGAGGCTTTACGAGATCCTGTCAACAGTATCGAAGAAGTCCAGGTGAAGTAGCAAGAGCTATCACCTGTTATCGTGCTGAGTTCACTGAGTTACAGCAGTGGATCGAGAAGCTCCTACTATAACCTCTGTAAGAGTTTATTAGTACTTGTTTAATGTCTTGTGTTCTTTTCGCTTGGTGCACCCATTCCTTAGGGTGCACCTCTGTGCCGCGACACAATCATTTCACCCACATGTGTTTAGAACGGTGCATACCCGCTGGTGTGAGGGGAGCATGAACATGTAACCCGGCGATCTAGACCACGCCTGGCATCCGCCCACGGTGGATGCGCGCGGTCGCATGCCAGGAGTTGCACCAGCCAGACGGTGTGCGCTCACGTGCGCAAGAACTTCAGGTTGCGGCTCAGCGCTTTCAACAAGGCCGACACTAGAAGACGGCTCAGCGGTCAGCGGTATGAGGCTCGCTGCTGCCAAGGATGTCTGGGAAAGGGGAGAAGGCGAGCATGCGGAGGATGTGTTACATGCTCGCTTCCTTACTTGTTGAGATGGTCGTTTCCTTATTTTCTCGTCTGCTCCTTTCTGGGGCGTAAAAGGCACACTGGGCTTCGAAGGCAAAAACAGTAAGACTGGGCATAAACCCATTGAATCAGTCAGCATCAATCAGCACAACACGTGTATGAAGAGAGATAAGTAAATACATCAATACCAGTCAGTGGTAGCAGGACCGAATACACAGGTATGGATCTGGACGGGTTGGGGATTTCTCAGACTTCCTTTCCTTTGGAGGCCGGTCTTTTCCTTCTCCGTTTTCTGTTAGTTCCTTTCTTTTCTGCTCGCCTTTAGTTTCCTTCCACCCTGACCAGGCGATCAGGGGCCCTCGCGGCAGACCCTTTTCAGCATGGCCCACAGGTGTTACTGTCACGAGGTAGCAGTGAACTGGAAGTATCAATGCGCACCGAAGACACTGAAAGGTATGGTCTCCTTTTGTCATAAAGGAAACTTCCCGCATGACAAACAATGTAAATAATTAGTACCAACCGATAAACTGCTGCCTTTTAATCATGAGCTCATGAGCAGTCTACTTTCATGGTGCTTCGTCGAAGCTTTACCTACAACCCGGTCCACACCAGGAGGGGCTAGGGGCAGCAAGCTCTGCCGTTTTGGCCACCCGCAGAAGGTCGGTCAAGGCTTGGTCCGAGCTGGCCCAGGTGTGGCTGCCTGGTTGTCCATCAAAGGGGGTCTGGCGCGCACTTGAACACACCCAGCCCATAATTAAGTTGTGACCACATCCAGGTCATACCGATTGGCCCCCACCGGGCACAATTGGGGTGGGCGAAGAGCTGGGCTGCCCACTCATTACTCTCAGCCCATCACCAATTTGTGGCACGCATGTAGCCTCAAGACACCGAAACTGCCCACTCATCACCCGCCCAGTCTTACCCCCTGTGGGTCCAGCATTTTGCAATTTGGGCTTGACTGCCTGGCTGCACTGGGCTCTCAACCCCTCGCTGACCCAATCAACATGCTGCAGGGCTAGAGATTGAAGCTACCCACTCAGCCGCTCAGCGCTTTCCTGTGGGTCCCACAACCTGACGCGAATGGAGGAAAATCCGGAAATCCCTGATTTTCGGATTTTAAATCTGCTGCATGCATGTCAGGTTCGGAGGATGGGGTTTACTCTAGAAATCGCTATAAGATTGGAGATAAACCCACATGGACGATGACGGGCGTCTGATGATGGACGAGTTTGGTCCATCACGGGCTGCTGGGGCTGTCTTTGCTAGCCTAGACAAGTCAATGAGGAAGGAGGAACTGAAACTTTCGATGACGTTCCCGCCCCTGCCCCTGGAGAGTAGGGCATGTTTGCATACTGTCGTTCGGAACCATAGGAACTCTGATCGAAACTTGAGTATTTGACACGGTTTGCGGCTCGAAGAAGGCTGCGTACGTGATTACGGCTGCAACTGAGGGTTGGGGTTTGCCAGACGAAACATTATCGCTTCTCCACCTAAGCGACCGCACTCATAAAACATCATCAACACTTGTTGAAATGCAATCTCTAGCACTCAGCGCATGGACAGGGGGCGGCATAAATGTAACTTGAGGTCAAGCAGCATTTGAGGCAGACTCCTCCGTTGGCATGAGGCATGTGTTCTTAACCGGGCCTCCCTTCAAACATTCGAATACCGCTTCACTATCATGGTGCCAGCAGAGGGTGCCTCTGGCTGCTGCCAGAGGCATGCGGTTGCCAGTGCATGCCAGCAAAAATGGAGGCGGCTCCCCTTCCTCTTCCTCGGCGAAGGCACAGGCTTTGAGCGCTGATGCCTTGAATGCCTACAAAGCCTCAGAAGCATTTGATGGCTCTGAAGCCTTAAATGCCAACAGAGCCTCAGAGGCCTTTAATGACTTGGAAGCTTTCAAAGCTGCCACATGTTCGAAATCCATTGAGGGCATTGAGGCCCCGAAAGCTCCTACAGCGTCCAAAACCTCTAAAGGATTTGGAGCCATTCCATCAGATGTGCCGCTCCCAGCCCCACGGGAGGGTGGACCTCGAGCTGCCCATCGTTCTCCGGATGCCTATTACCTTTCGCTCCTCTCGGAATTATTTTCAAGGAAAGGGCTCACTCGGCGTGCTACTGCCTATCAGAGCTACGGGGAGGAGCTACCAGGCATGGCACGTGAAAGCAGGAGATTGAGAAGACTTAGCAGGAAGGGCAGCAGCGGCAGCAGCAGCAGCAGCAACAGCAGCGAAAAAGACAGCAGTGGCAGCAGCAGCAGCAGCCACAGCAGCAGCCGCAGCAAAAAAGGTAGCCGCGGCAGCAGTAGCAACAGTACATCCCCCTCAGAGACCCTTTCAGATGGGATTTGTGTCGGCGAAGGCACCAGCACCAGCACCAGCACCAGCAATGCCGACACCGACATTAGCCACAGCAGCAGCAGCAGTAGCAACATTGACGATAGCAGCAGCAGCAGCAGCAGCAGCAGCGGTAGCGGCAACGACAGCGTCCTCGATCAGATGCTGCGTCAGCACAAGCAGGGGGTATACTCGGAAGGGAAGGGCAAGCAGGTCGGCCGAGTCTTCGTTGCGAAGTCCACGTCAACCGCGCCCAGAGAGGGCATGCGGCAGTGGCAGGCGGTCTGCGTCAAGCCATGCGGTCCTGGGTGCATGGCGCATGGAGAGGGGACCATGCACCAAGGGTGGTGCGGATTCGAGGTGAGCGTCGACCGGACCAACTATGTGCCTTTCCTCCTTGATTGTCTTCCGCGTTTGGAGGAGGATGTGCGTTATGCGTTTGGAGGAGGATGTGAGTCCTGCACACCTCCGCCTCCAAGTGGTTATTTTGCCACTTGTGCCAGTGTCTATTTGAGGATGTTTCACCTACAATCTAGCTACAGCCCTCTATAATCTGTTTGAAGGGAGTTGTGCGCACTGAAACGAATACTGTTGTGCCGGTATGCCAACTCTGTGTGCACCCCCTGCTCTGGGAGGAAGGATGGCCAATGCGGCGGCGGTGAAGTAATTAACGTAGATTTGGTGAGCCTTCCCTCGCGTTTGTATGAATTATTTATACAAGGCTTACCTCGGTCAGGAAATGGACAGAAACTCCAGCAGAAACTCTCATTTTGCAACTGAAAGTGGCGTTGACAATCAAGAATGAGTATGTGTAATGAATCCCTCACCCCTAAAGAACGATAATTGTGAGGGAAGGCAATTCAAATCCAGGGTAGTCCTGGTAAGCATTATCCCTGGATCAGAGAGATGCGTCACACCTTCAGGACACGGCAGCTTATGCCTCCTCTCACACACTGCACCAGCTCAGGAACGACGGGGTGCCTCTGACACTGGCAGCTTCCATGCCAGCGCCTGGTCAGCGCCCCTCGACGCCACCCCTTAAATGCTGCTCAGCGACAGCAGCGTGCGTCTGATCCTTGCAGCTTTCACGTCAGCGCCCCTCAGTGCACCCCTCCTACACTGCTGCAATTCTGTGTGACAGCAGCGTGCATCTGAAGCTTGCAGCTTTCACGTCAGTGCCCCATCAGCTCAGTGCCACCCCTCAAATGCTGCTGCTAGTCTGTGACAGCGGCGTGCCTCAAATCCTTGCTGCTTTCATGTGAGCGCCACATCAGCGCAATGTCAGCAGGAAACCAAACAATCCGGCTTGGTTTCCTGATGATCGCCCTGTCAGCGCCCTATCAACGCCCTGCCAGGGCCCTGTCAGGGTCCTGTCAGCGCCCCATCAGCGCCCTGTCAGTGTCCAATCAGCGTCCCGTCAGTGCCCTGCCAGGGCCCTGTCGGCGCCATATCAACGCCCTGTCAGTGCCCCATCAGCGCCCAGTCAGCGCTCTGTCAGTCCCTACCAGCCCCCCATCAGGGTCCCAAATCATCTCGTCACGCCCCAAACACGAACACCCCATCACGGCTCACACAGGCATGCCCCCTTTCACCCTGTACACGTTCGTCCCGTAACGCCCTAGACCCTGTCCCACCCTCCTGGACAGGTGAAGCTGCCAGCTGGTGGCACGGCGGCACTCCTGCAAATGGAAGTTTACGACTTGCAAAAACATCACAGGGGCGCTGGTGAAGAGACTGTTGGCGGGAAGCGGTTCGATCTGCCGGGGCATTTTGAAGCTCTGCTCGTCGAGGTATGTGATCTCCTGATCTCTCTCATTCAATGATTTTGCTATTTAGTAAATACGTAGAGGCATGAAACAACGAATCTCCGGAATTGATTGATTTTGTGTGTGTGCATTGCAAAGCAGCCCCTGATAGCTAAGATTGAGCTGCATTGCATTTGATTCGCCCTGCAACAAGCTGTGGTGGCGAGTGTTGCAGTGTTTCGTTTAGTGGACACCAGACCACCCGTAGGGGGCCGCCGGGCGGCCACCACTGGGCCGATTGGGACCAAATCTTGACCGATCTTTGGCTGGTAGCCTGAGCAGCAGGTCTTGCTGCCCCCGGCCCCCACGGCCGTGGGCCGTCATGTAGCTGAATTATAGCTGAAGCGCGCTGAAAGAAACTCTGATGCTTGGTGGCAGGATGTTGCGGACCTCCCCAAGGCGGTGGAGTGGCTGCGCAGCTCTATCAACCCTCCGAATGGAGATGGCCTCCTCAGCATTGACCTGGAATGGTAAGATTGCCTGTTTACCCCGGTTTCAAATATTGGGCCAATCGTCACGCAACATTGCAACAGTGATTTTAGGGTTCAGGGTTTAGCCGCACACGTAGCCAGATGCTTGGCTTGTCAGTGCTGCAGCGAAACGGGTGCCTTCCTTAATCCATGCCTCAGGCTGTATATCTTTCTTTTTTAGGGGTCATGTCAGAGATTCATCTTTATTTTGATCAACCTTCGTTCCTGTTTTTATTTGCATCAGGGTTAGGGTTTAGGGTTTGCATCAGACCACCTTCGGTAGATCGCTGGGCAGTCTACCCAGGCACCACTGGCCCAATGGGGACCATACCTTGTCCAGTCTGCGGCTGGGGGCTGGGGGCTGCGGCTGGGGGCCCAAGCAGGGGCTTGCTGCACCTGGCCCTATAAGGTGTAGGTCTGCGGCTGGGCGCCCAAGCAGGGGCTTGCTGCACCTAGCCCTATTAGGTGTAGGTCTGCGGCTGGGGGCCCAAGCTGGGGCTTGGCCGCGGTTTAGGTCTGTGGCTGGGGGCCCAAGCAGCAGGGCTTGCTGCACCAGGCCCTATCATGTATAGGCTTGGAACTCCCACTGTTGCATGTGACTGCTGCGTTGCCTTATGGTACGTAGTTGTGTGCCATGACTTATAAGGCACCCTTTCATCACACAGCATGCACCCTGCCACGAAGCAAGGCCACCATGATTGCACGTTGCAGCTGCATCGCCTGAGGTTGTATTTCCTCCTCTTGCAGGAGGCCGGAACATGTGAAGAACGAAAGGAACAGGTCAGTTGCTTTGACAGAGTTAACGCAACTGTCTCACAGCCTTACAGTAGCAGGCTGTTTAGGAGGCCAATGGGGTGTACACAAAGGGTTTAGCCAGATGGACTGAAGGAAAGGACACTTCATATTTACCGGCATGCCAGAGATACAAATATTGTGTACACTACTGGTAACAACACAGATACAGATACACTACTGGTAACAACACTGTTGATTTCAGGGTGCTTCCGCTGAAATTTAGCTGCATCACGGCCTACGGGAGGGAGGGGCTTGGTGCAGCAAGCCCTGCTGCTTGTCTGGTTGAGATTAAGTCCCCGTCGGCCTAGTAATGGCCGCCGGGAAATCTTCCCAAGGGGTCTATCTTCGGTGGAGGAGCCGCGGCGTAACCTCCTCAAGCTCCAAGCTCCGCTTTAAAATTACTATATTTTCCACACTTCCTGTGCAGGTTGGCACTGGTGCAGCTGGCCACTGGCTCCAGATGCTTACTTGTCCATTTGGCGCGCATGGGCCCGGACCTGTCTGCAGGTAACATAGCAGCTTGCTCGTTCCTTTAGCCGCATGTGCACCGACCTGTCAGCTGGTGACATAAGCAGAAACAGTCAGGACCAGTGTGCAGGGTATGCTGCCTATCAAGAAGACAGGAACATGCTCCTCCGTCCTGATGGTGGTTTATTCTCTTCTTCTAATAAGGAATAATCTTTACCGAAGATGGATTATGAAGGATCGTTATTGAAGATACATTGTGAGGATTTGCACTATTTTTTTAATTCTGAGGAGTAACATACCGGTACTGTGGTATGAGTACAAAGCTGACATGGCGCGCTCCCGACTGCGGCCCTCACTCGACATTGAATCCCACCACTATGGTAAAAAGTTACGGTTGGCCTTAAGATGAAGCCACAAATATTTTATGGTTCTTCAGTCAACATTATACTGTTTTACAGTGTGTTACACCGTTTATGTGACGCCTGTGTCCCTTACACGATGACAGGGCCCAACAATGGCTCTTATGCCTTTACCTGCTGCCTCAAACATTCACTGCAACTGTGTCTGTATCTCCTCTTTGTAGCAGCCTGCACACCTGGTGCCGATGTTCTTCTATAGCACGTGTGTTCTCAAAGAGCACCGCCTCGCTCTGTACTGTCTCTGCCTCCTTGGGATTGCATCATTTATGGCACAGTCCAGATGTACATCACATGTGCATCAGTATTCCATCTCAGACCTATGTTACAGGAACGCTACACTCTTTGACGCGTGCTCCTCTCTATTGGTCCCACAGGCGATCTGACTCCTCTCTCTCAGCTGCAACAGTGTCCGTATCTCCTACTCTTTGACGCGTGCTCTTCCCTATGGGTCCCACAGGCGACCTGACTCCTCTCTCTCAGCTGCTCATCGACCCAGCTGTGTCGGGGGTGGTGACTGCTGGCTGGAGTGCGATGGAGCAGTCTAAGGTGGAGGAGTCGCTCGGCATAACGAAGGATGACATCCCAAGGTCAGTGTTCATTTTGCCGGCTATGATCACAGTTTCTATGGGACGTCCCTTGACCGCCAATGTTCGCTTGGGGTCATACCTTGCCCGGCCCACAGGACACAGGCTCAAGCAGCTTGGCTGGCCAAGGATGGGCCTCTGGCCGGAGGCCAGGAGTTAGATTAACTGTACCTTAACTCTGGCTTTACTAGTTAACTGTAGCTTAACTGTACCTGAACTGTAGCCTCTTGAAATGAAACACTCGTTAAGTGGTGTAGAGGGGAGTGCCGGGTAAACAGATTTAATGACATCATGTCTTTTCATACTTGCTTGCTCTGGCTTTAATCCCAAAATGCATCCTCAGACGCTTGCCAGATACATATTTCGTCGGCTTTGCCAGTCTCGGCCATTCATGCCTTAGATGCTCGCCAAGCATGCTTCATCCAATGTCTGCCATTCATGTTTCTTCAGGTCTTTGCCAGACAGCCAGACATACTTCCTTAGGCTGTGCCAGCCTTGGTCACTTCATGCCTCAGATGCCTGCCATATGCTATTTGCGCCAGCTTTTGCCAGCCTTGGCCATTTTATGCCTTACTTGAATGCCAGACATTGCTGATTAGATGCTTTCCACACAATCACACATGCTTAATCAGATCTTCGTCGGACTGCAATACATGCTTCCTCAGCCTGCGCCCTTTCATGCTCCCTTTCATGCTCCTTTCATGCTTGCAGTATATGGGATACATGGTTCCTCAGCCTTGGATATAACATGTAGCCTCTTATGCCCCGTGCTCCATGCCCCATGCCCCATGCTCCATGCCAGCCTGCTGGACTTGCAAACTTTAGCAGCAGCAGCTGGCGCCGCCCGTGTCGGGCTGCAGAGCCTCGTTCAAGGTCTGCTGGGCTTGCCAAAGTGGCGGAAGAGCAAAACTGTCACGGTGAGATCAAGCAATCTCGTGCATTTGTGAATACTTGTCAAGCCCAGTGGAGAATTCAGAATGTAAGTTATATTCGACATTGCAAGCTGGATGGACAGGACTGACATGCTGACATGCTGTTGTACGGTCATGCGCTGCATGTGAGGTTGTTTTGTTATGTCTCCTGTCCTGTCATGGATGTCCGTCAAAACGATCGACTGACCGAGTTCCAGGAATCGGTGTGGTATTCAGGCATGCCAAGCACTGTTGGTTTGTTCCTCTTGGCTCCACTTCAGCTACAATCTGGCCGACGGACGACGGACGACGGTGTGTGTGTGTGTGTACTTTAGCCCAGTTGCTTAGGCCAGCAGCCGTTGCCCATCCCCAAGGTTGGGTCCCCATTAGCCCAGTGCCCCGGTGGAGGCCGCCTGGCCGCATCCGAATGTGGTCTGTTGTGCCGAAGAAAATCACCGCGGCCCTGTCTCTGATATCCGTCAACCCTTGCTTAACATAAACAATGAAAGTTGGTGCGAGCAAAGATAGCCCTCCTTGCAGCCTCTAGTGTGCTACGTAAAAATGCTGTCCTTGAAATATAGATGTGCAATTGTACGTTAAGCTGTGAAAATAAAGCTGTGCATGTAGCTGTGACCTGAATATAGCTGTGAAATACCGTACCGGTACCGTATAGCTGTGAAATACCGTACCGGTACCGTATAGCTGAGAAATAAAGCTATGATCTATGTATAGCTGAGAAGAACTGTACCGTAGATTTCATATACCGGTACCTTCCCTGGGGCGTGAAATTTTGTTTTTCTATGCTGCCCTCAGAGTAAACTTTCGTTCAGAACTCTCAATTTTCAAACGGACAATCGATAATTAGTTATTTCATGGATCCCTCAGCCCCAGACAATGTTAATTATCAGGGAAGGCAATGCAAGTCTAAAGTATAGCTGAGAAATATAGCTGTGATCTAAAACGCCATTCTTGTCGTTTGAACACTTGCAGCGGAGCAACTGGGAGTCCCCCCTGAGCTTGCAGATGATGAAGTATGCGATCCTGGACGGCTTCTTGCCTGGCATTCTGCTGAGGCAGCTCCGCTTCCTCCATTCGGTCCCTTTCAGGTAAGCAGGGGGGGAAGGTAAGCAGGGGAGCATTCAGGCAAGCAGGGGGTTGCATTCACGAAGGCCCTCCATAGAGGTCCCAACTCCCAAGTAGGGGGGGGGTCAAGCAGAGCAATGGCCATATGCCTTCGAATAAGATTTTTGTTGAGGTAGCTCCGCATCCTCCATTCGCTCCCTTTTAGGTAGGTAGGGGGGAGCGTTCCCGGTTTTCCCCAAACGCCGCTGCTTTGCCCAACTCTGTTTCGATCCGTGGCCGGGCCTGTATTCCTTTTTGGCCACATAGATTCCCCAACTCTGGCCCTTATTTCCCTCAATTACCTTATTGTGTTGGCTGTGCGAAAGGCCTGTAATAACTATTATCACTGTGATTCTGGTTCCCCAGTGTTAAGAAAGCAACAGGCCTGCAGCTCCTTGTCGCTGCACCCACTAGCACGTCTTTAGTCTCCTTTGGCGGGCGGCCGGGCGGCCATTGTTGGGCCGATGGGGAAAAACCTTTAATCAGCCTACCGCCGGTGCCCCCAAAACGTAGACCAGGTTGTGCGGTAGCTGATTTGTAGCTGAAGCTCCATAACATGAACAATGGCACCCTTGTACAGGTGTGACTGGTGCATGGGTCAGATGTACGGCAGCCTGGCTCCGTCGGTTAGGGAGAGCGCCTCTGCTATGGCTGACCATCTCAATGAGGACACTTCTCGCAAAACAAGGGAGCTTCTCCCAGCCAACGAGGTGATCAAGGTAAAGACATGCAGTGAGAGTTCCCTATGCACAACCGAGTGCATCGCCTGACAAATGTAAACAGCCATAAGCATACTTTCTTGTGGTAGGGGAGAACACCCATGGCTTGCCTCCTTGCCATGGATTGGGCTGTACCTAGATTTTCCTGACCCGGTTTAAGGAGGCCTTGATTGATTGTCTGTGCAGGAGGTATGTGAGCATTGCGGTCGAGGCTTGCCACCAAGTCACAACAAGAGTGCGGGCAAAGTAGAGCTCCATGCAGGGGAACGAAAGGGGTCATAGGCGCAAGCTCAAGCCCTTCCGACTTTCTGGCCAGGGGATAATATTGAATGAAGTCGGTGTCTTCCACTGTGTCAGTAAATGCCGGTGAATTGCTTTTAAAATTGGACATGTTCTTTACAAAGAGATGTTGTTTTGTCAGTGAGGGAGAAGAGGCATGTTTCTCTGCGGACCCAGTCCACTGATCACTTATTTTGGACTTTCGACCACCCTTGCACAGCGATCAGGCCCAACAAAAACGACCAGACAATTCATTTGTGTGTTGTGTTGCTGTCCTTCAATTGTTGAATTTGCTCTGATTTTTCTTGTACGGTATCGTATGGAATTTGTCATTACCAGTATGTTGATGACCTTTGGTGTGGGAAGCCTGGCCGGATTATGTCGGGAATTTCTCATTACATAAAGATATCAATCAATAATCATATCAATGCGGGACGAGCCTCGTCACTCTTATGAAGCAATTTCAGTGGCCTGACCAGCCACGGTATATAACAGAAGCTGCGTATTTGTACCATTGCTAGCATACGCAATTCAAGGGAAAGCAAGGATCCTGGACAATATGACATGTCGTCAGCTATTTCACAAGAAAAATGCCACTTCTCAAAGCATGCGTGAGTAAAAATATGTGTGGACTATGTACGTCATCAGGTATGAGCATGTGTGTACACATCATATAGTCCATAGCCAGGGAAGGGCAACAAGCCAGCGGCAACAACACTCTGCTTCCCTGATGGCCTGTGTCATTGTGATAGCATATTCATGGACACACTCCCAAACTAGGCTCAACCGGCAGCAGGCGCTGCTGACCATTATAAATAGAACCCTCAAGCGGAAATCATGAGGTGGCTGCAGCTGTTGTTTTCACATCACAGTGCACCCACAGCCGTGAGATGCTGGGGCATCCTGCATGGCCTTGACTTTGTTTCGGCTGACCTTCCCAACAGCCGAGCCTGCCTCAGCCAAGACACTGGATGCGACGTGAGGCTGCTTCGTTCCCTGCGCGGTGGACAGCTGGCTGCCTGTTTTTCCCGATGCACGTAGGACCTGCATGTCGACAGAGCAGTGGATGGCCTCCTCACAGACCGTGGCGTCTGAATCGGTCTCTGCAGCAGCCACGACCAGGCAGCCCTCCAGAGCTGCAGGCACAGGCACAGCACTAGACTGGCCTGGCAGGCCAGCCTGTGACATGGTGACGAAAGGCGAGACAATGCGTGGGACCTCTGCACTGGTTGGTAGGCCAGGTTCAGCTTCTGCGGCGATGGTGCACTCCTCTGCCTTGCTGGCCTCTGTGTCAGCTTCCTTGCTGTCGGCTCCATGGGAGCTCACTGGCACTACTGACAGCTCATCTCGTGAGGGGCAGTCAGGGTTGCACCCTTGGTTTGACTCCAGGGCGGCGAAGTCCTCCACGACAGATTCAGCCTGGGTCTGTAGGCCCTCGTTGATGTCGCCGTCTTGCGCATGCGCTGGACGTTCATGCTGCTGCTTTGGGACGAAACCTCCACCAATCCTTTGCAAGCCTTGGGGAGCATACGCTTTGAAACCGGGGTCGCGCCTGGTTCCTACGTGAATACAAAATTTGTCTCGAATTAGAATGTGTCATGCGAGAGAGGAGGAGCAGGGTCACTCCGTCAGCTGGGTAAGTTGTTCCAAGGCAAGATACCTGAAACCCAGCCTGGCTTCTGCTTGATACCCGGCATTATTTTAATGTGCGATTGAATGATTTGTGTATAATTCTGAGGAAAGAAGGAAGAAGCTGTATATTCACAGTCGTGGCGGGCGTCAAAGAATAACCGAAACCAGACCTGTGCTCCATCGTGTCACCCATCTTCCCACCCATGGACCACAGAGGACCACCGCAGAGGACCAGGCAGAGGTTAATGTCTCAGAAATAAGGCAGGGTGGCCTGGGTGGTGGCAAGGCAGGTCTCACAGCGAAAGCCTAGTCAACAAAATCGAATTCTCTCCGAGATCTGCTCGACCCAATTTTTCAATGGAAGACGATTTTCTTCAGGTACTGAAATATTTATGAAAAGAAATCATACCATCGTGTAACATCTAATGCTCCACTCCTACCAGACCATGTCGGATATCAGAGAGATGGTGGCCAAAACTGACCGAGGCACGCGCGTTCGTTTGAAATGCTGGATAGATAAACTTCAGGAGCCTGTGAGTAAAAACGCATGAGACACATGCTGCGCAATTGTCCTGAGTCCTGCCAGGCGTCTAGCCCTGGCGCCATGCGTGACAATGTCGGGGCCATGCACCCATGCTGCACTAGTGCGGTTCATTCCATCAGAACATCAAGGGTCTATCACAACTTTCCATGCAGTCTCGCTCACAACCTCTCCATACCCAGAATCAAAGGTTACCATTATCTTACTCGATCTTTCGCAGATCAACAATCCGGTGTGGAAACGGAACCGCGGCGCATACGCACGACTGCTGCTGAGCCAGCTCAGCTCTCGAGAGACCCTCGCGCCACCTTTCACCTCCCAGCCCCCGGGGGGCGCCTTGCCCACTCTTGCAGCGCACCTGACCTATCGTTTCTTGAGTTCTCCTCGAAGCCGCAGCACCTCCCCACTGCCTCGTGAGCCTGTTCAAACTGCTACTAAGCATGCGATGGCGGCAAAGCCTAGGCTCCACATGCCAGCCAACAGGTAAATCAAAACAACGCTTTGGTTGGACCCTATGCCCCTAAGTCTTATGTTGTGGGTGATTTCTCCCCATTTATAAGATAACTGCAGTTGCAACTCCCATAAATTTGACCATAAATTGAACACCATGAACATCCTTGGGGAACAGAAAGATAGAAAGAAAATGAGAGACAAAGGTACGTTGCATCCCAGTGCGGAGGGGCCACATCCGAGACGTCACCAGCTTGGTGCATCTTCATCATGAGTGCTCATCTTCATGTCCAGATCCATGTCCTTTCAGATCCTTCGCCCTGCACCAGGCCCTACGCATCTCAGGTTCGGATAGCTCATCTTGATTTCTCATCCCATCCATACATCCTCTGCTCCCTGCTGCCTCCAGAGAGCTTCGTGGCCAACAACCTGGAGGGCCTCAACAGCCTCGGGGCACCGCCAAAGCCGTGGTCAGTTTAGGGTTGAGGGTTTACACTGCTACACGTGCCTGATACTTAACGTAACCATGTTCGATTTCTGCATTAAAAAATAGCCAGGGCGGTAGAGACTGGGGCATAAAATAAGCTGAATGCGCCTGTGAGCTGCTCAAGCAGCAGAGAGAAGGTGCATGCATGGTGTCGTGGCTTGAGTTCCTTGTCGAGAGCAGGCGCATGCGTTTGGGGCTGAGTTAGCTGGTTGATTCTACTTGCCTCTCCCACTGAGCCATGGCTGATTCTACTTGCCTCTCCCACCCATTAATGGATTCCACTGATGCCTCTCCCGCTGGGCCACTGGCTGATCGCACTGATGCCTCTTCCACCCATCTCTCAGGAGCCCCAGTCGTCCCTCGCTGGGACTCCACCGATCCAACGGATCCCTGCCACATCCTCGAAAATCTCTGCTGTGATGGCTCACCTGATGTCCCATCAGTTTCAAACCTCCGCTGATACTGCTCCTGCCAATGCTGATGTGCACGGGGACAAGGAGTCCAGCCGACTGTCCTCCACCGACCCTGCTCTCAGAAGCGATCATTTGGGCGGCATCCCAGCGACAACCATTTTTTCTCCGTCCTCCCCTTTGAATTCAACCCAGGCAAGGCTTGGCGCCTCCACAGGCAGCGGACTAGGCGCCTCGACAAGCAATGGCTCCCAGCTGCCGCGTGTGGAGCTGGCGGAGCATGTGCCACTCAGTGCCGTCACCTCTCCCGAACTCGACGCAGGGTATCAACATGCTGCTGTGCTCAACTCAAGCCGCCGCGGAAGCGTGGGCTGGCTGGAGGAGCAGCAGCCAGCGGCGACGGGGCGCCCGACTGCCTCGCCTACAGGAGTTCAGGATGGTGGCGAAGTCCGCGACCGGCGAACTCTGCGGTTGCGGCTGCGACGCTTGGCTGAGACCACCGAGCAGCTGCGCACTCGGCAGCAGGAGGCAGGCCGCCAGCGTGCGGGTGAGGATGAGCGGGAGCTGCCCTCGGCTCGCTGGCACCCGGAGCACGCCGCTGCCTTCCAGGCGACGTCATGGTCTGCCCGGGTGGGCTCGAGAGAAACAACAACTACTGGCCCCGCCTCTGCCAGAGCTGCAGACACCACCCGCACGAGCCTGCCTCTGGCCTTGCGACGGCTGGTGTCCCCGATGCGGGGATTGCGGTCCTCTCCTGCTGCCCACCCGTCCGACAGCCTACAACCTGCTCGGTTTTCCTCACCTCTGCAGCCGCCGCCGCCGCAGCAGCAGCAGTCTTCTGGCGCTTGGGGGCTGCCGGTTCCTCTCCGGGTGGTCAGCCTGTCGCTTGACCGCGCTGGTCGCAGAAGGGACCTGGCAACGCCCAGGGACGGAGACCACTACCTGATGGAAGGCGGGGCGGGGCGGCGGTACATCTCTCCATCTCCGCTTGCGCCGTACAGTGGTCCTTGGCTTCGCTGGTCTCCTGCGGATCAGGAAGCGACTGCGGCACACTGGCAGCGGGTGGCGGGTCTGGGGGCAGGTATCCAGGTCAGGGGCACAGCCTCCATGGAGAACGTGTCTCGAGGTACCTCCCAGCAGCTACGCAGCAGCAGCGCCGCCCTGGCGATGCCGCCTGTAGCTGCCGGGGGCGTGAGCAGGCTTTCGGAGGTGCCAGCCAGCGACCGGCGTCGTAACCACGGCAGCGTCAGGTGGCAGGCCGCCCCGCCGAGCCTCCTCTCACCGCGCCCGACTCCTCTCGTCCGTTCCTCCCCCGCTGTCCGCCCAGTGAACATCATCAGCCCGTCCCGCTCCGTGGCCTCCGCAGCCTCCTTCTCGTTCGCAAGGCCTCACTCCTCCCAGCGCAGCCCTGGCCCCTCAACCCTCCGTTGCTCGCAGTCCCCCGATCGCATGCACGGCCACAACATCTCACCCGAGTCGCCGCGTAGGCAGGGTCCCTCAGGCCTCCCTCACAGCAGTCCGACTCTCTCACCCGTCATCAGAGCTGCTCCAGGGCACTCCCTGTCACCTGCCCCGCAGGCCTGGTCTGAGCAACTGCATGCTCCCGTCCATCCGTCCCTGGCGCCCCCGATGCCTCAGCGAGACCTGCCGCTGCTCTCCTCCGCGCAACGAGACGGACGATACGATCGGAGCTGGTCCCCTCGCACGACCATTCAGGAGCTGCCCGGGGGAGGAAACCCTGGCAGCAATAGCGGCAGCCCGCTCTCCTTTCGCGGTGTGCACAGAAGCCCGGGCAGAGGTAGGGACCAAGGAGGCCGTCCCGTCGGCCAGGCTGATCCTGGTGGGGGCACAGCAGAAACAGAAGCAGCAGCGTTCCTCAGACGCAGCAGCCCAGACCCAATGCGGTCTTGGAGACAGACGCCACGGGGGGTGATGGCTGTCAATGCCAAGGGCGCCTCAGCCAGTGGCGCTTTTAGGCAGGTCCCCGGCAGAGCCTCCGTCAGCAGCCCATTCGGCGGCTTGACGCATGGCGACGTTGAGCAGGAGATGGCGGCTTTCGAGGCCAACGTCTCGGCGCTGAGCAAGCGAATGGAGCAGCTATGGAAGCTACCCTGCATGTGGGGCAGGGCAGGCGCCGACGCGAGTGTGGGTGCGCGCACGGTGGATCTCGACCGGGGTGGCTCAGCGGCCTTTCTGGCCCGTGGAGGCGGCCGCGGCATCCTCCAGCTACGCCGCGCCTTCCTGCAGCTGCGTAACGCCATCTCGCTGGCCCGCACACGGCTCGGCCTCGGGAGCGCCGTAGCGCGGACTCAGCGGGGCCGCCGCGGCCGCGCAGTTACGCCGCTGCCCGCCTGGCGTCCCGGCGGCGTGCAGCCGCTCCCGTCGGCGCCCGCCAGGGCACGGTCTGCCTCGCCGTTCATGCGCAACGCCATACTTCAGTCGGTGGGCCGGGGCCGCGGGCGCGCTGCAACGGCGGAGGCAGCGGTTCAGGCGGTACTCCAGGAGCTTGAGGGCGAGGCTGCGGAGTTGGCCAGGGCCATGAGGCGCCTAGCCATGGCCGCCCCGATGCCTCCGCAACCCGCCACCTCTTGGACTGGCGGCACGGGGGGACGCACCCCGCTGAGCGGAAGCCTCTCTGATAGATCCTTGGGCGCGTTTACCTCAGAGGATACGGAGGCTGAGCTCATGTACGAGCAGCGGCAGCTCGTCGAGGAGGAGGTGCGGCGCGAAGCGGAGGATCTGATGCGGTCGGCGGTCTGGTCCTGCCAGAGAGAGCCCTCGGCGGCTGCGACGGAGGCTGACACAGCGGCGTCGGAGAGGGCTGCTTGGAACCCATTGTACAGGCTGCGTGGTGACAGCAGCGGTAGCTCCCCTTCGGCGACACTGAGCACGGCCCATGAGATGAGCGGTTACGAGCATGGATCCGGCGATGGCGTCAATACATTCACGGGCGGAAGCCCGATTTACGACCCCGCACCTGGCCAGGGTGTGACCCCGTTCACGGGCGGCAGCCCGATCCTTCCGCTTGATCTGTCCAGCACACTCCGGCGGGCCGCCTCGCCAAATCCTTTGACTGACCACACGGTCCGGAGGGCCGCCTCGCCAAATCCTTTGACTGACCACACGGTCCAGCGGACCGCCTCGCCGAAGCCCTTTTCAGCCCCTACGATCCCACTCGTCCCTCCGAGCATTCCGGATTCCAACTTGGACTCCAACTCGGATCTGCTGCAAGAGGCAGAGCTGCAGGCTGCCTCTGTGCGGAGGAACGCGGAGCTCATGGCAGAGATCCTGGCCCCCTCGACCCACCCGCAGCGCCCCTCTCCTGCCACCTCAACACCCCAGGTCTCCTCTGTCACTCATAGCACTACTCAGCGCTACACGTCCCCGCTGTCAACCCTGGTTCCCGCCGCGGACCTCCCTGCGACAGATCTGACGGGCAGGGTCGCAGTTCGGCTGTTGCCGCCGCAACTGCGGGACCAGCTGCTGTCGGTTCCATATGATGCCTTGAGGCCCCGTGGCTACCTGCATGCAGCGGAAGCGCTTCATGCAGATGGGAGCGACGCTGCGTCTGCCTCTGGCCCCAGGTTTGACTACCGCACGTCTTGGCTGGACCTGGAGGGCGAGCAACTAAGGAGGTCGCCGCAGCGGCCATCAGAGCTGCTGATAGACGGCCTTGCGCGGCTGAGGCATGACCAGGACGAGAGATTTGTGCACAGGGAGCACCCGCCTGGGCCGATGCAGCTTCTGCGGGAGGAGTTGCTGCGGGAACCAAGCCCTGCGCCCTCAGCGGGCGCATCACTGCCCTCGGGTTATTACTCGCTGCACGCTGCGGCCGAGGAGGAGCGCAGCCAGATCGAGCACTTCAGGATGCGTCATGCAGAGCTGCTGAGTGACGGCCCCGCAGCAGCACCCAGGGGGGCGGGAGGCCGCGTGCACGAGTGGGTGGCTGCCGCCAGCTGGCAGGCTGAGGATGTGCGCAGGGATTACACGGCGGCCACCCCAGCAAGGCCTGCTTCGCTCGCTGCCGCCGCCGAGCCTGCCACTGCCCCTCCGGCGCACACCTCGTACCGGATATGGGCAGACCAACCTGCCGCGTTTCCGAGCGTGAACCAGCGCGCCCCGCTATACGACAGCCACCACTATCGGTCAGATTACACTGCAGCGGCAGAGCCGTCGCGCGGGCGAGCGCCATCTGCGGCTGCGGGCGACGCAGAGCTTCACCGCCATGCGCGCGCCAACGATTCAGCATACCGCGCCGTGCACCTGCACCTGCGAGACACCGAGCTGTTCAATCGGGAGGTCTTGCAGGGCTTCCAGAAGCTGAAAGCGAGGCTGGGGCTGGAGCCGGGCCTCCTAGGGAGTGCGGTGCCGCAGGCGTTCGGGGGCCCGCTTTCCGGAGGGCCGGCGGGCGCAGACGGCATGGGCGGGGTGCCAGCGATGGACGAGCGGTCTTACTGGGCGCTGCGTGACAGCCTGGCAGTAGAGAGCGACGAGCGGCGGGGCTTGAGGGACCAGGCCGGCACTGCGGGGCAGATGGATGCATCAGGACGGTTGGCCATGTACGCCATGCCCAAGGCCGGCTCCTTCGTCCAGGAGCGTGCAGGTGTAGTAGGAGCTCAGGAAGGCGGCTTGCAGAGCAGGCTGAGGGCACTGCATGACGGGGCGGTCAGGCTGCAGCTGCATGTTGTGGATGGGCGGGCACGTTTGGACTGAGAAGCTGGTGCTGGTCCCAACTTGTAACCCAGAGGGAGGCAGGGAGGAGTAGGTTCAAGCCATGAGATCCTTGATCCATTGTATACAGTGCTGAGCCAATTACGGTCCTAACGGTGGTTGAATTACGTAGCTGACTTCCAGTCACCGTAATTTATCAAGGCAGCTACTTTACCAGTGAGGGATCGGAATAACTCACACCGTTCCTGAATTACGGCGCTATTGTACAGCACTGAATGTACAGCCCTGGTGCCAATGTTCACTATGAATCCTTGATGACTGTGTTTGCTGATGGGCCGGGTTACGAAAGGCTTCTAAATAGGGGCTTCTTGATACTTGTGTGACGTTTTGTCAGTCCTGCCTCCTCTTTAAGTTTGCAGTTGCTGGCTGGTCATTACATGGGTGTGTACATGAGGGCTTGCTTTATGTTTGCTGACGTGGCCGAGCTTTATTTAAGCAGGGCACGGCGGTGTAATGTCATTAACGTGAGGGCTGGCCAGTTGCCAGTTTTCCCCACTGAACAAGTGCAGCGTATGCATATGAATACCCATGTCCGCATCGTGTCTGCATTGAAGCTCCAAAATGCCATATTTTCATTGCCAAGCGCAATATGCACGGGACTGTATCACGGTCTAAATAAACACTGTTACATGACCAATATTGGTTATATCAAACATTGAAAGCTTGAGATTTGTGAGGGAAGTACCGGAATGTCAGAAAGAAAAGGTATGACACCGAGACAGTGTGCAAATGGGGCTTTTCTGCTGCCTTTGGGGTTTTATCTCTTGCGCCACTAGATTCTGATTGTGTGTTGGTTGCTTTCGCCGGGACACCGTTTTTGCTGAACCGGCTTGACGATGACTGTCTAATGCATCAATCGTGTTACTGATGTACTTGTCCAATCCATCAAGGTCCTGAATTTTCAACTACCGGTACTGGACCACACTAGGATATTTGGGTGAATGCCCAGGAGCGACCTGCACTAGTTCGTGAGAGAAGTGGTGTGGATGCAAAAGTGGTGAGGGAGTGACTAAAGAAGTGCTGCATGAGAACCACATTTCAATGATCTAATGCATGAACATGTGCCTGTGAAACGGCACATGCACATAATGTCGTAGGACAGCGAGCGAAAACCAATGCCCTCCTTGGGCAAGCAAGTAAGGACGACGGACCAGTACTCTTGACTTAGCCTTACCCCTAGCGAAGCCCATGACCTTGACTGGGCCCAAGACCTTGCCCATGACAACGCCCTTGACCAAGTATGAAACGTCGCCTGGTAGGCTCGTATCCTCTCCTTGACCTCGACCCCTTGAAGCAAGACCACGATAATTCTCACCATCTGGCTCATCTTAAACGAGCCTGCTCAAAATCTTGATAGTGGAGGGATACGGCATGACACAACAAATGCAATACAAAACTTTTCACCCATGACATTACACCTCTGCGTCACACCTATGGGGCCTGCTTATAAATGCTCGGCTCCATCGGTATCCAAATGCATATTTTGTGAACAGAAAATCACCAGGTGAAAGCTCCTCTCCAACTTTGGCAAAAAAGTTATGGAAAAAAGGAGCAACTTTGGCATGCATGCCTGAATCCTGTCATAGTAGTATGTCAGATTCACATTGCATCAGAGATCCATAAAACTTGCCAGAGTCAGACACACCAACATTAAGCAATTGTTTGTAGGGGATGTTCTCACACTGTCCATTTTTAGGAGATGGCACGGCAGAAGAATTCCAAGCACTTGTGCATGGCATTACATCTGGCAGGCTAGTAAGTTATAATGTCTTGCAATCTGTCACACATGAATGCAGATTGCTAGTATGGAGGAGGCCTCTGGGGAACTAGCAGTGGTGGCCGTGCCTCTCCTGTGATGATGTTGTGAGAAACTGAGTTCCCCTTGGTGTACAGGTTCAGAGCTCGAAGCTGAGACTTGGCAATGACACTATCATCCTGCGGCAACATGAAGATAAACAAATACTCAGAGTCCAGCCGTCGGCATACAAAAGGTTCCGTCAATGACATAACACCTCTGGGCCATGCTGAAAAGGCTTGGCCATATGAGCGCCTGACTGTCTGGTCAGAAGGAAAATAAACTTAAGGCAACAGGAGAAAGGAAAGATTCAATGTGATGCCCTGTGTGCAGTGTGATAATCCATTTGCAAGCCTGTAAGCATGTCTCTTGCATGCCTCTGATATTCAGATACCCAATCAGATTGGCATACACCGGAAATGCTCATCCACCTACGGTAGTGCATGGCTGCCTCACCTTCACTTTGAGCTTTTGACCCTCAGGCGTTTGATTGTAGTCCAACGAAATGATCTGGTAGTGCTGACCACTCTGATTCCTTTTTCCTCCAGCACCCGTCTCTCGCTGATACTGAAGCCCTTGCTCATGACGGGCACTCGCTTCGATGGCTCTGTCATGGAAATCTTTTTCCCTGTGGTAGGTCTCCGCTTTCTTGTTCTCGTACATCACCTAAAGGCATAGCGAAGGAGGTGATCAGTTCGGAAGCCCGCAAGAGCAGCTGCTATTAAGGCCGACGTGTGCTCAAGGGACAGTTACATCGTGGCAGCCAAATCGTGTACCTCTCTTTTGTTCAGCGCGTCATTCTTTCGCTGCAGCTCTGCAGCTGCAGCGTCTCTTTGGAATCTCTGGCACTCGTTCACGTATTGAGGGGTTCCAGTCGCGGGCTGCACTGGGTTCGCCATTGCCCGCTGGGCTGCTCCAGCTCCCATCCTCTCGTCCCTGGAACGGGGCTCGATGTTCCTGAATTGAGGCTGGTCACCCTGTTGAGGCAGATACTGCTGCTGCGGTTGATGCCCCTGTTGAGGCTGGTACCCCTGCTGTGGCTGATACCCCTGCTGTGGCTGATATCCCTGATGCTCTTGGTACCCCTGCTGAGGCTGAAATCCCTGCTGGTGCCCCTGTTGATACTCGGCCATGGCGACAGAATAGCGAACCGAAGGTGATCACTGTTACAAGCGTCCACGCACCGCAAGTTCTATGTTTCTCAGCGACGCAACTAGAAATACAACGTGACTTATTAATATGGCGTGGAAAAGATCACAGCCTTGCAGCTTTGTATGGCGCGAGGCCGCGTGAGGTACACGTTGTCGAAGTAGGTACAGCCCACCATCGACGGTAGAAGCCCCATCCCAAGACAGCTCTCAATCCCTCCATCTGCCAGACCACATCCATCCGAGCTGCAGCCGGGCTCTGTCCCAGACAGCTTCGAATGAGTCCAGCGCAGGTCGGACATCAAGGAACATTGCGACAGGGGCTCCACCCGGCTGTGGAACACCGCTGTAAAAATCAATGACATAGCGGACTTCCTTGCCACACCGGTCCACAATCCAGTCATGCCGGTCAAACGGAAGAGCAAATCCCTGCAACCCAGGGGCGATCAGAGGAAATGCAGCAGAAAATTGTCAGACAAGGGAACTCAAGCCTGTAGACTTCTAGGTGAAGTCCCATGCCCCGTTGAATCGGGCTGGATAATACCGGCATGGCTGTGACTAATTCAATACTCACCTGCAAATATTTGAACCCTCATAACATCAATTATGCAGCAATTATGCTAAATATGACTGATGTAGATTCGTAAACAAAAGATTGAGTCAGACAAGGTCCAAGATTGTGTGAGCACTGCATCGCTATGCACTTGCCAGGGTGTCATACTCCCTTTTCCTGGGCTGAGAATTCTTGAGCAGGGCCCAGGGGTGTAACGTCATTGACTCCTTTTCCTGTTTCCAATTTCTTTGTTATCTCTCGTCATTCATCCCCAAACCATTCCCATTCATTTCCTCTCAGCCCCATTGGACTTTTAAAAGCCCGCTCCGACGGGTCTCAAGCAAGGCCGACAGGTCAATGACGCTACACTTCCAGTCCCCGCTAAAAAGGCTCGGCCGCCCACTGGTGAAACGTCACCAACTCACCAGTGTGTTGAGGAGCCTGGCCTTGGGGCTGTAGTCGCTGGGCTTGCCCATGAACTTCTTCAGGCGCGGCATGGCACACTCGCCCTCATGCATCGCCTCCCATATCATGACCTCTTTCCACGCTCGCTCATTCACGGAGTTGTGGATGGACACCACCGCGTGCATGTCATCTTGTCGCGGATCCCAGCCCTGATGCGGGGGGGGGGGGGGGGGGGGGCAGTCTGGAAACCTAGTGCATGACATAGTGCCGCAATACTCCACAAATAGCTTCAATGCTGTCCCATTGCGGATCCCAGCCCTGATGCGGGGGGAGGGGGGGGGGGGTCAGTCTGGAAATCTAGTGCATGACATAGTGCCGCAATACTCCACAAATAGCTTCAATGCTGTCCCATTGCGGATCCCAGCCCTGATGCGGGGGGAGGGGGGGGGGTCAGTCTGGAAATCTAGTGCATGACATAGTGCCGCAATACTCCACAAATAGCTTCAATGCTGTCCCGTTGTGGATCCCAGCCCTGACACGGGAGGGAGGGGGGGGATTAATCACTTGTGACTAAGTTATTTCTTTTTTCTTGTACTCCTGTATTCCTGAAGGGGGAGCGTTTTCAGTCTGAAACTTAAGTGCAGGATACAACAGATGTACATAAGTACAAGATACAGTGCCAGCATACTCCAGAAACAGCATCAATGTCCTGTCGCAGATCCCAGCCCTGACATGGGGGGGAAGAGGGGAGGGGGGCAAGCAACTTAATAATGATATTAATGTATGATGAAGATTACCCGAGCAGAGGACGTAAGAATGACCGCGTATTGGCTGATGCAAGACAAATTAAACCAAGTTCCAAGGCCCAGCTACTGCATGGAGAGGTCTGTGTGGATTAAGCCGCAGGAGAGACGAAGTGGTCGGGTAGCACCAAAAGCCACAGCAGGCTCTTTGGAGGCATGGCGCTGTAGTGGCCCAACCCAGGGCTTTATATCAGATATTAAATAGGGGTATGTCACTCCACCCAGGGCGTCAGATCAGCACTCCAGCACTTCAGATCAAGTGTTGCTTGTAGCAAAGGGGGCCTGGGGTCCTGGTGCAGCTTGCCTGTTACTGCGGCTGACCGTAGGACGGTCACGTTTTGGTTTCAATCAGGCCAGCAGTAGCCACCCAGCAGCCCTCCCAAAGCGGTGTGGTGCCGAGGTGGGCTCCACATGAAACACTGCTCAGGCCCAGGTCTCTATCCACCTCCCCGTGCCTCTAAACCGGGTCTCCTCCCACCCCCCTGTCCAGTACCTTGCGCTGCATCGCATTGAAGAACATCTGCTCCGAGGGGTACATCCAAACTTTCTGGCCTGTCTCCTGGTGCTTGGGGGCGGCCTCGATGGGAGCCATTGGAATGGAGGACAGCTGCCGCTGCGGGCTGAGGGACGAGCTGGCGCTGCTGCTCGCGCCTTGCTCGGAAAGGGAGCGTGGCATATTGGTGGCAGGGTTCATGGCCTCCCGGGCTGCTGGAGATGCTGGGCAAGAAGAGGCTGCGGATGCAAGGGATGCCTTCTTATTGAGTATCGGCAGATTCGTTTTTGGAGTACCGGTACAGGCAGTTGAGTTTTGGTTGAGTACATTTAGTTGAGTTTTTGCCGAGTACAGGCAGCTGAGTTTTTGTCGAGTACAGGGATCCTTTGAGTGGAGTGCAGGCAACAGAAGTGGATCATCCTAACGAACAGGTGAAATTGGAATCGGAGGCATCAAGCATGCAGAGGTGCGGTGAGTTCATCAATGCTGGCATCATGGGCTAGAAAAAGCCTAACAAGCAGGGGCTAAGGGCCAGCAGGGGGCAACCATGGGCAGGGGTAGGGGCAAGCAGGGGCTAGGGGCGAGCATGGGGCAAGCAGGGGCAGGGGCAGGAGTAGGGGCAGGGTCAAGCGAGCATGGGCTAGAAAAAGCCTAACAAGCAGGGGCTAGGGGCCAGCATGGGGCAAGCAGGGGCAAGGGCAGGGGCAGGGGCAAGCGAGCATGGGCTAGAAAAAAACTAACAAGCAGGGGCTAGGGTCCAGCATGGGGCCAGCAGGGGCAGGGGCAGGGGCAGGGGCCAGGGGCCAGGGGGCAGGGGCTAGGGGCTAAGGGCTAGGGGCCAGTGGCCAGTGGCTAGGGGCTAGGGGCTAGGGGCTAGGGGCTAGGGGCAGGGGCATTAGGATGTGCTGCGTAAATGCAAATAACCAAATTGTTGTCAGGAGGAGGATATGAATGCGAGCATCCATGAATGCAATCTAAGCCCAGGTAGGAGGAACTGCAGACAAACACGCTCCTCTGGACACATGCATGCGTGCAACGGTAGCCCAGGGAAGTGGATATGTGGGGGCCATCTGTACAGCCTCATGCATGGGCCCTCGCAAAAGGAAAACAGAGCATCCAAACCCTTACATTACTCACTATCACTCTGTGCTGGACCGGCAGCAGCTGCGTAAGAACAGCTTGCAGCTTCTGGCTTCCCAGAGGCATCCTGCAATCAGCCAATGGACCTGTCAACCTTGAGGCCCTGGTCACTCAACCATGGGCACCATGAACCTACCGACGAAGTTGGAGTTTCAAACCCTGCTGCAAAAGTAGAATATATGTCATTTTTGACTGCCGCGAATGGGAAAGTTCAGGTGTCTCCTCTTGCGCCCTCACCATCGCAGTTGATGCCGGCCGAGCGGTCAGATATTTTTGCAAAAATACGCTGGGCGTAGCTACCGCTGGGGTCAGATGGCGCCATCTCCTAAAACGTTATGTTCCTGCGTACGCGTACGCCAAGTTTCGAGTGGCTGGAAATCGGTTTTCCAGGTTTTTGTGGCATGGGAGGCTGGGTGATGGGAGGCAAGTTTCCCGCCTCAGGCAATCGGGTTCAAGAGACTCTTCCTTCAAACTCACATACAGCAGGGCTATGGTGGTGGAGATTCTAAAATTTTCGGGACCTCTTCTAAGATTGCCTGGCAGACCTTACTTACCACCGCCAGATCATCTCTAGGCGCGGCAACAGCATGCCTGAAGGAGTGCAGCAAATATTCCTGCAATGCTTTCATTTTCCAGCCCCCATGTTTTTCAACTTTCTTTTCATGATGTCTTGTAAAGCATGGTAACTTCCTGCCACGAAGCCATGTCAGTATGTATTACCGGAACATTGCAGGAAGGTGACAGCTTGTAGAAGGATGCATCACGGTATTTTGCTTGAGGCTTTCAAGTATGTTTAGGCCTGCAACTGGCGGCGATCTAGATGCCTGCGCTGCTGCACATGTAAAAATCTACCCAGAACATTGTCAAACGGGGCGATAGGGTCGGCCGTCTTAATGCCAGTTAATGACGTTATACCTCTGGGCCGTGCTTGAATAAAGCTCGGCCACGCCTGTGAAAGCGCCTTCGTGAAACTGAGGCGTAGCCTCTTTGGCTGCCTTCAAAATCATAAACAATATAACACTGACAATTAGAGATTCCGCTCATACTAATGCACATCAGCACACAGCTTGTCCTGGAACTACTGGTACTGTTTACTTACAAAACAAGCATGGTTGGGTCTCAATCAGCTCAAGGGTGGCCGTGCGCAAGCTTGGGTTGCACTAAAATCAGCACGACTATGTTCCACCACCGCGGGCCTAGGTCGAACGAAATACCCACCAAAATTGGAGCAGATGAAGCAGGCATCAGAATAAAATCCGAGCGCCACAATTGAATCCAACACTTGCACACAGGAGCTAGTCCATGCATCGAGAAACGCCTAGCTACAAACGTCCCCACCGTTCGGAGCCCGTCTCAATCAACGTATTCTGAATCTTGTGACAATGGTATTAAACAGTAATTTGTTGCCTTCTTGGTTTCATCCAAGGTGCCCCAGCATGGGACGTGATGTCAGATGTCAGTTAGATCTACAGTCATCAGTTGGATCTGATGCCAGACGTCAGTGAGATCTGAAGTCATCAGTTGGATCTGATGTCAGATGTCAGTGGAATACTGGGATCTCACATCAGATGTCAGTTGGGCTTGAACTCAAATGTCAGTTGTATCTAATGTCAGATGTATGCTGAATCTGATGTCAGGTGTCAGTTGGATCAGATGCCAGGTGTCAGTTGGATCTGATGTCAGGTGTCAGTTGGATCTGATGTCAGATGGCTGAATCTGATGTCAGATGTCAGTTGGATCTGATGCCAGGTGTCAGTTGGATCTGATGTCAGGTGTCAGTTGGATCTGATGTCAGATGTACGCTGAATCTGATGTCTGGTGTCAGTTGGATCTGATGTCAGATGATTAACAGTGGGTGGTGATCTTCTGGGTCTCCACGTAGGTGTCCCAGCATGGGATGGCGTTTGTGGCCTCGTTGAACATGCTAATGATCAGCCTGGCCAAGTCGTTTTCGATGAAGGCCGGAGGTTGCTCCAAGTTCCGAGGCGGCGCCTTATCCATCCAGGTGCGCTTGTCAAATTGCCTGTTGAGAAGCAAAGGGAACTTGCTTGAGCGTTGGAGGCGACAGCGAGGACAACACGTAGGCTTACATTAGGGTGCCTCAGCTACACTCCAGCTACATTGCGGCCCAAGGCCAGGGACAACCTGGCATACACAGCCCTGCAGCTTGGGCCAATAGCCATAGGTCAGTCAAGCTTGGGTCCCGATCAGCCCAGTGGTGGCTGTGCCGCCCGGTGGCCTGCCGAAGGTGGTCTGGTTCTCTTTTGAATAAACACAGGGCAAACTGTCAAAGGGCAGCACTAAGCATATGACCATGGCAGCACTAAGCATATGACCAGGGCAGCACTAAGCATATGATCAGGGCGGGAGCTTGCTCGTAGCCTTTGCATGCAAATATCGCATTTCCCAATAATTTGGGGGAATATATGGAATTCTTAAATTGCAAACCAAACCACCTAGAGGGGTGGCCGGAAGGCCACCACTGGACCCACTGGGATCAACCCTTGACCGGTGACCAGCTGGTGGCCCAATGAGCAGAGCTTGCCGCACCTAGCCCTGCCGGTCATAGGCCAATTGTAGCTGAAGCACCCTAAAACAGACAGTGCCACAACCAGCTCCCTTTACCATCAGTTCCCCACTGTGACTATCGTAAGACTGAGAGGGGGGGGGGCATTTCTTCCGCACAAAATATCCGTAAAAGCTGACAAAAAGGCTCACGCAGTCACAAAGTCACTTCTTGGCCCTGAATTTAATACTGTGTCATAGTGTCATCTTCATCTCACCAAACAATGCTGTCTTTCTCCTCTGTGATGCCCCCCGTCGAGTTGAACTTGAGGGGATAAGTCAGGTGCAGCAGGTAGAAGGGCTCTCCGTTACCGGCGACCTACAGGGGCAACATCCACCACAGAGCAGAATTCACGGCAGATTCAAAGCAGACTCATGGTAGATTCACGGCAGATACAAAGCTGATTTACAGCAGTCAAGAGTCGGTGTTTCTTTTCCCAGCTACTGGTCCATCTTCAGCCGCCAGCCTCGCAGCCGCCAGCCTCGCACAGCCGCCAAAGGCCTGATTTGGGCTTAACTTTGACCGGCTTACAAAACAGGCCCAAGCAACATGTCTGCCTGTGATTGGGGCACCTCTGAACGGAGGCCAGGAATCACTTTTAATTGCTGCCGAGCCAAGAAAAATAAACACCGGTCAGATTGTCAGACAGGGCAGCAGCTGCCATGCAAGCACTCTCTCACCAATGTATATTTGTGAGCACCACAGCCTACTGCCTGCAGCACTACAGCCTAAACCACGGCTTACCGCCAGAAGGGACAGGGAAAGCACACCCCGCAGCTTGGTCCATTCCTCCATTGGCCCTAGGCTGATCCAGGTCTGACCCACGTTTCCCCAGTGGCGCCTGATCAGAGTCTGCTGAAGGTAGCCTGGTCTACACTTTAGCCAACACTGCACTTCCTCCAGCGACACATGCCACCGCCAACAACGCTGGGTCCTCGCCCAGCCCATGACAGGCAGCGGCCCCGGCCCAGGACGACCTTGTGTCCAAGAGAAGTCTTACTCAAGCAATACCTTGTTTAACAAATCCAGAAATCAAATCAAATCAAATCTAGCTTTGAAGGCCTGCCTCTTTCTTCTCAACAGGCGGGTGGCAGCCCTCGCCCAGCCCACAACAGGCAGCGGCCCTGGCCTACCTCTTTCTTGTCGAAAGGCGGGTGGGCCAGCAGGTTCTCGTACGTCTTCAATCCCTTGTGCTGTCCGACCTTGTATGTTGCCAACGCGTAACCATACATCTCAAGCACCCAGCTCCAGGCCTTGTGCGCCTCCTCGTCGCCGAAGATGCCCATGGTAATGTTGTACCAGATGGGAGTCACGATGCGCAGATCCTGAGGCAATGAGACAGAAAAAACGTTTGATTGGCTGTTGGCCACTTGGCAGTGAGCCACAAAGGCGTTTTGTTGGGGGTGAGTCTGTTGGAAGAGAGCCATATAATATTATTATTGACAGTGGGCTAGATTGGTATCATGACGCACAGACCCCGAGGCAAGAAATATATAAAAGCGTGTTAACGCCAGTGGGCCTGTTGGCAGAGAGCCACTATGGCGTTTTGTTGGGGGGATGGGCCTGCTAGAAGTGAGCCATCAATACTATTTTTGCCAGAGGGCCAGATCGGTGTTACGGCGAGCAGATCCTGAGGCCGTGAGCCACTTCAGCTTTTTATTGCCAGTGGGCCTGTTGGCAGGGAGCCACAAAGGCGTTTTGATGGGAAGGGTATGTTGGAAGTGAGCCATTCAAACTTTGTATTGCCAGAGGGCCAGATCCGTGTCAAGACGCCCAAATCCTGAGGCAGTGAGCCATTACAGCGTTTTAATGACAGTGGGCCTGTTAGCAAAGAGCCACAAAGGCGCTTTGGGGGCGGTTAGCCGCATCGGTGTCACCTCGTACAGATCCTGAGGTAATGACGCATAGAGGAGATTCGTTCTGGTCCACAGAATACTGGTAGGCACCCGCCACGCAAAGGGGCCTGTCACCTGGGGGGTCGAACCCGTCCGGCAGTCCCCCCAAACATAGCCTGCATTATAAGCCGTGAGACTGGTCCGCCCCTCTAGGTGACAGGCCCCTTGCCACGCATGAATTCAAGAAGAAAGTGTCCGGCTGAAACCCTTCCTTGCAGCTGAACCCTAAATCCTTCTTTGTTCACCCTTCACCTTCACGGAGAGCATCGTTGGAGAGTTTCCGATCCGAGGCACCAGCTTAACTTCATCGTCGCTGATGTCCCCGACAAACTTGCGCACGAGGGCGCCGTACTGGTCCGGGACAATGTACGTGAACAGGGCGGCGCCAGGGGCCTCGCCAGACATCAGGTTTGGCAGCGGCCGCATGAAGAGATGGTCGGCTTCCGCCATGACTATATACCTATGGGTTCAAGCAGGAAGAAACCAGCTTTTTACTTGTGCGTGCTTCAGCTACAATGCAGCTACGGCCATAGCCATGGGGGTGGGGTGAGGAAAGAAAGCAATGCTGCCTGGGCACCTGGAGAGCACTGCTGCTTGGACACCCTAGGTCAGCCCATGGGTCAGTGAACCTGGCGGCCCCTACCAAGGTGGTCTGGTACGCATTGCCACAGAGACACTTGAGGAAAAACAGACCTTTGTGAATATTCAAGCATTCAGGATGGATGGGCAAGGCTTCACGCAAAACAGAGTTAGAACACCGCATCCTCCGTATCGTTCAGACGTAAGCCAAGCAACCACCAACCACCAATGCCAAGTAACCACTAACCCCCAATGCCATGCAACCACTAAACCCCAATGCCATGCAACCACTAAACCCCAATGCCATGCAACCACTAAACCCAATACCATGCAACCACTAACCCCCAATGCCATGCAACCACTAACCCCCAATGCCATGCAACCACTTACCTCCAATGCCATGCAACCACTAACCACCAATGTCATGCAACCCCCAACCACCAATGCCAAGCAACACCCAATGCCATGCAACCACTAACCCCCAATGCCATGCAACCACTAACCACCAATGTCATGCAACCACCAACCCCCAATGCCAAGCAACTGCCAATGCCATGACTTCATGGCTGAGTGACAAGAATGTAGACAATTATGTGCCCATGAAAATGAATTGTGCAGGCGGTGCAGACAGCCGCATGCCGCACCGCTCGGGTAGGCTTTGTCGGGTGACCTTTGTCCAGCCAATGTCCATGGTAGTTTGGCACAGCCGACCACAACACCCCTGCACCTCTTGGAGCTGCAGGCAACTACGAGAGGGCCATTTACTCCTTCTCATAATTCCTAAAAGACAGGAGGGCCCATGAAAACGATTTTCCGTGTGCCGCACCTCTCTGGTATGCTGACCTTGTCCAGCCACTGTTGAAAGGCATCTGCATATTTGGGAACAACGGGATTGTGTTTCAAATATGGACGTCCAACTACCGCCAACATGCAGTGCGACACAAAACTGGCGATTTCCCCCTCCTTGATGGTAATTTGGTGGTGATTTTCTTTTCCTGGTGGCAATTTGGTGATAATTTGGTGATAATCTGGTCGTAATTTGGTGATAAGTTTTCCTTCCTGGTGGCAATTTGGTGGCACGTTTCCACTTCCTGGTGGACGCATCCTTGGAAACTTGGGTATGCTTGGCTTGCAAGGTTGTACCCATGGATACCCCTCGGCTGATCAACAGGCATGCCCTAGTGACCTAGTATGTATACTTCTTGACGTGCATCAAGCAAAGACAAGGAGAAAGTGCTGGAAATGATGCAGATTTTTCTTTGAACTCCGAACAGACAGGCAGACAGGGCTGGGAAAGCAAATTGAACTGGACAGAACATGCAAGAGCCAAGAGGGCGTATTGGGTGCAATCCCCTGGGTGCAATGATGTAAGAAAACAAACAAGGGTTTGATCCAGGAAACACTGCCAATTTGATGTTGCATGTGGTTAGTAGAATATATTACGATATCAGGCACACAAATACTAGGGCCAGTCATGAAATAGTAAAATAGGCACCCCAGATTTATCACGAATAAGCCGTTATCCCTCCCCCAGGCAGCCCCTCCAGCAACTATGGTCTAGTGCCCTGTACAAAAACAGTAGGATTTGGCTGGGTTTTCTTTCTTCCCGCCATTTATTATTGGATAAGTCATCCAGATAGAAAACAACAGTTGATTGTAAGTGCATGCATGGCCCTACATCCTTGTGGATCAGTCAAGCATGCATCATGAATCATCTTGACTCTGACTCACAAGGTCGGTTCAAAACAACGTAGCCACTGTCCTTGAGCGCCGAGTCAGGGAGTTTGTCCACCACCAGGGTGGGCACCTCGTCCATGAGCTCATCCGCCTTGCCCGAGTGGAGGATGCGCGTAAAGCCACCCATGTCGCATGGACCCGCCGCCTCACATATCTCACGCTGACGCTTGTACCTGCAGGGATACCGCGACGGTCCACTTTCTGTGCTTCAGCTACAACCTGGCCCTCAGCTGAAAGAGATTGGTTCAGCAAGCCTTGTGGCTTGGGCCGCCAGCCGTAGGCTGGTCAGAATTTTGGTTCCTATTGGTTTCGTAGTGGCAGTTTGGTGAGACCCATAACGTGGTCTGGTACACACTAAGCAGACACTGATGCAGCGGAGATCATACACCTTCTCTGCAGCTCCATGCATGCAGTGTTGGCTCACCAATAGTAGTGGATCCTGACCTGCCACTGGTTGGAGAAGCCCTGACACGTTGTCAGCACATGGTATTTGCGTGGATTTCTGACTAAAGCGGCGGAGGATATGACATTAATCTGCTTCGTCGTCAATATCTCAGGGCATGGCGCCTGTACAAGGACCGTTGGTGAGGCATCGATTGCGACTGATCTCCGATTTGCACCCTCTTTGGTAAGTAAAAATCTGGACTGCGAGGCTTGACCATTCTCGTATGTCCAGTTTGCACGCAACCCGCAATATAATGAAAACAGCAAGGCAGATGCCACTAACGAATACGCAAGGATCGAAAGGTGTCTAGCCTTGAATCTCATATTGTCCACTCAATCAAATGACACAGGCCAGGGTGTTAAAGAGAAATAGTGGCAGGAAACTGCCCACAACAGATGTGGCTCGTACCGCAGAATCACGAAGAATACTTACGGCGCCCGTCGTGAACGGTGGTCATTGTGGCTCGCTCGCTTTTGAAGAACATATCTCTGTATGCAGAATAATTTACACAGGCTATCTGCACTAATTGGGAATCAACCCAAGGCAATCCTTCTCTCGTCCATCGTCTTCGCTCGTGCAATTTCAGTAGTGCTGTGGAGCACCAGTCCTCTAAGGTCAGTAGCCCAAGCCTCTGTCTCTATCAGGAACGGCTAGTGCCTATCTCAGAACTGTGTCATCTATATCCAAGTACAATGTGAAATCAAAACTGATCAGCTCGCCTCCTGCTTGGCATTCCTGGAGGGGGTGCCTGCTTTGCACGCTTTCTAGGATCTTGTTCCAACAGCACCGGCAGGCCCGTCACAGGGTCAAGGGGAATATCCAGCGCCACCATGGAGGGAGAAACCGGGGCACCAGGCTTGGTCACCTCAGCAACCTTGGCTCCCATCTCCCTCATCTCCTTCATCGTGGGAAGTCCCACAGCCCGGCGGAAAACATCGCTTCTCATCGCCACGCCCTGCAGGGGAATTGAGACATGCATGATCAGCAACGTTCCCCCATGCTGCCAGTGGAAATGTGTAGCAAAAGCGGTAGAGGCGACCATGCTATCATGGCCAAGCCCTGCAGGGAAACGCAACATCCCATGATCAATCGATCAGCAGATTCCCCATGCAGCCAATCTGCATCAAGGACAGAAGAGGCCACGATGAAGTCCTGGCCAGGCCTTGCAGAGAAAGGCAACCAAACATGATACCCCTATAATCAGTAACATTCCCCCATTACAGCCAATGGCACTGTGCAGGAGGGGCAGTAGAGACCATGATGCAAGCCTGGCCAAGCCCTGGAGAGAAAGGCAACGAAACATGATCTGCTGATCAGTAACATTTCCCACGCAGCCAATGAGAATGTGCAGCAAGGACATCAGAGACCAGGATGCAGTCCTGGCCAAGCCCTGGAGACAACGGCAATGAAACATGATCTGCTGATCAGTAACATTCCCCCCACACAGCCAATGGAAATGTGCAGGAAGGGCAGCATAGGCCACCATGCAAGCATGGCCATATCCATCAGGGACAGAGACAAAGCATGATCAATGGATCAGCGAGGTGCCTCCGTCCGCCAACGGGAATGTGCAGCAAGGGCAAGATGCAATGACAGCCGCACCCGGAAGGGAGCGTGAAACAAGTGATGTTCAGCTACATTCCGTCAATACCAGCAATGCAAATGTACAGCAAGGACGGCGCAGCCTGCCATGCAATTTCAGCTGCGCCCGGAGAGACATGAAACAAGGCATGTTTGCCTACATTTCCCCAATACAGGCAATGAAAAACGTACAGCGAGGGCATCAGGCGCAAAGCAAATAAATCATACTTCATAACGGTGTCACAGACGTGATTCAATCTCATTTTACCAACTGCGTAGGCCGAATTGAACACCCACGATCGGCAAAGCAATACAGGCAATGGGAATGTTCATCCAGATGCGAAGCATATAGATACAGTACTTAATTAGAAAATACGTCATTCAACCTCACCTGACCAACTGCGTAGGCCGAATTGGACACCCACAGGACAGCGGTCCCTGCAGTTACGTAGCCCCCTGCCGGAAGGAACATCAAGCTCATACCGCGCATCAGCCACTTCAAGCCTTCAGCCTGCTTCGCCATCTGGCCCTGCATCGGTGCCTGGAGGCAGCAGTCAAGGGCCAAGTAAGTCTAAGTGATGGTAACGGTTTGGAGGTGGCGGTGCGGATGCCAAGTAAGTGTTGGTGATGGTGCGGATTTGGCTTTGGTCCCGAGCTGAGCTGCTCCCGTAACCTTAAGGCCCCTAGGGGGGGCGTAGTTTACTTTCAAATAAGTGTATGGGTGCACGGCCAGCGTAAAAGCTTCCACACCACACACTGGCCAGTGGTGGTCTCGGAGCACACTCGTCCACCTTTGGCAGGCACAGCTGAGCGGCCACCACTGGAATGATGGGAACCAGATCTGGACAGGCCTAATGCTGGTGGCTCAAGCAACAGGGCTGGCTCCACCTGCCACCCAGCAGTAGGCCAAAATGTAGCTGAATTGCAGCTGAATTGTAGTTCATGCCCCCTTGCACAAGCAGTAACAATCGCACCGGGTGAGCAACTGAGCACCAGTGCAAAAAACATACAGGAAAACACCCTACATGCCACATGTTATGTTGCAACCTTGAAAAAAGGCAATTACGCAAGACAAGTCATGAGCCATTGATTTTCATATATTCATATACGATATCATTTCATTGAGATTCCGCACCCCACGAGCTCTAGTGTGACCAGGAAGTAGGAATACATCATACATTTGTTTTGATTTCAAAGTTCCATACCTGGTCTCCTGTCGTCAGGATTCCGTACTCCATGAGCGCCAGTATGACCATGAAGTATGAACACCTCATGCTTCTGATCAGGTTTCAGAGTTCCATACCTGATCCCCTGTCATCGAGATTCCGTACTTTTCAACTTCCAGTGTGACCAGGACGTATGAACACCTCAAGCATTCCTTTAGGTTTCAGAGTTGCATACCTGATCCCCTGTCATTGAGATTCCATACTCCACGAGTGCCAGCGTGACCAGGACGTATGAACACCTCATGCATTCGTTTAGGTTTTAGAGTTCCATACCTGATCCCCTGTCATTGAGATTCCATACTCCACGAGTGCCAGCGTGACCAAGGTGCACATGATGGGCAAGCCGTAGTAGGGGTCAGGCACCGTCAGGTTGTGGAACCAGAGCGCCCCGCCAGTCATCAGTGATGGTGCCTTCGATAGAGAAGAGAAATGTAGGCAGCAGAGACATGTTAAGTGTTCTTCGGGTATACAACAGCTACACCCAACCAGAGCGCCCCGCCAGTCATAAGTGACGGTGCCTTCAATAGAGAAAATAAAGAACATTGGCAGAGATGTCTCAAGTGCTCTCCAGCTACACAACAGCTACACCCAACCAGAGCGCCCTGCCAGTCATAAGCGACGGTGCCTTCAATAGAGAAAATAAAGAACATTGGCAGAGATGTCTCAAGTGCTCTCCAGCTACACAACAGCTACACCCAACCAGAGCGCCCCGCCAGTCATAAGTGACGGTGCCTTCAATAGAGAAAATAAAGAACATTGGCAGAGATGTCTCAAGTGCTCTCCAGCTACACAACAGCTACACCCAACCAGAGCGCCCCGCCAGTCGTAAGTGACGGTGCCTTCAATAGAGAAAATAAAGAACATTGGCAGAGATGTCTCAAGTGCTCTCCAGCTACACAACAGCTACACCCAACCAGAGCGCCCCGCCAGTCATAAGTGACGGTGCCTTCAATAGAGAAAATAAAGAACATTGGCAGAGATGTCTCAAGTGCTCTCCAGCTACACAACAGCTACACCCAACCAGAGCGCCCCGCCAGTCATAAGTGACGGTGCCTTCAATAGAGAAAATAAAGAACATTGGCAGAGATGTCTCAAGTGCTCTCCAGCTACACAACAGCTACACCCAACCAGAGCACCCCGCCAGTCATAAGTGACCAGAGCGCCCCGCCAGTCATAAGTGACGGTGCCTTCAATAGAGAAAATAAAGAACATTGGCAGAGATGTCTCAAGTGCTCTCCAGCTACACAACAGCTACACCCAACCAGAGCGCCCCGCCAGTCATAAGTGACGGTGCCTTCAATAGAGAAAATAAAGAACATTGGCAGAGATGTCTCAAGTGCTCTCCAGCTACACAACAGCTACACCCAACCAGAGCGCCCTGCCAGTCATAAGCGACGGTGCCTTCAATAGAGAAAATAAAGAACATTGGCAGAGATGTCTCAAGTGCTCTCCAGCTACACAACAGCTACACCCAACCAGAGCGCCCCGCCAGTCATAAGTGACGGTGCCTTCAATAGAGAAAATAAAGAACATTGGCAGAGATGTCTCAAGTGCTCTCCAGCTACACAACAGCTACACCCAACCAGAGCGCCCCGCCAGTCATAAGTGACGGTGCCTTCAATAGAGAAAATAAAGAACATTGGCAGAGATGTCTCAAGTGCTCTCCAGCTACACAACAGCTACACCCAACCAGAGCGCCCCGCCAGTCATAAGTGACGGTGCCTTCAATAGAGAAAATAAAGAACATTGGCAGAGATGTCTCAAGTGCTCTCCAGCTACACAACAGCTACACCCAACCAGAGCGCCCCGCCAGTCATAAGTGACGGTGCCTTCAATAGAGAAAATAAAGAACATTGGCAGAGATGTCTCAAGTGCTCTCCAGCTACACAACAGCTACACCCAACCAGAGCACCCCGCCAGTCATAAGTGACCATAGCGCCCCGCCAGTCATAAGTGACGGTGCCTTCAATAGAGAAAATAAAGAACATTGGCAGAGATGTCTCAAGTGCTCTCCAGCTACACAACAGCTACACCCAAGCAGAGCGCCCCGCCAGTCATAAGTGACGGTGCCTTCAATAGAGAAAATAAAGAACATTGGCAGAGATGTCTCAAGTGCTCTCCAGCTACACAACAGCTACACCCAACCAGAGCGCCCCGCCAGTCATAAGTGACGGTGCCTTCAATAGAGAAAATAAAGAACATTGGCAGAGATGTCTCAAGTGCTCTCCAGCTACACAACAGCTACACCCAACCAGAGCGCCCTGCCAGTCATAAGTGACGGTGCCTTCAATAGAGAAAATAAAGAACATTGGCAGAGATGTCTCAAGTGCTCTCCAGCTACACAACAGCTACACCCAACCAGAGCGCCCCGCCAGTCATAAGTGACGGTGCCTTCAATAGAGAAAATAAAGAACATTGGCAGAGATGTCTCAAGTGCTCTCCAGCTACACAACAGCTACACCCAACCAGAGCGCCCTGCCAGTCATAAGTGACGGTGCCTTCAATAGAGAAAATAAAGAACATTGGCAGAGATGTCTCAAGTGCTCTCCAGCTACACAACAGCTACACCCAACCAGAGCGCCCCGCCAGTCATAAGTGACGGTGCCTTCAATAGAGAAAATAAAGAACATTGGCAGAGATGTCTCAAGTGCTCTCCAGCTACACAACAGCTACACCCAACCAGAGCACCCCGCCAGTCATAAGTGACCATAGCGCCCCGCCAGTCATAAGTGACGGTGCCTTCAATAGAGAAAATAAAGAACATTGGCAGAGATGTCTCAAGTGCTCTCCAGCTACACAACAGCTACACCCAAGCAGAGCGCCCCGCCAGTCATAAGTGACGGTGCCTTCAATAGAGAAAATAAAGAACATTGGCAGAGATGTCTCAAGTGCTCTCCAGCTACACAACAGCTACACCCAACCAGAGCGCCCCGCCAGTCATAAGTGACGGTGCCTTCAATAGAGAAAATAAAGAACATTGGCAGAGATGTCTCAAGTGCTCTCCAGCTACACAACAGCTACACCCAACCAGAGCGCCCTGCCAGTCATAAGTGACGGTGCCTTCAATAGAGAAAATAAAGAACATTGGCAGAGATGTCTCAAGTGCTCTCCAGCTACACAACAGCTACACCCAACCAGAGCGCCCCGCCAGTCATAAGTGACGGTGCCTTCAATAGAGAAAATAAAGAACATTGGCAGAGATGTCTCAAGTGCTCTCCAGCTACACAACAGCTACACCCAACCAGAGCGCCCTGCCAGTCATAAGTGACGGTGCCTTCAATAGAGAAAATAAAGAACATTGGCAGAGATGTCTCAAGTGCTCTCCAGCTACACAACAGCTACACCCAACCAGAGCGCCCCGCCAGTCATAAGTGACGGTGCCTTCAATAGAGAAAATAAAGAACATTGGCAGAGATGTCTCAAGTGCTCTCCAGCTACACAACAGCTACACCCAACCAGAGCGCCCCGCCAGTCATAAGTGACGGTGCCTTCAATAGAGAAAATAAAGAACATTGGCAGAGATGTCTCAAGTGCTCTCCAGCTACACAACAGCTACACCCAACCAGAGCGCCCCGCCAGTCATAAGTGACGGTGCCTTCAATAGAGAAAATAAAGAACATTGGCAGAGATGTCTCAAGTGCTCTCCAGCTACACAACAGCTACACCCAACCAGAGCGCCCTGCCACTCATCTGTGACGGTGCCTTCGACAGAGAAAATAAGTGTAGGCAGCAGAGACGTCTTAAGTGTTCTACAGCTACACAATAGCTACACCCAACCAGAGCGCCCCGCCAATCATCAGTAATGGCGCCTTTCACAGAGCAAAAACATGCAGGTGGCAGATATTTTAGTGTTCTTGACCTACACAACCTGATGCCTCAGACCCTGAACCCCACAAGTGTGATGCCCTAAACCCTGATCCCCAGAAACACGTTACCCCAAACTCCCAACCCAACAAATTGCCCCAAAGGCCCAGACCCTGAACCCTACAACCCTGATGCCCCAAACCCCACACATGTCATGCCCCAATGCCCCGTACCCTGAACCCCACAACCCTGATGCTCAAATCCCGACAACTGTGAAGCCCCAGACCCTGAAGCCCAGAAACGTGATGCCCCAAACCCTTGACCCCACAAACCTGCCTTGTGCAGATCTCACCTTACTCTCCATAAGCATGCTGGTGGCTCCGAACACGCTGATGAACACCATCACATTGACCACCATGACACCGGGGATGATGGCGGCTGTCCAGAAGGGGCTGCCATGCTTGGCAGTCTGTGGGGACACAAAGGGATTTAAATGATCAAAATATCGTATCGGAGAACCGGATGGGGTCTGCGCACCCTAAACCCTTTTTTGCATAATTCCTGAAATACTGCGCGCAGGCTAAGAACACATTATTTTAACGTGCAGCTGGTCCGCACACCCCAACCATTAATTTATTAACAATAGAGTCAAACTGGTTTTACGGAAACACTGTAAACAATAGAAGTAATTTCACGTGTACAGCACACCATGCCTGGTGTGGCTGCCATGCATGGCGTTCACACATAGGGTTCAAATATTCAAAATGATCTAAATATCCCTGGAAACAAAAGAGGGCATTTCAAGTCGATACTAGACCACAGTATGGGGGGGCGGCCTCTCCTGGGGGTCTGCGCCCAGAAGTAAGGAGGAGTAAAGGACATGACAGTGCCTTTTACAAGTTTGCATCAGACCGCGACTGCGGGGCTGCCGTGCTCGGCGGTCTGCTGTCATCCATAAGGAGCCCTCTTTAGTCTGATTACACACAATTGCATGGCACTGGATGCTGTGTCGAAAGTCATCGCACTTCATTCACGGGAAACTGAAGCAGGCAAGCAATTTTGCGACCACTGCCAAATTTAACATACAAAACGAATTCGCGACCAAAGCAAAGCTGCGCGATAGTCCCTATGATGGTCTATCAAGGTTCTGCAGTGTCAACTGTCATCCTAGCATCCTTCAAGTTCGAAACTAGTCAGCCGCTGGCTGCAGCGATACGGATGAACGCGAGCAGCCTTGTCATTAGGCTAAGCTGTTCTACAGTTTGCGCCTAAAGCAGCGCAACGCAAGTGCACGTCACGTACTGTGCAGTATGAACTTTCGGTGAAGAAAGTCCAACACCAACGTGGCCGAGGCAGAAATGTGAGTGTACTTCAGCAACATTTCAGCTGCATCATGGCCTACGGCAGGGGGGACTGGTACGGCAAGCTCTGCTGCTTGGGCCACCATCATACGGTCGGTCAAAGTTTGGTCCCCATCGGCCCATTGGTGGCCCCGCGAAGGTGCTTTCTCATTCACCAAACTCGTGAACTTCAGCACAACAAAATTATCTCGCTGCGGTGTCCCCCTGGCGGCGTCTCACCAGACCGCATGTTGGGGGCAGCCAGGACAACAGCCCTGGGCCAATGGGGACATAAACACGATCGGCCTGTGGCCGCGGCCCAAGCAATAGGGCATTCCGCACCAGGACACCTTGGTCAAAGGCCAGGACGGCGAGGCAAAGCTGAATTGTGGCTGATGTTTCGCTGATGGGTAGCTGAATTGAAGCTAGACAATGTGGAGAGCAGGCCTGGGTAAGCAAAGCAACAATCTCGGCTAATCAGCCAAATTTGAAATTGAGCCTATCCAAGGCCCTGTCAGATCTGAGGCCCCGTCAAATCCGTTGCCCCGTCAGATCCGAGGCCCTGTCAGATCCGAGGCCCTGTCAGGATCCGTGGCCCCGTCCGATCCATATAAGATCTCACCTGGGCTGCCATTTCCAATTTCAAAGCGTGGTATAGCCGCTGCTGCTCCTCCTGGTTCTTCTGCTCACAAAAGAAAAAACAGTACGGATGAGGGGGGACAAGAAACTTGAGAGATGAGCAGCGTCTTCAAATGTTGCCGAAAAACTATCCTGAAATATCTTAATATCCCAAACGCTCGATTGGGGGTTCCAATAGGGAAACATCAGGACATCACTAATAAGAGGACATTGCACAGATGAGGGCAACATCAGTGATGATAGGGGAAATTGCTTTAAGGCTGCATGCATGAGCAAAGAAGATGCTTTTAAGGCTGCATGCATGGGCAAATTGGCCTTCTAGCTGGCTATGCAGCATGCGTGCAGCCGTCCCTTAATCTGACTTGTATCTCATGAGCGAGAGAGGCTGATACAGGATATCTTACTCGAATCACCTAGCAACTCGTAACAACGTGGAAGGCAACCGAAAGGTGGCCCCGGATCAACTCCTTCAAATTAAAAGCAGTATTGGGGTATCTTACGGAGAAATGGTAAACAAGCATATGACCTGCAGGTGTATGTCTATTTTGGTTAAACAATACGGTACACCGGTGACTCACCGCTTGCGTCATAGCCTCTTGAAGTTTTTTTGCGTGGAGCATGCTGTGATTGAAGACCTGCGGCACATGGAACACCACTGTTCATTTCAGCGCCCCTCAGCTACACTAAAGCTACATCACGGTTTAAGACCTGGGGGACATACGTTGCATCAAGCCCTGCTGCTCGGGCCACCAGTTGTAGGCCGGTCATGGTTTGGTCCTAGTTTACCCAGTGGTGGCCGCCCTGGGACTGCTGCATGGACTGTTGCATGGGTGTAACCACTCCCATGCAACCCAGCTACATGAATCGCTGCATGGGCCGCATGGCCCAAGCCACTCCGGCACTCAACATGGGCCCCACCATCAAAACCCGGCTGTAGAACCTGCGGCTTCCGGAGGGTGGTTTGGCACTCAACAAACACTGTGGTGCACAATCCATCCTAAATATTAGGGATCTAGTCAAAGGAGGACGAAGCTGGTGATAGCCAGATGTTTCTACAAGGGTAACGAAGTTAGGAGGAAATGTAACAGACGGTTTCATGCCTCCTGCCATGAACCAGAAATAAAAACACATGCAAGTTGGGGGACTATACGAGCCGGCAGGTGAGGCTGCACCATCAGCAGTGTTGCTTATTCCGTGGCTACCGCTCAGCTACCTCTGGGCCTGGCGTCAGACGCTCCATGCGCAGACACAGCCATGATGCTTGGGCCTGTGCCTAAAGGCCGGTCAAGGTTCCGCCCCAATAGGACCTTCAACGTCAGCAGGGTGGCCCGCCAATGGTGGACTTGGGAGTCGAAAAAAGAAACACTGACCATCATCTTTGCAGTGGCTCTCTGTGACATGATGACCAGCGGGGACATCAGAAGTCGCGTTGTGATGTTGACGGCTGCTACAGCACCCCACCTTCATCAAAAGGTAGCATGGGGATTTGGAGACTGTAAAATTGGCTTTAACTGTTTGAGGATGTACAGGTTCCTCCTTTCTCCTCACCATGGCAGTCCCATGGCATGGGCGTTTTGAATGAACGACATGAACCAGGCTGAGCCGAACCAAACATCCGCTTTTGCTGCTGCAATGGAGGCCCGCTCAATTGCATCGAAGGCTTGCATGAGAGCGAGGGCGGCTTCTATCGAGGACTCGGGCAAAGGAAACGACGACGGGTCCACCTCTGGCACATCGCTGGCCGCAGGAAGTCCAAGGCTGGAGGCATCCGCACCATCGCCCGACTCCCATGGCTTGGTCTGATCGGGTTTCTTCCGCCAAAACGCCCAAGATGAACCGTGGTGTACAGAAAACGGCAGCGGAGACGACCGGTTCGAGGTGCATGGCTCGTAAGCGCCTGGTAAGTTAAATTGCTGCGATGTTTCAAAGCTCGCGCTTGATAAAGCCAAAGGTTCCGCTGTTGATCGAAGGTGGCCGATGGACCTCAACAGGGACCTGCGCAGCATCCTGCAGCGTGCACCTAAGATTCGTGCAGCACAGAGGTGCCTTGCTAATGCTTCAGCTCCTGGGCCGTAAGGGTTCATTGATTCGGGCAGGAACATTTAGCTCGTTGGTACGTTGGAGTGTGGCTACCGAGGCTGTCCGTGGTGCGCACCACCGCGCACTGCGCAGGGGCCGGCAAATGAAGTCACAGAGGGATCAAGCTGGCTGTCATTTCCATCCAACAGCGACTCTTTCGTTGCTTGGAAATTCTCCTTCGGCATGACCCGCGCACCGGTTTTCCCCCGGTATTTTCCAAGACGACTGTCGTTATTTTACGACGCTATTTTTCAGCAGTGTTCGCATTTTACGACTAGTGTTGTTCCGGTATTCCTCCAGCGACGCTCCGGTGTTGTTCTTTCTCTCAGTTTGTGGTGTGTTCGTATGCTCCTCCGCTGCTGGCCTGAGCTGGGAGTAGGAGGTGGTGCTGGGAAAGCATTGAAACCCAAGATTTCAAAACTTACCTAAAGGCTATTGCTTTGGCAAGGCTATCCAAGGCAGCCCCGGCAGCACATGATGGGATATGAGGGGCGGAGGCCTGCTCCAAATCCCATGCTGGGCTTCCAGAGCAGGCCAGGGTGGAGCATGTGAGTGCAGCTTCAATCGCTACGTCTTGCAAGCCAGACGTGAACTGGGCTCAAAGTGCAGTTATTTTCCCAGCAACAGCATATCACATCCCCTGATGCATCCAGCTCCATTGCTCTTAATTTCCAGAAATGATCTGTAACTATTATTTCGAGGCTTTAATGATTGCTCATGAAGAACAATCATAAAAGCCTTAATTACAAAGCCTCTTGTGATTTTTCGGCAAGTTGTGGCAAACCCCGCGAGGCATTGTAATTGTGGCGCAGCGCATCGATTTTGAAGGGCTACACGCATGCAGTAAAATCTCAGCAGGCCCCCAGATCATTCTTTTGAGTGAGCTTGGGTCCTAGCATGTGCTCCCACATTCTCTTGCCAGAGGTGCACACATGTGACATATTCTCACAAGGCGTGAGGATTGTCATCCCTGTTTCCTCTGCGTGTCATATTGGGTATCCAAGTTACCGTACTCTTCAGTATACTTGGCTGTTAACTTCCCCGGTATGGCCTTGCTTTGCTGTTTACCAGTATTTATTCAGCCAGAGATCAAAACAAGTGCCAGCATGAGCCATAGCGCACACAGTAACATGCAGCATCAAGATATACTTTAGTGAGCACACATTACACCTACGGGCACCTGCTTAGCTCAAGGCGGCAGTAACTGTAAGGGAACAATCGCGCCATACTTTAAAACGGCCAGCTCACCTGTGCCTCCGCCTCATCGCCAAATTGAACCTCCCAGGCCCACATTTATCAGGCCTTACATGTTTAGCCTAAATACTGGAGACAGACAAGTCATTTTGAGGCATTGGGCAGCACAAATCCACATATCCCTGTACAAACCCATTATATTGCAGTCAGCAAATAAATGGGCTGGGTGCATGCTAATTGTGGAAGCAGACGCTCAGTGTAATCTCAGGATTCACATCACAGCTGGGCTAGAATAAGGGAGAGGACTACGCCCGCTATAAATTCTCTCCTTCTGGAAGAAGTGGGGGATTCGGGATACCATCTTCATCGATAATCATTGCCTCATTGCCAGTCATTGGTGGCACAAACTTAAATTTGTTTCCCCAATTCAGACTCGAAATAAACATAAAAATACAGGGTAATGGCATCCGGGTCAGTCAGCGCCATAATAAACACGGGTGTGTTAACGAACAGGACAGTCAATGGAGGATGGTAAGAAAACAAAGTCAACGAGGAACAAGCACAGCGTCCAAGGAATCATCTTCTCTGGATCAACTATGCCCTCGAAATCATGTCCAAGGCAGTGAACAGTCCAGTTGCTGGATCCAGCAATAGGGTGGTCAGCTTCTCTTGGAGCCCGACCGGGATGCTGGGATCTTTCGGTGTGGCCTGATGCGCCAGCCTGGCAATGCCCTCAACGAACTCTGGGTAGATCATGGGCATGTCTAGCCACGCGATCACTTCGCGTTCCTCCACCTCCACAGGCCCTGGATCAGAGGTCCCGAGCCCGGAGGCCTCGGACCCGTCCTCCATGCGCTGCTGCCTGCAGCCACGGCACAGCAAGATAGTCAGACAGGGAAAGCATAACCACGAAAGTAAAAGGAGGGTTGATGCGTGTGGACACGTAAAATCTGTGATTTCAGATTCTCCATGATGACCTAGATGACTTATATGAAATACCGGTAGATGAGTTAGATGACAATAAATCAAATGACTTTGATAAATTAAATGACTTGCATGAATAAGATTAATTAAGTGAATTAGATGCCTTACAGGAACTAAATGAAATAAATGGATTTTCGAATATGGACTGTGAATGATGACACCACATCAGTCAGGGTCAGCTTTCACATCCTGACATCGCTTCAAAAAGCTGTACGAGTTGTTGCAAGTTGTATAAGATGTTGCTGAGGTGTTACAAGCTGCAGGAGGTGCTGCACAAGGTGTTACATGCTGCACAAGGTGCTGCACGAGGTGTTGCAAGCTGCACGAGGTGTTGCACAGTCGAGGTTCTAAGGTTCAGGGTTTGCGCACCTTTGCACGTTGCTGTAGAAATTGGCTTGCAGGTAGTCGAAGCAGAGCGCGCTGGCCGCCGACAGTGAAGCCACTGAGTCCGGCAATGCGTTGAGCTCTTTCAGCAGCGCAAGGACCTTCCTAACGCTCGACACCGTCCGGTACGCCTCCGCCCCGTCCGAGCTCGACTCCGCCGGCCCCCCGCCGCACGCCCGCACGAACAGCCTCTTAAGGTTGGGCTGTGCTTCGTGCAGCAGCACGAGCGCCCCCTCGCTGCTCCAAAGCTCAGCGTTCATAGGGCTGGGCGGCGGCGGGCTGTGGCCCTTAGTGACGGCAACCAGGCCCAGCAGGTGCACTTTGATCATGGTGTCCAGCCTCCGCTCGACCCCGGGCAAGCTCTGGTATCTGATGAGACAACAGGATTATGAATCAATGAGAGAGGCTCCTTTATCCGGGGACACATCGGGGGTATATGAATTGTTGAGGCGCTGGCTGGAAGAGTGACAGTTACACTTCCCTTGTGCCAATGCATTGAAAGGCTCTGGTATCTGAGGATGCATCAGAATGTGTGAATCAATCAAGGCAAGTTATTGTATCATAGGACAGATCAGGGGGGTGTATGAATTGTTGAGGCGCTGGCTGGAAGTGTGGCAGGGGCATTATGCATGTGCCTCTGAGATTAAATGAATGCTCCTGCCGCGTCCATGTCCCATACCCTGTGGCCTGTGCTAATCTGTCTAACCTGTCCAGCCAAGCAGCCAAGCAGCCAGGCAGCCAAGTAGTCAGGCAGACAAGCAGTCAAGCAGCCAAGCAGCCAAGCAGCCAGGCAGCCGAGCAGCCAGGCAGCCAAGCAGCCAGGCAGCCAAGCAGCCAAGCAGCCAAGCAGACAGGCAGACAGGCAGCAAAGCAGCCATGCAGCCAAGCAGCCAGGCAGACAGGCAGCCAAGCAGCAAGGCAGCCAGGCAGACAGGCAGCCAAGCAGCCAGGCAGCCAAGCAGCCAGGCAGCCAGGCAGCCAAGCAGCCAGGCAGACAGGCAGCCAAGCAGCCAGGCAGCCAAGCAGCCAAGCAGCCAGGCAGCCAAGCAGCCAGGCAGACAGGCAGCCAAGCAGCCAGGCAGACAGGCAGCCAAGCAGCCAGGCAGCCAAGCAGCCAGGCAGACAGGCAGCCAAGCAGCCAGGCAGACAGGCAGACAGGCAGCCAAGCAGCCAGGCAGACAGGCAGCCAAGCAGTCAAGCAGCCAGGCAGCCAAGCAGCCAGGCAGACAGGCAGCCAGGCAGCCAAGCAGCCAAGCAGCCAGGCAGCCAAGCAGCCAGGCAGCCAAGCAGCAAAGCAGCCTAGCAGCCAGGCAGACAGGCATCCAAGCAGCCAGGCAGACAGGCAGTCAAGCAGCCAGGTAGACAGGCAGCCAAGCAGCCAAGCAGCCAGGCAGCCAAGCAGCCAGGCAGCCAGGCAGACAGGCAGCCAAGCAGCCCAGCAACAGGCAGCCAAGCTGCGAAGCAGCCAGGCAGCAGGTAGCCCTGCCAATCTTCCATGCAAGGCAATGCATGCCACAGAACGGGTCACCTCCCTTGTGCCGATCGTTAACAACATGTTAAGATATCTGACCCTGTCCACACCAACAATCGTACAAAGTGGGTGCTGTCCAGTCGTGTGCTAGGAGTCACGTGTGAGCAACAGGTCATCTTAGTGCAGCCAGACGCACTAGTTTTGGGTTAAGATCCCTTAACCCACCTTAGGGGAGCTAGGCGCACTAGTTTAGGGTTAAGATCCCTAAACCCACGTAAGGGGATCTAGGCGCACTAGTTTAGGGTTTAGACCCCAAACCCTTAACCCACAGCGCACCTTAGAGCAGCCAAACGCACGAGGACCTCGCAGAAGGCTGGGAAGAGGATCTCCGCCTGAGGGTTATGGGTACCGCCCAGCACGTGCTCGTCCAGCAGTCGGCTCCAGAACTGCTCATCTGCGGCGTCGCCCGCCACCTGCAGCTCGGACTGCATCTGCAGCATACAAAACGGACACAATTTCGAAGACGCAAATGGTCAGATGAACACACACGGTCAAACAAACACAAGGTCGGATGAACTCCATTTTGAGCGTAGCTTTGCATGTGGTAGAAAGGACAACTTAATCGGGTTGTATGAGGTAAGTGACCCGAGTCAAGTTTGAAGCGTGCTTTTTACTCTCAGACTCCTCTTAGCAGAGTAGAGATGTCATGGTAGCCTTCACGAAGGGTCGGAACAGCGGTAGGGGGGGTGTCTCAGCCGCTGAAAGCAAGGGTCAGCTATCAAGGACCTGGTCGGCAGGCTGCTCGCACAAGTATTTATATAATGGTGTCCACCATAATACCATGATGACATCTTGCGGGTCCAAACTTAGCTGACATAGGACCCAAGAGGCCCAAACTCTGACCGGTGGCCCAGGCAGCGGGGCTTCCTGCACCAGGCCCCATCCCCACACTGCAGGCAGTGATGTAGCTGAAGTGCAGTGCTGTAGCTGAATTGCAGTGCTGTAGCTGAAGTGCTGCGATGTGGCTGAAGCGCAGTTGAAGCACGGTCAAATGAAGAGTGGCATTTACCTCGACGCGAAGCCTGTGCAGCACCTCCGAGGGTCGCCGGGCAAACAAAAGCAGCTCGCCGCATTTGCTGACAGGCGTGATGCTGGAGACGAGCCGCGCATCCACCAGCATCTCCCAGAACTGCGCCGTCTTCATCGCATTGCTGGTCTGTGTGGTCCTGGTTTCTAGGTGGATGGAGGGCCGTTTACTGCCATGGGGAGGGGGAAAGGGGGAGGCAGTAGCAAGAGGGTGTGGTCAGAGAACTGAGTCGCCTTAGTCGCATGGTTGGACAGTGTGGTCCTGGTTTCTAGGTGGATGGAGGGTCGTTTACTGCCAGGGGGAGGGGGGAAGGGGGTGGCAGCAGCAAGAGGGGGTGGTCAGAGAACTGAGTTGTCTTTATCGCATTGCTGGTCTGTGTGGTCCTGGTTTCTAAGTGTATGGAGGGTTGTTTACTACCAGGGGGGGTGAAGGGGGAGGCAGCAGCAAGAGGGTGTGGTCAGCGAACTGAGTCGCCTTTGTCGCATTGCTGGTCCGTGTGGTCCTGATTTCTAGTTGGATGGAGGGTCACTTGCCACCAGAGAGGGAGGGGACAGGGGAGACAGCAGCGAGAAGGCGCGGCCGAAGAAAGCCTCAGAGACCTCCTGGCTCGACGTAACAAGGAACAGGCTGTAGCTTTGCTCCACACCCAGCGCTGTTCGTTTTTGTGCACTTCAGCTACATCACGGCCTCCGGCCGAGAGAACCCGGCATGCCCCCATAGGATCAAGGTAATGGTCCCCATCAGCTCAGTGGCGGCCGCATGGTAGCAACGGAGGGATGGTCACGCCCAGCAGGGCAAGACACCTAACCTTAACCCTTAACCGTAACCCCTAAACTCTAACATTGCAGCTTCCACCTTCTTCCTGTCCCCATACAAATATTTCTCGCCAGGTCATCCAGCGCCGTCTGGTTCCTGCTAGCCGCGCTGATACACGCGCTGGCGCTAGGGACCTACGCAGTCTGGCAGACCCCTCTTGCAGGTGGACTGCGGCCATCTCCGACCTTTCCATTTTCACCAGCATCAACCTGCTCCTTACCTACTCACCAGCACCTACCTCCCTCGTCACATCCCCACCAACCCCGCTCTTTGCCTACTCACAAACCCCACTCTCTGCCTACTCACCAGTACTTGTCGTACAACGTTCTAAGGTCCGAGTTGTACACCATGAGCACGTTGCTGATTCCTTTGAGAGCAGCAACGGGCGTCTCCTCCTCCAGCACCAGGTCGTCGATGGGAATGGTGATGTTGGCGGTGCGGGGCGCGAACTGCTCGCCCTCGGCCAGCACCGGTCGGTCCTCCTGGAACTGTCCGATCCAAAGGTCGCCGTTTTCGAACACGTAGCAGCCCAAGCCCTGTCAGGACACAGGTTTCAGATTCTGGAATCCGTTGTTCACAGGCCATGGAGAGTCAGAAGGTGCATGGGGGCCAGAAGGTGCAAGGCAGCATGGAAGGACGCCATGCAGCCACCCGTGTTTCTTTTTTGGACCCCCTAACCACGTTCTGCCGGCGAACCCAAAGGCGGCCGCAGTTTAAATGGGGGCCAAACAGTGGGCCATCAGTGGGCCTATGAGGACTCAAACTATGGGGCCCACAGATCCAGGCCCAAGCAGCATGGTTGGCTACAATTCTAGGCCTCTGGCAAGAAGACACTGGGCAGCTGTGAGGCAGCTAGATAGAAGCAGAGTCACAAAAAAAGAAATGCAGGCAGCCACCGAGACAGCCGTCAAGCAGGACACGATGCAGGGAGAACCAGCTATAGAAAGTGGTCCCACCTGTTTCTTGTCTCTGAGCCACAGCCCCTCATAGCGTGCTCCTGTCGCGTAGAACATGACACCGTACCCGTTCCGTTTGCCGTCTAGGAAGCGCCCGTGATACCTGTTTAAACATGCGGAACGCTCTCCAGAGATTCTTCATTCATGAATCAGCTACATGTCAACTATACTCCAGCCTCCAGAGGCCTACATGTCAGCTACACTCTAGCCTTCGCCGGCCGGAGGCCTCAGCAGTGTCAAGCTACGCCACTTGGGCTACCAGCCACAGGCCGGTCCAGGTTTGGTCCGGATCAAACCCTAAGCGGCGATGATGTCAAGACCGGCGATGGTGTCAATGACGCACTGGCCCTCAAGGTGAGGAAGGAAAGGAAGAAAGATTACCATGCAGATAGTCACGTGCTGGACCCCAAGATAGGGTACCGGTATTGCTCAGCCCAGCCCTCGGCCCTTCCATTCCCTTCAACACGTAACCTACCGTAGGTAGCCTAATAGCTAAAAATGGGAATGCTGACACACCCGTGCAATTGGCACACCTGGCAATCCTGACGCAAGGCAGATCTCAATCCCGGCATTTCACTCGCAGACATGCCCCCATGCCCCTATGTTGGGCCCCATGTCTTCCCTCCTTCTGCCCCCATGCCCTATGTTGGGCCCCATGTCTTCCCTCCTTCTGCCCCCATGCCCCTATGTTGGGCCCCATGTCTTCCCTCCTTCTGCCCCCATGCCCCTATGTTGGGCCCCATGTCTTCCCTCCTTCTGCCCCCATGCCCCTATGTTGGGCCCCATGTCTTCCCTCCTTCTGCCCCCATGCCCCTATGTTGGACCCCATGTCTTCCCTCCTTCTGCCCCCATGCCCCTATGTTGGGCCCCAAGTCTTCCCTCCTTCTGCCCCCATGCCCCTATGTTGGGCCCCATGTCTTCCCTCCTTCTGCCTTCATGCCCCTATGTTGAGCCCCATGTCTTCCCGCCTTCTGCCCCCATGCCCCTATGTTGGGCCCCATGTCTTCCCTCCTTCTGCCCCCATGCCCCTATGTTGGGCCCCATGTCTTCCCTCCTTCTGCCCCCACGCCCCTATGTTGGGCCCCATGTCTTCCCGCCTTCTACCCCCACGCCCCTATGTTGGGCCCCATGTCTTCCCGCCTTCTGCCCCCACGCCCCTATGTTTTCTATTTTCTGGCTTTCCGCTGTTTCCATTGTTCCTGTTCGCTGTTCCAGGACCTTCTGGATCAGGCTTTGGTTTGGAAGTGATGCATTGAAGACTGCGTAACAGGTACTATAGCTGAGAACCTTCGGCATGGCTGAAGGTCTAGGCTTGCCAATCAGTATACACACGGGGTGCCTGAGCCGGCTGGTACCTTCAGGTGTCATGCTTGAGAATCTATCAGAGCAGGCAGGCTGGCAAGCTTCGAGGTCCCCCTCCCCCCTCAGCTGCTCACTTCCTCAGAAGCTCAGTTACTCCTTGAAGGCAACAACTAAGAGACAGCCCTGAGGTTTTGTTTCCTATGTTGATGGTTGAGAATGGATCTTAGCCGGCAGGCAGGCAAGATTCGGGTCCCCCCCCACCCTCCACTGCCCAGTTGCTCAGAAGCTCAGGAAGTTCTTGAATGCAGCAGCTATGACAAACACCCTTCAAGTTTTTGTTTTCAATGTCGATGCGTCCGGCCAAGGACCTTGTCTCTAAAAGCCAGGCAGCGCAAATTGGACAGAAGCCATCCGAACTTCTTCGGTGATATTTAAAACACGACTTAACACAGACGGCAGTGTATCTCCGCCTGTGTGTCACCATGTCATGAGATCCGGAGCTATAATGCTCTCTCACCAAAATAATAAGCGCGGGGAACAAACCCATGAACATTTTTTTGTATTGGACTTGAAGCCATGCCCAACATGCACAACTTAGCCCTTGAGGGATGCGCCGATCAGATCCGCCAATCAGATCTATCACCCACCTGTTGAACATGAGCAGTAAGGCATGGTTGGCCGTCGTTGCCTCCGTTGGCACCTGCTGGAACCAAATGTGACTCCCGATGCCGTTGGGCATGTTGAATTCCCACTGCCCCGAGTACTCCTGCTGGCTGCTCTGCCAGGTCATGCAGCCGGTACCACATTTCAAGTCTGCGTCCCACGAGCCCACGTACACATCATCGTTGGCATAGTGCATGGTGCCCTGCCCCTGTTTCTTGTCGTTTTCCCAGTGGCCTACATGCAGAAACATGTGCCACGGCTTTGTCAGGCAAAATCCACGTGCGGAGAGTGTTCACCTGTCTAGCGAGTTTCAGGGCTTGCTAATTGGAAGCAGCCCTCAATAAATGTCATCGCGCATGCCGCTCGAGCCACCCCACAGCACACATTTGATCCCCAGGGTTTTGTACACAGCCTCGAATCCTCTGCAATGCTTCTTTTTCGGCAACAAGGGCAACTTCGGCGCGCCGCCCTGCGGCTGTCCAAGTTCCGATTAAGGCAAAGCTTGAACGGCAGACAGACACAGGCCCAACCGCCAAGCAGCAAGTCTGGCCTTGCCTGGGGCCCCCGGTCAGTGGCCGGGAGGTCCCTGAAGTGGATCTGAAAAAGAAATGTAACCAGCCCGGGTGCAGTCCAGATACCCTAAAAATAGAACCTAAACAGAAATCATGGCACGTTAACTTGGTTGGCTTGACGCACCTTCATATCGATGGCTGCCATCGCCGTCCAAAGTCAAGGTACCGGTGCCGTGGCGCATACCCTGGTGCCACTCTCCTTCATATGCTGATTCGGAGTTGGTAAAGCTCATGCGGCCAGTCCCATGCCTGCGTCCATCCTGCACCCCACCCTGGTATTCAGATCCCGGCCAGCGGTACACCTGCAACACCAGGACATTCAACAGCTCAGCAACAGCTCAGATACAGCAATCAGCATCCATGCAGATTGCTGTGGCATGGATGTAGAGGACAGACGTGCCTGACATGGCATATGGACAGTCGTCGATGCAGCATGGGTGGTAATGTTGGTCCACACTTGACATGGGCCTCCATACCGGACTCTTACCCCAGTTCCTGAGATGGCGCTGCGTTTGAAATCTCCAGTGTAATCGATGCCATCAGGGAACGTGAGTTTACCCTGACCCTCCATGCAACCGTCTACCCAGTCGCCTTCATAGACCGCTCCTCCCTTCAAAGTGGCGGAGCCCACACCGCTCAACTTTTGGCCTACTGCGTTCTGGGCTGACAGCTCTGTATCAGCCTCTTTTATGAACACCTGGAAGATGTTTGCGAACAGGTAATCAAGAACTCTCCCATGCAAGCATCTGCCAGGTCGACGGTTACCTCGAAGAGTTCAGGCTCCAGCATCCTATGAAATTAGTTTCTGTAACGTACGAATATTCACAATAATACGCTATTCAATAGTTGTGTCCGGATCGGAAAGTTAAGGTTTTCCACGCTGCCATATAAGGCGGGGTAACATAAAGTACGCCGAGGGTTTGGGCGTCAGGGTTGTGCCTCCAACAAAGCATCGCTCGGGTCGGCTATGTGGTGCACCTCTACATCATCATCACCATGGGCAAAAAGGACAAGGAAGCTATAGCAAAGAAGGAGGATGTGCCATCGGAGCCCAAAGAGGAGATCCCTTACGAGACAAAGATCAAATACTGCTGCGTTATAGCCAAGCCTCTCGCTGATGAAAAGCTGTGCAAGCGTGTCCTGAAGCTGGCAAAGAAAGCCTCCAAGCGGAAGGCAATTCGACGAGGCGTGAAGGAGGTTGTTAAGGCACTGAGGAAGAACGCTAAGGGGTAAGTTCGATTAATTACCGAATGTTTATCAGTGTACTCTGTATCGTCTGATCATACAGCTTGAGCGTGTTATCTCATGCCCGCAGAATCTGCATCCTTGCCGGCGACATTTCGCCCGTTGATGTCCTGACACACATCCCCATCATCTGCGAAGACCACAACATCCCCTACATTTACGTCCCATCAAAAGAGGTGATGAGCATGGATAAGATGTTCACCACTGCATGCGTGCGTGCGCCACAGTCCTGCGTAGCCAGCATCAGTGATGATTTTTGTAACCACCTTGGGGTGGCCGCTGGGCAGCCACCCCTTGGTCCAAGCCATGGGGTCCAAAGCTTGTCTGACCCAAAGCCGGCGTCCAAAATAGCAGGGCTTGCTGCACCAGGACCCATGGCCATAGGCTGTCATGTAGCTTAACTGAAGCCCTAGAATAATCACGAGCCCGTGATGTAGCTGAAATAAAAAGTGCACTAATCATCAAGGCCACCACCAGCTCAACGCCAATCTAAAGTATGGCTGACTTGCTTGGGGAAATGCTGGTTATGAGAGGCCTGTCCCTGAAGTTGCAACTTGTGCCACTTGCCCAGGACCTTGGTGCTGCTGCACTCAGCAAGCGACCCACAAGCTGCATGCTAATCCTGCCTCAGCCGCCAAAGGGCCCCATCGATGCAGACGAGCAAAAAGAGTATGCTGAGGCCTACGAGGAGACAGCAAAGAAAGTAGCGGCCGCAATGCCTGTGTTTTAGAATGCTCCTATATTTGTATATGACCTTGAAATAGCCGGAGGGGCCACGGATGGTCTCAGCCTCGTGTTGGTGTCAGCAGGGGTAAACTGCTGGTATCAGTTATAATTGGCCGAACAACACCTTACGGGTTTTCCTGCCTTGACCTATTTAATTTACTTTTTGAAATTCTTAGTTCTGACTTATTATCCTTACACAGACTGCAAAAGCACAGGCTAAATTTGGTTTGAATGTGTGGTGTGAATGAAATTGAACACCGACTGTATGATGGTTACGAATCGGTATCAGGCCCTGTTGCTGTATATCAATTGAATTAGCATCCACTCCGAGTCTCTCCCTATTGCTGCTACCATGACGTACAGGTACTGTGACGTACCTTAAGTTTCTTTTCTTTCAGCAGAACAGTCAAGCGCCCACGCGGCCGAGCCTGTTTGAGCAGGGCCCAGAGGTGTTATGTCATTGGCAGGTACTGTGGCGCAACAGCTTGTCTGTCAATCATACTTGTACCGCCGGTCCCATGTTCCTGCCCCTCTCGCATAGGAGAATGGCATGGCTGCCCCATGGTCCTGGCAGTGCATGGTAGCTGGAATGAGCTTGGCCAATCTTCGCCAGCCCTGAGCGTTCAGCAGGGGCCAGCAGGTATGCACTGTTCTTAACCTGAACCGCATGCCATTTGCACTCTGTGGCAGTGATGAGTACAGGGTTGCCTTCGTAGTACCCCGAGACGGTATTATGTCAAGGCTTTGAGCTCGTTTTCCAAAGATAAACCGGCGCAATTTGGGGACATGAGGTGAACTTGGTTCCGTGTCTCATGAATTTGATGCTTGGGAGTTATTCTGCTAGCGGAGTCTTCAGCTGTGACATACGTTCCTTTGTATTTCAATCCACGACCCAACGCCAAGGCAGGTGGCACACTAGCAACAGTTCTCCTGCAGTCTGTGGCAGTGTCTCTTTTAGTGTCAGCCAGACCGCCTTCGGCAGCGGGACGTTGATTGGTTACCATTCGGCAGGTGGGCACATAACCTTGAACAGCCAGCAGCAGGTGCCTCAAGCTGCAAGGCAAGCTATTTCAGGCTCTATGGCTGCAAAGCCACCATAAAGCTAAATGTAGCAGCATTGTTCTAGATTGTGCTACATAAACAGAGGTCAGTTGGGGCTGCTACCGATTCTTGCTTGAAAACCGGCTTAAAACCTGGGTTGCATGAACAAGTCACCTTGCGTTTCATAAAATATGTAAACGATACAGCGATGCTGAAGGTCACCTCTGCTGCCACTCTGCCAGTGGGCCCTGGAACTGTTAGCGTGTCAGGAGCATCGATGAAGAAGGTCAGAAATAGCCAAGAGGTGCACTGCAAGCCCATGATGTAGTGGATCTCTGGCTTTAGAGTTTAGCCGTATGTCAGTCAGGAAAGACACCATGTGGAGTGTGAGGGCACAGACCAGGCGTAAAGCCTAGGGTCCCCAGAACGGCCCCTCCCCCCATGAAAAACATTTGGTGCGGCTTAGTGCGGCAGCACGGTTGTCGGATTAGCACAATTTATGGATGATGCAACTGCCCATGTACAATATCAGCAGTGCCTGTATCGGTATACATGACTTTGTCCCCGGAACCAAGTCCTTCCCACTTGCCTGCAAATCTCACCTTTGCGGCTGCCACTGGTATCACTGTTGGCATTAAACTACTACTTCATGGGATGCATGATCACTGCATGGCCGCACGAAGAGACAACACCAGCAGACCAACTGGGTCGGGCAAAGACTCCGGGTTCAGATGGCCACTGATGATGACCAGTAATAGCTAGCTGTGCACGGTGGACTTTGAAGGTGGACAGCAGCGGCTGGTACAAGCGACCCCATCATGGCATGGTCCATGCCGCTAGTCTCTGACGGAACTCCACAGGGCCCAGCTCAAGAAATGTCATGCCGCTAGTAAACAAGGCTTGTGGGCCCATGATTTTTTGCATAAGCATGCTGCACTCTTGCAGAAGGATGTGCCATGCTCAAAGTCTCCCAGAGGTAGGGGTACTGGTACTTGATGAACCGCCATAGCAAGTTTCGTGCAATGGCAAGGTTATCGCAATTTGAATACCAAGGATACCAGGCAAGTAAAAAATGTCCTTCCAAGTATACCCCTGTCTCAGAGGCGTCTTCACAGCCTTTCTACATCTCATGACGCGGCTCCACGTCCTCCGACGAACCGAGGGTGCGACGAAACAACCCTAACCCTGAGGTGCCGTATCTGTCTTTACCCTGTCAGCCTGGCTACTTCCTACCAGGTCCGCATCATACGCCATTAATTGTTCTAGTTGTAAGACTACCCTGCCTCTATTCTGGCAACGACGGACAACACATTTTTGCCATACACATTTCCTTGGGAATACCAAGTAGGACTCTGAAAATTTAGAGGCCCCTGAAGCCATGGCAACAACAAAGCCTCGCTCGTTTAAGGAGGAGCATCCACTAGGTAAGTTGAGAGGCCCCAAGTCTGGCTAGGGTTTTCGCCAGTCTCATCTCGTCGCATTTCTGCCCCTAGAGAAGCGCCAAGCTGAAGCTGGAAGAATCAAGGAGAAATACCCTGACCGAATCCCAGTAAGTTAAGCTGCTCTCCCCTGCACGTCAGCATCTTTTGAGTCAATTTTTTGATGTAGGTGATTGTTGAACGTGCGGAGAACAGCAAGTCCATCCCAGACATCGATAAGAAGAAGTAAGTCTCGATGTCGCGCACCTTGATCTCGGCAGAATTTCATTTCTCTTGTGCTTCGCAGATACCTTGTGCCCGCCGACTTGACTGTCGGGCAGTTCGTGTATGTCATTCGTAAGCGAATCAAGCTCAGCCCCGAGAGAGCCATCTTCATTTTCATCGACAACAAGCTCCCTCCTTCCGGTGAGGAACTTCTCAAGCCTCCTTCTGGGAGGTGGGGAAACTGATGCCACTGGGCCATGGGGTACCAGCACCTTCCTTGCCAGGCATGCTTTCACAGGCATGAATTTATGTTAGAACATGACGTTTTGTCAGGTGTTATTCCTTGCATGCAGCTGAGAGTAGCCCCCTTGCAATTTTGCCCAAAATCTGCAGCGTCTCTCATGTCCGCTGTTTATGAGGAAATGAAGGACAAAGACGGATTCCTGTATATCAAGTACAGCGGGGAGAACACATTTGGGTTCTCAGATGAAGCGACATGCGAGCTTGCGCTGCACTCAACTGAAGAGGAGCTGCAATGAAGTAGCATTCCAATTTATGACCTACCTCGAGAATGGAAATGTCTTAGTCAGGAATTTGTCACATTTGGCATGGATGAATGCACGGAGACGATCCTGAAGGCGATCAGGGGACCAAGAGGATTTTTCTGATGCGATTCTGGAGGTGACATCTTAACCAGCGTGGGGCCTGCTGCTAATTACTTGAGACGGGCTTCTCTCGTAATTATATAACCAACATATTACTTGCAGTACATTGGTACCATATTGATGCAGTACCACCACTTCCCACAATTTTTGACAGGATGCATATGCACTTTGTGGTGCCCCGTGTTTTCCTTATCAGGGTCTACAGAAATTTGGTCGCTGGCATGGCCCGCTGTACGTTTTCCTCTTGGATGTGTACTAACAGAACATTTGTACCAAAACTCTTAACACCATGATGCATCATCCCTTGACTCCACATGCATTAGTACTGGTTGCCAGTGTCAAGGCAGGGATTTCTGTCAATGGTATGCCTTAGCTGCCTATCTTTCACTCTTGATATGAAATTCCCTGGCACCAGCCACTCTATGCCTTTGCTTAAGCCTGGACTATTCTGCCAGCTATTTTTCACTCGTACCTATGTCTCTGAATCTCCCCATCTAGATTGTCAAGTTCCATGTGCCAGCCCCGCTTCACATGGAAGGATGGCATGGTAGTAGCTGGAATTGAGCTTAGTCATCCCCTAGCAGCCCCACGCGGCCGAGTATTGTACTCACCATTCTATCCTACATTTCGGCTGCGTGGGCGCTTAACTTTCTGGTTAGTATGGGAAAGAGAACAAGCCTGATGTATGGAAACAAGCGACAAGACCATGTCGTGAATGAGCCCTATTACACACGTTCGGCTGCATGGGTGCACATTGCTAAACCAGGAGAAATCAACCGAAGTGTTATAAGAGGGACAAGATGGGGGGGAAGAATCATTCCTTTTCCCCCTCCAGAATAGGAAGAGCAATGCGCAGGTTCCTCTGCCTTGACCGACGACAGTGCACCCCTGGGCCATACTGAAAAGGCTCGGCCCTGTAGTGTCAAGTCCTGAGCTACTGAAAACTACAGGGGGAAGGCAAGAGAGAATCAAATTTTACTCACCCCCCGATAACAGAAGTCCAATGCCCCAGCTCCTAAACACTAAACAGCGATGGCAATGATGTGAACACACAACAAGGACGGGCCTACTTAAGAACCTGTGCCAAGCGGGGCGTCCAGCGTCTGCTGCCAGCTGGGGGTCATGCGGGAGCTACAGTCCCACGTGTCACAACGAGCTTGGTGGTAGCACGTGCTCAGTTTCTACAACGTAGCGGAGGCACTGGCAGCACAACAACACAGCCCACTCATGACAGCAGCCATGGCGGCCGACCTGCAGCTTGCGGTTTGACAGAGCACCGAAGGGCGAAGGGCGCACATGTTGCAGTGTGATGGGGGCACAGGAGGAGTTGGAGAGGGAGTAGTTGTCCCCAAACTACGTGAAGCAGTCCTTGACATGCAGCCGCTCCCCGTCCCACAGGTGCTGCAGCTCGTGGACGCAGCCAACAATCAGGCACAACTGGAGGCGACTGGCAGAGGAGACCCCACTACTGAGCTCAGGCCGGCGGTCGCCTATCGCACATAGGTCCAAAAGTAGGGAGATCGAAGCAGCCGCACCATCTTCTCTCTCCTCTTGTCTAGATCGCCCGGTTCCATGTTCTTGCCCCATACATCCAGCCTAATTTAGAAACCACTGATAAGTGAAGTTGGGAGAAGGACAAAACATTTTAAGGGGAAAGGCAAAAAAGAGAGCAACAAAGAGGTGAAAGGATTTACATGTCTCTCCTCCCCCAAGAGGAAAGGGTGAGGCCACTCATGTTGTCATGGCGTTTCAATTAAAATTCAGCCACAACTCTGCATGCCAGAGGGGCATGGTGCCATGACGGGACTTAGATCAGTAGCCCAAGCGGAAGGGCCTCATGCCTGACTTATCGGCAGGCCGTATCCGACATTTTTTATTTGCCCACCAGTTGTTTTCTAGGCATGACGATTCCCCTCTGGCCTCTAAGTGCAACCTAGGCCCACGGGTTGAAAAATCAGGTGGATATAGCTGAGTCGTAGGTACGCTTTGATGGCCGTAGGTGGAACGAGAGTCCCATAGGATCAGGGATGACCACGTCGGTAGGCTTGTGTCAATGACATTGCACCTCCGGGCCATTCTCAAAAGGCCCTTATGCGCAACATCGTACATGCATTTGCAACTTCTGCCCGCATGCGCAGCCCCCCAATGCATGCGCATTACCCCTAGCCCTAGCATTAATGCACATAACCCCGCCCGCATGCGCACCACCTGCATGCACAGTTCCCGCCCACATGCGCACTGCCTACAGGCACACTCCCCTGCCCACATGCCCAGCACCCCTCATGCATCCGCATTGCATGCATGCACAACTCATTGCCCGTATTCACAGCCCCGCCCTCATTCACGACCCTTCGCCCGCATGTTGCATGTGACATGCCATAAACGGTGTATTATGATCCATGCTATGGTAGTGGACCCGAGGTTGGTGATCTTTTAATCTGATTGGAGCCAAATCTGCATCGCCGCAATTTACACTGCCTCTGTGTAAACTTTGTCTGTCCCTTCACTTTTTTTACCCCCTTTCCTTTTCTTTTTTTCAGCCCCTCTTACTTAAGCGCCCACGCAGCCAAGCCTGTTTTGGAGCAGGGCCCAGAGGTGTAACGTCCTTGACTTCCTCCGTTCTGAAAAGGTAAGACCCACCAATGAAAACCATTATACCTTACCCATAGGCGTGTATAAAACTGGGCCATAGCCACCAGTACACGTTGTGATTCTTTCTTTTCCTCCTCAACAGACAGTCGGGCGCCCATGTGGACAATTAAACGTGGCACGCTCGCCTCTTGTGTCTTACACCCATGGCATGTTATGCTCGAGCACCTGGTTTTAGACAGTTGAGGCCTTGCTACTCGTGCCCGACCCTAACCTGCCCCTGGCAGTCTGGCATTGGTGTCATGACGTACGGGGGCACCGCACTGTTCCACGCGGCCGAGGCTTTTTTGAGCAAGGCCCAGAGGTGTAGCGTCATTGACTGTTCCAGTGGTTACTAGCGCAGCGTTTCGGGCAGTACAGTCTGTAGCCGCAACTCGGGCCCGTCCCTTGTCGACACCCCTGCTTCTGGCCAGTTCTTGCCACTGCTGTGCACTCATGCCTATGCTGGGAGCCTCCTCATCAAGAGGGCGTGTCGTGGTCAATGTCATAACACCTCTGGGCCATGCTGAGAAGGCTTGGCCGCATGGGCGCCCGACTGTCTGGTCGGGAGGAAATAAGCATAAGAGGAGGAGAAAGGAATGGAACAAGTGGAAAAGGAGAAGAAAAAGACCTTCCCCCAAAGTGAAGGAAGTCTGGAGAATCCCCAGCCCATCCAGATACTGAAGCTCTTAACAAAAAGGGGGGGCGGCGTACCATGCAGTTGGTCGGGAAAATCAGAAAAATGGGAAACAAAGTAAAGGGACACGCAGATGGCCAGTGGGAAACATATAGGAGAAAGGAAGCCCCGGCGTCTGAAATAACTAAGCCTCTTCAAAATCTACCTCATCCTCAAAAAAAGTCAGAGCAAGCCACATATGATTTTTTCTTCTGTGTGTTCATTTTCTCTTTCTTCTCCCCTCTTAACGTTTCTGTCCTGCTCCCCATGTCAATGCTGAATTAATGTCCCACGCACTAACGCAATCGAGCCTTTTTCAGCAGGGCCCGGAGTTATTAAGTAGTTGACAAATTGTACCGGTGCAGGGAAAAGTTTCGGAGGAGCATGCATCTAGAACATCGGTGTGGAAAAGCTGGGGCATCATCGAACCTCCTTTTCCTTCTAGCCTTTCGATGGTCCGCTTACTAATAACGTCAATTTTCTCTTCTCTTCCCTTCTTCATTTTTCTAAGTCATATAACTCATTTATTAAGGGCTAGTCTGCTGTCTTGTTTTTCGCCTCCATAGGGACTGGCTCTTTCCCTTTTTTCTCCCTCTTGCTTTCAGAGGCAGGGATCCTTCGATCTGCCTTTCCGTTTTCTGGAGGGGTGTTTTCTTCGCCCATTGTGCGACTCTCTGTCTTTCTTCTAGCATTTGCTTCCTTTCCTTTCCCTACCAACCAGGCAGGACGTCAGAGAGCCCGCAGCAGGGGTGGGAGGCCCTGGATTTTGTTCTTATAGTTGAGCTTTTTGAAGGCTAGTCTCTTCAGGGGCAGGGGATACGGTTTGACCGACCTTAGTGTTATTTTGGTTTGGTGGATGAACTTGCTATCCTTTCTTTCCTCTTTTACCTCCTTACTTGACTTTCTTAGCTGACTTTTTGTTTGCCGACGTGGCCGAGCTTCATTTCAGCATGGCCCAGAGGTGTAATATAATTAAGTCATGTATTATCCTTCCGGGGCAGGCTTGGGTGGGACGCCCTGGCGTTTGTCGACGATGTGGTAGATATTGTTGATGCGTAGACATTTTCAGAGGTTGGAACTTCATGTGTATTTCGTTTTTCCAGCCTTTTGTTTTGTCCCTTCACTTCATTTCCCACTTTTCTCTCCTTTCTTTTGTCCTACCCCCTTCTGTGTTTCTTTCCATCTTTCCTCCCAACTCTCAAGTTAGGCGCCCACGCGGCCGAGCCTTTTTTGAGTAGGGCCCAAAGGTGCAACGTCATTGATCTTTTATCCCTCTTTCCCATATGTTTCCAATCAGGCGATGCGTTAGAGCAGGCAAGGCCCAGAGGTTTAACGTCATGCATTGACGTGTCCTTGGATGTTATTATCACTCGCATGTTAGTATTACCATACATGGCCGCACACACAGATCGGAACAAAACATACCAAAATAGGTTTAGTAGGACAGGGCATGTCGTCAAGAACATGATTCTGAACAGAAAACGATCTGTATCTCAAATCGAGCCTCAAATCAGTAATATTTGTGGTAAGAAGGCCAAATACAGCTCCATTGCCCTAAGGGCTATTTGAGGGTGTGAGAGTTCAAAAAAAACGCGACATCATGTGAATGTAGCACCTCCCAGGCAGGTGGAAACCCCGAAGACACACACCAAATGTGGACCATGTCGTCGTACCTCTTAAACATGTTGTTACAGAAATGCAGGGATAGCGTCACATGCTGAGCAAAATATAACCTACTTCTACCCGTAGGGCTTGTGCTGCAGCAAAAAATAATTTAATTGAAGTCCCCCCGCCACACTTTACCGAGCCAGGACACCAGCAGCAACACACTGGACCCCCAAAACACAAAAGTCGGTATACAAGTAATCCAACACCACAACCAAAGAGCTAACTCCTGAAACGATCCCTGTTGGTTAATTGGCGAATAGCTGCTAAGCAGCAGTACCATACGACGGTCACCCCGTCTAACAGCGTCACTCAAAGCCTGCTGACCATTCCTGCAGTCCACACGAGGTGCATGCCCTGGCCATTCTAGGAGCATGCGCACCAATGCCTCATTGCCACACTGAGCTGCGTTGCACAACGCCATGCCATCCCTGCAGTCCGCACGAGGCGCATGCTCTGGCCACTCCAAAAGCATGCGTGCCACATGCTCGTGGCCACGCATGGCTGCATTGCACAACGCCAAGCCATCCCAAAAGTCCGCATGCGGCGCATGCTCCTGCTCCGGCCATTCCAGAATCATCCGAACGAGGCCTTGGTTGCCATGATGTGCAGCATCAAGAAGCACTTGTCCATAAATAAGCCCTTGAAGCCCGTCGTAGCAATGCGTCTGCTCAGATTTCAGGAGATGCTTCACAAGCGAGCATGTGTCTATTTCCTGGATGTCGCATCGGGCAGCCCGCAGGAGCGCCTCCTCAGGGCCATGGACTTCGATCAGGAGGTCACCTAGGCGAGACGGACTGTTGCGAAGACAATCGTGCCATTCCTGACACACATCCCATGCTGCAATCGTGGGCCCACATGCCTTCCATTTGCCGGCACGGATGAGGATGCTGCCGAGCAGATCTGGAGTGAGGTCATGCCATTTTGTTTCTGCAAGGATTAGATCTTTGACGTCGTGATTCATTTCTATGCTGATCCGTCGTATCAGATGTATGGAGCGTTAGGATTCGAACGCAACTTTGGACGTAAAATGCGGGCGAGGGCGAGGGCTAACGGACTAAATACTCAGGGTGCTGTACCGTATATTATACAGGAAAATAGATAGCACTGTCAGAGGCCCCGGCAGAGGTTACTACGGTGGAAATGTCTGCAGAGGGCAATTCAGGAGTCTAGATAATAATAGTGTGGACGGACGGAAGGTGTGAAACCAGGATGAAACTGTGGTGTGGACCCCTGCATGGCTGCATGCACTTCACTCCTGAGGAGAGGGGTCTCCTGTTTTCAGACTCTAAATACCTCCTGTCATATGGTGCCTACTTAATATGACGTTCAAAATCCACCCTTTGACGCGAGCTGCTCTCTGCTGGGCGGGAGGCATGATCGATCCCTACATGCTTTGAATTTGAACTTGAGCAGTTGAGCCAAAGGTTCGCTGTGCCCTTCTCACCCTCTTTGTGATTTCGTACCTCTTTTAGGCTAACCCGACCGCGGTTTTGCTTAATGTTCTTGAGTTGTGAGGGTCTCCGGCTAGTTGCCTTGTTTAGGCCTCATGGCTGCTACCCTTGCTTGCGAGTGGTGTCTTTGAGGGTGGGGGCCATGCCTTACAGCGAAATCGCGACAGGCCGAGACTACAGCCTCGACTGCTGAATAAACTGATGAACTAGGAGTACATCGAGCATGGTAGGCAAGCTCTTCTTCTTGGTTATCTTGGACCTGCCTGCAGCCATGGGTGTGGATGCCACATCCATGCACGGCACCCCACCATGCACGGCACAAACAGGCGAGTGCATATGCAACCATGGACAGACAGTATGTGGGAGAGAAGGAGGATTATGGGGGTAGTAGGCTCACTGTATGTTGCCTGTCTGAGGGGCCAAATTGTGTCATTCCTGAGTGGTGTCCACAAGGCATGCCTGTCACCATGTGCCACCCCCCTGGCCTGCTCAATTTCCTCATGAGGAGCAGAGGTGAGCAGTGTTTCTTTTTTGGGCTACAAGGTCACCTTCCGCAGGCCCCCCCGCTGCCGCCAAAGGCCCAATTGGGAACGAGCCTAATCCGACCAACGGCTGGCGGCCCAAGCAGCATAGCTGGCCACAAACGGGGCCTGTGGCCAGAGGCTGGGAGGTAGCTGACATGTAGCCGAGTCACAAAAAAAGAAACACTTGAGGTGAAATGAGCATTATGGATCCTAATGCAATAGGGGATTGCCTTCTGGTGAACCGTAAGCCCTTTTACCTCTTGGTGTCCAGGCTGCTCTTTCTCTGGCTTCCTGCCTGTTTTTGTTCTCCTTCTGCAGGTTGGTTGCCTTTTTCGGCTTAAGCTAGTGGTCATATCTGCAGCCACTTATGAGAGGGAGTCTGGTGATATATAGCGTGCTCAAGCTAGAGGGGTGCCGGAGCGGGGTGGCAGTTACTTTTCAGACCTGACCTAGACTTTTAACGCATCAGTTATTGCAGCCGTGTGAGTGCTTGTTGGTGTTGTGCCCTTCCTGTACCTTCTCGCCTTTACTTAGCTGACCACGAGGGCCTCATGGGCTACCTGGCTATTTTTCTGTTATAGCGTCTCAGGTAATTTAAATCATTTGGGCAGCCAAACTCACACTTTGTCAAGTCCAAGCAAAGAAAAGCACTTTGCCGGTGGGGGCCATGCCTTTTGGTCATCTGCAAGCCCTTTTCCCTCTCCGTGTACTGGCAGCTCTTTCTCTGGCTTCCTGTCTGACTTTCTCTCCCTCTGCACGTTAAATGCCAATTTTCCCGCTTGGCTGGAGCAGTCTTTCTTTTTACGTGACTCAGCTACATGTCAGCTACACTCTGGCTTCTGGCCGGGGGGCACATTTGTGGCCAGCCATGCTGCTTAGGCCACCAGTCATAGGCTGGTCCAAGTTTGGTTCCATTCGGCCCTTTCGCGCCTGTGGCTGGGCGGCCAGGCTCACCCTTTGTACAATCCAAGCAAAAGAAGCACTCCTTACACCAAGCATGCCAGCATTTGCAACATGGCAGCTGCGTGCTTTCGCTGTACGGTTCTGTCGAGTGTCGACCCGACCTTAAAGCGGGCTTGTCCATATTCCTCATCACTGTAGCCATGCTTCGGCCAAAATGGGCGGCTTCCTTAATCCACACACTTGTATGCATATATATATATATATATATTTTTTTTTTGTTATCCATCTTCCTCGAGCCACGCTCCAGATTTTTTCCTTTCAAGGAGGGCTGTGCTCATGCTCCTCAGAGAAATAAACTGATGACGGATGTCTCTGAAAGCCTAGGGCATTGGGCTTGGAAGTTCCTCCGGCCCTGCCCTCACCTCGACCTCTTCATCATTGTATATGCTCTTGCCATGCTCCTAAGAGACAACGCAGGCACCGTATCGTTCTCACATTTGTGTATGGGTGGGGGTGGGGGTATTCAGGGTTTCCACCTCTCCAGGAGGTGGGTTCTCCAGCCCTGAAAGAGAAAAAACTTGAGCATCACTGAGGAAGGAAAGAGGTCGGGAAGAAACACTCATGCCAACCACTAGCCCTCTTGCAACTGTACAAGGTGGGGTTATCCCTTTGCACATGAATATAGTACCAAGGGCGCAGCCCAGGGAATGAAAGCATGGCTAAGGCAGTCTTCGACCCCTGCTCTTCGCCAAACCGTAACACGTTCTTAGAACCTGGGTGCTAGGCTTGGAGCCCTGACATGGCCCCACACCACGACCTGTTCACTGATGTACTTCTTTTCTCCCCACGGGACAGTTGGGCGCCCCCGCGGCCAAGCTTTTTTTTTAGCAGGACCCAGAGGTGTAATGTCATTGACTTTTGTACTCACCCCACGCTCGCCAGTGACACAGCCGATGGATCTCACAATCTCAGGGCCTGTCTAAGGGAATCGGCTTGGAGGCTACCCCTGGCGGCCTCAGATGATCGGCGCATGCTGAGAGCTGCACCAGCAACAGGGCTTTTGCTTGTGTGCGCACGAACTTACGGTTGCGGCTGGCTGCGGTTAACACAGCTGACACCAGAGGACGGAGTAGCGGTCAACTGAGTGAGACACGCTCTTGCTAGCGCTGCGGGGCGAGAGGGCTTGGGCGGGCCCCTGGAAGGCACCTCGGATTTTCATCATTTGTACCGAAGCATGCTTGGGTGGGAGACTCTGGCTTTTGTGGAGAATGTGGTTGACATCATTGAGGGCTCAATTTATGGGGAGCTGGGAAATTGGCTTTCTATTCCTTTCTTTGGGGGGAGGAAATGCCTTTTCCCTTTTATTCCTTTCTTGCTTTCTCCTCTCTAGAAGTTTCCTTGTACAGGACTTGACTCTATAAGGGCGAGGAACATAGGTACTGCTTTTCATTTGGGGGGGGGGGAGGGAGACAATTTTTCCCTTATTCCCCCCCTCCCTTTCTGTCCTTTCTGTCATGCTGAACTAGTGCACCGTGCGTATTATTGGCTTATCTTTTCTTGAACTAAGGATCTCTGCTGTTGAACTCTGTGTGTGAAACTGTTGTCACAGTCACACTTCTGTGCTTGCTCTGTTTGTCTGTGAAGTGTGTTGTTCACACTTCTATTGTATCCCAAAGTGGCTGTTTTGTCTCTTGCAGCCACTATTTCTTTCTTACCAGAAGCCCTGATTTCGTAATCACCCTTTAATCTGAAGTTACATAGTCACTCCTCATCGAGCAAACACAAACACTGCTCACTTTATTCCAGCAAGCACAAACACTGCTCGAATATCGATCCATCATACAGAACAAGCACAAAAACTGTTCGACCCTTCAGTCTAAGCAAGCGCAAACACTGCTTAGTCTTGGAGGTCTTCTCTTGATATTTCGGCCCTTATCAGGCATTCTCCAGCCTTCCAGCTGGTTTACCACCACCAACTCCATCAACACTTCATCAACAGCCAGTCCAGAGGCTCCAAGTCGACTCCCTGATAAATCATCAAACGAGTCTCCCCATCTGAAGATCGCCTACAAGCGACTTCCCACTGAAGATCATCGTACCCTGTCACCAGTGTACTACAACTTCGACTGCTACTACAGTCACCTTCGGAAGGGTCGACCCATCAGGCAATCTTGTCAACAGTAGAGAATAGTCAGGTAAGTAGTCCAGGGGATACTTATTTTAAATATATCGACTGATCCCCAGGTTTACAGCTGGGTATTCGAGTCTCAACAGCAGTGATCAGGAATCTGTCATATTCCTGAAGTCACAGCACCTTTCTACTGAAAGGGGGTTACTCCTATTTTAGTTCTTTTCACTGAAGCTATTGCGCAGTCATTTGCTTGCGCAGCCATTAGCCCCGACATTTCCCCCCTCAATTCGACCTTCCCTCTCCCAAATTCACTCTTGAGCACCTATGCGACCGAGCCTTTTCAGCAGGGCCCAGAGGTTTCAATGGCGTTACACCTCTGGGCCCTACTCAAAAAGGCCCAGAGGTTCAATGTCATTAATTGTGGCAAGTCAGCAAGGTTTGGCTCTTGTACTTCCTCAATCCACGCCCGGGACCCGGTTGTACAATGATGGAATTCTTCTGGTTATTATTTCTAGCTAGTTCCTGCCTCATCCTTTTAGGTAAGTGAACCTGTCGGGGGATATCGAAGAAATTATTGTTTGTTCTGGTCGGCCCATCACGCTTTTCTTATGTGGCAGCCGCAAAGAAACTGAAAATGACGTTACACTTCTGGGCCCCTCACTTCACTTTATTTCCCACTTTTCCTCATTTTTCTGCCCCCTGGGGTTTGTTTCGTTCTTTCCTCCCAACCCTTTATTTAGACGCCCACGCGGCCGAGCCTTTTTGAGCAGGGCCCAGAAGTGTAACGTCATTAACTCCTGGACCCTGCTGCCCAGTCATGTTGTTTGGTGGGTGAACTTGCAAGCCTTTCTTTTCTTTAGTGCCTTCTCCCTTGCCTGTACTAGCTGACTTTTTGTTAGTCGACGTGGCCGAGCTTCTTTTCAGCATGGACCAGAGTTGTTACGTCATTAATTTCTGGGTCCTGCAAAGAATCTGCGTGTTTAAGAAATGGTACTTGCAAAACTTCCTGAAGCTTATGCTCCATTTCCACCAATTGTGAAATGAGTGGAATCTGTCAAAACGAAGTCAGTGAGAGCGTGTAGCAATTCATACTCGTCTGAGCAGGGCCAAAATGTGAAAGGTTAACCATTTTATGTCATACAACATCTTGCGTCCCATCTTAGGGACATCACCTTTTCTTCACAGATTCAGTATCATGCAGCATACAACACATTCTGCCATATCTGCAGTAATTTATTCGAAGCATGGTTACAAACTCATCGCCACGCAGATCACGCTAGACTTAGCTCATCATTCTATTATATACCGATTCTATACTGGTACAAAAATATTTCCACATAGAGATGTCCCCGTTCCTTGCACACGATCCAGGCAACAGAACTCCAGTCATGAATCATTCGAAACACTTGATCCTCAACTATGAGTGTTTGCAAGAAGGAATGTAGGCTCACACTTATAATATACCGTGCATGATATTCATCTAGTCATCCAGAGTACCGACAAAATCCTCCACCATGGATGGTATCCACTAAAGTGTGAAGGGTAGAAACGTGTGAACAATGGCTCTTTAGATAGAACAGAGAATAAAATAGGAATAATACAAATATGTTATAGCTCAGTAAGCTTCAGTTTGAAGAACGGAGGGGATGGTGAGGGGGACAGGGAGAAGCAGCTTGAGAGCTTTATGTGCAGTTCTGCAACACAGCGTGCAGCTATGAGGCACGATGTGCAGCTTGCAACACTACCTGCAAATGTGAAGTAGTGCATGCAGCTCTTTTGAGGCACTAAACTCAAGACTCGAGGCACTACATGCAGTTGCTAAGTTATGCTGTTTGACCACGCATGCCACTGGCATAGTCCAACCGGTTCACCACCCACTGCAGGAAAGCCATGATAGACATCCACATGATCCTGAGGATGCGGCCAACGCCGATACGGATGGCCATGAATCGGAACCTGCGGGAGCAAGGATGCGTCAGCAGAAGGACACAAACAGGCCAGTCAAGGCATCGGGCCATGAGCAGACGGTGACCGAGCCCAGGAGTGATGCTGATTGCGCTCACGCATTTTCAAACGCCCATGGGAGGACTTCACAAAACAGGCAAAAAATCAGGGCAGACCAGCCCAGCCAAGCCAGGCCAGGAAAGAGGGCAGGCCAGGCACAGGCTAGACAAGACACAGGCGGGGCCCAGGCCAAGCAGAAGCTCCGAGAGATCTGGCCGCTCCACTTGCAACCCTCCCCACCTCTGCTTGCTGTCGTTGACCTTGATCGCCCGGCTGTACTGCTGCTCGCGGAGGACCTTGGTCGCCGCAGACCATCCAAACTTCTCCACCTCGGAGCGCCCGGCGCTCGCCATGGCCTTGCAGGCGGCAGGGTCCTCAATAAGCTGCCGGATCAGCCTGGCCGCCTCTACATAGTCTCCTGAGGGGTACAGGTGGCCCACCGTGCCTGCATGGGGAAGAGGCAAGGACAGAGGGTCAACAAGCAAGTCAAAATTGACGGCCAGTGAAAACGGTAAGAAAAGGCGTGGCAGCACATACTGAAGTACTGAATGTTCCCCAGTTTTCTACGTTTCAGGACATTGATCGGCGGCGTGATGCGCAGGAAGGCATTGTGTCATTGTAAGATCCTGACGTTCGTGTAATCCTGGCGGGTGTGTTGTCCGACGAAATGATGCGTATGAGGGCAGAGGAGGAGGTCTGGTCTAGGACATTCCAGGTTTGCTTACCGAACCAGGGTGCTGAAGCGTGAATAAAGCGCTCTATTCCAGGTCACAAAGACCTTGGCAAAGCAACATGATCTGAGGGGCAGCCGTACAGAGTCCTTGGTATATCACTCTTTCTAGGACGCAGAGACATTGGCAAATAACTATTTCTAGGGCGCAGAGACATTGGCAAGTCACTTTTTCTAGGACAGCTATATTGGCAGATCACTCTTTCTAGGGGGCAGAGACACTGGCAAAGCACTTGTTTCAGGACAAGGAGGCGCTGGCAAGGCAATATATTATTGAGTGCAGACCAGAGCTCCACGAGCTAGAGAGTAGAGCCCCGGGCGCATGCTCACCTTTCGGCGTAATAATGTCGGTGAGGCCTCCGGCCGCCACAGCCACCACTGCCAGGCCTGACGCCATGGCCTCGAGGACCACAAACCCGAGTGTCTCAGACTCGGACGGCATGACAAAGATGTCGGCACTGGCATACGCACTCGACAGCTCGTCCCCCTTGAGCATGCCCTGTGTCAGGAATTGTACAATCACGAAAGGGCTTTGAGGTGTGCCATGAAGCATTCAAAAGTCTCAGCCCTCACTACAAAAGCTAGTAGGTTGAACCACACATAGGTAAGGCACCCGTTCGACAGGTGGGAGACAGGCAGATACCCATTCCACAGGTGGTAGACAGGCAGGTAGGCAGGTGACGGCAGGCGACAGACAGGCAGACAGGCAGCAGGAGGCTCGTCCTCATCGTCACCCACCATGAACACGACCGGCTGACCAGCGAAGTGGGCCTGTAGCTCAACTCTCTGAGGCCCGTCGCCAACAAACGCCATGCGTGTGCCCGCGGGAAGTTGCTCCATGATGCCCTTGATCACCGCTAAGTTCTTTTCTGCAGGCAGGACAAACACAGGCAGGAATTGACTGCAAACTGCATGCCAAAGACCAGGAGCAGCCGCCCAGTGCAGTCAACTCTGAATGCACAGTCAGCAGGTGGGTGCAGCACAAATGCAAAAAACAACGCCACGCTTGGCGTGGCACCAAGCTGAAAATGCCATCATGCTGAAAATGCTAAAAGAGACACTACTTGTCACATGGGCGCACCGTTTCCCAGACGACCAACGTACGTCAAGAGCGGAGCGTCCGGGTTCCCGCCAGACATTCGAATCCTCATCTCCATGGAACGGAAACGGGGGTTGAACACATCCGTGTCCACGCCGCGTTGCCACACGTCAATTGACTTCATGCGGCACAGGTTCTTGCACAGCTCGTTCTGAAAACCACAGGAAGAGATTTTAAGTCAGAGGACCATGGCAGAAGGAAGTAGTTAGAAGATCGGGATAGACACTTGTACATGGTGCTATGGAAGTTGACATGATAAATAACACTTCAGTGATTATGTTCCATGATCGAGTACCTCTGCAGGCGCAGGACATGGAAATGCATGCCGAAATATGTCATGGGCGACCATGCAGGCGCATGGCTGCACCAATTTGCATGGTCATGCCTGCATGTCTGTACTCGTTTGCATGATCATGCCTGCACACCTTCATGGCGGCGGAGGTGACCAGTGTGAGGTCGGACGCCCTCGTGCACCAGCGGATGATAGACCACATGGGGTGGACCAGCTCCTTCCATGTGTACTTTGGGATATACTCTGGGATGTGGGTGTGGTATGACACCACCAAGGGGATCCGCAAGAGCTTAGCATACATGGTTGCCGCAAACACCAGGAGACCTGGCGATGAGACGTGGATAATCTCAGGTCTTGAGGTCACCAAGTGATACAACACGCGCACGCTCAGTCCCAATGACAGCAGAAGCGTAGGGCTGGAGTAGAAGGGCAGCGCGAAGCCCAGCACGTTCACGACCTGTGGATTTTGTAGGGGACGGGTGAGATAAGGAATCTCGACGTGTGACAGGTGGGCTTGAAAGGAGTGCGCGGAGAACGCACCTTCGCCCCGCAGAACTCAGCAGGTGGCTCCGGGTCTGGCGTCACAACGGTCACTTGATCGCCGGCCTCTTGGAGTCCCTTAATGAGACACTCGAAGCGATTCTTCATCCCGCTGACATGGCTGAACGGGCTGGGCTCAACGAAGAGAGCAACTTTACTCGGCCGCAAAGGCTTAAATACCTTCGGGGTCGTCGCTGATGATGGCTCCAGTATGCTACTGGCATGCAGCCTGCTCGAGGCAGTGTCGAAGCGTAGAGCTTGAGGGCTGGAAATCGAAGGATTCAGGTGGCTGTTGCACAGCACAGTTCGAGAAGTGGGCACAAGCTTGCAGTTGATGGCCGGTCGCGTGTTCGTGGACATGAGCTGCATGGCGATTCACGGCGTTTCGGAGGATGTGCTTGAGGGATTACACAATGAGCTTATAACAGTCGGTTCAAACTAAATTCGGAAATTTGCAGCATATCCTTGGGAATATCGGAATATGCTCGAATCAGCGGCCAAACCCCTGGCCAAACCCCTGGTCTGACCTGGTTCACCAAGCCCTAAATTGAACATTCGCGCACCATTCGGTGTATAGTGCATGATGTTCAACATGCCGAGGTTACATGCGGATAGGGGTGCATCGCTATGCTGTGCATATGCAGTGAAATCGTCCAATAATGATTCGGGTGTACAACCAGCTCCCTTACCGGCGGGGGTGACTAAGGGCCCAATTCCTCGTGCGTCCGGAAGGCAGAAATGGCTGCACTGGTCATCATAGCTTATCGGCTACCTTACATAGTTTTTTGATTGGAGGACCGTTATCATGTTCCCGCTGTCGGTTTGCCGAACTGTTTTTTACACATGTGCGTAACTGCGCGTAACCGGTACCGGTACCGCTGCTCCATCAGTGAGTTTTGCGTCTGCGTTCCCGGTAGTGGTCTTGGACCCCCTAGTCAGGTAATCTCACCATGCGACCAGAACTGTCATGCTGCGTCGCGAACAGAGTGAGCCGTTGGGGGCTGCAGCCTGGGTGCGTGATTATCCCATGATTATCCCCAGCCCTGACCTCGACCTCAGCATTATAAAGCACTAACTGATTGGGGCTGTCGATTACCCTACACATGATCGGCCCTAAGGAAATATAGTAAAGGGTTTGAGATTTATCTATTGTTCAGCCGGATAGCTGCTCCCGTCCAAACAAACTGCAACACGACACACACACACCTGAAATGGCGTAAGGCACCATGAGATAATCAGGGCTGAGATAAGTTAGTTTTCATCTGAAATTTAGCCGGGGGCCGTACCTGATCTGACAACCTGCAACACGATTTGTGCCTCGTGAAAAACAATTCTGTGAGATTTTAAGGATGGAAGGATTGGCTTGAACGGCATTTACACACACCTAGCATTGGAAGTAACGTACAGTTTCCTTCAGTGCGAATCCCTGGATGGTTGTCTTCGATTGTTTTCCTCCTCACGGCATCGGTTCACATAACGGTCAACCCTCAATTCAGTTGCAACAAAGGTTTCATTAACCGCCTGGGCCTAATTTTTTTGTCTTTACGGCTTTGGTTATATTGACGGCAAAAGGATTACTCGCCTTGCGGTGTTGGTTTCTTTAGCCATACATGCCTAATTTTCCATATGACGTCGGATCCCTAAACCGTAAAGCCTTATTTTCCCTCACTGGAGTTGTTAGTTGTAAATATTCACCGTAAAGCATACTTTACTCCAGGCATCGGTTCCCCTAGTTGTAAGAGCCTAATTTTCCTTATTACTTAGGATCAACCAGTCGTGTGCTATCTAGTACGTGACTTTTTACATTTTGCACCAGTAACTACTCCGTGCACCCCCAAAACAGTTGTCTCTGTCTGTGACTAAATGGCCGCACACCCCTGATGTTAATTAACTTTAATGCGCAGTTGGCATGTGCACCCCGAAAAGTAAATAAGTGAAGGTGAGTTGAAACCGGTTCTATAACTACAAAATCCATGTCTGTCTTATGGCGTCGGTTCACTTAACCGTTTATGCCTCTTGCAATGTCTATTATATTAATAGCTCCCATCTCGCAAACAATTGGTTTGTACATAATGGCCAGCCACGATGAGGTCATTAAGTGATGGAATTTGCCTGTTGTCCGCCCCTCGTCCCCCCACACTTCCTTACACCCTATCTGCTAGTTTGCCCGTTATCCGCTGCACGGCTGTATGGTTGCACAGCTGTATATATCAATGTTTTTGCAGTTGCATGGTGGCATGGCTTTAAGGAATATCCCCATCAAATCCCCATGTGAGCGTGTAGTGCAAGCTGTAATATATACCCCTTTGGCGAGTCAGGCAGCGAGGGCGGATGCGCAGGCTTGATGCGTGTGGTGAGTTAGGTGAGTGCTGAGACAATCATAAGGTGGCAATATAGAATGGGTGTCAACATCGATTTGATTGAGCGGAAAACCTGGCGACACAATGCTCCAGCAATCCCAAGATTCCTTGTTGCCTGAAATATCTCCAGCGTCGTTAAGTATCTAAGCTATTTGGAATAACTGGTAAATTGCAGCAGTATGCACGTGTCTATACTGCCTTGGCATTCGCATTAAGAGCATATCGTTTAAATTGCAGCTTTCTACAATTGATTTATTTGGCAAAAAAAATGCTGTAGATGAGACGTTTGCCCGCAAACAACTTCTGCCCTAAAGCGAAACACAAGAGACACAAAAACGTGGAAGTCCTATCATCCCGCTATTATCCTTTGTAGTAATTGTTCCCTAAGATAGCAAGCACACGATACTCCAGCATGGGATTTCTGCCTTTACCGCCACATGCAGCAGATAAATTTAAAACATCTTATTGAGCGATCATAAGTAAATGAAGCCTGGTCGGTGATAAATTCAAAATTGAAGATTTGCAAAGCTCCACTGAGAGTCACCATCAGCCAGAAAAGAGAGAAGGAAAGAAAACTACGCCCCCCAGAGGGACCATCAGCCATTTATATAACCCTGTGCTGTGTCGTGCTGTATCATGCTACCATTTTCATTGCAGCAGCAGTAGCATCAACAGCAGCAGCGGTAGCATCAGCATCAGCATCAGCATCAGTAATCTGCCTTTCAGAGTTTTTTAATAACGTTGTGAGCAGGGGCAGGTTTACCCAGTGGCATCTCCTCCTCCAGCAGCAGCAGCAGCAGGCTAATGCAATACAGCATCAGCGGGCAGGCTGCCAGATGTTGCACTGTCAGTCGCGCGGTGATGCAACATCAGCAGGGCAGCAGCAGGAGCCGGAGCCGGCGCGGGAGGCAGAGGTGAAGGCGCCGGAGTGCCTGAGTGTTGTGTGATGTGATGAACGGGACCGGCCGTGGGGTGATGAGCGTAGGTGTCAACAGAGCTGTCAGCTGCTATACTGGTGTCGGCTGTGAGCCGCTTCTCCTGAGAAGATAAGAGGACAGTGTGTTGTCACAAACTGACGGGATCCACCTGAAGCATTTTTCAAAGGGGCATGAAAGAGTGAATTGAGGGGCAAGCCAGCAGCAGACACCAATACAGACCCTTTAGGAGACAACAGGAGACATGACTACAAGAGACCAACTGACAGGGGGTGTTGATGGTGTGATGTTGAGCGGACCTAACCTCTTTGTCAGCAAAGCTGATGAACACTTCGTCCTCATCCACATTTGGAGGACCTTATCAAACAAGGGGCCATGGGCGGGGCTTCCTGGACCCTAAAACGCAACATGAAACGCGAACACAAGCCTCTGTATACTTACGCCCACGCCCCATCAGGCATGTATTTTCTTCCCAATTTTCCTATGCATGGCTCAAGCAGAAAAAATGCCTCGTTAACTTGTCGAGTGAGAGTGCAAGTTTTTGCAGCTAGAGGCTGCTGCTGCCACCCGGGCAGTCCTTTGCCTGAACGGGAGACGTAAAGACAATTACTCAAGGCCTGGGACCATTCCTTTAATAGTCACCTTGCTTAGTGTCTTCTTAGCAGCTGCAGCTGCCAACCGGGCCGCCCGCTTCTTAGCGAATTATCCCTCTCCACCTGCAGTGCCTACACGCATGCAACAACATGTTAAGAGGGCACGCTTCAGCTGAATTCTTCATACAACACCATTCAGCTACATCACAGCCACAAGACAGAGAGGTCCTGCAGCAGCCAGGCCCGCAGCCTGGGCCGCCGCCCGTCGGTCGGGCGAGTGCCTTTTATTTTTGCATGGGCCCAGTATTGGCCCGCCTGCAGCCTGCCGAAGGAGTGGCCTCGTGCGCACTGAAGTGGACAGCGCATCTAGCATGCAGATAGAGGGGGGTGCAGTCACCAGGAGGCCTTGAAAGGGGGGTGCAGTCACCAGGAGGCCTTGAAAGGGGGGTGCAGTCACCAGGAGGCCTTGAAAGGGGGGTGCAGTCACCAGGAGGCCTTGAAAGGGGGGTGCAGTCACCAGGAGGCCTTGAAAGGGGGGTGCAGTCACCAGGAGGCCTTGAAAGGGGGGTGCAGTCACCAGGAGGCCTTGAAAGGGGGGTGCAGTCACCAGGAGGCCTTGAAAAGGGGGTGCAGCCACCAGGAGGCCTTGAAAGGGGGGTGCAGTCACCAGGAGGCCTTGAAAGGGGGGTGCAGTCACCAGGAGGCCTTGAAAGGGGGATGCAGCCACCTGGAGGCCTTGAAAGAGGGGTGCAGTCACCAGGAGGCCTTGAAAGGGGGGTGCAGTCACCAGGAGGCCTTGAAAGGGGGGTGCAGTCACCAGGAGGCCTTGAAAGGGGGGTGCAGTCACCAGGAGGCCTTGAAAGGGGGGTGCAGTCACCAGGAGGCCTTGAAAGGGGGGTGCAGTTACCAGGAGGCCTTGAAAGGGGGGTGCAGTCACCAGGAGGCCTTGAAAGGGGGGTGCAGTCACCAGGAGGCCTTGAAAGGGGGGTGCAGTCACCAGGAGGCCTTGAAAGGGGGGTGCAGTCACCAGGAGGCCTTGAAAACAGCTTGGCCCTTGCGCAATTGTGAGGTCGAAAGCCTTGACACCCGCAGGTGAAAACCCAAATTCATTCCGAACCTTGGTTTGCTGGCGCAACAGTGCCTCCCATATGATATCAGTTTGCCGAGAGGCCTTCAATCTGTCAATACACTACCAGTCCGCATCTGCTTGCATTGGCAATCATGACCATGCCAGCAATATTCAGTGTTTGTGTTTGATGTTTTACGCGTGTGGCTTGGAGGTAAAAACCTCTCGGCCTCCGTCCGGAATTTTTGCTTACCGAGCCCTCTCGACCCCTCGCCCGTAAGTCATCAGGGTTCAGGGTGTCACAAATCATTACAATGTGCCCTGCCACTGACTCAGAAGCGCCTGCTTGTCTTGGCTGCCTTGACCAAAGCAGTCAGGTTCAGGGTCGGGGTTTGATGTTTCGGGATCAAGGATTGACAAACATCAACAAAGGGTTACCTTGGAAGTGCCTGCTTGCGCTGGCTGCCTTGAGCAAAGCAGCAAGGTTGAAGGTTGGGATCCTTTGCAGGAGATTCAAGGGTTGGCAAATATTGGAAAAGGGTCATACCTTAAAATGTCTGCTTGCATTGGCTACCATGACCATGACCGTTGCAATGGCGATGAGGATCATGTTGAAGAAGAAGCCCTGCATGGAGTCAAGAGCCATTTGCGTCAACGGTTGAGGGTCAAGGGGCCAGGGCCTAGGGTTCGAAAAAGGGGGAAGGACGGTCGCTTTGGTGATGGGCTAAATCAGAAGGAAAAGTGAATCATGGACTGGAACAAAAAGCATTCCAATGAATTTGTGCCCCCTAGCCAACGTTCATTTGAAGGGAAGGCAATTTGAACCTACCATACGGTCCATACATATATATATATCTATATATATCTATCTATCTATACATATATATATACCGGACCGTATAACCGGAGAGGGTTTGCGCACCCCTATTTGCAAATTTGATCGGAATCACCGCGCAGGCCAAAATGGACATACCACTTTGCGCCTCGCAGCGGCAACGCTTTGAAAACAATTATTGATGGGGGGCCGCGCAACGGCGATTTTCACTGGGTTTTGCCTGGAATTTTGAGCCCGTGCACACAGCCCGTGATTGACGAGTCAAGCAGCCCACTGATGGCCCCGTTCCCTGACTCCTTTCCTTTTATGTTGATTATGCACACTCATCAAAACTGGCATAAGCAAGAACATCAAGTCTACTGTAATACTGTGAGACCATCATCTGCTCTCTCACCATAATGTCAATGACAATGCCGACTGTGGGCACATTGGGCATCACATCTCGGACAAACGGAAGAGCGAACAGCAGAGCCACCGCCAGCCCTGTTAAAGAGGGAAGTGTGAACACATATGCAAGGGTGAGAAACTGCTGGTTGAGGGAAGAGGGAAGTGTGAACAGCAGAGCTACCGCCAGCCCTGTCAAAGGGGTGGATGTTGATGCAAGGGTGAGAAACTGCTGGTTGAGGGAAGAGGGAAGTGTGAACAGCAGAGCTACCGCCAGCCCTGTCAAAGGGGTGGATGTTGATGCTAGGGTGAGAAACTGCTGGTTGAGGGAAGAGGGATGTGTGAACATATCTGCTAGGGTGAGAAACTGCTGGGTGGAGGTGGAGGGAAGCATGAAGACCTACACTAGCCCCCCCAAATTTGGAATGGGAGGCTTAAGTGATGTAAGAAGCAAGCCGGGACAAAGAGGTGGCTGAAAACAGGGCAACTGCCAGCCCTATGAATGGGAGGGGGCATGACTGCAAGGGTGAGGAACTGGTTAAGGGAAGAGGGAAGAGTCAACACCTCTGTAAGGCCCCCCTAAAGGACCTGGGATCCAGGCGGGGACATGGAGGGAGGTTCTGAGCGTGACAGGGGCAGATGCGGGAGGGGGGGATGGGTAGAGAGAGGGTGAAGCATTCAGCCTTGTTCCCCAACTTGTATTAAACCCAGCACAGAAAACACTCTGTCCCTGCTTCACCATATTCTGATCCCTTACGGATTTCATCCATGCCATCAGGTTCACACCATGTCATACATGGCACTTTGAATGAAAGGCCACCCAGAGATAGAAAACTTATCAAACAAATTCAATAATCAACCCCTAAACCCTAACCCCTAACCCCCAAACCCTAACCCCTAAACCCTAAACCATAACCCCTAAACCCTACCTGGTACTTCGAAAGCGATGTCGCGGCTCTTTGAGAAGAAGTAATTGAGGCTGATGATAAAAGTAGACAGAGAGATGGTCCTCCTGAAATCAATTGAAATCAAGGATGAAGGAAATACATAGAACACACGCACGCACAACTAAAGGCTATGGGCCTGGGGTCGAGGTCCATGACGAGCATGGTCAGAGTGGTGGGCTGGTGGAGGGGTGGGGTGATGGAGGGGTGGGCTGGTAGATGGTTGGGCTGATGGAGGGGTGTGCTGGTGGATGGTTGGGCTGAAGGAGGGGTGGGCTGATGGAGGGGTGGGCTGGTGGAGGGGTGGGCTGATGGATGGTTGGGCTGATGGATGGTTGGGCTGATAGAGGAGCCCCCAGCACTCAGCCCCCATCACTCAGCCCCCATCACTCAGCCCCCCATCACTCAGCCCCCCATCACTCAGCCCCCATCACTCAGCCCCCATCACTCAGCCCCCATCACTCAGCCCCCATCACTCAGCCCCCCATCACTCAGCCCCCATCACTCAGCCCCCATCACTCAGCCCCCATCACTCAGCCCCCATCACTCAGCCCCCATCACTCAGCCCCCCATCACTCAGCCCCCCCATCACTCAGCCCCCATCACTCAGCCCCCCATCACTCAGCCCCCCATCACTCAGCCCCCCATCACTCAGCCCCCATCACTCAGACCCCCATCACTCAGCCCCCATCACTCAGCCCCCCATCACTCAGCCCCCATCACTCAGCCCCCCATCACTCAGCCCCCATCACTCAGCCCCCCATCACTCAGCCCCCATCACTCAGCCCCCATCACTCAGCCCCCCATCACTCAACCCCCATCACTCAGCCCCCATCACTCAGCCCCCCATCACTCAGCCCCCAGCACTCAGCCCCCAGCACTCAGCCCCCCATCACTCAGCCCCCCATCACTCAGCCCCCATCACTCAGCCCCCCATCACTCAGCCCCCATCACTCAGCCCCCCAGCACTCAGCCCCCCATCACTCAGCCCCCATCACTCAGCCCCCCATCACTCAGCCCCCATCACTCAGCCCCCATCACTCAGCCCCCATCACTCAGCCCCCCATCACTCAGCCCCCATCACTCAGCCCCCATCACTCAGCCCCCCATCACTCAGCCCCCATCACTCAGCCCCCATCACTCAGCCCCCATCACTCAGCCCCCCAGCACTCAGCCCCCAGCACTCAGCCCCCAGCACTCAGCCCCCCATCACTCGGCCCCCCATCACTCAGCCCCCATCACTCAGCCCCCCATCACTCAGCCCCCATCACTCAGCCCCCCATCACTCAGCCCCCCATCACTCAGCCCCCCATCACTCAGCCCCCATCACTCAGCCCCCCATCACTCAGCCCCCCATCACTCAGCCCCCATCACTCAGCCCCCATCACTCAGCCCCCATCACTCAGCCCCCATCACTCAGCCCCCCATCACTCAGCCCCCATCACTCATCCCCCATCACTCAGCCCCCATCACTCAGCCCCCATAACTCAGCCCCCATCACTCAGCCCCCCATCACTCAGCCCCCATCACTCAGCCCCCCATCACTCAGCCCCCATCACTCAGCCCCCCATCACTCAGCCCCCATCACTCAGCCCCCATCACTCAGCCCCCCATCACTCAGCCCCCATCACTCAGCCCCCCATCACTCAGCCCCCAGCACTCAGCCCCCCAGCCCTCAGCCCACAGTCCCCCATCACTCAGCCCCTCCAGCACTCAGCCCCCAGCCCTCAGCCCACAGCCCCCCATCACTCAGCCCCCCAGCACTCAGGCCCCCAGCCCTCAGCCCCCCAGCACTCAGCCCACAGCCCCCCATCACTCAGCCCCCCAGCACTCAGGCCCCCAGCCCTCAGCCCCCCAGCACTCAGCCCACAGCCCCCCATCACTCAGCCCCTCCAGCACTCAGCCCCCAGCCCTCAGCCCCCCATCACTCAGCCCCCCAGTACTCAGGCCCCCAGCCCTCAGCCCCCAGCCCCCAGCCCCCATCACTCAGCCCCCATCACTCAGCCTCCCAGCCCTCAGCCCCCCAGCCCTCAGCCCCCCAGCCCTCAGCCCCCCAGCCCTCAGCCCTCAGCCCCCCAGCCCTCAGCCCCCCAGCACTCAGCCCCCCAGCCCTCAGCCCCCCAGCCCTCAGCCCCCCAGCCCTTAGCCCCCCAGCACTCAGCCCCCAGCACTCAGCCCCCCAGCACTCAGCCCCCCAGCACTCAGCCCCCCAGCACTCAGCCCCCCATCACTCAGCCCCCATCACTCAGCCCCCCATCACTCAGCCCCCATCACTCAGCCCCCAGCACTCAGCCCCCCTGCACTCAGCCCCCCAGCACTCAGCCCCCCAGCACTCAGCCCCCCAGCACTCAGCCCCCCAGCCCTCAACCCCCCAGCCCCCAGCCCCCCAGCACTCAGCCCCCCATCACTCAGCCCCCCATCACTCAGCCCCCAGCACTCAGCCCCCCAGCACTCAGCCCTCAGCCCCCAGCCCCCCAGCCCCCAGCCCCCCAGCACTCAGCCCCCCATCACTCAGCCCCCCAGCCCTCCAGAACCCACCACCGCGTTTTTGGGGTTTGTTTGGTTGACCAAGTTGGCCCACAGGGTCATGGCGATGGTATACATGTCAAAGGGATAGTAGTTGAGCGCCTTAGTATCCTCCATGATTATATCAATGGCCCGGTCGCTGACAGCAGATCCTACATGTTGTGAAGGGGGTTGGTTTTGAATGGTTTTTAAATGGTTTTTGGGTCAATGTGGGGTAGGACAAAGCCCTTGCCCAAAGGGCAGGGCAGGGAACCAATGTTAGGGTGTTGCAAACTACCGACTACTTCCAACTGCTCCCTAATGCTCAACACAGATATCAATTATATATGAATTGCTGCCAACTGCCATTGAAAGCTTCCAACTGCTCAGTGTGAGGCGAGACGGGGCAGCCAGGGCAGGGCACCATAGTAAGTGTGTGTGTGTGTGGGGGGGGTAGTTGTGGGGATGTCCATGTGAGGCAGGTCAGGATCAGTCATTCGTTTACTTAGTCGGTACTGGGTACGACTACCCAGTACCGACTAAGTAGTAGTAATTGTTTGATACCGTGTCTCGTACCGAGACACGGTATCGGACAACTATTGTTCTTTAAGTTCAACGCAAACGCTCGGTCCCAAAAACGAGCAAGAAACACTGAGAATCAGGATTTTTTTCGTGACTGCGGTGCTCACTTCGGTGCATCAATTAATGGCAAATCCGCAAATAATCACTAGGTCAGGACTGTTCAGGCCAGGACTGGTCAGGCCAGGACTGGTCAGGCCAGGACTGGTCAGGCCAGGACTGGTCAGGCCAGGACTGGTCAGGCCTGGACTGGTCAGGCCAGGACTGGTCAGGCTTGAACTGGTCAGGCCATGACTGGTCAGGCCAGGACTGGTCAGGCCAGGACTGGTCAGGCCAGGACTGGTCAGGCCACGACTGGTCAGGCCAGGACTGGTCAGGCCTAGCCTGGTCAGGCCAGGACTCGTCAGGCCAGGACTTGTCAGGCCAGGACTGGTCAGGCCAAGACTGGTCAGGCCAAGACTGGTCAGGCCGGGACTGGTCAGGCCAGGACTGGTCATGCCGAGACTGGTCAGGACTGGACTGATCAGGCCAGGACTGGTCAGGCCTGGACTGGTCAGGCCAGGACTGGTCATGCCGGGACTTGTCAGGCCAGGACTGGTCAGGCCAGGCCAGGACAGGTCAGGCCAGGACTGGACTGGTCAGGCCAGGACTGGTCAGGCCTGGACTCGTCAGGCCTGGACTGGTCAGGCCAGGACAGGTCAGGCCAGGACTGGTCAGGCCAGGACTGGTCAGGCCAGGACTGGTCAGGCCTAGACTGGTCAGGCCAGGACTGGTCAGGCCAGGACTGGTCAGGCCAGGACTGGTCAGGCCAAGACTGGTCAGGCCAGGACTGGTCAGGCCGGGACTGGTCAGGCCAGGACTGGTCAGGCCAGGACTGGTCAGGCCAGGACTGGTCAGGACTGGACTGATCAGGCCAGGACTGGTCAGGCTTGGACTGGTCAGGCCAGGACTGGTCAGGCCAGGACTGGTCATGCCGGGACTGGTCAGGCCAGGACTGGTCAGGCCAGGACAGGTCAGGCCAGGACTGGACTGGTCAGGCCACGACTGGTCAGGCCAAGACTCGTCAGGCCTGGACTGGTCAGGCCAGGACTGGTCAGGCCTGGACTGGTCAGGCCAGGACTGGTCAGGCCAGGACTGGTCAGGCCAGGACTGCTCAGGCCAGGACTGGTCAGGCCTGGATTAGTCAGGCCAGGACTGGTCAGGCCTGGATTGGTCAGGCCAGGACAGGTCAGGCCAGGACTTGTCAGGCCAGGACTAGTCAGGCCAGGACTGGTCAGGACAGGACTGGTCACGACAGGACTGGTCAGGCCAGGACTGGTCAGGCCAGGTTTGGTCAGGACAGGACTGGTCAGGACAGGACTGGTCAGGACATGACTGGTCTGGATAGGACTGGTCAGGACAGGATTGGTCAGGCCAGGACTGGTCCGGCCAGGACTGGTCAGGACAGGACTGGTCAGGCCAGGAGTGGTCAGGACATGACTGATCAGGCCAGGACTGGTCAGGCTTGGACTGGTCAGGACATGACTGGTCAGGACACAACTGGTCAGGCCAGGACTAGTCAGGACAGGACTGGTCAAGACAGGACAGGTCAGGACAAGACTGGTCAAGACAGGACTGGTCAGGCCAGGACTGGTCAGGCCAGGACTGGTCAGGCCTGGACTGGTCAGGCCAGGACTGGTCAGGCTAGGACTGGTCAGGCCAAGATTGGTCAGGCCAGGACTGGTCAGGCCAGGACTGGTCAGGCCTGGACTGGTCAGGCTAGGACTGGTCAGGCCAGGACTGGTCAGGCCGGGACTGGTCAGGCCGGGACTGGTCAGGCCGGGACAGGTCAGGACCGGACAGGTCAGGCCGGGACTGGTCAGGCCGGGACTGGTCAGGCCGGGATAGGTCAGGACAGGACAGGTCAGGCCAGGTCTGGTCAGGCTAGGACTGGTCAGGCCAAGACTGGTCAGGCCTGGACTGGTCAGGCCAGGCCTGGTCAGGCCTGGACTGGTCAGGCTAGGACTGGTCAGGCCAGGACTGGTCAGGCCAGGACTGGTCAGGCCAGGACTGGTCAGGCCAGGACTGGTCAGGCCAGGACTGGTCAGGACAGGCCTGGTCAGGACATGACTGGTCAGGCCGGGCCTGGTCAGGACATGACTTGTCAGGACAGGACTGGTCAGGACAGGACTGGCTAGGACGGGACTGGTCTGGACAGGATTGGTCAGGACAGGACTGGTCACGACAAGACTGGTCAGGCCAGGACTGGTCCGGCCATGACTGGTCAGGCCAGGACTGGTCAGGCCAGGACTGGTCAGGACAGGACTGGTCAGGCCAGGACTGGTCAGGCCAGGACTGGTCAGGACAGGACTGGTCAGGCCAGGACTGGTCAGGCCAGGACTGGTCAGGCCAGGACTGGTCAGGCCATGACTGGTCAGGCCATGATTGGTCAGGACATGACTGGTCAGGACATGACTGGTCAGGACAGGACTGGTCAGGACAGGACTGGTCAGGACAGGATTGGTCAGGATAGGATTGGTCAGGCCAGGACTGGTCAGGCAAGGACAGGTCAGGTAAGGACTGGTCAGGACAGGACTGGTCAGGACAGGACTGGTCAGGACAGGACTGGTCAGGCCAGGACTGGTCAGGCCATGACTGGTCAGGCCATGACTGGTCAGGACAGGACTGGTCAGGACAGGACTGGTCAGGCCAGGACTGGTCAGGCCATGACTGGTCAGGCCATGACTGGTCAGGCCTGGACTGGTCAGGCCAGGACTGGTCAGGACAAGACTGGTCAGGACATGACTAGTCAGGACATGACTGGTCAGGTCAGGACTGGTCAGGCCAGGACTGGTCAGGACAGGACTGGTCAGGCCAGGACTGGTCAGGCCAGGACTGGTCAGGCCATGACTGGTCAGGCCAGGACTGGTTAGGCCAGGACTGGTCAGGCCAGGACTGGTCAGGCCAGGACTGGTCAGGCCAGGACTGGTCAGGACAGGACTGGTCAGGACAGGACTGGTCAGGCCAGGACTGGTCAGGCCAGGACTGGTCAGGCCAGGACTGGTCAGGCCAGGACTGGTCAGGACATGACTGGTCAGGACATGACTGGTCAGGACAGGTCTGGTCAGGACATGACTGGTCAGGACAGGACTGGTCAGGCCACGACTGGTCAGGACAGGACTGGTCAGGACAGGACTGGTCAGGACAGGACTGGTCAGGACAGGACTGGTCAGGACAGGACTGGTCAGGACAGGACAGGACTGGTCAAGCCGGGACTGGTCAGGACAGGACTGGTCAGGACAGGACTGGTCAGGACAAGACTGGTCAGGACATGACTGGTCTGGACAGGACTGGTCAGGACAGGACTAGTCCGGTCAGGACTGGTCAGGACAGGACTGGTCAGGCCAGGACTGGTCAGGCCAGGACTGGTCAGGACAGGACTGGTCAGGCCAGGACTGGTCTGGACAGGATTGGTCAGGCAAGTTCTGGTCAGGCCAGGACTGGTCAGGCCAGGACTGGTCAGGCCAGGACTGGTCAGGCCAGGACTGGTCAGGCCAGGACTGGTCTGGACATGACTGGTCAGGACATGACTAGTCAGGACAGGACTGGTCAGGACAGGACTGGTCAGGCCAGGACTGGTCAGGCCATGACTGGTCAGGCCATGACTGGTCAGGCCTGGACTGGTCAGGCCAGGACTGGTCAGGACAAGACTGGTCAGGACATGACTAGTCAGGACATGACTGGTCAGGTCAGGACTGGTCAGGCCAGGACTGGTCAGGACAGGACTGGTCAGGCCAGGACTGGTCAGGCCAGGACTGGTCAGGCCATGACTGGTCAGGCCAGGACTGGTTAGGCCAGGACTGGTCAGGCCAGGACTGGTCAGGCCAGGACTGGTCAGGCCAGGACTGGTCAGGCCAGGACTGGTCAGGCCAGGACTGGTCAGGCCAGGACTGGTCAGGCCAGGACTGGTCAGGACAAGACTGGTCAGGACAGGACTGGTCAGGACAAGACTGGTCAGGACAGGACTGGTCAGGACAGGACTGGTCAGGACAGGACTGGTCAGGACAGGACTGGTCAGGCCAGGACTGGTCAGGCCAGGACTGGTCAGGCCATGACTGGTCAGGCCAGGACTGGTCAGGACAGGACTGGTCAGGACAGGACTGGTCAGGACAGGACTGGTCAGGACACTGGATTGGACGGCCGGCGCTTTCACATCCTTAGACTGGTTACTGTGGGTGAGGCGGTGTTAGACGGGACGAGGCAATAGTAGGACGGGCAGTCTTATGGCAGTGTAGGCAGTTCACCTTGGCGGGCTTTATATCCCATCCCTGCTCCTCCCTTTCAAACGTACCTTCATCACAATCTCTTGAACACCCTCCCTACCCGCCACCATTCCTAACCTCTGAACAACCTCTCTATCCCCTTTTCCTCTCTGGCTCCCCCACCTTAATCCCTCCCCCCTTTCCCCCTTCCCTCACCCCCACTTCCCCCACCCTCATCCCTCCTTCAATCCCGGTACCGAAGCAACCGACTCAAATGGGTCGACGCATACGGCATTATTTTGTGTATATCGCACCCGGAACTTAGCCGAATCAAACAGCAGGTGCTGATGGCCGAGAGTGATGGCGAGCGACAAGCCACCCAGCTCAAGTAAACTGCAGGCATGGGTCACACATTCCACACGTTTCATAAGTATTACACACTTCCATACCCTCCATCTACATCATGCTGGTACACTGCTGTATAGCTACAATTCAGCTACATCACGGCCTGCGGCCGCAACCACCTGGTGCAGTAAGCCCTGCAGCTTGGGCCATTGACCGTAGGCCGCTCAGGATTTGGTCCCCATGGGCAAAGTGGTGGCTGCTCCGCGGCCTGCTTTAGGTGGTCTCGTGCACACTGAGATGAACACAGTAGTGCCTCCACATGCCCACCAGGGTCAGCCTAGCATGCTTCAGCTACAATTCAGCTACATCCTGACCTGGCTATAAGGGGCTGGTGCAGCAAGCCCCGCAGCTTGGGCCATCGGCCATAGTTTTGTTACAAAGTGGCAACAGTTAGGCTGAGATTTCCCCCAATAGGCCCAGTGGTGCCAGCTAGTCAGAACCCCAAGTTGGTCCAGGTGCACAAGTGCACACTAGTAAGCATGGTACTGCACAAAACGGCAAGGTGCTGCACAATACGGCAAGGTCCTGCACAAAATGGCACAGATGAAGCCGGATTATACTGCCAAGGCAGCACGATACGGCGTGACACGGCATAGCATTGGTATGGCCAGACTGTGTACCATGCTAGCGATGTGACTGAAGCCTTCTCAACCCGCCTCTTTGTCCTGTTTAACAACACATACTCAATAATTTCTCAGCGATGCTTGCCCGGACATGCTCAATCAGCCATGCTTACTCATGCCCAGCCCAAGCATGCTTCCCGCCTGGAATCAGAACAAAGCCGCTTTCCTTTCGTCATGCCTGTAGGCCCTTTCTATCCACCGGGTGTTCTATCCACCGGGTGTTTTCACCCATGGTTTTCACCTCAGGGAGTGCCCCCTGCAGCCTAACTCTATGCCATGCCAGAAACGTAGTTGCTCAACACGGATGAACCCCCAAATCCACATTTCCCCCTCCCCCCCCTTCCCCCCCTTTCCTCCTGCCCCCCCTGATTAGAACTCCCCGATGATGTCCTTTATGTTGCTCACTTACCCTGCCTCCGTGTCATGCTCGTACACCCTGGCAGGGTTCAGGTCAAAAGAAACGTGGCCTCTCTGGCGTTGGGCTTGACAGCAATGAGGTCCAGCTCGAAATTAAAGTGGTCCAATAATTCAAGCTCCTGCAACAAGGCAGAAGAATACAGGGCTGGTTATATTGTACCCCCTAGGTGACAGGCCCCTTATTGTCCTTGGGGATGGTGCGCATCATGGCGAGCTGTAAATGCAATATCTCAAAGAGTGGTTCATGAGAGGGCTTGAGGTTTAAAGCTCGGCAGCACCTGGCAGCACTGAGTATCAGGAGGTTTTAGGGTTTAGGGTTTAAGGCAGCTTCCAGATACATAATCAGCAGACGAGCACCAGTGAGCGTACAAATGCAGAATTTTGAATGAATATGATATGTCGACAAGCCATATCCAGCTATCTTGCTGCTCGAGTGCTCGTACAGATAAGGGAGTTGAAGTGCTGCCATGCTGACAGCTTCCGAGCTTACCAACCAAGCAGGAGGAACCAGGAACTAACCAACAAACGTCAATCAATGTTGGTCCCCAGCTGCCAGGCCAATGCAGCACCCTGCTGTCAGATAACTAACATCTAACAAACGAGCCAAGCACTAACCAGCCTCCCGCAACGCTGCGTCTTAGAGGCCAGATAACCATGGAGTAACAAAACATGGTACCACGATACGGTATGATACGGCGCAATACGGCAAGTTCAGCCGGATTGTCCTACCTCAGTGCCACGATACGGCTCGATGCGGCACAGGTTCAGCCGGATTGTCCTACCATGCTAACAAACAAGCACAGCCAGCCAGCCATGAATAAGCCTACCGCAAGGCTGGGTGTCAGATGCCAGAGTTCGGCTGGCATGTGCCTAGTGCAGGCTTAAGGGTTAAGAAGTTTTGGGGGTTGCTGGCTGGGCTGGCATGTGTCTAGGTCAGGGTTGAAGGGCTTCCACGGGCCTGGCTCGGCCAGCATACGCCGTCAATCCTAGGCGCTTTAGTTGATACTGATCAGCAGAAACTCTGCAGATGACAATGTGTCCTAAAGCGGCATGCATCCACACCCAGTCACATGACTCATTCATCCCATGCCGCACCACCCTACCACATGACACCACACACCTCATTCTGCTCACTCCACTGCATATCCTCTCCACCAAAACACACACTATGGCCAGCAAATTGCCACCAGGAATGGCAAGCGGGCAGCAACACAGCCACGCAATAACGTGGGTCTATGTTTCATGCATGGACGCCATTGCGCTAGCTTTCGGTGTTTTGTACCGTACCCTTCTTTCCGTCAATTTCTTCTCTGGGCGATGCCCGCATTAAGCCTCGCATAGTCCCATGTTCTGCGCCACGGCTATGTTGAAGATTGATTGCAGTTGCTGGGTGCGTTCCTCATAATGCCCCGTGCCCCTGCCGCTGCACCTGCGGCCCAGCCCACCTCAGATCTAGCAGCAGCTGAGCAGTTCAGCAGCTGAAGTCCAGCGTAATGTTGGTGCTCAGGCCTGGAGTCCTCCAGTCCCTGCTCGAGCCCATGCATGCCGCTGCTTTTCCTTTCGCCAGCTGATGTCTCATGAATCATGCATGAGCTGACGGCATACTACATGTCCCCATCAGCCCACAGGATACCGGCTGGACAGATAGGTTCAGAGAAAATTCTCGAAGCTGTCTGCAATGATCTGTCCTCTTAATTTGCGCAATCAGTTGTGGGGAACACTTACAATGATCAATCCCATTTCTGGAAGCTAGGGAGAAAGGAAGAAAACGCCGCAGCGTGTTTAAAGGATGAGACAGGCCTGCAAGCGCCCACGCGCGCGTGCGCACTCAGCGTCTTTGTTGGACACTTGTGTGAAGGTAGTACGGCTTGAAGTACTCAAATGGACGTTGTTCTATCTATTGCAGAGGTGGCGATCGGCACGCGATAGTAAATTGCATACATATTTAGTAGATATGCCAACAATTCTACGCGAGTGACACTAGCCTTCGATTCCTTCCTGTTTCCACTTTCGCCTTCGAGGGTGCTGGCATTGCTGGACCAGATTTGACATCGCCAAAATTGCTGTAAATAGTTGATGATGGAGGACTTTGATGGCCCTGCTCATGTTTCGAGGGCCAAGTAAGTGCCGTGCCTTTTTATTTCGTGATGAGCAGGAGCGATGAGCTCGATTCTTTTAAATGAAACATGGCTGATTGAAATTAATGCAATTTCTGTCTTGTTGTAGAACCCTTCCTCAAACTCTGCTTCTCGACCATGTCTCCCCTGCAACGAGACTGCTTGAAAAGCGAAGGCAGATGTTCGAAGTTCAAGAGACGTTAGAGGCGCAAAAGCAAGATTTCAATAGAAAGGTAGGCATCTACTTGACATGAAGCATGCGAACTCAGGTACCGGTAACCAACACACTCCTCCCATGCAAACCCAGGAAGAGGTTTTTAAGCGAAGGGAGGAAGCTCTGAAGCTGAAAGATTTGGAGTTACAAGAATCGCTCATTCGCTTCAGCAAGTTCTTGCAAGAGAATGACTCGAAGAGGGCCCGAGCTGAGAAGAAGGCTGCCGATGAAATCAAGTCTAGGCTGCTGAAAGAGAAAGAGATTGAGCAGCTGACCGAAGTGCTTGAGGAGCTCCGGAATGAAAAGGAGCGGATACACGAGGTGCTAGAGAAAAACATGAGGTAAGGCTGTCAGCTGGGACAGGTGCATGACGCAGGCATACTGCACTGTTTTTTTAGCGTGTTTCAGCTACAAATTACAATTCGGCTACATACCAATCTGTGTCTTGGTGTAAGTAGCCTGGCCACTTGGACCTCCGATGCTAGGCCAGTTCTGTCTTGTTCCCCATCGGGCCAGTGGTGGACGCTCAGCATCCCCCTTGAAGGCGGTCCGGTACTCCGGTGTGCACTAAAAAGGGCATTGACCTGCTGCCTTCGTGCCTGAATCATGACTCTGCCTGTGAAAGTGTGGACCTACCTGCTTTACGCATGATCTTAAGCTGTGCCGGGAATGCATGCAGTGCATTTATTATTGTTTGAGTGTGCACCTGACCACCATTGGGTGGCCGCCAGGCGGCGACCACTAGGCCAAGTGGGACCAAACCTTGACACCAGCCTACGGCCAGTGGCCCAAGCAGCAGGCTCTGCTGCACCAATCCCCCCTGATAGTAGGCCGTGATGCGGATAAATGGCATGTCAAACGTGCTGAATACGGTAGGCAGTGGAATCGAGTCTGTATCTAATTACCGGTATGTGAAGCAGTACCTGAAGGCCAAAATTTCCCGCAGGTATCAGCATTACTTGGAGAATGTGCTTGAGGTAGCCGATGAGTACCAAGAGGTTGGAGACTTGCTGTTGCGGCATGCCACGCTGCTAGCAACCAACCAGGACCTGAAGGAGCACCAGAGGAAATGCGCCGAGCTGGCGGAGAAGATCCGCACAGAGCTGCAGGTGGGTTATAGATCTAGATCAGCCTCGCAAGTCAATGACATTACACCTATGGGCCTTGCTGAAGAGGCTCGGCCGCATGGGCGCCCGACTGGTCAGCCTAGCAAGTCACAAGGTCATCGTTTGTCTTTGCGCGTGCCAGAGCAATCTTATCAAACTAATACAATTAGTGTGGAATCACAATCTTCCAAAGAGCATCTTAGGGGGCTGCCAGGCGGCCACCATTGGCCGATTAGTGGCCAGCCATGACAGGCTTACAGCTGGTGGCCCAAGGAGCAGGCGTTCTTCTGCACCAGGCTCCCTTGGCCGCAGAACGTGATGTAGCTGAATTGCAAGTGGATCATTCTCAATCAGCCCTGCTCGATGCACAAGGTTGATGTGTTCACACAGAATCATGCCGTCTATCTCCCAATATATGATTGTAGTGAGCGCCAGGCCATCTTTGGCAAGCGACATGGCTGCCACCACTGGGTCCTATGGGGACCAAACCTAGATCGCCATGCGGTCGGTGGTCCGAGCAGCAGGGCTCGTTGCAACCGGCCCCCACAGCCGTTAACAGCTATGTAGCTGAATCGTAGCTGAAGCACCCTAAATGCACACTGGTACTTGAAATGGCATTCCGGTGCCAAAATCAGATTAGTTACACCGCACTCTACAGCAGGTTTCTTTTGCTTTGCATAGACAGCATGTCCCCAGTTGCATGTAATTTCTCGCCAGGCCTTGGGGGAGGGGGAAATCCTCACCCTTCATCAATTTGCACTGACCGTGCTCTCCTCGTTGGCCCAGGTTTACGTCAAGCAAAAGACTGACGAAATCCTGAACCTCAACAACGAGCTGGCGAGGTTGAAGAAGGAGCTTGAGAGCTACGAGGGGGACGCGATGGTCCAGCAGGCCAAGAAGGACCACAGCCTGCAAGTCGCGAGCCAGAAGACGTTGGAGTATGGACAGGTGGTGCTGTCCACCGACAACATCTTCAACAGGTGCCGGGGGCGCTCCAAGATTGCGTACCCGCCCGAGTCGAACCCGTTGCAGCAGCTGGACGTCGTGGGGAACTATGTGTCGGACCTGGGCGCCATCATCAAGACGCACCGAGCGGAGCTGCTGAAAAAGACATCCAAGGAGGAGTCGTGAGGCAAGGTTTAGGCCAACGCCGATTTTTGTCAAGCGATCGGCCCGATAATTTGAATTTGAAAATGGGTGCGCACCATTTTAAATGTCGTATTTCTCAAGGCACGCCCAGGCGTTTCTTTCCTCCTTTCTTTGACTATCTAGGTGGCTTGTTTTGCATGGTTGCTGAGGAATGCCGTGTTGATCACTTGCAAGTCCTGCCTCCGTGATGTGGACACTGGACACTGATCCTGGTTGAAGTTAGGACTGCTGATTATTCGCGCCTAATGAGTGTTGAGTGGGGAATGATGTGAGCATCATGGCTCCAAGCAGAAATCACTGCTCCGCCTCACAAGTCCTCTCTTAGGACCTGTAAATTACTGACTGGCTGTTATTATTTGTGGTTTTACGTTTCCAGACAGCCTGGAAGGTATACTGAAAGGGATGTTGAGGCAGCTGCCTCTGCCCAAGTGAATGCTGACTTGACCGTATGTCATGCCATGGGAAAGGCTGACCAGAAAGATAACGTTGTAAATGTGAAATCAGTGCAGCCTATGCGGTGTCGACAGAAGCATTGCCCGGGATGTGCGCCCATAGATAAAAGCGAAGCGAATTCCTCGGCTGCAGACTCTCTGGTCACAGAAATAATTGTATTATGCAGGTACCACTTGGTCCTCTGTTCGACTCCACTGTTTATTTTGTCCCGTCTGCCGGTATGTCAATGACATAACACCTCTGGGCCCCGCCTGTCGGTATGTGTCACTGCAGCTTTTAGCAACTAGTGACACATGCAGGGCATGCAGCCTTTTGTTCCTTTCCCCCCCTCTTCCTTTTAGTTTATTCTTTCCTCCCTTCTGACTAGTTGGGCGCCCACGCGGCCGGGCTTTGAGCGGGCCCAGAGTTGTAACGTTATTGACATGCAGGGCATGCAGCCCCCACACTAAGCTACCATGCAAGTGCATAGCACCTTCCTCAGGACACGGTCATGGCCATGGCGGACATGTAGAGCCTTGAAGATGACGTTGGACCATGGCAAGCAATTTAGGCTTTGCTTTCAGGGGGGGGGCAGCCGAAGCAATCTTTATGCAAAGAGGAATCCTTGTTCACGGGGAGTGCGCACCAACTTGTGGCTGTGGCTCGATGCGGTCAGCACAGCTGACAGTCTGACACCATCACACCAGAGGACTGAAGACACACACCGGTTTTTTAGTGTATACAGAGGTCAACTGACAGCGTGATACATGGTGCTTCCAGCGGTGTTGGGCTAGGGGAGATAGTGAGCACGAGGAGGACGCCCAGCTGACTCGCCCTGCCCTCCTCACTGCCCACTGAATGTTGCAAATCCCTACACCCAGGGCCAGTCAGGGGAGCCACACCTGCTGTCCGTCACAGCTGTTCCCTCTTGTAGTGGTCGGATGATGCATTGTCGGCTGGCCTTCATTTGATCCATTTGATTCATTGCCTCCGCCTGACATCAGCCAGCATGCTGACGACCAGTCGACCACTGTATGGTGAGCTGGCTCTGCACTAGTGCACTCCCCCATGCATTGGGTGGTATCTTCCTGAAAGGACCGGGGACATAGGGCCTGCGACGGTCTCAACCGGTGGTCTCAACGGTCTCTCAGCACCTTGCACCGACACGTCAATCGTACCGACAGTCATACACAGGTCATACATGCCGCACCGTGCCGGTTTTATTTCGGGTCGGGAAATGCGTTTAAAATCGAACTTCGCGGAAGCTCTGATCTGTGCTCATGAGCGAGACAGTGAGCGCTTTCTTTGCTGCAGCGTGTCATAGATGTAACCTGATATGACTACCGGTATGTGATAATGTGAACCGCCATGATGACAAGAAAAATATGTGTTCCCCGCGATAATTTGGACTTCGGGTTAAGGGTTTCGGCATGATCTGCAACTAATCTGCATCTGCATCTGCCCATCCCTCGCCACTAACTGAATGCAATCACATGTTTTGGCCATTTAGGCCATTAGTCTCGTGATGCCCACTTGAGTCTAACTTCAAGAAAAATGGGAACCCCATTCAATATTTTCTGCCTAAGCCCCGCCCTGCTGGCAGTACTTTGGACAGAGACCATCCCAACCACGATGCCGCCCCCTTGCTCCTGACCCACCATGATGCATCATCTGGACTTCCTTGTTGTCCACGCATGCATGCAGATCTCACAGCACCAATATGCAAGCCATGCGCACCCCTGCTTCTGTCCACGTCTCCTCAGCCAGCAGACGCAACGCTACCTGCCCTGCAGTCAAACGGTGAGCACCAAGCAAGGAAGCGCGATACTACATGTTACGGCATGATACGGCACGTGTTTCTCTGGACTAATCTACCAAGGTAGCCCGATATGGCACCGCTTCAGCCGGACTGTGCGTCTGTGCGACGAACATGAAGGTAGCACGGTACTACATGTTACGGCATGATACTGCACATGCGTGTTTAGCCGGACTGCACTACCTGTACGTCAATACCCACTGATGAATCAATCACATACAAATTATACACTGATGTCTGTCCTTATAAGATTATCCTTGTTATTAAAAAGTGCAAGAATAGCCCAATGCTTTAGTGCTGTCTTTCGTCACAACTTACCACTATAGTACTAGAAGCATGAAGGAAAGCTACGCAATGCAGCGGCCCAGGGGCTGGCCTAGGAAGTCAACTGAACCTTGGTGGTACAATCCAGGGTACAATCCAGCTTAACCTGTGACGTATCATCATGCCATATCCTGCCGTGCCACCTTGATAGTGAATCCGGCTTGACCTGTGCCGTATTAGCCAGCATGCCATATTGTGTCGTGTCGCGCTACCTTGATTTTACATACCGGCTAAATATGTGCCATATCAGCATGGATTTCATATCCTTTTGTGTTGTGCTATCTTGCACCCAAGACAAATCAAAGTCCCTCCCCTTCCAGGCCACAGCACGCTGTCGCCGGTGCCGCCGCCAGCTTCATGCTGTTGTACCCAAGGGCTACGCCTGCGCTGGCATCAGGGAATCAGCCCCAGCTGGTTCAAACCGGTGAGCTTAGCACTAGGCAACTGTAGCAACAGCGTACCAGTTGGTACCATGGTACCAGGACAATCCGGTTGCACCCGTGTTGCATCATAACGTATCGTGCTGTATCATGACGTATCGTGCTGTATCATGACATATCGTGCTGTATCATGAGATTCATGGCGTATCGTCTTGTATCATGACGTATCGTGCTGTGTCATGACGTATCATGCTGTTCCGTGCTTACTTTTTAGTGCAATCCGGCTATGAACACATGTGCCGTATCGTGCTACCTCGGTTGGTTCCACTTTTTCCCTGCCAGTTTGCCTTTTGTTTGCTTGATTGTGCTCGCCCTGTTTGTTAAGGCCCCTGATACATCAGAAGGCTAGTAGATACACACTTGCTCGGATAGCACGTTGCTGAGTAGTAAGGTAGCGCAAAACGGCATAGAACGGAAAACAGGTTCTGCCGGATTGTACCACCATGCCGAGTGGCCCCATCTTGTGCAAGAACACCGATTCCTTGCAAGTTTTGACCCCTTATAACCGCCAACCTAGCAAGTTGTAACCTCTTATATTCGCCAACCTAGCAAGTTGTAACCCCTTATAACCGTCAACCTAGCAAGTTGTAACCCCTTATAACCGCCAACCTAGCAAGTTGTAACCCCTTATAACCGCCAACCTAGCAAGTTGTAACCCCATATGACCGCCAACCTAGCAAGTTGTAACCCCTTATAACCGCCACCCTTGCAGCACCTGCGATAAGCATGGCCGCCCGTCCCGCCGGACCAGGCCTGAGCCCTTGGCTCACCGTGCTGACTGTGACTCCGGCGCCGCCAGCTGCAGCTGTGGAGGAGTTCCCTGCAGCAGAGGCGCATATTCGTCAACTTCGGGCGACAGGTCTCGGAGCTTGTGAAGAATGGATACACTTGTGAGCACCACCTGATGAGTGCTGAGCTGCTGAGTGCTGAGTGCTGAGTGCTGAGTGCTGAGTGCTGAGTGCTGAGTGCTGAGTGCTGAGTGCTGAGTGCTGAGTGCTGAGTGCTGAGTGCTGAGTGCTGAGTGCTGAGTGCTGAGTGCTGAGTGCTGAGTGCTGAGTGCTGAGTGCTGAGTGCCAGCTTTGACAGAGGTTCCCAAAGGAGCACAATCTGGCTAAAAGTGTCATCCTGAGTGTGCAATGTCGTGCCGTATCTTGCCGTCTCGTGCTACGTCTGTAGATTAATATCTGGCTTAACCTGTGCCGTATCCTGCCGTATCGTGCTACCTGGGTAGTACAATCTGGCTAATGAAACCTGTGCCGTATCCTGCCGTATCGTGCCACCTTGGTAGTACAATCTGGCTAAACTTGTGCCGTAGCGTGCTACCTGGGTGATGCAATCTGGCTAAACCTGTGCCGTATAGTGGTTCCGTATCGTGCTACCTTGCCGGGGTTACGGCTGCCTTGCCGGGGGCTTTAGGAGTTAGGTGCTCGCATCACTTCGTAGGCTACCGTAGAAATCATGATCAGGCATTCATATCTGTGCTGCCTAGCTACTTAATGCTGCGGTACCTAGCTGCGATATGTAGCTGAGGAAGCTGAGGCAGCTGTGGTAGCTGAGGTAGCTAGCTGAGGCACCTGTGGTAGCTGAGGTAGTACCTGAGGGCCCTGAGGTGCCTGAGGTAGCTGAGTAGCTGAGGTAGCTCGCTGACTATGGGCCGCACCATTCAGAAGTTGGCTCCTGCTGCTTGCCTGCGTGATGACCTATGCCTGTGTTGCCCATCAGATGTTGACATCCGGCCCTCCCTGGAATACGCTGCGGGCCACGTGCCTGGCAGCGTCAGCATGCCCTTCAACCCCCAGCTGGCAGAAGAGATCGAGGCGAGGTTCGGCAAGGACACGCCCATTGTGAGATACTCAAAGTGTTTGCCTTCGTGTGCATGTGTGTGAGAGATGCACGCTTGTAGCTGCCCAGCTATTCACTTTGAGGCCTCAGCCCAGGAGGACGGCCTGGAGCAAGCTATCAGTGCTGGCTATGGTATTTAACTACAAGTGCACTGGTCTACTAAACTCTGACTGACTGACTGACCAAAAAATGTCAGTTATGTTTGTTATCTGAGCAAAGGCAAAGTCTAGCTAATTAGGAATGAGAAGTCTGTGGTGCTATGGATCTGACCCATTACTACGGTGGTATGAATCTCACCCATTGTGCTGACCTGCTTCATACACGTGCATGTGCAGGTGATTGGCTGCAAGGCCGGCAAGACTGCTCCTCTGGCGATGAAGCTTCTCAAAGGCTTCAACGTCGTCGAGTACCGAGGGGGGTTCGATGAGTGGGTCAGCGCAGGCCTGCCTGTGGCCAAGTGATGATCTGCATAGTGCATAGACATACAATACCGAGTGAATGGAGTGCAAGACGAGGTTGCAAGGGCGGCGCACCGACGCAAATCCATTTTGTTTTAATAAGTCGGCACTAGCAGCCAAAGTGGGTTGAAGTAAGCAGGCGAATAGTAGCACATGACGTCCAGACGATGCATGCCGTCTTCTCCGAATTTATCTCCTTGTCATCTCAGACTGCCCCCCTAAGGCTGTTTATATCAGAGATCACTCCTTATCAAGAAGTGATCAGAGATCACCCCTTATCAGGGAGGATTCCTATATCAGAGATCACTTCTTATCAATAAGTGATCAGAGAAACCATGGTATGGGTACTTTGCAAAAGGGTCATGAAGGGTTCCTGGCATTTGCCCTTCGGGCTGCCCCCGTTTATCGTACCATACCGTACCGCACCGTCATAAATCGGTATTTTACGGTTTCCCAGAGAATTTGCATGGCAAAGCTGCATGCATGCACGGTGACATTGATCATTACATACAGGGGTCCATCCCTGGGGATTTGCAGGCTGCATCATTGTTCATCACCGGCATGGACTCCCTTACTGATAAGTAATTATCATCATATTTTGCATGATTGAGGTACATGCTTGGTGACTCTTGGGAGCCATTTTAGGCCCATGAACCTTGACACAATTTTGTCCGCTCCATGCCCGTACCCATACCATACCATTTGACCTTACCATTTTTCTGTGTCGGGTTATCCTGGTGTCACTTACTAGCTGTTGGTTGCTTGCACGCAATAACGTAGGTTTGACTTGGTTTTGACTTGCATTTTTGATTAATTTTGTTTTTTCAGAGCTGTTGGATAGGTGCAAGTTTGTAACTTGCAGAGCTGTTCATTGTCCAGCCTTGGTGCATGAAATTTGACGCTTACGTGCCCGCAACACAGTTCAAACACCAAACAACAGAAAGAAAATGGCAAAAACATCATGTGGAAAAACCCAGTGAGACACCGGCGTGGGCAACAACGCTTTGTCCACATCCATGCCCACATCATTCGAATGTGAACACTCTCATGCTGATTTCTGAGATTCGGGGAGAGTTAACTATGTTTTTCACTGTGCCCATGCATCCAACCGGTAGCTAATGTAAGGCAGGCGACGAAGTTGAAAACGGTGCATACCCGCTGGAGGCGGCTAAGTAGGCTGGTAAACGTATACCTGCATTACTGAGTCCCAGATTTTGCAATGTGTTTAGAACGGTTCATACCCGCTGGCGGGGCCCTGCTGAACGTCCCAGATTTTACAATGTGTGTGTTGGGGCCAACAGTCGAACAGAACCATGCACGATACTCATCTTTGTCAGCAAGAAAAAGACTGAGCCACAGTTTCAGATGCCTCGTTAACCCTAGATAGGTCAGCACATACGCCAGACAGTAAAACAAGAAGTAAGCAGACATAAGGCTTGAACGCCATGGATGCCAACATAGCTGCACTGGCTGGCAAGAACCAACTACGCCATCTGTCATCTTAACCTGCTAACAACTAACAACCTCAGCCATCAGCCATCAGCCATCTCAACCTGCTGACAAGGAACATCTCAACCATCTGCCATCTCAACGCAACTTGTGTTCGGTAGCCAGAGCTCAGCGGCTGCGAAAACTAGCAATTCAAGCGCAAATAAGATGTAACAAGGAACCACACATATCGAATGCATTCAACATATGTCATTAAAGGATGTAACAGCTGTGGGCCCTGCTCGGAGGGCTAGGCTGCATGGATTCCGAAATGAGAGGAATGTGCAACACTGCAACCTCAGGGTCCTCAGCAAAAGGGATTCTTGGTGGCCAAGACGGTAACCCATGAACACAACCCTAAACCCTAAACCCTTATCCCTAAACCCAAAATGCCCCAGCGGGCATCCATGAGCGCAGCAGCGCGATACCCGGTTGCGCTCGTGGGTGTGGCTACCGAGACGGCTAAGGGGCTGAGAACCCCCCAGGACCTAAGCTCAACAACAGGACAGGCATCTGCCGAGCCATTGCAAAGCTTGGCCCGGCCATCAGCCAGGCCTGGCCCGGCTATGAGCACAACAAGGGCGAGGTAGAGCGAGCATCTTTTCCACAGCTGCGCTAGGGGTTACGCCCACCATGCTCGCTAAAGATGCTGCCCAATTATGCTGCTCCAGGCTGGCCCTCAGAGCTAGACACAGCCACCACACAGGCCTGCAGATCAGCCAGGCAGTTGGGGCTAAAAACATAAGGTGATTGATTGTTGCTGTCAATTGGCATAAAGGGATGGTTCCCAAGGTTCAAGCCGTTTGTTTTATTCTTACAGATCATCCCAGCAGTCAGTCAATAGCCTGTTGTGAAACTGGCTCATGTCAGGACATGATACATGATACTCATCGGCAAAATAATCATCGAGATGAAGCTGGCCATCAACCTCCAGACCTCTTCTCAGCCGGAACTTAGTAGTCATCCAAAATACATTCATCGACCAGCTGGAAACATCAAGCCACCAAAATTTACCACTAGGCACACAACAATTTATAGATTCCCCCCTGCCATTCCAAACAATCTTCGAAATAGAAGGAGCTACCATATAGATTTGATTTGCCTCTTCCCTCTGGCATGAAAAACGAATTCTTTTAATGCTGCCCTCAGGGCAAATTATCGACCACAAATATTTAATTCTGACTGAAAACTGGCGTCGATAACGGATAACTAGTGTATTTATAGATCCCTCGTCCCCAAACAAAGTTAATTATGAGGGAAGGCAAGGCAAATCAGTATATCGGTTTTCATTGCGGCAGCTGATTCTGAATTTCTGATACCAGCCCCTGATATCCCATATTTGTGTATGATGGCCATATACAGTTGGATAGATGGATGGGTGCAGCATGTAGGCCGGGGGGGGACAGAAATAGATTGATGGGGCCGTCTAAGCCGGGCAACAGGGTTGGAATCTCCAGCAGTGTTGCTTATCGCTCAAAGGGCATCCAACAATGCCAGGTCTAATTAAACGATGTGGCATCACCAAAGTAAACTTAGACATCACCTCCCAAGTATGTTACTGACCTGCAGCTGCTGCTTGTCCCCTGCAGAGAGGCAGGAGATTGCATCTCTGAGAATGGGTGAGGCCACTGCAAGGATCTGTGAGAGTGAAGGAGTGAGGGATGGAGCGGGGAAGTTATGGAGGGCCAGATGAGTAATAGTAGCGGGGATGAAGCCACTAACCTCATCTATTATGTGCAGGAAATGATTTACGGCGCAGGGATGAGGAATGAAATCTTTGCAATTTTGCTTGATTTGCAATCAGGCGGTCACCGCTGCCAGTGTTGCCGTGCATGACAGCAGGAACGAAGGCATATGCAATTATGCAGAAGTGGTGTGCATTTTGCAGGGATCCCCAACTACCCACATGGGTAAAAAGGTGACCCATGCGCAGGTCCAATTCAAAACATCGACAACAGACTCGAAGTAGCGGGTGGATGGCTGTGGAGCAAGCCCCACGTGATGCCGCAATTCCGTCTTTTCCGACGCAGCCGTCAGTCATGACGACGGACGTTGCGTACCTGGCTGTGGACATGAAAGAAGCTTGACGTGCTGGATGATGACGCTCCCTTATTCAAGCAGATTAGCAGATCGCTTGGGTGCAGCTCAGAAAAATTGTAGTCCAGGAATGAAGGCATATTAAATTCGAAAGCTGAAGCGATGCTACGGTATCCTCATCGCTTTTGTCATGTATGCCGGGCCGACCCTTGTTATAACGCAGTCCAGATTTGGCAGCTTTCAAATGAGAGATTCTGCACTCAAGACGGGCATGCCAAAATACTAACAGTGACACGATGTGTGATATTTCCGCTGATTTCTCGTATGTAGCACTTTGACAGACAGACAGAGTAATACACGTGATGTGAGCGTTAACGTGAAAAACATGGTGAAAATATCACCCGTATTGCCGTAACCCGTCCGCTGACGTACGGCAGCTGTTTTGAAGACTGTGATCGGGGCTTGGTGCATGGTGGTTTGGAAACAAGATGGGGTGTAGTGGTGGCGTGTGTGGTGATTGTGTCATTTATATTTAGGGTGCCAATAATGCAGACCCGCCCCCATGGGATCAACAGTTTATCACACATATCGTGCACCTGGATGGGAGGACCAAATTCGCAGCAAAAACACCACAAGGCCTAAAAGTGTGCACTGTGCGGATCACCCTTGGGGGTCTGCCGGGCAGCCATCACTGGGCCATGGGGACCAAACCGCGATTGGCTGATGGCCCTTGGGCCAAGCAGCAAGGCTTGATGCAGCAAGTTAAACAGCCATAGCCCATGATATAGCTGAACTGCAGCTACCGCACGATGAACTAAATATCTAACATATGATAACAGGGCGTTCCCCCAAACGGAATTGCGTGTGCAGTGCTGCTATGGCAAATAATTGAAACTGCGCCTAGTCCGGATTTTATTAACAACCTGATGTACTGATGTACCGTAAATCATCGACAAAAAACCCACCCAATCGAAGGTCCCTGCCACCGACGGTTTCCAGCCAGCCTACCGGCCATCTGTCTGCTCGTTATCTTCCTCATTGTAACTCTACGCCAACACCTACGTGGCAGGTCTTGCAGTAACCTGCCCCATACCTGCCCACGCAGGCAAGCGTAATACAGTTAGTTTCCAGCTGCATCGGTTTGCAGTCATCTATCAAACGTACTGCTGCGCATGCCTGTAATTGTTTTAAAACTAATCGCATCTGACACAGGCCGCCCATCTGAAGGCAGCAGAGTTGCAGAAAGGCCCTGGGCCCGCCCGACGAGCCTGCATGCAGACCCAGCATAAGCTCCGCCCCGACCAGCTCCCAGCTCCTGCCAACAGCAACGCCTCTGCCACCTTGCGGTCCAACAGCAGCAGGTCCTCTCCGCACCCCCTACCACTCGGGTTTTGCTTCCCAACCCTCTAGCATGGTCTGCCTCAGCAGCCCAAAAATGGCAAGTCCCGTTTGAAAACCACGACCAGTATTGGATCAACTCCTTGCATCATCTGGGAGTCTGGGACCCTCCGCTGACATCAGCGGCTCTCAAGCAAGCCCCTGTTTCACAAGTTTCACCACCTCCGCAGCTGAGCCATACGCCAAGGTCAGGCCTGCGCCCCCATGACCGTAGCAGTGCACCACTGGCTTCTTGCCCCCGGCGCTGCCCAGCTCCATTTGCTCCAGCTCCAGACGCAGAGAGGACCTTCCCGGCCGCAGACCCACCCAATCCTCCAGCACCTGCGAGGATTGAGGCTCGTTATAATGGGGACTGAGGCACAGCATGGGACTAGTGTTTTTTGCAGTGGTTACCGGATTACTTTCAGCTATATTTCAGGTACACTGTGGCCTACAGTCACCAGCCCCTGGCTCGGCCAGCCCTGCTGCTCAGGCCTCCCAACCAATCCTGCAGGACCTGTGAGGATGGAGGCTCGATATACTTGAAAGTGTGGCACAGAAAGAAAGAAAGCTACGCCCCGTAGGGGGCGTGAGAGTTACGGAAAGAGCGCAGCCTATGGGGAGGCACAGCATGGGACGTGGCTTGGTCACGAGCTGATGCCATGAGCTCAGCAGGGCTGCTGGCCGCAGACCCACCCAATCCTCCAAGGCTTGCAACCGCGGGCAAGGATGCGACTTGTTAAAACAGGGAGGTAAAGAATGGGGCGCGGCTTGGTCACAAACTGATGCAAGCAGCCTCCGTTAATGGGGCTCGCCGGCGGCCAATGGCCGCTGTGGCATTGCTGCAGACCCACATAGTCATCCAGGGCTCGTGACCGTGGGCAAGGATGCGGGTCCGTAAAATAGGGAGGCACAGAGTAACGTGACCCTGGCTTGGACGAATGGTCACAAAATGATGAAAGCAGACCATTTGTTCATGGGGCTGGCCGCTGGGGCAATGTTGCAGACGTATGATGGTATCAAACAGGCAGCCTGTTGTAATCACAGAACGGTAACGGCGTGGATGTGGCTTCGGCCCAGGCTGCGCTGTTTCCTTAAATCTCACACCTCCCATGTGGCGTAGCTTTCTTTCTTTGTACCTTACTCAAATCTCAGCCTCACTGAAGGGTGCGATTGACGGAGATCCACCCGGGGTGACAGAGACGTTAGCTTCCATACCTTCCATACCTTCCATACCTCCCAAGTTCCCCACATTTCCATTATTCAAAAGTGAAATCTGACAAAGCAGGACCCCACCAGGTGCATGGAGCTCGAGCCCGCGAGAATCAATTAGCGAACAAAGATGCAAAGTTCATAAAACTGAATCAGGATCAGCCGATCGTGCCCTCTTTGAAGGAGTGCCGGAGTACAGGACAGGCACGCAAGTGGACAAACACAGCTTCCAATTGTATAATGCGGAAGAATGTACAATCATTACCAGATCAATACTTGGGTGGATGGTTACCGGAAGGCACCCAATATTTTACTGCCCCTCAGCTACACTTTGGCTACAATTCACCTACACCTCAGCTACACTTCAGCTACAGAACCTACCGCTGTGGAGACCTGATGCTGCAAGCCCTGCTACTTGGTCCACCGGCCGCAGACCGATCAAGCTTTGGTCCCTAATTAACAGCTAAATTGTGGCCGCCCGTGAGTCCCCCCCTGCAGATGCATGGCGCGCACTCCAATACACACTCACGCAAGCCCCCCCCCCAAATTAAGTTCCTGGGTTTTGTATTACTTCCCTCCAGGGTTTAAAATTCCCAACCCCACCAACGTCTCATCACCTCTGCGTGCTCCAAGCTCGGCATGAGCGCCTTGCATCCTGCGAAGATTCGCGCCTTGTCCTCAAGGTTGACATTTTCCGACCAGTTGCCATACTGTGCAGCAGACCAGTCAGAAACATTGGGATGGCTGGCAGAGCTGACATTTCAGGCTCTGGGGACTTTGAAGCTTCACCCTACACCCTACACTCTAGACTTAAAAGCTCCACCCTACACTCTAGACTTAAAAGCTCCACCCTACACCCCAGACTTTAACATCCAGCCTACACCCCAGACTTTAACATCCAGCCTACACCCCAGACTTTAACATCCAGCCTACACCCCAGACTTTAACATCCAGCCTACACCCCAGACTTTAACATCCAGCCTACACACCAGACTTTAACATCCAGCCTACACCCCAGACTTTAACATCCAGCCTACACCCCAGACTTAAAAGCTCCACCCTACACTCTAGACTTAAAAGCTCCACCCTACACCCCAGACTTTAACATCCAGCCTACACCCCAGACTTTAACATCCAGCCTACACCCCAGACTTTAACATCCAGCCTACACCCCAGACTTTAACATCCAGCCTACACCCCAGACTATAACAGCTCCAGCCTACACCCCAGACTTTAACAGCTCCAGCCTACACGCTTGGTGGCAGATTTAGGCTCAAGGGACTTCAACAGCTCCACCCTACACGCTTGGTGGCAGATTTGGGCTCTGGGGACTTTGAAGCTTCACCCAGACTCCCTCGGTGACGAGGGCTGATGTGACGAGGTGTCACGGCATGCCAGTGAAGGGGCCTGCCGGAGATGTGCAAACGAGGTCCGCCCCCAAACCCAAAACTGGACAAAACAGATTGCAAACTTTTGAGTGGCTCAGCAGAGGTTTCATAGCATATACATTCAAAGCGGCCTGTCAGAGACAAACTTGACAGGCGGGCGAAAACTCGCGAATACGTGAGCACCTGGTTTTAGCCTTCAGGTATCTGAAAGACATGTGGCCAGCCTCAGATATTTCAAATATGGGAGTGGCCAGGAATATAATATAGTTTGTTTTCCAGTCGATTGGGCGCCTAGAAGGCACATGGGGCCTCTGTAACCGCATTGGGGCCCTTGTACTTGTGAATCCACTTGCCAGGTGCTCGCCAAACATACGCCTTGAACAGCCATCCCTCATTGCTGAATCCGAGGCAGAGAACAGCTAGCCCTCGCAGCCAAGTCAGAGGCACCGAACAGCTAGCCCCCAAGGCCGAGTCGTCTTCAACAGGCAGGGCAATCTCTGTTGGGGCTACATCATTACGAGGTAGCAGCAACAGAAGCTGCATCAGCAGAAATGTATAGGATCTGCAAGAGGCAGAGAGGAGGGTGTTGCATGAGGAGTTTCCTCACCTGCCCAGTACCCCCAAGAACTACCGAGTTGCGATTTGGGATGATGTAGAATTCACCTGCGCATGATGAGCGAGAGGGTTTAAGTTTCAGGGTTTAGAATTAAGGGTTAAGAATTAAGGATTTAGGGTTTGAGGATGATGTAGAATGGGAGAGGATTGGCGACACAGGGGGCGGTCAGGATGACATGGATGATAGCTGACAACATCAGCTTTAATAAACTTCTTTTATTTCAACATACAAACATTTTCCGGTTTATAAAAGTATCATCTTACGAGCCAGGGCTGAATCATAACAAGCTATTGCCAGCCATCATCAATACTCAGCTATAATTCAGCGAATCAAAGCAGCAAGAGGGGTATGCATGGCATCGGAACCAGTTCTTTTAGTGGTTACCGGACCACGTTTGATAGGCCGTGCTGCGGCCAACCCTGGGCTAATTGACACCAAACCTGAGCTGGCCTCCGGCCAGAGGCCTTGGCAGCAGAGCTGGCCGAGCCAGGGGCTGGTGGCCGCAGGCCACTGTGTAGCTGAAATATAGCTGAAAGTGATGCGGTAACCACTGCAAAAAACACCGATTTGGAGCCTCCAGCTGGTAGCTGTGTGTATTTCGTACCTAATTTTTGCCATCAAACAACTATTATTAGAGAAGCAGCATAACCGTAGATTTGAATTGCCTTCCCTCGGATGTGATTTTTTATTTATTTATTTAATGTCTCCCTTGAGCAAAAAGATAATCAAAAATTCAGATTTTTGACTGAGACTAGCATTGACATAGCGACAATTCGTATTTTAATGAATCCCTCACCTCTTTACAACGTTAACTATGAGGGAAAGCAATTCGAATCTAAGTTATTGAACTGTATTAATTATGAACTGTATTAAATTATTCTCAGTGCGCTTAGTCCACAAGTCAGACACATCCTGACATGGTGCAGCATGCCCTACTGCTGTGACGCGACCATCGGCCAGTCACGTTTTGGTCCCATTAGCCATCAGTGACGGCTGACCAGCATGCCCCCAAAGGTAGTGACCTGGCGCGCACTGAAATCAGGACAGCCTCTCTATGCATGCTCAGCAGTTCACACGAGACCCCATCAGCCCAGTGGCGGCTGACCGGCATGCCCCCAAACCTGGCGCGCAGTGAAATTAGGACAGCCTCTCAATGCTCATCAGTTCAAACATGCCCCCAGTTTATGCAGGCTCGGTGACCAGCACAGCCCCACCAAAATCCACCAGACTGAAAGCCACTCAGCAGAGACCAATGTGTGAACTATTTGTGTGATATATTAAAAACAGCGTCAACCTTTGTATTTGTTCTTTGATGGGAATAAAGTGATCTGCTATGCAGCAATGCGACAGTCGAAGCTAGCAGACTTCAATAATGTGAATAAAATGCAATTCAATAACATGCGCAAACCATACCTGCTCTGTATTAGCAGTACGTGGTCCAATCAGAACAAACATTATTTTTTAAGAGAAACTGCACATGGCTAGTATGCGCAATCCACACCTGCTATGTAGCATTGCGTGATCCATGGAGCCCTGACCCGCATGATCTGTCCGCGAATGGGGATGACCTGGGAGGGAAGTAAGTAGAGGCAGCTTCACTCAGCCTCCAAGGGTTCAACATTACGTATTTTCAGGGCATGCCCAGAGGCAGCGCCACTCAGCCTCCAAGGGTTCAACATAACGTATTTTCAGGGCATGCCCAGAGGCAGCGCCACTCAGCCTCCAAGGGTTCAACATTGCGTATTTTCAGGGCATGCCCGGAGGCAGCGCCACTCAGCCTCCAAGGGTTCAACATTGCGTATTTTCAGGGCATGCCCAGAGGCAGCGCCACTCAGCCTCCAAGGGTTCAACATTACGTATTTTCAGGGCATGCCCAGAGGCAGCGCCACTCAGCCTCCAAGGGTTCAACATTGCGTATTTTCAGGGCATGCCCAGAGGCAGCGCCACTCAGCCTCCAAGGATTCAACATTGCGTATTTTCAGGGCATGCCCAGAGGCAGCGCCACTCAGCCTCCAAGGGTTCAACATTGCGTATTTTCAGGGCATGCCCAGAGGCAGCGCCACTCAGCCTCCAAGGGTTCAACATTGCGTATTTTCAGGGCATGCCCAGAGGCAGCGCCACTCAGCCTCCAAGGATTCAACATTGCGTATTTACAGGGCATGCCCAGAGATGCATGCAACCCCAGCCATGCATGTGACACTAGAGGTGCATGTGACTCAAGAGAGGTGCATGCGACCTGCGATCCCAATACTCCGAACAGGGCCAATCCCCCAAATAATAAAATAAACAGCTAAACATAAACCCAGTACCTGCCTGCGGTAGACCCCATGTGCGGCTCAAAAGGAAACAAAACAAGCATGGAGCAAAAGGAGAGCCATTGGACGCATGGCCACCAGGGCATGGACAGAGAAATAAACCCGCCAACCCTAAACGGGAGAGAGGAGGGAGGCATTGGTAGGTGTTACCTACATCTGAGGGTGAGGGGTGGGAGGCGAGGGGAGGGGAGGCTCAGTTGAAACCATGAGAGATGAAATGTTGAAGCTGAAACCATCAAATGGCAAACCATAAAATGGCAAACCATCAAGTGGCAAACCATCAAGTGGCAAACCATCAAGTGGCAAACCATCAAGTGGCAAACCATCAAGTGGCAAACCATCAAGTGGCAAACCATCAAGTGGCAAACCATCAAGTGGCAAACCATCAAGTGGCAAACCATCAAGTGGCAAACCATCAAGTGGCAAACCATCAAGTGGCAAACCATCAAGTGGCAAACCATCAAGTGGCAAACCATCCAGTGGCAAACCATCAAGTGGCAAACCATCAAGTGGCAAACCATCAAGTGGCAAACCATCAAGTGGCAAACCATCAGATGGCAAACCATCAAGTGGCAAACCATCAGATGGCAAACCATCAAGTGGCAAACCATCAAGTGGCAAACCATCAAGTGGCAAACCATCAAGTGGCAAACCATCAAGTGGCAAACCATCAAGTGGCAAACCATCAAGTGGCAAACCATCAAGTGGCAAACCATCAAGTGGCAAACCATCAAGTGGCAAACCATCAGATGGCAAACCATCAAGTGGCAAACCATCAGATGGCAAACCATCAAGTGGCAAACCATCAAGTGGCAAACCATCAAGTGGCAAACCATCAAGTGGCAAACCATCAAGTGGCAAACCATCAAGTGGCAAACCATCAAGTGGCAAACCATCAAGTGGCAAACCATCAAGTGGCAAACCATCAAGTGGCAAACCATCAAGTGGCAAACCATCAAGTGGCAAACCATCAAGTGGCAAACCATCAAGTGGCAAACCATCAAGTGGCAAACCATCAAGTGGCAAACCATCAAGTGGCAAACCATCAAGTGGCAAACCATCAAGTGGCAAACCATCAAGTGGCAAACCATCAAGTGGCAAACCATCAAGTGGCAAACCATCAAGTGGCAAACCATCAAGTGGCAAACCATCAAGTGGCAAACCATCAAGTGGCAAACCATCAAGTGGCAAACCATCAAGTGGCAAACCATCAAGTGGCAAACCATCCAGTGGCAAACCATCAAGTGGCAAACCATCAAGTGGCAAACCATCAAGTGGCAAACCATCAAGTGGCAAACCATCAGATGGCAAACCATCAAGTGGCAAACCATCAGATGGCAAACCATCAAGTGGCAAACCATCAAGTGGCAAACCATCAAGTGGCAAACCATCAAGTGGCAAACCATCAAGTGGCAAACCATCAAGTGGCAAACCATCAAGTGGCAAACCATCAAGTGGCAAACCATCAAGTGGCAAACCATCAAGTGGCAAACCATCAAGTGGCAAACCATCAAGTGGCAAACCATCAAGTGGCAAACCATCAAGTGGCAAACCATCAAGTGGCAAACCATCAAGTGGCAAACCATCAAGTGGCAAACCATCAAGTGGCAAACCATCAAGTGGCAAACCATCAAGTGGCAAACCATCAAGTGGCAAACCATCAAGTGGCAAACCATCAAGTGGCAAACCATCAAGTGGCAAACCATCAAGTGGCAAACCATCAAGTGGCAAACCATCAAGTGGCAAACCATCAAGTGGCAAACCATCAAGTGGCAAACCATCAAGTGGCAAACCATCAAGTGGCAAACCATCAAGTGGCAAACCATCAAGTGGCAAACCATCAAGTGGCAAACCATCAGATGGCAAACCATCAGATGGCAAACCATCAAGTGGCAAACCATCAAGTGGCAAACCATCAAGTGGCAAACCATCAAATGGCAAACCATCAAGTGGCAAACCATCAAGTGGCAAACCATCAGATGGCAAACCATCAAGTGGCAAACCATCAAGTGGCAAACCATCAAGTGGCAAACCATCAGATGGCAAACCATCAAGTGGCAAACCATCAAGTGGCAAACCATCAAGTGGCAAACCATCAGATGGCAAACCATCAAGTGGCAAACCATCAGATGGCAAACCATCAAATGGCAACCCATCAGATGGCAAACCATGACATGCTTTGACCATCTCACACACCAGTGTTGTTTTAGTGAGAAGTATACCTCTATTAGCTACAGCTCATGTACACTGCGGCAAAAGGCCACAATCCCCAGAAATAGAACCCCAAACCCTAAACTCTGGACAAATAGATGCAAAGCAAACTAGAGCACGGGTTGAGAAAGCCACCCATTCCGTCATAGCACTGGCTAGGCTCCCAATCACAGTTTGCACACAGTCCTCCACACCTCCTTGTACACTGTCTGCTACACCTCGTAACCCTAATCCCTAAACCTTCAGCCTGAACTCTGAACCTTCAGCCCTGGACCCTGTACCCAAAACCTTCAGCCCTGGACCTAGCCATCTGCACCTGGGAGGGCATGATCCACCAAATATCCTCGGACCTCCTAAACCAAACCCCTAAACCGTCAGCCCTGAACCCATCAACCCTTAACTTTGAGCCCTGAACCAAGTCCTCTACACCTGTTAGGACATGATCCACTAAACATCCTCGGACCTCCCAAACCTTAAACCCTGAACACGGCCAGCCACACCTCCCTGTCCTTCAGCTGCTCCACTGCACCTATGACTACCACAACGTCCTCCCGCCCTGCATCCGCGTCCACTGGGTCACCCACCACACTGCCTAGCACACAGCCCCCTGCACCTTATACGATATAATCCTCCTCGCACTTCTCTCATTCAGCAGCGCCGCCGGACCAGTGCCACAACAGTTCACCACATTTCCACCCTCAATACGCCCACCTCCACAACTCCCTGCACCCGCCTCCACATCTCCCCATGCCCGCCTTCACACCTCCCTTCACTCAACTCCAGAGCTCTTAAGCCAGTCCCCTACGCCCACTTCCATACCTCCCTCCACCCCCTCCATACCTCCCTACGCCCCCTCCATACCTCCCTACGCCCCCTCCATAACTCTCTAAACCCCCTCCATACCTCCCTACGCCCCCTCCACACCTCCCTACGCCCCCTCCACACCTCCCTACGCCCCCTCCACACCTCCCTACGCCCCCCCCCATATCTCCCTACGCCCCCTCCATACCCCCCTCCGCCCCCTCCATACCTCCCTCCGCCCCCTCCACACCTCCCTAAACCCCCTCCATACCCCCCTCCGCCCCCTCCACACCTCCCTCCGCCCCCTCCATATCTCCCTACGCCCCCTCCACACCTCCGTAAGCCCCCTCTATACCTCCCTACGCCCCCTCCACACCTCCCTACGCCCCCTCCACACCTCCCTACGCCCCCTCCACAGCTCCCTACGCCCCCTCCACACACACCAACGCCCCCTCCACACTTCCATACTACCCTCCACACCCTACGCCCCCTCCACACCTCCCTACGCCCCCTCCACACCTCCCTACGCCCCCTTCACACCTCCCTACGCCCCCTCCACACACACCAACGCCCCCTCCATACCTCCTTAAGCCCATTTCACACCGCCCTACGCCCCCTCCACACCTCTCTACATCCCCTTCACACCTCCCTACGTCCCCTCCACACCTCCCTACGCCCCCTCCACACCTCCCTACGCCCCCTCCACACCTCATTAACCCAGTCTTGTTCATCTCCTTGTCTAACCGAAACTCCGCCGCCCCAACGCCGTGTTACATCACCAAAATATCCAACGGCCTGCGCTCCCTCCACTTGGCTCTGCCCTACCGCACCTCCCAAACCCTGTCCCACACCTCTTGGCATTTCAACAGCTCCGCTACGCCAATGCTTTGGCAGTGCACCACGATAACCTCCCGCGCCTGTCTCCACTTTGCTGCACCACCGCACCTCCTGGGAAAGACAGTCTCACGCACCTCCTTGTCTTTCAGCAGCTCCGCTGCAACACTGCTGCAGCAATTGACCACCATGTCCACACTGCCCACACCTGTCACCACTTGCCTGCCCTACCACACCCCTAGGTCACACAGTCTCATGCTGTCCCGCACCTCCTTGTCTTTCAGCAGCTCTGCCGCACCAATGCCGCAGCAGTTAACCACCATGTCCACACTCCCCAATCCCGCCTCCACTTGGCCGCCCGCGCTGAAGATATCGCTGAGCGACGCTAGGCGCAGCTGCAGGAAGCGGCTTCGCCCGAGCTGCTCGATCTTCTGGGTCAGGTAGGGCAGGTAGTAGCGACCCTCGCAGGTGACGTTGCCAAACACATAGCCCTGCTTGTGGCCGGGGAAGAGCGCCAAGTGCCTTGATGACATCTCCTGAAAGTTGAAGACGGATTCATACCTGCATGGGATGGGTTCATACATATTTAAACACGTGTGAACATGTTTACACATGTCCATACATCGTCACATACGTCAATTCGAGGTGGCACTTCACCATGCTAGCCTGACATATCCTGACAGCTTAATACGGATTGTGCCCGCATGGGACGGGAAGGCGCCATGAGACATACCCGGCACATTATGTGGTTGCCTTAACTTTGTAACAACAGCAAATTACAACATTTTATTTTTGCGTGGCAGAGTTTGGCTGCTGTCTCCTGGAAGGCGCAAACGCAGTCAAAAAAAAACGGATGCCATATCTTGTGGCCCTCAGCTAGACCCGTAGTGCAACTTTTCTTTGGTGCTATTCCATGCCTTTGGGGGCCCATTTTGAGGCAATTCATGATATTCAGGTGATGCCAATACGGTTCACACATGCTCATACATTTTAAACATCATCACACACGGGAGCAAGTGATCTAAGTACCCTGCTGCCGCCTTACAAACTTTGAGACAGATTCCTGCATGCATGGGACAGGGGACAGTCATGGGATCACTGCTGCCACACACAACACTAGGAGACTCCGGCCAGCTCTTACCATGACGGTGTTGGCCGTCTCAACATACAATGTGTCTATCGGTCTGTCCCATGGACAAATCGGCTAGCTTCCCATCAGCAGTGTAGAACAGAATGCCCTGGACAGCTCTTACCATGACGGTGGTGGCTGCCTCTCAGCATGTAAGTAATGTGTCTGTACCATGGAAAGCCCGGCTGGCACCGCATCAGCAGTGTAGAACAGCTGTGTGAGGTAGTGAAAGGTCTCGGTGGCCAGGCGGTTGGTGAAGGTCTCATTCGCTTCGCTCAGTTTCTACAGGCGAGGGCATGCAGTGACAGAAGAGAAGGGGGGTCAGAAAGTAAAGAAAAGGCGAGGGAGGTGGGGGGGGCATACAATAAAGAATAGACGAGGGGGACACTCCACATGGGGCTAGTGTTGGCTAGGTTGTGAAGCGGGGAAGTTGGGAGTCACAGGTCAGGGTGGCCAGGCAGTTGGTCAGTGCCTCATTAATCTTACTCAGGTTCAGCAGGCGGGGGCCGGCAGCGACATCGCAGAGAGGGACGAAGGATGCATCATTATAAAAGAAAGAAACTGGCCCACTGGCCCACTGGCCCACTGGCCCACTGGCCCACTGGCCCACTGGCCCACTGGCCCACTGGCCCACTGGCCCACTGGCCCACTGGCCCACTGGCCCACTGGGGCGTGGAGGTTTAGGAAACGACGCAGCTTGGGGCAGTAGCACCACTATGCACCAGAACCCCTGGACCGCTGCCAGGGACCTAGCTAAATTGTAGCTGAGTTATCTCACAGCACCTGCTGCTAGGGCCGCCGGTCATAGTCCGGTCATGGTTATTGGTCCCCATCGTCCCAATAACGGCACTGTAAGGAGGAAAGAATTGTACCTAAAGGAAGCACCTAAGCCTGGCATGGGGCGTGGGTGTGTTAAGAGGAGAGTAGCTGGGGCCGACATTACGTCTGCTCCGATATTATTGGAAGTGTGGAAGTGTGGGCTTTGATGCAGAGCTGTGTGCGCATGCTGCGCTGGATTCACATGGGCTGTTTTTGTGTGCTAGCAGGGCCTCGGGGTTTTAGGGTTGGGCGGCCCGCCTCACGCTTTGTTAAATCCGAGCAAAAGCTAGATATGTCCATAACATAAACTTCTGCCGGATAAACGAGAGGTTTGTGTGTACTTGAGATATAGTCGGTAGGACGCTGTTTGCAACACGCCAGACAACCAGTTGTTTTTATTCTCTTTTGGGGTGGCAGTGCAACGCCACTGATTGTGATTCTTGTGCTTCAGCTACAGCTCAGCTACATCACGGCATGCGGCTGAGAGGGCCTGCTCCAACCAGCCCTGCTGCCTTTGCCATCGGCCGAAGGTCGAGGAAGGTTGAGTCCCCGTTGGCCCAGTGGTGGCTGCCCGGCACACCAAAACAGTGTTTAATTTTTCGTGACTCAGCTACATGTCAGCTACACTCCGGTCTCTGGCTGGAGACCCCATGATGCTTTGGCGACCAGCCGTAGGCCGGTTCAGGTTTGGTCCCAATCGGGCCGTTGGCGGCTGCGGGGCTGCCTGCCAAAGTTGGATTCGTAGCTGAAAAAATAAACGCTGCACTTAAAGATTGCCAGGTGTGTGTGATCAATCGGAATGCGTGCGGAACCTTTGCTGCCACTCAAGATAGGCGCCTGATGAATTCATGCTATCTTCAGTAAAACTAATACGAGATGCTTCTAGGGCATAGCGCTGGCTCCCCCCCATGTCCAGAGGGAAGCAGTGCAGGAAAACATAGAGACTCTCCGCACGGGTATAGATCTCGTATACTCAAGGTGAATAGGGCAAACATCTAGTAGATTTAGTATAATGTAGTAGAATACGATAGAAATGTGAAGGACACCTGACTCCAGTCCCCTTTACAGAGCCATACCTCCCACCTCCTTGATTCTGGCCCCTCCTTCCGCCTTGCTCCCTACCCTACAGAGGGGTCCCACACGGGTCTTACGACATCACATCATGCTGTATCAAAGACCCCCGGATCCATCTCCCCCCTGCATTCATCCCCATTTATCCCTACTCCCTCGCATTCCTTCATTCGGCACCCATGGCCACCTTTATTTGTAGCATGCAACTGACCACTTGTGGTAGGCGGTGGAGTAGCCACCATTGGGCCCAGTGGGACAACACCACGACGAGCCTACGGCCGGGGGGACTGGTGTATCAGGCCCTGCAATAGGGTTTGCTGACTTACAGCCTGAGGAACCTGGGGCCACCATCCAGCAGCATGCTAACCTAGGGCCACCATCCAGCAGCATGCTAACCTAGGGACACCATCCAGCAGCATGTTCACCTAGGGCCACCGGCCATAGGATTGAGTGCACCTGAAGTTTTTCTAGCTGAAGGAAGCTAAGATTACACTGCCCATACTCAAGGGGAGGGAGTCCAAGACCCAAACGCCAGCAGTGCCAACAGAGGTGATGTTGCTGCCTCAACTCTCAGCGATCATGTCAACCCTTGAACCCTTACCCCTTCCACATACTCACATATGGGCCCCACACTCCAGCACTGCCAGCAGAGGTTGCTGCCCCATTTCTCAGCGATCATGTTAACACTAGAACCCTACTCCCTCCCCCTCACTCACATATGGGCCCCACACTCCGGCGGCGCCAGCAGAGGTCGTGTCGCTGCCCCATTTCTCAGCGATCAGGGTGACCCTGGAACCTGGGACCTGCTCTAGGATCTGGAGCGCGGATTCCAGGCCGATTACGCCACCACCAATGACCGCGATATGGGGGTGGGATGAAGATCCCGATGAAGATCCCAATGAAGATGCTGATGTGAAGGCCTGGCGCCTGATGCCTGCGCCATGCAGGCCCGATGATGATGCAATGTGAGATCCAGATGAAGACGTGGAAGCGCCGGAGGATTGCAAAGCCAGGGCCGGAGTACAAATTAAGGTGCGTGGACTGTTGCTTGGAAGATGGTGCGAGATAGCTGCATGGCGTGGGGCGAGGGGCGCAGCTGCCTGCATGTGGCAGTAGCCATGCAAAGAAGCTACCTGCCCGTGGCTGTGGCCATGCGTGGTAGTTGGCAGCAGCCTGGGCGCGCCCTTGCTGAGCATGATGACGCAAGTGGCAGTTTTCTGCGGTGAGGTGATTCGAAATGTGAGTCAGATGGGTTGACGATTAGGTGACGGTCTATAGATCTGCTGGCCTTAGATCCATGAAGTGTGCAAGCGTAGTCGCCCAATGGTATGTTAACCTCAGTCGGGTGGTCTAGGGCTTTCGAAGTGCGTTCTCTCGTTTGGTGTCCCCCAGCTTCGACGAGTGTCAGCTCTTCTGATCGACAAGGCAAATTTATAGACTTCCTGGTTTATCTCTCCATTATAGCCTTCGAGCATGGGGTAATCACCGAGGGATATACTGGCGGGGACCGCGCGCGCGTAGCTTGAAAAAAATGAAACAGGTCGAAAAGCTCCAGGCTGATCGACAACGACAAGCGGATGTAAATATCAATGCTGCTTTGGCTTTTTCGCAAGAAAATTGGCGCAAATGGAACGACGCGTAATAACGGTTGCTATTATTACGCAGGCCCTAGACAGAGCCCTTGCAAAGACTCAGATTATCAAGGGGGAGCAGAAGTCGGAGTTCCCAACAGTAGATGCCAAGGCCTCGTATGGTAATGGGGAGCCTGTGTACCACCATGCGCCCCCATGCAAAAGAAATGCTCATGTGCACATGGCACGATGCGTACCGTGATTTTACGCGCACAAAACCTCCAAATCCCGCCATGCACACTGCTCCTTGTGCACTGCACCATGCATGCCTCACAATGGAAACCGCCACCATGTGTTCCACCCAATGCACACCGCACCCATGCACACCATGCACACTACTCTATGCAAATCGCACCATGCACACCGCACCAAACACAGCAGGTGGAACATACCTCCATGAGCCTTCATGCACACCGCAGCTCCATGCACACTGAACCTCCATGTACTTCCTTGTACATCGTACAACCAACATGTAAACCACACCTCCAAGCACTCCACACCTTCATGCACACCGCATCTCCTATTCTCCATGCATGCACATCCACACCGCACGTCCTTGCACCACCTTGCCCAGCTGAATTAAATGTACCTAGGGAGCCTTTTGTTGCTGAGCCATGTTCCCTCAAGCATGTCACTAGCATGCGCATGATGCTGTGGTGTCCACGTTAGTGCGCATCAGACCAGTGGGCCGATGCGGAACAAACCATGACTGCCTCATGGGCAATGGCCGGCGGGCCCAAGCAGCAGGGCTTGCTACACGTGGCCCATCCCCAGCCATTGGCCATGATGCAGCTGTACTGCAGCTTAGGCATTCTTAAGTGACCGAGTGACTGACTGACTGAAAGGAAGGCACAGAAAGGGATCCTATATTGTACAGTGATGCGCCAGTTTGTGTTCCTGCAAACACTTAACCAGCACCCTACACTCTACACCCTGCACCCCAAAACCTGCAGTCCACCAGCTGTACGCTAACCGGCCTAGCTCCTCTGATGTGGGCGGTCTGCAGCCGGCCACCCGGACCTTGCTGGAGCGGGTCAAGCTGCGGAAGGAGATGGTGGGAGGGAGGCGCAGTCCCTGGTGCAATCGCTGAGATCAATCATATCCTTGACCATAATGAGATCTGCAAGATCCTGGAGACCCATGAAATGCATGAGATTCTTGAGATCCTTAAGATCTAAGAGATCCTTAAGATCTAAGAGATCCTTAAGATCTAAGAGATATGTCGGCACCCTCATCAGCATCTTGAGATGTGCATCACGGTGTTCAAAATTGATGCTGGAGGGCACCGAGATGGCATGCAGCAGGGTGCCTGGTTAGCAGCGGTCCCACAGCCGAATCAAGGTTCTGTTATTTTTCTCCCCTCTTACCGTTGGCTCTCCCTGCTTCTTTCGAAAATTGCCATCGGTATTGGGGGATGTGAAGATGCTGAGAAAAAGACAGAAGCCCAAGCACGCTTACGCTCTTTACATGGCATAGCCCTTGACCCTTAACCCTTCACCCTGAAACCTAGACATGGCAAACAGCAAGGAGCCAATGCTGTCCATTCGATATCAGGCCTCCTGCAATAGCGTACCCCCAGTTGATTCGTTTGTATCAATCATCCTAGCGTATTGGTATTTACATGTTAAATCCCATGTTATTATCGTCAAACCTGCATAACGCACGCAGGCCTATCAGACCAAGATGTTGGAGACGGAAACTAGGCGCCTGCAGCTGGTTAATGACGGAAAGCTCATCGACAAAGCAGAAGGTGTGTGAGGGGGAGATGGGGTGAGGCTAGGAATGGAAAGTGCATTGACCAAGCATGAGGTTTGGTGGGCGGGGAGGGGGGTCGGCTTGAAATGGAAAGCGCAATGACAGCATGAGGTTTGGTGGTGGGGGAGAGTGGGTGTGGCTTGAAATGGAAAGCGCAATGCCAGCATAAGATTTGGTGGTGTGGTGGGGGGGGAGGGGAAGGGGGTGCGGCTTGAAATGGGAAGTGCAATGACAACATACGGTCTGGTTCGGTGGAGGGGGTGGAAGGGGGTGCGGCTTGAAATGGAAAGCGCAATGACAGCATAAGGTCTGGTTCGGTGGAGGGGGTGGAAGGGGGTGCGGCTTGAAATGGAAACTCATTGACAAAGAAGGTTTGCAGAAGGGGGCGGAGCGACAGTCCCTTCAGTGTAGTGAGTGCTAGCAAAGCGTTGGCAAGCCGCTGGGCAACCTTCACTGGGCCGAGGGGGCTAAAGATAGACCGGCCTATCTACCCCCTACAGGGCTGCAAAAATGAAAACAGCTGGTGGCCTAAGCTGCAGGATCCTTACTGCACCTGGTTCCCCCGGGTAACAGAGCGGATGTGGCTACAGCCCGAAGCTACGTTGTGTCCACCACGCCCCAATAGTAGCTTTCTTTTCTTCTTCCTCGACTATGCGGCAAGCGGTTGGCGGGGTTTGAATTAGGCGACGGGTACTTGTGGCCGTCATGATCCTTATGGTTGGCGTGGCGCCATGCAGGGGCGCCACCTGGCCTGACCCAGGTTCTCTCCGGCTGCAGGCTCTCCCAGCTCCCGGAAGGGCGACCCGTGAACCTGTCTCCTTTATGGAATTGGGAGAGAAGATGAGGTGTCACAAGAAATGTAGATAAGTATGATAATGTTCCCGTCATGTTTGTACCTCCCGCAATATTACTCAAACTCCAGTTCATTTCCCTTTAAAGGAGGGAATCGTTTACGCACTCGCTTTTCGTTAGCCCTGAAAAACGATGGGATAACGAAACCAGGGTGTGACGAAGGTATTGTGATTTGAGAAAGAACACCAAGTATATCGAGTGAAGCCGACTAGTTTTACCGGTATGCTGGTTATCATTTACCGGAATTGATGTACTATACAGTACGAGATCGTGTTTCCTATGCCTACTTACCGGTACAATTTGTGCAACGCTTTGCAGATGAGGCCCAGAACCGTCATCACAAGCGAGTCTCTATGGCAGAGGCCTTGAAGAATGATGACAGGCTGCAGAACCTACCGGCGGAGCAGGTGGGTGGTATGCTTTAAGGGTAGGTCTGCTGGCCGGGCCCGGCCTGACTTGGGCCTGGCCCGGCCTGACAGAACCCATCTTTGGGGGCATAAGTCTGGCCAGCCAGACCTGACTTGGGGGGGGGTAGGTCTGGCTGGGCCAAGCCTTACTTAGGGAATGTGTTCTGGCCGGGCCAAGCCTTAATTGGGGGATAGGTCCGGCTGGGCCAAGCCTCACTTAGGGAATTGGTTTTGTCCGGGCCAGACCTTAATTAGTGGGTAGGTCTGACTGTTAAGATTTGCATTTTGAAAAGGTGGGGGGAGTAAATGGCTATCTAAATCAACTCAAAATTTTCCAGGTTGCGTGTGCTCGTCTCCATACACGAGGTGCCTATCCTCTTCCCTAATAATGTAAGAAAGAAAGAAGGACTGCAGCCGGTAAGAAAGAAACACAAAGGAGCTACGCCCCGTGGGGGGCATGGGAGTTAAGGAAACAGCGCAGCCTGCTGCTGCTGGAGCTCATTCAGGGGTGCGCATGTCGCTTGCGACAGATTCAGAGACACAGCGTCTCTTTTAGCCAGGTCTTGAGCGGGTGTTTGTGAGGGATACTGGTATACCCTGGGTAAATTGATCATTATCGTGCTCCCATTGTAATTGTAGTGCTCCCTTGCCGATTTGTAGTGCTCCCTTGATAATTTTAGTGCTCCCATTGTAATTGTGGTGCTCCCTTGCCGATTTGTAGTGCTCCCTTGATAACTGTAGTGCTCCCTTGCCGATTGCAGTGCTCCCTTGATTTGTAGTGCTCCCTTGATAATTGTAGTGCTCCCTTAAAATTGCAGTGCTCCCTTGCCGATTGTAGTGCCCCCTTGATAATTGTAGTGCTCCCTTGATTTGTAGTGCTCCCTTGATATTTGTAGTGCTCCCTTGCCGATTGTAGTGCCCCCTTGATAATTGTAGTGCTCCCTTGATTTGTAGTGTCCCCTTGATAATTGTAGTGCTCCCTTGCCGATTGTAGTGCTCCCTTGATACTTGTAGTGCTCCCTTGATAATTGTAGTGCTCCCTTGATAATTGTAGTGCTCCCTTGCCGATTGTAGTGCTCCCTTGATACTTGTAGTGCTCCCTTGCCGATTGTAGTGCTCCCTTGATACTTGTAGTGCTCCCTTGATAATTTAAGTGCTCCCTCGCCGATTGTAGTGCTCCCTTGGTCATCCCTGGGGGGCTCCCAAGCAGCACACACACTTGTCCTCGAATGCTTCTTCCCCTTTCCCACTTCTACCAGGTCCTCCTAGACTCTTTCGAGGAAGGTAACCGCCCCACTACCCTGGACCAATTCATCTCTGCAAAGGCCAATTTAGCTAAATGAGCGCTCCTCCCTCTCCCCCTGCCCAGGTCCTCCAGGAGTTTATCGAGGAAGGCAACCGCCCCACAACCCTGGACCAATTCATCGCCAACAGAGACAAGCTGAAGGTGTGGCCCTGAACCCTAAACCCTTATCCGCAAACCCTAAACTATGGCTACAAGCTGAAGGTGTGACCGGGCTTCTGTGATCCTACGTGAACAAGTGTTGCCTCGGTTGCCTTCATCCTCTACAAGCTGTCATTTGTCACCTAATGGGGGAATGCTGCTGTTCATCCCGACAGGTTAGACCAGCGCATGACCATTGGCTGTGGCATTGGCAGGGAAGGCTGGCCTGAGGCTCCTTTTCACAATCCGGCGGACCCTGTGCTGTATGATGCCGTTTTGTGTGACCTTGGTAGTACAATCCGGCTGACCCTGTGCCGAATCTTGCCGTATCATATGCCGCATTGTACTACCATGGCCTGAGGTGTTGGGCATGTGCAGCTCTCCCCCTCCACCACCCAGACCCATTCACACTCACACTCACTCAAATACACACACACACAAGCAGACAGACACCTGCACAAACCCTCCCCCCCCCCCCTTCTCCCCTTCCCTCTCCTCATACACTGCGCATACAGGCGCAGCAGCAGGCGAAAAAGGCTGAGGCCGAAACGACTCCTAGCCAGGGCGACGGCGGCGGCGGCGAGGACAAGGACAGCGACAACGACAGCAGCGACGGCAGCAGCGGCAGTGATAGTGACGCGGAGAAAGCGACTGAGGAGGAGCCGGAGGATGCGAGCGGGGAGGCTCGCGAGGGCAAGGCTGCGGAGCTCATGAAGCAGCTCAAGTGCGTTTTATTTTGAGGTTTTGCAGTGGCTCCTGGGTTGATCGCGGGGCTGCGTTGTAGCTGAAGCATTGTAGCTGAAGCGTTGTAGTTGATGCATTGTAGCTGGAGCATTTTGGAATAGAGTATGGTTGGCCCTAGGCCAGCAAGGAGGTGTCACTAGGTCGCCAGGTTAGGGCGGGTGGGGTGGGGGGCGTTAATTTGGTGAATTGCAGCTGATTTGTTGCAGGATTGTAGCTGAAATGTAGCTGTCACAGTGTTTCTGGGTCAGGCAAGGTTTCGGTGAATTGTAGCGTTTGGGAGGGACTGCCATGCCGTAAGGTATGTCCACGAGTCCGAGGGATGGTGTTGCGGTGGCAAATTGGAGAGTCTTGACAGTCTGGGAGGGGCTGGGTGAATCTTGAAGTCCAGAATGAGGCTTATGGATCAGCTCAAGTGCGTGTTTGTTTTGACAGCTGTGTGGATGCCTGGGTGAGGCTGCCGGGACTGAGAGTGAATCTACGATTCTGAGGGATGGTGTTGTGGTGGCACGTGGGAGAGTCTTGACAGTCTGGGAGGGGCTGGGTGGATCTTCAAGCCTGGGGTGATGCGCTTAAGTTTAAGGGGCCCGGATGAGCCTCGTTTGTTAGGGCTCAAGTCAGATCCTCCGGGGCTGCATTCACTGGGGGGGCAAGAAGGGGCATAGGGCCTGTACTTGCGAACCACTTATGATTCTCACAAATCTGATACCGGTACAGGTTGAACCTGTACCCATTGAAGCAGTTGATTTGTCCACGTGACCAAAATTCAAGTTTGTCGACTAGCAAGTCAACTATCGTAAAACGGGATAGGGTCCGCGCACCCTTGTTGAGAACTAATACATCAGATTCATTGCGCAGGCAAAAGTATCCTACTCGGCGCTCGCGCAGCTGACAATTTTGCGATTTGTTTGATATTTGGTGCCGAAAAAACTACTCCGTGCACCCCCAAACATAGTGGTTAGTTATTATTCTGCCGCGCACCACTATGTGTACTTCCAAAAGTAAGCAATTAAACGCAGAGTCAATCTGGTCTTACGGTACGTCATGGCCTATGACTGAGGAAGCCAGCCCTGCTGCTTGGGCTTCCGCCTGTATGCCAGCCGAGGTTTGGATTCCATCATTCCAGTGGTGCTCAGCTGTCATACAGCCTGCCAAGGATGGTCTGGTGCGCAACTAGGATCTGGATCTGGTGTGTAATCAAGGTGTGGATCTGGTGGATACTTCAGATCTGGATCTGGTGTGTATTTCAGGTTCGGATCTGGTGTGTACCAAATATCTGGGGCAGGTGTGCATCTAAAATCTGGATATCGTGCAAACGAAATATCTGGTTGCGTTGCGCCCAAAGTATCTGGATCTGGTGCACCCTAAATATCTGGATCTGGTGCGCTCCATATATCTAGATTGGTGTATACTAAAGATCCGTGTCCGATGCGCTCAAAGAGAAACAATGGCGGCTCCTTGGCAAATCTGACTTGCGTTTGCATTCCCGTGCATCTGTCCCTCCATGGTGATTCCTAGGCGTGGCTGATGTATATTGTGTTCCTGCGCATCTGATTCTGACTGATGGTGCCTACGTATGGCTGATATGTGTGGTGTTGAGCCCTCCTGGTGGTCCCTTGGAAAAACTGAATCAAGTTTGCTCTTTCCCGCGCATCTGATCCGCACTACTGGTTTCCGGACATGGCTTTCATGAGTTGTGGTTCCCCGTGCATCTGACCCTCTCTGGTGGTTCCACTCTTCCACTCTTGCACTCTTTACCCCAGGGCGGCCCGCAGCACCCCAGAGGGACAGGACGCCGCCAGCATGACCCTGGATAAGCTGGTCTAGGCCTTTTCAATTTTTCTTGCACTGCTTTTTCCAGGGCGGCCCGCAGCACCCCAGAGGGGCAGGAGGCCACCAGCGTGACCCTGGACAAGCTGATCTAGGCCATCGGACATTTTCTTACATTTCCCACTTTTCTTCCACTCTTTTTCCAGGGCGGCCTGCAGCAACCCAGAAGGGCAGGACGCCACCAGCGTGACCCTGGACAAGCTGATTTAGGCCATCAGACATTTTCTTACATTTCCCACTCTTTTTCCAGGGCGGCCCGCAGCACCCCAGAAGGGCAGGACGCCACCAGCGTGACACTGGACAAGCTGGTCAAGGCCATCAAGCGGGATATACCCCAGCAGGAGCAGGTGCGGTCTTGACAGGCAGGAAGGCTGGCGGGCTGGCAGGTAGGTGGGCGGGTGGGCAAGCAGGGGGGCAGGTAGGTGGGAGGGCTGGTGGGCAGGTAGGCAGGTGGGCAGGCAGAGGTGGGCAGGCAGGTGGGCGGGCAGGTAGGATATACCCCAGCAGGAGCAGGTGCGGTCATGACAGGAAGGCAGGTGGGCGGGCAGGCTTGTGGGTAGGCAGGCAGGTAGGTGGACAGGCAGGCAGGTGGGCGGGCAGGTAGGTGGGCGGGTGGGCAAGCAGGGGGGCAGGTAGGTGGGAGGGCTGGTGGGCAGGCAGGTGGGTGGGCAGGCAGGTAGGCAGGCAGGCAGGTGGGTGGGCAGGCAGGTGGGTGGGCAGGCAGGTAGGTGGGCGGGTGGGCAAGCAGGGGGGCAGGTAGGTGGGCAGGCAGGTGGGCAGGCAGGCAGGTGGGCAGGCAGGTAGGTGGGCAGGCAGGAAGGCAGGCGGGCTGGCAGGTAGGTGGGCGGGTGGGCAAGCAGGGGGGCAGGTAGGTGGGCAGGCAGGTGGGCAGGCAGGCAGGTGGGCAGGCAGGCAGGTGGGCAGGCAGGTAGGTGGGCGGGCTGGTGGGCAGGCAGGTAGGTGGGCAGCCAGAGGTGGGCAGGCAGAGGTGGGCAGGTAGGTGGGCAGGCAGGTGGGATATCCCCAGCAGGAGCAGGTGCGTTCATGACAGGCAGGCAGGTGGGCAGGCAGGTAGGTGGGCGTGCAGGCAGGCAGGTGGGTGGGCAGTTAAGTGGGCAGGTAGGTAGTTGGGATGAACCTCTGCAGGAGCAGGTATGTCATGAGTGGCAGACAGGTGGGCAGATCGGTAGAATGAATATATGGAATCTGAATTCATCGGGTGATTATCCCTAAAGCCTCAAACCCTTAACCTTCAAGAATTGAAGATACCTATTACCCCTGATGCTCCCATCCCTAAAATATATCGTCCTCCACGCTCCTTCCTCCTTGCCTCACACACAACCCGGGCAGGCCCTCCATAAACTCTAGCTGAAGCACGTTGTGGACCTAAGGGCTTGCTTACCCTGAACCCCTTGTCCCCGAACCCTAAACCCGTGTCCCTAAACCCGTGTCCCTAAACCCTTGTCCCTAAACCCTAACCCCTCGTCTCTAAACCATGCTGGCCCTCCGTAATGTCAAGATGAAGCATGCCGTGGTCCAGGTCTGGCTTTGAAACCCTTCAACCTTGTACCCTGAACGATACAGGCTCTCCATTACCCCAAGCTAAGCACGCCGTCATCCCAAGGGTTTGAAAACCTTCAACCCTTCAGACCTGGCTCTCCATAACCTGGAGTTGAAGGAAGACGTGGTTCAAAGGGCTTTGAAACCCTTCAACCCTGAATCACGCAGACCCTCCATAACCTCAAGATGAAGCGAGTTGTGATCCAAACCCTGGAAATATCTGGAAATATCTGGCTTCCAAAACCTGAATCCTTATACCCTGAACCACCCAGGCTCTTCACGACCTCAAGCTGAAGCATGTGGTGGTCCAGACCCGCCTGAAGTGGGCGCATCAGAGGACCAACACCGCAGGGGACGGCGTGTGGCCGCGCACAGCCAAGGCGCGTCAGATGAAGGAGATCTGCGGCCAGCTGGTGGGTGTATTTGGACCACAGGGGCAGCCAGTGTGTGTGGGAAGGGGGGGCGTGTGAGTCGGGTAAATTGTAGCTGATTTGTGGCAGAATTTGGGCGTACAGCTGCATTGTAGCTACCTTTTAGCTGAAGCGCCTTCAAATTGGTGGCGCTATGCCAGATGGTGGAAGGCAGCATGTGTGGCCAGGGTTTGTGGGTTGTGGGGTGGGGGGGTTGTGGGGTGTGTGTGTGTGGGGGGGGTGGGGGGGTGGGGGGTGCGTGTGTGTGGTGGGGGGGGATTATGCGTGTGTGTGGGGGGGGGCGTGATGTTGGTGAACTGTAGCTGTTCTGTGGCATAATTTATGCTGACATATTTCATTATAGCTGAAGCGCCTTTAATTAGAATATGGATGGCACCAGACCAGCTGGTGGGTGTCAACACTGTCTATTCTAGGGCGCTTCAGCTACACTCAAGATCCAACTTAGCTATGCTTCAGCTACACCACCACCGACGGCTTGCAGGGCTTGGTGCAGCAAGCCCTCTTGCTATGGCCTCTGGCCGGAAGCCGGTCCTCCTCCTCTTCCTCCCCACCTGTTGGCCTCCTCCTCCCCCTCTTCCTCGTCCTCCTCCTCCCCCTCCTCCTCCTCCCCCTCCCCCCCTTCCACGCACATCTTGCTGCTTGCAGGGCTTGGTGCGGTTAGCCCTCTTTGGCTTTGGCCGTACTTCGGGCAGGACTTGGTCCCTGTTGGCCCAATTGTCTCCTCATTTTCCTCCTCCTGCCCCCCCCCACCCCCACCCCACACACACACGCATTGCCCCACAATTCCCCACACACACGCACCCCCGCACACAACTCTAATTGCTGCTGCTACTGCTGCTGCCGCTGCTGCGCAGGTTTCCGAGATCGTGGACATTGTCATGCGTCACGTCAGCATGCGGCCGACGCTGGCCGCGGTCGCGGCAGAGGTCCACCAGTGGAAGGCGCAGCAGAATCACGCCCTCATGCGCATCGCGCGACACGTGGCGGACTCGGTGCTCAAGGACGTAGTGGACGAGCTGATTGCAGAGGTGGGGGGGCTGCCTGGCACCCGGTCTGATTGCAGAGATGGCCAGCTTAGCCTGTCTAATACCTGGGTTGAGTGCAGAGGTAGGGGGCCGCTGGGACCTAAGGGGCGCTAAACCCTCCCTCTCTTCCACAGCTCTTCCAGGAGACCCTTAACTCTAACCCTAACCCCCTTCCACATATATCCCAGTAGACCCTTAAACCTAAACCCTCCCTCTCTTCCACTGATCTCCCAGGAGAACCTGAACCCTTAACCCTCCCTCCCATCCACAGATCTCTCAGGAGACCAGCGGACTGCAGAAGGCGGCCGATGAGTTTGGATTCGATCTGCTTGTGGAAGCAGTGGCATTTAGCCAGGTGAGATGCAGGCTGAGTGACAGGGGGGAAGGGTAAGGGGGGGGTAGGCTGGCCGGGGTCTCAGGGTGAAGAGTGAGGACAGCTGGATTGGGTTGAGATGGGATGGGATGGGCTGAGATGTGCTGAGATGGGATGGGATGGGTGATGCTGCTGAAATTGAAGTTGAGGGTGAGGTGCGTGTAGCCGAGATGGGCTGAGACGGGTTAACGAGGGTGGGGGGGAGGTGCCAACAAGGACGCATTTGTAGGGACACTCTTTTTGTCACCTGACCTGTGGCATAAGCTGCGGCAGGGAACTGAGCATGGGGTAATAAACTTATAATGTTTAGCTCTGTCACATGAATCCAAACTTTCGTAATCTGATTTAAGGTGATTGTAAAGAGCATTGCTTTCAAAAATTGTTTCAAGATCTGATTTTAAGTTTGTATTCCAAGATATACCTCCCCCCTGCCCCTTTTGTAAGGGACAGCAGCGTAGGGCAAGGTGGCCTTTATCTCTTCCCCCACCCACCCACGCATACCTCCACCGTCACGTGCATGGCAAAGTTGACTTCTGCCAGGTTGAACCCTGTGCCCGTCGCGGAAACTGATGCACTCGCAACCCACCACCACGTGCAGGGCAAGTTTGACTTCAGTCAAGATGACGTCCACGCCCGCCTGAGGGAGGTCTCGAAGCAGCAAGAGGTGCGTGGGGCTAGGTGACACAATGCCTGCACCCTGTACCCTGAACCTGTAACCCTAAACCCTCGTTCAACTGCCACGGACGACTCTGCCTCTGATAAAGTGTCACGATTTCGCTGCCTTAAGACGGAGGCTTCACCAAATCGCCAAGCCTCCTTTATTTTCATCACGTGAGGCCGGCAGCAGCATGTGAGAGTGCGCACGCCTTGAGTCCTTAGTGACGCCAGAATGCCCGCATGCCTGGGCGACGCACATGTTGGCAGTGCGGGGCGTTGCACATGCTGGCAGTGCAGGGTCTCTGCGCGTGCTGGCAGGGCGTGACCTTGCACATGGGGGCACGGCAATGCTCTTGTATGCCTGCATAGCGTCACGTCGCCCATGCGAGCAACATGGAGCACCGCACGGCCTGGCATGCATGTAGGTGCCTTGCAGATGTGAGCGGGGCCATGCTTGCTGACTCATGGTTGACATGAATATACATTCCGTACCGGTAGCACTTGCAACGTCAGCCAGTAGCGCTTCAGGATGGCCTGCATCTACCGTCATCGATATGAGACCTGGTGTGATTAATATGTTTGGAAACTTCTGATGCAATGGCACCTACCGGCCCGACAGCTGACGGATTTCCAGTAGCAGCATCCACAGCATCCACATCCACCCCCTGATCCACAGCCTAGATTGAGCTCCTCCATACATACAGGAGAGACAATCCAGGCGATCGAAATTATTTTAACGCCGTGACATGTGAATACTTCCGTCAGCGCCTTGACGACGTCGGTGATGCCGAAATTGTGATGTTTCTCGAGGGTCACCTCATTCAATGAGATGGATTGTCGAGGGTCACCTCATTTAATAAGGTGACAAACTGTCGAGTTTTACCTCATTCAAAGAGGTTTGTCGAGGGTCACCTCATTCAATGAGGTGGATTGTCGAGGGTCACCTCATTCAATGAGGTGGATTGTCGAGGGTCACTTCATTCAATGAGGTGAATTGTCGAGGGTCACCTCATTCCATGAGGTCACCTCATTCCATGAGGTCATGGAATGAGGTGACCTCTTTCAATGAGGAAACATACCTTCCTCAGACTCATGTTTATTGCTGATACTCAGCAGTGCTTTGCGTCCAGCGACAATCCTGCATTTCGGCTGCGTGGGCCTACGACAAGTAGTGTCAGCGTCATTGAAGTCAATTCAACTCGACGTAAATGTTCCATCTCACCACGAGATGTAACATCATTATTGGCTGTGTGGCTTCTGAGTCCAGCTGCTAAACAGTATCTGGAGGTGGCTACACGGACCGTTCCAGGCCAAGGGGTCCCCCTGGTCTGTGCTGTCTGCATGATTCTAGTGTTTGAGCTATTTATGAAGGCTTTGAGTCTATTAATAGTCTTTCGCGCATTGTCATGCCCAGTCATTTCAATGTCCCATGCAGCCAGATGCCAATGTCAAATGTTTCTGGTAACAATTACAAGGGCTCGTCCCCCGGTCGGGCACTCGGGCAGCGTGCCAAACTTCGGTGTGCACATTCCATGGAGCCTTAGTGTGCAAATTAAAAACGAAGCCCTGCTATCTGTGAATGAACTGACGAAATGTAATGGATGGAGGACCAAAACATCATGTACGGTACTGGTACATGACATGCCATGCACAACATGTCATGTCATGAATGCGCAAGATTTGGGGGGAGGTCTGGGTTCCCTCCTGTCCAGGAGGTGTGTGGGTTCTGACGTCTTGAGGCATCTCCAACTGGACAACTGGGTGCCCATGAGGCCCATCGTCTTGAGCAGGGCCTAGAGGTCAATGACGCTACACCTCTGGGCCCTGCTCAAAAAGGCTCGGCCGCGTGGGCGCCCAACTGTCCCGATGAGAAGGGGAAAAAATAAACTGAAGGCAAGAGGCGTAAGGTTTGAAAGATTATAACACAAAAGAGAACTGAAACAACCCCCCTAAAAAGGAAATGCAGTCCGAAGGCTCCCCGCCCTAGCCCTGAATAACTGCGGAGAGGAGAGAAAGCAAGAGAGGAACAAAAAGTAAAATACCCATTCTCCTTCTAGGAGATTGGAGGCAGAAGGTTCTGTTTGTTTTGTTGAGATCCAGCTACCATTCAGCTACCATTCAGATGCCATTCAGATGCATCAAAGCCCATGGCCGTGAGGGCTTGATGCAGCAGGAGGTGGGGGCTGGGAGGGGGGCACTTTTTTTTTGTATTGGTCTTCAGGTACAATTCAGCTGCATCACGGCCTGAGGCCGGGAGGGCTCAATGCAGCAGGAAGGGGGCACGGCTCATTTTGTTGGGATTCTGCTACAAATTGCTGAATCACGGCCTATGGCAAGCCGGGCACGATGCCGCAAGGCCTGCTGCTTTAGATACTGGCAGTATGCATTTCTATATGTGTATTGCAGATTTGATCTTTGTAGGCTATTCTTCAAGTTCCAGGGTGGGGGTAAAAGGGTAAAGGGTTTAGGGTAAGAGGTGTAAATATCTTACCCCCCCATCGGCTCTGCGGTGGATAACCAGCAGCCTGACAACAGGACAGCGTTCAGCGTTGACAGCCGCCCCGTCATGATTTATTATGAAGGTGTTTATTTGTGCGTGGCATAGCTTCATTTCAGCCACCTCTTGGCCTCCGGCCGGATGACCCATGTGCGGAACGCCATGCTGCTATGGCTTGTGTCTGTTAGCCAGTCAAGGTGTGGCCCCAATGAGGCCTTTGGTGGCTGCGGGGCAGCTTTTCGAGGGAGGAATTGGAGCTGAAAAGAGAACAACCGGCCCCGATTGTCGTGGCTACACTAGCGTGTCAGACACCCCTGCGACTGCGGGAACAGAGGGAGGTCCCTTGCAGGAAAAATCGCTCTTCAGTCCCTTGCAGGAAAAATCGCTCTTCAGTCATCTCTATTTTTGGTTTGGTTCCCGGGTTTGGACCCAAGCCCTTCACCGTCTGTCAGCCTCCACACTTATAAGCCTCCCTGTCAGCCTCCACACTTGTAAGCCTCCCTGTCAGCCTCCACACTTGTAAGCCTCCCTGTCAGCCTCCACACTTGTAAGCCTCCCTGTAAACCAGAGGAGGCATCTTCCTGTCCCTTAACGGACATTAAGGCCAGAAGCATGCTTGTCCCCGCAGCGCCTGACAGCAGGGTATTGTGACGCGGGTCAACCAAGTGGCTGGTTTTTGCCGGACAAGGGTATTTTGGGGGCCGTCCAGGGCTGTCAGGGTCGCACTGCTTCCCCCCTCTCCCCTGATGTGTTTGCCCGCGCATCTCGTACTCTCCCCTCCGTCCCCACCTGACTTCATCACCCTGACAAGGCTGCAACTCTCTCCCTCCTGTCTCTACCCGCCTCAATCGCGACAGGGCCTACCTTTCTCTCCCTCCCGTCCCTACCCGCCTCAATCGCCCTAACATGGCCGCTCTTCTCGCCCTCGTGTCCCTACCCGCCTCAATTGCCCTGACAAGGCCGCACCCTTCTCTCCCTCCTGCCCTGCCCTGCCTTTAGAGAGACATCCTACAGGCCAAAGCCACCCGCAGCGCGATGAAGGCTGCGCGGGAGCAGGGCCGGCAGGACATGATCCAGAGGCAGGCCCTCACGCTGACAGCGGGGCCGGAGGAGATCTTGAACAACAGGAACGGGAAAGGTGTGCGCCCTCAGGGGGGAGGGGGGAGGGGGCTGGGAGGATGTGCGTGTGTGTGTGTGTGTGTGTGTGTGTGTATTGCTGCATTACAAACCAGGGGCTTACTCTTGGATAAACGGTAGGTTACCGGTAGCGGGGGACGGGGAAGAGGCTGAGAGGCAGTGTGTGGGTGTGTGGATGTGTGTGTTCGTGTGTGTTGGTTGGTGCATGCAAATCGAGGGGCTTGCTGTTAGATATATCATATACGGTAGGTTACCGGTAGCGGGGGACGGGGGAGGGGGCTGAGAGGAAGTGTGTGGGTGTGGGTGTGGGCACTGCTTCATGAAATGCCTGGGGCTGATTGCTGGATCACCGGCAACTTAACGGTAGCAGGGAGGGAGGGGGGCCGTACCGAAGTGTGTGTGTGTGTGTGTGTGTGTGTGTGCACTGCTGCATTTAGTGCCTGGGGTTGACTGTTGGATAACCGGTGGCTTACCCGTGGCGGGGAAGGCGGCGGCTGTACGGAAGCGCGGTGTATGTTTCATTACAAACCGGGACCTGCCGCTGGATAAACGGTGGCTGGTGGGTAGTGAAGTGGCAGCTTCTTTGCAAGTACGGTAGTATGCGTATTGATTTACCCTACGATTGAGATGGATGTAAAAAGGGGGGAATGAAGCCAAGAGGTCTTTGCAGTGAGGGTAAGGCTGTGAGGGGAGGGGGGTGACATGGGGCAGTGTGACAGACAGGCAGGGTTGAGGGGGAAGGGGGGGGGGGGGGAGGTTAACGGTCCAGAGTGGAACCAGGGGTAGGGGGGGTCCAGAGGTGTATGTGTAGGGGAGGGGGGTGACATGGGACAGAGTGGCAGACAGTCAGGGGTGAGGGGGGATGGGGTGAGGGGGGGGTAACGGTCCAGAGTGGAACCAGATGTAGGGGGGTCCAGAGGTCTGTGTAGGGGAGGGGGGTGACATGGGACAGAGTGACAAAGAAAAAGTTACAGGGGGGGTGTGTAAGATTTAGGGTAAAGCCAGGCAGGGGAGGGGGGGCAAGAGGCATGTGCATATCTAGGCTATGATGGGAATCAGGGGGGGGGGGGGGGGGGGGCACGAAACAGTAATTTAGGGTAAGGGTTTAGGGTGGAACCTGAAGGGCTGGGGTCAAGATTTCTTTGCTGAGCTCTCAAAGGATCTGTGCCAAGGGAGGGTGATTGTACCTGGCTGGCTTACTAACTGCACCTGACTGACTGCACCCGACTGGCTTCCTGACTGCACCTGACTGGCTGCCTGACTGCAAATGACTGACTGCAAATGACTGACTGCACGGGCCTGGTGTGTTGTCCATGACTGACTGTATGGCCTGGTGTGTTGTACAGGACTGACAAAGAACCGGAGCGCAGAGGGCAGCCGCCGCAACTCGAACGGCGCCTTGACCGGCTCCGGCGCCTCTCCCTCAAAGTCCACCTCTGGGGCTCCGCCTGCCGGATCTACCTCTGGCGCCCCGCCCGCCGGATCTAACTCCGTTCCCACGCCCGCCGGATCTACCTCCGGCGCCCCGCCTGTTGGATCTAGCTCCAGCGCTCCGCCCATTGGGTTTCCCGTTGGCGAGTCGGACGAGGGCCGGCGTCGGGGGACGCCCGGGGCGCAGGACACTTCCTACAGATCCACCTCTGGAGTTTCTTCTTCTGGGTTCCCCCTTGGCGAGTCGGACGAGGCCGGGCAGCATGATACGCACGAAGAGGGTGGACCACGGAACATGGAAGACGACAATGGAGATGAGGATGAGGGGGAGGAGGACGGCGCGGGTGGAGAGGGCGGCGTGGCTGGGGAGTCGGGGGATGTCAGTGACGACGAGAGCGAGCCGGGCGCGATGTGGAAGCAGGATATGATGGCGTACCGGGTGATTGGAGGAGGCAGGGTGTAGTGGTGGTTGGTTGTGGGCAGGGGGGGCTAGGAGGCTTTAATGTTGTTGGTTATGACGGGGGAGGGGGGGAGGGGAGGAGGCCAGGCTACCAGGCACACTGGTCTTTCTCATCCCCCCCCCACCCCTGAAGTTTTATATATAATAAAATGCTTCAAGGAAGCCCTGGTACCGAGGAATAAAAACAGGGGCTGTTGACGCAAACCTTGAAGCACATGTGACCTTGAGGGAGGGGCAGGTTGGTCTTGGAGCAGGACCTTTAATACTGACCTCAGCTGCCAAAACCCTGAACCCTACTTAACGCCCCTCTGGGAAAACACTTAAACATAAATCTTTGCTTTTAAACCGAAGCTGTGACCCAGTCGAAATCTGATCATCTTGCGTACTCTGTCACCCCTACCGTACTTGACCCCCTTCAGGGGAAGCTTTTCACCACAAGCCCCGAACTGTTAACCCGCACCTTACAACCCAAACTCCTTAACCCCGGGGAACCCAGGTGATCTGGGCCACTCTGACCCCCTTCCTTACTAGACCACACTCAGGGGGAACTTCTAACCCTGAACTCTGAACCCTGAACCCTGAACCCTGAACCCTGAACCCTGAACCCTGAACCCAGAACCCTGAACCCTGAACCCTGAACCCTGAACCCTGAACCCTGAACCCTGAACCCTGAACCCTGAACCCTGAACCCTGAACCCCGAACCGTTTACCCAGGGCAAACCCGGTGATCTGGGCTATTTCGACACCGACAGCGAACGTCTCATCCCGCAACGTCAACCCGTCTTTGGAGACAAGGGGGACGGTGTCCCGCTACCCGGCCCCGAGGCCATGCTCGAGGAGGGGCGCAGCGAGTACCACGCGCACCGGGACTTTGGGGACGACCGCACGTCACGCGACAAGAAGCAGCTCTATGTGCTGGGACTCAAGGCCATGTTGGAGGTCCGTGGCCGGGGTCTGTGGTCAGGGTTTAGGGTCAATGCTGGAGGTCGGTGGTTGGGGTTAAGGGGTTAGGGGTTGAAAATTTAGGATGGATGCTGGAGGTTGGTGGTGGGGTGAAGGGTTAAGGATCAATGCTGGAGGTTGGGGTTCAGGGGGGTCGGGCTTGGGTTCAGGGGGTTAGGGATTGGGTTCAGCGGGTTGGGGCTTGGGTTCAGGGGGTTAGGGATTGGGTTAGGGATTGATGTTGGAGGTTGATGGTTTGGGATGAAGAGTTCTGGGTTCAGGGTCCATGCTGCAGGTCGGTGGTTGGTGTTTAGGGTTGGAGGTTGGGGTCCATGCTGCAGGTCGGTGGTTGGTGTTTAGGGTTGGGGGTTAGGGTCCACGCTGCAGGTCGGTGGTTGGTGTTTAGGGTTGGAGGTTGGGGTCCATGCTGCAGGTCGGTGGTTGGTGTTTAGGGTTGGGGGTTAGGGTCCATGCTGCAGGTCGATGGTTGGTGTTTAGGGTTGGGGGTTGGGGTCCATGCTGCAGGTCGGTGGTTGGTGTTTAGGGTTGGAGGTTAGGGTCCATGCTGCAGGTCGGTGGTTGGTGTTTAGGGTTGGGGGTTGGGGTCCATGCTGCAGGTCGATGGTTGGTGTTTAGGGTTGGGGGTTAGGGTCCATGCTGCAGGTCGGTGGTTGGTGTTTAGGGTTGGAGGTTGGGGTCCATGCTGCAGGTCGGTGGTTGGTGTTTAGGGTTGGGGGTTAGGGTCCACGCTGCAGGTCGGTGGTTGGTGTTTAGGGTTGGAGGTTGGGGTCCATGCTGCAGGTCGGTGGTTGGTGTTTAGGGTTGGGGGTTAGGGTCCATGCTGCAGGTCGGTGGTTGGTGTTTAGGGTTGGGGGTTGGGGTTCATGCTGCAGGTCGGTGGTTGGTGTTTAGGGTTGGAGGTTAGGGTCCATGCTGCAGGTCGGTGGTTGGTGTTTAGGGTTGGGGGTTGGGGTCCATGCTGCAGGTCGGTGGTTGGTGTTTAGGGTTGGGGGTTAGGGTCCATGCTGCAGGTCGGTGGTTGGTGTTTAGGGTTGGGGGTTAGGGTCCATGCTGCAGGTCGGTGGTTGGTGTTTAGGGTTGGGGGTTAGGGTCCATGCTGCAGGTCGGTGGTTGGTGTTTAGGGTTGGGGGTTAGGGTCCATGCTGCAGGTCGGTGGTTGGTGTTTAGGGTTGGGGGCCAGGGTCCATGCTGCAGGTCGGTGGTTGGTGTTTAGGGTTGGGGGTTAGGGTCCATGCTGCAGGTCGGTGGTTGGTGTTTAGGGTTGGGGGTTAGGGTCCATGCTGCAGGTCGGTGGTTGGTGTTTAGGGTTGGGGTTGGGGTCCATGCTGCAGGTCGGTGGTTGGTGTTTAGGGTTGGGGGTTAGGGTCCATGCTGCAGGTCAGTGGTTGGTGTTTAGGGTTGGGGGTTAGGGTCCATGCTGCAGGTCGGTGGTTGGTGTTTAGGGTTGGGGTTAGGGTCCATGCTGCAGGTCGGTGGTTGGTGTTTAGGGTTGGGGGTTAGGGTCCATGCTGCAGGTCGGTGGTTGGTGTTTAGGGTTGGGGGTTAGGGTCCATGCTGCAGGTCGGTGGTTGGTGTTTAGGGTTGGGGGTTAGGGTCCATGCTGCAGGTCGGTGGTTGGTGTTTAGGGTTGGGGTTAGGGTCCATGCTGCAGGTCGGTGGTTGGTGTTTAGGGTTGGGGGTTAGGGTCCATGCTGCAGGTCGGTGGTTGGTGTTTAGGGTTGGGGGTTAGGGTCCATGCTGCAGGTCGGTGGTTGGTGTTTAGGGTTGGGGTTAGGGTCCATGCTGCAGGTCGGTGGTTGGTGTTTAGGGTTGGGGGTTAGGGTCCATGCTGCAGGTCGGTGGTTGGTGTTTAGGGTTGGGGGTTAGGGTCCATGCTGCAGGTCGTTGGTTGGGGAAGGGGACTGGAGGGGGGGGGGTCTTGGAGGGGTCTTCAGCTACAATTCAGCTACATCATGGTCGATGGCCATGGGGCCTGGTGCAGCCTGATCAGGCCGCTGGCTGTAGGCCAGTCAAGGTTTGTTCCCCAATTTCGGCTCTCTGGTGCGCTAAAAATAGCGCGGACACCTCCCGTTGGTCAATGGATGAGATGGCCTGATGACCTTAGGGTGGCTGTTTCGGCGATGGAGCACCAAAAGGTAGCTTACACCCTAAACCATGTTCAGTGCTACGGCTGAACGTGTGTCTTCCTTAATCCATGCCTTGGGGTGTGTCGTTCCTAATCTTAAGCTGTATCCCTGAAACCTAAAACCCGTAACCCCTCCTTTCCACGCCTTAGGGCGTAATGTATGAACCTTAGCCCTAAATCCGGGAACCCTTCTTTAATTCAGCAGGGTGTAATATTGAAATCCTGAACCCTAACCCCCGAAGTTTTTGCTTATTCCACGCGCTAGTGCGCATTTTTCTATTAACCTACAACGCCAATCCTATTGCTCATCACATCCAAAGGAGATGCGCAAGCGGCGGGGTGATGCGCCGTATGGTCACACGCAGCAGCTCACCATCGCCTGGCCCAAGGGCATACAGCTGTCTCGCGCACGGGTGCTGGCAGTACAGCGCATGAAGCCCCCGCTCACAGCCGGGCCGGCAGTGTGGCGCATGTGGGAGAAGCACAAGACGAAAATCAAGTTTGCCGCGTGAGTAGTATGGAAGAGTGTGATCGTGTGAGGTGTCGGCATGAGTAGTGTGGCCGGGTGATAAGTGTGGCCGCATATGATTTAATGTGTGAGTAGTGTGACCGCATGTGTATTAAAGAAGAGTGTGGTCGTGTGAGGTTTCGGTATAAGTAGTGTTGCCCAGTGAGAAGTGTGGCCGCATAAATGTGACTGTGTGTGAAGTGTGACATCACAAGTGTGGCCACGTGGAAAGTGAAGCCACGGGTAGGTGTGACAGTGTATGAAGTGTGACTGACGTCTCTCTCCCTGCCCCTCTCCCTCTCCATATCCCTTCCTCCTGCTTCCTGCCTCCTGCTCCCTCCCCCCCTCCCTGCCCCTCTCCCTCTCCATATCCCTTCCTCCTGCTACCTGCCTCCTGCTCCCTCCCCCCCTCCCTGCCCCTCTCCCTCTCCATATTCCTATTCCTTCCTCCAGCTTCCTCCCCCCTCCTGTCCACTCCATCCTGGCTGCAACTTAACTCGCTCTTATTAAGTCAAAACGCTTGTGTGCGGCTTTACATGCTTCTCTTTCTGCATTTACCCCCAGCCCTCCCTCTTCCTGCCTCTACCCCCACCCCTCCCTCGTTCCGCCTCTACCCCCACCCCTCCCTCGTTCCGCCTCTACCCCCAGCCCTCCCTCTTCCTTCCTCTACCCCCACCCCTCCCTCGTTCCGCCTCTACCCCCACCCCTCCCTCGTTCCGCCTCTACCCCCACCCCTCCCTCGTTCCGCCTCTACCCCCACCCCTCCCTCGTTCCGCCTCTACCCCCACCCCTCCCTCGTTCCGCCTCTACCCCCACCCCTCCCTCGTTCCGCCTCTACCCCCACCCCTCCCTCTTTCCGCCTCTACCCCCACCCCTCCCTCGTTCCGCCTCTACCCCCACCCCTCCCTCGTTCCGCCTCTACCCCCACCCCTCCCTCGTTCCGCCTCTACCCCCACCCCTCCCTCGTTCCGCCTCTACCCCCACCCCTCCCTCGTTCCGCCTCTACCCCCACCCCTCCCTCGTTCCGCCTCTACCCCCACCCCTCCCTCGTTCTGCCCCTACCCCCACCCCTCCCTCGTTCCGCCTCTACCCCCACCCCTCCCTCGTTCCGCCTCTACCCCCACCCCTCCCTCGTTCCGCCTCTAATCCCACCCCTCCCTCGTTCCGCCTCTACCCCCACCCCTCCCTCGTTCCGCCTCTACCCCCACCCCTCCCTCGTTCCGCCTCTACCCCCACCCCTCCCTCGTTCCGCCTCTACCCCCACCCCTCCCTCGTTCCGCCTCTACCCCCACCCCTCCCTCGTTCCGCCTCTACCCCCACCCCTCCCTCGTTCCGCCTCTACCCCCACCCCTCCCTCGTTCCGCCTCTACCCCCACCCCTCCCTCGTTCCGCCTCTACCCCCACCCCTCCCTCGTTCCGCCTCTACCCCCACCCCTCCCTCGTTCCGCCTCTACCCCCACCCCTCCCTCGTTCCGCCTCTACCCCCACCCCTCCCTCGTTCCGCCTCTACCCCCACCCCTCCCTCGTTCTGCCTCTACCCCCACCCCTCCCTCGTTCCGCCTCTACCCCCACCCCTCCCTCGTTCCGCCTCTACCCCCACCCCTCCCTCGTTCCGCCTCTACCCCCACCCGTCCCTCGTTCTGCCTCTACCCCCACCCCTCCCTCGTTCCGCCTCTACCCCCACCCCTCCCTCGTTCCGCCTCTACCCCCACCCCTCCCTCGTTCCGCCTCTACCCCCACCCCTCCCTCGTTCCGCCTCTACCCCCACCCCTCCCTCGTTCCGCCTCTACCCCCACCCCTCCCTCGTTCCGCCTCTACCCCCACCCCTCCCTCGTTCCGCCTCTACCCCCACCCCTCCCTCGTTCCGCCTCTACCCCCACCCCTCCCTCGTTCCGCCTCTACCCCCACCCCTCCCTCGTTCCGCCTCTACCCCCACCCCTCCCTCGTTCCGCCTCTACCCCCACCCCTCCCTCGTTCCGCCTCTACCCCCACCCCTCCCTCTTCCTTCCTCTACCCCCACCCCTCCCTCGTTCCGCCTCTACCCCCACCCGTCCCTTGTTCCGCCTCTACCCCCACCCCTCCCTCGTTCCGCCTCTACCCCCACCCCTCCCTCTTCCTTCCTCTACCCCTACCCCTCCCTCGTTCCGCCTCTACCCCCACCCCTCCCTTGTTCTGCCTCTACCCCCACCCCTCCCTCGTTCCGCCTCTACCCCCACCCCTCCCTCGTTCCGCCTCTACCCCCACCCCTCCCTCGTTCCGCCTCTACCCCCACCCCTCCCTCGTTCCGCCTCTACCCCCACCCCTCCCTCGTTCCGCCTCTACCCCCACCCCTCCCTCGTTCCGCCTCTACCCCCCACCCCTCCCTCGTTCTGCCCCTACCCCCACCCCTCCCTCGTTCCGCCTCTACCCCCACCCCTCCCTCGTTCCGCCTCTACCCCCACCCCTCCCTCGTTCCGCCTCTAATCCCACCCCTCCCTCGTTCCGCCTCTACCCCCACCCCTCCCTCGTTCCGCCTCTACCCCCACCCCTCCCTCGTTCCGCCTCTACCCCCACCCCTCCCTCGTTCCGCCTCTACCCCCACCCCTCCCTCGTTCCGCCTCTACCCCCACCCCTCCCTCGTTCCGCCTCTACCCCCACCCCTCCCTCGTTCCGCCTCTACCCCCACCCCTCCCTCGTTCCGCCTCTACCCCCACCCCTCCCTCGTTCCGCCTCTACCCCCACCCCTCCCTCGTTCCGCCTCTACCCCCACCCCTCCCTCGTTCCGCCTCTACCCCCACCCCTCCCTCGTTCCGCCTCTACCCCCACCCCTCCCTCGTTCTGCCTCTACCCCCACCCCTCCCTCGTTCCGCCTCTACCCCCACCCCTCCCTCGTTCCGCCTCTACCCCCACCCCTCCCTCGTTCCGCCTCTACCCCCACCCCTCCCTCGTTCCGCCTCTACCCCCACCCGTCCCTCGTTCTGCCTCTACCCCCACCCCTCCCTCGTTCCGCCTCTACCCCCACCCCTCCCTCGTTCCGCCTCTACCCCCACCCCTCCCTCGTTCCGCCTCTACCCCCACCCCTCCCTCGTTCCGCCTCTACCCCCACCCCTCCCTCGTTCCGCCTCTACCCCCACCCCTCCCTCGTTCCGCCTCTACCCCCACCCCTCCCTCGTTCCGCCTCTACCCCCACCCCTCCCTCGTTCCGCCTCTACCCCCACCCCTCCCTCGTTCCGCCTCTACCCCCACCCCTCCCTCGTTCCGCCTCTAGCCCCACCCCTCCCTCGTTCCGCCTCTACCCCCACCCCTCCCTCTTCCTTCCTCTACCCCCACCCCTCCCTCGTTCCGCCTCTACCCCCACCCGTCCCTCGTTCCGCCTCTACCCCCACCCCTCCCTCGTTCCGCCTCTACCCCCACCCCTCCCTCGTTCCGCCTCTACCCCCACCCTTCCCTCTTTGTCTCCTTGCAGGTACGCGCGCTCAGATCACCTGCGTGTGGCGGACATTGAGCGCGCATTCTGGCGCAAGGTCACCTTCAAGCCTTTCTTCCTTGGGGAGGCAAAAGTGGGATCATTGATACACGTGAGTGAAGGGGGGGGAGGGGCGAGAGAGGGAGTAGCAGGGGGGGAGGTGGGCAAGAGAGGGAGTAGCAGGGGGGGGGGAGATTGGGGAGATCAGCTGAATCTGGTGGGGAGGCCTCGGGGAGGCAAAAGTGGGATCATTGACACATGTGAGCAAAGGGGGAGGGGGGCAAGAGAGGGAGTAGCAGGGGAGGGGGGGAGCAAGGGAGTAAGGGGGGCAAGGAGAGTTGGAGCAGGAGCAGGGATGAATCTGGAAGCGGGCATGTCTGGGGGAGGCGATAGTTGATCATGAATACAAGTGTGTGGAGGAAAATGGGGAGAGTGGGAGGGGGAGCGGGAGGGAGAGCGGGATAAAGAGGGAGGGAAGGTGGCAGCGGGAATGAGTGTGGGGGTGACTGGTGAGCAAGCCTCGGGGGGGACAATTAGGGATCTTTCATACACACCAATTATTGTGAGTGTAGGGGGGGGGAGAGGGGGGGGCCAGAGGGGGGGTGGGTTTTTGTGAGTGTGTGGGAGGGGGGGGGGAGAGGGGGGGGCCAGAGGGGGGTGGGTTTTTGTGAGTGTGTGGGAGGGGGGGGGGGGAGAGGGGGGGCCAGAGGGGGGTGGGTTTTTGTGAGTGTGTGGGAGGGGGGGGGAGAGGGGGGGGCCAGAGGGGGGTGGGTTTTTGTGAGTGTGTGGGAGGGGGGGGGGAGAGGGGGGGACAGAGGAGGGGGGGTTTGTGAGTGTGTGGGAGGGGGGGGGAGGAGAGGGGGGGAATATGGTGATGGGCATGTCTGATGTGTACCATATGCAAGTGCGTGAGACGTTTGCCCCCCCCTGCACTGCCCCCCCCCCCTGCACTGCCCCCCCCCCCCCTGCACTGCCCCCCCCCCCCTGCACTACCCCCCCCCCCTGCACTGCCCCCCCCCCCTGCACTGCCCCCCCCCCCCTGCACTACCCCCCCCCCCCCCTGCACTACCCCCCCCCCCCCTGCACTACCCCCCCCCCCCCCTGCACTACCCCCCCCCCCCCTGCACTGCCCCCCCCCCTGCACTACCCCCCCCCCCCCCCCCTGCACTGCCCCCCCCCCCCCTGCACTACCCCCCCCCCCCCCCTGCACTACCCCCCCCCCTGCACTACCCCCCCCCCCTGCACTGCCCCCCCCCCTGCACTACCCCCCCCCCCCCCCCTGCACTACCCCCCCCCCTGCACTACCCCCCCCCCCCCCCCCCTGCACTACCCCCCCCCCCCCCCTGCACTACCCCCCCCCCCCCCTGCACTACCCCCCCCCCTGCACTACCCCCCCCCCCCCCCCCCTGCACTAACCCCCCCCCCCCTGCACTACCCCCCCCCCCCCCCCCCTGCACTCCCCCCCCCTGCACTACCCCCCCCCCTGCACTCCCCCCCCCCCCTGCACTCCCCCCCCCCCCTGCACTACCCCCCCCCCCCCTGCACTACCCCCCACCCCCTGCACTACCCCCCCCCCCCTGCACTACCCCCCCCCCTGCACTACCCCCCCCCCCCCCTGCACTACCCCCCCCCCCTGCACTACCCCCCCCCCCCCCCCCCCCTGCACTCCCCCCCCCCCCTGCACTACCCCCCCCCCCCCCCCCTGCACTACCCCCCCCCCTGCACTACCCCCCCCCCCTGCACTACCCCCCCCCCCTGCACTACCCCCCCCCCCCCCCTGCACTACCCCCCCCCCCTGCACTACCCCCCCCCCCTGCACTGCCCCCCCCCCCCCCCCCCTGCACTACCCCCCCCCCCCCTGCACTACCCCCCCCCTGCACTACCCCCCCCCCTGCACTGCCCCCCCCCCTGCACTACCCCCCCCCCCTGCACTACCCCCCCCCCCTGCACTACCCCCCCCCCCTGCACTACCCCCCCCCCCCCCCCCTGCACTACCCCCCCCCCCTGCACTGCCCCCCCCCCCCTGCACTACCCCCCCCCCCTGCACTACCCCCCCCCCTGCACTACCCCCCCCCCTGCACTACCCCCCCCCTGCACTGCCCCCCCCCCCCTGCACTACCCCCCCCCCCTGCACTACCCCCCCCCCCTGCACTGCCCCCCCCCCCTGCACTACCCCCCCCCCCCCCTGCACTACCCCCCCCCCCTGCACTGCCCCCCCCCCTGCACTACCCCCCCCCCCCCCCTGCACTACCCCCCCCCCCTGCACTGCCCCCCCCCCCTGCACTACCCCCCCCCCTGCACTACCCCCCCCCCCCTGCACTACCCCCCCCCCTGCACTGCCCCCCCCCCCCTGCACTACCCCCCCCCCCCCCCGCACTGCCCCCCCCCCCTGCACTACCCCCTCCCCCTGCACTCCCCCCCCCCCTGCACTCCCCCCCCCCCCTGCACTCCCCCCCCCCTGCACTCCCCCCCCCCCTGCACTGCCCCCCCCCCCCCCTGCACTACCCCCCCCCCTGCACTACCCCCCCCCCCCTGCACTACCCCCCCCCCCTGCACTACCCCCCCCCCCCCCCCCCTGCACTACCCCCCCCCCCTGCACTGCCCCCCCCCCCCTGCACTACCCCCCCCCCCTGCACTACCCCCCCCCTGCACTACCCCCCCCCCTGCACTACCCCCCCCCTGCACTGCCCCCCCCCCCTGCACTACCCCCCCCCCCTGCACTACCCCCCCCCCTGCACTACCCCCCCCCCCCCTGCACTGCCCCCCCCCCCCCTGCACTACCCCCCCCCTGCACTGCCCCCCCCCCCCCTGCACTAACCCCCCCCCCCTGCACTACCCCCCCCCCCCTGCACTACCCCCCCCCCTGTACTACCCCCCCCCCCTGCACTACCCCCCCCCCCTGCACTACCCCCCCCCCCCGCACTACCCCCCCCCCCCTGCACTACCCCCCCCCCCTGCACTACCCCCCCCCCCTGCACTCCCCCCCCCCCTGCACTGCCCCCCCCCCCCCCCCCTGCACTGCCCCCCCCCCTGCACTACCCCCCCCCCCTGCACTACCCCCCCCCCCCTGCACTACCCCCCCCCCCCTGCACTACCCCCCCCCCCCTGCACTACCCCCCCCCCTGCACTACCCCCCCCCCCCTGCACTACCCCCCCCCCCCCTGCACTACCCCCCCCCCCTGCACTACCCCCCCCCCTGCACTACCCCCCCCCCTGCACTACCCCCCCCCCCTGCACTACCCCCCCCCCCCTGCACTACCCCCCCCCCCCTGCACTACCCCCCCCCCCCTGCACTACCCCCCCCTGCACTACCCCCCCCCCGCACTACCCCCCCCCCCCCCCTGCACTACCCCCCCCCCTGCACTACCCCCCCCCCCCCTGCACTACCCCCCCCCCCTGCACTACCCCCCCCCTGCACTACCCCCCCCCCCCTGCACTAACCCCCCCCCCTGCACTACCCCCCCCCTTGCACTTCCCCCCCCCCCCTGCACTACCCCCCCCCTGCACTACCCCCCCCCCCCCTACACTGCCCCCCCCCTGCACTACCCCCCCCCCCCTGCACTGCCCCCCCCCCCCTGCACTACCCCCCCCCCCCCTGCACTACCCCCCCCCCTGCACTACCCCCCCCCCCCTGCACTACCCCCCCCCTGCACTACCCGCCCCCCCCTGCACTGCCCCCCCCCCCCCTGCACTACCCCCCCCCCCCCCCTGCACTACCCCCCCCCCCTCCACTACCCCCCCCCCCCCTGCACTACCCCCCCCCCTGCACTACCCCCCCCCCCCTGCACTACCCGCCCCCCCCCTGCACTACCCCCCCCACCCCCTGCACTACCCCCCCCCCTGCACTACCCCCCACCCCTGCACTACCCCCCACCCCTGCACTACCCCCCACCCTGCACTACCCCCTCTCCCCATATGTGCCCCCATGTGCCCCCATCTGGTGGTCTTTGAAAAGTTTGAAAGATGTACGCAAACTTCTCATAGACCAGCTGAGGGGGTCGTGCCCCCTTGCACGCCTCCACCATGTGTGTGTCAGTCAGGCCTACCTGCCAGCCCTATCTGTATGTGCATGATAGGATTTCTCCTTTCACCTGCAGTAGCTCCCTTGCCCCCCTCCATCTTCTTCTTTAGGAATGCCTGCCGACCTGCCCGCCTGCCCCATCGGCAGGTGTGTGAGAAATTTACTCCGATCACGTGCCTGAGCCCCCTTGCTCCCACCCACACCCTGCCCCACAATACCTTCACATTGCCCCACATGTACCCCCATGTGCATTGTGCATTATCTTCCCCTTGTGCAACATCTGCCCCTTGTGCAACATCTGCCCCATGTGCAGGTGCGTGAGAAGTTTGCTCCGATCACGTGCATCAGCCCCAGCACCAACGGATTTTTCATTGCGGTCGGCACGGCAACTGGAGCGACGGTCATTTTTGATCTACGGAACACCCCAAGCAATCCCTGGTTTGAGGTGCGCGCCAATGTCAATGTTTGGGGGCTTCAGCTACAATTCGCCTACATGGCGTGTGAACCGGAATGGGGCCACGGTCAGCTTTGACCTGTGGAGTGTGGACCACCCCGGGCAATCCCTGGTTTGAGGTGCGCGCCAATGTCAATGTTTGGGGGCTTCAGCTACAATTCGCCTACATGGCGTGTGAACCGGAATGGGGCCACGGTCAGCTTTGACCTGTGGAGTGTGGACCACCCCGGGCAATCCCTGGTTTGAGGTGCGCGCCAATGTCAATGTTTGGGGGCTTCAGCTACAATTCGCCTACATGGCGTGTGAACCGGAATGGGGCCACGGTCAGCTTTGACCTGTGGAGTGTGGACCACCCCCGGCAATCCCTGGTTTGAGGTGCGCGCCAATGTCAATGTTTGGGGGCTTCAGCTACAATTCGCCTACATGGCGTGTGAACCGGAATGGGGCCACGGTCACCTTTGACCTGTGGAGTGTGGACCACCCCGGGCAATCCCTGGTTTGAGGTGCGCGCCAATGTCAATGTTTGGGGGCTTCAGCTACAATTCGCCTACATGGCGTGTGAACCGGAATGGGGCCACGGTCACCTTTGACCTGTGGAGTGCGGACCACCCCGGGCAATCCCTGGTTTGAGGTGCGCGCCAATGTCAATGTTTGGGGGCTTCAGCTACAATTCGCCTACATGGCGTGTGAACCGGAATGGGGCCACGGTCAGCTTTGACCTGTGGAGTGTGGACCACCCCGGGCAATCCCTGGTTTGAGGTGCGCGCCAATGTCAATGTTTGGGGGCTTCAGCTACAATTCGCCTACATGGCGTGTGAACCGGAATGGGGCCACGGTCAGCTTTGACCTGTGGAGTGTGGACCACCCCGGGCAATCCCTGGTTTGAGGTGCGCGCCAATGTCAATGTTTGGGGGCTTCAGCTACAATTCGCCTACATGGCGTGTGAACCGGAATGGGGCCACGGTCAGCTTTGACCTGTGGAGTGTGGACCACCCCCGGCAATCCCTGGTTTGAGGTGCGCGCCAATGTCAATGTTTGGGGGCTTCAGCTACAATTCGCCTACATGGCGTGTGAACCGGAATGGGGCCACGGTCACCTTTGACCTGTGGAGTGTGGACCACCCCGGGCAATCCCTGGTTTGAGGTGCGCGCCAATGTCAATGTTTGGGGGCTTCAGCTACAATTCGCCTACATGGCGTGTGAACCGGAATGGGGCCACGGTCAGCTTTGACCTGTGGAGTGCGGACCACCCCGGGCAATCCCTGGTTTGAGGTGCGCGCCAATGTCAATGTTTGGGGGCTTCAGCTACAATTCGCCTACATGGCGTGTGAACCGGAATGGGGCCACGGTCAGCTTTGACCTGTGGAGTGTGGACCACCCTGGGCAATCCCTGGTTCGAGGTGCGCGCCAATGTCAATGTTTGGGGGCTTCAGCTACAATTCGCCTACATGGCGTGTGAACCGGAATGGGGCCACGGTCAGCTTTGACCTGTGGAGTGTGGACCACCCCGGGCAATCCCTGGTTTGAGGTGCGCGCCAATGTCAATGTTTGGGGGCTTCAGCTACAATTCGCCTACATGGCGTGTGAACCGGAATGGGGCCACGGTCAGCTTTGACCTGTGGAGTGTGGACCACCCCGGGCAATCCCTGGTTTGAGGTGCGCGCCAATGTCAATGTTTGGGGGCTTCAGCTACAATTCGCCTACATGGCGTGTGAACCGGAATGGGGCCACGGTCAGCTTTGACCTGTGGAGTGTGGACCACCCCGGGCAATCCCTGGTTTGAGGTGCGCGCCAATGTCAATGTTTGGGGGCTTCAGCTACAATTCGCCTACATGGCGTGTGAACCGGAATGGGGCCACGGTCAGCTTTGACCTGTGGAGTGTGGACCACCCCGGGCAATCCCTGGTTTGAGGTGCGCGCCAATGTCAATGTTTGGGGGCTTCAGCTACAATTCGCCTACATGGCGTGTGAACCGGAATGGGGCCACGGTCAGCTTTGACCTGTGGAGTGTGGACCACCCCGGGCAATCCCTGGTTTGAGGTGCGCGCCAATGTCAATGTTTGGGGGCTTCAGCTACAATTCGCCTACATGGCGTGTGAACCGGAATGGGGCCACGGTCAGCTTTGACCTGTGGAGTGTGGACCACCCCGGGCAATCCCTGGTTTGAGGTGCGCGCCAATGTCAATGTTTGGGGGCTTCAGCTACAATTCGCCTACATGGCGTGTGAACCGGAATGGGGCCACGGTCACCTTTGACCTGTGGAGTGTGGACCACCCCGGGCAATCCCTGGTTTGAGGTGCGCGCCAATGTCAATGTTTGGGGGCTTCAGCTACAATTCGCCTACATGGCGTGTGAACCGGAATGGGGCCACGGTCAGCTTTGACCTGTGGAGTATGGACCACCCTGGGCAATCCCTGGTTCGAGGTGCGCGCCAATGTCAATGTTTGGGGGCTTCAGCTGGAATTTAGCCACAATTCAGCTATAGTAGCTGGATTTTAGCTGGACTTTAGCCACAACCGCTTTTAGGATAGAAACTCTCCTTCACTCAATGCAAAACCAGCCCCCCCTGCGCCCCCCCCCCCCCCTGTTGGACTGTTTTGTTATTTTTCTCGTAACTCAGTTGGCTTGGGACCTAAGCAAATCCCCAGGAGTTGGGACCTGAGCAAGTTCCCATCCCAAACCAGCCACCCCTGTCCAGGCTTGCACCCCGGTACATGCTTTCAGACAAACCACTGCGGTACAAGCAACAACAGCTATACAGGCTACACCAGGTGTACAAGCTTGCAAACGAGCCACTCAAATACAAGCTTCCACCCCTGTTCAGGCTTGCAAATGAGCCAACCCCACCCCTCTGCTGCAAAGGTCCACAAACGAGCACCCCCTACCCGCCCCTACCCCCCTACCCCCCCCCCTACCCCCCTACCCCAGCCACCCCTACATTGCCGCCCAGCCCCCCCCCCCCCCCCATCTCTGTACCCACCACCAACTTAATTGTCAACCTCTATGCTCCTCCCTCTGCAACTCCACAAGCATTCCCCCCTTCCTCTCTCCCTCCTGCTGCAGGTCCAGGGAGACGGAGAGATATTCAAGTCCAGATCCAAAACCAGCCACCCCGCCATTGTTGCCCTGACATGGAGCTCGGACAGCTACCAGCTGGCTTCCCTGGACTCGGGGATGTCTCTGCGTATGTGGTACATGAGGCAATCACCTGGTGTGTGGGGGGGTGAATGGGGGGGGTGAATGGGGGTGAGTGCGTGGATGAGTGAGTGGGTGGGTGAAAGGAGAGACAGAGGTGGGGATAGCATTTCTTACTGCGTATGTCAGTATGTGGTACATGAGGCAATCACCAGGTGGGGTAGGGGGGGGGGGTGACTGAGGGAGGCAGGGAGGGGTTTTGAGGGAGGGGCGGAGGCAGGGATGACGTTTTTGAATGGTGCGCGTGCGACATTTGCCGGTGGGTGAGTGGGCGGGTGGGTGGGTGAGTGGGTAGATTGGTAGTAGTTTTGTTTTCAGTCTACACTAGGCCCTGCAGTACATGAGGCAGTTACTGGGTAGGTTCCCATAGCTGCTGGACAGATTCTGGGCAGTGGCTAGTGCTAGAAGGCGGAGGGCAGGGACAGGCAGAGACGGGGATGACCTTGTGAATATGGAACATGAGGCAGTTGAACGGGGGGGGGGGGGGGGGGGCAGAGTGTCAGATTGTTGGGTTTTGTGTTCAGGGGGTAGGAGGTGGCAGGCTACGGAGTTGCACGACAAGGCTTGATCTCTCACTCTGCCAGAATCACCTTCTCTCGTTGTACAGCTGCCCCCCCTCATTGCACCTGTGCCCCCGCTCATGGCGCCTGTGATCCCCGGTGTGGTTTCAGGCCAGGTCATCAAGGACAATGATGGGCCGAGCAGGCAGCCGGTGATTCCTGAACTGGGGCTGTCTGCCGGACAGAAGATGATGGTCTCCTCAGGTGGGGGTCGGGGCAGACAGGGGGGGAGACCATTGGGGACCATCTTGGGGGGGGAGGGGACCAGGGGGGGGACAGGGGGGATAGGCTGGTTGTTCATCACTTGACACTCGGGACACAGTTCATATGCGCTCTTCAAAGCTCCATGGCGTACTGTGACTGTGCTTTGCCTGATCTCGTAATTAATGTGGTTTGGGGTTGAGGGGTACATTTAAATAGAATAAATCGACCGCCCGCGCCAGAAAGCCTCCGGCCAACGCGTGTGTTCAGTTGAGAGCGTATGGATTTTTTTTTGTCGAATTGGATCTTTGAGGCAGCATTACAATCCCTGATTACAATAATTAATTAATTTATATCTGTGGGAGGGCAAATCGAATGTACAATGGATGATTAAAGAAACTCAAATCCTTACTTGGGGCAGTAGTCCTCAGGCAACCTCCATCGCCCTGTGCCCCACTCTTTCTACCTCAAGCCTACTTTCTGCCCGGTTCACACTATTGCCACATTTACTGGTTCACACTTCCCGGTTCACACTACCTGGTTCACACTTTCCGGATCAGGCAAGGCTCCCCTGAGGGACGATCTGGGGCAGGAGGATGGCGAGGCAGCGGAGCACTCCGTGGTGACAAAGCAGTGGTGCATTGCGTTCCATCGTGCGTTCAACATAACGGGCACGCAGCCGGCGGTCCTTGTGCCACAGGTGTGCTGGGGGGAGGGGGGGGGTGGGGGGCGGATGACGGAGGGGGGGGCCGGAGAGGAGGGGAGGGAGGGGTGGGGGACAGATGATGGAGGGGGGGTGGTGGGAGGAGGGAGGGCGGGTGAGCGGAGGTTGCAGGTGTGCTGTGGGGAGGCTGGAAGGGGGGGCGGTGGGGACGGCGGAGGGAGAAGGTTGCAGGTGTGCTGTGGGGAGGAGGGCGGAGGTAGAAGTTGGGGAGGGGGGGAGGGGGGGAGGGAGGCTGGGGAGGTGTAGCGTCCCTGGATGCTACTGAGTCTAAGGTTATACAGATGTACATGTTGTACACCTTTATAATGGACAGTGTATCGTATCTTGAGGATGTGTTGAGGAGACACTGACAGTACTGAGCGAGGCGGGGCTCTTTACACTGCGACACCTGAATCCATATTCAACGTTACAGCAGAGCGCTACAGGATGAGAGGGCGGAGGGGGGGGGGGGGGGAGGATGATTGGAAAGGAAGGTGCAGGTGTGTTGTAAGGGGGGGAGGGAGGGGGGGGGGGGGATTGGAGAGGAGGGTGCAGGTGTGTTGTAAGGGGGAGGGGGGAGGGGGGGGGGGGGGGGTGATTGGAGAGGAGGGTGCAGTTGTGTTGTAAGGGGGGGGGGGGGGGGGGGATTGGAGAGGAAGGTGCAGTTGTGTTGTAAGGGGGGGGGGGGAGGGGGGGGATGATTGGAGCGGAGGGTGCAGGTGTGTTGTAAGGGGGAGGGGGGGAGGGGGGGATGATTGGAGAGGAGGGTGCAGTTGTGTTGTAAGGGGGAGGGGGGGGGGGATGATTGGAGAGGAGGGTGCAGGTGTGTTGTAAGGGGGAGGTGGGGAGGGGGGGATGATTGGAGAGGAGGGTGCAGGTGTGTTGTAAGGGGGAGGGGGGGAGGGGGGGGATGATTGGAGAGGAGGGTGCAGTTGTGTTGTAAGGGGGAGGGGGGGGGGGGATGATTGGAGAGGAGGGTGCAGGTGTGTTGTAAGGGGGAGGGGGGGAGGATTGGAGAGGAGGGTGCAGGTGTGTTGTAAGGGGGAGGGGGGAGGGGGGGAGGGTGCAGGTGTGTTGTAAGGGGGGGGGGGGAGGGGGGGGGTGATTGGAGAGGAGGGTGCAGGTGTGTTGTAAGGGGGGGGGGATGATTGGAGAGGAAGGTGCAGTTGTGTTGTAAGGGGGGGGGGAGGGGGGGGATGATTGGAGAGGAGGGTGCAGGTGTGTTGTAAGGGGGAGGGGGGGAGGGGGGGATGATTGGAGAGGAGGGTGCAGTTGTGTTGTAAGGGGGGGGGGGAGGGGGGGGGATGATTGGAGAGGAGGATGCAGGTGTGTTGTAAGGGGGAGGGGGGGAGGGGGGGGGCAGCGACCCTTAGGCCCTTGAAGATATAAACTTGACCTGCACACGGCTTCTCAACCCATCGCCCACCCTCATATGTAGGAGAATGTGGTGGGGGGGGGGGGCGCTGAGGGGGGGGGGAGTGCTGGTGTGTATGTGTAGCGGGGGGCTCTTTATCACCCCCTCACCCCCTCATGTGTCTGAATGCCGCTTGCCCATCCCGAGATGTTGATGGAATCTGTCAATGTTGGTACCCTTCATGCTTTGTCATTGAAGCTTGACCTCGGAACCCTCAGAAGTGACAGAGGGGATCTGTTCATGTGTGTACCCTTGACCTTGGATCCTATAACCTTATCCCTCGACGCCTCAAGATGTGGTGGGGGGTATCTGATTAGATTTGTAACCCCAACCCGAAAATTGTCACCCTCAACCGCTTACTGATGACGAGGGGTGTGTTTTTAAACTCACCACCACACCCCAAACCTCAACCATCAGCCCTTGACCCTAAGCAACTAAAACTCTTTACTATTAACCCTCAACCCTTAAACCTCGGCATTCAAGCATAAACCTAAAACCCTTAACCCTTTACTCTTAACTCTCAACCATAACCATAAACCCTTTACACGTAACCCTCGACCCTTAATCCTACACCCTCAACCCTTTTCTCTTAACCCTAAACCCTTAACCCTTTTCTCTTGAATCTCGACCCCTGACAGATGACGGGGGATCTGCTGCGTCTTCACTCCTCAGCCGGGGATTCTCTGCTGCCCATGCCGCTCCCGCGCTCCCTGATGCAAGCCAAGCCCCTGGTCAACGTGCAGATGATGAAGTACATCATGCCACCAGAGGTGTGTCAACAAGAGACGCAATTAGGATGCAAAAATATCAGCAGGCACAATGGCTTGTAACACTGAACATGTGCGTTGTCTTCCCTCACAAAACCGTTTACCTTGTTTGGGGTTTCCCTAACTTTCATGCCCCTGCGATGCGCGCAGTTTTGTTAATTTCTACGTTGTTTGGGGGTGATGGCTGTACATTCAAATATGAATGAGCGGTATTCGTCGTCTGTCGGCAATTGGTGTTTCGTCAGGATTGTGCTGTGCTGAATACACCATTGAAACAAATTCACACACCCAAGAGAAGGCAAATCAAATCAGATGTATGGTGTACTAATGGTATAATAATGGTGTAAGATATCGTGTAATGTATGGTGTAATGTATGGTGTACTAATGGTATAATAATGGTGTAATGTATGGTGTAATGTATGGTGTACTAATGGTATAATAATGGTGTAAGATATGGTGTAATGTATGGTGTAATGTATGGTGTACTAATGGTATAATAATGGTGTAATGTATGGTGTAATGTATGGTGTACTAATGGTATAATAATGGTGTAAGATATGGTGTAATGTATGGTGTAATGTATGGTGTACTAATGGTATAATAATGGTGTAATGTATGGTGTACTAATGGTATAATAATGGTGTAATGTATGGTGTAATGTATGGTGTACTAATGGTATAATAATGGTGTAATGTATGGTGTAATGTATGGTGTACTAATGGTATAATAATGGTGTAAGATATGGTGTAATGTATGGTGTAATGTATGGTGTAATAGATGGTGTAATAGATGGTGTAATGTATGGTGTAATGTATGGTGTACTAATGGTATAATAATGGTGTAATGTATGGTGTAATGTATGGTGTAATGTATGGTGTACTAATGGTATAATAATGGTGTAAGATATGGTGTAATGTATGGTGTGATGTATGGTGTAATGTATGGTGTACTAATGGTATAATAATGGTGTAATATATGGTGTAATGTATGGTGTACTAATGGTATAATAATGGTGTAAGATATGGTGTAATGTATGGTGTAATGTATGGTGTACTAATGGTATAATAATGGTGTAAGATATGGTGTAATGTATGGTGTAATGTATGGTGTACTAATGGTATAATAATGGTGTTAGATATGGTGTAATGTATGGTGTAATGTATGGTGTACTAATGGTATAATAATGGTGTAAGATATGGTGTAATGTATGGTGTAATGTATGGTGTACTAATGGTATAATAATGGTGTAATTTATGGTGTAATAGATGGTGTAATAGATGGTGTAATAGATGGTGTAATAGATGGTGTAATATATGGTGTAATAGATGGTGTAATATATGTGATGATGTGCCCAGTCCATTTCTCCTGTGGCTACACATGTTTTCCCGTCACAGTTTCGAAATCCCACCTACCGCCCCCAATCCACTAACGGCCGGCCACACACGCCTCCACCCTTCAGGTGCAGAACGACCACATCCGCTCCCAGTCCATTTACCGCGGGCACAACAGCCACATCGTATACATCAGCTTCCTATCCGACAACACCACCATCATCAGTGTTGATGAGTTGGGGCAGGTGAGCCAGATAATGGTTTGAATCATTTGTTTACGGCATCGCAGGCCCACTCTCGGAGGGCTTGCCAACCTCGCAAAGATGCTATTCGGGCGGTGGCCGTGGCAGGGAAGCGTCAGATGCCTCAGACACAAAGATACTAGCAGGGCGGTGTCGTGTCACAGAGGGCTCGCCGGGCTCGCAGGAATACTGATAGGGCGGCGTCCAGTTTCTTTTTAGTGGCTGCCAAACCACCTTGGATGGGCCGCGCTGCTGCCACCCCTGGGCTGATTGACACCAAACCTGGACCGGCCTCCAGCCAGAGGCCCAAGCAGCAGGGCTGGCCAAGCAAGTGGCTTGTGGCCAAAGGCCACAGTGTAGCTGAAGTGTAGCTGAAATTGGTCTGGTAACCACTAAAAATAACACTGGCGGTGTCCGTGGCCAGGACGTGTCTGTGGCAGGGAAGACCGTCAGCTTCCTATCGGACACGACCACCAGCATAAGTGTCGATGAGTTGGGGCAGGTGAGCAAGAGATGTTTTCCCTACAGCTCAGCTACAGCGGTGCACTTCAGCTACAGTTCAGCTACAGTTCAGCTTCCTCCTGAACTTCAGCTGGAGGCCCCATGCATGGCCAGCCATGCTGCATGACCCTGTGTCTGGGGGTGTCTATGTGTCAGTCTGAAACCGCGGGGATCTATCCTTGACCCGCACACGGCCTGTGGCTGAAGCCGCAGGGATAGGCTCAGGGTAAGGGGGGGTTCTAGGGTTGGGGGTTTCTGCACTAACCCCATTCTGGTCGTAAGTTGTGATGTAGCTGAACTGTAGCTGAACTGTAGCTGATAAACTCTGTAAGCGGGCGGTCTGAAAGTGAGCTTGGCTTAGCTGCATACCTGGATTAACGCCACTCCACTGTCCGCCCGGGAAATCACATGCAGACCCGGGAAGAGGTGAAACAAGTACCAGGACAGAAGACTAGCACACGCCGATGCAGGAAACGTCCGCGTATGAGGAGACATGCGGCTATGAATGGCATCAGGCACTGCTCATGTTCCACCTTCAATTTGCATAGTGTGTGGAGGACCCTCTCCTCGGATCCCCTGAACCCTTAACCCTAAACCCTGATCCCTGAACCCTGATCCCTGGATCATGGTCCCTGAACCCTATGCCCTGATCACTGAACCCTGGATCCTGAGCCCTGATCCATGTTCTTGTTTACTATTTGAGCCCTGCACCCTGATCCCTGAATACCAAACCCTGAACCCTGAACCCTGAACCCCGGACCCTGATCCCTGAACCCTGATCCCTGATCCCTGGATCATGGTCCCTGAACCCATGCCCTGATCACGAAAACCTGGATCCTGAGCCTTGATCCGTGTTTGTGTTTACTATCTGAGCCCTGAACCCTGATATCTTAACCCTGATGCCTGAACCCGGATCCCTCAACCCGGATCCTTGAACTCGGACCCCTGAACCCTGAACCCTGATATCTTAACCCTGATCCCTTAACCCGGATTCCTGAACTTGGATCCCCAAACTCGGATCCCTGAACCCTAGGCCCTTCATCTCGACCTTTGATTCCTGTTGTATGAATCTGGTCCTTTCCTTGTTCCTCATGCCCAGGTCAACCTTTGGCCTGCTAACGAGGCCGGGCGCACGGGCTTCGGCTGGTTCACTCCTAGAGCCACTTGGGTGCTGCCTCGCCAGCTGAGGACATACAAGGGGAGGTGAGGGGCAGGGGTAACGGGGGGGGGGGGGTGGGAGAGGACATGAGAGGGGGGGAGAGTAGTGAGGACATACAAGGGGAGGTGAGGGGGGGAGGAGAGAAGACATGAGAGGGGGGGAGAGGGCAAGGTGCTGCCTTGCCAGCTGAGGGCATGCAACGGGAGGTGAGAAGAGGAGGGATGAGGGGAGGAGAGGATGGTGAGGGGGGGGGGGAGGGGGGGGAGAGTGGGGGGAGGATGTGAGGACCTATTGTGGGTTCAGTGTCGCAACCCTGCCGCGAGGGCCACTGCCCCTTGCTCCGCCCTTTCCCAAAGTTTATTTATTCCTAGAGTCAAGCCTAGAATTGCTGTATTTCACCTACTGTTCGGTCGTAATTCATATACAATTCAGCTACAGCTGCAGTTCAGCTACAGTTCAGCTTTAGCTGCCTCGTGGCCTCGGCCGCAGGCCCGATGTATTGCCAGCCATGCTGCTGGGGCATGTGCCACAAAGCCGGCGAAATCAGCTGGACCTTCAGCTGCCGCTGAGCATCCCGCCCAAGGGACAAACCAGGCAACCCTTGCCGATAAAATCAAACTCTCTCCTCCTCCTCCTCTTGCTGCAGAGGCCTCACCTACCCCTTGTGGCCGCGTAAGCCCCAGGCCTCTGTCGGGTTCACGCTGTTTGGATGGATTGGGACCAAGAAGCCTGAGACAGCGACGACAAGCTTTGAGGACTATGCCGAGGAGCGGGTGCGATTGTGTGAGGGAGGGGCAAGGGTACTGTATATGACTGTGTGGTGGGGCTGGGCCATATGAGGAGGGCATGGCCGTATGGGTATGGAACTATGGATGCATGGGCGAGGTAGGAGGGCAAGGGTATGTGGGATTGGGCCATATGAGGAGGGCATGGCCGTATGGATATGGAACTATGGATGCATGGGCGAGGAAGGAGGGCAAGGGTATGTGGGATTGGGCTATATGAGGAGGGCATGGCCGTATGGATATGGAACTATGGATGCATGGGCGAGGAAGGAGGGCAAGGGTATGTGGGATTGGGCTATATGAGGAGGGCATGGCCGTATGGATATGGAACTATGGATGCATGGGCGAGGAAGGAGGGCAAAGGTATGTGGGATTGGGCCTTATGAGGAGGGCATGGCCGTATGGATATGGAACTATGGATGCATGGGCGAGGTAGGAGGGCAAGGGTATGTGGGATTGGGCCATATGAGGAGGGCATGGCCGTATGGGTATGGAACTATGGATGCATGGGCGAGGAAGGAGGGCAAGGGTATGTGGGATTGGGCCATATGAGGAGGGCATGGCCGTATGGATATGGAACTATGGATGCATGGGCGAGGAAGGAGGGCAAGGGTATGTGGGATTGGGCCATATGAGGAGGGCATGGCCGTATGGGTATGGAACTATGGATGCATGGGCGAGGAAGGAGGGCAAGGGTATGTGGGATTGGGCCATATTAGGGGAGCAGGAGGACAAATGTATGAGGACTATATGGAGGGGGGAGGGTTCGAGGCAATGTGAGAGAAGGGGGGCTATGGGCAAAAACGAGTTTGATGAGGTTGTGGCTTAAAAAGGATGCTTGACTACATATCGGCGGGAAGCAAAATTCACAAAGCTTGGTGATTGACACCTACCCATTTGCACCCACCTGCACCCACCCACCTACACCCACCGACTCTGCTCGGGCAGGCTCCACACGATGCCTCGAACGACATGCTGCACTCTTGTGGTTCACCTTGCTTCTCAGTGACTTCTCAATTTACCCCCTGATTAAACCTGAACCCCAATCCCTCAACCCAAGGTGCAGCACGTGAGTTCACCATGTCATGCGGGGTACTCCTGTTGCTGCTGTGGTTTGAACCGTTAACCCTGAATCCTACACTCTGAACTCTAAACCCTTAACTCCCTTAACCCGCCCGAAGCCTAAACTACAGATATAACACGACTAACCCGCATGACATGTTGCTGCACTCCTGTGTTTCACCCTGCTTGTATGTTCATACTTTTCGTTTATGTTCACACCCTGATGTAACTTGAACGCCAAGCCCTGAAGCGCAGCTGCAACACCATTGCCCCGCATGAGATGCTCAACACTTGTGCTGCACCCTGCTGATGTACGAACCAGGGGGTACAAACACTAAACTCTGGACCCTGCACTGCAGGGCGTGCATGATGGCCCGGACGAGCTGGCTAAGCTCAGGGAGTTCCCCATGGGCAACTTCCTGCTGGAGGATCGGGTCCAGTGGCTGGTGCGACGGGAATTATGAACTGAGGATATAAAAACACACCTCTGTAATTAAATTTCCTGTGAAACATATATACCGTACACACCGGTTTACCTTAATACTTATACATATGCAAAAGCGGATGGGGGGGTATAAGGGCGCGGTCAGGGGTGCTTGGCTGTAGCGTATTTGTGGTCTCTTCATACCAGCTAGGTGTGAATGCTCAGTAGTGGCCGCAGCAGCTACACTCAGTTGGGGTCACAGCAGCTAAAGAAGTTCGTCTTTGAGGCATTTTGTGTGTGTTTTAGAGCAAGGTTGGGGCACAGTCATGCGCGACCCTGAAGGATTGTGGGCCGACAAGTGGGAACGCTCCATGGTAACCTAGTGGCACTAAAGACCTAGCTTACATCAGGCCTGTAGGTGGTAGGGGAATTCCGCTTACTGCTGAGCTTTCCTTTCCTTTTGCTCTCTGCCTTGGTTTCTCCGGCCTAATGTCTAACGCGTCAAGCACTTGGTTATTTTGCATCTCGTTATTTTTCTTGAGGTGCTGAAGGCACGGGAAACAGAGGATGCTCCAAACTTATATATAAAGCTTTTGTCGCACACGTGATGATGAATATGTCAGCTGGTGTCGCAGTGCCGAGAGCTGAAGTGTATTATAAGGACATGTTGTCAATCGATGCCAATGTGGCTGTCTTGTGTGGCTGCATGTTTGATGGCAAGGATGGAATGATGAACCCTGAACCCTAAATCCTGAACCCTAAATCCTGAACCCGAACCCTATACCATGTAACCCGTGGCATGCTTTGTATTTACTTCAATTGCATCATTGTGTAGGTGCGCTACATCTTTGAGAACAAGGATGGGAAGAAGGGGCATGGACAGGTCATTCGCGAGGAGATCCACAGGGCCCCGCTCCCCAATGAGGACGGCGCAGGTAAATACAAATCAACATATGCCATCATGAATCATCAAGTGATAGGGGTGGCTCTCCCAGCCACCCATCATAGGCTTGAGTCCACGTCATTCGTGAAAACAGAGTGAGATGACGGACGGGGTGGGAGAAGCGGCTCTCACCACAGCCCCTTGCTTCGAATCAAAACGTATTCCATGATGTGAAAAAAAACCAGACGGGGTGGGAGAATTGGCTCTCACCACTTCGCCTGGAATCACCTAACTTCGAAACAAAACGTTTTGAATGATATGAAAATTTTGAAAGAGATGATGGGAGGGTCGATGCAGTACATCAGGTTGTTGCAGGCCATCAGGTTGTTGCAGTACATCAGGTTGTTGCAGTACATCAGGCTGTTGCAGTACATCATGTTGTTGCAGGCCATCAGGTTGTTGCAGTACATCAGGTTGTTGCAGGTCGTCAGGTTGTTGCAGGTCGTCAGGTTGTTGCAGTACATCAGGTTGTTGCAGGCCGTCAGGTTGTTGCAGTACATCAGGTTGTTGCACGTCGTCAGGATGTTGCAGTACATCAGGTTGTTGCAGTTCGTCAGGTTGTTGCAGTACATCATGTTGTTGCAGGCCGTCAGGTTGTTGCAGTACATCAGGTTGTTGCAGGTCGTCAGGCTGTTGCAATTCATCAGGTTGTTGCAGTACATCATGTTGTTGCAGGTCGTCAGGTTGTTGCAGTACATCAGGTTGTTGCAGGTCGTCAGGTTGTTGCAGTATATCATGTTGTTGCAGGCCGTCAGGTTGTTGCAGAACATCAGGTTGTTGCAGTACATCAGGCTGTTGCAGTACATCATGTTGTTGCAGGCCATCAGGTTGTTGCAGTACATCAGGTTGTTGCAGGCCGTCAGGTTGTTGCAGGTCGTCAGGTTGTTGCAGTACATCAGGTTGTTGCAGGCCGTCAGGTTGTTGCAGTACATCAGGTTGTTGCACGTCGTCGGGATGTTGCAGCACATCAGGTTGTTGCAGTTCGTCAGGTTGTTGCAGTACATCATGTTGTTGCAGGCCGTCAGGTTGTTGCAGTACATCAGGTTGTTGCAGGTCGTCAGGCTGTTGCAGTTCATCAGGTTGTTGCAGTACATCATGTTGTTGCAGGTCGTCAGGTTGTTGCAGTACATCAGGTTGTTGCAGGTCGTCAGGTTGTTGCAGTATATCATGTTGTTGCAGGCCGTCAGGTTGTTGCAGAACATCAGGTTGTTGCAGTACATCAGGTTGGTGCAGGTCATCAGGTTGGTGCAGGTCGTCAGGTTGTTGCGGAATGTGGGTGATACACCTGCCTGGTTCAACAGAGGTCTGTTGCAGGGCATGGGGGACCCAGCTGACAGAGGGCTGTTGCAAGACATGACAGGCAGGGCGGGCAGGGCTGTTGTGGACCAACTGACAGAGGTTACAGGTGGTTCAGCGAGAGAGAGAGGGGGGTTTCCTCATTGTGGGACAAAGCACTGAGGCGCTCCCAGGTTATCCCCTTGTTCGATATGGCCTCCAGCACCCTGCTGATGTATCTTGTCGGTTACTTGCCGGTACTTGTCAGTTACTTGCCGGTGCTTGTCAGTTACTTGCCGGTGCTTGTCTGGTACTTGCCGGTGCTTGTCGGTTACTTGCGGGTGCTTGTCGGTTACTTGCCGGTGCTTGTCGGTTACTTGCCGGTGCTTGTCAGGTACTTGCTGGTGCTTGTCAATTACTTGCTGGTGCTTGTCGGTTACTTGCCGGTGCTTGTCAATTACTTGCTGGTGCTTGTCGGTTACTTGCCGGTGCTTGTCAATTACTTGCTGGTGCTTGTCGGTTACTTGCCGGTGCTTGTCAATTACTTGCTGGTGCTTGTCGGTTACTAGCCGGTGCTTGTCAATTACTTGCTGGTGCTTGTCGGTTACTTGCCGGTGCTTGTCAATTACTTGCTGGTGCTTGTCGGCTACTTGCCGGTGCTTGTCAATTACTTGCTGGTGCTTGTCTGATACTTGCTGGTGCTTGTCTGATACTTGCTGGTGCTTGTCTGATACTTGCTGGTGCTTGTCTGATACTTGCTGGTGCTTGTCTGATACTTGCCGGTGCTTGTCTGATACTTGCCGGTGCTTGTCGGTTACTTGCCGGTGCTTGTCAATTACTTTCCAGTGCTTGTCTGATACTTGCTGGTGCTTGTCGGATACTTGCCGGTGCTTGTCAATTACTTGCCGGTGCTTGTCTGATACTTGCTGGTGCTTGTCTGATACTTGCTGGTGCTTGTCAATTACTTGCCGGTGCTTGTCTGATACTTGCTGGTGCTTGTCTGATACTTGCCGGTGCTTGTCAATTACTTGCCGGTGCTTGTCTGATACTTGCTGGTGCTTGTCTGATACTTGCCGGTGCTTGTCTGATACTTGCTGGTGCTTGTCTGATACTTGCCGGTGCTTGTCAATTACTTGCCGGTGCTTGTCTGATACTTGCTGGTGCTTGTCGGATACTTGCTGGTGCTTGTCTGATACTTGCTGGTGCTTGTCTGATACTTGCTGGTGCTTGTCTGGTGCTTGCCGGTGCTTGTCTGATACTTGCTGGTGCTTGTCTGATACTTGCTGGTGCTTGTCTGATACTTGCTGGTGCTTGTCTGATACTTGCTGGTGCTTGTCTGATACTTGCTGGTGCTTGTCTGATACTTGCTGGTGCTTGTCTGATACTTGCCGGTGCTTGTCTGATACTTGCCGGTGCTTGTCTGATACTTGCCGGTGCTTGTCTGATACTTGCCGGTGCTTGTCTGATACTTGCTGGTGCTTGTCTGATACTTGCTGGTGCTTGTCTGATACTTGCTGGTGCTTGTCTGATACTTGCTGGTGCTTGTCTGATACTTGCTGGTGCTTGTCTGATACTTGCTGGTGCTTGTCTGATACTTGCTGGTGCTTGTCTGATACTTGCTGGTGCTTGTCTGATACTTGCTGGTGCTTGTCTGATACTTGCTGGTGCTTGTCTGATACTTGCTGGTGCTTGTCTGATACTTGCTGGTGCTTGTCTGGTACTTGCTGGTGCTTGTCTGATATTGCTGGTGCTTGTCTGATACTTGCCGGTGCTTGTCTGATACTTGCTGGTGCTTGTCTGATACTTGCTGGTGCTTGTCTGATACTTGCTGGTGCTTGTCTGGTACTTGCCGGTGCTTGTCTGATACTTGCCGGTGCTTGTCTGATACTTGCTGGTGCTTGTCTGATACTTGCTGGTGCTTGTCTGATACTTGCCGGTGCTTGTCTGATACTTGCTGGTGCTTGTCTGATACTTGCTGGAGCTTGTCTGATACTTGCCGGTGCTTGTCTGATACTTGCTGGTGCTTGTCTGATACTTGCTGGTGCTTGTCTGATACTTGCTGGTGCTTGTCTGATACTTGCTGGTGCTTGTCTGATACTTGCCGGTGCTTGTCTGATACTTGCCGGTGCTTGTCTGATACTTGCTGGTGCTTGTCTGATACTTGCTGGTGCTTGTCTGATACTTGCTGGTGCTTGCCTGATACTTGCTGGTGCTTGTCTGATACTTGCCGGTGCTTGTCTGATACTTGCCGGTGCTTGTCTGATACTTGCCGGTGCTTGTCTGATACTTGCCGGTGCTTGTCTGATACTTGCTGGTGCTTGTCTGATTCTTGCTGGTGCTTGTCTGATACTTGCCGGTGCTTGTCTGATACTTGCCGGTGCTTGTCTGATACTTGCCGGTGCTTGTCTGATACTTGCCGGTGCTTGTCTGATACTTGCCGGTGCTTGTCTGATACTTGCTGGTGCTTGTCTGGTGCTTGCTGGTGCTTGTCTGATACTTGCTGGTGCTTGTCTGATACTTGCTGGTGCTTGTCTGATACTTGCTGGTGCTTGTCTGATACTTGCTGGTGCTTGTCTGATACTTGCTGGTGCTTGTCTGATACTTGCTGGTGCTTGTCTGATACTTGCCGGTGCTTGTCTGATACTTGCTGGTGCTTGTCTGATACTTGCCGGTGCTTGTCTGATATTGCTGGTGCTTGTCTGATATTGCTGGTGCTTGTCTGATACTTGCCGGTGCTTGTCTGATATTGCTGGTGCTTGTCTGATACTTGCTGGTGCTTGTCTGATACTTGCCGGTGCTTGTCTGATACTTGCTGGTGCTTGTCTGATACCTGCTGGTGCTTGTCTGATACTTGCTGGTGCTTGTCTGATACTTGCTGGTGCTTGTCTGATACTTGCCGGTGCTTGTCTGATACTTGCTGGTGCTTGTCTGATACTTGCCGGTGCTTGTCTGATACTTGCTGGTGCTTGTCTGATACTTGCTGGTGCTTGTCTGATACCTGCTGGTGCTTGTCTGATACTTGCTGGTGCTTGTCTGATACTTGCTGGTGCTTGTCTGATACTTGCCGGTGCTTGTCTGATACTTGCTGGTGCTTGTCTGATACTTGCTGGTGCTTGTCTGATACTTGCTGGTGCTTGTCTGATACTTGCTGGTGCTTGTCTGATACTTGCTGGTGCTTGTCTGATACTTGCTGGTGCTTGTCTGATACCTGCTGGTGCTTGTCTGATACTTGCTGGTGCTTGTCTGATACTTGCTGGTGCTTGTCTGATACTTGCTGGTGCTTGTCTGATACTTGCTGGTGCTTGTCTGATACTTGCTGGTGCTTGTCTGATACTTGCTGGTGCTTGTCTGATACTTGCTGGTGCTTGTCTGGTACTTGCTGGTGCTTGTCTGATATTGCTGGTGCTTGTCTGATACTTGCCGGTGCTTGTCTGATACTTGCTGGTGCTTGTCTGATACTTGCTGGTGCTTGTCTGATATTGCTGGTGCTTGTCTGGTACTTGCCGGTGCTTGTCTGATACTTGCTGGTGCTTGTCTGATACTTGCCGGTGCTTGTCTGGTACTTGCTGGTGCTTGTCTGATACTTGCTGGTGCTTGTCTGATACCTGCTGGTGCTTGTCTGATACTTGCTGGTGCTTGTCTGATACTTGCTGGTGCTTGTCTGATACTTGCTGGTGCTTGTCTGATACTTGCCGGTGCTTGTCTGATACTTGCTGGTGCTTGTCTGATACTTGCTGGTGCTTGTCTGATACTTGCTGGTGCTTGTCTGATACTTGCTGGTGCTTGTCTGATACTTGCCGGTGCTTGTCTGATACTTGCCGGTGCTTGTCTGATACTTGCCGGTGCTTGTCTGATACTTGCCGGTGCTTGTCTGATACTTGCTGGTGCTTGTCTGATTCTTGCTGGTGCTTGTCTGATACTTGCCGGTGCTTGTCTGATACTTGCCGGTGCTTGTCTGATACTTGCCGGTGCTTGTCTGATACTTGCCGGTGCTTGTCTGATACTTGCCGGTGCTTGTCTGATACTTGCTGGTGCTTGTCTGGTGCTTGCTGGTGCTTGTCTGATACTTGATGGTGCTTGTCTGATACTTGCTGGTGCTTGTCTGATACTTGCTGGTGCTTGTCTGATACTTGCTGGTGCTTGTCTGATACTTGCTGGTGCTTGTCTGATACTTGCTGGTGCTTGTCTGATACTTGCCGGTGCTTGTCTGATACTTGCTGGTGCTTGTCTGATACTTGCCGGTGCTTGTCTGATATTGCTGGTGCTTGTCTGATATTGCTGGTGCTTGTCTGATACTTGCCGGTGCTTGTCTGATATTGCTGGTGCTTGTCTGATACTTGCTGGTGCTTGTCTGATACTTGCCGGTGCTTGTCTGATACTTGCTGGTGCTTGTCTGATACTTGCTGGTGCTTGTCTGATACTTGCTGGTGCTTGTCTGATACTTGCTGGTGCTTGTCTGATACTTGCCGGTGCTTGTCTGATACTTGCTGGTGCTTGTCTGATACTTGCCGGTGCTTGTCTGATACTTGCTGGTGCTTGTCTGATACTTGCTGGTGCTTGTCTGATACCTGCTGGTGCTTGTCTGATACTTGCTGGTGCTTGTCTGATACTTGCTGGTGCTTGTCTGATACTTGCCGGTGCTTGTCTGATACTTGCTGGTGCTTGTCTGATACTTGCTGGTGCTTGTCTGATACTTGCTGGTGCTTGTCTGATACTTGCTGGTGCTTGTCTGATACTTGCTGGTGCTTGTCTGATACTTGCTGGTGCTTGTCTGATACCTGCTGGTGCTTGTCTGATACTTGCTGGTGCTTGTCTGATACTTGCTGGTGCTTGTCTGATACTTGCTGGTGCTTGTCTGATACTTGCTGGTGCTTGTCTGATACTTGCTGGTGCTTGTCTGATACTTGCTGGTGCTTGTCTGATACTTGCTGGTGCTTGTCTGGTACTTGCTGGTGCTTGTCTGATACTTGCTGGTGCTTGTCTGATACTTGCCGGTGCTTGTCTGATACTTGCTGGTGCTTGTCTGATACTTGCTGGTGCTTGTCTGATACTTGCTGGTGCTTGTCTGGTACTTGCCGGTGCTTGTCTGATACTTGCTGGTGCTTGTCTGATACTTGCCGGTGCTTGTCTGGTACTTGCTGGTGCTTGTCTGATACTTGCTGGTGCTTGTCTGATACCTGCTGGTGCTTGTCTGATACTTGCTGGTGCTTGTCTGATACTTGCTGGTGCTTGTCTGATACTTGCTGGTGCTTGTCTGATACTTGCCGGTGCTTGTCTGATACTTGCTGGTGCTTGTCTGATACTTGCTGGTGCTTGTCTGATACTTGCTGGTGCTTGTCTGATACTTGCTGGTGCTTGTCTGATACTTGCTGGTGCTTGTCTGATACTTGCTGGTGCTTGTCTGATACTTGCCGGTGCTTGTCTGGTACTTGCCGGTGCTTGTCTGATACTTGCTGGTGCTTGTCTGATATTGCTGGTGCTTGTCTGATATTGCTGGTGCTTGTCTGATACTTGCCGGTGCTTGTCTGGTACTTGCTGGTGCTTGTCTGATACTTGCTGGTGCTTGTCTGATACTTGCTGGTGCTTGTCTGATACTTGCTGGTGCTTGTCTGATACTTGCCGGTGCTTGTCTGATACTTGCCAGTGCTTGTCTGATACTTGCTGGTGCTTGTCTGATACTTGCCGGTGCTTGTCTGATACTTGCTGGTGCTTGTCTGATACTTGCTGGTGCTTGTCTGATACTTGCTGGTGCTTGTCTGATACTTGCTGGTGCTTGTCTGATACTTGCTGGTGCTTGTCTGATACTTGCTGGTGCTTGTCTGATACTTGCTGGTGCTTGTCTGATACTTGCTGGTGCTTGTCTGATACTTGCTGGTGCTTGTCTGATACTTGCTGGTGCTTGTCTGATATTGCTGGTGCTTGTCTGATACTTGCCGGTGCTTGTCTGATACTTGCTGGTGCTTGTCTGATACTTGCTGGTGCTTGTCTGATACTTGCTGGTGCTTGTCTGGTACTTGCTGGTGCTTGTCTGATACTTGCTGGTGCTTGTCTGATACTTGCTGGTGCTTGTCTGATACTTGCTGGTGCTTGTCTGATACTTGCCGGTGCTTGTCTGATACTTGCTGGTGCTTGTCTGATATTGCTGGTGCTTGTCTGATACTTGCCGGTGCTTGTTTGATACTTGCCGGTGCTTGTCTGATACTTGCTGGTGCTTGTCTGATACTTGCTGGTGCTTGTCTGATACTTGCTGGTGCTTGTCTGATACTTGCTGGTGCTTGTCTGATACTTGCCGGTGCTTGTCTGATACTTGCCGGTGCTTGTCTGATACTTGCTGGTGCTTGTCTGATACTTGCTGGTGCTTGTCTGATACTTGCTGGTGCTTGCCTGATACTTGCTGGTGCTTGTCTGATACTTGCCGGTGCTTGTCTGATACTTGCCGGTGCTTGTCTGATACTTGCCGGTGCTTGTCTGATACTTGCCGGTGCTTGTCTGATACTTGCTGGTGCTTGTCTGATACTTGCTGGTGCTTGTCTGATACTTGCTGGTGCTTGTCTGATACTTGCCGGTGCTTGTCTGATACTTGCCGGTGCTTGTCTGATACTTGCTGGTGCTTGTCTGATACTTGCTGGTGCTTGTCTGATACTTGCTGGTGCTTGCCTGATACTTGCTGGTGCTTGTCTGATACTTGCCGGTGCTTGTCTGATACTTGCCGGTGCTTGTCTGATACTTGCCGGTGCTTGTCTGATACTTGCCGGTGCTTGTCTGATACTTGCTGGTGCTTGTCTGATTCTTGCTGGTGCTTGTCTGATACTTGCCGGTGCTTGTCTGATACTTGCCGGTGCTTGTCTGATACTTGCCGGTGCTTGTCTGATACTTGCCGGTGCTTGTCTGATACTTGCCGGTGCTTGTCTGATACTTGCTGGTGCTTGTCTGGTGCTTGCTGGTGCTTGTCTGATACTTGCTGGTGCTTGTCTGATACTTGCTGGTGCTTGTCTGATACTTGCTGGTGCTTGTCTGATACTTGCTGGTGCTTGTCTGATACTTGCTGGTGCTTGTCTGATACTTGCTGGTGCTTGTCTGATACTTACCGGTGCTTGTCTGATACTTGCCGGTGCTTGTCTGATACTTGCCGGTGCTTGTCTGATATTGCTGGTGCTTGTCTGATATTGCTGGTGCTTGTCTGATACTTGCCGGTGCTTGTCTGATATTGCTGGTGCTTGTCTGATACTTGCTGGTGCTTGTCTGATACTTGCCGGTGCTTGTCTGATACTTGCTGGTGCTTGTCTGATACTTGCTGGTGCTTGTCTGATACTTGCTGGTGCTTGTCTGATACTTGCTGGTGCTTGTCTGATACTTGCCGGTGCTTGTCTGATACTTGCTGGTGCTTGTCTGATACTTGCCGGTGCTTGTCTGATACTTGCTGGTGCTTGTCTGATACTTGCTGGGGCTTGTCTGATACCTGCTGGTGCTTGTCTGATACTTGCTGGTGCTTGTCTGATACTTGCTGGTGCTTGTCTGATACTTGCCGGTGCTTGTCTGATACTTGCTGGTGCTTGTCTGATACTTGCTGGTGCTTGTCTGATACTTGCTGGTGCTTGTCTGATACTTGCTGGTGCTTGTCTGATACTTGCTGGTGCTTGTCTGATACTTGCTGGTGCTTGTCTGATACCTGCTGGTGCTTGTCTGATACTTGCTGGTGCTTGTCTGATACTTGCTGGTGCTTGTCTGATACTTGCTGGTGCTTGTCTGATACTTGCTGGTGCTTGTCTGATACTTGCTGGTGCTTGTCTGATACTTGCTGGTGCTTGTCTGATACTTGCTGGTGCTTGTCTGATACTTGCTGGTGCTTGTCTGAAACTTGCCGGTGCTTGTCTGATACTTGCCGGTGCTTGTCTGGTACTTGCCGGTGCTTGTCTGATACTTGCTGGTGCTTGTCTGATATTGCTGGTGCTTGTCTGATATTGCTGGTGCTTGTCTGATACTTGCCGGTGCTTGTCTGGTACTTGCTGGTGCTTGTCTGATACTTGCTGGTGCTTGTCTGATACCTGCTGGTGCTTGTCTGATACTTGCTGGTGCTTGTCTGATACTTGCTGGTGCTTGTCTGATACTTGCTGGTGCTTGTCTGATACTTGCCGGTGCTTGTCTGATACTTGCTGGTGCTTGTCTGATACTTGCTGGTGCTTGTCTGATACTTGCTGGTGCTTGTCTGATACTTGCTGGTGCTTGTCTGATACTTGCTGGTGCTTGTCTGATACTTGCTGGTGCTTGTCTGATACTTGCCGGTGCTTGTCTGGTACTTGCCGGTGCTTGTCTGATACTTGCTGGTGCTTGTCTGATATTGCTGGTGCTTGTCTGATATTGCTGGTGCTTGTCTGATACTTGCCGGTGCTTGTCTGGTACTTGCTGGTGCTTGTCTGATACTTGCTGGTGCTTGTCTGATACTTGCCGGTGCTTGTCTGATACTTGCTGGTGCTTGTCTGATACTTGCCGGTGCTTGTCTGGTACTTGCCAGTGCTTGTCTGATACTTGCTGGTGCTTGTCTGATACTTGCCGGTGCTTGTCTGATACTTGCTGGTGCTTGTCTGATACTTGCTGGTGCTTGTCTGATACCTGCTGGTGCTTGTCTGATACTTGCTGGTGCTTGTCTGATACTTGCTGGTGCTTGTCTGATACTTGCTGGTGCTTGTCTGATACTTGCTGGTGCTTGTCTGGTACTTGCTGGTGCTTGTCTGATACTTGCTGGTGCTTGTCTGATACTTGCTGGTGCTTGTCTGATACTTGCCGGTGCTTGTCTGATACTTGCTGGTGCTTGTCTGATACTTGCTGGTGCTTGTCTGATACTTGCTGGTGCTTGTCTGATACTTGCTGGTGCTTGTCTGATACTTGCCGGTGCTTGTCTGATACTTGCCGGTGCTTGTCTGGTACTTGCCGGTGCTTGTCTGATACTTGCTGGTGCTTGTCTGATATTGCTGGTGCTTGTCTGATATTGCTGGTGCTTGTCTGATACTTGCCGGTGCTTGTCTGGTACTTGCTGGTGCTTGTCTGATACTTGCTGGTGCTTGTCTGATACTTGCTGGTGCTTGTCTGATACTTGCTGGTGCTTGTCTGATACTTGCTGGTGCTTGTCTGATACTTGCTGGTGCTTGTCTGATACTTGCTGGTGCTTGTCTGATACTTGCTGGTGCTTGTCTGATACTTGCTGGTGCTTGTCTGGTACTTGCTGGTGCTTGTCTGATACTTGCTGGTGCTTGTCTGATACTTGCTGGTGCTTGTCTGATACTTGCCGGTGCTTGTCTGATACTTGCTGGTGCTTGTCTGATACTTGCTGGTGCTTGTCTGATACTTGCTGGTGCTTGTCTGATACTTGCTGGTGCTTGTCTGATACTTGCTGGTGCTTGTCTGATACTTGCTGGTGCTTGTCTGATACTTGCTGGTGCTTGTCTGATACTTGCCGGTGCTTGTCTGATACTTGCTGGTGCTTGTCTGATACTTGCTGGTGCTTGTCTGATACTTGCTGGTGCTTGTCTGATACTTGCTGGTGCTTGTCTGATACTTGCTGGTGCTTGTCTGATACTTGCCGGTGCTTGTCTGATACTGCCTGGTGCTTGTCTGGTACTTGCCGGTGCTTGTCTGATACTTGCTGGTGCTTGTCTGATATTGCTGGTGCTTGTCTGATACTTGCTGGTGCTTGTCTGATACTTGCCGGTGCTTGTCTGATACTTGCTGGTGCTTGTCTGATACTTGCTGGTGCTTGTCTGATACTTGCTGGTGCTTGTCTGATACTTGCTGGTGCTTGTCTGATACTTGCCGGTGCTTGTCTGGTACTTGCTGGTGCTTGTCTGATACTTGCTGGTGCTTGTCTGATACTTGCCGGTGCTTGTCTGATACTTGCTGGTGCTTGTCTGATACTTGCCGGTGCTTGTCTGATACTTGCCGGTGCTTGTCTGATACTTGCTGGTGCTTGTCTGATACTTGCCGGTGCTTGTCTGATACTTGCTGGTGCTTGTCTGATACTTGCTGGTGCTTGTCTGATACCTGCTGGTGCTTGTCTGATACTTGCTGGTGCTTGTCTGATACTTGCTGGTGCTTGTCTGATACTTGCCGGTGCTTGTCTGATACTTGCTGGTGCTTGTCTGATACTTGCTGGTGCTTGTCTGATACTTGCTGGTGCTTGTCTGATACTTGCTGGTGCTTGTCTGATACTTGCTGGTGCTTGTCTGATACTTGCTGGTGCTTGTCTGATACCTGCTGGTGCTTGTCTGATACTTGCTGGTGCTTGTCTGATACTTGCTGGTGCTTGTCTGATACTTGCTGGTGCTTGTCTGATACTTGCTGGTGCTTGTCTGATACTTGCTGGTGCTTGTCTGATATTGCTGGTGTTTGTCTGATATTGCTGGTGCTTGTCTGATACTTGCCGGTGCTTGTCTGGTACTTGCTGGTGCTTGTCTGATACTTGCTGGTGCTTGTCTGATACTTGCCGGTGCTTGTCTGATACTTGCTGGTGCTTGTCTGATACTTGCCGGTGCTTGTCTGATACTTGCCGGTGCTTGTCTGATACTTGCTGGTGCTTGTCTGATACTTGCCGGTGCTTGTCTGATACTTGCTGGTGCTTGTCTGATACTTGCTGGTGCTTGTCTGATACTTGCCAGTGCTTGTCTGATACTTGCTGGTGCTTGTCTGATACTTGCCGGTGCTTGTCTGATACTTGCTGGTACTTGTCTGATACTTGCTGGTGCTTGTCTGATACTTGCTGGTGCTTGTCTGATACTTGCTGGTGCTTGTCTGATACTTGCTGGTGCTTGTCTGATACTTGCTGGTGCTTGTCTGATATTGCTGGTGCTTGTCTGATATTGCTGGTGCTTGTCTGATACTTGCCGGTGCTTGTCTGATACTTGCTGGTGCTTGTCTGATACTTGCTAGTGCTTGTCTGATACTTGCTGGTGCTTGTCTGATACTTGCTGGTGCTTGTCTGATACTTGCTGGTGCTTGTCTGATACTTGCTGGTGCTTGTCTGATACTTGCCGGTGCTTGTCTGATACTTGCTGGTGCTTGTCTGATACTTGCTGGTGCTTGTCTGATACTTGCTGGTGCTTGTCTGATACTTGCTGGTGCTTGTCTGATACTTGCTGGTGCTTGTCTGATACTTGCCGGTGCTTGTCTGATACTTGCCGGTGCTTGTCTGGTACTTGCCGGTGCTTGTCTGATACTTGCTGGTGCTTGTCTGATATTGCTGGTGCTTGTCTGATATTGCTGGTGCTTGTCTGATACTTGTCGGTGCTTGTCTGATACTTGCTGGTGCTTGTCTGATACTTGCTAGTGCTTGTCTGATACTTGCTGGTGCTTGTCTGATACTTGCTGGTGCTTGTCTGATACTTGCTGGTGCTTGTCTGATACTTGCTGGTGCTTGTCTGATACCTGCTGGTGCTTGTCTGATACTTGCTGGTGCTTGTCTGATACTTGCTGGTGCTTGTCTGATACTTGCTGGTGCTTGTCTGATACTTGCTGGTGCTTGTCTGATACTTGCTGGTGCTTGTCTGATATTGCTGGTGTTTGTCTGATATTGCTGGTGCTTGTCTGATACTTGCCGGTGCTTGTCTGGTACTTGCTGGTGCTTGTCTGATACTTGCTGGTGCTTGTCTGATACTTGCTGGTGCTTGTCTGATACTTGCCGGTGCTTGTCTGATACTTGCTGGTGCTTGTCTGATACTTGCTGGTGCTTGTCTGATACTTGCTGGTGCTTGTCTGATACTTGCTGGTGCTTGTCTGATACTTGCTGGTGCTTGTCTGATACTTGCTGGTGCTTGTCTGATACCTGCTGGTGCTTGTCTGATACTTGCTGGTGCTTGTCTGATACTTGCTGGTGCTTGTCTGATACTTGCTGGTGCTTGTCTGATACTTGCTGGTGCTTGTCTGATACTTGCTGGTGCTTGTCTGATACTTGCTGGTGCTTGTCTGATACTTGCTGGTGCTTGTCTGATACTTGCTGGTGCTTGTCTGATACTTGCTGGTGCTTGTCTGATACTTGCCGGTGCTTGTCTGATACTTGCCGGTGCTTGTCTGGTACTTGCCGGTGCTTGTCTGATACTTGCTGGTGCTTGTCTGATATTGCTGGTGCTTGTCTGATATTGCTGGTGCTTGTCTGATACTTGCCGGTGCTTGTCTGGTACTTGCTGGTGCTTGTCTGATACTTGCTGGTGCTTGTCTGATACTTGCTGGTGCTTGTCTGATATTGCTGGTGCTTGTCTGATACTTGCCGGTGCTTGTCTGGTACTTGCTGGTGCTTGTCTGATACTTGCTGGTGCTTGTCTGATACTTGCCGGTGCTTGTCTGATACTTGCTGGTGCTTGTCTGATACTTGCCGGTGCTTGTCTGATACTTGCCGGTGCTTGTCTGATACTTGCTGGTGCTTGTCTGATACTTGCCGGTGCTTGTCTGATACTTGCTGGTGCTTGTCTGATACTTGCTGGTGCTTGTCTGATACTTGCTGGTGCTTGCTGTTTGCTCCTTGCTCTTTCTTGTTGCTTGTTGCCTGTTGCTGGCTCCAGCCTGTTGCTTGATGCCTGTTGCCTGCTGAATCTCTTTGCCCACTGCCCAATACAGTGAAATCCCTGGTCATCTCCTCCTATGATGTTGCCTCCGGCACCTTCATCAAGAGGTCCAAGCAGTTCGCAGCAGTGGCCAAGTCGGATTACAAGGTGAGGGCCCGCTATTCAGGGTCCAGGGCTTAAATGATACATCCCCTGAGCCCCTTTCAGCAGTGTGCTGCAGTCCACTTACAAGGGTCACGCTGCTGTTTGTTCTGTCCCTCCCCGTCATATGTCTTCCACAATGCTCCATCTCCGGACCACGCTGAAGCCTCAACCCTAAATCCTAAACCATAAACCCTCAACCCTGATTTGTCCCTCATGATGCTCCATCACCGGGCCACGCTGAAGCCTAAACTCTGAACCCTAAACCCTAAATTAGTAACCCTCATCTGTCCTTCATGATGCTCCATTATCGGACAACGCTGAAGCCTAAACCCTTAACCCTAAACCATAAACCCTAATTTGCCCTTCATGATGCTCCATCACCGGACCACGGTGAAGCCTAAATCCTGAACCTTAAACCCTAAACCCTCATTTGTCCTTTATGATGCTCCATTACCAGACAACGCGACTGCCCCCAGCCTCTCTTGCTGCGCCGTATGCAACAGCTGCCCCCTTCCTTCATCCCCCCTCCTCGTTCCATGTGGTGAATGCATCGCTAACAGGCAGCCATTATTGCAGCAGTCCCCCCCCCCCAACTATGTCTGGCTGCGTCATGAAGGTTCATATGAGCTAATGTAAGCTCGTGTTATTTTGCAACCGAGGCCATGTACCTCCTCCTCACCCAGGTGGTCAGCGCCTCACTTACAGGCAGCCAGAGAGACCTGCTCATCTGGTGTTCAGTCACGGTGCCGAGGAACGACCAGGAGGCATTCCCCTTCTTCTCATGCCATGTGAGGAGCTCCGTCCTGCTGGGGAACATTTTGGGGCTAGGGTTAAGGGTTCTTTTTAGATGTAACGGTTTAAGGTTAAGGATGAAGGTTTCTTCTCATGCCATGTGAGGAGCTCCGCCTTGCTGGTTCACTTTTACGGTTGAAGGTCCAGGTATCTTTTTAGATGCAACGTTTATTCTCATGCCATGTGAGTTCCTCTGACCAGCTGGGTAACTCTAAGGGTTGAAGGTTCAGGGTTTAGGGTTAAGTGTTATTCTCAATCCTCGTGAGGAGCTCCGGCCTGCTGGGAGAAATCCATTTTATGAGTGCTTCAGCCACAGCTCGGCCTACGGCTGCAGGGACGTGGTACAATTAGCCCTGCTGCCTGGGCCGTCGGCTGATGGCTGGTCAAACATTTGTCCCCGTTCCCCCATTGGTGGCTGCCCAGCAGCCTATCCAAGGTGGTCTTGTGCACACTGAATCAAACGCTTTTGCTGTTGAGTGCTTGCTACCAGGGAATTACCTTGGCCCAGGCGTCCACTATTCATTGCGGACCGCGCAAGAAATCCACAGGCCCCAAAATCCACAGGCCCCAAAATTCCCTAACGTGTCAACACGATCTAGTCTTCATCATCTGTATCACTTTTTTTTTCTGTACATTTGCTTCGACCTCGTTGCTCTGATGATTGAGACCTGATTGGGTTCTGATCGGTGATGTCTCAATTGCGGCAATTTTATCTGCCGGCAGGCATGCACCATTTCCCGCTGCAAAAAGACCAAGCAGTGTTCAACTGTGAACAGGAACCCGTTGCAGGCCGGTGTGAGCGGTGGCCTGCCTTCAGTGGCTTGCCTTCAGTGGTCTCTCTTAACACCAGCCTGCATTTCACGAGCGTGCGCTGCACGCGCCGCGTAGGTTGCATGCCAGGCAACGCCTGGTTCTGATGTCCATCGTCAGCCCTCGTACGTCCACTGCAACCGGCCGTGGGGCTTATTAGCACTAGGTCGTGCATTCAGGCCGTTAGGTCCAGTTTTCAAATCTCAAGGACAACCTCTTGAGTGGGAGTTGCCAGGTCCGACTGAAATTTCAAAGTTTGACATCAAGTGTACGCAGGTGACCTGCCTGGCTGCCTTGCGCCTGCTTCACACCTGATTAATCTTAGGCACCCTTCCCTGCCCCTTCTTTCTCCCTCTTTCTCTTCCCTTTTCCTTGCCTCCCTGCCTTGTACCCTCCAGCCCTTATTTTCCCTCCCTCCCTTCATTTTCCTTCCCTACCTCCCTCCCCTCCCTTCACTCCCTCCCTCCCTTATTTCTCCCCCCTCCCTCCCCCCCCCCTTCTTTTCCCTCCCTCTCTCTCTCCCCTCCTTTTCCTTTTCCTTTTCCTTTTCCATTTCCATTTCCCCCCCCTTCCCGTTTCTCCCCTCCCTCCCTTCCTTTTCCTTGCCTCCCTGCCTTAACCCCTCCATATGCCCACACTTCTTCTCCTGGCAACCCAACAAGAACCCTTCCTCCACTCTTCCTCCGCACTTACTCCACCATGCAGGTGCTCAACCTTGAGGCCATGAAGCCCCTCACGCCTCGCATCGATGTGTACGACCACAGCCACGGCAGCAACCCGCCGGCTTATGCCGTCAGCCCCACCATTGGCGCGCTCGGGTCCGAGTACCTCTTCGTGGGCCTGGGGTGTGGGATCATTGGAGTCTACTCGCTGGCCACGGGTGCGCTGCCAATTTTGAACTCAAACAGTTTGACTGGATTGTCAGGTTGCTGGCCACGACTGTGTTTTTAGATTCGAACCCTTTAACTGGATCATTGGGTTGCACTCACCGGCCACAGGTCCGTCAAGTCCAAATCGTCACTGTATTCTTGGTTGTGACCCATCCCCCAGCTGATCTCCGGCAGCTCTAGTCATTGCAATATCCCCCCTCCCTCCTGCTCCTGCAGCTCCAATCATTGCTATGCCCCCCCCCCTCCTGCTGAGTTGGAGGCTGAGACAGAGGCCGATGCTATTGAGGCTGCTGAGGTTGAGACTGAGGCTTTGACTGCTGAGGCTGAGGCTGGTGACTGCACGTATTTGGTATCCAGGTGCTCCAGATCCGGGTGCTCCAGATCCGGGTGTTCCAGATCCAGGTGCTCCAGATCCAGGTACTCCAGATCCAGGTGCTCCAGATCCGGGTGCTCCAGATCCGGGTGTTCCAGATCCAGGCCATCCAGATCCAGTTGCTCCAGATCCGGGCCTGCCACTTTGGACATCACCAAGCTGGTGTGTGACAGTGCTGGCTTCACCCTTTGACCACCTTGTATCCACCCTTCATTCACCCTTTATCCACTCTTTACCTACCGTGTTTTACCCTTTATCCGCCCTTGCTGCCGCCTGCAGGCCAGCTGGTGCGCGAGCTGTCGCTCAACCTGCCCAACTCCCAGTTCATCGTTTCCCTCAAGCTGTTCAGCCTGACCGGAGAGCCAGGCAGCTCCACGTGGGTGCACCTGGAGTGGGCCCGTGCATACATGAGTAAAATGAGTAAACCAGTCAAACTTGTAAAATGAGTGAAATTAGGTCTCAGAAACCAGGAAGATGTTTGGATCCAGTTTGTTGTTGAAACGAATGTATTCAAACGGTAACCCAGGATAGCTTCATGGGTGTTTATTCAACACGCTTTATCCACACTTCATCTCAGTCACGGCCTGCAGTCAGGGGGGAGCCTGGTACAACCAGCCCTGCCACTCCTCAAATGGTACCTGAAACCGTACCAGTCAAACCCGGTGTGATTCGAGGGGGGGGGGGGGCAGGGGGGAGTAACACGACGGGGGGGTCAGGGGGGAGTAACACGACGGGGGGGGCAGGGGGGAGTAACACGACGGGGGGGTCTGGGGGGAGGCCTGGTACAACTAGCCATGTCGCTTGGACCATGAGCTGTGGGCGGATGTTGGTTTGGTTCCAATCGGCCCGGTGGTTGCCGTCCGCCAGCCCCCCGAAGATTGCCGGGCGTAATCAGTAGACAGTCGCCTGTGTTCATGCTGTTCTCTTATTTCCTTCAATCTACACCTTCTTCATCGTCTTCTCTCCCTTGAAGCCATCGTCTTGGTCGTCCTTCCTCCCATGACAATAGGCACATTGCATCGTGCAATTTGAATTATTCTCATATGACACTCTGCTGTTCTGGCTGCATGGATTTCAAATTTCAGTGACGCTGTCCTTTTCAAAACCAACCCTCCATGGCAGATTTCTGGGTGCATTTCGTCAAGCACAATCACACAATGCTGCTTCCCCCTCATTCTCCACCGTCAATATCCACCCTCAATCTCCACCCTCAAGCTTAAACCTTAAAGCCTAAACCCAAAACCCTGACCCCTCCCTGCTTCCCATTGCACCTGCAGGAACTTGGGCAAGACGATTCTCGCAGTGGTCCCTTGTGGCAGCATGCAGGTCCACATGTTTGAGGTGAACGACGAGCTCAGCGTTATGGACGCTGGGAGGCACAGGAGGATGGCATCCGCACCGGCTGCAGGGCAGCTTGAGGCAGGCCCTTCAGAAGCACTCCAGCAGGTTTAGATCCAGCAGGTTTAGATCCGGCAGGTTTAGATCCGGGCGCCTGAGTCGAGACTGCTAGGCTGTGGGAGTGATTTCATGGCAGTAACATAATATGTTGTGGACATGGTCACTTGGTCACGAGAGCGCCACCAAAACATTCGTGGGCCTTCAAAAGCAACGGGAGCGAGATCAGCCACACACAGCTGTTTTCCCAGCTGGAATCCCAGGGCTCTTCATTAGAAGCAGCAGCTAGCAGCAGCAGCATAAAATCAGCTGAACTCGGCAGCACCTCATGGGGCTACCGAGGCTCTTCTACAGATCTTTTATCTTTTGTTTCAGAACTTTCATTCACAGTTTTGACGGCCGTGGCGCCCTCGTGACCGAGTAACGATGTCCAGTATTTAGTTTCAAAGGCCTGTTTCCAAGTGTGCAAACTGTCAATGACGTTACACTTACGGGCCTTGCACAAGAAGGATCGGCCGCGTGGAGGGTAAAGGAACAAGCGGAAAGGCCAATAAGACAAACAAGTCTGACATCGACCTCAACTCCCCTAGCAACTAAACCTCAAAAATGCCTACAACCGCGTCAACAAAAGCAAAGTGTGCAAAGTATAAAAATCATTTGCTAACATGTTCAGGTCATCCATACCTCAACAGCGCGGCTACTTGCCATAATCATTCCTCTCATTACCACCTTCACAAAGCCTCATAACCAAGAGGGGGGAAATTATACTTGCCGAAGGCTGGATGCACGAGCCGTTACGCTAGTGGAATGCCTGAGTGTGCCTCAAGCAGCAGGGCACACATCCCAAAGCCGTAGATCATGAAGTAGCTGAATTTGACCTTCAAACAAACAATGGTCAACCAACCTGGTGACCGCCGTCGTCAAGCCATGCAGGAAACCAAAGCATGCGCAGTACATCACAGGGATTGATCGATCTCTCATGGCAAAATATCTTCCTCCCTCTGTCTTGTCACACGCTCATGCCATTGGTTCAGTTGCATGCGACTAAACAGCTACAAGTTGCAGCTAAAAGCCTAAAAAAAGCCTTCAAAAAAATGAACATGCCCAGTGAGTGATGGCCCAAACAACCACATTTTCCCCATGGCACATTGCGCAAGTCCCTACCACATTGCGGTAAGCATGCCTCACCATTGATAACCACGTTTCACGCTCTCTACTTCGGCCTTGCCTGTTTTTCAGTATGGCCATGCGTACTAAGCTGGACTAGAGCCCTAGGTCTCAGCCGGCGTGACCAGCTGTGTGGTGATGATTTTTGCATCCCCACCTGACGCTGCCCAGATGCGCCCGCGCGGGCTCCTGCTGCAGCCTGTCGCTGCCCCCCTGCTGCTGCCCTGCTTCCTCCTGTCATTGCACAGCTGCTGCCCTCCTTACGCTGCTCAGAAGCGCCAGCAGTGGCTCCTGCTGCAGCCTGTTGCTGCCCTCCTGCTGCTGCCTGACTGCTTCCTCCTGTTATTGCACAGCTGCTGCCCTCCTTACGCTGCTCAGAAGCGCCAGCAGTGGCTCCTGCTGCAGCCTGTCGCTGCCCTGCTGCTGCTGCCCTGCTTCCTCCTGCAGCTGCGCTGTTGGTTCCCTCCTGACACTGCCCAGGAGCGCCCGTGGTGGCTCCTACAGAAGCCTGCTCCCTGCCGCAGTCCACATCCATGCTTGCCGGGCCTCGATTGATCCGTGCGTCATCCAAATAGCCTACAAACGAAGGCAGAAACGGGTCGGTGTCTTCTGGATACATTTGTTGCATGACAAAAGACGCAGTCATGTGAAATACAGCATCCCCACAAGATATTCCATGAGCAGGGGGGGGGGCACGCACGTGCACGTGACGGACTTCGGTGCGCAGCTGCAGGTTCAGATAATTACGTGAAGTCTCGTAACGTATACGAGAATGCAGGGGTACTTTGTGCTGCATCCTGAAACATGTGCTGCGCCTCTACTGAGTCACCGCACTCACTGCTGGTATTGCCGCTGTGGCCAGCAGCTTTAGCTGCTCGTGTCTTTTTCCTCCTCATGCGCTTCATCATGGCTGCCTGGATCTGGACTCCAATAGCGTTTCCTGTGACCTGTCAACAGCAAAAGGTGCACATGAACATAGGAAAGGTTGACAGGCTCGTTTGAGCATTTATACAGGACAGACCTGGTAAAAACTTGGCTGGAGAATCCTTGGGGAGCTCAGGCGTATGGCTGCAGACGTGGCTGGGTTAGGGATTTTAAGTGGCAAGATCCATGGTCAACTTACGCCTAGACATGCCCAAGGTACCCAGATCCAAATAATACAAGGGATGTCATGCTCCAGTCATTTTCCCTTTTTGGAAGGCTAGTTGATAGGGCTAAATGAGAACCCACCTACAAATTTGCATCTGGGATCTGAAAGTTTAAATCTGTGACCTGCAAATTTGAACCCACCTTCTAAGTCCCAAAGCTCCTTGACAAGGCTGTTGCTTCAGACTTGAACTCACCTGCAAATTTAGACCTACCCCCTTCCAATTCCCAAGCTCTTTGATAAGGCCGTTGCCGCAGGTTTTGACCCACCTGAAGAATTCCGCCAGTGGCAGCTGCGGGGAAAGCTGGGCATGCAGCGCAGGGTTCCTCCAGCCTGATGAGCTCTTTCTGACGGCTGCTGCCATCACTGCCACGACCAGGGTACACAATGACAGTTTGACCACTCAAATGTGCCCCGCCAGCCTCTCCAGCAGTAAGATGGCTGCAAGATGCAAGAGTGGCAGGAGCTTGTATCTGCCTTGGGATCGAGGACTTGTACTGAGCCTTGGCCTTGACCCCCCCGGCTGCCCTCAAGCTATTGATCCTGTCCATGATGGCGGCATCTGGTTGGGCCGGGTCTTCATCCTTGAAATTGAGCCTGGCAGCCCTGACGGAGTGGATTTAAGAAACGAAAATCAGTGCCTTCCTTGTTAGGCTGTCGTAGCATACAGGTCATCACTGACTTATTAGCATGTCGAACACATGAGGTATCGGTAACCTAATCTTGATGCTACCTTGGACTGCCTAGGGTAATCAGCCCAAGATTTCCGCATACAAGAAATTCGCATACAAGAACATCGTTGCTGGGTTGTTAAATGTGTTAATGTAAACTTACTGGCCGTGCAGGTAATGGGCTGCCTTATCGTAGGCCCGGGCAGCGTCCTCCTCGCATGTAAAGCGCCCCAGTGCGATAGTACTCCGGGTGACCTTGATTTCCGCCTTCCATTTGCTATTTCGCTTGAACCAGGAAACCCCTCTGTAAGCGCTGCTGCCGCTGCTGAAGCACGAACCGGTAGCTGATGATTTGTCATTGGCCCTGAACGCTGCCATGAGGTAGGTCCATGAGATGGCGTCCACCTCAGCCAGCTCCTCAGCGGACAACACGCCGCTGGTGGCACGACCCAGCTTATGCAAGATCCTGAAGGTGCCAACAATTGAACAATGTGAAAACAATTTCATGCCATTTTATGCTTTTAATAGGAATCAGATAATCGCACCCGCACCACCGTAGACGCACGCAATTAATGTTGTTAGCCGTCGCGAAAAAATCCAAGTTATGCGGAAAACGCCACTTTCGGGACGTCAAAAGAAATTCTCCAGTGCAGCCTGCTTTAGCGAATAACTGTATTTATTTCTCGTTCGCGGAGGCAAGACAATTTTCAGTACAAGCAAACAACTTAAAGAAGAAAATAAAGATCGAAGAAAAATTAATGACTCTTGTTTTATTAAATAAAAGAAATTTATTAAAACTGTAGTAAGCAAAATAATAACTTTTTTTATTTTGTGTTATTTTGTTTAAAAAAAGTACCCTAGTAACAAAAACCTTACAAGATTTTGTAAACGGTAGATAAGATTTTGCATGATTAGCTACGTTAATGCTAAATCTTATTACAGCATCGATGAAAGGAAGACGACTAGGGATGCTCGACATAAAATTTAGCCACCAATCATGTTTTCAATTTCCCTTCTTTCCCGGGACCCCTTACTGCTTGGGGGACCCTGCACATTTTTTTTTCTTCTTTAGTCGGGGCCGACCTCGTACGCCGGTCCGGCGTACGAGGACCATGCATATTTTTTCCCCAAGAACCCCCCCTTTGGGTAAAGCCTTCCCCAAGGAAAGCCTTCCCCAAGAAAAGGGGGGTGCCTGCATGGTCGGCACCGACCATGCAGGTGCCCCAAGAACAAGGGGGGCAGGCCCAATCTTGTTTTTAGCTACGCTAAGCGATTGACCTCGTACGCCGGTCCTCGAGCGCCGGACCTCGTAGGCCGGTCCTCGTAGGCCGGACCGGCCTACGAGGTCCGGCCTACGAAATTCATATTTCATTACCAATTAATAAATTATTAGATGCTGGTCTAATAATTTATTAATTGGTAATGAAATATGAATTTCGTAGGCCGGCGTCTCATTAATACCTTAGGCTTAGGTGACTAAGTTTGGTCAAAAGCAACTTCAGATAGCTTTCCCACTGGACATCACACAGCTTTCTCTTTTTCAGACATGAGAATGTACAATAAGGGACAAATTTAAGCTTTTTGGTGAAAGGGTCATGCGTTTATGAATCATGGCCTACGGTGAGCTCATGGAGACATGGAGTAAGACATGATGAGGGCACCAGCTTCATTCGATGCCTCTAGACACATTACCTACCAGTCTGCATGTTAGAGAAGTGATCAGCAAGTGGTGATACACCATGTCACCAGAGGTAAGGCAAGTAATGAATGAGGAGGCCCGGGTCCAGGCACAGGTTTGCATTGGATCTCACCTGTCTGCAGCGCATAGAGCATCTCCCTCGGCCGCAAAGTAGCCTCCAGTCAAAGCAGTGAGGCCTTGAAGATGATCTGGTAGGCTAGCTCGCTCGCTTGGTTTTAATTTACCAATAAGAACCTGGTATTTATTTTTCACCTCTCTCCAGCAGTATCCCGTCATAGAGTTAGCAATGAACAGGAAGAAATGGACAGGCTGCTGCTTCTACAGACTACAAGTGGATGTCTCAGATATACCAGTGATCAGATCAACGACTTTGACGTCCGCGCGCACTTCAGGATGTTGGATATCGCTGGAATTTGCTTGCTTGCGCCTGCCCATCTATCGGCCTGTTTCATGCTTCGCTTCCTAGATCGCAGATCGGTACTCGGTGTGAACTTCACTGCGATGAATGCCCCAATCGCACTGGGGTTGTGACCTGCCACTGTCGTTGTGCAGGCTATTCGGTGTCAGCTTTGTTTCTGAATTGGAAAGTTATATTTTCTGTGCGTCTGCAACTGCCCCCTCCGTTGGGTATTGCAGCTGTGTTAGCGAGCGGTCGGTCGATGCTGACCTGTCAATTGTCACCAATCATCGCAACGGACGCAGACGGTGCACAGGCCACAGGCTCAGAACCTAGCACCATCAGCGCCCACGCTCGAGGCCTAGCGCCTGGAAGTCTCCAGAGTCCACCCCGGCCGCTGGGCTCCACGGTTGGCAAAGAGTGTCGCAGGCACGTGTCAGCGACACAGAAGTCAAGCTCTTCAACTGGAGCAGCAGCAAGCAACATCAGTAGCCGCTCACATCAGCGTCTCCGAGAAATCATGGGGCTTGTCGCATTCAGAAGCAACAGAATCAGGCGCACTCGGCAGCGCCTTCAAGGAATCCTAAGATCTTCAACATCAAGTAGCAGCAGCAACATCAGCCGCACTTGGCAACTAACAACCCCAAAAAATCCTGGGGTTCTTCAACAGCAACAACAGCAACCACATTCAGCAGCACCTCCAAGGCATCCCAGGGCCGGATCTTCAACAGGAGCAACAACTACATCAGCCGCACTCAGCAGCAGCTCGCTCCAGGACTTCCCGGGGCTCTTTAACAACAGCAGCTACAACAGCAACAGCCACACTCGGCAGGACGTCTAAGGAATTTGGGATCTTCAACAGCAGCAGTAAGTACATCAGCCGCACTCGGCAACACCTCCAAGGAATCCCGAGGCTCTTCAACATCAACATCAACAACATCAGCCGCACTCGGCAGCACTGTCGCGGCACAGAGGTGCATCCTAAGGAATGGGTGCACCAAGCGAAAAGAACACAAGACATAAACAAGTACTAATAAACTCTTACAGAGCTTATAGTAAGAGCTTCTCGATCCACTGCTGTAACTCAGTGAAATCAGCTCGATAACAGGTGATAGCTCTTGCTACTTCACCTGGACTTCTTCGATCCTGTTGACAAGATCTCGTAAAGCCTCGACTCCTGAGGTACTTCTAGACTTCTTGGGACGATCTTGGGCGATTGTGGCCGTTGATCTGTTGTGGTGAGTCGCTTGCTTGGCGACTTCTGGTGACTGAAGATATCTCTGATGAATCAGATGATCGACTTGGAGCCAAAGGAAAGGCTGTAGATTGGAGATGTGATGGTGGGTTGGTGGTAATATCCAGCTGTAAGGCTGGAGATATGCCTTGTTAAGAGGCAGGAATAACTCTAATTGCTGCAGATAGTCGACTGTTGGCCTAAATGCTCTGCCAGCTTCGTATCAGGAGACTTGTTGATGCTTATAGGGTCGCTGTTGGCCTAGCTGCTCTGCCAGTTTCCCCTTCGTAAGACTTGGATTGACGATTAACTTGCAGATCGATAATCAGGAACAATAGCTGGAAACGTTAAGAGTCTATTGAAGGCCGTGAGATCAAGGTAAGAAAGAAAAAGTAAAGGACCCAGTTCGGGATCCCCTAAGACGGCAAACACACTTGTTCAGGTTCACACATAACTTCCAACCGAAAAAGCAGTTGGCGCAGTCAAACGCACGGTGCAGTCATACGTCGTGACAGCTGTCGCGGCACAGAGGTGCATCCTAAGGAATGGGTGCACCAAGCGAAAAGAACACAAGACATTCCCCCCCCAGGTCGAAAAACACTGGAGGCAGTAATGGACAAGTACGACAGTGTTTTAAGAACTGCGTATTGTTATCAGACTTCCCACCCATGGGCCCTGCCCAGAGTCCATGGGGCACAAGTACCGGTAGGAAAAATAACCTCCGATATAATGCGTACGTTAGCTGTGACTTTTACGCATTACCGTAACTCGCCACAGTCGCTTTAAGGGACCCTCTTCAAGCTGAAGAGCCCAGTTCTCGTCACCATCGGTACTGTTCACCTTCCCCCAGGGCCCAATCGACCCCAAGTCCAGAAGACTACATCAGCCCTGCTCTAGTGCAATTGGTTTCCCAATCCACACCATCTCAAACTTCCCGATCACCTAACTAACACCTGATCGAGGATGCCTATAGGCTCGCGCCAGACATATGAGAATGCCACCTCACGGTAGACACCTCCTAAACCCTAAAAGTGCGTAATATGCACAACAACCTTTCCCCCCCCAGATATTGAAAACTGCACTAAATTTGTTTTGTTTTGTTTGAAATCAAGTATCATCCTAAATATCAGTTTTGAGCAAATATATAATAGTTTATAACGTAAGACAAATGTTCACAGTCATTCAGTTCCAACTTTGGCTCACAATTTTCAGCACCAGTAAAGTCAATTCCTAAAATCAATTCCTATTTCCCAGACCCCCCCCAGATCCAGTGAAAATTCCGCTCAAATACACAGTCAATTGTCAAAGCAAACGAAGGAAATTCAATTATATTCTGTCACTAGAAAGCAGTATGGTAATGTATTAACGGATGAACGTGTGCATTGGTGGGATCATCCGAGCCCGGATAGCCGCTGTTGCAAACACGAGGATCCACACTTTATTACTGCAACAGCCGTGAATGGACCGGTTAGCTCCAAGACCTGCTGTGAAACTGACAGACTGCAAAATGACTAGCCGCCTTTTTCTCCGTAGTTGGGACAGCCACTCAAGCCTTGCTGGATGACACGTAAGGAAATCTTGGGAGACTAAGCAGCAGGCCACGTGGCGCGCGTACTTGACCGCGAGAGCGCATGAGATGTCAGCGTATTCAGAAGGAGGGTTTGTGATAAGGACATGCAGCCCATGCTGTCGTAGCAGAAACTCGTAGGTGGAGGGTTGCAGTGGGTCAGCACAGTAGTCTGCAGGGACGTTGACACCGATGCCAGAGTTGGTGAGAACGTGGAGGGATCGAGGGTAAGGGTAAAGCTGACTGTTCTGCAGAAGCCCGGTGGCTTGCCCATTATCCTTGAACAGCAAAAGAATGCTGGGGGACAGGGATAGGTCAAGGCAGTCCAGCAGGGTGTTGCAGTCGCTGTCTTCAATGGTGAGAGGTGAAGGAGGGTAGAGTTGATACGACCATCCTCCCGGCATCCTGTTGCCCAAGTAGACCGCAGCCTCATCGCGCTCTCGCCAAACTCCAGGCATAGCGATCCGGACCACCTCACCGCTTCCAGCACCGCCCGAGGCGGTCCCGGCAAGCTCAACCGCATTGCTTCCGGCACCGCCTGAGGCGGTCCCGGCAAGACAATCCGCTTCCTCTTCCCCGTCTTCAGCGTGTCCTTCTTCTTCCACCGTCAACAGGGCCACCGCCATTGGCGGCTCCCATCACCCTTCCTGCCTTCTTTTGCTTAGCAGGCCGCAGCTGGTAACCTGTCACGGCGGCCACTGGTTCCTCCAGTTCCGCCGCAACATCACGTCGTGCAGCACCAGTAGCGTCAGCTCCAGCAGTCCTGCATTGCTCACAAATCCAGTAACAGCAGGGGCAGTAGTAAGCCGTGGTACCAAACAGTACTTGTGAGTGCCTCGACCACAGCTACCACACAGAATCATTTTCTTAGCATTATCAGGCAACAGACATCTCTGGCAAGGGAAATCTGGTGCTGGCTTTTGCCATCTTTTTAATGGGGGTAAGAGTCCCTCTATGGCAGGTGACATGGTGAGCATTTAATAGCGATCTCAGCCACAGTCACCCCATTGCGACCAACCAGGACAATGACTCCACTTGGTCGTATATCAAACACTCGAAGCACGTAAGGTCTTGCAGTGGAGTGCAGCCGGTTCTCATCCCGCACATACACAAACTGCCCCTCAGTATACTTAGCTATTGATGGAAGGTAACCACCACTACGAAGCCTTGCGTAACGCAGGGTATCTCGCTGTTGAGCCACCAGAAGATTCTGGCCGACCATCACGCAGTTCTTGGCTAGCAAATCAGAACGGAACAGTACAAGTTCAGCAGCAGCATCCACATCCAAGTAATCCACTGCCTGATCTCCATTCAACCTTTCCATGATAGCGGGAGGGATGACTGGTTCACAGGAAAACAGCAGCTGGTAGGGACTCATCAAGGTGCTGGCATGCTTGTGTCTCGGTACCCGAGTGCTATCCATGGCACATAAATGTCCCATGTTCTGCACAGTCACATAAGCGTTTCATGATCAGGAGACTCAGATGCATACTTGAGCATTCTGCGCGGTATGACAGTAGCTCATGCAACAATTGGTATGCAAGCCTTGACAGACCTCATGGCCCTAGGTTTGGCAGCGAGGGCCTGAGCTGAATATAAAAGATCACGGTGGCTTTAGCAATCAGTGGCGCGAAGCCAGCGCCGATTGCTAGGATGATCTTCCTTCCCCCCCCAGCTCAGAGCACAAAGCAACGAAGCTGAAGATGAGAAAGGAGCTAGCTATGGCAGCACAGATCTTAACCAAACCAGTAAATGACAGCAAAGCATGAATCGTCCGAAAATAAAATTTCCTGACAATGCATGATAGAAACACCAGGGGGGCGGGTGGGCACGGAATGACCCTGATAAACCCCAGGTGGCGTGCTATGCTGTTGGTACCAACATTATCAAGAGAGACAGAATTTCTCAATCAGGCAGCTGAACCCAAGAATGAAACAAGAATCTCACAGATTCAGTAGATGTTTAGCACTGAAGCATGCTGTAAAGAATTAAATAACAGTCAGAGAATACTTTTGCATGACAAATGTTCATATTTAATTCTCAGCGAGGTCAACAAACTGCAAATGCTCAAACTGTGCGAGTTCCAGCTGGTGAACGGAAGTCACATGGAGATAACGCATATTCTGCACAGCATACCATGAGTGCAACCCATGCAACTTGCTTCAACCAGATGCTGCTCAGGGATGATAAGCCAAACTGGACACCTGCTGGCAGAAGGAGCAAAGCATGTATTGTCAGGCAGCGAACCCATGCGATCAAACAGAAGCAACGAGAATCATATAGCAGTTTTGACGGCTGAATTTAAATGTTACACAAAAGCAGACGCTGGTTTGGGGGCTGTGACGCTACCAGTTATCTGGCCTGTGCAAGCAAGGGAAAGCTAAACAAGGCAAAGCACAACCATGGCCTGGTTTTCAAAAAGGCCAGGCCACTTCTGAATGCTGATTAAGGTGATCGATTTTTTTTTAATAGGTGACATGTACTGCTGTGAAGGTAGCAGATGCATGCGGCTCAGGTTTTCTTCATGAAGTAAACTTGAAACACATTAACATAGTTTCCCATTTAAAATCTGATTCACAGATCTGCAGTTCAAACTCTGACTCAAGATCTGCAGGTCAGGATCTGATCCAAAATTAGCAGGTCAGGTTTTGGAATTCATGACATGAACATGTTGATCTGGATTTTCAAGATCTGCATTTAAGTGACTACAATTTTTAGAGTTGCAGTTTATAACATGCAATTTTAAAGTCTGCAGCATTAGCTCTGCATGTTTTAAGATCTGCATTTCTAGATCTGCAGACTGTACATCTGCTGTTAAGAGATTCTTTTTAAGAGTTGCAGTTTGACTACTTCAAGATCTGTAACCCTAGATCTACAGGTTGTATATCTGCAGGTGACGAGCTGCAAGCAGTCGATCTGCGTGTTTTAGGATCTACAGTTTCAGGATCTGCTGATTGCACAAATGCAGCAAAAGTGATATCAAGCTGAAACTGAAATCCCACTACTTGCGCTGTAAGAAATGCTGCAACATCTGGAATTGTGCACAATGGCAGTACAAGGCATGCAATCACGATATTTAAATCAAGGGATGCCGGACAAAGGCTTGGCCGTCGTGACGGGTTGAGTCAGTTAGGCCAACTGTTCGGGTACATAGCCCCATCAGGTAAAGGGATGATAGGGACATGCACGCAGCCAAGGCAAGAGAAGACAAACAGAAATGCTGCTCTCTAGGCTATGTTACCAGGCAGATGACGACTAGTAGATGTCCCTCCAGCGTCGCCCTTACGAGCGGCGCCAGCACAAACACCCTCTTTGAAGTCATGGTCTTCATGTACATCAGTGACGACGCTAGCGGCAGCTCCAGCGGCAGCGCTGATGGTGGCGCTGGCCGCTTTTAGAAGCTGTTCCCACCGTAGGCAACTGAAGCATTCGCGGCTCCGGCAGCGGCAGCTTTGGCCCTTGGGCCTTTCCACACGTGGCTGTCCAGATCCTGGTTTAAGTCCTCGTGGCCGGCTGCCCGGCGATTGGCTTTCCGCTGATTCCTCAGCTGTTTGCGTGCCTTGCGCTGCTCCCGCTCCTCTTCGCTGAGCGGTGGCTTGGGCGCCCTCACTAGAGGAGGTGCCTCGTCACCACCGGACGTCCGGGCCCCATGCCTGCCCTGAGGCATATGCACTGGCCCTTCAGTCAGGCTCCTTCGGCCGGCCGGGTTTTCACCTCTGCCGTCGTTGGAGCCTTAGGCGCCGCCAGTTGCCTTACGCCTAATTAAAGACGCGGCTTGACGTCGCCCATCTTGCATCCTGCCCGCAACCGCTTGTCTTCTCATGATTGGATGATTGGCGGCGGCTCTCTTGCTGCCGCATGATGGCTGTGGTGGTGGCTCAGAGTGACGAAGTCCTTGAGGCCATCCATGGCATTTCCGCCAGCTTCAGCGGGAACCGCCTGTCATATGCAGCAGTTCAACACAAATTAAGCCACTATGCGGCTGAACTCATGACAGCCCATCTTCCCCCCCCAACCTGAGGCAAAACCAGGGGTCGAAGGTTGAGAAGGGGCTGTCTAAAATTCTGGTATAGAAAGCCATGGGAATAAAAAAAATAAAATCCAATGAAGGCGCCTTATAGGCGAAGGCCAGCTGGCAGCTATGTGTTGCATGTGTGTACTGGCAGATGTGTACTGCAGAAATGTACATCAGACATATACAACAGATATGCACTACAGAAATGTACTGGCTAGCTTAAACAGCAGATGTGTGTTGCATGAACACCATGCACGAGGTACAGCTGTTGTACTGCATGTATAACATGTGTACCATACGGTATGAATATCAATAGTGGCCACGTACAACATGCAAGTCCTGGCAGGCATGTACAGCAGTGCACCGCATGCTTTGTACTGGCAGATGTGTACAACACAGCAATCAGTTGATGCACGATCTGATAGATGCATTCATCAAGCTCAAGTCGGAATCACAAAATTAAATTGCAATGAACCATTTTGTCCATTCAGGATTGGACCGAGTCCAAGGCGAAGCGTCCCTCAGGACAGCGAGGACCGAACCCACATACCTTGAGGTGATTACAAGGCTTCCATCAAAACAAGTAGAGAACTTTTACCGGAGGTTACGTTACTCTGGTCTGTCTTGGTCAGGCTGACATGCCCGTCACGCTGACCCAGGCACCTTGGGTCGGGGCACACAATGGGAAAAGCTGCTTGCAATGGTCAGTCAGCATGGGCAAGGCAGTTACGTTAACGCGGCCGGGACCCGGGATTCCCTTTAAAACCCATCTGGGAACCCCTTTTTTTTTAGCAAACTCATCCCACAAATTCCCCAGTACTGCAGCCATAGCTTACAGCTGGTGGATACCGGGGACTCCCAGTCAGTGGTAATTTGACATGAAGCATCCTTGGGCCTCATGCTCAGGAGACTTGTCAGGGTCACCCGGTTCATTCCATCTATCAGGGTACATGTACAGCTGTGCACCGTGTACTTCCTCACGGCTGGCACCTTGGTACTCTGTGGCATTGGCTGAGAGACCTGGACCTCTGTAGGCATCATCATCTTTGTGCTCATAGTCCTCACCTCGTTCCTGTTGTTGGAACTTGACACCACTCTGCTCCTCTTCTACTGCACATGCAGCATAGTGGTTGTCCAGATTGAACTGCGCCTCTGCCTCTGGCTTGTAATCAGGCCCCAGAGACACATAAGGCACAGCTCTTTGCAATTCACCCAATTGCCCTACCTCTGGCCGCGGAAGCGAGGAAGGCAGTCAACTGGTCACACTTGTCCAAGTAGTGATCACCGTGGCAGATCTGACAATTCTTAACTGCCAGTGGTTTGCTGGATGGGTAACCCGATCCTGTGGGTCGCTGCACATTGCTGTACTCGCCCCCTCCTCTGCCGGCCTGGTAGGGCCTGGCTGATCCTGCGGCCGGGCCACGTTGCGGGTGCATTGTGCTAGGGTAACCCTCTGCACTTGCCCTCACCTCAGTGGCGTGGCTCCGGGGTGTCGCATTCTGACCCCTTCTACCAGCATCTTTGCTTCCTTCTGCGGCCAGGTCCTCATACCTGACACCCTTCCTGACCTGTGTTCTGACACGGTACTCATAGGCATTCTGCATGGCCTCGATGATCACACTAGCCTGGACGCTGAAGTTGTCATCTTCAACACCCAAAGCCTGAAGCTCCCTCTCACACACCTCCTGGAGGTATACTGGGACCCCTCGCATGATCACGTCAATGATGGACGTTCTCTCAATGGTCCCATTGTAGGCAATCTTGTTAGATCCCTGGAACGCTGAGTAAACCGAGAGACATCTGATGCCAAACTGCCTTGGGTTCTCACTGACCAGCACTGTCCTATCAAGCTGGTTCTGCTTACCCATGATGCAGCCCTGGGTCCAGATGGCCATTTCGGCTGATGTTGCAACATTGAGGTAGCGCTTGGCCACCATTAACATAGCTTCAATGAAGCTGTAAGGCTCATCCTGTAATGGATAAGGCTCATACTCCCTTACTCCGGCTTCCTCAACCCCCATCAGGATCATCTTGTTCCTCCTCATATTCCCCATGATGGTCTGAGTGCCATCCTGCAGGAAGTCATTTCTGGTACTGCCGTCCCTTCCCTCTATGGCTCTCACCATGGGCGGCATTGCACTGGGGCACAGATATTCCAGCTCAGCAAAGTGCTTCTTGAGAAAAGCGACCCCTGCTGGCAGAATTGTGCTCATGATGATACTCACCTGGGCAGACACAGCATCGTGCAACATGTGCACGTTATTCCCCCAGAACAACCTGAGTGACCGTTCCCAAATTCGGTGGGAGATGATGCTCTCAGTCGCTGAGAATTCAACAACTTTGGAGGAGTCAATCAACGTCTTCCCGTCCAACCGGACATCTGTGAGCCAATTTACTTGACCCGGCGTAGCAGTCTCGGAATCAGGACCCCCACCAAGATCTCCTCCTACAGGAGGACCCCTGCCAGTAGCTGCTGATCCGTGAAGGACACCATGTCTTGACACCCAGCGGTGGGCTGGAGGCTGACCCCTACCTGGAGGTGTTCCACCACCAGGCGGTTGATTGCTTCCTCCTGGCCTCTGGCTATCGCCAGTAATAGTTCCACCACCGTGGAACTCACCCCGATCCTGCTGTCCATAGCGCATGTTCTGGTTCATACCCTGGCCTTGACCCTGATACTGAGATTGCCTCTGACCTTGGCCAGACTCTCTCACCGTGTGTTGAAACGAGGTATGCACTCCTCCTCCTGAGGACGCAGCATGAAACCCATTCCATCCGGGATCCTGAGGTACATGTTGAGCAGGCCTGAACCTACTCTGATCCTCTTGGAACGGCTCTTGCTGCCTACGTTCCTGGAACGCTACAGCGGCCGCACCTCTGGTAGCTGCCCTCCTTGGCAGCGGCTCAGTGATCATCGCAACGTTTCGTGCTGCCTCCTCACCTTGCTGCCGGCGATCATGTTCCTGGAGTAGTCTATGGGCAAGAGCCTCCCTATCACGGGCTGCTCTCACCTTGAAGCTCTCCTGCACAGAACCCTCCATACCTTGAACAGGGGTAGCGTTCCAGTTCGAGTGCTCTGTGCCCACTGCAGTATGGAATAACTGTGATGCAGCAGGTCCCATGGAACGATTACCTTGTGCTTGGGGGTCTCCGGCGGTAACCGTGTCCTCACCAGTGCTTCCCCCAGACCCATCACCTTCCAGTTCTTCTGATACAGACGCCAGGCCTTGCATGCGAAGCATAGTGTCCTCGTACCGTCCAGCCAGTGGGTAGACATGTGCGTTGTTGTGCATGGGTCCAGCCGACCTTGACGGGACTTGGGGCGGTGGCGGAGGCGTTACACCCATTGTCAGCGACGCTGGGGAACGCGGAGGCGGAGGCGGAGGCCCTGACACGGTGTGTTTTGCGCCGTCAGGCTCTATCCTTCCATGTGCACCCTGGACAGGTGCAGCAGTGGGAGGAGGAGCAGGGGCGACAGCAGCAACAGGCACGGACATTGGTGCATGCTGAGCCATAGGCTCGTGCACCGCGAAAGGCATTGAGGCATGCGCAACGGGAGCCCACCCCCCTGCAACGGGAGCCCACCCCCTGCAACGGGAGCCCACCCCCGACCCTGAGTGAGAACCACCCTCAATGGCAGTTCCGAAACTCTGTTCCGCTAGCCTAGTGGCTTGCTTAGAAGGAGTCCCAGTGTTCGCGTACTTGGACCTCTCCTTGCTTAGGTACTGAAAGACAGGGTTATCAAATGGCATTTCCCATTCCTTTAACGTCAACTTGTCAATGAAAGTCCTGTCCACCTTTGCAGGTGACGCTATGAGTGCATCATTGATAGCTTCGTTACGTTCGTCTTGCAACACCTGTCCTTTAATACACGCGTCATCATATTCCTTCAGACTGCATGTCTCTGATATGCTTTCCATCGCTGCATTTGCGCGATCCACTGCTTCCTGCCTGAGCTTAAGCTTGTCCATGCATGCCTTGCTGGCTGGTCCAGCCATGTCGTACATCTGCTGCCACAAAGGCTTGCTTTGCACAGGCAAAACCGGAGGGCCAGATGATGTCCCTGCTACAGCGGCTTCAGCAGCAGCAGCTGCTGTAGCAGACCTAGTTCTCGGGTAAACAGTATTCTTCGGAATCTCCTTCACGATTTGGGGTGCTGGTTCGTCCATTTGGCCGCCCCTTTTCACCTTTTTATCGGTTTTGGAACGATCGATTTCCGCTAGAGTCGACTAGAGGTGCGACTAAACGGACTTTTTCTTTCTTAAACAAGTACTAATAAACTCTTACAGAGCTTATAGTAAGAGCTTCTCGATCCACTGCTGTAACTCAGTGAAATCAGCTCGATAACAGGTGATAGCTCTTGCTACTTCACCTGGACTTCTTCGATACTGTTGACAAGATCTCGTAAAGCCTCGACTCCTGAGGTACTTCTAGACTTCTTGGGACGATCTTGGGCGATTGTGGCCGTTGATCTGTTGTGGTGAGTCGCTTGCTTGGCGACTTCTGGTGACTGAAGATATCTCTGATGAATCAGATGATCGACTTGGAGCCAAAGGAAAGGCTGTAGATTGGAGATGTGATGGTGGGTTGGTGGTAATATCCAGCTGTAAGGCTGGAGATATGCCTTGTTAAGAGGCAGGAATAACTCTAATTGCTGCAGATAGTCGACTGTTGGCCTAAATGCTCTGCCAGCTTCGTATCAGGAGACTTGTTGATGCTTATAGGGTCGCTGTTGGCCTAGCTGCTCTGCCAGTTTCCCCTTCGTAAGACTTGGATTGACGATTAACTTGCAGATCGATAATCAGGAACAATAGCTGGAAACGTTAAGAGTCTATTGAAGGCCGTGAGATCAAGGTAAGAAAGAAAAAGTAAAGGACCCAGTTCGGGATCCCCTAAGACGGCAAACACACTTGTTCAGGTTCACACATAACTTCCAACCGAAAAAGCAGTTGGCGCAGTCAAACGCACGGTGCAGTCATACGTCGTGACAGCACCTCGAAGGAATCCCGGGGCACTTCAACAGTAGCAACAATAGCAGCAATATCAGCTGCACTCGGCGACACCTCCAAGGAATCCCGGGGCACTTCAACAGCAGCAATCTATCAACAGCAGCGATATCAGCTGCACTCGGCAGCACCTCCAAGGAATCCCGGAGCACTTCCATTGCAGCAACAGCACGATACGGCATGATATGGCACAATACGGCTGGGGTTCAGCCGGATTGTACTACCAAATTGCCACGATACGGCACGATACGGCACTGAAAGAAAGAAAGAGAAAAACTACGCCCTATTAGGGCGTGGATGGTAAGAGGCGATTCACACCGGCCAACTGAAAGTCACTTTCGCACGAACTGAACCCCTGCCACTTCACGATCCCAACCCCGACGTTTGGACGGCCGATTCACACCAGATAAATTTCCAAAGGCGACGAAAGTCGAATAGTGTTTCTTTCAACATGGCTCGTCCGCTTGATTGCCTGCTGCCATTGATGTTTCTTACCCTTATGAATCTACATCGAACAACGGTGATGGCTGTCATAGCCTGGGCAGTAATTTCTGAAGTGCTTGACATCACAGATGTGCCAGGCAGGGTAGCATGGGCTTTCAAGCTTCAAGCTGCCTCTTCTCATTCGAGTTTGCCTTTTGGACTTAAGCCGAAGGCGTTTTATTTTCAGGGGGCGAAGAACCCATACAATTGGCTGCACGAGATAGCAAGCGGCGGACGGGACGAAGGAACAGAGAAGCAATTAAAGGTGCCCGTCGGAAATGGCCAGCACGAACTGAAAGTTGCGAAAGTGATTGACACATCAGCGTCTCCGAGAAATCATGGGGCTTGTCGCATTCAGAAGCAACAGAATCAGGCGCACTCGGCAGCGCCTTCAAGGAATCCTAAGATCTTCGACATCAAGTAGCAGCAGCAACATCAGCCGCACTTGGCAACTAACAACCCCAAAAAATCCTGGGGTTCTTCAACTGCAACAACAGCAACCACATTCAGCAGCAACTCCAAGGAATCCCGGGGCCGGATCTTCAACAGGAGCAACAACTACATCAGCCGCACTCAGCAGCACCTCGCTCCAGGACTTCCGGGGGCTCTTTAACAACAGCAGCTACAACAGCAACAGCCACACTCGGCAGGACGTCTAAGGAATTTGGGATCTTCAACAGCAGCAGCAAGTACATCAGCCGCACTCGGCAACACCTCCATGGAATCCCGAGGCTCTTCAACATCAACATCAACAACATCAGCCGCACTCGGCAGCACCTCGAAGGAATCCCGGGGCACTTCAACAGTAGCAACAATAGCAGCAATATCAGCTGCACTCGGCGACACCTCCAAGGAATCCCGGGACACTTCAACAGCAGCAATCTATCAACAGCAGCGATATCAGCTGCACTCGGCAGCACCTCCAAGGAATCCCGGAGCACTTCCATTGCAACAACAGCACGATACGGCATGATATGGCACAATACGGCTGGGGTTCAGCCGGATTGTACTACCAAATTGCCACGATACGGCACGATACGGCACTGAAAGAAAGAAAGAGAAAAACTACGACCTATTAGGGCGTGGATGGTAAGAGGCGATTCACACCGGCCAACTGAAAGTCACTTTCGCACGAACTGAACCCCTGCCACTTCGCGATCCCAACCCCGACGTTTGGACGGCCGATTCACACCAGATAAATTTCCAAAGGCGACGAAAGTCGAATAGTGTTTCTTTCAACATGGCTCGTCCGCTTGATTGCCTGCTGCCATTGATGTTTCTTACCCTTATGAATCTACATCGAACAACGGTGATGGCTGTCATAGCCTGGGCAGTAATTTCTGAAGTGCTTGACATCACAGATGTGCCAGGCAGGGTAGCATGGGCTTTCAAGCTTCAAGCTGCCTCTTCTCATTCGAGTTTGCCTTTTTGGACTTAAGCCGAAGGCGTTTTATTTTCAGGGGGCGAAGAACCCATACAAATGGCTGCACGAGATAGCAGGTGGCGGACGGGACGAAGGAACAGAGAAGCAATTAAAGGTGCCCGTCGGAAATGGCCAGCACGAACTGAAAGTTGCGAAAGTGATTGACGCGAACTGAAAGTGGGGTCTAGACCCCACTTTCAGTTCGTGCGCGAAAGGTGCCCAACCCCCGGGGTTGGCCGACCTGAACTGAACTGAAATTCGCGCGAAAGGTGACGAAAGTGGCGAAAGTGCCCCGGTGTGAATCGCCTCTAAGGAAACAACGCAGCTTGGGGCCGTAGCCACATCCATGCCGTTACCATGAGGCAAAAGGAAACAAGCAACTTCCTCACAGTGGTTTTGTCTTATGGGTGTGCTTCATGTTGGCCTAGTGACAGGCTTTGTGGCGGAAAAAATATTCGAGTATGCGTCTGGTTTGCAATATGTTGTGCAAGCGTTTTTTCGAATGGACATGCATTTTCTGGGCGCATATCTTAACATGGAACGCAGTGATCCCTACAGACATCATGGCTTCAATTGTTTGCTTATTATAAATAGTGCCCGATGTGCCGATCAAGATTTGAATAATGTTTATGTTGTTTCGTTGGTGCCCGTTTAAGATCAGTAGCTCAACGAGGTCGGTGTGCTGGTTTAAGCAAGCTTGGTCCCCATGCTCGGTGTCACTGCAATACTTAAATTCTCCAATGTGGACAACAACGTCCTTCTTTTGTCATGTCGTTTGCATCATCAGCATGTCAGGCTGCATTTTCGTTTTCATTTGGACCGCTCCAAGTGATGGTGCCTCAGCGTGGGGGATAAAGTACAAGGGACTTTATTCATCAGCATGGCTGGTGCTCCTGCTCTCTCACACATCTCGGCCGTCCCCAGGTCTACCATGACGATGTCCCCTCCCATGCTGCCTTTCCAAACAGCCCTCAGCAAAATCCTGTGCCATGGTGGCGCTCCATGTTCATCTTTGCATTTCGAGGTGCCTGCATGCGCCTGTGATATGCTGCACTGTCATGCTCTCCACACAAGGGGCATTTGCCCGTGGTACTTATGCCCCACCTGAAAGCCACCTTGTTATTCCAAAGACATTTTTCACGAGCGCCCTCATTCCCTACCCTAGGGTCCCCATCGCATTTCCCGCGCTTTGCCCTGCCCCACCCCTGACCAAACTTCGGCTGTCTTCTCATGCCATAACGAACTCCCTCGCATTACCTTGTCCCTTATTCTAACCCTAGTAGAGGGGCAATAGGCCAGCAACAGAGCTCAGTGGTTGGGTGAAGGGAAGCAACCGAAAGTAACGGACGGACGGATGCAGCACGTTCCCCAAACCATACGGATTCGCCAACCATTTACCGTATCATATCGCACCATTTAACAAAACCGTACCTTCATGTTAAAACACCGTGTCGGCCATTTCTTTCCTGTCCGGCCATATTGGCCGTACCGTATCCGTATCCGTACTGTACCGTTTGACCGTACCGTATTTCCGTACCAGGTAACCCTGCTGTAGATCGCTTCAAATATTGACGAATGAAATACCGGATCAGCCAGGCCCAAATCTCTGGCCATGCCCTTGTATTCCCTCCAGCCCCATGGATTTGACACCTATCCTACCTGTTCCTTTTATTTTCTCCCAACGGACCAGTTGGGCGCCCACGCACGCGGCCAAGCCTTTTTGAGCAGGGCCCAGAGGTGTTATGTCATTGATATTGACCTACAGAACAGGGAAAGAGAAGGAAAACAGTACCCAATGATGCGCAATACGGTACGGTATGGCAGCTAAGAACATCTATGATGTTGGTACCGTTAGTCCGTTACGTACAACACACATGGAGACAACAGGTCTTCGTGTACAGCTACGTTCTGAAGGGTGCACCGGTTCAAAAATGAAAAATAAATGAGCTCATTGAATCAAATGGTATGCCCGGTCAACCATATAATAGTTGGTGCCACAACAGCATCGGGCAGAGCAGAGGTGTGAGGCCTGTACCAGCAGCCGCACCAAAAGCAAGCCTGCCCTCTTGGACCACGACATCGGCCTCATATTCCGCTGTTTCACGCACCATGTGATTTGCTTTACGACCAACGAGCTAACCTGCAAGGAAAATATCTTGCTTGTGAATCTTACTCAAGCACATAGAATGAAGGTATACTTGATGAGCGACGTTCACGTATATTATCCTCAGCAGGAGGATCAGCAGCCCATCCGGAACGTAACGCCTCGGGGCGTTTGCATGTCCTGGGGAAACACAGTGCTGACCGAGGTCACCGGTCCCGGCGCCCCAACCGGCAGCAAATGCATAGTGTAGATTTGCTTTGCCTTCCCTTACAATTAACCTTGTTTGGGGTTGAGGGATTCACGGAAATGCTAATTATTGACTACCGTAGAACCGGTTTGACTCCGAGCACCCTGATTCGGAATAATTATATCAAATTCGTCGCGCAGCAAAAAAATACCATACTCCGCGCACGCGCAGCTGATTTTTTTTTAAATAGCTGTTTGTTATATCGCGCAGCCGGTCCGAAACAATTAATTAAACACCGCGCAGCACTTTTAGTGACTGTCGCTTACTCAACTCCGCACAGCACTTATAGCCACTACGTTCAGTCAACTCAATAGAGAAACGCGTTTCCTACAGGTAAGCACAGTATGCTATCAGCAGAACTCCTGGTATTCATCCTCCTCCTCCCCCTCCTCCTCCTCCTCCCCCTCCTCCTCCTCCTCCTCCTCTACCTCCTGCTCCTCCTCCTGCTCCTGCTCCTCCTCCTGCTTCTGCTCTTCCTCCTGATCCTGCTCAAACTCATCCTGTAACTGCTCATCCTGATCCTGCTCCTGATCCTGTTGTACGGTACTGATCCTCCTGATCCTCTTCCTGGGTACTACCTCCTCCTCCTCATCCTCCTCCTCCTCCTCCACCTCTACCAGCTTCGCCTTCTTAGCCTTCTTGAGCTCGGCTTTAACTTGCTTGGCCGTCTTCCTCTTCTCCTTCTTGCCCGGTCCCCGGGTTCTCTTGATTCCAGTAGCCACTGACAGAGCCTTGGGCGCCTTTGGAGCCTTGGGCGCCTAAGGGTTTGGGGGCATATGCAGGATTCATGGTTGAGGGTTGAGGGTTTAGCAGGCCAGCAGCAGAGTAGGGTTGAGGTTTGAGCAGGCCACAAGCAGTAGCAAACCAGGGTTAAGGGTATAAACCTATACAATCACAAGACAGGACATTACCGGTAAATGGCAAGACAGGCCATGTATCAAATGACATGGCAGTACGACACAGCTTGACTGACCTTCCTCGCATTCCTTTTCTTGCCCTCGGTAGCCTCCATCAGCTTTGCCTCACTGAGCTGCTCGAGGAAACCCTTTGCCATGTCCCGTGCCATCTCCAGCGCTGTGCCTTCACCAGCGTCGCCTTCACCATGCAAAGTTGATGTCAAGCCTACCCCTACCCATACCCCTACCCCTACCTATTAGGCCCACTGCCATAAAATAGCCATGCAAGCTACCAGTAGTGTTCTGCGGTACTACTTTATCAGACTTGACAAGGATCACTGAATGGTTGTCGAGTCAAACAGTTGCGCGCATCCTCGTTTTGTTTATGATATTTGGTGCCGGAAAAACAACTCCGCGCACCCCCCAAAATAGTTGTTCTGGTCCTTGACTGACCGGCCGCGCACACTGTTTGCGATTATTTAATCTATCGCGCATACACTCCGCGCACCTCTGACATAATTAATTTATAGCAGAGTCAAATCCGTTCTACGGTATCAACGCCAGATTTTAGTCTGTACAAAATAAGAGTTGGTCGAAAGTTTGCAGCAGGGACAGCATGAAAAGAAATCATATTTTCATACCTGAGGGAAGGCAAGTCAAATCTACGGTAGTGTGACATGGCAAGAACTGAGATTTCAGATTTGTGCAGGGTTGGTTCAAGTAGGGTTTAATGGACAGTAGCTCATGGCACACTGAGCATCAGCATACAAGCCAGCCACAGACGACAGCAGCAACATGATGCGTGGTGTTGAATACGCATTAAAAAAAACATTCCTGAACCCGCAGCAGCCATTTTGAGCAAATTATTTTCTTTCCTGAGCGCGCAGCTCTTAAGATCTTATTAATAAAGGTCCACGCAGCTACAAACTGGCCAACTTTGCGCAAGGCCAATACCGCCAACTACAGGCCTCCGTCATGTGTCTTCCGGCAGAAGAAGAGGCCAACTGCTCTGAACTGAACAGCCCTGCTAGATAGTGCTGCTAGATAGTCGACAGTCGCATTATGCCAACTTTTTTATATTTGGTACCGGAAATTAGTCCGCGCACCCCCTCAAATAGTTTTCTTGGCCTGTGACTACCAAGTTTGCGCAACATGAATTATTGAATTGTTTTTTCCGTGCATAGTGTTCGCACTCCCAAAAATAATTTATGAAACGCGGAGTGAAACCGGTTCCACGGTACTCTGGTTTGATAGCATTGTTGTCTTTGAGTGGGTAAATGCAAACCGATACCGGTAGTCAAAAAACAGTTTTTTCAAGCCGAAGGCGCCATCAATAATTTCATGAGAATCCCTGAAACCTCTTTAATGGAGACTAACGCTATGCCAGCGAGATAAGGCGGAGCTACTGCAGGGGCAGGTGGGAACACATACAGCATGATCATAACATACCGGCACCAGTGTGGGAATGTGTGGCAATCTCTTGCTGGTGCGGCTCCTGGCGTGCGCTCGCTGTAGGCTGAAACCAGGCTCAGGAGGCGGCTGCAGACGTGTGTTGCTTGGCGGGGTCCATGGGGTCCCTCGGCCGGTCGTAACGAGCTGCGCCTGATCGTAGGCCGCGGCCACTAGCGCCAGCTCCTCTGTGACGTGCAGTGACTGTAGATCAGCTGCTGCCTGACACAGTTTGGAAAAAAAATCTTCCTCGCTCCAGCTCTTCCAAGGTACCCAGCAGTTCACTGCACCAGTTGCGCCTTCCGGTGCTCTGTCAGACTGCGAGCTGCATGTCGGCCACCAAGGCTGCCGCCATGCAAGGGCTGTCTGGCTGTCATACCGCTGCTACCGCTGCGTTGTTGAGGCGAAGCTCATGCTGCAGCTAATCTCCCTGTATCGGCTGGATCTACTCATGGTCCATCAGCTGGTGATGGATGCAGGCAACCTCGCAGCCTGGCAAAGGTGCTGAAGCAGGCTAGATTGCATCATGCATCCTGCTCCTGATCATGTGTGGCTAGACCATGTACTGCCCATGGCAAGATGCTACTTTTCCTGCAACCAACAGGCCCTGAGGGACATGCCCAACAGGAATTTTAGGGTTTCTGGTCCAGGAGGTTTAGGGCTCAAATTAAGAATCATTGATCGGAAGCAACGTGCCACATCATCCGTAAGGCGTGAACCTCGATGATGGCATCTCTCAGCATGAACTCGAGGCTGCACCCTGGGACACATCGATCGGTCGAGGTCACCGGACGTACCCATTTCAGATGTCTGACACCAGTGACTTTGCCGAGCTTAAAACGTCCGTCGCTTGTCCTACACGCCTCGGCAACTGGAGCAATAAATGGTGAGACCCATCTAAGTTATTCGCTAGTCCACCCCGCACCTACCCTTGACCTCGACCCCCTTCCGTGCAGATGGCTGGAAAGAAAAAGCTCTCCTGGGGACTCTGTTCGGAGGCTGGTATGCATCCAACATCGTCTTCAACTTGTACGGTGAATCTCGATCGAATCGATCAGCGGTTTAACGGTGAAACGACAACGCTTCTCCTGTGGCACCCCGCAGATTCAACAAGCAAGCTCTGTCCGCTTTCCCTCATCCCCTCACGCTGACAACACTCCAGGTGAGCCGTGGCACTGGGAGGGTCGGCGTGGAGCTTTCTTTACCATGTCCATTCAGGCAGCCAAGTCACATGCGCAAAGCTCCACTGCTCCTTAGCCTCATGGCCTCATGGGTCGTACTAGGCAAAGGGATCAGGATGGGCCTTTCATCCCCACTTGCTGTTACGAGCACTCATACTCATCATTTTGGTCACAGCCTGGATTGGAATGAGGTTACTGCTACCCATGATACCGGTCCCGACACAAGGGGCGGGGGACCAGCGCCCTCAGGCTGCTTCATTTCGACATTCCTATTCCTCCTAATAAACCCCAAGCTAGATGTTCATTGCATGAGCAGTGTCCAACCCGCCCTGCGGGGTTATGCACTTCCTCTTACTTCCGTACCTCGCAAGCCGTAACAGGAGGGGGCGTGGGGGCCTGGTGGACTGAAGCAAATGCCTTCATATGCCTGAGCCCATGTTGCCCCTTCTGATCCACTCTGCACACAATCCCTTTGTTGCGCTTCCTGCCCTGTTCAATTTGTAACTCATCATGCCTTGCCTCTCCTCCCAGTTTGGAATCGGGTCCATCCTCGCTTTGGGCATGTGGGCCACGGGGCTGGTCCAGCGGCCCAAATTAACACCGGAAGTGGTGAGTCGTGAATGTGGCGTTCATTTGGGTGGCCCAAATGTCATAATTTGGGAACTGGCAAACGGAGGATCTGGCAGGGGGGAGTACAGGGTTGGTGCAGGTGGGGGGGATCATGCAGCCCAGTAGTGGTGGATATGAAGCTCATCAGGCAGCCCAGAGGAAGAGAAGAAAACTACGTCCCCCTAGGGACGTGCGGGTTCAGGGAACAGCGCAGCTTGGGGCCTCAAAGCAGCCCAAATGTCTCCGCGGTGACAAGAGTTGCGGCGTTGGTGCCGCCTCACCCCTCACTGCACCGACATTTGCCGTTGTTGTGCATAGAAGTTCTTGCTCATCGGTATGTTCCATGCCCCAGCCCATAGATTTACCACTGACTGTCGGAATATTTAGCGGCACTGCCTGCAGCCGTTGTTGAATTTGTTGCTGCGCTGATGAGGCCGTCTCTGTGACTGCTGGGCACCCTTCGCTTCGGTCTGTGTCTTGTTTTTGTTCGCACCATGCACCACCTTTGGCCAGCCGCAGGGCCGCCCCCACTGGGCGGGTGGGGGCCAAACACGGACTGGCTTGTGGCCGGTGGCCCAAGCAGCAGGACTAGCTGGTGCATGTCCCTAGAACTGCAGGCCATGATGTAACTATATTGTGGCTGGACCTCCCTTCAATAAAACAATGTCAGCCTAGAAAACCCCTCAGCCTCCGGCATATGGGGCGTAAGCTCCGTAACCAGGGCACAGCCACGAGATGCACCCTAACCCTGAAGGCCTGAAGCCACGCCTGTCACTACCCCGCTCCCGCACCCACTCTGCACCTCTCAAGTCGTCCCCATCCTGCCCTTGGCCCTGCCCCATACTCTGGGCAATGTGCTGACCAATGTCTCCCGCACCCGCCCTGCACCTCCCAGGTCCTCCCCATCCTGCCCCTGGCCCTTGTCCACACTCTGGGTCATGTGCTGACCAATGTCTCCCACACCCACCCTGCACCTCCCAGGTCCTCCCCATCCTTCCCCTGGCCCTTGTTCACACCCTGGGCAACGTGCTGACCAACGTCTCCCTGGGCGCGGTGGCCGTCAGCTTCACTCACACCATTAAGGCCATGGAGCCCTTCTTCTCCGTGGTGCTGTCCACGTTGTTCCTCGGGGATGTGCCCTCCATACCAGTGGTCTTGACGTTGCTGCCGATTGTGGGCGGAGTGGTGGTGGCTTCAGTGTCCGAGGTGTGTCCTGGTGTACAAGGGGAGAGGTGTGTCCTGGTGTAAAAGGGTGAGGTGTGGGGACCGGGACCTAGTGCATACACTCCCTGATAGGAGTGGTGGGGGCGTGAGTGTCCCAGGTGTGTCCTGGTGTACAAGGGGAGAGGTGTGGGGGGAAGGTGTATGAGGGGATAGGTGTGGGGATGTAAGGAAGTTACCCGTTCTGCTGTAGCACTGAGTGGTCTATGATGCAACTCAGATTTAGCTGGGCCTTTCACTCCTAAGCGTGGCCCACATAAAATGGCTGCAGGGTTGATGCCAAAGTGCTCGGGAAACCAGCGACTATGCCATCCCGCATGCCCGTGTCTCGTACTGGGAAACTAACTATTGGTCTGACAGGCCTGGCTCAACGGTCATGTGTGGAAGGCGGGACGGATTAAATCTTTCAAGCCGCGAAACAAGTAGCGAAATTTGACACCTGCCGATTTGCTCCCTGCCGAAGTCTGGAAATATAAAATCCCCCCTCCACCGGCCTGGTTCAACTGGTCGGCCAGCTGTCTCCCTGCCCACCTGACTCCCCCTTTCCCTGCCACCCTTAACTGGCCTAGCTAAACTGTACAGGTAGCTGTCTCCCTGCCCACCTGACTCCTCCATTCCCTGCCACCCTCAACCGGCCTCACTATACTGTCCAGCCGGCTGTTTTCTTGCCCGCCTGACTCCCCTTCATCATTCCCTATCAACCAATATTTCCGGACTGACGGGCCCGTGAAGCTGTTTATCTGCCTGACTGACTGAATGCCTGACTGCCTGACTAAAAGACCTCTTCTGATGCCTTCCTGACAGGCCTCGTTCAACTGGCTGGGCTTCACGACAGCTATGGGATCCAACCTCACGTTCCAGAGCAGGAATGTTTTGAGCAAGAAGCTGATGCTCAAGAAGGTGTGTATGCAGTGTGTATGAGTGTGTGAACCAGACTAATTTAGGGTTTAGGGTTTGAACCTAACCCTTGACCCCAAACCCTTTGAGCAAGAAGCTGATGCTCAAGAAGGTGTGGATGCAGTGTGTATGAGTGTGTGCACTAGACCTTAACCTTGGGCAGGCTTTAAGGCAGCCACCACTGGGCCGATGGGGGTCGAACCTTGACCGTTCGAGGGTCACTGCAATGCTGATGTCAGCGCACACCATTATGTACTCAAAATACTTTATGATAGGAATAAAGAGGTGGAAAAGAACGCGTAGTAGTAAGCTTTCTATTCCTGCGCATCAGGTCACTACCTCTGGCAGGCCATGAGGCAGCCACCACTGAGCCGATGGGGTTCAAACCATGACCATTTGAGGGTCACTGCGATGCTGATGTCAGCATGCAGCCGTGCACCATTATGTACTCGATGTCACTGCGCATCAGGTCACTACCTCTGGCAGGCCATGTGGCAGCCACCACTGAGCCGATGGGGTTCAAACCATGACCATTTGAGGGTCACTGCGATGCTGATGTCAGCGTGCAGCCGTGCAATTATGTACTCGATGTCACTGCGCATCAGGTTTCTACCTCTGGCAGGCCATAAGGCAGTCACCACTGAGCGGATGGGGGTCAAACCATGACCATTTGAGGGTCACTGCGATGCTGATGTCAGCGTGCACCATCATGAACTCAAAAAGTTTGTGATAGGAATAAAGAGGTGGAGGTTATCGCATAGTTAGTTTACAATTCCTGCGCATCAGGTAGCTATCCCCGGCAGGCCATGAGGCAGCCACCACTGGGTGGATGCGGGCCAAACCTTGACCGTTTGAGGATCGTGGAAATGCTGATGTCAGCATGCACCATTATGTTCTCAATGTCACTGCGTATCATGTAACTATCCCCGGCAGGCCATAAGGCAGCCACCACTGGGTGGATGGGGATTTAATCTTGACCGGTAGCCCCAGCAGCTGGGATCGTGGCACCAGGCCCCCGCATCTGTAGACGGCAGGCCACAATATGTTAGGATTGTAGCCGAAGCACCCTACGAAGAAAAACAGTGTACTGCTGCGTGTCTTCATACACCCATGGCGTGCCCGGATTGCCTGAGCAGGCACTGCTGAGCGCTTCTTGTCTGGCAGTTTATTGAGGGTTCAGGGTGTAGGTACCCCGAAACCTTTTTTCTGGGAGTTTCTTCGAGGGTTCAGGGTGGAGGGACCCTAAACCCTTCTTGCCTGGCAGTATATTTGAGTTTAAGATTCAAAACATGCTTGCGTTTGAAGTTTTGAAACGACTTACAAAAAAAAATGTCTCTTGCGCGCCCGCCAGGGTGACGCATGGATGTCTTGTGCAGCGCTCATGTGTACCTGTCCTGCCTTGTGCTCCTGTGTACGTACCGCTCCTGTGTATCTACCTCGTGCAGCATCCAAGAGATCCCTCTGCCTTCTGATCCTTTCTCCGTGCCCGCAGGGCGGCTTGGACAACATCTCCATATTCTCCATCATTACCATGTGCTCCTTCGTCCTCCTCCTCCCTTTTTCGTTGGGCATCGAAGGCTGGAAACTGACGCCGAGCTACCTGACCTCCATGGTGGGTTCATTTGGGTTTCGAGGTTCAGGGTTGAACCCTGAACCCTGATGCCAAGCTACGTGACGTCCATGGTGGGTTCATTTGTGTGAAGCTTCAACTCTTATGCCAAGCTACCTGCCCTCCCTGGCGGGTGGATTTGCACCATTGCTCATTTGAAGGGCATTTCAGCTACACTTCAGCTGCATCCCGGCCTGCAGCCCGGTGGACACGGTGCAGCAAACCCTGCTACTTTGGCCGCACGCGGTACTTTGGTCAAGGTTTCTTCCCGTTGATCCAGTCGTGGCTGCCCGGCAGCGCCTTGAAGAGGGTCTGCTGCGGACTGAATGAACACAACAAATAAGCACTGGCTTGCACCGGACTGCCCGACTCCGTCTCGCTGTTTACTTAGCGCTGTGCTTTACGTTTTGGTTCATTTGCTCCAGGTTGCCCGACTCAAGCCTTGATGTTGTACAGTGCTGTGCGTCGGATTTGACCTGTGCATTTGTAGCGTAGCCGAGTGTGTGACGCCTCTGTTGGCAAGGCAAGGGCGAGGCACGGCCTAGAGGGAGCATTACCTATGAAGCTCCTAGGGATGGCTGTCCCCATGGATGGGGTCTAGACGCACATAGGTATGTAGGGTATATATGGTACATATATGGAGCAATATACGGTACGCAAGTATATACGGTTTGTTGCATGTATACGCTTTCCTCCATATATACGGGCGTATACCGGTATACGCCTCTTTTAGTATAGATAAAGTACACGATTCTTCGGTATCTGTTTTTCAACGCGTTCGGTCGCCCTTCCTGAGCCTTTGCGAGTGAGGGACAGCAAGCAGTCGATCGTCACATCGGTGGCGATGCACACGGTGCCATTGCCACCCCTACGGCGTTACTACAAGAGTATCAAAGTCTAACCTCGCCGCCCATGTCGTCCAGAATTTGATTTTTTTTCGCTCGCTGTCAAGCTAGGGCACGTCCTGGAGATTTTGGTTGTCTGAGAGTTCTTCTCCTCCTCCTCCTCCTCCTCCTCCTCTTCCGCCTGCAACCAGGCCAACCGGGCGAATGCTAGATCAGCCATGGCCGACACATTGGCTAGTGCCTGTTCCCGGATGCAGTCGGGCCCCAATGCAGCGACGAACTCTGCCACACCAGCTTTGTCTATATTATTGCAAGGGGCAGCAGGTATTGGTCAGGTCTGCAGTGCTCTTACCCAGGGTTGTACCGCTGTCTCTTCGCATCCAATGAGCACTCCTACCAGCCAACAGTGTAGCACTCCTACCAGTCCACAGTGTAGCACTGCTACCAACGCTCCTACAGCCCATATGTAGGAGCCGGTTCGTAGCACTGCTACATATCATGAGATATGTAGGACATGTGTAGCAAGCAATCGCACTGCTACTAGCATTGCTACATTCTGTAGGAATTCCTGCATATCCTCCTACAGAATGGGTCCCCATGCCAAATTAAAGCTGTAGGCGACGTGTAGCACTACTGTAGTACTCCTACCAGGGGGGTCACAATTCACTGTGGCGAGTCAAACACGCATCGTCCAGCGTGTCTGTGACTGGTCAGTCGGGGAACCAGCATTGGTACGCGCCCATCGTCGACCATGTCGTCCAAATATCTGAAAACACTACAGCACATGTAGAATGGCCGCATAGCGCGCACGGAAGTTACACTTCCAGGTCTGCTGGTAAATAACTCGGATGAGGAGGTGGCGCTCATGCACCAGGACTGGGTCACTTGCTAGAATCCGTATGGCCGCATGGTTCAAGCTGGATCCTCTGGGAAAGATATGTTCCCAATGTTATTTTCCACTGGGCATGGTCAAAGGTGTGCATCGTGTATCATATTGTGACCACTGCTCTTCAGAGCGCTGATCCTAGGGCTGGGTCGGTATTTTCATCACCAGTGGGGCCCCTCGTCCCCCGTGCACTTCCCTCCTCGGAGTTTTGCTGAGAAGATTTTGAAATTTAAATTCAAGATGAATGCAAAATATTGGTTTGTTTTTTTTTCTTCCAGTTTTGTTGCTTGTAATTTAAACTCTCGTCTCCTGAGGTCTCCCTTACCTTGCAACTCCGGATTTTTCTTGGACATCTTTCGTGACACTCGCAAATTGTGGGGTATAGATAATGTTGAAAATATGCCGCCCCTCTGTTTCACATTTCACATTAGCATTATCTGACTCACGGTCATGAACGTATTTACTGCCCTCCCTCCAGAATTAACTGACTACCGGTCGTGAACGCGTTTACCTGCCCTCCCTCGTCAGAACGTGGCTGACCCGTCGCTGGGTTCAAAAAACAATTATCTGACTGCCAGTTATCAGCGCAATCCTCTGTCCTCCCTCCACAGGACATGGCTGACCTGTCGCTGCTTTTTAAAATATAATGATCTGCCTGTCAGTGATGAATGCTTGTGTCTGTCCCCCCTACTCAGGGCGTGGCTGACCCGTCGCTGGTCATCCAGCACGCATGCATCGCTGGGCTGTGCTTCCACACGTACCAGCAGGTTTCGTACATGATCCTGCAGCGAGTCTCCCCAGTCACGCACTCCATTGGCAACAGTAAGAAGACCATGTCTTGTACCCATCTCTTTTCCCATGTCTTGTACCCATTTCTCCTGCCCATCTCTTTTGCCCATGTCTTGTACCCTTATCTCCTGCCCATCTCTTTTGCCCATGTCTTGTACCCATTTCTCCTGCCCATCTCTTTTGCCCATGTCTTGTACCCGTTTCTCCTGCCCATCGACGTTCCTCATCTCCTCTGCTTTGCAAGAAGAGGGTATAAGCATTGTCGGTCAGCGTGTCAGGCGTTGGGGAAAGTGGTGGCACATTGTGCCCAATTTTTATTTTAGTGCACAATGTGCCACCTTTGGGAGACTGCTGGGCAGCCGCGACTGGGCTGATGGAGGCTAAGCCATGGCCCGCCTACGACCGGTGGCCCAAGCCCTGCTGCTCCAAGCCCATTCATTGGCCGGATTCTAGCCGTGTACCTGAAGCACCTACATAAATAAATTAAGAGTGTCATCAACACCACTTTCGATCCTCTCCTTGCAGGTGTGAAGCGGGTCGCGGTCATTGTCGCTGCTGTCTTTTTCTTTTCGAACCCGATGAGCTTCCAGAACGCAGTTGGCACGTCCATAGCGCTGGCTGGCGTGTTTGCCTACAGCCAGGTAAGCTGAAATATCTATGCTAGCGAGATTCAGCTACACTTCAGCTTCTTATGGACGTGCGGCCTAGGGGCCTGGTGCAGAAAACCCTGCTGCTCAGGCCACTGACTGAAGACTTTTAAGGTTTATTTTGTCCTAAGTGTCCTAGCGTAGGCCACCCGGCGGCCACCTAAAGCTGGTCCGTTGCACATTGGAATAAACACTGATGAGCTCTGCTGTAACACACTTTTATTCAAATGGGCCAGGGTCGAATGAAGCCTTAAATATGTCAAATGATTGTGTGCAGGTCAAGCGCATGCAACGTATAGCTAAGGAGATGGAGTGCATTGCTCTGGGGGACGAAGATTCGCCATGTGTCCTGCCAGAGGCCACGGTGGAAGACAACTAGAGCGTCTTTGGGTTCATGGGGTTGTGTGGTGTGGCCTGATTTGTTTACTCTCTTTAATTTTTGTTATGTCTCAAAGGCTATCTGAGGGAAACCATCTCAGCGCCATCTCGGGTAGGTACGGTATATCTATGTGCAAGACCACTGATGAAAGCCTGCACTCCCAACTCCATGCATGAGGAGGTGACAGGCTGACAGATGCTCGCAGTTCAAGCTATTATCTATGTTTCAGGTTGGAATGTGTGTGAAGTGCTCCCTGAGGCCTGAGTGTACAGTATGGGTGTTAGGCTTCCGTTGGAGAATCACTGGGATCACCCCCACTTGTTCGTTCACTCAGCGATTCGTTTTTTGAATTTTCGTCGCGTACGTGTTCCGCGTTGGTTCCGCCTGGAGCGTGTCACGTATATGTATTTTCTTTATCTCCAAAATGTTTACAGCCAAATGATCTTCACGATTTGAAGCATTTCCTTTAATTTTTGACCGGATGTCACATCCGACACCTTGCCCTATATCTGCCGGTATGATCGTGGTAATGTTGTTATTAATCCCTGTCACTGTGGCTATCTTCTGTCAAAGAATGCTGAAATCATGCTATTACAGCGAAGCGGATGGTTTTTCAAGGCAGCTGCGCTCTATTTCGCCCGACTCCGGCAACATTCAAACGCCTCAGGAAGCAAAACCTCAGATCATGGACTCTGGCTGTAAAAATCAGAGTCCAAATGAGGAGCGAGTCAGGTCAGCCGTCTGCCTACCGACCTCACTGCCCTCCAGCATTTCCATCTCCAAATCCCAGCTGCAACTGACTCCTGGAATGGTTCAACCAATCGAACAGCATATAAGGCAGCGAGTCAGCATGATCGTCTCAGGACTTCGAGGCTGCGCCATGAAGCCAGCAGAGCCTACTTCACAGTCTGGAGGGGTCATTTCGCCTGCTGTCTGTGACACAAAGCAGCAGCCTGCATGCGACAGGTCAGCATGGACTAAGCATCCTGAAATTTTGCAGCTGCACCAGAGCTTTGGGTGCCCAGAAACCTCTGCATTTTCGAATCCGCACCCAGTGCTGCCAGGCTATAAAGCATGGACATCCACTGCTGTTTCTTGGCTTGCTTGGATCAGTGGCTTTCAATGCAGTCATTCCCAGCAAGACCTGCCAGGCATTGCGCACCCATGCCCCAGCGTCCCCACTGCTTATCCTGTGACCCCAGCAGTCCGCAAGGGGCTGGCAACGGCTCCCGTCTTCCGCCCCAATGGCTTTTTGAGTCTGACAATGGTTGGCCAGATCTTGAGCAGGGCCACCCTCCGCCCCCTCCACTTCTTGAGCTGCCCGGGCGTTGGAGGGCTGAACCGCTCCCCTGCGCGGAGTGGATGCTGCCCCTGCCTCGCATCATCAGAAGGCGATCCCAAGGAGCTGACAGGATCCGACGGCGGTGGGTCTGGATTCGGATCCTGTACGCCAAAGTATCCAGATCCCCTGCTGAACATGGCCAGCGACGGCAGCTGTGACAATGTGAAGAGGGTTCTTTTGTATTAGATACCCGTCGCGACAATAGAAGTTACATGCCGTATGCTTCAACTGGAAGACAGGAGAAAGGTTTTTTATTCATGAGGAGCTGCATGAATGTTGAGAAATACCGAATGCATACACCAGTAGTTCAAAGGCATGATCAATTTGTACACTTACTGCGGCGCCCACGCGGCCTGAGCCCTCCTGTGCATGGCCCAGAGGTTTCATGTCATTGACACTTTCCGCTGTCCCTACGAGCCGGCATTCCTGGAAAGAATTCTCATGTCTGGTTCCTGCAAAGGATCATATTTTTAATCCATGGTTTCTGCTGTGGTATTATTCCTAGTGGTCGTATCTGTATTCTTGGTCCCTAACTATGATGGCATCAGGGGATAGGACTGGGACTGGGGGTAGAGAGGATTGATATTTCAGGGTTTTGATTTAGATGATACCCCTTGGCAGGGCCCCAGCCTTTCGACTTCAATGGCACCAGTTGGACAGATTCAAACACCAGTAATTGCTTTATTGGTGTGCCATGTTTTTGCAAACCGAGCAGCATTTCTGCAAATGTGTGCCTCATGTCTACCAGAAACAGAAAATAACTCAATTCGCCTAGCAATGTTACAAAGCATGTGCAGCACAAACTTGACCTGCTGTCCTGCCATATGGCCCCCATTCTGAAATTAAGCCAAGGTTCAGGGGCAGGCTACCATAGTATTGCTGTACACTTCTATGGTTCTCCTTCTTTCCTCTTTCCCTCTTCCCTTAAGTTCCTTGTATTTTCTCCCAACGGGACACTTTAGCGCCTGCGCGGCCGAGCCTATTTGAGCAGGGCCCAGAGGTGTAATGTCATTAACTCATATGGTTCTGCCATGCAGTCAAACTAGCCTGTTACCTTCAGGCCTCGCCTGGCGTGGTGATTCCCCACATACATCCAAACACAGCCCCATCCTAACGCTTCATGTTAGTTATTGAAGGCATAATCACACCCAAATTCAGATGTATATTTTAAAACCCTAAAACGCAGCAGGCTCGGGATCTGTGAAGGCCCCAGATTCAGGCACAAGGTCAGAGCCATGCAATCAAGCTCAGAGTGAGAACTTGCAATCGAAGGTACACTTCCCTCTGAAGGGACGCGCCCAGGACTAGCACTGTTAGCAGGCTGCTTTGAGCGCTAACAGGTTGAGAAGAAGCATGAGCAAGGCTGCACCCTTGCAAGCTTGAGTTTGGGCACACATGAGGCTCAACTGTCAGCTGTTTGCGAAAGGGTGCCTGTTATACTTTCACCAGTATGCCAACGCCACCAGCTTTTTCCACTTGTTCCACGCTATAACGCTGGTGACATCCATACTCAGAGGTTCAGGGATCGAACCCGCCACACGATCTTCTCTCTCCCCCCGACTAGAGCGCCGGGTTCCATGTTCCTGCTCCCTCACACAGGAGGATGGCATGGCTGCACCATGGCCCAGGCTGTGCATTGTAAGTGCAATTGAGCCTAGTCATTCCCTACCAGCCCCACGTGGCCAAGCGTTCAGCAGGGCCCAGCGGGTATGCACTGTTCTAAACTTGTTCCACGCTTCACTAGAAAGGGTATGCACCGTTATAAACTTGTTGTACGCATGACTCACAAGGGGCTAGAGAATCTCCTGACTTCCTTTCCTTTTTGGGGTGGGCTTTTGGTCTTTTCCCTTCCCTCCCGACCAGAGGGTTGGGTGCCCACGCGGCCGAGCGTTTTCAGCATGGCCCAGAGGTGCAATGTCATAGCCTTTTTAAGCTGTCCCCAGAGGAGTAACCTCCTTAACCGGTAAGTTTAATTTCGATGTTAGGCCGTCCTGCCACAGACAGCATTGAAGCAGCCTCTACTCAGTCACTCATGGCAGTGGGTGCCAAGCCCGTGCCGGTTTTTTCTTGTCGCTTTAGTATTACAATTTGTTCCTGCCAAATACTTCAGGCCAGTACACGCGTCCCTAGTCCAGCAGCAGATTTAAGCCGATGGTTCGAATGTCATCGCCTGGGCCTCATCTCTCAGGGCTTGGAACAGCACGCTGCACATGGAGGTGGGGCAAGGAGGACGCTTGTAAAAGTAGCACTTAGCCGAGGCTTTGGTCACACACTCCAGGGGGGATATAATGCAGATATTATGCATGGAAGGGTAGATAAGGCTTGTGTTGTAGGGCCCCACCGTTGCGAGAGGGATTAGGGAGAGAAAAGGCTTGTCGTGCACTAACAAACCTAACCTGAACCAGGATCACCATGCACATGTCTCACCCAGCAGCAAGCACTGGACCAAGTCGACGAATATATACATTCAATTTTCAATATTTGTGTAGGGAGGCAAGGTCCACACGGGGTAGTGTGGTGGGGGGATGAAAACAGGTACTTTCTTGTAGAGCTTTGAAGGGCAAACAAAAAGCCAACCTATAACAATTAAGTGGGTATAACATTTTCGGGGGCCCAGGGTAGCAGGAGGTCAAGGAGTGGGATAGGATGGAGTCTCGTCAATTTGTAGGCATAAGATGAGAGCCACAGCACTACCTTCCATGGGTCAAATACAGCTGATTGTCATCATGAAATATGGCCTGCATTAACCCCCAATCCCTCTGGCAGCATGGCGAGTAGGATCAGGTGCCGCAAATGCAACCATGGCGGTTGTGGAACCTTTTCAGCCACAAGACTTCAAGAAAAGCTGAATGGCAGTATGACACCGCTACGAGCAACTGAAGCTAAAATGTTGAACAGCACCATGAGAAGCACCTGAATTACCTAATGAAAAGACCCGCAACCAACCTGTCATTATGAAATGCGACAGAAATATCCAGGCTTGGTGGAAATAAGAGGCTGGGGGTGGCAGAGAGGCCAGGAGGTGGCTTCTATTTCTGGGCACATACCGCACCCAGCTTCCTCCTCTGACGTAAAAATGTACTTGTTTTTTATTAGCTTCGCTAATGATCGGTAGCCACCGTGCAAGATCATGAACATTAGGTAAGAGCCCACCTCGATAGGTATCGCTCTCCGAAGCTGGGTAGGATGACTACAATCAGCTTGCCCTTGTTCTCAGGGCGTTTGGCCAGCTCCACGCCAGCCAGCGTGACCGCCCCAGAGGAGATGCCCACCAGGAGCCCCTCCTCCGTGGCCAGTCGTCGGGCCATGGTGATCGAGTCGTCGCTGGTGATCTGAGGAAGTGAGAGACAATACGAAAGCTCAATTCTTCACAATGAATGTGGTACTGGCATTGAAAGACTCAACCAGGGTAATCATGAGCCAAGTCTTACAACAGAAAGAATTCAAGAATGCCAAAAGAGGGGCCAACATACATGCGTTGAAAGTCAATGAGATAGGTTCAAAAGGGACAAGGATAGGAAGCAGTGCACAGCAAGTGCTGCAAAATAGTAACAAACACAACAAGCAGGGCACAATGCTGCGATAATGCTCATGTTAAAGGTCCCTTTGCAAACAATACACCCTGAGGCATGGATGAAGGTAGCCACCCGCTCGGCCGTAGCATTAGGTGAGCTACCACGAAGTTAGTAAAAAACACTGCTGAATCAGTCACCGCGAGCCTCGAGTAATGAGCCAGGCGGCCGGATTAGGTACCATGAACCTTTTGGCGCACCAAGCCTACCGGTGCACTACTAGCGTTTTGTGCGAGAGGAGGACATGGCACCGAATGATAGCAGCCAAGCGCTACCAAGGCACTGGGCTCAATCACGCACATCATACACTCACGGCACACAGGCCCAGCCCGCATCGCAAACCCGCAGCTAGCAGGCAAGACGTGGCTGGGCTGTCATCCCCCCCCACACAGTGTGAACCCTCGTTTGCCTTCCTGACCTTGATGACCTCATCAATCAGCTTCATGTCCAGGACGCCAGGGACGAATCCGGCTCCGATACCCTGGATCTTGTGGGGCCCAGGCTTGCCCCCGGATAGCACTGGTGACTCACTGGGCTCAACAGCAACAATCTGGGAGGACAAAAAGAAAAAACGGCCTTCAGTTTCACAGGCATTCAGACAGGCAAGCTGCAGGCACGAATTGCCTGCATCTCATGAGGCACTGGCTTGCCACCAGATGGCACTGGTGACTCACTAGGCTCAACAGCCACAATCTGAGGGGAGATAAAAGAAAACCAGACTGTTGGTATCTCGTGCATTCAGACAAGCAGGCACCCATGCCCGATATCTCAGGAGGACCCTGCTAGCAACAAGGTAGTACTGGCTACTCGCTAATCTCAACGGCCATAATCTGCAAGGAGACCACAGCAGATCCATCAACAGGTAGTGGCATTCCGCTACTTGATGAGCAGCTCAATGTGAACTATGACATTAACAGATAGGTAAATCGCCAGGCCCTGGGGGTAACCAAACTACTCGAGACTGGTGAGGCTCAGTGTCTTCACTGAGGATAGAGAAGCTTCTAGAGCAGAACCATCGAGGAGGCACAGCAACCAGTGCCCCTTTTCCCATGGCTCGGCAGCATTTCAGCTACCTTTCAGCTACTACCTGGCCTCCAGCCAGAGGCCTTGCGCACGGCTGGCCATACAGCTTGGGCCAACGCCCAAACGCCCCTCGAGATTTCGTCCCAATGGGGTGCATGTCAGCCACGAAGCGGCCAGCTCAAGGCGGCGTATGGACGACACAAATACAGTGGAGGCCAGAATGCAACCCACCTGGATTTTAGGGTTCTTCTCCTTGAGGAACTTTCCAACGCCTGTGATGGTGCCGCCAGTGCCAACTCCGCTGACAAAGATATCCACCTTTCCGTCCGTTGCCTCCCAGATCTCAGGTCCAGTGGAGCGATAGTGGACCTAGGGTTCAGAGTTGCGTGTTTAGGATCAAGGGTTAGCTTCCCAGATCTCAGGTCTGATAGAGCGACACTGGACCTAAGGTTTAGGGTTACGTGATTAGGGTCAAAAATTTCGCCTCCGAGATCTGAATTCCAGTGGAGCGAAAGGGGACCAACATAAAATGTTGCTTATGCTAACGCTATAAAACTTCAGAAAACTCGACTGAATGAAGTACACACTGACCACGCATGACTTTGTCCAGCAAATCCGAACCGAGGGGTTCCGGCAAATCCATAGGTACAGATCCTAATGGTCTTGCCATGCAGAAAACAGCCATTCATCAAAGCATGAGCTTTCGCAACCAAAAAGGAGTGCTATGTGCAACAGGCAATTTATATATTAATGCTTGCATGGCCAGCATCCGGGGTTCAAAACATTGTGACATGAGCCATGCAATTAGCAGCCAGCCATCAAGAGCTGAAACTGTGAGGTGTCCGCGGCAGCGAGCTGCTACTCACTGCTGGGTCGCCTGGGTTCTCACAACAGGGTTGGCAACTGGCTCGGGGGCAGCAACTTGCAGGGTTGGCGGCTCACAACAGGGCTGACACGGGACTCATGGGCAAAGTGCTCAGTACTCACAGCAGGTTAGGCCGGGTACCGCTACTCACTGCAGGTTTGGCTGGGTACCGCTACTCACAGCCAGTTTTTTTTCTCCGTGACTCTTCGTAGCTACATATCAGCTACAACCCAGTTCCCCGCCAGAGGCCCCGGGTGTGGGAAGCCATGCTGCTTGGGCCGCCGGCCGTAGGCCGATCCAGATTTGGTCCTTATGGGGCCTCTGACAGCCATGGGGCGGCCTGCTGATGGTGGCCTTGTAGCTGAAAAAAGAAGCACTGCTCACAGCACAGCAGGGAGCTCACAGAGTCACAACAGGGCTGGCAGGGTGCTCACAGCTGGGTTGGCTGGGTTCTGAAACTGCTGGAGCATGTAGGAGTCCGGCAGGCTCTGGACCAGTGCCTCAGCCTTGGCCACAGCTCCCTTCATACCCGTTGCGGGATCCGTGAGAACCAACTCGGCACCAAAGGCCCTGTGGGAGGGGAGGAAAACAATGCAGGTTTGCTCAACAACGGGGGAGGTGAAGCAACCAGTGTTGGGCGATCACGCCGTAAAAGGGACTTGGGCGTAAGAAATACGGTGCATTTACACCGTAAACCGTAAACCACCGTAAAACATAAAACTCTTGCGGTTTTCCGAACCGTAAGCGTGGAGCCCCTCCTGTGTGAGCATTAGGCTTACTATCCACTCAGCAGCCACAGTGCCACACACCATGGCCAATAAGGTGACAAAGAAAAAAGCGGAATGTGTCAAGCCTGATTCAACAGCGATTTCGAGGCATCACTCTGCAAAAGGAGGCATCAGATGACCCGAAATCCGGCCGGGGCCCGGCTCACTCAGCCCTTGGCTTGGCTGAGGACTGTAATTTTACAACTTAAAATTTTCTTATTCACCTTGTGAAATCTTATTAGTTTTTAAAATCAAATAAATTCTTAAAATATTCCTTGTAAAACAAGCTTTCAAAGTCGTATGCATGTAATTTTGCGGTTATACACCTGCAATTTACGGTTTACGGTTGTATACCTCTGAGATGACTGTCATTCACTGTATCCAAAACCAACAAAATTATGCCGTCAGTGAAATCTGGCCTGTGATTTACACCATAAAAGAAACCGTAATTACACCGCAACCATAAATCGCCCAACACTGGAAGCAACTCCCTTACTTTTTTTCTTTTTTTTCATTATCATCTTTTACTTCCCCACCCCTTTTTCAGCTTACATGAGCAGGATAAGTCTCTCGAGGGACAAGCAATCAGGCATGGTCAGGATGAGCTTGGGTGGTTCACGCCCCCATTCACCTGGCCTATGTCCTTCGATGCCCAGCCCCTTCCTCCCCGCCTCTGCCCCCACCCGAGCAGGACAAGTCTCTCTTGGGACATGGAGGTAGGCATGATCAGGATGAGCTATTATCCTTCACGCCTCCATTCACCTGGCCTATGCTCTTGAATACCCAGCACCTTCCCCCTTGCCTCTGCCCCCACCCGAGCAGGACAGGTCTCTCTTGGGACATGGAGGTAGGCATGGTCAGGATGAGCTAGTATCCTTCACGCCCCCATTTACACGGCCTATGCTCGTGAATTCGCAGCACCCTCCCCCTTGCCTCTGCCCCCACCCGAGCAGGATGAGTCCCTTCAGGGACAGAGAGTCAGGCATGATCAGGATGAGCTCGTATCCTTCACGCCTCCATGCACATGGCCTGTGCTCTTGAATTCACAGCACCCTCCCCCTTACTTCTGCCCCCAACCGAGCACAACAGGTATCTTTTGGGACATGGAGGTAGGCATGGTCAGGAGGACCTTGTTTCCATCATGCAACATTCACCTGGCCTCTGTCCTAGGATGCCCAGCACCCTCCCACCCTGCGTCTACCTCACCTAAGCAGGACACGCCTCTCCAGGGACATGGAGGCTGGCATGGTGAGGATGAGCTTGTATCCCTTAGCTGCGGCGATGAAGGCCAGACCAATGCCAGTGTTGCCGGAGGTGGGCTCGATAAGGGTGGTCTGAAACAATGAGAAGAGACAACTTGCTGTCGCAGCGTTTATGCAACCACCTAAAAGGCTTTTTCTTAATGCTGATACGAAGGTCAATATACCTTAAATCACGCTCAGGAGGTTTTGTACCCCGTCTTTCACCTCCCATCTGTCCTCACCTTGCCAGCCTTGATCTTGCCTGCTTTCTCAGCATCATCGATCATGGCGTAACCAATTCTGCAAAATTTGTGTTCGGCAAAATATGCTCAGCCATCCGCAGGCCCAGATTCAGGGGGTCCAGGCTGTATGAACAGGCGGCTGAGGACGTGAGGCCAGACGCCATGCATGGCATGAGCTGCCAATCCTTACATGCATCAAATTACCTGTCCTTCACGCTGCAGCAGGGCTCCATAATCTCTAGCTTTGCAGCGATTCTGGCCCCTACGAGTGCAAATTATCCAAAATAGGTACCGGTGCGGTGTTGCCGATCGACTGAAACTGATTTGAGGATTCCCCACCTGCTCCTTCAGTGACCTTGTTTAAGTAACACATTGGCGTCCTTCCTGCATAGCAATTCAGGAGTAAAAGAGAAATGTGAGTTTTCATGTGAGGACGTGGACAACATGAATCAGGTTTCGATGACGCGTTCTATATTCTCTGCTCGTGGGAGAGAAGACTTCTCTTCCTGTTCTGCTTCCTACCAATCAGCTCGGTGACATCTTGTGCAATATTCATTTTCACCCCAGCCGTTATTACAGCTTTGCAGACGAGGGGAGATCGAGTCTGAAATTCGGGCAGAGAAGCAGGTGATCAGATCGTCGATCAAGATTGCCGGTTTGGTAGCAGCATCCAGGTTCGTACAAGCCGGACATGTTTATTGATTCGGAATACCTTGCGCGAAGACACAGACACTTTCTGTTGAGAGCGGAAAGCATTGAGGGACTGCATTTTGAAGCGAATTGAGCGGGTCTTGTTTGGACAAAGAAGGAGGACGATGATCAACTAGGATCGCTGGAAATGCCTCGAATGCGTCGTGTGGATGTGTGCGTGTGTGAGCATGTCTCGATATGCACGCGTATTGCTCCGAAAGCGTATCGGTCATATGCACAAGCATCACCCCCCATCACCCCGTGTCACATGCCGGTGTACGGCATTTAAAATCCCGTATTCCTCAAGCCACGCTCAGGCGTTTTCTTTCTTTCTTTCACAAACTGCTACCTGGGGGCTGTTAACAACCGAATACATGGCAGGCTTCCATACTTCCATAACGAAACATCAATCAGGTGACAGGTTCACGGGTTACGCTGGGTCACAGGATGCTTGAGCTGTGGACAAGCTGCATGCATGTAGCCTACGGGGCTATGACAACCAAACTTAAAATAATGTTATTCTGATGACCAGGCCACTGACAGTAATGAGGATGGTCACTCAAACTCGCTGGCCATCCCTTTGCGGTAAAGGCATGGGTCTGTCAGGTATTCAGTGGCCACTAAGCTGCCCATCATGGTCGTGAATGGAAGCCCCACATGGCCCTCAGCGCCAGAGGCAGCCTGACCCATCCGCCCATGTCCTGCCCCTGCATTCACCTGACCTCACCCCCTTATTTATATATTTAGGGCCTTCTCTGTCCTCGGGATGATTTAATCTGCCCTGTTGCAACACACAAGTCAATGGCGTCAATGACATGTGGGCTCCAGTGATTATTTTGAGGTTTTGGAGGAATCTTCATTTTACCATGACTCCATTCTGGGGATTTTCTAAAAGCTAACTTGTACCATGAATCCGAGGCGAAGCCTCGGTGGGGGGGGGCGGGGGGGCGACTGGGCTCTGCTAGAAAAAGACATTGGCCGCGTGGGTGCCCAACTGTTTGGTTGAGGTCAGTTGAGGTCAAATAAAATGGATCAGGAGAGACAAGTAATCAGAGGTGCTGCTGCGCAGCACAAAAAACGGCAGAGCAGTCAGGTATGTGACTTTTCAGAGGGCAGGCGCAGCCAGATGTGGACGGGGTCTCCTAGACCCCATGCAAACCCCCTCGCCATGGTGCAGGATTTCAAAATATTTGTCACAACTCTATCGCTGGCTCAGTGCGTGTTTTTAATGATGCGTATCGAATTGCGCATAGAGAAACGAAGCCACAGCTGTCGGCCTGTCGCGTGACATCAGGGGACAGCGTGACGACACCCTACGTCATCCGCTGTGAGACAATGAGATCCAGCCTTGGTAGCTGAGTTTCTCATTTCTGCACCTCGGTCTTTGAGGTCTGACAGGAATAACCTTCATAAATACAGCCGGTTGATTTGCGCTGTAGCGCATAAAGTTTCCGTGACGTTCCAGAAACATCAGGCGGACGGACTGACAGACTGACGGACGGACGGAGGGAAAGGGGTGGAAACTGGGGGCATCGCCCCCGCGACCTTCGGCCGCCCGGGGGGGCTCTGCCGAAAAAAAGGGATCAAAGTTTACAGGCAGACAATTGGCTGGAAATAAGAACAGTGAGAGGAAAATCCCCAGCCTCTAAAACGTCTACGCCTCATCGATATCTACCATTTCTTCCACAAACGCTAGGGCATCCCACTCTTAGACTCGTGGAAGTTTGTGGAACCGTCTGGAGGGCCTGCCTAATTGCCCATCCCTGCTCCATTTTCCTGGACGTTAGGGACTTAGGGCATTGGCAGCAAGCATGTAGCACGTCATGCACATGCTCGCCATCTCCCATCCTACCCTAGCCCAGCAACATCGCTGACAGCAGTGCGCCGCACATCGTGAACACTCCGCGTGCATGGCATTGCAGTCCAGTGAAGACAGCCCCTCGCTTAATGCTGGCTGCGTCACCCTCAAGATTTGATATCGTTATCTTCAAGGACAGTCCTCATACCGTAAGTACATCTGTACCTCAGTACATAATGTACTGCCTCCCACATCAGTTGCAGTAGGAATGCCTCAATAACAGAGCTACAGTCTGGAGGTAGAGAAAGGAAAATTTCCAGCTAAGTCTGGTGAGGAGGGTATAAAAACCCATTGCAGTTGAGCTCAACCAATTCTGAGTCCCTGTCCTTTGATGCCAAAGGATTGGTCTCGGGGCATGGGCATGCCTTAGACATGGCAGGGGGGGAGAAGCCACGGAGGCCAAATCTGCAAAATATCCTGCACCCTGGTTTTGGCCTGGATCAAACCCTTGTGGCTTCCCACCCACTGAACACGGGAACAAATTAACCTAGATGACCCTTATGGGTCACCGCCAAAAAACTCTGCAGCAGGCGTCCATCAGCGCAGGCACCCCAAAGGTAGTAGTAAACCCCAGTGATAACCCCAGCTTGCAGATCCTCGACCCCTGCCTTTGACCCAACCCTCTTCAGTCTTGACATTCAGCGGTAAGGGCAGTGGTGAGGCTTGTTAAATCCGAGTGAAGCTTGGGCAGAGGGGTCACGTCACTCATCTGCGAAGAATCCGCAGGCTATTGGGGTCAGACTGTACTAAGTCTGGAGGGGTACATTCCATGACTCCTATAAATGAAGGGGAGAGTCTGCAGTGGAGGGTATGCTGCAAGAGGCGTCGTGTCCTTGACTCCAACACAAAGGCGGATGCTGAGACTGTGCAGGCCAGACGAGCTAGGTCCCGGACTCCACAACCAAGACAGCTGTGAGTCTGCAGACCAGGCTCTACCACGTTGGCGTCCAACTGTGAATTGAGGAACAAAATGGAAAAGACTCCTTCCTACCCTCCAAGAAAAGAATAGAAAACCAATTTCCCAGCTCCCCGGTACAACAGATAAAAGTCCGCGGCGCTTTTCGGGGGGCCCGCCGAACCCCTCCCCCTAAGCTGGTCCTTGCCGCAAGGGAACGGGAGGCAAACATGTCAAGGACATCACACCTCTGGGCCATGCTCAAAAGGCTCGGCCGCGAGGGCGCTCGACTGTCTGATCAGGAGGAAAAGAAGCTGTAGACTAAAGCAGCAAGAAAATTAACAGACGGAAAGAGGAGGAGAAAAAGACCATCACAAACAAGAAAGGAAGTCCAAAGAATCCCCAGCCCGAACAGATCCTAGCCCTCAACAAAGAGGAAGAAACAAACATACCGGGCAGTTGGTCAGGAAAAGGGGAAATAAAGGAAAGGGACACATGCAGCGCATCCTCCACATGTAGGACAGTGCATGCGGCTAGGAGGTTCTGGTCCTTGACTGCATGGCGAAGCTCATAGCAGAGTGTTTCCAGCCTCCTGCACGCGGCCCGAGGGACAGGTCTTAGACTTGATGACCATGAAAGCTGAGAGTGCGTAGGCTAGTGTATGCAGCTGGAGGCGGTAGGTCCTTGACTCCATCATAATCACGAAGGCTGAGAGCCCGCAGTCTAGTGCATGCTGCTAGAGGTGAAAAAATTGACATTCAAATGGACAGCATCATTCTGCTGAATTGAGGACACACCTTAGTCATGCGGGAGGAACCAGGGCAGAGAAATCTGACCTGCCTCAGATCTGATTAGTAAGGAATACAGATTTTCGAACAAGTTGGTCGGCAGGATCAACAACTATTCATCAGGCGCCTGGCTCTGATGACATGAGATTTCGCAGTCCCTCTTGAGCAGTTATTCGGTCCTCTTGAGGTGTAATCGCAGGCCTGCCGAGGCGAGGATGAACTGGAAAATGTACTGGTAGAGTGACTCCGAAGCCATCCCTGTAAAATCAAAAGCAGGCTTGCTTACAGGTGTCGGCTTGTCGCTGCTACTTGTAGCGGACAGTATTTATCAACTTGGATCTTGTCCTCTTTGTCGACAAAATGTTTGGCTCTAGCCCAGGTCGGTGATCTGCCGAGGCTCTGCGACCTACGCTGCTCCTATCTTACGCATGTCACATCAGATGGCGATGATGCGTCAAGATGCCACTTGATAATTTGACCTGGAATTGGCAAAGATAGCTGGCTTCAATAATCATCTGAAGTCTCTCCTGTAGTGCACTACTTCATGAGTTGTATGCATGTGATGAATCCATAGCACAGTCTCACTTCCCCAAGCCCGAGGATCACCCTAACGGCTGCATGCGGCTTGGGACAGGTTTTGGTGCACCGGCCTTTGGAGCCGCTGCAACTCCAGCATTTGGAGCTGCGTCTACGCCAGCATTTGGAGCAGCATCAACAACGCCAGCTTTCGGTGCCCAAGCTGCACCTGCGTTTGGAGCACCAGCGACTGGGGGCATGTTTGGTCAGGTAGACGTCCTTAGCAAATGCAAGCAATGCTTCTTGTAGCATGCTTCAGCTACAATCCAGCCACACTATTACCTTTATCCAGGGGGCCTGGTGTAGCAAGCCCTGTTGCTTGCCCTACTGGCCTTAGGCAGGTGAAGGCCTGTTCCCCATCTGCCTAGTGGAGTAGTGGGGGGCTTCCGGGCATCCTCCTGAAGGTGCTCTGGCCTGCACTAAAAGAATCTTAGGTGAAATTGCTGAATAATGTCCACCCCTGCCGTCATCCCTAGAGTGATGTAATCACGCTTTCTGCATTGCGTGCATTCAGCCGGCTGCTGCCCCTGCTGCTTTTGGAGCCAGCGCTCCTGCTCCTGCCTTCGGTGCAGCTCCAGCTGCATTGACCTTTGGAGCAAGCACCCCAGCCTTTGGCTCTACGCCAAGCTCGGCCTTCGGAGCTTTTGGGTCCACTGGAGGTTTCGGGTCCACAGGCGCCACTGCCTTCGGAGCCTCAAGCACTCCAGCCTTTGGAGCCACAACCGCTCCTGCGTTCGGAGCTGCGGCGGCAGCTCCCGCTGCTGCACCAGCATTTTCCACGGCCGCGGGCGGGTTTGGCGCGCCGAGTGCGACTCCGGCTTTCGGGGCTACCGCAGCAGCGCCAGCTTTTGGATCAGCTCCTGCCGCTGGTTTCGGGGCTGGTAGCACTGGCACATCCTTCGGCGGGACGAGCACCCCAGCATTCGGCGCCACTGCTGCTGCCCCGGCCTTCGGTGCCCCTGCTGCTACTACAACCTTCGGTGCCCCGGCAGCTGCCCCAGCCTTTGGGACAAGCACACCTGCCTTCGGCGCACCTGCTACAGCCCCTGCTTTTGGTGCCGCTGCCGCTGCCCCAGCCTTTGGTGCTCCTGCATCTGCCTCAGCCTTCGGTGCCCCGGCATCTGCCTCAGCCTTCGGTGCCCCGGCATCTGCCTCAGCCTTCGGTGCCCCTGCTTCTGCCTCAGCCTTCGGTGCCCCGGCATCTGCCTCAGCCTTCGGTGCCCCTGCCGCTGCCCCGGCCTTCGGCGCCCCTGCCGCTGCCCCGGCCTTCGGCGCCCCTGCTGCTGCGCCAGCCTTCGGTGCCCCTGCAGCGCCTGCTGGGGGATTTAGCTTCAGCTCTAGCTCAGCTTTTGGAGCACCAGCCCCTGCCGCCCCTGCCGCTGCCTCCACCGCCCCATCCTTCGGCTTCAGTGCCGCCGCCCCTGCCGCTGCTGCTGCCCCAGCTGCTGCCTCGACAGGAGGCCTGTTCGGTAAGCCCTGCATCCTGATATCACGCCACTCATAGGTTTTCTATGTTCTGCCTCGCGCCCTAGTTTGACTGCTGTTGACATCTCCTGCACGTGTTTGTGCCTTGCTGCCAGTGTCTTGTGTTTCCCTGGTACGGCCTTCCATCAGTATATGTATAATATTTTTTCGAGGCCACCATCGACAGCCAGCCCCGCGGCTGCCGGAGGCCCCATTGGGACCAAACCTGGACCGACCTACGTCCGGCGGCCGAAGCAGCATGGCTGGCCATACTTGGGGCCTCTGGCGGGGAGCCGGATAGTAGCTGATATGTAGCTGGATTGCGAAAAAACGAAACACTGTCTTACACGGACGTGCTTGCCTTTCCCCAGGCGCACCTGCAGCGGCACCTGCGTTTGGAGCATCTACTCCTTCCATTTTCGGCGCCACTACCCCACCTGCAGCCTCCCCCGCCCCGAGCATGTTCTCTGCACCCGCCGCCGCTGCTCCGGCCTCCACCCCGGCTGCAGCGCCCCCCAGCCCCTTCGGCACAGTGGCCGCCACGCCGGCCGCAGCGGCGGCACCAACGACGCTGTCGTTCGGGGGTGCCCCCGCCTCGCCTTCCATGTTTGGTACCGCTGCGGCACCTACAGGCTTCGGCTCCACCCCTGCTGCTGTGACTGCGACGACCCCCGCCGCCGCCCCGGCCGCCGTTGGTGAGACCCCGCGACCACAATTTATTTCATCGCACTCCGCCTGCACTTCAGCTACAACACCTCCTACGACTGAGGGCGCTTGGTTTAGCAAGCCCTGTTGCTTCCAGAGCCACCGGTCATATGCCAGTCAGAGTTTGGTCCCCATCGGCCCTGGGGTGGTTTCCCTGTGGCTTGCCAAATATGGTCTGGTGCGAACACTTTCCTTGTTTATCACTCTTTCCATGTAGAGCTGTCCTCAGCTCCTCAGGAGCCCTGGAGGGCACCCATCTGGCATGCAGCATGTGGTGCAGAACTTATAATACTGAGCGCCAGGCCACCACGGGGCCAATTGGAAACAAAGTTTGGCCACCACTGGGCCGATGGGGACCAAACCTTGACCTGCACACGGCCAGTGGCCCGAGCATCAGGGCTTGCTGCACCAGGTCCCCACAGGCGCATGCCGTGATGTAGCTGAGTTGTAGCTTCAGCGTACTGAAGTAAACAGTGCTGCATGTCCATAGCTTCTGTCTCACCCTTTTGCAGGATGCATGCAGAACGGTCAAAATGGCCCCTCCTCTCCCTCTCGTAGGCTTCAGCTTCCCAGCAGCTTCCCCTGCAACTGCGCCCGCGGCAGCCGCCACTGGCCCGTCATTCGGCGCCACCGCGCCTGCTGCCGCGGGCACGGCAGCTGCCCCCGCCGCCACGGCCCCTGGCTTTGGCTTCTCTCTTCCGCCCGGGACCCGGGGAACACCCGCAGCCGCTGCCGCAACGCCAGCTGCGTCCCCCGCCCCTTCGCTGTTCAGCACGCCCGTGGCGGGTTCCGCCCCCACCTTTGGCGCCGCCACGGCGGCGGCTGCAGGGACCGCCTCGGCTGCTGCTGCGGCGTCCACCTCGGCCGCGGCTGGGGCCTCTCCTGCGCCCGCGGCGGCGGTGCAGCCGCACATGCCGGTGGCCATTAAGGGCCGCAACATTGAGGAGATTGTCAATGAATGGAATAGCGAGTTGGAGAAGCAGTCACAGGTCTTTGTGAAGCATGCAGGTAAAAACACCGAGCGGGCTTTTCGAGGTTATTCCCCCCTCTTTGTCTGCAATGCTTTCATTGGATGTCTTTTTGAAGCGTGTACCGGAAGATAACACCACATGCAAGCCAATAAATGCCAGATTCATAAAAGGAAAAGGGACACCTTTGCTGTTTTGATTATAGGAGGTCACTTCGCTTCTTAAGGATGCTTAGCCTTCCGAGGCCTTCTTTTCAAACGATGTCACACCTGCATGCCTGCATGGAATGCGCTCCAGAGCTGATTTGGTGTGTCAGACCACCTTAGAGGGCCACTGGGCAGCCACCACCAAACCTTGCCCGGCCTCCTGCTGGTGGCCTTACCAACAGGGTTTCCTGCACTAGAGCCCTGCTGGTTGTAGCTGAAGTGTTGCCGAAGCACCTAAAATAGAAAGTGATACACCCATGAACGAACTAGTCGTAGAGGCGTCCTATTTACCTACAACCCGGCATGGGCGTAGCTTTGCCCATTGGTCAGACGCATTGCGTCTCCTTGCCAGGCGCATGGCCCGCCTGCGCATAGTGTTGCAAAAGATGCCTGTAGGCCGGCCATCTGCGTCTATGCTAGTTTCCTCTTCCTGCGCGGCGTTCATTTTTTCGGGTGCCTTCTGAATTAGTCATGCTTACGGCCCTGCCTGTACCAGTACCTTGTTCTTGGAGGCCTCTGAAAAACTTCCCGTCCGGTCTTCCAATCCTCCCCCACCCACCTGAACTTTCATTTCCTTCAAACCCTCCCTCCCCCCCCCCTGCTCCACCCCCCTACCCTCCAATCCCTCTTCCCCTCCTGCTCCACCTTCATAGCCTCCAACCCCACCCCTCTGCTCCACTTCCATACCGTCCAACCACCCCCTTCCCTGCTCGACTTGATACCCTCCATACCCACCCCGCCCCTTCTCCAACTCCATGCCCTTGGCAGCTGCGCTTGCCGCCTGGGACTGGCATACCCCCCCGCCCTCCACATCCATGCCCTCCACCCTCCCACCTCCTGCACGTTTGCGCCCTCCGCAGCTGCACTTGCCGCCTGGGACCGTCATATTCTCTCCAACCGCCACTCCTTGCTGGAGGTCGAGGGAGAGCTCAAGGGCGTCTCAGCAGGCCAGGAGGCGCTTGAGAGGAAGCTGTTTCTGCTGGAGACACATCAGAAGGTGCGCCAGGCTGAATGGATCCTGGGATTCTTTTACATATAACTAAGAACAACGTCATAGAGCTGCTCCTGCTCAAGATGTACCGGAAGTTGTGAAAAGATGGCAGGTGGCTTTACCCCGAGTTTTTTGTTACATTTTTTATTAGGGTTCAAATGACTTCATTACCCGAATTTTTATGCCGGTATCCATGTTAGAGGTTTCAGGCTTTTAGCACTACTAGTTAGCGCCTCCCAGCACCAGATTGGGGGAGTGGGCAGACAGAAGGCCATGACGAAATCAGATCACGCAGACCTGAAAGGCAGGTAAACCTAAGCAAGATTCGAGGCCACTGAGGCTGCAGCTTGTTTGCACAAGGCACATGTATGCACTGCCTAGCTGCCTGGCTGGATACATTTTCTTTGTCAAGGCTGCGTGATGCATTCTAAAAGGGAGGTGGGACGTAGCAGGTTGTATGGCCCCTGAGGCTGCAGCTTGTCCACACTGTCAGGGTCACGTATGCACTGCCTGGCTGCCTGGCTGCCTGGCTGGATGTGTTTCCTCTGTCAAGGCTGCGTAATGCACCCAACAAGGGAGGTCGAGCATAACAGGTTTTACGACGACTGAGGCTGCAGCTTCTTCACAGGTATGCTCTGCCTGGTCGCCTGGCTGGATGCCCTTCCTCTGTCAAGGCTGCGTAATGCACCCAAAGCCTGCCTCCAAAGCCTCCAGTAGTCCAGTCCCTTTTGTCAGGGTCACATATGCACTGCCTGGCTGCCTGGCTGGATGTATTTCCTCTGTCAAGCCTTGAAGGCTGTGTGATGCACCCAAAAAGGGGAGGTGGAGCATGGCAGGTTTTATGGCCACTGAAGCTCCAGCTTGTCCATCCTTCACACATGCACTGCCTGGCTGCTTGGCTGGATGCCCTTCCTCTGTCACAGCTGCGTGATGCACCCAAAGCCGACCTCCGAAGCCTCTAATCCCTGCATGCAAACTGCACGGTTGGGAGGAAGACTTCCCTAGGTCTGCCTTGCCCCTTTTGTCAGCAGCCGCCATTTTGATGCCCTCAGTACGGCCAGCCGGACGCTGCTCCGGGCCCATGCCACACTGTTGAAGCTCCACACCCCGTGGAGCATGTAGATAAATAAGTTAGTGTGCCCATAGGGGCGTGGATTGAGCCTGTATGTGACACCCCGCGGACGTCCCCCAGCATCCGCACAATTCGAATTGTAACAATCCCCATACCTCCTAGCGTTATCCACCCCCGGGCCAGCGCTTGCCGCTTGCGCGTTACCTCCTATTCCTTCTCTGAGGATCGCATCACCTCTTAGCTGAGCAAGAGCCAGGCCCAGATGGAAGAATCTGGTGCAAGGCGTCAGAAAATCCACCACATCGGGCCAGCTCTTGCGCGTTACTTATTTTTCCCTGTCTGAAGATCGCGTTACCTCTCATCTCCTCTCTGAGGATCTTGTGAAAGGCTTCAGAGCATTCACAACATGGCGTTTTGGGGGGGGGGAGTCAAGTTTAGGAATGTTTTGGTGGCCGTCTAAACGCTGCCACCAGAGGTACCACTACCGATGTGTTATTCTCACACCTCCCGCCTGCCACCCGGCCTGAACAGGAGATCCACGACGCTCTATCCAGCATCGAAGGCGAGGCCGAGCGCATCTGCAGCCTGGAGCGTAACCTGCTCGACTCCGACGCAGTCGAGCGGGACCGGCTGTACGCGCGCGCCGAGGCGGTCAGCTCGGGGCTGCTGTCAGCAGGCGGTGACCTGCAGGCCGCTGTCTCCAGCATCAACGAGCTCAATGCTGCGGCCATTGGAGACACCAGCAGCCCGATTGGGGCCATTGTCCGCATCCTGAACAACCAGCTTCAGGTGAGGACGAGGGACTGTCAGTGCTGAGAGAGCACCAGGCCATGTTGGGTAGTCCGCGGCAGCAGTTTGCCTAAGCGCACCAGGCCACTTTGGCAGGCCATAGGGAGGTCGTCTCTCTCAGCCATGGCACCAGGCCACGTTGGGTAGGCCGTCTGGGGCGCCAGGCCACAGTTGTTAGGTCCCTGCCATGGCTCCAGGCCACATTGGGTAGAGGCCTTGGCAGCTGTGTTTGGTGCGCGCCAGGCCAGTTTGGCAGGCAATTGGGAGGCCACTGGGCCGACAAGGGTAAATTCTGCCTCCTTCACAACCAGCTGAAATTGAGGTTGGCAACGAGGTATATTGAAGTGCGTGCCAGGCCATATTTGGAAGGCCAAGGCTTGGTCCCGTGGTGCAGCTGCACCACGGGACTGAGCCTGGGCCTAAACAGCGAGCAAATTGCTGCACCACATCTCCATGGCCTAGGCCTCCATGTTGCTGAAGTGTGGCGAAAGCGTACTGAAACACTGAGGGGTGCGACAGAGCTGGGCGCCAGGGTGTAGCCATTGCTGTCCAATTGGCAGCATGGTGGAGCAGGCTGATTGTGAACCCTGGCCTTGAGGACGTCCTTACGTGCGTTTGAGCCTCTCTGTTGAACGAGCGAAAAGATTGGTCATAGGAATGCACAAACCTGAAGGATCGGGGGGCAAAAATGGGCATGCTCGATTGTATCCCTAATTCTCGTAGGGGCATAAAGAAGCTCATGGCAGACCTAAAGGCAGAAAAGATTCCCTTTCTACTGCTCAGCATGAAGTTCTATCTTACTCTCGGAAAGATGGCGGTGCTGGAGCCCTTCAAATCTGAATGAGCCTAAATCTGAGCCCTCCAAACCACACCTGTGCGCAGGCGCTGACTCAAGTAGAGAACCGCGTCAATGACCTGGGTGGAGACCTGGAGAAGCTGGCGGTAGTTGCGGGAGCGAGGTAAATGCGTACTTGCAGCGTATGCCGTTGTTCAACGAGTTGGTGACAAGCTTGCTGTGTACGCCTCCATACAACAAGGCGATTATAAGCGTGTGCAGTGCGTGCCTTTGTGCGACGAGGCGTGTATGCTGCAGTGAGGCATGTTTGCCTTCGTGCTTGTATGCCCTTGTGCAACAAGCCACACGTCTTGTGAGACATCGAAAAGGCATGTTAGGCGTGTGTATGGTCACTGTTGCAGTCTGGCTTGCTTCGCCATCGGACACTACTGCTGTGGATTTCGGATGTTCTTCCTGGATTTATCCTGCCTGAGCTTTCTTGCTCTGGGGCATTTGTCCACGTGCAGTGCGATTGAAGCTGGAAGGAGCAAGGAAAGTGTTGCTATGTTTGTGTTTCTGAGTATGAGGGGAGGTGTAACTCGACCTACCTGTAAGGGAAGGTTCAGATATTTGTTTTGAGTCCAGAGATAGGGGAACCACTCAAATCAGGTGTCCAGACTTACCAACTTGTAAATTTTCTACCGGTTACGCAATTATGCAGTGGGTCCTTCTATTATGCTGTTAACAGAATGAACCCCACTTACGCAAGAACTTAACAGCAGGCTCAACATAACTGCCTCGCAAGGTGAACATGTCCCATGCATCAAATGTGATGCCCTGTTGGACTGTAAGAACAGCACAGTGGGTGCGCATTTACGTAATGCGCACCCAGTACAGTGGTGGTTAATTATCCTAGGTCTGCTAGGCCGGCGTTCCAGGTCGCATCAGGGGTCGGTCCTTAATCAACTTGTTGGACCGCAGCAGATGCTGAGGTAGTGAGGAGTCTGATATATTAAACAGGGATGGGTTGCGGTTGGCCTGGGTGTTACGGGGCTATGTCTCCTCCCGACCTCGGTGATGTGCACGTTTTTTCTCTTTCAGGGCTGGGCGACCCACCTTCGACAGGTAGAAACCCTAGGAAACTTGAAAGCCATAGCATACTTAATCACAGACAGCTGATATCATGCATGCACTGAAGTGTCTCCAAATGGAAAAATTTTAGCTTTTGGTACCACAGATTTGCAACACGGTGCCATTTATCACGAGGGAGTTGATCCTCATAAGGCTCCTGCTGATATGATGCAAGCACTCAGGCAGCCCTTGAAGCGTCAACAAATTCAAGCAGTGGGCATGCTGACAGCCTTGTTGTAAAAAGACTAGCAAGACAAATTTATAGATCCAGACATCAGACAAAACATGCCAGGAACAAAGCTTGCAAATCCGTCATCCTGCAGCGGCCATAACTATCCCACCACCATTCAAGCCATCATCGAGAACGATGATGTCATGTAGGCAGACATGAACTCGGTCACGTTGGTCTTCACCGGGGGTCTTCAAATGGGAAATGGCATGCTTGCATTACTTTCCCTCCTCCCATGCTGTTCCTAGCCTTTCCGATACAGGTTCAAGCCATCATGGAGATCGACCATGTCTTGTACACAGACATGAACTTGGCCACAAACGCCTCCAGGTGGAAAATGGCCTTTTGGCCTTCCTGCAGGCGATGTTCGTAGTTGGCAGCCCAGAAGACAGCCTCCTGTCATTGTCCAAGTGATAAAAGACAACGGAAACAGGGACGGATCAGGGCACGGTCAGAGTGACAAAAGGGGACCACAGGTCCACAAGCAAGAAAGCCCAGCCCACGGGCTAATCAATAATCATGATATTTGCTTTGTGCCTTTGTACAGGTGTGCCTATGTACAGGTGTGGGGCTTTCATGCCCTGTTGGCATCACTAAAATGTTGCATCAACCAGCAGGATGAATGCTACGTAGGCAGGTGGACCAAGCAGCAGAGCTTGCCGCACCATCACCCCCTCCCTCCTGACCATAGGCCACCATGTAGGTGAATGATATCTGAAGCACCTTCAATAAAGCGTGTCACTTGCCTGCTTGAGCTCCTGGTCCAGCTTCTTGAGCAGCTCCAGCAACAGGGTCCTGATAATCAACTCTGGTGGTATGCAATTAGCTAGCAGCTCATAAAGCTTGCCACGCACCTGGAGGGGGGGGAGAGGCAGTCCATGGGAGAAGCACACTGAAATAAAGACTGCTAGCCACGCCTCCTCCTTTCAGCAATGGTTAGGAACTCTTCACCCATCACCCACTTGGTACAGCCTGCGAGGCGACTGCTCGCCTAGAATGTCTGAAGCCACCTCTGCAATGTAGAGCTCCCAGTCGGCCGGCTGCACCGCCTGGCTGTCAGACATGGGCTGAGGCAGCGCTTGCACCCGGCACACCTCTAGCTGCAGGAGGGCCCTGGGCACAGCAGGAGGGCAGGTCGCAGGAGGGTTGAGAAAACGGAAACGCAAACACCCGACAACTCGGCAGTGTGTGAGCCCCAGGGTTTGGGGAGGGGTCAGCAGTTCAACACTGAGGTGCATCAGCCTGACAGGGTACAGGGTCTTGTACAAGACCTCCAAAGAAGGCAAGAACAGCTTGCATACGTGCGGGAGTGCATGTAAAATATGAGCAGGGTTCAAAATGCTGTATGGCTCATATAAAGAAGGCTCAAAACCTTCCACAGCATTCCAGTTCTTTATGGATTCTTTAGCAGCGCACGAATGTTTAAAAAGAGAGGCCACGACGGACAGATGGCCCCCAAAATCCACCGAGCCCCCACCCACTTGCGCAGGTTCCGGCCCGACATCTGCGTAATGCGGGCAGCTAGAGCTGGAGGCAGCTGGAGCCCCTCCTTGAGCGCGACGTGGTTCATGGCATCCATGATCTGAGGCTCGCTGGGTGCAGCAACACGGATACACATGCAGCGGCTGCGTACTGGATCCATGACCTGCGCAGAAAACAATAAACAGGTCGCGTCCATGTTTGAGGGTTCGCTGGGTGCGGCACACCCACAGACACACCCGCGCCGCACACCCATGCCTGGACATGCAGGATGCAACATTGGCACATCAGCACAAGTACGCATGCAAGCATTCATGCTCAGAAAGGTCATGGCATACCTTGCTAATATTGCTGCAGCACATGATCAGCCTGCACGCCGACGAGTACTTCTCCATGGTGCGTCTCAGGGATTGCTGCGCCTCGCGGCTCAGGTGGTCGACTTCATTCAGGACAAGGATCTTGAAGCCCTTCTGACCTGTCCATGGTAAGGTGAGCATATGTTCAGGGTCATCAAGGGTCTGCTGTGTTTGGGTATGTGAGGCTCAAGACTTGGGGATTGGGGGTTTGGGGCTCAAGACTAGGCTCAAGACTCATAAACAATACTTTGTGCACCATCAAAAGGCTCCAACTGATCAGCACAGGGAGCAAGAAAAAGATGGCATCCAGCTACAGATATCAAAGATCCCATGCGTCCTATGTCAATATTGCAGGCTGAGGAGAGGGGTGTTCGGCAGTAGAGCCAAGCAGCCCAGACAGAAGTGCAAAGAATATTATGCTGGATTTGGACAATGGAGGCCATGCCGATGGCAATGCCATTCCTCACCTGTGGCGTCTAGTGGTCTGTTCTTTGCCATGTCTTTTATAATGGCTTGCACAACATAACGGTCGTTGTGGCCAACATCGCCAGGGCTCATCTCAGTGTGGTAGTTGCTGCTCAGCATGGTTAGCTCAACCTCCAACTTCCGGCTGGGAAGCTGCGAGGATCAGGGGTACGAAAGGCACATGTCATGCATGAGGATGCTCCAACCTTGAAGCAGATGCTACACTTGGGAAGATGGTCACATGCAAGCATGGGGACGCTCGACCCTTCAAGCAAATGCAGCGCACTTCCCGGACCCAGGTAGGCCAAGCGGGCTTACCTCTATCACCCATGGCTTCGTCTCAACCCTTACCTGCAGGTGAAATTGGGAGGGGTTAAAAGTCACATCCGTTGCTGAGCACAGAGAGGATGATGGATCTGCAATTCTGCATGACCGCTCCTTCGTGACCTGAAGCCATGCATGGACTTACTTTCTCGACACCAGCACCATAGATCTCTCTGAGAAGGGCTAGTACAAGAGTTTTCTTGCCTGCCCCTGGTGGACCGTATAGGAGGGTGTGCGGGAAGTCTCCTGAAGCAACCTGCGACATTGGGATTAAACATGAGCACTTTTTGTATTTGAAAGTCGTCACGTCTGTGACTCACAAGCTTCTTGAGATTCTCCGCAATGTCTTTATTTAGATGGGTAAACTGAGCGAAGTTGTGCGGACGATACTGCGAAAGGAAGATGGGTTAAAAGGGAGGTCGACAAGTGGGAGGCCCCATACAACTGACCTTGTCTACAAACAGCATTTTGGAGGCAAAGTAAAGAAGGCTAAGGAGCCTTGCCCACGGCCTTAAACAAGTGCTTGGGGCACTCGAAATTTGAAAATGTCGAGTGTGGAGAAAGCGCAACTTTATCGTATCGTTATAACAACAGTCTAATGATTTCAGAAGTATCTAATTAGAATTTTGCCGTGGCCTACATCACACGCGCACCTACTTCAACACAATTCCATCTGGCCTGACACTTCCGAACCCGGATCAAATTTCATTGCAGGCCCCGAGCTGAATGCACATAAATGTGTGACAGAGTTCGGACTATCGCCAATCTCTGTCACAACTTTATGTACATTAATCTCATTGAAAACCGGAAGTGCTTTTGACACACAAGGCATGGCTGCTACACCGAGTTTTAATGATAGCGGGACCTCAGAGTGCATGCTATCTGTCAAGAACGGTACAGGACAACAAGTACAGCTAATCTGGTCGAACTTTGAGGGGGAGGAGCAAGTGTGAGTAATCCAGAATCATGGACCAGGACCATGCTGTGCACAAAAGCTTGCATGCCATTTACTGCTGCATGCCAATTATCCAATCTTCCATGCCAAAATCGTACGCCATCATCACAAGATGGGATCGAGTTAAGAGATACACTGCTGCTGTAATACATACTCTGATCCACTTTCTGAGTGCTATCTACTGGCAACCACGTACATGGTACGTGCTCCTCCGTGTCTCCTTCTGCAGACATTTGTAAGAGCCTTCTGCAGAAAGTTGCAAGAGTCTTCTCTCGAGCGAGCGCATGCGATCAGGCACAGCGCCTCAGATCCACAAAATAAATGGCGCCTTGTGTGCCTGAACCAATTGGCCCCTCCCATAGCCCTGACTTTCTCTACTACTCTTCAGTGCATCATCATCTCCATGCAAGCTTATGTCCCAAACTGGTAGCATGCTCCTACCACATATTTTTGTTCGCAGGTACAATGTCATTGAAGCATCAAATGAAGTGCAACAGAACACATTCAGCACACACACTTGGATCCTGAGAACCGATGACGGCAAGCTGCTGCTGCGATATGCAGGTACAAAAATGATCAAATTTGGGTCTCTTGTATAACATTGACAGATTGCAGGCTGGCAGAATTCCCTGCCTTAGTTCAGGCCCCCTGTGCTATATCACTGTTTGTTTTCTTTCATTGAGCCAAATAGAGCCGCATCCATAGCCCACCATGCTACCTAGCCTCCCAAGATAAAGCATCAAAGCACGAGGGCCTGCATATTCCACTGCTTATTTTATGGTGCTTTAGCTACGTCCAAGCCTACAGCAGTGGGGCCTGGTAAAATTTGCTCAGCTGCCTGGGCCAAATGCCATAGGCCAATCAAGTTTTGGTACCCACCAGCCCTGTGGTTGCTGCACAGTGGCCTGCCAAACATGGCCTGATGCGAAATATAATAAACATTGGCATATTCCTGGGCCTTCGCAGGCCCGTCTGCGACACTGTCTTTGTTCGAAGATGGCGGAGTCTCTGTCAGCGTGGCCAGCTTGCCACCGCAAATTGATCCCTTGTAATTATAGGGGAAACATATTTTATACATACGTCATTTGAGGCAAATAATATGACAGGTAGACAACGGAACAGACAGCTTTCTTAAATTGGAGCAGCTGTTGGCCTGGCCTTCTCCTATCCAATTTCATCTTACTCCCTGGATCTGAAATGACCTGCGTTGGGTCGTTTATGATGGATGCTGGGCTAGTCTTATCCTGGAGGCATGATCAAAAGGGCTTAACTGCCAGGGCATCTGAAGTCTGAGATCAGGGGACTCAGAGACCATGGGGTACGGAAGTGTATGGGAGGCAGGGCAGAGGCCCGGCAAAACAATGTAGCATCAATTTAACGTTAACGGCCGGTAGGCTGACCTAGGGTGTGAGGACCAGGAAGTCGGGTAGGCAATGGGTGGGCCCCTAGGGCGAGGCCCAAGTGAAGGAGGGGGGGCATCGAGTGGAGCCCTAACGTGTGGCCCAGGGAGGAGGGGACCCAATGGGTGGGCTTTTAGGCTTAGGGCGGGTGATGCCAAGGTGAGGCAAACATATTACGCCTTCGCCATTTTTATTACTGCAATATGTCTGACTGGTAAAAATGGGTGTTCAGCAAGGCCTAGGGAGGAACGTCATTAACATGTGAAGAGAGGGTGCAGGCGAGGAGCTGGTGAGGCCAATTATTTGTATATGGTGCTTGAGCGCCAAAGCAGCGGTTGCTTTATATACTGGTGCTGCTACCTTGGTCAACCCTCACGAACATTTGTGTTGAGGGGAAAGGTATCATATCCCCATGACGGCACTGAGATTCCCTTTGACCTCATTTCTCCTTTTCCTCTCTAATCAGGGGCAATAATGTAGCATCAGGGGGCCTACTTGAAAACGAGGATTGCGAAAATGCGCAGTGCAGTAGTAAAAAATCGTTAAGAAGGTTGCCACGTCTTATCTGACCCTGCTGTTGGGACCTGTATCTCAGTGTTTACTTCAGTGCGCACCTGATCCATTTAGGGGTCCGCCGAGTGACTACCACTGGGCCCATTGTGATGGTAGCGGGCCTTGCTGCACCAAGCCAGACCAGTCGTGGTCGGGGTGGAGGCTGAATGAGTACACAGAAGCACGCTAAAATAAGCACTGCTGGGCTCGCTGCTGGGCACAGATGGCAGTGCCCCCTCAAGCGCCAGACACTGTCAAGATGACCAAGATATTGACATGATCACATTTTCAAAATCATGGCATGGTTCTCTGTCATGCTGGTGGGGAGGTGCTCTGGTTGACTGGGTCGTCCACTTTTGAGATAATGACCGAATATTTACGGGATATTTACTTATTTAGGCAGTCAGAAGTGGTATTTTAGTGTGCATCACATCACCTTTTATAGGCCGCTGGGCGGCAGTGTTTCGTTCAGTGTGCACCATATGTCCATATCACCTTGGGTGGGTTGCTGGGTGGCCACCCTTGCCTCGACGGAGACCAAATAATCAACTGGTCTACAGCCTTTGGCCCAAGCAAGCAGCGGACATGCTGTTGCATTAGGCGTCTCGGCTGGAGCGGCAGATGTCGCCTAAGTGCATTAAATTAACAGGGTAGCAGGCTCACGGGATGTCACATCTCTCAGAGGAGAGTTCCACTTAATAGTACAGAAAGTAATGCCTGGAATCACACGACATTAACCACAATTAATTGTAAAAAGATCGTAATGGTGTCATTTACGTGGGAATAGGTCTTTTGTATTCAAACAATAAATATCAGGAGTCAATGTCAGCCGTCATCAATTTAAGGTTATATCAGATATCATGAGTCAGGACACATTGACTCTCAGTGCACGCCTATGCAATGGGCTTGCCCTCCTCCCCAGCCTCAGCCCCATTTGCAGCCGGCTCTGGCTCTGCCTCAGCCGCCACAGGCTCAGGCACAGCCTCAGCATGCAGTGCCTCAACCTGTTCCTCTGCTGCCTCTGGCTTCACTGCCTCAGCTTCTGCTTCCACGGCAGGCTCCATATCTGCCCCTTCCGGCAGACCAGGTACCTCTAATTCCGACGCCTCCGCCTCCGCCTCGGGTTCCGGCTCCGGCTCCGCCTCTGGCTCGGGCGCAGCCTGGGGCTCTGCCTCGTCGGCTACTGTCGCCTCCTCGCCCTGCTCCACATCTACGTCGGCTGGCAGTAGCGAGCCAGGATCAATACCCGAAGGTGACTCCAGCATCGGCGCGTCACCCTCCTCGACCGCCGTCATCCTCATCGGCTCGCCGGCTTCCACCATCAGCACGTCTGGCTTTCTGCTCTGCCAGAACGTCGCCTGGTCAGGCACGTTGATCGGCTGCTGCTCAGAGTTGTACACAAACGGCGACACGGCGCGTTCGACCAGCTTGGAGCTCTGCGGCTTGGCGCTCCGCGAGTAGAGCACGAGGCCATTGCTGCTGTCCGCTCCAGACGAGGAAGTGGCACCTGGCTGCGACCTGGGCGGCTGCCCCCTCTTCCGGGGCTTTGAGGCAGCTGGTTGGGTCGGGCTACCCTCCCCGCTATCCGCATTGTCCGTCAGGTAGGTGGCGGAGAAACCCTCGTGGCGCGGAGACTTGCGCACGGGCCGGCTGGCGCTGATGTCACGCGGCTTCTCTTCGACGGGCGGCGGCTTGACAATGATCTCGCCGGCAATGATTTGGTGCGGGCGCGCCATCTTGTAGCGCCCAACTTGCTCCTCATACCTCTTCCAAGACTCGACCTCCTGCGGCGGGGTCAAATGCAGGTGTGGCATGCGTAAAAATCTGCATCTGTGTTGTATCTGTAAAAACTGTGCCTTTGGCGCAGCCACTGAGTAACGTGTGCGCTCAAAGAACTTGTGACTTGTGCATGGCTGTGCGATGTGGCAATGAACATGATGTCTGAGCCCTACATTGTTAATGTGATGCATAGGCCAGTTCCTGTGTATACAATCACCCTTCTGTCTTTTCAATACCGGTAGTCCGGCTTAGTTTGCTTGCTGCTGTGTTGCCTGACTGCATTGTAGGTGCTACTGCGCTGGTGTTGTGTGGGCAGTGCATGCATGTCGGGCACTGCTCATCCGCTTGGCTGCTTCTGGTCTGTCAATGACAGCTGTTGTGACCTGTAAATGACAGCTGTTGTGACTATGTCTGCCTATCACCTGTTTTCTCAGTTCAGCTGAGCCTTTTGCGGCAGGCTGCTGGGTGCAGTCCGGTGCACATAATCGATTGTGGCAGCAAGCTGACGTACAGGATGCATTCAGCCTCACTCAGGACAGACAGAAGTGCCAACCTACAAGGCTGTAGGCCTATGAGCATGCATGTGTATCTTTTACACTGTGGTATCACACATGCCTGCTTCAATGTCTGGCGTGCCTGCATGGCAATCGCCGCACCAAGCTGCATGAACTGGCCTTGCTATTAAACCCAAATAGGAAATTGGAATACAGACAGGCACAAACAAATAAATGTTTGAGGGCCTACGTCGCGCTAGGGGCTCTATTTCTCTCTTCTCAGTGAAACTGCCTGAAACCCTAACCCATTTCGTGCCTTTCAGTCACTCGAGTGTTGGAACTCAAACAGTTTTTCACACAACGGCTTTCCAAGGCGAGAGTGGAAGGTACTGGTCACTTACCAGCTTGGTTGATTTGTTTCAGCGGCATTTGTTTTGACTTTGACTGTGGGTCCTAGGACAGCACTAGCACCCACAAGGTGCATCCTCACGAATGCCATACCTCTAGGTTTTGACACCCTTAACACTCACCTCTTCTTTAACTTGATGAATGTACTCCTCCTCCATCTTCTCATATAGCGGCTTGTCCCCGAGGTAGCGGCTCATCTCCTGCTTTGCCCGCTCCAACGCCGCGGCCTCCTCCTGCGCCTGGCGCATAGCGATCTCCTGTTGCCGCTGGATGCGCTCGCGGATAGAGGCCCTGCGCTGCTCCAGTTTCGCCTCCTCAACCTCCTTCCTGAAGTGCAGAGGGATCGCATGGCAGCCATCAGCAGCGATTCTTTTTTCTGCTACGAGTCTTCCTCTGGCAAGCCACCCTGCGGCTGCCAAAGGCCTGATTGGGACCAAACCTGGACCGGCCTACAGCTGAGGGCCAAAGCAGCCTGGCTGGCCACAAATGCGGCTTCCGGCCAGAGGCGGGAGTGTAGCTGACACGTCACTGGGTCACGAAAAAAGAAACACAGGCCGTCAGCAGCGGCATTGAGCTTAACAGCACCTGCTCCTTGTCGGGCATGATCCAGGGTAGGCGCAGACCCATAGGACACACACAACACAGAAGCGCACGGTGTGCTAGGTGCTAGAATTATAAGGCACGTCTCACAATGTCACGCGGCCTCCGTGTTCAGCGACTCGATTAAACACGCCAGGTCCACCAGCTCACCTTTGTGTATCGACCGCCTGTTCCCGCTCTGTCTCTGCCCGTGCCTTGGCTTGGTCCCGGCGTCGCTTCTCCAGGGCCCATTGTCGGCGTTTCAGCCGCTCTTCATCGGAAGGTCCCGAGATGACCGCCTGAGGGTGCCAAGGATCAGCAAGGATCAGCTACCCATCAGCCACTGAGCCAGTCATGGACTCAAAAGAGGGGATAAGAGGAAGCCGCAACTAGGCCTATCAGAGACGTCGGACTTTCCAGCCTATTAGTAGCCCTACAGTGCGCAAGGCAGCACGGTCATCATAGGTTCTCAGCTGTTCAGGCTGGGGGGGAGGGGGATTGTCATGGAGAGTCGCAGATTCACTCATGATCACGGGCGGCATAACCACAGCTCATGACCACAAGGATGCTCACGTATTCAAAAGGACCAGACCTGCAAAGCTTTGAGCCAGGTTCACAGCCCCTAGCCCAGATCCATAGTTCCTGGACTAGATCCACAACGTCCTCTACCAGATCCACAGCCCCTAAACCAGATCCGCAGCCTCCTCACCCAGGTTCATAGCCCCTGGGCCAGGTTCATGACCTCCTCCAGTCTTCACTCCTCAGTCCTCACCCAGGTCTACAGCCCCTGGCACAGATTCACGGCTCCTGTTCCAAGTCCACAGTCACATCAACCACGCTCACAGCCCCTGGGCCAGGTAGATAGCCTCCTCAGTCCTCACCCAGGTGTACAGCCCCAGGCCCAGAGTCACAGCTCCTGTTCCAGGGCCACAGCCTCCTGACCCAGGGTCACAGCCCCTGGGCCAGGTACATAGCCTCTTCAGTCCCCACTCAGGTGTACAGCCCCAGGCCCACAGTCACAGCTGCCTCAGTCCTCGCCCAGGTTCAGGGCCGCATGAACCCGCTCACTGACCTGCGCCTTGGGCTTGATGTTCTCCCTGTTAAACATGTTCCACCCGCCTCCAGGACTGACGTCCCGCCCTGCCCCCGCGTTGCCCGCACTGCCCCCAATAACCTCACGCTCCCCAGGTGCCACTGCGGGGATGCGGCTGCGACCGGGCGAGGGACGGTTCACACGGGTGGGGCTCGCGCTGGGAATCTTTGACTTTTGCTTAATCGGCGGCAGCGAGGGCGACGGCGTCTTGATGGCGGCGCTGTCGGGTTTGACGGGCCGCTTAGCGTTGCCGGTGGCGGGGGAGGCGGATTTCTTGGCGGCTCCGTTCTGATTGGGAAAGTAGCACAATGAAAAGTCAGGGGAGGTGTTCAGCGGCTGCAAAGTAATTTGCGCAAGCTCGGTACCAGTACATGACTATATGTTGGGGTCGCTCTGAGGCAGGCATGTGCAGTCTCTAGCCTGCGTGGGGCGTCAATGCAAACCAAGGTGCTCTGTTGTGGCTACCCAGCAGACAAGGGATCCAAACTAGGGTCATTTGCATGTACCCCCTAGGACAGGTCTGCCACTTGGTGTGCCCTGGCCGGTATCATGCCGGGTCTAGGGCAGGGCAAGGGCTGGTGTTGCCAAGCCGGTCGCTCACAATGTCGGGAAGCGATTCCTGTGTCTGTCCGGTCGTCTTCTTTTTCAGGCTGGCTAGCTTTGTCAGCTTTTCCGCGCCTGCTGCTGCTGCTACTGGCGTCTGCAGCAACGGTGTCTTTGGCTTCTCGGTAGCCTCCGTCGACGGTGTCTTTGGCTTTTCGGTTGCCGGGGGCGTGGGTGGCTTGGGCGGGTGCGCCACGGTATCCTCGGTGTTCACTTCCCGGGCTTGCACATCAATCACTGGTGGGGGCACAACTTCGAGCTCGACAACCTTAGCGGGGGGCTCCTGGACGACCGAGGGCGGCACAGACCCGGGCTCCTCGGGTATATCGGTAGATTCTGCTGCTGGGTCCGCCATTATTTATTCAAGCTGCTTGCTTACCCTCACGCGGCCAGGAATGGAATCAAATATCTGCAGTGCAGAGAAAAGAGAGCGGTGCGTGAGCAAGGAGACGGGTGGCGATGTTTGATCGCTTGTGCTACAAGCTTATATCGAGGATTGTCCAAGAATGCCCGGCTCTAGGGAATACACTTACGAAGCTCGGCTCCCGTCGAAAGTTGGGGCCGTTCGATTGGTAAGACACAAAAAGTTGTAAGCGACTTATGGATTCGATTGTATATTTTCCTTGTTGAAAGTGATGCGTATGCAAATTGTGGAGGATGCACTGAAACATGTGTCCTCCTAGTTTGTGAGACATGGACTCACAAAAAAGGTACCAGTACCGCTAAATTCAACACAGCACGCCGTCCACAATTGTGGTCCCGGCAAGTCCAGTCGAAATGCGAAATGGGTTTCATCGCCTGATTCCTGCGCCTTGAAGGCTGGCGAGGCTTCAACAATTTTTCTTCTCGGCCCCTAAGTTGTTCCTGCAGATGCAAACTGTTCCAGACCTGAAGTCAGGCTGAAGTAAGGCTGCAGTTGAGCTATTCCAGCATGAGCAAATCATAATCCTGGAAGTAGATTTAATTGTAGAGTTGCGCGCATGAACCTGGATGATAGGCTCCTCGTGTAAATGTGCCGGCTTGCGTAGGTAATGTACAAATGCAGCATGGCATGCAATTCGACTGCCAATCCAAGTTGGATGTATCCATGGGCCATGCATATCCCGCAAGTTTCAGTGCTGCTATAGCCGTCCATGTTTCCTATTCTGATCGTGGCGATCAATCTTCAAAAAAAATGCAGCTCAGAGTTTCTTTTAGTGCACGCCACACCATTTTAAGGGATCCGCCGGCAGGCCACCACTGGGCCAATCAGGATCTAACCTTGCCTGGCCCTGAGGCATGCGGCATGCAGCATACAGCCAGTGGCGCAAGCAGCAGGGCTTACTGCACCACCTTCACGTTGTTTCACCCTTTTCCTGTTTTCCTGCCCTTTATTGTTAGGCGCCCACGCGGCCGAGCTTTTGTGAGCAAGGCCCAGAGGTGTAACGTCATTGACTGCATCAAGACCTGTCATCCAAAGGTTGGGTTGTAGCTTAAGTGCTGCTGAATCATCCTAAATTATGCGAGAGGTCTGAGGTCATAAACCCTAAAATAAGCATTTTTGCAGCTCATGGCAGTTTTTAGGCCATAACATTTGTTTTAATTGGGCCTCTTATAATACTACTCGACCCTGTCCGGATCACCGGGTTCCTTATTCCTTCCCCCTCACAGAGGAGTTTGACACCGCTGCACCATGGTCCAGGCTGTGCATGGTAGCTGGAATTGAGCACAGTCATTCCCTACCAACCCCACGCGGCCGAGCGCTCAGCAAGCTGGCATGTTTTTCTTTTCTGTGTTGAGGGCTAACGGGCTGAGGATTCTTCAGACTTCCTTTCCTTTGAGATATGGTCCTTTCCTTCTCCTTTTTACGTCTGTTCCCTTTCTTTCTCATCTATCCTTAAGTTCCCCCCCTCCCGACCAGACAGTCGGGCGCCCACACGGCCAAACATTTTTTGCATGGCCCAGAGGGCCAGAGGTGTAGCAATGCCATTCATAATCATTTGTCGACAAGTACCTCCCCTCCCTCAACGAAACAAATGTTTCCTGACCTTGCCAGGCTTTTACAATCCAATACTGACACAGTTGATTGGCTACATATGATATGAATCATATGATGTTGTCAAGTAAGCAAAAAAGTTCACCAGCAGCTATCATCGAACTGCATACAAGCACTGTCGTAGAACAGGTGCCAGCATCCAGGCAAGTAATTTTCCTCAACTGCCATTCGAATTCAGTGGGTTTGTGCCCTAAGTGCTACATGGCATCAAATCTGCACTGTACTGCCTGGAATCAATCCAGGTGACCAGGTCCAATCAATGTTTAGAGCAGTGCATACCCACTCAATCCACGTCCAATCAATGTGAAAAGCATTCACTTAATTCAGCAAGAATGTGGCTGCTGACAGCAAACTGAACTGCTCATGGGTGCCTCCATCTTCTTGCATGCCCTAGTGCCAGGCTTTCTGGCAAGAGAAAGCCGTCAAAGCGGGCAACGCTGCTGTGGCAGTGAGGACTGGCAACTATTTAGCGCGTGTCCCGGGCAGTAGGGGAGGGGGGCCAGAATCGACTGGCTCCTTCGGAGCATTGCTGCCGCCAGTGGTGCCGCCGGTCGTGGGACTGGTCGCAGGGTATGACGCGGTGCGGGCACAACGACCGTGGCCCTCAATGCCGACTTCTTGAGCGCCCTTCACTGGCTCCAGCTCCCCAGTGCCTGGTGACTCCTCCAACCTGTAGTTTCAGACATTTGTACATAGTAAGTACGTTACCATATTTCAGGAGAAAATTGCTGGTAAGATATATTTCAGTATCGGAAATATTCCCCACAGCCAGGCAGAGACTGAGCGAGTGTCATTAATCTTTCACCGTGCGGAGCCTTTGCCCCAACACCCAGAGGCCAAAGCTATTCAAGGAATGCTTGGCTGGGGTGTGGAGATTCGGACTGTTGGCTTAAAAAAATGAGGACAACGATGCACCATTTGTCAGGCAGGCCAGGTCTACTTCAGTAACCCCGTCAGACAGGATCGTATTTTAACATTTTAGCGGGAATGTTAAGCTGCACTCTAAATTGAATGGAAAATGTCAGATGCCACCCCCAGGATATATTTTCTCACTCATATGGCTGGGGAACTCTCCCAGAAAGCTCTGGAATCGTTTCTCCTTGGGGAATAGTATCCTGCGTTTAAACATGTGGGTGCGTGAGCAGTCGGAAATGTTGTGCTGGCAAGCAACTCTCATTTATCCACTAAAAGGACCAGCAGCAGCCCGCTTTGGATCAGTAAGCTGCAATGATTGGCAGAACTTGGGGGCTGGTGTAGTGGGGGCTGTGTACATGACAAAATCCCCCCCCATTGCCCTGTCTTCAGATCACACTCTGAAAGACACTGCAAGATTGGCTTATGTTCATGACAGACCAGGGGAATGAGTAAACGGGACCCTCATCCATCCGAGACTAGACAACGGTAATTCCGTAACTAGCCATAGTTCCGTAAAAGCCCTAAGTGTCAGCAGGGGGGTGTCAGCCTATCCAGCGCTCCTTCTGGCAATGAACAGGGCAACGTCACAACAGACAGAATGGCAAATGCAGTTTTCTCCTGCCTTGAGTCTTCCGTCTGCCTCAAACGTATGCATGATTGCATGTACATTTGAGGCAGCCGGAAAACGGTCGAGCGTGAGCGTCGAATAGCAATGACAGTCAGCAGTAGAGGTGCGTTAGACTCACATTGTCCATTGTCTCTCTTGAAATAAAGTTTGTGTCGGGAATGGGAACGGAATGTTTTGGCCGCAGATAATGTCTGGGTTTCCGCTACCGAGTATGTCGTAAATCAAAGCCAGGTCAGCAATCTTGTCAGCACTCAAAGGCAAGCCCACCAAATTACATCCCTCAAACCAATTCAAACCCGTCGAAACAGGATTTATGGCGCCTATTTTACGTTAACGGCTGCCTCTTCCTAAAAAGAGAAAGAACAACAGAAGTACAAGCAACAGTGCCCGTGACCTGGCCGGGGCTAGATGACAGATGTAGGGGTAGAGGTGGGGGGTAAACTGGGGTACCACTTTCCTGCTCTCTTTTTGAGAGGACAGGAGATTTTTAGTTTTTTAGTGATCCTGATCTGGCGGGGGGTTCGATGGCATGGCAGAGGTGGTCAAGAGTCAATGACGTTATACCTCTGGGCCCTGAACAAAAAGGCTGGGCCGCGTCAGTGCCCAGCTGCGAGCCCAGCTGTTCAGAAGGGAGAAAAGAAGAAACTAAAAGGAAGAGGGAACAAGAAAAACGGAACAAAAGAAGAGGCCGGACAGGCAAACAAGTCATTGACCTGAGCTCCTCTAGCAACTAGCCCTCAACAATGCCTACAACAGCGTCCACCCAGTTGACATAGAACCTCTGGCCCAAGCAGGGGTGGGATACGCTTGCTTTTCTTTTCTTAGAGGCTTTGTTGAGGGCTAGTCTCTAGTGGAACTCAGGTTTTGGACTTGGTCTTCTTTGCCTTCCCGGCCTCTCCTTTTGTTCCTTTCCCCCTCTCTTCCTTTTAGTTCCTTCTTTACTCCCTTCTGAACAGTTGGGCGCCCACGCGGCCGAGCTTTGAGCGGGCCCATGCTGAAATGAAGCTCGGCCACGTCGGCAAACAAAAAACAGCTAGGAAAATCAAGGGAGAAGGCATAAGATGAAAGAAAGGATAGCAAGTTCACCCACCAAACAAAAAGAACACAAAGGTCGGGCAAACCATATCCCCTGCCCCTGAATAGACTAGCCTTCAAAAAACTCAACTAAAAGAACAACATCCAGGGCGTCCACAAAAACAAGTCAATGGCATCACACCTCTGGGCCCTGCTCAAAAAGGCTCGGCCGCGTGGGCGCCCAACAAAGGCAAGTGCATTCCACCCCTGCTCGGCCTGGTACAGCTGGTGGAAGTTCGTGGCACCGTTCGGGGAACCTGCCCACCCCCGATTCCGTAACTACTCCCTGACATTAGGGCATGGGAAGCAAGCATGTTCTGCATCCTCTACATGCTCGCCCTCACCTCTTGACCACTCAGCATCGTTGGCAGCAGCGTGCCTCTCGCCGCTGATCGCTGCGCCGTCCTCTGATGCCAGCCGTGCTGATCGCGCCGAGCTGCAGTCACAAATTTGTGCGCACAAAAGCACTCCCTCGTGCTGGTGCGGCTCCTAGCTTGTGCCAGCATGGCGCCCGCCGTGGTCTGAAACCAGGCGCGGTAGGTCGCTGCAGACCTGTGCTCAGTGGGAGGGTCCTTGGGGTCCCCCCGCCGCTAGCGTCCAGCTGCGCCTGCTGGTAGGCTGCGTAAACGAGTGCCCGCACTTCTGTGACGGCTTGAGAAGCAACGATACTTCGGGCTGCCTTTCCCTTTTTGGGGGGATTTTAGTCGCCTTTGTCGCCTTTGTCGCCTTTTGGGGGGGTATTTTTGTCGTCTGTGTTCCTCTCCTTCTTTCCCTTTTACCCTCAGTTTCTTTTCTTTTCTTCCAACGGAACAGTTAAGCGCCCATGCGGCCGAGCTTTTTTTGAGCAGGGCCCCAAGGTGTAATGTCATTGACCTCTGTGACGGGTAGGCACTGTAGGTCAGCTGCTGCCTCGCGCAATTAGGGGGCGGCTGCACCCCGCTCAAAGGTGGTCAGGAGTCCATTCACATATCAACCTTCTTTCCCTCTTACCTTAAGTTCCTTTTCTTTTTTCCCAACAGGACTGTTGGGCGCCCACGCAGCCGAGCCTTCTTGTGCAAGGCCCAGAGGTGTAACGTCATTTACTGTTTTAGACCGGTGCATACCGGCACCCTTTTTACTGGACTCGGGCAGGCGGGGAGGACTTGTGGGGGGGTCGCCCTGGAGGCTTCTGCTTGTGGGTTTCGGATTAGAGGGGTTGTGGCGGTGCTGGAGCTTGTAAGGGTATTCAATGTGTCATTGACGTTACACACGTGGGCCTTTTGTTTTGTCCCTTCACTTTATTTCCCACTTTCCTCATTTTTTTGTCCTGCCACCTGTTTGTTTTGTTCTTTCCTCCCATCTCTATAGTTCGGCGCCCACACGGCCGACCTTTTTTAGCAGGGCCCAGAGGTCATTGACATGTGGGCCTTGTTTGCCTTCCCGGCCTCTTCTTTTGTTCCTTTATTTTGTATGCCCTCTTCCTTTAAGCTTTTCTCCCATTTGAACAGTTGGGCGTCAATGCGGCCGAGCCTTCTCATGCATGGCCCAGAGGTATAACGTCATTGACATGTGGGCCCTGCTCACGAGGCTCGTCGGCGGCACTATTTAATGTGCTGTTTTGTGTGTCAGCCAGTTTAGCAGATGGTGGAAGCACCTAGAAATACCTGGTGTGAGTGCTCCTCATTATCTTTCCTCTTGCCTTAAGTTCCTTTTCTTCTTCCTCCCAACGAGGCAATTGGGCAGCCACAAGGCCGAGCCTTTTTGAGCAGGGACCAAAGGTGTAACGCCATTGGCCCATTTTACTTATATACCCCATACGACTTTTCAGTGCGTGCTCGTTACCACTAATTCAAGACTGCTCCTCCTCAATTGTGTGTACATATACGTTACGGTCACGGATGCACTCACGTTACCCACCCCACCCGGCCCACGTTACGGTCACGGATGCACTCATGGGTTAGCTCAAGAGTCCACTGCTCCCTGAGAAACGACAGCGGTGACGATTGGTGCTTACCCCTTGGTGGTTACACTTCACACCCAATGATTGCGGGGGAGACAGCCCAATGAAAGAAAATAGTGAGCTACAGGGACAGCAGGAAAATACAAGCTGCAACGCACAAGCAGTACCATATCACCCTAACAGAGGGGGGGCCACCATAGTAATGGAAAGGTGTTAGGTTAAGATAAATAAAGTGTCACCTCTGGGCATTGCCCAAAAGGCTCGGCCGCTGGGGTGTCCAAATATCTGATAAAGAGAACAGGAATATGAGGAAACCTCTGAAGTACCGGTTGCCTCAACAGGAAATTGGGGAAAGATCAGAAATAAGAGAAAAATGAGAAACAGAAGGAAATAGTACAGATAATTGATATTTCAATGACATTACACCTCTGGGCCATGCTGAAAAGGCTCGGCCGCGTGGGCACATGATAACTGACAGGTAGAGGGGGACGAAGGTCTATGTCAAATACTACACAGCACCCTTTTGCCAAACTCTCTGGTGCAAGGTGAATGTCTTTTGATGGGCCAGGTGATGACAACTTGAATAAATGTCTTTCAGGGAATCAACTGCCATAGGTTGACCAGGCTCCATTATGACGGCATCTGCACTCGTGCGCAAGCAACATGCCCTCCAGTCCACGAATTACAAACCAATAGGAAGAAGCCTCTTGCCCTTTCATTCGAAGGCATTACACCGTTGACTACATTCTCACGGACGAGTCGGTACGGGCGCACACTTCATGCTTCATAAAGGCTTCGAAGACCCCGAGTGTCCGCCATAATGCTGCCTCATTGGCCTCCGCCCTCTCGAGCCTCTTTGTGGTCCGTGCTAGCGCCCCTGCCAAGCGTTCAACCTGGCCGTCCAAGCGGTCCACCTGCTGTTTTATAGTTGAGATCATCACGTCTCTCAACCGCGAAGATTTGTCCACTGGTGCCAAGCGCTGATAATTATGCTCAAGCTCGTCTTTGCTGGCCGGCGGGTCCCTGCTCAATGCGGCTGAGCCAACTTCAGGGCAGACCTGATCATCCAAACTGCTCTTGTAAAGGTAGCCAGTCCCTGCACAAATGTGGTGCACGACATGATTAATTGTGGCACATATGCCAAGGAGAAAGAGAAATGTGGTACCGAGGTTGTGCAAACTTTCGCTTCTCCTTGGATCTCTTTATTTGTCCACAACCGTCTGCCTCCACAGAATGCAGTCGCTGTGGACTGCAAAATCCACCAAGCAACTACCCCTACCTGCCTGCTGCCCATATGGAAATATCCATGTGTGAATTCGTGATTGTACTTTGTAGTAGGACAAGTGGTTCAGGGAGCATGGTCAGCAGGGAGCAGGCCATCCCCACGTATCCATTTGTACATCTGTGCGCCCTATCAAGTACTAGCACTCGTACAGTAACCGTTACACGGTTTTGTCGGATGTGTGGCTCCCCTAGGATGCCACCAGGTCCTAACACACCTTCAGTAACAACGAAGTCTTGGCTTTGCTCGAGTTGTCGCTGGCTTAGATTCCTTTCTGTTGGCATCGCGCCCTTTCCTTGATCTGTCCCAGCCAAGACCTTCCTGCCGTCCCCCTGTCGGGTGAGGCTGTTTGCTGAACCACGTCTTTCGCAATGGCCAACCTGCAGGGGAGATATTGTGAATACGCAGGTGCAGAACCTACGTATGCAGTCCTATGATTCTGTCAGGTACTCAGATCACGCACCCTGCACCCACTCACCCAGCAGGAGAAAGGGAAGAAGGGAGGGCCAGCCGTATACGGTCCTATGATTCTGTCAGGTCAAACACCCACTCACCCAGCAGGAGGCAGGGAAGAAGGGAGGGCCAGCGGTACGTGGTGTCGTGGTGGTCTGGTGGAGACAAGGTTTCAGACAGGAATTCAGGCCTCTGCAATTCTCTGTCATCAAAAGAGACCAGAGAAGAAAAAAGAAACTCACCATTCCTTCAACAGGCACAATGAAAAAGCTCTGCGGCCTGGAGGAAAACTGAAGGCTGCTGGCCTGTGAAGGGAAGAGACAGGTGCGTGGATGGGGTTGTCAGAATGCGCTGCAACTGACACGAAGCGCAACTGACACGATTGAATAACTAGAGGGGCTAAGTTGATGGTCGACCTTGTATAGCTTGATACCTGTGTATGAGACGTTGAGTTGTCGACCCAGGCGGAAGGCAGACTCAGAATCTCCCCCAAATAAACCGGTACGTGTCAGAATACGCCTGTCAGGGGACAGCTTTTGGTATGATGAACGTGCAGAGATTTTCTCAGACTAACAATGCAGTCAATAATGAAATGCCTGACGGAAGAGACGCATGTACCGGTAGCGGTAGGCGCATGTAATTGGGCATTTAGGCTCGCATTTAGGTTCGAACCTCCCACACTTTTCTTCCATCCCTTGTTCTTTTTCTGCCCCTGCTCTCAACGATTATCTGAGGCAAGACACGTCACGGCTCTGCCCATTTATCACTGCTAGTCTTACTAATAACCCCGTCTCGCAGCGGCACGTCAGGATGGAAGCACTCGCTAGCTTCTCCCTCGCTTCTAACCTTCCGAATCCTGCCTTGGCACATGGGCCTGACTTTCAGCGGAATCCGTAACAACCTCAAACCTTGATCCAAAACCCTGTGAACAGCGTCTACAGTCCATCATATCAACCACCCTTACAAGATGTCTGTGGGTAACATAAGGTTCATGTTTCCAACCAACTCAACCACTGCCCCACATGTTCCCAGCCCAATTGGGTACCCCTGGCCATGTCCTGGGCTGTTGCGTCCCACAGATGTCCACCTTGTCCGCTTGCTACTTGCCTATATCGCTCGACATGACCGTGCAGTCTGCGTGGTCCAAATGCTCTCGCCAACAGATCTATTGGCTCCACTTTCACCCTCATGGATACCTCCTCCCACAGGTGCCAGCCTCCCACTTCGTGCATGTGACACTCGTCTGGGAACCCCTGTGGATGGTGATCAGGGAACCATGAAATTTTATTGAAATGCTAGATTATAGTGTCAATTTGTGCCGTCATGCCATTGCCGTGCAAGATCTTACACATCACGAGCTGGTGTGTTCCTCCAGTTTAGCCATGCTGATCAACTCTCTGCTAACAGCTCCATGCCCTGGCTTAAGCGCATTTGCACTGTCCACTCGTTAATGACGTTACACCTCTGCATGCGATATTGGTCCTTTGAACCTCCAAAACCTCTCTTGAAAAGTGCCGCATCCGTGAAACAGGACAATATTCCCAACATACCACTCCGGTGACATTTTATGTTAATTTTAGGTACAACAAGATGGTTCTTCAGACTTCTTTTCTTTTTGGAGTGTTTCCTATTTTTTCCCCGCCTGTTTCCTTCCTTTCTCCTCTAGCCATTAGTTTATTTTCCTCCCGACCAGACAGTCCGGCGCCCAAGCGGCCAAGTCTTTTAAGCATGGCCCAGAGGCCAGAGGTGTAACGTCATTGACAGCGGTTGGACCATGTCTCTTGCACCCATCCTGGCGTCCTCCCCCCTTTGGCTGTCCCTCATTCGGTCGCCCTTCTCCCTTCTCAAGCGTATCTTTCAAGTCTTGGCACCTGTGGGTTCATCTTCCTTCCGGCTGATTTAGGTCCTCTGGGCAAGTTTGGTTTCTTCAAGCCTGCTGTCCTTCCGTCCTGGAGAATGAAGATCATTGCACATGCCATAAGTTGTCACACTGGTATCTTGTGTCTCCGTCATCGCCTGGAAATTTCCCCTGACCAGTACTTCCAATACGGCATTAGTGCATTACAAATGCCATACTCATCAGAACATGCCCCAGCGTTCTCTTTCTTTCCTTCTTGCCACAGCGTAACACCCGGCGTAACAGGCCCTCAATCAGCTCACTATCTCCATTACCACTACCGTAGATTTGCTTTACCTTGCCTCCGGTGTGCAAAAAGGATATTTTTTTATGCTGTCCTCAGGGCAAATTTTCTAACAAATATCTTGTTTTCTGACTGAGATCTGACATAGACAATCGATAATTAGTAATTTCATGGTCCCTCAACCCCAAACAACGTTAATTATGAGGGAAGGCAAAGCAAATCTACAGGATGGACTTCAGCTACATTTGAAACAGTTGTTGACATGGTTTTTTGTTGGTTTTGAACCTGTATCTAAAGTCTGAACTGACCATTCAATATGTTTTAAGAGACTCACAATTACAACTACGGTATAGAAGTATCAATAGACTAGAGAAGTATCTACTAAACTGAATTGCTGTCTCTCAGGAACCAGTGCTCGAGGGCATCTTCTGCTGACACTCTTTTGACGGGGTCCCAATCCAGCAGTGGTTGCAGAAAGGAAGCCAGGCTGGCCGCCTGCTAGGAGGATGCATAAGAAATATGTGATCAGGGATACGCATATTTCAATGCAGTCCAGACCACACTCGGCAGGCCCATGCGGGTCATTCCCTATCAGCCCCACGCGGCCGAGCGTTCAGCAGGGCCTAGCGGGTATGCACCGCTCTAAACTTGGCCGGCCACAAAGCCGCTACCAAGGAGCCGCTTGGGGGGGAATCTTTACCAGCCTACGGCCAGTGGCCCAACCAGCAGGCCCCCTGGGCGAAAGGCCACCATGTAGCTGAATTATAGATGATTAGATGAAGCTCCCAAACTGGAGCTTCATCTATTTCCTTTATTTACATTTTTTTTAAATTTGTCTCAAAATTAGAAAAGGTTGATTGCTGAAACTGAATTGTAGATGAAGCATCCCAAACTGGAAATTGGTGGTAACGAGCTGCACGATACAGAGCAGGCTCAAAGCAGTTGGGTCCAACCCAGTGCTTTGTGTAGGGTTAAGGATTTAGTAGGGTTTAGGGTTCGTTATTCATTGCATACGAAATTAGCTACATAGGTACACCGGGCGGCCCCCACTGACCCCATTGGGACGAACCATTGACTGGCCTACAGCCGGTGGCCCAAGCAGCGGTGTTGCTGCACCGCATCCCCTCAGCCGCAAGCTGGGATGTAGCTGAACTGCAGCATGAGTGTGCTGAACAATAAAACAGTCCCACCGTTTCCCAAAGCTTTACGAATCACAATACTGCTTCTGATTCACAGAATGCCTCGGAGGGCACAGGAAGGCAGTTTCACGCTGAGGTGTAAATAAAGCCGCTGAGGTGTGAATCAAGATGCTGAGGTGTGAATACATAAGCTGAGGTGTGAATACAGATCCTGAGGTGTAATAGAGCCGCTGAGGTGTGAATAAATATGCTGAGGTGTAAATCAAGTCATTGAGGTGTGAATAAAGATGCTGAGGTGTGAATGAAGCCGCTGAGGTGTGAATAAAGTCGCTGAGGTTTGAATGCAAATGCTGAGGTGTGCATAAAGCCGTCTGATTCCGTCGTATTTTGTCAGTGCCCAAAGTGGTGAGCAAGCCTAAGGTTCATACCCCCGGTCGGCTGGTAGGCACAAGGTTCATGTCCCCGGCCAGCGCCCTGAGGACTACGGACCATGGACCTGATCACTTTTCCTCACTTTTCTTGCGCTTGGACTAAACAAAGTGTGAGGCTGGCCACCAAACAGCGTACAACCCCGAGCAAGCTAAAATCTCCCAGCACACCTCCTCAACGTGGATGCTGCAGCCATCCTGTTTTATTCTCTGGATGAGAGCATCCTTCTTTTGAGCTGCGGTCCAGCCCTGGCCGTCCCATCCCGCTAGCGGCCGATCGCCGCAGAAATCGCTGCTTTCGGACTGGCGGACGGAAGACAGTGCCCTCGCATAACCTGCCAGTGCGCCATCCTGCGTCCGTGACAAGACCTGCACAAACAGGAAGAGGAGGTTCCAGGGCTTGCGTACTGTATCAGCCCATATAGAAATTCTGAATAAAGAAATGACATCTGAAGCCCATTAACAAGGTGTCCCACCGCATTAGGCAAAACTAGCATACTAATATACTGCCGGTATGCATACAATGCTACAAATCTACCAATGCTATGAAAATATCATGAATGGGAGGAGGGGGCGCCTCAGGAATCTTTTTTCCGATATGCGATCATGCCTCACGCATGCGTCATCGTCAAACATGCCTGTCCATGAATTTACACCTCTGGCAATTCCTCTGGCGCCCTGATTCACAGCATGAGCCGAGCAGGCACAAACCGGGGATCCCATCCCAGCATCAGCCCCAAGCCAACACCCCACAAACCCTGCCAGGACCCCCAACTCGCACACACACACACATCGTCAGGAACAACACGCACCTCCCCACACCTTACCCCACACCTTTCCTCACACCTCTCCACACACACCTGTCCAGACACCTCCCCACATCTCCCCACACACCTCTAAAGGGACCGGCCCAATCGTCTGCACCACCAGCTCCAGGTACTGCATGTCCTCCTCATCAAGGCCCCAGTCCGAGCGGGCAGAAGGCGAGCTTGTCCCTGATGCCAAAATTGGGCGCGCCCCTGCCGCAGCAGTCAAGCCCGACCCTGATACCGCGAGAGGGCGCGCCCCCGCTGCAGCAGTCAAGCCCGACCCTGATACCACGGGAATGCCATTGCCAAAACAGCCCTCCCAAAGAGTTCGGCACCTTGTCGCGCCAGCGCCCGAACCGAGCACGCTGTGTATGCCACCCTGAAAAAGGTCTGCCATGGGAGCCCACCAATCGATCACAGTTGGCAGCGTGGCGGCGGTGTGCTGCGGGCTTACTGCAAAATCTGCGCCTCGAGGCCCGCCGTTGGCTGCCGTTGCAGCGCCAGGCAGAACCCTGGGTACTTCAAACAGCTTGCAGCCCGTAGCAGCCTCGTATGTGACACAAGCCAGCGACCACAAGTCGTACCCTGGTAGGGGCGTGCGTGGCAGGCCCAAGACTGCCTCCGGGGGGCAGTACGAGGCGGTACGGTACAGCAAATGGACAGGCTGGGTGTGCTCCGCTGCGCCGCTTGCCCGTACAAGCGCTTTCCTGATGGCCCCGCCGCGCGGCTTGGACAGGGCTCCGGTCAGAGCGGCTGGCGGAGCTGCAGCAGCGGATGTCTCAGTTGCTAAGTCTGCCACCAGGCTGTTGTTGCTGCTGCTGCTGTAGCTGCCCTTGTCGTTCTTGTTGCTTGTATTGCTGGTGTTGCAGGTGATGCCAAAATCAATCAGGTTCCAGCGATAGTCCTCCCTGATGCAGCTGTCCAGCTTTCTGCTCCTCCGATGTGTCATGATATTACCTGGCTTGATGTCACAGTGCACTAGCCCTAGGTCACTGCGGGCAGGGCAGGGCAGGGCAGGGCAGGGCAGGGCAGGGCAGGGCAGGGCAGGGCAGGCAGAAGGGGGGTCAGCAGATAGCAGGAAGGGGTTCAGCAGCAGGGGGGGATGCGCAGGAGGGCTGAGAGGTGAGCAGGAGGGGGGGGGGGGCAGGGGGGAAACCGGCAGGAGAAATGGCTAAACATAATTGCTACCTCTGGCATGTAGGGTTGCTGAATGAATTACTTACGATTAGGATCACCATACCGCACCTACCGAAATCATGGTGCTGGTCATACCGTGCACAGGTACAAACTACAAAGGTTCAAATAATCCCTAGTGCCATATTATCAATATGGAGGACATCGGTTTATGTACCAATGCCGCATTTGTGCAGCCTAAGGCTTCATCCTAAGGCTTACTTGTGCATAAAGTCAAGCGCATGCAGCACCTGCCGCGCCATCCCCTTGACAGCTGGTAAAGGCAGGCCCCTCGGTGCGCAAGACGCTCCTGTTGATACCAGACAGGGACCAGCAAGGGTGACATGAGGAAGCCGCGCACCTCAGAAGAAAAAAATAAGGATGAAGGAAAGCGCCATCCCCTTAACCATTGGTCAAGGTAGCCCGCTTGATGCATCAGGATCTCTGTGGGGGGACTACGTGTAGGAACACCAAAACCCGCCCCAAGAGTTCAATTTGGGTCCCCTGACAGTAGAGGCGGCCCGCCCGGTACAATCAGCGTAGCTAATCTTACTATCACAGATCCCGCCTTGCGGCAAAGCGCACTTACCGGGAGCAGGCAGGGGAAACACGGGTGCGGAAGAAAAGGAAGCAGGTCCCAATAGGAAAAGGTGAGGACCAGGGAAACTGCACAATGTGGGCCGAGGCCACATCCCTCCGCCGCTGCCATTCAGTTAGGAACCTGCGGGTCGACCATTGTCTACTGAAGACTGCGCCAGACCAACTTCGGGCGGCCACCACTGGTCGATTGGGACCAAACGTTGACCGCCCTAAGGCCGGTAGCCCAGGCAGCAGGGCTTCCAGCACCAAGCTCTGCCGTTCGGAAGCTCGGTTGCAGGGTTAAGGTTTGGATGAAGGGCTTAGAAACCCTAAAGGAGTCTGGCTTGTCGTTGAAATACGCTCGAATTAAAAAGAGGTATCCGCCTAGTGGATATTTTCACTAGGAACCAACCTATTAGCAGCAGTGTTATTCTCAGCGCATGTCAGCTACATGTCAGCCACATCCAGGCCTGTGGTTAAAGACCCAGGTAAAGCGTGCCCAGAGGCTTAGGCCGTCGGTCGGTTGTGTTTTGGTCCCAATCGGACCGGTGCTGGCTGCCTGATAGCAACCCCCAAAGAGGTCAGGTGGCACTCATAATAATGTTGGACAGCAGGGGCGACGCGAGTGCGATTTGGGGGGTAGGGGGCATTGATGCACCGAGCTGGAATAAAGCCTGTAGAAGGGGCCCAGGGAACCCCAGCAGCAGGGGTCTTAATTCAATCATGATCATGTCTGATCGTGATGGGCCATTGCCTGAAAACAAAGGAGCTGGGGGGCTGGCAAGCCTGATCTGAATCGCTGAGGTTGTCCAGTGGATAAGCACAATGTGCTTACAGTATGTTTGACTTGCCTTCCCTCGGGTGTGGGAAATTAATCCTTTCAATGCTGCCCTCAGGGAATCCTCAGGGTAGACTTTCGACCAACACTCTCGATTTCTGACTGGAAACTGGCGTTGGCAATCGATAACCAGTATATTCATGAAACCCTCAAGCCCCAACTGCGTTAATATTAGGGAAGGCAAAGCAAATCTACAGTATCAATATATATTGTAATATTACCGTATGTCCCTGGGTGACGAAACGTCACATTCACACATTTGGACGCATTTGTCCCAAACCCACTTCCCCTAGAGCCTGAGCCGCATGAGGCGACATGGAGGCCTCCCTCTCGCTCACCGGAAACCTCCCCGTGCTGGTGGCCATGCTGTCTCCGCTCCTGCTCCTGGTGCAGCAGCTGCTGGGGTGGCTGCAGCATCGTCTGCAAGCTGCAACCCAGTCGGCTTAGCACGAGGCATGCCAGCGGCCGGCCCCGCCGCCCCTCGAGTTTGAAGGAATCCAGAAGATACACAAAGTGCCTGCAAGGGTCGTCGCAGCAGGCTGGGTCCGGAGAGCGGCTGTTGGTTAGGTGCCTGTGACAGTCCCCTTGGCCGCTGCAGGACTGAGAGGGCCGCTCGCCTGTACTGCTGCTCTTGCTGCTGCTGTTGTTGCTAGTACTACTGCTGCTGTTGTTGCTAGTACTACTGTTGCTGTTGTTGCTAGTACTACTGCTGGTGTTGTTGCTGCTGCTGCAGACTGCTGGTACTGTCTGGACGTTGAGCGTCGACATGTGGGATCGGTTTCCACAATTTTTTAGATGCAGGGGGTCAGGGTTGCCATGATACTTTGCTGCACTGCCCGGGGAAAGGTCCGATTTTAAGGTACTCTTGCGCTTGTCGCAGCGTTCAGACAGCAGGCTTAGGACGCGCAACTCGTTGTCGGAGATTTGAGCGTGGATCTTTGAAGAGAGGTCCATAACCTGCAACAGCATCACATGCAATGGGAAGAGCGCTTGAGGACGCGCATGGCGTGATGCATGCAGCGATGCATGGCATGATGCATGCCGCGATGCGTGGCACGATGCATGGCGCGACACGTGGCATGATGCATGGCCGCAATGCGTGGCATGATGCATGGCCGCAATGCGTGGCATGATGCATGGCTTGATGCATGGCCGGGTGCATGGCACGATGCGTGGCGTGATGCATGGGGCACAAGGATCTGGCCCTCGCTTCTCAGATATACTTCCATACTTCTTCCCCCCTCTACCCAGTATTCTCCATTCTCAGCATATTTTTACATGAAGCACAATTCTGTGTAAAAAGTGCTTTGCTCATCCATCTGAAGGTGCCACGCTGCCACTCGCACCTTCAGAGCTACTTTGCGCTTCCCTTCCTTGCAGTCCTGGGTGAGCCACACCGAGGAGAAGTTGGAGAAACCCAGGAGGGCGGCCACCTTGTACCGCCCCCCCTGCAGCTGGTCCCCAAGAGTGATCCCCCTGTCGGAAGCTGCAGTCAGAGGAGGTGGAAACGGAAAAGGTGTCATTGCGCATGGCCAGGAGGAGTTAGCGCTTCAAAAGGACGGACAGGCAGGCTGGATAGCGATGCTCCGATCCCGCGTTCCTCAATGATAGCAAGGCGCTTCCGCAACATTCAAAACACCAATGCATTCACATGATATGAGCATAGCCCCTCTACAAGGAGGGGACATGTGGGGGTACCGTACATGAGCAGAGGAAAGGTGAAGAGCTGGTTGAATGCCACCTCCATGCTTGCATGGGGGATCCAAGCGTGGCCATGCAGAGGTCATGATCTCACCCACAGCGTCTTGCAGCGCATCCATGTCTACGGCCATCTTCAGAGTGGGACGGTCCAGGGTGGGATAACTGAACGAGGCTGCGATATAGGAGACGACAAGGGAATGATCAGTGCATGCTGAGAAATTTCGGAGCTGGTTCTATAACACTCCGTGTGACTCTTGTGTGACTCGGATGTAGTGCAGCAGTGGGAACGCTACAGGTTCCTTCATGACTACCGCTCTGCGCTGGCGCCAGCGATGCTCCCCATGTTTACCTTATGCGACCTTTGCAGGGGCAGCGTCTCGATGACTGACAGCAAAAGGGACTGTGCCTGTCGTTGCCCAATTCTGCTATTTACTGGTACCTGTAAAACGATGCTGTTGCATCCTTTCTGTTCCGTGAATTGTCGACGTCCGCCTTCCGTTTATCAAGCACATCCTGCTACAAGCATCGGCACCTTACACGTATAGACTTTGAAAGTGTTTTTGCACGGGCCTGAATACCGGTATGTCGATCATGGCATCATGTAGTTTGAATGATGCATAACTCTCACATGGACACAGGGTCCATCATGCAGCACTGAAACATGTGCATCCACCAGCATGGTCCATCTATCACTCCTGCTGCTTCTGCTTTGCCAGCCTTGGCCTCCCATTCATCGTGAGGAGTGTGCGTGGGGGGAGGAATGGTTGAGGGATCGAACCCGCCAAACGATCATCTCTCCCCTTGTCCAGGATACTGGGTTTGAAGGTCCTGCCCCATCACATAGGTTGTGGGTATGGCCGCACCTTGGATCGTGTTGATGGGTTCCATTTTGTTGCCCCCACACATAGGAGGGGAACATGGCTGCACCATAGTTCTAGCTGTGCATGGTAGCTGGAATTGAGCCTGCTCATCCCCTACTAGCCCCATGCAGCCAAGCCTTTACATGCATGCTGCCCCTCGGGGCTGGATTAAGTTCCCCTCCTGTACAACCTACCTACCAAGAGTCCAAGACAGCTAGTCCTGGGGCCCTACATGGTACCAGAGCCACTCGCTTTTTTTATTGCGGATGTTCAAGCCACCGGTCATTCAGATTTCAGGTTGCATCTTCAGATTTTCATATTTTTGAAACTCGAATTTCCAAAACGGTAAATACAACTTATGGTCAGTCAACCACAGCCTCCTGTCTAGCAGCCTCAGAGGGAGAGGGCTCCAGAACCAGTCAAGACAGTCGTGCACGTCCATAGGTGCTGTGTGTCTTATTCATGAATATTTATAAACATTCTGATCCACCTGTCATTCAGATTTCAGTTCGAATATTCAGATATGTAAAATTTGGAACCAGAATTCCAAATAAATATAACCACCACTCAATCTGCCACCCACATACGCCTAGCTGGCCTGCCTGCCTCTTCGTACCATCCTCTACTTTGATTGCAGCCGCCCGATCCGGTCCCCGATCATCCTCTCGATGTCCCGCATGTCGCCAGGCGCTGCCACATGGCCCTCCCCGCCTGCCGCCTTGACCTTGCCCCCCCCTCGAGGACCAGCATTGCGCTTCTTGCAAGCCGACAACACATCTCTCAGCTGCGCATCCTGTCGAGTCGTCGTGCCAGGGACCGCGGTGATCACACCGGCACCGTCTTCAAGCCCCCTTCTCTTCCTGCCAGCGCTGCTCCTCTCGCCCACCACCTCCATGCTCTCCTGGCCTGCGTCGCCCAAGGCAGCAGCAGCAGCAGCCGGCTCCCCCAGCAGCAGTGACAGCTCCTCAATCTTCCGCTTGATTCGGAGCTCGACACCCAAGACGTGAGGCGTCAATGAGCCTGACGCGCTCGCCTCGTCCAGCACAGCGATAACGCCCAGCAGGCTTGGCAGATCAGCATCAGGCACCGGATATCCCTGGCCTACCGCTGACGAGATCTGGCGGAGCTCCGCGACCTTGGCCTCCAGCTCCGAGTGCAGGAGCTCCAGCTCCCTCCTCTTCCGCGCCAAGCCATCTGGGCAGCTCGCCTCAGCGGCCAACAACGGCTCGGTCTTCCCAGCTCGCCCTGATGGGGCTGCCTGCTCTTTGTGCGCTGCGGCGGCTGCTACTGCCTCTGGCCGCGGTGCAATGCCCGCCAGCCGGCCGGGTCGTGACAGGTCCTTGATCACTGCACGCGCCTGCGCCAGGACCTGCTCCACCGCAGCCTCCGCATCACTGGCAGCCCTCAGGCCAGACGTGGTCTCCTCCACAGCAACATGCGGCTGCCTGCCCCCGTCCACTTGGAATGTCTCTCTGCTGCCTCCACCAGCCAGCCAGGATACAAGGGAGTGCGAGCCGCCCGCCGACGAGACTTGCTTCGGCTTGCCTCTCTCATAAGGCTTGCCCAAGGGCCTCTCAGGAGCTGCCGGGGGATCGTCCACTCGTCGATCCGGTGTCGACACTTTGCGAATATGCGGATGGAGCTGCTCGGGTCCTGCCATGTCAGAGGATGTCTCTGTCCTGGCGGCTGGCTTGATAGGATCCGGATCCGGATCAGCAGGATGCATGTGGACCCTGGGACAGGCAGGCGCCACGTCTGCATCTGCTGCAGTGCTGAAGCCACCACGGCTACCCCCTCGGAGATGTGCGCCACTGGCATCGGCGCTGATATCAGGGTGCCCTCCTTTCATGTCCGCTTCTGACGCGGTTTCTGACGCTGCTGCCGCCGCGGCTGCACTGAAGCCCGTGTTGTTCTCCTGGCCGCCTGCGGTTTCCAACTTCAACCCGGAGTGGGGAGCTTTGGCTTCAGGCACCCACCCGGCGTTGGTGACCGCCTGCTGTCTGCGGCTGCTCCAGTCACGATTGTGTCCACCCTCCGGCGCAAGGCGTTGCATATTGCTTGCATTCCTGTAGGCAGGCCATTGTAAATTCACGTCGCGAGCCAACCAGGTAACGGTGCAGTTAGCTAGAAACTACATTCAAACAAACGCGGGCCAACAAATTCCCTGTCTTGCCGCCACCACACAAGCAAAGCGCCACGAGCGGCAGCGCAGTCACACAGCTACAGGCACACATGAAACATTGAATCCCACAGAAAATAAAATGCGTTCACTGAAGGTGAGGTTACTAAGAGGTGTTGCGCCCCCTGTGGCAGCGCGGCTAGAATTTAAGTATCGGGCCACAGGGCTAGGCTATCATTCAGGGCGCAACTAGTGGGCACTCTGCACTCGATGCTTTGCGTACCTGCTCCATGGCGCCTGGCCTGCCGTGATGGCTCCTGGCCTGGGTCTATCCCCTGCCTTGCCGCCCTCGCATCCGACCTGCGGCCTCAGCGGGCTAGGCTTTGGTTGCTCTGCCCATGCAGAGGCGCCTGAGCTGATGCTTTCCTTCCCAATGGGTGCAAGCTTCTCCGCCGCTGCCGCCTGGTATTGACTTCCTTTGATGCACAGGGCATGGTCTTGGTCCCAGGCCAGGGACGGGGTGTGGATCGGTACAGCAACCGTCCTGTGAGCACAGTGCAGGAGGTGTTGAAGGTCAAGCTGGCCAGGATTAGGCACGGGTTCATGCTCCGAGGTGTGGTGAGGGGGCAGGAGGAAAGCGTGCCTATATAGGGATGTTTCAAGTCTTTCGTTGTGCAGGTGGCAGGGCATGTTGCATCGCAGTGCATGCTTGCTGCTCAATTGGCAGTTGAGTTTGGGGTTCTGCTGGCAGCTGAGCTTGGCTTTCTGCTGGCAGTTCAGTTTGGGGTTCTGCTGTCAGTTCAGTTTGAGGCTCTGCTGGCAGTTTGATGTTCTTCCGTCAGCAGGTGGGTTAGGCCTCCAGAGACGGGTAAATTAAGATCACTGTTGAGAGAAAAGAGAGAGAGAGAGAGTTGGATCTGAAGATGCCTCTCTTCAGGCTGCCAGGAAATGCCAGCAGTTATAGGCACAGATCGGGGTTTAAGCTGCTAGGAAATGCCAGCCGCCACGCACCTGCCCCGCTGGCGCTGCCGGGCTGCAACAGGCGCTGAAGCTGGGCGTGGAGAGGACAGAGCGCCCGGAGGCAACATGGACATGTCCTCCTCAGCAGCGTCAATGCTGGTTTCGAGAGTGATGATCTCAGGAGGGACCTGAGCGGAGGGGGGAGGGAGACGGGTGACATAATAGGGGTGGTGAACATGAAGCGCCATCAAGCTGAGCAGCAGAAGAGAGCTACTGTAGCAGTGGCCTCCTGTCTTTAGGGCAGCTACAGCTGCTAGGGCTGACAAGTATGGTGGAAGCTATGGCTACGAGAACATGGTGGCATTATAACAGCTTGCCTCCCTGGCAAACTTCCCTACTCGGTACAAACTACCGCACCCGGTAGACATCTGTGTCACCCAAAGACTTGAAGGAAACCCGGAGGTCGAAGGCCTTGAGACACCCGACGGTATGTCACAACAGGAGCTCCCCCATCTGGCAGGCAGAGAGCTGCAACGTCTAGCGGCACAAGCCCCACCGTGGGTAGGCTGCCCCCCTCGCCAGCACACTAGCTCGTTTCCAAGTTGACAGCCCAGCAGCCCAGCCCCTCCTAAACAACCCGCCCATACTTTGTGCTGTTGTGGTATTTGCTTCACAATGCCACTATGACATCTGGCGCCAGATGGGTACGTGTTTTGGTATAGGCTTCGCAATGCTACTAGAGCATCTGGCGCCAGATGTCATAGTGGCATTGCGAAGCCTATACCACACTCTGTGCTCCCTCCCGTCCACCTCACACCTGTATCATGCCCCTGCGTGGCCGTGGCTTGCCTAGTGCCACAGGGCTTGCAGCAGCCAGCGTGCCATCCACGCGAGGCACAGGCAAAGCTAGCGGCGTGTTACTGGCCGCGCTGACGAACACGGAGGTGCAAACGCCGGGGCTGCCCAGCACCGAGGTACACACACCCTCCGCTGAAGCCTGTATTTCCCATCTCTTACGGGCTGAGGCTGGCCTAGGGACATCTGCGACCGGAGAGGCAGCTGGGGACGCTGTCGTCGCCGCTGACTCTTGGCTGTCCACGTCGTAGTCACCAGCTGCAGCGGCAAGCTGGGGCCAATCCACGCTCCTGCCTCGTTGGCTAGAGGGTGCCTCTGGCACAGCCGTTGAGGGCGCTCGGCTGGCCAGGTGTGGTCTGGATGTGATGGTAGGGGCATGGGTGCCGAGATCAGCTTCAGAACCTCGACAGGATCCATGTACGCCAACCTGATTGAAGCCCTGCGCTAGGACTACTGATGCATAGCATGCTGCCTGCTGTGCTGGTGTTCCTGATACGCTGCCTCCTGCGCCAAGCTGGAGAGTGTGCCGGGCCTGCGTGCATGCAAGCAACGCATTCCATGGTGCATGGTGCATGGGCGTGCGGGAGTGTTGAGGATCCAGACAACTGCAGATTTGAAAACAATGGCACGCATGCACGGCTGTGTGAAGGACGCTTGCACGTTCTCCCCCCCCTGTCTGCCTTTGTCTGACTTAAGGACCTGCTTTTCATGTGCGCTGCTGAACAGCAGCGCACCCGCCTCACCTCTGCCAACTGCTTGGAGGCCAGCAACAGTTTCTTCCGGTGCCCTGGCAGCAGGGCAACACCCGCACATTGTGCTATCGCATCCAAGTCGACCTCGTTCAGCTGCGTGAGCTGCGGCCAGTCGTCGTACCCGGAGGCTTCGAACGCTGGTGTGTACTGGGACAAGCTGAGCTCATGCAGCCATGCATGCGCTGCCTGGGAGGCCGGTGTGGCACCTTCTGCAGGCTGCAAGGTTCCTTTCTTTGGTGTTCCGGCGGGTAAGTGCGAAACCGTCTCTGAAGCAAAGTTTCGCTTGACGTCAGTGAAGCTTTCGTACGAGTGCGAGGCAATGCAGGCTACGCACCTGAGGTGATGCTAGACCCCGCCTCCTGGATGGGTACCTCTAAGACGCTGGGGTTGGAGCAGCACTGTCCCATACGTATGAGTCAGAAATTGACTTCTTGGTTCGGGGCCGCGGGTTGTTTTATTTCTAAAAAACTTGTCCACACATAAACGTTGTCGACTTTGTGTCCCACCCGCCCGTGCACTGTGATAAACTCTTGAGGGATGGCTACATCCGCAAGATTGATGTCTCAAGGCCATTGCCTGATATACCAGCGACTGACAGGCATGCTCGTCAGCTGCCTGCCGCGCCGTTCCATCCGGCGCGAAGATCCTGCAGCTTACATAAAGACCCAGCGAACCTTGCCCGCTGTGTAGTATTGTATGTCATTGGAAGAATCCTAATACTATTGCTCTCATCAAACCTGTTACCTGTTACCGCCTCCCTCACAGCAGGGAGACAGATCCAGCCAGGAATGAAAAATATACCGTAGGGTATGCCTGTCTTTCTCGGGTGAGAGCGTCCAAGGACCTGGATTCTTCCGGGATTCTTCTACATACTAACATAACCTCCCCTATTTAGTATCCGTATGAGTGAGCGTGTCTTGAGCCATAGGGTCAGTGATGACTGATGAGAAATTAGCTGAAAGGAACAATGCCAGTTACATGGGCATGCGTGTGCATGGGTCCATATCGACCTATGCAACGTGGACCTATTGCGTAATTGCGGGCAGATCAGTCAGCCCAAGTGTGACCCAGAATGATGTTATTGACAGCCATACTACAATATAAGCAGGTGCATGACTGCCATTACGGTAGTTGAGGCTTTTGCCAAAAGCCTTCTTGGGCCGCCAGGTTAACGCCATCATCAGGTTTCTAGCTTGATGGCCTAAAATTTATTCTGACACACCATGGAAGGCCCCTTGCCTTCATGCCCTAATGCCTACAGTACATTTTTTATTTTGAAAGCGGTCCTGGAACTCTTGATTCATGCTGGGCAGCAGTGGGAAACACTGATCAGGTTTTCGAAGTTAAGCAAGTTATGGGGTGTCAATCTTAACCTCTGCTTGCGATGTCTGGCACGAGCATGACAATTCGGCCACTTGGCCCACACAATACCAAGGTATCCCCTGCAGGGCATATGCCCACATAAGTGAGGCATTTTACATCACCTGTTGACAACGTTACACCTCTGGACCCTACTGCTTGATTGGGTTTTAGGTTCAGCTGCATGGGGGGCCGCCTGTCTGGTTGAGAGAGAAGAAGTGGGATGTCGTGTGATACTTCAGTAGGCGTGCAGAAATAGTGGAGTCCTCAATGTGGGACTCACTAGAAAGTAATTACTGACTTCTTGAGCATCAGCGATATTTTTTGCAAGTGCATACCGGTACCCCAAGAAATCGTAAGTAAAAGGATGTAAGGCAAAGCTTAGGCGGCAGTCATTCCAGCCATAGGCTAGCGTGCCTATCTTCACTAATCAGGTTGGGAAGCCTAGGATAGACGGATCGTCTAGATTTCTCTGCTTGTTTCTTGGAGCGCTCGTGCGGCTGCAAGGTCTCCCTGGTCTCCGCAGCCTTGATACTGCTTTCCCTAGGTAATCGCCCACCTCATTTTTGTCTTTGAAGGTTGCATAGGCCGCCCCTTGCGCCGTTGCATTGTTCGCCTCCTCACTTGTATTTGAAGTGCCGGCCTCCAGGCTTATAGCCGCCTTCCTTGCATGTTGACCTTGATCCACGCGATCTAGGTCATCAGTTGCCGCACCTCTGGCTTGTGGCATTGGACTAGCCCCGGCTCCGCAACAAACCTTTGGGCCTCTTGTACCGCTTGCCTCACTGCATGCATTTTTAATCCACCACAGCCTGAGCATAGCAGCACGCTGCCAAGTGCTCCACCTTAGGATGTCCTCAGACGCCTCACCCTTGCCCCCCTCCCATGAGGCTTTGGACATTTTTGTTCACCAACCACACAGCTTACCGTGCATGTTCTGGTGCTGAGGTGCCGTAAGCACTTGCTTGGATGCCTGAAAAAAAGTGGCAGCATTCCGTTTGTACCTGTGATATTTTTGTGGGGAAAAAGAAAAGACTTTCGTCAAAGTCGCTTAAAAATGTAGCCGTAATTCCCGCATCTTCAGTGGTACGTTGGAGACCTTTCGGCATCTGCCTGATCTGTAACAAAGCCTACGGTAATTCAGAGATTTATTTTGGCACTGACCACTTTTTTTAGGGAAAATAGTCAAAATACCGAACCGTCTGTTTTCATTTCGCCATTTCGCTATTTCGCCGTTTCGCTATTTCGATGTTATTTTTCGCTATTTCGCCATTTCGCTAATTCGATGTTATTTTTCAACTCCGCCGTTGTTATTTAAAAAACATTATGTTATTTTTGCTTCACAGATGGCGCCTCACTCGGCTTTTATAAAACCACCTGTCTTCTGCATACTTACTTTTAATACACTCTGATCAATCTAGGCCACTTACTTAACTAGTCGTGCTTGCAGGCCGACCACGGTCCGTGCAAACCTTTATCCACCGAAAGATCTCTGACCACAGGCTGTGCACCCAACAGATTGGCATTTTCTGTACCCCAACTGCAAGTCCTGCAGCGTGCACAGATACTCCAATTTCTAGTCTCGTCTGCTTAGGTAGACATAATTTCATAAACGGTTTAGGGGCAGTTTCCCTTTTTTGCGTACACGAATACCCTTAACTGTGTAACTTTTGAAAACAAAATACTGAAGTGGCAATACATTTGAAACAACCTGGGGCTTGGCTTTTCATGGGTAAAATTGCGCTTTCTTCTGCCAGCCCATACTGGGATTGTGGACGTCTTCAACGGCCTTGATATTTGAGACCTGAGGCTAATCCCAGGCTCCAGCTCAAGGTCTTGGTCCAGTTATTGTGCATTTGTGCCCCAGACTGATCAAAATGATCAAGCCACTACATTATAACAATTAAGTGCAAAGGAATCCATGCTTTTGAAGGGACACACTGGGGATTTAAAATTTTAAATCTTGAACGGAAAACGTGTAACATCAAAAATTTGATGAATACTGGAAACGTCACTGTTGAATTGACGTTCCTGCGTTCTTGTCTTGGACTTGTGCTAGTCCCTGGTCTTGACTTGGCTTCTCTCGTCCACTTACCTTTTTCTTGATGAGAACTCACCTTGTTTTGACCAGAACTTACCTTTTGTCCAAGGACTTACCGGGCTCTGCGACTTCTTCCACTGAACTAGTGAACTCCTGGTACTTTAAGCTTGGAAGACCACGTTGCAGCGCCAGATAATGACAGCGCATCAGAGTTTATCAAAATATTTTGATGTTCTATTTTTCCTACTGCCACTGCTGTTGAAAATTTTATCCAACCAGTACCTAGAAGCAAAGATCAACTTCATCCACAAATGATCAGGTCTTTCCTAATTTAATCTCTGAGAGATGAGGAACTCTAAAGCGCATTTTGACAGCTCTACAGATTTACTACGCACATTGAAATATGTCAAATATCGTGTGACAAGGAGAAGAAAAAAGAAGAAAAGGCCAGGAAGGATAAAAATGGCGATTGTCACCCATCCCCACGAGACTTCGTCAAGAGTCTAAACCCAAAAATGACCTGTTAGTAACTCCAGGCAATCAATGATGCCAAGAACAAGAGGAAATCCTCGGGGAAAATCACGGAAATCAGTATTATTACAAGTTCTGTTTGGCCTAAACAAAGTGTGAGGCTGGCCACCCAATCACGTAACAAACCCGAGGCGCAACCACAAAAAACAGCCTGTGTGCCCTTTTGAACCCGTTCACCATCTGAGGTAAGGAGCGCAGGAACAGAAGGTACACGAACAACGAGCGCTCATGGTCTATGATCTACTTCAGGATCTGAGCTCATGAGCGAGATCACGAGGGCGTTGCATGCTGCTGTGTGTCATATCTCGATTCTTCACTGCTTGCAAGATGATCCCTCGACGGCTTGACCTATCAGGGTGTTGCCCCTGGCCTGTCGTATGTGAGCACCGTAACTTTGGGGGATAGTCCGATGGTCTTTCCCTTCTCCTTTTCCGTCTGTTCCTTTACTTTCTCCTCTAGCCTTCAGTATCTTTTCATCCCGACCAGAAGGTCGGGCGCCCACGCGGCCGAGCCTTCTCAGCATGGCCTAGAGGTGTCATGTCAATGACGTTCCACCCCTGGGCCCTGCTCAAGAAGGCTCGGCCGCATGGGCGCCCAACTGTTCAGCAGATGGGAGAAGAGAAGAAATCAAAAGGAAGAGGGGGGGAAAGAACAAGAGGAAAGGCTGGAAAGGCAAACAAGTCCGTTAACTCAGCTCCTCTAGAGACAAGCCCTCAACAATGCCTGCAACAACGTCCACAAAAGCAAGTGCATCCCACCCCTGCTCGGCCTGGTACAGCTGGTGGAAGTTTGTGGCACCTTTCGGGGAACCTGCCTACCCCGCTCTTGTAACGGCTCCCTTTAATAAGGGCATTGGAAGCAAGCATGTAGTGCATCCTCTACATGCTCGCCATCACCCCTTGAAAACCAGCATCGTTGGCAGCAGCGTGCCTCTCGCCGCTGACCACTGCGCCGTCCTCTGCTGTCAGCCGTGCTGATCGCCCCGATCCTCAGGCGCAAATTTGTGCGCACAAAAGCACACTCCCTCCTGCTGGTGCGGCTCCAGGCTTGCGCAAGCACGGCGCCCCCCATGGGCTGAAACCAGGCGCGGTAGGTCGCCGCAGACCTGTGCTCCCAGGGTCCCTCCTGCCGCTTGCGATCAGCTGCACCCGCTCGTAGGCTGCATCAACGAGTGCCAACAGCTCTGTGATGGGTAGGCGCTGTAGGCCAGATGCTACAATTTGGGGGCGGCTACCCCTCGCTCCAGCTCCTCCAGTGCACCCAGCAGATCAGAGCACCAGGTGCGTCCGCCAGCGCCCTGGCTGACTGCAAGCTGCAAATCTGTTGCCATAGCTTCAGCCATTAGAGGGCTGTCTTGCTGTGCTGCCGGTGTCACCACTGCATTGTAGAAGCAGAGGATATGGGTCCACCAGTCACGCTGTAATGGCTGGATCTGCAGCTTTCTCAGACCCCCCCAGCTGGCAGCTGATGCGAGTAGCCCCGCAGCCTGCACACGCAAGTGCTGAAGCAGGCTGGACTGCATCTTGCTGTGGAGACATTGCCGCGGCCGGAGATGGCTGGTGGCCCCCACCACGTCGCCGTATTTGGCCGCAGGCGCAGCGTAAATAGCTGCCAACCTGATGCGTGTTGGTAGATGGTGCCTGAGGCGCACCTTGGCGGTCATGCGGCGAACGCGGTGCAGCGCGGCAGCCAAAGGCGCCTCACTACCTTGCTTGACCCTCTTCAAGCTACCGCATTCGTGCTGAATGATGCCCAAGAACTTGAATTCTTGGACATGCTTTAGCGCGGTGCGGTCTGGGCCGTCCACGCATACATGGGCTGGCTGTTGGCGCTGCGCTGCCAAGCGGCTGCCAAACTCAATGATCTCTGTCTTGCTGACGTTGACCTGAAGCTGTTTATCTGTCGCATAATCATGCAGGGCATCAATCATGCGCTGCAGCCCTGTGGTGGTGAAGGCTAGCAGGGAGAAGTCGTCCGCATACAGCAGGTGGCGTAGCTGTCGCCCCGCCAGTAGCGCAATGCCCTCTGCCGGGCATTTGGCTGCAAGCATGGCCGGCAGGTCGCTGAGGTAGTGAGGTATGGACTAAAGAGCAGAGGGCTCAGAGGACAGCCCTGCTAGATGCCTCTGGTGTGAGGCACAGGACCAGTACGCTTGTGACCGTCAGTGAGCGTGTATACCGCACTGGCATTAAGCGCTTGCACAGCGCGTAACTGGCGTGCAGGCATGTGAAGAGGCTCGCATAAATGCAGCCACAGCTACCCTGCGGCACGCTATCGTACGCCTTGGTGAAGTCCACAAAGGCCACATGCAGTTTGCCACGGCCTGCAGCTGCCCATTAAGAATGGACTGCATGCCTGAGGAGGAAAGCGGCCTGGAGCGTGCTACGGCGCTTTTGTAATCCAAACTGCGCAGGAGGGACGTGGCCGTGCAATCGCGCCCACTCATCAGTGATGGCTGTCAGCATGCTAGCATACAGCAGGTAAAGCATGCTAGTGATGGGCTGATGGTGATGTGCCGGTAATTACTGGGGTCAAGGGGGTCGCCCTTCTTGTAAACATGCTGAATCCTGACTGGCTGCCAGGCACTAGGCATTCCCCCCCGCACCGCCATCACAGTCAACCAGTCTTGCAGCAAATCCATCGGTACATGATGTTGCCCACCCTCTGAATCGTCCTCCACCATGGCCAGCTTGATGAAGGGTGCCGCCAGATCGTCTTGGCCCGCCACGGTGTGCACGCGCATGCCCTTTCGAAGCAAGAGGCAAGCTGTGCAGCTGACATGCCTAGGTCCTCTGGCTGAGTGGTGGTAGGGGAGATTTTCTCTGTGGCTCCGCGGGAGATGGGGGGTGTATTGGCGACATATATGATAACTTGCTTGCATGGCGCGTCAAAGCAGGCAATACTGCTCCAGCACATGCATACCATGCATGGGACATGTCGCGAGTCGGGGCATATCAGCTTCTGCTGTAATTGCCATATGAACTGCAATTAAACCATGGTTACAAGGCCACAGCAATGGCCTATGACATCAGATAGATACCGCAGTGATCTAGACTAGGTGCATCCCAGCTGTTTATGAATGGTTCAACCCGTGACATGACACATGAACAACAATAGTTTATTAGCGAGTAAATGAGATACAGCACATGCGCTATGTGACTGCGTGAGTGAGCGTAGCAAGATAGCCTTTTGATGGTGGATGCTGACGTCACTGGCCTTGCATCTGTACCGCCAGTGGGGACAGTCGGGCGGCAACAGGCTGGCGCGCCCAGTCATGTGGCGAGCCATGTTCAGACATGGTCTCATCATTGATTGCACGTACTCAGACATGTGCATATACATACATCTGGAAGCGTAGTTAAGATCTCGCCGGGTGTGCTTCAATCCCAGAATTGAACAAAGTGGGACAGTCCTTAAGATTCAACAAACAGGTGGTCCTTGCTCATCTTTTGATTTCCAGACAGTCCGCTTTAACTTCGATATATCGAATTGGTGTAAGTCAACATTTGACAAAGGCCTGACCCCTATCAGCCCAGCGGGATGGACATGCTGTACAGGGGGCCTAACACCCCCTTCAACAAGACTGACTACGTTCTGGACAGGGGCATGAGCAAGAAGTGGACGGAGCGTGAGCAGATGGTGCTGATGAACGCCGTCGAGAAACAGGGGGACACGGATCGAATCAATTGGGTTGATGTTGCCAAGGTCTTGCCGGGACGCCAAGGTAGACGGGGTGCACCATGCATGCATGCCCGTCGCTGTCAGAGGTCTCTGGTCGCAGTGATGCCCATGGTCAATTATCTCTCACCTCCTTGGCACCAACATGCCCCCCCCCCCCCCGAAGCAGCTTATGATATTATCAGTATGCTGATATTATACATATAGAGAGAAATCGGATGATGAGATGCCTTATACGTATGCACCGTCACAATTTCGACCAACACTTATGGCGACACCCCAGGATCGATCGAGCTTTTGGAATTGCATGCGCAGGTAAGCAGTGCCGAGAAAAGTGGAACAACGACCTTCGGCCTGAAATTTGCAAGGACCCCTGGACGGCTACAGAGGAATACATTCTGGCACGGTGCGTCCAGTGGCACGGGTATGCAAGCTATTCATTTAGAACTTGTGATTTCTAGCTAGCGGTGCCGTTATATACAGTGCGTATCAGGGCGCGTCTAATATACGTCTACATGACAACTCTGATCAACAACCATGTTCAGGGAGGCTGGGAAGTCTATGCCCTGCGCCCCAGTACTGACAATGGTCTGATCACCATGCCACCATGCAATGTCCATGCACAGGATGCACAGCGAAGTCGGCAATCAGTGGACATGCATTGCAGCATACCTCCCAAGGCGCTCTGCGAACCACATCAAGAACTGTTGGTGAGCCTGACTTGGTCACGGCCATAGCATGATCTACGGTACTGCAGACTTCCATGGCCAGAGTGACTGACCTGCGTCCCCTGTCTTCACCACTCAATTCCCTGGATTTCGTCCCCATTACAGGTACGCAAGTTTGCGGTCGAAAAACGTGATACCTCGTACGCTTCTGGGGACCTACGGCCGCATCGTGTCGGAGGAGAAGATTGCCACCCTCGAAGTGTTCAGAAGGGCCATCGACGTATTCTCCACAGCTAAGGCAAGAATAGAGAACGTGCATGTCTGCATGGACATTGTGCTGAAAGGACATGAGCTTATGGGGCCAGGAACCTGTTAGGGTTTGAAGGCACCTGTTAGGGTTTGAAGGCCCTTCCTGGAAAGGGTCATGCTTCTCCCTCGGATCTGGGCACCAGTCGTGCCAGCAGCAGGTAGCCAGCTTCCATTCCATTGGTACAGGCAGGGCATGATCTAGTGCTAGCATGGCAGACATGCGATTTCCAGCCGTGTGGACCACACAGGCGCGTATAGGCCAGAGTGAGCACCTGGTCAATTGTGAGATCAGATCTAAGCCTGAAGTCTTGCTGCACCTTCCCCCCTCCTGTAGCCTGGTGCCTGTATGGGACGGGTACCGGAGGAGCACTTCGCGGGAAGGCCTGCTGCTGCCAAGCTGACGACGACCAGCACCCATGTCAAGGCCAAGGGGCGAACGGCCTCCGCCAAAGGCGCCGCTGTCAGCAAGAAGCACAACAGGTAACCATGCAGCCGGTGCCGGCCTCAGTAAGAGGCAATGCAAGCAATGAATGGCACTACAGAGTGCCCAATGCATGGAGACATGAAGTGGGACATTTTAAGTATGTCCCCCCCCCCCCCCCCCCCGTGTCCTGTCATGCAGGGATGGCGCTTCGTCTGGCATTGGCTGCCAGGCAAACGACAAGGAGCTTCTTCAGATGGGGTACTCGGAGGATGTCGATGGGGCCAAGGCTTGCTTGCACAAGCGCGCGTGCTTGGCCGTCGAAATGTCGATGCGTCCTCAGGTGAAGGTCGCTGTGCCCCCCATCCATGCAACCCCCATGCAACCCTGCGCCAACCCCATGACCTGTCCATGTTCACATTGCCCACCAGGCTTGTCTCCCACACTTCAAGCACACCTGGGCTGTTCTTGTGTGTTTGCGTCTCAGGTTTTCTCGTGTTCAGCGGCCAGCCTCATACTTTGAAAATGCCATGCAAACGATACTTCACCTCCCATCCACCATTTCCCACCTGCTGGTACTTGATTGCCTTGCTACCCCGTACCACTTGGCGAACTTGAGGATGAACGGTGATTGTAGATTGACTCGTCCTCTTCTTTTCCTATATGTTGTTACTCGATCGCCTTGCCGCCACACACCCAACACTACCCCGTGAGGCATGGTAAAACAGTGCGCACGGAATTAGTTTAACACGATGTGAAGCAATGTCCAGAGATCATTCATGTGCAGGGGGTGCAGTGAGTATTGCGTCCCTTCTGGACTGCTGTTTGCAGTTGGCGCTGTTGGACTTCGCCCTGAAGCTGTGTCAGGGGAGCAGCTTTTGTCCCAGGAGGTGGCCGCTAGTCAGGGGAGCAGCTTTTGTCCCAGGAAGTGGCCACTAGTCAGGGGAGCAGCTTTTGTCCCAGGAAGTGGCCACTAGTCAGGGGAGCAGCTTTTGTCCCAGGACGTGGCCACGAGTCAGAGGAGCAGCTTTTGTCCCAGGAAGTGGCCACGAGTCAGGGGAGCAGCTTTGGGAAGTGTCCACTAGGCGCTGTCTCCTAGTCAGCATCGTCTGGTGTTCTGGGGGCTCCACTAGCCTCACATGCTGTATCTCAATGCCACTGGGTTGCGCCCTTGGCCTTCATGGGGGCCTGACGCATACCCTGAAATCTGCCAAAGGATCGTGCGCCTGGATTTCCTCTTTACAAGCTGAATCAGCACGTATCAAAATAATATTTACTGCTGATTGATCCTCAGCTGACCCTTGCCATTTGCGGTGACCTGCTGTTTGCAGGGCTCGCTTGACACGCGTCAGTTTCTGCCACCACCACCGCCCCCCCAGCCACAGATGGGCGGCAGCTTGCCGGGCCCAATGCTTGGCTTCAACTTCCCCGGCGGCACTGGTGGGAGGTGAGCGTCGAGCTTTGAGCCGGGGGCTATGTGGCTAACTTTCCTCCGGGCATGTCGAGGACCCCACCCCATTGCGGTGGTAGGCATCAAGGCTGATCAGGGAGGCAATCGGCTGATGGAAGTCCCTCAGTTGGCTGCGACGGCTGATCCCTATTGACGCCAATTCCGCATCCCCAATGCTCTCTCTTTTGCAAGCCCACCCACCTTAAGATTGCTGCGCCCTTGTACAGCAGCACGGACTTCTTCGCCACCAGAGCAGGCGACGCCTCCGTCACCGTTGCTTTCACCCAGCGCCCGCCCAAGGCCGCGCCCCACCAGCCGGGCATGCACGTGCCCCCTGGCCATGCACACATGCATGGCAGCACCGCGTCCACGTTCGCCGCTCCTGGCGATGGGAGCGGCTCTGCTCCTGCCAGGCCGGTGAACATGGCCCACGGCGGCATCAGCAATATGCGCATGTCCAACCAGCTGCAGGTAGGTCATGCTTCATTCCAGTTTGGGGTTTGGAAGCCCACGTCGAGGCCTAAGTGTGTGGGTGTGCGTGACAGCAGCACAGATTGATCCCTCCGGCGGATGACTGTTTGGCCTACTACCTCTGCCCTGGATCCGCGTACCAGCCCTAGATTTGCTCCCCAGTCCCCAGTCCTAGATCCAATCACCTGTCCTGGATTTGCTCCCCAGTCCTAGATCCGCTCACTAGTTCTGGATCCCTTCATCAGTCCTGGATTTGCTCCCCAGTCCTGGATCCACTCACCAGTCCTGGATATGCTCCCCAGTCCCCCAGTCCTAGATCCGTTCAGGCGCTCACCAGTCTTGGACCTGCTTCCCTGCCCTGGCTGCCTCCAAGCCTTGGATCCGCTCACCAGTCCTAGATGTGCCCCCCTGTCCTGGCTGAATCCAGGCCTTGGATCCGCTCATCAGTCCTAGATCTGCTCCCTTACCCTGGCTGAATCCAGGCCTTGGATCCGCTCATCAGTCCTAGATCTGCCCCCCTGCCCTGGCTGCCTCCAGTCCTGGATCCTCTCATCAGTCCCAGATCTGCCCCCTGCCCTGGCTGCCTCCAGTCCTGGATCCGCTCATCATTCCTGGGACATCACTGATCTCTGCTGCCTGTTGCCCTGCAGACCGGCATATGTGCCAACATGGCTTGTCAGGGACTCGCGTTTGCCACGGCTGCTCCGTCGCCTCAGCTGCCAGCTCCCTCCCCCGAGCTCCCTGCCCTCAGCGCGCCAGAGATGGAAGCCATTCGGGAGTTCACCTGCGTGGACGCGGCTGCTGCAAAATGGGACTTTGGGCAGATGTTGGCAGAGGGTAGGTGCAGAGGGTAGGTGCGGCTAGTGGCAGAGGGTAGGTCTAGTCGTGGAGTGGAATATATGTGATCCGATGTGCGTAGCCCCAATGCGCTTGACACTACCGCTGGCTCCTCAGAGCTCATTCCTGAGATGCGATACGCTGGAGCATCAGACAGATGTTGACAGATGGTAGAGGTGCAGAGCGTGTGGCTAGTCGCGGGGTGGAATGTGTGTGACCCAATGTGCGCAGCCCCGCCTCACTGAATGCCGTCACTGTCTTTCATTTCTTGTTTTTGTTACAAAGGTACCGCATCCGCCCACAGCCTTTTGCGAAAGGGCCAGGCAGGGGGGAAACCAGCGACAAGAACCAAAACAGAACCTTTAACACGCGGCAAGGCGACACGGGGCAAACCAAAGCAACACAGACACAGAGATAAACGGGAGAACACTTTCACTATCACACATGGCAGAATCAAAGACCATGGGGCAGCAGACAGGACAACTCCTTGTCACCCGAACATATCCTTAAGATGTGATACCGGTGCACTGTCATGTCGATACCAATCATACCTATGTATGTCCAATTGTCCAATCCATGTCGATACCTGTGATACCTATGTATGTCCAATCCACGTCAATATCTGGTATACCTATGTTTACCACTGATACCGGTGTACTGTCATGTCGATACCTGTGATACCTATGTATGTCCAATCCACGTCAATATCTGTCATACCTATGTTTACCACTGATACCGGTGCACTGTCATGTCGATACCTGTCATACCTATGTATGTCCAACTGTCCATTGGCACAGCCTTAGGTGAGAGGTACGGGGTGGGGTGGGGGGGAGGGGTATGAGGTGGTGGGAGGGGGGGAGGTATGGGGTGGGGGGGGGAGGGAGGAGCAAACATCACCTCCATCATGAACTTCAGGAGTTTTTTACAATACTAGTATCATGAGACGCTGTAACAGGTGCCCCAACCTGGTATGGGGTGCAGCCCATACATATTCACACATTTTGAATTTTTGAACCGCACGCAGGCCTCCCCCCCCGCGTTAACATCGGACCCCTATGGAATGAAGTTTTCAACAAGGAAGATATTTCGGACCTCAGCGAGTTCATGGTGAAGGCAGTGGAGGGAAGCACCTCGTAAGATGCAGCGTCAGCGCATCGGTTGCAGGTGAATGCGCACCCTCCTGTGCTGTGCTGTTAACATGCAGGTGAATGCGCCTGCAGGTGAATGCGCTTGCAGGTGAATGTCCACCCTCCAGTGCTGATCATTTGCATTCCTTGATATCGTGCGCCCTTGTCCAGCACATCGATCAGCCCCCGCAGGATTGATAGCGAGTGAGAGAGGATCCAGTGATCCTTTAACAAGTGTGGGTTCGGTTGGGTCTCGTTTGATCTTGTCTCCCTGCCATGCTTCGCATGCCTCTTTTTTATGAACAAATCTTTGCAACTTCAGGGTCAAGGCTGAGGGGGGAACACCTTGCACGCTGCGGCATTGCCCAAGTCGCAGATGGATGCCCAACCTCACTGCTCTATTCGCGAACAAACCCTCAGATTCTGCACCATAAGGACTTGTGAATCATGCCCGATGAGATTAGTGAGAGGAGTACCAGACAGACGAAGCATTGGTTTGTCTGTTTGACCCTGCCATGCTATGCATGCCTCTTTACCTCGGCCACCTGTCCCAATATACTGGTAGTCCGGCTGCATTCCCCGCCCACCAGTCCCTCCATCTCATCCCCTCCATTCACTGCTCCCCTCCCTCCCTCCCTCCTTCCACCCTCTACTGCTCCCTCCCTCCCGCCTGCTATCTTGCCCCCCCTCCCTCCCTCTCTCCATCTTGCCCCCTCCGGCCCCATTCACTGCTCCCCTCCCTCCCTCCCTCCACTGCTCCCTCCCTCTAGCCTGCCATCTGTCCCCCCTCCCATCTCCCTCCCCCATTCACTGCTCAGGTGGCGGACCCCTATGCTGGCAGAGGAACACTTGTGTACAAGGATGGTAGCAACACGTGCAGCTGAGTTTTCACATGTGTAATGATGAAGACAATTCCCATGGGGGGTTCATGGCGGCAGCTTCCTCCTTGAACCCTCTACTCTGGAAGTATATAGATATGCAGAAAGCGCAGCATAGAGATAACCCGGCTGGAGGATGCTACCTTTTGCGACTCCGGAGGACACGTCAGAAAAAGAGGGGAAGAATCAGCAGAGGCATGCTGATGAGGCCGGCGCTTCCTTACCTACCAGTGTCACCAGCAGCTCCTCGTGGCCCACGGGCCCACCCTCGCAAATGGAGGATCAGCAGCGGCATGCTGATTACAACTTGAGGCAGGCAATGCCTCCCTCCCAGTAGTGGCACCAGCTACCCTCATGGCTTACGGGCTCGTTGCACAGGCATCCAAAAGCTGCTGCCAGACCGAGGCTGACATGTTCATACAGACATATTTGTCCCTATTGGCTCCCACTTGTCCCATTTGGCCCCATTTGTTTCTATTGGCTCCCATTCGCCCTGATTGGCTCAATTTGTTGCAAATCAGCTCCCATTTGCTCCTTCTGGCTCCATTTGTTGCTACTGGCTCCCACTTGTCCCTATTGGCTCCAATTGGCTTTTGTTGGCTCCCCAAAGCCCGTGCTGGCTCAGATCAGCCTTTTGAGGCTCACATTGGCCCCTATTTGTCCATATTGACCCTCATTTTTGTATATACAATTGTATTTTTTTCAGGCCACTCTGCATCCCCAATGTATATACAACTTGGCCATGTGGGTTCTTTCGTGAAATATCCATATAACTTTTTATGACCTTGCATCGGAGCGGCATGCCCCCTTATGGCCCAGATTGGTGTCTTGACAGCCATAGTAGGCGGTCGTGGCAGTAGTTGTAGTGGTCGTGTGTCCTCTCGGCTTGTGCTTTTGAAAAATGAAGTTGCCCCCATGTGTTCACATGTTTGTATTTCTGAGCTTGGAGCCCCTTAGGATGGCCCATGCACCTTGTCAGGGTCGTGCTGACACTCAGTGGCACTGAAAACCCCGCTCCTTGACACATCTTTTTGTTTTTATGCCGAATTCGTAAGTGTGCTGGCCGCACGATTCGTTTTAATCCCTCATCTCGTCCCTTCCGCACACCAAGCAAGCAGCTGCCAACACGTCTTCTTCACCTTGTCATGCCGTGTGCATCCTAGGTTATAGTCAAAGACAAAGCTCACAGGCCGGTCTATGAATGACATAACACCTCTGGGCCATGCTCAAAGGGCTCGGCCACGTGGGCCCCCGAATGTCTGGTCGGGAGGAACATCAACTACATTCTGGAATACTATTCGGATTTCTGCTCCAATGACTGAGGAGGGTCATGTACTCGGATGCCTCTCTTGGTTAGAGCCTTAAGACTGCCTGCACATTTCCTAATACTGCTGCTGAGTGTTGCCTTGAGAAGGCATTTCATAGAGTCCTATGGGGTTTTAGGATGCCTACAATGTGAAGGACAAGGCTCCGGTTTATCCAAGTCACATAGTGCACCATGGTCCTAGTTGTGCATAGTCGTGGAATCGAGCTTGTTCACCCCTGCCAGCCTTCAGCATGACACAGCGTTTATGAACCATCCTTAACTGTGACGATGCAATATCACTGACTTAGTCAATCACCTCATTGATTTAGTGTGCACTAAATTAGGCCCAAACTGGGCATTCTCTCTCCTCGTTGCACTACTGAATTAGGCTAATACTAAACATGCTCTCCCTGCTTGCAGTTAGCCTAGGTGAGTGTGTGAGTCGCTGGACGATATAGTAGTATCAGCAAGTCTGGTGCATGGATCTATACTTATTCAAGTAGTGGGACATGCTCAACTAGGCGGCACATGGGAGCTTTGAACAGCTTGAGGTAGGGCTCCAGACTATACGGTCAACATCCTTAGATTCGACTTGACTTAACCTAGCGACAGATATCACTTGAAGCTGAAGGCTTTGGGGCTTCAATATCTCTGAACATGAAATGTTCACAATTTAATTTGCCTCGTTTTCTCAGAAAAAGTAGCCAATCAATCACATAACGAACGATTCGTTCAGCATCAGCCAACATGGTTGCAATAAATGTTATGATACTCGCAATGTGTGCTACCAACAAAATGTCGAAACAGCGACTTGCAGTGAAGTTTATTTCCCCGTCAATGCAACCAACATCAAATTAAACACCAATTTCGTCCTTAGCCCTTTAAAATGCTGGAAACTCGCAACAAGACAAACACTACAGTAAGCATACCATACATCCCAATAATGCATTATAAATTGCGGCGCACTGGCACAGCACTGATACCATACCTTCATAATTGAGATGAGCCCGGAAGGAGGGGTCCGGTCTTGTAAGAAGGCCTCTAAGACACCAGGATCACGTCCAAAGGCCATCGCATAAAACAGGAGATTATGTTTCTTCTTCCATCCTAGGTGTCCGTGGCCCGCAAGCAGCTGTCACGATGGCCTCAGCGGCAAGGCTATCAGCTGGAGGTAAGGGAGGGGGTGCCTGGATGCCGGTCTGGCTTGGCTTTTGGCATTGGACTCAATTTGCATATGCAGTCGAGTCTGCAGTGGTTTCTTGTTGTTGGCAGCAGGAGACATGTGAGGCCATGACGGAGTGCGCTGTAGTAGGGATGGTGGCACCGCACTGCTGGGGATGTGGTGAGGGACCTCAAAGAAGCAAGGTGAGGACGCTGCAGCATTTTCGACGGAGGCACGTACACGTAGTTTGAATTTTGAAAACAATGTAGGAAATGTGTGCCAGCCAAGACAGATTGAGGTATGTAGATCGGATGGGAGGCACGGTGGCCTCCTTGCTGTTTTTCAATGCAGCAGAACTCGAGCGTGCATGATACCTTCAACATGAAGCTTTCTTTTGCTAGGACTTTACAAGGTGTGAGACCGGCCGCCCAACCCTAAAACCCTGAGAGAACACAAATAACAGCCCGGGTTCGCATATGGCCCTCATCGTCAGCCGAGAAAAGGCGAGGTTCAGGAAACAGAAAAGGTTCTAAGCGGTGGCGCTAATCAGTGTTCACGCCGAGCTGTGACACCAAAGTCCGGAGCACCGCGGGTGGAGCACCGGCCGGATTGATGAGTCATATTCGTTCGGGTGTAGAACCTGAAAACCCTGCTGAATCAGGCGTTTATTCAATCTCAATTCACATGAAGATAACGTGTCCTGCATTCTTTACGTCATTAATTGCCCAAACGTGCTCAAAATAATGGCAAACAGGAATGTCCGGTTCGGGAATGCATCAGCAAGCTCCCCGGCAGCTTCCACAGCGGCTTCACGCCTCGCCGATCAAGTGGAATTACTTGAAAATAGAAAGGCAGAGATGGAAATACCCACCCAGGAAAAAAACGTGGAGCAGCTTGTCCTGGAGGCACAGAGGACGCACACGGACACGACCGTGACCGCCCAGCGCGTCCTTAAGGTCAGTGACCAAGCTTGGGTTGGTAACTCGGCTTCAAACAAAAAACTTTACGTGCGAACACTGAGAGGGATGCTGCTACTGCAGATCGTCGAAGAGTCGAAGCAGATGAAAAATCAAATGCTGGGCGGGCTGCATGACCAAAGCAAGAAAATGGAGAGGATTGACGACAAAATGCATACGGTGTGGTGGGTGGTGTACGTCATTTTAGAGCGCACACCACACCACCTTGGACATGCAGCCATGACTGGGCAGATGAGAACAAATCTTGACCAGCCTACAGCCAGTGGCAAAAAACAGAGAGCCTGCTGCACCATGCCTCCCTGCCTCCTTGCACCATAACGGGGACACCATGCCTCTCAAGATAGCAGAGCTGGCTTCAAAGCCGCGATGCCGCTGCATTGTAGCAGAACATGCACTGAAATTAAGAGTGGTGAAGGCAGGGTTCAGGGCTGGGGCTTCACTCTTCTAGAGTGATCAGCCACAGACCCTTAAGCTGATGAGGGCCAGCATGGGTATGTCCTCCCTGGCAAGGGCAGGTTTTAAGGTTGGGGCTTGACCTTGATAAGGCGATCAGCCACTGTCCCTCTGGCCTCCGATAATGGCGAGCATGGGTATGTGCCTCCTAGCAAGGGCAAGGGACTGGGTGCATGGGCCCAGGGCTGGGGCTTCCTCTCTGTAGGAGCCTGGAGGATGAGCCACGGTCCCTCTGCCCCCTCAGTAATGGCGAGCATGAGTAGTGGATGGGGCAGGGGACAGGTTTCAGACAAGAAAAACGCAAGGTCAGGTGGTCCCCGAGAGCGAAGGACCTGTCACATTGTGCTGTCGCTGCTTTTTCCCAAGCATCTACGCCGCCACCCAGTTAATTTTTACGAAAGGGCTGGGCAAGGTCATTGTTCTCGGCAGCGGGGACAGGGGCAGGGGACGGATTTCATATCTGTCTCATGACCGGTCAGTTGGTCCCGTAGAGCAACACCCTGAGGAGCCATCACTGTGAGCTGCTTCAGCTCTTCTAACAGTGCCTGCGCGACCATGCACAGGATTTCCAAATATGCAAGGCAGCATGATTGTTTTCTGTTGCTTGACTGTCCTGCTCAGCTGCGACCACCCCAGGCATGTAAGCGCACACACATACACCAGGCGTAGCATCATCAAGCACTAGCCTGAGAAAACTTGAGTATGAAGGCTTCACAAAAAACAATCCTGAAGGGGACTGCGAACGCCTGATATCAACATGGAAATGCGGGGATGCTCAGACTAGTAATCTCCCCCCCTCTTTTCCCCCCTCCCGCATGCCAGCAGCATCACCCGCCTTCCCCTTTGCCTCGTCCCCTTGTGTGTCCCTGCCTGCAATTGATCGAGCACCTGTCCTACTTCAAGAAAGTTCCAGTTTTCATGAGAAGCTCCAGACTCCTAATGTCCTTGCGATGCTTCTGATCCGCATATCCTTCCCCCCGCAGATGAAGAAGTACCCGCCGTACATGGGGGGATTTGACATGAGATGCTCCTGACGTACTTGCAATTCTTCTGATGTACACAACACACACAGATGAACGAGGACATGTCCTATTCGGGGAAGCTTCTGAATTACATGCGACGCTGCTGCTGCCTGATGGTCTGTGACAGCTGCACTGGGGCTGACCCGGAGACCAAGCGTGAGGCTGAATGGAGGGCCAAGGCAACGCAGTGAGTGTGTGGGGTGTGAAGACGGAGAGAGAGAGAGGGTGAGAGATGAAGGGGCAGAGGAGGGGCTAGCTTTGATGATGCTATTGTCTGGATTGTGGGGAGGAGAGGTTAGTGCAGGTTCTGGAGGTGGGTTGGGGGGACCCTGTGATGCCTCTTGTCTGTTGGTTGGGGGGACCCTGTGATGCCTCTTGTCTGTTGGTTGGGGGGACCCTGTGATGCCTCTTGTCTGTTGGTTGGGGGGACCCTGTGATGCCTCTTGTCTGTTGGTTGGGGGGACCCTGTGATGCCTCTTGTCTGTTGGTTGGGGGGACCCTGTGATGCCTCTTGTCTGTTGGTTGGGGGGACCCTGTGATGCCTCTTGTCTGTTGGTTGGGGGGACCCTGTGATGCCTCTTGTCTGTTGGTTGGGGGGACCCTGTGATGCCTTTTGTCTGTTGGTTGGGGGGACCCTGTGATGCCTCTTGTCTGTTGGTTGGGGGGACCCTGTGATGCCTCTTGTCTGTTGGTTGGGGGGACCCTATAATGCCTCTTGTCTGCCGGAAATCTGAGGAAGCGTGGATCTGGAAGGACCCAAGATTCTATCCACCCTCGTAACCAGATTGTTCATGTTTGTGTGCAAACATATCGGAGCCCGGACTTCAGATTTGTATAGCGTGCAGCCGTGCAATTGAACTGCAATTAGTTTCACCCTGTCCTATGGCCAATGGGGGAGCCTGGTGTCACCTGGCTATCAGGTAATAAGATAGAGGACGGTCATGGCAAAAGGTCCGTATGAGCCCTGTGTGGGCTGCCCAGCAGCCAAGAAGAAAAACCTGCAAACTACAGGGGCGTGGAGGTCAAGGAAACAAAACGCAGGTTATGGCCATAGCCATATCTGCGCCGTTATCATGCGCAGTCTTGTAAATATTGCTTAGTGCTTAGACTGCACAAAAAAATGCTCCGCCACACGTGCCTAGTAGACATTTAGACAAAGCACTGCCCGATTCGTCTCTTCAAAAATATAAGATCCGAAAGACTTGTCTATTATCATAGATCTGCTTTGCCTTCCCTCATAATTAACGTTGTTTGGGGTTGAGGGATCCATAAATGTACCAATGATCGATTGCCGACGCCAGTTTCTAGTCAGAAATTAAGAGTTGAGGTGGATAATTTCCCCGAGGGCAACATTAATGGAAATCGTTTTTTCATTCCCGAGGGTAGGCAAATTAAATCTACAGTATCATGAACGTGCTTACAACAGCCGGGCACGACTACTTTCATGTCTGACAGTTGACCTCAAACCAAATCCTTTCTCCTCGGCACCTCTCCTCAGGGGGAAGTTTGATGCAGGGGACAAGTACCGCGCCTCTCCAACCAACAATAACAGAGACAACAGGGTGAGAGGATATGGGTATTGGAATAAGGATTGCAGTTTGGAAGAAAACCTTTGAGTCAACCATGCACACGGCTAGTTGGTCTGGCGCATACTTCAATAAACACCTTACCCCCCCCCCCCCAGCACCTGGAGGATTTACCTCTCACGTTGTGTTTAACTTGTGTGTGCAGGCTGCCGGGCCGTCTGGCCGGAACACGAGGAACAACCAGCCGGAGGGTAGCGAGTTCCGCGACCCGGATACCAACATGCCAGCAGGGCAAGGTGCGGCCACTCCCCAAATCAGATGCGGGGGCGCAGGGCATGTAGTTCATACTGCCCCTGCCCCTGTCCCTGTTGCTGCTGCTACCCCTGGCATGGTTTCAGCCCTGTCCTGGCAGAGATCTGGCTCTGCCATGATGTGGGCTGTAGGCTGAAATGTTCGGTGTAGTGCACTTCAGCTACACTTCAGTCACACTTGAGCTACACCCTGTCCTACGGCCGGGGAGGGATTTGGATGTTTTCAAGCCTTGTTGCTTGCTAGGCCGGCCGGCTACGGCTTGGTAATGGTAATCCCGGGCCATCTGGCGGTGGCACTCCAGGAGCATCCAAGTTGGTTCTGGTGCTCGTTAAAACCACGCATGGGCTCGTGGAGTCAAGCCTGCATTAAATTTCCAGCTGTCGTCTCTTTCCGAGGCGTTGCCTTGTAGTTTCTTTCAATTAGTCATTGCTGACTGTGTCATGCCATGCACCGGGCTGTTCTGGGGTTCGGTGTTGATTGATCGACCGTAAGCACCAAATTATGTGATGGCGTGGATTTGCGTTTTGCCGGGCTTTGCCTTTTTTAATGGGTGTTAGTTTTGGGGGGAGAAGGGCAGTTGCCTTTTTCAATCAGTATTAGTTTGGGGGGGAGAAGGGCAGTTGCCTTTTTCAATGAGTGTTAGTTTTGTGGGGAGAAGGGCAGTTGCCTTTTTCAATGGGTGTTAGTTTTGGGGGGAGAAGGGCAGTTGCCTTTTTCAATGAGTATTAGTTTGGGGGGGAGAAGGGCAGTTGCCTTTTTCAATGAGTGTTAGTTTTGGGGGAGAAGGGCAGTTGTCTTTTTTAATGGATATTAGTTTTGGGGGGAGAAGGGCAGTTGCCTTTTTCAATGAGTGTTAGTTTTGGGGGGAGAAGGGCAGTTGCCTTTTTCAACGAGTGTTAGTTTTGGGGGGAGAAGGGCAGTTGCCTTTTTCAATGAGTGTTAGTTTTGGGGGGAGAAGGGCAGTTGCCTTTTTCAATGAGTGTTAGTTTTGGGGGGAGAAGGGCAGTTGCCTTTTTCAATGAGTGTTAGTTTTGGGGGAGAAGGGCAGTTGCCTTTTTCAATGAGTGTTAGTTTTGGGGGGAGAAGGGCAGTTGCCTTTTTCAATGAGTGTTAGTTTTGGGGGGAGAAGGGCAGTTGCCTTTTTCAATGAGTGTTAGTTTTGGGGGGAGAAGGGCAGTTGCCTTTTTCAATGAGTGTTAGTTTTGGGGGAGAAGGGCAGCTGCCTTTTTCAAGGAGTGTTAGTTTGGGGGGGAGAAGGGCAGCTGCCTTTTTCAACGAGTGTTAGTTTTGGGGGGAGAAGGGCAGTTGCCTTTTTCAATGAGTGTTAGTTATGGGGGGAGAAGGGCAGTTGCCTTTTTCAATGAGTGTTAGTTTTGGGGGAGATGGGCAGTTGCCTTTTTCAATGAGTGTTAGTTTTGGGGGGGAGAAGGGCAGTTGCCTTTTTCAATGAGTGTTAGTTTTGGGGGAGAAGGGCAGTTGCCTTTTTCAATGAGTGTTAGTTTTGGGGGGAGAAGGGCAGTTGCCTTTTTCAATGAGTGTTAGTTTTGGGGGGAGATGGGCAGTTGCCTTTTTCAATGAGTGTTAGTTTTGGGGGGAGAAGGGCAGTTGCCTTTTTCAATGAGTGTTAGTTTTGGGGGGGAGAAGGGCAGTTGCCTTTTTCAACGAGTGTTAGTTTTGGGGGAGAAGGGCAGTTGCCTTTTTCAATGAGTGTTAGTTTTGGGGGAGATGGGCAGTTGCCTTTTTCAATGAGTGTTAGTTTTGGGGGAGAAGGGCAGTTGCCTTTTTCAATGAGTGTTAGTTTTGGGGGGAGAAGGGCAGTTGCCTTTTTCAATGAGTGTTAGTTTTGGGGGAGAAGGGCAGTTGCCTTTTTCAATGAGTGTTAGTTTTGGGGGATAAGGGCAGTTGCCTTTTTCAACGAGTGTTAGTTTTGGGGGGGAGAAGGGCAGTTGCCTTTTTCAATGAGTGTTAGTTTTGGGGGAGAAGGGCAGTTGCCTTTTTCAATGAGTGTTAGTTTTGGGGGAGAAGGGCAGTTGCCTTTTTCAATGAGTGTTAGTTTTGGGGGGGTGAAAGGGCAGTTGCCTTTTTCAATGAGTGTTAGTTTTGGGGGAGATGGGCAGTTGCCTTTTTCAATGAGTGTTAGTTTTTGGGGGAGAAGGGCAGTTGCCTTTTTCAATGAGTGTTAGTTTTGGGGGAGAAGGGCAGCTGCCTTTTTCAAGGAGTGTTAGTTTGGGGGGGAGAAGGGCAGTTGCCTTTTTCAACGAGTGTTAGTTTTGGGGGGAGAAGGGCAGTTGCCTTTTTCAACGAGTGTTAGTTTTGGGGGGAGAAGGGCAGTTGCCTTTTTCAATGAGTGTTAGTTTTGGGGGAGATGGGCAGTTGCCTTTTTCAATGAGTGTTAGTTTTGGGGGGGAGAAGGGCAGTTGCCTTTTTCAATGAGTGTTAGTTTTGGGGGAGAAGGGCAGTTGCCTTTTTCAATGAGTGTTAGTTTTGGGGGGAGAAGGGCAGTTGCCTTTTTCAATGAGTGTTAGTTTTGGGGGGAGATGGGCAGTTGCCTTTTTCAATGAGTGTTAGTTTTGGGGGCAGAAGGGCAGTTGCCTTTTTCAATGAGTGTTAGTTTTGGGGGGGAGAAGGGCAGTTGCCTTTTTCAATGAGTGTTAGTTTTGGGGGATAAGGGCAGTTGCCTTTTTCAATGAGTGTTAGTTTTGGGGGAGATGGGCAGTTGCCTTTTTCAATGAGTGTTAGTTTTGGGGGAGAAGGGCAGTTGCATTTTTCAATGAGTGTTAGTTTTGGGGGAGAAGGGCAGTTGCCTTTTTCAATGAGTGTTAGTTTTGGGGGGAGAAGGGCAGTTGCCTTTTTCAATGAGTGTTAGTTTTGGGGGAGAAGGGCAGTTGCCTTTTTCAATGAGTGTTAGTTTTGGGGGAGAAGGGCAGTTGCCTTTTTCAGTTAGTTTTAGTTTTGGGGGGAGAAGGGCAGTTGCCTTTTTCAATGAGTGTTAGTTTTGTGGGAGAAGGGCAGTTGCCTTTTTCAATGAGTGTTAGTTTTGGGGGAGAAGGGCAGTTGCCTTTTTCAGTTAGTTTTAGTTTTGGGGGGAGAAGGGCAGTTGCCTTTTTCAAGGAGTGTTAGTTTTGGGGGAGAAGGGCAGTTGCTTTTTTCAGTTAGTTTTAGTTTTGGGGGGAGAAGGGCAGTTGCTTTTTTCAACGAGTGTTAGTTTTGGGGGGAGAAGGGCAGTTGCCTTTTTCAATGAGTGTTAGTTTTGGGGGGAGAAGGGCAGTTGCCTTTTTCAATGAGTGTTAGTTTTGGGGGGGAGAAGGGCAGTTGCCTTTTTCAATGAGTGTTAGTTTTGGGGGAGAAGGGCAGTTGCCTTTTTCAACGAGTGTTAGTTTTGGGGGAGATGGGCAGTTGCCTTTTTCAATGAGTGTTAGTTTTTGGGGGAGAAGGGCAGTTGCCTTTTTCAATGAGTGTTAGTTTTGGGGGGAGAAGGGCAGTTGCCTTTTTCAATGAGTGTTATTTTTGGGGGAGAAGGGCAGTTGCCTTTTTCAATGAGTGTTAGTTTTGGGGGGGAGAAGGGCAGTTGCCTTTTTCAATGAGTGTTAGTTTTGGGGGAGAAGGGCAGTTGCCTTTTTCAATGAGTGTTAGTTTTGGGGGGGAGAAGGGCAGTTGCCTTTTTCAATGAGTGTTAGTTTTGGGGGGAGAAGGGCAGTTGCCTTTTTCAACGAGTGTTAGTTTTGGGGGGAGAAGGGCAGTTGCCTTTTTCAATGAGTTTTAGTTTTGGGGGAGAAGGGCAGTTGCCTTTTTCAACGAGTGTTAGTTTTGGGGGGAGAAGGGCAGTTGCCTTTTTCAATGAGTGTTAGTTTTGGGGGAGATGGGCAGTTGCCTTTTTTAATGAGTGTTAGTTTTTGGGGGAGAAGGGCAGTTGCCTTTTTCAATGAGTGTTAGTTTAGGGGGAGAAGGGCAGTTGCCTTTTTCAATGAGTGTTACTTTTGGGGGAGAAAGGCAGTTGCCTTTTTAATGAGTGTTAGTTTTGGGGGGAGAAGGGCAGTTGCCTTTTTCAATGAGCGTTAGTTTCGGGGGGAGAAGGGCAGTGGTTGCTCTGTCAGGGAAGGCCGTTTTTTCTTCTTCTTGAGGCAAGGGTCGCCAAATAGGACTCAACCATGGCAATGAATGCGTCAATTGAGCCATGGCTTGGCTTTTTGTTTGGGATTTGGCTATCTCGCTTTCTGCTCGTTAGTTGTTGTACTGTATGATTTGTACTTCCCTGCTTGTTGATGTATGCTGTACACTTCCTCCCTTGCCGCCTTTTAAGACTGATGTGATACTGTGATAAACGTAATTCAAAATTGGAACAACAGTCATACCAAAACGTGGTATGTTTGTCTGATACCCAGCTCACTTCCTCCTCGGGGTTTGAAGACCGTTAGGATAGTGTGATATCACTGATGCTGCAGTGTGATATCCATGTGTCTCGTTTATTTTCTCAACCTGTGCTTACTTCCCTGTCCTCTGCTCTGGATTGTTTGAGCTGTGCAGAAAAGGCGGGCATGAAGCTGGCTAACGAGACTCAAAAGCAGAATGAGATCATTGATCAGGTCCACAACGGATTGGACGACCTGTTGGACGGGGCAAAGGTAAGGGAAGAGGATGGGGCATGGGGCTGCCGGAGGGAGAGGGGGCAAGCAGCAGTGTTTTGATGCGGCAGATCCTGCTGCTTGGGTCAGAAAGATGCGCATGCGTGTGTAACGGCCGTGTAACACACTGGGCATACCCCAGCCCCGCATTACGTGATTTTGTGCGACCCTGCTATCCTCCACGCGTGCATGGGCAGAGATGTGTCGATGCTCCTCGTGTGCGTATGTGAAGAAAGACCCGTCAGTGCGTTCCGGCCTCCCACTCTCTGTCCCGCAGTTCTGATTCAAGTTACTGATTCCAGTAAAAGATTTAATCCTTTGAATGTTAAGTAACTGGTTTTTTTATGCCCCTAAATTCCTCAATATACCGTATATGTCAAAATTAGGATTCACACTTTTTGGATGCATGCTGAGCCTGAAACCCATGCCATCCACAGATGATCCAGGACGAGCTGGCCAACCAGGATGGCCTGGTCAATCACGTGGGAGATAAGACCGATAAGACGCAAAATGGGATTGTGCAGATGAACGACAGGTCACAGCTGCGAAAGTACGGGAAGGGCTACGTGCCGCGAGAACAGGAGGAGTCCACGTTTGGCCCATCGAAAGCGGATGTGGTCAAGCTCATGTATAAATAGAACCTGGCGCTCCAGTCGCCCTACGTGTGCGCGCTCTTCTCGCCGTTTGGTCGCTGGATGGAGGCAGAGCACAGATTCCCAGACACCGCGGACACGGCGTGCGAAGGCAGTACGGAGCGCGGACAGGCCCCGTACTGCGGTGCCACGGCGCGGCACACACAGGTGTGGGGTCATAACTGGTATTTAGGCTGCTTTGGTTATAATTTGGTTGGATTATGGCCTACGGCTGGGGGCATTGGGATGCCTACGGCTGGGGGCATAGGGTTCCCTACGGCTGGGGGCATTGGGATGCCTACGGCTGGGGGCATAGGGTTCCCTACGGCTGGGGGCATAGGGTTCAGCAAGGTATGCTGCTTGGGCCATTGGCAGTTGGCCGGTCAATATATGGTGCCCGTCGGCCAAAGTATGCTTATATTGTAGCCTATGAATGACGTTTAATATTTATCCGGACCCTTTGTAGTTCGTAGTGTTGCCCAGGTCAGAAAAAGTGGTGCCCTTCTCAGATGCTCAGTCAGCATTGAAAGGCTTCCGAATCAAACGGTCGCCTCCCAAGTGCCAACCTGGGCACATTGACTTGGTGTTTGTTTGCTGTGGTAAGAATGCAACAACCCCAGCATCTTTATTACACGCACTCGAGATTGTTACCTCTTCGCTCCGTTGTCACCCACTCTGGATTCCTCCCCTCACTTCCTCGATGCTTTCCCCCGGGAGTGGGTGACACGTGATACCGTAGGGTGCTTTTATCATGTCCTTTGTCACCATTCCCTCGTATCTTCCCCCCTGTAATGGCGCAGGGTGACCTCCCACGCTCTCTCTCTATTAACTGCGAAGCCGCTGCTGCATGGGCCTGGCAGACGGGACAGTGGTGTTGTACTCCCTTTGCAACGTGCTGATGGAGATGGGGCAGCTGGAGGAGGCTACGGAGGCCATGGGGGAGGCCACCCAGCACGATGAGGACATTTGTGGATCACCCTTTGCTCCTGCGCTGCGGGCGCATGATGAAAAGTTGCGGCCAGCGGAGGAGAAAGCCCTTAAGAGACAGGGAATGGGCAGAAGAAGAGCAGCGGTTGGCTGTGATGTGTGTTTAACATTTGTGTGACGGCAACACAATTTGAGCGTGCTTCACGACTTCTACCTGAAAGGGCTAAGCGGTTGCGCGAAGTGGTCACACCGACCTGCTGACTGTGGCACCGAGGCCCAGAGCACCGGCCGCGGCCGGATTGAGTGATTGGAGTCAGATTCCTTCGGAACCTGAAAACCCTGTAGAAACATGCGTGAAGACATACTTTCTTATTCATATTAACGCCTGTTGCATTCACTACGACGTGACGTGCCCAACCGTGTACAAAATAATGGCAAATAAGAATGCCTGGTTTGGGAATGCACCAGCAAGCACCGCGGCAGCTTCCACAGCGGCTTCACGCCTCGCCAACCAAGTGGAATTACTTGAAAATAAGAAGGCAGAGAAGGAAATACCCACCCAGGAGAAAACCGTGGAGCAGCTTGTCTTGGAGGCTCAGAGGACGCACAAGGACACGACCGTGACCGCCCAGCGCGTCCTTAGGGTGCGTGAACAAGCTTGGGTTGGTGACTCGGCTTCCATCGAAACTTTACGGGCGAACACTGAGAGGAATGCTGCTACTGCAGATCGTCGAAGACTCGAAGCAGATGAAAAATCAAATGCTTGGCGGGCTGCATGACCAAAGCAAGAAGATGGAGAGGATTGACGACAAAATGCATACGGTGCGTGTTAGTGGGTTCAGGGCTAACACCTCAGTCATGGGGATCATCCTCATGCAACAGCCAGCATGGCACTTGCCCCACGGTGGGGGGACTATTACAGAGTGCACCACAGCACCTTGGACAGGTTGCACTGCAACCATCACTGGACAGATGGGGACAAATTTTGATCGGCCTACAGCCAGTGGCCCAGTCAGCAGAGCTTGCTGCACCTTGCCTCCATGTACCATGCCACCATGCACCATGCCTTCATGCACCACGCCTCCATGCACCATGCCTCCGTGCACCATGCCTCTATGCACCATACCTCCATGCACTACACCTCCATGCACCATGCCCCCATGCACCATTCCTCCATGCACCATGCACCAAGCCTCCCAAAACAGCAGAGCTGGCTTCAAGCCGCAATGCTGCTGCGTTGTTGCGAAACACACACTAAAGCTGACAGCGGTGAGGGTAGGGATCAGGGTTGGCGCTTCACTCCGGTAGGGTGATCCAGCCATATGCCCTATATTGCTATATCTGATGATGACCAGCATGGGTATCGGTATGTGCCCCCCGATGGGGGCAGGTTGTAAGGTTGAGGCTTCACCTTGATAAGGCGATCAGCCACTGTCCCTCTGGCCTCCGATAATGGCGAGCATGGGTATGTGCCTCGTATCAAGGGCAAGGGACAGGGTGCATGGGCCCAGGGCTGGGGCTTCCACTCTGTTCGAGCCTGGAGGATGCGCCACAGTCCCTCTGCTCCCTCCGGTAATGACGAGCATAAGTTGTGTATGGGGCATGGGACAGGTTTCAGACCCGATTCTTGCAAGGTCAGGTGGTTCCCAAGAGCCAAGGATCCGTCACATTTTACTGTCGCTGTATGTACCTGAACCCGACAAAAGCAGATGAATGAGCACTTGTCCTACTTGAAGGAATGGCTGATTGACATGAGAAGCTCCTGAAGTGCTTGCAATGCTTCTGATGTACTCAACACTCACAGATGAATGAGCACCTGTCCTACTCGGAGAAGGTTCTGAATTACATGCGACGCTGCTGCTGCCTGATGGTGTGTGACAGCTGCACCGGGGCTGATCCGGAGGGCGAGCGAGAGGCTGAATGGCGGGCCAGGTCATCACAGTGAGTGTGTGGGGTGGAGGGAGAGAGAGTGAGAGAGAGAAAATAAGAGGGAGAGAGAGAGAGAGAGAAAAGAAGAGGGAGAGAGAGAGAGGGTGAGAGAAGAAGAGAGAGGGAGATTGAAGACAGGAGAGAAGGAAAATAGGGAGAGAGGGGGGGTAGCTTTGATGACACGAATTGCGATTTTCTGGATTGTGGGGAAGAAAGGTTATTGCAGGTTCTAAAGGTTGGTTTGGGGACCCTGTGATGCCTCTTGTCTGTTGAAAATCTGAGGAATTGTGGGTCTGGAATGGCTCAGGATCTATCCGCCCTCATAACCTGATTGATTTTTGTTTATGTGCAAACATATGAGAGCCCGGACGTCAGCTTGCTTAAAGCGTGCAGACGTGCAATTGAACTGCAATTTAGCCACACCCTGTCCTATCCGCCAGACTTGTCCATTATTACGAAAGTTCCTCCAACAGCCAGGCTCAACTAACTTGATGGTTGACAGTTGACCTCAAACCAAACCCTTTCTCGTTGGCGCCCCTCCTCAGGGGAGTGTTTGATGCAGGGGACAGGTACCGCGCCCCTCCTACCAACAACAACAGAGAAAAAAGGGTGAGTCAATATGGGTTAGAGAAAAAGGTTTGCAGTTCAGATGAAACACTCGAAATCAATCACCCACACGACTAGGTGGTCTGGCGCGCAGTTAAAGATAAACTGGTACAAATTCTCCCTCCCCCTGGAGGATTTACCTGTCTCGTTGTGTTTAACTTGCGTGTGCAGGCTGCCGGGCCGTCTGGCAGGAACACCAGGGACAACCAGCCGGAGGGTAGCGAGTTCCGCGACCCGGATACCAACATGCCAGCAGGGCAAGGTGCGGCAACTCACCAAATCAGATGCATCCTGCTCACTCTCCCCCCAGTTACCTTTTTGAACTGATATTGCGGTGTGATATCTGTATGTCAAAAGTGTGACTTCAGTCACACTGAATCGTGATGTTTTCCATTTCCTCCTCCTATGCATTCTCAAGACTGACATGATAGTGTGATGTCACTGATGTGGTAGTGTGATGCAGTAGTGTGATGTCCATTTGCTTGGCGTAGTTTCTTTTGCTGTGCTTACTGCCCTGTCCTCTGCTCTGGATTGTTTGGGCTCTGCAGAAAAGGTGGGCATGAAGCTGGCTAACGAGACTCAAAAGCAGAATGAGATCATTGATCAGATCCACAATGGATTGGACGACCTGTTGGACGGTGCAAAGGTGAGGGAGGAGGATGGGGCATGAGGCTGTCCGTGGGAGAGGGGGAAAAGGTGAGGGAGGAGCGAGGATGGGGCATGAGGTGGCCGGGGGAGAGGGGGCAAGCAGCTGTGTTCATGTCCATAGCTATAGCTACCAAGTCCTGCTGCTGGGCCACTGTAGATAGACCGGTCAATGCTTGGTTCCGACTGGCCAAGTGGAGGCCGCCTGCCTGGCTCCCAAGGGTGTCACGTAGCGCTTGCCGAAATAAACACTGGACACTCAGTTCCTGTTACATCGCTACCTAGGCACCTACCTTATGGCCTTTGGGGTCATGGCCGGGCATTGCGAAATGCCTGGAGAACAGGAAGCACATCAATAGGAGAGTGGTGGGCCGCGCCCATCCATCTGTCATGTCCCGACCCGGTGATCGCACCTGTTGTAGCTTTCCTTCCCTTTTTCTTGCAGCTAATTTGCCTCAAAGGACGTGCCACTTGGAGGCCTGACACTGATTGATAGAGTTCATCAACAGCTCTCTGCATGGCTGTCTATTTGCATCGGGAAGATGCGCATGCTTGTGTGGCGGCAATGTATTACCCTGGGCATGCCCCAGCCCGGCCATGGCATGGGATCTTGTGCGACCTTGCTATCCTTCACATGTGCATGGGAGGAGATGTGCCAATGCCTCTCATGTGCATGGGTGAAGATACACCCGTGCGTTTCATCTTGGAGGTTGTGCCAGTGCCTAGCCTCCCAATATGCATCATGTAGTCCCGATGCTGAGTCTGAAATCCATGCCGTCCACTCGTGTGCATCAGTGAAGAAAGACTTGTCAGTGCGTTCCAGCCTCCCACTCTGTCCCGCAGTCCCGATGCTGAGTCTGAAACCCATGCCGTCCACAGATGATCCAGGACGAGCTGGCCAACCAGGATAAGTTGGTCAAGCATGTGGAAGATAAGACGGACAGGACGCAAAACAGGATTGTGCAGATGAACGACAGGTCACAGCTGCGAAAGTATGGGAAGGGCTATGTGCCGCGAGAAAGGGAGGAGGAGTCAACTTTTGGCCTGTCGAAAACGGATGTGATCAAGCTTATGTACAAATAGAACCTGGGGCAGTGACAGGACGGCTGAGCTATCTGTGGTTTCATGTCTTTCTGATTTCGGGCCCCAGCCAGTGTTATCAGGATGTGTCCTTGTGCATGTCCAGTACTTCAGGTTCCTAATATAATGGGAGTCGAGTCACTGGTGCTCTGCCTGCCAACATGATGTATTGCTGATAAATACATTGCAGGGATTATTAGAAAGTATATATGTTTATGCTGGTCTGATTTAGTCGAATAGGGGGCTGAAGCTTTCCAGCTGTTGTGGCAAACCTTACATTTGTACAACAATGTTAGTGGTACATTCATCTGCCACGCACATGGTCACGCGTCCACGCTGGGTGGGCTTTTTGTTTCTGTTTGGCAAGCCCTTTTCAGAGCAGAATGAAGCGCATGGTTGTTTACAGGCTTGCTTACTTGTTTTGCCGGGACTGAAGAATAGCGAATTTAATGTACAGTATGTTCGTGTAAGGCGCGAGAGCGATTTCTTGCCTGCTCGAACCTGCCTTCAGTGGCCGACTTGTGTCACTCTCAGCTGAAAGAACTGGTGAGCGTTTGGGTGATGTTCGCTCACTGCATTCAAAATGTTCAATGTGCCTTTGGGTGTTGTATGACTTTGTCCTGACATGACCGAGGCACCCCGCGATCTGCGACATTGCGCCAGAGTCGTAGTCAATTTTCTCCGAGACAAAGTCTTGCGACACTCTGCAGCCTAGCCCGGCCGCTCATTCAAATTCACCGCCGTTATGGGACAGATCCAGCTAGTTCCCTGTGTCATTGATCTATATTCGTTTGCGATCCACGGTCGATGCCATGCATCATCGCTTCCCCTGCTGAGAAACGTTGGAAACATCATCCGTCTGCTCGATCTCGTCAGGTCCGACTTACGACGATTCCAGGCGCCCCGCACCAGAGTCCCACGCGGAGCCCTCAAATCCAAAGGCCTGCCTCGTCATGCTTAATAAATATCAAGAGCCCATCCCCCAGGCAGCAAGGCCTGACACACAGCTCCTACAAGGCAGGCCCGCCGGTTCCCCAGGAGACAACCCACAGACAGTCACACCTGCCGCAGGCAACCTGTCAGCAGCCAGTGCCTTCCAGGTGGGCAACAGCAGCACCTCTGCTCTGAATCCCGCCACGGCCATGGCACCGGATCCTTGCAAGCCAGGGCCGGTAAGCACGGCCGTTAGCCCCTGCCTAGACACCACTGGGGCTGATACGATCGCCCATACCCTGCCAATGGCTCGGCGCCCGAGCGAGGGCGATGCAGCAACGGCAAACACCCCCTCAAAACGTGCACTGGACACTACGTCGGAGCCCGCTACCGAGCCCCAGCCCCAGCATGAGCCTCCGAGCCCCCGCCCCGAAGAGGTGCCTTGGAGCGCCCCAGATGCAACCACAGCAACTGTCGCCAGTGGGAGCTCTGCCGAGGCCCTACCCAGCAGCTCCACCTCCAGGACCAGCAGCGCCGAAAACGCATCGCAGAGCACGAGCAGAAGTGGGCGCAGCGCCAGCCCCTCGCTCGCGGCGGACCGATCCAGAAACAAGCGCATGGGCCGCACCAGCAGGCCCGGTGGCGGTGGCGGGCGCCCCGCCTCATCCTCTCGCTCCTCCTCCCCGAAGGCGTTGTCCCCCTCGGATTCCGGAGCTGCGGGCGCCAGCTCACTGCCTGGTGCTCCCGATGCCGCGGCCGCTGCAGACTCGGGGCTCGACCGCGTCTCCCAGCCGCCTCTGGTCCTCACCCGCCACGGCTTCACAGCCTCCTACAACAAGTTCTGTCAGAATAATAAATTCAGCACCAAGGTGTGGCCGATCGCGGCATGGGAGCTAGCAAACTTGTCTGATCAAGTGCCTTGTGGTGCATGGCGCATGGCACTTGACGCTGATCTGCATGGTGCATGGCGCATGACGCATGGCGCTTTGGGGGGCTGGTCTGCATGGCGCTTGGGAGGCTGCTCTGCATAGCCCTAGGTGCACGTCTCTTGGGGTCTGGTCTGCATGGCACATGGTAGACCGCTCTGCATGGCCCTTGGTGAATGGCCATTGGGGGCTGGTCTGCATGGTGCCTGGCGTTCGGGGGCCTGGTCAGCACTGCGTTTGCCATGTGATGCTTGAAGGCTATTCTGCATGGTGCATAGCCGTTGTGGGGCTGGTCTGCATGGTGCCTGGCGACTGTGGGGCTGGCCTCCATGGCGCTTGCCACATGGCACTTTGAGCTGGTCTGCATGGTGCATGGTGTTTGTGGGCCTGGTCTGCGCTGCGCATGCCGCATGACGCTTAGAGGCTGGTCTGCATGGTGCATGCCGTTTGTGGGTGTGGTCTGCATGACGCTTGGCGGACGGTGCTTGCTTCCTTTTTGCATGGGAGGCTGGTTTGCATGGCGCATGGCGCATGGGGGACTCACCTGCCTGCAAGATTCTTTGCAGCCATGGAGTAACCACTTGGCTGGCTTCACAATGGTTTGACTGTTACATCTTGGGCCCAAAGCATGCCCTGCAATGCTGTGTACTTGTGCCGTAATTCGGAAATGGTGTAAGTACTTACGATCCTTTACTGGTTTAAGTAGCTGAATTTGCCTACAAATTACGGTAAATGAAACTCAGCTAAACAATTCAGCCACCGTTAGGACCGCAATCTGCACAGCACTTGTGTCATGGCCCGCAGCGCCACCCTCCCCTCCCTCTCGAAGCTGCCAAATCAGGCTACAAAGCTTTTACCCTCTGCTCCTTCCCTCCCTCCCTCCTTTTGTCACTGCCCCTTGGCGGTTCACACCATTGCCCCCCACGCCCACCCACCCCTTCCTTCCTTCATTTCCAGCGCTGTCATCCACACGTTGGCCATACGACCAGTGTCTTTTTGAGTAGGTACCGGAACACTTTTGCTGGGCCGCCCCGCGGCAAACCCCTGGGCCAATTCCCACCAAACCTGGACCAGAACCAAACCTGTGGTCCAAGCAGCAGAGCTGGCTGCACCAGGGGCTTGTGGCCGGGGGCCACAGTTGACAGTATAGCTGAACTGTAGCTGATAGTGGTATACCACTCACTACACAAAATCTGCTAATGACCCCTTCCCCCCCCTCCCCCCTTTCTCACCGCTTCCAGGAGGACCACCTGGTTCACACCACGGTCCAGGGGTCATCAACATATCTGCCCCGTGGCCCCTCCTCCACCCTGCACCCCCACCATGACTACTGCTAATCAAGCTGCAAAACCCTTACCCTGTGCCCCCTGCCCCCCTCTCTCTCCATACATCCGGGAGGACCACCTGGTTCACGCCGTGGTTCACGCTGTGGTCCACGGTCATGGTCCACGGTCATCAATATATCTGCCCCGTGGCCCCTCCTCCACCCTGCACCCCCACCATGACTACTGCTAATCAAGCTGCAAAACCCTTACCCTGCCCCCCTGCCCCCCTCTCTCTCCATACATCCGGGAGGACCACCTGGTTCACGCCGTGGTTCACGCTGTGGTCCACGGTCATGGTCCACGGTCATCAGCATATCTGCCCCTTGGCCCCACCTCCACCCTGCACCCCCGCCTTCACCACTGCTAATCAAGTCGCAAAACCCTTATCCTGTGCCTCCCTGCCCCCCACTCTTAATACGTACAGGAGGACCACCTGGTTCACGCCACGGTCCACGATTACCTACATATCTGCCTTGTGGCCCCACCTCCACACTCCTCCCCGTTTTCACTGCTGTTTTATCAAGCTGCAAATGACCTGGTTCAGGCCACGGTCCACGGCCATCAACATATCTGCCTGATGGCCCCACCTCCACCCACCCCTGCTTTGATTACCTCCTGGAGGATGACCTGGTTCAGGCCTCTGGTTTAGGTCACTGGTTCCAACCTATGTTCCCTTTGCCCCCCCTCCCTCTCTTTTTGTTAATTCCAGGCGGACCACGTGATTCACGGCATTCTGATCAACACCTTCGCCCTGTGGAAGGCAGTTCAGGACAGGGGTGGCTTCAAGCAGGTGAGAAGGAGAATAGTGGAGCGGCCGTCCTCACACTTAATTAAGTCCAAGCAAAAAAAGGGAGGTGAGGCGGGCGGTCCAAACAGGGGTAGCGTCAAGCTGGCGAGGAAGAGAATATTGGACAAGTGTGGGGCCGTGTGAGTGCTTGTTGGTGGTGTGCCCTTCCTGTTCCTGCTCGCCTTTTCTCATCTGCTGACGAGGGCCACTAGCGCACGCGGGCTGTTTTTTGTGTGTTTGCGTTTCAGGTTGTTTTGAGTTTGCGCTTTAGGTTGTTAGGGTTGGGCGGCCATCCTCACACTTAATTAAATACAAGCAAAAAAATAGGGAGTTGAGGCGGGCGGTCCAGACAGGGGTAGCGTCAAGCACTCAAGCAATGTTTTTAGTGTGTACCGGACCACCTTTGCTGGGCCGCCCCGCGGCCATCCATGGGCCAATTCCCACCAAACCTGGACCGACACCAAACCTGTTGTCCAAGCAGCAGAGCTGGCCACAACAGGGGCTTGTGGCCGGGGGCCACAGTGTAGCTGAACTGTAGCTGATTGTGGTATACCACTCACTACACAAAAACGCTGCGTCAAGCAGGCGAGGAGGGGCCTGTAGGACAAGTGTGGGGTCCTGGTATGAATGGGGAGGAAGGAAGGAGATGGGCTGGGTGGTTCAGACAGGTGTGGCATCGAGCATGTGAGGAGCCAAGGACATGCGACTACTTTAGGGCCCTTCTGTGATGGGGGAGGAGGGAGAAAGAGAGGAGGCCCCACTTGTCCCCACTTGTCCACCCATTAGCCCCTGATTTCCCCCCCCCCCCCCCCCCTCATCTCTCACCCCACCCCTTGCTCACCCTCTCGCACCTTCTTACACCCTCGTCCGCCCTCATCACTGGTCCACACTTGTTCACACTTCAACGATGCTCACCGCCCCTGGCTCGGTGTTTTGCAGGTGTCCGAAAAGCGCAAGTGGGGGGTGGCGGCAAGATCCATCCTGACCAACAAGATCTCCAAGTGAGGGTTGGGACATTTTATGTTCCGTTCTGCATGCGTATCTTTTGGTGCTGCAAGCCATCGGCTTGGTCGGTGCTTCAAGGCCTACTACACAGGACAGGGGAAAGGGGGTAGCTCACTGGCTTTGACCTTCTTGCCTGGGCTCACCTGGTATCGGAAGCTGATATGCTCAAGGAATACTGCCAGCAGTTACGCCGTGACTGAGACCATGCCAACAGCCGGGTAAAGCTCCCAGCTATTCTTGGTAGTGGGTCCCTTTCTGGTAAAAGTTGCTGAATTGGCCTTGAAATTATGGCGACCGGGACTCAGCTACGTTATTCAGAAACCGCAAGGACCCTAATCGGCACAGCACTGACTCTTGGGAGGACGGCCAGCGGCCAGCATGCTACCCCCTCCTGTCTCAAAGTTGCAGAGCATCAAATCCCGTCATCCCCCAAATGTGTGGTGCTTCTATTGTGTTGCTTCTTATACTCAGGGGTGCATGGGATTGCATGGCCTCCGACATAATGCGCATCTTCCCTGCTCTTGCTCCCCTCCCCCCCCCCAACACTGCTGTTGCCTCTGTTGTTGCTGCTCCAGCTCCTGCTTCTTCTCCACTCCCCCTTCCCCCTCCTAGCACTGTTATCGTTGCTTCTATGCTCAGGGGTGAATGGGATTGCATGGCCTCCGACATCAAGTACATCTCTCCTCCTCCCCCTCTCCCCCCAAACACTGATGCTGGTTCTGTTGTTGTTGCTCCAGCTCCTGTTTCTGCTGCTCTCCCCTCCCCTCCCCTCCCCTCCCCTCCCCTCCCCTCCCCTCCCCTCCCCTCCCCTCCCCCTCCCCCTAACACTGTTGTTGCTCCATCTTCTGCTCTCCCCTCCCCTCCCGTCCCCTCCCCTCCCCTCCCCTCCCCTCCCCTCCCCTCCCTCCCCCTAACACCGTTGTTGCTCAAGCTCTCGTGTCTAACGCTCTCCCCTCCCTTCCCCTCCCCCCCAAAACTGTTGTTTCTTCTTATGCTCAGGGGTGAATGGGACTCAATGGCTTCTGACATCAAGCGTATCTACATGCAAGCCCTGCACCTACTAGAGTTCGAGCACCTGGTCATGGGAGCACAGCAGCAGCAGCAGCAGGAGGAGGTTGCCCAGCCTGAAGACGCGGCCCTAGTAACTGAGCATGCGCAGCATGAGGGCGACACAGCAGCAGCCTCTTCCTTCGCCTCCGCCCCCGGGCATGAGGCCTCACAGCCAGGCCCTGCCACTGCCGCCCTTGAGTCTGCAGCTGCAATGACGAACGCCAAAGGGACTGCCACGGCCCCTGCGGCTGCTAGCGCTGCTCCTGCTGCTTCCGCTGCTAAGGTGCCTTGCAAGGCGAAGGAGGGCTTGTATCGGAAAGCGCCTTCAGAGGCCTCGAAACAGCGGCAGGCCTCTGCGGCCATGGCGGCGGCCGGCAGCAGGTGTAATCAGGTGAGATATTCAGGTGGCTAAACCCTAAACCAGAACCCTAACCCTAAACCCTTAATCCGAAACCCTAGTCAAGACAGCTGATGGAACCTGGCTCACGGATTCAATTGATGCTTATATAACTGAACGAATGTGGCCGTAGATAACGAATGCCGCCACGGACATTACTTTAGCTTGGACTTAATTAAGTATAAGGCTGGCCGCCCAAACCTAGAAAACCTGAGTCAAGCACAGAAACACAGCCCGGGTGCGCTTGTGGCCCTCGTCGACAGCCGAGAAAAGGCAAGCAGGACATGAAAGGTACACAACCAACAAGCACTTGCCTCCTCCCTAACCTCACCTGCATTTGTGATTATGTCTCCGTGTGTGTGTGTCTGTTTGTGTCATTGCCCCCCTTGATTCATCTACATGTTTGTGTGTCGTTGTGTGTGTCTGTGTGTGACATTGCCCCTGGCCTCACCTACCTATTTGTGAGTATGAGCCTGAAAATGCATGCGCCCTGGAATCTCTCGCACTGTAAGTGAGAATTCAATGTGTGTTTGTGAATGTTTTGTCATTGTTTGTGTGAAAGAAAGAAAGAAAGCTACGCCCTGTGGGGGGGCGTGATAGTTAAGGAAACAGCGCAGCCTGGGCCGAAGCTGTCTGTGTGAATGTGTTCAATGTGTGTGTTTTAGATGTTTTGTCGTTGTTGTATGAATGTGCTCAGTGTGTTTGTGTGAATGCGTTTTGTGTGTGTGTGTGTCAGTCATATTGTCATCGCCCTGGCCTCCCCAACTTGTCCTGCAGGAGAGGCTCGCGTCCCAAGATGAAGACTCGGCTCACGTGGGTCGTCTCGTCCCCGAGGACGAGGACCAGATTTTTGAGGCTGCGCTCAGACTGGGCAGGCACGCCACCGCGCCGGCGCCGGCGCCGGCCGCGGTGCGTGGCACCAAGCTGGGGGCGCCTGCCCCCACGCTGAGGCAGCCGCCGCCGCCACCCCCCCATGGCAGCTTTTCCTCGTCCGCCCCCACTGGAAAGAAAAAGAAATACCAAGGTGGCAAGCCCGGCTTCCAGGCCAGTGCCTCCCAGGCGGGCCTGCCCCCGCCACCCACCACTCATCACCATCAGCTGCAGCAGCAGCCTGCGGGGCCAGTGGGCAGCAGGCGGGCGCGCATCACTGCGGCGCGTCGCCTGCTGGATATGGGGAGGAAATCGGACGGAAGTGTGATACTGCCCAAAGGTACGGAAGTGTGATACTGCCCAAAGGTACGGAAGTGTGATACTGCCCAAATGTACAGAAGTGTGATACTGCCCAAAGGTACGGAAGTGTGATACTGCCGAAAGGTACGGAAGTGACCCTGATTAGGAGAGGCAGGGCTGGCAAAACAATCCGGAAGGTGTAATACATGTCCCTCTTTACTTGTCAGAATCTTGGCTGACCATGAAGTATGAAGACTCTAATAAGAAGGATAATAGGATGGGATGGAGGGCGGGGTAGGGCGGGAATAGATGTGGCCTGCACTTCCTGCTGAACGGCAGTGCAGATTTTGATCCAAGATCCAGGGTCAAGGTCCGGATCCAGGATGAGTTTCCCTGATCCAAGGTCCAGCTTAAATATCCAAGATACAGGTTGAATAGCCCAGATCTATGATTCAGGATACAGGTTGAATTTCCCAGATCTATGATTCAAGATCCAGGTTGATATCCCAGATCTGTGATTCAGGATCCAGATTGAATTTCCCAGATCTATGATTCAAGATCCAGATTGAATTTCCCAGATCTATGATTCAAGATCCAGGTTGATATCCCAGATCTGTGATTCAGGATCCAGATCGAATTTCCCAGATCTATGATTCAAGATCCAGATTGAATTTCCCAGATCTATGATTCAAGATCGAGGTTGAATTTCCCAGATCTATGATCAATTGTCCAAGAGCTAAGTTTGTTATCAGTCTCGTGGCAAAGATATGTTTGCCTTCAAATGATCAAAATCCTTTGCGGCTTCCCCTCCCCTTCCCTACTCCCCTCCCCACCCCTTCTCACCCCCTTCGGGAATGTGACTGCGTAGAACTGGAAGGCGTGCGTCTTGTGAATCGGCGCATCCGTGTCTTCTGGCCCATCGACCTGGAGCACTACACCGGGACTGTCATGTTGTTCAGGACCGACGCACAGGGGGTGAGAGCAGCGTTTCTTTTTTCGTGGCTCAGCTACATGTCAGCTACACTCCGACCTCTGGCCGAAGGCCCCGTTTGTGGCCAGTCATGCTGCTTTAGCCACCAGCTGTAGGCCAGCCCAGGTTTGCTCCCGATTGGGCATCTTGCGGCGGCAGGGCGGCCTGCTTAAGGTAGACTTGTAGCCAAAAAATAAACACTGGGTGTGAGTGGGAGGCCGTCATGCAGGTGCTGCGCCAGGGTTGGGGCTTGAAGTGGTGGCGCAAGTGGGATGAGACGTGGGATAGGGTGGGGTAGGAGGAGGCTGTGAGAGAGCGTGGGAAATGCAAAGAAGGTGGATAGGGGGTGGGGGCAGAGGAAGGGAGGACTGGGGGAAAGGGAGTAGGAAGGTGGAAGAGGGTTGAGGGGGGTAGGCGTGGCAGGGCAGGTGGGGTAGAGGCAGGTGAATGTGAAACGGGGAGGGGGGGGAGGGGTGTGTACAGCGGGTTGAAAAGACATGAGAGAACGGGAGAGAACGGGAGAAGAATGGGAGAGAACAGGAAAGAACGGGAGAAGGGAGAGTACCAGAGCAAGAGGGGAGGTGGGGCAGGGGAGGGAGGAGAGCAGCAGAGCGAGAGGGACGCGGGTGTATGTGTGCATGTGTGCATATACTTATGCCAGTGGCTGCAAATGGTTGACGAATGGCTGAAGACAAGCCTGTGCCTGTGTTACCCCCTGACTTCTCTGTCATTTTCCTGCTCCCGCTGTCTGGCCCTTTCAAAAAACGATATCGGGTGGACCCACAGGCGTTCTTGAGACAGTATTTGCAATAGGAACGCACTGAAACCCTGAAGGCTCCAGTGGGGAGCCTTCTAAATGCTTGGAAATTAAGTTACGGCCTGCGTATCTAGCCTATATAAATGGAACCTGCGATTGGCCCTCAATGTACCTTACAAATGACCGTGCCCCATATTTCTTTCCTGCCCTGGTGGAACAGACCTCTCTTGTCCTTGTTCCATTGCGGCAAGAAACTCCCACCCCTTTCATTCACGGTCATGCGAAGGTGCCATGCCCGCTACATTACCCGACTGTACAGCTCCCCTGAACAGCCCCAATGTACTGCCTTGCTGTACTGCCCCATAGTACTGTCCTGCTGCAGGAGAAGGTCCACGGCGTTCAGTACCGTAGGGTGACAGAGAATAAGAAACGCTTAAACTGAACCGTTGTAGTGCCCCCCGAAACTTCCCACTGTACTGCCATGTTGTACCGCCCCTCTGTACTGCCCCGCTGCAGAAGAAATTCTACGGCGTGCAATACGACGACGGCGAATATGAGACGCTTAACCTGAACCGCGAGGAGTGGACAATAGCCTCCGACGACGAGGGTCCAGACATTGACCTGCCTGCGGACGGGACAGAGAACCCCCCTGGGGCGGGTGCCCTCCGCAGCGTCGCCCTTGTGGCGGAGGAGCGCGGGCAGCCGCACGCTGCTACTCCTGCAGCCAGCGCGGACCGTCCGCTTACCGCCACAGCAGGCACAGAGCACAGCGGGCAGCCTATAACGGATGACGGCGCCAGCTGGGCGGCCGCAAGTCCGTGCCTGCCCGCGCCCGACAATGAAAACGCCGATGCCAATGTGATTGCGGCGGCGGAGCCGGCTGTGGCAGCTCGTCAAGCGCAGCCTGCCGCTACCGAGCAGCCCGCCGCCACTCCCGCTGTTGCTGTTAGAGGGGTGCCGGAACCCGCGGCAGACATGGTACAACCAGCCCCTGCTCCTGGAACAGAAGCATCAGCTGATATCCCCGGGAGCTCCCTTGCGCCGGCGCCGATGCCTGCTACTGGCAGTGACTCGTTGGCAGCAGCAGCAGCCTCCAAGCGCGCTCAGCCCTCATCAGGCCTGACCAACGCTGCCGGCCTAAAGGACCAAGCTCAACCCATTGCCGCAGCCTCCGTCTCCGGCTCACTTGCGTCCACCGCACAAGGCTCCGCCGCACAAGGGTCCGCCGCAGCCCCCGCACCCAGCTTGGCCATACCCACAGCTCCCATACTGGCCGCAGTCACTGCACTCGGCTTGGCCGCACCCACACCCAGATTGGCAGTGGCCCCTGCACCTGCCTTGTCAGTCATGACGACCGCACCCACACCCAGCTCTGCCGCGGCCACCGCAACTGTCTTGACCGTTCCCACACCCTGCTCAGCTACCGCAACTGCGCCTGGCTTGGCAGCCCCATCTGCCACAGACACCTCTCACGGCTTACTAGCAATGTTGACTGCTCCCGCACCCGGTTTGCCGGCCCAGCCGGCCGCACCCACACCCGCCTTACCAGCCATGTCGGCCGCAGCCACACCCAGCTGTCTAGCAGCAACCACCGCTCCCGGCTTGTTGGTTGCTGGTCCTGTTAGAGAGGAGGCTGCGGCATTGACCACAGCAGCAGCAGACAGTGGCAAGCTAGGCTCAAAGCAGGGGCGGCAGCAGGGGCAGCAGCAGGGGCAGCAGCAGCCATTAGGACAGCAGCAGCTGCAGCAACAGCCATTAGGGCGTTCGGCTGACATGCCGCCGCCCCCGCCGCCGCCGCCGCCGCCGCTGCAGCAGCAGTCAGGGTGTTCGGCTGACATGCTGCCGCCACCGCCACCGCCATTGCAGCAGTCTTCAGGGTGTTCGGCTGACATGCCGCCGCCGCCGCCGCAGCTGCAGCCATCCGTGCCGCCTGACCCCTCAATCCGCTTGATCACAACTGAATCCCTTCCCAGTGCCGCGACGGGACTGCCCGCGGGTTCCCACACTTCCCCGCGTGTGGCCCCGCCAGCGCTGCCTCTAGTCACCGGGCAGACGGCGCCCCTGGTTACTGGGCCGGCCATGCCGCTGCCAGGGTTAAGTCCGCCGCTGCAACAGCAGCAACAGCAGATGCAACAGCCAGAGCAAGGACCGCTACAGCAGCAGGGGCAGGTGGAGGAACAGGCCTCGGACCCAGAAGGAGCTCCTGAGCTGCAGCAGCAGCAGCAGGTGGAGGAACAGGCCTCGGACCCACTCCAGCTTTCCGCTGTGCCCCAGCCGCTGCCTCTGCCCTCGGACATGATAGCCTACCTGTCAGCAGATGGCGCTGAGGGCTTGCCTGCGGATAAAGCAGAGCTGCATGCGGGGTTGGGTGTGGGAGCGGCGGCAGGGAGCGGGGCGCCGTCAGGGCATGCGACTCAAAGGGCACCAGGGTGTTTGCCCTCCAGCCAGATCGTGCAGGTGGGCAAGTGGCTGGGTGGAGGGGTAAAGGGGTAGGTGGGCGAGTGGATGGGCGAAAGGTAGGTAGGTGAGTGGCTGGGCGGATGGGTTGGTGGGTAGATGGGCAACCGGTTGGACTGGTGGACACGCGGCTGGGCAGGTGGGCAGATAAGCAGGCGGTTGTGGAGGCCTTTGTTGTAACATGCAGGGCTGTTACTCATGCAAACTGTCTTGAAATATCAAATGTAAAAGCTCCTATACTGGTCAAAGCCTCAGACGTCAATACCTGCACTGGTAGGGAGAGATGCCAAGGACCTGGATCCTTTCTCAGGCCACCATATTGCCTGTCAGGCCCTTGCATCACTTCATACATCAATCAATTGAGTTTTACAAAGTGGTAAAATACGGGTATTTAAATACCGGTACCAGTCTCTTAGTACGGTATTTTGATATGGATTTGCATACGGTATTTGATACCGTTTCCCGCTTTCGTGCGACCCACGCGGCGTCTTCCCTCCCCTGCTGCAGCTATGTGGGGATCCTGCTGCCCGACCCACCTACCTTGGTGGCCTGCTCCTGCACTAAGTTCCTCAGAGCTCGATTGAGTATAAAATTAAAATTTACAATTCGTGTGTGGCCCAGGTGGCACCTTTCCTCACCTGCTACGGCCAGTCGGGGATCCTGCTGCCCGACCCACACAACTTGGTCGCCTGCTCCTGCTCCTGCTGCAAACCGCACGACACTCTAACCAACCCCGGCAGCGGCCAGGCAGCCGAGGAGCAGCAGCAGCAGCAGCAGCAGCAGCAGCAAGACGCACCGTGCGAGCCTCAGCAGCGGGAGGAGCAAGAGGAGCTGGGAACAGCTGGGTTGGTAGCAGGTGTGTGGAGGGTGTGGACCCCAGCAGGCTTCGCGGTGCATGCAGCGACCTCAGCCGCCGCCTCAGCCGCAACCGTCCCCAACGATCCCGCCACCGCCACCCCTGCCACTGCCACCCCTGATCCAATCACCGCCGCGGACGCCGCCGGCAGTGATGACCCCGCCCCCGCCCCCACCGCCGCTGCCGCCACAGCTAGTGCCACCGCTGCGGCAGTGACCTCCAGCCGCCCTCTTGACCTTCCTCCCCCGGTCTCCCTTGCCCCGCCCCCCTCGGCGGCGTACGTGCGTCTCAACTGGCGGCAGTGCGTGCTGGTCTTGCCCGAGGGTCTGCCCCTAGGGAAGGTCCTGGAGGAAACTGCGGCCCGCCTGCATCCATCTGCAGATCTCGTGAGGTGCGAGGACGGGCCTGGGTCTGTGGGTGTAGAATAGCCTCGGTGCTCAAAATGAGGGGAGGAGACAGACCTGCATTTACGAAACAACATCCGGCTGCAGATCTCGTGAGGTGCTGGGGCAGGCCTGGGTCGGTGAATATCGAATATCGTGTACAACAGCCTCAGGGCTTGTGATGAGGTGAGGAGACAGACCTGCATTTACGAAACAACATCCGGCTGCAGACCTTGGGGGTTACTTTTGAGATGAGATTACAGCCCTGCATGGCTTACATAGTTATCTGCTCAGAGGTTTTGGTGAGTGGAGCTGACAGTCTGAGGAGTTCATCGTGTGTTTTGGTTACAGACCTGTATCGATTTTAGGGTTTAGGATTTAGGGTTTAGCCTCTATGGGTTATTATGGCATGAGGTTTCATATAAATCGTATGTGAGGGATCCTGGTGCCGTTAGGGTTTAGGGTTTAAGACATCTGAGGGATCTTAGGGATCTGAGACATCCTAGTGTGTTTTATGCCCCAGGCATCCTGGAGGAGCCTGATCTTGGCGAGAATAGCCTCAAACAGAGTCTAATGAACACACCCTAAAATTCTCAACCCTCCACCCTCTTTTCCTTACAGGTGCTACAGCTTGGATCACAGTCATGTGGCAAACATCATCATCAGGCATGCCCCAGAGCCAGCTGCCTCACCCCAGAAGGAAGGGCTTACAGCAGGCCCAGCAGGGCAGGGGAGCACCGCCGCCACGCCCCCATCAGAGACGCCCCAGCAGCAGCAACAGACCCATCCCAGGCAGCAGCTGCAGCAGCAGCAGGCGGAGGTACAGCCGCCGTGCGGCGGCCGTCCTCCGGGTGGTGGCCGGGGCACCGGCCGCGGCCCCGGTCGGGGCCGCGGCCGCGGCCGGGGCTCGGTCCGGACTCTTCAGAAACAGGTGCTTGTACACAGCCCGCTCGGGAAGGCGGGGGAGAGACCTGCCTTCTCCGCTGCTCCGTCACGGAGTATTTCTCAGGGACTGTCGTTCCAGGCCGCGATGCCCCCACCGACCACACCTGGGTTCATGCCCTCAGCACCTTCAGCCAGTCCGGGCCAAGCTGGAGCTGCACCTCCGGCCACCTGCTTATATGGTTTCGGCGTTGCCGCACTCCAGGCCAGGGCCGATGATGGCGGCAGTGCCGCGGCGGCGACGCCGGCTCTGAGCGAGTTCGCCGAGCCGCACCTGGGTGGCCCTGCCGCCCCTGGGTTTGTCGATGCTCTGACCGCCCACTCTGGCGCCGGCGCCGGCTGGGAGCGCCCGCCCGCTGCACACGCGGATTCGAAGCAGCTGGCTGCGGTGGGGTCCAAGCCTGGCGGTCACCCTCGCAAGAAGCGGCTCGGCGAGGCAGCAGCCCTTTGGGAGGGGCAGCAGCAGCTGCTCGGCCACAAGCGGGCCTTGTCCCCGATCCCCCCGCTGGGCGCCACCGTCGATGCAGCCGACACTAGCGGGGCCGCGCTGGCATCCAAACCTTTGGAACCCAAGGTGTCCGCCGGCGGGGCTAAGCCCACGAAGAAACCGAGAAGCTCAGAGGCGACGCCGACTGTGTCTGGCAAGTTGCCCACAGCCAAGCCGGCGCCCACCCAGGTAGACACTAACACGGCTCTGCCGGCCGCTGAGCCCGCACAGCCTGCACCCTCAGGTTCCAGCCTGGACCATGTCTCAGGCCACACAGAGGAAGCTGCAATAACTGCACCCGCTCCACCTCCGGGACCCGACTTGACTGCTGCTCCCCTTGTTAAGCGGCCAGGTCCGGGAAGGCCGTCAGGCGCAGTTAAGAAGGCAAGAGCGGCAGCGGCGGCGGCGGCGGCTGCCGCCGCTGCTCCTGCTGCTGCTGCTGCTGCTGCTCCTGCAGCTGCTGCTCCCTCGGAGCCGGCCGGCCTAGCTGCCTCCTCTGAAATGCAGCTCCCTGAACACCTCGGGCGTATTAGCGCCGGGGGCGTCGCGACGCCCGGTCGTGTCCTGGCGCCTGCGCTCCCCGTGCCTGCGGGCGGAGCCGGACCCGCAGGAGCTGCAGCTGCGGCAAACGACAGCGACGCAGCCCGCGTTGTCAAGTACAAGAAGCGAGCCAAGAAGGACGTTTTGGCGACCAAGCAGCAGCAGCAGCAGCAGCAGCGGCTGCTGCAGCACAGACAGCTCCAGAGGGTCGCGGGGACGGGAACTGAAGCTGCGGCGGCGACGGCAGCGGCGGCGATGGCCGGTGGTGGCGGTAGCGTCACGCATCTTCCAGACAGCTACCACATCATTGAGGATGATTACAGTATCCTCCGTGTGCAGGATCCCCTTGGGTACGAGGTGCTCACCATGGTGGGCGGCTACTCTGCCGAGGAGGTCAGCATTCGGTGTTGGGACAACGGCAGGCTGTTGATCAAAGCGGATCCGAGGGAGCCCCGTAGCCACGAGCTATGGAGGATCAGACCCATCAACAGGTGCGTGAGGAGCGTGAAGGCTCCAGGATTTAGGCTGAAGGGTTACGAGAGCAGGGTTTGGGTTGAGGGTTCAGGGTTAAGAGGTCACAGCCCTTTAACGGGCGTGTATGAAGGGTTTAGGGGTAAAGGCTCAACAGGATCTGTGGCCCACCAGTTGATGTGTGTCAGCAAGTTTCAAAGGTTTTTTCCGGAGCTACTTCCTTCCCCCCCCCCCTGCCCCCCGTGTCCTCGCAATTCACCCTATCTTCTCTTATCGGTACTCAAGCCTCACACTTTCCCACTCTTGCTCACTCTTTCCCACAGGGAGATTCCCTTGCCAGGTCCAGTTGTGGGCGCCACTGCCCAGGCGCTCATGACTTTGCACGGGCAGCTGTACATCCGCATCAATGATTGGGCCAGCATGGACAAGTTACAGGCATGACACTAAGATCGTTTATTACCTCCGAAGTGTAGAGACGAACAACGGGTAGTGTGCGGAAGAAGCACAGTTTTGCATGAGTGCATGCCCTCGTGTTAGACCATATGGTTCGGCATCAGGATCAGGACAGTTTGTTTGTCTCGCGGGGGAGGCCTAGGTCTGCTTTGCGCGATCTTTGGAACAGTGCTTTTTTCTAGTGCACACCATACACCCCCTTTTGGCAGGCCACTGTCAATGAAATTACTCCTCTGGGCGATGCTGAAAAGGCTCGGCCAGGTGGCCAGGCCACTGTGCAGCCACCACCGGTGACCCAGCCTCGACTGGCACACGATTGGTGGCCCAAGCATGCAGCGCGAGGGCGCAGTGCAGCATGCAGCGCGTAGGCCGTGTTATAGCTGAATTGTGGCTGAAGGTCCGTCAGTGAAATAAACGGTCTATGACGTTGCACCTCTGGGCCCTGCTTCAAAAGGCCCGGCCGCGTTGGCACCCACGTGTGAAATAAATAGTGTTGTGGAGCAGGCCCTGGAGTCAAATATAGATGGAGAGCAAGCAATATGGAGGTCCGCAGAGCCTTGAGCCTTGGAAGAACACAGTGCAGAGAGTGGACCTAGGTTTTGCCCGTGCCCTGTCGATAGTCCATACTTGAATTGCTACCGGGTCAATTGTAAAACATGGACGTTCCCATTCACTCCCGAACCAACTGTTATCGTAAAGGGCTGCCTGCCTGGGGGACCCACCCCCTGGACGCTGCATTTACACAAGGATTTACACAAGGATGTGCGTGCATGGTTGCCTTATCAAGGACGTTACACCTCCGAGACCTGCTCTCAAAGGCTCGGCCGCATTGGCGTCAAACTGGCTGGTTAAAAAAGACGAGAAATAAGGAGAGGGGCAGCATAAATCATGCCGACAACAAAATGTTTCGCGTGACTGCCTTGTGCTGGGTTCATTTGGTCAGCACACTCAGAAACAGCCGTGGTAGATAATTCTCATGCAGCTTCATGCCTTCATCTGAATGATTTAACTTGGTAGCTGGAATTGAGCTTAGTCATTCCCTACCAGCCCCATGCGGCCAAGCTTTCAGCTGGGCTAAGCGGCGGGTATGTACCGTTACAAACTGAATGACTTAACACGGCACCTTCTTGCGTTTGTGAACGCTGTTGCAGACTTTGTTGAGGGCTAGTTACTAGAGGAGCTCAGGTGCCAGTCTGCCAGACATGTTTGCCCTCCAGGCCTCTCAGTCCTTTTGTTCCTTTATTTCTTGTTCCCTCTTCCTCTCAGTTTCTTATTTTCTCCCATCTGGACAGTTAGCTGGGCGCCCAAGCGACCGAGCCTTCTTGTGCATGGCCCATAGGTGTAACGGCATTGACCTTCAGCTTCGAGTGAATGACGTTACACCTCTGGGTCCGGAAGCTTATATACCGGATGACCGGTAAATGGATATTTAAGCCCAAATGAAGATAAAATTGTGAAATGAGACACGATGCGGTATAGAAACCCGTCATCCCTAAAAATTGAACATGTGGCCTGAAAGGCATAACCTGAACCCTTAGGGGGTCCTCCCGACACAGGAGGCAATGAGCAAAGAGGCAAGCCCATCTCCTTTGTGCGTGCTGGTCTGCCCCACATACCTACCTGGCATTCTGCCGCGGGGGGGCATACAGGTAGCATGCTTGTTCATCTCCCTTGTGCGTGCTGAGACCGCTGACAGGCCAAACACACCCATCTGCCATTCTGCCTCTGGTAAGCAGGAAGCTAGCAGGTAGGCCCCTCTCACTCAAGCATATCCCAGGCATGCTCCATCAACTTCTCATAATGTCATGCACACCATTTGCTTGGGCCTAGCTCTTTGGAACTAAGTTCTGGGGAGAGGGGGGGGGGATCCCCGGAGAAATGGTACGAACGCATGTGGTTAGGGTTGGTGGGTGGCGTATATGGAGCATATACGCATGTGCGCATATACGGCGTATATACGCGTAAAAGTGTGTACCATATACGCGTACATTGCTAAATGCGTATGCACGGCATCGGCCGGGGCGTATACGGCAGATGCTGGGAAGAAGCGTAGAGCGAAGGGCTTCTTCTCGGGTTCGCGTACGCTTGTTTCTTTACTGCAATGAATCTAGACGAGTGGGATGCATCCAATTCTGATGGGGATGAGTTTGTCCCCTCGTATCGACAAACTATACTGACAAATAAACAAAGATCTCATGCCCGTCGACGCCTACAAGAAACTGATCGACATGAAAGAGAATGTCTCTTTGGGGCATGCAACATCTAAACGAAGTACCGCTCTAACCTGTCATGGAGGGTCGCCGAGAAGATCGTCTTCATTCGAGGGAACACCAGAACAGCAAGCAGGGCACTTGCTCTCAGGATGAGGAACTGGCTCTGGAATATGATGCTTAGTAGGCAGTAGCTGACAACCAGCTGCCTAATGAATACAGGATACTAGAATGGCTGCACCCCGCGACCTCGGACCATGCGCTTGTTTTCCTTGTATAACGTATGAGCTTATTTGAACATTAAATTTAGTCAAATCGAACTAGAAACTGGTTTAATGGTGGGTTCAAGACCAGGGTATGCGATACACCAGGTCTCAAGGCTTTTAATTATTTTTATGTCCCCATATACGTATACGTATACGGTATACTGTATGCGCATATACGCCGTATATCCGTGTAATTGTTCTTGAAATATACGGTATACACCAACCCTACATGTGGTATAAAGGCACCGGAGATCTTCGAGGGTCCTGTATTTCATCCGGAAGGACCCCGGGGTCACAATAATAGTGGTCAAACAGAAACAGTCAATCTAGCGCAGGCATTGCTAGCGCAGGAACAACTCAAGGACGCATGCGCAGTCAATGACGAGGCCAGCCTATCCGCTGTCCTATGGGGCCAGCCTATCCGCTATTCTATGGGCCCGGGCCTGTTACAGCATGGGTCGCTCATGCCGCCGCATGCCCGCATGGTGGGCGCATGATATGGTAAAGACCAAAGCTACGACCCACCCAAACAAGAAAATGCCCGATCCCTCCTCCAACAAAAAAAAGCATTTGATTGATCGGCTAATTTCAAGTTTAAACACCGAGAACCGCTAGTAGAGAGCTTTATACGACTTCGGTATGGCATGTTCACCTCTGTACTTAACGTCAAAGGTCAAACGGGCAAGAGAGGTCGGATTGACCAAAGGCTGTAAACGCCCGATTTGCTCTCCAACTCACAAGCATGTTCGGCTACTTTTAGGTCTTAACACCGAGTCCCGTGCATATTTTAGTCAATGACGTTACACCTCTGGGCCCTGCTAAAAAGGCTCAGCCGTGTAGGCGCCTAAATAAATTAAGGGCTGGGAGGAAGGAACAAAACAAACACCAGGGGACAGGGTGGATGGAAAAAGGAGTAAAATTGGGAACTTAAGTGAAGGGACAGACAAAAGGCTGGGACAGAAAGAAAAAGGAAGTGCATAAGTACGGCCCCATAAGAAAGACGGACAGCTAAACACCAATTCAGGCGGTATGTGATGGATACGACATGTTCACAAGTATCACAAGACGTCAAAGGTGGGACGAGCGACAACAAAAGGTTGGACTAACCAAACGTATTAACTAAATGGCCAATCCCCTCTCCAGCTCATCACCAAGCATATTAAGGTGGCTTCAACACTGAACATATAACATGATGAGGTAGAAAGACTCCAGTCATGGACTCCAGTCCAGATACCGAAGCGTCTGACAGCCAATATGTCTTCCTTGGTTACCAGTGCAAAAAACTTCAATATAAAACAATGTATACCGTACCGTAGAGACATCAAATTGGTTGCCTTGGCTTAGTCGCTTCAATCCACATTTCGGGACAAAGCCCTCACCTTTCATGTCCCAAAATTAATGTGTAGAATTTACATTGTTCTTGTCAGCGCGCCAGCAACAACATGAAGAGCAATGTGATTTCTACATGATATCATACGGAGCCTACGAAAAGTGTTGACCATCTTCTTGCTTCATGAAATTGAGAGTAACAAAAGCCTATACCAAGTTTCCTAGTTAACCCAAAAGCCTAAGTATCGTCCCCAAGTAAGGGGCAAGTCAACGTAGCAATGTGAGAAGAGCATGCACACATGGGACGAGTGGAGGTTCTAGCATTTTTACCCTAGCTTGATCACATCTGATTTCCACAAGCCCAAAGTTGACATAGACTGGGGGGCCGAAATCAGAAAGACATGAAGCCACAGATAGCTCAGCCGTCCTGTCACTGCCCCAGATTCCATTTGTACATCAGCTTGATCACATCCACTTTCGATAGGCCAAAAGTTGACTCCTCCTCCCTTTCTTGCGGCACGTAGCCCTTCCCGTACTTTCGCAGCTGTGACCTGTCGTTCAAACCCACAATCTTGATTTGATTCCTGTCGATCTGATCCTCCACTTGGTTGACCAACTTTTCCTGGTTGGCTAGCTCGTCCTGGATGATCTGTGGATGACATGGGTTTCATGATCAGCATCGGGACTGCATGATACATGCTATTGGGAGGCTCGGCACTTGCATTACCTCCAATATGGAACAGGCACACAGGTCATTTCTTCACCCATGCACATGGTGTGACAAGGCCATGACAAAATACATGTGCGCACCTCTTACTTATGCCCACACAATGAGACAGCCATGGAGAGAGTTGCTGATGAGCTCAGCTGATAACCAGGCCTCGAAGTGGCACGTCTTTTGTTTTTACCTCCGAAATTGGTTGCAAGAAAGAAGGTGGGATAGCTAGGTGTAATTACGGTTCTTTTTTGCGATGTAATTACGGTGTAAATTACAGGGCAGATTTGACTGACGGCGTAATTACGGAGATTTTGATACGGTAATTACAGTAATCTAAGAGGCATAAAACCGTACAACCGTAAATTACAGGCATAGAACCGTACAATGTAAAATTACAGACCTCGGCCGAGCCCTGGTTCGAGTGAGCTGGGTCCCTGGCCGGATTTCAGGTCATCTGATGCCTGCTCTTATCGCTGTCTAGCCTCGAAAACGCTGCTCAATTAGGCGTGGCACCTTACGCTTCGTTTTTGTCACCTGATTAGCCATGGCGTGTGGCTGCTGAGTCGAACATGAGCCTAATGTTCACACGGGAGGGGCTCCACACTTTTACGGTTTGTCAGAGTTTTATTTTTTTATTTTTAGGGTGGTTTACAGTGTATATCACCATATTTCTTACACCCAAGTCCCTCTTACGGCGTAATCGCCCACCACCGGTGCTCTGCTTTCTATGTTCTCCTAGTTAGTCAGGCATTTCGAATGCCCAGACCTACCGTCGTATCAGTCGGAATTCATTTCTTTGTCGATTTATTTGAGAAAACGAACAATTGATTCCAATAATTATTTGAACAAAAACACAAAACGAACCATGAAACAAATGACTTTGCCCCAAACATAAGAAATAGCAGGCATCGTAGTACGTAGCGCCATTCACTGCACATGTACCGGAGCTAGTAGCCTGTACGCTAATACGCTGCCTTCGCAACTAAATGCTGCCCATACAGATACGCAGCTTATCAATTTAGCCGAGACATAAGCTAGAGCTTAAGGAAAGACAATTTCTGGCACCCGCGGCACGTCACCAGGCAGCACAGGCGCCAGCTGATGCGGCAGTGAATCTACCAAGACCAGCAACAACAGCAGCCACAGCTTCCGTCACAACACGTGCAACAACACCTCTTGATTCCAGTGTCGATCCGGATGTAGAGATTATCTTAGAGCGGCCCCGCTCCCGCCCCTTCCCCCAGTTCAGTCGCAAAGAGACGCCGTTCTCTATATCTCGACAAACCCTACGTGGGCCTCCCCATGGAAAAACGAACCAGTGATTTCTATTTTGAGTGGTCCTGGAGCAAAACGAGCCGTTGATGGTAAAATAATCCGCTTCCGATCAGGCAATAAAACAAATAAAACGAATCGCGTGATTAGATAATTACCAGACTTTCAGACAAAAAATAAACTCGGAATAAAACGGATTCCGAATGATACGACGGTGTCTCAAAAAACCTTTTAGGTAGATAGACGCATATTGAGTGCTTATTTTGGTAAGCACTCTTGGAAGGCGCCGAGTCACCCTTGGAGGCTAGCCGGGCGGCCTCTACTCGGCCAGTAGTCAGGACTCTACATTGACCGCTTGTTAGTAGCTGGCCAGAACAAAATGACTTGTTACTCCAAGACCTAGTGCCACCCGTGTGCCAGGTTGTAGCTGAAGCTGACGGGCCGGGATGTAGCTGAAGCGCTCGACGTCAACACGGCTGCCTGCCCCCTCTCCCCCCGTCCGCCCCATGCCCCATCCTCGCTCCTCCCTCACCTTTGCCCCGTCAAAAAGCTCGACCAAACCAATGTTTATCTGATCAATGATCTCATTCTGCCTTTGAGTCTCGTTAGCCAGCTTCATGCCTGCCTTTTCTGCAGAGCTCAAATAAACCATGCAAAGCAGAGGATAGGGAAGTCAGCACATGTCACACATATATACCAGATATATGGATATCACACTACCACATCAAACTGCCACATCATTGTATACCGGCATGTGAAATGACACTACCATATCAGTATTCTAAACACATATGATTTAGGGAGAGGCCGCACCTTGCCCTGCCGGCATGTTGATATCCGGGTCGCGGAATTCCCCACCCTCCATCTGCTTGTCCCTCTTTGTCATGCCAGCGGCCTGCACACAAGTTACATTAGACTTGACAGCAGGTCAATCCTACAGGAGGTGTGTATGTGGGGGGGTGTACAAGTGTGTGTTGAAGTGCGCGTTGGACCACCTAGCCGTGTGCATGGTTGATTTTAAGGGTTTAATCCAACCTGCACACCGTATCCCTAATACCCCTATCCTCTCACCCTGTTGTCTCTGTTATTGTTGGTTGGAGAGGCGCGGTACTTGTCCCCTGCATCAAACTTCCCCCTGAGGAGAGGCGCGCCAACGAGAAAGGGTTTGTTTTGAGGTCAACTGTCAGACATGAAGTTTACTGAGTCCGACCATTGGAGGCACGTTCATGACGATAGACCAGGCCTACGGATCTTATCTTTTTAACATACGAATCTGGCAGCGCTTTGTCAAAATGTCTAGGAGGCAAGCTGTGACATCATTTTCTTGATCTCCACGCCCATGTAGGTCGTAGGTGGCTTCATTTCTTCTTGGCTGCTTGGCAGAATGGCGGCTTACATAGGGCTCATTCGGACCGTACCATAACCATCCTACAATGTGAGTTGTATCTGCAGGCTCCCCCCCTGGCCATATAGGGTGCGGCTGAAAGAAAGAAAGACAACGCCCCGCAGGAACATGGAGGTTCAGGGAGCAGTCCAGCAAGGGCCGTGGCATGGGCTGTGGAATGGGCCGTGGCATAGGCCTTGGCTGAATTGCAATTCAATTGCACGGTTGCACGCTAATGACAATCGGAAGTTCGGGTGACCAACCTGATAACTCTGTGTGTAAACATAACACATATCATAATGAGGAAAGGAAACAATTTGTGGAAAGGGCCCTTTCAGCTGTTTTCTCAGATTTCCGGCAGACAAGAGGCATCGCGAGGACAGAATATTTTCTCAGATTTCCGGGAGTCAAGAGGCATCATCGCGTGATCCCCCCAACCAACCCTCAAAACATGCAATAACCTACCCAAACTTAATTTCCCACAATCCACACAATCGCATCATCAAAGTTACCCCCTCCTCTCACCCTTATTTCCTCTCTATTTCTCTCTATTTTATTTCTATTTTCTCACTTATTCTCTCTATCTCTCCTCCCACGAAACGCACTCACTGCGTTGCCTTGGCCCTCCATTCAGCCTCTCGCTTGGCCTCCGGGTCAGCAGCAGCCCCAGTGCAGCTGTCACAGGCCATCAAGCAACACCAACGTCGCATGTACTTCAGAATCTTCTCAGAGTAGGTTAAATGCTCGTTCATCTGCGTGTGTTGTATACATCAGAAGCATCGCAAGTATGTCAGGAGCTTCTCATGTCAACTACGCATTCCTCCAAGAGGGATAGGTGGGCATTCATCTGCAGGTGTTGAGTGAAGGTGCATGCAGATCAGAAGCATCGCAAGGACGTCAGGCGTCAGGAGCTTCTCATGAAAATCAGGAGTTTCTCAGGAGTTTCTATAAGCAGGATAGGTGCGCGTTTATCTGTGGCAGGGACATTGATGGGGATGAGGCATGGGGGTAGGGCGGGTGATGCTGCTGGCACGCAAGACTGTGGTGTAGGGCGGGATTGAAATTATGTGAGCCTCCCCGCACATCCATGCTGATTTGAGGGGTCAGGTGTGAGGTGTGGCCTGCTAAAACCGGTGAGAAAACAAATCAGAACTGCAAGCCGCCATAATCGATTATGATGCGTTTTTTTTCTCACGGTAACGGCGCGGATCTGGCTTCGGCCCAGGCTGCGCTGTTTTCTCAACTCTCACGCCCTCCACGGGACATAGCTTTCTCTCTTTCTGATGTGTGAGCGGTGCCCTCCAGGAAACGCTTGTGAGGCCTCCATGCTCGATTTTTCTTAAGTTCGCGGCTTGGGGATAGTATGTCTGGTGTTTGTGCGTGCGCTTGCATGCCCACTGCCAACAGTGGACACCGCTGAGCAGGTAGTCAAGCTATAGGAAACGAAGGTAACAGATGCGTTACGGTGGCACCTTCAATATATTAATTACAGGGCTGCAGGGAGGCTTTCTGTGCTTAATTTAATTTTGATGCCGAGGGAACAGACTAAAATAATTCTGCCTTGAGAGCTGCATTATGGTAAACAACAGATTTTGCCCCTAGGGCAGCATTCAAAGGATTGGAAATTTGTACCCGAGGGAAGGCAATTCAAATCGAAGGTATAGGAGTCTCAGATTATAGAGACCTTATGGTCTTGGAAGGGATTGCATCTCGGCCGGGGATTTAAGGCCACGTCTTATACACTCAACGATAGCCACTGGGCAGCAAAGTTGAAACCCCTGCCCTGCACTTAGTGGAGAGGGTACCTTAGGCCGTGAGGTGAAAAAACACAAATAATAAGGGCGAAACCCTGCAGGGGTGGGCGTGGCCGGGGAGTGGGTCCAGATTTTGATGGCCCCAAATTCAGTCGAGCTGACTCATCATAAGACTTCCAGTTGAGCGCTGATGTGAGGCTTCGGGACGTGTAGCAGTGACTATTTTAGTGCACGCCAGACCACCTTCAGGGGGCCACCGGGCGGCCACCACTGGGCTGATTGGGACCAAACCTTGACCGGCCTAAAGCCAGTGGTCCACGCAGCGGGGCTTGACGCGCCAGTCCCTCACGGCTGTGGACGCTGATGTAGCTGAGTTGTAGCTTTAGAGCGCTAAAATGAACACTGACGTGCAGCAACGAGGAGCCTCACATCAACGCGATAATTGCATACTGAACGATTACGTGAGGCTGAATATCAAGCTATGGTTCCAGGTGTGCCTCCAGGGGGCGGGAGGGGTATAACTCGCTTACCCCCAACGTGGCTTGATGAAAGCAAGGCTTCAATCTTGAGAGCATGTGACCATGTGTTATATGTACCGGAACACGGATTTATGAACCCACGGTGTACAAAGCTGAGCCACATTGGGACCACCCCGAAACCTTTCTGGGGTCAGTCCGAAACGGGTTGCTGGACTGATTTTAAGCCCTCCGATGAACGCCAGGTGACACCAGATGAGAGGTAGCATCGATCGCATTGAAATTCATACAGATCCATACCAGCAAACAGGAGAACAGGCAGATGACAGTATTGCCAGGTTGTGCAGATAACATGCACAGGTATGAAACGGCCTGGGGGGAGCCATCCCAGTAACCAAGGTAACCAGGCAGCCTAGAAACCCTCCGATATTCCGCATACGTCAGAGCAGACTTGCAAGTATGTGCCCATACATCTGCCTGGTCATTGCCTAGTGATGGCTGCAGGGCAACTTGTCCAAGGTGGTGTGGTGCTCTCGCTCTCAAAAATCAGCACAGTCACCGTGTGGCACGCAATCATGATGGCCACTGCCTGAGGCTGCTCCCCTTGCATGACTGAGGTGTTAGCTCTGAACCCACAAACACCCACCGCATGCATTTTGATGTCAATACTCTCCATTTTCTTGCCTTGGTCATGCAGCCCGCCAAGCATTTGATTTTTCACCTGCTTCGATTCTTCGACGATCTGCAGTTGCAGCATTCCTCTCAGTTTTCTCACGTTAGGTGCGAGAGAAGCCGGAGTTCTCGAGCTATTTCACAAAACCCTCAGGGCGCGCTGGGCGGTCTCGGTCGTATCTTTGTGCGCCCTCTGTGCCTCCAGGACAAGCTCCACCGTTTTCTCCCGACTACATTTTTCCATCTCTGTTTTCCTGTTTTCGAGTAATTCCACTTGAGCGGCGAGGCGTGAAGCCGCTGTGGAAGCTGCCGAGCGAGGAGCTGGCTGATGCATTCCTGAACCAGGCATTCTTGTTTGCCATTAATGAGGGCACTTTTGGGTAATTCACGTCGCAGCATGAATATCGCAGGAGACGTTAAATTAAATGTCTCTGCAGGGTTTTCAGGTTCCGAAGGAATCTGACTCGGAAGCCGGATGGTGCTCCGGTATCACAACAGGGTCAGCACAGCAGGGTGTGACCACTTCGCGCAACCGCTCAGCATTTCAATGTTGATCATATCAAGTTTTGTTGCAGTCACACAAATGTTGAACACACATCACAGCCTACCGCTGCAACCTGCTCCTGCCTACCCCTGTCCCTACAGGGCTTTCTCTTCTGCTGCCCGCAGCTTGTCATCCAGCGCCCGCAGTGCAGGAGCAAAGGGCGACCCGCGCGTCTCCTGATCCTGCTTAGTGGCCTCCCCCATGGCCTCCCTAGCCTCCTCCAGCTGCCCCGCCTCCACCAGCGCGTTACAAAGGGAGTACAACACCACTGTCTGCCCGGCCCATGCAGCAGCGGCCTCGCGGTAAACCGAGATGGCGCGAGGAAGGTCACCCTGTGCCATCACAGGGGGGAAGATTCGAGGGACGGGTCACGTGGGAAACAAAGCTCCATCACCCATGTGGCCGTGACACAATCTCAGGGGGGGCAAGGCTCGAGGGAGTTGGTGGACCACGCAGGCCTCAAGGGCCATGAGTGGTCCACTCACCCCCATGATTCATGAGGGGGCGACAAGCGGCAACGGAGCAATGAGGTTGCAATCTCAAGCATGCGGGGGCAGCTGCATTCTTATTACAGCAAACAAGTACTACGTTGTGGTTCCCTGGTTCGGACTTGGGAGGCAAGTCAGGCGACCCTCCTATATGTAAAGTCTTTCAATACCAGTCCTGAACATCTGAGAAGGGCACCATTACTTTTCGACCCGTGCACCACTAGCGACGTTCCAGATAAACGCGATTCACACGCTGCAAGGATCCTTTAAGTAACAAGCTAATGGTGGCCGTCAACGGGCGAACCCGACCATCAACACTGCTGGCCAGCCATCAGCCCATCACTGGTCCCCATTGTTGGTATATGTGCGTACTAGATCACCTAGGGCAGGCCCCTGTTCAGCCGCTGCTGGGCCGATGGGGATCAAACCTTGAACGGCCAACTGCCGGCGGCCAGTGGCCAAGCAGCATAGCTTGCTTAACCCCAGCCCCCCAGCCGTAGGCCATGATACAACCGAATTATAACCGAAGTAGCCTGAATACCAGTTTTGACCCCACACCTGTGTGTGCCGCGCCGTGGCAACGCAGTACAGCGCCTGCCCGCGCTCTGGACTGCCCTCACGCGCCTTTTCCGCGGCGTCCAGGAAGCTGCGCTCTGCCTCCATCCAGCGGCCTACCAGGGAGAAGACCTGGCCACGTGAGTAGAGCGCCCGCACGTGGGACGAGTGAAGCGCCAGGGCGCGGTCCAGGCAGTACATGGCCTCGCTGTACCTGCAACATGCAGTACGTTTTGTCTGTTGAGGTGTGCTCAGTGTGCTTACGGGAGGGGCGGCATCACAGTGCCAGCTGCAGCCAAGTAGGACAGAAAGAGAGCTACGCCGTACTGGGGCATGGAGGTTGCGGAAATGAGGAAACAACACAACACGGATTGCGGCCATAGCCACAGCCACGCTGTTGCCATCAGGCTAGCCATCTTTTAAGGCGAAGGGCTTTGGTCCCAGGATTGCTAGTTCAAATCTGTGAAGCTCAGTATAAAGCACTGTACCTTCTACCTTGGGAGTCAAGCATGACCCTTTGGTTGATTCATCGCTGGCGCTTTATCAGCCACACCTTTGGACAGGACGGACACTGGACAAACCTTAAAATATACCTGCTGCAGCGTTGTAGGGTCACAAAGCGAGCGACCCTCCTTCCCCAGGTGGTCCCGCCCCCGCAAGAAAAGGACGTGATACCAGGGATCGAGACCGCAACCTTGGGTCCTGTCCAATCAGCTTTGTCTCTGTACGCCTCCTCACCACCACCACTCCTCTTCCAACCTCCTCTCCCTCCACAAAAACATCTGCCAACTCCGCTCCTCAGGTCGTAAATTCTCAGCTTGCTCCTACCTGTGTCTTGCCCCTACCTTTGTCTGGCAGACAACTGTGCGCCCATGACCACCAGGACGTCTGCATTGTGTGTTGTCCTGACCCGCTCCACCAGCTCCTCATATTGCCCCGACCTTTGTCTTGCCCCCACCTGTGTCTGGCCCCTACCTTTGTCTGGCAGACAACTGTGCCCCCATGACCACCAGGACATCTGCATTGTGTGTTGTCCTGACCCGCTCCACCAGCTCCTCATGTTGCCCCGACCTTTGTCTTTCCCCCACCTGTGTCTGGCCCCTACCTTTGTCTAGCGGACAACTGTGCCCCCATGACCACCAGGACATCTGCGTTGTGTGTTGTCCTGACCCGCTCCACCAGCTCCTCTGGAAGTGTGGATATGGAGTACATGGGTCCGCTCACACTTGGTAGATCTGCGCAGGCAGGCCCCATGCAGAAGATGCAGGCATGCCCCAGACACAACAACATAAGATCCAGGCAGGACCCAGACATTAATACATAAGATATAGACAGGCCCGAGACAACAGATACAGACAGGCCCCAGACAAAAGTACATCAGATCCAGGCAGGCCCCAGGCATAACTACATTAGATGCAGGCAGGCCCCAGACATTAATACATAAGATGCAGACAGGCCCGAGACAACAGGTACAGACAGGCCCCAGGCATAACTACATATGATGCAGGCAGGCCCCAGACATAAGTACATCAGATCCAGGCAGGCCCCAGGCAAGCAAACCAGGTGTGTTGTGCCCTTCAGCTCGTTGGAAGCTGATTGCAGCGTGGCACCACCAGCCGTGCTTGCCTCATCACTCTCTAGACTTCATGAAGCCAGTCATAAATATATTAGGTTGGAAGATCCAACACACTGTGCATGATGCAACAACCCTCGCCCACAACACTGCGCATCCAAGACACGGGGTTCCAACCTTTGAGAGGCCTTGAAACTGGCATTCGGAAATTCCTGAAGTGCTTCCCGGCTAAATTTCTGCGTCAAGTATTCAGGGCCTTCGGCAAATAGACATGAGGGCACAATTGAACAAGAAGGCATGCCTCCTCTCCTGCCATCCACGCCCTGTCTACTTCTCCAAACACCCCCCTCTTCTCCAACTGCTCCAACAGCGCTCCCTGCTCCCTGTCCCTTCTTCCCACTCCCCGCTACCCTCCCAGCCTTACTTACCATCCGTGACCTGTCCCCGATCCCTGCTCCCCACTTCCTGCCCCTTCTTCCCACTCCCCGCCTTGCCACCGCTCCCCACCTGCCACCGCTCACAGTCCCGCTCCCCGCTCCCTGTCTCTTTGTCCTGCTCCCTACTACCCTTCCCCTCTCCTCCCTGCTTCCCGTCCAAGACCTGTCCCCGCTTCCTGCTCCCTGTCACTTCTCCCCACTCCATGCTCCCTGTCCCTTCTTCCTACTCCCTGCTCCCTGTCCCTGCTCCCAGTCCCTACCCCTCCCCTCCCTGCTTCCTGTCCAGGACCTGCAACCTGCTCCCCCTCCCATTCCCCTTTCCCGCTCGCCTCCCCTCCCCGCTCCCATTCCCCCTCCACTCCCCGTTCCCTTTCCTGCTCCCCGCTCCCATTCCCGCTCCCCACCCAGTTCCCATTCCCGCTCCCCACCCCATTCCCGCTGCCTAAGCGGTACCTGGCGGCGCCACCATGCGAGCCAGCATCTTCTTGACCTCCTCAGCCGGCAACACCTTGAGGGCGTTCCGCACCGCCGGGCTGCTAAGCCCAACCTGCATCCCCAGTGTGAAGGCGGAGGATGTCGCCCAGTGCAGCAGCGAGCAGTGTGGCTGCTGAACCTTGAAGTAGACGGAGAGGACAGTCAGCGTATACAGGATAGGGGGCAGAGCCACCAGGAGCTTGCCTGGAAGGGGAGGGGAGAGGAGGGGGCAAGATAGGGGGTAGAGCCACCAGTAGCTTGCCTATGGAGGGAGGAGGGGAGAGGTGGGGGCAGGATAGGGGGAAGAGCCACCAGTAGCTTGCCTGGGGGGGAGGAGGGGAGAGGAGGGGGCAGGATAGGGGGTAGAGCTACCAGTAGCTTGCCTAGGGGGGAGGAGGGGAGAGGAGGGGGCAGGATAGGGGGGAAGAGCTACCAGTAGCTTGCCTATGGAGGGAGGAGGGGAGAGGAGGGGGCAGGATAGGGGAGAGCCACCAGTAGCTTGCCTAGGGGGGGAGGAGGGGAGAGTAGGGGGCAGGATAGGGGGGAAGAGCTACCAGTAGCTTGCCTAGGGGAGAGGTGGGGGCAGGATAGGGGGTAGAGCCACCAGTAGCTTGCCTAGGGGAGAGGAGGGGGCAGGAAAGGGGGCAGAGCCACCAGTAGCTTGCCTAAGGGGGGGGGGGGGGCAGGATAGGGGGTAGAGACACCAGTAGCTTGCCTAGGGGGGGGAGGGGGATATAGGAGAGAGCAGGATAGGGGGCAGAGCCACCAGTAGCTTGCCTAGGGGGTAGGAGGGGAGAGGAGGGGAGAGAAGGGGTCAGGATAGGGGGTAGAGCCACCAGTAGCTTGCCTAGGGGGGGGAGGGGGGAGGAGGGGCAGGATAGGGGGTAGAGCCGCCAGTAGTTTGCCTGGAGGGGGAGGAGGGGGCAGAATGTGACAAAGGATGCAAGCAGGCTGGGGCGCTACACCACCAGCAGCTTGACTGACCCGGCAGAAGGTCTGGATCTGAGTCTTGATCTAGGTCTGTTACTTATTCAATTTACCCATGAATAAATATACCCTGGGAATGAATATGATGAAACCTGTAGGATGCTTCCTCTTCTTGGCTTTGACGAGACACCTCCCCCGGACCAAGGCCTGCTACTTCTTTGCGCATGCCTCTCCCGAAATCGGTTTAAGATTTTAAACCTTGCAACCGATATACTTGCCACCCTCCTCATTCCATTGCTTTTATGAGGAGATGTGTCCAGTGGGAGAAGAGAGGGGCAGGAGGGAGGACGTGGCAGGTCTCAGGCGAACAAGCAGCCCTGAACCCTTTTACCCACCAAAGTTGTCGCCAGCGTGGTTCACACTTAGCTTGGCCCCGCTGGCTCCAAAGCCGCGCCTGAGTGAGGTTAGCGTCATGGCCAGGATGGCGGAGGGCAGCAGGAAGCCTGCGGCACCCATTGACATCTCCATAGTTGCGATGTCCAGGGGCACCTGGGCGCCATAAGGGAGGGTTAAGGGTTTAGGGTTTAGGGCACCTGGGCGCCATGGGGGAGGGCGGGGGGCAATAGCAGCATCAGCTCTTGAGCAGCATGAGGGTATGTGTTGGGGGCGAGCGGGGGGGGGGGGGGACAACAGCAGCGGCAGCAGCATGAGGGTATATTTTGGGGGCGAGCGGGGGCAGGGGGGAGCAGCAACAGCTGCAGCAGCAGCAGCAGCATGAGGGTCTATTGTGGGGGGAATGAGGGGAGGGGGGGCAGCAACAGCAGCAGCAGCAGCAGCATGAGGGTCTATTGTGGGGAGAAAGAGGGGGGGGGGGGCAGCAACAGCAGCAGCAGCAGCAGCATGAGGGTCTATTGTGGGGAGAAAGAGGGGGGGGGGGGCAGCAACAGCAGCAGCAGCAGCAGCATGAGGGTCTATTGTGGGGGGAACGAGGGGGGGGGGGGGCAGCAACAGCAGCAGCAGCAGCAGCATGAGGGTCTATTGTGGGGAGAAAGAGGGGGGGGGGGGCAGCAACAGCAGCAGCAGCAGCAGCATGAGGGTCTATTGTGGGGAGAAAGAGGGGGGGGGGGGCAGCAACAGCAGCAGCAGCAGCAGCATGAGGGTCTATTGTGGGGGGAATGAGGGGGGGGGGGGCAGCAACAGCAGCAGCAGCAGCAGCATGAGGGTCTATTGTGGGGGGAATGAGGGGGGGGGGGGCAGCAACAGCAGCAGCAGCAGCAGCATGAGGGTCTATTGTGGGGGGAAAGAGGGGGGATGGGAAGCAACCAAGGAATTCCTGCATTTTCTAGATTTCCTGGATTGTGCCACATTTGCGCTGTATCTGTTAGCCCTGTGCATACAAATGTGGTACATGAATTCCCCCTCATAGTCGCGGTTTTTCCCCTGTTAGACTGGTTCGAATGCCAAGCCTTTTTTAGAAGGCTGTCAGGTGAACATGATCACGCTGACTCGGCAACATTGGGCAGCTTGGGGCACCAATTTGATTTGAGATGAGCGCCATTGAGAGTAATACTCGCATCCTGCCATTTGTTCTCTCGCACTTCAGCTGCACTGCGACCTCCGCCCGGCTGGACCTGGCGCAGCAAGCCCTGCCACAAGCCTCATGAGCCGAGTGGTGGCAGCACCCCATGAGCCAAGTGGTGGCAGCACCCCATGAGCCAAGTGGTGGCAGCACCTCATGAGCCGAGTGGTGGCAGCACCTCATGAGCCAAGTGGTGGCAGCACCCCATGAGCCGAGTGGTGGGAGCTCCCATGAGCCAAGTGGTGGCAGCACCCCATGAGCCGAGTGGTGGCAGCACCCCATGAGCCGAGTGGTGGCAGCACCTCATGAGCCGAGTGGTGGGACCTCCCCATGAGCAAAGTGGTAGCAGCACCCCATGAGCCAAGTGGTGGCAGCACCCCATGAGCCAAGTGGTGGCAGCACCCCATGAGCCGAGTGGTGGCAGCACCCCATGAGCCAAGTGGTGGCAGCACCCCATGAGGCAAGTGGTGGCAGCACCTCATGAGCCAAGTGGTGGCAGCACCTCATGAGCCAAGTGGTGGCAGCACCCCATGAGCCGAGTGGTGGCAGCACCTCATGAGCCAAGTGCTGGCAGCACCCCATGAGCCAAGTGGTGGCAGCACCCCATGAGCCAAGTGGTGGCAGCACCTCATGAGCCAAGTGGTGGCAGCACCCCATGAGCCGAGTGGTGGCAGCACCCCATGAGCCAAGTGGTGGCAGCACCCCATGAGCCGAGTGGTGGCAGCACCTCATGAGCCAAGTGGTGGCAGCACCCCATGAGCCGAGTGGTGGCAGCACCTCATGAGCCGAGTGGTGGCAGCACCCCATGAGCCGAGTGGTGGCAGCACCCCATGAGCCAAGTGGTGGCAGCACCCCATGAGCCAAGTGGTGGCAGCACCCCATGAGCCGAGTGGTGGCAGCACCTCATGAGCCAAGTGGTGGCAGCACCCCATGAGCCAAGTGGTGGCAGCACCCCATGAGCCAAGTGGTGGCAGCACCCCATGAGCCGAGTGGTGGCAGCACCTCATGAGCCGAGTGGTGGCAGCACCCCATGAGCCGAGTGGTGGCAGCACCCCATGAGCCAAGTGGTGGCAGCACCCCATGAGCCAAATGGTGGCAGCACCTCATGAGCCAAGTGGTGGCAGCACCCCATGAGCCAAGTGGTGGCAGCACCCCATGAGCCGAGTGGTGGCAGCACCTCATGAGCCAAGTGGTGGCAGCACCCCATGAGCCAAGTGGTGGCAGCACCCCATGAGCCAAGTGGTGGCAGCACCCCATGAGCCGAGTGGTGGCAGCACCTCATGAGCCAAGTGGTGGCAGCACTCCATGAGCCAAGTGGTGGCAGCACCTCATGAGCCGAATGGTGGCAGCACCCCATGAGCCGAGTGGTGGCAGCACCCCATGAGCCGAGTGGTGGCAGCACCCCATGAGCCAAGTGGTGGCAGCACCCCATGAGCCGAGTGGTGGCAGCACCTCATGAGCCAAGTGGTGGCAGCACCTCATGAGCCAAGTGGTGGCAGCACCTCATGAGTCAAGTGGTGGCAGCACCCCATGAGCCGAGTGGTGGCAGCACCCCATGAGCCGAGTGGTGGCAGCACCCCATGAGCCAAGTGGTGGCAGCACCCCATGAGCCAAGTGGTGGCAGCACCCCATGAGCCGAGTGGTGGCAGCACCCCATGAGCCGAGTGGTGGCAGCACCCCATGAGGCAAGTGGTGGCAGCACCTCATGAGCCAAGTGGTGGCAGCACCTCATGAGCCAAGTGGTGGCAGCACCCCATGAGCCGAGTGGTGGCAGCACCTCATGAGCCAAGTGGTGGCAGCACCCCATGAGCCAAGTGGTGGCAGCACCCCATGAGCCGAGTGGTGGCAGCACCTCATGAGCCAAGTGGTGGCAGCACCCCATGAGCCGAGTGGTGGCAGCACCCCATGAGCCAAGTGGTGGCAGCACCCCATGAGCCGAGTGGTGGCAGCACCTCATGAGCCAAGTGGTGGCAGCACCCCATGAGCCGAGTGGTGGCAGCACCCCATGAGCCGAGTGGTGGCAGCACCCCATGAGCCGAGTGGTGGCAGCACCCCATGAGCCAAGTGGTGGCAGCACCTCATGAGCCAAGTGGTGGCAGCACCCCATGAGCCGAGTGGTGGCAGCACCTCATGAGCCAAGTGGTGGCAGCACCCCATGAGCCGAGTGGTGGCAGCACCCCATGAGCCAAGTGGTGGCAGCACCCCATGAGCCGAGTGGTGGCAGCACCTCATGAGCCAAGTGGTGGCAGCACCCCATGAGCCGAGTGGTGGCAGCACCTCATGAGCCGAGTGGTGGCAGCACCCCATGAGCCGAGTGGTGGCAGCACCCCATGAGCCAAGTGGTGGCAGCACCCCATGAGCCAAATGGTGGCAGCACCCCATGAGCCGAGTGGTGGCAGCACCTCATGAGCCAAGTGGTGGCAGCACCCCATGAGCCAAGTGGTGGCAGCACCCCATGAGCCAAGTGGTGGCAGCACCCCATGAGCCGAGTGGTGGCAGCACCTCATGAGCCGAGTGGTGGCAGCACCCCATGAGCCGAGTGGTGGCAGCACCCCATGAGCCAAGTGGTGGCAGCACCCCATGAGCCAAATGGTGGCAGCACCTCATGAGCCAAGTGGTGGCAGCACCCCATGAGCCAAGTGGTGGCAGCACCCCATGAGCCGAGTGGTGGCAGCACCTCATGAGCCAAGTGGTGGCAGCACCCCATGAGCCAAGTGGTGGCAGCACCCCATGAGCCAAGTGGTGGCAGCACCCCATGAGCCGAGTGGTGGCAGCACCTCATGAGCCAAGTGGTGGCAGCACTCCATGAGCCAAGTGGTGGCAGCACCTCATGAGCCGAATGGTGGCAGCACCCCATGAGCCGAGTGGTGGCAGCACCCCATGAGCCGAGTGGTTGCAGCACCCCATGAGCCAAGTGGTGGCAGCACCCCATGAGCCGAGTGGTGGCAGCACCTCATGAGCCAAGTGGTGGCAGCACCTCATGAGCCAAGTGGTGGCAGCACCTCATGAGTCAAGTGGTGGCAGCACCCCATGAGCCGAGTGGTGGCAGCACCCCATGAGCCGAGTGGTGGCAGCACCCCATGAGCCAAGTGGTGGCAGCACCCCATGAGCCAAGTGGTGGCAGCACCCCATGAGCCGAGTGGTGGCAGCACCCCATGAGCCGAGTGGTGGCAGCACCCCATGAGGCAAGTGGTGGCAGCACCTCATGAGCCAAGTGGTGGCAGCACCTCATGAGCCAAGTGGTGGCAGCACCCCATGAGCCGAGTGGTGGCAGCACCTCATGAGCCAAGTGGTGGCAGCACCCCATGAGCCAAGTGGTGGCAGCACCCCATGAGCCGAGTGGTGGCAGCACCTCATGAGCCAAGTGGTGGCAGCACCCCATGAGCCGAGTGGTGGCAGCACCCCATGAGCCAAGTGGTGGCAGCACCCCATGAGCCGAGTGGTGGCAGCACCTCATGAGCCAAGTGGTGGCAGCACCCCATGAGCCGAGTGGTGGCAGCACCCCATGAGCCGAGTGGTGGCAGCACCCCATGAGCCGAGTGGTGGCAGCACCCCATGAGCCAAGTGGTGGCAGCACCCTATGAGCCAAATGGTGGCAGCACCCCATGAGCCGAGTGGTGGCAGCACCTCATGAGCCAAGTGGTGGCAGCACCCCATGAGCCAAGTGGTGGCAGCACCCCATGAGCCAAGTGGTGGCAGCACCCCATGAGCCGAGTGGTGGCAGCACCTCATGAGCCAAGTGGTGGCAGCACCCCATGAGCCGAGTGGTGGCAGCACCCCATGAGCCAAGTGGTGGCAGCACCCCATGAGCCAAATGGTGGCAGCACCTCATGAGCCAAGTGGTGGCAGCACCCCATGAGCCAAGTGGTGGCAGCACCCCATGAGCCGAGTGGTGGCAGCACCTCATGAGCCAAGTGGTGGCAGCACCCCATGAGCCAAGTGGTGGCAGCACCCCATGAGCCAAGTGGTGGCAGCACCCCATGAGCCGAGTGGTGGCAGCACCTCATGAGCCAAGTGGTGGCAGCACTCCATGAGCCGAGTGGTGGCAGCACCTCATGAGCCAAGTGGTGGCAGCACCCCATGAGCCGAGTGGTGGCAGCACCCCATGAGCCGAGTGGTGGCAGCACCCCATGAGCCAAGTGGTGGCAGCACCCCATGAGCCGAGTGGTGGCAGCACCTCATGAGCCAAGTGGTGGCAGCACCTCATGAGCCAAGTGGTGGCAGCACCTCATGAGCCAAGTGGTGGCAGCACCTCATGAGCCAAGTGGTGGCAGCACCCCATGAGCCAAGTGGTGGCAGCACCCCATGAGCCGAGTGGTAGCAGCACCTCATGAGCTAAGTGGTGGCAGCACCCCATGAGCCAAGTGGTGGCAGCACCTCATGAGCCGAGTGGTGGCAGCACCCCATGAGCCAAGTGGTGGCAGCACCTCATGAGCCAAGTGGTGGCAGCACCTCATGAGCCAAGTGGTGGCGGCACCCCATGAGCCGAGTGGTGGCAGTACCCCATGAGCCGAGTAATGGCAGCACCCCATGAGTCGAGTGGTGGCAGCACCCCATGAGCCGAGTGGTGGCAGCACCTCATGAGCCAAGTGGTGGCAGCACCCCATGAGCCGAGTGGTGGCAGCACCCCATGAGCCAAGTGGTTGCAGCACCCCATGAGCCAAGTGGTGGCAGCACCCCATGAGCCGAGTGGTGGCAGCACCTCATGAGCCAAGTGGTGGCAGCACCCCATGAGCCAAGTGGTGGCAGCACCCCATGAGCCAAGTGATGGCAGCACCCCATGAGCCGAGTGGTGGCAGCACCCCATGAGCCGAGTGGTAGCAGCACCCCATGAGCCAAGTGGTGGCAGCACCCCATGAGCCAAGTGGTGGCAGCACCTCATGAGCCAAGTGGTGGCAGCTCCCCATGAGCCAAGTGATGGCAGCACCCCATGAGCCGAGTGGTGGCAGCACCCCATGAGCCGAGTGGTGGCAGCACCCCATGAGCCAAGTGGTGGCAGCACCCCATGAGCCAAGTGGTGGCAGCACCCCATGAGCCAAGTGGTGGCAGCACCCCATGAGCCAAATGGTGGCAGCACCTCATGAGCCAAGTGGTGGCAGCACCCCATGAGCCAAATGGTGGCAGCACCTCATGAGCCGAGTGGTGGCAGCACCCCATGAGCCGAGTGGTAACAGCACCCCTTGTGGCAGCACCCCTGAATTAGGTGGCCTTGCGTGCAGTTTTGCACTGAAAGAGCTGTGCTGACCGATATATGTTCACAGATGTGTTGCGCCAGGCAGCTGTGTTTACCTGAGTCAAATCAGGAAACCAGAGGACGCCTTCGTCGCGTAGGCCCTGCCACCGCGAGAACCCCATAGAGCGTAGCGTCATGCCCATCACCATGAAGCAAGGTACCTGAATGCATCAGGGTGCAGCAGCCAGCATCAAGGCGCAGCGTCATGCCCATCAACATGAAGCAAGGTACCTGAATGCATCAGGGTGCAGCGGCCAGCATCAGGGCGCAGCGTCTTGCCCATCACCATGAAGCAAGGTACCTGAATGCATCAGGGTGCAGCGACATCAAGTGTCAGCGGCCATGCAATAGTGCGGTAAAAAATTTCAGGGGAAAGTCGAGGAGCGCGCGGGAGGGAGGTGGACCGGATAAAAGGTCATCACTGGTCAGTGTTGAAGGGTGCATGCAGTTTGGGAAGGGCATCAGGGTGCAGGGCTACATTTCGGGATAGGCATCAGGGTACAGGGCTCAGGATGGGATGTCCAGCACTTTGAACTTTGAGCTTGACCAGGAACTTCCCAGAATCACTTCAGTTGGAAATGGGTAGATGGCCCGGTGCCCTGCCTCTTGAGTCTCGCAGTAAGTTCGCATCAAAAACTTCACTATCCTTTGCATCACAGACTGCGTTCACACGGCGCGGCACCTTTTTGGCATGCCAACCGTTGGTCCCAGCCTCAGTTTGGTCACACCTGCATCAGCTGAGTCACACCTGCATTAAAGGGTTCACCAAGATCCAGATTGGGTGTGGGGCTCCACACTTCACACGAAGCATGGAAAAGTTCTTGAGAATCGCCTGTGACCGTTTGATCCTTTCCGCAGTCGTAGGAGCCGGCGGGGCCGCATCAGAGGGGGGCGCATCAGACGGCCCAGCCTCCGGCCGGCCCGCTGCATCGCTGCCGCCGGACGGCTGCCGCGACGCGGCCTCCTGCTGCGGTTGCGGCTGGGCCGTCGCCCCAGCTGTCCCCACTGGGCCAACACCCAGGGTGCCCAGCTGCTGATCAGTGAGGGTGACAGCCTCTAGGTATATCATGTAGCTTGTGCGCACTATCTTGGCCTGGCGCAGGCTGAGCGGCAGCAGGGCCAGGCGCAGGGAAACGGTGCACAGTGGGATGGTTGCCCACCAGGGCAGGCAGCTGGTCGTGTGGACCCATTCCAAGCCCTGGGCGCAACTCTGGAAGACATTGAAGGGGTGTGACTCGGCTGCCGCCGCTGCATCAAGCAAAAACTGTGCATGAGGCTCGAGGGTGTAACCATGAGCAGAGGGGTCCAGCCCATGCAGGTATGGGGCGGACGTTGCATGGGAGGCCTGGGAGGCAAAGCTCCAGTTTCCCTCAGCTCCCCCGGAGCCTATACTGTGTGGTGCATGGTCAGCAAATCTGGTGGTGTCTAGCTGAAGGTGCTCCAGGGCTGGCTGGGACCCCACACCAGGCAGCTGGTGGCTGTGCCCGTTGTTTGAAGCTGCGTCCGATTCGTAGTCGGGGGATTGATGGATGCCATGGGAAAAACAGCGGGCGCTGGTGGAGCAACGATCAGCCAGTGGCGCCCGTTCGAGCAGGAAATGAATCGGCGAGAGGAGACGCCTTGATCGCCACATGGCGGCCTAGAGAGAAGATTATGTGTGCTTGGCTCGGTGTCGCGTGTCGATCAATTATCACTCTTGCCGTACTGTCGGGTCGATCGTCGATCGGGTCGAAAATGTCACATCGGGGGCGGGGGACAGGGCCACAGGGGATCACAAGGTTCAACACGATCACATGAACGAGAGGGATTGCACAGTTGAGGTAATAATAGGAGAATAGATGGCACGATAGTGTCGCAGGCTTGGAATCCTGTCACGCTATCCCTCTCAGGGTCTCAAGTTAGTTTTGCAGCCTGTAGGTGTGATCACGAAACCGAACTGGAGCCGAAACCCCTGACCTTACATAATGACCATAGTGTCGACGAAGTTTCGCAAGCTACTGTATTGAACATCATTTCACCTCGATATTGACATGGCTGCTGATCTAGCAGCAGAGCTGAAGGCTGGCGAGGAACTTGCTTCGACTAATTTGGACGAGGCTGTCAAGAGACTAAAAAGCCTTGTTATTTCAGAGTCAAGCAACGATGTAGAAGCTATTAAAGTGAAGGAGCAAGCCGTTCAAAAGCTGTGTGACCTGCTCGTGAAGGGGAAGAATGCCGTCGGATTGAAGGAGCTTCTGTCACAGCTGCGAGAATTCTTCAGCGTCATACCTAAGGCCAAGACAGCCAAGATCGTGCGAAACATCATTGACAGCATAGCCAAGATCCCCGGATCGACGCAGTTGCAGGTCCGTTGTCTAGGGCCTTGTTACTGTTGAAACCTCTTTCACATCGCTATGGGGTCGAAACTGCAGGTGGAAGTTTGTAAGGAGCAGGTGGAATGGGCCAAGACAGAGAAGCGGACGTTCTTGAGACAGAGGATTGAGCTCCGGCTGGCCAGCTTGTCTCTCGAGTCTAAGCTCTACGCAGACTCGCTGTCCACCATCGGAACGTGAGGCATGGCCACATCATCCATTGGAATGAGCGCAATGCAGGAGTGTCCTGAGATTTGAATTGCATGGCATGGCGGATCTGATGGCATGGATCTTGGGAATTTCTTGCATGGCCAATTACTCGCCCTAAAAACATTCCCCCCTAATTTAATGGAGATTCTGCCCCTGACATTGTTGCCTGTTTCCTGTTTAGGCTGCTGACTGAGGTGAAGAAGCTGGATGATAAGTTACTCTTGGTGGACATTCATCTCGTGGAGAGCAAAGGTAATTTTCGTTGTTTGTGCATCTTACTTCTTGGGCCATGTGAGAAGTCATTAAAGATAAGGAGTCAGTGTTGACATGGGCAGATATGGTAGTATGATACCGTACATATTGCTTAGCTTGTGGGATGGTTATGTTGAAACCTACCGGTATGCATGAGAGCAAAGCAGCTGGAAAAATCTTAATAAAATGCTGGATAAGTAGATATCATTTGTATGAAAAACTTTAACACGGTTTCATTATAATTTTGGTGGAATTCAGAATGGGATGTTAGGTTTGGCGCCGTGGTAATTTGATTATGGGCCCTAAATAGGGTATTCACTCCTTACCGTATCTTGGCCGCAAGGCCCCTCCCTGCCTGCCACTCCTGCCATTCCGTCCTCTGCGCTGTAGTTCACCACGCGCTGAGGAATTTGCCAAAGGCCAGGGCAGCTCTCACAGCCGCCCGCACCGCCGCAAGCTCCATTTACGTGCCCCTGCAGCTCCAGGCAGAGGTGGGTGATGCTTGGAAGCGTGGAAGCAATCGTCCATCATATGGCCAGCCATGTCCGCAAATTAAACGCATGAATCTCCTCTCCCTGTTGTTTTGGTGAGCACACGATGGATGCCATATCACTTTCAAAGCTTTGTCAAGTCTCTGTGACACCATGATCATCTCCTTTAGTTTATCACAGATTTACTGTTTGCTTGGCATCCTATACACCGCATCAGTTGCAGAACTCAGTCCTATCTCAGTGACTCCATGAGGCGATGACCAACTCTTGTTGAGCACAGATTGACTGCCAATCTGGCATCCTCCATGCCGAGGAGCGCGACTACAAGACCGCCTACTCTTACTTCTTTGAGTCATTTGAGCAGTTCAGCACTCTCGATGATGTCAAGGCAGTGCTGGTGCTCAAGTATATGTTGCTGGCCAAGGTCATGCTGAATCAGGTAGGCAGGGGCGTGCTGGCCAAGGTCATGCTGAATCAGGTAGGCAGGGGCTGCACAGCAGGGTTTATTTAGTGTGCGCGATGCCACTTGGGGGGTCCTCTAGCTGGCCACTGCTGGGTCAATTTGTACCAAACCTTGACCAGCCTACAACTTGTGGCCTGAGCAATAGCCAGCAGGGCATGGTGCAAGTCAAGATCTAGCTTAAGGGTAGCTAAGACATTATGAAATATGTATGCATCCTAAAAATGAAACAGTGCTGTACTACGAGTGGCTGAATAGCCACTGTTCGATTTTGTCGGGCGCGTTGATGCTGTAGTAGCAGCTAATGACTTACAATAACCAGTTAATTGGAAGTGGCAACAGCCGATGGTTTGTCTCCAGGATTCATCATGAGTCTAGCAAGCTAACCATGCCCTTGTCTTGGCCAAGCTAGGGCTCACAGCTTCCTATTGGACATGTCCATGCATATCTGTTTGACATCCCCATGTAGCTCTCATTTTGGAAACTACTCTCCTATGATACCTTACTGGAGTGGGTGCCCCCCTGGGGTACGTTATTTATATACTAGGTTTACTCCATGCAACTCCCATGTTACTCCATGCTCTCAGGCGGACGACGTTCCCACCATCATCAGCTCCAAGGCAGGTCTCAAGTACATCGGCATTGATGTGGACGCCATGCGAAGTGTTGCCAAGGCATACCACGACCGGTCACTCCAGGACTTCCAGGTGCGTGCGCTCCATATAAGCGTGCTCGTTGTGTATGTTAGAGCTAGACAGGCCACCTTCAGCATGCTGCTAGCGGCCACCACTGGGCCGCTGAGGACCAAAATTCAACCGGACCAAACATTCGGGCTTGCTTCACTGAATTGTAGCTGAATCAGCCTTTGGGCTAGTTACACTAAGTTAAAGATGAAGAACCCTTCGAGCCTGCTATGATGAATTGAAGCTGAAGCACTTAAGATATTTAGCAGTCTGTGCGCTTTAGCAGCCTATGCTGCCCTGGCAAGACTGATTTTGGGGTGACGGCAGTAGTCCTTGCAGAGCATGGTGCCTGTGTCTCAGTTTATCTTAGTGCGCACAAACTACCTTTGAAAGGCTGCTGGGCAGCCAACACTGGGCCGATGGGGACCATACCTTGACTGGCCTACGGCTGGTGGGCCAGGCAGCTGGACCTCTTGCAACAAGCCTCCCGGCCATAGGCCATGATGTAGCTAAATTGTAGCTGAAAATACACAAGAGTGTGTGTGCCTTGCCTCTGTTGTCCATGCAAGACTGACATGGAGGCGCCAGTAGTAGGGCCTGCTGAGCCTTGATGGGTCTGCCTGATCGCATGGCTTGCTGAGCAAGGTGCTGGCTTCTGGCAAACGAGCATGCCGCTATGAGGGAGGCCAGGTGGTCAAAGAACGGAGCTGCAGATCTACACGGCTGCTGTTCAGAGCTGGATGATTGGTTTAGGGTTTAGGGTTTAGGGTCTGGCTTATGGATGACACGAGTTGACGGCATGTACTGCTTGTACTGTGCACAGGGCACGCTGGAGCAGTACAAGGCGCAGCTGGTGGACGATGCCGTCATTCACCACCACTTGACGACGCTGTATGACACACTGCTAGAGCAGAACCTGGTGCGGCTGATTGAGCCGTACAGCCGGGTGGAGATTGCGCACGTGGCGGGCCTCATCGCATTGCCGGTGGCAACAGTGGAATTCAAGCTGTCACAGGTGCGCTGGGCGGGGGGAGTTGTGGCAGGGGGGGCACGCATGCATGCGAGGGCCCAGAGGCTGGGCATGCGTCAGCGTGTCAGGCCTCATCACCTTGCTGTTGGAGACAGTGGAGTTCAAGCTGCCTCAGGTTTGCTGGGGTGGGGGTCGTGACGAGTGGAGCTGTGCACTTTTCCATTCGGAAAGATAGCAGAGCTGTCGGTATCCATGCGGTAATGTTTGGCATGCGGGCGTTTAGTGGTGCATGCATGCGGAGGATTGTCGGGATTTTCTGTCGGGATTTGCCTCCGGGCCATTGTGAACGGTCGAAAAGACAATTGTGCTTTGTGTGACGGCTAATATAAAAACTGGTCCAGGCTGAGGCTGGTGGTCCAACCTTGGTTGGGCACACGCTTTGCCTGTTGGCAGGCCCCACTTGGGCACGCTGAAGGCATCGGCTGGTGGCCCAGGCTGCAGGACCAGGCAGCAGGGCTTGCTGCACCAGGAATACTTGGCAGTGGGCCTTGGTGTTTCTGAGTTGCAGCGAAAGCATATAAAATAACCGTGGCATTTTCTCGTGCCAGGGGTGCTCCTCTTTTGATTCTTGCTGTTTGGTATTTGTTTGCCCATGAGCGGCGACTCTGAAGATGAATTTATTGGATGGGTGATCTGATGAGCACTTCTCCAAACTCTGATAGATTGGTCGAATCCCTCAGAAGCTGAAGCTGTCTGTCGCATGTGCTGCAGATGATCTTGGACAAGAAGTTTGCAGGCACATTGGACCAGGGCGCAGGGTGCCTCGAAGTGTTTGACGCACCCGCTGCTGAGAAGGTGTACCCGACGGCACTGGAGGTGGTGGAGAGTATGGGGCGAGTGGTGGACACGCTCTTCACCAGGTCGCACAAGATTGTTGTTTAGTTGGAGACCATCACGATGAGAGTGCTCTTTTTCGGGCTGTGTCAGTCGTAGGATATGGAAAATCAATCTCTGAATGCTGCGGCGGCAATGCCGTACATTCTTGATGATGTTATTAGCTCAGGTGTACTTCAGTGGAATGGGCTGAGTCTGTTGGTGTGAATAGCCGAGCAATATCAATGACTGCACTTCCCTGGGCCCTACTGAAGAGTGCATGCATGCATGTGACAGGTGGTCCTGTCTCTGATTACTGGTACTCAGATCGATTGCTGGCTCATCTGGCCCTGCATGGGTTGCTAGCCATTACTTTTTGAGTGTAGTCCATGAACGACCACCATCGAGGACAGCACCCTGAACGTGGCAAGAATTGAAATGTCTAGTGGTCTTTTGCCCAGATTGTCAAGCGTTACCGATATGGGTATTGAAGGGGATGAATCCGAACGGTGCTTGGAGACAGCAAACACGAGTGCAACGGTGGAATCTTATCGTGTTGTGTGTGCAAGCATATGCCAAGCAAATAACGGGGTGTTGATTCTTTTGGGGTCGGCACGTGTATGCCGCATGCGTTAAATGAATAAATGTATGCATTTGCAGCGGTCTAGATTCTGAACTCGACATAAGTCATACAAATTCCATGCAGAATCTTAAGAAGCGCTGCTGGAAAGCGGACATCTGATGGGGGTAATCCTGACACATTGGGTGCAATGAGGTCGTGAGTCGTTGCATCAGAGGTTGAATGTGCGCGCGCGTGGTCAAATGTCTGCGAAGTCGTACCAATCAGACTCGCAGGAACTCTAATTACAAATGTGAGGTACCGCTGATGAAGCAATATTAACTCCTTCAGGACAATGTCTTAAGGTGTTGCACCAGAGGCTGCACGCATCTGCTACCTGGCGGCACGTTTTGAGGCCAACAAGAAACCCGCTGTCGTACATCATTAGCGGTGGATGCTAATGTCAAAAAGCCACATTCGCTGATGAGAAAGGCGCTGACAATTGCTTTTAATAGCTGCGCTCTGCCGCGGAAAACTGAAATTGCATGCTCGCCCTGAGGTGTTGCTGAAGTGTTGCTGTCACCGCCAAGTGAACAAGCCCCATCCGTCACTTTCGGCCAGTCTTCAGGTCCTCCTCCAGCCATGCATGTAGAAGTGCTGTGATTCATACCTTTTAGTGGTTCAGTCTGAGTTTTCCTGGCATAGCAGACCTGCTTGGGGCGACTGGACTTCCGTCGTAAATGAGCCGAGGGTGGCGCGATCATCGCTTCACAACATGGCCAGCTGTCATCATCCCTTTCGTGTTGCTGCTGTCAATACGTGAGTTATCATGTGACACCACGTTTTGATGAAAATCGCCTGATGACCAAACGATAAGGCAACCTAAGCAGCTCACTCCATCCGTTCAATAAGAGTAAATATGGTGTTACGACGGTGCAGCGTCTATGCTACACTCTAGGTGATTGAATAGCCAAAGGTCCGATACAGGAGGTGCTAGGGGGCGGACGGCCAGCGGTTGCGTTACCGGCGCTGTTGCAACATCGTCTGCCGGCGCCTCCCCTCCATCCCATGTGCCCCCACCTCCCGCAACACCCCACCTCACCCCACCTCATCATGCATGTATCCTGGTTGCCCCCTCCACTCCCACATCGCCCCACCTTATTAATAATCTATGGCTTGCCCTCTGAAAGGGGTCTCTTTATCATGCATGCCTCCCTCCCTCTTGCCTTTCGCCCTTTCCCTCATGTATGTGTGGCGACCTCATCATGCATGTATGGCAACATATGCAGAGGGTCTTATTCTCGCGCCTTCCTTCATGTCCCACCGTACCATGCACGTACGACCCACCACATGATGCTCCACCCACCTGGTCATGCATGAATGGCATTGTCATTATTATGCATGTAGGGCGAACTCATTATGCCCCACCCACCTCATCATGCATGTATGACTCACCTTATCATGCCCCGCCTCATCATGCTCCATCCACCTCACCATAAATGTATGGCGACCACATTATGTATGTATGGCAACCTCATTATTCTCCACTCACCTCATTATGCATGTATGGCAACCCGATCAATCATCATTCTTCACTCACCTCATTATGCATGTCCGCCCACTACAGCGGACCTCCTCCCACGTCAAGGTGTATGCATGGCGACCTCATGATGCCTCATATCATTGCACGCATGGCCACCTTGTTATGCCGCACCTACCATGACAATGCATTTATGGCGACCTCGTTATGCATGTCAGCTCTTTGCAGAGGGCCTTCCCAATAGCCCCCCTCTTATCATACTCCACCCCATTATGCATGCTGTTCCTCTGTAGAGGGTCTACTCAGTACTTCCCCCTCTTATCATGCTCCACCTCATTATACATGCTTGCCCTGTGCAGAGGGTTTGCTGTAGCCCCCCCCCTTATCACGTTCCACCTCATGATTCAAGTCCACCCTCTGTAGAAGGTGTGCTCAGCTCCCCCTTTATCATGCTCCACCATATTATGGATGTTGGCCCTCTGCAGAGGGTCTTCTCCTTCCTATTCAAGCAGACGGCCTGAACGAAGCAAGGCATGAGCAACAAAACAGGTGTGACCTCCCTTCATCATTATGTCGTTGCATTCCATGGCTGGAGCCTGGGACGTATCAGACATCTCATTCCTTTCAAGAGCTACGGACATTTTTGGCATTTCGTTCCTGGCTAGGGGTGGGACGTACCAGATATCTCACTCCTGTCTAGAGCTAGGGAAGTACCACACATCTCATTCCTCATAGGACAGTGCTACCAGCCATCAGCATAACGAGGTCGATTATAGCCCCTTTTATTTAAAGGGCTGCCACCCTCATGCCGCGGCATGCTCACATCGTACATGCATACCATCATGCATGTATTCCATCATGCTTGTATGATCCACAGTGATATACATTGGTTGGGTGTATCGATGTAGCAGATGTAGCAGCCACGAGGAATAGCAGACCCAACACTGTTTACCTTAGCGTTCTTCAGCTGCCATTCAGCTACGTTACGGCCTGCAGCGCTTGGGGCTAGGCACGGCCAGTCCTTTGGCTTGGGCTACCCGGCTGTAGGCTGGTCAAGGTTGGTCCAGGTGGGTGGCCCAAGCAATTGGACTGGCTGTGCCTATCCCCAAGGGCTGCAGGCTGTATGCCGTAGGCCGGTCAAGGTTGGTCCGGGTGGGTGGCCCAAGCAATAGGACTGGCTGTGCCTAGCCCCAAGGGCTGCAGGCCGTACGCCGTAGGCCGGTCAAGGTTGGTCCGGGTGGGTGGCCCAAGCAATAGGACTGGCTCTGCCTAGCTCCAAGGGCCGTTGGCCGTAGGCCGGTCAAGCTTGGTCCTCCCTTCGGCCCAGCAGTGACTGTCCAGTGGCCTGCCACTGGAGGGTAGTCTGGAGCGCACTGAAAGAAACATGGGTGAATAGCCTTGGCATGCACTCGTTTGGGCTCTGACACTGTAAAGGGACAGGCGTGACGTGAGACAGTCTGTTTTGCAGTAAAACTGTCATATTCCTGGAATTGAGCTTGCTCATCCAATACCAGCCCCACGCGGCCGAGCGTTCAGCAATGCCCAGCGGGTATGCACCATTCTAAACATACTCTTCGAGGGGGCGAAGCCCCTCGGGCCCTGTACTAGTTCTGACAGAGGTATTGGAAATTCTCGTGTCACCGTTGTGAGACCCACCGTCACGACTGTAAAAGGGACTCAGGCGTGACGTGAGACGGTCTGTTTTGCAGTTAAACAGACATATTCTGACTGAAGAACCGGAAATTCTCATCACATATTAATGATACCCACCGTCACAACCGTAAATTGCCCAACCCTGCATGCAATGCTATGGCAGCAAAGCTGGCAATGGATGCCGCCCACACCCCAATTACCCTTGCACGGCATTTCCAACGCTGGCAAGTCATATACCTAGTGGTGTCAGATATTCAAAACTACCAATTTCTTCACGCATGAGACAACGTGACATTGGTTTTGTAGGCCTATACAACAAAATGTGTGCCTCTGGTTCACTCTGCCTAAAACCCATACTTAGAGAAGGCTTTAAGGCTTTTGGTTGGTTGGGCTATGACTGTGCGAACAACACTCATAGAAACATCCTTGCTGCCCTCCACTCTCGCAGACAGAGCGCATTCAAGCGGCAGTTACGTCAGTTGGATCCCCCCCAGCTACTTCCCGGTCCTCCTGTCCCGTACCCACCTCCTCGTCCACCCTCACCCTCTCCGCTACAAACCTATCCACCTCCCCTTCCTTCAAGTGCACCCCCCTCCCTTCGTCCCCCTTTTCCACCTCCTTATCCTCCCCGCCCATCTCCACCATTCCCTCCCCCTCCTCCTACACCCATTTCACCCCCATTTCCTCCAAGCCCATCTCCACCGTACCCTCCACCCTCTCCTCCTTCTCCCCTCCCACCTACTTCCTCCCCCCCTCTCCCACCCTACCCCTCCCCGCCACACCCTCCTCCTTCTCCCCTCCCACCTGCCCCCTCCCCTCCTGTTCCACCCACCCCGTTACCACCATATCCCCCACCTACTCCTCCTTCTCCCCTTTCACCCACCCCCTCCCCGCCACACTCTCCTCCTTCTCCCCTTCCACCTACCCCCTCCCCTCCTGTTCCACCCACCCCGTTGCCACCATATCCTCCACCTTCTCCTCCTTCTCCCCTCCCACCCACCCCCTCCCCGCCACACCCTACTCCTTCTCCCCTCCCACCCACTCCTTCCCCGCCCCACACTCCTCCTCCTTCTCCCCTCCCACCTACCCCCTCCCCTCCTGTCCCGCCCACCCCGTCGCCACCACATCCCTCACCCTCTCTCCCTTCTCCCCTGCCCCCTACCCCATCACCGCCGCACCCTCCGCCCTTTCCACCTTCTCCCCTCCCTCCCCCATCGCCGCCATACCCATTACCCCCTCCACCTTATCCCCTCCCACCCTCCCCATCTCCGCCATATCCTCCACCCTTCCCTCCTTCTCCTCTCCCTCCTCCAGCCCCACCACAACCTCCAGCCCCCCCGCCTTCTCCCCACCCACCCTCCCCTTCACCACCGCACCCTCCACACCCTCCACCTTCTCCCCTCCCTCCCCCTCCTTCGCCGCCACAACTTCCACCCTTTCCTCCTTCTCCCCTCCCTCCCCCATCGCCGCCACAACCTCCACCCTCTCCACCGTCCCCCCTCCCACCTACCCCCTCCCCTCCCCTCCCACCCACCCCCTTCCCTCCTCTCCCACCCACCCCAGTACCACCGTATCCTCCACCCTCTCCTCCCTCTCCTCTTCCGCCTACACCCTCCCCTCCTCTCCCACCCATCCCATCGCCGCCATATCCTCTACCCTCTCCTCCCTCTCCTCTTCCGCCTACCCCCTTCCCTCCTCTCCCACCCACCCCATCGCCGCCATATCCTTCACCATCACCGCCCTCTCCCCTTCCACCTACACCATCCCTGTTGCCACCAAACCTCCTTCCCTCTCCGCCCTTTCCCCTCCCACCTACCCCCTCCCCTCCCCTCTCATCGAACCCATCTCCTCCCCTCCCGCCTACCCCATTGCCGCCGCACCCTCCACCCTCTCCTCCTTCTCCCCTCCCACCGACCCCATCGCCACCGTCATACACATCTCCACCTCCACACCCCTTACCTCCCCGCACCGTGAATCCCCCTAGGTTGCTGAATCCCCCGAATCCCTCCAACCCGAAAAATCCACCCAACTCTCCCAACCCACCCAATCCGAGTCAACCCTCACGTCCACACATCCCACCACCACACACCCCACCTCCAAGCCTCTTTTCTCCAAACCCCTTACCTCCTATACCCTTACCTCCAAGCCCCTCTCCTCCAAACCTCTCTCCCCCTAAACCCTCACCCCAAAACCTGTCACTGCCAAATCCCTCAGCTCCTTTCAACCTGTTGAATCCGCCCAACTCTCCTCCTCGCAACGTCCCTTATCCTCCTAGTCCCCCTTATCCGGGTCGCCCCGCACGTCCACAGATTCCACCACCACCTCTGAGCCCATTACTTACAAGCCCACCACCTCCAAGCCCACCACCTCCAAGCCCACCAAATCCAAGCCCACCAATTTCAAGTCCACCACCTCGTAGTCCACCACCCCCAAGCCCCCACCCCCCAAGCCTACCACCTCCAAGTACACCACTCCCGAGCCCACCACCTCCAAGCACACCACCCTCAAGCCCACCCATCCCTGACATACCACTCGTAAACACACCACTTTTAAGTCCACCACCTCCAAGCCCACCACCTCCAAGCCCACCACCTCCAAGCCCACCACCTCCAAGCCCACCCCCTCCAAACCTACCACCTTCAAACCCACCACCTTCAAGCCCACCCCCCCCAAGCCTACCACTTGTAGGCTCGTCACTTGAAAGCCCACCTCCTCCAGGCCTTCCTCCTCCAAGCCCACGACCCCCAAGCCCGCCTCCCCCACGTTCGCCCCCCCCCACGTCCACCCCCCCCACGCCCGCCACCTCCACGCCCACCCCTATCAAGCCCACCTCTTCTTCCCCCCTCAGCACCGCCTCCGTCGCCGCCTCCCCGTCCTCCCCCGCCCTCCTCTCCTCCATCTCCTCCACCTGCACCTATCATGTACAATTTCCCTTGGAGTGTGTGCGACGCCGAGGTCGCGCCTCCCTTCTCTCTGACCTATGAAGGGTCGGCAGTCAGGGCCATCCAGCCCGGTTACAAAACGCTGATTTTCACCCTCCGAGGGGCTCTGGATGCAACTGACGGAGGATTTAATTGCTCAAAGCTGTACTTCCCAATAGGTGAGTCGTGTTATACCGTTATCTTTTGAGACATGGTATTCCTCACAGAGAAGTTACAAAAGTGTGTGCCCGCGTGCTTCTGGCACATGCCGCTCTGTCGGACCTGGGCGTCTGGCCTGATATTTATCTTCCCTCGGTAACTGTGCGTATGGGGCTCTGGCACCGAGCTGCTCTGTCCCCTGTCCCTGCACGCCCCTAGGAGGGGGGGCAGTTTCCTTTCTTTATTCATCTTCCCTTGGGCTGCGGACGTAACAATTTTCTTAGAAAGAAGCATTGAGACTAGGACAGTCACTGTGCGTGCTATTTTCCTGAAGAGTAGCAATAATATTAGAGACTACCCCTGATTGACTGCACTCCTGCCTTATTGTAATTCACCGCCCCCCTTCTGTCACCTCCCCGCAGTCCCAACCAACGGACAGGTCGTAGTGAAGAACATCCTTCTGGATGGCATGGCACTCGGCTACAGCTACGCGTTCCCCTCCTCCGTGCTGAGAGCAGTCATGTCCATTGGCAGGTTTGGACCCATCTCGCCTGCAGCAGCCTCCAGGGGCCTGACGCTCAGCTTTGAAATTCCATCCAGGCTGACGCTAATGACCTTCCTGTCGATGCCGGTATTTGCTGCCTTCCCTGAGAGCGACGCTCTGTGCCCAGTGGCCGTTATTGCCAACTACACAAAGGCATGATTTGTCTGCCTGGTCACCCGTTGGATCTACGCTCGGTGGTAGATCCAGATGCTTGAACTAATGCCCTGCCAGAATGCGAGGTTTCAAGCACTTGCATGCTGGCATTGGGACAGAGCGCCCCATGTGCCAGAATTCAGAGTTATTAAGGGAGCTGATCAGGAGAAGAAGGGCGTCTTTCAAACGAGCATTGCCTTGGATCTGCTTTTGTTAGGGGCGCCATGTGCTGAAGGTCAATCAGTACTTGAGCGCCTGCACATGTACTTGCCATACCCAAAGGTTGAGGGATCAAACCTGCCACACGATCTTCGCTCTCCCCTGTCTAGATTGCCGGGGTCCATGTCCCTGCCCCCCTTTACATAGAAGAGTGGCATGGCTGCACCATGGTCTTAGCTGTGCATGGAAGATGGAATTGAGCTAAGTCATTCTCTACCAGCCCCACCCGGCCGAGCGTTCAACAGGGCCCAGCGGTTATGCACCGTTCTAAACATGTACGTGTCAGGCCAAACAACAGCGGGCTGCCTGTAGTATTTCCTGGAATACGGAATATGTCCCGAGCTGCCTGTGTGATTAGGACCGGTGTTGAAAACATGCCTTCTCGTGTAATTTTTTGAGTGAATCACGCTATTGATTTTTTGCATTTTGTCTGGCCGGCATTTGTTGTTTGTGTAATTAATGCCAGGCACTAAAAGTCTGCAATTCAGTCACCGGTATACTGTGACTGTGTGGTAAATATGCACACACCTTTTCAAGGGACCAGCCAATTACTGCTTGAATGCCGCCCAGGCAATGCCGCCAAACTTGTCCGTTTGGTGCAACTGTCCCGGTCATTAATGAGCTCAAGTCTTTAAAATAGGGCATCACGTTAATGATGTTACACCTCTGGGCCATGCTCAAAAAGGCCTGGCCACAGGGCATCATGTGTGAGACTTCCTTCCGCGAGCTTCAGCTAATATTCTTATCTTCAGCTACATCAAGGTCCGCAGCCGGGGCTGCCAGTTAATGCCTAGTCCCAAATGGCTCGGGTGCTGACCGCCGGGCGGCCATTGGCAGGTTTAGAAGGGTGTACACCCCTTCCAGCCCTCAACTGGTGCTAACTGAGGGTGTGTGAAGGTGTGGGGCCTGTCACTTGTGCTAGGATGACAGGTGCAGCGTCCCTCTTGCAACTTAAATTGCTCGAGTGGATATTGTTTACAGGGCTCCCTTGCGAATATCCACGATTGATACCCAAGACTCCTGTCGAGGATTTACCGAAGTCCGGCAAAAGCTGCGGTATCTTTTAAATCTAATCGGCCACAGCTGACTGGTTTAAAAGGGCTTCTTAGCTGGGTCATGCTCTGCCCGGCCCCTAGCCACCTCAACACCTGCAGGGGGGAAGGCATCAATAAGCATCATGACTCATGACTTCATGAATACGAGATGAGTTAAGGCATAATGAGTAGAGACATCATGACTAGTAAAGGAAGGTGCTATAAGTTCAAGCATCATGAGCCACGAGGGTAGCTGTTCTGAGGGAAGTTGGCATGACTCGTGAATAGGGATCAGCACATCAGGTCATATGAGAAATAATATAAGCTCATGTAAGCCCGTATACGGTAACCTAATATGAATAAAATGGGGTAGGCGAAAGTGGGCTGGCAAGGGGTCACTAGGAAACTGTGAAAGAGAGTGTTACATCGCCAAAGACATGAAAGAACTAGGGAAGGGGTCGTGAGGGAAGGCATCGTGAGTGGAGGGGTCATGAGTGAAGGCGTCTTGAGTGGAGACTGGATAAACGTTGTAGAATCAGCCATCGGGGATCCAAATCCCAAGGCAGCGCGCCTTCCTCAGAGCAAACGTGTTGAAACATCATATCCCATGCTCAATTTCTCTGGCAACCTCCCTCCCAACCTTCGTCCCCCACATCACTACATTTTATGGGAAGAACGACCGCGGCACATTCCTGACAGATTTCCACGAAAAGCCCGTTCCAAAGATCCGAACCTCTTGCGCGCAAAACGACCCTTGTCCTAGGACAAAGAGTATAGGGTTTAGGGAGTAGGTTTGGTTTAAAGGGTTCAAGGAGAAGGGCATACAGCCCGGGATCTCACCTATGGACTGCACCACAGCCGGGACCCCTGGGATACACATCTTCCGCACATACACCTGAACGTGCTCCACCCTAGGGTGCTGCTGGAGCACCTGCCAGCAAATGCCCTCGGCCACCGACTCAATCAGCTGACGAGGCGGGCCCGTCATGATCCCCTGGATGATCCTGTGGCAGGGGAGCAGCCCAGAGATAATTCAAGCATACATCAGGCCATGTTTCCAGAGCTGCCAGGCGGCCACAACTGAGCAAGTGGGGACCAAACCATGACCTATGGCAGGGGCGCAGCCCAGAGATATTTCAAGCATGCATTATACCATGTTTCTAGAGCTGCCAGGCGGCCACGACTGAGCCAGTGGTTACCAAAGCATGACCTGTGGCAGGGTCGAAGCCCAGAGGTATTGCAAGTATATATTATACCATGTTTTCGGAGCTGCCAGACGGCCACGACTGAGCCAGTGGGGACTAAGCCATGAACTAAGGCAGGGTCGAAGCCCAGAGGTTTTGCAAGTGTGCATTAAACAGCACGGACGCAGCCTCGGCCCATGCTGCGCTGTTTCCTTAACCCTCACGCCCCTGCGGATCGTAGACTTCTTTCTTTCTTTCCTTGAGCATCAGACCATGTTTTCGGAGCAGCCGAGCGCCCATGACTGAGCCATTGGGGCCCAAACCATGACCGGGCCAAACAGCATAGCAGGCTGCACCAGGACTTCTCGCATGTAGGCCGTGACACAGCTGTTGAAGCTAAAATTTGCTGAAAATGAAAACATGGTCGCAGCCAGGGTTGTGACAGGACAAAAGGTATGGAACATAATAATTGGAACTCGAGAAGTAAGAGAGGAAACCCACCGCATGCCCCTAGCAGCATGAGGGACTGAGGGCTAAGGCAGCAAGCAATCGGGGCTTGTCAGGCGGAAAACAACTGCAGGACCCCAGGGGTATGAGGGATTGCTGGCTAAGACAAAAAGCACCAAGAGGCAACCGGGGAGCAAGAGGCATATTCATGCTCTTACATTAGAAGCACCGAGGGGCGGCAGGAGAGCAAGAGGCACATTCATGCTCTTACATTAGAAGCACCGAGGGGCGGCAGGAGAGCAAGAGGCATATTCATGCTCTTACATTAGAAGCACCGAGGGGCGGCAGGAGAGCAAGAGGCATATTCATGCTCTTACATTAGAAGCACCGAGGGGCGGCAGGAGAGCAAGAGGCATATTCATGCTCTTACATAAGAGGCACCGAGGGGCGGCAGGAGAGCAAGAGGCACATTCATGCTCTTACATAAGAAGCACCGAGGGGCGGCAGGAGAGCAAGAGGCACATTCATGCTCTTACATAAGAAGCACCGAGGGGCGGCAGGAGAGCAAGAGGCACATTCATGCTCTTACATAAGAAGCACCGAGGGGCGGCAGGAGAGCAAGAGGCACATTCATGCTCTTACATAAGAAGCACCGAGGGGCGGCAGGAGAGCAAGAGGCACATTCATGCTCTTACATAAGAAGCACCGAGGGGCGGCAGGAGAGCAAGAGGCAAATTCATGCTCTTACATAAGAAGCACCGAGGGGCGGCAGGAGAGCAAGAGGCACATTCATGCTCTTACATAAGAAGCACCGAGGGGCGGCAGGAGAGCAAGCGGCACATTCATGCTCTTACATAAGAAGCACCGAGGGGCGGCAGGAGAGCAAGAGGCACATTCATGCTCTTACATAAGAAGCACCGAGGGGCGGCAGGAGAGCAAGAGGCACATTCATGCTCTTACATAAGAAGCACCGAGGGGCGGCAGGAGAGCAAGAGGCATATTCATGCTCTTACATAAAGAGCACCGAGGGACGGCAGGAGAGCAAGAGGCACATTCATGCTCTTACATAAGAAGCACCGAGGGGCGGCAGGAGAGCAAGAGGCATATTCATGCTCTTACATAAGAAGCACCGAGGGGCGGCAGGAGAGCAAGAGGCACATTCATGCTCTTACATAAGAAGCACCGAGGGGCGGCAGGAGAGCAAGAGGCACATTCATGCTCTTACATAAGAAGCACCGAGGGGCGGCAGGGGAGCAAGAGGCACATTCATGCTCTTACATAAGAAGCACCGAGGGGCGGCAGGAGAGCAAGAGGCACATTCATGCTCTTACATAAGAAGCACCGAGGGGCGGCAGGAGAGCAAGAGGCTCATTCATGCTCTTACATAAGAAGCACCGGCAAAAAACTTTGGGTGGTTGCGTTAACTTATCAACAATAACCAGAATCACACGGAGACAGCAATGGTGCTAGAGACATTCACACTAGGACGGTAAGATAGAGAGTACGACATCAGCAGTGGAGCAAGTGGCATACGGTACATACATTTTGCGGCATCCCAAAGAGCACTAACAGATCGAACGTGCTAGATGCCAGGGCAAGATGCAGGCGATGGGCAGAAAACAAGTTTCAGACGCTGGTTGGTCATCCGGTTGCATTGCTGGATGTAAAAGTGCAGTACAGGGTGCACTGAGGGTAGTACACTGTACTGGATACAGCACATGGTGAACTGAGGGCAGCACACTGTACTGGGTTCATCACAGGGTGGACTGAGGGCAGTTCACTGCACTGGGAGGAGCAAAGGGCGATATGAGGGCAGTACACGGTGTACTGGGTGCAGGACAGGGTGAACTTTAGGTAGTACACTGTGTACTGGGTGCAGTACACAATGTTATGGGTGCAGTAGAGGGTGACCTGGGTGCAATGTACCATCACTGGGTGCAGTACATCATAAACTGGGTGCATTACACAATTGTCTGGGTGCAGTACAGGGAGAATTGGGTGCAGTACAGGAGTACACCATGTACTGGATGCAGGACAGGGCGTGGCCGCATGGGTCAGGTCCTTTGCTCCTCTTAGACCTCAAACAATTATGTCAGTTTAACTTAACTAGTGCTGTCCAATAGCAATTTTAAATGTCTAGGCATGCGGTCCATTACTCCATCCTTGAACCTATAATCCTCGAATTTGAAGGCTAACAGGCAACCACACACCTCAGACCCGCCTGGCATCCTTGCCCCTCAGCTGTCAAGTGCCATAGCCCCTCAGCCCTTCCTCACTTATGGATCTCAGCGTAGTTGATCGTCTTGGTCAGGTCGTCTGTGAGCCCAGCCTCACGCAAATTACATTGCACCGTCGCATCGACCTCAAACGGCTGCCCCAGCGTGTTCTCCTGCGGGTCACACCAGGGAAATTTGTCCCCACCGTACGTTTACATTTCTTTCATTCCTACCTGCGACAATACACACATGCAATGCAAAAATGAGCGCTGGCAGATAGCATGCGGCCCTGAAGCAGTGCTTCCTTCACTGCACGCTAAGCCACCTTTCGGTGGCCGCTGGGCGGCCACCATTGGGCCAATGGAGACCAAAGCATGACCTACCTACAGCTGGAGGCCCAAGCGGCAGAGCTTGTTGCAACACGCCTTGTAATCAGCAGGCCATGGTATAGCTTAAAAGTAGCTTAAACGCGCTAAAATAGAGATTGCTCTGCAGGCTTGGCCGTCCAGCCTGAGTGTCCCCATGCACAGCCCAGTCTCCAAGCTAGACCAGTCGGTCTTAGGTTTCCCCATATGCACCCCTTTCCACCATACAATAGAGCAGCCCTGTTTTATGCATCAAGGCCAAAGCCCAGGAAGGGCTCTACTGCGAGCATGCATGCATGCATGCGTGCATGGGAGGTAGCACGAGAGGATGGCAGGAGGTGCACCTTTTCGCCAATCTATGGTTATGAGAGGCGCACTTCTCTAAGAGCCCCGTGGAAGCCATAGAACTTGGCGCCTTTTAAGTGGATGCGATCGCTGCCGGTTGCGTTAGACCCCGCGGACGTGCCGTACTGCAGCTGCATCGCCATGTCCCATGCCGCCCTTGCGCGAGGGGCTGGCAAGCTGATTGTAGCGCCCAGATTCAAAAATTTAAGTAGGCTATGCTGGAGGAGCATTGTGAGGATGATGAGGCTTGATGCACACCGTCCGAAGCTGGAATGGGAGGAAACGGGGCGGGTCGAATACAGGAAGTAGGCCGGGAAGATTCAGAGATGAGATTGGTACGTGGAATCCCTTGTGCAGCTCTTGTCTACCTTCGGATGGGGAAATTCGTATTAATCCGGAAATTGTGCCTGTCAAATCCTGATTGCTGAAAGAGTGACCGACAGGGCCTCTTAAATCACGCCCCAGCATGCCCCCAGCATGCGCCATGTCCGAAGGCAGAGAGTACGGCAGGCGTCGATGCCGCATGCCGTATAATAGCGCCGTACTGCTGGTTAGGAGGTTGCGCACTTGCGCATTGGCAGCGGGCATAGGCTCACCCATTCGAAATTTGTAGTTTCTGTGGTGCATGCACCATTGTAATATGCATGGGTGTGTAGAGGGACATCATCTGGTGTGAGTGAGTGGGGTACTCCCTATTTACTATATACCGTAACGTAAAACCGGGTAGACCTCGCTCAAAATAATTAATGATTGGCGTGTGCGGACTTGGATGCACGCAACTATGAAGTGAAAACACTGCTGCGCGGAGTGGCAGCGAGGTGCCCAGGCAGGTGTCGCTGCATGGAATGTCAGCTTGGTGAAATGAATACGATTGTACCGCACCTGATGCGCGGCGTTATATTAAATGATTTTCAATATTTCCGTCGCTGTGCAGCCGTTTTTAAAGTATTATTTGGCTGCGCGACGACAATTTAAATTAATTTGTTTGGGGGTGCGCGGACCCTACCGGTATCTGTTTTTACGGTTTAGGCTACAAATGACAACTGAGTGGTGAGACACCAGTTTGTGTGGGTGAGTGGATGAACACCATATGGTGTGTGTGTGTGTGGAGGGGCGGGACGCCATATGGTGTGGGTGTGTAGAAGGAAACCAAGTGGTGTGTGTATATGGACTATGGAGGGACAACAGTTAGTGTGGGTGAGTGGATGGGCGTGTATTTTTGTGGGTCTTTGAAATCGTCACGAGGAACCAGTGAGAATGCAGTATCACCACGCCAATAAAACACAAAGCCGAAATCACAGCATATGAAACCGAAATCAATACTAATTACTAAGCCGAAACTGCTGCGAGGCCGAAACCACCTAAATCGCTGCCGAAACCACCTGAACCACTATGCCGAAACCACCATTGAGCCAAAACCCAAAGCCGAAAATACAGACAATGACGTAATACCTTTGGGCCCTGCTTAAAAAGGCCCGGCCTCGTCGGCGCCCAAATGTCTCATTGGGAGGAAAAAGGCAAGGGAGGAAAGGCAACAGGAAAGACAGAGGAGCAGGAAGGACAAGGAAAAACACCCCCTTAAGAGAAAGGCAAGGCAGACCGAAGGATCCCCGTCCCTGACGAGCCTAGCCCTCTGCAAAAATAACTGCGAAGAGGAATGAAAGCAAGAGAGAGACAAAAATGGAGATAGCCGTCCTCAACAAAAGCCAGAGCTACCCACCCATGCCTGCCCTGTGAAAAATCAGAAAAAGCCACCCATACATGCAGTGCACCCATACATGCAGTGCACCCATACATTATGACAAAATTTCACCCACTATTACATATAAGTAGAGGGGCACAAACTGTTGTGGGGTAGTGTAGGGCATCTTATGTTGCATGTGAGTGCCTGGGCACCTACTGCTGTGGGTGATTGGAGGTGCACCTAAAGTTGCAGGTTGGCGGAGGGGCACCTATGCATTTGCCCACAGGCACAAGAGGTGGTCAAGCGGTGTCGCACCTCAGAGATGCAACGTATGGGCCTTGAAACGTGGGAAGAACGCCGTGCTCACGTTGCATGGAGTACAAGTGCGCCAGCAAGGCCCAATGTTGTGTCAACAAGCTGACGACGTGGAGATCAATAAGGGGCTACAGAAGACCTCGGCCGGGTAGCATGATACGATTTGATACGGCACGATACGGTGAAGGTTTAGCCGGATTGACCTGCCAAGGTAAGGTAGCACAATACGGCATGATACGGCTCGATGCAGAACAGGTCTAGCCGGATTGTGCTATTACCAAGGATCCTGATGAAGAGCTGCTAGATTACAACGAGAGCAAGGGATCACGGGGCATAGAGCTTGTGAGTCCAGCCACCGATCAGCCAGCAGAACCTGCAAGCGCTAAAAAAACTACGCCCCGCAGCGGCGTGAGCGTTAGTTAATGAACCAGCATGGCATGGGCAGAGGCTACGTCCAAAACATTACCACGCACTCACTGGCCCATCTTAGGAAACGGCAGTTAACATAGCTGTTGCACAAGAATAATCGACAAGGGTGGCGAAGTTCCCTTCTGATGTACTCACGGCTTGCATGGCGGCCATGCATGGCATTGAGAAAGCAGCTGCCAGAGGGGCCGCTAGCTGGAGATGATGGCAACAAGCCAACAGTAGTAAGATGGGACGAAGTGAAGGCAGAAGATCTAGGCCCATGGCGCAAAGAGGATGCGGCCCTCGAATTCACCGAGTCAAGAACCCAAGAGACGCCCATAGCAGAGCATCCCTAGGGGGCTGGGTTGGCAGAGCTGTCACGACGTATGACTGCACCGTGCGTTTGACTGCGCCAACTGCTTTTTCGGTTGGAAGTTATGTGTGAACCTGAACAAGTGTGTTTGCCGTCTTAGAGGATCCCGAACTTGGTCCTTTACTTTTTCTTTCTTACTTAAATTCATGGCCTTCAATAGACTCTTAACGTTTCCAGCTATTGTTCTTGAATATCGATCTGCAAGTTAATCGTCACTCAAAGTCTTACTAAGGGGAAACTGGCAGAGCAGGTAGGCCAACAGCGACCCTGTAAGCATCAACAAGTCTCCTGATACGAAGCTGGCTGTGCATTTAGGCCAACAATCGACTATCTGCAGCAATTAGAGTTATTCCTGCCTCTTAACAAGGCATATCTCCAGCCCTACATCTGGATATTACCACTATCTAACCAACCATCACATCTCCAACCTACAGCCTTTCCTTTGGCTCCAAGTCGACCATCTGATTCATCAGAGATATCTTCAGTCACCAGAAGTCGCCAAGCAAGCGACTCATCACACCAGATCAACGGCCACAATCGCCCAAGATCGTCCCATGAAACCTATAAGTACCTCAAGTGTCGAGGCTTTACGAGATCTTGTCAACAGTATCGAAGAAGTCCATGTGAAAGTAGCAAGAGCTTTCACATGTTATCGAGCTGATTTCACTGAGTTACAGCAGTGAGTCGAGAAGCTCCTACTATAAGCTCTATAAGCTTTCTTAAACAAGTGCTAATAAACTCTTACAGAGCTTATAGTAGGAGCTTCTCGACTCACTGCTGTAACTCAGTGAACTCAGCTCGATAACAGGCGATAGCTCTTGCTACTTCACCTGGACTTCTTCGATACTGTTGACAAGATCTCGTAAAGCCTCGACTCCTGAGGTACTTATAGGTTTCTTGGGACGATCTTGGGCGATTGTGGCCGTTGATCGGCTGTGGTGAGTCGCTTGCTTGGCGACTTCTGGTGACTGAAGATATCTCTGATGAATCAGATGGTCGACTTGGAGCCAAAGGAAAGGCTGTAGGTTGGAGATGTGATGGTTGGTTAGTGGTAATATCCAGCTGCAGGGCTGGAGATATGCCTTGTTAAGAGGCAGGAATAACTCTAATTGCTGCAGATAGTCGACTGTTGGCCTAAATGCACTGCCAGCTTCGTATCAGGAGACTTGTTGATGCTTATAGGGTCGCTGTTGGCCTAGCTGCTCTGCCAGTTTCCCCTTAGTAAGACTTTGAGTGACGATTAACTTGCAGATCGATATTCAAGAACAATAGCTGGAAACGTTAAGAGTCTATTGAAGGCCGTGACATCAAGTAAGAAAGAAAAAGTCCCGACTAGTGGCACCTCTAGTCGACTGTAGCGATTTCGGTCGTGAAAAAGCCGATAATAAGGTGTCAGAACCGAGATATGTAGGAGTAGTACTGCAAAGTAGTTCCCGATCCCGACCGACTTCTGTCGGCCGATCGGAGGAAGCGGTATGATCAAGTTTATAGGGGAAAGGAAATGGACATCAGATGCGAATTACCCCAAAATGGACATCGGATGCACCACTGAGCCGTCACGTGCAGAATGTAAGGACCTCTTGGATGAACTGCATCAAAGAAAGGGCCTATACTTCAATGAACTAGATCGAATGATGTGCCTTCTCTTCAAGGCAGAACTAGCAGGACAAGTGTCCATAGTGGAGGCATTCAAGACATCAAGTACATCGGAGGCATACCGAAAAACAGAGGAGTGTAGGTTGGATGTAGTGCGTAGTGCCAAAGAGGGCATGAGATTCATAGCACAACATACCAGGCCAGGCTACATGGGAGAGTTTATTACCTTAAGCCATTTCCTGGAGGGGCATTCAATCTTACCGAGCATGACACGCTTCCCATGTGCGATGACGACATTGATGGCACGCTAGCTCGGCTCATACTAACATGGGTTGCGCCCATGCGTAGCCATGCAGGCACACTTCCCGCCATCATTGCACTTTATGCGGTGCATGAATCTGCCCAGCCCATGCAGAGCCATGCAGGTGTACCAGAAGTTGCGCAACCTATGCCATGCCATGTGCACCCTTCTACCGCCTACATGTCGCATGAGGAGACTGAGCGAGAGGGGCCCATGCAGAGACATGCACGTCTGCCAGATGGTGCGCAGCCCATGCAATTCCATGCGCATTTGCAGCCCACCTCCATGAGGTTGGAGAAGAGGGGAGGGGAGCACCTAGAGGGTCGCACCAAGGTCCCGGCCTCTGATTCGAGTGCGTCAGCTGTGGTCCCCACTTGTGTGCCTAACGTGAGACAGACAGGCAGCCAGCCAACCAGCACCCCTCTAGGTGAGGTGCCGATTGCTATCTTGTTGCATGATGCCAGCAGTGTGCGGTGCACAGAGGGAGGGCCCATGCATGAGTCTGCCATTGACCCTAGGTGTGAGAGGCCTGAGCGTGGAGTTGACGGTGATCTACCGGGTTCCGTAAGTCCAGGCCATGCCGACAACGCCCTAGATGCGGGGTTGGACAGTTGGTTCAACACCGTGCTCTTTGACTTCCATCCTCATGACCATGGTGGAAGGAAAACCATACAAAGCAATGAGATGTACAAGGAACCATGAGGGCCGCATGAGGCCTCCTCAGATATGGCCACAAGGTTGTGTGGCTTGCGCACCCAAGGTGAGGTGTCAGTCACAATTGTGGGGGGGACCCCCACAAAATCTCAGACAGCTGAGTCAAGATTCCAGAGACGAGACCCGCTCTTTGAGAGTCAGGGTCTAGAGCAAGATGACATTGTTCTAGAGATGGGCTCCCGCTGCGAGGACCCAAGCGAGCCACTTGAGTTTGAGGATCAGACTTTGCCTGATGCAACCCATTTCGTGCATGCTCATGTGATTGGGGAGTGGGAGATTCGGCAGATGTGGGCTGACACTAGTCAGGCCGCTAGTGACCGAGGCCAGACGATCCTATGCTCTGCCTTGCCCATGCTGACTGACCGCTGCGAGCAGCTTTCCCCATTATGTGCACCGACCCAAGGTGCCCACGGCCGGCGTGACGGGCAGGCCAGCCTGACCAAGACAGACCGGAGTAACATGAACCTCCGGTAAAAGTTCTTTATTGTTTTGATGGAAGCCTTGATGATCACCTCAAGGTATGTGGGTTCGGTCATGGCTGTCTTGAGGGACGCTTCGCCTTAAACTCGGTCCAATACTGAATGGACAAAATGGTTCATTGCAATTTAATTTCGTGATTCCGCCCTGAGCTTGATGAATGCATCTATCCGATCGTGCATCAACAGATTGCTGTGTTGTACACATCTGCCAGTACAAATCATGCTGTACACTGCTGTACATGCCTGCCAGGACTTGCATGTTGTACGTGGCCACTATTGATATTCATACCGTACGGTACACATGTTACACATGCAGTACAACAGCTGTACCTCGAGCATGGTGTTCATGCAACACACATCTGCTGTTTAAGCTAGCCAGTACATTTCTGTAGTGCATATCTGTTGTATATGTCTGATGTACATTTCTGCAGTACACATCTGCCAGTACACACATGCAACACGTAGCTGCCAGCTGGCCTTCGCCTATAAGGCGCCTTCATTGGATTTTTTTTATTTCCCTGGCTTTCTATCCCAGAATTTAGACAGCCCCTTCTCAACCTTCGACCCCTGGTTTTGCCTCAGGTCGGGGGGGGAAGATGGGCTGTCATGAGTTCAGCCGCATAGTGGCTTAATTTGTGTTGAACTGCTGCATATGACAGGCGGTTCCCGCTGAAGCTGGCGGAAATGCCATGGATGGCCTCAAGGGCTTCGTCACTCTGAGCCACCATCACAGCCATCATGCGACAGTAAGAGAGCCGCCGCCAATCATCCAATCAGGAGAAGACAAGCGGCTGCGGGCAGGATGCAAGATGGGCGCCGTCAAGCCTCGTCTTTAATTAGGCGTAAGGCAACTGGCGGCGCCTCCGGCTCCAACGACGGCTGAGGTGAAAACCCGGCCGGCCGAAGGAGCCTGACTGAAGGGCCAATGCATGGGGCCCGGAGGTCCAGTGGTGACGAGGCCCTTCCTCAAATGAAGGAGCCCAAGCCACCGCTCAGCGATGCGGAGCCGAAGGAGCCAGATGAACGGGCCTGTGCACCAGCCTAACGGCACGCATCAGGCCCCGACGTCCGGTAGTGATAAAGCCCCTCCTCAAATGAGGAAGCACAAGCCACCACTGAACGATGATGAGTGCAAGGAGCGCATGCGGCTGAAGAAGCAGCGGAAAGCCAATCGCCGGGCAGCCGGCCACGAGGACTTCAACCAGGATCTGGACAGCCACGTGTGGAAGGGCCCAAGGGCCAAAGCTGCCGCTGCCGGAGCCGCGAACGCTTCAGCTGCCTGCGGTGGCAACAGCTTCTAAAAGCGGCCAGCGCCACCATCAGCGCTGCCGCTGGAGCTGCCGCTAGCGTCGTCACTGATGTACATGAAAACCATGACTTCAAAAAGGGTGTTTGTGCTGGCGCCGCTCGTAAGGGCGACGCTGGAGGGACATCTACTAGTCGTCATCTGCCTGGTAACATAGCCTAGAGAACAGCATTTCTGCTTGTCTTCTCTTGCCTTGGCTGCGTGCATATCCCTATCACCCCTTTACCTGATGGGGCTATGTACCCGAACAGTTGGCCTAACTGACTCAACCCGTAGACGATAGTCTGCCTGTCTTGGTTGATTTTCTATGTGCACCCTTAAGCTTACTAAAACCCTGATGGGTGTGTCCTAGGTTTTATCTATACCTCTCCCACTTCACCCGAGAGGCTCAGTACCAAGCCTTTGTCCAGCATCCCTTGATTTAAATATCGTGATTGCATGCCTTGTACTGCCATTGTGCACAATTCCAGATGTTGCAGCATTTCTTACAGCGCAAGTAGTGGGATTTCAGTTTCAGCTTGATATCACTTTTGTTGCATTTGTGCAATCAGCAGATCCTGAAACTGTAGATCCTAAAACACGCAGATCGACTGCTTGTAGCTCGTCATCTGCAGATGTACAACCTGTAGATCTAGGGTTACAGATCTTGAAGTAGTCAAACTGCAACTCTTAAAAAAAAATCTCTTCACAGCAGATGTACAGTCTGCAGATCTAGAAATGCAGATCCTAAAACATGCAGAGCTAATGCTGCAGATCTTAAAATTGCATGTTATAAACTGCAACTCTTAAAATTGTAGTCACTTAAATGCAGATCTTGAATTCTGCGTTCTGTGGATCAGGTGTAAACACTAACATGACTGCTAATAGCTCCAAACGAGCGTATTCCCTCATGGCTGTGTGTTTGTCAAGGACTCCCCAGAGTGCAGTCCCGTGGGGATTTGCCATATAACCCTTTGGCTCTGCAATTGATTCAGATCCAGCTCCTAATAAAGAGCTAGAGTTTCCTGGGTTACAAGTGATTTCTGAAGATTCTGAAATATCTTTTCCTTCACCGATTGAATGGCCAGGACTGCCTAGGACCCGCGCCATTTGGCCCTCTCCCACGTTCGGTCCATCTGTTACGAACCAAATTCATTCATTAGCTACTGCTTTCGTGCATCCTGATGACATGGATGAAATAAGTTGTTGCAATGCATTTGATACTGCAGCTGCTTTTGATTTTGAGATTAATGGCATTGCTTCATTCTCCACCCGTATTCATGTGCCGCAGATGGATTCTCTATCTCAGAAACAGAAAGCCTTAAGAGGAACAGCTTCTTCGCAGGTTGAAGAATGTCGCCTGCATCTGCAGGAATTGCCTCCTTCTCACTATACCTCACTGCAGGTGCAGGAGCATTCTCAGGAGGGCAATCCAGTGGGAAAAGGGATTCAGTCAATAAATTCTACGCCTGTTCCCCAAACCAGCATCCTTACTGCTGTGCAAAAAGGTGTTTCCTTGATTGAGCTTTTTGGTGGCATGTGCGGTGGATTGGAATGCATGCTAAGAAATGGCATCCGCATTAACCACTATTACTATGCTGACATTGATAATGGTGCTAGGGCTTGTGCTAAGCACAGAATTAAGTTACTCATGGAGGAATATCCCAATCTTCTAAGTCATGACGCTATTGCTAACACATTCAACAAGCTGCCGCAGGATGTCTACAATATTAATGAAAGACATCTCATTGACATTGGATGCCTTGATGGTACCCAATGGATGCTAACAGCAGGATTTATGTGCACTGATCTGTCTTCTGCAGGAAATCGTACGGGACTGCAAGGAGAGAAGAGCTCTACTTTCTTCCCTCTTTTTAAGGTTCTTGGATCTCTCCAGCACATGCAACAAGGTAGACGTCCACCCATGTATTTCATTGAGAATGTTGCAGTACAATTTGCTATTGCGCAGTCGCAGGCTATGAGAGAAGGGTTCCAAGAGCTTACGGAGAGGCTGGGACATCCAGTTTGCTTTGACGCTGTAGCTGTTGGCAGCTATGCCCACCGTCTGCGTAATTATTGGCAGAATATATGTTTTCCCACATCTCTGCAGATGGTGATGATGTCCTTCGTTCGTGATGATACGTTGCGCCTGACCGACATACTGGATCATGGTAGAGAGCCCCGCACCTGTTTCAAAGTTAACAGGTACCCATATCATCAAGCCAACATCTTGAACGAACCCCTCAGGGTTTTTCCTACCATGGTTGCAAGACTTGAATCTTACGCATTCCGTCCCAACCCTGAATATGAACCTGGACTTGTGTTGGAAACTGATCAGATGGGTGTTGTCACTAGACATTCTCTCACCATACATGAGCGTGAACGTGCTATGGGTTATGCTGCTGACTGTACTGCTGGCCAAGATCTGATCTTTTCTGTGTGTCACAGGATCGTTGGAGGCGCTTTTGATGCTAATGCTGTCAGTCATCTGATTGCTGTTGGCCTCGCAGTCCGCTTTGTAGCTGTTCCGCAGGAAATTTTTTCTGCTTTCAATAATTTTCTCCCACATTCCTTTGCCACTTCAGGACTGGAGCTGGGGGGGGATGGTGATCAGATGTCTCAGCAGCTTAATCATTTATTTGCTGCTGGAGATTCCCTGATCTTACATGCAGCTCAGTCCTTAGCGGCTGAGTTCATAGAGCAGCCCATGACCCGTGAGGAAGAGTCTCACTCATTCGCAGATATCTGGTTGGATAATAATGCTATGCAATATTTGAGGCGTACCACTGACACAATGTTGCCCATGCTGACCCCTGTAGAACGCAAGCGTCTTCAACGACGAGCTGCGCTTTATCTCTGGTCTGCTGAAAACTAAGAGTATTCTATATCGACGAATGCCAGGCGGTACAACCAAGGTGGTACCACCCCCTGGTGACCGGTTGGCACTCGTGCACAAAATGCATGTAGAAAAATGGTCATTATGGCAGGCGCCGCACAACGGGGCTTGTCATGATGACCCACTGGTGGGTTGGCTTATATAATGACTGCAAAAGAGTGGTCCAGTGCTGTGAGGCCTGTGATTACACTAAAGTATCGTTCAATGCTATGCAGCCTGTTATGCATCCCCTACCCATCAGAGGACTAATGTACCGATGGCATCTGGATCTTTCTGGTCCTTACACAGCTTCTAACCGTGGTCACACCTATGTTATGGTAGCTGTAGAAAGCTACTCTAAATGGGTTGAGGTATTTCCCATGACTGCTAAATCATCTAAAGAAGTAGCTTACCATTTCCTGCACGGCATACTGGCACGATTTGGGGCATGCGCTGAAGTAGTCACAGACGGTGGTGGGGAGTTTCAAGGTGAAATGGACTCACTGCTTGTCTGTGCCATGATTGATCATAGAGTCACCAGTTCCTACCATCCCCAAGCCAATGGGCAGGCGGAGAGGCTGGTGAAGACAGTAAAAACTGCATTATCAAGGCATTTGCACGTTTCAAGGGAGCCTTGAGAATGGGACATGTATGTGCCCTGGATAGCACTCGGGTACAGAGTCACAAAGCATGCCAGCACCTTGATAAGTCCCTACCAGCTGCTGTTTTCCTGTGAACCAGTCATCCCTCCCGCTATCATGGAAAGGTTTAATGGGGATCAGGCAGTGGATTACCTGGATGTGGATGCTGCTGCTGAACTTGTACTGTTCCGTTCTGAATTGCTAGCCAAGAACTGCGTGATGGTCGGCCAGAATCTTCTGGTGGCTCAACAGCGAGATACCCTGCGTTACGCAAGGCTCCGTAGTGGTGGTTACCTTCCATCAATAGCTAAGTATACTGAGGGGCAGTTGGTCTATGTGCGGGATGAGAACCGGCTGTACTCCACTGCAAGACCTTACGTGCTTCGAGTGTTTGATGTACGACCAAGTGGAGTTATTGTCCTGGTTGGTCGCAATTGGGTGACTGTGGCTAAGAACGCTATTAACTACGCACCATGTCACCTGCCCAAAGAGGGACTCTTACCCCCATCCGAAAGATGGCAAAAGCCAGCACCAGATTTCCCTTGCCAGAGATGTCTGTTGCCTGATAATGCTAAGAAAATGATTCTGTGTGGTAGCTTTGGTCGAGGCACTCACACGTACTGTTTATTTGGTACCACGGCTTACTACTGTCCCCGCTGGTTACTGGATTTGTGAGCTATGCAGGACTGCTGGAGCTGACGCTACTGGTGCTGCACGACGTGATGTTGCGGCGGAACTGGAGGAACCAGTGGCCGCCGTGACGGGTTACAAGCTGCGGCCTGCTAAGCAGAAGAAGGCAGGAAGGGTGATGGGAGCTGCAATGGCGGTGGCCCTGTTGAGGATGAAGAAGAAGGACCCGCTGAAGGCGGGGAAGAGGACGCGGATTGTCTTGCCGGGACCGTCTCGGGCGGTGCCGGAAGCGGTGAGGTGGTCCGGACCGCTGATGGCGGTGCCGGAGGCGGAAGGGCTGACCGTATGGCAATGCGGGAGCAGCTAGCCGCCGCAGTCGTCGGCGAGGAGGAAATCACCGAGGAGGTGCAACCTGATGAGCGCCCTACTCGTGCCTCCGTGAGAATCCGCATCTCCAACAAAAGGTACTAGAGCCATGTCACTCATCCTTGGGTGCCCCCAGATTTCATCAACTGGGGTGTCCGTGGAGATGCGGTGGATGCCCTGAAGTCTCTGATGCCTGGAATGTGGCGGGCACGCGATGAAGCTGCGGTCTACTTGGGCAACAAGATGCCGGGAGGATGGTCGTACCAACTCTACCCTCCTTCACCTCTCACCATTGACGACAGTGACTGCAACACCCTTCTGGACTGCCTTGACCTATCCCTGTCCCCCAGCATCCTTTTGCTGTTCAAGGATAATGGGCAAGCCACCGGGCTTCTGCAGAACAGCCAGCTTTACCCTTACCCTCGATCCCTCCACGTTCTTACCAATTCGGGCATCGGTGTCAACATCCCTGCAGACTACTGTGCTGATCCGCTGCAACCCTCCACCTACGAGTTTCTGCTGCGACAGCATGGGCTGCATGTCCTTATCACAAATCCTCCTGCTGAATACGCTGACATCTCCTGCGCTCTTGCGGTCAAGTACGCGCGCCACGTGGCCTGCTGCTTAGTCTCCCAAGAGTTTCTGACGTGCCATCCAGCAAGGTTTGAGTGGTTGTCCCAGCTACGCAGAGAAAGGCGGCTAGTCATTTTGCAGTCTGTCAGCTTCACAGCAGGCCTGGGAGCTAACCGGTCCATTCACGGCTGTTGCAGTAATAAAGTGTGGATCCTCGTGTTTGCAACAGCGGCTATCCGGGCTCGGATGATCCCACCAATGCACACGTTCATCCGTTAATACATAAGCGTACTGCTTTCTAGTGACAGAATATAATTGAGTTTCCTTCGTTTGCTTTGACAATTGACTGTGTATCTGAGCGGAATTTTCACTGGATCTGGGGGGGGGCTCTGGGAAATAGGATGTGAATTTAGGAATTGAATTTACTGGTGCTGAGAATTGTGAGCCAAAGTGGAACAGGATGACTGTGAACATTTGTCTTACGTTATAAACTATTATGTATTTGCTCAAAACTGATATTTAGGATGATACTTGACTTCAAACAAAACAACACAAATTTAGTGCAGTTTTCAATATCTGGGGGGGGGGGATTGTTGTGCATACTACGCACTTTTAGGGTTTAGGAGGTATCTACCGTGAGGTGGCATTCTCATATGTCTGGCGTGAGCCTATAGGCATCCTCGATCAGGTGTAAGTTAGGTGATCGAGAAGTTTGAGATGGTGTGGATTGGGAAACCAATTGCACTAGAGCAGGGCTGATGTAGTCTTCTGGACTTGGGGTCGATTGGGCCCTGGGGGAAGGTGAACAGTACCGATGGTGACGAGAACTGGGCTCTTCAGTTTGAAGAGGGTCCCTTAAAGCGACTGTGGTGAGTTACGGTAATGCGTAAAAGTCACAGCTAACGTACACATTATATCGGAGGTTATTTTTCCTACCGGTACTTGTGCCCCATGGACTCTGGGCAGGGCCCAGGGGTGGGAAGTCTGATAACAAGAAGCAGTTCTTAAAACGCTGTCGTGCTTGTTCATTACCGCCTCCAGTGTTTTTCGATCTGGGGGGGGGATGTCTTGTGTTCTTTTCGCTTGGTGCACCCATTCCTTAGGGTGCACCCCTGTGCCGCGACAGAGCGAGGGTAGTGGTCAGAGACATGACCTAAACAACAATGAACAACAGACATGGCAAGTAGTTGGCAACTGTCAGGAATGAGTATTGGTATGTGAGGTAGCTAGCTAATGCAAATCAAGCAGCCCCGTTTGAAGAGCAACTGTCTTGACAGGACACCGATGCCGACCCGGTCAGATCCATCCCTACGATTCAGCAGAGATTCTCTGGGATTCAGTGACGTGTCCACTGGAAGGTCAGTTTGTACGGCGTATCAGCTAGTTCGGGGTCGGAAAAAACCAACATCACGTATAGAAGCGCAGAATAGCGCTGTTCGGCAAACATGTATATGACTGCAAAGGGCTAAGCTTGGAGAGACGCACGTCATAGGCACACTTTCTTAGCGCCTTGTCATCAGCTGGAGGCTCAAGGTTTTAGACTGTAAAGGCCAGCAGCGATGGAGGTCAGAGGAGGACATGGAACCTGCAATTGGGGATTTTCATGCATTCATATTGCCCATCCATCCACTGCGTCGCGAAGTAGGGTCTGGACAACTAGTCAGGAACGACGCCCTGTGCACAAAACTGCTCCGTGGTCGCTGATGCGTTGCGGTGCTACTACTGAATCAGGCGTTTACGGTGTCTGACACAAACATCTTATATCGTGTTCGCAGCGCTTCCAGTTCATCGCCAGCCTCGGAGAAGGTGATTATCACAACACACACACACACACACACACACACACACACACACACACACACACACACACACACACACACACAAATTCCAGAGAAAGAAGGGAAACGCCGGAGTGTGTCTCGAGGAATACGGAGCATGGTCCCTTCTGGAGTGACGGTGCCTCGTAACATGATGCCAGCACTCGCTCAGCATGGTAGCACGATACCGCACGATACGGCACAGGTCCTTGGAGTGACGGAGCCTTGTAACACGGTGCAGTACAGCATGGTAGCATGATACTGCATGATATGGCACAGATTAAGCCGGATTGTGCTACCATGCTTTAGAAGGCATTCATACCAGGGTAGCACGATATATTTGAAATGGCATCATACGGCGCACGATACGGCTCTGGTTTTGAGCCAGATTGTGCTGCCATGTCTCGCAGGTGCCTATGGCCAAGTTTGGAAATGCCTTGACAAAGAGTCCGACACCATCGTAGCCATCAAGCGATTTAAAGAGGTACGGGGGCCATGCAATCACACAAGTAAATAGCTGCCTGAGCTCAGCCTGAGCAACTAGCTGCCTGGGCAAATAGTTGCCTGAGCTAATAGCTGCCTGTGGCAAATAGCTGCCTGTGGCAAATAGCTGCCTGGGCAAGTAGCTGCCTGGGCAAAATTAACTGCTCAGGATCCGCTGCGGGACAAGTTGCTGTTCGGATCTCCCCCGGCTGCAGTGGCCCTTGAACCGGTTTGCGGCGAATCAATGCCACATGCATTGAATGCAGTGAATGCTGACGTGGAATCTGATCATTGGCGGGCTCTGACGTCATAAGAGGTACTGAAGTACGACGTACAACGGTCCATTACCCAGTAAAACTGTAACATTCCCTCTGACTGAAGAACCGTACAATTTGTGTGACATGGCGTGACGTTCACGACTGTAAATTGCCCAGTCCTGAATCCGATACCGGTATTTTTGTTTGCCAGTGTTTATTTTATTGGGTACTGGACCTGAACTGTAGCTGATTGTGGTATACCACTGACGAAAACAAAACTGTGGTTTGCTGACAGGCCCACCATGATCCGGACGTCATGCGCCTGTTGCTGCGGGAGATCCGCCTGCTAAAAGCCTCCAGCCACCCCAATGTGGTGCACCTGATGGAGGCTTTCAAGAGCAAGAGCAGGCGGGTGTACATGGTCATGGAGCACGTAGACAACACGCTGACGGAGCAGCTCAGGAGGAGCCCGTTCGGGTTCACACCAAAAAGAGTGAAGCTAATCACCTGGCAGCTGTTGCAGGCAACAGCTTTCTTGCACAGTAACAGGGTGGGTACAGGGAAGTGACGGGGGTCTGGAGGGTGCCAGCTTTGTAACACCGAAAAGCCAAATGGCCAGATTTATCGGCATAGCCGTCTGAAGGATATTTGGGGGCCAGCTGGGGGTGTCTGAAAATGGCCGGCAGTGTGGACAGAATTTGTTTGCACATTCTTGTTTTTAAATCTGCAGGGCGTTGATTAAGTTGTGTGCTTGGAGCTCTTAGGGCGGGCCGCTTTTTTTTCCAGCAGTTTTGCACAGCAGAGGGGTGAGGGCTTTACCCTGGATGGTGTGACTGCAAAAGACGCTCTCCATCTGAGCAGGAATAAGCACAGTGTTTCTTTTATCGGCTACGAGTCCAACTTCGGAAAGTCGCCTCATAACCGACAAAGGCCCAATTAGGACCAAACCTGGACCGGCCTACGACTAGTGGCCAAAGCAACAAGGCTGGCCACAAAAGGGGCCAGCGGCCAAAGTGTAGCTGACATGCAGCTGAGTCACGGAAAAAGAAAGACGGAATGAGACGAACATGCCCCGAACACACCCTTCGACCTTTTAGGGTTAAGGGTTAAGGGTTCGAACACGCTTGGCATGCATATGCACCTTTTGACATTTTGACATTTTCTGCAGATCATCCACCGAGACCTGAAGCCCGCCAATATCCTTCTGTCAGAGGATGGAAAGGTCAAGCTGTGTGATTTTGGCTTTGCACGGACCATCTGCAACTCGGACATAAATACGTATACACAGTACGTCGTGACACGGTGGTACCGCCCCCCAGAGCTGCTGGTGGGAGGAGCGTATGGCACGCCGGCAGGTGAGCAGGAGGGGCTTTTAAACCTAGAACCAAGGACCCTACTGACTCTTAACCGGAGCTGCTGGTGGGAGGAGCGTATGGCACGCCGGCAGGTGAGCAGGAGGGGCTTTTAAACCTAGAACCAAGGACCCTACTGACTCTTAACCGGAGCTGCTGGTGGGAGGAGCTTGCACGCCGGCAGGCAGGCACTGGGGCTGTTCTTCTGTGTTTGCGTCTCAGGTTTTCCAGGGTTGGGCGGCCGGCCTCATACTTTATGAAGCCTCCGGTGCCCTCGGGGCGCCCGAGCAATACTGATTATTCTCTAAAGCGCGAAGCGGGATCCGCCACGGTTCCATTAGCTACGCTAATCAAGCAAAATAAAAGGTAAGCAGGAGAGACGCCAAACCCTAGGGCCTAGGGCACTGAAACCAAGACCTCTAGAACCTAGGACCCTGAAAGGTGTGCAGCCTCAGCTGCCAGTGGGAGGGACACTCAACCCCAGACACCAGGAACCTGACCGCTGAACCCTATGTTCTGAACCCTTATCTTTGAACCCTTATCCCTAAACCCTCATCCCAAAAACCTCATCCCTAAACCCTCATCCCTTCATCCTACTCAATACTGGCAGGAGAGTAGAGGGGACTCTCAACCCACACCCAGACCCAACCTTGAATAGATAAATAAAATGAATAAAATGCCCACAATATATCATACGTTGTGAGGCATGGATAAGTGAAGCCACCCGTTCGTCCTTACCAGCATGAGCATTAGGTAAGCTACACTTTGAACTGGGGGCTCTGAATCCTTGAAGTGTGTCGAGCTGTTCTCGAAGTACCTTGGGCCGCATTTCACAAATATCTTGGTCCGCACTTAAAGTATCTTGGTCCGCACTTAAAGTATCTTGGGCCGCACTTAAAGTATCTTGGGCCGCACTTCAGCCGTCCAGAGGCCGCCACATGCCCGATTAGGTTTAAACCTGGACTGGCCTGCGACGAGTGGCCAAAGGAGCATGGCTGGCCATAAACAAGGCCTCTGACCAGAGGCCAGAGAGTAGCTGACTTGTACCTGAGTCTGGAAATAAGTTTTGGCATGAGGGGCCTGGTCGGAGGCTCCACCGCAGCGGAACAAGCAGCTGATCTCGTTGAGAAGAGAGAGGGCTCGTGAGATTTCAAATGTGTGGAAACAGTTTTGAAATCAAATAAAAGCTCTCTTTGATTGGAGAGCAATAACATCGGGGCGCAGAAGCCGCTGAGCCACCTGGCATTCCTTTCCTTGCCGATATTGGGGATCGGGCCTATGGCTTGCGCCGGGACTAAGTTTTTTCTCTCTGGGTTTCTTCCACACTTTCCTATTCTTTTCGATTTCTGGCTGGTCTATAATTGCATGGCCACTGCCCTCCTTTAAACTCCAAATCCTTAACCCCAAACCCTTGACCCTGAAATTCAAATCTGTACCCCGAACTCTTCACCATGAACCCTCAGTCCTAGACCCTAAACCCAAACCCTCAAACCAAACCTTTATCTCCAACCCCTAAACCCTGAAACCCAAACCCCAGACCGCCTCAATCAAAGGAGGTGTGCTACACATACGCACATGTGTCTGGGCCATGGACTGCCTGTTTGCCGATACGGCCAGCGGTCAACAGGCCATTTTTGTATACCGTACTATCAGTCTCAGTTGGTGCCCTTTCTAATTGGTTCCATGTTCTGGCCTTCAAATATCGTATATTCTCTTTAGGATCGGTGCCGCGATTTCCCCCCCCACAAAATTGGTTTTATGTAAAACTCGTTTCAAATTGGTTCTTGTAAAAACAGCCATCTCCATCAAGGGGCGCACACATCCCACACCAGTACACCACACTGCTTGTTCTGTATCTGCTGCGCTTGCGGAAACGCAGTTGGGGAACGTCCCAGTCTAACGCGTCGTCGCCCACATCTGACGATGGCTCGTTAAGGATTCTTCTTCTGCTGTTGCTGTGGCTGCTCTTTCTGCTGTAGCGATGTCTGCTGCTGCTGTTGCATCTACTTCTTCTCTGTCCGCTTTTACCTGCCGCGCGCTGGTACTCTCGTGAAGGCAGGAGGAGAAGCTTTCTGTGGCTGCCTGTTGCTGACCCATGCTGGCCCCTGCCAGCCAGGGGGACTCAAACTAAATTATTCATGTCATGATAGACGCATGGAATAGCATGCATCATGAAGCAGTGGACAACGCGCGGTAAAAACACATATTTTTGAACTTCATACGACTTGTTTGAGAATCCACGCTTAGTGCGGCGTTTTGTTTCAAGGCGACTTAATCCATGATGCTGTCATGTTTGGAAACCTTTCTGGTCACCAACTGAGACTGACAGTACGGTACCGGTACTCCTGATCATGCAGCGTCCTTCCAAGTCTTGACTGGTGACCCCCCCTCCACACCCACCCACCCATCTCCTCACACAGATGTTTGGGCCGTCGGCTGCCTGTTTGCCGAGATGGCCACCGGCCGCCCCGTGTTCCCCGGTTGTGACACCCTGGACCAGCTTTGGCTCACCATGCAGACCGTAGGGCCGCTGCCGCTGTGGCAGATGCAGATGCTCAGGCTGGACCCGCTGTTGGCGTCGGTCGTCATCCCCGCGGCAGAGGAGATCCGCCCGCTGAACAAGAGGTGAGGGTTCAGGGTTTATGAGGAGTAGTGTTTCTTTCTCCGGCTGCGAGTCTACTTTTGGGAGGCCGTCCCGCGGCCGTCAATGGCCCGATTGAGGCCAGACCAGGACTGGCCTACAACTGGTGCTCAAGGCAGCCTGGCTGGCCACAACTGGGGCCTCTGGCCAGAGGCTAGAGTGTAGCTGAAGTGTAGCTGAGTCACAGAAAATATAAGCGCTGATGAGGGCGAGCTCAATGGTTGGCTGTTGCTGCTGCTTTTGGCTGGTTGCTGCTGTTGCTGCTGCTGTTGTTGCTGCTGCTGAAGGGTGCAACCGTGTGACTTAGCGGAATGGCGGAGCGCTGATGAGGTTGAGGGGGAGGTGGGGGCAGGCTGTCAGGTAACGTGGGAGTTCACCGGGGCTTGTCGCTGAGCCCTTAAGTCTTAGGGGTTGAGGGTTTTAGGGGTTAAGGGGCTGAGGGTTTTCGGGGTTAAAGATTGAGGGTTGAGGGTTGAACTTAGGCTCTGAGGTTAAGTGATAGATGATGGGAGAGAGCTCAGCGGTAGGTTATCTTAGTTTGGCCCCCATATGATGTCCCTCCCTGGTCCCTCCCGTCCCTCAGCCTCCTATCTCCCTCTCCACGTCCGCACCATCAGTTCTCAGCCATCCCAGAATGCCCCTTCCTCCTTCCACTCTCCTAGTTTCCCCTTGCTTTGCTCTGCCCGGCCCTTTCGCTAAAGGCTGTGGGTGGATGCGTTAGCTTTGTAACACAACTCTCCCTCCTTCCCTCCCCTCTGCAGGTTCTCTTTGTTTGACCCGCAAATGATGGAGGTCATTCAGGCATGCCTGCAGCCAGAGCCGGTGAAGCGATTGACAGCCATGCAGGTGGAGGGAGGGGGAGGGGGAGTGTTGGGGGTCAGGGTTAAACAACAGGTAGTGCAGGGTTAGGGACTTAGGGGTAAAGAGTCAACAGCATGTGGTTTGGGGCTCAGAACAGGTTTGTACGGGTGAGGTTGAGGATTTTGACTGATAACTGGCGGTGGCAATCGATTGGTTGTTGCTTCAATGGATCCCTTGCCCTTGAACCCTAAAACCTTACCCCTGGCCCATGAACCTTATCCAGAAACAAGTCAAGTCAGAAACTCCAAGCAATTGAAATGATGAGGAAAGGCAAAGCAGATCCACACTATACCTTGCCCACACCATTCAAACGCAGTCATCAGGGCATCAGGGCACACACCAGATTGGTTTCGTATGGAGCTCAGCAAGAATACACCACGTGCCATGATGCCACATTGTGAAAGCATGGAAACGTTGAAGCAAAAAAGAAAGAAAGAAAGCTACGCCCCGTGGGAGGCGTGAGAATTAGGTACCGTGTCAGCGCAGCCTGGGCGGAAGGAACATCCGCGCTGTGACCATTAAGCATATAAACGTTGAAGCAATGCATGTGCCATGCGAGTCTGTGTGCGTGCAGCTGTTACATTTGTTGCAAGTTCTTCATGCGATATTAAACCTCCTTTATCTCCTTCAAACCTGAACCAAGCACCTCCTTTACCCTGACCCGGTACCTCCTAAACCCTAACTCCGCCCCCCCTTAACCCTAAACCCTGCTCCACCTTACCCCTATAGCCTGCACCTCCTCAACCCTAAACCCCGCGCCTCCTCAACCCTAACCCTTGCACCCCGCTAAACCCTGAACCATGTTTGTATATGTGTAAATCCTGCTCCCCCTTCACTTCCACCCCCTTTCCTCCCATGTTCCTTCCAGGTTCCGACCCTGCCTTGCTTTGAGGGCATCCACTCAGCGCAATCCCTGAATCCTGCCCAGGTCATGAGCTCACGACCCTACCCTTCTGCCTTAACCCTCATCCCCTGAACTCTTAACCGTGTCCAGGTTCTGGCCCTGCCCTACTTCGACGACATCCACGACCTGCTCAGCGGCAACGAGCTGCAGCAGGACTACGACCGAGCCTATGCGGCGGTCGCCCAGGCAGGCTCCGCCTCGTCCTCCTGCCTCCTCACGGCTTCAAGCAGATTCCTTGCACGGCGGGGCGCCGGCAAGGCACGGCGGCCTACGTGTGCGGCGGTTGTTACCGCAGCCGTGGCATGCAGCGTGCCCGCTGCGATGAAGTGTGAGGGCGCTGACTGGGCGCGGGACGCACTCAGCCCCCCTGAATGTCTCTTGCAGTCGCCCGGGGAGGCTAGCAGGGGCCTGCTGTTTGCTTCCCGGAGCTCCTCACCATCTCCGCCGCATGATGGCTGTGCCTCCCTGCTGGCGTGCAACTCCATGGCCGCGAGCTCGACTCAGGACGTCACTAGGTGCGTGATCGGGGTTGGTAGCGCAGCAGCGTCGTTCCCCCGATTGTGATGTACGGTTTGCTGCAGTGCTTTGGTTGCATGAGTGCCTGCTAGTACCGGTAGAGGACTTTGCAGGCCTCAAACAACAGCTTTCGACAAGGCTGCGCGGCAGGTTCAAGCGCTGCTCTAATAGCTTTTAAATTGCTTTGACCCTGCTTGATCGAATAAAGAAGCTGTCAGGTCCGATGGGTGGGGCGGGGGGCAGATAGTAACTGGAAACACCCCATCCTTCAAAGTTGTGGAGCTTGATTCATAATAGCATTCCAAATCTTGTCTTAAAATGTGTGATTATGAGGAAGGCTACCAGCCCGTGGGTGATGGTAGCCTTCCTCATAATTAAGGTTGCTTGGGGTTGAGGGATCCATGCATTTACTAATTACCGATTGTCGACGCCAGTTTCAGCCGGAAATTAAATGTTTTGTCGACAGTTTGCCCTGAGGGCAGAATGAAAAGAAAACATTGTGTGATGCCCGAGGGAAGGCAAATCAAATCTACTGTACTCCAGCATATTTCGCACCTGGTGCCACCGAGGCTGTGGCCGCTGCCAACACTGGCGCTCTCGCAGGACCATCAGCTGTTGCTGAGGTAGCACCTGAGAACCCGCTGCCAATCCTATCCCAGGATGCAGCAGCACAAGCGACCCCTGATGTTGCTTATAATGTGTTTTTGATGATCCCGAGTGTAATGAGTATCCAAGCAATCCTGAGTATCCTGAGTCTACTGAGTACCGGTATCCAGAGTGTCCAGAGTATCCCGTGAACCTGCTCTATACCTGTGCAGGCAACGTGCATCGGACTGCCTGATCACGCCGCACATGACCTCGTCAGCTGGCGTTGGCTGCCAACAGGTGGGGTGACCCTGGACTTTATTAGCAACCCTAACAGCTGTCCATGCTGCCCTCAACAGGGGGCCTTTGGTGAGGTGTCCATGTGCCCTTTCGAAATTACACATTTACTACACCAGTAGGTACATCCCGTGATTCCCACACAAATATAAATATTCAAATTTAATATGTTGTGCCCTGTACCGTAGATTCGGTTAGCCTTCCCTCATAATTAATGTTGTTTGGGGGTGTGGGTTCTGCCCGAGGGATACATCAAATATTCATTATTTGGGGTGAGGGGCGCGAATATTTAAATATTAATCTTATCGAAAATCGCTGTCCTCGAGGCCCCTGTCGCCTCAGCCTGTCGCCGTTCGTTCATTCGACGTCTGGTACAACGGGTACCGCATTTTGAACGTACCGGTACAAGACCTGAGCTTTCAAGCGCTGTTCGTAAAGAGGCTACACGTTCGAGGTCTAGCGTGATGGCTTAAGATGTCACAGGGTCTGCTCTCTTATTTCGATCTCTCTTCAGACATGTGTTCTTATCTCAATCTCATGTGATGGCCTTCTGGTTTCGATCTCTCATCTGGTCAGCCCTCTTATTTCGGTCTCTCTTCTGACATGCATTCTTATTTCGATCTCATGTGATGGCCTTCTGGTTTCGATCTCTCATCTGGTCAGGCCTCTTATTTCGGTCTCTCTTCTGGCATGCGTTCTTATTTCGATCTCATGTGATGGCCTTCTGGTTTCGATCTCTCATCTGATATGCTCCCTTGGGGATCGTGCCCCCTCTGAAATATCAGCTTGGCATGAACCCAGCCTTCATGATGGCTGAGGAGCCTGGGCTGGGGCCAGCACCCACTGCTTACGAAAGGGCACGCGCAATGGAGGGTTGGCTGCTGAAATTAGATACACCGGGGCTCAGAGCAGTGTCTGAGGGGGGCGTGAGAAAGCAAGAAGGCAAGTGGTGCTCTTAGTGTGTCTTCAATGGCTGCTACTCTGTTAAATGCAAGCGTTGAACTCATTTGTTGCGGTAGTGCCAGTACTATATCTACATTGACATCGATGGGAGGCCTGCATGTTGTACCGGCACCATGCTGAGAGTCATCAGTGTTGTCGAGTGTCCCTCGATGATTTTTTCTCTGTTGATCTTGGTTGTTTAACTGATTGTAATACATGGCAGCTGTAAGGCTTATAGCACTGCTCTTAAGCGAATTTCGGTGCCGAGGGAACGGATTAAACAAAAAAATCTGCCCCGAGGGCAGCATTAAACAACTGGTTTTGCCCCGAGGGCAGCATTAAAATAAATCATTAATCGATACCCGAGGGAAGGCAAATCAAATCTACAGTAATCCCCAGATTAATACTGGTATTTGCTGCTACCTTGATACTGGTAATTTTTGGGAGGGGGGGGGTGAGTGAAGGCAATCGACGCTTGCGGTACATCGGTACCAGAATATGATTAGGGATCGGCTCTTGGGTTATAACCCGGTAACAGATTTGGCCACACGATTACCCTGGACATAAAGAAAAAAACTGACACACAATTAGGAATCTCGCCCGGAATCCTGGGCGGAATCCTGAGGACAAAAGCCAACACTGTTGTAAGTAGGGATGTTCTCTGTACCGGCAGCGTGCACTGATGCTTCTGATCCAAGCAGCTTTGATTGATAACATGGGACTAAGAGCGACCATTGATTTCAATTCAATAGGTCTTGGAGCAAAACGAATAACGATAGCCACTTTGAGCAGTTCGATAAAAACGAATAGTGCAATAAGGCTTCTAGGAGGTTTCGAAAATCAATTTTTTTGTTTTCAAGTCATGTGTACATGTCAAGTTTTCAAACCCTGTTTTCAAGTCCTACTTTCACGTCCTGTTTTAGCAAATTCAAAGCTCACTCTCGACCGCTTGCAAGTCATGTTTGAATGTCATGATTACAAGTCTTGTTTACAAGTCATGTTTACTAGTCCTCCTCTCAAGTTTGTATGCCTCTCACCCATTAGGCAGCCAGTCTCATCAGCCTCGCCTGTTCGTCACCCATCTCACCTCTGTTCTCTGTTGGTCCCCGTTCCTATTAATTCCATCCCTCGTCCTCGCCTGCCTCATCATTGGTGCTTCTGGCTTGTATTCCTTGTATATTTCCTTCACCTATTCCTCGTCTGCCTCATCTATTCAATATCTATGCATCATTTATTTCCTTTACCTATTCCTCGTCTGCCTCATATATTCAATATCTATGCATCATTTATTTCCTTCACCTATTCCTCGTCTGCCTCATCTATTCAGTATCTATGCATCATTTATTTCCTTCACCAATTCCTCGTCTACCTCATCTATTCCTCATTTATTTCCTTCACCCATTCCTTGCCTGCCTCATCTATACCTCATTTATTTCCTTTACCTATTCCTCATCTGCCTCATCACTGGTGCTTCTGGCTTGTATCCCTGTTCCTCGTCTGCCTTAGCTGGTGATTCTGGCTTATATTCCTCATAAATTTCCTCGTACCTTCTGGCTTATATTCCTCTTAAATTTCCTTCGCCTCCCTTCTCAGGAATCCGCAACTCCTTGCCTTGCCATGAACACGGACATAGAGGTCACGCCCGAGGCGGCATCCACAACAAGGGCAGCGCCAGCGCCAGCGCCGGCACAAATGCAAAACGTCGGCTCGCTGTTCGCTCGCCACCTCCCATTCATACTCTCCTCCAGGCACTTCTTCGCAAGATCCATCACGTTGACCTCGCTCAACCACAACACTCAGATGGTGCATCCGCGCAAGCAACAGCCGCCTGAGGCATCCCCCGTCTGTTGTAGCAGCGAGTCTGCAGCAGACGCGGACGCGGGGCAGACGCATGCCACATCTCCTTTCGTGCTCATTACGTCGACGCCGGCGTCACCGCCCGCCGGGTATGCCCCCGCCGGTAGACAAACCTTCTTGGATATGTTCAGAGCGATCGGCGCCCGTTTGGAGGCGTTTGTGGCCCATCCATTTCGTAGCCACAACGGCTGGCGTGTCCGCGTCGTGGACAGTAGCGCCGCCGGTGCGGCCGCACGGACACCCTCGCAGCCGCTCGTTGCAGACCTGGCCTCCAGCGTGGCTGCCGCAGTCAGGCAGCAAAGCGCACGGCCCCAAAATCACCGCACAAGCACCGGGTGTATATATCCGCAGAGATCATCATCATATGAGGCATCCACGTCAGTGAGCGCTGCCGCTGCCTCCGTATGCCATGCGAGCGATGCCAAAAAGGTATGCTGTAACAGCCGGCTGCTCGAGGCTGCCGCGTGGCCGGCGTCGCTGTTCAGCCACAAGACCGAGGTGGCGCCGCTGGTCCCGGGCGGCACCGGCCAAGCGCTGTCCACTGGGGGAAGCTGCCGGGCAAGCTGCGGGGAACCTGTGGGGAAGCTGCCGGAAGGCTGCTGGCCAAGCAATGCTAGCAAGATAGCTGCCGCGGGTGGCAGAAAGGTTGCAGTGCTCAGCAGTGTCTCGGCCAGGTCACGCACTTCTGCCGTTGACTAACGATTCCAAGGTCGCGGGCGGTGCTTTGAGAACCTGGCGGCGGGCGGGTGGCATGGCTGGCGGGTTGGGAGTTGGCCAGTGACCATGACTTCTGCCTAGAAGGCTAGCTGGCGGGGGGCCATGACATCTCTTTTGTAGGCTGGCCGTCAGGCTGGTGGGCTGGCTGTCTGGCATCAGTTGAGCCCCCCAAGTTGCGGCCATTCAGGGAAATTGACGGTGACATTAGATTTGTTATTTCGGGGGGGGAACCCAAGGTGCTAGGCATCATTTTATGTCAGGCACGCTACTTCTTCAGCAAAACTGTCTCTCACACACAAACACTCACAGACACTAAAACATTGCTGGCATCCATACCTAAAGGTTTAGGGATGGAATCCACTTAACAATTGTCTCTCTCTCTCCCCGCTTAGATCGCCGGGTGTCATATTCCTGCCCCCCCGCACACAGGAGAGGGGCATGGCTGCACCACTGTCCTGACCGTGCATGGTAGCTGGAATTGTGCTTCGACATTCCCTACGAGCTTCACGCGGCCAAGCTTTCAGCAGGGCCCAACGGTTTTGTATCGTCATAAACACACATATGTTTGTTGCGGTAATTGTTAATTTGCAACGAACGGTGCTCCGTATTTTTATCCCACTTGTAGTACGCGTTTCGCGGAAATAAATGCTACACTGTACAGTACAGTACACTGTACAGTACAGTACACTGTACAGAGTAAAAAATACCAAACCAAACACCCCATCCCCAGTGATGGAGCCATGGTCATTGGCCATGCCTTTGGTCCATCACATGATATTACACCTCTGGGCCATGCTCGGAAGGCTTGGATGCGTGGGTGCCCAACTGTCTGGTAGGGAAAGAAGGACGCCTAGGGGAAGAATGGGAGGAAAGAAAGATAAACAGAAAGGGAAACAAAAAGGGTAAATGTCTCGTGTGTCACCTGGCACAAGCTGGGTTCGACCAGGGTTCAATGCTGGTGCGCATGTTGCATATACTTGTGCTTGGACTCTACAAAGCACGAGGCTGGCCGCCCAACCTAGAAAATCTGAGACCTTGTGGCCCTGTTCGACAGCTAAGAAAAGGCGATCAGGAACAGGAAAGCCTCACGACCAACAAGCACTCACACGGCCCCTCCGGACCTAGACTCCCTCCTGGCCTGGCTTCCTTAGCTCACATTTCAACCTCACACCTGCTCGCACAAATCACACATACTCGCACGCAAAATAAAAGAGGGGGTCGCGACCTCCAGAGAGCTTCTCCTCATTCGTTACACCTCTGGCCTTTTTGCCCTTTTGATGTAGAGGATCGAGGGGCACCAACCTGGCCGCCATTGAGGCAGTTTTTCACCAAGCGCGCGCTTGCAAGCCATGTGGGCCGGCGCCAGCAGCATGCACTTGCCGTGTTCAAATGCGCCTGTTTTTAGACTGCATGTATAAGCACCAGCACCTGTCTCGGGTAGTGGCTGTAGATCGATCGCTGCTTGGCGCTGTTCAGTCCCTACCAGATGCGCCTTCCCATGCTCTATCTGACCGCAAGCTGCATGACAGCTGCCTTGAGTGAGCTGTCTTGCTGCGCTGCAGGTGCCACCGCTTTGTTGCAGAAGAGGAGTGTGTGCTTCCACCGGTGTTGCTGTAGCAGCGGGATCTGCAGCTCCCACATGCCCCTCCAGCTGGCGGCAGACCCGGGCAGCCCCACAGCATGGTGCAGACTGTGTTGAAGCAGGTTGGGCCATTGGAGTGCATCCTGGTATTGAGGCATTGACCACCTACCAATTATTAGGCTTGCCCAACACTAGCACCGCTGCTGGTAATAGCTGGGGGGGTGGCTTCAATTCCATAGCTACGTGCTACACCTCCCGTCTGTCACTATGTTCCTGAAGGCTGCCCGCTTCCGTGAGCAACGACTCCGCTACTTTTATGTTCAAGTGGAGCGTTCACCTGGGGGAGGGTCTGACTAACAGGTCTGACAGGTCACACTCTTTCCAAGCAGTGCTGGCCTGTTGCTGTGGCAAGCCAAGGACTACACAGGGATTCAGCAAGAACAGAGATCAGGCACGAGAAGTCATCGACCTCCACTTTACCTCTCGTTTGTCAGATAGGTCGTTGCGCTCAAGCTTCACAAGCGAGCCCGATGAATGGTTTCAGTCCGTCTGCCAGCTTGAATCGCCCTGGACCACCTTGAGACCATCCTGAGAGCTAAGCTTGTGAGGGCATTGGGAGCGCCAATGAAGCGCTAAATGTATAAATTGAGGGAGCCTTCGTCGAGCAATTCACAGGAGTCTGGAGTTCGGGCACAGGCATCACCGACGCTTGCTGCTGGATTTAGCGAGGGCAAACTGGCAAAGGCGGAGGGGGCAAGGGGGGCACAAATGTGTGAACAGAAGAAATTCACGTTCCCGTCAATCCAAAACCGGTACGCACAATTTTATAAACATCGTCGATTTTAACTATTGTGATACTGGTAGTGGTAGACAAGAATGTTGATTGATCTTCCACAAGAGGTGTGCACATTTTTCGAATACCGTTGGGTTGCCGGTGTCAAAAGACGATTCTGTCCATGCAGATCCTCAGCATCTTGCCTGCGGATCCATTGGGACAGCTTGACTTGGCGTCCAAGATAGTTAACTGGGCTTTTACCCAAAAGGTGTGAGCTCGACCTTAGGCCTGCCCGACCGAGGCATCGATGGCCCCCTCTGAGCCCTTTTTATTGTACCACAGATTGCACAGCTAGAAGTAGATGCTCAACAGCTGCGCGAGTCGGTCATCAGCAAGCAGAACACGGTCAAAACACTGGAGAGAAAAGTCAACAATCTTGAGGCCGAGGTTCAAGAACTCCATTCCAAGGTAAGCTGGAGGTGGGAGCTGTTCAAATTGCATCAGGCCTTCACACCGAGATGTCGCCGTTCTTACTCAGAACAAGCAAGCGGCGGAGGAGCAGCACCGGCTGCAATCTGAGAAATCGGTGCTCATAGATACAGTCAAGAAGCTGAACCGCGAGGTGGCAAAGCTCGAGGCTTTCAAGAAGAACTTGCTGCAGCACCTTCAAGACGACGATGAGGTAAGACTCATGAACCTCACAGCCATCCATGCGGCACGGAGTTTGCAGAAATCCATGCATCATCGCCCATGTCATGCAGTTCTGCATAGCGTGAGCCGCATGGGCGCTTCACACTTCGCATGAATCTTGCAAGCCTGTGGCCTGTCCAGCACGGATAAGAGTGCAGCAGCCTCACCGCATTCGGTCCATGCACTTGCATGCATAAGCAGGACCGACCATTTACCTCATTCTCGCGCAAGCACATGAGCTTACTGCAGCCCCCTGGCCTACCCTTCCCTAAGAAGCCACCTTGCCCTGACTGCACCTCCCTTCCATAGCCGGGGAAGCTCGATCGCTCATTGGCTGCTGTCGACCTGTCTTCGGAACGTCTGGTCAACGAGGTGTTGAGCAGCGCAAGCAAGCCTGGGTCCTACATGGGGGTTCGGGGTGAGCAATTAAACCGTGGCTGAGCAAATCCTTAGCACGCAGCTGCACCCCCACTCACACCTCATGCACCTGTGCTTGCACGTTTGAATCCTAGTCCTTGCATGATGTATCAGTACACTCGCCCCATGCAACTCGGCAAGTGCGCATGACTCCTGGTCCCTGCATACTCTAATAAATCAATCATGCATCAGTAGCATCAGTGCACTCTCAGTACTCTCCTGCAAGTACGGTGTCATTTATACACAATGCTACACTTATCCCATGCGGCATGCATCCGCGCTCGTCTTGTCCACAAAATAATGCAGAAAGCGTCCGTCGAAGCTCAGGATTCTCCTGCAGGATTGATGTCATCCATAGGCAAAACTATGCTGATATGCTCCACTGACCCCGTGCACCTGCGGAAGTGCGCTAGACTTGTCCAAAATAATGCATCATGCATCTGTCCATTCTGTGCTTTCTCCTGCAGGCTTGGTCCGTTGGTGTCATCCATGGCCAATGCTCCACTCCACTCCCCCATGCAGCAATGCAAGTGTGCATGAATTGTCCAACATAATGCATCAGTCCACTCAGTGCTTTCTGCTGGAGGGTCAATGTCTTCAAAAATCAATTTGCTGCACTCCAATTACCCCATGCAGTCATGCACCTGCGCAAGTTCGCATGACTTGTCCAAAATGGTGCATCTGTCCACTTGGTGCTTTCTCCTGCAGGTTCGGTGTCATCCATGCCTTCCGCGACCCCGGCTTCCTTTGCGGGTGGATCGGGACGCCCTCAGACCTCGTACTCGGCTGGCGTCTCCTCCCCTCCACACGGGCAGCAGCAGCAGCAACAGCAGCAACAGCACCTGCACCAGACCTCAACCAAGAGCTCCAGTGCGTATGGAAGTGGAGGCGGGGGCGCGCCCTCGACGTCGCCCACCATGAGCACGTCGCCGGATCATCTGCAGATGGATGGGAAGCAGTTCTTCCAAGTAGCGAGGTGCGCTGTGTTCAGGCACCAGGGGATGTCGTACACATGTTGCTGTTGCGCTGCAGCTTGTCTGTATGTCTGCTTAAGAGTCTTTTCCGGAGGGGCCGAGCAGTGCCAACATGAAGGAGGTAGAAACGTGCTGGAGTGTGTGTGGGGGGAATACCGTACAGTTGTAAACTTTTCGTCCACCTTTCCCTGAATTATAACCCTAAACAAATGATGTGGGAAGGGCTGGGCAGCTGGTGGGTCCGTTGATAGTTCTGGTGTGAAGGGTGGGTTGAAAGAGGGAGGGGCTAGGAAGATGGCCCAGTATGAATGTGATGTTGTTTTCTGTGCGTGAAAGACCACCTGCTGGAGGCAGAAGAGCTGCCACCACTGGGCTGGTAAGGACAGAATCTCGACTGGCCTTCATTTGCAGGGTTCGCTGCCCCCCCAGCCGAATGTTGTTATGTAGCTGAGTTGCAGCTGATGCTCCTTCAAATAACAGGGTCTCCGTCCCGCTCTTTGCCTCATAGGTCCAAGCTGTCGTACGAGCAGTTCTCGCAATTCCTCCACAACATCAAAGAGCTGAACGCGGGCAGGCAAAATCGAGACGAAACCCTGCGGCGTGTGCGGGACATCTTTGGGTACCAGCATCAAGACCTGTTTGGTGAGGAGAGGAGAGGCTTCAAAGGGATGTAGGGTTTAGCCTTAACCCTAAAGGCTAGAGGCTATGAAGGGAAGCAGAGTCATAACCCTAAACCTAGACCCTTATCCCTAGCGGCTGTGAAAGATGCAGGTCACTATTACGTCAGGATGCTTCAGCTGCAATCCAGCCTATAGCTTGCATAGCTCGATGCAGGGGGTGTTGCTTCCGCCACTGTTCGTGGGCTAGTCGCCAGCGGCCCGGCAGTGGGCGCCCGACAGCCCCCCAAAGGTTGCCATAGAAATGATATGGGCAGCCACCGCTGGGCCGATGTGGGCCAAACTTTGGTTGGCCTACTGCCGGAGGTCTATGCGACACGGCTTTCTACACCTGGCCCCCATGGCGTTAGGCCGTGATGTAGCTGAATGGTAGCTGAAGTGACCTAAACAAAACAGTCTATGTCACTTAGCCTTGCTTCGGGGCTCCTGATGTTCAACGAATTCACGCATGCTCTCAATTTACTTTACATTTACTTTTAGTTCCACTGTTGTTTACTTCGGTCATATTTCACCCATGACCTCATTCATGCCATCGTTTGCCCCTTCTGCAGGAGTTTTCGAACAGCTGCTCAACAAGGCTGCAAGCTCCTTTGGCGGCAACAGTTACTGACAGCTTGGAGACCTGCTAAGATTGCCCACCATTGATTACGCACATCCAACAAATAACGTGCACTGATGCATGTCACCCTAGGGAAAACTAGACAGCCTGTGGGCCATCTGGGGCCTTCTCTCTGACTTCTTGAACACTTTCTACAACACTTCCCACTGCCCGGGCCTTATGATCTATCCGGAGGGTACATCCGTATACCGGTACCTTGTTGCATTTTATTTGATCCCAACTGTCTCAGGTCCTGGGGCATGTTGTGGGAGTCTTGTTGCTCCTTTTACAACACCTTGTTTTTCGGAGCCAAGCCAGGGCCATGATTGATGTTTCAGATTTGTTTTCGGGCTTCGTGTTGAAACGAGACTGCTTGATAGTGTGTCAGGGAAGGTTTCATTTTTTTAGTTCTGGGGATCGAGCTGGGGATCCCTTTTTGGATCCACGTGGAAGCCTTGAAGCAAAAGCATGCTTTGTTGACCAAAAGGCATTCGATCAGAAGCGATCTTCCCATCACTTGGTAGTGTGTGGGGGGGGGGGGGGACTGCGTGGCGGGCTTCCCCCCACTACTGAAGGATAGTCGATAATGTACCGGAATCCTTTTGGGGTGGTCTATCAGATTGGCACAGTCACCGAATGATCGCGTGACAGGTCCCACCATGCACAGATGCCTTCTGTGAAGTTTTACATTCCTGCGGGGCATCACATTTGATGCACGCCTGCTCTGATGAAATCATGTAAGATCGAATTTGATGACTTGTCCTTGATCTTTTAAATGCAGTGGAGTCTTCGTCACAGACCGTGTACATACAGCTATGCTATGTCAGCTCTGCAGAAGCGGTGGATGGCATGCGGACAGTCTGCCACTCTGCCCCCTGACCAGCATGCATTACAGATATATTGGCCGGTATAACGAGAGAGGAGGGGTCTGGACATAGAGCCCGGTCATCCTGCATTCTTTGGTTCATTTGAGATGCCGGGATGGGCTGTGGTGCTTCCTTGGGGATACGTTATGCTCCTCTACTTTGAAGGTACTGTGCCCGTGTTTCTGTAAGCCGAGCTACGCCCTGAGGCCACTTTCTGCAGTAACAAGGGGGGGGCGTGTACTCGTGACTCCTTGTGTATCAGTCACTGGTACCGGCAGCTGCTGAAATCAGGGGAGTGCCACGGGCGCCGGTTGCCCTGCTGAGATAAAGAAAGAGCGATTCGCACATCGTTAGGGATAAGCACGTTGCGGCCGAGATACGAACCTCCGGAAGCTGCACACCACCCTGCGGCCTGGGGGTGGAAACTGCGGTTCTCGAGAGCCAAGATTGTCACACTGTCCCGACACTTTTCCTCTCTTTTCCCCACTCTCCAGTGATTTTTACTTAAATGTCGTCATTGCGGCACTCTTCACAAGAACCAAATCCGCTTCCTTACCTCCCTCTGCAATCGAACCCTGACACTCTGCGAAATCCCATATCTCGGTGAGTCCCAAGTTTAAGCCCAGGAAATCGGGGTCGCACCATCCCTCCCGGCCGCGGCCTTTGCGGTCCCGATGAGGGTCCCAACCACCGGTACAGCCACCGGTCCCGAACCATCATTCGATCCATACCTGTGAAATGTACCATGCAGTGAAGTCCAAGGAAACAAATTAAGCCTGGCCACCAAATGCCCAACATCTGCATAAATTTGGCCTTGCCATCATACTTTCATGAGATCCTCCTGTCCAATGCTGCTGCAAATAACAGCTCCTGATTTCCTGCCCCACAGGCCCACACAGATAGCCACTCAGTGCTACCTGTGCCCACATCCAGCCAACCCATCACTGGTTATCCACAAAGCAGCGAAACATGTCCAAAGGCTGGAGCTTTATGAGCTCCTCACTCCTGGTTATGCTCCTCATCTTGGTACTGGGAGCAACTTCAGCCTTCAGGAGTAGGAACACCACATTCCAGCAGAAACGCCACCTCCGGAGGCCCTCCATGCAACCAGACCAGGGTCGGCGGACCATCCAGGAACGAGCCAACCCCATCCACTCGACTCTCCCTTCAGGCCGGCCCTCCCGGTGACATCATCCGCAATGGCGGTCCTCCCGGTGACATCGTCCGCAATGGCGGCCCTCCTCACCATCAGCGCGGCGGACCTCCCACCAGCGACACCGGCCCCTCCATACGCCGCTCCCTTCAGGGTGGCCCTCCTGGTGACAGATTCAAGACTGGCGGCCCTCCCCATGACATCATCCGCAGTGGCGGCCCTCCTGGTGACAGCATCAGGGATGGCGGCCCTCCTCGCCAGCAGCGCGGCGGACCTCCCACCAGTGACATCAGTCCCTCTACTCGCCGCTCCCTTCTGGGTAGCCCTCCCGGTGACAGGGCTGAGAATGGCGGCCCTCCCCATGAGCTCATCCGCAATGGCGGTCCTCCCGGTGACATCGTCCAGAATGGTGGCCCTCCTCACCAGCAGCGCAGCGGACCTCCCAAGAGCGAGCCCGGCCCCTCCACTCGCCGCTCCCTTCTGGGTTGCCCTTCCTGTGACAAGACTGGTGGCCCTCCCGGTGACATCATCCGTAATGGCGGCCCTCCTCGCCAGCAGCGCGGCGGACCTCCCATGAACGAGCCCAGCCCCTCCACTCGCCGCTCCCTTCAGGGTAGCCCTCCTGGTGACAGGTTCAAGACTGGCGGCCCTCCCCATGACATCATCCGCAGTGGCGGACCTCCTGGTGACAGCATCAGATATGGCGGCCCTCCTCGCCAGAAGCGCGACGGACCTCCCACTAGTGACATCAGTCCCTCTTCTCGCCGCTCCCTTCTGGGTGGCCCTCCCAGTGACAAGATCAAGATTGGCGGCCCTCCCGGTGATATCATCATGAATGGTGGCCCTCCCAGCCAGCAGCGAGGTGGGCCTCCCCTTGCCTAATGGTTTCAATTTGGGGGCCTGTCGCAACAAGATTGACAGTCTATTTCTCAAATCTACCTCATTGCCCAGGAGATACCATTATCCCTGGTGTATTATTTGTATCCTTGTTCTCCGGGTACAAACTTTGGTTCACTTAATTATGTACACCAGTCCCGGTTGGCTAATTTTTAAACTCGTGGCCTATTAATTCATCTGTGCATAGCTTTGACATGTAGCCAAACAGCTTGAAGGTGTACTTAAGGTACCGGTAGTGCACTTTTCATTATGCTGATGTAGACTCCAACTCTCCATGCAGTACCAACATATTTCTCATTGTTACCGGTATTAAGCATGTGCTTACGTGCCATACTTTCCCAATTCAAAAGCTGTAAACAAACTGGCATGATCCAATTACAATGTTTCTCGGGCATTTACGTGGCATGCCTTCGTTCATTCAAAAATCGGCAGCATCCCAGCTCTAGTTGTACCCATGTCCACATCCAATTCGTCAGCAGCCCAACAAATGTGTTGTGGGCCATTATAGTTTAGTCCCCACACTATTCCTAGCCGCAACATCAGATGGGGTGCATTCCCGGGCCACAGCTTGTCATCAGTGGTTAGTTGTGTGTTGGTTGTAAGCCCATGTATAGCTCTGGTTCTTGCTCGCTGTCCCAGTTTATAAAGTGCCTGAGCGAGTTTGCAGTCACCTGTCTCATGCATAAATTGAAACACTGCAGTGTCCAGATCAGTCCAGACGATCAATGACGTCAACAGAGAATACATTTATCTTACATTGCAGCCAGAGATTGCAGCTTCTGAGTGCATCCTCTTACATTGCAGCCAATTATCATGTGAATAATATACACACAGATTCATCACATCTGACCAGATCAAAATCAGAGATCGAAATCAGCCTATTTTGAGCAGGGCCCAGAGGTATTCAGGTACCGGTATCACGTTATTCATATACCGTAAAACCACTTTGACTCCGCTCGTAATTAAATAATTATTGGGGTGCGCGGACATGGCTGCGCGCTAATATTAATTCGAAAATTGCCGCTGCGCGGAGCGTCAGTCAGGTGCCCAAACAACTAATTGGGGGTGCGCGGTATAAATTAAAAACAGCACTTTTTACAAAAATTCGCGCGCTAGCGCACGAATGTTTGATTCGACATCCGTTCAGTCATCCTTGTCAAGTGTGCCCAAATAGCCCTGCAAAGTAACACTACTGATGACTCAAATGAGCACTACCGGTACTCATAGCTAGCATTACTGTTCAGTTCAGCCTCCATCCATTCGGCTCGCCAGTCGAATCGCCAACGCCTATCCTCGGCCTGCTCAGCCTTCCAATTCTCCTCAGCCTCCCTCGCCTCTTTCAGGCTTTTAACTAAGTTTTACTGTACTGGCTGAAAGTGCTGCGCGGAAGGAAATTTAAATTATTTTTAGTGATGCGCGATGTTAAATTAGTTTACCTGCTGCGCGACGTTAAATTAAATTAAAATTTCGTTGCTTTTTCTAAATTGTTTTTTAGGTGCGCGACGGAAAAAAAAATCTTTTATTTTGGGGTGCGCGGAGTCTAAGTGGTTTTACGGTAGTTGCATGACCAGATCATGCAAAACGTTTGGCAGGGCGCCCCTGACGCCGCTGCACTTAAGGAGCAGGGGGGCATCTGTAGGTGCCGTGGTGAGGTCCCAGCAACATGCGCTCGACAGGAGGCCTCTGCCATCATTGCAGGCTTCGAACACGCAAGGATGCCTAGGAAGCCTTGTGTGCCAGGCAGGATAACTCGGCCACACAGGCAGTGGGCGGCCGAGACTTTCTGATCAGGACCTAGAGCCCTAGAGAGGTAGAGATGAAACGTCGTTGATATGCTGGGCTGGGCACCCTCATTGCAGTTAGCGTGGAACAGTAGGCCTGTGCCGCCACAGGCCGCAAGCCAGGCACCGTCGAAATTGCTGGTATCGGGCTGGGCGCCCCTGACACAAAGAGAGGCGGACTGGATGCCTTTGTTGCCACCATGGACACCGAGCAGTGGAGCAGGGCACTGTCCCCCGCCTATGGCTCCAACTGCAGGTGCGGCCATGGGCCTGAACCGGAATAGGGGTGCGGCGGAGAGGCACATTGGCCAAGGAGGGCCTATTCACTTGACGGGGGCTTCCTATTCACTCAATCACCCGCTCCCATTTGTCCAATGAACAAATACGGCCGACAAATCTCATGGTAATGACGTGCGTGACACCTCTGGGCCCTGCTAAAAAGAAAGCTCGGCCTCTGCTAGGATATTCAAGAGAAATGGCGCGAGAGAAAATAAAGGAAAGAGTCTCCCATACATCTCATGTGATGGTTCAAACAGATATGATTGAGCCTACCCAGGTTGAGCCATCAATCAATGACATTGCACCTCGGGGCCATGCTGAAAAGGCTCGGCCGTGTGGGCGCCTGCCTGTCTGGACCATCAGTAGCTTTGGGGATGTTCGCTAACGTTATTTTTTTAACTGGGCCACATTTTGGCGTGATCTGGTCAGGCGTTACAACTTCTCGCACGTAGTTTTTTCCTGCTGCCGTTATAGAGATGCAGTCTGGAGGATAGGCATTTCATGTAATTTCGTAGTCGAGCGGAGCATTGCAATTAATGCATGGAACAGATGGCCTGGGCACTAAATACAGTTGGAAACGTGAGAAAGAAAACCAAGGTAGCACGATATAGTAAGTCATCATATCATATTCATATCGATTAACTTAACTACCGTATGCTTGTGTTGTGGCAATATCGCTTGTTGATTCCATATCTGGAAAGTCCACGGACTGATATGAGGGAATTTGAGCTCCAAAGCAAAACCTCCCATGTTAACCCCCTGATAAGGTCTGTCAAAAATACTATGTCAGACGATATGATATGATATGATGGCCCAAAAGACTATGTCGTGCTATTTTGAAGAAAACGGTGTCCCTCATTGGCTGACCACTGACATACAACCACTGACAAAAATGGCGTAGGAATGACTGATACGCTATAGTGCAGCATGGAAGTGTCGAGAGGCTTGGGGTGACCTGCTGCCTAATTTCGTGCATGGCTGTCAAACTAAGTGTTAACATGCGAAGAACAGGAGCTGCGGGGTTCGCAGATTTGCATCACAATTAATGAGCTAAGGCAGCCAGTGTTATCTGTGCAAGAGGTCACATCATATCGTTTGCATCGTCATGATGCCAGATTGCTTACAGCTTCTGCATTCGAAAGCGCAGCTTCAATGCCGCAGTTAAGCACATAACACCTCTGAGCCATGCTTAAAAAGCTCGGCCGTATGGGCACCCGACTGTCTGGTAGGGAGGAAAATAAACTTAAGGCTAGAGGAAAAAGAAAGAAACAGAAGGAAAAAGGAGAAGGAAAGCGTAGCTTCAATGCCGTGGTCAGTAAGATTATTTTGAGCACTACCGAGAGTGACCCGTGGTAAATGGGAAAAATTGGTTCGAGTTACCCACCGTACCCTAATAAGCTGCAGTTGCCATAGCGGTTGACGCCTGTGGCGTCAATGCCTGTTCCGAGAGAGATTGAACTATAAAGGGGACGCTGAATTCAGTTTGCCTGGAAGTTGTTCCCGCTGTATTCCAAAGCTGCTGCCTACCGTATGTTAATAATACAACTTGTTTGTAAGGTACCGGTGACCGGGAACGGGGTAATTAAATACCGTTATTCGAAAAAAGGCATGAAAGTAACGTGTCTACATAAGGAGAACTAAGAGAACAAAAAACTGTCTTAGAATACCATCTAAAATGATACTACGTACTAGAGGAACGATATATGAAGAATATATACATATATGTGGAGCGTAAGGGAACAAATAGTACACCGGAGATGAGGGTATTGCTTGGGCGAGGTAGATGAGAAAAAAACCAAGGGTGCCGCGGTAGGCAAGGAAGCCGCCGTACTACTAGATCTTTCGAAAGTCCAAAGTATCTCACCAGGAGGGCCAACACTCCAGATCCAGTCATCATTGCAGATCCCATCACTAGATCCGCTGTACTGCTTGCACAGTGGTCCACTATTCCGAACCATGTTACCAGGAGGGCCATCATTCCAGATCCCGTTACTAGCAGGGCCATCATGGCATCATTCCTGACCATGTCCACAAGTGGAGAGGCATGGATCAGGTGTCAGGAGAGGGATGTTCAGCATGGGCAAGGAGGAAAAGCGAGGACGGATATAAGACGCACGGCTATATATGGGTAAAAGGGTGATGGACAATCCCGGAGAGAGGAGGCTACACTGGTTTTAAGGAAGGGGGCGGGCACCAGGTGGTCTCATGCCAACAACAATTAGAGGGTCCACAGAGGTGTGGAGAAGGATTTCAAAGGAGAGGCAGGGGCGAGCACACCGGCAACAAGAGTTCAGACCCGGCATGGCACTGGATAATACCGTCCGACAACCAGAGACAGAAAGAAAGCTACGCAGGGCAGGGGCGTGGGGACTTAAGGAAACAGTGCTGCAGGGTTAGGGTTCCAAACCCAATACCAAGGCAGGCTGTGCTGAGTGTGCTCCACAACGCCATTCCAATGCATGCTTATTTGTGTACACATTACAGTGCTTCAGCTACAGTTCAGTACATCAAGGCATATTGAAGCAGCATGCCCTGTTGCTTGCCTGGGCCTCCGGCTGCATGCTGGTCAAGGTTTGGTCCCCATTGGCCAAGTGGCCGCTGCACAGCAGCCCTCCGTAGCTGACATGATGCACAGCAAACAAATGCTCTGCACTGGAGCCTGGGGCTCTAGTATGAACCCACCCTCTTGAGCTCGTCTCCAGAACACATCTTCTTTGGGTTGAACTCGTCAACACCAAGCGCTCCTGATAGTAATCCACAGGGAAAGCCGGCAGGAGCGGTGGCCCCGGCAGAGAAGGCGCCACAAAAGGCCTGCGGTCGCTTCTGGCATGCAGCCATGTGCTGCATCGGCTGCGTCTGCCCGGGCAGCATCTGCTGAGGGTACTGCATGGGAATGTTGTACTGCTGGCGCTGCATCATGTTGTACTGCTGGTGCTGCAGGGGCATGTTGTACTGCATCATGCCGCCAGGATTTGGAATCATGCCAGGATGGCTGGATGCCATACCACCAGAGTTTGGCACCATGCAGCTGCTGGGGTTTGGCACCATGTTGCTGCCAGGGTTTGGCACCATGTTGCTGCCAGGATTTGGCACCATGCTGCTGCCAGGGTTTGGCACCATGCAGCTGCTAGGGTTTGGCACCATGCTGCTGCTAGGGTTTGGCACCATGTTGCTGCTAGGGTTTGGCACCATGCTATTGCCAGGGTTTGGCACCATGTTGCTGCCAGGATTTGACACGATGCTACTGTCAGAGTTTGGCACCAGGCCACTGCCAGGGTTTGGCACCATGGTACTGTCAGGGTTTGGCACCATGCCACTGCCAGGGTATGGCACCATGGTACTGCCAGGGTTTGGCACCATGTTGCTGCCAGGTTTCGGCATCATGCTGCCACCCCAGTTGCCACCAACACAGCCTGAGAAGGGGAACAAGCCGGAGAAATCCTGCATCCGTGTCGGCTCCTGCTCGAGCCACATGGCGCCCATGCTTACGCTTTGCTGCTCAGCGTGCTTGCGCCTGACGTGCTCTCTCACGGGCCCGCAAATCGGACACCATTGCTCCTGTTCAGGTCGGGAGGCGCAGGCAGCAAGGCTGCATTTAGAATGGCCCATACCCGCTGGGCGCTCGGCTGCGGGCTGGTAGGGGATTGCTAAGCTCAATTCCAGCGACCATGCACAGCCAGGACCATGGTGCAGCCATGCCACCCTCCTATGTGAGGGGGGCAGGAACATGGAGCCCGGCAATCTAGACAGGGGGAGAGAGAGGATTGAGTGGTGCGTTCCATCCCTCAACCTCAGGCAGCAAGGCTGAGTAAAGAGCTGCTATGGAGCAAGAGCAAGGGGGGGGCAGGGAGGGGCCAGGGTACACGACGCAGTTGTAGCGGCATGATCAATATTTATGGGCGATGACGGCAATGAGGTGAAGTAAGGGGAGGTCGTATGCTCCTGCTGGGGCCTGTGCGCCTGCTGGGGACCGATTCAGTATGGATGCCTCGTAGGGGGTCGAATGACACAGGAAGCTCCCTGTCATAGGAAGCTTCCTTCTTATTTGATCACAGCAGAAGGCTTGCCAGCAGCAGCAGCTGCCCTTTGCTAACAGCCCAGCATCCAGTGTTAATATCCTTGTACCCACAGATCCAGCAACCCCAGGCCTAAAATCCTCACAGCCACGACCTTCAACAGGCCAACCCTGGGTCCTACAAGGCTATACACCGCAGGCAGGTCACAGATCGGCTTCAGGTCACACCTGGCACTTCTGATGGTGCTTGAGCAGAGCCTTCAAGTCGATGCAGCTCGAAAATTCACACATTGGATGTTGGCACTGCAGTATGTGGTGCCAAAGCTGCTTCCCAAACGAGCACTGTTTTCTGAGCAGACATTCCTGCTCAGGCAGCCGGCACTTGGCGCAGTGACGCAGGAATAGCAGCCAGCGCTGCTTCGTGGTCACCAGAGAGCTCTCGTCCTCAGGATCGCCACCTGCGCCCAACATTCTTCCGTGACCGATAGATTATTCTATTACACTTTGGCTACAGTTCATCTGCATCGCCTACTGCTGAGGAGCCTGCCGCTGCAAGCCTGCAAGTCCTGCTGCTATGGCTACCTGCGCCAAGGAATCTTTGGTCACTGACGATGCAGTACCGTGGGCGAGAGGTGCCTTCTGCAGCCCAACCCTTCATTAGGTTACCCTGATAAATGACCATAATGGCCACATGGCAAGAAATGCTTGCCACATGCTATTGAGGTCGCTCATGCTGAGTGCCAGATCCAAAGTTCATTGGCCTGACCTGATGGCTGCATGGACCCAGATCCTGACGAAGAGGCTAAGCCCCCTGCAGGCAAAACAAGTCGTTAGCAAGGTCATGGTGGCGCTGAGAGGTCCGTGTTCTGTCCTTCAGACCAGTCGATGCTCGAGGTAAGACGCACCAGAGACGACAGGCACGGGCTGTGGGGCGACAGTTTGCGACATCTGCGGAAGCTGGAGTTCACGACCCGGTCCACTCTTCATTGGCAACATCCCCGAGCTTGGCAGCATTCCTGTGCTTTCCATTGGTACAAATGCCTGTGCTGGCTGGCCAACGCTGTTCATTGATCTTGGAAACCACATCTAATAGAGTGACACTGAAAGGAAGTTAGGCACGTGGGAAGGATCGAAGCTGGGGAACTGGAGCATGGAGCACTGGCATAATGAGACATCGTGAATCATATCTCACCTCCTATGATTGACACGGTTTGGGAAGAAGGTTCAACCTGCAGCACAAATAATCTGAATACATAACACGATCCACTCTCTGAGTTCCACGTCATGACTCATGAGCTATTAGTTTCACACAAGCCGCTACACCTTTTTGACGGACCCCCCCGCCCGGCCGCGGCCGCGGCCGTCCCTGCTCCCGCCCCCAAGCGTCTTGCAGGTCCCGGAATGCTCTCTAACTTCCCTAAAATTGAATGTCGAGGCTGCAAATGATAAAGTACGCCACACCCGGCTAGGTTGTAGGCTTACGGCAGGCTGACACAGGGGGCTGACAGGTGCCAAGATTCAAATTCGCCATCCTCTGACGAAACGGATTTGGGAGGGCAGTGATCGCCACACGCAGCCTAAGTACGTTCTTAACATCTTCAGACAAATATTGCTGTCAATAATGCGTTTATATGAATTATGAAAAAGTGCTGGCTGTGCCTCTGAGTGCACTCTAGTCTCTAGCAGCCAACCTTCCACCCTTGGTACCCCTGGCTGGCTGGCTGGCCTGGCCTGACATAAGCTGGATGTGCTCTTTTAAATCGTCGCATAGAGATCTTATTAGGATATCCAAGGTGTCCCAGCTCTGAACCTGAGGAAGCACGTCTGCCATGTACGACCGGCATACTGGTTTGCATGGTAGTAAAAGGGAGTAACAGGTGCGTGCATGCCATGAATGAACCAGGATACCCGTTGTGTACCTGGCCCGCTGTTACATGCAGCACATGCACAGGGACGCAACATGCGTGCTACAAGCAGTTTTACCATGACACCATGTCCAGACCTGCACGTACCTTAGTACGCACGTAAAGCCCGCATGCATGGTGTAAGCACTCCATATATATAACCTGGAAGGGCGGCCGACATGGCATGAGTCATTCCATGCGCATACATATCGGCTGCCAGCGATGTTGGGCTAGGGGGGACGGCGAGCATGTGGAGGATGAGCTATATGCTTGCTTCCAATGCCCTTGCGTACATGAAAAGCTGAGGGAGCGGGGACGAGCAGGGCCCCCGGACGGCACCACACTTCCACGAGTTGTACCAAATTTTCCACAAAAGCTAGGGCATGGCTGAGGTGCCAGATTTCGTAGATTTCGTTGAGGCCTAGAGGTTTCAAAGGCTGGGGATTCCTTCTAGTGTCCTTAATTTCCAGCCTTTTGTCTGTCCATTCACTGATTTCCCCTTTTTCTTCCTTCCCGACCCATTTATTTCCTAACAGCATAGTTGGGCACCCACGTGGCCGAGCCTTCTTGAGCAGGGTCTAGACATGGATCATCATAGGCATATCGGTTGCCATGCCCTTGTAAGGGCTTTTTATCGGTGGGTTCAGGAGGCGCAACAATTGCATGCTGCCATGCATTATCGGCGTGCACAATTCATGGACCAGTAGGGCATGGCTTTAGGTGGAATCTCGTAGCAGGATTATGTGCAGGCTAATACTGTGTATACTAATACTTGAACTCGCCTGCAAAGTGGTCCAGGTAAGAACAAGACGCAGGGACAGTGTTGGGCAATTGCACCGTAAAATGAATTCAGTGTAGAACTTTGGCTGAAAATTCACTGTGCAATATGACCTTAAAATGACCGTAAATGGACATTTTCTCCGTGCAATGTTCACTTTGAATATCAAAATCGATTTTGAGTGTACAAAGGCGACCCTTCATCGAACCCGAATTTGTAAAACACATCGGCAGCTTGTCGAACTAGAAAAAATGTGTAAACCGTAAGAGACCATAAGGACCATAAATTGCCCAACACTGCGCAGGGTGTTGAACAGCCAGGCCCTGGGATCTACTTCTAATTGATGTAAACAATTATCTTTGGTCCTTCGCCAGGCTACCAACCCCAATCATGGTGACATGGGATTAACCCCCGGCCCGCAAACAGAGTGTATATGCTAAAATCAGTCAATGTGTCAAGACTCATGACCAAGCATGTTATTGCATGTAACCTCGTTTACCGCAATAATATCATTTATCAGCACGTTCTCGTCAGGCGTGATGGAATGGTACATGTCCCCCCTCTTTTTGCTGCAGTTGTAAAAGTAGACAACTGCTGCAAAAGGAGTTAAATGTACAAATTACCAGTGCTTGTTCCAGTGCACTCTAAACCACTGAGTGGGGGGGACAACTGGGCAGTGAGCTGAATCCAGTAGGCTGTTGAGGACTGCACCTTTACCGGCCTGCGGCCAGTTGCCCAAGCAGCAGGGCCCTAAGCATCAATTCCTGTAGGCTGCAGGCCGCATTGTAGCTGCAGAGTAGCTGAACCATACTACTAAAAACAGGGTCTTCCATTGGCTATCAGGGCCGGAGACTTTTCAGGGATTTGAAATGCCCCAGCAGGAACACCCTTGCATGGCTGAAATTTGTATGTGTCCTTGCCTCAAAACACTAGGTATGGTGTGGCTTGCTCATTTGGATCAAACTGACTGATGAGTGAGGAAAGGCTGTGTAAACCACTGGGGTAATGTCGTATCATTTGAATTGTCTGTGTGTCAGTTTTTTTACAGATTTCTGCAGTTGAAAAGTGCGCATGCCCAATTGTAATCATTTCATAACCGAACATTTTCAAAGTGAGCCAAGATTGCCGAGATTGGAATGAACAAAGAGGAGCACAGATAGTGCCCCTTAGAGTTGTCATGGTACATATCAAAGCTGTAGCCTACGTGTTTCTAGCACTCAGCTAAGAAGCAAGAGCGAAGTAAGAACTATGAGTGCTTTCCAATCCTACGTGATATTTGACGGATTCCTAGGTATAGGAGATAAGACCTGCCCTTAATAGCACACAGCTCACCGGTATGCGAAATCAATACATCTGGAATAATATAAATGTTATGTACATGGGAAGCAATGATGTAAATAAAATACCGGAGATAATGGCATCTCCTGGGCAATGAGGTAGATTCGAGGTGGGGGCACATAATAAACAGGCAGGGAGGCAGGCAAGAGGGCTGCCACACTGCAACTACTAGACCAGGGGAGGGCCACCTCGCTGCTGGCGGGGAGGGCTACCATTTCTGATGATGTCACGGGGTGGGCCACCATTCCTGATTGTGTCACCGGGAGGGCCACCTTGAAGGAAGCGGCGAACGGAGGGGCTAGGCTCCCTGGTGCGAGGTCCGCCGCGCTGCTGGTGAGGAGGGCCGCCATCCCTAATGCTGCCACCAGGAGGGCCGCCATCGTGGATGATGTCATGGGGAGGGCCACCATTGCGGATGATGTCATGGGGAGGACCGCCTCTCTCGACCCTGTCACTGGGAGGGCCACCCAGATGGGAGCGGCGAGTGGAGGGGCTGATGTCGCTGGTGGGAGGTCCGCCGCGCTGATGGTGAGGAGGGCCACCATCCCTGATGCTGTCACCGGGAGGGCCACCATTGCGGATGATGTCATGGGGAGGACCGCCTCTCTCGACCCTGTCACCGGGAGGGCCACCCAGAAGGGAGCGGCGAACGGAGGGGCTGATGTCGCTGATGGGAGGTCCGCCGCGCTGATGGCGAGGAGGACCACCATCCCTGATGCTGTCACCGGGAAGACCGCCATTGCGGATGATGTCATAGGGAGGGCCGCCAGTCTTGAACCTGTAACCGGGAGGGCCGCCCTGAAGGGAGCGGCGAGTGGGAGGGCTGGGCTAGTTTATGGGAGGTCCGCCGCGCTGCTGGGGAGGAGGGCCACCATTTCGGATGGTGTCACCGGGAGGGCCGCCATCCCTGATGATGTCACCGGGAGGACCGCCATTGCGGATGATGTCATGGGGAGGGCCGCCCTGAGGGGAGTGCCGAGTGGATGGGATTGGCTCGTTCCTGGGTGGTCCGCCGACCCTGGTCTGGTTGCATGGAGGGCCTCCGGAGGTGGCGTTTCTGCTGGAATGTGGTGTTCCTGCTCCTGAAGTTGCTCCCAGTACCAAGATGAGGAGCATAACCAGGAGTGAGGAGCTCATAAAGCTCCAGCCTTTGGACATGTTTCGCTGCTGTGTGGATGGTGGTGGGTTGGCTGGATGTGGGCACAGGTAGCACTGGCTATCTGTGGGAGGCAGGAAGTCAGGAGCCATGGCCGGTATTAGTTGAGGCAGCAGTTGAGAAAAAATCAAAATGATAATTTGGCAAGGCCAACTCTGTTTAGATGGTGAGGATTACGTGGCCGGTCTTGCAAAGCGCATGTGACATTTCACATGGTATGGATTGAATATATAGGGTTTGGACCCCTGCTTGTTGGATTGGTACTCGACGAAACCCTGGCCGAGTGGGACGACGCGAGTACGCGACCCGGGTTTCGTCGGTTTGTGCCAGGGACTCACCGAGAAGAGGGGTAGTGTAGATTGGGAAGACTTGGTTGCAAAGGGATGTTTAATCTGTGATGATGTTTTAACGATAAGTGACGTCTTTGACGACACTAAATAGCATTTTCGCTGAGAAATAGGAAGAGTGCGCAAGAGTGGACAGAAAAAAGGAAAAGTGTGTGGGAAGCGGCACCCTGCAGCAGCACTAACCAATCGCAGCTTCCATACCCCAGTTACCTGCAGGGTGGTCACCAGGTCACCGACCGACGCGGTCGAGCCATTTTGAACAGGGGCTCGAACTTCATTGATCACCTGGGTGGCACATAGTTTCTTTGTGGCTCGTTGCTTGTCATTGGCTGATTTGTCGGAGTGATATTTTCTCCCGTTTCGGCTGATCGAATGCATGGGGATCGAGCTTGCCTCTCGCCCTCTCTGAAATGATGTATTGCGGTATTCTCGTATGCCTTTATCAGATGAGGAAACAAGTATGCACGGGGCCAGAATACTCACTTGCGTACTGGCATCTAGTAGGTTGGTTGCCTGCATGGATAATTGCATACTTAGAACCGTAGGGCGTGCCCACTGCCCAGCGACTCTCAGCTCGCAGTTGGCAGCTCACTTCCCAGGCAGCGATGCAATATGCCCATGCAATTTACACGCGCTAGCTGCTTGACACTAACGACATGCATAGTGACCATTGAGGCCAGTTGGGGGCCGCTGTAAGTCCTGCATGGGGACCGACATGCATGCATTCAAGTCAGTACGTCCCTATGTGCAATGGTGCATGGGGTCAAGGGCTGTACAAGTGTTGCAAGTATGGTTTGCCCGTGGAATCTGCTATTCTAAGCATGAAGACAAAACAAATCTCCACCGTCTAACTGCCAGATTCGATATGGTAGCGAACCCGTGTCATGTCGTTTTCACATCGTCCTACCGGTACCACACAATCAAAGCTTTAAATGCAGCCAGCACAAAGCTGAATGATAATGGAAGTGTACAAATAAAAAGGGACATATGAATAACAATCACTGACAGTCAACCCGAATCGGAAGCACACACAGTTGATTATACCGGTACTTTTGGCACCTGGAAAACATGCTACCTGACTGCCGTGATTAAATCAGCAAACCTGGTTTTTGACAATTCACAGCCATGCATGCTATATGTGCTCTCCTTAACAAGTACAAGTACAAGACACCTGAGAGTCAAAAGGGAAAATGTGCCTTGCAGCCAGACCTCATCTGGAGGACTACTGGGCAGCCACGACTGGGCTAACGGGGGGAAATCATGACCAACCTCATGACCCACGCCCAATGGCCTAATCAGCAGGGGTGGCCGCATCAGGCCCTCCCGGCCACATGCTATGATGAATTTTAAGTGTAGCTGAAGCGTTGCAGTACAGGGTCTAAATGATAACATGCCCTGCAGTTCCTGGGTACTGTCATCATTCAGTTGGGAAGCATAAAAAATTCAAAGTACTTGAGAAAAAAAAGAAAGACCTTCAGCCGGTGTGTATACTCATAAATAGCAGGCAGAAGGGGACGCGCATCCCCCGGGCATGTGTACCCAGAAAGTAAAATGGAATGAAAGTGTTTATGTATAGCCAGGGGAGTCCTCTAACCCTGCAGTCAGGTGGGTCAACGATGGAGAAAGGGGAGGGGGCAATGCAAAACTTCACATGAAGAGGATATATATATGACATCCAACCATTACTCAACCGCCAAGATGATGGGTTTGCGGTCCCGCTCAATCTTTATCTCTTTTTGCATGAGGGGAGCCAATACTGTTACATGCAGAGTCATCTGCCCGTGGTGAAGTGGAGGACTGAGCAGCAGTGTTTATTTCCGGCCAACGGCCGGGAAGGTCTGGTGCAGCGAGCCCTGCTGCTTGGGCCACCGGCCGCTGGCCGGTCAAAGTTTAGTCCCCATCGGCCTATTGGTGGTCAACTGGATGCCCTTCAAGGTTGTAGGGTGCACACTTAAATAAACACTGCTGAGCAGCTGAGACGCCGCCTGCTGTCTTGGTGTGTCTTCTCCACCTCTTTCCTTCCTTTCATATGTGCAAGTTTTTCTCTTTCAGGGCCGGGGGACCCACCTCATGGAGGTGGAAACCCTGAATACCCTCCCCCCAAAAGATGACCTGAGGCATGCCAAGGACTGCCAAGGAGCGCCTGGAAAGATGTGTATGCCATCTTGAAAATTTGAATAAAATGCATGATGACTCATGAGCCAATGATATGACCAGAGGCATACCAAGGACTGCATACCAAGGACTGCCAAGGAGCGCATGGAAAGATGTGCATGACATCTTTAAAGATACAAATAAAACGCAAGATGAATCATGAGGCAATGATATTTACATGAGCGCAAGGATGAGGTAAGTGGGGGGTGGTAGTGGGGAGAGGTAGCCAACGTTGCAACAGCTCATAAAGAAAAGCACGACTGGCAACTCCAGCGGACCGTGTCAGGGTTAACGGCCAGAAGCATCCACTGTAAGAGGCGTGCGAAAGCTATGTCTTATTGGACGTTAAGTGTAAGGAGACAAGGTAGCTTGGGGCCGGAGCCACATCCAAGCCGTTACCATAAGGTTTGCATGCATATGTGTATGCTATGCCAACAGTGCTACATTGGATGCCTACAGGTATGTCAGGTGGACCAAAACAGCGTTTCGTTTTCCAAGACACAGCTACATGTCAGCTACACTCCGGCCTATGGCCGGAGGCCCCGTTTGTGGCCAGCCATGCTGCTTTGGCCAACAGCAGTAGGCCAGTAGAGGTTTGGTCCCAATCGGGCCTTTGGCGGCCGTGGGGCGGCCTGCTTCAGGTAGGCTTGCAGCCGAAAAAAGAGGCACTGGACCAACAGACGGTGCGGTGCAGATGGGGCAGAGGTCATCAGTTCAGCTTTTTAATATTCATATTAGTGCGCACCCGACCACGTAACCTCTGGGCCAAACCTTGACCAACCTGGCCCAAGCAGCAGGGCTTGCTGCACCTTGCCATGCAAACCGGAGGCTGAGTTGTAGCTGAAGCACACCACATTATGCAGTGTCACTTAAACGTCCATGGCCGAATGGAGCGGAGGCGGAGGATCCAGTGCTTGAGAGAAATGATGCACCAGTAAGCGGTAGAAAGTCGTGCATGGCCTTTGTATTCCGGAAAGAGGCTGTATTGCAGGCCATGTTCAAAAAGTCACAGGTGATGGGAAGCCGTACATTGGTTGTAATACTGGCAAATTTATAAGTGGAAGGCGAACTGACGGCCTGTTTGGCCCCAGTGTCAGCCAGCACGTTGCCCGATACCCTAGTGTGGCGGTATGTCAATGACATTACATCTCTGGGCCAGGCTGAAAAGGCTCGGCCACGTGGGCGCTCGACTGCCTGGTCGGGAGGAATATAAAGTTAAGGCTAGAGGAGAAAGGAAAGGAACAAATGAAAAAAGGGGAAGGAAAAGACCAGTATAGCAATATGTGATTCACCTTTTGGAGGAGTGTATCGGTAAGTAGGCACACACAGGCTTGGGGGAGCAGGAGCGGGCGAATGGCCAAGAGCTGCCTGGATGATAAGGGAAGTGCAGAGGCTGAATGTGGAGAGAGGGAGCAAGGGGGAAGGGGAGGCAGAAGGTGTGTCGGCGTGAGTGCGTGACTGCCAGTGTCTATGGTTTTGGCGACGAGGCCACCTGCAGCAGGCGGCCCCTCAGCCACCTGCCACCCCTGGCCTCGTAGGTGGCATCCCAAATCCAGCTTGGGATAAAACCTCGACCTGTCTATGGCCGGGGTCCAAGCTGCATGGCAGGCCATGCATGAGGCCTCCGGACAGAGGCCGGAGGAGAGCTGGACTGTACCTGTAGTGCCCCGGAAAAAAGGAAATGTGACCGCACAATTTAGGGCAGCAAGGCCACCACAGAGATCAACTCTGGAGAGATTAAAGATTAAATTCAGCCATCAGGGTTGACAGTATGGGTACAGCGACGATTGAGGGACGGACAACAGTACCAAGCAGCTTAGCGCTGTAGTGATTAATTGAGTGTGCGCCAGATGGTGTTTCACAAGCCGCCCTTTTGTCCATACTGTAAACGGTCGGTATCTGTACCATGCTATTTGACCGCACCGTACCTCTCTGCGAGGAAGCCCGGAGGATGACAGAGCACGTGGGTGTCATGGCCACATGAACGGCTGCGACGTCCCCATGAGCACCACTAGCCTTGTTCCTGGTCTTAATCATGGATTTTGGGTGAATGAAATATCTGCCAGTCCAAGGTGTAGGGTGGACATTGTGGAAGCAACGTGTTTGTGGGAGGTTAGCGGTAAATAGTCCGCATGGTATAAAATGTTGTGGGAGGAGAGGCCTTGCGGTGAATATGGGAAGGCATGTGGTCAGAAAGCATTATCAACGACTCATTGCAGGAGGCAAAAGGCTAAAAGTTGAGGAGCAATAGTACCGTTTTGCACAGGAGACAGACCCCGAGAAAAATGAGAGAGATAAAGTATTGTGATACTGCATTGGTACACAACAATCAGTGATTTGTAGATAACCATGAAGCCGCTAGGCTGATGCGGATGAAGGATTTTGGCAGCGGCCTTGTTCCCCCAAAACCACGGTCGAGCCCTGATGTACAAGCCTCTGTACATCGCCGCGGCCTTTCTCCAATCTTAGACTTGAAAACAAGGATGTTCCGCAGACTCCTTCAAACTGAGTAGACCTTGAACTTCATCCTTAGACCCTCGAAGTCACTCAGCGACTATTAAATCCCTCACCTAGAGTCTATTGAGTCACGCATCTACCATGTCTGGGTCTGGCAGCAAGGCTGTGATCAAGAATGCAGATATGAGTGAGGAGATGCAGGCTGATGCCATCGACTGCGCCACTCAGGTGTGTTACGACGAAACACTGCGATTTCGTCCCGAACGCGACTTGGGTCTCGCCTCCCTGAAGAATGATCCACGCACATAACATAATTAGAGCTATTTCTGTCTGTGTATAAGGCTCAATTGTCCACGAAACAAAATGGCCGATAATGAACATGTTCTTCCGATCACCAGCATTGGCCTGTTTTATAAATTGTATACTATCATGTGTTCGTGTGCCTCTTTTAACCCACCAATGTCTTGCAGGCATTGGAAAAATTCAACATTGAGAAGGACATCGCGGCTTTCATTAAGAAGGAGTTTGACAAGAAGTACAACCCCACATGGCACTGCATCGTTGGCCGAAACTTCGGTGAGAGCTATACCCCGCCTTTGTCATGCGTGTAAAAACGCGGCTCCTCTGAAAGTGCTGTGCTGACCAAGTTCTGAAATTGTTTGACAGGGTCATACGTGACGCACGAGACAAAGCATTTCATCTATTTCTACCTAGGTAAGACGTCTAATGAGGCAAATCCAAACTTTGGAGACCGTATCTCGAATTTCCCATTATTTCTCATCGTTGCTGAACACTCGGGTCCTATGCATGCTGGCTGACCCACGCCATGTTTCCGCAGGCCAAGTCGCGATACTGCTCTTCAAGTCAGGATGATGGAATTAAAGTGATCTCGTCCTGTTGGGAAGGCGATTTCAAGTTTTTCTCCCATGTACTTAATAGCTGACTGATATCTGGGACGCCGATGACACGTTCCATGATTTGCCATCGAGCCCCAGGGTGAATACCCAGAAGCTCATGGCCCATATGTTCTCTGGCCCATGCAGAGTGGGACTGGGATGGAGGCCATGGCTGAGTTCATGCTTTTCCTGAATGACCACTGAGATTATTTTAACCACCAGTAGTTCATGGAAACTGTGACGAAGAGTGAAAGAGTGCTTGTGCATGATGACACCGCCTAGCTACAGGAAGCCCCCACATTCTGACACAGGCTGGGTATCATGCCAGAGCCATGTTGCATGTCCATGACACATCTGGCCCCTGCTGAAGTCAAAGGATACGAGCCTTGTTTTTTTCTGAATATTTGGACTCCTGAATAGTTTCTGCTGTGACATGGCAGTGAATATGTGCCTACCAATGTGAACTCAGCCCCTCACCATGGCTTTTTATGATATGACATGGGCAGCATGCTAAGCTATCTTAATGCTAGTTACTTAAGTCACACTCCTGGCCCTGCCCTAGAGGTCGATTGTAGTTGGGCATGATGGTACAAGGATTATCCCTGCTCGATTCTAGCTAGCATGCGCAGCAAGGCATGAAGGACCAAGTTGCAGCCTTCGAGAAGGGAACATGGATCCAAGAATGTCCACGATTCAAAGGCACTCGCTTTGCATTTGGAAGCAAAACTCAGCTGCGACGTTTGCACTCTGCATATCAGTGATGACACCCTTGCCATGCTAAAAGGCCCGCATTGAAGTCCGGCTGTCTGGATGGCACTACGCATGATAACGACGTTACTTGAGTGGACTCTGCGTGTGCATATTCCTGATTTGCCATATAATAGGCGATACTTTTTCCTCTGGAAAGTCACGCACAATGTAGCATTCATTCGTACACGAAGTCCTCTTGGCTGGTAGCCTTGAGTTTATAACAGTGCATGCCCTGGAGTATCACAGCATCGCTGACACCCCTTACAAGCTCATAACTGTCTTCGACTCCACAACAACAAGCAGCTCAGCAACGCTCTAGTACAAAGCCATCGAAATAATTGAATTCAAACTTGAAACAGAATCTAAAGCTATAACAAGTGCACCAGTCACCAAATGAATTGTATAACACTTCAGCACAACATGATCCTACAAACCTTGATATGGAGTACCACTCATTAGGTTAAGTTCCCTGGTCAAGGTCTCAGCAGACTTAGACTAGAAGACAAACCACCCATTCTCAGGCCAAATTGAAATTGTCCAATGTGGCTGAAGGCTTCCTAACTAGTGGATTTCTGGAGGGGCTTCGGCAAATCTAACCTGATCGGAAGTGTGGACCCAGAAATGTACTGCGCAGCCGCACTTTCATGGTATGGCTACTTTGCTTAGTACTTGCCAGAGAGATTGTGCCAGTCGCACGTCTGACCAAGAGTATAGCGCCCGTTTGACGGTACAGCTCCGAAGACGGCCATTTTGTTGTTGTAAGGCATCTTTGACAGTGGAGATGCAAAGTACGTTGCATTGGCCGGGAGCGCTGCGAACTTGTCGTGGAAGGCGGCCAGATGAGGGAAGTCAGCCAACAGCGGATACAGTCCATCCTTCCAGTCGTAGTACTTCGCCATTCCAATGTACTGGTCCAGCATCTCCCAGCAGTGGAAGTCTGGGGCGGTTGCGTGTCCGGTGACAAAGAAGCAGTCCGCTCCCTGATTGGGACATGGTAACATGGGGTCGTGTCAGCATATGAGCTGCATCGTGAGCTGCTACAGCAGTGTGCAAAAAGGTGCAGACCTCAAGAGGTAGAAACTTTGCGAACTGTTAAGCAGGTCTTGCAAACCATGCAAACAGATTGCCCCTACGGTATTGGCATTGTCACAGTAATAACATCAGACAGCTGCTCGTAGCATTGGGGGATGGCTACTGCATCCCCCCCCATATTGCTGAAAATGGACGACATTTGCCAATGTTTAGTTAGATCTGAAGCCTTTTGAACAGTATGGGTGTCCAATACCGCGAGCCCCTGCTTGTCTTGACGGAGTGGCACGGGTAAGCGTTGGGGTACGGGATATTTTTCATGTCTAGGCAGGGATAGCTCAGACAGAAGTCTCCCAACATTTTACAGTTTCATGCCCTGGGGCATGACAACCTAGATCAAATGCATGTCTATGCAGGGCGGTAGCCAGTGATTATAACAGTCGTTAAACGATACGACTCGCGCGCCATTCAAGCCTGCTCCAGCCTGCTTCTTGACTTCAGCACCAAGAAATAAGCTTGAGCATCACAACAAGTCCTTGAGAGGCAGGTTGGTCTTGAGCCTTGTAAATGTTGGACATTCCCTGGTGGCAATACCTTAATGTCCAGCACATGCCAAACATTGGACCAGGCAGCCGGCCTGCATGAGCTCGGCATGGCCTTTGTGGAGACACACTTAGGCAGCCCCCCATGTCGGAGCTCCCTGTCCCTCACCTTCTCATTCAGGGCCAGGCATCCTTCCAGCTTCGTCAGGATACCGATAGATGCATCGATGACCTTCAGCGCAGCTTCCTTAATAGCAGCTTCATCACCCGCCAGGTGCGAGTGGTAGACAAAGTCCGTCATTTTGTTCCTCATGTCTATGATCTCGCAGAGCAGCTGCTCGCACATGTACTTTTCAGTGTCGCTGTCGCCCCAAAGTCCTAGCTTGCGGCCGAGGTAAGTCATGCACGCGTTGGATTGAGATATCACCAGATCACCGTCACACACGTAGGGAAGGTTGATGAGCGGATTCTTGGCCTTGAGCACGGGCTTCTTTTCGACGAACCAGGGCGAGGCCTCCCAAGGAAAGCCGGCACCCGGCTTCTCCAACAGATCGTAACAATCTAAGATGAAGGGCTGCTTGGCGTACATCAGCATCATTCGCAAAGGCGCAGCGAGCCCACGAATGCTCCAATCTGCGTAGAAAACTAATGTCAGAACATTCCAGAATTTTCGACGAATAGGCATTTATATAGCGGAAAACAACGAGAAATCACCCACATCCCAGAGTAATAGGGGTGTCAGCCATCGTGGTGTTAGCGCTGAAATGTAGGAGTATAAATGAAAAAATAAGGCAGGGAAGTAGTGGGCGGCTATTAAGCACTCACTATATTCCAGGCTATATCTTATCGATTGGGTCTCAAAAAGTGTGAGCCCTACAACTAACCCTCACACCCCGAGCTGGAGCAGGATCACAAGGGCCACACGCCGACGAACACCAATGGATTCAGACTACATTGAAGACACAGCAGTAGCGCTCATGCCCCTACCTCAGGTGGGTGATGGGTACTGCTCCCTGTGACCCTGTGTCGAACAAAGAGTGTGGAGTCCGAACATAATATGACGTGGCGGTACAAATTGACACGTTGCGAAGCTTGGCATGACAAGAGGACAAAGTTGGAGAACTCACTGCATTATAGTGGAAACCTCCTCTAAACCTGACGGGAGATCTTCATGCCTTCACCACCAGCTCATTCTGTGCTTGCCATTATTAAAGCAGCCCGACCAGTCTTCAACTCCCAGTCAGATAAGCTCTCTTTCGCCGCCCACTCTGTAATTGCACTGAATGGACTGAAGCTCTTGGCTATTGGAGACCAAGCCAACACAGGTAATGTGACAGTGCAGAGCTCATACCACTGACTCCACTCGATGCTTGCTGTGGTCAGAAATCCTTTACACCCAACTCACTTTTCTTCCACAGATTCGCCAGATCCAAGTTCTCCAGAGGTCCCATTGGATGGCTGGAATGACATGAGTGATGAGCACTGCTTCCTTTACGGCTTTGATCAACCTGCAAATACAGCCGAAAGTGCCAGCGTCGCCAACACTTTACTGCTCAAATGCCTGACCATTGACGGCACTCTGCTGGTCACGCTCCATGCAAGCGGCAGCCGTCAATCACCGGAAACTATCGAGCTTGATCTGTCACGCCATGCCGTGCCTGATGGTTCTGACGCTACCAATACCGCGGTGTGCCTCAGCCCTGGCCAATATGGTCAGCTGCAGGAGCTGGTGGACAAGGTGCAAGCAGCACTAGAATCGCAGGTGCGCCGGTCGCACCGTTCCGGACATCTTCGCAGCCGTCCAGCTATGTTCAAACTGTACAGTGCCGTTCTCGTCAAAGCCTGTCGCTTGCCGCTCATCGCCGCTCCCCCTTGCTCCTCTGTCAATGTACAGCTCAGTCCATCGTCCTCGGCGCGCGGTTCTGTGGCTCAGCAAGGGACAGGCCTCCAAGCAGGGAGTGGCGCAACTCAAAAGCAGGGGCAGGATTCAACCCGGGGTTCAGAACTTGAGCCGCGACACTCTTCAGATCTGCGGTTGCCTGCCCGCAGCCCGCTGATGGTCGATGACGAGTCTCCAGGTCTGTTTATATTATTTTGACATCGATGGGGACTAAAGCAGCAAGCTACCAAGACAAAAGAACTGGGGGACAGAGGGCACGGAAAGCATGAGAATAAATGGTAGCCAGCCTGTCTACCAGCTTTTATAATTTACGGTGTGATACCATTATAAGATGATAGATCTATAAAGGTCTTACGATTTAGTTATCAAGACAAGCCCTTGAAATCTACCATAACTTAGAATTTCATTCCGGTTGCATCTTGTTCCATTCTTATTGATGCAGCATTGCTTGCCCTGCAGTGCCATCCTAGCTGAGGTGCTGGCCTGGCTGCTCTCTGAAGTGTCTCCTGATAACTTCGCAGATGGCTGGCCTGAGATTCCATCTAGGACAGGTCCATCGCACGGCGGTATGGCTGGGCGAGGCGGCCCCATGCCTTTCGGACTGACCGGCGGCGGCATGCATGTTGGGCCTGGCCATCCCTTCTTCGCAGACCGGCTCCGAAACCCCTCGCTTGCTGGTCCCGGAGGTGGAATGCGGGGACCCCCGGGCCTGCCGGGCGGTGCTCGATGGGATCCGATTGCCCCGGAGGGCTTACAGGGCTGGAACCCCGATGACTTTCAGACCGGCAACGGAGTCCCCGGAAGGTGAGAGCAGCAACGGGAGAGGCACTGGCTGGTTACTTGCACTGCTGGATAACAGATTTGGCAACTGGCCATTGCCCAAGCAGGTGCATGCGGCCATGCAACTGCTGTCCGCAAACCAGTGGTAGCATGCAGGTCGCCCGAGGACGCACCGTATACTTGTTTCTGCGCAAGAGCTTTATGCTGATCAAGATGCATAGAAAATTAGTGATATAAATTGCCGTGCATGCGCCTGCTTGTTCCTGTGTCACGGCCTGTGAACATGCGTGTGTCTTTGAATTGCACAGGCGTCAGGGACCTCCTGTTCACCCTGACATCATGCCTCCCGGCCCGGGCCGTGGCGCTGATTGGGATCACATGTTCAGCTGATCATGGATGGCAGCCTCGCAGCTAGGAATGGGTACATGAGGTGGCTGATCCCTGAAGCATGTGCAGCAAAGCAGAGGAATGACATACTGGGTTTTTATACCAGGTTGGTGGCGCACAACGTATACATAAGCCACACCACACTCCGGTGCTGGCAAATTTGATATTGCATCCTTGAAGTGGTACCGTACTAGATGTGCCAAAGTTGTGGCATGCCGTAACAATTGTAACATGTATCGAGTTGTTCAGTAATGTTGACTAGGGCCAACCCCAGGGTCGAGTATAGTTGTTGTTTACCTTATCTTACATACGGTTTATCTTGTTCATGCAGCGTTTTCTGTTTGTTTGTACTCAATCTGGTGTGAGTGTTGTGGACTGTAATGTGCCTTACAATGCCATGAGGAGTGTGAAACAAATATCTGAAGCTGTGAGGTTGCTTGCTTTGAGTGTGGTCTTCTACTGGCCCACCTCCCAGTTTTGTTTGGACTTCACAAAGTGTTAGGCTGGCTGCCCAACCCTTTTAAACCTGAGGCGCTAACAGACGACCAACAAGCTCCCACACGGCTGCAATGACTCATGCGTGAAGAGTTAGATCTAGGTCTAAGTCCTCCTCTGCACAGTGCGGCCAAACTCCTCCACCACACCCCCTCCTGCACATTGGATTGCATTGGATTCAGTGCTGTGCAATTGCGCCATAATTCAGAAATTGTGTGAGTATTTACGGCCCTTAACTGATAAAGTCCTGAGCTGAATTTCACATCAAATTACGGTGACTGCATTCAGCTTCGTAATTCAGCCACTGTAAGAACCACAATCGGCACAGCACTGATTGGATTGCATTGGATTGCATTCGTGGGGCAAAATGAACTTCAGAAGTGAGACCTTGTTAGATGGCAGTGAAAGGACTGATGTCACAGTATATTACCGTATACGTGACAGAACCGTTTAGACCGCAGTTAGCGGCCGCGGAGCCTCCGCAGCTTATCTGCGGAGTCTCCGGATTTGAGCTGAGACCTAGAAACCCGCTTACGCAGGATTAGTTTGACAGGTTCTACCGTACTCTGAACTGGGCCTGCCGGGTCCCTGTATCCCGGCAATTGCCTTGGCTAGTTACTTCGTCCCTTTCTAAAGGACAGACCTCTATTTGTAACAAGCACCAGCAGTCTTTGAGACCAGCAGCTTCCATATAAGTCAGTACCTTAACTCGAGTCAAGCCTAGCTCAGCCACCGCTGATCTAGCTGGAGACAAGTACCCCAGTAAGAGAACCGAGACTCTGCAGAAGAAGAAGTACGCAGCCTCGTCCCGTCCGTCTCTCCGCGTGTTACGCGGTAAGTGTCCTTAACATAGCCCTGCTGGATCGCGACCAGACGGCCAGAAGGCCTATGCCCCCAAAGTCTGTTGCTATATATACACAATATCCACCTAGCTGCTTAACTCGAAGAGCACTCGCAGCCAGTGAGTAGTCACTGAGCCTGCCCGTAGGCGTCCGTCACTGCAGTGAGGAAAGAAGTCCGCCACGGACCTGAAGCGCACCTCGCGTGTCCTTTAGAAAGGGACGAAGTAGATCTAGCCTGATCAGCCTGATTTGCCAATTCCTGCTAAAGGTGCTTGTGCAGCGAGATTGGAATTTTGTTTGTATGCAAACAACCTTGGATAGCATATGAATTGCACTTTGCTGTGGTAATCTCCATAGAGAGTGCCAAGTTAAGCCCTGAGAATCACTAAGAGTGGCAACTTAGTGTTGAGTCCAGGAGAGGCTTGAGGATCTGGCTGTGGATTTATACACCCAGCAGATAATCCCTGTATGACTGCAGATTGAGATCAGGTGGATCCAATCATTCATCATTGACAGAAGTAAACTTGTTGACAGATCATCCAAGGTTAAAATTTTGTGGTGTACCAAAGGATCCCCGCAGGCGTCAGAGAGGAACTGACACAGCGCAAGATCCGCCAGGAGGCAGACATCCGCAGGGGACGTGCGCCAGCTAGAGGCAGCCCAGCCAGCAAAGGTGGGAAGGGGCTAAAAAGGGCGAAGGAGGATTCCGCCAGATAAAAATATTAGTGAGCATAAAAGCAGAGGGCAAGGCCTATCGCGCAAAATTGCTGTACCTGCCGTCCAGCCTTGACTAGCAGATCCTCACCAGGTTGCAGTAAGGATAAGGAGCAGAAGCCTAAACGTTAGCAGGTTTTGTAGGGGGTGTCGCCAGCACGCCTGCAGAACAGTGCGGTTCGTAAAATGCCTGTAGAGATGACAGGCATAGATCTAAACCCCGATAGGCACCGGCACCCTGACGTCCAACGGAGGAGTGGGCGTCTGAGGGGGCTGGAGCCGGGAATAGACCTAAAAAATGCTAGTGCTGAGATTGTGGCAGAGGCCCTGTTGATAGCGGAAAAGCTGTCAGAGCCAGTAGAACCGCCTGCAGAGGATTGCAGGGTACGTGAGCCAGACCGTGTACCACCCAGAGGGGCAGGGGCGCAAGCAGATGGTGCAGTACTAGTAACACGAAAAGGCATTGGTCGAGGGGGTCCGTTGCCCGCTGGTTCCGACAGCTGTCTGAATTTCGAGCAGGGGCAGACTCAAGCGGGAACCCCAGAGTTGATCTTGGATCAGGCAACGGAAGCATCCCAGAGCTGTGACACGCGACAGAGCAGTGCACCTGAGGCCGAGCCGCAGCAGAGCCTGCCCAGGGCGGCAAGTGTTACACAGCAGGTTGAAAAAGATCCCAGCCAATCGGGTCTAAGGGCAGAAGTAGCCGCAGCTTCAGACAAGTTTGCAGGCTGTCATAAGACCTGCGAAGTCAAACCTCGAATAAAGACGGAGGGAGATGGGGCCAGGATTGTGCCTGCAGAGGTCAAACACGAGGAAGTTGAGCCACAGCCAGCAGCAGGCAGACAGAGCTCGCAGGCAGGCAAGGACAGGGAGAAACCAGCTGAGCCGGTAGGGAAGCCTTGGGCTGATCTATCCGAGGAAGAACAGCCAGACCCAGTTCAGGAAAAGCAGGGGCAGCAGACTACAGCAGAACTGCGTCCCGTGCAGCAGCTGCAGCCGCGCAAGGCACTGGTTAGAAGAGGAGCTGGATCCACAGTCTTCGGCACACCGCTGTCCAGTTTTCCACCCAGCGTGAACAGACCTGCGCAGACGTCCAAGGAGGGATCTGGCAGCCAGAGGCAGAGAGAGCCAGAGCGCTCGGAGACCGGGGGAGTCGCGTGCGGAAATGAGGAGGTAGAAGGGCCGATCGGTTGGGCAGGAATTGTGCAGTGGGCAACAGACCTGTGGAAGCAAGTGTGCTCCAGGACGTTCTTGCATTTCCAGGACCAGGTCACAGCCATTGAGGAGTTCAAGGCCCATCATCTGCGGGGATGGGCAACAAAGGCCATGTTGGGTATCCCCCACACAGGTCTGGACAGGGCGCTACTGTTAGCCGCCCTTGGACAGGTATCCAAGGGAAGGACGGGACACGAAGCAGCCAGGGCTGTTAAAGCCTTCGCAGACGAATGGTGCAAAGAGGTCACAGGAGACCAGGAGGAACCTGGGTCAGAGCCAGAGGATGAGGAGGACCAGGTGTGGGAAGGATTTGAAACAGGGGTGCAGCGGCCTGAGGGGATCAGGGAGGTGCAAAGGTGGCAGCAGCAGGCAGGAGCCGCGCCAACACCAACACTCAGATCTGCAGCCTTCGAGGTCAGCAGCGAGCCCAGCCTCAGAGGACGGCCAAGGGGCAGGGAAGCACCCAGAGCCAGCAGTCCAGCCGCCAGCGAAAGGGCGGAATTGACTAGCCAATCACTTGCCAGAATGGCAGAGCAAAGCACAGCGACACGCAGAGCAAGCAGGCAAGAGTCTTATGAGTTGCTGCGCATAGTCGAGGACAAAGAGAACGCATACCAGGAAACCCAGGTGGATTACATCAAGGAATTCCTGAGGAACAGGCAGCCAGGCGCGGCAAGAGGAGCTAGGAGGAATGAGCCTGCAGGCAGCGCACAGAGCAGTGGCCCAAAAATACAGGAGGCCAAAGAGGAAACACAGTCTGATTCCTACGCCAGGAATTACACAGGCGGGACGCAGCCAGGTCGGCAGAGCCGGGAGCCGCCCAGGGGGCAGGCATACTCCAGGGAACAACCTCACCAGCATAGCCAAGAGCCGCCCAGAGGACAGGCAGAGGGCAGGGAACAGCCAAGCCAGCAGAGCCAGGAGCAATTAAGGGGACCAGCGGAACGCAGCAGAGGTGTGCGGCAGGAATGGCAAGACCAGGAGCTGCCTAGGGGACAGGCAGAGCCCGGTAGAGCACAGCCTTGGAGACCTGGATCTGACAGCAGACCAAGCAGAAGCGAACCAGAACGACCGCCACCCGAAGGAAGTAGAGGCTCGGCAGGCAGAGCGGGCAGACAGCCATCACGAGACGCTCACGATCATGATGAGGATTATAACAGACATGACAGGTATCATTCAGGCCGCAGCCCATCGAGGGGCGGCAGTGGAGGACCTAGGTCGCGGTCAGGGTCAGTAGATTCGGGACCAGGGGGAGCGGACAGACGCAGGCCAGGAGCCAGACAGGAGTCCAGCAACCAGGAAATGAAAAGGCTCGATCGGGAGCAGGCGAGGGTGAACCTGCAGCTGCAGCAACAGATGGTATTGCAGCTGGCAGGGGTAGCCAAGGTAGCCAAGATCCCAGCCATCCAAGGCAACGTACCAGTCCTGGATATGTCACACCCAGGAGCGGTTGCAGCCAGAAAGTATTGCCAGGCGTGTGGGTACTGGGGATCGCACAACAGGTTGGCAATGTCAGATGACCAACCAGCATTGGCCGTGGTGGCAGGTGAAATAGCTGGATCATGCCAGTCGCCGTCAGCTATGACGTTGCTGATCAAGTCGCTGGTCAAGCTGTGGGACAGCAAGCCTGCCAGCATGAGGCCGCTGATGGCAGCCATCAGGGCAGCGCCCCACGCAGGAAACAGAATTGCCAGAGAGGTGGAGCGGATCGGACAGCAGTGGATAGCCCCAGCGGAGCAGCAGGGTTGCGAAGCTTCGCTACTCACGTTGTGGATCAGGGTGGTCCAGGAGGAGGTGGGAAAGCCAACTTCAGAGGAGAGGACGGCCATCACCAACCTCAGGCTAGGAGTAAAAACTACTCTAGACCCGGACGTCAAGCCAGAGGAGACGGTGGAAGCATTTGCTCACAGAGTACTGACAACGGCAGAGTTGCTGCAGATCTCAAGGGATGCAGTAGATCACTTCGGCAGAAGCCACTCGGTCTCGCGCATGTTCCATGACGGACTCCCAGCGGTTGCTAGAGCCAAGCTGAGCAAGTTCGTTATGACGGTGCCAGGGTATCTCAGCATGAGCGATGAAGACCAAATCGCAGTACTCACGCAGCAGGTGGTGCTGTGGGAGAGGTTTGCCCTGGAAATGGGTGACCTGGGAGGTACCGGCTTCAGGCAGATAACCAACAGCGGGCCTGGCCAGGGAGAGGCACAGCCCAACAGGGGCAGGAGAGAGAGAGCAGGACAGTGGGAGATGCGAACACGCCTTGATGGAATTGTGCACCCCACAGGCTCAGCAGCAGTACCACAGGCGCGGATGGATGGTAAACCCAGAGGAGTTACCTGGGCGGACCAAGCAGGGGCGGCAAATTACAACGCTGAGGGTGGCTCAAGCGCAGCCAAGGCATGCTACCAGTGCGGTAGTACGTCGCACCTAGCCAGGGATTGCAGGGCGCCCAGGGCCAGGGATGAGCGCAGACCTATGCCCCTGGTTACAGACATCACACCTGGACCGGCCAAACAGCCGCAACAGCAGTATCCGCAGCAACAGCAGTATCCGCAGCAACAGCAGTATCCCCTGCCGCCAAGGCCGCAGCAGGGACAGGCGGCAGGCAGGCCGTATGACAGGAATCAGAACAACAGACAGTATCCTAGGCCTGGGCCTGGCCAGGGAGGTCAGGCGCAGCAGGCAGCCCACGTGTCGCATCTCAGCAATGCAACGGGGCAGGCTGAGCCAGAGGGATGGCACCAGACCATGGCAGAGATGCTCAGCGAGTCCGTAGCACTCATGACGCAGGTTGGGCTGGTACCCAAGCCTGCAGGTTTCAAGCAGGCAGTTCATAACGCCCGTCCTAAGTCGTTTTTGCCAGAACCTTTGCAGGAGGAGGAACCAGTACCAGGATTCACGGTACAACCCTCCAGGAAGGGAGCAAAGAGGCTGGTATTGAGTAAACTAGCTGACGATATGTCTGACATCCGCCTACAGGTGTTCAAGTTGAACGAGCGGCTCTCAGCGCTGTCGTTCACCACGATGCCCATGGGAGGAGACAACACCGGCCACAGGGGTGAGACTAGTAACACCAGGCCAGAGGGTAGAACAGTGACGGCTGCACCCAAGCTGCAGTATTTCAAAAATGACAGAAGCAACCTGGAGCAGTGTGTGGGACTTATGGTCAATGGGAAGGTCCTGGTGGCTCAGAAAGCACTCATGGACTCCGCATGCACGTGCCATGTCATCACTGTCAATATTGCAGAGCAATTAGTTGCCATGGGGGCGGAGCTGGTGCGTACAGACGAGAAGATTCGTACCACAGACAATGCAGGGGCAGATCTGTATGGAGTACTGTTCATTTATGTGGTGTATGGATACGGAGGGCCCAATGCCATTATGGAGCCCACGGTGGTCAGGGTCGTTAAGACACCACCGGATGCATATGAGCACTTGGTAGGGAACCCAGAGTTCCTCAAGTATAACGGGGTCTTAGAGGCAGCAGGAAGGCTGACCTTACGGCCCAGAGAGGGCCCACAGAGAGTGCAAGGGGTCAAGGACCTTACGCTGCCACTACTGCGGGCATCTCCGGCAGGGGGGTACCAGGCAGCAGCAGTGGCATGGCTGGGCAGGAATTCAGTGTGGATTCGCAGAAAGAGAGGGGTGGCCAGCTGCAACAGTTGAAACAGAGCACGAACCGCTCTTACAGCATTCCATGGCCACACGCGCAGGTACCGCTATGAGGGCCGAACAGGGCGCAGGACCCAGCAGCGAGCCAAACCCCAGGCTACAAAGGCGCAGGCTGGTGCCAGTCGAAGCAGCAGTGGAAGAGACCGCCACACCAACCGCAGAGGAAATGGCAAGAGCGCGCAGAGCCGCGGAACTCTCTGACGTTGAGAAGAGGGCGGTCAGGGACTTCATGCCAGCATGCCCCGCCTACCCGTGCGCCTTGTGCGGAAAACCAGACAAGCACGCGGTGGAGGAGTGTGAGAGGAGGATTCAGGACTTTTCGCGGACACCCGAAACAGCGCCTGCGGTGCAGGCAGGGCCGCCTGCAGCGCAGAGGAGGGGATACGGCACAGCTGCAGCCGATAGAGCTGCACAGGCAACTTCAACGCGCAGCAGGGGAGAGCAGCAGCAGCAACAGCAGCAGCTGCAAAAGCAACCGCAGGTGGCAGGGCCTAGAGTGCAGCAGGCCAGCAACGGCAAGGGTAGGCAGGCGCAACAGCAGCAGGGGCAAGGAAAGCCAGGGGCGGCAAGGGCCCCCGCGCAATCAGCCAGCAACAGCGAAGATGAGGCGCAGGAAGCAGAGGAGGAGGAAGATTGCAGCGTAGAGAAGGTTCCAGAGCCAGGGACCAGCCCACAGGACAGGCAAATCAACAGGCTGGCAGGGCAAGTCAACGGGCTGAAAAAGGCTCTAAGATGGAGAGAGCGGCAAATGTGGAAGCAGTCAGCGGAATTTGTGGATTACCTGAAAGGCCAGCTGGCCGGGTGGAAGGTCATCACGGATGGTCAGCAGGTCATGACAACGGTCCAGCGAGAGTACATCCTGCGGGCAGAGGAGCTGACCGGGCTGCAGGAGGCCCTGGGACTACAACACTTGGGGGGGCCGCCAAACCACGGGCAGCCACTCCCATTTGAAACAGACCCGGAGTTGGCGGGGTGCGTCAGGGCAATGTTGGCGACCCCGTCCCCGCTACGAGACGTGGACAGCGAGCATTCCGGCATGGAGGAGCCGAAGAAGCGCAGTCCTTCTAGCAGCGACGAGAGCGGCTCAGGGGACAGAAGGCTACGACGGCGCAGCAGAAGCGCGCAAAGGGCCATCAGTGAGGAGCGCCAAGGGGCGGTGCCAACGCCGGCAGCCAGGACCCAGCGGCAGGGCGCAGGGAGGCGCAGCAACAGCGAGGAAAGGAGCAGGGACCGCAGACAGCGGTCACCATGCAGGGACCAGCCCAGGGGCAGATCCAGGGAACGGCACCATGCTGAGGTTGCCAGGCCTTACAGGCAGGGGCAGGAGCACCAGAGAGGCCCAGGCCCCGGGCCGACAAACAGAACCCTGGCAGAGGGCAGCGGGGCGGCAGAGCCTAGGCGTCACCTGGGACCGCGCCATGGTGGATTGTGCTTCAAGTGCAATCAGCCGGGGCACTTTGCCAACGAGTGCACCAACCCGGAGCAGGCCGGGCTGACAGGCGACAGGCCAGGGGCACCTGCAGGCCCAGCGCGGGGCTATGGAACCTGGGGCCCAGGCAGGGGCCAGGGGATGCCCATGGAGAGCAGGCGCAGGACCTTCGATACTGCCATGGGAACTCCCAGTGCAAGGGACTTCCAGCAGGGGGCAGCAGGCCCCAGCGCGTGGCCAGAACCGCCAGCGCGACAGGAACCACAGGAGGGCGAGCAACCAAGGTGGGAGGGGACAGGAGGCCACACGTGCTTCATGACAGGCCACATGGAAATTAGCCAGGACAGAGATGCCTACCAGGCTGAGGTCAGTCAGGCAGGACCAGTTCAGGTGGCCCCTCAGAGGGTGCCAGAAGGGCAGGTAGCCAGTCAGGTAAACCACTGGGCGAGGGCTGTAGAGGCGTTAGCCATGAACCATTATGGGACTATGCCTGCAGGGTCGGCCAGATCCGTAGCACATGCGTTGGAGTTCTTGAAGGATCTCCAGAGGAGGGGGTGCCCAGCTCCGTGTGTAGGATGGCCAAATCTAATGCAGAGGTTCCTAGACAGGGAATGGGACAAGTATGATGAGCAGTGGGATGAGTTTGAGAGACGCGAGCGGGAGGCAGTACCCCAGCACGACGTAGACGGGTGGGATACCGATTCAGGATCCAACCTTTCAGCAGGCAGATATGAGCCTCAGGAACCCTCGCCCTTGCATGAAAGAGAGTTTGGCGTGTTATGTCCAGGTACCCCGGAGGGCAATCAAGACACAGGCAGAGGGGTAGCGGGAGCAGCCGCCGAGACAGAGGAGCCACACAGAGCGGGGTCGCGACTCCCAGCGGCGGCCAGAGGGACCGCAGCAGGGAGCCAGCTGGACGCTCGGGCGGGGCCCGTTAGGACCCATAAAGGCACTAGCTCTCGGTGCAATGCTTGGGGAGGAATCGACGAGGACGGAGAGACACAGCACGGCAGTGAGAGGGAAGGGAGGTCTGACGCAAGGGGCGAGGACAGGCAGCTTGACCAGTCCTTCAGCAGAGACAGGTCCTACAGCAGAGAACGCATCTACATACAGCCGTTCCCGCAGTCGCTGCCAGCAGGCGAGCCCTTTGTGCAGTACTTCCGCCTGGGGGAAGAGATGCCAGAGGCGTCCACCTCCGGGGCCATGCTGACTATGCCAGGGGAGTGCAGGGACGGGCCATGTCGGTTGCAGAACCATAGGCTCCTGGACGGCGGAGAGCAGACATGTGTTGACAGGGCAGCAGCCATACAGGCAGTTGCCAGGATGATTTTCCCGTGGGACGCAGTGACAGCTGTCATGCTGGGCGCTGCGCTCAAAGGATACATCCTGCCCAGCACAAATATAGCAGATTACATGCAGAGGGGATGGTCGCGGCACCCCATCTATGCACACTGCGTTAGCGAGATGGTGAGTCTCGCCATTGCAGCAGGCATCACAGCGGTGGATGCAGCATGCTGGGCGCACCCGGACATGCCAGACATTGCGCCAGCCGAGGGGATGTGGCAGGGCGCGCAGCCAGGATTCATGCGCACACCGTGGGCGATGGATTGTGTCCGTGAGCTGATGGGGCACCCAGCCCTCAGAGACCGCGCATTTTATGTGCCAGCCCAAGCCATGGGCGAGTTCGAGAGATTTGTGGAAACAACAGAGCAGGCCCCAGTGAGGGCAGGGCTGTGTCACCCAGGCAGGCCAGGGCGGTGTGAGGCGACCATAGAGGCGTCCATCGTCGTCCCCAGGACGGTCGCAGGACAAGCAGTGCCGTGGGGGCCAGCGCCAGGGGACGCCAGGGCAGCCATTCCAGTCCAGCAGCTAGTAACTTACTACTATGAGGAGATGGCTGATGAGGAGTTGCCCGTTTCATCGGCATGGATCCACATGCACGCGACTCACGATGATATGCCCGTCTACCTGTTTGCAAGGCACCAGCAGGACGTGGCAGTCACTAAGTGCGCGTCAGTAGACGAGGCGGAGTTCCATGCCTATACCTACGCTAGGGGAGCAGACCCGACAGTGTGGACGCTCATGCTAATGGCGCTGCAGAGGGTCCTGCTCCCAGGACAGCGATCAGCGGCCATGCGGCATGTGTGGGGCGTAGAGGATCAGTGGGCGCCTACAGAGGTAACAGCCTGTCCAACATGGCCTTACGGACCCCAGCAGTCGCCAGCATCAGGAGCCATGTGGGAAGGAGAGGAAGAGCTGGCGAGCTCGCCGTTCGCAGTAGAACGCCTGGCAGCATATGTGCACCAGTGGGTGCGTCAGGAGCGGAGGGCGTGGCACGACAACAGGGCCAGCAGCGTGCTGCCCTATTGGCAGGCTGACGTCATAACGACGCAGTTGTGGAGACAAGCGCACCCAGCAGGGGTGCGCACGCTGCACCCTCTGTTCAGAGGAGCAGGGGAAGTAGGCATCGAGGAGGAGTTGGAGGACTTGAGGAACCAGCCGAGTAGGGGACATGGGCCGGTGGGCAGGCGAGGCACCGATGCAGAGGAGCCAGCGGCAGCCACCGACGGCCCTGTCCAGGATGAGGAGCCGGAATGGACCCAGGTGGCATTTGTAACATTTGGGGCGGCAGCAGCCTCATGGGAGCTGCTGGAGTATGTGGACGACTTGGGGGTATCAGCACTGGAGGCTGAGCCTAGGGGACGGGCAGAGCCCCAGGCGCCCCTGGACAGTGTCAGCACACCGCCCACGGAGGCCTCAGACAGCAGGATCCCAGAGCTCAGCGACAACGTTTCAGAGGGCCCACCACCACTGGTTGAGATCACCGAGTCAGATGAGGAGTGGCACGAGGCAGGAGCCAGGCCCTCGGACCAGGATAGCGTCACCAGAGCAGAGGCTCGGGATGCAGAGGGCAACTACGTGCCAGCAGACAGCGGCCCAGGACCAGGGAGTCCAAGGTACGGCATGGTGGGAGAGCTGCCACAGCTGAGGCGCGCGTGGATGCGCGGCATCTTTCAGGAGCAGGCAGCAATGAAAGAGCGCAGAAGCAGGAGGACCGCTATAGAGCTTGGTAACGGAATCACGCTGGAGGAAGAGGCAAACCAGGTCACAGCGGGGATCAGCCTTCAGCAGGCAGCAGACCAGCGCGCTCACAGGCCCGAGGAGGCAGCAGCAGACAAGAAGAGCAACGGGCGCCCAGGATACCCCCAGATCCGCCAGCCAGCACAGACAGCGGCACAGGGGCCTTGGGGTGACCCAGCAGAGTACAGCACGGGACGCTGGGTTGCAGTGCTCAGGAACTTTGTTGATCAGCTGGACGTGCTACGAAGGCAGGAAATGGGGCAGCAAGAGGCGGGCCAGGAGGCTAGCCTGCTGTTCCGACTTAAGATGCTACCACAGCCCGATCCGGACCCCAGGATGGGAGGTTACAGCAGGGCGGTCAGGGAGCTACGGGAGGAGCTAACGGAGAGAGTATCAGCCCTCTACACGGGGAGGGCAGAAGGAGCGGACACCCAACAGCCGTCGGACAGCCGCAGCAGACAAGCCCAAACCGGCAGGGGCGAGGACCTCGCCAGCAGGGTTGCCGGCGCGCAGGACACCATACGACGGGGCTGTGGGCAGGATGAGCCCGCGGGTGCAGGCAGCAGTAAGGCTGTGCAGCGCGCCAACCACAGGCAGGAGAGAATGGCACAGTGCAGCACAGGACAGATCCCAGGAGCAGGGCCAGAAAGGGCCAGTGCAATTTGGGCTGACACTGCCAAGTTGCAAGGAAAGAAGTCTAAGAAGGCCAGGAGACGCGCAGGAAAGGCGCAGAGGGCGGCCGCGGACAGGAACCGAGGCAGCATGAGACCAGGATTGGACTGCCCAGCCCTGCCACTCAGGGTCAGCCAGGTAGACCTGGAGATCACGTGGGCCAGAGGACAGCAGCCGCCAGCGCAGATTGCAGAGCCAGGCGTTCAGCCCGCAGAACAGTTACCGCAGCAACCCATGAGGAAGACGACAGCGTGCAGAGGACTCCTCACCTGTACAGCAATTAAGGGGATCCTGACGGGGACGCTCCAGCTGATACTGGTGTGGCTCCTGCTGTCAGTGTGTGTGCCGGGGGCGCGAGCTACCGAGCAGGGCGTGAGAGGAGGAGGATTTACAGCAGGCCAAGGGGCTTTTGTGTCTGGAAAGGAGGCAGCAGCAAAGCTGTCGTCTGGATGGTTACGCCCACAAGCAGTCAGCCCCATGGGGGCCGCCAGCAGGAGGGGTGCATGCAGCCAGCAGGAGAGATGGCACAGCGGCAACACCACTGGCGGGGAGGAGCTGCCCGCGGAGGACGACCCGCAGGCGGCTGTGGTGATCGACATGTTCCAGCCGGGGGGAGTAGTGGAGCCACCTGCAGAGTACGTCAAGACCAAGGAGGGATGGCTGCTGGGCAAGCACCCCGACTTCACTGCGGAGCAGCAGGAGAGCCTGGAGCAGAGCCTCAGGGATCGCCAAGGAGCATTCGCTTACTCCATGGAGGATCTACCAGGCTACTGCGGCACGCAGGGTGAGTTTACACTGGCTTTAGAAGACGAGGTCAGTTCGTGCTTTCAGAAGTCCAGGGATATGCCACCGCCTAAAGCAGCAATTTTTAAGGAAAAGTGTCAGCCGATGATTGAGGCAGGCATCATAGTCAAGGTGCCCCAGGGGGGGCCTATCAAGTTTGCGGCCAACTCAGTAGTAGCAGCCAAAAAGAGTGCTGAAACTGGGGAGTGGACAGACCATCGAATAGCGCACGATATGCGCAGGTTAAACCTGCGTACAGCCAAGCAGGAATTTGCCATCCCCAGGATGGAGACTATTTTTCAGAACCTGGGCACTGCCAAGATATTCAGCAAGGTTGATCTCCGGTCGGGGTTCATGCAGATCCCTATAAAGGTCGAGGACCAGCCTAAGACAGCTTTCTGGATGGGACCTGAGCTGTGGATGTACACAAAGCTCAGTTTCGGTCTGCGCAACGGGCCTCCTTTCTTTCAGCGTATGATGGAAGAAGAGATTGCCAGGGCAGGCCTGAGTGCGTTCTGCGTAGCATTCATTGACGATTTGCTAGTGTACAGTGACACACCGGCAGAACACATCAGGCATGTGGAGCTGATGTTGGACATGCTCCACAGTGTAGGATTAAGGGCGCACCCCGACAAGTCCCTGTTTGGGTGTGCAACAGTAGAGTACCTGGGTCACAATGTGTCGGCCCAGGGGCTCACGCCGCACGCTGCTAAGATAGCAGCAGTTATGGCGCTGCCAGAGCCCGCATCGGTGAAAAACATTCAGGAGGTCATGGGATTCTTGAATTTCTACCGGTGCTACGTCCCGGACTTCTCGAAAAAGGCAGCATGCATCAACGCATTGCTGGTCCAGGGGGTCCCGTTTGTGTGGGGGCCAGAGCAGTCGCAGGCGTTCCAGTTGATTAAGACAGAGATGTGCGAGGGCGGGAGAGTCCTGCGCAGACCAGATTACAGTGGGACAGGACCAGACGGCAAGGGGCCGCCAAGGCCGTTCTTATTGTACACAGATTTCTCTAAGCAAGGCATAGGCGCAGTGCTAGGTCAGTGTGATGACAGCGGGCGGGAGTATATGGTGGCATGCACATCCAGATCCCTGAACAAGAGCGAGAGGAACTATTCCTCGTTCCAGGGGGAGATGCTGGCCGCAGTGTATGCAGCACGCACATACCGCCACATGCTGTTTGGGTGCAAGGTGCATCTCATCACTGACCATGAGCCGCTCACTTACCTCATGGACAACCAGACGTTGGTAGGCCAGCACGCTAGGTGGGCTCTCATGCTTCAAGAGCTAGACATTACCATTGTCCACCGCTCAGGAGCATGCCACCAGAATGCAGACATCCCGTCCAGATCCCCCCTCCCATCCTCAGCTGACCGCACAGGGGCCAGGCTTGATACAGTCGCGCCCGAGCCAGCAGCCAGGGAGGAGGCAAGTGGGAAGCAAGTAGCTTTGCTCACAGGGTTGGGCAGAGTGAACCAGTGGCATGCAGACCAGATAGTGCGCATGGCGCAGGAGGGCAGAAGGAGAGTACAGATGTTGCGAGCTGCAGAGGCAGCTTGCGTGACAGCACCGGTGGGGCAGGAGATATCCTCTGCCGCCACTGACGATGATGAACAGGCGCAGCCTGTCAGTACAGCAGAGCAGGCGTTCAGCAACAGGGAGCGATCCAGGACGATGATCAGTGATGTTCTTGCTGACTTGCCTCGGGTGACGCCCCCTCATTCCCTTGCAGGCCTGGATACAGCTTGCCTGTCAAGTGGGGCTGTGCGGGCCATGGAGACCGAAGGAGTCGTCCTCTTCGAGCCTTTTGGAGGTATGTGCTCAGGGCTGGAAATGGTACTCAGGGCAGGTATCCCAGTAGTGCAGTACTTGTATGCAGATATCAGTGAGGAAGTCAGAGAGATCGCAGGGGGTCGCCTGTTGCAGTTGCACAAGAGATTCCCCCAGTTGCTTCCGGTCAGAGCGTTTGATAAGGCTTTCAGAGCGTTGCCGCAAGATGTGTATGCCATTACGGCAGAACACCTCAAGGAGGCGGGTGCCCAGGAGGGGCGCCAGTGGTTCATGGTAGCAGGCTGGGAGTGCCAGGACCTTTCGTCAGCTGGCAAGGGGCGGGGGCTCGCGGGAGAGAGAAGCAAGTCTTTCTTCCCGTTAGTCAAGCTGTTGGGTACTCTGCAGTTCCTGCAGGGACCTAGGCCGCCAGCGTACCTGATTGAGAATGTAGCAATGCAATTGAATCAGAAGAGTGAGAAGGCCAGTGTTGAGGCTTTTCAGGAAGTGTGCAGGATTCTAGGGACACCGGCGTTGTTTGACGCAGCGCAGGTGGGGTCTTACGCCCACCGCACCCGCAACTATTGGGGGAATATTGCCCCTGCAGCAGATATTGAATTTGTGATTCGTGCGTCGACCAGACCCCACGAGGGGATTGTAGACGACATTCTGGACAAGGGCAGCAAGGCCCAGGTAGTATCATGTCCGGACAATGGGGGGTACCGCATCAATGTCACAGGGCAACCCAGGAAGGTGCTGCCGTGTTTGATGGCCACGCCCTCATCATATGCTTTCCGGAACGGGCAAAATGGGATGGTGTACAGGCCCATGGGGGACTTGCAGGAGCCCAACGCAAACGAGCGTGAGCGAGCCATGGGGTACGCTGTGGGGTCCACATTGCCACGCCCAGATTTCCCTGAGGCAGCCAGACGGGCAGCCTTGGGCAGGTGCATGGATTCATGGGCACTGAGTGCATGGCTCAATGTGGCACTCGAGTGTGCTAAGATCATGCCAGCAGAATTGACGCGCAGGGCAAAGCTGCCAGGCCAGGACAGGGACCCAGTGCTGGGGGCGACTTTAATGTCCAGCCACTATGCCCTTGCTACTGCAGGAAACGCGTGCTCTGGCAGCGGGGAGGCGGCCGCGTCATACAGACAGTGCCTGGGAGAATCGGCCGCGGCAGACTGGGCCGACGCGGCACAGGAACCAGGTGGGAACGCGTCTGAGGCACAAGTTGATGTTGAAATCAGAGTAACCAGGGAAATAGAGAGTGAGAAGGACCAGCCAGGTTGTCCTGCAGGACCGTCGGCTAGGGTTGATGTGTGGGCAGATGAGCCCGTCTTGAGGTTTCTCCGTGAAAAGACTTATGTCCAGGGAACAGAGCTAGGAGAACAGACTAGAATACAGCGCAGAGCAGCGCCATTCCAGTGGGAATCAGAGAGGGGAGGAGTCCTGATGAGACTCATGCCTGATGGTAGACGTTGTGTGGTGCCCAGGCCAGAGGACAGGCTAGCAGTGATCCAGACAGCGCATGCAGGTACGGGCCATTTTGGCAGCCACCGCACGGCTTTCATGGTCATGCAGCAGCATTGGTGGCGGGGGCTTCGAGCAGCAGTCAAGAAGGCAGTGCAGGAATGCGGTGTGTGTGACAGGGCCAGGGCGTCCACGTTCAATCACATACAGCCCAACCTGCACCCGCTACCCATTGAGGGGTTGTTTTTCCGGTGGGGAGTGGACCTGTGTGGTCCATTCACGACCACTTCCAGGGGAAATCGGTTTGTGATGGTGTGTGTGGAGCATTACTCCAAATGGGTGGAGTTGATCCCCATTCCAAGCAAGGCGTCTGATGTGACGGCCTTGGCATTCTTTCAAAATGTTGTTGCACGATTCGGGGGATGCGCAGAGGTGGTGACAGACCAGGGAACAGAGTTCCAGGGTGAATTTCAGGACATGTTGTTGGACTGCTTCATTGACCATCGCACCACTTCTGCCAACCACCCCCAGGCAGACGGGCTTTCGGAGAGGGCTGTCCAGACCCTCAAGGCAGGCCTGCGCAAGTGCTGCGAGGAGGGCAGCAGCGACGAGTCCTGGGACAAGATGGTGCCCTGGGTAGCCCTTGGCTTCCGATGCTCGCCGCAGCAGGCCACGCGCATGGCGCCGTACGAGGTGCTGTTTGGACAGAGACCTACCTTCCCCTCCAGAGTGGGAGCGGACCTCTGGAGCACAGCCAAGGTGGCAACGGCAGAGGAGGCAGCAGACCTGCTTTTGGCCAGAGTGGCCAGGATCAAAGAGGCACTGCCAGTCGCGGGTTGGCACATGGACTGCTTGGTACCAGTACTCGAGGAGGTGCCTGAGGGCGAGTGGTTGTGCCCACACTGCACGCCGGAAGACAAGGGAGCTGGGCCCGCTGCAGTAGCAGGGCCCCCCACAGAGGAGCGCAGTTTACAGGTCCAGGGGCGACCGAGCCCAGCGGCCAGAGCGGCTGCCAGGACAGCCCAGGAGGCCGACGTCATGGACAGGCCTGAGGTGGAAGTCATGGCCACCAACCCAGCAACAAGGCAAATGGAGCGGGGCATCGCAAGACCAATGGCGAACGGGTTGTATGACATCTCGTACACCACTGGCCGGGGAGAGGCCAATGTCACCCCGAGAGCAGTTACAAGAAGGGCCAAGGTGGCCAAAGAAGCAGCAAGGGAGGAAGAGGAGTCAGCCCTTGAGGATTTTACCGGGACCTGAAGCCCGGAGCGGCAGGGCCGCTGAGCACGTGACGTCACCCACGCCGTAGCTGGCAAGGAGCGGGCAGGCACCTACAGAGCAGAAATGCAGACGCAGTGCGGCTTGTCCTAGTACCCAGTAGGCAGCGGGCCGGCAGCCAGCGGACCGAAAACGGAAGATGCAGGAGTAGAGTTGCGGCAGCTTAATGAAAATTTGTTTCTCAAATACCGTGGCAGCAAGGCTACAGTAGTACATAAGTTATGAAAATGATGAGCGAGGAGAATTAGTCAACTCGAGCAATTTTAGCACAGCAGGGGGCAGATCACGCTGCTACGGCGCACATTTTTCTGTGGCCTTTAAAGACCAGGCGGCTATGGCGCAGTGGGGCGAGAGCAGCGGTTGTTCTTAGCTTGACCTGATAACTTTGAAACTTCACTGTTTGCTAGCCAGTAGTGGGCTGAACAGCTTGAGTTTGTAGGGTTCTGCGCATTGCGCTTCAGCTGAAACTCGGTTGATTTTTTTATTTTCCTGATTGCAGAATGCCTGAACCAGGCAGATTCGTAGAAGGCCTGAACCAGGCAGATTCGTAGAATGCCGGAACCAAGCAGAATTGTAGAAGGCCTGAACCAGGCATATTTGCAGATGATGATTTGAGCTTCTACGTACATATTTTTCCAGAAGTTTATTTCAGTACCACCCCTTTTTCCGGCTCCCCGCGCATGCCTGGAGGGCTTAACGCTGGGGAGCGGGGGGCGAGTAAAGTAGTAGGGGCGGTACCCACGAGACGGAGACTTCTATGCAGAGATATCCAGTTAGGGACTTCCAGATACAGTTATCTTGTTGACACACTCTTGTCTGAAGTACAAGGAGCATGAGTGTACGGTGATGTACCGTGTTTGTGAGTAGAGGACACCTCTCTAAGGTGTCCTGACCGGAGTTTACGGTATTTACCATATTGGCACGTTTACTGCTTTATGGTGCGACAGCTGTCACAGTATATTACCGTATACGTGACAGAACCGTTTAGACCGCAGTTAGCGGCCGCGGAGCCTCCGCAGCTTATCTGCGGAGTCTCCGGATTTGAGCTGAGACCTAGAAACCCGCTTACGCAGGATTAGTTTGACAGGTTCTACCGTACTCTGAACTGGGCCTGCCGGGTCCCTGTATCCCGGCAATTGCCTTGGCTAGTTACTTCGTCCCTTTCTAAAGGACAGACCTCTATTTGTAACAAGCACCGGCAGTCTTTGAGACCAGCAGCTTCCATATAAGTCAGTACCTTAACTCGAGTCAAGCCTAGCTCAGCCACCGCTGATCTAGCTGGAGACAAGTACCCCAGTAACAGAACCGAGACTCTGCAGAAGAAGAAGTACGCAGCCTCGTCCCGTCCGTCTCTCCGCGTGTTACGCGGTAAGTGTCCTTAACATAGCCCTGCTGGATCGCGACCAGACGGCCAGAAGGCCTATGCCCCCAAAGTCTGTTGCTATATATACACAATATCCACCTAGCTGCTTAACTCGAAGAGCACTCGCAGCCAGTGAGTAGTCACTGAGCCTGCCCGTAGGCGTCCGTCACTGCAGTGAGGAAAGAAGTCCGCCACGGACCTGAAGCGCACCTCGCGAGTAAAGTAGTAGGGGCGGTACCCACGAGACGGAGACTTCTATGCAGAGATATCCAGTTAGGGACTTCCAGATACAGTTATCTTGTTGACACACTCTTGTCTGAAGTACAAGGAGCATGAGTGTACGGTGATGTACCGTGTTTGTGAGTAGAGGACACCTCTCTAAGGTGTCCTGACCGGAGTTTACGGTATTTACCATATTGGCACGTTTACTGCTTTATGGTGCGACACTGACGACCAAGCTCCTCCACGTCATCCCCCTCTTGCAAGGTGCATGGCAGCGGTGGGACAGTAGCGGGGAAGTCATCAGTAATTCTTTTAGTGGGTATTAAGAACGACTTGTATACCGAGACATGGTATGAAACCCTTGGTACCGGAAAATCCGAAACAGAGCGGGAAACACTGAGAATCGGGACTTTTTCGCGCCTGCAGCGCACATTTGAAGGATTTCAGTACCCAACAATGAATGGCCAAGATCACTAAAAGGATCATTGGCGGTGGTTGAGTCGCAAAGGCAGCACAGTCGGGGGAGTGCAGGCGGGCGGGCCGAGAAAGGGGATGGACGGATCAGCATGCGGGCCTGGGGCAGAGAGGGAGGGCGATACGAAGCGTGGCGGGGGGGAGTTGGAGCGAGACAGCGGGGAGGGGTAGAGCGGGTGGGAGCGGTGTCACCCTGGGCAGGAGCAGGAGCGGATAGTAGCAGGGTGGAAACGGGTCGGGAGTGGGTCAGGATCAGGGTGGGATCAGGGTGGGATCAGGGTGGAAACGGGTCAGGAGTGGGTCAGGATCAGGGTGAATCCTCCTCTGCACAGCGCACACCAGGCACTGGATTCCGCACCTTATACCACCATAGGCCATCCCAGAGGAACATCAGCAACGCTTCCTTCTACATAGACAAAAATCGACCTCAAACCCGAGCTCCAACCTGCTAGGATATAAATAAGCTCAAAACAGGAAGACAAAAAATGTGGAGCAGTATGGATAGCATGATGAGGGCATGGGGCTTACGATATACCATGAGGCATGCGCCCCACAATCAAAGACACAGTCCCTGCACCATTACCCCCTTTACTAAATCCGATGGCCGAAAGGCCTGATCGGCAGACAGATCCTCACGACACACAGCAAGACCGCAACCTGGAGCAACAAAAACTAAGCTAGAAATTCGTCACAAAGTAGGCAGGGGGGAAACAGAGCGGCCCTAGAATATCAAGAGAGCCAGTCACCCCTTTGGAGAATCCGGGCATGTGAAGTAGAGATACAAAACAGAGTAAGTCCTCCCCATGAGCAGGGGAACCCAAGAGCTAGAAAGCGGAGGCCTCTCTTCTCAGGAGCATCAGGGCCTCAACAATCAATATCGGGTAGGAGAACCAGTACTGCGGGCAAACGAAGGCACTAGACATGGAGGGATCATTGGGGGATGTGGTGTGGTGAGAGGCAATCTCCCCAAGTGGCCGGGAGGGTTTTCAATTTGGAGTTCTTCAAGTCCTGGAGGAAGCACCAGGACCAGGCTGCAGCAACCCGTGTGGCAACAAAAGATCCCGTGGGGCGGGCCAGGTAGGGCGGCGCCAGTGCATGGTGCCCAGAGCCTCCAGCATATTTTCTTCATAGCGCAGACAGCAATCACACACGCAAAAGCCCAGACACCTGGGTTAATGTTGCAGTCCAGTTTGGGCCGAAGAAGCCATACATCCGCCATAGTGAGTGGTGCACTAGGATGGAGGGCTCCTGCCAGCTCTGCCAACACGGCTTGGGCAAATGGGCAGCTCCAAACGCAGTCTGTTGATCTGTCCAGAGAATGATAGTATGCCCGGTGGAAAGTAGGGTCTGACGGAGTGCCGGGTCCATGCCTCCAGGGGCGTCGGGGCAGCCGCAGCGCCAAGGGTGGGTGACAGCAACGTCATGACCACCGGCTGCCGTCACCTCATTCAGGTTCAGGCTCCAAAGGGTATCCTTGCATCGGGGGATTGAATACCGATTCCCTAGGCAATACAGCAGCAGATCCCATGTTCGACTGCACAGTTCCGCACAATTGTGGGATTGTGGAGTGTGTCACAGTCTGTCCAAGGCTATCACGTCAAGGCATCAAATTGTGAACACTCCAGCAAGACAACGGATGGGAGAAGGATCTAACCAGCATTCGCACCCCACCGAGGTTCGATGATTTTCGGCTCGGTTCTGTAGTGTGACTGAAGTTCACACCGTTTCCAGATTTAGAACTGTGACAAACATTGTATTTGAAAAGATACAACGATTGTATTTGTCACTAAAAAGCCGACATCACTCTACATCAAAGCACCTCCGGCATCATACCCCTCCTCGGCAACGATCTCCTTCAACAACTCATCCTCATCCTACATCCAACACATCCTGGCGGCGATACCATGCCCGTCTCTATCAATGACTATACTTTCCTTTCCCCCCTTTGGCATGTCGGCATTGTCTCTCTTGCCTCTCTTGTCACCACCATAAGTGGCCACCCTTACCTTATCCCGGCAAACACTCTTCGTGACGCTTTCTTACACAAAGCCCGGACAGAGGATCTTGCCAAAGCACAACGGGCCCTCAATCAGCTGACCCTCCTTCTCCACGGCATTGCTCTGCCACTTGCCAAACAACACACCCTCACCTCACCCCTCCCAGAAGATACCCGTCGGGTTACTGTAGCTCATGACTTCGCCCATATTCCGCAGGGTACACATCATTCCCTTCAGCAAATTGCATCATCTTTACTTTACACGGACCCTACCGCACCCACCCATGCACCACCTCCTACTCGTATACCCCCCCCCCCCGTCCCACCACCTGTCCCCTCCCGCCGTACCCGAGTCGCTCCCAGTCCGTCCCATGCCACACTTCCTCGTCCACTTCCAACACTGCTTGGTCTAGCATGCACTATGACTCGTATGTCTACCTCCCTCCCGCCCATCCTACGGCCACTTATTATGCCTGCTTTCACACGCTCACTCCTGGCACACACGTTCCAATCCTTGCCTCACCCACCCCTCTCCTTACCCATACCAACACTTTTACCACGACATAACACAACTCTCCCTCCCCTTCCTCCTCCACCAACCTCCCAGATCAACACGCTGCATCCTCCAGCCACGCTCAATGTCCTCCACATGCTTGACACTGCGCTTGAACCGGTTCATCCCCTCGACACACATCTCACCAATCTCCAACAACAAGGCACTTGGTCTAGGGATCCCTTTCCCTCGGTCACCCCTTTCCCCCCGCCTCCGGGCGAAGACCCCAATTATCTACTTGACCAATCACTCATCGATTCCCACCTCGTCATCCATACCTCACCAGTTCACCCCGATTACGACATCCTCCCACCCCTCTCCTTCACAATCCAAATTGGACTCCGTTATCCTACCACACACACACCCTTCCCTATGCCGACCCTCTCCACCTCTATGGCCCAGACTCATCTCGATAGGGCATTTGTCTACCGACCCAATGGCACCTACGTTGGTCACATTCCTGTCCGCCGCCTACTCTGGCTACGGGCGTGTTATGACCGCATCCGCACCACACACCCAATTGACTTCGCACGCCTCACTGACGGGTCCTTCGCACACGATCTTGCCTCCTTACTCCTCCGTTACCGCCTCTCCAATACCTCTCCCCAACGCCCCAACATTACCTCACGCACCGGCAAACATTCACCACTACTCCCCCCCCCTGCCATCAATGCCAACTGGGTCACTCCTGCCAGCCTCCACACTGATATCTCTGCTATCATGCCTCTCACGGTCCACCGTTTCTCTTCACCCCTTTCTGTCCCGTTCTCAGCCCTCCAATATTCCTCACTTCGTGAGAAAGACTGCTTATTTGGGGCTCACTATCAACCTTATTCCACCCCTTGGACAGGCACCTCCTTGGTTGAGCCTCCTTTTTCTGGTCCTGCACTACTCAAGGCTATCCGATGGTCGTTGGCATCACTTCAAAAACAACCCCACATACCTACATCGACCTTCATCGTCGTTCCCAATTGGAAACAGGCCAAATTCATGACCCTCCTTAACTCAGGCCATCGCCATATCTCTTACACCAACCTCCACCACACCCATTTACCTTTTCTTCCCCCCGACCATCTCACTCCGGCCGATATTGCTAACGCAGGCATGCCGAAATTTGACCTTCTCCTCCTCCTCATCTCCAACACTCTTGGGGACACAACCCGTACTTTCCCATATATTGCTCCCACTTTGGCCCCGGGCTCCTCCCACCCTTCTCGCTACTTGCTCCCTCCCGGTTTTGGCCAGGCAAATCTCCTTCCTCAGCCCACCACATTCCTTGCACCTCCACCCTCAGCCCAGCCAAGCCCGACAACCCCTCCTCCCTACGCCCCCTCCTACCCCCTCCGTTGGCACGATATACCGGCATATTACACCGATGGCTCGGCCCTATCTACACCTGGCAAAGGCACAGCCACGGGTGCAGCCTTCTATTGTACTCAAGACACCACTACCTACACAGTCCACCCCGATGGCCGGGCTGAAACCAACACTATTACACGGGCTGAGCTTGCTGGCATCCATGCTGCCCTCACTCATGCAGCCATACACCACACCGGTGATCTTACCATTTTCTCCGACTCCTTGGTTTCTCTCTATGATACGCAGAAGGCCCTTCGCTACCCACACACTCTGCTTGAATGTAAGCACGCCCCCCTTCTCCTCGACATTCGTGCTCTCATCCTTACCAGGCTACGCCTCCGCCACCATTTTCACCTGTACAAGGTCAAATCTCACATCGGCATCATTGGCAATGAACTCGCAGATAAGGGTGCTGCACTCGCCCTCCAATCCCCCGAACATTGCGACTACACATGCACCTCAGATGTCCAACACTTCGCACACCTACCTGCATGGCCATGCCTCCCTCCCCCCCATGACACGGACGAACCGTGGTTTGCATCAGACCTTACCCATTCTTTGAAGGAACACATGTACCGCACCTGCCCCCTTCTCACAGATGGTCCTACTTCTCCCCCTCTGCCCTTGCGCTACGTCCGCATGCAAGTCCTCGTTGCCTCTGCCCTTGCCTCCTACCTCCCCATCTTATGGCACATGGGTCTGCCCTTTAGTGGTATTCGCAACATCCTCAAATCGCGCACCAATACCCTGTGGACTGCATCTACAGCCATGCATATGAACCGCCCTTACAAAACAGCTGTAGGCACTCGCACCACCCCCCACTGTCCCATATGCTCCCATCCCAATGATACCCCTGGCCATCTTTTAGGCGGTTGTGCTCATTCCTCCATGTCCGCCTCGTACATTGCTCGACACAACCGAGCTGTATGCATCATCCAAACTGCTATTGCTAATGGCTCCCTAGGCTCCTCTTTTACTATCATGGATGCCACTTCCCGTGCTAACCTCCCCTTCGGGGTCTATGACACCCGTCTTCCACGCTGGCTAGTACCCCGACGACCCCCCACTTTCCCAGACACCTTTGATTACTGTGACAAACTGCGACCGGATTTGCTTATTGTCCAAGGTCTCCCACATTCCGAGTTCCTTCGTCTTTCCCGCGCTGGTCAACTCTCTAGCTCACAAACTATGTCTCGGCTCCAGAGGACTTGCACTGTACACGTTGTTGAAGTCGGTTACACCTCCGAATTTTCTTTCGAACAGTGTCATGCCCGTAAATCAGAACAACATTTACAACTTATCCTTCTCCTCAAACATAATGGTTGGACAGTTTCCTTGGCACCCGTTCTCCATCCTGCCCTTCCACCTGATCCTTCGCCGACCGTGCCCATCTCCCCCCCTCATCCTTCCCCGCCTTCTTCTCATACACATATCATCCTTCTGGGCACCGCAGGCTTCCTCTTTCGTCCTGCCGATAAAATCCTCAGCATGCTCGGTATCTCCAAACACGACATCTCCTCCGTCCTCAGCCGTCTCACGAAGCATACCATACGCTGCCATATAAACATCCTTCGTCAGCGTCGCCATCTGGAAAACTCCCCTGCCCATTATTGTCCGGTACCCCTTGACGATCCTCCTTAACCACAAAGTTTTTTGTCTCCCGGTGTACGGCATTTCAAATCCCGTATTCCTCAAGCCACGCTCAGGCGTTTTCTTTCTTTCTTTCTTTCTTTCTTGTCTAATATTCAACGCTGAATGTTATCATAGGACATTCCGGTGCAGTGCCCGTCAAATTTTGAATATTGTGCTGTCCATCTGCTGCCGCGAATTTCGGGCGTAGTTCTAAGCAAATAGAGGCAATGGAGCCAGAGGAGCACCTTCTGCACACTTTGGGACAGCTCGCTGAGACAGATGAACACGAAGGGGACGATTTTTGTTTGACGTGGGATGCCGTGACTTCTGCCAAAATGTGCCACACTATACTTCAGCAAGATTCCTCGCTTTGGCAGTCTCTATCGAACGACAACGTGTCTATAGCAGCCGTGTCGCGCAAGCTCTGCACTCGAATGCGGGACACGGACACTGACGCATCAGTTCCACTGATAGCTGCTGCCTTCTATTCAACTCTGCTCAGACTTCCTGGCGCACCTGTGAGTGTTCCCCGCACTGCATGCTTGCATGACCAAATGGAAGCAGCATGCATGCCTTCTGATGTACGCATGCAACATTTCATAAGTAAGGGCAGGGAAGACATCACTCACATTACCTGCGATGTCCACCTGCGCCATGCACAGCTGTCTGGCCTCTTCGATACGTTCACTTTCACAGCATTTCTCCAGACGTTGCGCAAGGCCGTGTCAGGGCCGACGCTGGCACCTGCCCAGCAGCAACCGTCCCAGCAGCAAGCCAAAGGCAACGGCAGGAAAGCCGGGGGCCGCAAGGCTGCAATTCAGGGCAAAGGCAGGGATGGCAACGACTCCTCTGCCGGCAGTGGTGACGAATCTGAGGAGGAGGCAGGCGGTGGAAAGGGAGGCAAGGGCAACACCATGCCACACGGCCCGCGTGTGGGCGCGGATGGCTTGTCAGTGTGCGTGCAAGCGCTCGCAGACTTAGCAGCCTTTCTGAAGGTGGGCTACTCACCGCCGCCTCCTTGCTTATCCTGTCACTGATTGAGAACGTACACTGCATTGAGTGTGATATTCTTCCTCACTATGAAGCACCTCGGTCACTCGCTTACGTCAATGTTTGTTTTTGTGCACATCAACATGCGGGGCTCCTGGACGGCCACCACTGTTCCTCTGGGGACCAAACTGGACCGGCCACAACCAGTGGCCCAAGCAGATGGGCTTTCGCTGCACCAAGCCCTGCTTGCCATAGGCCGTTCTGTGGCTGAATTGTAGCTTCAGCTACACTAAAATTAATCACTCTCGTTCACGCCTGTCTGCTCCCCAGGTATTCGGCCTGAAAGATCAGCCGGAGGTGGTGACGTTGCTGATGGAGGCATGCGTAGACCTGGCACGCAGCTTGGACCAGGCCCCGGTGCCTGCATGCAACCCAGAGGAAGCTGCATGTGCTGTGGGGGCTCGCCAGGGTGGCAAGATTCACAAAGGTGCTGGTAGGCCTGGCAGAGAGAAACTGGCTTCACAATGCTGCGGAGTGCACAGGGGGCAGGCTTAACAAAGCTGTGTGTAGGCTCACGAATGGGAGTAGAGCACGCAAATCTCAAACTAGGCTCATGATTGAAAGGAGGCTTCCTCATGCATGGTGACACTAAGGGATATAACCTAATTCGGACATGCAATGCATCCACCAAAACTTCCCTTTTTCATCAGTATTTATTTTCTTGTGCTCAAGACTTCTTGGGGGGCCCGGGGCCCCCAGGCGCTCACCACAGGGCTGATTGGAACTAAAAACCCAAGCAGCTGAGCCTGCTGCACCCGATCCCCCGGCCGCAGGCTGGGAGGCAGCTTGCGGCTAAGTGTAGCTGAATTGCCCTGAACATGCAAGTGTTTCGTAAGTCACCGGATGTTGCTTGCTTTTTGGACCCGGCGGTTTCACAGGTGTGGCCTCAACGCCAAACGCTGGTGCGTACCAGGTCCTGACGGCCCTCCTGCGCTGCGAACACGGCTCAGTCAGCTCCATCGTGGCAGCCATCTTCCAGGGATTAGCACCCACTCTGATGGGGCAGGCCCAGGCCCTCGTCACACATGCGCAAGGCCCCCCGGTGGCCGTTCGGCGGGGTGGGGCGGCCCAAGATGCAGCGGCACGGAGAACCGCGGCAGTGAAATTTGTGCAGGAATCTATGAAGTGGGTGCTGTTGGCCCTGAAATCTGTACCCTAAGCCCTCAACTAGGCTTTTAGGCCTTGGCCTTGCCTACAGGATGGCTTTCGATAGCTGATCACACTCCCTCACATATAAGCGTGCCAGGAAGCTACTATGCCTGGCTTAATTGTCAATAAGGCCTGGCGCAGCAAGCTATGCTGCTTTATCACTTATTACGGTGGGCCAGCCAGGTTTGGGCACCCATCAGCTCAATTGGCCTGCCGAGGGGGTGGTCTGGTGCAAACTGGAATAATCACTGAATCTGATCAGTGCACCACTGCACCTGCTGTACACCCAGTATCAGCGTACCCCGAATAGCTCGCTGCCTGTTGTCCAGGCCCTCTACATTCGAGCTCCTTCGCTTGATGCCGCCCCAAATCGTTTATTCATTGCGATTGTGTGCCCCCCTTTGCATTGTGTGACCCCATTATTGTTCACATTCACTCACTTGAAATGTCTGGCCCCTTTGGACTGAGTGACACCCCTATCGTTCGCTCACTTGTAAATGTGTGACCCCTCGGATTGTGTGACCCCCCATCATTCATGCACTACGGATTGTGTGGCCCCCATCCATCAAATATTCGATTGACACTGGGTCTCTGGTGCAGGTCACACCCCGCCGACTGCGTCACTCCTGCCGGGGCGCTGCTGCGGTACGTGTGCATGAGGGCCCCCGACAGGGCGGAGCCACGGGCTGCAGCCTCGGCATCAGCCGCCGACCTTGCGGCCGTGCTGGGTTCCGGAGCTGTTCTGGACCAGGCGACGTTCCTGCATCGCCTCTCGCGCTCTGCCAAGGTGTTTGGGGTTCGGAGATAAAGCTTCCTGATCCAACCTTGGCCACGCTTAGGATTTGTTGTTTAGGGTAACAGCCTTGGCCAAGCGATGTTCATGCACCATCTATCAAATGCTCTGTAAATGTGCCGAGGTGTATGATGCATATTGGGCCTAAAGTTTGGCAGCAATGAAGCGTTTTGCTGCCCTTGATAACGGAGGGCCCATTCATTGTGACAGCATTGTATTGTGTGCCTCTTCTACCTAAAATATCCACTACTCCGCTTTGGTAGCGTATGAGTTGCGTCTGGTGGGATAGCAAGTTAAGCGCCCCCCTCCTTCCCTTTCTCCCCTTGCTACCTAGTTTCGGTTTTAGGGCTAAAAACTTTAAACCTTTACAGCCCTAAGCCCCAACCTTACAACCCTTAACCCTTGCTACCCGCCTCGCAGGTTCACCACCGATTGATGGCGGTCGAGGTTGCTCAGGCCTTGCTGATGTCCCTGCCTGCACCGTTCGCCATGGATGCAGGCTATGAGGTAAACCCTGGACCCTAAACCCTGAAATAGGTTTGCTGGCAGCTGTGCATGGGTGTTTGTGGGCAGGGAGGGTTGATGTGGTTCATGATTGGGGCAATCGTTTGCTGTACAGAAGGCAACCCTTGACACGAACCCCTTCGTTATGTTTGCTGGCAGCTGTGCAAGGTTGTTTGTGTGCATGGAGGGTTGAGGTCGTTCATGAGGGGGGCAATCATTTGCTGTATATAAGCAACCCTGTTCCTGTGCACACCTTAAACCCCTAGTAACGTTTGCCGGTAGGTGTGCAGGGAGGGTTGTGGTAGTTCATGAGGAGGGCAATCAGTTGCTATACCCACCCAAACCCTGCACCAGGTTTGCCGGCAGTTGTTTAAGTGGTGGGGGCAGGGAGGGTTGTGGTGGTCCATATGGAGGGCAATTAGTTGCTGTACACATCCAAACGCTACACTGGGTTTGCTGGCAGCTGTTTTGACTGCAAGGGAGGGAGGGTTGTGGTGGTCCATAAGGAGGACAATTAGTTGGTGTGCACGAGGACCCTGTTGCTGTACACACTACACTTCCAGGCTAAAGCCTTTTAGAAAATGCCCAGGCAGTACAGAGGGGAAGAGCAGAAGCACCTAGGGAGTTCAGTAGTTGTTACAGCTGCAGTCAAAGTCACTTTTTTGATTCTAGAGGCCACTCCCTCCTGAGGCTCGAGACAAGCTCGTAGGGACCGTGCCATTAATCACACTGAGGCAAGCTGCTTACTGCCTGATCCCACCTCGATAGCCCGCACGTCACGTGGCCATGCGTTTCGTCAAGTGTCTCCACAGGCCATGTCAGTTTGCGAGCGTTTGTGACGTTTTTTTCACAGTGACTTGCTGGTGCAATGTTCGATTACGGCTGTGGAGTTTTTTTTGTATTGCAAACCAGACCACCTTCAGGGGTCTGCCGGGCGGTCACCACTAGGCCGTTGGGGACCAAACCTTGACCAGCCTACTGCCGTGGCCATTGCAACAGGGCTTGCCATAACAAGCCCTGTTGGCCATAGGCCGGGTTGTAGCTGACATGTAGCTGAAGCACCCTTACACAAAGTGTGTCAGATGTAGGCCTTGATTGACTCCTCTTTGTACTTTTCTCAACTGTAGGTGTGTCCTCTACTTGCCTTGTTTGGCACCTCCCAGTACTTTGCTCAACTTCATGTGTGTTCATAATAAAGAGTGTCCTCTGCAGGCTTTCGTTGACGGGGCGCACTCCGCCGATGAGCTTCTAGTGGCTCCTTGGAGCTCTGTCTGCCTAGGGATTCTCATCCACCGTGCGTCGGACAAGGCAGCAGGTTAGAGGGGGGAGAGGCAGGGGAGTGAGTGGAACGGCTGCGAGTAGAGGAGAACTCGAATGCAGGTTATGTCTGGCTGCCTCTCTGACTTGCCTGCTCTGAGCCAGTGAGCTCCAGGTTGCTGTGCTGCAATCTCTGGGCCCCTTCGGCGTCATCTCTGGGCCCCTTGGGGTGCCACGTCAGTTCCTTTTTGCCCCTTTTTGACTGAAGCGGTTGCCCTTCTCTCTCCTGGTCCCCCCTGCGCCTGGCGTCCCTAGTCGTCCGGTCCCGCGCTGCGGTGCACCTCGTCTCCTCGGTCAACAATTTTACAGAGCTGCTGTGCGCCGAGCGGGGCAGCCAGCCGCACCAAGTCGCCGACGGGTTCCTGTTGGCGCTGTGTGGAGCAGGGATGCTGCAGGTGAGGCAAGGGATGCTGTGGGTTGCTGCTGGGGTGGTGTGCTGAGCGGGGCAGCCAGCCGCACCAAGTCGCCGACGGGTTCCTGTTGGCGCTGTGTGGAGCAGGATGCTGCAGGTGAGGCAAGGGATGCTGTGGGTTGCTGCTGGGGTGGTGTGCTGAGCGGGGCAGCCAGCCGCACCATGTGATTGGGATTATGCTGGTGAGACAAGGGATGCTGCAGGAGTGTGTGTTGAAGAACTTGTGTGTGACAGTTTTGATTTTCCTCCTGAGTTACCGTATACCGGTATTGCTGTTGCTTATTAACACCAGTGCAGAAGGTGGATCCCATTGCCCTGAACGACAGCCCTGTAAGGGTTATTTGTCATTGTGGGATACCGGTATATTGCAACACATATATTGGCACGTGAGTACGGTATAAATGGTAAAATTGCAGCACATTGCCCTCCCCCAACATGCGGGGATGTCAGTTCTTTCTCTTGCTTTCTCTTGTGTAACTCAGGACATGCTGATGGCAGCAAGATGCTTTTTCGTCATTTACCAATTGTCGTTCCTCGGGGACACCTGTCATCGCATGTGCGGCCGGACATTCCTGAGTAAAGAAAATTCAAATTCCTCGCTCATTCCTTTACACGGTCATCGCTAGACCCTTATAATTTTATTTCCGTGGCCCTGATCAGCATTCCTGTGGGATCCATATGTTTGTGACGTTACACCTTTGGGCTTGGGCGTGGGCTTGCGTCACACCTCTGGGCTTGGGTTTGGGCTGACGTTACACCTCTGGGCTTGGGCTGTTTGTGACGTTACACCTATGGGCTAAATAATTCCTTCTCAAGTCCATTGAGGGATGGAAAAGGGAGAAAGGAAAATGGCTGGAAACACAAAAGAAGGATCCACTTGTATGACCCAGAGGTCCCCCGCTTGCATCCGTTCATGTCTGCCCCCTCATTGCACCCAGGTGGCAAACGTGGAAGACGAACAGGTTTGCACGGCTGAGAAGCAGGTCCGGCCTTCGAGGCGGGGGCAGGCTGCGGAGGGGGGCGGCGAGGGCGCAGAGGACGGGGACGACGGACCTCCCGGGGCTGAGGCAGCGTGCCGGCCTGGGGCGCCGCTGAGGCAGCAGTGGGCCATGGTCCTACCCGGCAGGCTTGAGCTGGTAGGAGATGTGAAGTTGTTTACTTTCTTTGTGCGCACCTGACCACCGTCGGTGGAAGCCGTCGCCCGTCGGGCAGCCACCGCTGAGTGAAGTTATATGCTTTATTTTGACGCACCTGACCACCACTGGTGGGAGCCGCTGCCCGTCGGGCAGCCACTGCTGAGCCTGTGGGGACCAAACCTTGACCGGCCTACAGACGGTGGCCCAAGCAGCGGTGTTGCTGCACCATGCTCCCCTGGGGTGAGGCTTAGGTGCTGCTGAAGTGTAGGTTAAGTGCTCTGAAAGGAACACTGCCTTGACTTCCTGCCTTATCCCCCAACGTGTATCTGCTGAGGGCAGCCTGCCTCCTGGGACATGCTGCGTAGTCTGAGGCCCTAAACCCTTCACCCTTAACCGTATCAGGGTCTCAGCCTACGTGGCACGTCCCAGGATGTAGACTGCCCCCAGTCTGGGCAGGGGCAGCGAGCAGGGACGTGAGAAAGAGACGGCTTAAGCGTTCAAAGCTACCCACTGAGGCATCGAGGCCGTGATGCCGTGATGCGTTCCTTTTTTTTCTAGCTGCAATTCGCTGTTTGTGAACTTTTCTAATTAAGGATCTGCCCAACTGACACCGTCAGCTCCGCATCCCGGTGCCCGCTGCCCAACTCATCGTCCGGGCAGACACGCCACTGTTCCTGAATCTCTCTTAAAGTAAGTAGAGATCTCCATGCATGCACAGGACCTCTCATCAGTCCTATCTCTGGCCCGCCAGCGATGCCGCGACGACAAGGGACTGGTGCGAAAGGCTGCGCTGCAGCTGCTGGAGGCGCTCTTGCTCCTGAGAGGGGGCCTGCCGCTCCCCATGGGCCTGGCGCCTAGCCAAGAGGACGTGCTTGCTGTGGAAGCGGCGGCTGCAGACCCTCTGGTATGTGCGGGGGACCACGTGTTTTGAAATGATCTGTAAAGCCTTAGCCCTCAACCCTGGCCAAGAGGACGTGCTTGCTGTGGAAGCGGCGGCTGCAGACCCTCTGGTAGGTGCGGGGGACCACGTGTTCTGAAATGGTCTAAAAACCCTTAGCCCTGATTTTTGAAATGATCTTTGAACACTAAGGCCCTGTTTTTTCTCCAAGAGAACCTGATAGCTAGAGAAGCGGCGTCTACAGACCGTCCGGTTGGTGCAGGGGATCAAGTGCTTACAGGTGACTTTGACTCTAGAGAGTCCCAAACCCTTCGCCCTCAACCCTGGCCAAGAGGTCCCTCCTGTGGAAGCGGTGGCTGCAGACCCTCTGGTAGGTGCGAGGGAATGTCATGCGCTATATTATGTCCTGTACTGCCTCATTCGGGCGATGTCATGTACTTCCTCTCCAAGGTCATGGAAGTGGTGGCTGATGGCGTCATCTTCTAGGTACGGGGGAGGCAACTGAAGCTGCCAGCAACTGCTGGTCAAAGGCCACTGATTGAATTCAAACCCCCCCCCCCTGACCAAACCATCAACCTAAACCCTATACACTATCTGCGCAGGTCAGCGTGCGCCGCGCCGCACTCTCAGCATGCTCGCGACTGGTCCTTGCTTTCCCTCTGCACGCGCCCTGCTGCGAGCTGTGGTGCCGCTGTGCGCTGCCGCTGGTGCGGGACGCTGAGGTGGCGGTGCAGGACGAGGCGGTGAGGCAGGCCCAGGAATTGCTGCTGGCCAGGGCGGCTGCGGCGGCTGGAGGCTCAACGGCGGCGCAGGGTGAGGGCACGGACTGAGGGACTGGCTAGGAAGAACCTGAACCCTGAACCCGGAAGCTGGAAGCCGGGGCAGGGTGAGATTGCGGGCAGGGGGGCAGGCTGGGCAGCATCTAACCCCTCACTCTGAAGTAGGCTCAGGTTGGGTGCATGGGCTGGGGGGCAGACTGGACAGGACCCTAACCCTAAACCCTAAATTAAAACAGGGTGAGTGCATGGTGTGTGGGCAGGCTGAGGTCCTTTGTTTTTAGGGTTTAGGAAGAGGGCTGGCTGCGTGTCGATACGTCCCCGTTGCTTAGCTTACGTCCGTCGGTGGTGGCGGCTGCAGTTGTGGTCACCCCCTTCATAACACCAGGCTGCCACCGTTGCGGCCACGTCGGACCAGAGGGCCAAACCTTGACCGGCCTACAGCAGGAGGCGGAGCAGCAGGGTTTGCAGCACCAAGCCCCTTCGGCCTAAGCCGTGATGTAAATGAATTGCATTTAAAGCATGCTAAGTGAAGCGTGGCACTCACCTCCACCTGCAAACTTGTGCGTGCTGCGCTATGAGCTCTGTAACCTGAACCTGCAACCTGTCCCGCACGCACAGCCTCCACCGCAGGACAGTTGCCCCTCCTGGCCGCGCTGTCTCACCTGGGACGGAGTGCGACTGGCAATCTGGGTGAAGTGCTCACAATCTATTAAACACTTAGCCCTTAACCCTGTCCCACACGCGCAGCATCCACTGCGGAGCTCCTGCCCCTCCTGGCCGCGCTGTCGCACCTGGGACGGAGTGCGGCTGGCAATCTGGGCAAAGTGCTGGCGGTGCTGGCGGCCAAGAAGACCCTAAGTGCCAGCAAAGTGGCTAGAGGGCTGGAGGCGGTCATTTCAGGTGTGTGTGGGGGGGGCAGGAGAGACTGTTGTACAGAGGCAGTCATTTCAGATGTCCCAGGTGCCTGAGGCGGTCATTGAAGGTGTCTGTCAAGAGAGGCCGTTGTACAGGGGCAGTCACTGAAGATGGCCAGGGGGCTGGAGTAAGTCACATTAGGTGGCCAAGGGGCTAGAGTAAGTCACATTAGGTGGCAAAGGGGCTGGAGTAAGTCACATTAGGTGGCCAAGGGGCTGGAGTAAGTCACATTAGGTGGCCAAGGGGCTATAGTAAGTCACATTAGGTGGCAAAGGGGCTGGAGTAAGTCACATTAGGTGGCAAAGGGGCTGGAGTAAGTCACATTAGGTGGCAAAGGGGCTGGAGTAAGTCACATTAGGTAGCAAAGGGGCTGGAGTAAGTCACATTAGGTGGCAAAGGGGCTGGAGTAAGTCACATTAGGTGGCAAAGGGGCTGGAGTAAGTCACATTAGGTGGCCAAGGGGCTGGAGTAAGTCACATTAGGTGGCAAAGGGGCTGGAGTAAGTCACATTAGGTGGCAAAGGGGCTGGAGTAAGTCACATTAGGTGGCAAAGGGGCTGGAGTAAGTCACATTAGGTAGCAAAGGGGCTGGAGTAAGTCACATTAGGTGGCAAAGGGGCTGGAGTAAGTCACATTAGGTGGCAAAGGGGCTGGAGTAAGTCACATTAGGTGGCAAAGGGGCTGGAGTAAGTCACATTAGGTGGCAAAGGGGCTGGAGTAAGTCACATTAGGTGGCAAAGGGGCTGGATGCAGTCGATTCCTATGTGTGTGGTGGAGAGGAGAGAGCCGATGTAGAGGGGCACTCTTTCAGGTGTGGGTATGTGGAGGAGAAGAAGCAGATATACAGGGGCAATCATTGCAGGTGTGGGTGGGTGAGGGAGAAGAACCTGATGTACAGGGGCACGCATTTCAGGTGTGGGTGGAGGCGGTGTCCATGTATAAGCAAACACAGATGCATACATAAGGGATGGGTTTGCACCTAGCACGGTACTTTGCAGCCTAGGTCCCTGGAAGCGGGAGTCTTCAGTTTCTGGGCCCCGGGGCTGTCCTCAGGGGACAGGTGGCTGGGGGCCGGGGGCTGTCCTCAGGGGGCTGGGGGCTGGAAGCTGTCCTCAGGGTACTGGGGGCTAGGGGGCGGGGGCTGTCATCAGGGGGCTGGGGGCTGGGGGCCAGGGGCAGTCCTCAGGGTACTGGGGGCTGGGGGCCGGGGGCTGTCCTCAGGGTACTGGGGGCTGGGGGCGGAGGGCTGTCCTCAGGGTACTGGGGGCTGGGGGCCGGGGGCTGTCATCAGGGGGCTGGGGGCTGGGGGCCGGGATCTGTCCTCAGGGGACTGGGCGCTGGGGTCCAGGATCTGTCCTCAGGGGACTGGGCGCTGGGGGCTGGAAGCTGTCCTCAGGGGGCTTAAGGCTGGGGGCCGGGAGCTGTCATCAGAGGGCTGAGGGCTGGGGGCCGGTAGCTGTCCTCAGGGGACTGGGGGCTGAGGGCTGGGGGCCAGAGGCAGTCCTCAGGGGACCGGGGGCTGTCCTCAGGGGGCCGGGGGCTGTCATCAGGGGGCTAGGGGGCAAGGGCTGTCCCTAGGGGACTGGGGGCTGGGGGCCGGAGGCAGACCTCAGGGGACCGGGGGCTGTCCTCAGGGGACTTGGGGCTGGGGGCCGGGAGCTGTCCTTAGGGGACTGGGGGCTGGGGGCCGGGAGCTGTCCTCAGGGGAGTGAGGGCTGGGGGGCGAGGGCTGTCCTCAGGGGACTGGAGGCTGAGGCCGGGGGCTGTCCTTAGGGGACTTGGGGCTGGGGGCCGGGAGCTGTCCTTAGGGGAGTGAGGGCTGGGGGCCGGGAGCTGTCCTCAGGGGAGTGAGGGCTGGGGGGCGAGGGCTGTCCTCAGGGGACTGGAGGCTGAGGCCGGGGGCTGTCCTTAGGGGGCCGGGGGCTGTCCTCAGGGAAGGGCAAGGGGCTATAATTTAGGGGAGGGGACTTGCATCGATTGGCATGAGTAGAGAAATCCGGATATCGGCTCTCACCCCCTCTCCACAACCCCTGGACTGCACAGGCATCGCGAGCGGCGCGTTGCCCCCCAGCGCCGGCAACGCCGCCTCTTCTCTCGGCGCCTGGCTGCTGTTGGAGCAGGTTGCAGGGCAGGACCCCACTGCGCCCTGCTGGCAGTTCCTCAAGGCGCGATGGGAGGCGCTGCGGGCGGGAGCCGGGACGGTGACGCCCGCGGAGGAGGGCGCCCGGCTGCTGTGGGTCATCTCGCATGCCGCCACGCGCTTCCCGGCGGCTGAGGCCGATGCGCTAGCCAAGGAGCTGATGCAGGCAAGCAGAAGGGGGCGGGTGGGGAAATTGCCTTGCATGCGGATAGCATGCAAGGATTGTATGGATTGTTTTTGTGATGCTGTCTTCAGTGCCTACATCGAGTGCAGCTCTCGAATGCCAACTGGAAACGTGGTTTAACGGTCGATAATTCATAATATACTTCATCCCTCGCCCCTGTGCAACATCAATTATGCGGGAATGGCATTTATTTGTTAGCTAAATTGATGCTTCAGCACACTCTCGCTCGACCCATCCCTTGCCTATCAAACTCTCTTTCTCATAACCAGACACCGTGCTTTTAGCTCACAACTCAAGTACTCAACCCTTCATAAGAAGGCCCTAATAAGAGGAAACCATTCATGTTGCTCACCACTGAACCCTAACTCCCCCAACCCTACGCCCTGACACCCTTAACCCTCGGTACCCCTAATAAAAGCAAACCCTTCATGTTGCTCACCACTGAACCCTAAATCCCTCAACCCCACATTGCTGCTGACCACTGAACCCTACAACCTGACACCCTGAACCCTCGTTACCCCTAAACCCACATTACCGGGGCACCCTTCATTGCTGCCCGCCAGGCGGTGCTGGCGTTCACACTTGCGCCTGCAGCGGCCGCGGCGCATGTGGCTGCGCTGCACAGGCTGTGCCAGGCCGCAGTTGGGCCGTCAGCGGCCAAGGGCGCAGCTCAGCAGCTGCAGCGCAAGTGGTGCCTCCAGGTGAGCGGCTGACCATGGGATTAACTTTGATGGGGGCTGGGCAGGGTGCACGCATAAGCTGGGCAGGTGCTTGTGAGAACGTCACGCACAAGCAGGCAGGATATGCAACATATCCGCATACCGGTACGCACGACTGCTTGCTTGAAGTAATATTTCGGGAGTGTAACCCAACCATGAATACCTTGTGGAAATAGAGGTAACGATTGGCACCAGCCAACATGGCTCTGCGCCTGGCTGCGAAGCCTAGGTATTACGGACTTTGAACCTTACAGATTGGCCCTATCGAGGGTGCAACACCTGGGGGCGGGAAAAGGCCAGGGCGCCTGTAGCACGCGGCCATGCATCACAGCCTACACCTAATCCCGGACAGGGTTGCGGCGCAGCAGCATTGGTGCCTCAGGGTAGGCAGGAGGTGTGATGTGGGGGGAGGCCGAGTGGGGGGCTGGCCAGGCCCCGCCAGGTGAGGGCGCAAACTGCAGTCAGAATCGCATTCTGCGGCATTTTCTTCATCCGTGAAATTTAGTCGGTGCCCAATCTCACTGTTGTCTGGCCCGACGCGGTTTCTTGCACCACCACTATCATAGTTACAAATTCCGGCAAAGTCCAGCCCAGTGGTGAAGCACGCTTCATATATCATCTGCAAGTACAATGTCTGACCCAACGCGTGTGTTTCGACCCACCACTGTTGCTTCAGGTCCTCGAAGCGGCACACGACGCCCTGGTGAAGTACATGGCAGTACCGTCAGCAGTACCGTCACAGGGCGCCAGCGGCCACGAGTGGGTCGCCAGTGTAGCGCTGTTTACGGCAGGAGAGGTCGCGCTGCTGCGGCTGGCCGCCGCACCGGGGGGGCTGGTCGTGCGGGTGCAGGCGCTGACCGCCCTGCAGCTGCACCAGCAGCAGCAAGGGGCTGGAGGCGAGGAGGCTACTGCCGCCGCCACCGCGGCCGGTGCGGTGATCGATGTTGGCGCGCAGACCGTGTCTGGCCAGGCCTGGGTGTGCCTAGGCAAGCTCTGTCTGGCGGACGAGCCTCTGGCCAAGCGGTGCCTGCCTCTCTTTGTGCAGGTAAGCAGGCAGACTTACGAGGGGCCGATTTCTCTTTGGGCGGGTATGTTTTTAAATGTTGATAAAACCTTAACCATTAACCGTGCAGTCCGTGCACACTGCAGCCTAGTTAAAGGCTTAGGGTTAAGTGGCGAGCAACCCTTAACCCTACGCACACACCCTGCAGCCTTTTTCGACCAGGCATCGCATTTTCGGCCCCTTGTCTCTGCACTAGCGTGAAGTGCGTCAGTTGTTTGAACTCCGCCTAGGACCTATGGGCCGTTGTCAGGGAGCACTAGTTCAGGGCTTACATATTGGATAAACACTCAACCCTTGAGTCAGGGCCAATGGGCGGTGAGCGCCTATGGATCTGGGCTGGCCTGGTCAGGACGTTGCCATTGTGAAGCCCTGGAGTGTTCTGGGGCCCTGAGACCTGGCTCTCTTCACCTTCTGGGAATTCATCTGTGGATGAATGCCCAACATTCCAGCGTGCCCCTGTGCCACAGCTGAACGTTGCAGTGGCGCTGGCTGACTGGCCCCAGAGCTCTGGCACAGTGCCCTCCCCTGGCCGTGCTCCAGACCTTACACAACCCCCCATCTGCCCCTGCCCACCCGGCACCAACAGCCTGTTGTTGCAGTCCTGGACTCCCTCCCTTCAACGACCCCCCCCCCCAATCAATTCAACAAATTTGACATTATTGTGTACGGTTGTATTGCTAGAGACAGAGCTGATACTATTTTTAAGCCCGCCGTAGTTCCACGTTTGTTTTGAAGGGTTCACAGGCGGTGGCTTGGGCGTCTACTTAATCTGGACCTCCCCCAAACGATGCCACGTCAGCGCTCTCTTTCTTTCTTAGCCTACCCTAAACCCAAAACCTGAGCATAGGGCGACACGACATTCTACTTGTCATTACTAGTAGAGACGATTGAGCATTTCCACTTGATGTCCCTTAAATCCTTCAGGTTTGTGCATTGTTATGCCTCAACCATGTTCCTCTCCTGTTACATCTTATTAACGGTACCATGCGCATTTGTAATCACCTATATACCGTACACATTTGAGACATATGGTAACAGGTGCAATTAATTTTAATTTCATACATCACCGGAAAATACATTATGGACATCATTATCTTTGTGCACAGCACTAAACCCAGCCACGAATGCCCCCAAACCGCAAACGCTATTCACAGGAGCTGACCCGCTCGCCCTCCGCCGTCACGCGCAACAACATCCTCGTGGCGCTGGCAGACATGGTCACACACTTCACGGCCATGGGCGACTGCCACGTGCCGCGCCTGGCCGCGTGCGTGGTTGACCCCCACCCCCTCGTGCGCTCTCAGGTGAACATTCCAAACCTCGCACTCTGTTGTGTCCGAATGGGGGGTCTGAGGAAACCAAAAGGGTGCCGAGCCGCTGGCATCACGCAGCCGTTGCAAGGCCCATACTAGCACGCAGACAACGGCTCAGTCTTCGAGTACTAGCAGCTTGCTTGCCATTATGAGTTTGATCCCCCCCAGGTCTCTCAGGTGCCCGGCTTAAGTCCTTGTGCCCTTCAATGTGTCAACCTCCCTGCCCCTCCTCCCGCCTCCCCTTCCGCCTCCCTGACTCCCGTTAACATCTTTGTTGAACCCAAACACTCTCCCTCCTGGCACACATCCTTAATGCCACACTGCCTTCTGCCTCAACCTCCCTGCCCCTCCTCCCGCCTCCCCTCCCGCCTCTCTGACTCCCGTTTGTCTCCTTGTCGTCCCCAGGCACTCGCCCTCCTAGCTCATCTGCTGCTCAAAGATTTCGTCAAGTGGCGAGGGGGCCTGTTCCACAGCTTCCTACTGGCGCTCGTTGACGAGTCCCCACAGGTATGTATGTGTGCGTGTGTGGTGTTTATTTTTAGTATCCACACGTTCAACTCAAAGCTTGAGGGTGGGGCCTGGGGTTAGCAAAGTAGCCAATTTTTGCCAGGCAACATTTCATTTGCTTGGCATGCCCCATCCCCATGCCTCACCTCCATGCACAACTACCATGCATGCACAGGTTCGCCAGTTGGCGGAATACCTCCTCGGCGACGCCCTGGCTGCCAAGGCCCCCATGCTGGCCTACAACCACTTTGTCGAGGCCATCTTCGTCCTCAACGACTGCCACGCGGCATCGCGTGCCGGGCGCTCGCTTGCGCCCGGCGCCGGCGGGACCACCTCCTCGGCGGCAGCCGCGGCGGAAGTCCCGGGCGGCCGCGCGATGCACCTGGCTGGATCCAGCACGGCGATGCGTGCCAAGCGTGACGTCGTGTACCACACGCTGCTCAAGCGGATGGCACCCGACCACAAATTCAGCACGCAGGCCAAGCTTGTCTCAGAAGTAAGGCCAACAGAGCCAGACGGGGACAACAGTGTTTATTTTTCCGGCTACAAGGCCAACTTAGGAAGGCCGCCCCATGGCCCCCAAATGCCGATTGGGACCAAGCCTGGACCAGCCTGTGATTGGTTGCCAAAGTAGCATGGCCGGCCACAAACGGGGCCTCCGGCCAGAGGCTGGGGTGTAGCTGAAATGTAGCTGAGAAACGAAAAAATAAACACTGATAGACAAGGAGAGCAGCCAGGCCTTGGCCATAACAGTTTTCATTCCCTACAAAACCTCAATCCTAAACCAGCCCTCTTATCCCTCTTCCCGCAGGTGCTGGGCGGGGTGGCCGACGGCGCTCTGCCGTTAGAAGAGTGCTCCGAAGTCCTCGGGGATACGTTACGCTTGTTGTCCAGCAAGGAGCTCCGGGTGACTGCCAACAAGCTGGCGGCCACGGACGAGGACGGTGCAGCAGAAGCAGGCGCGGCGGCAGCAGCTGCTGCGGCGGTGGCGGGCGGCGAGGCCTCGAGCCGGGCACGCAGCCGCCTGGTCGGAGTGCTCATCAAGCGGCACCTCGTGGAGGGCGTGGTGCCTCTGTTAGTGGAGCTGCGCCACATGATGCAGGTGGGTGGTGGGTGTCCTCCACGTGCAGAAATCAAAAGAGGGCGTCATTTGTGTTGACTAGGTGTGTTTCCACCCACACACCAAACACGCCTTGGAGCTCCCAAATCCTCAACCCTTTCCCCCCTAACCCTGCCCGCAGGCCATCAAACACCCTTTGCTCGGGCTACTGATGACTTGCATGGCGTCCTTGCTCCGGGACCACAAGACGGAGATTGAGGATATCCTAGCAGCGGACAAGCAGCTGGCAAGGGAGCTGATCTTTGACATGAAGCAGGCGGAGCAGGCAGCCAAGGCGGTCGAGCAGGGGACAGCCAGGCCTCAACTTACTAACAGGGCACCACTTGCGCCGGAGGTGACCGCTGATGCGATTCCTGCTGTTGACACAGCTGATGTCGATGTCGGGGCAGAGGGGCAGCAGCCGCCCCGGACCGCCATGAAGGCTCCAGCGGCTCAAGATGCTGCAGGGTCTAGACGCGTGTCATCCGTCATGCCGCCGCCGCCGCCGCCGCCGCCGCACCTGTCTATGGCGGCCGCCAAGACGCCGTTCACAGCTGCGAGGGCCGCCGGCTGCGGGAAAACGCCGCTCACGGGCGCCTCGTTGCGGCCGTGTTTTACCGCCCCGACGCCTGCGCCTCTGTCCTCTGCCCGAGTGCTCACAGGAAGGCGCAAGTCATGCGCGTTGCGCGAGGGCGGTGCTGCCACAGAGGCCTCGGGCGCTGCTAGCCGCGAGCTGCTTGCAGACGGGGCCGTCGAAACCTTGGTTCAGCTGCGCAGTCCAGAGGCGGCCGCCAGGCAGCCATTGCAAGCCTGGAACGTGAACGGGACGGCAGGCAGGCCCAAAACGGGATCCAAGGAAGTTGCCGGGAAGGTGCGCAAGGCATCACATGCGGCAAACAGCGCGGCAGCGGAGGCGTCGGCGCTGTTGCTTTCCGTCAATGTTGGCGACAGTCAGGCGGGCGGCGAGCCCTCTAAGTTGCCCCAGGCCGGGGGGGGCGGCAGGAAGCGAGGCGGAGGCGAGGAGGTAGCGGCCAAGGTAGCGATTGCGTCTGGCAGGCGGCGCAGGGGGTCCTAGAGTTCCTCTCACTAGTACAATCCTATCTCAGCCAGAAACGTAAGATGAGAGGCTGAAATTCGTTTTACTTGGGCATTGGGCCAGCACCTATGGCTGCCTTGCTACTGCTAACGAGGTGGTTGGTGTCTGGGAGCTAGCTGCTATTGGCCAGGGTGATTCCAGTTGACCTTGACAAGCTGTGGATGGCTTATGTGGGGTACGCGCCAGTTGCTCTTGGGATGACAATTTAACCTTGATTCACACATACATATAGTTTAACTCCTCAGAGTTCACAGATTGTGTGATCCGTCAGACACGCTTTCACGGTTTTAGCCCTCTTCCACAATCTGTTTGGAAGTAAACCTCGGAATGAACCACACAATGTGTGGGGGGGAGCTGGGTGACAAGCTCATACATTGCACAGCAGTACTCCTATGTTTGAAGAAGCTCGACTGGCCAGTGGGTCTGACTTACATTTACCATGCAGGTAGAAATATCTTGCTGATGTAGCGTGCAGATGTAGCGTGCAGCACACTTGGTTAGTGCGGCTCCACGGCATTGCCTGGTAGCCCGGAATTTGTTATAGGAAACTGTATGGGGATTTCACAATTTACAAGGTTGCACTGCTTGTGTTTATTGTACTTGTACCATGCGTCCATGCAGGTGCAGCCTGCAGTACACAAGGTGAGTGGGGCTCCAAACCACTGAGTGGGGATAGAGGGTGTTACGGTAAGAGGTGGTGGAATTTGACTCAATGACGTCAAATGGGCCATGCTCATGGGGGCTCGGCCGACCAACTGTTCAGATGGGAGAAAAGAAGAAATTAGAGGGAAATGCGAGCGTGGCAAATCTCAAACCATCGCAGGGTGCTTTGGCTGTCCGGCCTAAGCATTTCCCGGCCACAGGATTGGAGGCGGCCGTGGGGCAGGCTGTGCCCGCACAATGTCAAAAGTTGAAGGGGAGAGTTCTTAAGGCGTCTTTCAAGCTGGATTTTCATGTCTTGTTGGGATAATCTGAAACAAATGGTGTATCGCTATAATGTATAAAAGACTCGTTCTCACTCAGCGACGGCACTAAGGTTACATCCTAGTACCTATACACGAAGGATAAAAACATACTATATAGATACCAGGAATCGATAATATAAGTCATCGATAATGAAATATTAGTCACTATTGCTCATATTCACCAACGACATAAAAACATACAAATATTTTGACCATAACGTCACGCATGCCTGCGAGCTCATAACTGTCTCTTCGACCATTTGCTTTGCAAACCCTAAACCCTGTTGACTTGCAATAACAAGTATAAGCTTGCTTGCAGCTCGTATTCCCAGACGTATTCGATCGATGATTAAGACATTCATGTCCCCCGTTCCCCTCCATTATTGGCTGCCTCCCGCCATGGCATATACTAGTATGGTACCAAACATGTGGCAAGTAAAGCCTTTCGTGCCAATACAACCGCTTGAATCGCTTGCCATGCATGGTCCACTTCGGTTGCGGCTCACTACATGAAGTACACAGAAGAGGAGAACCGAGTCATTGGCATGTCAGGGTTGCACGTTGCATGAAACACTTAGGCAGGCGTGGGACAACTCACAATGCTCTTAGTCGTGTTACATGAGCAAACAACATGGGAGGGGGCAACATGGTGTGCGTATGTGCGAAGGGGGGGGTGAAAATTGCAAAATGCACTGGATTGTTCAAGGGCCGGGGTATTATGGCAACCGATCCTATTGGACAGGCATGCACCAACGAAGCTCTTGGCCTCACCTTGGAGATGGAAGGCTTCACCCTTTTGTTTGCCTGCACCTCATCACGCATCTCTGCCATCTCGGCGCGCAGAGTCTCCATGCTTGCAACGAGCAGACCAAACTCCGACCTCATCCCCGCGTTCACTGCTAAAACTTCCTGCAAGGTGACAAGTTTTAGTGGCATATAAACCGATCAGCGATCTACAGCATTGTTGCACCAACATCTTACACGGATATCATGTGAGTGAAACACATCAGCTGAGGGTCCCTTCCCCGACTAAATTTATGTAACGCTTCATGGCAAAGCTTGTTCAGAGCCAACATTAGAGGAGAGCATCTAGACCAGGTGAGAATCATGGTTACTTGATTGATTCATGGTACCTCAATCTCAACATTTATGTTGCGAGTAGTCATGTAAGACACCTCAAGCTGGGAATTTTGCTCGCATGGCTATGTTATGGGGTTCATGGCTGTGATAGGGCTATGGCTAGAAGCAGAGTAGAGCTAGAGCAGCTGAGAGTTTCATTTATTCTGGGATTGTGCCAACTTACTCGGTTGAGCGCCTCCAGTTGCGTTACTCTGTGTTCTAACGCTACCTGCAGACGTATGGAATGAAGAAAAAAAAAGGGTTAGGAAAAAAGAACAACATATCGACATGGGCCCCGAGTGAGATAGTAGTGCGAGCCACAGCATGCATGCCCGGCTTACACATATCGGGAGAAGGGTGCTCTCCTCTGTTGAGTACGGATCGTCCAGCCCTTCGTCAACAAGAGAAAATCTTTAAGATTGTGCCGGTACGAATCCTCTCAGAGTCTGATGTTTCCCTTCCTATAGTTGGATGCGTGATTCACTGTCGAACGTGACGAAGCTTTTGTTTTCCTGCCGGTCTATGGCCTGGACCCAAGCTGGCTTTACTGACGGAGACCAAAAATACGCCCTCGTGCGGGCATTAAAATCCAGGAATGTATCTCTTCCCTGCTCCGCTTCCTCAGGTCCGTGTATGACACGGTTTCCTGAATCAACAGAGGGCGGGAAGAGACTCACAGGTGACCCGAGGAGGTCAGGACTCAGGACTTTTATATTTCGAGTCAGGCGGTGGGGTTCGTGCATGTTCCTAGCTCTCACTTCGAGGGTTTCGAATCGAGGCCATGACAGAGCTGGTGTGTGGCGAACAATCAATGCTTACAAAATTGAAAGCAGCGTGAAAGGAAGACAAACAAACAAACCATATTACGCCAAGGAGATTGTGCTGAGTATGAAAATATCTCGGGATGGCTTTTTGCCACACGCCTAGGTGTCTATGCTGTGAATCCTGTGATCCTGCGCTGAGATGGGATCACATTACTAATCTCCTGCAGTTGCTGGACTCCAGGTGCTGGATTTCAGGTGCTGGACTTCAGGTGCTGGATTAGGTGCTGGATACAGGTGCTGGATTTCAGGTGATGGACTTAAGGTGCTGGATTTCAGGTGTTGGACTTCAGGTGTTGGACCTCAGTTGCTGGACCTCAGTTGCTGGATTTCAGGTGCTAGATTTCAGGTGCTGGGTTTAAGGTGCTGGACTTCAGTTGGATTTCAGGTGTCGGATTTATGATGCTTCCTGTTGGTAATTTGCAGACTCATCTCATGCGGAAGTTCTAGGCCCTTGCTGCTCCTGGGTTGCTGGCTCGCTGCTGGGAATTTTGAAGGTGCCAGCTGCTAGAAATCTGCAAGTGTTCACTGCTGGTTACCTTGTGCGCCTCCGTTTGCGTGTTGAGCGCCTCCAGTTGCGTTACTCTGTGTTCTAACGCTACCTGCAGACGTATGGAATGAAGAAAAAAAGAGGGTTAGGAAAAAAGAACAACATGATGGCATGGGCCCCGAGTGAGATAGTAGTGCGAGCCACAGCATGCATGCCCGGCTTACACATATCGGGAGAAGGGTGCTCTCCTCCGTTGAGTACGGATCGTCCAGCCCTTCGTCAACAAGAGAAAATCTTAAAGATTGTGCCGGTACGAATCCTCTCAGAGTCTGATGTTTCCCTTCCTATAGTTGGATGCGTGATTCACTGTCGAACGTGACGAAGCTTTTGTTTTCCTGCCGGTCTATGGCCTGGACCCAAGCTGGCTTTACTGACGGAGACCAATAACACGCCCTCATACGGACATTTAAATCCAGGAATGTATCTCTTCCCTGCTCCGCTTCCTCAGGTCCGTGTATGACACAGTTTCCTGAATCAACAGAGGGCGGGAAGAGACTCACAGGTGACCCGAGGAGGTCAGGACTCAGGACTTTTATATTTCAAGTCAGGCGGTGGGGTTCCCTCATGTTCCTAGCTTCTCACTTCGAGGGTTTGGAATCGAGGCCATGACAGAGCTGGTGTGTGGCTAACAATCAATGCTTTCAAAATTGAAAGCAGCGTGAAAGGAAGACAAACAAACAAACCATATTACGCCAAGGAGATTGTGCTGAGTATGAAAATATCTCGGGATGGCTTTTTGCCATACGCCTAGGTGTCTACGCTGTGAATCCTGTGATCCTGCGCTGAGATGAGATCACATTACTGATCTTCTGCAGTTGCTGGACTCCAGGTGCTAGATTTCAGGTGCTGGACTTCAGGTGCTGGATTAGGTGCTGGATACAGGTGCTGGATTAGGTGCTGGATACAGGTGCCGGATTTCAGGTGATGGACTTAAGGTGCTGGATTTCAGGTGTTGGACTTCAGGTGTTGGACCTCAGGTGCTGGATTTCAGGTGCTGGATTTCAGGTGCTGGTTTTCAGGTGCTGGTTTTCAGGTGCTGGATTTCAGGTGTTGGACTTCAGGTGTTGGACTTCAGTTGCTGGACTTCAGGTGCTGGATTTCAGGTGCTAGATTTCAGGTGCTAGATTTCAGGTGCTGGACTTAAGTTGGATTTCAGGTGTCGGATTTATGATGCTTCCTGTTGATAATTTGCAGACTCATCTCATGCGGAAGTTCTAGGCCCTTGCTGCTCCTGGGTTGCTGGCTTGCTGCCGGGAATTTTGAAGGTGCCAGCTGCTAGAAATCTGCAAGTGTTCGCTGCTGGTTACCTTGTGCGCCTCCGTTTGCGTGTTGAGCGCCTCCAGTTGCGTTACTCTGCGCTGTAACGCTGTCTGCAGACGTATGGAATGACGAAAAAAGAGGGTTAGGAAAAAAGAACAACATGATGACATGGGCCCCGAGTGAGATAGTAGTGCGAACCACAGCATGCATGCCCGGCTTACACATATCGGGAGAAGGGTGCTCTCCTCCGTTGAGTACGGATCGTCCAGCCCTTCGTCAACAAAGAAAATCTTGTTAAGATGGTGCCGGTATGACTCCACTGATGTTTCCCTTCCTATAGTTGGATGCGTGACTCACTGTCGAACGTGACGAAGCTTTTGTTTTCCTGCTGGACTGTGGCCTGGGCCCAAGCTGGCTTTACTGACGGAGACCAATAACACGCCCTCGTGCGGACATTTAAATCCAGGAATGTATCTCTTCCCTGCTCCGCTTCCTCAGGTCCGTGTATGACACGGTTTCCTGAATCAACAGAGGGTGGGAAGAGACTCACAGGTGACCAGAGGAGGTCAGGACTTTTATATTTCGAGTCAGGCGGTGGAGTTCGTGCATGTTCCTAGCTCTCACCTCGAGGGTTTGGAATCGAGGCCATGACAGAGCTGGTGTGAGGCTAACAAGTGCTTTCAAAAAAAGGGACATGGACACACAAACCATCTTACGCCATCGAGATTCTGCTGAGTATGAAAATATCTCGGTATGGCTTTTTGCCGTACGCCTAGGTGTCTACGCTGTGAATCCTGTGATCCTGCGCTGAGATGGGATCACAGTACTCATCCTCTGCAATTGCTGGACTCCAGATGCTGGATTTCAGGTGCTGGACTTCAGTTGCCGGACTTCATGTGCTGGATTTAGGTGCTGGATTTAGGTGCTGGACTTCAGGTGCTGGATTTCAGGTGATGGACTTCAGGTGATGGACTTCAGGTGCTGGATTTTAGGTGCTGGCCTTCAGGTGCTGGATTTCAGGTGCTGGACTTCAGCTAAATTTCAGGTGTTGGATTTCTGATGCTTCCTGTTGGTAATTTGCAGACTCCTCTCATGCGGAAGTTCTAGGCCCTTGCTGCTCCTGGGTTGCTGGCTTGCTGCTGGGAATTGTCAGGTGCCAGCTGCTAGAAATCTGCAAGTGTTCGCTGCTGGTTACCTTGGGTACAATACCGGTGATTTTCTGTTTTATGTCCATGCTGCTAGTAACTTGTATGTGCTGGTTGCTAGTAAGTTGCCAGACGTGTCCGTTGATCGTAAATTTCAGGGGCATCATGTCTGTGATCTCCAAACCATGCTCCTCTCCCGTTACATCTTAGTAACGGGGGTGCCATGGTTCATTTGTAATCACTGATATACACATTTAAGACGCAACTGGTGTATACGTTTTTAATTTCATACATCACCGGTTAAGTCATTATGGACATCATTATCTTTGAACACGGCCTTGAACCCAGCCACAAATCCGCCCAAACCGCACACGCTATCCATAGGAGCTGACCCGCTCGCCCTCCGCCGTCACGCGCAACAACATCCTCGCAGTGCTGGCAAACATGGTCACACACTTCACGGCCATGGGCAACTGCCACGTGCCATGTCTGGCTGCGAGTGTGGTTGACCCCCACCCCCTCGTGCACTCTTAGATGAGCTTGCCAAACCTGGCACGTTGTTGTGTGGGAAGGGGGGGCAGGGCAACCCAAAAGGTGCTGAGCCGCTGACATCACGCAGGGCCGGTGCCAGCACGTTGGCATCGGCTCTTTCCACGCATAGCAGCTCCTTACCCGCCATTATGAGTCAGGTCCCCCCTTTGTCTCTAGTAGGGTGATCCGCCTCCGCTGCCACACTGCTGCCCCCGTGCCCTTATTGTTCAACTACCTCCTCAGTCTTCACCCTCCCTGCCCCTCAGCCTGCACAGGCAGGGGCAGGGAGGGTGAGCTCAGGCACTCGCCCTCCTGGCACACACTCTTAATGTCACACTGCCCCCCCTCCCTCTCTCTGCCCCTTCTCCCACCTCTTTGACTAATTTTCGCCTCCTTATTGACCCAAGCACTCGCCCTCCTAGCTCACATGTTGCTCAAAGGCTTTGTCAATTGGAGAGGGGGCCCGTTCTAAAGCTTCCTACTCGCGCTCGTTGTCGAGTCCCTAGGCACACTGACTTCTCCCCCTGGTCCCAGGCCTGGTCGGAGTAGCCATGCCATGTTCCTTTCATACTTCGCAAAATCTCCATGGCATGATATGGCTTGTCTTCCTTTCTGCCTGCCACCAGTTAAAAAAAAACATAGAAAGCTCCGCACCAGGTCCATTTAAAATTGCCATGGCCTCGACGTTGCATGTCAAAACCTCAGGGCGAGAGCTAGCAACATGCACAAACGCCACCGCATGACTCAAAATAGAAGAGTCACTGGCACCCATGATATTTCCATTTAATAATTATAATACCATGATACCAGGCATAATAATACCATTCGATACTCATATAATACCATGAGCTCAAAACCCATCAAACCATAGTACAACAAGCTTGACACTCAAAATAATACTATAAGCATGATACTCATAGTACCAGAAGCTGAATACTCATAATACCAGAATACCATTATTGATACCAGAATACCACATACTTGCTTGATGGATACCCTTTGATACATAGCACTTATTCATGTATTGCATCTTGGGTTTATACCATTATTTGTTTCTCCTTCTCTTTGGAAAGCCATGTACGCATCGCCTGTGATTTGCATCACTTATTCCTGATTTGTAGCACTGGTTAAGTTGCGTGTTTTCTTTCTCCTTGGCAGCTCCTCCTTGCTGAACACAAGTTTATATATATTGTTCTTTCTCCTTGGACAGCCATATCTGCACAGACTGCGCCGTCTGGTCTTGAAGCTGCAACGCTGCGTTGGTGACGTCCAGCTCCGTCGCTTCTGCATGATCGAAACCCTGAGACAGAAGAGGGGGGTCAGGGCTCAACCAATGTTCCAATTTCGTGACTCAGCTACATGTTAGCTACACTCCAGCCTCTGGCCGGAGGCCTCGTTTGTGGTCAGCCTTGCTGCCTTGGCCACCAGTCGTAGGCCGGCCCAGGTTTGGTCCCAATCGGGCCTTTGGCGGCCGCGGGGCGGCCTGATGAAATTGGACTCGTAGCCGAAAAAGGAACACAGGGCTCAGCAACGCATGTACCCTGATCAAAACCATCAGTGACAGGGTTCCGAGCAGGCGGGTGAACCTGGGTTGGTTTCGGGGCCATGGGGCGAAACGTTGCACATCCAGGTTCAGGATTCAGCAACGCACGTACCCGGATCAAGGACTTCAGGCACTAGTTAGTGAGGAAGCTTCATGATGAAGTTTATGTGAAGTTTTACAGTGCAACGGAGCATCCCAGCCATGTTAGGCACGGAACAGGTGCCCGCAAACCGGTACCGGGCTGATGCAACTTCCGTTTCCATACTCCTTTGCTTGGGTTTGGCACCGGGGGTGGCTGCGAGATTGCACCATGGGGCAATCAAACACAACGCCTCGCAGATGTGTAGGGTCACGGAATAAAGATGGAAACAAGTGCGTGGATTAAGGAAGCTGCTCATCTTGGCCGCAAGATGGGACATGGCTACCGAGTGAGGGTCAAAGAAACAGTGCGGAATGGGCTCTAGCCGCACGGGTTTTAGCCGCATGGGCCCTAGCCGCATGGGATCTAGCCGCATGGGCTCTGGCTTTAGCCGCATCGGCATGGGCATCATTCCAGTAATGTGACTCTGAGGAGGCTTGTGCTTGCGCGATAGTTGAATCCCTTTAGCTTATTGAAGCACAGCCTCTTTGCCTTAGGGTCCCCTACAGTTCCCGAGGTCTCACAGGTGGATTGAGATATGGAGGTATGAAGCCTACTGATAGGGTTTAGGGTCAAGGCTTTGATCTTCATGATATCTTCAAGGGCTTTATCCTGTTTGGAAATGTCACATGCGGATTGAGGTATTGAGGTATGAGCCCGTATGATGGGAGCTATCGGCAGGTTCAAGGAGAAGCGAACGGATAGCTACCTAAATCTATGCCTCACGTACCTCAAGGCCATTTTTCTATGATGCAAGCTTAAATGCTGCCAATCACATTCAAGGGGGGTGGTTGAGGGGCTTAATCCTGTTGAGGGTCCTGAATTAGGTTTCAGGGTATCACTATGGCAGAGCAGGCAGGAATCTGTGTTAGGGTCAAGAACCTGCACCCCATAAACCCTAAACAGCCCACATTAACACCCTACAGCACAGCAGGCGGGCGTCTATATGCCAGGGCTCAGAATCTCCACACCCATACTACCGCCCACGTACCCGTAGGGCAGAGGCAGTGGGTGTCTGGTTTTTTAAGTTCAAAAGTTGTTTTCAGTCGACGTGCCAAATAGAGCAGAGCAGAGGTAAGTCTGGGCTCAAGTTTTCCTGCCTCGAAATCTCCTCTCTATACCGCCCACAGACCCAATCAGGGCAGAAAGAACATGTTTTACAGCGCACAGACCCAATTAGGACAGGGCAGATGGCCGTCTGGGTTTAGGGTTCAGAAGCTGCACCCTGTATAAAGCACACGCGTCCACTGCGTCAGAGCAGGCGGATGTCTTTCTCACCTCGCAAACACTCTCTGGGCAATACGCAGCGGGTGAAGTGGAGGCGCATGAGGCAGCAGCAGGCATGGAGGGGGGACGAGGAGTAAGGGTCAGCAAGGAAGAGATGCAAATTATGATCTAGCAGATCCAGCAGATTCAGCAAATCTTTTCCTTTTAGAAGATCGAGCAGATCTAATCCATCCAGCAGAGCACCAGCAAAGGAAAAGCCTTGTCTGCAGTGTTCCTTGCAGACACGAGAGGCACAGAATCAGTGCTGTGCTATTGCGCCGTAATTCAATAATCTTGTAAGTAATTACGGTCCCTTGCAGGTAAAGTAGCTGAAATTGCCTTGAAATTTCGGTGACTGAAACTCAGCTACGCATTTCAGCGACAGTAAGGATCGTAATCGGCACCACTGCACAGAATGCATATTTTCTGGACCTTCCGACCATCACACTCTAGGGAACAGCCGGTGGCAAGATTTGCTCCAGTCTTTGCATCACTACCTTTCTCTACAAAACGTTTCAAAATACCAAAAGAGGGGAGGCATAACACAATGTGCTGTGGTATCTACGATACTTGAGGGGACGGTTGAAAAAATGTCATGCACAAGGTCAGGCCCGGGGGAAAGGGGCCTGCCACCTAGAGGGGTCGGTCCCATCCTCCAAAGGGAGGTTTTGGCAACCATTTTCTTTGTGACACAGCTACATATCAGCTACACGCAGGCCGGAGATCCCCGGTGTGGCCAGCCATGCTGCTTGGGCCACCGGCCACTGGGCGGCCCATGCTTGGTCCTAATCGACCCTCATTGCCATGGGGCGGCCCGGCAAAGGTGGCCCAGTAGCTGACAACGAAACACTGGGTGTCGGTGACCAGGATGGAGCCTCACTCCACAGGCGGCCCAGGCTGCTCTGTTTCCTTAACTCTCACGCCCCCCACGGGGCGTAGTTTTTTTCTTTCCTTTCTTGAGCCTTAGCCCACAGAGGGATGCCCAGGAGTGGGTTGCGCCGAGAGGTGTGTGGGCTCTTACAATGTGTGCATGGTTATGGCACCCGCTTTCACACACTCACATGTTATGAAAACACCGCAATGGCGTTACAGGCCAAACCGTAACCGCTCACTCTTCTCTCCCTGTTCGAATTGCCTGTCATTCAACGGACTGTTCTCCGAGTAACAGTAACGGCGCGGATGTGGCTTCGGCCCAGGCTGCGCTGTTTCCTTAAGTCTCACGCCCCCCAAGGGGCGTAGCTTTCTTTCTTCCTCCTAGTATCAGCCATGCCTGCCTCTCCGCACACTCCTTTCCCACCCTCAGCTGTTCATGCCCATCCGCTCACCCTTCTCCAACTCCCATGTTAAGAAAACACCGCAATGGCCAAAGAGGCTAAATAACAGCCACTCACTCGCTCTAACCGTTTTCTGTCAACCAAGTGAATCCTCTCCTAGTATCAGCGATGCCTGCCTTTCCACACACTACTTTCCCACTCTTAGCTGTTCCTGCCCATCCGCTCACCCTTCTCCCACTCCCATCGCTTCTTGTCCATGAGCTCCGGCCACCAGGGGTAGGTGCTGCACTGCCCCGGCCGTACGGTGTGGATGCTGCACTTGTTATCCACTAAGAAGACACACGGCAACTGCAGGGAGTAGAAGAGGGTAAGTCAAACAGGACGATGCAAGGCAACTGCAGGCAGCAAAGGAAAGGTCTGTCGATCAGGACGATGCAAGAAACCTTCAGCCAGAGGGCAAGGAGGGGGTCCATTGACCATGGACCATGGTGGTGTGTAACCTGCATTGGGGATCCAATAAAATACACACGGCACCTGCAGGCAGCAAAAGAGGGTTATGTCGATCAGGACAGTGCAGGGAATCTAAAGCAAAGGGGGCATGGAGGGGGTCACTCAACCACTGACGGGGTCACCCAACCACGGACTGTGTAGATAATGGTGTGGATAATTGTGTGGATACTGGATACTGCACTTGTGATCCACTAAAAAGACACACGGCAATTGCAGGAGCAGCAAGGAGGGAAAACCTCCTTATTGACATAGCTTAGGTCACAACATACCGTATATATATCGAACTGCCTGCCTTTGGTATGCATGAATGGTTTATTTGAATCTTGTCAACGGGGGAAAACTCGACCAAAATGCTTAGTTTGCCTACCGGTACCTCACACCTGGAAGCAACGGTAAGCAGGAGGGAAGGCAAAGCACAAACTGCAGATCCGGTAATAACTATCTATAAAGGTTCAAAGATTCAAATTCAAAAAGATTGAGCGAGGCAGTGGACCACTGACAGCGATAATTTGCGCAAATCAGCATCCATTCAAGGCACCTGCCGGCAGCATGGGAAGGGGGAGGAGGGGCTACAACCGAAACCGTATATTTGAATCCCCTCCCTTGGTTAGGAATTCACTACCGTATTTCTTGTACTGCTGCTGAAGGGGCAGACAATGTGCCGAAACTCTTGATTCCGTCTGAAAATTAGCGTTGACAATGGGTTCATTGGTATTTTAACAACGTTGATACCATTATATAATAAAACTAGCGGGGCGATCGGCCATATTTTTGTGTTGGCCGCTCTCGTCGGCGGCCGATCGGCGGTGACTTCACTGCCGGTATCCCTCACCCCTCAACAACGTTCCTCATGAAGTCAAGCAAAGCGTATTGACAGCGGATCATAGAGATGTATATCACTTACGCTGGCATCGGTAACTTGACCCATCACTATATACGCCGACCACTCTGGCTGCCCTGCTGCCTGCGTTTGGACACCTGTCCCCCCCTTCACTGCCCTTATGTTGACACAGTGGGGTGGAAAGTCACCTCAGGATTGGTCCAATAATCATGGAGTGGTAAAATCCGGGGTTGGCTGAATCCTTAAAAAATCACAGGGACACATCCCTGGCTCCCTGAGTCGTCATCAGCCAAAACCATCACAGACTCTCTCACGCTCGCAAGCCATCAACTTACAAATTGGGAAAGATAAAATAATTCAAGGCCCACTGACCCTGGGTCCCAGTCCATTCTTCATTACCCCAAACCCTACATATTTGACTATTTAGACTGCATCTTGGTACGCTCTGCAATACAAAAGAGAAGCCTTGTCCCTCAGGGCTTATATTTCCAAGCCCACATGCTTGCCCAGCAAGGCGCGCGCACGTGCGCTTCAGTCTACTCTGCATGACAAAATAAAGCCTCGCTCACCTCGATCCCGTCTGTTCTTCAGTACCCCGATGCCTACCGGTATGTGTCAAGACCGCATCTATGTATGCTCAGCATGGAGCAATGAACGCCTCACTCACCTCGGGTTCCGTACTTCATAATCCTGAACCCGATGTGTTCATACTGAACTTTCGTGCGCTCGGCATGACAAAATATAAGCCACTTAGCTCAGCCCCCAGGTTCCCATCGCCTCGTCATAGTCCTGAAGCCTATATGTTAGTTTAGACTGCGATTTTGTGTGCAGTGTGCATGAAAAAAATATGACCCTTGTCGCTCACCTCAGGTTCTGGTTTGTTTTTCAGGATCCTGAAGCCCACGTGCTTGCCCAGCGTCTTGGTGCGCTCTGCGCTGAACTGATCCAACAGCTGTCCTGAGTGAGCTGAGATCACAGCGGCCTGCAGAGATGCAGGGAGAAAAGTGCAATGAAATAAACAGATGTAGGCCAGCGGGGCAAAAGTTGATGCAGCGTGCAGGGGAACACTCTGACAGAAATGATGCGCAATGCAGATCACAGCTTCTTTACTATGTCCAAATTCACTGCTGCTGCCAAGATAAACCTGTATGGCATGGAGCTAAGTACAATTAAGATACAGGTGAACACGTAGGCCATGGGGGCAAGGGTGCAGAGCAGGGTGTAGAGGAGCAATCTGATAGAAATGATGTGCAGCGTACAGTCCAGGCTCACAGATCGGAGATCCTTCAAGAGAGCAAAGCATCAACTATACGTTCACGTTGAATTCACGTTGAATCATGCAAATAATACGCATGCCCTGGGGCCAGAAGGGCATGCCCTGGGGCCAGAAGGGCATGCCCTGGGGCCAGAAGGGCATGCCCTGGGGCCAGAAAGGCATGCCCTGGGGCCAGAAGGGCATGCCCTGGGGCCAGAAGGGCATGCCCTGGGGCCAGAAGGGCATGCCCTGGGGCCAGAAGGGCATGCCCTGGGGCCAGAAGGGCATGCCCTGGGGCCAGAAGGGCATGCCCTGGGGCCAGAAGGGCATGCCCTGGGGCCAGAAAGGCATGCCCTGGGGCCAGAAGGGCATGCCCTGGGGCCAGAAGGGCATGCCCTGGGGCCAGAAGGGCATGCCCTGGGGCCAGAAGGGCATGCCCTGGGGCCAGAAGGGCATGCCCTGGGGCCAGAAGGGCATGCCCTGGGGCCAGAAGGGCATGCCCTGGGGCCAGAAGGGCATGCCCTGGGGCCAGAAAGGCATGCCCTGGGGCCAGAGGGGCCACGTAAAGGGCATCTCGGCGCAGTTTAGTTTACGGTTCTTCGTCTACAAAACACGACGGCCCACAGCCGAAGGCGGGGGACTGGTGCATGAAGCCCTGCCGCTTCTGCCACCGGCCATGCCTTAGGCTGGTCCAGGTTGTGTCCTCATGGTCCCAGTGGTAGCTGAACAGCAACACGCTGAAGGGAGCTCAGCAGAACTCTCCTTGACGGAATCTTTAGGTCCAAGCGGGACACATTGGGGTGTCGCGGCGACAAAGCGGCCATGTACCTGACCGCATCAAGCGGGATGTTCCCGTAGGATCATGTCCCGCTTAATGCGGTCAGGTGCACGGCCGCCATGTGGCTGTCGCTCCACCTGTTCAGAGTGTTGTGTGCTGTGCGATCAAATAAACGCTTTTGCCCTACCGGTATATGTGTTTGCAACCCATGCCAAGTGACGGCTTATGGTGACTGGCACATGCTTGTCGTAACGGAGTCAAAGCAACCGCCCAAAGCCAAACAACAAAGTGGTTAAGGCTGTCAGCCAGTTGCCATTTTAAAGCGCGTCAGGCCAAGTTTGGGGGCTGCCCAGCAACCCCCACATGGCTGATGGGGACCAAACCTTGATCGGCCTACGGCCGGTGGCCTAAGCAGCAGGGCTCGCTGAACCAGGTCCCCCCAGGTGTTGGCTATTATGTAGTTGAATTGTAGAAGAAGCATGCGGACACAAAATGTAGCAGTGAGGGCTTAGAGTGACGGCTGAGGGTGACGGCCTCAGAGTGACTGCTGGCAGCTGTTGGCCGGTAGCTCTGGCCAGCTGTAACGATCCTGATAATCTAATAGCAGGACGTTAACTACATCTGGATCCTTTGGTCTGACTGGTAAGAACGTTTCACCAGCCAGCCCTGCAGCACTTAAAAAGAAAGAAGGAAAGCTACGCCCCGTGGGAGGCGTTAGAGTTAAGAAAACAGCACAGCCTGGGCCGAAGCCACATCCGCGCCGTTACTGCGCCTTTACCGTTACTGCACCAGCTCACCTCTTCGTCTGTCATCCAGACCTGCGCGGGTGAAAAATAGCATCGCGTTAGGATCCACTGAACATTTAAATTGCCTTCCTTTGGTAGTGAATAGATTCATGATTGATGAGCATCCAAACTCTCAACATCTGGCTAAAAATGGCGTAAATGATGGGAAAATAAAAAAGTATGGAGGAATGAAAATAGGAGAGGTTGCATGTGCAATTTCCAGTACCAGTATTTTAATAAATCCCTCCCCTCCTAAAGAACTTTGATTTTGAGTGACGCTTAAGTACGTTTACAGTAGGATGATGTCCCAAGCAGGCCCATCACTTCTCATGGTTTTGCCCCAAGCAATCCCATCAGGTTTCATGATTGCGCCCTACATCACAGTATCATCAAGGTTAAGGGTTGTGCACTGATTAGAGTTCATGGCTTAGAGTCATGGCGGAGGGTTTAGCCCTGAAGCAGAGCAATAATACTTGCAGTGAGGTTGAGGGTTTAGCCCTGAAGCACAGCCTGTTCAGAGTTTACAGTTTATAACGCATAACCACTGAGGCATTCAAGTGCATGGTTGAAAAGCAAAGTAACATGAGGGCTAAGGGGTGCCAGGTAAACCCCAACCTTTGGGATTGTCTGCCACCAGGGGGGGGGGGGAACTCCCACTCAGACACACATCAGAGATATCGCATATCAAAAGTGGTGCGATAGATGACACATAATTTCTGGTGGGTAGATTATGGGACGCAAGTCATGGGACCAGCAAATTATAGCATGCACGGTAAGCAAATTATTAATGTTCAGGCAAGTGGTGCTCAGACTGCTCACATCAAAATAGATCTGAGTCCATGGGACAGATAGTACGCAAGTTAGGGAGTGCCACCAGCTTCCTTTCAGAGATACAGTACCGGTAGATAAACAAATTAAAGGAGACAGATGCTTGGCGCATAGGCTATGGGTAAGGCCTGAGGAGGGGGGCAGAATTCTAGCACCTCAACTGCCTGACATGCAATATTTAATTAGCACCCTTCACTCCCCTTCAGCTACAAGTCAGGTACATCATGGCTACGGCAGATGTAGGACGGTCAAGGTTTTGTCCTCCTGGGCCTAGTGGTGGCTGTCCGGAGGTCCGGTGCACACTAAATTAAACACTAGATAGCGGGAGCATGGATATGGGGGGGGCGTGGCACCCGAATGAGCATGATCTGATTGCTGGCTTGCTGCGGTAAGGATGTAAGATGCCTGTTATGGTGTGGTGTTTTACATGCTATCGTGCCTGCGACATAGTGGTGCCCGCCATGGTGTAGTGCTTGCCATCCAATGATCCATATTCCCACTTTGTCTCAACGACTCCCCCTGCTCCGTGCCCTACCAAAGCGGTATTGCATGCGGCAATATAATGAGCAGCAGCTGGCCATGCAAGAGTGGTAGAGGATCAGCAGAAAGCACCTGCTAAGATCAATGTCTGGCGGCTTTCAAAGACAGAATACGCCGCAGCAGCCTCAGGTGTTGCAGGAAGCATCGGGGGTGATGCCACCCTGTGCGGCTGTGCCCAAATGCCGTACATCCGGTCCTCGAGCGGGGCCATACAGGTCGCCGGGGCAAAATATTGAATCCTCTCAAGGAACCACCGTTAGGGACACAGCAAAACAGACCCACCTCTCCACTGCCGGTGCAGCACTTGCCACACTGCGTGCAGTGAAATTTCCGGTCCTGGACTTGCGCCTCGAAGCCCTGTAGGCCGGGGTAGGAGGTCTGCGTCTGCACCTCTACTGCAGAATGAGAGGAGGGTGGAGCCAAGACGCCTCTGCTTCCACCCTTGCTGGTGCCGGTCCGCGAGGTAAAATTGCCGCACAGCGCAGCGGACGATGCACGTAATAAGCTAATCACTTGCGGCCTGATGGAGGAAACGCGCAGCGGTCCGGCACAGGGTGCTCTAACAGCGTTCATGTTAATCACGGTATCATCCAAGGCTCGATATTGCGCAATTTCTTGCTTCCTACACTCCAGACAATGACACACCTCAGCTCCGGAACCCGGTTATATGGTGCTTCGTATTTTCTTCAAATCCGTATTGCATCAGTAATGTATTACATTAGCTTTCACCCCTGTCGGAAGAAGTCTTGTGGCAGCATAAAAGGAGAGAAGACGCAAAAAAACGGAAACGTGGCTTGGGAGGTAGTACGGCATGGATGACTGTCGTACACTATATTATAATAACTTGAATCGTCCTCTCAGATAGTGGACAACCTATTAGTCGATCACACAGCCATGTGAGCACCTATGCCCGCTGCTGCTACAATACATGAATACATACTCCTCCAGCTGCTCCTGCTGCCAGTTCAACCCATCTTGGCTTCTGCTGATGATCTCCATCCCGCTACACCTGCTTCTGCATCTGCATCTACAATCCACCCCCTGGCTGCCACTGCTGCTGCTGCTCTTCCTGTTCTTCAACCTATCAGCCTGCCGCCTCTATCCGCTTCTTCAGCTCGTTGAGTCCAAGCTCCACCCCTTCAGACCGTACCCATCCGCTGCTCTTGCTCTTTCTCTTCTGCATCCTTCCAGTGCTGCGTCTTGTTGCCTCCGCTTCTTCGGCATCCTGAGTCCTCCCTCCACCCCTGAGGACCAAAACTGTCCGCTGCTGTTGTTCCAGCTGTTGCTGCTCTTCTGCATCATTCTGCTGCCTCCTGCTGTTGGTGCTTCTTCAGCTCCTTGAGTCCTCCCTCCCCGTTGAGGACGAAACTGTCTGCTGCTGTTGCTGCAGTTGTTGTTACTCTTCTGCATCACTCTGCTGCCTCCTGCTGTTTGTACTTCTTCAGCTCCTTGCTCGCTGCCTTGGGACCCACCCGGCCTGCCTTGTTGGACTTGGTCTTGTTCAGGCCCTTGAACTTGTGCGGGTCCTACGAGGCCGTGCATGTCAATCGCTCATGACATTTCATTTCAATTCAACATCGCATCCAGATTTCTGCATGGGACAGGCACCTGGAAACCGGTTTGGGCACAGCAAACAAAGGACTAGGACAGTTACAGACTAGGACAGTTACAAAAATAGCGGCACCTCTGGGCTAGGACTCTACATCCTACGAGGCTGTGCAAAGAAACATGCGCCATTTTCAGCGCAAAATCTAAGCGTCCACCAAGATAATCGGCAAACCTAGGGTGTATAGGGAGGTGTGAAGGCAGCACTCGTTCGTCTGAGTTTTGCTTTACTGCACACCAGACCACCTTAGGGGCGGCCAGGCGACCACCACAGCGCTTATTCGGCCCGAAATTGCCCGGCCAATTGCACGGGTGTCAGGGACACGCTGTAAGTTGCACAGCCATCAATAGCATATGCATCCAGGCAACCGGTCCAAGGGCAAGCCCGCACCGCACACCAGGTTTCGGGTTTTAGAGTTGGACCCTTAACGCTAGGCTGCGCCGCGCCCAGGGTCTGATCGGGAGTGATTTAGAAACAGAGAGAAAGACATGCAGCAATGAATAGCGCGTGCATCGGGGCGGATCCATGCCTAATACACATTGGAGCAGCTTCCCGTATCAGACCCCTCCTGGTTGAAGGCGCTGATGTCGCTGAATTGTATGCGCAGGTGTAGCTAAACCACATCGGGGCGGCCAGTCCAGGCTAAATACATATTTGAGCAGCTTACTGGACCAGCACACCCCCCCCCCCTCCGATTGCAGGCGCTCATGTAGCTGAATTGTAGGCGCAGATGTAGCTGAAAGCGCACAAAAACAAACGCCACCCTGCCTCACATTTTAGGGGGGGGTCACAAAGGTTCAAGATTCTACACACGACGATCCAAGGAGCAGGACCTGCTGCGATTGCGCCCCCTACCCCGCACCCTACGACTGTGATCTAGCTGGGATGTCCTGCCATAAGGCAGTCCTCCTCCCCCCCTCCCTCTTTTTACCTTTTTGGTCAAAAAGCTTGTGTCCCTGCAGCCGTCGCCGCCCTCCCAGTAGCGGGTGCTGCGTCCCGTCGGGTTGGCTGCTGCACAAGCCAGCTTCTTATTGCAGCTGATGCACTTGCTGGCCACCGCTTGCTCCAAGCTGCAGAACCCACACACCATTCTGCAGGCAAGCGGTCGAGAAGGCGTGCATCAGATTTGAAAGCCATGCTTGCTGTGTTGAAATTGGGGTCGCAAGCAAGAGGGGGAGCAGCTAGCTGCACTTGCTGGCCAGTGCCTGAGTGCTACAAGCTACAGAACCTGCACACCATACAGCAGGCAGGCAGTCGAGAGGACGCCCATCAGACTTGAAACCCTTTTTGTTTTGTTCTAATCGAGGGTAACAGCGAAAGGGGGGCCAGCTGTCTGAACTTGTTCGCCCAACCCCCTCTGAGCTGCAAAACCCACACACCATCCCGCGGAAAAGCATTCAAAGAGACGCCCAACGTATCGGATCGCCCTCCGCATATTCTGTGTTGCTCAATTTCAGGGTTATAACTAATGGGGGCCCAGCAGGCTGCCCTGCTTGGGCGACGGCGAATACAAATGTGCAAATATTTCCGTGGATAGCACTTGTTTGTCAAAGCCTCAACAATGCAGAAGCTGTCCTAGTGTTACGAAGGGAGACACTAATCTTAGAACGTTCATCGTAGATCTCTCATCTTAGAACTTTTATCTGAGATCTCTAATCTTCGAACTGGCATCTTAGACGCGTTCCGCTTGTTTAATGTGGAAGCACCCCTCTCCTCGCCAACGTCATCCTCACAGCCAGACCGCCTCTCCTCGCTTAACAAACTACATCCAAGCCGAAGGCAGCTTCCAGTAATTCTGTACTTCCGACCCAGCTCAGTATTTTGGTACTTTGGTACCAGCTCCGTACATCGGTACTCCAGTACCAGATCAGTAATTCGGTACTTTGGTGTCAGCTCTATACTTCGGTACCCGCTCGGTACTTCGGTACTTAGGTACCAGCTCGGAAATTCGAGACTTCTGTACCAGCTCTGTACTTCGGTATCAGCTCGGTTATTCTGTATTGAAGTAGTGCTTCTGTACCAGCAACCGGTAATTCGGTCTCTAGCCTTCCAACCCTGAGGGCCTGACAGCCTGACGCTGTTCAGAAAGTTCAGGACCTGAGAGGCCGGATAACTTTTTGAGCTGGAAAGCCTGAGCGCCTGAAACCCCTCAGTGTTTGAAACCCTTCAGAGTGTCCTTCGTAGTGTGAAGCCCTCCAGGGTGTGAAACCCTTAATAGTGTGAAAGTGGTTTGAAATTTGAAATTTAAAATTTCCAGCATGTGTCCCTACCTGGTGGCCCATTTCAGGGGATGGTCGGTGGCTTCCTCATGGCACAGATCGCAAGCAAATCTGACAGGCGGGAGGGGAGGGAGGGGAGAGGAACGATGAGCTCTTGTTAGACTACGAATCTGATGGGGGACATTGGTTACAAACACACAACGCTGCATGATTTAAATCCACGCTGCAATATTGCTGAAATATCGCATTCCTCGGGCAGAGCAGGGCAGAGCAGAGCAGGGAAGAGCAGAGCAGGGCAGAGCAGAGCAGGGCAGAGCAGAGCAGGGCAGAGGAGAGCAGTGCAGAAAGCCAAGGCCAGGGGAAGATAGGAGTGGGAAGTTTCGCAATGCCACTAAGGACATTTGGCGCCACATGTCCCAAGTGGCGTTGCAAAACCCTAAAAACCTCAACAAGGAACGCGCATGATGCGGTTTCAGCCTACATTTGCAATCCAGTGGATCTTGGGTGTCCATTGCGTCCCATGCAATCAGTTAAAGCTTTTAATCAAGAGTGCTTCGAAAGCAACGGTTTGTTTCTGTTGCACCAGCTACACGTCCGCTACAACCTGACCTACGGCCGGCAGGGCTTGGTGCAGCAAGCCGTATCTCTTGGGCCACCAGCTGGTCAAGCTTTGGTCCCAATCGGCCCAGAAGTGGCTAACAGGCAGTTGCTTCAATGAGTTTTGGCGAACTCTGAAAATACCATTCTGACATAGATAAAGGTTTCAGGTTTAGGGTTTGAGGTTAAGAGTTAAGGGTTAAGGGTAAAGTATGTCAGAACGATACAGTAAAGGGAAACAAAGCACTTGACAAATCACCAATGTCTGTCGGTTTTGACTTCCCCGACATTCATGAAGAGGCAGGGTCACCGCCAGCCCCCCCCACTTCAATCCTCCAATGCTCCCTTGCTTCTCTTTTCCTTACCTCCCACCTGGCCCTTTCACCGCAGTGGATTACCTACAACCACCGCCAGCTGAGGTTGCCAGCTAGGGTGAAGGTACAAATTACTGAGAAATTAAAAAAAAATGCTCCAATTCCAGCGGGGCAAAGAAAGCCTCCCCACCCCCCAATTGGCCCTGTCAGTCAGTCAGTCAGTCACTTCCCAGTCCTTCCCTGGCCCTATCATCCTGTGTATCCCCAATCCGCAGGAAATATTCACCTAGCTCCACAGCAAAGGAAAACGAAGCCAGCGGTACCTGTGGAAGTTGTGCCAGACAGGGCATGCCCCTGTTTGGAGCAGGGTCAGGCAGCAGGGCCTGTCTGACCCCGCCCCACCATCCACCTCAAGCAAGTGCCCTACCTAGCACCACAGCAGGGGAAACGCAACCAACGGTAACTGTGCCGGTAGTGCTTGCAGGCGCCAGTGCCAGGTAGGGGCATGCCCAGCTGCAGCGTGGCTACTGCTGCTCCTCCCTTGGACTTATTGGACCTAGGGTGAAGCACGGCCGCGCTTCTCGACTGGCCGCCCGCCGGGGGCCCTCTTGGAATGAAGGAGACAGCGGTGAACGAGAAGGTGAGGCGGTGGTGGCAAGAGGAGCAGGAGCGCTCGTGTGGCTCGCCCACCTGCAACAACCGTACAGGCGTACATCATACAATGCGCAACAGCAGCAACAGAGCACTGGAGGGTCAGGCGGTGGTGGCAAGATGAGCAGGAGCGCTCGTGTGGCTCGCCCACCTGCAACAACCGTACAGTCGTACATCATAATATGCGCAACAGCAGCAACAGAGCACGGAAGGGTCAGGCGGTGGTGGCAAGAGGAGCAGGAGCGCTCGTGTGGCTCGCCCACCTGCAACAACCGTACAGGCGTACATCATAAATGCGTAGCAGCAGCAACAGAGCACTGAAGGGTCAGGCGGTGGTGGCAAGAGGAGCAGGAGCGCTCGTGTGGCTCGCCCACCTGCAACAACCGTACAGGCGTACATCATAAATGCGCAACAGCAGCAACAGAGCACTGAAGGGTCAGGCGGTGGTGGCAAGAGGAGCAGGAGCGCTCGTGTGGCTCGCCCACCTGCAACCACCGTACAGGCGTACATCATAAATGCGCAACAGCAGCAACAGAGCACTGAAGGGTCGGGCGGTGGTGGCAAGATGAGCAGGAGCGCTCGTGTGGCTCGCCCACCTGCAACAACCGTACAGGCGTACATCATAAATGCGTAGCAGCAGCAACAGAGCACTGAAGGGTCAGGCGGTGGTGGCAAGAGGAGCAGGAGCGCTTGTGCAGCTCGCCCACCTGCAACAACCGTACAGGCGTACATCATAAATGCGTAGCAGCAGCAACAGAGCACTGAAGGGTCAGGCGGTGGTGGCAAGAGGAGCAGGAGCGCTTGTGCAGCTCGCCCACCTGCAACAACCGTACAGGCGTACATCATACATGCGTAGCAGCAGCAACAGAGCACTGAAGGGTCAGGCGGTGGTGGCAAGAGGAGCAGGAGCGCTCGTGTGGCTCGCCCACCTGCAACAACCGTACAGGCGTACATCATAAATGCGTAGCAGCAGCAACAGAGCACTGAAGGGTCGGGCGGTGGTGGCAAGAGGAGCAGGAGCGCTTGTGCAGCTCGCCCACCTGCAATAACCGTACATCAAAAAATGCGCAACAGCAGCAACAGAACAACAAAAGGTCGGGCGGAAATGACATGAGGCGCAGGAGCGCTGTTGCGGCTCGCCCTCATGCAACAACGATGCATTGCACTTATTGCAACACCAACTGAAGCAGGGTTTCTGATTTCAATTCGTTTTAAATACGTGCTCTAGGGGCTTTGAGTCTTGTGGGTAACTCTGGAAGGCGATGTGGTACAAAAAGGAGATAGCTCTAAACATATATACGGTATACACATGCTTGTGTACTATCTACCGAGGTCAAATCTAGATCCCACCCAGCGTATCAGGGTTTCGAATTCCACATTCAGGGTTCTAGGTTAAGGATTGGACCCTGTCCCAAAGGTCACACCTGGATCCCGCGCATGGTCATGACTCCGCTGCACCCGCTGCACTGCACCGCCACCATGCAGGGCAGCAGGTCCCGCGCAACACAGCCCTGCAGCTTCAGAGCGCACAACACGTTGGCGCCATCATGAACAAACCTGCAGAAAAAAGGGTGGCAAAAAGTGGGAGGGCGGAGGAAGAGTGAGATAGTGGTGGGAAAGAGTGATGTGGAAGCCACCGGTTCAGCATGTATCGCACCACCTGTCCAGGAGGTTAACAGATCATGCTGGCGCTGACGTTGACGAATCTGTGAAAGAGTATGACGGAAACTGTGGCCAACATCATGACAGGAAAGAGTGGGGGGGAAGTGTGGTGGAAGCATCAGCAAATGGAAACACCAACAGCAGCCCACTACAAAACCCAGTGTCTCACGAGCCTGCAAGCTAGCAATGCATATAATTCAGCAAAAAAGACTTCACGCACGTCTTAGCATGCATGTGTACACCCGCTTGCATAGACCATGCCACCGGTTCTGAATGCAGCCTAGGCATGGAGCAAGCTGAAACGCGCATCCCAATGATTGAATGGTACATTATATTTGACAGTGCTATAAATTTGGATTTCTTTCCCTCCAGAATGAATCCAATATTTACTTAATGAGAGCCCTTAAGACAGAAATCGACCTAAATTCTACATTTCTGACTGTAACAGGCATTGCCTATTGATGCAATTAGTACTAATATGAGTCCCTCAATCCGAAACAACGTTGATCTGTGGGGAAGGCAATTTGAATCTTCTGTATATGGTACAATGTTCCTTGTACTTTCTTGTATTGCTGCCCTCAAGGCAAAATTTCGACCCACAGTCTTCATTTCCAACTGATGAAAACACGTGTCCGCGATTGATAAAGTGCACCCCAAGGTTGATTGGTGTTGACATCATCTATACCTCAACCCCAAACTACATTAATTATGAGCCAAGGCAAAACTGATGTACAGTACCATAGATTTGCCTTGCGTTCCCCCAAAGTAATTAACGCTGTTTAAGGTTGAGGGCTCCATGTATTTACTAAGTATCAAAATTGTCGACGCCAGTTTTCAGTCGGAGAGTAAGAGTTTTTGTCGACAGTTTGCCCTGAGGGCAGCCCTAAAAGAAATCATCTCTTGATGTCCGAGGGAAGGCAACTCAAATCTACAATACATATACAACACGGAACAAATTCAAATAGGAACATTTTCGAGTACTGGAAGGACATACCGGTACTCAATATATTCAATAGGAACATATGGTATGGGTACTGTATTCAATACTGGTAATCAACCATCGAGCTTCTGCATCATATTTGAAAATCACCACACACAAGTTGAGCGCACCTCGGACGGGCCAGCGCATGCCACTTGGCATGACAGCCCGGGCACTCCCCTGCGTCTTCAAACGGCCGCTCGCCAGCCGCCGCCGCCGCAGCATTCGGTCCCCCGCTCCCGCTCGAACCAGCGACAGCTCCAGAGGTGATTGTGAGGATGCCATCCCGCGAGCACCTGCTGCAAGCTACCTGCAGATCGACACGAAGGGGACATCCGGGCAAGGATGGGCGGGGAGTGTAGAGGGAAGCGGTGGTTGAGAGGAAAGCAAGCGGCACCAGCTGCAAGCCACCTGCAGATCGACACAAGGGGGACGGCCGGGCAAGGATAGGCGGGGAGTGTAGAGGAAAGCGGTGGTTGAGAGGAAAGCAAGCGGCACCAGCTGCAAGCCACCTGCTGATTGACAAGGGAGAACATCCGGGCGGGAATGGGCAAGGAGCTGAGATGGAAGCGCCGAAGCAGTGGTTGACAGGAAAGCAAGCGGCGCCAGCTGCGAGCCACCTGCAGATTGGCACAGGGGGAAACAGCACGGAGGGGAGAAGAGCGGGAAGCGAGCGGGGGGGTGAGGAAGCAAGCGGAAGATAAGCAGGGCTTGAGAGGAAATCAAGAGGTACATGCTGTGAGGCACCTGCAGATTGGTGCAGCGGGGAACAGCGGGGAGGGGGGGAAGCTAAAAAGGAGAGGGAAGCAGGGATGGGATGAGCCTCGGAGGTAAGCGGGGCTGGGATGTCGTGGTGGGCAAGTGCGTGTTGAAGCAAGATACCGTAGATTTGCTTTGCCTTCCCTCATAATTAACGTTGTTTGGGGTTGAGGGATCCATGAATATACTAATTATCAATTGTCAACGCCAGTTTTCAGTCAGAAATTCAGAGCTTTGATCGATTATTTACTCGTATGAGAGCAGCTTGAAAGGAAACCTTGTTTTCATACCTGAGGGAAGGCAAATCAAATCACAGTACCGTGATTGACCGAGCGTGGGCTTTCATGCAGGGCGCGTCGGATGAGCGGGGACACCTCACCGGTTTACCTGAAAAGGGGCTCGGATCAGCTCCGCGGCTTCAACGAAATCGAGCTGCAGCCCCTCAAGCACACAGTGCCACGCTCCAGCCATGCCAGCGGCGCCGTCGCCGCCGCCGCCCGCGCCCCCGCCGTGGAACTGCGCTTCCTCCACTGCAGGGGTGCCCGCTTCGGACCCCGCAACAGCTGCATGTTCCAGAATGGGACCTGTCCCAGCGGCTGCCACCGCCGCCGCTGCCGTCACAGCAGCAGCAGGACCGGGGCGGGCAGCCCCGGCGGCATCACCGTCACTCCCCGAGCCGTCGATCTCGAAACGGTCTCCGTCCCCGTACCCGTCGTCCGAGAACGAGTCAGAGCCCGACCCCCCGCTGCCGTCGCCAACGCGACCGACGTCGTCCAAGCCCCAGAGGTCGTCAATACCCCCGGTGACCAGGCGTGTGCGCTGACCCGCCTGCAGCGCGGCTCGCTCTGCCCGCTGCGCCATCTCCCCGCCGTAGTTTTCGAGCTGCACGATGGCGCGGCGCAGCGACGCAGAAGGGGCTGCGGCGCGGGTGGTGGGGGGTCGCGGGGGCTGCAGTGGGGGTCGAGGGGCGGCCGCTGAGGAGGCTTCAGTTATGGCAGTTGCAGCTGAGGGGTCTGCAGAAAAGGCAGTTGCACCTGAATGGGCTGCATAGATGGGGGGGGCAGCTGAAGGCACCACAGCAAAGGAGGCTGCAGCTGAGGGGGTGGGGGGAAAAGAAGCAGCCGCTTCCCCGTTACCCCCAGTAGCCTGATCCTTCGGTGGCGGCGACGCAGGCAGCGGTGTGGGCGGCGTTGCAAGCTGCGTCGCGTCCAAAACGGCGTTCTCGCCTCCCTCGGCATGGTCCTTTACCTGGGACGCAGGCAGCGTCAGCGCGGGCAGCAGCGGCACTAGCTGTGGTGCAGGCTGCGTAACAGACGGTGGCGCAGGCGGGGACTCAGCCTGGGCTGCCAGCGGCGGCACAGCCTGCGGCGTGGGCGGCGGCGCAGGCTGTTGAGCAGAGGGCAGCGCAGCCTGATCCCCCAGAGGCTTCCCCCCCGTCTGTTCAACAGCCTCCTCCTGTACAGGCTGCAGTGCGGGCGGCGGCACAGCCTGGTCTGCAGGCGGCGGCGCTGGCTGTAGTGAAGGCGACGGCGCAGGCATAGACGCACTGACAATTAAGTCCTCGCTGCCCTCATCCTGGTCCTTTGATGGCAGCGCAGGCGATGGAGCAAGCGGGAGCACATGCGGCGGCGCAGGCTCAACCTTCAGCGGCGGCACAGGCAGCTGCGCATCCTGGTCCTTCGACAGCGGCACAGGCAGCGGCGCAGCCTGGTCCTTCGATGGCGGCGCAAGCAGCGGCACCCCCACCAGGATGTCCACGAGCTCCATCTCCAGGTGTGAAGCCAGCCAGCCGGGGATGCCTGCGCACCCGGCCTTGATGTGCAGAGTCACGTTGAAGAACCGCGGGACCTCTACCGGGGACATCTCGGAGGGCAGGCGCAGCGGCAGCGCAAGCGGCTGCGGCAGCGCCAGCGCCGCATCGCGCCGGACTAGGACTCTGACGCCGCCACGGCTGGATGCGGCTGTGGGCTGCAGGTGAGCTGCCGGCCTACTGACCACAGGCCTGCCGGTCATGGGCATGCCGGCCGCGGGCTTGCTGCCTTGATGTGCAGCTAGGCTGCCACGAGGCCCGGCAGGCTCCAGACCGTCGATGGGTCCTCCAGCCACAGGCCTGCCAGCCAAGGGCTTCCCAGACACAGGCCTGTTGGCTGCGGGCTTGCCAGCCGCGGGCCTGTCCACCGCCGGCCTGCCGCCGCCCTGCTTTGCAGGCAGGCAGCCATGAGGTCCGTCGGGCTTGGGTCCAGAAATGGGCCTGCCGGCCACAAGCTTGCCGACCACGGGCCTGCCAGTCACGGGCCTGCCAGCCTCAGGCCTGCCATTAACAGGCCTGCTGTTGCTCTGCTGTGCAGGCCCACCGTCAAGAGGCCCTTCCGGCTCAGGGCCAGCTGCGGGCCTGCCAAACACGGGCTTGCCAGGCCCGGGCCTGCCAACCGTGGACCTGACAGCCGCAGGCCTGCCAGCCGCGGGTCTGCCAGCTGCGGGCCTGCCATCGCCCTCCTGAGCCGCTGGGTCGCCAGGTGGTCCATCTATTTCAGGGCCGGAAATGGGCCTGTCGGCCACGGGCCTGCCAGGCATTCGCCTACCAGCCGCGGGCCTGCCATTGCCCCGCTGCGCAGGCAGGTTGCCATGAGGCCCCTCGGGGCCAGGGCCGGGAAAGGACCTGCCGGCCTCGGACATGCCAGCTGCGGGCCTGCCACTGCCCTGCTGTGCTGGCAGGTCGGCATGAGGCCCCTGATGCTCTGGTCCAATAAAGGGCCTGCTGGCAGCTGGCCTGCCAGGCACTTGCCCGTCGGCTGCAGGCCTGCCAGCCGCAGGCCTGCCATTGCCCTCTTGTGCAGGCAAGCTGCCATGAGGCACATCAAGCTCAGGGCCAGCCGCTGGCCTGCCAGCAACTGACCTGCCAGCCGCGGGCCTGCCATTGCCCTCTTGTGCAGGCAAGCCGCCATAAGGCACATCGAGCTCAGGGCCAGCCGCGGGCCTGCCAGCAACTGACCTGCCAGCTGCGGGCCTGCCATTGCCCCGTGGGGCAGGCTGGCCGCCACGAGGCCCGTTCAGTTCAGGGCCAGGAAAGGGCCTGCCGGCAACCTGTCTTGCCCCTTGGGTCCTGGGCCCAGATGAAGGCCTGTTGGCGCCGGGCCTGCCGTCCTGGGGTGCTGGGCTGGACAAAGGCCTGCCGGCCACGGGCCTGCCGTCCTGGGGCAAGGGGCCGGAGGAGGGCCTGGCGGCCACGGGAATGCCGCCCTGAGGCCTGGGGCCGGACAAGGGCCTGTCGTGCATGTGCCTGCCGATTATGGGCCTGTCCGCTACAGGCCTGCCAACCTGGGGCTGGGGGCTGGACAACGGCCTCAGAGCCTGAGCCAAAGCAGCCTTGGCCGATGCATCTAGGTCTGACAGAGGTGACAGCGGCGCAGCGTGAGCCTTGCTACGTGGCTGCCGCTGCCGCTGCCGCTTTGCGGCGGGCTGTACTTCAGTGAGCGGTACTGAAGCAGGCGGTTCCGGAGTTGGTGATTCCACAGCCGGCGGTTCCGCTCCCGGCTGTTTTGCAGCCTGTTGTATTACAGCGGGTTGTTCCACATCTGGCGCAAGTGCAGCGGGCGATGCTGTAGCAGGCTGTACTGCAGCCAGCGGTACTGCTGTGGGAAGTACTGCAGCGGGCAATGCTGTAGCCGGCGGTACCGCACATGGTTGTACTTCACCCAGCGGTTCCACAGCAGGCAGTTCCACAGCCAACGCTACTGCAGCCGGCGGTACTACAATGTGTTGTTGCGCATCTGGCTGCATTGCAGCACAGTGTACTGCAGCCAACTGTACGACAGCAGGCACAACTGCAACTGACGGTACTGATGCATACGGCAGTTCCACAGCGGGTGTTTCCAAAGCCAAAGCTACTGCATTTGGCGGTACTGCAGCGGGTGGTTCCACAGCTGTCTGTACTACCGCCAGCGATGCTACGGCCAATGTTATGCCAGGGAGTTGTTCCGAATCTGGCAGTAGTGCAGCAAGCAATTTTGTAGCAGGCTGTACTACAGCCAGCGCTACCGCAGCCAGCAGTACTGCAGCTGGCGGTACTGCAGCTTGCGCTTCCGTAGCTAGGGATACTGCAGTCAGCGGTGCCTCAGCCGGCGGTACTACGGCGGGCAGTCCTACAGCTGGCTGTGCTGCAGTGGGCAATTCGGCAGCGGACGGTACTGCAGCCGGCTGTTCTACAGCCAGTGGTGCTGCAGCCGGCTGTACTGAGATGCCCAGCCGGAGTGGCCCTCGCTCCCATGAGGGGTCGGTGGGCAGAACCTCCAGGGTAAAGGTCCTTAAAGCCGTTGCTGCAGCCATGGGAAATTAGGGTCCAGGTTTCAGAGTGTTGGACCTGAAAGCCGGTGAGGCATCGGGAGGGGGGCGCAGGCGCCGTCGCTTCTGCCACGTGATTTCAGGTTTCAGGATTCAGGGCCAAGGGTTCGAGATTCAGGGCCAAGGGTTCAGGATTCAGGGCCCAGGGTTCAGGATTCAGGGCCAAGGGTTCAGGATTCAGGGCCCAGGGTTCAGGATTCAGGGCCCAGGGTTCAGGATCCAGGTCCAAGAGTTAAGGGTTCAGGGCCAAGGGTTCAAGATTCATGGCCCAGGGTTCAGGATCCAGGGCCAAGGGTTTGGGGTTTAGGTTATTGGTTAAGGGTTCAGGATTTGGAGTCCAGGATCTGGAAATAATCAGGACGAGGGTTTAGGTAAAGCGAGGGTTGAGGCTCGCGTACAAAGCGCGATGCCAGAGGCACCCTTCACGCCCGATAGACATTGAATTGCATTGCTGCACCGGCACTACAACACTCACAGCGGATACCTGACGCCGTGGCCAGGAGGATTCGCTGCCACCAGTCGCCTTTCAGTGTGAAACGCGAACCGGCAGTGGAGGGTGGCATGTGTGCCTGCCTTGAGAGAGTACCCGTACCATCAATCAATATCAGTGCCCGTACCATCAATCAATATCAGTACCATACTGTACTGTACCATACCGTATCTGGTCAACACCGGTATCACAAAAATACTGTTCTGTCCATGAATGAAACCATATCAGATACACAACTGAGACTGGTGGTATGCTTGGGTACCTGCTGAGGCGGATTCCATGTCGCCATCAGCTTTGAACGCAGACATGTACCGCCGGGTCAAGTACCGCAGGTCCGTCTCCAGGTCACGCTCCGAGACCAGCGCGGAGCGGGGCAACGGGCCTGCCTCCTCGGGAGCAGGGGCAGAAGGAGAGGGGGAGGGAAGGGCGTCCCTGTCGCCCTCGGGCAGGGCGCGGGGCACACCACCCGCTGCTGCTGCTGCGGCTGCGGCTGATTCTGTCGTGGCAAGAGCAGGGGCAGCAGCAGCAGAAGAAGAGGTGTCGCGCGGTTCCTCATTGGCCTCAGGTTCAGGACCGGGCGCCTGGTTGATGATGGCGCACCTGCATGGGTGAGAGAAAGTGTGTGACAGTGTGTGACAGTGTGTGACAATGTGTGAGTGTGAGAACGAGTAAAATGTGTGAATGCATGTGTGAGTGTGAAAAAGTGTACAAACAGTACAAGCACGAGTACAACGAGTACAGTGTGTGTGCATGAGAATGTGTGACAATGACAAAGTGTGAGTGTGAATGTGTGTGTGCATGAGAATGTGTGAATGTGAGAATGTGAATATGTCTGTGCAAAATACAAAAACTGTATGTGCTTTTGAGAAGTACAAACGTGTGTGAGACTCTGGGCTTTATTTTTCGCCAGGACAATCGTTTGGTTTAGGGTGACTCAGCTACAACTCAGCTACATTATGGCCTGCGACTGTGGGAGGTTGTCGCAACAAGCCCTGCCGCCTGCGCCTCCAGAAGTCCGGCTGCAGGCTGGTCAAGTTTTCTCCCATCTTTTGTCAAAGGTGTTGTCCCCACCAGCCCAGTGGTGTCTGTCCAGCGTCAAGCCAAAGGTACAGAGGCACACTTAGCACAATAATTCAAATCATTGGACAGGACTCTGGAACCAGGGTGGAGGGGACACGCTCAGTATGAGCTGCATGCTGCTTGCCGCGCAATAACTCTCGGACAAAAAACTGGCCAAGAATCCCACGGGGTGGTGGGGCTGAGCTGAGGGGGTGTAGCTGAGGATGAGTAGGATGTGTAGCTGAGGATTTAAATGGATTTTCTATAAATCCCCTGCTGTTTCCCCCCCACACCCACCTGCGGACAGTCGCCCCTGACGCGTCCACACTTTGGTACCGCTCCAGCAGGGCGGGAATGCAGGTGAGGTGTGCAACGTAGTCTGTCTGCAAGCTTTGCATGGGAATACCCAGGCATAGGCTAGCCTACAGGTAGAGGCATTAAGGGGAATAGGGGGCTGTGGAGGGGGGATACAGCGCAGTAGTCCACCAATATAATGTACAGCATAGGGAGTAGAAACACTCAGAGATTAGCTAGCCGGCAAAGCAAGGCATTGAGGGGAATAGGGTGTAGTGGAGGGACGGTAGAGCCCACCACTACAATGTACAGCGTAGGGATGCCAAGGCATAGGCTAGCCTGCCAGTCGAGACATGAAGGGGAATAGGGGGCAGTGGAGAGGGGGTACAGCCCACCATCATAATGAACAGCGTAAGGACGCCAAGGCATAAGCAAGCTGGCAAGTCAAGGCATTAAGGGGAATAGGGGGTAGTGGAGGGACGGTACAGGCCACCAGTACAATGTACAGCGTACGGATGCCAAGGCATAAGCTAGCCTGCAAGTTAAGGCATAAAGGAGAATAGGGGGCAGTGGAGAGGGGATACAGCCTGTAGATATAATGTATAGCGTACGGATGCCAAGGCATAAGCTAGCCTGCAAGTTAAGGCATGAAGGAGAATAGGGGGCAGTGGAGAGGGGATACAGCCCGCAGATATAATGTATAGCGTACGGATGCCCAGGCATAAGCTAGCCTGCAAGTTAAGGCATAAAGGAGAATAGGGGGCAGTGGAGAGGGGATACAGCCTGCAGATATAATGTATAGCGTACGGATGCCCAGGCATAGGCTTGCCTGCAAGTTAAGGCATGAAGGAGAATAGGGGGCAGTGGAGAGGGGATACAGCCCGCAGATATAATGTATAGCGTACGGATGCCCAGGCATAAGCTAGCCTGCAAGTTAAGGCATAAAGGAGAATAGGGGGCAGTGGAGAGGGGATACAGCCTGTAGATATAATGTATAGCGTACGGATGCCCAGGCATAGGCTTGCCTGCAAGTTAAGGCACAAAGGAGAATAGGGGGCAGTGGAGAGGGGATACAGCCTGTAGATATAATGTATAGCGTACAGATGCCAAGGCATAAGCTAGCCTGCAAGTTAAGGCATAAAGGAGAATAGGGGGCAGTGGAGATGGAATACAGCCTGTAGATATAATGTATAGCGTACGGATGCCCAGGCATAAGCTTGCCTGCAAGATAAGGCATAAAGGAGAATAGGGGGCAGTGGAGAGGGACGGTACAGGCCACCAGTATAATGTATAGCGTACGGATGCCCAGGCATAGGCTTGCCTGCAAGTTAAGGCATAAAGGAGAATAGGGGGCAGTGGAGAGGGAATACAGCCTGTAGATATAATGTATAGCGTACGGATGCCCAGGCATAAGCTAGCCTGCAAGTTAAGGCACAAAGGAGAATAGGGGGCAGTGGAGAGGGGATACAGCCTGCAGATATAATGTATAGTGTACAGATGCCCAGGCAAAGGCTTGCCTGCAAGTTAAGGCATAAAGGAGAATAGGGGGCAGTGGAGAGGGAATACAGCCTGTAGATATAATGTATAGCGTACAGATGCCCAGGCATAGGCTTGCCTGCAAGTTAAGGCATAAAGGAGAATAGGGGGCAGTGGAGAGGGACGGTACAGGCCACCAGTATAATGTATAGCGTACGGATGCCCAGGCATAAGCTTGCCTGCAAGTTAAGGCATAAAGGAGAATAGGGGGCAGTGGAGATGGAATACAGCCTGTAGATATAATGTATAGCGTACGGATGCCCAGGCATAGGCTAGCCTGCAAGATAAGGCATAAAGGAGAATAGGGGGCAGTGGAGAGGGACGGTACAGGCCACCAATATAATGTATAGCGTACGGATGCCCAGGCATAGGCTTGCCTGCAAGTTAAGGCATAAAGGAGAATAGGGGGCAGTGGAGAGGGAATACAGCCTGTAGATATAATGTATAGTGTACGGATGCCAAGGCATAGGCTAGCCTGCAAGATAAGGCATAAAGGAGAATAGGGGGCAGTGGAGAGGGGATACAGCCCGCAGATATAATGTATAGCGTACGGATGCCAAGGCATAGGCTAGCCTGCAAGATAAGGCATAAAGGAGAATAGGGGGCAGTGGAGAGGGACGGTACAGGCTGTAGATATAATGTATAGCGTACGGATGCCCAGGCATAGGCTTGCCTGCAAGTTAAGGCATGAAGGAGAATAGGGGGCAGTGGAGAGGGGATACAGCCTGTAGATATAATGTATAGCGTACGGATGCCCAGGCATAGGCTTGCCTGCAAGTTAAGGCATGAAGGAGAATAGGGGGCAGTGGAGAGGGGATACAGCCTGTAGATATAATGTATAGCGTACGGATGCCCAGGCATAGGCTTGCCTGCAAGTTAAGGCATAAAGGAGAATAGGGGGCAGTGGAGAGGGACGGTACAGGCCACCAGTATAATGTATAGCATACGGATGCCAAGGCATAGGCTTGCCTGCAAGTTAAGGCATAAAGGAGAATAGGGGGCAGTGGAGAGGGGATACAGCCCGCAGATATAATGTATAGCGTACGGATGCCTAGGCATAAGCTAGCCTGCAAGTTAAGGCATAAAGGAGAATAGGGGGCAGTGGAGAGGGACGGTACAGGCTGTAGATATAATGTATAGCGTACGGATGCCCAGGCATAGGCTTGCCTGCAAGTTAAGGCATAAAGGAGAATAGGGGGCAGTGGAGAGGGGATACAGCCTGTAGATATAATGTATAGCGTACGGATGCCCAGGCATAGGCTTGCCTGCAAGTTAAGGCATAAAGGAGAATAGGGGGCAGTGGAGAGGGACGGTACAGGCCACCAGTATAATGTATAGCGTACGGATGCCCAGGCATAGGCTTGCCTGCAAGTTAAGGCATAAAGGAGAATAGGGGGCAGTGGAGAGGGAATACAGCCTGTAGATATAATGTATAGCGTACGGATGCCCAGGCATAAGCTAGCCTGCAAGTTAAGGCACAAAGGAGAATAGGGGGCAGTGGAGAGGGGATACAGCCTGCAGATATAATGTATAGTGTACAGATGCCCAGGCAAAGGCTTGCCTGCAAGTTAAGGCATAAAGGAGAATAGGGGGCAGTGGAGAGGGAATACAGCCTGTAGATATAATGTATAGCGTACAGATGCCCAGGCATAGGCTTGCCTGCAAGTTAAGGCATAAAGGAGAATAGGGGGCAGTGGAGAGGGACGGTACAGGCCACCAGTATAATGTATAGCGTACGGATGCCCAGGCATAAGCTTGCCTGCAAGTTAAGGCATAAAGGAGAATAGGGGGCAGTGGAGATGGAATACAGCCTGTAGATATAATGTATAGCGTACGGATGCCCAGGCATAGGCTAGCCTGCAAGATAAGGCATAAAGGAGAATAGGGGGCAGTGGAGAGGGACGGTACAGGCCACCAATATAATGTATAGCGTACGGATGCCCAGGCATAGGCTTGCCTGCAAGTTAAGGCATAAAGGAGAATAGGGGGCAGTGGAGAGGGAATACAGCCTGTAGATATAATGTATAGTGTACGGATGCCAAGGCATAGGCTAGCCTGCAAGATAAGGCATAAAGGAGAATAGGGGGCAGTGGAGAGGGGATACAGCCCGCAGATATAATGTATAGCGTACGGATGCCAAGGCATAGGCTAGCCTGCAAGATAAGGCATAAAGGAGAATAGGGGGCAGTGGAGAGGGACGGTACAGGCTGTAGATATAATGTATAGCGTACGGATGCCCAGGCATAGGCTTGCCTGCAAGTTAAGGCATGAAGGAGAATAGGGGGCAGTGGAGAGGGGATACAGCCTGTAGATATAATGTATAGCGTACGGATGCCCAGGCATAGGCTTGCCTGCAAGTTAAGGCATGAAGGAGAATAGGGGGCAGTGGAGAGGGGATACAGCCTGTAGATATAATGTATAGCGTACGGATGCCCAGGCATAGGCTTGCCTGCAAGTTAAGGCATAAAGGAGAATAGGGGGCAGTGGAGAGGGACGGTACAGGCCACCAGTATAATGTATAGCGTACGGATGCCAAGGCATAGGCTTGCCTGCAAGTTAAGGCATAAAGGAGAATAGGGGGCAGTGGAGAGGGGATACAGCCCGCAGATATAATGTATAGCGTACGGATGCCTAGGCATAAGCTAGCCTGCAAGTTAAGGCATAAAGGAGAATAGGGGGCAGTGGAGAGGGACGGTACAGGCTGTAGATATAATGTATAGCGTACGGATGCCCAGGCATAGGCTTGCCTGCAAGTTAAGGCATAAAGGAGAATAGGGGGCAGTGGAGAGGGGATACAGCCTGTAGATATAATGTATAGCGTACGGATGCCCAGGCATAGGCTTGCCTGCAAGTTAAGGCATAAAGGAGAATAGGGGGCAGTGGAGAGGGGATACAGCCTGTAGATATAATGTATAGCGTACGGATGCCCAGGCATAGGCTTGCCTGCAAGTTAAGGCATAAAGGAGAATAGGGGGCAGTGGAGAGGGGATACAGCCTGCAGATATAATGTATAGCGTACGGATGCCCAGGCATAGGCTTGCCTGCAAGTTAAGGCATAAAGGAGAATAGGGGGCAGTGGAGAGGGGATACAGCCTGTAGATATAATGTATAGCGTACGGATGCCCAGGCATAAGCTTGCCTGCAAGTTAAGGCATAAAGGAGAATAGGGGGCAGTGGAGAGGGGATACAGCCCGCAGATATAATGTATAGCGTACGGATGCCTAGGCATAAGCTTGCCTGCAAGTTAAGGCATAAAGGAGAATAGGGGGCAGTGGAGAGGGACGGTACAGGCCACCAGTATAATGTATAGGGTACGGATGCCCAGGCATAAGCTTGCCTGCAAGTTAAGGCATAAAGGAGAATAGGGGGCAGTGGAGAGGGAATACAGCCCGCAGATATAATGTACAGTGTACGGATGCCCAGGCATAGGCTTGCCTGCAAGTCAAAGGATTAGGGGGTAGAGGAGGGGGTATCCCACATAATGTGCAGCGTGGGGACGTCACGGCAGGGCGAGGAGGCAGAAGAGGGTGGGGGGGATAGGTTACATTACATACGACTAAAATAGTGTACATCAAGATAATGGTGCAAAGGTTGGGTGCCGCAAACCAACAAAGTGAACAACGTACTTGTGGTTCCGAGGATTCGCACATGCCACAAAAATACCCCAGTGGTGGTAGCCCGGTGGCATGCCAATGCAGGTTCGGAGTGCACTCAAACAAACACCGTCTCACGCTACCCCTGGCCAGCTGGAGAGTGTCCCTCCAGCGAACCTAGGTATATCAAGAAGGTTGCTGATAGAAAGTGTGTCAGCAAATCATACTCATAGGAGAACACCATTGTGAGGAAGTCGCTTTTTGCTTGCTGCCTCGTGGTAAAGGCGCGGATTTGGCTACGGCCCCAGGCTGCGTTGTTTCCTTATCCTCCACGTCCCAGTAGGATGTAGCTTTCTTTCTATCTTGCTGATAGGGGGGCTTACCGATTGGTGGTTGCCTCCAGCTAATGCACACGCCTCCCTCCGCTTCAACAGCCACTGCCCCTCTAGCCGGCGCTCCATGGCATGCAGTAAGGCCTTGGGCAGCTCCTCACTGTGCAGCGAAACCCGTAGGCCACACGCCTCATGATCCGCGCAACCAACGGCGGCAGAAGAGTCAGAGGTAGTGGTAGCAGGGGAGGAGGACAGCGCCCCAGCGGCATCAACAGCGGCGGTTGTGCTGGTTGTTGCATGGCAGAAGCATTCCCGCATGGCAGGGGGGGGGGCCAGCACCGCCGCATCCAGTATTATACACAAGCTGATGCCCCCGACGTCGTAGCTGTTGGCCTCTTCGGGGGGGTCCAGTGGGCGCCAGGTCAGCAACACAGGGAAGGGCGCACATGGGGGCTCCACCGACTTCTTCAGCTGCAGCGCCTTGCCATGCGCCTCCTTCAGCGCAGCTAGATCTGACTGGAGCCGCACCAGATCCCGCCGATGATCTGGCTGCATCGCGGCCGGTGAGTCGGCAGGTAGCTGGTGGTGCGGTTGGGCGGAGGTATAGGTCGGGGGACACCCGTCGGTGGAATGCCTCCGTGCACGAAGCGTTAACGCGTAACTACTGAGTTGGGTATACGACTTCAAGATACTTAGGATCGAGCGAAAGCGTCCAGGCAAAATTCTCGCCACTGATGCATCATGGGGCGTATCGCATGCAGAGCTGTTCCGACCTGGGGACAAATCCAACCACCCGCACTCCACACTTTACACTGTCGTCCCACACATTCGCCTTTCGAAGTTTGAACGCAGGTTCAAGCAGCGACACAAAGCAGGTGTTTGAGAATCGCCCTGCCATTGATTCATCACGTCGGGTTTTATCAGATGACGAGCGGTATCAAGGCCGCTTTGATCGCCTCGGTCTGCGGCGTCGCCTCATCCCTGGCGACCTGCTTGATTTTGCTCAGGGCCCTCCTGGCCCCCGTCGAACAGCCGCGCAGAAGAAGAGGACGCGATGGACAGAAACCATCGGGCCCAAGCGCAGACACAAAAGCGCAATGCCCAACAACCTACGACCGCGCCGAGCCAGCCGCCATGCACCACGCCATGCACCAGCCCCATGCGAGGAGGCTGGACCCCTATGACCCCAGGCCCAGGGAAGGGTGAGAGATGGGCTTTTTCTTCGGTTCCAAATTCAGTGGGCACAGGTTTTATGTGAGGCATGCAATGGCCTGGGCTCGCGAGGAACGAGCCGCACACCACGGCTCTTGCCACGCTGGGCAAAAGCACCACCTGGAACTTTCAAAGAAGGGGGTTCGGGGTCTGCATCGAAGATGTGCCCAAGGCTACAGCATATGATGTCCAAGTAGCTCTGCTCCCCTGTGGCTGTGAGGATTTCTAGCTTCAATCCTGCACCCAAAGAGGCAAAAACCCGTACATGCCTGATGACTAGGAAATTGTACCTGACGAGTAATAGGAATTGCCAGCACAGGCCTGACACCACTTTGTGCCCTATGCCGGCACTTGACACTAAAACTTTAACGGACATACTTAGTAAGAATGCGACCGTAGGCCAGAGAATGCCCTGTGCCTGCGACTTGCAGGGGACTCCGAAATATAAACTGGCACGCTGACTGGGTATGTGAACACAGGCCGGCGAAAGCACTGTGTTTGCTGCATGCTGCATGCTGCATGCTGCCAGATAAATGTGCCTACAGCCTAATTCCTGCACTCAGCTGGATATGTCAATGACGTTACACCTCCGGGCCTTGCTCAAAACGGCTCGGCCGCGTGGGCGCCTAACTAAAAGGGGCAGACAAACAAAGAAGGAAAAGGGTAAATTAAGTGGAATGCACAGCTGGATATGTGCGTTCTCCCGGAACGTGAGAATAGAGTGTCACACTGACTGGGAATGGGAGCACAGGCCTAAGACCGCTCTGAGCTTACTGCTTGCTAACAGCTCTTTGCTAGGAGCTCATTGCCTTCTACCTGCTACCTGCTGCTTTCTAACAGCTGCTTGCCAACAGCTAATTTCTTTCTCCCTTCTGCATGCTGCTTTTGACAGCTGCTTGTTAGCAGCTAATTGCCTTCTGCCTGCTGCCTGCTGCTGGCTAGCATTTAATTGCCCTCTGTCTGCTGCCTGCTGCTTGTTAGCAGCTCACTGCCTTCTGTCTGCTGCCTGCTGCTTTCTAACAGCTGCTTGCCAACAGCTAATTGCCTTCTCCCTTCTGCATGCTGCTTTTTGACAGCTGCTTGCTAGCAGCTAATTGCCTGCTGCCTGCTGCCTGCTGCTGGCTAGCATTTAATTGCCCTCTGCCTGCTGCCTGCTGCTTTCTAACAGCTGCTTGCCAACAGCTAACTGCCTTCTCCCTCCTGCCAGCACTCAGCTGGATTTATACCTGCTGCCTGCAGGTATCTGAGCTGGGACGATTATTTCATGGCTCTGGCATTTTTAAGCGCACAGCGATCAAAAGACCCAAGCAAACAGGTAGAGTTGTGGTGGTCGGCTGGGAGGGTGGATCAACGTGGGTTTGAGGGACGGTTGAATTAAAGGAGGAACGATTGGATTGGATGGATTCAAGGGGCAGTTGGATTGGATGGATTTGAGGGGCGGTTAAATTGGATGGATATGAGGGGCAATTGGATTGGATGGATTGAAGGGGCGGTTAGATTGGATGGATTTGAGGGCCGGTTGGGTTGGATGGATTTGAGGGGCGGTAGGGTGGGATAAAGCGGAGAGGGACGTCTTTCAGTGTGCCTGCTGACATCGTCCTCCAACCTGTTGAGAATTATACTCCCATCCTTCAGCCTTCCTTCCCCTCCAGGTTGGTGCCATGGCCTGCCTCGATGATCAGCATCAGGTCCACTGATTATTTCAACGTGCTTCAGCTACAATTCCGCTACATCACGGCCTACGGCCGTGAGGGTCTGGTGCAGCAAGCCTTGCTGCTCGGGCCATCAGCCGTAAGCCGGTCATTGGTTGCGTCCGATTGGCCCAGTAATGGCCGCCCGGTGGCCCCCGAAGGTGCTCTGACACGTACTAAAATAGACACTAATCAGGTCATCCTGAGCATCGGCTACAATGGCTTCCCACGTCTGCATTGTTTACGATTTATAATTTGGGGTTGTGAAGCAATCCTTGCCCCCTAGGTTGGCACCATTGCCTGCACATGGTTGATTACAAACATCCTGATGCAAAGCCATCCTTGCCCTCCAGGTTGGCGCCTGCATCGTTGATCAGCATCAGGTCATGCTGAGCATCGGCTACAATGGCTTCCCACGTCTGCATCGTTCACGATTTATAATTTCGGGTTGTGGATTAAACTCCTAACCTGGAGCCATCCTTGCACCCTAGCTTGGCACCATTGCCTGCATCGTTGATTACAAACATCCTGATGGAAAGCCATCCTTGCCCTCCAGGTTGGCGCCTGCATCGTTGATCAGCATCAGGTCATGCTGAGCATCGGCTACAATGGCTTCCCACGTCTGCATCGTTCACGATTTATAATTTCGGGTTGTGGATTAAACTCCTAACCTGGAGCCATCCTTGCACCCTAGCTTGGCACCATTGCCTGCATCGTTGATTACAAACATCCTGATGGAAAGCCATCCTTGCCCTCCAGGTTGGCGCCTGCATCGTTGATCAGCATCAGGTCATCCTAGGCATTGGCTACAATGGCTTCCCGCGCGGCTGCCACGACGGCGAGCTGCCCTGGAGCAAGAAGTCACGGCCAGGCGGTGGTGGCGCCCTCGATACCAAGTACCCATTTGTAGTGCATGCAGAGGCCAACGCGCTGTTGAACAAGAATGCCGCGTCGGTGAAGGGTGCGGTGAGTGGGTGGAGGGGTGTGGTGAGTGGGTGGAGGGGTGTGGTGAGTGGGTGGAGGGGTGTGGTGAGTGGGTGGAGGTTGTCCTGGATACCAAGTACACGTTTGAAGTGCATGCAGAGGCCAATGCACTGTTGAACAAGAATGCCGCGTCGGTGAAGGGTGCAGTGAGTGAGTGAGACCCTCTGCCAGCCCTCTGACTGAAAACAATAAAGAATTATGGTTCGAGGTGCATGCATGTGTCCATGTGTATAGAAATTGTACGTGATGCAACTCGCACCCAGGTCCAAACCTCGCATGCTGAAAGTGTATGTGACACTCATTTCCTTCCTGCAGAAAGCACTCATGATGCATACGTGGTTTGCCCTGAGGAAGTGTGAAAAAGGCGTACATGACACTTTCTTTCTCTCTGCAGAAAGTGTACGTAACGTTGTTCCCGTGTGGCGAGTGTGCAAAGTTGCTCATCCAGGCTGGCATCAAGGAAGTAATATACCATGAGGTGCGGAACTCCCTCTGGCATCTCATGCACCCAATGGTATCCCTTAACCCCATACACCCTCTGCCACCTCATGCCCCCTCTTGCATCTCATGCACCCTATGCCACCCCATGCAACCTCTGGCACCCCATGCACCCTCTGCCATCTCATGCCCCCTCTTGAATCTCATGCGCCGCCTGGCAGCAACTTTGTGGCGGCTCAGGCGTCCTATGAGCCCCATGGCCCTCTGGCACCCCATGGACCCTATGCCATCTCATGCCCCCTCTTGAATCTCATGCGCCGCCTGGCAGCAGATGTGCTTTGTGGCGGCTCAGGCGTCCTATGAGCCCCATGGCCCTCTGGCACCCTATGCTCTTCATGCGTCTTGCGCCTCCTGGCATCCCATGCACCCTTGCACTTCATGTCTTCCCTGTTTTTGCTAAATGGGGGCAAAAGTAACAAAATGGAACTTCTGGTTGGTGCGTTTGCAGGAGAAGGTTGCGCGGCTGGTGGAGGTGGAGGCAGCCACTGCTCTCGTGCATCCGGTGCAGAGTGTGTCTGAGCCGGGGCTGGTTTCCATCCTCAACGGCATCAAGGGCAGCGCAGCGGCACCCGTTGTCCGGGCGCTGTCGTCCTCCGCGGATGACACTGGCAGTGCTGGCGTTACTGGGGCGTCATGTGCCTGTTGTGGGCAGGCCCCGGTGGATGCGGACGTGGGGCTCAGGGGGGATTCCAGTGTGGCTGGCGCAGCGTCTTGTACTGCAGAGTCGTACACCATTGATCCGACGTATCTTGCGTCCATGAAGCTGCTTAACCTAGCGGGCGTGGGTCTCAGGCAGCACAGGCTGGCCCAGCCAGTGGTGATTGCGCCTTGACCTAGAAGAACAGTGCTCCTGCACTCAGTACAAAAACTAATAGCCATGTCCTTAACACCAGTACTGATCCGTATACTGATCCTTCAAGACTTGAAGTCCATGGATCAGAACCAGGGGATCAGCACATTACATGATGATGAGGTTCAGCGTGTTGTGCCGTTTACTCCACACTGAGGGCAATCAACCTGTCAAGGGCCCTCCTCTTTCCACCTATTTCTATTTTAATTTCATTATATTGAAAGTACGCTAGTCATCAACACCAGGGCTGAATGCGTTGGCTTTGTTTCCAGCCTCTCCCAGACAGGGTCTTCCAAATATTCAAATGTAGAGGGAAGAAACCGACGGTACCCGTCAAGAACAAACCTGGAGGAAACCATGGCATGCTGGATTGCTGGTAGGTGCAATCCAGAGTGCAATCTGGATATAGAAAGACTGCTAAACTCTGAACGTTTTGAACTGCTGAGTACCGGTGTCAGCTGACAACTGGAAACCGAAACTCGTATGCACCACGTCAGCGGGGGACGTCATGTCAGCCGTCCTATACTAGGCGCACAGCTCCTTTCCCATCTGCAGTAGCTGATTGTAATGATGATGCGTGATAGACAAATATATGAGAATCTTGAACGAGCTCTGCTGACCAGAGCTGCTGAAGAATATGGATATATGAACATGTACGGCATCTTCTTGCGGAGTCTCCGACCTTGATCACCGGCTCCCATAAATTGCTCGACTCAATTGAATTCTTCACCAGAATATAAGATACTATCAATCAGCGACCAGAAGTTCACGGGTAATTGTCATGTGTCAGTGCCGTGGCTGGCCAGCGAAGTAGCGCAATGGCGGAGGACAGCTGTTCGCCTGATGAGGACCTCAAAGACAGACCCGGGGGGCTGTACGAAGACCCATGGGCGATCAACATCCTGGACGATATGCGGCACCTCTCAATTCAAGTGCTCTGCACGGCGGGGTCTGGCTCGGCTGCAATCACGGCCGTGGCGCCGCTAGAGAGAATCAAGGTCCGACAGCGCACCCTGCATCCCCACACCTTGCATATATACAAAGTTATATGCGTATATTTCATGCCCAGTTGATGCATATGCAGTCAAAGGCAGCGCTGCGCTGAGTGAGATGGTGGCCGCGCGTGTGAGTCGATCGTCCCCCTCTTCCCGGCCCACATGCAGATCCTCATGCAAACCAGCATCTCGCCGCCTCAAAGCAGAACAGACGTTATGAAGAGTATAATGAAGGAGGGAGGCAGCTGGACGGTGCGTCCTCGTGCTTCTTGCAGCTGCGCATGGGGGCATGCATGGGACAAACGTCACGCGAGCTTGGATGCATAGCCGCATGGGTGGGCTGACTTTAACACAAGCATGGCAGTATGCATGGGTACTTAGGTAGAACAACTGTCACGCGAGCTTGGACGCATGGCCGTATCATGGGCCGACCATCACATCAGCATAGGGGCATGCATGGGGCAACAGTCACAAGCGAGCGTGGGGGTATGCATGGGGCACGGTCACACAAGCCTGGTGGCATGCATGGGGGATGCATGGGGGGGTGGTCACACCCGCATTTGGGCATGCAAAAGGGCTGTAATTGCGCAAGAGGGCGATAATGGAGCAGACATACTCCCTCCCCCCACCTGCAGTCCTACTATCGTGGTAACGGAGCCAACATCCTTCGTCTAGTTCCGGAAGTGGGCTTCAAGTTTATGATGCATGACCAACACAAGGCGCTGTTCGCGCCAGCAGATGGCAGCCCACCGGGGCTGTATGAGAGGCTGGCTGCAGGGGCCTCTACAGGTGAGTGACTGTCATGTCAGATGACGAGCACAACTCGTCTTGCACGGCTGGTAGCAGCGTGTCTGGGTTGAATTGGCCGTTGGCCGCTGGGGCTTCAACATGTGAGTGCCAGTTGTGTATCATGACCAGCACAAGGCGTTGTTTGCTCCGGCTGACAGCAGTCCGCCCCGAATGTACATATTGGCCTCTGGGGCTTATATATTCCATCTGGTGAAGAGTGACATATTTGTGTGAAGCTGTGTTCTCTGCTTGCTAAGAGGACGCCCCAATTCGCTGGCTGCATGGGCCTCTTGCCGCATGGGCCGTTGCTATCTCAGCGATGAACAGCATGTCCTGTGGCACCACGCAGCATGCTACCTCAATGCACGTGTGGATTGTGTGGGCTGCAGGTAGATCTCTCAGGCTATCATGCCCTGCCATGCGCCACCACGCCATGCAATACCATGCATTGCAATTATTTGCAGCCAGCGCATGATGCTCTATGCTGAGAGCACTCCGGCATACGTCACCACCACCTGCCTCCTGCTTCTCCTTTACCCACCTTTGCCCTCACCTGCTCGACCTCTCCCTTATTCACCTGCAGGCACCCTCAAGACGTTGCTGTTCTACCCCCTAGATCTGGCCCGCGTGCGCATTACGGCTGACATGACACCCAGCTCACACCGAGCGTACCCCACGTACGGGTCGTGCTTCTCGGGGACGTTCCAGCGGGAGGGGATCCGGGGGCTGTACCGCGGACTGCTGGTGTCCATGGTGGGCGTAGTGCCGTTCCTCACGCTGTCGCTAGCCACGTACGACGAGCTCAAGGTGGGGTTTGCGGGATGGGTTGAGGGCGCAGGGTTGAGGGCTGAGGCTTGAGATTTTAGGGCTGAAGGCTGAAAGTCGAGGACTGAGGGTTGAGGACTGAGGTTGAGGGCTGATGGGAGAGGACTGGGGACTGATGGTTGAGGGTTGGGGACTGAGGGTTGAGGGTTGGGGACTGAGGGTTGGGGACTGAGGTTAGAGGGCTGATGGGAGAGGACTGAGGACTGAGGGTAGAGGGTTGGGGACTCAGGGTTGAGGACTGAAGGTTGAGGGCTACAGGCTGAGGGCTCAGGCTGATGGCTGGGGGACTGGGGGTTAAACGTTTAATCAAGGGCGGTTCAAATGGTGTAGTGGTCTGGTGGGTGCCTTCTGCTGAAGGTGGTCTGGTGCATGCTGATGGCCTCCCTGCTTGTCACTCTCACTGCCCATCTGCCTACCAAGGGTCTGGGCCAAGGTGGCACAGCGTCCTGCCAAGGGTCTGGGCGACCCTGCTCGTCGCCCTGACTGCCCATCTGCCTGCCTTGCTGGTAGTTCCCGCAGCTGCTGCTGCTGTGGCTGCTGCGGCCCATGTTGGTTACCAAATAAACCCTGAACCTGTTGTCTCGAACTCTGAATTCCTGATTTCAGACCCAGAACATTTGTCTCTTACCCTGAACCCTCAATTTCAGACCCTGAGCCTGTTGTCTCGAACCCCGATCAAGTGATTTTAGACCCAGATCCATCCGTCTCAAACTCTGTATTTTAGGCGCGCTTACCTGAGGATCGTGTCTCCAAATCCAGCTGGTGGTTCCCGCTGCTTAAGATGGGGTGTGGAGCTACTGCGGCCGTCGTGGCGCAGACTGTCACGTACCCGCTGGACACGTTGCGGCGGCGGATGCAGGTGCGTGGATGTTTACATTGAGCAGTTGTACTTCCATTTCCTCAGCTGTTGCGCAGACTGTCATAAATCCGCTGCAGGACACGTTGCGGCGGTGGCAAGGTAGAGGGTGTCCTGGGGGATCTGGGGGCAATGTTTCGCTGGCCTATTCTCTGCTTCTGCTACTTCTGCTACTCCTGCTGCCGAAATTGCTACTGCTGCTACTTTTAGCGCCACTGTTGCTACTGCTGTTGCTACTGCTGCTACTGCCACTGATGTTACTGCTGCTGCTCCTGCCATGTGATGATGCTATCGTTGCTGTTGCTACTGCTGCTAATTCTACTGCCCCTTGCTGATGCTCCTGTTGTTGATGATGTTGATGTATACTCTGCTACTGCTGCTGCTACTGTCACATGCTATCATTGCTGTTGCAACACCTGCCCCTGCCACTTGCTGATGCTACCACTGTTGCTGATGCTGCTACTGCCGCATGCTGATGCTGTTGTTGATGTTGCTACATCTGTTACTGCTCCTGCCTCTTGCTGATGCTACTGCTACTACTGCTACTGCCACATGCTAATGTGTTCGCTGCTGTTGATGTTGCTACCACTGCTATTGCCCCTTGCTGATGCTACTGATGCTATTGTTGATGCTGCTGCTGATTGTACTGCCCCTTGCTGATGCAAATGCTGATTCTATAGCCCCTTGCTGATGCTACTGCTGCTGTTGTTGATGCTGATGTTGATGCTGATGCTGATGTTAATGCTGATGTTGATGCTGATGCTCCTGCAGGTTAGCGGTGCCCAGGGCCGACAGTATGGCTCCCACCCGCCGCCCTTCTACCGAGGCGCTCTGCACTGCTTGCGCGAGGCGGCGGGGGCCAGGGAGGGCTTTGCTGCGTCGCTGTACCGAGGCTGCCTGGTCAACATGTTACGGACAGTCCCGGGTGCCGCGGTACAGTTTGTGGCGTACGACCTGATTAAGACGGGGATTACCTACGTGGACCCGACTGTGGGCGTGCAGTCGCCGCTGTGAGCAAGGGGGGCAGAACGGGCATCCACAGGGGTGGGATGTTTGGGGAATATATCTGACTGTGTCTTAACTTTCGCTGCTATGAGAGGGGCGTCAGCAGTCCAGGGGTGCCAGCAGGGGTAGAGCGTCTGGGGGGTTTTATGTTATATACACTTGGTGTCACTGAGTGCCCACGCGTGTCACATCACCTGGGTTTTTGAAGTCGTTTCATAGGGGAACCGAACAAATGTGTTAGTGTGTGGAGGGAGGTGGCTGACTGACCAATAAATGAATAACATGCATGTCTGTCGCACCATAAAGCAGTAACTGCAGTACTATGGTAAATACCGTAAACTCCGGTCCAGGCGCCTTATAGAAGCGTCCTCTACTCACAAACATGGTACAGCATCGTACACACAGGCTCCTTGTACTGCGTACACGGGCTGTTTAACAGGTCGACTGTAAGGCACAGTCCTAGCAGGAGAGTCTCCCTGTCTATGACCTGTCTGGGTGTCCCTGTCTCGAGGGTACCGCCCCTACTACTTTACTCGCCCCCCGCTCCCCAGCGTTAAGCCTCCAGGCATGCGCGGGGAGCCGGAAAAGGGGTGGTACTGAAAGAAACTTCTGGAAAATATGTACGTAAAAACTCAAATCGTCTTAGCAAATCTGCCTGGTTCAGGCATTTTTTTAAATAAAAATTCCACAGAGTCTCAGCTGCTTATGCTCACTTATTGCGCGAAATCCCGCAAATCCTAGCTGCCCAGCCCAATACTGGCTAGCAAACAGAGTCATCTCTGAAGTCATCAGGCCGGTCTAGGAATAACCGCTGCTCTCGCCCCACTGCGCCATAGACACATGGTCTTCGAGGCCACAGGAAAGCAGCGGGATCCTGCCCCCCGCTGTGTTATCATCACACGAATTGACTAATTAGCTTCATCCATCGCCTCCAGCGTATGTACTACCGCAGCCTTGCTGCTACGGTTCTTTGAGAAACAAATTTGAATTATGTCACTGCCCTAGCATAGTCCCCATCTTGCATTTCCAGCCTTCGGCCCGCTGGCCGCCGGCCCACTGCCTGCCAGGTACTAGGACAAGTTGCGCTGCGCCTGAAGGCATCTTCTGCTACGCCGGCGCTTGCCCGCTCCTTGCCGGTTACAGCGTGGGTACCGTCAAATGCTCAGCGGCTTTGCCGCTCTGGGCTCGGCCTTCCCTGAGGTTTTAGGCCTCAGTACACCCTTCAAGTGCTGACTCCTCTTCCTCCCTTGCTGCTTCTTTGGCCACCTTCTCGCAACTGCCCTCGGGGTGACATTGGCCTCTCCCCGGCCAGTGGTGTACGAGATGTCGTACAACCCGTTCGCCATTGGCCTTGCGATGCCCTGCTTCATTTGCCTTGTTGCTGGGTTGGTGGCCATAACTTCCACCTCAGGCTTGTCCATGACATCGGCCTCCGGGGCTGCCCTGGCGGCCGCTCTGGCTGCTGGGCTAGGCCGCACCTGGACCACCACACTGAGGTCTTCCGTAGCGGGCCCTGCTATCGCAGCGGGCCCCGCTCCCTCGTCTTCAGGCGTGCATCTTGGGCACAACCACTCGCCCTCAGGCACCTCTTCGAGTGCCGGTACCAAACAATTCATGTGCCAACCCGCGACTGGCAGTGCCTCCTTGATCCTGGCCACTCTGGCCAAGAGCAGGCTCGCCGCTTCCTCCGCCGTTGCCACCTTGGCCGAGTTCCACAGGTCCGCCCCCACTCTGGAGGGAAAGGTGGTCTCTGCCCAAAATGGACCTCGTATGGCGCCATGCGCGTGGCCTGCTGCGGCGAGCAGCGGAATCCCAGGGCCACCCAATGCCATCTTGTCCCAGGACTCGTCGCTGCTGCCCTCTTCGCAGCACTTGCGCAGCCCCGCCTTGAGGGTCTGGACAGCCCTCTCGGACAGCCCGTCTGCCTGGTTCTTGCGCTGCGTCGGCCCAATCTGCCGCAGCGGATTCTTCCAGGCACTGCCTGTATGACGCGGCCACTTCCCCACTGCCAGAGCACGCATCTCCTCCAAAGGGCTCGAAAAGGACCACTCTCTCTGCCTCCATGGTCCGAACAGCCTGGACCGGCAGGCACATTGTGTCCACTCCCTGCGTGCCGCAGTAGCCGGGTAGGTCCTCCTTGGAGTAAGCGAATGCTCCTTGGCGGTCCCTGAGGCTCTGCTCAAGGCTCTCCTGCTGTTCCGCAGTGAAGTCGGGTGCTTGCCCAGCAGCCACCCCTCCTTTGTTTTGACGTACCCGAGGGTGGTTCCACCACTCCCCCCGGCTGGAACATGTCAATCATCTCCGCCGCCTGCGGGTCGTCCTCCGCGGGCGGCGCTTCCCCGCCAGTGCTGTTGCTTGCGTTGCCAGTCCTCATGCTGGCTGTAGGCGCCCCCAGCCCTGCTGGCACCCCCCATAGGGATGACAGCTGGCGGGCGCAACCAGCCAGATGTAAGCTTTGCTGCTGCTTCCTGACTGGACACAAACGCCCCCTGGCCTGCTGTGAACCCTCCACCTCGTACTCCTTGCCCGGTGGCTTGCGCACCGGGGACGCACACCGACAGCAGGAGCCACACCAGTACCAGCTGGAGCGTCCCCGTAAGGATCCCCTTAAATGCTGTATAAGTGAGGAGTCCCCTGCATGCTGGCAGCAGCTGCGCAGTCTCTTGCGGCTGGTGCGCTGTGGGCTGCGTTACTGATGGCTCCGCAGCCGGTTCTGGCCTCTGCTGCTCTCTGGCCCAGGTGTTCTCCAAGTCCACCTGGTTGATCCTGACCGGTTGGACTGGACAATCCACTCCTGGCCTGCTGCCAGCGGCCTTCCTTTGCGCCTTCCTTGCGCGCCGCCTAGCCTCCTTTGACTTCTTCCCCTGCAACTCGGCCGTGTCAGCCCAGGCTGCGTCGGCCCCCTCTGGCCACGCCCCCGTAGTTTGTCCCTTGCGGCCTTTTGCCTGCTGCCCCTGCCTGTGAGCGGGGCGCGGCGCTGCCCCGCTGCTGCCTGCGCATGCGGACCCTTCTGGTCCCGCGCACTGTCTCCTGCCTCTCCTAGCGTTGGCAAGCTGCATAGCCTGATAGTCCACACCGCTGTAGCTGGGTTGGCTGTCCCCCTCTATGGCTGCGCCTCCAGCCCAGCTCTCTGGCCTGGGCTGATGCAGCCCAGACGCCTGGCTGCAGCAGCCGCCCGCCAGCTGTTGGGCGATGACTCCCTCAGCTCCCCTTTGTCTGAGAGCTGCTATTTTGACAGCCAACTCCTATTGCAGATCATTCAGCGCCTGATTGTACCCTCCCATCCTTGGGTCCGTATCGGGCTCCGGCAGCGCCCTTAGTTGGAACAACAGGCTGGACTTGACCATGGCTGTGCTGCTGGTGCTTAATTTCTGGTCTGCTCCCTGCAGGCCCATGTCCTGCCTTCTCTGCTCGTCCAGCTGAACTACAAAGCTCCTCAGCGCTGCCGTCCAGCGCCCGGTACTGTACATTGCTGGGTCACCCCAGGGTTCCCTTGCCTCTGCCGGCACCGGCGTGCTGGGCTGGGCACTCCCTGGGTGGTTACTGCCTGCCTGACAGGCTCCTGCGTCCCCTGAAGCTGAGGTTTGTGGAGCCACTGCTTGCCGCGGGTTCACCCCCACTGCGGACTGGCGCGCCACATTCTCAAGCTCCCTTTTGCGGCTGCATCCCCTCTCCTCGAGGGCGGTCCTCTCCTGCTTTATACTGCTCATCCACTCCTGGCGCAGCTGTTCCATCTCCTCCTCGAGGTTCCGCCATGGACTCCCTGGTCATGGGCCCGTGTCGGCTGGCTCCTCCATCCTATCTGCATCCCGGGCCTCTGCCCTGGTGATGCCGACCCGGTCAGGGTAATGGGATCTGCTAGTGCACCACTCCTCCTCTGACTCTGAATCCTCCACCAGTGGTGGCGGCCCTTCCGAAGGGTCTTCGCTCTCCCCACCGAGTAGACTCGTGTCCTCCCATGCAACCGTCCTGCTGTTACTGCCCGAGGGTGTCTGGGGCTCCGCCCGATCCCAAGGCTCAGTCTCCAGCGCTGACACCTCCATTTCTTCAATTGGTTCAAGCCATTCCCATGAGGATGCTGTTTCACCGAGTGTGGTGACAAACGTTGCATGGAACGGTTCCGGCAGCTCGAACGTTTCCTGGGACGGTCCGTCGCTGTCGGAGTTGGGGTCCCACCAGCGGGCTCCTTGTTTGCCCACTATCCAGCGACCCAGCTCGGGTTGTTTCCTCAGCTCTTCCAGCTCTTCCTCGTAGGTGTCTGATCCTGTCCCCCTGAACAGGGGGTGCAGTTTGCGCACCCCAGCAGGGTGCGCCTGCCTCCACAACTCCACTGTCACGACGTCCGCTTGCCAATAAGGCGCAACGCTGCTGGCCCTGTTGTTACGCCATGCTCTCCTCTCCCAACGCACCCATTGGTGCACGCAGGCCTCCAACCGTTCCAACGCGAACGGTGAGCGCGCCAGCTCCTCTTCTCCTTCCCACATGGACCCATCTCCTGGTGACTGCTGGGTCCCATATGGCCACGTGGGGCAGTCCGCCATCTCCACAGGCGCCCACTGATCATCCACTCCCCACACATGCCGCATGGCAGCTGACAGCTGTCCCGGTAGCAGGACCCTTTGCAGCGCCATCAACATGACTGCCCACGTTGCTGGGTCTGCTCCCCTGGCATGCGTGTGTGCGTGGAACTCCGCCTCCTCAACCGATGCGCACTTGGTAATTGCGACATTCCCTTCGCTCCTTGCGAACAGGAAGACCGGCTGGTCATCCCGAGCTGCGTGCATGTGGATCCATGCCGATGAAACGGGCATTTCTCCCTCCTGCACCTCCTCGTAGTAGTACGATACCAGCTGATGCACCGGGATGGCTGCTCTGGCCTCCCCATGAGCCACTCCCCATGGTACAGCTTGGCCCGCGACCACCCTAGGAATGAGGATTGCCGCCTCAATTGTGACCTCGCATCGCCTGGGCATGCCATAGTGGCACAGCCCTGCACCGTCATAGCTTCCCACCGCCGACCCAACGCCCCTCCCGTGCCCTCCTGCGGCTATGGCTTGCACGGGTACGTAGAAGGCGTGGTCTCTCAGGTCGGGATGCTCCATCAACTGATGGACGCAGTTCTCTGCCCACGGCGTGCACATGAACCCTGGCAGCGCGCCCTGCCACACTCCCTCTGTGTGCGCGCTGTCTGGTACCTCTGGGCGTACCCTGTCGGCTGCATCTACTGCTGTGAAGTTTTGTGAAGTTTTTGTGAAGTTTTTACAGTCCAACGGGGCATCACATTTGATGCATGGGACATGTGCCCGTAAACCGGTACAGGCACTATATACGCTAGGACAGCGAGCGAAAACCAGTGACCCCCCTGGGCAAGCAACCAACACACAACCACTGAGCAATAGCGTGGGAATGAACCCCATAGTGCAGAAGATTAGCCCCAGCCATAGAACATGACGTGGGTGCAAAAGAGTTCGGTTGGACGCCTCCTAGGAAAATTAAGAAGGAAAGAAGAAGATCCAAGTGAAATTGTATAAGTCTGTGTAAAGACTGCGTGATGCGTGAGCGACACTTCAATGAGATTAAGTGTTTAAAAAAATTGTGAACTGGGTGAGGCACTATGTGATGCCTTCTCCGATCACAAGGCCCAACCAACTCATGAACGCAGTATGCATAGATGGGGTGTGCCCACTCCCTCTGCATGTACTCTGCCATCACCGGATGTACCCCTTGATTGCTGCAATCAGCAGAACCGCAGTCACTGCGTCCCACGGGAAGACCAGTCTGGCTACTGCCTACATGGCAGCCCTCATGTTGACGCAGATCTGCTCCCCGCCTGCCAGGAGCCTGTGGTTTTGCAACCTACACAACCCATCCTTGTAATCCGCTGGCAGCGTGATCATGGCCTCTGTAGCTGACGCCTCTGGCAGCTCTTCCCCCAGGCGGTACCACTGCACAAAGCCCCTGCCTTCTGGCGGGCTAGGTGGTTCTGGCATGGGGTGAATATGTTCTCTGCTGCTAGACATGTCGCGGCAGCCCTCGCCAGCCTGGTCATGCTGTAAGTCCTCGTGCCATTCAGCGGACCTCCAGTCCCTGTTGCGGCTGCGCTTCGGCTCTCTGGCCGTCTCTTCCCTTCCTCCAGGATTGTACCTGGAGGTGGTAATATGATGGGTCCTGACGGGCCCCTCTGTGTCCTCCTCTAGGCTCATCGCTGCGGCCCCCCTGCCCCTTGGACGGCAAACCTGACCGCTGAGTGGGTCCGGGGTCCTGGCGGCTGCTCCCGCTGCCTCTCTTTCTGTGTTTCTTGGGCCGCACGGTGTACCTGGACAAAATAAGGTGGACCCCTCCTCATGCACTGGCGTATCCCCCCGAGGCTCTGAGTCTCTATCATCAGAATCGAAGCTGTCCCCACTAGAACCGGCTTCCCACTTGTCTACTCCGCGCGGGTGCATTGCCTCCCACGCCACTCTGTCAATCTCATCCATCTGGGCATAATAGTCCACCCACTCATTGTCCAGGAATATCTGTAACAAGCTGGGCCACCCCTCACACGGGGCCGGGCACCCCTTGTGTCGGAGGTCCCTCAGGAACCCAACTGCGTGTTGGATAGATCTGGCTGACCCTGCCGGCATAGTACCATAATGGTTCATTGCCAGTGATTCCACCGCCATCTTCCAGTGGTGCTTTTGCTGGGCCACCTGCCCCTCTGGTACCCCCTGGAAGGCCACATGCACTTCTGCCACCTGGTTTATCTCAACCTGGGCATTGCCTGCGTCCTGGTCGTATCCCCCGTGGATAGACATCAAGCAAATGTGCCCCCCTTGGCATGCCCACCTGGGACCCTCTGGCTGCTCTGCTGGCCCCAGCCATCCTGGCGGGCCTGGTAGCGTGCTTGGTCCCGCTGCAGCCTGCTGCTCCCTCCAGTCTGCGTACGAGATCCCCTGGGCCGCCTCATAGGCCTGCCGCATGCGCTCTTCTGAGGGTCCATGGCTGCTGCCAGGCCCCCTGGCCTTCAAGCCCCGCTCTGGGCCTGCTGGTGCTTGCAGCCGGTCAAGGCGGCTGCTCTCGCCAGCCTGCAAAGCATCCCCTTGCTCTGGGCACGCATTTGCGTAGTGCCCCGGCCTCAAGCACTTGAAGCATACTCCCCCATCGTGGGGTCCGAGGACGCTCTGTCGTCCTCCAGTCCAGCCGCGCCCTGCCTGGGCCCTGCCCGGCGGACTCTGGCCGGAGGCCCTCCTCCTGTCTCCTCCTTTCTGACCAGGGTCCTTTTCCGCTGCTCCTTGCTGCTCACCCTGACCGGGGTGCTCGCTTTCCTCGTCCGTGTTCTCTCAAGGAGATGCAGGACGGAACATCTCTTGGATACATGCTGCAAACTCCGGGTCTACAGGGACTGGGAGTGGGTTCCCTTGGTTCAGCGGCTGCCCCGCCTGCTGATCTCCAATGACCTTGTACAGCTCCCGCAGCTGATCTGCGCGCAAGATGTACTGCTGCTGCACCTCGGTGAGCCGCTGATTGGCATCCTGTATGTTGGTCCACCTGGCATGCTGCAGGCGCAGGTATTCCACCGAGGCAGCCGCCCGGCGGTACAGCTGCTCTTCCTTCCTCTTCAGATCTTTCTGCAACATCTGCAACTGGCTGCGCAGCCTGTCCGTTTCCCTGGATTTTCTGCTAGGTCTTGCCTCCTGGGCCCTCTCCTCATTGCTTTCCTCTTCCTCTTCCTTCTCGTCCTCGCTGCCAGACTCTCCCTGGCCGCGGTTCGCGTTACTGCGCTGCCCTGTTGCGCCTTGCGCTTCGCCTCCTGCTTCTGGGGCGACTCCCCCATCGCCACTCTTGGCCTCTTGTGTCTGTGCGCTTAACCCAGCCACGGTTGGCGGTGTCTCCGCAGTGCGCCTGCTTTGGCTGCCTTCTTGCTGCGGCCTGGGCAGCTGCTCCTCATTGGCCCTCTCGCCTCTGCTGGGCACTCGCACCTCCGAGCGCAACGTTGGTCCAGAGATGGCAGCTCTCCCTGCTGCAGCCGTGCCGTAGGCAACCCTCGGCTTTGCTGCTGGCGATGCAACCTGGGCCTCTTCCACAGGGCCCCTTTGCTGCGTCAGTGCCAGAATCCTCTGCTCGCACTCCTCTGGCGAGTGCTGCCTTGGCGTCCTGCACAAGACGCATGGGTGGCCTGGGCTTGCCGCCAAGCATCTCATGATAACCTCCTTCTCTTCCTTGGGCATTGCTGCTGCCTGGCGTGCCCTGCTCGTATCCTCTGATACTGCTGCAGCAGTCACTGCCCTTGCTGCTGCCCGGCTCTGCTGTGATGCAGCAGCCCTTGCCGCCTCCTTGCCTTCCCTAGGCACGGCTGTTGCGGGCCCAGCCTGCACCTGCATGTGCTGGTGCGGCCTTGAAGGGGCCTCCTGTGGACCCCCACGGCTGCTCCTGCCTGCATCTGCGGCTTTCTTGCGGCTCTGTCCCACCTCTTGTCCAGCCCTCATGGCGACACCTGCGCGTGTTGCCATGGCATGCTGTAAGAGTGGTTCATGTTCTTCTTCAATACTGGCCGCAGGCCACCCCTCTTGTTCCGCAAATCCACACTGGATTCCGGCCCATGCCACAGCTGCTGCCTGGTACCCCCCTTCTGGGGATGCCAGCACCAGCGGCAGCGTGAGGTCCCTGAACCCTCGTGCCCTCTGGGGACCCTCTCTGGGGTGTAAGGTCAGCCTGCCTGCTGCCTCCAATACCCCGTTGTACTTGAGGAACTCCGAGTTCCCTACCAAGTGTTCATACGCGTCGGGTGGCGTCTTAACGACTCTGACCACTGTGGGCTCCATAATGGCATTGGGCCCACCGTATCCGTACACCACACAGATGAAGAGTACACCATACAAATCTGCCCCTACATTGTCTGTGGTGCGGATTTTCTCATCCGTGCGGATCAGCTCAGCCCCCATGGCGACTAACTGTTTAGCGATGTTTACAGTGATGACGTGGCATGAGCACGCCGAGTCCATGAGGGCTTTCTGAGCCACCAGAACTTTGCCTTTGACCATAAGTCCCACACATTACTCCAGATTGCTCCTATCATTTCGTAAGTAATGCAGCTTGGGGGCAGCTGTCACAGCCTTTCTCTCCTGCCTGCCCCCACTGGCCTCACCACGGTGGTCATCTGGACCCATGGGCATAGTGGCGAAGGACAACGATGTCAACCTCTCGTTCAGCCTGAACACCTGCAGACGGATGTCAGACATATCGTCAGCCAATTTACTCAGAACCAGCCTCTTTGCTCCCTTCCTCGATGCAGGTTCCACGAGCCTGAGCTCAGGTTCCTCCTCCTGGCAAGGTTCAGGCAAAAAAGACTTAGGGCGGGCGTTGTGAGCTGCTTGTTTGAATTCCGCAGGCTTGGGCACCAGCCCAACCTGCGTCATGAGAGCCACAGACTCGCTGAGCATCTCAGTCATAGTCTGGTGCCATCCCTCCGGCTCAGCCTGCCCCGTTGGGCTGCTTAGGTGCGACACGTGTGCCGCCTGCTGGACCTGACCCCCCTGGCCAGGCCCCGGCCTTTGGTACTGCCTGTTATTCTGATTCCACTCTTACGGCCGGCCTGCAGCCTGTCCCTGCTGCGGCCTCGGCGGTAGAGGATACTGCTGTTGCAGCGGCCTAGCATGCCCAGCTGTTATGTCAGTAGCCAGTGGCGCAGGCCTGTGCTCATCCCTGGCCCTGGGCACCCTGCAGTCCCTGTCCAGGTGAATCGTGCTACCACACTGGTAGCATGCCTTGGCTGCCCCCATAGCGCTTCCCGCGCTGTAATTTGGTGCCACAAGCTGGTCTGCCCATGTAACTCCTTTGGGTTTGCCATCAATCCGCAGTTCCTGGACAGCGGCTGAGCATGCGGGGGCCACTGCCCCATCAAGGCGCGTCCGCATCTCCCACTTTCCTGTTCTCTCTCTTCTTCCCCTGTTGGTCTGTGCCTCCCCCTGGCTGGGCCCGCTGTTGGCCATCTGCTTGAGGCTTGCACCACCCAGGTCCCCCATTTCCAGGGCAAACTTCTCCCACAACACCACTTGTTGTGTCAGTACGGCGATCTGATCTTCATCCGTCATGCTGAGGTACCCGGGCACCGTCATAACGAACTTGCTCAGCTTTGCTGTAGCAGCAGCTGGCAGTCCGTCATGGAACATGTGCGAGACAGAGTGCCGCCTGCCGAAGTGGTCCACTGCATCCCTTGAGATCTGCAGCAACTCTGTTGTCGACAGCACTCTGTGAGCAAACGCTTCCACTGTCTCCTCTGGCTTAACGTCAGGGTCGAGGGTGATCCTCACCCCTAACCTGAGGTTGGAGATTGCTGTCCTCTCATCTGAGGTTGGCTTCCCCACCTCTGCTTGAATCACCTTGATCCACAAGGTTAGCAGCGAGGCCTCGCAGCACTGCTCCCCTGCTGGGGCAATCCACAGCCCTCTGATCCTTTCCACTTCTCTGGTGGCCCTGTCTCCTGCATGGGGCGCCGCCCTGATGGCTACCATCAGCGGCCCCACGCTAGCAGGCTTGCTGTCCCACAGCTTGATCAGAGATTTCACCAGCATGGCCATAGCTGACGGCGACTGGCACGACCCAGCGATTTCTCCAGCTACCACAGCCAATGCCGGCGGGTCATCCGACAGCGCCAGCCTGTTGTGTGATCCCCAACAGCCACACGCCTGGCAATATTTCCTGGCTGCAACCGCGCCCGGGTGCGACATATCCAATACCATCACGTTGCCTTGGATAGCTGGGATTTTGGTAAATTTGGCCACCCCCGCCAGCTGCAGGACTATCTGCTGCTGCAGCTGCAGGTTCATCCTTGCCTGCTCTCTATCGAGCCTCTTCATTTCCTGGTCGCTGGACTCCTGCCTGGCTCCCGGCCCGCGTCTGTCCGCTCCCCCTCTTCCTCCTGAGTCTGCTGACTCTGAGCGTGACCCATATCCACCTCCGCCGCCTTCTGATGGGCTGCGGCCCCGCTGGTATCTGTTATGTCTGTTATCACCCCTCCCCTGGGCATGACCTTCTTGTGACGGCTGTCTGCCTGCTCTGCTTGCGGAGCTCCAGCTCCCCTCAGGTGGCGGCTGCCCAGACCCACTTCTGCTTTGTCTTTCTTCAGGGCCGGACCTCCAGGGCTGTGTTCCTCTGCCAGGTTCTGCCTGCCCCCTGGGCGGCTCCTGGCTCTGCCAGCCTTGCTGCGTCCCCCCGCTGTATTCGGCTTGCCCCCTGGGCAGCTCTTGGCCTTGCCAGCTTGGCTGCTCCCTGCCATCTGCCTGCCCCCTGGGCGGCTTCTGGCTGTGCCAGCTTGGTTGCTCCCTGCCGTATGCCTGCCCCCTGGGCGGCTCCTGGCTCTGCCAACCTGGCTGCGTCCCGCCTGTGTAATCCATGGCGTAGGAATCTGACTGTGCCTCCTCTCTGGTTTCTTGCCTTCTTGGCCCACTGCTTCTAGAACTGCATGTAGGTTCAATGTCCTGCCTGGTTGCTCTTGCTGGGCACGCTTGCCAGTTCCTCAGGAATTCCTCGATGTAATCCACCTGGGTTTCCTGGCATGTGTTTTCCTTGTCTTCGACTATGCGCAGCAGTGCATAAGACTCTTGCCTGTTTGCCCTGCGCGTCGCTACGCCTTGCTCTGCCATTCTGGCAAGCGATTGGCTAGTCAACTCTGCCCTCTCGCTGGCAGCTGGGCTGCTAACCCTGGGCGCTTCCCTGCCTCTTGGTCGCCCCCTGAGGTTCGGCTCACTGCTGACTTAAAAAACTTCAGATCTGAGTTGTGGGGTCGGCGTGGCCCTTGCCTGCTGCTGCCACCTTTGGACCTCCTTGGGCTCCTCCGGCCGCTGCACCGCTGTTTCAAATCCCTCCACGCCTGGTCCTCCTCATCTTCTGGCTCAGATCCAGGTTCAACCTGATTTCCTGTTACTCCGTTGCACCATTCATATGCGAAGGCCTTAACAGCTAGGGCTGCTTCGCGTCCCGCCCCTCCCTTGGACGCCTGTCCAAGGGCGGCTAACAGCGTCGCCTTGTCCTGCCCTGTATGGGGAATACCCATCATGGCCTTTGTTGCCCTTTCCAGCAGATGATGGGCCTTGAACTCCTCAATGGCCGTTACTAGGTCCTGGAGGTGCGAGAACGTCCTGAAGCAAATTTGCTTCCACAGGTTTGTTGCCCACTGCAAAATTCCTGTCCAACCAATTGGATGCGGCTGCTCCTCTGACTCCTCGACGCCCACCACTTCCATTACCCTGGAGCGCTCTGGCTCTTTAGGGTTGTTCTCCTGCGCCCACGCTGGGTTGTGAAAAAATCCGTACATGGTTTCCTTGTGGTTGTCGACTCTCTGCGCTCGGCTGCTGGATCCCTCTTTGGGTTTCTGCACAGGTCTGCCCACGCATGGCGGAAACCTGGACAGAGGTGTCCCGTAGACTGTGGATCCTGCCCCTCTTCTAACCAGCACTCTGCGCGGTCGCAGCTGCTGCCTTGGACGCAGCCCTGTCTTTGGCTGCCGCCCCTTCTCTTCTTGAACTGGGTCTGACGGCTCTTCCTCGGATATTAGGTCGGCCCAAGGCTTTCCCACCGGCACAGCTGACTGTTTGATTGTTTCTTGCTGTTCTTTGCTGGCCTGCGAGACCTGCCTGGTCCTCACTGGCTGGGCCTCAACCCCCTCGCGTTTGACCACTGCGGGCGCACGCCTGCCCTCCAATTCCTCTGCTGCTATCCGCAGTTCGCCTGGCCAGGTTCTATCACGGCCTGCTAACCCCCCAGGGGCTGCGGCAACTTCTGCTCTGAGATCCGGATGGCAGGGCTCTTCTTTGACCCTCTGCGCAACCCTTGCCACCCTGGGCGGATTCTGCTGCGGAGCGGCGTCAGGACCAAAGTCCCGCCTTGTGTCACTGCTCTGGGACACTTTAGCTGCCTGATCCAAGATCAGCTCTGGAGTTCCCGCTTGAGTCGGCCACTGCTCAGATTCCAGGCTGGTCCTGGAAATAGCGGGCACTGGACCCCCTCGACCGGTGCCTTTACGTGTCACACACACCGAGCCATCGGCCAGCATCCCTGCCCTTGTGGGTAGGGAGCGGTCAGGCTCTGGCACACTGCATGCTCTTGCGGCCGGATCCACTGGCCCTGCCAGCTTCTCCGCCACCATCAAGGCTTCTGCAATTAGTTCATCACTAGCCTCCATCAGGTCTGCACCTGGCTCCAGCCCCCTCACACGCCCACTCCTCCGTTGGGCGTCAGGGTGCTGGTGCCTATCAGGATGCAGATCTACTTCTGTCATTCCTACAGGCAATCTACGAACCACACGGTCCTGCAGTTGTGCTGGCAACACCAACTACAGGATCTGCTAACGTCAGGCTTCTGTCTCTGTTCATGCTGCGGCCTGGTGAGGGCCTGCGAGTCAGGTTCAGACAGCAGGTACGGCAGATTGCAGGACAGGCCCCGCCTTCCTACTTTCTTGCTAAACAATCCCAGGTCTGGCGGAATTTTCCCTCGCCTTCTGCACCTCCCACCTTTTGCTGGGCAGCTTCTTGTAGTCGCACGCCTTGCGTGGTTGCAGCCTCTTGCGTGTCGTCCGCTCAGCTTCGTAGTCATGCACAAAGGCTTGGACCACCAGGTTTTAAACTCGGATCCTTGATCCTTCGTGTTTACTTCTGTCAATGCTTTACGGATTGGATCCACCTCAACCACAATCCTCAAGCACACAGGTAATTTATCTGATGGGTGTATAAATCCACAGCCAAATCTTCAAGCCTCTCCTGGACTCAACACTGAGCAGCCACGCGCAATGATTCACAAGGTTTAACTTGGCAATCTCTCTCTGGAGATTTCCTCAGCAAGGTGCAGTTCAGGCACTATCCAAGGCTGACTGTTGACAAGCAAAATTTAAATTTCACGGCACAAGCCCCTTCTGCAGGAACTGGCAAATCAGGCTGATCAGGCTAGATTCACTTCGTCCCTTTCTAAAGGACACGCGATGTGCGCTTCGGGACCGTGGCGGACTTCTTTCCTCACGGCAGTGATGGACGCCTACGGGCAGGCTCGGTGACTACACACTGCCTGCGAGTGCTCAGCGAGTTAAGCTGTGAAACTGACTGTTGTATGTCAAGCAATCTAGACTAGGGAGCACAGGCCTTCTGGCCGTCTGGGCGCGATCCAGCAGGGCTAAGTAAAGGAACACTTACCGCGCGACGCGCGGTGAGGAGACGATGACGTAGACTGCGTACTTCTCTTCTGCAGTTGTGTCGTCCCTCGACTGAGGAAACTCTTATCTCCAGCTATAACAGCGGAGGCTGGTATAGACTTGACTTGAGTAAGGGTACTGACTCATGTGAACGCAAGAGGTCTCATTCACAGATGACGGCCGGTGCTTGTTACAAATAGAGGTCTGTCCTTTAGAAAGGAACGAAGTAACTAGTTTAGGCAATTGCCGGGATACAGGGACCTGGCAGGCCCAATTCAGAGTACGGTAGAATCTGCTAATCCCCTTGCGTAAGCGGGTTTCTGGGTTCCAGTTCAAATCAGGAGACTCCGCAGAGAAGCTGCGGAGACTCCGTGGCCGCTAACAGCGGCCTAAACGGTTCTGTCACGTATACGGTAATATACTGTGACGAGTCGCCTCACATCGATTTGTTGAAGAGTTTTCTCAACGGAATGGTGGTAACAGATATGTGGGGATGAACGTGGCGGTCCAATCGTGTCATCGCACCTGCTCTTTGAAGAGGTTGCCGTGTTCTTGATGTTACACGATTTTTCTCGACCTCCCAAAGTGTTTTTCTTCGGAAGGGCCAAGTAGAGTTAACAAGCAATGTAAAGAACGAGAACAAAGTCCTGGGAAGCAGGTGAGTTTATGGGTTTAGGGTCAAGACGTGACTTGACTCCATTGGTCCCAGCAGGTCAGTTAAGGGGGGCAGGGTATGTTCACCCTAGTTAATGAAGTTACACCTCTGGGCCCCGTTTAAAAAACTCGGAATGACACAAGAGGAAAGCAAGTTCACCCGCCAAACAACAAGATCAGCAACACAAATGTTAGGTAGACCGTATCTCCTGCCCCTGGAGAGAATAGCCTTCAAAAACCTGAACTGCCGTCTGAACCACCGAAGTTGAATAGTGCGTGCATGACTGCAGGGGTACCTACTGGCTTGGGGCTTTCCGAACCGAGCATGGGCGTGCAGTCCGAAGGATAGGTCACATGCTCCCATGCTCTGGCGGGCTCTGAACTACTGGTCGCATGTTGTCGCTGTGGGCCACTGCGCTAGAAGCAACGATACGCAGTAGAGGAACTTGTTCTTGGGGAGGGACCTTCATCACTTGGTTCGTCATTACTAGCTAAAGCTGCCAAAAATACATCTGAAGTATGTGCATGGGTTTGGTGCCTTGCAGCCTCCTGCAGGTGTCACAGAGGCCTCGCAACAGGTAATTCACAACAGCATTTAATAAAACTGCAAATCTTTTGGAAACCCAGTGCTGACGTAGAACAGCATCTCATCCATTTCGGCTCGGCCATCAGAGCACGCACCCTGGTGTCTCAGATCCCATACGTTGTACAGATCATTGTGCATCTCACGAAAACCTTGAGGGACAAAGCAAACCATGCAAAAAGCCTCTCCTGCATGATCTCATGAGGGACAGCACGAAGTTGGTGATTCATAGAAGTAAAAAACACTTTCAGCATCAGAAACTCAATCGTCCACACGCCACGGTGAGCCATCGAGTCGCATTCATGCCATTACAGGCAACATGGTGACATGATGGTTTGGGAGTCATGCACCAGCTTTCATGCCAGGTATACGCGTCTTGCGCCGGGTGTTGAACCTGCTGCACCCAGTATGCGCGTCTTGCGCCGGCTTTCACGTCCAGCGTCACAATTTCCAATGCCCGTGCCAGATGTGAAGCCACCACTTAAAAGCCCATGCCATTACATGCAAAACTGGTGGTACAGGGGCAGAGTATTCCTGCGCCCACGCCTGATTCCCGGTTATCACTGCGCCCGGCGTCGTCGTTCCTCATTCCTGACTTTCAAACCCTGCGCGTCCCAAGGATTTCTTCAATGTTTCCTCAGCCTCGCACACAGCCCACACGCCGCTCAATCGCGCCGTTGCTGCGGGGACATGGCAGTTACAATTGCATCCAGTAACAACCAATGCACACAAACCTGACCGGGATCAAGCAGCACAAGCCACGCCACATACCCGAAAGAGTAATGAACCCTCCATCCTGGATCACACTAAAACCACGTCGCAAACCAGGAACAGTTTTAAACTAACAACCCTTAGCTTCACCACCATGAATGTTTACACCACAAACCCCGACCCCTTCCTCGGCAAGCGCACCTTGGCCATGGCCTCATGATCTGCATGCACCTCCTTCACCAGGCCCTCCACGGTCCGGCCAAAGTTATTGGGTACCGCAGCGGCAAACACGCAGGCCGGCAGACCTTAAGAGGGCAGCAGAAAGAAATAAAAATTTGGCTGACCTTCACGGGGCAGGAGAAAGAAACAAAAACACTTGGCTCTTTCGCAGGAGTAATACACGAAAATAAACACCTTAAAGGACAGCTTTTACTTTAACCCTAACAGCTTATATCAGCCTGGGCCTCTGGCTCCCTATCCACAGGTTGGTTCTAGCTACCCAATTATCCAGGCTCTGGATTGGCCATACAGATGCCTGCCCTCCTCCCTATGCCAGGGTGTGGACTCTTCTATGGTCACCCACCGGACTGCTTGTACGCCGAAACCACTTCAACGATCTCGGAGCCGTACATACCCGAGAGGAACATGGTCCTTCGAAGGCCTAGGGCGGGCTGCGTGCAGGCGGGGAGGGGAAATAAGAGGGGCGCGCTAGGGACCCTAACAAATAATGACAAAAATTATGTGATGAATAAAATAGGAAGGTTAGCTTAGGGTTCAGTAAAAGGAGGGTTCAGAGACCTCTGGTCCTATTCGCAGGCCCATGGGCAACTGCATGCAGCACACAGAAACAGGCGGGAACGCAGAGGAGGGTCAAACTCGGGTTACAAGCAAGATGAGGTTGACACTTCGGGTAACCAAAATACGAGAGATCACACACACAGGGTTGTAAACATATAATGGCTATTTCCGGGGCTATGAAAAGCAAAGGGTTGATTGCGGGGTTGCAAAAGAAGGGGAGTACTCTTGGTGTTCAACAAATAGGAGGGTTGTGCTCAGGGTTGAACAACGGGTTGCACTCAGGGTTGAACAACGGGTTGCACTCAGGGTTTAATAAAACATGGCTCTCATCCCCCTGCCCGGCCGCAACCTAAACATTCATGGGCAGGCCTTCACTTACCCCCTCAAGTGGCATATGGCCATATGGGCATGCAAATATAATCCCGTGCACCAGCCCCAGCATCGGCTAGCTCGTGTTCCCTCTGTCCCACAACCTACAGGCTCATGTTCCGGTACAGTCTCCACCTCAACCGCATCCTGCAGCGTGCCCTTAAGCAACAGCTTGCTGCACGGAACCACCTGTGGGCCAGGTTTGGAAGCATAGGCGTTAAGGCCTATACCATTACTGCACAGTAGCCCCTGAAAGCTAGGATTCATAGGTTGAGGGTTTATGGCTAAAACCTTGTTGCGTGGCACAACCTGCTGGCCATTAGGACACCATTCTTAACTGCACCTGCGATTACACTCCATGGCAGGTGTGACCATTTTCTAGCTCAAGTACCTTAGTACCGTATCGTATATTGTTAACACAAAAGGTCCCCCCCCCCTTTTATAGTCTTCAGTATTATTGTTGAAGAATGTAACTTGCGTAACCGAGGTCCTGCGCCGGCAAATAAAGCAAGTTTAGCGTCCTTCCGGAATGCAGGCCCTCCTTCCGGAATGCCGCTCTCCTCCCGATTGCGTCCCACCTTGACCTCCTGAGCCTCCATCTCCACCATCAGCTCTAGGAAGGAATCCAAATCTTCACAGGCAGCAGACAGGGCAGCACAGGGCAATGAGCATGCGGTGCAAGCCTGGTTGAGCGCATGTGCACACTTGGGGTAGCATGGACACGGAGACTGGGAGGCAAGCTGGGCCATGCATGCAGTTTGTTTCAGCACACTTGAGCTACGTCCCTGCCGCTGGGCGAGGCTTCGTTGTGCAACGTGCGCTGTTGCTAGGGCCGCTGGGTGTAGGCCGGTCATAGTTTGGCACCCACTGGCACCCAAGGGTGGCCTCCCGACAGCCCTTGCAAGGGTGTCGGTACACATGGGGAAAAGCGATGCTCGCATGGTGCCCCGCCATGCAGTGCTGGCTTTGTCAAGGGGCCATGCAGCCCAGGGCATGGCATTCACCTTCTTGCAGGAATCCGACCAACAGAACTGCCAGGGGACCGAACGCGCCTTCCCCGGTGATGCCCGACCTCGACTCTGAGTCGATGCGCACCATGCTCGCACCATCGTCCTCTTCCTCACCCTGCTGCTGCTCATACGCGAACACAGCGATTTCCCTGCCTCCACCCTTTAGTCTCTGAATGGCAACCCGCTTGTAGGACTCGCTCCTGGGGAATGGGCCGACCGCGAAACCAGTGGAGGGGGGGCTTCGGATTTGATGCGGGTACATCTTCCGCGTGGCATTATAAGTCTGGTGCATCAGCATGTGCACCATGGATGCTGCGCTGATCAGCGTTCGATTACGGCGTCGTTCGCAGGAAACTAAGCAACAGCACGACGAGGCAGCATCATCGCAACGTGGAACACGCCCACTCGCTAGGGTCTGACGTCCGGGGTTGAGATGCTGACTCGTCGTGATTTATGACTCGGCAACCCAGGCTTTGGCGAAACAAAGTGCTTGCCCCAAAGCGACAATCTGCGCATCCCGGACAACATGATATACGTTTGTTAATATATGAATATTTAAATCTTGATTTGATAGTTGCGTGATGGATGTCTTCTTGACAGATTTTGTTTCGCACCCCTCTACCCCCAGCTCCACCTCTTAAAGAAAAAAGTTTTAAAGCATTAAATACCGCAGCGCTTTTCTCTGATGGAGTAACGACTGGTCTGTGCCAACAAGTTGGCCCCGACGCTAGCCCTTCCACGCCTCCGACACAACTCGCAACTATTTTCTGGCACATTCTTGCCATTCTTCATCGCTCTAGACTTCTTGCTTGTATTTGTGGTATGGGACAATGTGTCAGCTTCCTCTCTGGCCACGAATTGGAAGCGTTAGAAACCATGGTGGCCAGCATTCAGCCTGGCGACATTATTTGGATCTCAGGTGCGGTTAGCCTTCGACCTGGATGCTTTTGCATATCCCCCATCTCGGGCGGCTATCGGCCACGGCCGCGGCCACATGTCCCCACACGACCCCACCGAGGCTGATGCACTCCCAAGTCCCAACTACCGGTAACCTAGTTGGTGCTAACCACCTGACTCTCGCACAGAGAGCGGCAGGGACGCGAAGCATGGCTACATGGTTAAAGGCTCGCACTGGAACACGTTCGAGGCTTGCGCACTAGTGGTGAGCGCCGTGCCGGCATGCTGTCGCCTGTCAGACTTGCCTCCCAAGAGCCGGAGGAGCTGCCTGACATCCGGCAGTCTCTCGGCTGTTGTGTGCCAGCCCACACACCCACCCTCTGTCGACCGAAACACTCACCATTAAAAGCCGCTGCATCATGCAGATCCCAACATCGTAACACATCCCTCACAGCATTAAAATTTGCATAGAAAATTATGTGAAGGGCAGCATTTAGACTGCATATAGACTGCAAGCTGAGGTCCGCTGTACCATTGCCTATCATGACACGTACAGGCTGCTCCTGTGTCATTGTGTCATGCCATAAGACCGACCGGTATGATGTTATGCAGCTGCACCGCTGCCGACACCCTGCCTGCCCCCTGCCCACCTTGCATGGCGAATGCCTCATCACCCCTTGCTTCACCCCTTTCCCCTGCCGGCCTGCCCCCCCTTGCGCAGGTGGATGCCTCCTTGCCCCCCGCCGCCTCATCGGCGCACACGGCCCCTGCCTGCCAGCTACTACTTCCATCTGCCTATGGCTACGAGCTACAGAGCCTTCAGGCGGTGGCACAGAGAGGTCAGTCATGCCTTTGGCTTCATCTGTCCGACAATGGCAAGCCCCCTTCCTGGGATCCAGTTATCTATTTGTGCGCCTTCTTGAGTCCTCTGTTCCCCATGTCCTCTGTCTCAATAGTTTGCTTCTGCAGCAATGAGGTCACAAATGGCAGGCCCGATTGAGACCTCCCACGTGGTAAAGGGTTATAAATGCGTGAAAAAACAAATGTTCGCAATGATGTAGCATCTTGTTCAAGGATGTTTCCCTGTTGCGCGTGTCTAAAAATCTGCAGATTTGAACCCGTGTGTTCCTCTTGCATCTTTCCCTCGCTTGTTGAAGGCTGCACGCAGCGGCTGGCGCTTACGCGCCTGGATCCACCGCTTAATCGGCGGGAGCGCGAGAGCCTCTTCAGCCACATCGGGCAGTTCTTGCCCGCGGCGGCGGCCGGTGGCAGGGGCGAGGCGAGGGACGCGCTTGAGAGCAAGGTCACACTTTATCTACCCTGGGAGACCAGGTGAGAAGCTGGGAGCATAGGGGGGCACGGGCCGGTCGGGTAAGTCTGTCTTTTCTATACCCGCGTTTGTTTTAGGGCGCATCAGATCAGTAGATCAGACCTTTGGCTGCCCGCGGTGCCACCCTATCATCCACACACACCCTGCGCAATCCTGCAGGGTGTTTTGCTCCAAGCTTGTCGCGGAGGCTTTAGTGGCCGTCGGCCGGGCTTCACTCCAGACCAGCAAGGTGTACGGGAGAAGGTAAGGCTGGGGTCTCAGGGTTTTAGACAGAGGGGAGGCGCGGGGTAGGGTTTAGCGTACGACCTCCTCATCTGGAAACATGCCTTGTAGTGTGGGTGTTAGGGTATCCAAAACAGCCGCCCAGGGTTTAAACCTAATAGACTCTGCTGCAGTGGACCTGTTCCACCCGGCACACACGAGCCCCTGCACCCCTTGCTGACCCGTTGCTCCTTGACCCCACCCACTGCAGCAAGCAGAGTCGCGGCCTGGCGCTCGGCCCTCTGACACTGGCCCGTATTCCTGGCAAGAGCGTTGCCTCTCCAGGAGCAGTAAAGCCTCCGCGCTTGATGCAGAAGGTGTGGCAGGCTGGGGGGGGGGGGAAGGGGGACAGATGAGGGGGGGGGGGGCTGGTAGCAGCTGGTGACTCTCCACGCTGTGGGCAAGGGGTCACGCACACACCCGCTCATGTAGACTCACTTGAACCTCCCGGATACGCACCTCATTCCCTAAATCTCCCCGCCTTCCCCTCTCTTGTGGTCATCAGAGCGAAGGGCCAACGCCTCCAGTGGTGCAGGCGGCAGCAGACAGCTCTCCCCAATACAAGCATACGTCAATGGAGCTGATTGCTGCGGGCAAGGCCTCCCTGGGCAGGGCGTCCTTAGACAAGGCTTCCATGGGCAAGGCATCCGTAGGCAAGGATTCCCCGGGCAAGGTGTCCCTAGGCAAGGGATCTCTGGAGGGTGAAGCGGAGAGCAGGGCTGTGGGCTGTGCTCCGGAGAGCAAGGCTGCGATGTGTGACCTACACTTGGACCAGTCTGTGCTGGCAGGGGTGACGCCTGCGCGCCTGTCCAACCTATCCGTTGAAGAGCTGGCCTGCAGCGCCGGGCACTCGGTGGATAATGAGGAGGTTTCGGGCAAAAACCTGACGTTGAGGCAGCAGAAGAAGAGGCAGGTGACCGCTGGCAGCTCTCCCCCCTCACAGCCGATCGCCATCGCGTGTGCCGGCCGCACTGCCATGCCGCCCAGGGCCGTCGTGGCTGCCTTTGCCTCGCAGGGCTCCTCCAGCTGCGCAGCAGTCGCTGCAATAAGCGGCAGCAACGCGACGCAGACGCAGGTGTCCACATCGTTCCTGGCCGACCGCAACAGCCCGGTGTCACACTGCCCAATACCTGCGGGCCGCAAGGAGGAGGCGGGCGCGGACGAACAGCTGTCAACGTCATGCAAGCAGAGCGGCCGCAGCCTGACTGCCCCATTCGGGTGGTTCTGGAGGACGAGCGGGGCATCGGGTGGCTCGCCGGCTGCACAAAAAGCAGAGCTGGCTTGATGAGGTGTTGGTAGCTCTGCGCCGCTTGGCCGCTGCAGATGCGTTATTCTGCAGGGGGGAAGGGGTGTGGGCTGGTCTGTCCCTCCAGCCCCCCCCCTCTACTCCTCTTGGCTAGGCTGAGAGGCATGCTCATTGATGCCGGGTGGTTTTGTATCCTGGTCTGACCCCCCAACCCGTTTACCCTTGCAAATAATTGTTATAGCCTTTGTTTATTTGAGGGTTCTCAGCCGCAATTCAGCTACATCACGGCCTTCAGACGAGGGTCGCCGGTGTAGTTAGCCCTACTGCTTGGGTCCAAATTGGGTCCCCTTTGGCCCAAAGGCGGCTGCCCCGAGGTCTCTGCCAAAGATGGCCTGTCACACACTAAAATAAGCACTTAAGCTCCAGGCCCCATGCTGGTCAGCGGTAAGTGCCGATATTCCTTGTCGGACCCTTAGAGAAATACGGACGGATATGAAGGATGCCTTTGTATTATTTGTAATGGCTCTCATGTGGACGCGCCTACAGCGTCCGGGTGCGGTATTGCACACACACAATTTGCGATGCCAGGGTGCGCCGCTCGCGCATTTCCCGCCTGCGTCTTAGTTTGCCGATTAGTGCAAAACCACAGTTTTTGTTGATGTTTTTACGGATTAGTTGTTTCGTAAGATTGGCGCTACCGCCCTGCTTCTGTGTGGCCTTGGAGAGGAGCAGGTTGAGGATTTTCACGAGTGTTTCTTTGAGTGTTTGCGAGACCCTCTTCAGGAGGCTGCCTAGCGGCCACCCCTACTGGGCCAATGTGAACCATTTATCCTGACGGTGTCCGGCAGCCTAAGCCAGAAGTACCTTGCTGCGCCAGGCCCGTTGGGCTGACGGCCGTGGCAAGGAAGCTAGACTGCGCTAGAAGAAACAGAGATCGGCACTTTCCCTGGATTTATCACAAGAGCACCAGAGAGTGTGGACTCCTTAAAAGAGGCCCAGAAAGTGTCATGGCGTCTAGGTGTTTTGGGGGCCCTTATTATGCCCTGGGATTAGAAATCTAGTTGTCGCATCATCATTATTAAGATTTCTTAGGACAAAACAGCCTGCCATTGTGAGCCAGTCAAGTATGTCGTTGTGACCCTCATTTTACGGGATAGACCTTAACGTGACAGCATTGTGCACTCCTCTTGAGCCATGACAGGTTTTCAACGGTAGCAGGCTGACGCATCAGTTATTTTCAATGTGTCTTGTATTCGATGGTATGAGAGATTGTGAGCAATGCTTTGGCAGGCACCTGACTGGTCGCTCTTTTACATACCACTTTGAAACATATGGCGACTACCTGCATGGCTGGCTGACCGGTCTCTTTTAATTTGCTTCTTTGACATCCCCCAAGGCAAATCGGCTATTCCACATTGTATCAGTTGGACCTGTGGCGACATATTTGGCTGGTCTCTCTTTTACTTTGATACTGTATGCAGGTATGCACTGTTCTAAACTTTGATACTGTGAACCCCCGTATTTCACTTTTGTTTCCGACCAGACTGTTGGATGCCCATAAGGCCAAGCCTTTGGGGGCCTAGAGGTCTACATGACGTTACATGGGTCCAGACTCCAGAGGTGTAACTGGGTCCCTACCGCCAAATCGACTTTCCAACTTTGTGTGTCCGTCGAATTGTGAATCCTTTTGACCCCCTGCTCGTAAACGTGCCTTGCTGCATGCCCTAATCCTCTCACTCCCTTCTCCTAGGCTGATACGGTGATACACTGCACACGCGCTGATACCGAATACAGGTAAACAATATCCGTTGCTTCTTATAGTCCGATCACTGCTATGACTAGTGGTCTGACACTTTGACGCGCACTTCCATTACCGCTGGTTTTGATTTGATACTCGTATGCAGTGAATGCTTCCAAGTTGGACTCCTGGTTTGGCCACGGTCTACGAATACCAGAGACTCTGTCTGACACTGAGAAACTATCCAGTGGCAGAACAAGAACCAGTTAGGAATCAGAAACTAGCTGTCTCGATCAGGAAGTGAGCATGAAAAGAGTTTTAGGGATAGCAAGGACTCCGATGTCTGCCACCCGTGAGGACTGAACCTGGGGGTCTACTACTGCAGTCCTAAAAACATCGATGCCAATCACAGCCACTGCTAGTAGCGCAGACCTCGCAGTGCAGCTGATACACGACACCAGACCAACGAGGCGCCTTACTTACGCATTTTGGGCTTGGACTTTAGGGGCAGAGACACTGACAAATCCAGCAGGGTACCTTCCCTGACCCTGAAGGGGCAGAGCCAAGCGTCCCATGCCCCCTGCTACACGCATCAATTGGATGGCATAACATCTCTGGTCCTTCTCTTGCCCTAACCTCTCTTTAATTTCCCCTTGTTAAGGCCTTATCTGTATAGCAGCGAAGAACCTTCCCTCGGCCATTCCTTGGGGGAAGGGGGGGGGAGACATATTTATCTCTCATTTGCGATCCTCTCTTTATTTCCTTACCCCTCTTGACATCCCTTCTCCCAACTTCTCTGTTTTGCGCCCTCACGACCGAGCCTGTTGACCAGGGCCCAGAGGTGTAACGACATTGACCTCTGGGCCCTGCTACCAAAGGCTGGCCAAACTGTCTCGTTGGGAGAAGAGAAACACCAGGGGGCGTAAACGCTAGCCTTAGCAGACGCCCGCCAGAACGGAGACATCGGTCGGGATGGCGGGGTCGAATTCTGTTTCAATGACATAACACCTCTGGGCCCTCCTTAAAAAGGCTCGGCCGCGTTGGCGCCCAAGTGTCCCGTTGGGAGAAAAGAAAAGGAACTTATGGGTAAATGAAAGAAGGAGAAGAACACAGAGGAGAAAGAAATAACCCCCCCAAAAGGAAAAGGCAACCCGAAGTAACCCTGCCCCTCTCAAGCCGAATTCTGTGTGGCACCAGCATACATCATAAGGCAGACAGCGTCAACACATCTGCCTAACACTGGTAGCTTGATCAAAAGGACCAGGCAGTGCGAACCGCCGGTTGCATTCCTTGGGGCTTTGTCCCTGCGACGATATCATGTACATTTCAAAGAGAACATAGCCAATGTACAGCTGCGTAACGTTATTGCGTGGGATGTACGCTCGCAGGCACGACGAACCCCTGTCGCAAAATGAACCTACTGGACATTGGGGCGCCCACGCGGCCAAGCCTTTTAAGCAGGGCCTTAAGGCGCGCCGTAATGCCAAAAACATGAGCACACCCTCCAGGAAAAAAGTGGAACAACCCTCCATTCATGCGATCAGCAAATACCAGAAAATTTAAATGTCAAGGACATAACACCTCAGGGCCATGCTGATACACGCTCAGCCACATGGCAACCAAATGTGTAACGGTGAAAATGTCATATGTCCATAGGCTTCAAGGAACGTCTCACAATAAAACGTGAAAAACACCGACAAGAGCATGGCTTACAATTTCAAACACAGGGGGTTCAGAGCGTGAAGGGAAATGAACATACATATATAAATAGCATTAGGGTACTGGGGTACCCCAACACCCAAACCTTAAAAAAAGCACCCTGACTAGCGCTAGACATGAACTAACATGTCCAATCTGTTTATAAATCAGATGTTACGTGACTGGCAGCTAATTGCAAGCCATCATTCCATTTGCAGTAATGCAAGGTGAGGGGCATTCCCGACGATCTCCGAAAAGGAAGATAATGCTCCTTATGGTACACTAAGGTTCACACATGCACACGCGTCAGACAGCCCGGTGCCCATGCGGCCGAGCCTTTGCTGCATGGCCCAGAGGTGATATGTCACTGACTTGCACATGCGGCTGTGCCTTGTTGAGGAGGGCCCAGAGGTGTAACGACATAAACATTCACACCGGACAGTTGGACACCCATGCGGCCAAGCCTTTTGAGCAAGGCTAAATTCATGGTACCGGTATGTGACTTACAGACAGATGAAATGAATGAGGGCCTAAGGGTAGTAGCATGGAGGTTTTTGGTTTTTTTGCTGCCAAAAAATGTCACGTGAAGTCCGTTTCTAGTCTACAGGCACAGGCCACAGCATCAATAAATTACGAGAGAAAGCCCTTCAAATAGGGCTCAGCGTCTTAAACGCCCCAAGCTTCCCCTTCCCTGGTCTGGGGAGGTCGTCCCCTGGACACGGGGAAGGGCTTATGCTCAAACAAAATGCGCGCATGGCATGGCCTGGCAACTCGTGGACGCTGAAAAGCCAGATGCAGCCGAGGATGGATATGGGCCGCAGGCATGCCCCCGGGAGCAATGGAATGAGGCCGTCTAGGAATACAGCATAGCAACCGTGCATACCGTATGGTACAAGTAGCGGTACAGGCGGTACAAAACTTACAGAGATAACCTAAAGGGCAGCAGTGGCTTCCCTCGCACCCTGCCCTGGTTTCACTTCATCTGCATTAGTCACTCCTTTTTCCCCTCCAGATCTACCAAACTTCGACTTGAACAGAGGAAGAGACGTCGCTTCCTGCGATTATCTCAGCTGCAACAACTCCCTCGAGGGCGCCTCCATCAGCTGCTTCCAGGTGTTGCACAGCTTGCGGTTTCAGTGGTACGGAGTCTCAAAGGGCATGCAGCCATACCAAGGAGTAATCACCTCAGCTGCAACAGCCACTTTTAAGGCTCCTCGACCAGCTGCTTCCAAGTGTTGCACAGCTTGCGGTTTAGGCGGTACAGAGTCTCAAAACATGCAGCAGCCACACCAAGGAGTTTTCACATCAGCTGCAACAGCCACTTTTAAGGCTCCTCGATCAGCTGCTTCCAAGTGTGGCACAGCTTGCGGTTTAGGCGGTACAGAGTCTCAAAACATGCAGCAGCCACACCAAGGAGTTTTCACCTCAGCTGCAACAGCCACTTTAAGGCTCCTCGATCAGCTGCTTCCAAGTGTTGCACAGCTTGCGGTTTAGGCGGTACAGAGTCTCAAAGGGCATGCAGCAGCCATAGCAAGGAGTTTTCACCTCAGCTGCAACAGCCACGCCTAGAAGTTTTTATCTCAGCTGCAGCAGCCACCTGGAAGGCTCCTCCATCAGCTGTTTCCAAGTGTTGCACAGCCGGGCCAGCCCCGCCCCGTCCACCACGCGGTGATCTGCTCCCCAGCTGACAGGCAAAAGAGACCTGAGGGAGAAGTGGAAAACGACACCAGATCTCTCACACGTTTTGCCTTCTATGGTAATTTACGTCAGATCTGTCAGATCTGCTATACCTGTCAGATCTGAAGGACCTGTCACATCTGACAGATGTGTCTCAACTGTCAGACGCTTTAAGTGCATGGCAACATGAGACACCCTGCACGCCCTGCAGAAAATCAAAGAGCCTTTACACAAAGGCAGCAACCTGCAGCAAATCAAAAAGACGGTTCCTAAAGGCATCAAGCTGCAGCAAATGAAGAAGCCTTAATACGATAGGCAGCAAACTGCAGCAAATGAAGAAGCCTTCACGCAAAAGGCAGCAATTTGCTGCAAATCAAAAAGCGCCTTCAAAATTCAAGGCAACAGCCAGCAACAAATTAAAAGATGTCTTCACACAGAGGCAGTGATTTGCTGTTTCGACGCCCACCTGGCCACAACGTGCCCCTGCTCGTTGAAGCGAGGTAGCTTCTGCACTCTGCCGAGGGCGACAATCGCCACTTCGGGCGGGTTGACCAAAGGGGAAGCGGAGATGCCTCCAATGGAGCCTGCAGAATCAAGGTAGCATAATACAGCACGATACGGAACAGGTTAAGAAATATTGTGCCACCATGTGCGGAATGAGCGGTCAGGAGAGGGCAGCGGAGGCAGAGCCGGGGGGCGGAATACAAATATGTCCCGTTGATAGGAGCCAACGGTAGACTCCTTCCTTTCCCGCTGCATGCACCATGACATTCCTTACAGTGGGTAAATTGCGTAGCCGACTACCAGTCACTGTAAGTGTAACGCAAATTCAGCAACCTTACCAGTGAGGAAAAACAATTAATTTATTTCCCCTGAATTACGGCGCAATTGCACAGCACTGGGCAAACCCTTACGATTGCTGCCGGTAATTCACTCAACCTAGTAAGGGGGGATATCAAGCCCTGGCTGCTTTTGTCCTATTCCTCGTCAGGACCTCTTATGGTCTGCAGGTACAAGTCACGTACAGACGTGCACAATCTTGCATCTTCCTGGATTTCGATTCATCCAAATACTTGCTTAGGGATCGGCGACAAAGTTGAATGACATGCCGGTTATATCATTTGTTATACACAATACTAAGCCGCCCCCTGCATATACAGTTCTCGTCACCAATACACACATCATCAGCCTTTTTCACTTTTCACAGGCGGGTAGCACGGTGGGCAATGGTTGTACAGGTAGCGCAAAGGGCAGTACAGGTAGCGTGGCGGGCAGTACAGACGGACAGTGCAGTGGCCAGGACGATTGTACGGTCGCAATCTGCCTTGTGCCTTTGTAGCTGAGAAGAATGCCCTTCAGAGCTCTGAGACCACTTAAGAGGAGCAAGCAGACCGCACGGGAAGCGTTGTCAAATCCGTACCCACCTGATTTTCTGTGTACGGCATTCCCGGTGTATGCCATTCCGAATGTCGTATTCCTCAAGACACGCTCACCCTCATGCTCAGGCATATTCCTTTCTTTCTTTCAAGTTGGAAGCAATGGGAGTTTCACCACCGCATGGGATCCGCCACCAGTCTAACGTGCCAGGCCAGGTTTGGCCTACGGTGGCCTCAATGGCGGATTCGTAGCTGAATCATGTAGCCGAAGACAGAAGCCGGATAATGTAGCTGAATCAAGTAGCATAATCAAGTTGCCGAATCAAGTAGCTGCACAAAGTGTCACCAAAGCTCACCTATATTTGAGATGGTGATGGTGCCGCCCGTGATGTCTGCTGGCGTGAGCTGGTTTGCCACCGCCAGCGCCTGCAGCCGCTGCAGCTGGGACGCAATCTCCGCCACTGACAGACGCTGGACCTGCAGTGTGGCAGCATGGTAACGGGGTAGACGTGGCTTCGGCCCCGAGTGGCACTGTTCCCTAAACCCACATACTCATAGGCAGGCATAGGTTTCGCCCTTTCGTCTTCCGAGTACGGAGGCAAGAGCGTCACATCAGGGCCATTCCGGTGCCACATCATCGCCAATCTCGTGCCACATCAGCGCCATTCGGTGCCACATCAGCGCCATTCTGGTGCCACATCAGCGCCATTTCGGTGCCACATCAGCGCCTTGTTGTGTCGGTATGGCACTTCGTCAGCACCTTGTCAGCACCACGCTAGTGCCACATCAGCTCCAGAACCCAAACCAGATCCACACGGGCAGGTATTTGGCGGGCCCACCCAGGGAAACAAACGCAGCTTGCCGGTAGGTGCATACCTACTTACCACCTACCTAACACCTACCTACCTACCTATATACCTGCCTAACCTTCTACCTCCCTGTCCACCTGCCTCCCTGCCTGCCCACCTGCCCACCTGTGAGGCCATCGCGCTGCCTACTTGCCTACCTACCTGGAGTCTGCCTGCACTTGATGTCATGTCCGCTCCCCCCCACCTGTTTAATATTAGGCACTACGAGGCCGTTGGATGAGGCCATCGCCACGCCAATGTTGTGATCCAGGTGCAGCAGCAGCGCGTCGCCCGAGGGGGACAGGCTGGCATTGATGTCCGGGTGCTGCAGGAGGGCAGAGGACAGCGCCTGCGGGAGGGGCAGGGAGCGGGTGAAATGTGCGGGTGGGAGGCGCAACAGCAGCGTGTCGCCCGAGGAGGACAGGCTAGCGTTGATGTCCGGTGCTGCAGGGGGGCAGTGGACAACGCCTGCGGGAGGGGCAGGACCACAGGAGGGAGCGGGTTAATTAAGCTATGGGCTGCGGGTGAGAGGTCGGGTGCGAGGTGTGCAGTGCGGGTGGCAGGTCGGGTGATCAATGTGAGTTGCAGGTGAAAGGTGCAACTACATCACGTTGGCCCGAGGTGGGAGATCATATCGACATTGGGGTGTTGCAGAAGGGCGGTGGACAGTGCCTGCGGGAGGGGCAGCAGGAGTGTGAGAGGTTTAGGTGAGATGTGTGAGTTAGAGGCGCTTACGGGATTGTGTGGGACAAGAGGGGTGGGTGCGAGGGGCGGGTGGCAGGTGCAAGTGAGATGTTTAGTGAGTGAAAGTAATGGACAAGAGGTGCATGCGGAAGGGGTGGGTGCAAGACACAGGCGGGATATATGTGTGGATGGTGTGGATATGAGCTGCAGGTGAGATGAGTGGATGGTAGGAGTGGGTGAAAGGAGCGGACGAGAGGTGCATGAGATATGGGTAGGTGGGACATGCAAGTGACAGGTACAGTCTCGCAGTGGCTGAGAACAGCGGGTGTGAGGTGTGGTTGAGGAGTGACTGAGAGGTGTGGATGAGAGGAGTGGGTGAGAGGTGTGTGTGAGATGTGTGTGAGAGATGCAGGTGGGAGGTGCGAGCAAGGGACATGTGATATGTGCGGGTGAGAGGTGCATGTGGAAAGTGTGGATGAGAGGTGTAGGTAGGAGGTGTGGGTGAGAGTTGCAGGCAATATATGTGGGTGAGATGTGTGGTTGAGGGTCAGGTGATAGGTGCATGTGAGAGGTGCGGGCGATATGTGCATGTGACAGGTGCAGGCGAGAGGTATGAGTGAGAGGTGCGGGTGAGGTATATGCATGAGGTATGAGTGAGAGGTGCGGGTGAGGTATATGCATGAGGTATGAGTGAGAGGTGCGGGTGATATATGCAGGTGACATGCGTGGGAGAGAGATGTGGGTGAGAGGTGTAGGTGAGAGGTGCATATGAGAGTCAGGTGGCAGGTGCATGTGAGAGGTGCGGGCAATAGGTGCATGTGGCAGGTGCAGATGAGAGGTGCGGGTGAGAGGTGCGTGTGAGGAGCGGGTGAAATGTGTGGGTGACAGGTGCATGAATGGACCTCATCACCCACCTTCATGGTCAGTTGTCGTAAACCAATCTACCCTACCTTAATTCCCTAGAGCGACAGTTCAGACTTCTGCCCACCATAGCTGGGCTCTGCACATGCACCTTGATGGTGAAGGTAAACCCTGAACCCTAGGGTCTGAGCCTCCACCAAAGTCCCAGCACCTAAATCTTGACACAAAAGGGTCTGCGCCCCCCCCCACTCAAGATCCAGCCCTCCTACCTTGATGGCAAATGTCTGCATCCCCCATTTCCGTCCCCACACTCGTACCTTGATGGCGAAGGGTAGCAGTGTGAGCTTTGCACCCGCAAGCGCCGGGTCCCGTGACAGCGCCGCACGTATGTCCAACATGGCGTCCACAGCCACTTCGTCCACATAGTGAAAGTGTGGGATTGAGGCTACAGCGGTCATGCTCTTGAGCATGGCCCTGCGGAGAAGTGGAGCAGATAGGGGGGGAGGGGGAGGATGGAGATCAGGTGGTGGAGGGGGAGGAGGTGCAGGAGGTGGAGCATTAGGTGAGAGGTGGAGCAGGGATGGAGGCGGTATAAGGTGGAGTAGGGGGAGGGGGATAAGGTGGAGCAGGGGGAGGGGGATTAGGTGGGGCGGGGCGGGGCAAGTGACTCAAGAATTTAGGGTTATGATGTACCATAGTGATGCGATGAATTGGTGATACGATTCTTCCGTAAAACAGCACAGGCTAAGCTCAAAATCAATTAATCATTGGGGTGCGCAGACATGGCTGCGCGCTAATATTAATTCAAAAATCGCCGCTGTGCGGAGCTGAACTAATGTTTTCGTTGTAATTGATGTGCCGAGTGTCAGTCAGGTGCCTATTTTACCAGCTGCGCGGCATTAAATTAAATGAAGTGCACACAATTTTTTTCGCTGCGTGACCGTTTTTGATTGTTTTGTTTTGCTGCGCGACAAAGAAACAAATTCATTTTTAAAGATTCTGATACAGGGTTAAGAGTCATGTTTTAGGTTCCAAGCTTAAGGTTTAGGGCTCAGGGTTATGATGTTATTAGGATGCTGCAAAGAAGAATTGCGTCGTGAAAGGGCTTTCTGACATACCGCCGGAAGCCTCTTAGCGGAACCATGGTCGTGACGGCGGCTGGCCTTGATGGCGCTGCCGAGGCGTCCGCTGCCGGGGCCGGCAGCTGCTGAGCTGTTTCCGAGCGTGGTCGCTTCCCGAGGATACCACCCTGCTGCTGCGTGGCCGCTGCTGCACCAGCAACTGCAGCATTGGATCCGCCTGCTAGCTCGTCAGCGTGCCTGCGAGGTGTGGGTGTGGGGGGGGAGGAAGATTTGAGACCACACGCAGTCACACAAGATCACACAAGATTCACAAACTTGTTACCAGTAATTTAAGATAAACGGGATAGGGTCTGCGCACCCTTGTCGATAAATATTATATCAAATTTGTCAGGCAGGCAAAAAGTACCCTAATCCATGCACGCGCAGCTGAAAATTTTGCACCCCGAAAAGAGTTGTTAATTATTATTCTGTCGCGCACCACTCCGCGCACCTCCAAAAATATTTAATGAAACGCATTGTCAAACCCGGTTGACGGTATAAGTCATATCTGCACATACCTAGCCTCAACAAACCCATTAACCATACTCAACCTTCCCAAACCCTTAACCCAAAACCCATTTATCAGACTCAACGTTCCCAAACCCTGAGCCCAACCTCATTTTCACAATTCACATTCCCAAACCCTGAACCCAAACCCATGTATTACACTTCGCCTTTCCAAACCCTGAACCCAAACTCATCTATCACACTTAACCTTCCCAATCCCAGAACCCCAAACCCATTTGTCACACTTCGCCTTCCTAGACCCTCCAACCTCTTCAAGAAACTGTCCAACATGCCCATTAAGTCATTCCACCTCCAGATATTGTGTCCTCCCCGCATCAGACCCATAGTTTCCTTTTCAGGCTAAAAGTTCAAATTGAACAGGCTGCCCGGCGGGGCTTCCAAAGGCCAAATTAGGACCAAGCCTGGACCGGCCTGAAACTGCTTACCAAAGCATCAAGACTGGCCCCTTCGTGGCCAGTCTTGCTGCATTCCGGCCGCTGGGCGGTCGCCCCTTTGTGGCCATTGGCCAGCGGCCGGAGTATTTCTGACATATAGCTGAGTCATGGAAAAAAGTGTTGCTGACATATAGCTGAGTCATGGAAAAAAGTGTTGCTGACATACAGCTGAGTCATGAAAAAAAAGTGTTGCTGACATACAGCTGGCATATAGCTGACATAAAGTTGAGTCATGAAAAAAGAAGCACTGATCACATTCTCCCCCACCATCATGCAGCCAACTCCACCTGTAGCCTGTACAGATCACATTAAAACGAAACGAAAATAATGATGGCAATAATGTACCGTAGATTTGATTTGCCTTCCATCAAACAATATTTGTTTTCATGCTGCCCTCAGGGCAAACTGTCAACAATAACTCCTGATTTCCGACTGAAAACTGGCGTCGACAATCGATAAGTAAATTCATGGATCCCTCACCCCCCAAACAACGTTAATTATGAGGCAAGGCACATCAAATATACGGTACGGTACAGCCTTCAGGCCACATGCACACCAAACCCCAATAATAATAATGGTACTGTACCCAGTGCCGTACTGGAAACAAAAAGCGTTGAGGCTCCTCACCTCATCACGTCCTCCCGGATAACGACACGGCCGCCTCCCCCTGTGGCGTGCACCGCCCTCAGGTCTACGCCCAGTTGCTTCGCCAAGCTTCGTACCGCCGGAGCCGCCAGGATGGCCGCCAGGGGGGCGACGCCTCCCGGACCTGAGCGGCCAGGTGTCGCAGGGCCAGATAATGCGGGCTTGATGACGCCAGGCGCGTCTGAGGCGCCCAATCCCACTGCTGCCATTGAGGCCTGCAATTCCACTCCTGCGGCGGCTCCCACGGCGGCTCCTGCAGGAGATGTGGCCGCCGGCCCTTGCTGCTGTTGCTGCTGTTCTGCCTTTATTGCAGAGACCTGCTCCGCCTTAATGGCCGGGGCTTGTTCTGCCTTGATGGCGGGAGCGTCCGCAGCTGGGTCACCTTGGACCTCGATGTCCACCAAGGAGGCACCGACCTGCAGAAACAGGGCTCAGGGTTCAGGAATTAGGTCTCAGGGCTCAGGGTTCAGGTCTCAGGGTGTTATGGGTATAGAATTTGAGATTCGAGATATAGGTTTGTAGCGCAAACATCATTTAGGAGGCCCACAACCTGCACATAGCGGGGCAGTGCGCATGCGGGTCAGGCGCCTCGTCAGCCATCCGCGGTGCGTCTGCCAACTTCAAAACCGACGTCCTCGCAACTCCCTCACCTTGACTATGTCTCCCTGTTTGTGGTGGAGGCGCGCGACGCGGCCCGTGTGTCGGCTGGTGATCTCGATGGTCGCTTTGTCACTCTGCACCTCACACAGGCGGCCAAACTCCTCCACCACATCCCCCTCCTGCACATTGGATTGCGTTAGATAGCATGGGATTATTGCATCGGATTGCACTGGATCGCATTGGTGGGGCAAGGGTGAATTTCAGGTGTGAGACCTTGTAGAATCGCAGTGATGGGACTGACGCCCAAACTCCTCCACCACACCCCCTCCTGCACATTGGATTGCATTGGATTCAGTGCTATGCAATTGCGCCATAATTCAGAAATTGTGTGAGTATTTACGGCCCTTATCTGATTAAGTCCTGAGCTGAATTTCCCATCAAATTACGGTGACTGCATTCAGCTTCGTAATTCAGCCACTGTAAGGACCACAATCGTCACAGCACTGATTGGATTGCATGGGATTTCATTGGATTGCATTGGTGGGGCAAATGAACTTCAGAAGTGAGACCTTCTTAGATGGCAGTGAAAGGACTGACGACCAAGCTCCTCCACGTCACCCCCCTCTTGCAAGGTGCATGGCAGCGGTGGGACAGTGGCGGGGCAGTGATCAGTAATTCCTTTAGTGGGTATTAAGAACGACTTGTACCGAGACATGGTATCAAACAAGTATTGGTCTTGGAGTCCAACACAGTCCCTTGGTACCGGAAATCCGAAAACAAAGCGGGAAACACTGAGAATCGGGACTTTCTCGCGCCTGCAGCGCACATTTGAAGGATTTCAGTACCCAACAATGAATGGCCAAGATCACTAAAAGGATCACTGGCGGTGGTGAGTCGCAGAGGCAGGACAGTCTAGGGAATGCAGGCGGGCAGGCCGGGAAAGGGGATGGACGGATCAGCATGCGGGCCCTGGGCAGAGAGGGAGGGCGATACGAAGCGTGGCGGGGGGGAGTTGGAGCGAGACAGCGGGGAGGGGTAGAGCGGGTGGGAGCGGTGTCACCCTGGGCAGGAGCAGGAGCGGATAGTACCAGGGTGGAAACGGGTCAGGAGTGGGTCAGGACCAGGGTGGGATCAGGGTGGGATCAGGGTGGGATCAGGGTGGAAACAGGTCAGGGGTGGGTCAGGACCAGGGTGGGATCAGGGTGGGATCAGGGTGGAAACGGGTCAGGGGTGGGTCAGGATCAGGGTGGGATCAGGGTGGGATCAGGGTGGGATCAGGGTGGAAACGGGTCAGGAGTGGGTCAGGACCAGGGTGGGATCAGGGTGGGATCAGGGTGGAAACAGGTCAGGATCAGGGTGGGATCAGGGTGGGATCAGGGTGGAAACGGGTCAGGAGTGGGTCAGGATCAGGGTAGGATCAGGGTGAGATCAGAGTAGAACGGGTCAGGAACGGGGTGGGAGCGGGTGGCAGCGGCATTGAGCAGGGTGTTAGCGGGATAAGAGTAGGTGGGGAGCAGGATGCGGGCAGTGTGGGAGCAGGGCAGAAAAAGGGTGGAAGCAGGGTGGGAGCAGGCCGCGAGCCTAGTTTAGGGTTTACCAGGCCGGGAGTGGGGAAGCAGCGGGGCCGGGTTGGGTCCCCGGTCTGGGGTTGTAGCGGGACAGAGTCGGACCCACCTGGAGTCACCTCTGCAGCCGACCTGGGGCCTTGCCTGAGTATAGGAGGCATTGAGGCAAGGCCTTCAGCCCTACTCCTGCTGTGACAACCAGGTACGCCCGGCATTGGATCCCTCTACACGATTACCCTGACCATATATCACCCGTATGCATGATGTAGGTCTTCTTTTGCTTGGACTTCATTAACTGTGAAGCCTAGGTTTTGCTGAGACGCTAGCACAAAACAGCCCGGGTGCGCTTGTTGCCCTAGGTATTGCATGACTCCAGTGGCTTGCAGTATGAGGCGTCCGGTATTGCAGGGTGCAGATGCTGCTCTGCTTTGACACAAGCAGCTGCTGTTTTTCAGAAAGTAACTGTTGCGGAACCATCTTGTTGCGGAATTTAAGGTTCTGCAATCCCAATCGTGACATCTGGCGCCAGATGTCGCGCTGCAGGCACTGCAGGAACCCCTGCATACTTCACACATTCATACCCTCACGTACCAGTAGTCACGTGCCACCTGACCACACCTTCACTCTCACCTTCACGTACCATTGGACCAGTTCACACTCGCTGATGCCCTCCCCGGTCTGCGCCAGCGGGAGGGATACCAGGGTGGAGCTCTGGCGCTGGCCGGGATGCCGACCAGTCAGCGCACCTCCCTGTCGGAGCCCAGTTAGTTCTTGAAATAGCTGCAGCTGTCGCCCCTGTAGCACGCCACCTGTTCGTGGGCCAGTGAGGCCCCAACAAAGCCCTGGCGCTGGTGTGCTGTCCGTTTGGGGCCCAGTGGGTCCAGTAACCGCAGTACGCGGCGCGGTCGCCCTCCATGCAGGGCACGGGCTGCCGCGAGGGGAAGAGGGGGTGTGGCGGCGGGGCCTGAGTACCGGGGCCTCCTGCATGAGGGCTTGGGACACTGGCTGGGGTTCGTAGGCTGGTGGAGCTGACTGGGGGGTGCGCTCGGATCCAGGGGACGGAGCGCCACGGGGGCACGCAGGGAGCCAGCTGCTGCTGCTGCTCAGGCGGAGTAGCGTGTCGATGAAGAACGTGTTCGAAATGAGGCAGGGACAGGCTCGTTGTAGGAGCAACGAGCGTGGCAGGCTGACTAGGCTCGCTGACGCGATGGCGCGGAAGCTTGGAGGCATCTTCGCGCGCAATCGTGCAGCGAGTTGGCGCTGTGCGGGAGGGACGAGGACGCGCGGCGACGTGAGGCCTTCTTGGAGGTTCGAATTGGGGGGTGTTCGAGGGCACAGCCTATGTGTAGATCAAAGATGGCCAGACGTAACGTAGCTACCAATACGACTACGACCTTTATGACCCTCCCCGCGAGGGGGAGGTTCACACTAGGGTTCTTCTTGCCACGTGGGTGTGGACACGGACGCGTCCGCTGACGTCGAGGTCGTGTCAACACGGCCACTGACGCGGGGCTCACGGCAAATCCCGCGACTTGCGGCAAAGTGCACGTCACGACGCATATGGCACTTACAAGCAGCATGTCTAGTTGGACAAACACTTTCAGCCAGGCCACAACCGCACTCTGGTTTATATTCTTCTAAATTCAGTCTCCACTCGGCCCTTTTCTTCTTTTCAATGAGCAGAACATGTTTGATGCATGGGGACAGATGCCCGAAAACCGGTTCAAGCTCAAAACAAAACGTGGATGGGCGCCGGCTACGAGATGCTTCGGGTGCGTGTTCGTCTACTGCGTCTAACACTTATTTCGGGGTTCCGGATAGCTGTGCCTGGTTTCATGTGCACAGGCTCAGGAGGCAGCTAGGGAGATTATTGCCGGGTGCCCGGGTAGTTGGTCTGCGGCTTGCATGCGTTCTCTGATCAACGCGACGTTGCATACTTGCATGCAGTCCTGTCATCGTCCAGTGCTTCATGGAGCCCCTCAGCTGGGCTGCGAATTGCCTCGTGCACTATTGAGTGTTAATCTGTAAGTTCAGCACCTATGGCCCATCTTTGGCAGCTTGAGTGGCTTCAAGTTTTTTTGTTTATGGGGAGCAGTGGAGCACAAGAAGGGTGCTTTATCTTTTCTTCCTGGGCTGTGGTCGGTTCTTGACTGAGAGAATGTTGATTAGGCATTCGACAAGGATTGCCCTGTGGTCAAGGGTCCCTCCTGCTTCGATAGGGCGCTCAGGTCCTGTTTGTTGCGTACGGTATATGGGCTGTTAGGCTGTTTGGAGGAAAAGGAGGTCATCTATCCAGCTGGTGCACGTGGGGTTGTATGGTTCCTTATATAGGTGTCTTCTCTGGTGGTGCGTGATGGGGCAAGGCCATGCTCTAGGCAGAATGCTGCGTGAAGCTTGTCGGTTGCGTCGATAAGGCCCCTTCGATCCGCGGGGTGAAGCACTGCCTTGACGTCCCCACCGATGATGATCAGGGTTTTATGGCTATGTTGCAGGCGTGGACAATTGTGTGCAGGTGGGGGTATGTCTGTTTGCGCTTATCCATGTCCTCAGGTATGTGAAAGCCAACGATTTCGGTGGGTGCTCGGCCGCGTTGGCGTATGGTTGTGTGGCAGATTTGGCCGTTAAGGGCCGGCGGGCGCATATTTCGTGAAATTCCCAGCTGCCACATGGCAGTCCTTGATGCCCACTAAAACTCCCGCTGATGCTTTCTGCAGGTTTTTTCCGTGGTGTTTTTCCGTGAAACGGACGGAGGTGACAATGTTGCAGTTAATTTGATATCCTCTGAGGGTTTCCTGCTCCCTTCCCTACTGTTAAATTTTGTGAAGTTTTTACAGTCCAGCGGGGCATCACATTTGCTGCTAGCAAACTGTATCGATGCCCACGGACGGGTTTGTTTTCTGAAAGTATGAAACAAGGAATGTGTCAGTCCTGTAGAACTTTCTGGATCTCTTCGATATTACTCTGGAACCCGTGGATGTAACCGACCATGAACGTGGTGGGGGTGGGCATGGAAGTCATCCAGGGGTCGTTGGCTTCAGTATCGATTTCGGCCTTTCGGGTGCGGATGCCGGTTCTGGGTTTTGTTCGGTCATCGTTTATTTTTCAGTACCTCATGGAGTGTCCGTTGGCCTAGCTGTTTTCCAGCGGTCTTTGCTTTTGTTTTGACTCTCTTTAGCTTGGTTTTTTGTCGACTTTTTCTTGAATGAAGAAAGAGGCCCACTGGTGGGCGATTGGGGTCAGAGTTGCTATGCGTGTACAATGTGCATTCGGGGTGCTGAGTTGTGGCAATGGGGCCCTGCGGGAGGTGGAGTATGCATGTGAGGGGCCCACATGCTGGATATGGGATGGTGGTTGCCTCAGTTTCTAGTTTGGGGTCAAGCAGGTTGTATACGTCATACGATGGTGGCTTGCCTTCGGCAGTTGGGCTGCATGTTATCGGCCTTATAGGGACGGTGGGGCATACCTTTGTGTTTGTGCTTTTTTGTTTGATCCCACAATCACAGTGTTTGATCTCAACTTGTTTTTTGCTTTGCTCAGGTGTGTGCGTGCAACTCCTTCTGGTGCTTGCTTTGCCAGCATCCCTCTACGGAAATTCGTCCTCTGGCGGTTCATGCACTGTTGGCGGTCCGAGCACTGCTGGCAGAGCAGGAGATGTTGTCGGAACGGGCGGTAAAGTTTGTTCAAGCAACGCTGGCGGCTCATGCAGCTTTGGTGGGGTTGGGGCTAGCCGGCTAGGGGGGGGTCAAGGGTTGGGGGGCCAGTCTACATCGTCCCCGTCTTCTGGTGCATGGGGTACTGGTGGGAAGGCAAGCAATGTTGCAGTGTCCAAAACTTTTAGTGTAAGAAACTGAGAAAAACCCAATATGGCTGTTGCCATGTTGCCGAGTTCATCCATGCTAAGAATTCCCTCTTCTCCAGAGAGGGGAGCTCAGTATGGCTTCGTTGAGTCAAGCCAGTACCACGTGCCGTCGCGCTGGAGCAAGGTCGAGGATGGTAGGGCACACTAGAGTGAACTATGAAGCCGTCAAGTCGGTTGTTGTTTGTCTGTTTCATTAAGGGTGCGATCAAGAACTTGTGTGGTCAGGAGTGGCTGTTGGCCTATATCATGAATCATTATGTAGTTAAGTTGGTAGTTTTCGTACGCATAGAGGGCTCATGATTTGTCTGAGAAGTTACCGGATATTTGATCGAATTTGGGGGAATCCTTATGGCTAAGGGGCTTCTTGTGGTTTTCGTTAAGATGATTTCCTTGCCGACCTATGTAAGGTTGTAAAACATTGAGGCGAATACCGATACGAGACACGTGAAAGTCGAACATCTCGCCAGCCCAGGTCCCAAAACATAGTGATGATTTATCTGTTAGTCTGGCGAAGGGGTCGGCCAAGGAGCATTGCGAGGGCTGCGCTTATTGTTTTTGGTTTGAGCTATTTTTCTGAGCGGATGCTTTCTGTGATATGGTGTGTCTTTGGCATGGGGGGCGAATGCTTGCTCCCCCCTCGGTGTGGGCGCGTTTCTGTGGCTTGGCTTTCCAGGGGCAGGGTTCCAGGTTTTGCGTCATCATTTATGGATGCCTGTTTGGAAGGCCGCTATTCTAGGTTGTTTGTGTTTGCAGACTGACTGCGAGCTTCTGTAGTTATGGTACCTTGGGCTGTTTCTAGCAGCTGGCACCTGCAAATTCCCAGCAGCAAGGGCCTAGAACTGCCGAAGGATAGGAGACTGCAAATTACCAATATTGAGGACCTGTTGGCAATTTGCAGTCTCTTCAAATCATGGCGGCTGATATGCAGGTTGCGCTCCGCCAGACCACTGGAGAACGCAAATGTGCAGTGAACTGCTATGTGCCTTAGAGGAGCTAGAGCGGGGAGGAGCTGTAGCAACCTGCACACCTGGTGCAGATGTACTATAATAGTTATGTTGTCAAGAGCACCGCCTCGCTCTATACTGTCTGTGCCTCCTTAGGATGCGGTATATCATCTATTGCACAGTCCGGATGTACATCACATGTACATCAGTATTCCATCTCAGACCTAGTAGCTTTAGGAACGCTACATACCCCCCCACTTAGAACAAACCCCATTTTTGAGAGGATGAAAGATCTGTAGGAAATAGGGATTTTTGATAGTGCATATGGCGTCCCATAATGACACTGACCCTGGAGGTTAGACTGATTTGGTTAACGTGTATTGCAGCACGAAAATGACAGGATGTATGCTGCAGCATCACCTGAAAGAAGAGAGCAATGTGTAGCTAGCACAAGCTCAAGAAAGAACATTGGTTGTAGTGTCAATGTAATCCCAGGAGGCCTTGAGTGTGGCCCCCTCTGCATCACGTGTGACCGAGGACTCAGGCTCCCATGAATTATGCTCAGGGAAATCAATGTAGCAACCTGCACACCTGGTGCAGATGTACTATAATGGTTATGTTTTGTCAAGAGCACCGCCTCGCTCATACTGTCTGTGCCTCCTTAGGATGCGGTATATCATCCATTGCACAGTCCAGATGTGCATCACATGTACATCAGTATTCCATCTCAGACCTAGTAGCTTTAGGAACTAACGCCACAGGAGCCGCCCTCAAACTGCGTCAGGTCAGGCTATGACCGGGCGCAGATGGAGGTCGTCGGCCGGGGAGACCCTAGGGACCCCGCCACCAAACACAGGTCTGTGGTCGCCTACCACGCCAAGTTTCAGCGTACAGCAGGCGCCGTGCTGGCACATGCCAGGAACCGCACTTGCAAAAGGGCGTGCGCTCCTGTGTGCACTAATTGCGACTCGGAGCGGCCATCACAGCTGATAACAGCTACTGCCAACGGTGCTGAGCTCAGGGACACGGCCAACATGTGGAAGATGCGCAACATGCGTGCTTTCAGTGTCCTGGCGTGAAAGCGAGGCTGCGGGCGAGAGGCTAGGCAGGCCGCCCAAAGGGCGCCACGGACTTTCAGCAGTTGTACCAGGGCAGGCATGGCCGCAGGAATGGGAGGCTCTGGCTTTTGTTGAGGACGTGGTACACTTTGTTGAGGGCTAGTCTGCTGTGTTTTTGCCTCCCTGGGGACTGGCTCTTTCCTTTTGTCTCTCTCTTGCTTTCAGAGGCGGGAATCCTTCGGTCTGCCTTTCCGTTTTCTGGAGGGGTGTTCATCTTTGCCCTTTGTGCTCCTCTCTGTATTTCCTCTAGGCTTTAGTTCCTTTCCTCTTCCCTCCCAACCAGACAGGACGTCGGAGAGACCGCAAGCAAAGGTGGGAGGCCCTGGATTTGTGCAACTTGAGGTTAGGTTTTTGAAGGCTAGTCTCTTCAGGGGCAGGGAATATGATTTGTCTGGCCTTTGTGTTATTGTTTTTGTTGTTGGGTTGGTGAACTTGCTACCCTTTCTTTCCTCTTTTGCCTTCTCCCTTGACTCTTCTAGCTGACTTTTTCCTTGTCGACGTGACTTGACTTCATTTCAGCATGGCCCAGAGGTGTAACGTCAATAACCTGAAAATCACCAGCAAGAGACACTTACCATTTTGAGAATCAAGGACCTACAATTTTCTAGTCGCCTAGGAAAGGACCTAGGAAATCCTAGGGAAGAAGGTCAAGAAGCACCAGAAAATTCTAGGGAAGAAGCACATGAAAACCCTAGTAAAGAAGCACATGAAAACCCTAGAAAACCATCTAAAACCCCCAGGAAAGAAGCACCTGAAAACCCTAGGAAAGGAGCACCTGGAAACTCTTAAGAATGAAGCACCTGAAATCCCTAGGAAAGAGGCACCTGTAAGTCTCTAGCATCCACTCCCCCGAAATCTATAACATCAAGTTGTGGGAAGAGGGAGGGGCGCATAGTCTTTTGTCTGTCGGTTTGGCACATAATGTGTGTGGCTCTTGGAGGTTCTTGGCCGCGGTCTCTCTGATTCAATGGCCTAGCTAATGGAAAGGCAGTGCGGCAATTTCAAATAATTTGAGGGACATCGAAGCTCCTATTCGACGATAGGTGAAACTGGTGGCCACATTCCGGACGGAGCATTGAAAAATGATCATAACGACTGAAAAACACTGGCGGACCACCTGTTTTCTGTAGGTTGTGGGGTGCCCGAGGATCACGCAAGTGGGTGAAGCTGCGTTGTAGACCTTTTGGGCAAGTCTAGATCATAGAATAATTCAGCTTCTACCATGCATCTCTACTACATCTCTAAAAATTTATGTTAACCTGGGGCAATACCTAAAGCCCAGTTCCTTTCCCCCTCTCTTCCTTCTAGTTCCTCCTTTTCTCCCTTCTGAACAGTTGGGCGCCCACGCGGCCGAGCTTTAAGCGGGCCCAGAGGTGTAACGTTATTGACCTAAAGCCCAGGATCCTGGAGAACCCTACTAATGAAAGCTGGCCACCTCAATGGCAAGAAGCCAAGAACACGTCAGCATCCTTTTCAGCTGCGCCTCTTCTACGACTATCAAGACCCAAGGCGGCCAGGGAGGCATATTTTTTCCTTACCTTATTTGGAAATCCATAAGTCACGAAGGAGCACCTCTAGGCTGGGCAGTGAGCACCAGCAAGGCAGCAACAGCAGGGGCATGGGGTCCCAAATATCCATAGAAGCAGCATCGAAGTTACAAGCCTGCCTATGCTTCCTGGAGTATCCAAAGTACATTGTGAACATTTTACATTCCTGAACGGTTCAATGGGCGCACTCAAGGGGGCGCATGAAATTATCGGACTCGTACCCTCGGTCGTACCTACAGATCCCTGGAAATGGAGGTCAACAATGGTATATTCTAATGGAATTGTAAATCAAACCGGAAAATTGGCGACGTTACGTCAAATCTGGCCCAGATGATCGGAATCTCTCAACCCGTCATCCTCAACCATTCAAACCCTGGACCCATCTGGTCCGTCGGTGCCTTCTCGTCTATGACGGGAGATGCAAAAGTAATCACTCACACTAAGAATACTGAACCACTAGGTGTTTTCGCATGCTCTCTTCTATGAAGGAGATGCGCAGGTATTATAACTTACTTACATAATTTGCCTCCATTAACTTACAGATCTTGCCCCAATTTAACTGCATAACATGTATCCATCGAAAACAAGTTTCGTGGTGGTGCACATACAGCAAGTCATGCCGTTCATACGTCAAATATAAAAAAGGAAACATGAATCTTACCTGCACCATCGTAATATTATTTCCCTTTTGTTGCCGAAGAGGGACCCAATCCATACCCTGGGTACAACAACACCCTTCTCCCAACACAACAGGTAAGAAGGGCATGCATAACGCACACCATGCATGATCTCACTCAGGGCCCATGTCTTGTTTTCCTGTTTCTGCATTCCATTCAAACGTCCGTAGGCGGAATTATATTATGTCTTAACGCAAAAAGAGGTGCTCAACCAAATGATGAGCTGGCACAATCCCACATTTGAAACACTCGACGGCACCAAGTCGATACCGGTAGCCCTAGCATAGCCACAAACCCCTTAACACAGCCCTGCAAGCAAACTTCCCAGCATTTGGTGTCTCATGTGCGTGGTCACTCTCAACATGCATATTGAGATTGAGATACGATGATTTATCAAGTTATCTTGCTTGTTTCTCCTTTGGTCCACTCAGGAGCTGCCCATGAGGCTGAACAAGTGTGAGGCAGAGCTGAACGTGAGCAGATTCTGTGATGGTTTGCGCATGATGATCAGTATAGTTTTAGCCATTTGGCAGAGTCACGATTCGGCTTTGAAGAAGTTTTTGCTTGCTGTGCTTGTATTACTTAGTGTCTAGCTTTTACACCTTCTGGACAAGCTTTGCCATGAACCAGGAGATACAGTTATTCAAGGATACAGTTATTCAAGGATAGGACATACCATGGAACCTGACTTGACTTTGACTTTGATTTAACACTCTCCCATTGAAGGAAAGAAATGAAAAGGGAACGCGGATGCAGTGCCGATTTTGGGATTCAAAGGTTGACGAGACATCCGAGCCCTGGTCTGTGTACCCTGAAAAGGAAAATGGCTGAAGTGGGGCTCAAGGAGCAGAGGGGATGCAAGCCGGCAGTCGGGCGGACTGCTTTTAAGGAAACATCAAAGACAAAGGATGGAAAAGGCAAGCTGCACAGTATCCACTGAAAGCTATTTAAGAAGGGGAGGGGCATGAGTGGAGGGGAGGAGTGCCAAGGACAAGGAAGGGGTGCATCAAGTCTGTAAAGAAGATGCCAGAGGATCCAATCATGATGTGAACGTAAGGATCAGGATTTTTTTATTAGTGACATTCGGAATCAATGTTGGTTACCAGAAACAGGCAGTTCTGAGGGAGTTCTTGGTGAAGAGCGTGCCGCAGGCGCCGAAATTTTCCCGATCCTAATCGATTTTGTTGTATTTCGTTCCCGCGCAACTGACCCTCGGCTTGGTGAATTAATTGTTTGGTTATCACTTTGGTTACGACTCGTAACCAGTTACCACTAAAAAAAATCCCTGGTAAGGATCTAAGGGGCGGTAAGAGGGAGAGGTGGCTCAATACAAAATAAACTGAAGAAAGCGTACCAGTCGTTGCGGCAAGTTAACATGCAATGATGTACACGTCACCCAGCACGTCACCCTTGAAGTAAGTGCAATGCATGCCATGGGCGTATCCCGGCATGGGGCATGTCCATCCTCAAAATGGCAGGCAAGGAAAAGTGATATCTTACCACCTGTTGTCCACTCTTCCCACGTGTACCAAAGACCTCATGCACACATTCACAAAAATGGCTCTCGGGAAGTCCCACCATAAGACCCTTTTTAGTTCAGTGCAGCATGTACCGTAGGTTCCGGAGCAATCTTACGTACCTAGGCGGGTGCGGGTGGTGCCCGTCTGGGGTGTCGCAATAACAAACGGATCTCGAAAAACGAACCTTCGATCAAAACGTGATGAACACGACCACTATGCAAGCGCCATGTGCCGGTTCCCTCCGCACGTCCTCCAGCTGGCCGCGAGTGACGAGCTTTCGCGCATCGTCTGCTGCCGCGTTGTGCCGTAGCAGCGAGTGGATGCCTGCACGCATTGGTACCAAGGGGGGTACATGCAGCAGCGTCATTGCGAGCTGCTCCTCCTCGGGATCAGCAGCAGGGGCACAGACGCTCGTCTGCGACCCGAGCCTACAGCGGTTCGTAACCCAAGTCAAGGATCGGAAATTTCACTGCACACAGTGCGGCAAGTGCTGCACTGGCGAAGGAGAGGTGGGACCTTGAATAGATGACATCTCGTCCACGAGGATTTCATCTGGCAATCTTGCGCCTCGGCGACCTGAACGGCCGTTCGAGGACGGGGTGTACGGCATTCTGGCACAGGGGGCATCGACCCAGCCATCCAGGTGGCTCCGCATGTGGCGCATGATCCCTCTTGATGCCATGCAGTGTTTATTGTAATCAGTATTGAGCATGATATAAACCTACATTCCCAACCCCATGCCATCAAACCATGCCCCCTCTGGTGCCATGCCCATCCTGTCATGCCTTAGCTCCATCGGATTCCATGCTCCCATGCTATCATGCGCATTGTCCTGGTTGTGCCATTATCCCAGGTCCATGCTCTTATACCCATGCTCCTATATCCATGCTCCCATGCCCATGCCCCAATCACAAGCTCCCTTTCCCTTTGCTCCTGTGTCCATGCTATCATGCCCATGCCCATGCTCCCATACCCATGCTGTCATGCCCATATCCCATCTGGTGCCATGATCCCATGCTCTTGCTCCCTTGGGTGACATGCTCCCATGCCCATCCTCACGCCAGTCAGTACGATGCAGGGATGCCACATTGCCACCCCGGCATGTCATACCCATACCCTACTGATCATGCTTCTGTCTCTTTTCCTTTTTCATACAATCTGTTTTGTTACCATCGGCAAAATTTAATGTCGTATTTTTCAGCGACAGCAAGCCACACAACCCAACGGTAAAGTATGCTGTATGATTGAGGGCTACCTCTGAAATCTAAACCCTGACAACCCTGGGCCACAGTGCTTAACCCTGAACCCTGATAAGACTATGCCTAGGGTTTTGTCATCGACCCTGACTACAGATGTTGTTGACCACTCTGCGCAGGTCTGGGTGACGGACGAAGAGGTGAGCAGGAGCACAGGTGACTGGCGAGGGCTGCATGCCAGCAGCCACCGTCAGCCTTCATGGGGACATCACCCTTGCACACAGTACTGTATGTGGCTGTGACCATGAGACGGATGCCCCAGTGTTGATGTTTTAGGCGAGTGATAGCCATTGGGAACTAGTAGGGCGAGTCGAAAGGTAGTAAGATTGGCGATTTCAAGCTAGCCACTCGCCAAAAACTCGGCCTGCCGAAGGCGCGTGTCCATGTTCATACTTTTGCGCACTGCTGGCTCCTAAAACAGTATGTCTGGATTTTGATGTCATACCTACTTTGTTAACCATGAGGCCACCTACAGCTGGTCCTCCAGCGGCCGCCTAAGGCCCGATTGGGAACAAACCTTGGCTGGCCTTACGCCGGCAGCCCAAACTGCATCGCTAGCCATAACTGGGGCCTCCGGTCGAAGGCTGGCGTGTAGCTGACAGATAGCTGAATCACGCAATAAGAAACACTGTGCTTCATGCCCCGGGGTCAGTGCTGTGCAATTGCGCCGTAATTCAGAAAGTGTGTCTGTAATAAGGGTCCATTACTGGTACAAGTAGCTGAAGTTGCCTTGAAATCACGGTGACTGAATCTCAGCTCTTAATTTAGCCACTGTAAGGCCTGCAATCGGCATAGCACTGCTCAGGGTGCTAATGTTTATTTCATCATTCGTTGCTCCCATGCTAGCTTGCTTGCTGCCTTGATTCATGCCTTAGGATGTATCTGTACATTCATTTACACAGTTCTACGTTGCAGGCTGCATCCGTTTATTCAAACACCTGATGCTCATTAGCTTCACTTGCTTCGTTGCCTTTGTCCGTGCCCAGCGCACATCTGTCTATAATTTCTTCCTTGTTACAGCATTGTTACTCAGTATATGCAAGTACCCAAAGCCTTTCTTGTTACCGGTGATTCTACCGTTGCCGGCTGCGTTGGTCTCTGCCCCAGAGCATACATTTTTCTACATGTAACCGGAACCGGTATTTCATCACGAAAATAAAACTCCATTGCAGGCCGCCTTGATCTCTGCCCACGTGGAACAGCCGGTGGATCAATTTAGCATCGAGCGCACGGAGCAGCAGTCCAAGCACGTGGGCTTCAGGCTGCTGAAAAACGGAAAAGGACCCGAGGTGCGTGTGACCTCCACCTTGTCAAACATAAGTTACAGAGCGAACGAAGATGCAGCCAAGCCTTGCAGGCTTGAGTGGTTTGAAACAGACCGGGATTCAAGGTGTGTGGGTGTTTTCTTTCCGTTCAGAACAGCAGTCCAGACTTAAAGGCTTCAAGTTTCTGAGGCAGAGGCAGGGACACGACGTGAGCAGGGCCTTAACTCCGCCATGCAGTGACAGGTGTTCATGTCATTGATGTGGTTGTGAGCAGGAGGGAGTCCAGGTCTCCCTGATGACGATTTGATGACGGTTCTGTTGGAAGTCAGTCTTTCTGTAGGCGAGTGGTAGCCATTGGCGACCAGTACGGCGAGTCAGAAGAAAGTCGGATCAGCGATTTCAGCATAGCAACTTGCCAAACTAATTCGGCAAGTTCTCACGTTCTAACACCGTTTGCCCTGGAGAAAAGTATGCCGGGATTCTGAGATCAGGAACAATGGTGGGAGGGCGGTGTCCGTACGAGGAAAGCTTGGGGGCGGGAGGGGGCACAAGAGGGCAGCACAGAGGGCACCGAGGTTTGTTCATAAAAAAAAACGCTTGCTTGCATTGTGCACAAGAGATCAAGATTCTTTACGTCTGGCCAAGCGCAACTATTGGGCCAGTTGGGACCCAAAAGCATGCACGGCCTACGGCCAGCGGTGCCCAGGGTATGCAGTACCAGGACTCCTCTGCAGGAAGGGTCGTGGCTGAAGTTCGCATCTCTTTCTTAACTTCTACTAATTCAAATTCAAACATGTAATCACTCTTCTACCACTCTAATGTAATAATCGTGTCCTGACATCCTTCTGGTATGAAACCCCTTTCCCTGCCGGTTCCCTCGTTATGCAGAAACAGTGCAAGGTCCACACCGACAATGGTCAATTGAGCCCCTTCAGCACCCTTCCCCCCTTCCTGCGGGTTCCTTGCACCTTTCAATGGAGAACCAAAGCAGCATACACACTGGCAGTCGTAAGTTGACCACCTTCAGCACCCTCCCCCCTTGCTGCAGCTTCCTTGCATAGTTTCAGTGGAGAACCAGGTGCCTTGCATCTTCTTAGTGAAGAGCCAGTGCCGCTCCTACCCTGCCCTTCCCTGCTGCCTGTAAGTGCCTCGCATGGTACTGGTCCACTGACCCCTCTTTACTGCCTGCAGGTGCCTTGCATCTTTTTAGTGGAGAGCCAGTGCCGCTCCTACCCTGCCCCTCCCCACTGCCTCGCATGGTACTGGTCCACTGACCCCTCTTTTACTGCCTGCAGGTGCCTTGCATCTTTTTAGTGGAGAACCAGTGCAGCATCCACACCGTACGGCCAGGGCAGTGCAGCACCTACCCCTGGTGGCCGGAGCTGATGGACAAGAAGCGATGGGAGTGGGAGAAAAGTGAGTGGAATAGTGGATGGGCAGGATGTGATATTTTCCTCCCCTCATTTTTTTTTTTTAAGCAGGGAGTGGTAGAAGATGGAGTTAATGGACAGGGTGCGTCCACTTTATGCACCTCTTTTCCTTGAATCAGGGAGTGTGAGAAAGTTGGGTCGATAGGTAGGAAGCGACCATCCTTCCCAAATATAGGCCTCTTTTCTGTTGAACAGGGAGCGGGAGACGAGTGAGTGAGTGGATGGGCAGGATGCGATCGGTCCCCCCTAAATTTTTGCATGTTTTCTTTGGAACAGGTTGTGGAGACGATTGCGCATCTGGACAGGATAAGATTGCCCCCCCCCCCCCCATTTAGGCCTCTGTTTTTTAAAACAGGGAGGGAGAGAAGAGTGAGTGGATGGTCAGGATGCGTCGCCCCCTCAAATACATTCCTCTTATCATTAATACAGGGAACGGGAGAAGAGTGTGTGGATGGGCAGGTACGAACGCCTCCTCCCAAATGTTTTCCTATTTCCATTCAAACAGGGAGCGAGGGAAGAGTGATTGGATGGGCTCATGGGCTGTATGTGTTTGCTTCCCCCCAAATGTATTCCTATTTCCATAAAAACAGGGAGCGAGGGTATTGAACCAGGGGCTGCAATTGGGCATCTTGCATTGTTACGGCATTTTGTACAAGGGAGGACACACTAGGCGCCAAAAGCCTAAACAAAACGACCAAACCATCCCCAAGGCGGAGTAGATACCACATCAAATTTTCTGAAGTGGCCCTCTCTTGGTATGTTGAACAACTTAAACCAATATGGGGAAATGTGCACGTCTTGTTGGAAGGGTTGGGAAAGGCTCAGTTTGTGTGAAGGGCTAGGAAAAGGTGCATTTGGTCTTCGGGGTTAAGAATCGTCGCAATTTGTGTAGAGTGCGGAAATACACATTTTTGTGCAGGGTTGAAACCCCTGGTTGAAACCAACTCGATTTGTGTTAAGGGTTAGGGAAAGGCTTGTCTTGTGTTAGGGTTTGGAAAAGCTCTTATTTTAAGGGTTTGGGAAAGGCTGCTTCTGTGGAGGGTTTGGTATACCGGTAGGTTCATAGGTTTAGGCTAGGCTAGGCTAGGCTAGGCTAAACCTTTAAACCTTATGTTGAGGGTTCGAAACGGCACATCTTCTGTTATGGTTTGGAAAAGGTGCAATTTGTGTCTGCGCACTGATGGATGCCTCAAGCGCTGCAGAGCTGCCGCTTGTTGGATGCGCTGCTGGATCCGTTGAAAGCGGTAGATCTTCTAGATCTACCGCATCATTTCCAAATCTTCCTCGCTGATACCCCCCCCCCCCATCCTCCTCTCCCTCCCATACCTGCTGCTGCCTCATGCGCCTCCACTTCACCCGCTGCGTCTTGTCCAGAGAGTGTTTGTGAGGTGAGAAAAGCGGTTGCCTGCTCTTCTCCAGTGGACGTGCGTGGGCTGTATAGAGGGTACAGCTTTTGAACCCTGAACCCAGGCGTCCGCCTACTCTGCTCCAGTGGACGCATGGGTGCTGTATGACGGTGCAGCTTTTGACCTGAAAACCAGACGACCACCTGTTCTGCTCCAGTGGACGCATGGGGGCTGTATAGAGGGTGCCGCTTTTACCCGAAAACCAGACGTCCACATGCTCTGTTGCGATTTAACCTAGATTCCTGAAGGGATTTAAACGTGTACCCTACCCGGGAAACCTAGATTCCTAAAGGGATTTAACCCTGCACCCTTCACCAACAGATAGCTCTCATACCTCCATACCTAAACCCACCCGTGAGACACCGAATGAACTGCTGGGATCCCTGAGAGAAACCTGGCAGGAGGCTGTATCTACAAAACCGGCAGCAACTGAGTTTCTGCATGGTAGCACAATCAGGCTAAACTTGTGCCGTATCGTGCCACCTTGATAATACAACCCGGCTTGACCTATTCTGTACCGTGCCCTTTTGTGCTACCTTGGTAGTACAATCCGGCTAGACGTGTGCCGTATCGTGCTGTATTTTGCAGCTTGGGTCCAGATGGCTCCAGGGGAGACCAGCAGTACAGGGTGATTTCGCTGCCCCGCAGGGAAGTGTGCCACTGGTAGGAAGATGCTAAATTGCTCAGTCTCAGGAAGATGTACAACCCAACAATCTACTGACAGGCTGTCTATGTCCCTGGCGCTGTGCCAGCGCTCGTTTCGACGGAGCAGCAGTCCAAGGAAAGGCAACCCCACATCAAACCCCGCCATGCCCTGGACCCCTCTGAGAAAAGAGGCGCATTCTGCCTGACCACCCTGGGTGTGAACCGTTTCCCTGGGTATGAACCGTTTCCCTGGGTGTGTAAGCACATTTTGCTTAACCCCGAATCCTCTCTCTCAAAACTTTGATCTCTAGACGTGCACTGCTGAACCCTGAACCCTCACCGCGCAGGGTTTTGATCATGCGGATGCTAATGAGTTGGACGTCACTAGTGCGGCTTTGCAGCTCAAGGAGTCCACATCACAGGCGGAGAAAATACTGCAGTCCATGGAGAAGAAAAAACGCAATTAAAGCCGTGCTTCTATACAATACAGAGCGTTGCGCCTTTCAGGGTGTGAAGATATGGCGGTCCAAGAAGAAGGAAGAACACAGTAGATTTTGTTCATCAAGAACATGCTCTGCCTGATCGTAAGAAAGCTACCTTAGCTTGGCCTACAAAAGAGGGAAGGGGAAAATAAGATGTAGCAATGCTCCCTCTGCCGGTTCTTAAGGCTAGTGGCTTGGCCTAGCCTATAGCCTCCACTCGTACCAGGGGTACTCCTGCTAGGGCCGTGCCCTAGGGGCACATAATAATTATCCAGTTGTTAACCTGTGCTTCAGCAGGAACAAGTCCTACATATCCTGGGGATCAACCTCATTGACATATCCTGGGGATCAAGCTCACCGGTATTGATCTTATACCCTATGGCATGGGAGCTGCGTGGACATTAGTGGGGGCATCATGGGGGGCATATTAACCCACACTGATAGCGTCGCAGCATTTGTTGCACTTAGCATATGTACCGTAGAACCGGTTTGACTCGGCTACTAATTGCATGGCCCAGCTGCGCGTTCAAATCCTTTCAATAAAAGCCGCTGCGTGGCCCGTCAGTAATGGGCTAAATCAAATATTGTTGGCCTGCGCTAGACTGGGGGGGTGCAGAAAAAAAGCAGGCACCCCATCCTTCCTAATTCTCCAAAACTCATCCGTTTGACATGGGAGTTGCACCTAAGGACTTTTGGGAGGGTATCTCGGCTTCAAGAGAAAAACAAACGTTTTTTTTAAGGACTTGGACCCTCCTAGTTTGACATGCGTTGACCGGGTACTTAACGTCGACCATGCATATGGGGTCGTTGGAAAGCCCTTGCCCTGCCCTCTGCAGTGATGTCTTCATATCATGCACTTTCCTCGGGGTTGAGATGTTGTTTGCAAAATAAGCTCTTGTGATATCAACAAAATACTCATTGTTTCGCTCTCTGTACCTCGGTCACCGCTGGGCCAAAAAGCATTTTCAGACCAGCTATGGAAAGCTCTCGTCAAGCTTTATAATTTAGAGGATGGGTGTTTTGAGTTCTTTTTGCCCCTCCCTTGCGCTAGACTGCGACTGGTCCCTGCAATATTTTGGTAAAGTTGTCCAGCATAACACTAAGTAAACTGGACAATGGACCCTAACAGGTCGTGCATGCTTTTGCGTGCCTACCAGTTACTGGTAATTCAAAACAGGGGCCTGGACAACAACATAGTTAAGCCCAATTTAAGCCTGCGACCATGGGGGCACACGCAACATAAGACTTCCAGCAATAGCCGCGAGGTCTAGGCTTTAGGTGGTATGGGCAGCCTACAGGAGGGGCACCTTTGCTCTCCATGTCCCCAGTCTCTCCCGTATCCAAGACATGCAGCTGCGTGTATTGCGGCGGCTTGTAGCCTGCGGCTGGAGGGGGTGTGCTCGCATGAACCCTAGGTCTTAGTGGCATAGGCAACATTGTAGGGAGGGTTCTATCCCCATCATCCCCCGTTTGACCCGCGTCTACGCCCGGGGCCGGGGGCTGCGAGTGTTCCATGACGGCCGCCAAGAGCAGGGGCTCCTCCCGGGCACCAATGAGCCGCCGCTACCCTTTGAACGTCCCTGGCTGAGGCCCCACCTGAGAGAAAAAGAGAAAAGGAACATGATGCTCGGGGTGGGAGGCTAGAGGTTCGATCAGGGTTTTCAGGTTTACCTTTCACCTGCATACCTCACCCTGATCAAACCAACACCCATCCTACCTTAAGCAGAAATATTAGGGGGTTAAATAAAACCCTCAAACCTGAAAACCCCTGTGCCCTGATCGCACCTTGCCAGGCACCCATTTTAGCCACAGAAAAAGGCCATCGTTGTCTACCTTATATCTTAAACTGGACCCTGATAACTCTTTATCATAGACACCAATCCTAGCATGGGCAAAAGGCGGTTTAGGTTGGCGGATTCAGATTGACCTAAACCCTTGCACCCTGAATCCTTGATTGCACTTTTCATCAGAGCTTTGAAGGGATCAAGATGCGGCATGTTCCACCCTACCGCATGCCCATGCGAGAGGGTGTTGCGGCGACTGGGAGTGCCAACGGGTGTCTCAGCCTGCAACAGCAGGAGCAAGAGTATTTTAATGATGTCCCACACCAAGAGGAGTAAAAATACTTTAGCGTCATGCAACAACGAAGGCAATGGAGCATCAGACAGCAGAAACAGAGGCAGCAACAGATCAGCTTGCTAGTGTACAGTAATGTGGAATTGATGAAAGGTGTTACATTCGTATGGTCTTGAACACTTGGGGAGCTTCAATGGCATGGTGATGCACTGATGCATGGTGATGCAAATCAGGGTCAGATGACAGAAATGTGTTCCTGTGTGCTGAATTAATTCCAGCATTAGCCCCCTCTGACTGCTGGGCATGATCCACACGCCACAGGGAGGCACCATATTTCGCCACCAGAGTTCGGGATTTTGTCGTTTGATCTCGGGGAGAATGCATCGGCACATGATGGCTCGTCTCGACTTTAAAACCTACGTTTACAGGGTGGCTTGTTCCTGTTTCTTCCTCAGTGATCCCCGATTAAGATCCCATCACTGCGTAACAAGGCCCCCCCCGGTGAGTAGACGCTCCTAGGTGTACGACAAGTAGCCATGCCAAGGTCCTTTCAACCTCTGCAGATTAGCCCAATACAACTTCCTTAGTTTCTGCCAAAAGTCATAATCATTTTATTAGCTACGCAACCCATCTTTACTTGGACTTGCCGTGATGGCCTCGTCGTCTGCACCTCGTGGTGAGAGCCAGCAACATTGCACATTCCACCATGCATCCCACCGCTTGATCATCCTATAAGTATCCTGACCCTGATCTCCTGTAGAGCCCATGCCGCAGCCTGATCACTCGGGAATGCATTTTATATACGCCAATACAATTCAGAATGGCGAGCGGCATGTTTCCGATATCCTTAAACACCATTCTTTCGGCGCCACGACGGGTTTGGACTGGTCGCCTAACAGCAGGCCAGCCCGTGACCAGGAGGTCAATAGAAGCTATGTCCTGAATGACAGTGAGTCTCTGGGCTCATCACTGCATCACATTTCTGGAAAATGAATAATGTGTCATATCGGTACCCACGTCATCAAAGCTCGCAAAGTGATTTTTGTTTGTTGCCGAAGAGATACACGATCCATGCGGAACGGACAAAGGCACCCTGCTTACGATGCTGGTAAGGCTGGCTTGGCTCGTTCTGTCTCTCACCTGCACCTGTATCTCGCCTACACCTACTGTCTGTCGCCTGACATCTTTCCCTAATCCCCCTTTCATTTCCCTGCATTTGCGTTTGCAAATTTTCGCAGACGGGATTCCAGATCCAGGCAAAGCAACGTGACCATGAGATCCAAGTGAGCCGACACACTCAAGTCCGAATAACAATTGACCACGCCAGCTATCCCCCAGCACAACCATGTACCCATTGACACAGCAGTTATGCAACATTTCCAGGCAGCATGGCACTCAGAGCACAAGATGTTGAGATAGAGATCAGATTATCAAGTTATCCTGCCCCAGAGTTGTTTCTGTTCCATGCTTGGTCACCGTAATGTGTAATATGATGATACTAGGATGCTATGGATATGTCATCATTTTTTGCCACTCAAACTTGACTTACGCATTGACAGGTGATGCGCGCACAGATGGCAGAGATGCAGGATATGAACAGGGGAATGGCAGCATGGTCAGCTTACATGGTCAGCTCATATGGTCAGCTCCACGCGGCACATGTTCAGCTCCTCGCGGCACATGGTCAGCTCCACACGGCACATGGTCAGCTCCACAAGGCACATGGTCAGCTCCACACGGCACATGATCAGCTCCACACGGCACATGGTCAGCTCCACACGGCACATGATCAGCTCGTCGCGCACGTGCAGGTGCTCAAAAGAGAGAATGTGGAGCTACGCGCCGAGATGGTAGAGATGCGCGCCGAGATGGCAAGGCTGAGGGCGGACATGAAGTGAGCATTATGGACCTCATGCTGAGGCCTTCTACCTCCGAGGTGAGGCCATTAGCTTCTTTGGTGTATCTCCACTACCGGTATGTAAGGAGGCCTGAATTTCCCTTGGTGGTTCTTTCCCCTACAAGGATGGGCTATGTTCATGCAATATTTATTTTGCAAGCGCTGCCCATCATGGCTAGGTCTTTTGTATTTTATAAGGCAGGGGAAGGAACACTAAAAACATCTATTGTATTTTCGGGATGCTTGAGAGCAACCCATATAAGTTCTCCCTCATGCCCCATAACCATGTTATCCCCGTTGTCCATGGCTTACCAGATTGGATGGTATGGATTCCACATAGCACCCCCGCCATAAAAAATCTCATCACATTTTGCCTATGCCCCACCCCGCAAACACGGCACACTCACAACGTTTCATTCCCATAATTCAAAGCCTCCCTCAGGACTCAGCATGTTGTTAACTCATGAAACACATTTAAGAGCTGTTTAAGTCCCTTGCCTCTGCCCAAGTGTTGCATGCAACGTGCAACCCTCACTTGTCAATGACTCATTTCCCCTCTTGTATGCTTCATGTAGTGTGATACAACCAAAGTGGACCATGAATGTCAAGCGGTTGTGCTGGCAAGAATTGGTTTGCTTGCCATGTATGCGGTTTAAGTATACGCCATGGCGAGAGGCAACCAGTAATGGAGGGGAACATGACGGTCTTCAACATGCGATCATTTTTATATGGGTGTATGAGCTGCAAGCAAGCTTATATTTGTTTTTGCAAGTCTACAACACAAAGCAAATGGTTAGAAAGCCGATATGATGAGCTCGATGTGATGCATGACATTCTAGATTGGTCAAAATACTTCCATATGTTGAAGAATATTGGCAATGGTGGCCGAGATAGTGACTAATATTTTATAATCGATTACTTGTATGTATATGATCCATTCCTTGTATCCATATATTATTGGCGTATTTGGATCGTTCGTGTACCGGTACATAAAAGTAAACCACCCATGTCAATGACGTTAAATCTCTGGGCCCAACTCAAAAAGGCTCGGCCGTGTGGGCGCCTAACTAAAGGTTTAGGAGGAAAGAATGGAACAAATTGAAGGGGGCAGAACAAATTAGGAGGAGTGGGGGAATAAAGTGAAGGTACATGCATAAGGCTGAAAAAGAAATGGATTTTAGAATCTCAGACCCAGGGTAGAAGAATTTTGGTGATAAGGCAATGCCGATAATTAGCAAGAAGAGATGAACTTAGTGTCACCACAACTATGCATGACCACGACCATCGTAAGGTCAATAACGTGACACCCGTGGGGCCCTACGCGAAAGGCTCAACCACGAGGGCGCCCAACCAAAAGTGGTAGAGACAAAATATGGGGAAGAAAGGTGTACCCGAGTGTAACCATCATTTTGTGTAAGGGTGATCATCACCCGTTGTGACCAAGCCCACGTGTGTCAAGGAATGGTTGCAACAAGATTAACCCCAAGCACCGCTCGTGTTAGTTAGGCACTTACTTTATAAGAGTCCCTGCGGTGTAAGACCTGTCCTTCCGCACGGTTGTACCGCTTGTAGTTTTTTTATTGCTGCCGTAGGATGTGTAGGATGAACAACATGAGTTGTAAGTAGTTTGGGTTTCTCTAAGGTCATATATCATGTATACCCTCTGTATGGATTTATGGCGTGACAACTGTCACTATATATACCCATATACGTTATTATAGAAGGGTGTCGGCCCTCTCTACAGTCTTGGAATCTCCCACATGCATGCCGCATTAAAGTTCTTTCTTTCTTCGAGATGGAATCCCGAGGTCGATACGAAGCCATTCCATCACCCAAGACGCCCATTCTTGTTGCAATCCAACGGGACTTATCCTGATATGGGCCGCTGAAGGTTTCTCTTAAGGGGGTAGCCTACCCTGCTCTCCACTCGCCCTCCCGCTCTCCACACCCTGACCGCCAGACCACAACTTGGGGAATAGGAATAAATAAAGGGGGGAGGTTTATTGATCTTACGTATTCTGGTATACAGAAGGGGTTAAAATGTTTCAAACTTGTTTGCTTGCCTCATGACGGTCCCACAGGCGTTGCCCCTCTATCTTGGCAAGACCTTCACATCCTAGCACCTCAGGCTACTTGTCCTTCCTACTGCCTCATACTGCCTGGCCTGATTGGGGCACATGGACGGAGTCAGGGGGAAGAACCGACGAAGGGAAAGTCCAAACTCTGTAAACAAATCTGACAGGAAAAGCAATGCTCCTAGAGCCTCAGAAAACCACAGACTTCGAAAACACAGCCCATGGCAAAGGGCCACGCGTGAAACTAGAAACCTGATGGTTTTGCCAGCGAGACTAGCAACCTAAGAACTCCAAGAGCTCATGAAAAAAATTAGAACACATGGGGCATGATATCTGAATGTAGGGTTCTAGGAATGATGTACATAATCATATTGCACAATCCAGGACTATACCGTTCATTTGTTCCGTTCCCACCGGAAATCAGGCTTCGGAATGCTTCCTAAGAGGACGCTGAGACGCCACGACAAGCAACCAAGGTGGGTCACTGAAGGAGCCCAAATTAGCTACTGACGCTATCCGGGGCGGCTCCATGTTGGCTCCAATGGCTACTGGTGCACACCGACTGTCATAACAAGTAAAGGGGCCCCGGCGACGACGTCCGCGGGAGGGATGACCTATCCTATCTACATCATTCTTTAGCTGCTCCTTTCCCTAACAACTCAGCATGGCGCATAGCTCCTCCGGCGGGTAGCGGGCTTGGCCGCAACCCGTGGCGCCGGCAGCAGCATCGGCCGCCGCCCATCCCACCTACTGCGCACGCCCCTCCACGACTTGGGCTCTTAACCAGGGTTCACCGGCCTCCGGCGATTTTCCTGTTCACGCCTTCATGGCGCGCCCTCTGGCGCAGCGCCCCCCCGGAAAAGTTGTCCTATGGCAATAGCTTCCAATGTGAAGGCCATGTGCGGTGCAAGGCTGCATTGCGCGGTCTGCATTGCGGGGAGAGCCTGTCGCCCTCCGGGACCTCAGCCAGCGGCGGAGTTAGACAATCCACGTGCCACCCTGGATTGCTGCCTTGACCTCACGGCACAGCCCGCACCACCAATGCTGCTGGAGCAAGTAGGCGGCGCGATGGCTGCCGAAATGACCTGTGCTATCGTACGTGGTCCTCTTTTATGGCAGCCAGGCGTTCCCCGGGCCGGGACACCACACAACGGGAGCCATTTGTCATGACGCGGATCAGGACGCTGCCGCGCTCTGGCTCCTAGCGTAAGGGGACAGCCGTGCGCTTAACCCTGGTGACGTCCTCGATGGGAGTGGTGGTCGCATGCTGTTTTTACTGGAGCCAGTGCATCACCGGCTAGTCCAGCTATATGTCTAGGTGGGGACTGGGGCACCTGTCCTTGGGCGCACCCGCCCGGCCCAGACATGTCTCCGCACCCTGCTCTTTCTCCGGTTCAGTAGCCTCCATGCAGCTGGCTCGCTGCTCTTGGGCCGCATCGGCCCAGTCAGCCATTATAGCACATCCTAATCTCAGCCGGTATGTGGCAGCCACCTCGCCGCCTGCACCACAAGCCTCTCATGCGGGAGTTAGAGCATAATGGCTTGTTGGCAGAGGCACACCCGCAAGGGGATCAGCAAACTGACAATCATACTGCGAGCGGCATGCAACTTCAGCGGGCATACGGTGCCAGGGCCAAAGCAACCCTGAACCATGCCTCTAGTGCCCAATAATGTATGCAACGTGACGGGCCCCTCGCTAAATTCAGGACTAGGCAGGATGGAACCAACTGCATAACCCATAAACATTCTTGTTCATTTGCATTGGGCTCCTCCAGGACCAAGGTAGCACGATATGGAAGTGAGCATATCATGTAATGGTCATGTAACCAGTACCCTAGAATTACCAGTCGCTGACGCGACCTGTCTTACGTTATCGGCGCTTACGCTCCATACGGAAGTTGCAGGGTCGCCTGGCAAGCCCAGTCTTGAACCCTCACAGGTTAAACCCTGCACCTCCCATATAAGCGAGCTCTGCTAGTTATCGGGAAGTCTCAGACGAGATCAATCCATCAGGCTCAATACATGACTGTCCCACTATCAAATCTCTAGTCTCCAGCAGTCTCCCCTCGTGAGCACCTAGTCCCCCCTCAGTCAACTCTCCGACTACCCGTCTACCCTCAACACCGTCCCGGACTCCCCTTCACGTTCCTCTACTAGTGAGTCCATGTCTAGATATAAGAGTCCTGCCCCCTAGGGCCCCTAGGACCTCTTCAGTGGTTCCAGAGCCTTATCGGTTCGATCCTGTCGCAGTTTTATTGACAGAACCCTGCCGTCGGCTCGAAAGAGTTTTGAGACACGCGCGCTGGGCATTCGCGTCCCTTAGACCTGTCAGGGTTAAACTATTCGAATTCCAGTACCGGCCCCAGTCCCGTGTCCGGATCAGGGCCAACCCCAGAGCAACTCGACAGTATTTACTACTGGTCTGACAAGCTCGGCGGAGCCGACGGATTTCCAGCCCTTGTCCCGAGTCCCAGGCACGCACTTGTCCCAGGCACGCACTTGACACAGTAAGTGTCGTAACTTGAGTTGTTGGACTCCGACGGTTTGAATTCCGTACCCTCCAGTCCAGACCATTCATAAGCTTCCTGATTGCTGAACTTCTACTATCATTCACAATATAATGGTCGCTAAACGAAACAAATCCAAGCGCGCAGTGAACAACCTGCAAGTTGACAACCCAGCTCCTGTCCAGCTTCCCGCCATTGTCGTTCCCGACATCGCTGCAGCACCAGCACCCGTACCAGCACCAGCACCAGTACCAGCACCAGCCCCAGTCCCAGCTGTTGCATCTGTTGCAGTTGCTACCTCGAGGCCAGCACTGCAACCCGTCGCTGTGGCATCCGAGAACGTACCGGTTCCTCCTGTGCCTTCGTACGCAGCAGTGGTTGCCCCCCAAGTCATTTTGACACCTTGCGTCGCTGGTTGCAGCACCCACCCACTACCAGGCCAGGCTATCTCACCCCCTCCCAAGTTTTCTCGAGCCATGTACCGAAAACTCGAGAAGCGACTCAAACAAGGTGACACGCAATTACTGCACTCGTTGTTTGAAATTCTAGACCCGACTTCCGTCACGGTTCATCCTGTCGTTAATCCTGTCGAAAATCCTGTCATCGGTGTTCCCACCCAAGTTCAAATCTCAGCACCTGTCAGACGCGAGACTAACTATCATCGTCGTCCCCCAGCCCTGACTGCGCCTGGCAGAATGGGAAAGCAATTCTTTCTCTCATGCCGAGACAAGCCTAGGCTCATTGCCATGAGCTTCGAGGAGTTGCGCCGCTGGCTGCTGGCCAACGAGCATCGATATCCCGAGGACATGAGTGTCTTCATCGATGACCCAGATATCAAAGAGTTCGTCATGAACTACCTAGAGTCACACATGCGCTTCGAGCAAGACGAGTTCCTAGCCTCGCTCACGAGCGACATCTCTGGCGAGGTACGTTCTGCGGTTGATATCGCACGAGAACATCTAGTCAGTGGTGTGATTACACAGGGTTCACAGTCCACTTCCCAGTACGCACAGCAGTTTTTGAACGTTACCAGATTACTGCCTAACGAGTCCCAAGCAACCCTGTGCGTTCATTTCCTGTCCGGTATGAACCCAGCCTTGCGGCAGCGATGCATTCTAGATCGAGATGGTAATACTTGGCAATCTCTGCAGCACCTCATGAAACTCGCATATGTCGAAGACCTGCGAATGACTAGCGCACGCACCTGTGTCGTACCAGTACCCAGTTCCAGTTACCGTCCAGATTCCAAGCCCCATTACCGACCAGTGACCAAGCCCAGCTACCGCCCAGATACCAGACCAGTGCACAAACCCGAGTACCCTGCAAAAACACAGGATTTCCAGCAGCCGCGACGCGCTCGGCTGGCACACACCGAGTCCTTTCCGAAGAGGAAGATCGAGCCCAACGCCCAGACTAGCTCCGGCAAGGAGGCCAAGAACTTCAAGACCCCGTTCGAGTCCTGCCCGTACTACAAGTACGTGGGTGCACTGAGCATCGCTGCCAAGCAGTCGTTGAACGAGTACAACCTGTGCTGGTACTGCCGGGCAGGTTGCCACCAAGCCAAGAACTGCCCTGAAAAGAAGGAAAGCAAGCCTCCTTCTGGCAGTACCAGCACATGTTGTACTCGTTCAACGCTGCTTGGCAGCGATGCTCAGTGCACCCACGTACTTGTAGTACGGGCAGGACTCGAACGGGGTCTTGAAGTTCTTGGCCTCCTTGCCGGAGCTGGTCTGGGCGCTGGGCTCGATCTTCTGTCGCGGCACAGGGGTGCACCCTAAGGAATGGGTGCACCAAGCGAAAAGAACACAAGACATTTAAACAAGTACTAATAAACTCTTACAGAGCTTATAGTAAGAGCTTCTCGATCCACTGCTGTAACTCAGTGAAATCACCTCGATAACAGGTGATAGCTCTTGCTACTTCACCTGGACTTCTTCGATACCGTTGACAAGATCTCGTAAAGCCTCGACACTTGAGGTACTGATAGGTTTCCTGGGACGATTGTGACCGTTGATCTGCTGTGGTGAGTCGCTTGCTTGGCGACTTCTGGTGACTGAAGATATCTCTGATGAATCAGATGGTCGACTTGGAGCCAAAGGAAAGGCTGTAGGTTGGAGATGTGATGGTTGGTTAGTGGTAATATCCAGCTGTAGGGCTGGAGATATGCCTTGTTAAGAGGCAGGAATAACTCTAATTGCTGCAGATAGTCGAGTGTTGGCCTAAATGCACTGCCCGCTTCGTATCAGGAGACTTGTTGATGCTTATAGGGTCGCTGTTGGCCTAGCTGCTCTGCCAGTTTCCCCTTAGTAAGACTTTGAGTGACGATTAACTTGCATATCGATATTCAAGAACAATAGCTGGAAACGTTAAGAGTCTATTGAAGGCCGTGAAATCAAGTAAGAAAGAAAAAGTAAAGGACCCAGTTCGGGATCCTCTAAGACGGCAAACACACTTGTTCAGGTTCACACATAACTTCCAACCGAAAAAGCAGTTGGCGCAGTCAAACGCACAGTGCAGTCATACGTCGTGACACTTCCTCTTCGGAATAGGATTTTTTGCAGGAGGTATTCCCGGGTCCCCCTCCTGTCTCTAGATGTCATGTGTGCACTGCAGTTGAGAATCACGTGTCTCACTTGATGAACTCTAGCTTCCTGACGTACGACCGAGTGATTTGTAACGAACATTTGAATTGTACCTGCACGCTTCCAGTCATTCACTCCAACTCTCCAGACAAACACCAGATTTACGTTGCAAAAACCAGAAGCCAAGCCAGGCTTTATTTGAACAACAGACCCAACACCAGTTCATGTCTTCTAGTTTCCTCCAGACAAGCAGCAGGATTACAACCGCTGCTCCAACACTCTTTCCTAGTCAAGAAATACGAATCCAGTTCAGCGCTTGGTACCGCTATGAATAAGGGTATGAAACCATCCCCAGTACTTGCCTTTGTAATCCCAGCTGATACAAGAGAAACAGCCCAGTGTCGAGTTCTAGCCAAAATACAAGTTGATGATCGAGTCCAGATATTGCATACCAGCCAAGACAAGGATGTAAAACAAGATGGAAATCACCAAGATGTTGATGACCAGCCCCTAGCAGCAACCTACCACGGCCAAGCACATGGCAAAAACCTCAAGTGTCTATTTGATTCGGGGGCATCCTCATGTTTCATGGGAGCCAAACTTGCCAAGAAACTCGGACTCCATATTCGTTCAAGTAAATATCGAGCAGTGGCCACTGCGGTTGGTCGAGACTGTACTGTCCTAGGTTCTGTAAGTCTCATTGTTACGTTCGGCCGGACTGACTTTGAAGCTACAGTTCACATCCTCCCAGCGTTTCTCGATACCATTGATTTAATCATTGGCGAGGACTTCATGAAAACACACTCTTGTAATTTGCAGTACAGCCCAGGCCAGTCTAGTCTCATGACCATCTCTGACGGGGTCGTTCATGAGGTCTTGAATTCGTGTGTTTTACGTGGCACAAGTGCAGTACAGGTTACTCATGCTGTGAAGACCACTTCTAGCCCAGCCGATCCGACCCATGACAATAACGCTGGACAGTGTGACGCTGAAGACGAATCCCGACCATGCCGTACACGTACGAAGACCGATCAAATCCCAGCTGGCCTTGCTGCCAAATTACTCAAGTCTGGTCGCCACCGAGCATTCATAGCTGTATTGACACCACATGCTAGCGAACCAGACGAGGAGTTACAACCAGTACTAAATCCAGAAGGAGAACAAGACCAGAAAACCAGTCGAGAAAAACTTGCAAACATGGACCATGTGCACCCAGACCAGCGTGCAGCGATTACTTCACTAATCGACGAGTACGATGACATTTTTTCAATAACCCCTCGAGCTGGCGGAGCGAAAGTCCCACCTCTAGAGCACACGATCGATCTGGTCGCTGGCGCTAAACCACCTTTTCGCATGAACTTTCGTCTCTCTCCAGCCGAGTCTGAAGAACTCAAGAAACAGGTTGCCGAGCTACTTGACAAAGGAATCATCACCCCTGTCAACAGTCCTTATGGAGCCCCAATCTTGTTCATCAAGAAACCAAATGGAGGACTTAGGTTCTGCCTTGATTACCGAGCCTTGAACGAAGTAACTGTCAAACTACGCTACCCACTACCAAGGATCGATGATCTTCTAGATGCAGCTCGCGGAGCTTCATGTTTCTCTTGTCTAGACATGGCAGGTGGCTTTCACCAACTGCTCATTTCTGAGGAAGACCAGCCCAAGACAGCTTTTGCTACACCCTTCGGCCATTATGCATGGCGTTGCCTGCCAATGGGTCTTTCGAACGCGCCCAGTCAATACCAGAGCACTGTCAACAAAATCTTTGCTAATCTAGCATTCGTCCTCATTTACATTGATGACATCATAGTCCTGTCCCAGTCACCCGAGCAGCACCTCCAGCATTTAAGACAAGTGTTTGACCAGGGTAACCCGGTACGGAAATACGGTACGGTCATACGGTATGGTACGGGTACGGTACGGTACGGGATTTTTGGACGGTACGGTACGGTACGGGTACGGGTACGGGACGGTACGGTACGGTACGGGTACGGGACGGTACGGTACGGGTTTTTTCGCCAATACGGCCGTATTGTGTTACCCTGTGTTTGACAAAATACGAGAATCAGGATTGCAGGTCAAATTTTCCAAGTGCAAATTTCTGCAGGCTCAAGTCAAGTACCTAGGGCACATTCTTTCGAAAGAAGGTGTGGCTGCCGACCCAGACAAAATTCGAGCGCTTACCGAGTGGGAATTCCCGACCAGTGCAACAGGGGCGCGTTCACGTTGAGAAGTCAATATCGATATGCGGACGATTTGGTGTGGACGATATTGAGGTGTGGATGCACTCGTATTGAGCTCATATCGAACGCATATTGAAGTGTGGTTTACCGTATTGTGCGAAACTTTGCGATAGCCAGCTCACTGCCCCTCATTGCTGCTATATTCCTCTATTCCTCGACACTGGTCGTCCTCAATCAAGCAGGTGAGGGTCAGGCCAGTCTGCGAAAGTCAATCAGAGGCGAGAATTTCAAAGCCAGGTCCTGAGGACCTAATGAATATCCTACCATGCCTCTTGAGCTGCCAGCGCATGGCCGGTCCAGGTTTGGCCCCGATTTGGGTTTTTGAGGCTTCAGATTGGGCCTCCGAGGTGGCCTCTGAGCCGGAGAAAGAGGCACCAAACATGGTGGACCTGCCTGGTTAATCTCTAAACTGGACATGACGACAGAGGCAGCGTAGGAAGCCAAGGGAGCTGAGATGTAGGTGACGACTGACACGCTGGCAATATTGAGCTAAAAACTTGGGTCGAGGGCAAGTTTTTGGATATGACGAATCGAAGTCAAATTGAGTCCATATCGATTCGATATCGAGTCCATATCGAGGTGTGGCCGAAAATATTCACACAACAGTCGTCGGTTACCAGCCATATCGCGCCCATATCGTCCAACGTGAACGCGCCCCAGGCGTCTTGCAATTTCTAGGCCTAGCAAATTACTTTCGAAAGTTCATTCCGAACCTCTCCAGGCTGGCAGCACCCTTGTACCATTTGACCAAGAAAACCGTCCAGTTCTCAGGAGGAGCTGACGCTCTGCTGGCTTTTCAAGCTATCAAGGAAGCGTTAGCTTCGCCTCCAGTTCTTGCATACCCAGATCCAAACCAGTCGTACGAACTCGTTTCAGATACCTCCATCACTGGATGTGGTGCAGTGCTTACGCAACAAGGTCGACCTGTCGCGTACTTCTCTGCCAAGTTCTCACCTGCCGAGCGCAATTACACTACTGGCGAACAAGAACTCCTTGGAATTATCAAAGCTCTCAAGGAGTGGCGATGCTATCTAGAAGGCGGCAATGGCCTAAACATTGTGACTGATCACAACCCCCTGACATTTTTCTCCAAGCAGCCCACCCTGTCACGTAGGCAAGCAAGATGGAGCGAGTTCCTATCACGGTTCGAGTTCACTGTGAAGTACCGACCAGGTGCTACCTACCCAGCTGATTCCCTTTCCAGGTTGCCACACCAGGGACCTGCCCATGCTGCAATGCTATTTGCAATCACAGTTAACGAGTCCTGCCCAGGCAGATTTCATGCAACGAATCAAGAACGAGTCTAGCATTGATCCAGAATTCAAACATTCCAGTACAACTCGAGAATGGTCCCTTAGCAATGGCTACTGGTCACATGCAGGCCTAGTCATTATCCCAGCAGCACTTCGACAAGAAGTCATTCGAGATCACCATGATACACTCCTTGCATGACATTTCAATTGGAAGACAACACTTGACCACATCAAACGCCAATTTTGGTGGCCCTCAATCCAATCAGATGTACAGCAGTATGTCTCATCATGTGCCTCATGCCAGAGAAAAAAGTCTGCAAACAAGAGGCCTTTTGGTCTAAACCAGCCTCTAGAAATCCCAGACTCCAGATGGCACACTGTTACCATGGATTTTGTGTTTGACTTGCCCCAGTCTGCTAGTGGTCATGATGGCATCATGGTCATTGTGGATAAGCTTACCAAGTTTGTTTGTCTACTAGCCCCAGTCAGGAAATCTAGCACATCTGAGGATGTTGCTCGAGTTTTCATCTCTCATGTATTCCAGCATCACGGTTTTCCTAGAAACATCACTTCTGACAGAGATGTACGATTCACTTCGTCATTCTGGAAGACCATGTGTAAACGCCTTGGTGTACAACCCAGATTTCCAACTGCTTTTCACCCCCAGACAGATGGTCAAACGGAGCGAATGAATCGAGTCGTCGAAGAAGTGCTGAGGCATTTCATTGATGGAAACCATGTCACTTGGGAAGAACTCCTACGAGTTGTTGCTTTGTCCATTAACAATGCCAAGACCAGTACGACCAGGCACACACCGTTCTACCTGAACTGTGGACGCAACCCGTATACCCCTTTGTCAATCCACATTCCAGACAAGCAAATTCCAGCTCTTGATTCAGTCTTCAGTGACCTGGATGACACTCTAGTTCAAGTTCAAAAGCTGTTACGAGCTGCGCAGGATCGCCAGTCGTCGTACGCTGACACGCGCATCCGAGCACCTCACACTTTTCAAGCAGGTGACCAAGTCCTTCTGTCAACAAGAAACTTCAAGTTCCAGACCGGAGTTAAGAAACTTCATCCCAAGTATATCGGCCCAGTAACAATCCTGAGTTTAACTTCTGGTGGCAATGCTGCTAAAGTGCAACTACCTAAGAATTACACTCGAGTACACCCAGTCTTTCACGTGTCACTCTTACGACCGTTCAAGCCCATTACCAGTTCAAACCCAGTACCTGTCGAGCCTCAAGTCGTGGATGGTTTACCATTATACCAAGTCGAGTCACTCTTGTCGCATCGCATTCGACGAGTCGGCAAAAAGCAAGTCCAGCAAGTCCTCATCAAATGGCTTGGTTACGATGACACTCACAATTCATGGGAGCCACTCAAAAACCTGACTCCTGAATTACTCCTTGTCGCTCAAAACCTTTTTGAGTAACCAGCACCACTCCAGTTATCAAGGTCCATACCCCTAGTCCCAGATCGAGACCTAACTCTTAAACCAGTCCAAGTCAGATTTTTTTTTCCTTCTGAAATCTTGTCTAGAATTCTTTTGAGATACGATACTGCCCGGCCTGGCAAGCTGCTCAGACTTCAAATCTTATTTGAGTTCAATCTAGAATCAGTCTTGAGAATTAATATTCTATCTAGCCGGACAGTCAAGTACACAAGCAGAATTAATTTTTCTGATCTAGTCCAACGATAACTACAACGAGTTCCCAGTTTCAGGTTGAGAATTTCGGTACAAAACTCTGCAACATTTCATGCTCCAGTACCACTAACGTTTACCTTCCACCGCGCTCGGCACGCAGCCAAGGGGGGAGGTATGTAATGGTCATGTAACCAGTACCCCAGAATTACCAGTCGCTGACGCGACCTGCCTTACGTTATCGGCGCTTACGCTCCATACGGAAGTTGCAGGGTCGCCTGGCAAGCCCAGTCTTGAACCCTCACAGGTTAAACCCTGCACCTCCCATATAAGCGAGCTCTGCTAGTTATCGGGAAGTCTCAGACGAGATCAATCCATCAGGCTCAATACCTGACTGTCCCACTATCAAATCTCTAGTCTCCAGCAGTCTCCCCTCGTGAGCACCTAGTCCCCCCTCAGTCAACTCTCCGACTACCCGTCTACCCTCAACACCGTCCCGGACTCCCCTTCACGTTCCTCTACTAGTGAGTCCCTGTCTAGATATAAGAGTCCTGCCCCCTAGGGCCCCTAGGACCTCTTCATATCATAGCTGAATCCCCAAAAAGAAGCACTGTGCTTCATGCCCGGGGTCAGTGCTGTGCAATTGCGCTGTAGTTCAGAAATTGTGTCTGTAATTACGGTCCATTACATGTAAAGTAGCTAAATTTGCCTTGAAAGTATGGTGACTGACAATCAGCTACGTAATTCTGCCACCGTAAGGCCCGTGCGTCTTTGCCTCCTCGGCACAACATTGCTGCTCCGGGTGCTTGTGTTGATTTCATCATTCGTTGCGCTTGATTGCTTGCTGCCTTAATGAATGCCCCAAGATGTATTTGCTCATTCATTCACATTTGTCTCCGTTGCATGATGCATCCGCTTGTTCATCCACTATCAATCACATTTTGCTCGTTTGCTTAACTCCCTTCATTCGTTGCCTTTATCCGCGCCCATCGTACATCTGTCTATACGGTAATTCCTTCTTTGTTATTGTTACAAAATGTACGAGTGTATGATAATTTCCAATATGCTTATCTCATCCTTCCCTTCCACTCATACTTGCGTGCTGAGGGGTGAATGCTGCGACATTTTCGTGACCGTCGATTCTTGAGCATCGGCTCAAAAATGCCACAGAGGTGGCAGATTTATAAGGGACATGTGAAGTTTTTGTGAAGTTTGTACAGTCCAACAGAGCATCACACTTGATGCATGGGACATGTGCCCGTAAACCGGTACATGCACTTGATACACTAGGACAGAAAGCGAAAACCAGTGACCCCCCTGGGCAAGCAACTAGCACACAACCACGACAGTGGCGTGGGAATGAACTAACCCCATAGTGCAGAAGATAAGCCCCAGCCAGCCATAAAACATGACGTGGGTGCAAAAGAGTTCGATTGAGCACCGCCTAGAGAGTTAAGGGGAGACAAGAAATTAGGCAAAGTTTTGAGATGATTCTCTCTTTTCATCACACACTGAAAGATAAAACAACCAAATTTCTTCCAGAACACATGTGCAGAATCCGCTGCATTTAGTTGGCCCCACACTCCATTTGCGTACCGTTTCATGGCCTCATCCTCGTCCTCTAGGAAATTATGGAAAGTAAGGTTAAACTGAAAACGAAGGTATGTATAGAACGGGCAGTGAATCATGTGAAGCTCATCCTCCCGACATTTAAGATTGCAACATCTACAAATCTTCTCGCTACGAGGCACACAGGGTTTCTCAAAGCGCCCCGTCTCAACATTCAGCCAATGCGACCCCATCCGATACCGGGCTACAGCGAAAATAATATTAGGCTTACTCAAATTTTACCAGAAAGTCTCCTTCACATCTATCACATCACACTTAATTTGGAAACACTTAGAGAACGTAAACAATTTGAACCCCGAGCGTTCTGAGTCAGGAGTAGCACGTACTGACAGGGCCGTACGTGGCATGTCCCTGGAAATTTTGGAAAGCCACTGATCCCTAGCTGAATTCACAATGACCTCAATATCCAAAGAGGTATTGGCTGAAGCAGTCAATAAATCAACACCCAGAGTCATCAATATCGTAGACAGAAAACCAGCCCAACAAAGTGAAGTGCCAGCCTTCGCCAAATCACAACTTTCCTGCATAGCCATTTTCACAAGGTCATTGTCAGGCCTCAGATTAATTCTATTCCAAAACGCAGGGTCTGCTGAAAAAACTTAAGATAAGGGGTTCACGGTGCAGTTCACTCATGAGAACATACTCGGCTACAGACTTGCGAAGACCCAGACACTGCCTAAGGAAACCCTTGTGAATTACCTCCAAATCTCTAGAGAAACCAGTATCTGTCAAGCCGAATCCTTTCTCAAGGAGACCTGGTCCCCAAATTTCACACCCATAAAACAGAATAGGCTTCACCAAAGAGTCAAAAATATGACATTTAATCTGAACATTGTGTATGTCAAGTTCATGACATCTCCGGACCATGGCATACAAAGCTGCCCTCCCCTTGTTGACACAACGTGCCTGCTCCCTCCTTGTTTAACACCCATAAAGGAGGAGAAACTATCTCCCAGTTTACCACCAACCCGTACACAGGATTTGTACATCCTGATACATCTCCTTCAAACTTTCTAAAATCCGGCCGTGCACGCCCATGCTCTGTAAACTCCGCCACAGTAAATCTCTGTCAATGCAGTCATTTGATTTAGTTGCATGGGTAATTGTGGCTGCCCCTCCTCTATGCGTCCTCACCTACCCCTGCGGTTGTTATGCCTTATCTCGCCAGTGACGCGCCTGTTTCCGTTAATTTTGACTACGCAGATGAACATAAACTGTAGATGGCCCATGCGGCTTAATAAATCTACTTTTTGGCCTGCGGTTAAAAAAACTCTCGTCAATTGCCCCATGTGAAGGCAAAGAACGTCTAGGGTACCATCACTGTTTAAATTCCCACAACCGTACCAGTATTCTTATGGTTATGCTCTGTGCGTTTCAACCTACCCTCGCAGCTGCTACGCCTTCTCTCGCTTAGTAGTCAAGTGCCAGTTTCCGTTAAAATGGCTTTGCAGATTAACAGTTAAACTATTTATGGCCCCTGCGGCTTAATAAAAACTACTTTTTAGCCCCGCGGTTAAAACAAACTCAAATTGATTGCCTCACGCGAATGCGAAGAGCGTCCCTGGAGATCAAGCTTACCGGTATCCCTGGAGATCAAGCTTACCGGTATCCCTGGAGATCAAGCTTACCGGTATCCTTGGAGATCAACCTTACCGGTATCCTCGGAGATCAAGCTTACCGGTATTGATCTTCTGCCGTACTGGCATGGGAGTAGCATGGGTGTTGCTTGGAGGTCTCATGGGAGGCAAATCCACCCACACCGAGAATAGGATAATGTCGCAACATTTGTTGCTCATGGCATGTGTGTGGAAGTTATAATATAATTTCAGCGCATTTTCAGGCATTTACCGATGTAAAGCTACGCTAAGCGCAATATTAGTAAAGGACATCCTCACCCTTCAACATTTTCCTTGTTGAATACATGTAAAACTTGATATGTTGGCAGCATGTCGAGAGTCATGTTCACTGCACCAAGTATCCACAAGCCAGTCCACATAAAATATACTTTAAGCTGACAAATGTGTCTCTCACATGCGGTACCGGGTACCAGTGCCGGTATTTACGGACACAAAAAAAACAAGCATTATAGCTCACATCGCTTAGGTAAACTGGACAATGGACCCAGGCAGGTCACGCATGCCAGTGTGTGACAAATGTTTAGCACAAAACAGGTGCTTGGACAACATAATTGTTTAAACAACCGAAAAAAGCAAGTGCTCTAAAACTTAACAGCACAATCCAGGAGCTCCGACTACAAAATCGTTACCACAACTGCAGAAAACAAGAACTTGGCCGTGCACAGTGCATGCAGCTAGCAGTTCCAACCAACTCGTGACATTTGCCTTTGACTCCCCAAACCAAATCAAACTGTCCGTCTGCGGCAAGTTCTCTCCATCACCCCCCCCCTGACTCTCCCACAACCGCGCCAGGCAGTTGTTGCGTGCCCGGCGGCTGCAGGAAGCCTGCGGCCGTACTGTGTGTGTGCGCCATTAGGCCACCTCCTGCAACGTCCGCAAGTTCTAGGCCTTAGGTGACATGGCCGGCCTGCATAGGGAGCCCACCTGCGGCATGTCCGCTAGCTTTCCAGCCTTCCCCATATCCAAGCCTGGCAGTTGAGCGTTTGGTAGCTGCAGTTTTTCCTTAGCCGGGGGTGCACTCATGAAACCTAGGCCTTGGGTGGCATCAACATTGGGCAGCCTGTAGGGAGGTCCCGTCTGTAGCGTAATCCCCAGCTTTCCACCGTACCCCGCCTGGCCTACATCCCATCCTAGCAGCTGCGTGCCTTGCTGCTGCTTGTAACCCGTGGCCGGGGGGTGCCCTCCTGAACCATAGGCCTTGGGTGGCATGGGCAGCCAGCCTTGAGGGGTTCCCGTCCAGCGCCGCCCAGCTGCCCACCCTCCCCAATCTCGCCGGCATCCTATCCCGGCAGTTGCATGCCTCACGGCAGCTTGAAACCCGCGCCCGGGGGAGCACGTGTGAACCCTAGGCCTTGGGTGGCATGGGTAGCCTGTAGGGGGTTCCTGTCTGAGGCGTGTCCCTCAGCTCCCCACTCTCCCCCGTCTGACCCGCTTCCAAGCCTGGGGCTGGGGGCTGCGCGCGCACCATGACGACCTCCAGCAGCAGGGGCTCCTCCCGGTGACCGATCAGCCGCCGCTGCCCTCCGAACGTCCCTGGCTTAGGCCCCACCTGAGGGGAAGAAGGAGAACAGGAACATGACGCTCGAGGGTGGAAAGGTTACGAGGGATCAGGGTTCTTGTATAACCTAGAATCAGAACAGAAGGGTTTAGGTGTAAATCCTTACAACATGTACCCCTATACCCTGATCACAGCTCGTCAGACACCTATTAGAGCCTGGGAGGAAGCTCAAGGTTGTCCAGTTTATTAGTCATTCCTTGAACCCCACGCACCTTGATATCACCGCCTCGGCCACCCATCCTAGCCTAGGCAGAAGGGTCTCGAGAAAAACTACCTTGTAAAACCTAGGCCCTTGCACCCTGATCACACCCTGTCAGAGACCCATCCTAACCTAGACAGGAGGATCTCGAAATTAAATGAAACCCCCAATCCTAAGCCCTTGCACCCTGATCACACCCTGTCAGACCCATCCTAGCCTGGGTGGGATCAAGATGCAGTGGACGCCACCCTCCCACATACGTGCAACAGTGTGTGTAACCCTCGCTCAGAGCCTGCCCCCTGATCGCACCTTGTCAGAGACCCATCCAAGCCTGGGAGGGACCAGGATGCGGCGTGTGCCACCCTCCCGCATACCCACAACTGAGGGCGTTGCCGCGGCCGGGAGCGCCATTGGGTCGCCCAGCCTGCAACAACAAGAGCAAGAGTACTAAAGCTTCCTGCAACAACAGGAGCAAGAGTACTGCAGCAGACTGCAACAAAGTTGACCAAGAGTGCTTAAGCGGCCTGCAACAACAGGAACAACAGTAATTCAGCGGCCTGTTACAACAGAGCAGCAGTACTTCAGCGGCCTGCAACAGAGCAGCAATTATCCAGCGGCCTGCAACAATGGATGCAAGAGTCCTGCATTGGCATGCAAAACAGGAGCAACAACAGGAACAGTAGTACCTCAGCATCCTGCAACAACAGGAGCAGCAGTACTTTAGCTGCATGCAACGACAGGAGTAGCAGTACATCAGAGGACTACAACAACAGGAGCCACAGCACTGCAGCCAGCGTTCTGAACAACATGAGAAAAGGAAACTTCAGAGTCCTGCAACAACAGAGGCAACAACACATGAGCAAGCAGCAACAGGGGCAGCAACGCATCAGCTTGCTTGCGTACAGCAACGTGGATTTCAAGAGTTTTGTAACCACAGGTGTTGAACTATTGAGGAGCTGGAATAACGTAGTTATAGAATCACATGGTGTTGCAAGGTGTTGCAAGGTGTTGCGTAAGGGGGCTACTATTTACCGTGAACAACCGGCAGCAACTTCCCTTACTTAACCCAACCGGCAGCAACTTCCCTTACTTAACCCAACCGGCAGCAACTTCCCTTACTTAACCCAACCGGCGGCAACTTCCCTTGCACAGCCCAGCAACAGCAACTTTCCTTGCAGAACCCAGAGCTAGGGTGGCCGGTCTCACACTACAACACACACTCGGCCCCACACTTTTTCGATTCCAAGCATAAGAAGCAGACCTGCCGAGGTTCAAGCGCTAAAATCTTAAATGGCACTGAACTGCCTATGTTCTTTGTCGTGTGCACTGCCTATCCTTGTCTAAGCAGGATTTGATGCGGGTGCATGTATGAAGCAACCCCGATGATGACAATCTGAAACCAAGACAACTCAACGATCTGATCTCACCTAGTCTGATCTGATCTGATCTGAGCATGTGCAAACATTTAATTATGAATCATGAGATGAGCATGCATGACCGTCCAACCCTCACCTAAACCTGTACACCTCCCCTTCATCCCGTTGACCCTCGAAACCAAAACCTAGGGCGTACAACAGCACCGGTGTCCCGCCACTGCTGTACTTGAAATACGCTCCCGGTGCCAGGCGGTACACAATGTACTGCACCTCACACGTTGCGCCCAGTACAGCTTCCCTCCCGGATCCAGTGGTGATCTCGCGGTACTGCAGCCCTGCAGAAGGCGGTACGGAGGAATGCTTGGCCACCAACTCTACCATTTACCCCTCAACCTATAAAAATAAGAAACTATTTCACAAACTCTGTGGAGGGAGGTTAAGAGGTCGGCTTGGCCACAACCCTTCACCTGAACGCAATAAACATAAATAAAATAAAAAACGCAATGTGCCTGGTCCAGAGGCGATTGACCTGACAGAGACGCGCACTGACGCTCATTTGCTGTGCCCAACTTGCCGTAGAACCACAAAGACTTCGCTCAAAATTTATTAATTATTGACCTGCGCGGACATGGCAGCGCGCTAATAACAATTCAGAAATGATCGCTGCGCGGAGTGTCCGTCAGGTGCCCAAACAAATATTTGGGGGGTGCGCACTATGAATTAAAAACAGCAAATATCAAAAAGGCCCCGCGCTTGCGCTGTTTGACTTGACATCCGTCGAGTGATCCTTGCGCCAGTACCCTTAGCGAAGCTCGATCCTGGGGGCAGAGACGACTGCTGACAACTGCTGATGTTTCAGAGCCACACCAGCCACACGTATCCTGAGGCCAGGTACCGGCGAAGGTGGAGGATAACGAGTATTGCTGTTTGCTGAGTATTGCTGACCGTGTAATATTCTACCTAGCATGAAACGAGGGTTTTAACTGAGTTTAATTGTACTGGCTGAAAGTGCTGCGCAGATAGAAAATTATTTACGAAATGATGCACGATGTTAAATTAAATTACCTGTTGCGCGGCGTTAAATTGAATTAAAATTTCGTCGCTGTGCCGCCGTTTTTTGAATATTTTTGGCTGCGCGACGGAAAAATATGATACTTTTACTTTGCTGTCGGACCCTAGGTTGTATAAGGGTATTGCGAGCCAGACCACCTTCAGGGGGCCGCCTGGCGCACCATAAATCAAACATCTAAATTTGGCCAGTGGCCCAAGCAGCAGGATTTTCTGCACCGAGTCCCGCCATCCCTAGACTTGGCAGTGTCTGACTGATAGCTGAAGCATTCTAACATCACCGTAAATCGCACCCAAAGATGTGGTAATATAAATTTCCGCCGCGCAGCAAACAAATAAATATAAACGGTCGTGCAGCGGTGAAATTTTTGCAGGTGATTTAATTTGTCGCTGCGCAGCTGTAACGATAGGCACCTGACTGACACTCCGCGCAGCAATTACGATAGGCACCTGACCGACACTTTGCGCAGCAATAATTTTGCTGGAGAAAGCTTTCCAAAGGAAGATTTACAAAGAAGATTTTATTTGAGCGAAGCAAAGCAGTCTTATACGTATGATTAAAAAATTAGAACTCATTTCGTTTCCTTAGAGGGTTTTTATTTTTTTAAACCGAACATGCTTTAAAAGCCTATGAACTTAAAAAAGTTAAATTACACTCTAATATTTGGTTAAAATGGTATATTTCAGGTTTTATTGAAAATCATGCAATTTTTTCGTTTTGTTTGTTTCACCGCTTTTTTTTTTTGGATAAGAATGAAAAAATATGAATTACACAAATTAGCTATTGCTAATGCAATGTATGCAAGAAAACCACAAGCAGTAAAAATGCCGCCATGAAAAGTGATTTTCATGCAAAAATTCAGCTCAATACGATGAAGTCTAAGTAACTTTATATTAAGTTATATGATAATATCGTGGGAAGCTTTATCATTTAAAAAAACCAAACCGAGCAGAAGATTTAGCAGAAGGGGAAGCCTTTATGCTCGGAAAAAAGTTTTTTTTTTTTTTAGGAATCTCCTTTATGGGAGACTGTAAAAAAAGTGTGCCTACAAAAAAAAGTGGCTAAAAAAAAATCGTGGTGATCTTTGCCACCTTCCCCGGGTTTCTTTTGGTGTATTTTCTTTTCTTGAACCCTTCGCTCTATTTCAGGGTTTTTTCTTTCGGGTGCGAACAACCATCGGCGTGTCAGTGCGATAAGCCGATAACGCACGGTCTGCAATAATTTTCTGCCACCGGCAGGTATCGAACGCGCGACCTCCGTTTGATAGGTCTCGTCGGTGCCAGGCGACAAGCGACTGACACCCGTACAGCATTACTCACGTGTGATTACGTCGGGTGGGTGGCGGGCGAGAGGTGTCATCGCCGCGCGGCCCAAAAGCTTTCCGAATACATATCGCCTACAGCCGACGTTGAGAGCAATAGAATCGCATTGCTAGTGCGCTTCTTTTGATCGAGGCCGCGCTTGCGGCGGAACACTTCGTGGCAAACCACCCCTGGCCTGTGCTTGCGGAGCGTCGTGAGCCGTCGCTTCGGCATAGTAGGTTTGGTGACCGTCTTTTCTCTTTTCTTTTTGTTTTTTAGGGATCTCCTTCATGGGAGACTGTAAAAAAAGTGTGCCTAGAAAAAAAAAGTGACTAAAAAAAAAAAAAAACACGGTCAGCAGAACCTACTATGCCGGCCTGGACGGCTGACGACGCTCAGCAGGCACCGGGCAGGCGATCAAAAGATGCGCATTGACATTGTGATTCTAATGCACTCAACGTCGAGTGTAGGCGATATGTATTCGAAAAGTTATTGCAGTCGCTGCGAATTGGGGGCCGATGACATCTCTCGCCGGCCAACCACCCATGCTACATACCGAACGAATGGCGACGCTCGGCATGCAAGGCCTTTGTTGAAACGCTGTGTTACGCCGCAAGTGCGCCCTCGATTGAAAGCAGCGCTTTAGCAATGTGGTTATATTTACTGAACGTCGGGTGAAGGCGATGTGAATTCGGAAAGCTTTTTGGCCGCGCAGCGATGACTCCTCTCGCCCGCCACCCACCCAATCGACCGTGACTAATGCCGTACTGGTGTCAGTCGCTTACAGCCTAGCACCGACGATGCTGATCAAGCGGAGGTCGCGAGTTCGATACCTGCTGGTGTTAGCCGATGGTTGTTCGCACCCGAGAGAAAACAACCCTGAAGAAGAGCGAAGGGTTCAAGAAAAGTAAAGACACCAAAAGAAACCCGGGAAAGGTGGCAAAGATCCCCACGATTATTTAGTCACTTTTATTTTCTAGGCACACTTTTTTTACAGTCTCCCATGAAGGAGATCCCTAAAAAACAAAGACGGTCACCAAACCTACTATGCCGTCGCGACGGCTGACGACGCTCCGCAGGCACAGGCCAGGGGTGGGTTGCCACGAAGTGTTCTGCCGCAAGCGCGGCCTCGATCAAAAGAAGCGCACTAGCAATGCGATTCTATTGCTCTCAACGTCGGCTGTAGGTAATATTTATTCGGAAAGCTTTTGGGCCGCGCGTCGATGACACCTCTCGCCCGCCACCCACCCGACGTAATCGTCTGTGACTAATGCCGTACTGGTGTCAGTCGCTTACAGCCTAGCACTGACGATACTGATCAAGCGGAGGTCGCGAGTTCGACACCTGCCGGTGGCCGAAAAAGTTGTTGCATACCGTGCGTTATCGCACTGACACGCCGATGGTTGTTCGCACCCGAAAGAAAATACCCTGAAAAAGAGCGAAGGGTTCAAGAAAAGTAAAGACACCAAAAGAAACCCGGGGAAGGTGGGAAAGATCCCCACGTTTTTTTTAAGATTCTGCTGAGCTTTGTTTTTTACTATGTTTAAATAAAACAAAAAATAGTACAAGATTTTGCATGGGAATCTGGCTAAGATTCCCATGCAGAAGATTTTACTATATAGACTCATTAAAAAAGAAAATATAAAGACTTGATAAGGCCGGACCGGCCTACGAGGTCCGGCGCTCGAGGTAAAGCCTTCCCGCAAAAAAGAAAGATTTTTTAAAAGGTTTAAAATAAAACGTTATTTTAGGAAATTTAATACCGGCTGGTACAGGTTATTTAGTTTACCTAAATAAATAAATAAATAAATGTTTGCGGGCCATAAGATTTAAAGATTTCGAGATTTAGAGATTCCGAGATTTAGAGATTCCGAGATTTCGAGATTTAGAGATTACGAGATTACGAGATTTAGTGATTTAGAGATTTCGAAAAATTTGTAAATAAAAGAAATCGGAGCTGCAAAGATATCAACACTTTTTAATAATAATAAATATATATAAAAAGACGATTTATTAAAAATATATACAACATTTGAGAATTTTAAAAGATAATAATAATATAAACTAATTTAATATTTATTTAAATTTTGATTTGGGGGCGTCGGAATGAGCCCTGTTGTGCTTAACACCTGCAAAATCTTATTTTTTGTTTTATTTTTTAAAGGCAAACGCTTAGAACCCCAAAAATCTGCAGGGGCTTTCGCTTTAGTACTTTTAACAATAGAATCCTTCTTAGCAATTTTGTTAGTTAAAGTTGAAAAAAAGAGTTTTGAAATCTCTAAGGTTTTAAATAACCATCAGACATTATATAGCCATGTATGATATCTCGGAGTTGTCTCGAGATTTTTATTTTTTATTTTATTTTTTTATTCATTTTTTAAATAATGTTTTTTTTTTTCAAATATTTTTTACAAATAAAAAAGTGAACATACATAATATCACCGCTACACTTTCCCTGTAACGATGGGCTTCTGACTGACACTTCGCGCAGCACCAATTTTTGAATTGATATTGCGCGCAGCCATGTCCGCGCAGGCCAATCATGAATTATTTGTAAGCAAAGTCTATGTCAATCTACGGTAACGTAGACCAAATCATGCCTGTTCTCGCTCAGTGAAAAACACAGCTCATTCAAGAGCCAGCATCTCCTGCAGGAGATTGCCTAAAAAATTCCAATCCCTTGTACTTCATATGCCCCTGAACAGGGCCATGTGCGCACACGCAAGCGCCCACCCCACCCAGCCGCAGTCCCACACCTCATGGTAGTGTGACTAAGGTCCCAGGCTGATCGTACTGCTTGTACTTCATATGCCCCTGAACAGGGCCATGTGCGCACACGCAAGCGCCCACCCCACCCAGCCGCAGTCCCACACCTCATGGTAGTGTGACTAAGGTCTCAGGCTGATCGTATTGCTTGTACTTCATATGCCCCTGAACAGGGCCATGTGCACACACGCAAGCGCCCACCCCACCCAGCCGCAGTCCCACACCTGATGGTAGTGTGACTAGGGTCCCAGGCTGATCGTACTGTTTGTACTTCATACGGGCATCTTCTGCGGTCCCCGTGGCAGTACTGCTGACGCCTCCATCGGCTGTCTCAGCAGCAGCTTCCGCAGCCTCGCGGGCCAGGCGCGCTTCCTTGAGGCATTTGGAAAGCAAGTAGCCATTGAGACCTGCAGGCGTTGGGTTTACGCAATATTCTGTAGGGTTCCATTGTATGAATCCATCGTATCTATTTCACCTCAATTATCTCCATTTGCATATCTCGTTTGAACTCAATTTTGTTCAAGATTGTCCATTTTCTCCCATGTAATCTCGATCCCACTCTCATATATTCCCAATTGGGTATTATCCCCATTAACTAGCCACTGAGAGTTGCAGGCACAGATGCAATCACTGAAAGGGGGGGGTCTCTGGTGGTGAGGAGCATCAATGGGGGGCCTGTATACAAGCCTGGATCTATGCCTGGATCTAGGCTTGGATTAGTTCCAGTATGCAATCACAGGCAAGCCCGGCATACAGGGATGTACCCAAGTGGTAGCCATACAAAAACTCGGCTCTGCCTGGTATTTTGATGAATACATGTCGGTGTGTATTTTTTCAGAGTGCAACCTTCGTAGGGGCCTCCCACATGGGATGACCCCCCCGATAGGAAGTATCCAGATTGATGATACGAGGTTCAGTTGAATATTCCATTTCCACACCCTGTACAAGACGACGCTGCTGCCTTTCATTTGGTTGACTCATTCATGCATGCGATCGCATGTGGGAATAGTGACGTCGCTGAAGTCTTGACAGGCAAGCGGGGGATACGCCTCAGACTATATATATACCTACGGTGCTCGGAAGAACAAGTGTCACTTACAATTGGCAGATTCCTATTTTCGCTCCAACTATTGCAGACTGAAGGGTGCAAACAACATAACAGTACTTGACACTCACTCGATTATTACGACAGGTAAAAACATTCCGCAAATATTCCCTAATGGTCGGTGTTTTGCCTACGGTACAGTGTTGTACATACTTGATACCGTACTTACTGAAGTTATAAATACAGCATGCAGGTTAAAAGCTTACTAAAGAATCCATGCAGGTAACAGGCTTTTAAACGCGTTTCAGCAGAGCTGGTGCAGCAAGCTCTGTTGCTGGAGCCGGCAGTAGGCCGGTGAGCCGGTCATGGTGGCTGTTTGGTCTCAACAAGCCCCTAGTGTTCGCTTTCCAGCTGCTGCTCCGCATTTACTCTGGCGAACACTAACATCCCACTGGCACGCATTTTCGGACAAGGCTGAGGCGATTGCACGACGCATGAGCCCCGGTTCGGGGATAGGCATGAAGGCCGGATACAAATACAACAACACATTGCGCAGGCGTCCGCTGAGTTGTAGGGCAACCCTTTAAAGATTTAGGGATCAGATTTGAATGTCAGATACATGCCATTCACCCACTGTCTATTTGAGATTGCTTAAGCTTTATTGCATCTGCATTATGGCAATGGGGGACCTGGTGGAACAAGCCATGCTTCTCATCTTAGGCCACCGACTGTAGGCCGCACAAGGTTTTTGCCAATCAGCAGCCTGCCGAGGATGGCTTGGGTTGCACTAAATCAACACTAAATGAACACCGGCTGCCGCTCAGATGCATGCTATGTGCCACATGGCTTCACGACGCCCACATGCATGGTCTCCCACCATGCAAAGTTCATTTTTGCCAGCGGCAATGGTGTGGCGTTCCAGGCCCACTGCAAACTTCATGATTTAAGCTGCTGTTGATCGGCTTGCGTGACGTACCTGGACACCGGGCCATCGCTGCTGACGAGGCAGCTGGGCTTAGTAACGGAGCGACCAGAGCCAGCAAAGGAACTTTGATCAGGACGTCGCGACGAGATTTTCCGCCCGCAGCGGATGCGCCAGGCGTGCGGGCGAGGGGCAGCATCTTCGGGGGCGGGGGATAAGAAAGAAAACGCTGCTGCGTGGTTTGAAGAATACGGCAGTGCTGGGGATACAAAGCGTCGTGTTGATGTGCGGGCAGCGCGCAGCGATGGAGTGTGGTGACACAGCAGAGGCGCAGTTTCAACTTTATTTATCAAGATATCATGGGTGCGATACGAGAGAGATGTTGGTGCACACAAAATATTGGCCTAGCGCAGATGCAGGCGTGCTGTACGTGACAGGCAGGCCAGGGAAAACAGCCAGCAGAAAAGCAGTAGCAGCAACTAGGAGGGCTTTGCACTTTCTGTAGTGGGGCTGTTCGGAAACATACGTTAAATCTCGGCACGCCTGGCTGGCTAGAGCAATAAAACCTTTATCAAATGCTGCCCGGCTGAATTATTACTTTAGTGAAGTGACATAGTAAGTCAGCTAGGCGAATACAATCGAGGAGACCATGTCCAGCTGACTCTGCAGTGGGAAGTTTGAAAGCTTACCCGTTAAGGATGAACTTTGCCCTGCATCGGCTAATCATTGAAGGACTGCTGAAATGCTGCATACTTGTCTGGATATTGTGGCAACTGCAATGATTCTCTGTGCAGAGTCAACAGAGGTAATAGTGAGGTAATTTTCCTGGGACGACTTGGCAGGATAGTTGGCAACATAAAAGCTCTGGACCCCCCTGTGAGACTCAGTGAACGACGGCTGTCAGCCGTAACAGTGGCATAGCAGTGCCCACAGACAGGTCTCTTAAGGATAGAACCGATTCTTAAGCTGTTTAAGAGGTGTAGTTAAAGTGTGGCAGGTAGCTAGGCATGCTTAGTAGACCTTGTGGACCACAGACCAGGCAAATTCAGCCATTAAGGAACAGTCTCAACCAGAGGTATCAACACTGGGCAATTATCAAGCTGGTGGAAGGGCGCACTAGGCAAAAACCTTACAAACAAAAATCTGAACACCTGATCGGAGGGTAAACAGGAATACACTCTGGGCTAAGTCTCTCGTGTAAGCTATTGACAGTGTGCCAAAAACGCAAGCAGAAAACTAGAAAAGCCTTGCAGGAACTGTGATGAGGCTAACAAAGGCAGCTCCCCTCTAGTTTAAGATCTATGATGGAATGTCATATGTGGATTAAAACGCACCAAAGCCAGATATTTATCCAGTCGCAAATTCGGAATGCAAGGATTAGCCACCAGCACCTCGTGTCGAGGCTCATGGATCTAATATTTATGGCAGTTAACCCCAATTCAAATATGTATGGCAGCAAAGCCAGATTCAAATAGGTATGACAGTTAACCCAAATGTGCATCAAGGACTCAGCTTGGAGGCAAAACCTCATTTGAACCGCAGGTTTTTTGAAATGCAGTTGTCTGCGAGGCATCTGGGTGTGTGCCATGAATGAATCGACTCTCTTGCGATGACCACAAATCAAGACTTGCTTCATTGAGGGTCAGATGTAGAGTGAGAAGAGTCATTTATGTTTTAAGCTGCCATAGCAAGCTGCAACAAGACAAACAGCCCAGACACCTCAGCACAGTGATATCAATGAAAATAAGGGGACTGGACATGATAAAAATGGTTGAAACACGGGCAGGGGGGCCATACGGGCCAAGAGAAATTGCGCTCACGACAAAATTCCCTCCTCAGAGTATCTCCCACTCAGTCTTAGATGCGTCAAGTTATCCGTGAAGAGATCCACGAATGCAAAGGCGCAGGCACTGAGAACACACAGCGGTGTGACCGTTTTGGTTCCAGGTGGCGCCCAGGTGATAGCGGGTGAATCAGTCAAGAATCATCCCCGAATTGCAATGCACAGCTCTAGAACCATCTCCTCGATTCCACTCTTTTCGAGCAGGTCAAAGCGCCTCGCTCTCCTCCCCAGCCATAAAGCTGATCTTCGAGGCCTCACTGCATGCTGCGGCCCCAGCTTCAGGGCTCAAATAACGGACTGCAGCCGTATCCAAAACCTTGACCACAGGAGTTGCTGGGGCCACACTTTTATCGTCCTCAGCAAAGGCGTCTCCCAGGCATGTGCGAACCTCTGCAAGATTGGCACGAGTGTCTCCCAGATCCGCGATAGAGAAAGGCTTAAAGGCCAGCCGCTCCTCAACCTCGGGGCTCCCTAAGGAATCAAAGAAGGGCCTGGGGCTCTTCTGATGCCGCCGGGTAGGGCTCATGATCATGCATTCCAGTTTGAGTCTCTCCTGTACAAGGGGATTGGGGTTCACTCTTTTATTTTATATGAGGCGAGGGCAGATCAGTTCTCATTGTTCTACTGATTGTGCTGCCTGGTGGGGCTCATGATCCTGCATTCCAGTTTGAGACTTTCCTGTGAGGTGAGATTGGGGTACAATGTTTATTTATCGAGAGCGCTTCAGAGACACTTCTGCTGCAGCACAGCCTCCGGCCGTGGGGCCAAGTGCAGCAAGCCCTGCTGCATAGGCCAATGGCCACAGGCCGGTCAAATTTCGATCCCCATTGTCCCAGGCGTGTTGGCCATGCAGCCCCCCAAAGGAGGTCAGGGGCGCACCATAATATACATTGTCAAAGTGGAATAAGCAAATGTTGGGGTAGAATGGTGTTAAGTCTGATGCTGAAAGGGGGCCAGACAGGTCCTTGCTGTATAGCATTCTTTGGGCAAAACTGCACCCCCCGCAGGCACTGTGCGAAGGGACCCATCCAGGCAGGCTGGTGAAGGACAAACGCTGACTTCTAGAGTGCCTTGAACCAGTGACTGGGCAGAGTATGCTTGAAGATTTGGTAGATGGCAGGGCAAAGTCATATTTTCCAGCATTTGGGGGGACTGAAACAAGGGTACCTCATGCCAGATGCATCTGGCAATACCGTTGAGATTTTCTGCACTTAGATGGCCTGGCCTTTGCTCCATTAAGAGATCTAGCTGTATAGGTAGCCCAGGGCAGGCAAGATTCTTCAATGAATGCCAGGGTTGAGGTACTTGGGGTGTGGAGTAGGCTGATCAGTACAGTCATCCAGGATTCCGCGTCTGTATCCACTAGCAGCCTGGTCCATATCCGACGGTGTGGCAAATTGGGATGGGTCACACAGCCACTGCCCCTAATGAGATGCATAGCTTGAACAGAAGAATACCCAGCAATGCACACTCAGGATTAGGAATTGTTGTCATCTGCTATGTGTGGGGGTGGGGGCTCGTTTAGATCCTTTCTATCACTTAAGCTATGCGTCATGATAGTATACCTTGGGCGTTGCGGGTGCAGCCCTTCGTGAGATCGACAGGCTCGGCATGTCTTGGATGGCAAGCTTGGGGCGCTTGTGATCTGGGGGCTCGATTTCGGCCAGTCCTGCACTCTCGGCCGAACGCAAGTTGCCTAGGGGAGAACCGGACGTATCAGCTGCATCGGCAAGAAGTCATCGGCGATGGCAAGTGCACTCAAATCAAGTATTACATGTGACACTTACTTGGCATGATTTCTTTGGGAGCGATGCCGGCAGGGGAAACGCAGTTCATAGTGTTGAGGGTTGTGACGCAGGTGATGGAGTGAATATCACTTGATGCAAACAGTGAACGTGTAGGTCTTGATCAAGGTACCAGTGAAAAGGCGATCGAGGGAAACGGGGACACTGGATGTAGTAGTGAAGAACCCTGTTCTTGATGACTAAGGCAACTACTGTGGGTGGAGGTTGTTTTCTGGAGGCAAAGTGGATGAGAATTATCAAGCTACTAATGACTGCTGACGCGAAAATTTCGGAATACGCCGGTATGTCTCTCGAACTTATGTTCACACTTCATGGTTTCGATTCCCCTCCCTCGAAATCTCTGGGCGCCTCCCACCCGCCTCCACAGGGGGCAGCTGCGCGGCTGATGTCACATCCAAAATATTTGTTGCCGGTAATTACATCATCATGACGTCGACTGAGCTTGGCAGGATCGTCATGTCTTTGATCTTTGATTTCTTTAGCTTGGACTGAACAAAGTGTGAGACAGGCGCTCGCATGCGCTAAATGTATGGACTGAAGAACGTATTAGCCGTACTCCTCAAGCCATGTTGCGGCGTTACCTTACTTCCTTTCCTATCTTCCTCATCAATAAAATACCCTTCATTGTGTCACAGTCAAAGTGCAAAGACTCCATAAAGATCTGATTCCAAGACAGGCACAGCCGACCCCTGGACTTGCTGACCTGTGAGATTATGGGCAATGCGGGCAGCTCGGAAACAGGCGGACCGGCTGAGGCCAACATCTAAATAAAGATGGCAATTTCTTCCAATCGTAAATTACGCCCATCCATGGTAGAATCGTTACCCATGCATGCGCAGCTAGCATGCAACCATTTATTGCCCATGCAGCGTTCATCATTATATTCCAAACCAGGCGACCGGGTCTATCCCAGTTCATGATTCACGACCAGCATGCCCCCTGGATGAATATAAAACATGCCCTGAGATGTGGATCAAGGAAGATCAGCATGCACCCTATTTAAGTAAATATAATAAGCCCTGGGGCATGGATTGAAGAGCTTTAGCACACCCTCTGAACACAGGATAACCAGCAGCCTGCAGTGCCAATGCAGCTGGATGAGCAGAAACGACCGCAGCTGCAGCAGCAGCTGGACTGGCCGCAACTCGTAAACCAGTACGTCCTGGGCGCCGCGCCCTCTCAGCCCGTCCAAAAGGCGGCGCCGCCACAGGCGATCGAGAGGCCTTCAAAACAGCCTGGGCAGCAAGATCCTGTGACAGTTAAATGGCGTCAGCACCTAGGGCAGGACGTCGCCGCCAGGTGGGAGGGCGCGGAGCCTGCCCCGGTGCAAGCAGGCAACGCGGACATGGACAGCGACGACGAGATGGAGCGACCCTGGCACGCAATCCACCACTGGGAGGACCCAGGCGTCCCGCCCCGGGCGGGACTCGCAGCGGCCGCTGCCTTTCGAGCCGGAGAGAGCGGCATTGAGCGGCACCTGGCCATACAGGTGGGGCAGGCGAAGCTTGCCTCCAGTATTTACTGTGGAGCAGTGTTTCTGTTTTTGTGACTCATCTTCATGTCAGCTACACTTTGGCCTCTGGCCCCATTGCTAGCCAGCCATGCTGCTCTGGCCACCAGTCAAAGGCCGGTCCAGGTTTGGTCCCAATCGGGCCTGTCACGGCCGCATTTGGCAGATACCCGGGCAGCTGCCACTGGGCCGATGGTGTCCAAACATTAGCCAGTCTCTTGCTGGGGTCCCAAGCAGCAGAGCTTGCTGCGCACGCACACATACACACCGTGGTCAGCCTTGATCTAGCTGAATTTTAGCTGATTCATCTACTTATGAAAGGCGGGCTTGGGGAGCACCTGAGGCCTGGGAGCTATAAGCTCGCACTGAGGGGGGGCCATAAAAGCCTAGCGTGTCATCTACCGTAGTGCGATGGTGATTTTACTGTCCTCCTTCCGCTTGCCAAAGCTGGTTCTTGCAACTGGGAGTCTCCTAGGAAACTAGGCTGTGAGGAGCATTGCCCCACCCCCCCTTGGGCCCCCTAGGCTTCATTCCCCCACTAGGAGACGTGGCTGTGACGAGCATTGCCCCATTCTTCCTTTGGCCCTTGGACCTCATTCCCCCCCAAGGAGACGTGGCTGTGTCGAGTATTTCCCCACCCCCACCTGGGCCCCATTTTCCCCATGGAAATTCTGAGACAGGTCCTGATCATGCCCCTGTGGCAGGCTCCTGATGGGGACTAGGTATCTTCATGATCCCGCTCCCTGTACAGCTCTGGAACATACTGTAACGCCCGCCCCCTGCAGGTGGCCGCCTGCATCAAGCACAATCCGGCATTCCTTCGAGAGATGCAGCACGCGACGGAACACGAGGCATTGCAGTCCAAGGCGGCAGGGCCCGTGAAGGTCGGCACCGGCGCAGCGAAAGGCAAGCCCGCACCTTGGAAGCTTCTTCCCTCAGTCCAGGAGCTGGGCAAGAACCTGCGTAACAGCGACTCGGTAGCGCAGAGCAGCGGCCATACAGGTCTGCACAGCGGCCCGCGGCGCTGGGGTCAGCAGCAGCTGCAGCAGCGGGCGGGTCGTTACCTCCGCAGCGGCGGCGGCGGTGACGATGATGGAAGCAGCTATGACCCTGATGAAGACGAGAGTTATAGCGATGAGGTCGCCTCGACCGTGGATGCAGCGCTTGAGGCCTGGCAGCTGAGCTCCTCGACCGTGGCCAAGAGGCTGCGGCCGCGCCACAGGCTCCCCAAGGCTGTGCTGGTGGCCGACGCCGCCGCAGCAGCTGGGTCCAAGAGTAAAGGCGCGGGGAAAAAGGCCGCCGCCTATGGCGGCGGGGATGCCGCTGAATCCACTGTTTTGGGGGCATCGGTTCCCGCGGAGTGGGCCCCCAGTGTCTCGCGGCAAGGCTTACAGGCGCGGCAGGAGAGGGTAGACAGACCACAGTCCAGGCTTGTGGCTGGAGCTCCAGGTCGGGTCTGGACGCAACCTGCTGCACCAGTAGATTTCAAGATGATGTGGCGCTTGCCGTGGGTGATGGCGGAATGAGAGCTGGATGCGCACCTTAGTGTGCAGAGTTACACCAAGGGTGTGCAGTATGGGATCTTAACCCTAAAATATAATGTCGATGGCTGTTCTTTTTTCCGTCGATGCATCTGGGGCTCTTGAGGAGTGAGATGCTAGCTGCATGTTCTTAGCGTGCAACCTTTTGGCGACAGAAGTACCACATAGTGGTAACCAGAAATCAGATACTTACCGTCCATTTCGTGCATGGGACTGCGACACACTGGTCACATGGCATGACAATCTTGCTAAGGCCGAGAGGCCAAGCTCAATCCACTCATGGGTCTGGCAATATATGCAGTTTAAGCAGCACAAACACTGGTTAAATGGGTTTGCTGCTTTCGTCTGTGTCCCATGTCTGCGAGTTGTGCAGAGAATCTATACCAACTGTATTTTTACAATTGTGAATCCTGACGGAGATCTTCATCGCAAAATACATATCAGCAGCAGAAGCGATCTCTGGCCCAAAGTCTAGTAAAGCCCTGATAAAACCGTGCGATAAACCCTACTGGTATACCTGTTGTGTGCAGCTAAATCCTCAAGGCAGAAACGTTTGAAGCGGTGACATCATCAAATCAAGCGGACGCCTTTTTCATGAATCACTGCCAGCGTTTAATTTAATGCAGCACGCAGCCACAGCGGGCTCGTGCACCTGCTTCCTATGCCTATTCCCTGCGGCTTGGCAGTCAGACCTTCCTACAAAAAATAATCATCTCAGCATCTACTCACACCACAAGCCACTTTGAGCGCACACAAATCGATACTGCATTTCGTTTTCGTGGCTTGGCTACATGGCAGCTGCATTTGAGGTACCTCCTACCCTCTGGCCCCATGTGTGGCCAGCCATGTCGCAAGAGCCTGTGTCTGAATGCCGGTCAAAGATTGGCCTCGTGCAAAACCTTGGCCATTGGGGGCCTTACAGCTAAAACAAAGAATAATTCGGTCACTGCTCAGCCCCTTTTTCTCTTTGAGGGACAATGCAGGTGAAAGCAGCTGGGTCACCTGCGCTGCCCCGGGCCCATGAAAACAGCCGGGGCTCCTGCACTGACCCCTGGACCTTCAAAACAGCCAGGGCGCCTGCGCTGCCCCTGGCCCTTCAAAACAGCCGGGGCGAACCTGTCTCTTGTCAGAGCAGTAAAGCAGCGCAGGTGTTTGTGCTGTCCCTACTCCCTTACAAACAGCCCATGCGCTCCTGGCCCTTGTCACTGGGATAGAACAGCCGCGGCGCCCCTGGACCTTGTCACAGTAGCAAAACAGCCCCGGCGCTCGTGGCCCTTGTCAAAGGAGGAGGTCCTCCTCCTCGCTGCTCATGAGCAGGTCGGAGAGTGAAGGACACTCGAGGGAGGGCGAGGAGGGGGAGCCGGCCGTGGCCGAGCAGGAGAAGTCGTTGTACATCTCGTAGCTTGGGGAGGCTGCAGCTGCTGCTGGCCCCACAGCCCTGCGCCTGGCCGCTGGCGTGTCCGAGGCAGGGGGGCAGAGAGGAGGGTAGGGCACAGGATGTCAGTCAGGAGAAGTCTGCCAAGGATGCTGCATCGGGCAAAATGCTAGGCGATCACCATTCCTTATTTCAGGGTGCTCCAGCTTCAACCTGGCCTGAGGCCGGCTGGACTTGGAGCAGCAAGCCCTGCTGCTTGAGCAACCGGCTGCAGGCAAGTTAACGTGTTAATGCGCACCGGGCCAATTTGGCAGGCAGGCAGGCAGGCAACCACCCGCCAGTGGGCTGACGGCGACCAGGCCTTGGCCCTGCATACGGCCCGTGGCCCAAGCAGCAGAGTGTGGCGCACGAGGCACTCAAACACCTTCAATGAAACAGTGTTTAAAAGGCTTGGGGGCACCTAATCTGACAATCCAAGCAGCAGGGCTTGCTGCTTTTGCCCCCGGCTGCAGGCAAGTAACGGCAGTACACACCTGATCCTCTAGGCGGAGGCTTGACGACGCACTCGGGGGACATGTCCATGTCATCGTCATCGGCTCGCGCAGATGAGGAAGCCATGCTCTGCATACAGGGGGTTAATGCTTTGATTCAGGTAGGTTGTGCAGGGAGGAATTCAGGTCCATGTCGTCGTCATCGGCTTGCACAGGTAAATAAGCCATGCTCTGCATGGAGACAAATAAATGCTTTGTTGAGGTGGGCAGGCAGGTGGGATTTCATGCCTATGTTGTCGTCATCGGCTTGCACAGGTAAAAAAGCCATGCTCTGCATGGAGGGGGGGCAGCGGGGACTTTATTTTGGTATGTGATGAGGGAGTCGTGATCTGCATGCAAGGGCGAGCAGGAAGACTTCATTTCAAACAAGTTAGTGCTAGCATGTCACTGTTAGCAGATTGCACAAGTGAGGGCAAGTTGCTGTGTGTGCATGTGCGAGAAAGGGGGACTCCATGTGTGGCCATGCGCCAGGTATTTTATTTTAGTGCACTCCAGAGCACCTTTAGGGGACCGCCAAGCGGCCACCGCTGGGTCCAATAGGACCAAACCATGAACGGCCTACGCATCTGGCACGTTGCTTCAACCAGGCCCCTACAGCCATAGGTGGTGATTGAGCTGAAGGCTGAAGCACGCTCAAGTAAATAGCCAGGGACGCAAAGGCAATCTGGCATGCTCCCATGTGACTTGCTGACAATGCATTGAGTAGGCATATCTCGGATCTTGCTGATGCGCTCTTTGCTTGTCCATGCTTGTGCACTTCGCCTTGCATGGAGAACCTCCCCCCTGTGTGTGAGGTCTTATAGCCATGCGTGAGCCCTAAGGGTTCTGACCTTGAAATCGACCGGCGTGCGCCACATGGGCATTGCAGATGTGAAGAGCTTCACTCGCTGCTTAATGCCGCTGTCCTCCTCTCTGATACGTTCGGCCTCCAGCTGCGCCCATCCTTTGCCCGCCAGCTTCTCCACGCCTTCCAGCGCAAACTGATCGGCTCTTGACATGGGCGTCGCCTGTGTCCTTAATCCTGCTGCAGGACCTGTAGATGTTGACCCATCCCGGTGCCTGGATTCGACTGGAGCCTGCAATTTGGTATGTTTGACCTCCGAGGTAGGTAACCTCTTCGGCGCTGCAGAGTTCGTGATATCACCAAGGGCTCTCCTTAGAGGTACAACAGCGCTGCTTGTATTCTTATCAGCGCTCGCAGCGTCCTGCTGTTTTGCCCCGGTGTTCGTGATGTTGCCAAACGCCTTTCTAGCTGGTGGGGCCAGCGGCATTTGAGGCTTGCTGGTTGCATTGTTGGCAGCCTTGGATCCAAAGGGGAGCGTGCCGCGGGACATGTTCTCCTTGTCCACCTTGGCATCCCTCAGTACCCGAGGCCCAGGGTTCTCAGTCTGCCAAGAGGAGGGATGCAGAACAGACATTTTTGCGGAGCGATGTTCAAAGCTCGCGTAGAGTTTTAATGGACAAGAGACGGGGATGGAAGTCTGACTAGCCAGGCATATTGAGGGGGCCTGCCGTTTGACCCGGGACACCGACAGCGACAGCCCGCGAAGGTGGCTCCACACTTGTGTGCACCGTTGTTTATTTCGGTGCGCACCAGGCAGCCTGCAGCCTGGTGCAACCTGTCCTGTTTGTGGCTTTTGCTTCGTGTTGTGAGGGCCTCGGGTAAGTTTGGGCCTTATGGCTGCTAGTCTATTCATGAGTTATGTCTTTGTGGGTGTGGGGGATACCCACGGGGCATACCTTAGGGTCTTACTTTGCCCTTAGCCCTCTAAGTGGGTCTTACTTTGCCCTTAGCCCTCTAAGTTACCAGGCAACTCCTTTCCTGACTCCCTGCCAGCGCTTGTCTCCTTCTGCAGGTTGGCTGCCGTTTAACGGTTTTGGTGGAGATATTTGCAGCCGCTTCGGGGTGCGCTTCTGGTGCGTGGTAGGGTGCTTAAGCTAGAGGGGTGTCGTAGCGGGGTAGCAGGTTTTTTGTAGACCTTCATCGAACTTTTTTGCAGCTTTTTTGCAGTTTTTGCAGTTTGAGTTATTGCGACGGTGTGAGTGCTTGTTGGTCGTGTGCCTTTCCTGTTCATGCTCGCTCGCCTCTTCTCAGCTGCCTACGAGGGCCACGTGCACACCCAGGCTGTTTTTGTGTAAGCAGCTCAGGTCTTCTAGGGTTGGGCGGCCGGCCTCTCACCATATGAAGTCCAAGCAAAATTAAAGCCTGTCCTACAGCAATTCCTGCAGCTTCTTCTTAGGCTTCCTGTCTGGATTTGTATTTTTCTGCATGTTGGATGCCGTTTTCCTGACATTAATGAGATGTTTGCAACAGCTTATGGGCGGGCTTCGGGTGGTATACTGGTATAGCATGTTCTAGCTAGAGGGGTGCTGAGGCGAAGCAGCAGTATTTTTGATCTACCGTATAACGGCTTTGACTCTGCTATGAACTAATTATTGCGCGGGGTGCGCGGACACTATCCGGTTTTACGGTGTATCTAACTTTTCATGTATAAATTATTGCGGCTGCGTGAGCGCTTGTAGGTCGTATGCCAACGACTTCCTGCTCCTGCTCGCCTTTTCCAAGCTGCCAAAGAGGGCCACACGCGCACCCGGGTTGTGTTTTGTGATAGCGCCTTTGGTTTTCATGCCTTGAAAGGTTGAATTGCCAGCCTCACATGTGTTGTGAGGTCCAGCAAAAGAAAAGTCTTACCCATGTCCTCTTTTTTCAGCCAGACAGCTGGACACCCTCAGTCCTCACAGAGTCACGGCCGTGTCTTTTTCAGAAGGGCACAGACTATGTGTAACGTCATGCGTTTGAATTCTCCCGCCGACCTTGCTCTCTGAGTACTGGTAGATCATGATTTCTAGGGGCACCAATACTCCTGGGGAGAGGAGCCCTGTGTATTTTAGCTCTCGACCCCCCTTGTGCTGATCATGAGTGTCCTCCCCAAGTCGGAAAAAGCTTACTCTGTTTTGTATACCTGCTAGGACCTCATACAGGGCCCGGTCCTCCTGACTCCTGAGAAGTGGGGCCTCTATCTTCTCTTGATAATATAGGGCCACTCATTCCCCCCTCTGCACATTCGTGACTCAGTCCTGAGCTTAGTATTTGCTTGATGAGGGCTGGTCTCTTGAGGGGCTGTCGATTCGGTCTTCCTGTCATTCTTTGTTGTCGCTCTTTTTTGGAGGGTGGAGACTCCTTTCTTTTCACTGGTGCCCTCTCTCTTGAGTTTCCCAGCAGACTTTCTTTGACGATGTGACTGAGCTTTATTTTTGAGCTGGGACCAGAGGTAGTGTCATGTCAATTTGATCGCTACAGCCTTGCTCCGTGTCGAGAGGAACTGTTTTATATCCGGGAGGGTGTCAGTGCATGGGCTGTGTCTTTGAGGATGGGGGGCCATGCCTCAGTCATCATGAACCGGTAGCCCTTGCCCACCTCCTGTCCACGCACCTCGTGCTGCGTTTTGCGCTTCTCACCATCTAAGCAGGCTACATGTCGTTCTTTACTTTTGTCGGCGGATGAGGATGCGTTGCTGCAGTTTATCTGGGATGTCTGTGGTGTTATGATGTTTCCTTGCAAATGATAGGGAACTGGTCTAGGGTACCCTACTGTCCCACGATTCAAGGATATATTTTTTTCGTTTGTGGTGTACTGGACTACAGGTAGTATCCAATTTACAGTTAATCTGGTGTAGCCCTTTGTTGCTAGTTGACTCATTGTCTGTCTGATGACCGTAATAGGAGTGCCATTGTCGGCATTCATTGCCTATTTTGTGCGTGCAACATCACCGTTATGAGGGGGCTACCAAGCGGTCAACGCTGAGCCAATATATGGGGATCAAATCTCGACCGACCGCCGACCGACCGACCAACGGCAGCCCAAGCAGATCGGCTAGCCACAATGCCGCATGCACAATGGCACCAGCCAGGAACCCTCGATCGTGTTGGCCATCATGGATGAAAGGGATGTTTGGGGGCCTTTCAGTGATGCTGTATTTGTTGTTGCTTCCCAACTTTCCATGCACAGGATCAAACACGTATGTGTCCGCTCTCAGTTCAAGTCAATATTTTACAATTAGACGGCAACTTTGGTTCCATTCAGATTCCAGGCTTTTACAGTCCAAAGTAGAGCGCCAAGGAGGCGCATGACGCTTGTTTACATACTTAAACGTTACACTAAACATCCGCAAACCTCTTCAGGAAAACATTTTATTTTTTCAGAGGCTACCAACAAAACATCTGGAGATGCAAAATTCGTTTTTCGGAGCTTTTATGAGTATAATACTGGCAGCAAAAACAGAATGAAAAGACACGTGGAAGCTTGAGCAAGGCATAAGTATCACCCATGGTCACATTTTCACCAAGCTCACATGGAGCTACACAACTGCTTGAACAAAGTTGCGTCTAACTAGGCTATTTTGAAGGCATGATCGTGTACTTTAAACTTGTGGGAGGGAGGGGAGAGAAGTATATTACGTGGGGAGGGAGGGAGGGGAGCATGATCGTGTACTTTGAAATCATGGGAGGGACGGGGGGGAGGGAATACTATGCTACAGACACAGCCATACTAGACACTAAACCACGGGAACTAGATGCAGAAATTGTATAGTGGTCTTCCCACACAAATAATCAAACGGAGCTTGTTTTTCTCTACATTCGACATGCATACCATGACCAACATCGGTTGCAGACAAACTGTCCCGAATGCAGCTACTACAACAGTGATCGTCACATGAAACGGACAACTAAAACACAGAACCTCCAGATGAACATTTTAAATATAACGACCGCCTTCACACAGAAAAACAATGCAAAATCACCTCCACTACTACCACTATCGTAGGGGGAGGAAGGGGGGAGGCTTAAGGTCAGATAGGACTAGCGAAAATCCAGGGCTTAGTACCGTGGGTATACTACAGTTGTAATTCTGTGAGTAGAACAGGACTAGAATCTGAATTATAAGGGGTGCTGTCTGAACAAATGTTATTATTTTCAAAGCGGTCCACATACAATGAGGCATTCCTCTCAATGCGCCATGCATAGGACGGGGCGGCCTTCTTTCTTGCTGGTGTATTCGTTGATGAGTTTTATGATTTCCTGGAGCTCAACCAGGCACGCATATAAATAGAAAAACCCACCCCTGTTAGAAAACACCGAAAGAATATTTAGAGAACTGAAGTAAGCCCAGCCATAGGCTGGGGGCGTGCATGTGGGGGGAACTGCGCAGCTTGGGACCAAGGCCACCTCCGCGCCACTCGCTGCCATCAAACCAAAACAGCGGATAACGCCGCTCGCTGCCATCAAACAAGAACAGCAGATAGATAGACAGTCAGGGTATGGCGGCTTCCATTTTTGCAACACTGAACCCCTACCAGGCTACGGCGGCTTGTGTTTGCACAAAGCTGAACCCTACCATGTGCACAATGGTGGGGTTTGTTTAAACCTCACGATGTGAATAAAAAAAGCCCAGCCGTATGTGAAGCAGCCCTTGGATGAAGCTACCGAAGCTCAGCGCTGCTACTAGGTGCACCAGGCCATGTTGTGCAGGGAGACAGCCCTGGGTGTGAAACTGCCCATGGACAAAGCTACCGAAGCTCGAGGCTGCGATGCGGTCTTGCTGTCAGTCCGCAACCACCAGGTAGGTGTAACAGCGGCATGCTTCTGCGTTATCGGGCTGCCAGAGGCAGACGAGGCAGCAGTTGACACCTCTGTTGTGACGCTGGAACTTGTTCTAGCTAATGTCACTAAAGCAGGAGCAGCAGAAGCTGAAGCAGCAGAAGTTGAAGCAGTAGCAACAGAAGAAGTAGCAGTAGCAGCAACAGCAGCAGAAGCAGCGGCTGCAGCAGCAGTAGCAGAGGCAGAAGTATTGGCAGGTGCAGAAGCAGCTTGCTGCTGCAACAACCTGCTGATGTCGTCCTTCGTAACCAGCTTGGATGACGACTTCCCAGCTTTCGGTGCCATCAGCCGCTGGTGTTCCTGCACAGCAAGCTTCATGGCCTGGGACAAAGCTCGCATGTTGTTCCAACCGACGACTGGCATGGAGACGCCAGCAGCGTTGTTGGCGCTACTGGTGGCTGAGGAGCTGCTGCCGCCGTAGAGGTTCTGCTGAGGTGCAGATAGCGAGCGCGTGTCGTCCGCCGTCTGCAGACTGTATTCGTCTAGGGTCCTCCCGTTGAGCACGCGCCGCAGGGAAGTACACACAACCGACATGGTGTCCATGGTGCATCTGTCATTGGCAGTAGGAGCGGCAGTGCCGACCGTCGCCAGGTAGCCTCGCATGCGGCCCCCTAGATTCCACTCGCCTGCTGACGAGGACTGTGAAGCCCTGCGGTTGCTGAAACCGGGAGTGGGCGGGGGAGTTGCCTTGCCAGGCGAGGAGTGGCATGTGCAGTTGTCGGGGTGGCAGTACTGGCATGGGACGGAGGATATGACACCCTCGTCGCATGCCTGGTAGGCCTGGCCTTGACTGCTGTCTGGCAGCGACACCGTGGAGGCTAGGCAGCCGGGTTGCTGCAGGATCTCCTCATTTGCTGGCTCCACTGCTGGCGCGGTGGTGGCAGCGGTGGCAGCGGTGGTGACAGCTGGGGTGGCAGTTGCGATGGCAGGGGCGGCGGGGGCAGTGGCAGGGATGCAGATTATTCCAGGGTTGTTGATTTCACAGCCTGTGGTCAAATTCAAACGCATGGAGAAGGCACACATGAGACAGATCACGGTAGCGGTATGCTTGAAGATACAAACATGCATGCTCTCGTCATCGATCTACGGATCAGCGCGCGCGTCATTGATGAAGCATGTGCGCTTAAGTTGTCCATGCATGCAGCAAGCTTGCAATATCTCCTGGCATGTACCGTATGCAGCATGTGTCCATAGCGATTTATATTTGAGTGCACTCATGCGCACCAGACAGCCTCTGGCTTACGGCTGGGCGGCCACCACTGGGCCCATGAGTTCAAATCCTGGACCACTCATCACGGCACTCATAACTCCGAGATGGCATAAACCTTGGCTGGTGCTCCATCCAGGGCAATTCCAGGCAAACAGCGGACATTGCTAGCTGCCCCAGGGCACCCCAGCCGCAGGTCGTGATAGGCGTCGCTATATATTGTAGCCGACTAGAGGTCGAAGCATCAGAACATAAGCCGAAGCACACCGACAAACAGAAGCCGAGTAGAAGGTAGAAGCCTACCAAAGAACGCACTCTAAAGTATATAGGAAATGCGGTGATTCTCACGCATGCTTGCTTCCGGAGTTCATCTGTTCCGACACTTTTTGTCGGGACGTGCCTGCCCGAGCCAACTCGAATGTAGTTTTGTTAACGAGACGTGTGCTTGCATCCACGCAACTTAAAGCATATATCAGTGATTAACCCAAAATGTTATCTGGTGGGCAGCAGCAGGTGAGCTGATGATGACGAGCAAGTTACCTGCTCAAAAATGATACATCGACGCCATCAATTTTCACACGTACGATTACGAATGCGGATGCTTGCAGCGAACTCGTTTGCGAACTAGTATATCTTGAAGCTACGCGCTTGTTAATTTGTGAACCCACCCGAGAATGAAGTAGCTAGGTACCATGTGGCCACTGGGCAACAGGCAGTGAGCCGCCTGTTCGAGTCTGCTTGTCAGGGTCAAAATAAACATCATCACGCTGGTACTCGCCATTAGCATATACACACCTCGGCATGCCCCCATTTCATCATCGTGTGTGCTGAAGGTGCCAGGTAGGTTGTGTGGTATTGTAAGGGCTCGGGCTCCGGCTGAAGCTTGTGCTTCCGTAGTTCCGTCGTCTCGGAGAGATGCACGATAACACGGACGCCACTATGTCCAGCATCAAGTATCGAAACGTGTTTGGGTATAATGAATTCAAAAGCTGATTTGCGATGAGCAGGCAAATATATTCAATACGCACGAGATGTGTTGTCGACCTACCGTATGTTAACAGCACGTTTCTGAATGGACCTGGGAAACTTTCCGGGTTGTTTCCGGGTCGTTTTGAGCAGACCGGGCCCCTTGCCCTTTACAGCCCGTTTCCGATTGACCCCGGAAAAGTTCCGAGGTCTTTCCGGGGTGAAACGGGCACCCCGGAAAAGTTCTGGGGTGCTTCGATGCCGTACATTTACCCTGGAAATCAGATTTTTTTTCCGGGGACCTCCACCCCATCCCCGGAAAATTCCGGGTTTTTTCCATTGTCCAGCTGGCATGATTCTTCGAAAGTTCGAATCGTCACGTTGATATAGCGCGCGCATTGCTGTAGTTTCTTTACATGGTTCATCTGGGCGACGTTGTGTGGACAGCCTGAGGGTGTAGGGGAGGTGATCGTTGCGACGATCTTGTGGCCGATCTTGGGCAAAGGACGCATCAGAGAGGCTCAAGAATCAAGATGCGCAGTTTGAAACGAATGGTTTGAAGAGCAGCTTCGCAAATCATGCCTATCCTCTTGCTCGGCAGTGGAGCTCGGGAAGTTCAAATGTGCGCGCCTTAAGCCGTACAGAAAAGGGAGTCGCTAGATTCTGTCTCATGAGGTCAGTCAGAAACGACCACCCCGGAATCTTTCCGAGGTCCATTGATCGATTTGCCTTGTTTTTCCGGGGTCTGTCAGAAACGGGCTGTTAGACCACCATGAATCGTACAGTACGTCTCTTGTTTTTCAGGGTACCTCCCCCCCTCACCGGAAATTCTGAAGGCCCCAGAGAGTTTTCAGGCCTTCGAAAGGCTTTTATTTACAAATGTTAATCGCCGCATGTTTCTTCTCATGGACGTATCGGGCGATAGTGATGGGGGCGATCCTGCGGGAAGGCCGCGGACCGCCTCGGCCTTGGTCACTTCGCGAGCGAGTCATCCGTATCATCATCCTTATCATCATAATCATCATCATCAGCAGCAGCAGCAGCAGTAACAGCGCACAGTAACATATAGGCACACATTCGGCTATATCGCAGTAAACCCTGAATTATGCAAGATTACGCGGCCTCACGTTCCGGTGTTTGGCTCCGGGGTGTTTGCAGAAACACCCACCCCGGAAATCTCCCGAAGACCTGAAGACCGGCGTACACGCTTTTTTCCCAGGTCCAATCAGAAAAAGAAAAAAAACGTGCTGTAAAGCATGGGAAAGTGGGGGGTAGTAGGTAACTGTAATTTGACCCCCCCAATCATCATAGCATCGATGTCGTAGATAGCCGGTGTCTTAGCAACCGATTTGGTCACTCTCCCACGCACCATTCATACACCCAGCAGAGGCACTGACCCACCGGCGTATGTACGAGCGTGATGTACGAGCCCGCTTCGTCATTTCCTTGCCACACCAACGTCATTTCCGTGACACACCAATGCACATGGGGGCGGAAACTTCGTCGTCACAGCTTCGTCGACATCGGTTGAGTATGTTCAGTGGGGCAACATGTTGGCATCCAGCTGACACCATTGCGAAGCTATGGTTGGCACCACGCTTCCAAGGCACTGCGCAGCAATGCGACCTTTATTCCGCTTCAAAATATAATAAGTGGGGCGTCGGTGCCATACCGGCGGGGGACAGACAGGCTAGGGCCACATGCCCACATCAGCAGTGACCTCAGTTGACAGGTCCATGATCGGAGCCACCGCTTGCCGCCTGTCAAAGACACAGTGTTCCGGAATGCCGGAACAATTCGATCCAAAACACCTGCTGTGTGTCAAGACTTAAAAGTTAAACATCCTCGTCGCAATCGTGGTGCCAGAGCCTCGCCGTGGTGCCCCAACCGACTCAACCAATATCGACGAAGCTGTGACGACGAAGTTTCCGCCCCCATGTCACCAACGCCATCACAGCCCGTTTCTGATTGACTGCGGAGATAAAAATGTACGGTGGTCATATGGCCTGCGGAAGAGTTCCGCATAGGTCGTTTCTGATCAACCCCTGTGGAGCGTGAGTGCGTGTCCAGGACTCCAGGGGATAGGTCGTACACATGGCTGCCGATTTTGAATCGCTTTGGTGTCGATCTCCTATTCTTTCGAGTCGACTAAGTCATGCTCGACACCATGCCACATTTCTACCTACTCTGCTGCATCTGCTGATTCGCTCGCTGTGCTTCATGAAAGGTGCGGCCTGACGCGGCCCATTTCCATGATCGCTCGCACGACCACCACCCGATACGGCCATGGGCAGAAAAATATGGCGATTCTAATATATAATTAATATCAGTTGGAAGGCCTACAATCTTTCCGCAGACTGTGGAAGTTCCGAGGAGGGGGGGGTCCTCGGAGAAAAGGCCGCACGTGGGTCTTCTTAAGGCCTGCGGAGCAATTCCGCAGACCCCGTTTCTGTACGACATGGCCTGCGGAGGAGTTCCGCAGTCAATCAGAAACGGGCTGTCAGAGGAACGCCATAGTCAAATAGGCAGCTGACGAGTTGGCATCCGAGCTGGCATCTGAGCTGACATGTTTGTGCGACTGTCGAACTCTTAATCCTGCTCCATTTCGGTAAATATGCTACAACATAATGCGTAATGATAGCATTATGCTACGAGTGACTTTGTACTATAATGCCTGTCTCGAAAGGAGTTATCCTCCGTTTCCTCATAAAGGTAATAGTAAGGGCCCAATTCCACTTGTCACCGGAATGCGGAAATGGCATGCCAGCTCACCCTCCCCAATTCCACTTGTCACCGGAATAGCACCGGACCGACAGCGTGGCGCCAGCGTGGCGCTGCCGTACCCGTTTAGTGCCATATTTTGCATCGCTCCTATTTTGAGCAATGCAAAAATACATCGCATCAACGCTCCGACAGCGTGGACAAGTTCGTCCTCATTTTCAAATTTCCGGCGCCGTCATCTTTCGTTCGTTCTGAATACTCCGTTTTGCCCGTCCCTGCTGCCATGGCCCACGCATATCATTTACAAGAACTCGTTTGAATCTTTCCCGCGTACAAGTTGTTACCGATCTGGCCAACCCAATGGCAAATGTCGACGTACGTGTGTGACCCCTATAGTAGTCCCTCCGATCGCCTGGGCTATCGTTCAGCAGCGGCATGAATTCGCTACCCCCAACTTCGACAGTGCAACTCGACATTCTGTCAAGCACAGGACTATCATACTTAGCGAGACAAGTAGACATAACACTCTAAATACACGAAGCGATAAGGCAAGTGCTTGACAGGCTGTTCACTAGAAAGATTTGGTCTCAGCCGTACCCGAACACATTCTGGATACAAGTGGAATTGCGTTTCAAGGTTTTTCAGCCAGCGTGGCTGAAGCCTCGCCCAACCAGATAAACCGCCACCGGAACGTGTTCCGTCGAGCGCCCTAGGGCCCAATTCCACCTGTGTCCGGAACTCGAAAAATAGTGCCAGCTGGACAAAAGTCAATTCCACTAGTGTTCGGGATCGTGTTCGGGATCCTGCCCACCCATTATCCGTACCCGGCGAGGCATGATTTTTGCATCGACCCCTATGGGCTCGATGCAAAAATCATGCCTCGCCGGGTACGGATTAGCGTGACAGCGAGGCTTGGCTCCATTTTATCACTTGATTAACACTCAGTCGCTCTCGCAATGTCTCGCAATTTGTTTGATTCGGCTCTTTCTATATTTCTTTCTTGATTCGTCTCTTTCGCCATGGCTGACAAACCGCCTGTCGACGGCAAAGATCTTGCAGGCGAAGAGCTGGGCAAAGATATGGCAGGCGAAGAGCTTGGCAAAGAGCTGCGCAAAGAGCAAAGTCAACACAAAGAGCAGCGCACAGAGCAGAGTGCAGCGCAAAGAGCAGATAGAGTGCACTCCAGCGCAAAGAGCAGCGCAAAGACAAGAGCAGCATAAAGAAGAAAGAACTGCACAAAGACAAGTGCAGTGCAAAGAGCAAAGAGCAGCGCAAGGTGTAGCGCAGAGAGCAAAGAACTGCACAAAAAGTAGCGCAAATATCAGATAGAACAGCGCAAAGAGTAGATCAAACAGCGCAAAGAACAGCGCAAAGAACAGCGCAAAGAGCAGCGTAAAGGGCAAGCGCAAGAGCAGAAGTGCTTGACAGGCTGTACTGCAAAGAGATTTGGTTTCGCCCGTACCCGAACACATCGCAAGCTCAAGTGGAATTGCATTTGCCGTATTCCCCTGCCCTCTGTTTCCAACCAGAAAACCCGCCACCGGGATTAATCCAGGCGAGGCGCAGGTGGAATTGGGGCCCTAGTGGAATTGGGCCCTGAGTAAGGAACTTAGAGGTGCCCTTCCCGCCTACCCGTATTTCATGAGCCCGTATTCCATGCATTGCTCGGCAGCCATGCTTTAAATCAAGTGTTAATTTCCCAATCGCAGGCGTGGTGCACCCCCAAAACCTGGAGCAGCTTGGTCACCTTGGGCTATGACGAGATCCAGCCCCTTCAGGGGCTGGCCCAGAAGGACATTGATGAAGTGTCAAGGGAGCTGCAAGGGGTGTTGCGCCAATGGCAGTTTTGTCTTAGGCAGATTGTTCTTGAATTTGATCAAGACACGTATGACAAGTGAATGCTTGATATGGTCTGACAATGGTCGCTTATTTATGATTTATTCGTTTCCTCTGCCATGCATTTCCTTGCTTGCTAGCAAATACTGGTTTAATTATTCTACCAGCATATATTTCGTGGCCGTTGATATTGATCTAATTATTCTACCGGTATAGATCTCCTGGCCGTCAAATATTGATTTAATTTTTCAACCGGTATAGATTCCACAGCTGTCAAATATTGATTTAATTTCTACCGGTATAGATCTCCTGGCAATTGTTTCATTGCAAATTGATTCCTCCAGCAAGCGATGAGCAAACCAGTTTATTGAAATAGCCAGCACATCATTAGTCAGCCCCACCTACATAGGGGGGTACAGCAAGCCGATCCCAATTAATACCAAAAGGAGCGCAATGAATCGGCCTAGTCTGGGCAAAGCCTGGTGGACCAAATCATACTAATTGGCGGGAAAATATGGTAGCGACATTAGAGGAATCGGTAGGCCAATCAGAGCAACAAATGGTCGACCAAATGATGATAACTGGTAGGTAAATATGGTAGCGACAGTAGGGCAATCGGTAGGCCAACCAGGGCAAAAATGGTAGCCAAGGAGTACCTATTTCGGTAGGTTCTGGGCCTACCGAAATTTAAACCTACCAAAATGCAAATCGGTAGATGTCGCGTTTTCGGCCGATTTTAACCTACCAATTCACCTACCATAATCATTTTAGGGGCCTTGTCCAAATGATGCATTTGCCTTGAAACTGGTGGGTTTTCTGCCTACCAAAACAGGGGGTTTGAGTAGTAGTGAGAGGTCATGACATGTAACTTGTGACATGCCATGACGACATGCGGTACCGACCTGACACGCGTTGTATGGGACTTGTGTCCTCTAAAAATAGACTTGCAAATTGCAATCAGGGCGAGGATTTCGCCCTTTTCAGCGAATCACAGTTTTGCCCAGTGCAGTTGTGTCGGTTGCACTGCTCGCGCACGCGACGTGTCAGCTCCTTTTAAACCTAAGCGTCCAGCAATCTATAGCTGCAGCGGTGTAGGGAAATATCATGCAACCGGGTGCTGCCGAGCTGGTGCCGCATCGGTGCCTTCACTTGGTCGCCACATCAACACTGATCTTGAGTCTTGACGTGTCCAGCGGTCCAGGAGCTGCACAATCTGTCGAAATTGCACTACCGGTATGTCAGGCGCCCGCGTTGACATTGTAGGAAAGTTTCAGCACCGAGGCCAGCGGCCCAGCAACGAGCAACCGGTTGCATGACATTTGCTAACTGGAGCGCTGCTCTAAATTACTGCGCGCTCAGGTTTGAAATATGATGACACGTCGCGTGCGCATGCAGTGCAACCGACCCAACTGCATTGGGGCGAAATCCTTGCCCCGATATGGACTTGCCCTGGGTTGTGTCCTCCGTACCGATTAGTAAGTACTTCGTCACTCGTTAGTCAGATGTGTCTAATCATTAGTCAGGAGCTGCCGTGTCACGCTTGTGTCGGTATTTTCGTTTCATTTCAGCAGGCATCTCTCATACCGGTATAAGGCATATATGCCTCAGGGGCTCAGGGTCAGGAAATTTCGCACGTCATTTGATTGACAACAACTACTTGCAACACTGATTACCATTCGTATTTTTTTCGCCCATCCGTTTTCTTAGCATGGGTGTGGCTGACGGGCGGGTAGCTTAGATTGGGAAGTTGCAAAACGAAGTTCTTGGCAGCTACTGGCCGCACCCTCCTAGACCACATCGTTGTGCTTCACTTCCTATGAGGGCAGGTGTAGGCTAGCGCGGTGTTGCCCACCGGATCAGAACTCTCGGATCATCAGCCGGTTGCGGCCACCCTCAAGCCACCCTCGAGCCACTCGGAGACAGCAGAATCGATGTTGGGGTCTATTGGGGGGAACTAGATAGGGAAGTCAGCCTACAGTGGCAAGCCAGCGGCAAGCAGTAGAACTATCATGAGTTGGAAAGCGGACAAGGCAGAGACTTGCAGCGCAGCGCTGGCCGGAGATGGGCCTACAACGCTTCGGAGCGGCCATTACGGCGGGTGACGATGAGGAAGCCGCAACAACGCTCATGGCCGCAATTTGGACTGCGGCCGAAGCTGTTGGCATGACACGCGTAGCCATGCCACATGGCCAGCGCATACAGCATATGCGCCCCCCTTAGTGGGATGAGGAGGTTTAGAAAGCATATGCTGTGATGTGATCGATGTCCTTGAGCAGTGCCACGGGGCCGGAGCGCAAGACAGCCAGGCTGCGGTGCAACACCACTGCACGCCTCCGCCGGCGGCATTACACGCGCCATGTGTCTTTGGCTATATCGGACAGGCTGGAGCGTCATGGCTGTAATTTCTACTGGGAGCAGCTGCAAGAGAGACGGCAAGCCTGCCCCACCACTCCACCAGGCCACCACGGCTGTCTCTGTCAGAGGTGGGAGGCAGACTTTCGGCAGCAGTTGACCGCCATCACGCCCCCATCCGTTCCGGCGGCAGAGCGAAGTATGTCCCCTGTCAGCACGCAGCATGAGGCTCTGGGCATGCCGGCCGAGCAACTAGCCTCTTGCCTTGACAGGGCTTTCCCCGCATGTGCGTGCATACCGCGGCAGGCCTCGATGGTATGGCAGCGCCCTTCGTCAAGCTGGCCTTGGTAGACGACGACACAAAGGGGACACATGGGCATGTCATCAGAGACATGATGCAAGAGTGGATGGCTTCGATGGTGGTGCGGGGGGGAATGCCTAGTGCCTGGCAGCCTCTCCGAATCCAGCCTATTTACAAGAAAGGCGACCCCCTTCACCCCGGTAAATACATGCCCATTGCCATCACCAGCGTGTTGTACCAGGTGTTTGCTAGCATGCTCACCGCCATCACAGATCAGTTGGCGCGCTTGCACGTCACATCCCTCTTGAGCAGTTTGGATTTCAGCGGCGCCGTAGCACGCTTCATGCTGCTTTCCTCTTGAGGCATGCAGTCCATGTACAGCAGGCAACTGGAGGACGTGGTAAGCTGCATGTGGCCTTTGCGGACTTAATAACCCGGCAAGGCCTATGATTGTGTGCCACAAGAGCAGCTCTGGCGGCATCTGTCAGAGCAACTTCACCTTCCATCCGGCATGTTACGCGCTGCAAGTGTGCTATATCACGGTGTCGTCTTCACGCTCACAGATGGCCCTAAAACCACTGGCCATGTGCCCTGCACCCACGGTATCAAGCAGGTCTGCCCTCTTAGCCCACTCCTCTTTAGCCTCTATATCTGCGACCTGCCAGGCAAGATTGCAGCCAAGGGCCCGGCAGAGGGCATTGCGCTGGGGCAAAGCGGCGACTCAGGTGCCTCTTGTATGCGGATGATCTCTCCCTACTGGCCAGCAGCCCGGCGGGGCTGCAACGCATGCTAGATGTCATGCAGGAATATGCGACGGTCAAACAGCTCCAAGTTAACGTCAGCAAGACAGAGATTTTGGAGTTTAGCAGCCGCTTAGCAGCGCAACGCTGACAGCCAGCCCATGTCTGTGTGTACGGCTTGGATAGGACAGTGCTGAAGCTGTCCAAGAATTCAAATTATTGGGCATTATTTAGCAGGAAAGCGGCAATATGAGGAAGGCCATTCTGGCTGCCGCGTTGCATCATGTTCGCCGCATGGTTGCCATGGTGCGTTTGAGGCATCATCTGCCTACGCACATCCGGCTAGCGGCTGTCTATGCAACGCCTGCGGCCAACTAGGGAGATGTGGTGAGGGCCACCGGTCAAGTCAGGCCGCAACAATGCCTCCGGTGCAGGATGTAGTTCAACCTACTTCAACACTTGCGCCATGTTGCGGGGTTGCCTGCCTCCGCTGCCTGTTGGGGGGTCATGAGGGAGCTGCAGATCCAGCCGTTATAGCTAGACTGGTGGCAGCACGTGCTCCGCTTCTACAATGCAGCGGTGGCACATGCAGAATAGCAAGACAGCCCACTCATGGCAACATGCATGGCGGCCGACATGCAGCTCGAGCTATGACAGAGCACCGGAGGGCGTGCATAGTGCGGTGAGCTGATAGAGGCGTTGAAGAAGTTGCGTGGAGCACCTGCCCCCAAACTGTTGCAGTCTCTGGCATGCAGCCGCTCCCCGTCCTAGCAGGGGTGCTACACCTACTGGGCGCAGCCTACCAACATCTGCAGCTTCATGCGACTGGCAGAGGAGACCCCAGGGACCCCGCGACCGAGCACATGCATGCGGCCGCCTACCGCGCTTGGTTTAAGTCTACGGCGGGCGCCGTGTTGGCGCATGCTAAGAGCCGCACCATCTTAAGGGCGTGCGCTTGTGTGCGCACGAACGTACGGCTGTGGCTAGGTGCGGTTAGCATGGCTGGAACGATAGGATGGCGGAGCGGTCAACAACGTGAGACACGTTGCTGCCAACGGTGTTGGGCAAGGGGAGATGACGAGCATGTGGAGAATTCGTTGCATGTCTGCTTCCAGTGCCCTAGCGTGAAGGAGAGGCTTAGGGAGAGAGGTTGACCGCCCCCCGGAGGGCGCTACAGACTTTCAACAGTTGTACCAGGGCAGACTTGGGTGGGAGGCCCTGACTTATGGTGAGGACGCGGTAGGCATTGTTGAGGCCTAGTTTGTTGCTCTTCTTTGCCCTCTTGGGGAATAGGCTTGAGAGGGACAGGGATACTTCGGGCTGCTTTTTCCTTTTGGGGGGGATATTTCTTTCTCCCTTGTGCTCCTCTCCCTCTTAGTTTCCCTCTTACCATCAGTTCCTTTTTCTTTTTCAACGGGACACTTGGCCGCCCACGCAGCCAAGCCTTTTTAAGCAGGACCCAGAGGTGTAATGTCATTGACTTAGCTGAGTACAATGAATGGCGTCCATAGTAGGCTGCTTGGATGCTCCAGCCGTAGTGGGATGCTTGGATGCTCCAGCCGGGCACAGATTTCGCTTGTCGATAGGACACTTTGCTCACGCATAGGAATTTTAGTACTTGGCAAGCGGGCAACTCGCGGTGCCCCGAGCGGCAGACCATTTCATCGTCTGATACTTCTTCTCTTGCTTTCCATACTCATGCGCATGCTGTAGTGCATGTCAGGCTTTGACTACTTCGACAAGGACAGCACTACGGTCAACGGCTGGGTGCGTGACGGCCAAGGGAGAGCTCAAGGCTGCATGGCAGCTGCCCCACGGCTGGACGGGCGTCAAGTGGGTGTCCCTCATCAAAATGGAGACAATAGGCAGCACTGACCTGGATTTGAACAACATGACCCGACGCTGGACCCGATCACCCCCATACGATCAACTATTTCCCCTGAATTGTCACACCTCTCTATGGGTGCAAGATGTTTGGGGGTCAATATTAAAGAAGAGTTTGAGCATGTAAATGCAGAACCTGCCCGTTACAAATCGTTGGTTTGTTAATTGCCAAGCGGGTACCAGTATACACAATTAGGAAGTCCTAGTTGTAAAAGATTCAATACTCTCCTTTACGCAAATGTGTTCCCATACTAGGAGCTTAAATTATTATGGTGATTATATCATTACCGTATATTGAGCGATATTGAGCAGTGATTCAGTCGGCTCTTTCTTTCTCGGTGGTTTTCAAGTTCTTTTTGTTAGGGCTTGAGGACCCACCTTTCAGGACAGAGGAAACCCTGCATACCAGTATCATACCCCTCCCAAAACTGGGTGGTACACCGCCATACGGCACCCAGCCACCCACAACATGTTTCATATGGGGCTTATTGCCTCGTTTTTGTATTGTTGTTGTGTGTGCATTGCTTGTCCACGTGGGCACTGTTCTGTTGCTCGCAATCCTAGTGTATTTAGTGCTTGCACCAACTTGTGGGTATCTGCACCATGCAGTGTCACATCAAATACGGTATTATGGCTCTATCCGGCTCGCCTGTAAAATCTCCACACCCACCTAACATGCAATCATGGGGTATTTGAGTGGAATCGACAGTGCCATGGCGTGGAATTTACATTTTCTGGTGCAAATTCCACGCCATGGCACCGTCGATTCAAAACAATCAGAAATAATGCATAAGATTGATCAAGGTTGTGTATCACTTTTGAGTTTTGAGTCCCCCTAGCGAAAAGTCCTAGGCAACCAGTGCCGGTACATGTACGGTACTTGGTTCGCAGATGACCGATCAGACACTCAACTCCAGTCATCACGAACACGGCGTCTGAGCCTACCTTCCTGGGCTGGCCTCCGAAGTTCTGCGAGATTGCCCGCCAGAAGCCAGGTCGGAACACGAAGACCCAGCTCTGAAGGGGCATGCTATCGAAGGTGATTCATCAACAACGACAAGTTGACGATGTTGCATTTTGGATAGCATGTCCCTTCTGAGCCGGAATTTCGTGTTCCCGACCTGGCTTCTGGCAGTAATCTCGCATGATTTAAGAGATCCAGATTTAAGGGACCCAAGAGGGCTTTGCTGTGCTCTGACGGAGCGTCCATCGGATAAGCTAAATTTGATGTCACCCACACATAAAGTATCATCAGCGCTTTGCATGCTCCGTGTGGGATTTTAAAGTTCGCGGTAAGAAGTCCATGATGCGTCAATTTGCTTTGGTCATTTCTTTCGCCTGCTCTGTTTACTTGCTTCCCTTGAACTCACAATTACGTCTCATAATGCCTTCTCGCCGACAAGAATGCACAATGTCGGCTGCAGTGTGGATCCGCTGTGTGAATCCTCTGGTATGAATCGTCAGTTGGGCTTGTTAAAGTGCGTTGAAGAATCTTTTGGTCGCGAGACCGGCATCTGGGCCGACGAACATGCCAGGTCGACAAATGGATCACGAACGCCTTGTCACTTTCCACGCCTGCTGCTCTCGAATGCAGCGCTAGGTTTGGTGGTCGAGCGTGAGATCAACAGCCAATTTACTCTGCAAGCCGGTGGCCGGTGCTTTAAGTCTCTACAAAATCGTAGGACACGAAGCGCTGCGAGTTTGAGTTTAACCACGAACGGATATGAAACCGTCTTGCGTCTGAGCCTGAAGTCAGAATGCAGCGAGGAGTATGCGTGTAGTTGGTACGTAGTTGTGTGAACTAGGTCTGTTGGGCTTCTCGCTAACAGACCAAGCAACAGCCGGCCAAACACCGGTCTGGCTAGTGCTGTGATAGCACTTCAGTTCCTCTCAGTTACTTTGACCTACTGTTCACCTCGCTCTTGCATGGCAGACCATATGTGACATGGCATGCCATATGAGGCTCACAGGAGCCCCCAGGCTGCGTGTCGGGTGTGACATCAGACGCCAATCTACTTCCTAAGGAGCTCGGAAGAATCTAGGCTTTAATTATATTGAGCTTGCATGCTGCCCTATGCACAGTGGTGGCACACCAGTACACCCCTGAGGCCTAGGACATGCTAGGCAGAAGACATCGCTACGAAACATTCAAGCATTCTGTCATTGGTACACAATCTCGAGGGACAATACAGAGATCCTACTGGTGTGTATAAAACTTGCCCTAGTACAGCACCGTCATATAAAAGAATGCCCGTACCAGTATATGCCTGAGCTTAGAAAGCGCAGGCGCACAAAGAATGAAAAATAGTCATCAAGTTCAAATAGGTTGTTGATTGAGAGTCGGAAGAATGGCAGTTGACACAACAGAAGACAAGAATGCATCACAGATTTGCTTAGACCTGCACCACGACCCCACATCTTGAACAAAACGCCAAGCAAGGCGCAACAAACTTGAAGGACATGCATCATTAAGCGCACAGTGGGGAATTCACATCAAACCACAAGCAGTAGTGTGTCAGGAGGTGCATGTGTGTGTCGCCCAGGCAGGGGGCTAGGGCTGGGCATTGAGGCTGGGGCGCTCGCATGGTACAGCGTAGCAGGCGTGCCCACGACATGCGCTCTAAGCAGAGACCATGCTACAGCGGCTGTGCGGCAGAGATGCTGGCTCATGATTCCCAGAGAAAACCCAGCGATGCTGCGCAGTTCAACAGGGTGGGTCGGTGCACAGTAGCCGGATGACACTGACCGCATAATTACACGCTGCATGGCTGATGGCTCATGGTGCACAACATAGACCAGGCGATGTTGCGCAATTCAGCAGGGCTGGGGCTTGGTTGCCGACCGAGACCAACAGCATTGCGCCGCAGTGCAGCCTGGCACCGGCGGTAAAGAACGAGACGTAATACGTGAGCGCGGCGGATGTCAAACTGGCATCACTGGCCGTGTTGTAGCTGGCCCCCAGCCATAGTAGAAAAGGTGTTGAGGAGCAGACTGGCAAGGCCACTGGCTGCGGGCCCGCTAATTGGGCAATGTAGCCGAGAGCCGTGATCGCGGCTGCGCAGTCGGCGGGGACAAAGCCGCCGGGTTGCCCGTTACTAGTTCCGATGACCTGGATGAGTAGCGGCGTTGGAGGGAGCTGCGGAGGGAGTTGTTGCGGTGGCGGGGGAGGCGGGGGAGGCAGTAGGGAGGGCGGCGGAGGAGGCGGGGGAGGGGGAGGCAGTAGGCGCGGGGAGGGCGGCGGAGGGCAGGGCGGGGGCGGCGGCGCCAGTGGGGGAGGAGGCGAGGCGGGTGGCGGCGAGGGGCAGGCAAACGAGGGGAAGTTGGTCCAGTTGAGGGTAATTGCCGGGATGCCGCAGGTGGTGACCACTGCAAGGCTCCAGCCGCATCCCGTGAAGGGTGGCGCGTATACAGGCACCCATAGGCTGGCGAGGGTGATGGGGCCCCGGCCTACAGTGGCACTGGACACAAACCTGTGGAAAACACGGGACAGAAAGGAAGGGCAGACATTGAGGGCATAAAGGGTGTACCATGGGACCCCATGGCTATATATGTACAACACTTCTTATTTCCTAGTTACACTTTATCGTAGGGTCCCCGTCTTCGTGGATGTCACTCAAGATTCCCCTATGTAACTACCATTGGCGTGTAGGAATGCAGTAGTGTAGGGCCATATCGTTGTGTGGCAATCTCACTCCTTCTTCCATCATCTCATGAGGGTATAGTGTGTTAGCGCTGTGTGTCCATATTTCTTGTGTTTGCTACTATTATAGTATTACAAGTGTTTTCACGGGTCCCGGTAAGCATAGTACATTATACAAGCCAGAAAGTGGAAAGTGAGAAGTGGGAACCGAATTGCTTGAAAGTGGGAAGTGAGAAATGAATCCACTTTTCACAATTTGCTTTCTAATTTTAGGTGACAAACGTTTGTTTTTGAGCTTTGGCATGTCTAGAACTCACTGTTCACTTTCCACTCATTGAAATCAATTTCACTTATGCAACTCGGTTCACTTTTTGTTTCCCACTCTCATGCACTATGCTCCATAGGAACCGTGATAAGGGCCCTATCGCTGCATCTTCATATCATTTATGTGTCTCTTAGATGAAGAAGGCACATGCTGATTCGCTAAACTCCGTTCAGGGTTTATGGTTAAGGGTTTGGTTGCAGGGTGCAGGGTTTATCTCACTTGTGTGCCTCTGGTTGGAGAAGGAGTAAGCTGCTGCACTAAACTTCATGAAGGGTTCAGATTTTGTAGTTTATGTTAAAGTGTTAAGGGTTTAACTCATTTTTTGCCTCTCAATTGGAAAAGGAGTCTGCCGTTGTACTAAACACTGTCAAGGGTTCAGAGTTTGGAGTTTGAGTTTAGGGTAAAGGGTCTATGTCACTTTTCCGCCTCTTGGATTGAGAAGGCGTATGCCGCTGTTGCAAACTCGGTTTAGGGTTAAGGGTTAAGGTTTCAGGGTTAACGGATCATCTCACAGCTGTGCCTCTCAATTGGAGAAGGCGAATGTACCGGTATGCCGCTGCGCTGAACTCCATTCAGGGGTTTGAGTGTAGGGTTTTAGCCTCAGGGTAAAGTGTTTGTCTCACTTTTGTGCCTCTTGGATTGAATAGGCGTATGCCGCGATGCTGAGCTGTGTGGACGTGGAGTAGCTGCAAGCCAAGCGGGGGCTGAGCAGGAGCACTCCGTAGGCAAACGATGAAGCGATCTGCGGTAGACATGAAGGGTTCAGGGTTCAATGTTTAGTGTTCAAGATTTAGGGTTCGATTTTAAGGGAGATATTTACTGTTGATTTGATTTGCCTTCCCTCGGGCATCAAAAATGATTTCGTTTAACGCTGCGCTTGGGGCCAACTGTTAACAAAAACTTTTCATTTCAAACTGAAAACTGGCGTTGCCAATCGATAAGTAGAAATGCATGGATCCCTCAAACACCGTCAATTGTCAGGGAAGGCAAAGCAAATCCACGGCAGACAAAAGGGTTAAAAAAGGAGTACGAACTGGTAAACAATGTAAACAACAATTTTTCTAGGGGTTATGAAAACTTAAATATTAGGGGTTCAAGCATTTAGGGTTCACACCTACCGGTAAGGCGGTAAGGGCTTTACAGTTGAAAATTTATGGGTTTAAACTCAAGCCTGTGGCATGGCAGGCGCGCATATGAAGGGTTTACGGTTCCAGTTTCAAAGCGTGAGCCCGGCAGTCAGACAGGCTCGCACCAGAAGTGCAACAACTGTTTTAATTTTGATTTGAGCATCAATCCCATTTGAGCACAATTTTGGATCAGCTTGGAGCGGATTCGATACGTGTACCATCAGGATCTACTTGCCTGATTCAACAGCTTGGCACAGTCGTCAGCGGGGCTGAACGCCGACTGCGGCGTTGTGAGCGTGGTGGTGATTAGGCAGGTGGCCGGCGGCGGCGGCGGCGGCGCGGGCGGCCCCGGCGGCGGGCTGGGGCCCGGCGGCACAGGCGGCAGCGGCGGCTGGGGCGGGAGCGGTGGGCTCGGAGGCCTCGGCGGCTGCGGGGGCGGCGGGGAGCAGGCAGCCCCCGGAACAACAACACCACAGCTCTGTGACTGCCCAGCCTGGTTGCAGACATCGAAGCCAGGGTTCCCCACAGTGTCGACGTAGCTCCCGCTCGCACCGCACAAAAGAGCCATCTTTTGGAACAGATCCTGCCACCTGCAGTCATGCCAGTGTATTTCTTTCTGTACACTTCAGCTACACTTCAGCTACACTTCAGCTACACTTCAGCTACACATCAGTAACACTTACGCTATCACTCATGCAGCAAGCCCTACTCTTTAAGCCATACGCCTGGGTTACCCAGTAGGACCATTTGGGTCCAAATCCCGTACCGTACCGTTTGACCGTACCTTATTTCCGTACCAGGTAACCCTGCCACACACCATGGGCCGGTCAACGCTTGGTACCCTTCAGACTAAAGACCGTAGCACCATGATAGGCGCCAAAAAAGGGGCCCAGTGTGTAAAAGCAAGAACGTTGCAGCAAACTCAATCAACTGCAATGAACCAAACCTCGAGATTTGCGCATTAAAAGTAGTTGATGTGAGCCCGATTGTTCCGTCAAGCAGGTGTTTTTGCAACATTTGCTCACCCACCCGAAAAAGTAATGATTCTTGGGAAATAACAAACAGTCAATTACGGTATGGCAGAGGAGGACATGTCCCTTTCAGGCTCAGGGCTAAAAGTCAAGGTTGCATGGTAAAAGGTTTGGGGCCCGGTGCTATTGCGGGTGCCTTGAGCACTCACCGGGCCTGTTGCTGCAGGCTCCGGTAAACGAATTGGGGGTGAAATATGGAATGGCTCCGTGGACAAAAAGCTGTCAGTCAAAGCGCACGCCATGCAGTGAAGTATGGCATTGCTCTGAGGAGGCAAGGACAACAGATGGTAAAAAGTTTGGGGGGGGAGGGTGCTATTGCGGGTGCCTTGGGAGCTCACCGGGCCTGTTGCTGAAGGCTCTGGTAAACGAATTGGGTGTCCTCTACACGGTTGATCGTGAAGTATATCGTGAAGATGAGACTGCTGAAGGACACACCGCCAGTCGAGGGGCCCTGGGCACAGAGCAGCAAGGGGTCACAATTCAGCTACATGTCAGCTACACCTTCAGTCGAGGGGCCTTGGGCAAAGAGCAGCAAGGTGAAACAAGTCAGCTACATGTCAGCTACGCTGCCACTCGAGGGGCCCTGGGCCTTGGGCACAGAGGAGCAAGTGGTCACAGCTACAACTTCAGCTATAGCTATAAGTCAGATATATTCCGGCTTGCGGTTGAGGTGACCTAGTGTAGGCAGCCCTGTGGTTTCGGACACTGGCCGTCAGCGAGTCAGAAGGTTTAGTCCCCATGGGCCTTGTGATGGCTCCCTGGCAGCCTAGCCGGTGCCATGTCAAAACGATACGTCCTGAGGCGTGGATTCAGGAAGCCATCTGTACCTGTTCATTAATGATGATGCAACTTGTCGTGAAAAGAGCGCTGCTGAATCCATAAAAGGGGTACATCACCAGCGCGGCCACCGCGCAATCCGAGTTTGTGTTCAGCTTGCGCTGAATGGACGTGAAGTTGACCCTCGTATAGATCGACCGCGTCGGTGGTGACGGCGGCAGCGGCGGCGATGGCGGCGGCGGCGGTGACGGCGGCAGCGGCGGCTGCGGCGGCGAGGGCGAGGGTGGCGGCGGTGACGGCGGCGGCGGCGGGCCGGGCGGCGACGGCGGCCGCGCCACGCACGCTGTCGGGTTGGAATACCTCCCAGAGACGAGGGGGTCGGTAAGGTTCACGTACGTCGGGCGGCTGATGGACACGAGGTTGCCACACGACCGCTGATCCGGAGAACGCATGGTTACCGCCACCGAGAGGGTGTAGTACAGCGTCGAGACACCGCGGACGTCGGTGCCACCGCAGAAACGGCCCCAAGCTGGATTACTGAAAGCGGGTGGGTGAATGACATACAACGTCACACACGTTTTAGCCCTTCCGTTTCTCGGCCTGCTCTTTTAAGAGCATTTTGCCTGAAACAAATGCTGATCCCTTGATATGTTTGAAGCGAACAAAAGGCAGACTCATGTGCGTTAACGACAAGAGCTCCCCTCATGCCCCTCATATGCCCATTGCCTACCCCCCTCGCCTCACTTGCAGATGCAGACACCACCATTGAGCTGTTTCACCTGCTCATGCCCCGCCTCCCGCCCCGCCTCACTTGCCGATGCAGCTGCTAGCATCGAACTGTCTGCCTATCAGGCTGCTCGAGACGGACTTGCATGCTGCACAAACGGAAACACCATCCCTCATGTACCTCCCGCCCCGCCTCACTTGCAGATGCAGCCACCAGCATTCAGCCCACTGGGGGGCTGGTACGTCGAGTAGGTTGGATCACACACGTTGGACAGCGGAATCCTGACCGTGAAACAAGTATACAGACCTGGGCAGGACACAGACATGATTTTACTTTGCTACAGATATTGGGGGGCCGGGTGGGCCGGGTAGATTGGGTTACATACGCTCGGTAGCGGGATCTTGACTGCGAAGCAGGTGTGCAGGCCTGGGCAGGACTCAGGCATTGTTTTATGCGTATCAGACTGGGGGGACTGGTGCCTTGATGTGGCTGGTTTCAGCTACATTTCAGCTACAACCCAGTGATCGGGTCACACGCACTGGGGAAGTGGAGAGCGTGATATCCATGGTAAAGCAGCTGTACGTTTGGCTAGCCTGGGCAGGCTCACCAAATCTAACAGAGATATTTTGTGTGGGTATCATTCTATAATCATTGGTAGGCCACAATGCATGCTTTTAGTGGGCATCAGATCACAACCCTTGGTAGACCACAAGACATAATTTTTAGTGGGCATCAGATCACAACCTCTGGTAGGCAAAAATGCAAGTTTTAGAGGGCATCAGGCCGCATTTGAAAGGTCTATGGGCAGCAGTGCATAAGTTGGTTCTTCACTTTCGCCATACCACATTCGGCAAGCAGGCCACAGTGTTTGGTGTGCATCAGACCCCGGTAGGGAGGCGCGTGTATAGCACTTCATAGTAGGGAGGCCGCTCGGCAGACACTTCTAGCCCAGTGGTGACTAATTCTTCCGCGGCCTACGGCTGGCATCTCAGGCAACAGGGCTTGCTGCACCATATCCCCCCAGCTGCCGTCCCTGATGTAGCTGAATTGTAGCTAAACCACCCTATAATGAATTGTCGCTGAACCACGCGAGAAGAACGCGTGCGCCATTTCCGCTCGAAAGCTGTGTTTGGCACGAAGATTGGATAGGCACACGAGACTGCTACCTCAGGCAGGCCGCCAGGAGGCCCCCAAGGTGGCACAGTACGGCACGATACGGCACAATACAGCACGATACGGCACAATACGGCACGATACGGCACAATACGGCACGATACGGCACGATACGGCATGACACGGCACGGTACGGCACAATACGGCACGATACAGCACGATACGGCAAAGCGTTGCCCGGATTGTGCTACCTTGGTGGCAAACACGAGGCCGATGGGGACCAAACATTGACCAGCTTACACCTGGTGGCCCCAGCAGATCAAAGCTTGCTCAATTTTATAGATTAAAAATGTTTATTTTTTATCATTGTCTCAGATCCTCCAGCCGTAATGTGAAGGAACTGTGGCTGCACCTCCCTAGCTAAAGAAAACAGCCCCCCCCCCCCCCCTTTCCGCCTTTCCCCCTTTCCCCCCCCCACCTTTTCCCCCATCCCCCCTTTTTCCCCCTTCCCCCTTTTCCCCTTTTCCCCTTTCCCCCTTTTCCCCCTCCCCCCTTTCCCCCTCACCGGCTGCATTCGGCGTGAAGGTTGTGTACGCGGCAGGCAAGACTGTTTGGAACTGCGGCAGGAGCGAAATGCTGATAAGACCGCCTGGCGGCTGCGCAGCCGTGCCATACTCGAGGAACGGCTGCTGGAGTCGCAACGCGTCCAGCGCGATCGTGAAGTACAGCATGTCATTGTAGTCCCTCCACACGTAGTACGACCCTGCAGGACGGGTCAGGTGGGTACATATTTTAATGTGTTATGCATTACGAACTGTCCCCCACTCGAGTCCCCTTTGAAATGTTCCGAAAGCCCGCCACAAGCAAAGCACGGTAATTTCATGGTCATGTGATGCTTTCCCATACTGGTACTGATGTGCAGGATCAAATCATCGCTTGTCGCCTCTGATGGACGCGCCGCATTTGTAAGACATCATATGATGTTACTAAAATAGTCATGATTTGCAACGTCACATGAACATATTTTGCCCCAATGGACGTTTGAAGTTTAAAAAGCCGACCCTTACAAACTGAGTGGGCGGATGTCGGATGATCAAGGCTGGTTTAAGATGCGGTCAGCCAGGATGGCACCTTGGTCAGGTAGGATCAGCAGATCAGGGACAACAACCCTAAACCCTAAACCCTTAACCCTACATGCGCTGCCTGAGGGTATGGCCGGCCATGGGAGGGCAAGGGGCTCTTCAGGAGCATACACTTGCCGTATTGATTGTCCGCCTTTGGCTGGTCCAACAGAAGATCAACAGATTGGCATGCCCCCCCTGCACATGCTGGGATCAGCAGACCATAGCCAACAACCGGACACCCTGAACCATTGGTACGTTTTCAGGAAGCAGCACTTGCTGTATTGATTACCCACGAGTTGTTCATCCACCAAGGGGCGGATCAACAGGCTGGCATCACCTCCGCACACGCTGGGATCAGCAGACCAGGGCCAGCAACTCTAAACCGTTTGTACATTTTCAGGAAGCAGCACTTACCGTATTGATTGCCCTTGATTCGTTCATCCACAAGGGGGCGGATCAACAGGTTGGCATCACCTCCGCACACGGTGTCCCAGGTGGGCTGGTTGACTGGGAACCCTACGTCAGGCCGGCCGGGAAGGCTGCATATGCCCGGGTCGCTCCACCACTTGTCTTGAGGCTGTGGAGGAGTCATGGGGATGGGTGCTTATGGTAATTAGCACACTAGGCGTATATGAAGTGATTTATCAGGTTGGTCGAATGGCGGGGATCATCTTAGAAGCACCCGAAGGTCAGCAGGGTGTAACCGAGGCACTCAAACAATGCTGCGCAATCATGCCGTGATTTTGGAATCTTGAAGGTTATTATGTTATTTGAACACCTGGTAAAATTAAATTTGCCTTGTAATTACAGTGGCTAGAACTCAGCTACGCTATGGTAGCCAGTAGCCACCGTAAGGCCCGTAATCGGCACAGCACGGCAATGAAGCCATCCATCGTAATTTTGTGTGTGGAATGGCAGGCCGGGGAGTCAAGGAGGGAGCAGTGCAGCACAGGGAAACATGCATCAAAGGGAGACATGCATTCCAACAGGGAAATATTGAGAGAGCAGTGCCGGACAGATAGTCACGTCTGGGAGCAGGTGGTGCCTCCGATATGCTAGTAGTTTGAAGGGCTGCGGGTACTGTCTGATCAGGGTCCTTCAACTGCTACCATATTCATCGACACCGCAGCCTGTTGCAGCAAGCCCTTTTCATGGGGGCATGGGGCTACCGTCTGTAGGCTGGTTGAGGTTAGGTCCCCGGTACGTTGAGGCATTTCCGGTGTGGGATGTCCTGTGTGCATGCTCCAAGTGACTCCGGCTTGGCTTCCCTTTAGTGGCCCCAGTAAGGCATGGCCTTTGTGGCCCCGGTGTGGCATGCACTCTGCGGCCATACGTTGCTCCGGTGTGGCATGCCCTTAGTGGCCCCGGTGTGGCAGGCCCTTAGCGGCCCCGGTGTGGCACGCCCATGGTGGCCCCGGTGTGGCATGCATATGGTGGCCCTTACTGACAAGGCCTAAGTGGCATACCCTAAGTAGCCCTGGTGTGGCACACCTCTAATGGCCCCGGTGTGGCATGCCACACACTGCTCCGGTAGTGGCATGCCCTTAGTGGCCCCGGTTTGGCATGCCTCAAATGGCCCCAGTTTGGCATGCCGTTGATGGCGGCGGATTGGACCTGGTATGAGAGGATGCCTGGTGCAGCAATGCATGAGCTGCCTAGGCCACTAGACGCAGGCTGGTCAAGGTTTGGTCCCTAGTGGCCCAGTGGCGGCTGCCGGCATCCCCCCCCAAGTGGCCTGGTGCGCACTTACGTTACGATTGCGCACGGTATCATGGAGAATTCGGTTGCCTGCACCTCTTCTTTGTTTTTTTGAAGCGAGGTTGCCCAGCCTCTAGGCTGATGCTCTAGATGTTGTAACACGAGGTTTCGGAACCAGCTGTTGCACCTACCATACACGTGGTGTTGTACAAGCATGTGAAGCTTGAGGAATGGTTGCCGTAGCTGCACCACCGCGTCAGCTGTGGGCTACCGAGCTCGGACAGAGGTGGAGGCGTTGCAGATGTTGCAGATCCCGCTAGAAGCACCAGCATGAGCAGCAGTAGCGCCAGTGAGACCGAGAAATGCACATGTTGCCGCGCCTGCGGCATCGCTGAGCTGCAACAGCAAAACGGGGACGAGGGATGTGCGCTAGCCCGGGCGACGTGGCGACACATGCTTGCTGGTGGCGGGGGGGCTCCGTGAGGGGATATGCTCTCCTCTCTACCTGATCTGGGTGTCGAGAGCTCTAGCCAGTGTGGCCAACTGCCCTCACGAGCCGTGTTTTGCGCTCCAGTCGGACCCAACAACGGATTGTTACGTGTCGACAGGCCTGAGCATTGATACTTCACGTGTGGATATGATTGGCAACTGTTTCGTTCGACACGGCTCTCTCGTATGCGTCTGGACATTTGGATCCGCGAGTGTTGCTGTACATCGACGAATTAGTGGAGAAGAACCATGCAGCAGCTTCAGGGCTGCTTCGGGCTTGCAGTTGCCGGGACATAGCAAATTTTGAACCCCTACCCCCATATGCACCAGCATGAGTATCTTTTGATACTTCCTGAATATGCAGAGAGGGGGGGGAGGCTGCCAGAGTCATATCGGTACACGATGGACCCGGGACGTAGGGTATGGGTATCGCGTACCGTATCGCTTCACTCAGGGGTGGAAATGGGAAATAATGTTCCCAAGTCTAAGTTCCGTCTAAGTTCCAACAGAAGGTGTTCCATGATTTCATTTATAATTCATGTGTATCTCCCGCTACATGAAGCTACTGTGGGCGAGTTGAAGGGCCGGGTTCGGATGCTTCGAAGCATCGACGGCACCGGCTACACATGCTCCCATCTGGCAACAGGGCATGGTGACAATGCTGTGGAGCGTTCGATTCCGTGAATCTATAATTTGATTTCCTGCCCTGTGACATGCCAGACCATGTACGGCTGAAGCATGAAAGGACGATTTGTTTGGCAACCTGCCGGTGCGTGGCAACCTGCAACAAATCTGTGCGGCTTGCCAAACTCCGCCCGGTCGCTTGTCATACGAAACGAAACGTAAGATCTGTGCGTGACTCAGACGCCTTACGTGCATATTATCATCCTAGCAAGCTTGATGAATAGCTCCGGTATGTGAACCAACGTTGCATTCGAACCCATCATCCGGTTTGGCAGGCTATTCCATACCGTACTTTGATTGAATGACTGCAATTGCACCAGGCGAACGGGTCGGCAACTCTAGATGGTCCAGCCCATGCTCTGCTAGTCCAGTCCAGTCCATGCACTGCTAGTTCAGTCCATGTACCGGTACTTGTCCATGTGCAGCTATTCCTGTAGTCATTGCTCTGTAAGTGCGGTCCATGTATCTAGCTAGATCAGTCCATGGTGACCGATTTTTAAAATGTTGAATCTCCCTGTTCACGGAAGAGAGAAATGTATTCATGTGCAGCGAAACACAGAAATAAAGTATTGCCGTATTGAAGGCTCTTTGGGGAGCCACCGGAGTGATGATGACGTAATGGGCGGCTCAACCTGACCGTGATGCTTTTGGGTGTTGGGTGGTGGAGTACTCAGAGCCCTACAATGAGGTCCATGATTTGCCCAGGTTTTCTGGACACTTAATTCTTCCTCTCCGGTTATTTCGTTTCAGCCGGAAACGTCTTATTTTTCCCCTTATACACCCGGGTACAATGAAACTATTACAATTTTTTCCACTTCGACTCAGCTCCTCGGCTGCGAACAAAAAATGACGTAGCATAGCTGATCCCAGCAGCAAAAAAGTTAAAACCAACGGTGTGCTGCCCAGAAACGGGCATGCAGCTTAGTATGTAGAGGATGCAAGACAACAAGGCCAGGAAGGAACAAGGATAACAAAATGATTTGACGGTAAGGCAAGCGCTCAAGTGGCTTCAGTAAGCCTGTAGGGAGCTGCGCTGGCTGAAAGTGTCAGTGGCCGCGTTGTCGGCACCCAGGCACGAGTCCTACAACATGTGTCAACTACAGCTGCAACACTTGTTTGGTCCAAGCATAATACATACTGAGCGGAGGGGCAAAAGCCAGGTGACATCTCACAGTGCCTCCACCTAGCAAAGCAAGCCCTCTGCGGGCAGATCCCAGGCAGCAAATCTTGCAGTGCGGCCAATCCCGCATCGCACACCCACCAGCAGCCCGCCCCTCAGGTCAAGACTACGATTTTGTATAAAGAGTACATTGTCCAATGAGAATCAGCAGCAGCAGCTGGAACAAGAGCAGAAGGGAGTGGCCAGCTAAAGGGTATCCAGCCGACAGCCCCTTTCAAGAAGTGATGCAAAAGAGCCCAGGTCCATCGGCCAGAGTCCAGAGTCCTACGGCCAGAGTCCTGGTCCAGCGGCCAGAGTCCTGCCGCCAGCAGCAAGAGAGCCCTGGTCCAGTGGCCAGAGCCCCGGTCCAGCGGCCAAAGTCCTGCGGAATCAGCAGCCCAAGCAGGATCCTGCATCTTCACAAGGAAGCTTCGAGGAAGCTACAAGCTGGGCGGCGCTCATCCAATGGGCGCCAACGTTGTGAGGCACTTGCTCCCCAAAAAGGTCTGGTCCAGCGGCCAAGAGTTCTGCGGCGTCAGCGGCCCAAGCAGGATCAAGTTTGTGCCACCCTGCTGCATCTCAATGCGGAACTGGCTGTTGCACAGCATGTACGCGTTGCCCACATAAATGTTGAACGAAGACATGGTGCTGAGGTAGCTGTTCATGGCTTGGGACGCTTGCTGGGATAGGGTCAGCTTGAGCTTGTAGTAAACGCCGCCGCCGCTCTTGGGAGACACCTGCAGGGTTAAAAGTTCAATGTTAAGGGCGGAGGGTTTGAGGTTTGGAGGTAAGGGCGTACAGTACAGGGCTGAGGGTTAGGGTTTGATGGCTGAAGCTGAAGGGCTGAGGATTTGGGATGTCTGACCTCAAAAGCAAAGTCCGCTGACGCTCTTGGGCCGAAAAAGGTAGGACGAGAGTCGGGGTTCAGATTTTAGGGCTGGGGGGTTAGGATGTCCGAAGCAAAGGCCGCATCCGCTCTTGCGAAGAATCCTAAGGAACGACAGTCGGGGTTAAGGGGTCAGGGCTGAGGGTTTAGGGTCCAGGGCTGAGGGTTAGGATGTTTTAGCTAGTAGCAAACTCTTGAGGAAGTCAGTGGTCAGTGTTTAGGTCTCAGGGTTCACGATGATTCAAATGAGTTGTTGACAGCGGCTAGGGTTTGAAGCAGCAATGCAGCAGCGGAGGAAAAATAGAGCACGAGGGACCAGGATGCTTCTTTGGGGAACCCCCAAAGAAGCTTGAGGGTTCAGGTATGCTGCTCTGCAGGTTCAGGACCCTCGTGCCTCTTAAACAGTTTTGGTGTGGGTGCTGCAGGTCGGCAGTCTGCTGCTGCTGCTGCTGCTGCTGCTGATGATGATGATGATGCTTTGACACGGCCACAGGCCGCAGGGGTCAGGGGCAACAAGTCATGGGGATCAATTTGTGTGCTGTTTTTTTCGTCTAAGTGTAGCGCAAGCACCCTAAAATAAGCCAGTGGATCGCTGGTGAGGTCACGCCATGCACGTTATGCCTCTCAGGCACGCCAGTCCACACTCCGCTGCATGTCCATACCTACTTCATGGTTAAAGTGTGCTCGAAGCACCCTGAGATAGTCAGAGGAGTTTATGGCTTACCGCGCAGGTCGTCTCTCTGGCACACCAATCCACATTCTGCAGCATGTTCATGCTGTAGAACATCTGCGCGGTGGCAGACATGGCCTGCCCGCAGAGCGTCCTCGTCACGTAAGAGACGGAGACGTCCTGGCCATCGATGGACGACGGCGTCAGCACCGTCAGGTCGCGGAAATAGGTCAGGCTGGAAGGGCAGTCCGATGGGACCGGCACCGGCGACGGCGACGGCGACGGCGACGGGACCGGGCTGGGGATCGGGGACCGGAACTGGAACGGAGGCGAGCGGGAGGGAGGCAGCGACGGCGGGTTGATCCGGGGGGGCGGGGGAGGCGAGGCGGTGAAGAGGGAGGGCGGTGGCTTTGCGCGGGGTGGTGGCGGAATACTTGGCGTGGTGGTGGGCGATGGGGTCGGCGAGGGAATGGGCGACGGGACGGGTGATGGGATGGGCGATTGCCCGGGGATGGGCGAGCTCGTGGGAATGGGCGATGAGGTGGGCGTAGGTGATGGAGTGGGCGAGGGAATTGGCGAGGGAAAGGACACTGGTGACGACCCTGGCACGCAGCACAGAGCGGGAGATGACTGCGGTTCACAGGAGGGCGGAAATAAGGGTTTAGAGTTCAGAGTGAAAAGGGTTGAGAGGTTGAGAGATCAGGGTTCAGAGCTGAAGGTTGAAGACTTCGATCCCTGCAGACATCGCAGTCGCGAGACAACAACTGTGGCAAGTAGCAGCTATTAAGATATTCCAGCAGGGCTTTTTTAGTCATGAATAATGTTGAAACTATCACCTATGCACCATAAGTCCATAACATCTTACTGCCTGGGAATGTTTTGCCAGTAAAGCTGAAGCACCCTACAAAAAACAGAGTCCGGTGGACTTGGTGTAGCAAGGCTTTGACTGGGGTTAAGGGATAAGGGTTAAGCGCCCAAACCCTTATAACCCTAGCACAGTCCCTGAATCCAACTATAGACCCTAAACCCTAGCCTAGACCGACACATGCGGCACTCACCGGGCACAGAAGGATCGTCTGGGGAAACGAGGGCGAAGTCAGTGTGACTGTGCTTCCGCATGGCAGCTGCAGGGAGAGGGAAATCAGGAGCAGGGAGGTGGTGATCAGGAGCAGGGAAATTGCAACCGTGGGCAGGGAGATAACAGTCATGGGCAGGGGGGTGATGATCCGGGGCACGAGGGTGCGGGGTGATCCGGGGCACGAGGGTGCGGGGAGATCCGGGGCACGAGGGTGCGGGGTGATCCGGGGCACCAGGGTGCGGGGTGATCCGGGGCACGAGGGTGCAGGGTGATCCGGAGCACAAGGGTGCGGGGTGATCCGGGGCACGAGGGTGCTGGGTGATCCGGGGCACGAGGGTGCGGGGTGATCCGGGGCACGAGGGTGTGGGGTGATCCGAGGCACGAGGGTGCGGGGTGATCCGGGGCACGAGGGTGCGGGGTGATCCGGGGCACGAGGGAAAACTTACATGCATCGGGGGCCGTTAGGATTGATGGTGGAGGGGGGAGCGCTTAGGGGTTTAGGGTTTAGGGGTTAAGAGGCCGTTATGATTGATGGTGGAAGGGGGGACGCTTGTTCCACTAAGTGCCATTTCATTTACTTTCTTAAGCTTATCAAAAAGCTCCATGACAAGAGAAAAATTGTATGTACAGAGTGCACAGTCAAATCTAGACATACTAAACAAATACCGAACCATCAATATAAAATGGCCTCGCTCCATCATACAATTTATTTTTGGATTCATGTCACAGCCATCAAAAACCCGTTGTTTTTATTTTGTGTTACATGTTCAGAACAATTATGTAGACCAGTGGACAGTCATAGTGCCTACCAGTGTGGACCCATCCATACATTCCGGGACTCACCAGCAGGTACCCCAGAAAGGAGGCGTTAGACAGCTGCAAGATGGTGTTGCGCACAGCGTCAGCGTACTGCGGCAGCTGGTACAGGGTCGTCTCGATGATCAAGACATTGCTGAACATTGAGGCATTGGGGCCCACTTTGGTGTAGCTTGAGATGGACAGCAGGTCGTTCAGCCGCCTGGTGAGGGTGTCGTTGTAGCCAACCTGCAGACACACGGGCGGAAAAAATAGACAATATGAGCATCGCTAACAAAATTAATTAAATGAGTACCGATGAATAGGGATGGAAAGCGAGGGCAGGTTGTTCAGCTGCGCGGTGAGGGTATTGTTGTAGCCTGACTGCACAGGAAAGCAGGCAGGGAGGACATTCATCATTCACTTCATTACTTCAAACCCACCCAATCACCTATCCGCATGCACACTTTCACACCCTCAAACACTCTCATACTCACAGGAAACCCTGGCTGGTAGCTGGCTTGAAGTACAAACGGGAACAGGAAGGGAGCAGGCCCGGGTGGCATGGGAGGTCGAGATGGGCTGGGTGGGGGGCTGGGAGGCGGGGACGGACCAGGGGGCGGAGTCGGAGGCGGGGAGGGGCTCGGCGGGGGGAACGGCGGCGGGGGGGGCGGCGGCGGTGGGAAGGGCGGGGGCGGGGCGCACTGGATGAGACCGCGCTGGACGTTTGAGTTGTTCCATTGGAAAACAGAGCCGCCTGTGCACGACGTCGTGTCAAGGCTGTAGAAAGAGCCGCAGGCGGCGGGAAGGCCAATGTAGTACTGGAACATGATGTCTGCCCAGTTCTTGAACGGGCCAGTTTGCGACATGAAGTTGGCCATCATTGCGTCCGCGTCCGAGGCGGCGACCATCTGCGCGGCGGCTGTGACGAAGGTGGTCACGCCGGGGACGGGGTAGAAGACGCCATTGCACGAGAAGTTGAAGACGGTGCGGATACCCGAGACGACGTAGATCTGATTGAGCAGGTCGGGGAGCGTGGAGCACATGTTGACGGGTAAGTAGGGGGAGACCGGAGAGGGGTTGTAGAAGTTAATGATGGAGATGCAGTTGGGGGGAGGGGAGGGGGACGGGGGTAGCGGGGGGCTGGGGGAGGGCGGGGTGGGCGGGACAGGGGGCGGCGGTCGCGGCGGGGTTGGACCTGGCGGAGTCGGCGGCGGCGACGGCGGAGGAGACGGTGGCGGCATCGGGGGCGGGGAGGGCGGCGGGGAGACGCAAGCAAACGTGGTCGAGAGCAGGAAGTCACAGCCCGGGTAGGCGCTGGCACAGATCGCGTGGTTGGAAGGCGCGGGGGAGACGTTGACGGTGTACAGCGGGCTGCCTGCCAGGTCCACGTAGCTGCCCGTACCGCCACATCCAATGTCTAGCAGCAGCGCAGCAGTGTTCCAGTACACGGCGTTGTTCACACTATTGTAGATGTACATGACGCCGCTCTGCCCCGTCGGGTCGTATGTGTTGATGAGCATGGAGATTTGGGACTCGCGGGTGCCCGAGGCAGAGACGGTCGTTTGCGTGACGCACTGTGTCGAGGAAGCGTGCGTTGGGCCGGTGAAGGGAGAGAGCGTGAGGTTGAGTTTTATGCAGTCGGTGATCTGGTCGAAACTGCGCGTTATGGATTTTAGCGTGACGGTGTTGCTGGGGATTATAGGAGGGGGGCTGGGCATTGGAGGAGACGGGGAGGGAGCGGGGGGGTTTGGGGGCGGAAACGGCGGGAGCGGTGGGGAAGGCGGGCTGGGGGGGCTCGGGGTCGGCGGGGGAGGGGGCGGCGCGGGTGGCGTCGGCGGCTGCGTTGCGCCCTGGCACGAGACGTTGGTGGGCTGGTACTGCGCGTAGGTGGAGAGGGAGACAAAACCAGTGCGGGTCCCGCAGCTGGCGGCAGCAGGCGTGAACAAGCTCGCGTTGACCGCAATGCGGAAAAAGAAGGAGCCCGACGAGAGGTCCGTGCTGCCGCAGTTGCTGACCCCAGTGTTGCACACGCAGCGGCCTAGCGTGGGCTGGTAAGTGGAGGTCAGGCCGTTGCAGGCCTGCTTAAGGTTGACAGCAAACGTGAACCCGGTGTACTGCCCTGCAGACGGAGTGGAATCGTAAATGTCCGTTAATCAAAAACAGTCAATGAATCAATAATATACTGGAATGTGGACGTCAGGCCGTTACAGGCCTCCCTCAGGTTTACCAGAACATAAACCCGCTGTACTGCCCTGCTGTGGGAAGGGATACTCAACTAAACGAGGACAATGATTTTGCCGCCAGTCTTTACTTACTAGAGCGCTCGTGACCATTTGGGGAGGGGGGGCTGCCGTGCGGGCCACCACTGGGCTCGTGGGGACTAAACCAGGACCGGCCAAGAGCCAGTGTCACTCTTGGCGTCAGCTTTCTTTTCCGAATAGACCCCATCGGCCATAGGCCAGGTTGCAGCCAAAGTGTAGCTCAAGTATAGCTCAAGGACACTCTTATATAAATAGTGACAATTCTTCAGTAAAGAGTGATCCTCACCCGTGAAAGGGAATGGCAGGTTGGTGTAGCCGTATTGCTGTGCCAGGCTGAATCCACTCTCCATGCCGAAGGAAATGACGTTCACGGAGTTGCCGACGTCCAAGAAAGGCTGAGCTCCGTTGTAGAGGCCGTTCATCAGGACAGTGACGAAAAATAGGTCGTTGTAACCTCTCCAGGCAAACCACTGGCCTGTTAGAGTGTATGGGGATCAGGTTATAGGGTTCAAATTTTGCAGTTCGGGTCCGTGCGATTCAAATAAAGAGTCATGGGATTTAAGCATGGGGTCACTGTCTTCAAATACAAGATCATGGGATTCAAATACAGGGTAATGGGATTCAAATAAAGAGTCATGGGATTCAAATGCAGGGTCATGGGATTTTGGGTCCGCCTCTCTATGCATACCACGGGCCAGCTGAAGCACACAAGGCACACAGGGCACACAGTGCCCACTCTTGGCCAGATAGAGAAACACAGAACATGACCATGGGGACGGCCTTGAATCCCAAGGAGAATAAGTGGACTGGGGGCATGATCCTGTTAAGGATGCATGGGGAGCCGCCAAACGTTGTGGTGAGGAGCAAAGGCTGGTTTATACATAATTTGAAGAACAATATACGCCTTGGACTCGGCCTAACTCAGAATGCCTCAGACTCGGAATGCCTCCTGTCAGCCAATATTGCTAGGTGGGTAAGTGTCAATAGACCAGTGATCCTTTAATTGCGTTTCAGCTACAGGTATTTATATTAACATCTTTCAGCTACAGTTCAGCTACATCATAGCCTGCGGCCGTGGGGACTTGTGCAACAAGCTACTTAGGCGGGGTGGGTACGACTGGGGCGTACATGCATTAGGCATCCTCAACATTGTTGCATGGACATTAAGTTACATCAATATATTCACGATCCTGGATCCTTTGTGGGTATTTTCGCTATGCCAGAATCGTATGTGGATGTGCTTGCAATCTTGGATAAAAATTGTTATATTTACCATCCTGGATCATTCAAAAGATACATTCTCAATCGAGGATGTTTTTAAGATCCTTGGCATGATATTTCACGATCCTAGATCCAGTGCAGTAATATAGGTCCTTCAAAAAAAGATCCAGGCTGCCATCCTGGGTCCAGTCCAAAAACCTTGATCTTTGCAAAATTCTGGATCCCGGTCCGTTTCTGTGGTCCTTGAATGAAGTCCCTTGCAATGCACCTGATTCCGAAACACAATCCATTCCAGTACCGGTATATGGATCCTGTTAACAACCTTTCAACATGTCATTTCAAAATACTTGAATGGAGGTTCGAAGGGAGATCTGTATATGCTGCATTGGACCCTAGGGTATGGTACTGCAGTGTCATGTTTTGTGGTTCTGCTACAGCTCAGATACATTTCAGGTAATGTTTAGCTACGATCAGGTTCAGCTCAAGTACATAGGCTACAGCTCAGGTACAGTTAAGCCAAAGCTGCCCTATGGCCTCCTCCCATGCGCTGACAGCCATGCTGCTTGGGCCTGTGTCTTAAGGCTGGCCATTGTTTTGACCTCGGGGGGCGCTAGCCAGCCCTATACCACAGTCTTAAAGCATCGTCACCCAAGCCCCTTATTTGAATAAGGCCAGGCACTGCTGACCGGCTGCGGCTAGGCGGATACTGCAGGGCATCCCCTCCACCCACACACACAACCCTACACCCTAACCAAACACACACAAACCTACACTCTAAACACACACAGACACAAACACAGACACAGACACACACACACACACACACACACACACACACACACACACACGCGCACACACACACACACACGCGCACACACACACACACACACACACACACACACACACACACACACACACACACACACACACACACACACACACACACACACACACACACACACACACACACACACACACACACACACACACACACACACACCTCACTGCAAACAGAGGCCATGGGTCACAAAAGCCACTGGCTGCACTCTAGGAATCTCTCTCACCCCGTTTTTGCATCCGTGGTGGTGGTTGTGGTGCAGGACCCCCCTGATAACCCATTACATGCCTCCGTCCATTGATGTTGTGAATGCCCACCTACTTCTGTTGAAGCTGTGTCAGACCCTCCCACACACCCTTATATTCGAATCATTGGAGTGAGAGACCTCCAACCTTCTGTTAAGCTTATGAGTCTGTTTTGGAGCCCGGGTCTTTCTGTTGTGCCAGTCGTCGCAAGGAAACATCACGGCAACTCAACACACTTTCTTTGAAGGCACATCGGCTACAGTTTATCTAAATTCGGCTACAACACTGCCCAAGGCCAAGGAGGACTAGCACAGAAAGACCTGCTGCTTGGGCCCTCGGGCGGAGGCCGGTCAAGTTGAGTTTCCCATCCTCCCAGTCGAGGCCGCTGGTGCTCTGGCCCTAAACCCAAAAAAGACACATACCAGCTTGGGTCTGCTGTAAGTCCTCATTTAACCTGACCCTAAACCCTAAAAAAACACTTACCAGCTTGGGTCTGTTGTAATCCCTCATTTAAGCTGCCGGTCATGACTGAAGGCAGGCCGCCGCACACAATTGAATATGGGAGCGTGTTGGCGGGGAAGGCTATGGGGTCGCCGGGGATGATGATCAGGCTTTTCCATTGCCACCACTGGTCAACAGACTGTGAGAGAGGGGCAGGAGGGGGGAGGGAGGGGCAGGGGGGGATCAGGCTTTGAGGAGGGGCAAGGAGGGGGGGGTCAAGGGCTTATCAGGCTTTGAGGAGGGGCAGAAGGGGGGAGGGGGGATCAGGATTTGAGGAGGTGCAAGGAGGGGGGGGGATCAGGCTTTGAGGAGGGGCAAGGGGGGGAGATCAGGTTTTAAGGAGGAGCATGAGGGGGAGAGGGGGAGACGGGGATATCAGGCTTTGAGGAGGGGCAAGGGGGAGAGGGGGGTATCAGGCTTTGAGTAGGGGCATGAGGGGGAGAGGGGGGTATCAGGCTTTGAGGAGGGGCAAGGGGGGGGAGATCAGGCCTTGAGGAGGGGCATGAGGGGGAGAGGGGGGTATCAGGCTTTGAGGAGGGGAAAGGGGGGGGGGAGATCAGCCTTTAAGGAGGCACATGAGGGGGAGAGGAGGAGATCAGGCTTTAAGCAGGGTCAAGGGGTGTGGGGGGGGTCCGGTTTTGAGGAGGGACAAGAGGGGGAGAGGGGGAGATCAGGCTTTGAGGAGGGGCAAGGGGGGGAGATCAGGTTTTGTGGAGGGGAAAGGGGGGGTAGATCAGGCTTATCCGTATCGTTCATTAGTAAAAAATAATTGAGGATGGGTGTGGTGGTCAGGGGGGAGATTATGAGGCTTTTCCTTGGCTCATTGGCTGCCATCGGTCAATTGTTGTACGTGAGGACTAGGGATTGGTCCTGGAGATCAGGCTTTTCATCGCAATCATTGATACATTGTCTTTTAGGAGGGTGTGGAGGTTTGGGGGAGGTCATGCCTTTCCATTGATTCGTCCTTAGTGTGCTGTATGTTCGAGGGGCTTGGGTGGTAGGTTGAAGGAGATCGGGCTTGCCACATGGAGGGTGTGAAGTTCAGAGACATGTGCGCATTAGCGGGATCGGCCGCGGAAATGTCCTCAGGGTCACCAATCGATGAAGCTTCCACTGTAAAGAGTTGTAATAATTTGAAGTCAGGTCGGCTGTGAGAGACCCAGCCACATCGAAATTGAGAGCTCTCCCCAATATACCCCGATACAAGCGGATATCGTCTGATCGTCTCTCACAGGGAGGTGGCAGTGGGGTTCAAATGACAGTCTACTCACTAGACATGACGATGCTTGCAGAGTGGAGGTGCAGAATCCCGTTGAGCTGTGGCTATTCGCCGGCAGTGAGCACCAAGTTGGGATCAGAGAGCTCTGTGCCATTGCCAGGCCGCATTGGCTCGCTATGAATATTGCCAGGAGGAAGCCGTAGCCCGAGGAGCAGCGCTGGATACGCATTCCTGCGAGCGTCTATGAGACGATGACTGTGATATGGGAAGAAGCGGCAGCTAGAAGCTACTGTTGCAAGCGTCAGCAGAGCTGGATGGCAAGAGGAACGGGGCCTGGTGACTGACGATTATGGAGTTCAGTACAGCGTTTCCTTTCGCCCTATTCCTATCGCGGAAAATTGCCGATGATGTAGGCTATTCTGAGTAGAGCGCAACAATGTGGGCAACATGAGCATGGCTGGTGGGCGAGGACATTTGCAACGCATCTGCTGCCGTACACATGAGCGCGCGGTACTGCTGGCAGCTACATGTTCACTTCGATATTCCTTAAATCCTAGCTTAAAGCCAAGCGAAAGCGTCAATTTTCTATTGTATGCACATGGGTGTGGTCGGCATACACGCCAGGGCACCGCCGCCTCATATGAAACATTGAATTTCGCAAATGCTGTAGAATGTGAAGGGGGGCAAACGCAGTAGCTTTACTCGATGCATAACTCGATCGAAGGAACATCGTCAGACTGATCGGGAGCAACACGTATCTTCAAAGCACCTCCCCGTACAGTTTGTTGTCCGCTGTTGTTTTACCTCCTGCTGGGTGTTACAGCGCTCACCCATCCACCTGTTCATCCACCCGTAACCCATCACTTAATTTCAAAGAATTCAGCTGGACGGAGCAGCGATAATCTAGTCAGTAGGCTCCTGCTTGAAGCTGTCGGTCCCCTTGTAGCTACAACCCGTACGTGTTGCAAATGGGTGTTACGCAAGACAAGTGATCTTCCCATTACGCCCTCTAGAGTCACCACCGGACTTTTGCTGCTCAGGAGCGGCCACAGGGTGTTCTTACAAAGGCGTCAACTCATCTACCCAATAGCCTTTTTCGAAAGGCCGGGCAGAGAGCAGGCAAGGAAGACAAATCAAGCCGTTGAGGGAGGAAGGAAGTTAGGGAAGCATTGTTGAATGCCAGAATCTCAGTAAAAACCTCCTAACATAGTATGGGTGCAGTGTCATGGATGACCTCCATAAGATCCGGAAAAGGTTCTACTGAAGCCCATTTCAGCATCATGTCATTCCAGCGTGCAGCAAACCGCCATCTCTAGGGACCACCATTCGGCCACAGCTTGGCCGAATGGGACCAAATCGTGACATGCCTACTGCCAATGGACCCAAGCTGCATGGCCTGCCGCACCAGGCCAACTAGACTGAAGGCCTGCATGTAGCTAAATTCCACCTGAAATGCACTTGAATGCAATGCATCGTGATTCTTGGCAGGATCTTGGTAAACACTTTGCAGTCCAGCGTCATTATGTTCAGGGCTGCCCAGCACATCAGCCCCCGGACACTGCAGGCTTCAGAAGCCCGTCATCTGCCTCTTTGCACGCCTATTGAAGTTCATCAAGGGTGTTAGCCCCAGACATCCAGGACAAAGACGGGATAGGCTTCGTTAACCCGCCTCTTTTCCATCCACCTCAGCGCAGCAGGCAAAGCAGTTTTCAGAAACCTGACATCTGCTCCTGTGAAAACTAAAAAATCAGCGCAATCGCCATCAGGCCTAGCATGCAATCCAAATGCACAATCGCCATGGACTTGTTGCCGGGATCCATATGGCCTTGAGCACGATCCCCACGCCACTGGCCGAGTGCAGCAGCACCAGAAGGCCAGAAAACAGAAGGCTCCAGATCATAATCAAAAGCCAGCCATATGCTCCTCTGACAGCAGCGATGCATGCACAATCGCCATGGCCTTATAGGTCACCCCCATGCCAGTCGGGCCGTCGCCCGTCAATCGCTCGAGACCGGCGATCAGCGATGCAGCGTCGCCGTCGCTCTTGGCATTCTGCGCAGCCAAGCAACAAGCAGCATCCTGTTACATGCAGCCATGCAACAAGCAGCTGCCATGCAACAAACGACATCCTGTTACATGCAGCCATGCAACAAGCAGCAACCATGCAACAAATGGCATCCCATTACGAGTGGCAGCCATGCAACAAACATCATCCCGCTTCAAGTGGCAGTCATGTAAAAAGCTGCAGCCATGCAAGAAACATCATCCCGTTACAGGTGGCAGCCATGCAAGAAGCAGCAATCCGTTACATGACAGAACCTCTCGAAACCCTCAACAGAAATCGCGGCGCATTGCATGCGGGCAGGGGACTTGAAGCTTTGGTCGCGCAGGGGCGAGACTAATGCTGCAGTGTGGGGTTTCATATTTCCAGGTTCTATATTTGTGTAAAAGGCTGAGCTTGCACACACCTTTCCAATAAACACCCATTACCAGCACAAACAGCACCTAATGAGCGGCATCGTTTTTTACTTGAAGTAAGCTTCTGCTGCATCACGGCCTACCACTGCGGAAGGCTAGGGGAGCTTCCGCTGCATCACGGCCTAACACTGCGGAAGGCTTGGAGACCTGGCGCAACAAGGCTTGCTGCTTGCGCCAAGGGCGGTAAAGGACTGGTCCTAATCAGCCCAGATGTGGCCACCCAGTGGCCTGCCAAGCGGAAGGGATCTGTTCACACTAAAATGAATGCTGCATTCCTTAAATATCGTAACCCTGCTTTAGTAACATAGAAAGAAACTGAGCACCTCCGGAAGAGGGCACGATATTTCGGAAGCAACGTACGGTAGCTTGAACACATACAGGTCCTTCCGCATTGTTTCCTGCATTGAGTCTGACAGCCAGACTCGGGCATCCCAGGGGTTGCCGTCCCCCAGGATCAATCCCCCCTGTGGAAGCCAATCTGTTTCGACTTCCACTGCCTATCTGCCATATCCTGTACTGGAAATCAACCCACCCTCTGGCAGGGCCAACGGCAATTCGTCATTTCGGGCCCATATTGTATTTGGCCCACAAACAGGCCTCTGCCATGCAGTCAGTGCTGGCCTACCATACTAGCAGAGTATTTATTCTGAGCAGGTGGGCTGACTGGGCTCGCCTGCTCAGGAGGTTTGCTGGCCTCATCGAGCCTCACCAGGGAGTTCACCTCTTCAATGCCATGCTTTCAACTTCAATCCACAGATTTCATTATATCTTTCTCATCGGTATTATAAAATGAGCACAATGGCCTTACCGGTATTTAGTTATTTTGTCTGGGTCCTCCATCCGCACCAATCCTGCATCCCCCACTAAATGAAGCACCTGTGAACCAAGCTTACCGACCCTGACACTATCTTCACACCCTAAACCTAATGAACAGGATTCTGCAGTGCTTTGCAGCCCCTAAACCCAGCGCAGCCTCAGATTGCAAACAGTCTACAATACAGAAGTTGTACATCCTAAAGGGTTTCCCTCCTCAAGGCTAGAAACCCCACCTCCTGAAAACGTAAAGGCCCTGCTTGAAAACATTAAAGGGGGAAGGGCTCATATCCTGAACTATAGAGCAAGATAACGCACCCAGAGCAGTTGCTCCAGACTTGACGCCGATGCCGAGGGAGGTGAGGAAAACACCAACGAGAGCGCAGCTTCAGGGTTCAAACCCTGAACCCCGAACCCTAAAAAAGGGGAGCGCACCCTGAGCAGTTGCTTCAGCCTTGGCATAAATGCCGAGGAGGTGAAGAAAACACCAACGAGAGCGCACTCTTAGGGTTCAAACCCTGAAGTGAGTCACGGGGCCTGAACCCTAAAAAAAGGAGAGCGCACCTTGAGCAGTTGCTTCAGCCTTGACGTCGATGCCAAGGGAAGTTAAGAAAACACCAACGAGAGCGCACCCTTAGGATATAAAAACCTGAACCCTTGACGCTTCAAAAAATAAAGCGCACCTTGAGCAGCTTCTCCAGCCGGCATGGATGCGGAGGGAGGTGAGGAAAACAACAACGAGAGCACAGCTTCAGGGTATAAACCCTCAACCTTCAGGGTACAAAACCTCAACCTTCAGGGTACAAAACCCTCAACCTTTAGGGTGTAAAACCCTCAACCTTCAGGGTACAAAACACTCAACCTTCGGGGTACAAAACCCTCAACCTTCAGGGTACAAAATCCTCAACCTTCAGGGTACAAAACCCTTAACCTTTAGGGTACAAAACTCTCAACCTTCAGGGTACAAAACCCTCAACCTTCAGGGTACAAAACACTTAACCTTCAGGGTGTAAAACCCTTAACCTTCAGGGTACAAAACCCTCAACCTTCGGGGTACAAAACCCTGAACCTTCAGGGTACAAAACACTTAACCTTCAGGGTGTAAAACCCTCAACCTTCAGGGTACAAATTTCTCAACCTTCAGGGTACAAAACCCTCAACCTTCAGGGTACAAAACCCTCAACCTTCAGGGTACAAAACCCTCAACCTTCAGGGTACAAAACACTTAACCTTCAGGGTGTAAAACCCTCAACCTTCAGGGTACAAAACCCTAAACCTTTAGGGTACAAAACCCTCAACCTTCAGGGTACAAAACCCTCAACCTTCAGGGTACAAAACACTTAACCTTCAGGGTGTAAAACCCTCAACCTTCAGGGTACAAAACCCTGAACCTTCAGGGTACATACACTGAACCTTCAGGGTGTAAAACCCTCAACCTTCAGGGTACAAAACCCTAAACCTTTAGGGTACAAAACCCTCAACCTTCAGGGTACAAAACCCTCAACCTTCAGGGTACAAAACACTTAACCTTCAGGGTGTAAAACCCTCAACCTTCAGGGTACAAAACCCTTAACCTTTAGGGTACAAAACCCTCAACCTTCAGGGTACAAAACCCTCAACCTTCAGGGTACAAAACACTTAACCTTCAGGGTGTAAAACCCTCAACCTTCAGGGTACAAAACCCTAAACCTTTAGGGTACAAAACCCTCAACCTTCAGGGTACAAAACCCTCAACCTTCAGGGTACAAAACACTTAACCTTCAGGGTGTAAAACCCTCAACCTTCAGGGTACAAAACCCTGAACTTTCTGGGTACAAAACCCTGAACCTTCAGGGTACAAAACACTTAACCTTCAGGGTGTAAAACCCTTGACCTTCAGGGTACAAAACCCTAGACCCTGAAATAAATAGAAGCACACCTTGAGCAGCTGCTCCAGCCTGGCGTGGATGCCGAGAGAGGTGAGGAAGTGTGACTGTGTGACTGGGCCGTGGCAGGCCACCTCGGCGCCGCTCTCCATGGCGGCCTGCCTGAGAGCTCCAAAGTCCACCCAAACACTCAGGTCGGCAGTGCCCGGCCCATCCAGGACCTGCAGGTGAAGGTTGAAGGGTGAAGGCTTGGCTGTTCATATTAAAACGTTAGGGTTTAGGACACACTTCATGGTGTACATCGAGGTGTACTTCATGACTTACCTCAGGGCGCAATTTGGGGTGTACTTCATGGCGTACTACATAGTGCACTTCATGGCCTACTTCAAGGTGTAATTCAGGCCCCACTGGCTCACCCCTGCGAGCTAAATCAGTCCCCGATTTGTGGATTCCTTCAAAGACCTATGTGTGCCAGCAAGGCGCCAGGGGGTACAATTGTCCAGTAAGGTGTCAGGTGGGGCGTTTCGTTTGCACCCAGGTGTACATCAGGGCGTACTTCAGGGCGTACTTCCAAGCTACTAAGGACAAGCTTCAGAGCATACACCTGGGCTGTGAGTTAATGAGGCACACAGGGGGGGGACTTACCATTTAATCTTAAATAAACAAGTAAGGCTGCTTACATCGGTTTAAATAAAAGCATGAGGTATCTGCATGTCCCCCCCCCACCAACTTTGTACCCACATGCACTTTCCGATGGTCCCGTATGGCCACCAGAGAGTCCTGATACGGGCCGTCCTTCCCGTAGTCAATGATGAGGGCAGCACCACCGTGCGCTCCCACGCGCTTGGCCAGCATCTGTCCGGGGGTCCTCAAAAACAGACACACGAGTTCAGGGAAAGGAGAAGAGGAAGATCAGAAACAGATGCAAACAATATACCCCAGGGCGTTTGTATGTCAAAGGCGGCGTTCAGTTACGTGGGCATTAGGCCATTTGAAATAAAGAGTCCTGGTAGGGACCATCCTTCCCATAGGCACCGTGCCACCCACGCTCTTGGCCAGCATCTGTTAGAGGTTCCCCACAAACACACACACTAACACAACACATGAAAAGGGAAAGAGCGAGAGGAGGATCAGAAAATATGCAAAGAATATGCCACTGGGCGATCATGTGTCAAAGGCAGCATTCCTTTATGTGGGCACCAGGCCATCTAAAATAAAGACTCCCTAGTAGAGAACATCCTTCACGTGATCCATAATGACAGCCGCGCCACTGCGCGTCCCACAACCCCTGAGGGGAATCTGTAGGGGTGGCATGAAAACCTGCCTTAACTTAATTGCGCCCATTGCACAACCTTTCAGGGCATGCCGGGCGGCCGCCATTGGGATAAAACCTCAACCGTGGCTTACGGCTGTTGGCCAATGTACCAGCGCTTGCCACACCAAGCCCTGCCAGCTGTACACTCACACTCACAAACAGAGACAGACAGACTGCAAAAGAGGGGGGAAGAGACCACCAGTGTGGATACCTACCACCTTTTTTAGGCGCGTTCATTGGGGTTGATTTCCAGCGAAACGTCATGGATGGTGTTGTCCGTTTTTATCGGTGACAGTGCCTATGAGGATGGCGTTGGCCGTTTTTTAGCCGTTACGGGGCCTACCGGTACATGGATATCCCTGCCAATTTTTAAGCATTCACATCGCCCTCATGGATACATTGTGCGTTTTTATCGGTGACAGTGCCGGCATGGATGACTGTGACAGTTATATTAGCAGTTACAGCGTCCACTTGTCCTTCTCAAAGCCCCAGAGGTTCAAGTATCTGCAGAGCTTGGGGAAATCCAGCGTTCTCAACTCAGATCATCGCTCGGATGGATGCGTCCCATATTATTTCGTCATTGCCACGCCTGGGGCCTCCGGACAAAGGCCAAATGTAGCTGATAAGGAGCTGAGCCACAGGGCGGGGAGAGGGGGCTGAAAGGAGGCGAATGCAATAGCTCATATACCAACTAAAAGGGGGCGGGGCAGCTGCACATTTATCAACCATGAATGGCCACTTAATGTTAGCCCGAAGCCGTGCAAAAAAAGGGGGCTGGGGGCATCCGCTCACTCACCAATGAGAACTTACCCTGAACCCTAAGCAGAACAAAAAAGGGGGGCTGGGGTGGGCAGGGGGGACAGGAAGGGGGCGGGGGCAACTGCTCAATCAATAGCTAAAAGGGGGCAAGGGCAACCGCTTCTTACCTAAGTGATAGGTGGCTCGGGCAACCACGCATAAACCACTGATAACTAAACCTAACCCTTAACCGCAGAAAAAGTGGGGGGCTGGGGCAGCCGCTCATTTACCTCTGCAGTGGCCATGGACCTTGCGCTGATCTCCAGCCCCAGTGGCCGGCCTGGCCCCGGAGCGTCCGTACGAGCTTCTTCCAACGTAGGGTCACCTACCAACCCATCCTCCGCCGTGCCTGGTACAGCAGCCTGCTTTGTCGCTGCTTCATCTGCATGCCTTCGATGTGTTGCCGCCGCAAGCGGCAGCTCGGCGGCAGCCTGGCCGCCGGAAGCCGCACTGGGGCCAACTGCCGAAGCTGACGTGGCGGCGTTGGCGTCGGCGGAGCGGCCAGCAGAGGCAGCAGCATCGTGTCCCGGGGCCGGTGGCGTCCCTGGCGGTGTCGCCGCGGCTCGGCCCGCCCCCGGCTCGACTTGCTCCCGCAGGGCCTCCAGGCGGCGCGGCACGAGCAGCACCGACGCGGGCGTCCTCGTTGGCGAAAGCACCAGGCGGAACTTGGGTGGCTGCTGATCCTGCTGCTCGCCAGCCTGGCCGCCGCCGTAAGGCAGCCCGCCGCCGCCGCAGTCGCCGCCGCTGCCGCGCCGCAGAGATGCGATCAGCTCTTTCGGGTCGCCACCAGCCTTGGGTCCCAGCAGGATCGAGGACCCGCCGGCGGCGGGCGGCGCAGCGGCGGCGGCGGCGGCGGCGCCGCTGGGGTCTGCGTCTGCAGCCGGAGCGGTATCAAGCTCAACGTCCCGCGGGGCAGTTTCAGAGTGCTCCACGTCGACCATTTTCTCAAGCCAGCCGCGGCGAGGGTCGTGATGGAACTGATGGGCGGGCAGCGCATCAAAGAGCTCGTGCGCAATGTAGAGCGACGGGGTATCACTCGGGACCTCCTCAAGCGTGTGGTGCCAGAACACCTGGCAGCAGCAGCAGGACAGGGGCCTGTGAGGAAAATCTTATCCTGATCCAAATTTGACCTAAGCCAGAAGACCTGGCAGCAGCAGGATGCCGTTTGGTAGGCATGTGGTGCCAGGATAATTGGCAGCAGAAGCAGGATAAGAGGCCGCAAAGGAAACACATTTTTGACATAAATCCTTTACCCTAAACCCGGACACCAAGAGCAGCAGGAAGCAGTTGGGGAGGCAGTTGGGGAAGGAACACCTGCAGCTGCAGCAGGGCAGGCGGCCGTGGGGAAACCTGATGGCCGAAATCCTTAAATCTAAGCCAGAACACCTGGCAGCAGCAGGAGGTGATTGGGAAGACGGAGCCAGAGCATTTAATAACAACAGGTAGCCAAAGTGGACGCCGAAGGCTGCTCCTGAATTGTGCATCATGCTCCAGTATCAGTCTCCCACCCATGTCCATGCGGGAAACGACCACCTCCCCCCAAATCGAGGCCAGGGGTGGAGTTGGTTGGTTTTGGTTAATTGGTTGGTTGGTTGGCTGGAAACCCACCCGGCAGTTGCCGGCCAGCCCAGATACGGCTGGTGCGCCTTCGACCACGTCTGTATCCGCCGCTACCTCCCGCACGCCAGCCCGTTCAGCTGGCCGGTCGGCTGCGGGCGTGGAGGTGGCCGCTGCTGGATCAGTGTCTGCACTGCTGCTGCTGCTGCTGCTGCTGCTGCCGCAGCGGCACTGGAGGGCGCGCCACTGCAGCGCCTTGAGCGCAGGCGAGACTTCAACCATGTGCACCTCGATGGACGACGAGAACTTCTTAAACGCTGGCGGTTGGGAGTGTGGGGGGGGCAGGGGCAGGGGAGGGGGCAAGGGATTGGCCCCTGCTTCATCATATCATGACATCGTGATACCTCTCTCATATCCCATAGTTTTTTTGTTTCAAGGTTTCCATCAAAGTTTCACCAGTGTGCCACCACATATTTCTGGGAGGTTCCTTTGGAATGCTGGCAACGGCAGGAGGGGCAGAAGTGGAGGGGAGGGGCAGGAGGGGAGGGGCAGGAGGGGAGGGGCAGGAGGGGAGGGGCAGGAGGGGCAGGGGGGGAGGGACAGGAGGGGCAGGAGAGGAGGGAAGGAGCAGGAGGGGAGGGGAGGGGCAGGAGGGGCAGGAGGGGCAGGAGGGGCAGGAGGGGAGGGGAGGGGCAGGAGGAGCAGGAGGGGAGGGGAGGGGCAGGAGGGGCAGGAGGGGAGGGGAGGGGCAGGAGGGGAGGGGCAGGAGGAGCAGAAGGGGAGGGGCAAAAAGGAGGGGCAGGTGGGGCAGGGGGGGAGGGGCAGGAGGGGCAGGAGGGGCAGGAGGGGGCAGGAGGGGAGGGGCAGGAGGGAGGGGCAGGAGGGGCAGAAGGGGAGGGGCAGAAGGGGAGGAGCAGGAGGGGAGGGACAGGAGGGGCAGGAGGGAGGAGCAGGAGGGGAACACAGTCGGAAGCGTTGGCATCAGGTGGCTCATTGAGCTCCAGAAACCAATTCCACTGGTTGGGCTATCGTCAGGGACGAGCAGTCGGAAGCAACACCATGAAATTAGCCATCAGGCCTGCACATGTTGCCTTGAGGAAATATTCCTGGACCAGTATCTCATCCATGAATACAAAATCTTGTTAAATGACCTAAGGCCCTGCAAAATCTTTTGCTTTTCTTCTTTGGTCGGGGTCCATAAGATTAAGCAAGACTTCCCCTGGACAGAAGCACAGATGAAGATTCTACATGGTCTAAGATTTGCCCGGCCATGCAACATTTTATGGCCCGATCATGCAATATATTTGCCTTTTTTAAATAAGACTCTTGCTAATGGTAATGTCCAGAAGATTTCCTTCCTGTTCCTGCTCGCCTCTTCTCAGCTGTCGACGAGGGCCACAAGCGCACCCAGGTCGTTATTTTGTGTTTGCGTCTCAGGTTTTCTAGGGTTGGGCGGCCAGACTCATAGTTTGCTAAGTCCAAGCAAAGGTTGTTGATATTTCAGGCGGTGTTGTTGCAGCTGCAGATGCAGATGAAGGGGAAGGGGGGCATTCATTAGCCAGCTTCATTCCTTTACTTTTAACCTAAACCCTCCCCCCCCTCCCGTGCCTCCAACTTAACCCAAACCCTACCCCACCCACCCATCGCACCTACCCTCCACAGAAACCCGACCTCCCCTAGCACCCACCTGCTGTGCCTCTGATGAGATCAGCCATTAGGGTCCCTCTTCCTGGCCCCATCTCCACTAAGTTGAGCCGTCTGGGGCTGCCCATCTGCATCCAGGTGTGGACCGCCCAGATGCCCACCATCTGCATGGGGTTGAACGCTCGTATTATTGTAAGTGTTTATTTAATTGCGTACTAGCGCACCTTCGGTGGGCCGCCGGGCGGCCATTGCTGGGCCGATCCTGAGCAAACCTTGACCGGCCTACGGCCGATGGCCCCAGCAGTAGGGCTTGCGGCAAAAAGCCCCAACGGCCAAAGGACAAAGGCCATGAAGTAGCTGAATTGTAGCTGAAGCGTATTACAATACTCTCTGATCAGTGGCATCGGCATAGGCGTCAATTTACAGCAGCACGCTGGGTAAACCTACCTCTCCCGACTCTGCTGACTCTGCCAAATTACAGCAGCATGCTTAGAACCCCAACTCTGCTGACTCTGCCAAGTTACAGCAGCATGCTCAGAACCTCAACTCTGCTGACTCTGCCAAATTACAGCAGCATGCTCAGAACCCCAACTCTGCTGACTCTGCCAAATTACAGCAGCATGCTCAGAACCTCAAATCTGCTGACTCTGCCAAGTTACAGCAGCATGCTTAGAACCCCAACTCTGCTGACTCTGCCAAATTACAGCAGCATGCTCAGAACCCCAACTCTGCTGACTCTGCCAAATTACAGCAGCATGCTCGGAACCCCAACTCTGCTGACTCTGCCAAATTACAGCAGCATGCTCAGAACCTCAACTCTGCTGACTCTGCCAAGTTACAGCAGCATGCTCAGAACCTCAACTCTGCTGACTCTGCCAAGTTACAGCAGCATGCTCAGAACCTCAACTCTGCTGACTCTGCCAAATTACAGCAGCATGCTCAGAACCTCAACTCTGCTGACTCTGCCAAATTACAGCAGCATGCTTAGAACCTCAAATCTGCGGACTCTGCCAAGTTACAGCAGCATGCTTAGAACCTCAACTCTGCTGACTCTGCCAAGTTACAGCAGCATGCTCAGAACCTCAACTCTGCTGACTCTGCCAAATTACAGCAGCATGCTCAGAACCTCAACTCTGCTGACTCTGCCAAGTTACAGCAGCATGCTCAGAACCTCAACTCTGCTGACTCTGCCAAGTTACAGCAGCATGCTCAGAACCTCAACTCTGCTGACTCTGCCAAATTACAGCAGCATGCTCAGAACCTCAACTCTGCTGACTCTGCCAAATTACAGCAGCATGCTCGGAACCCCAACTCTGCTGACTCTGCCCAATTACAGCAGCATGCTCAGAACCTCAACTCTGCTGACTCTGCCAAGTTACAGCAGCATGCTCAGAACCTCAATTTTGCTGTCTCTTCCAAGTTACAGCAGCATGCTCAGAACCTCAACTCTGCTGACTCTGCCAAGTTACAGCAGCATGCTCAGAACCCCAACTCTGCTGACTCTGCCAAATTACAGCAGCATGCTCAGAACCTCAACTCTGCTGACTCTGCCAAATTACAGCAGCATGCTTCGAACCTCAAATCTGCAGACTCTGCCAAGTTACAGCAGCATGCTTAGAACCTCAACTCTGCTGACTCTGCCAAGTTACAGCAGCATGCTCAGAACCCCAACTCTGCTGACTCTGCCAAGTTACAGCAGCATGCTCAGAAACTCAACTCTGCTGACTCTGCCAAATTACAGCAGCATGCTCAGAACCCCAACTCTGCTGACTCTGCCAAGTTACAGCAGCATGCTTAGAACCTCAAATCTGCTGACTCTGCCAAGTTACAGCAGCATGCTCAGAACCTCAACTCTGCTGACTCTGCCAATTACAGCAATATGCTCAAAACCCCAACTCTGCTGACTCTGCCAATTACAGCAGCATGCTTAGAACCTCAACTCTGCTGACTCTGCCAAATTACAGCAGCATGCTTCGAACCCCAACTCTGCTGACTCTGCCAAATTACAGCAGCATGCTTAGAACCTCAACTCTGCTGACTCTGCCAAGTTACAGCAGCATGCTCAGAACCTCAACTCTGCTGACTCTGCCAAGTTACAGCAGCATGCTCAGATCCCCAACTCTGCTGACTCTGCCAAGTTACAGCAGCATGCTCAGAACCCCAACTCTGCTTATTACAGCAATATGCTGGGTAAACCCAACACGCCGGACTTCTGATTGGTCACTGATTCATTTCGGCAAACCATCCTCTACTTACTCCTCCAAATGACAGCAGCAGCAAACCCATATCTGCCAGCATGTGCCGAACGAATGAGGGCTACAGCGGTTTAGGGTTAAGGGGTTAGGGTTCGACCCTAAACCCTGAACCCTAAACATGTTCCGAATGAGGGCTACAGCGGACTCATCCCACCCAACATCTGACTGAGCTCCATGCCAGGCATCTAAATCGTAACCTCACCAAACAGCTCGCCCAGCATCGAACTCATCTCCTCAACCAGGCATCTGACTAATCACCTTGCCCAACCCACCTTGCCAAGCATACACCTCATCTCGGCAACCAAATGATAACTGATCACTTCGCCTGACACACCTCATCAAGCATCTGGCTTAGCTCCGCACCCACCACCCAGCTGATCACTTCTCTTTACCTACCTCGCCAAACATCTGGCTTATCTCCGGCGATGTTACGAAGTCGCCTGCGGCCCCAAACACGTCACGCTGCATGTAGTAGCCGCCGTGCGGGCTCGTCAGTGCGTCTTGCATGTACTCCGCCAAGCTGATGGGTCCGCCGCGCATCTACGTGCATGCGCAGCACCTATCAGCCCCATGCTGCCATGTCATGTATGCATGCATGTGTGTAACCGATGCATGCGTGTGCTGCCATGCATCATGCACGCATGCCACCCTCCAGACATGAGGGACTGGCTTGCTATCACCCCCCCAACACAACGATATCGAGCAATCTATAAATAAAAAACGGCGTCGGTTTATTATATGACAGTCTTGACGTCTCTTACGACTTTGTGGGTCACGGGCGGGGCACCGGGAGGGGACGGGCGGGGGAAGATCTCGGACCCGCGTCAAAAATCGAAACCACCCGTCGACGTAGGGCCCGCCATGCGCTGCCTCACCATGATTTTCATTTTCAAGTGATCGGCCAGTCGGTGAGATGGCAGAGGCCGGGCAGCGCCTAGGGTCTCGGCAACGCCAAAGAGCTCGGCTGTGCCGAGGGGCGTGATGATGCCTGTGGACACCAGGCGCCGATGCAAGGTGGACAGCGTCCGGGGAACGCGTGACGCTTGGCAGGCGAACATCATCGTGCGCGTCAGGCACGAAAGTGTCGCAGGTAATGAGGCCGTGGCCTAGCACTAATAATGATGTTTTAGACTCGGAACATGCTTGTAACGCGATGTGTGAATGAACAATGGTGTGAACCACCGGTGTGAACTGTCATGTGCAGTTTACCTGACCCCGCGGTCATTGCCTGGCAGTCTGGCTGGGGAGCCCAAGTCGGGTGCTCCGACGGCCCATGCCCTACCTTTTCCAAGCATAACGAGCACAGACAAACCCTCCGAACGTTTCCATTATGTTTCTCCACTGTTGCATCCATCCATGCAAAGCACGCCATGCTTTGCATGGATGGATCATGCATGCGACATGCAGCATGTCCCTTCATGGATCTCGCATCCTTTGCACCAGCAGGTGTATGATCCATCATGGATCATGAACAATGCAGCGGCACGGTACGCTGCCATAGACCTGTGATCGTCCGGGGGGATCCCTCAACTGAACACATAGGTCTACGGTAGCGTACCGTGCCTGGTTTCAGCCTACGATGGGCGTCGTGCCGTCATGGAGCCGGGAGCTGCAACAGCTACAGCGATTGTGCTTCTTTCTGCACAAGATTACGGCTGCTACTCAGCTCCATCAGCATGGCCAACACTAGAGGACGGCGCAGCTTTCAACGGCGTGAGACACGCTACAGCCAATGTTGATGGGCAAGGGGGGATGGTGAGCTTGCGGGGAACGTGCTACACGCTTGCATTTGAGCAGGGTCCACAGGTTTAATGTCATTAACATGTTTGCTTCCATTGCCCTAGCGAACATGAAAAACTTTAGGTGCAGGGTTGGGCAGGCCCCCCGGATGGAGCCGCAAACTTTCATCAATTGTCCTGGGGCAGGAATTGGCGGGGTGCCCTAGCTTTTGTAGGAGATGTGGTCTGAGTTGTTGAGGGCTAGGCTCTGGAGAACTGGGGAATCTGAGTATCTGACTTCCTTTATTTCGGCCCCTTTCATTTGTTCCTCTTTTCTTTCTCATCCTCCCGAAGTCATTTCCAACCAGACATTTGGACGCCCACGCGAAGGAGCTTTTGGAGATGGATCCAGACGGTCCACGTCACAAACCTCGCGCCAGTGGGACCTTCTCACTCATGCAAGCCACCCATACGCAGGCAGCATACCCACTCTGGCACTTCCTGTATTTTTTCGTCCGTTTCTTTCCTTCCTCCTGCCTTTACCGTAGTTTATTTTCCTCCCGACCAGGCAGTCGGGTCGCCCACACAGCCGAGCCTTTTGAGCATGAACCAGAGGTGTAATGTTATGGACCCACTCCCTGTCTGGCTGAGGGCCCAGGCGGCATGGCCCCCACCGAGTCCATGCTACACAAGTCAATGGCATTACACCTCTGAGACTTGCTAAAAAAACGCTCAGAGTCCAGGGTGCCCAACCTACCAGTTCGAACAAAAACGAGCAAGTACGCATGTTGGGTGTGTCCCTTTATTTTGTTTTCCCTTTTCCTGGTTTTCCTGATTAAATGCCTGATATGTTTGTTGAGGGCTAGGATTTTTGAGTGCTAGGATCTGCACGGGCTGGGGATTCTCCAGATTTCCTTCACTTTGGGAGATGATATTTTCCTTCTCCTTATTTTTTACGCTCCTTTCCTTTCTCATCTAGCCTTATGTTTTTTGTCCTCATGACCAGGCATATGGGTGCCCATACGGCCAAGCCTTTTCAGTATGGCCCAGAGGTGCAATGTAATTGACATGCTGGTGTGTATTAACATGTTTGAAAGCCTTCCGAATAACCGAATACCTTTCTATCTTCGGACTACCTCTCCTCTTTGAGAGGGGGTATTTTCCTTCTCCATCGTGTTCCTCTCTTTTTTCCTTTCCGTTGCGGTTAGTTCCCTCTTCTGCCAAGCAGACAGTTGGAACCTACGTAGACATGCCTTTTTAGCAGGGCCCAGAGTTGTGACATCATGGACCTTACCATTCTGTTTTTCTTGCTTGCATCCATCCATGGCAAGGCCTTTGGCATTGAGGGATGTCGACCCCTTGGCATTTAAGTCAATGACGTTACACCTCTGGGCCCTGCTCAAAAAGGCTCAGCCGCGTGGGCATGGAAGTATCTTACTGTGATCTGGATCCTATTCATGCATATCGGGAGGATGAGCTTCACATGATTTATTACCCATTGTACCAGGGGTAGTCTCTAGTGGAACTCAGGTGTTGGACTTGGTCTGCTTAGCCTTCCCGGCCTCTCCTTTTGTTCCATTCCCCCTCTCTTCCTTTTAGTGCATCCTTAACTCCCTTCTGAACAGTTGGGCGCCCACGCGGCCGAGCTTTGAGCGGGCCCAGAGGTGTAACGTTATTGAACCATTGTATTCAGACCTTCGTTTTCAATTTGACCTGACTTCAAATCCTAGCGGACTATTTTCTAGCCTGACTTGAAGTGCCTTAACGCTTTCTTCATAACGGCCGCACACTGAGGGTCATAACTGCAGGCTAATGCCATGGGGGCACGGGATGACATGTCATGGGTGGTGTCATCTTCAGTCATCCCGGTACCGATATGGAATCCAATGCCCATTTGTGTCTGAACCTCTGTCCTAATGATGACTGGAAACCCCATAGCATGTTCACTCCTGATGTGATCATGTCAATGACGTTACACCTCTGGGGCTCTGGGCCCGCTGATGTGATCATGTGAAACTAAATGCATGAAGACCTTCGTCGGTAGGCAACGGAACTGCAGAAAATCAGGTTAGTTTTGCTCATTTCCTTCCTTCAGCATAATCCAAGTCTCTGACAGCTTCTGCACCCTCAGCATGGGTATGAGGCATATGCAATCTCGCACGCCACCATTATGGTTAGCATCAGGGGCTGGCTTTGCTGCTACGTGTTGGGATGGAGTGCAACTACGGTACTCTGATAAGGTCAGGTCGAAACAGATGCATGGCTCAAGCGCCTGAATGAGGACATGGATTCACGAGGTCTTCATCGGCAAGTAGGGCTGATATATCAGGTTCTCTGACATACATGAAAATCTCGCGGCTAGAGCATGTACTGGCCCGTCCAGGACCTGATTCACGCGTGATTGGATTTCGGATTCAGGTCAGCCTATGGGTAGATACAGACCCCTGGTGGCGCTCTCTAGAGCTGACCGTCCCATACCAAGTCTCTCTCCACTGAGTGTAGGAGCATGCTGAGGCATTAGCGACGACTACATTAGTGACAATTCGCTGAATCTACCGGTTTGCCACATCATACCGTATGTGCACGCCCTAGTGTTGCCCTGTGAGGTCAGGGCTTTGGCAGGCTTTATCCAGGGTCCGGCATCAAAAGTAGTCCCTGAGCATAGCCATTACAGCGGCTGCGAAATCAGAAACTTAAAAGCGCCCACAATTATGCAGTCTTAAGCCTCTGCATATCAATGTTGCAGAAGGAGCTTGGCAACGTGGCCGAGTTAGGATCGACAACCGCCCCTAGCCAAGCGGAGATTGAGACGAAGTCCGAATTGGCGGATAATGATAGCGAAAGATTTTTCTGCCCTGTGAGAATGGGTTGAAAATGGGACGTCTGGCCGTGTCATGCGACCACATTTCTCACCCCTTCTCCCAGGGGTCCGGGGGTGCTCGCTAGAAATTGACTGTTTTACTATGTCTTGCAGTTTCCATCGTGCAACCGGAGCTTTGCCGAGCTTTGGAGACTGAAAGTTCACTTTAGAGGTACGGCTTGTCATTCCCGAGAATTCCTATTTTTATTCCCAATCTCTGAAGCGACTGCTGATTTCTCTCTCTTTCTTGGCACGCAGCACCCCCAGGTATGCAGGGTTCCCTGCTCTTCCGCCCAGGTGGTGGTCGTTATCGATCGACGTGGACAGGATTGATCTGCTGCACAATTCAGCTATTGATCTTGAACTAAGAAGGTCTTCATGGTTGCTTTATTGAACTAGCAGCCTTTACCGAGGGATGAGGGGTTACCTGTTCAAAATATGAAGCGTATGATGCTTGTCCCTGGGTTGATAACACATCAGCACTGACGTCGGGAAGCGCCTTGGGAACAAACGCTGCTCAGCCGATATTTTCGTTCGTGAGATCTTCATACCGACGTCCGAATTGTTGTGGGTGCTGACGTCCGGCTATCTTTTGTTGGGATAGCAACGATTGCACGAGGCTGCTCTACTATTTCAGCGTAAATAGCCATGGCCATTTTGCCATGTCTTGGCTAGTATCCCCGGGACTGGGCGAACATGTGAAAGGCCCCCCAGTTGGCATATTGCATGTGGAGATTCCGGTAAATGGAATTCTTTGGATGTGGCCTACAGTGGCTGTCTCCTGGGTGCACATGACCCAGCGCTATATTCCATGCAGACCGCATGGGACTTTCCAGTTCTGAACCATGTGCGTGGGGCCATCTTCTCATCCTCCCTACACAGACGTTCGCGGTTCTGGAAGAGAGAGAGGGCATGGAACAGAACTTGCGTTCTGTCCAAGGTATGTTGAATGTTTAGCTCCTGCACGAGTGCCAATTCATGAGCCAGTCTTGAAGACCGAGTGGCCCTGACGAGTGTGTGTTGTTCACTCCAGGTGTGACAAGGCTTTGAAACCAGGGAAACATCACGTAGGCTGTATCGCTGGGAAGAGCTTGTCCAAGCCTACCTCAAAACGGAGGAAGAAGGTGCGCGGACACCGCGAAGCTATGCATGTCCCCATCTGCGCCTCATTATTTCAGGGACTTTACCCTGGCCCCAGTCTTGTTTATATTTGGGGCTTCCGTCTGTCCAGGAGGTAGATCTGCCAGCTTTAAAAAGTGAGCCTTGCTCTTCTCAGGGAAAGAAGGAAGGCTGGGAGGGAGCGAACAAGGACTAGGAGGAGGGAGAAAGGCTGGGAGGGAGCAAACAAAGAATAGGAGGGAGAAAATAAAAGTCGGGGGCCGGGAGAGAAGACAGGTTGGAGGAGGGAGAGAACGAAGGGTGGGAGGAGGGGGAGAAGAAAGGTTGGGGGGAGGGAGAGACGAAAGGTTGGGAGGAGGGAGAGAAAAAAGGTTGAGGGGTGGGAGCGATCAAAGGCTGGGAGGAGGGAGAGACGAAAGGTTGGGAGGAGGGAGAGAAGGAAGGTTGGGAGGAGGGGGAGGAGAGGGGTTGGGAGGAGGGCGAGCCTTATGGTTGCCCCCTCCTCTTCCTACCTCACAATGTTCCGCCCCTGAGAGAGCCCCGGGACAGCTCCCTGCCCCACCCTGCCCCGTCTAGCCGCCCCTTTGTCAGCCCCATGGTTGCCCAGTTGTCCTCCACCCCGGCCTGCCTCGCTCCTTTGACAACGACCCCCCTTGCTACCCCATTCCCAGGGTGATACCTCCAAGGATGATGAGCAGCCTGTGGAGGAGGTCACAGGGATCCAACAGGGAGGCATGGTAGCATTTCAGGGGCAGCAGCAGCAGATGCAGATGGCAGGCAGCTCCAAAGGAACTGGCTGGTCGGGGCTGGACCCGCACCACACTCCAGGTTTTCCCAACTGCATGCCCTTTCAACAGTAAGACTAATCATGAAATAGGGGGCTGCACAGTTCTTGTACAATGCTCGCTTAATTTATGAGCTACTGCTCTTGCAGGACACTCGTTTAATGTGCGGGCTGCTGCTGTCGCATGGCACTGGCCCAATGCATGGGCGGTCACTGCATCTTGAAGCTCACCTAACGCATGGGCTGCAGCTCTCTCAGGAGTTTCGCATCATGCATGGGCTGCAGCCTTTTGACGGCACTCGCTATATACACGAGCTACTGCCCGCGCCCGATGCTGGCTTATGGGCTGCTGCTCCTGCACAGCTCTCACATAATGCATGGGCTGCTGTTTTCACAGGGCACTCCCCTTACGCATGGGCTGATGTTCTCTCAGAATGCTCGCCCAACGCATGGGTTGCTGCTCTCGCACGACACTTGCTTTTTGTAAAGGCTGCTGCCCTTGCATGGCACTTCCCCTGCGCATGGGCTGCTGCTCTCGCATGTCACTTACTTAATACATGGGCTGCTGCTCTTGCACAATGCTCTCTTTATGCATGGACTGCTGCTCTCCCATCAGTCGCATCTCACTCGCTTTATGCAAGGGCTGCTGCTCTCGTTCAATCCTCTCTTCATGCATGGACTGCTGACCCCGCATGTCGCTCGCATCATGCATGGGCTGCAGTTCTCACAGGATGCCCGCGTTATGCATGGATTGTTGCCCCGGCATGTTGCTCATGCAATGTATGGGCTACAGCTCTCACACGATACCTGCGTTTATGCATGGACTGCTGCCCCTGCATGTCGTTCGCATCATGCATGGGCTACAGCTCTCACAGGCTGCTCGCGTTATGCATGGATTGTTGCCCCGGCATGTTGCTCATGCAATGCATGGGCTGCTGCTCCTACCCGATGCTTGTGTTATGCATGGCCTGCTGCTCCTACCCGATGCTTGTGTTATGCATGGGCTGCTGCTCCTACCCGATGCTTGTGTTATGCATGGGCTGCTGCTCCCACCCGATGCTTGTGTTATGCATGGACTGCTGCCCCCCACATGTCACTCTCAGAATGCATGGGCTGCTGCTCTCACTCGATGCTCGCGTTCTGCATGGACTGATGCCCCGCACTCTGCTTGCTTCAAGCATTGGCATCTGCTCTTGTGTTGAACTCATGTCATGCATGGTCCACCTCTCAAGTGTGGCCAGGTGTTTGATGAGGGACATGAGGCCCAGTGGTCCCCATGGCCTGTGTCATTGTATCACTGACGCCTCTTGCCTTTCCATCAGATACTGTTTGGACACTTCCTTCTGATATCTTGTAACTTCTTTTTGCAGGATGCCGTGGCATGACGCATCATATGTGCCAGCGCAGCACTCGCATCTTACCATGCCGGTGCAGCACCCGCATGTGAGCCTTCAGGTGCCGCACCCGCATCTGAGTCTTCAAATACAGCACCCGCATGTCAGCCTTCCTGTGCAGCATCCGCAGCTAAGCTTACTAGGGCTCCAGGCCCATGCAAGCTTGCAAGTGCAGCATCCACAGATGATGGCAATGGGGCACTACCAGCACGCGAACTTCATGGGGCAGCACACGCAGCAGCACCTGCAGCCCTCTGCCGCTTTCCAGATGGTCCCAGCCTGCCTGCCGCCAGCGGCGGTGCCCGCGCCCGTTTTGCCGATGGAGCAGCCTGGGCCCTCTGCGCCGCTCGCCGACCTCAGCAGAGTCTTCGACGACGATGACTTTGCGGCGCCGTCGCCGCCGCCGCTGCCTGAGGATTTTTCGGTCCCGGCGCCGGACGCAGTCTCGTCGTCAGGCAACCACGCTGCCGGCATGCTGTTCAACTTCGGGCAGTTCTCTCGCTGCATGCCGCGTTGCCAGCCGGCGCTGGCCGGCTCCAACCAGCTTGTCAAGGACCTTACGCAGGAGGCCTTGGATCTTGCCGAGTCTAACGTGGTGTACGAGACACACGATGATGGAGACCTGATGCAGCTTCTGTTTGGCGTCGCGGACGAGATGCCCACCATGGCTACGATCCATCTGCACAAGTATGTGTCTGGAACGCACGATGCGGAGGACGAGGCAGTCGGGTCATCTGAGGCAACCCCGCTGTCGTCAACGCAGGCGGCAATGCTGGGTGGCGCGTCTTTGTCAGGGGCGGCAGGGCACAGCCACAATATGGGGCAGCAGCAGCAGAATCACCAGCAGCAGCAGGAGCAACAGCAGGAGGAGCTGTGTAGCAGGGAGGCGTGGCAGCAACAGCAGCAGCAGGCAGCACCGACGGGTCACGACCAGGCTCCTAACGGCGGCGGCAGTATCGAAAACTATATAAAGCAAGAAGAGTCCCAGTGGCTGACGCCCGACTTCAGCGCATTAGCTGCAGCAATGGGTCACGACGCGGCACTCTCCTTTGTGAGTGGCGGATAGTGCTGGACTGGAGCGTGGCCGGGCTGGAAAGCTTTGTCAGGGGGGAGAGGTTTGTGCCAGAAACTCCTTACAAGAGGCAGCGGGGGACTCGTGCAAACTTAACAACACCCCCGGGGAAGTCTATTATTTTTTATTACCTCGGAGTCCCTCCGGTATTTTTGTGTTGTTGTTGAAAGACTTCCAATTTGTTTGCGGAGGGATGGCCGTTGCGATGGAGGAAGGACAGCCCTTGAAAACGATGGCAGGGAGGCGCCACCCCTCGCCAGCCGAAGCTGCCGGGTGCAGCGCTGTACAAAAGGAGGTACCGTGTGTGCTCCTCTGGCACCTCTTGTCTTTGGACACTTTCGGCCGGGCCACGGCCCGCCTGTCTAGGCGGTGCTGGATTTGAAATCTGTTTATTATTTTCTGTGTGCAACACTGTCCCTTTTATGCTCCATGAGGCATTGTAGAACAGGGACGCTTGCAGATTCAGCAAATTTTGACAGCAGCTTGAGAGAGATCCGGCCGTGGGTGCTTCCGGACCATGCGCATGTGGTCATTCCGTGCACTCGAGGGTGGCTGGCAACAGAAAGGACCCAGCTCCCCAGGGGCGGGAGGAACTGCAGCATGTCCTCCTTGCGGCCTGCAGGCTGGTGTCCTGGATCATCCTACACCTGTTTATATGTACAGGGGTGTATTTCATGAGACCCGGACTGCCTTCCCGAGGAAACGCTGACGTGGTTCATTTTGGAGATGCGGTCCCGCATTACTTGTTGCCTGGAGTGGTATTTTGATGGTGTAGAGGTGGCTTTTATGTCTTCGCACATCAAGCTAGAGAGGGCTCTGTACAGGGCCGACAAGTTTTTCCGTGTTTTTTTAGCTCTGGCTCCCGCTTCCGGTATTGTTTATTCCAAGCAGTAGCAATTGACAGCTTTGCACGAAAAGTGCTGTGCACCCCCTAAGCATTTTCATGCTGCGGAGCCAGGTGCTTCCTAGACGACGGCTCGCCAGCTTCTTTCACGGGGCTTAGGGAATGCTTAGGGGGGGAAACTCTGACAGTAACTTTCATTTCCCCCCTGCATGGATTTTGATCTAGTGTTGAGGTGATACAGTCGCGGAGGGTTTGGATCAGTGGGACTGGTCATTTACCCTCCTCCTGGTATGGATGCCTACCCATCAACTGCCGTATTTCATTGTGCTGCCTGGGGCAGGACACATGGCACTTTTCATGGTGCTGACTAAATCTAATAGGGCGAGGAGGAATCTAATTTATTGCACTGGTACTGATAGTTCTGACTGAGAGGGGATGAATGCCTAGCTCTCTAGGAACCATGGACCTTGAGTTCTGGAAGCTCTAGTCACACAGTTGCACAGTAGACAGAAATAAATCGGAGGAGGAGGATTATGAGTGTTGAGGAAGAGGAAGCGGTGAATAAATTGCACGTCGTGTGTGTCGTGATTAGAACCACGATGTCAAACAGTTTCCTGATGGTCCAGGACAGGGTTCCCTTCCTCCTTGTCATATTGAACGCCCCAGAAAAGCTCTATTAGGCACCTCAAACATATGCTGATTTATTTTGCAAACTTTGAGAAGCGTCGGCATCTTAACATGAGATGTTTTGGGTTGGTTGAAGTGCGATGAATGTAGCGAGTTTTGCCGCCCAATAGCGTCCATGATGAGACAAAACATACGTCTCGGCATTGGGGACTTGACAGCTTTGTGGGGATAAAACAAAAGTGGCGTCACCTCCAAGACTATTGAGTTGAAACATGATCCGGAGTCGGAAGCTCATGGAACTGGTTAGGAGCATCGACAGCACTGGTAGCATGTGTTACGGTCCAGCAGAGCATCATTTGATGCACGGGACATGTTCCCGTAAATCGGTACAGGCACTAAATAATCTAGGACTAGTGAATCCCTTGGGCAAGCAACTGACACACAGCCACAAGATAGTGGTGTGGGAACGATCTGTAAGTGCAGAAGATCAACCCCTGCCATAAAACGTGTAGTGGGTGAAAAAGAGTTCGATTGAGGACAGCCTAGAAAAGGAGGGGTAGACGGAGTATATGGCAGGATGTGAGGCGACTCTCTTTTCACCTTAAACTAAAAGATAAATCGAGGGGGGGCAAAAAAAAGCCAGGGACCCCCCCCAAAACGAGCACCTAAAGAGCCTACCCCACCCCCACCCCCGCCTCCAGAACCCATTGAAATTCGAATGTCTCAGTCAAAATTCAAAATTACAGGGCATGAAAGGGGTGTTTTTTTATCAGCTCGTCAAGGCACTTCTACTGGTACATTTCAAATAGTTAGGTGATGACATGCCAACCGTCAACTAAGAATGACTCTGCTGGTTTCGGGGTGTGTCCAATGGAGCCAAACCCTCAAGCGTGGGGGGTCATGTGGTAATGCAAACAACATTTAAGGATGTAAATGGACTAATCTTGGCAAGGAGACACATAGGTGCCGCTGCCAGCCTCAACAGACCTACAGAAAAAATGGTACGAAGCTTGTGGGGGGAAATGTTGGATTTTTTGGGGGACCCCCCCCCCCCAACTTTGCCCCCCATATCTCCCACCCCCCTGGACCCAAATTTTTTAAAAAACAGCTATGGAACGCTCTCGTTATGCTCTACACCAAAGGTGGATGGGGTCAATTTTTTTTTGTTTTTGCCCTCCGATAAATAACAAATTTTCTTCCAAAACGCAGAAGCAGAAACCTCAGAGCATTTAGCTTGCCCCACGCTCCCGCTAGAAATTTACTGTCAGGTTAGAAAATAGTTCGCAAGAAAATGATTTTAAGTCAAGCTAGAAAACAGTCCGCCAGAAATGGCTATAAGTCACATCTTACCTGGAGCAGCATACGCTGATGTTCAAACTTTGTTGCCAAGCATCAAGGGGGGATTAATGCTATAACCTCAGTTGTACCAGAATAATATTAGGGTGTCTGGAGTTGTGGTCAACCTAGGATGGGGAATTTCGGCTCGATTCCCTTATGACAGTTAACTAAGCTACGTTTCCGACGAAACCATTTCCGTACAGAAATAGGTAAAATTTACTCGGGCGCACTGATTCTAGAGAGTCGAGGCCTGAGATCGGGAATGGGACAAGATAACGATTTGTTCTTTAAGACTTTGTAAGATATGCCAGTCGCATACACTGTGCGAGAAGTGAACTTTCCCCCGGCTCCACTTATCACTCGATCACTCATCCAGCCAGCAGGCGGTGGTCGAGGGCGGTGGTGGCAGGCGACAAACTCGAAATATAGCTTCTCACGACGGCATTGGAATACCGATCATGAATAAAACGTACCTTGCGAACTAATCACTCAGGTCAGCGTGCGAGTTGGAGCAAACCTACACAAAACCGAGGGCGGCCTGGTCGGAGTCGTCAGGCAGAGGTGCCATTAGTGCGCAGGTGACACATATACAAATTAAGGTCTTCAGATCGCAAGTCGTAATCGGGATCACTGCTAGAAAGGCGAGTCGCTGCGATGAGGGCCCGGTCGGTGCAGACAGGGTCGCAGGCGATGCAGGGCTCCGCGGCATGTGCAAGCAAGCCATCAATCGAATCGAGTTTGCACACGTAATCAAAATAATAACGATCTTGACAGGAAAGATCGCTGTCACTCTGTCTAGCCGCGACAATATAGCAACGGAAGTACGTATATTCGGATGATTCTGTTGGATCAAGTTTACGTTAGGCCCTTGATGACTGATTCTGTCATTCTGCTCTTCTGATTGACTGAGTCTGCCTTAAGACTGATTCTGCCGTTCTGATCATTCTGCTCTTCTGATTGACTGAGGCTGCCTTAGGGCTGATTCTGCCGTTCTGGTCATTCTGCTCTTCTGATTGACTGAGGCTGCCTTAGGGCTGATTCTGCCATTCTGATCATTCTGCTCTTCTGATTGACTGAGGCTGCCATATGGCTGATTCTGCCGTTCTGGTCATTCTGCTCTTCTGATTGACTGAAGCTGCCTTAGGGCTGATTCTGCCGTTCTGGTGATTCTGCTCTTCTGATTGACTGAGTCTGCCCTAGGGCTGATTCTGCCATTCTGTTCATTCTGCTCTTCTGATTGACTGAGGCTGCCTTAGGGCTGATTCTGCCATTCTGGTCATTCTGCTCTTCTGATTGACTGACGCTGCCTTATGGCTGATTCTGCCGTTCTGGTCATTCTTCTCTTCTGATTGACTGAGGCTGCCTTAGGACTGATTCTGCCATTCTGGTCATTCTGCTCTTCTGATTGACTGAGGCTGCCTTATGGCTGATTCTGCCGTTCTGGTCATTCTGCTCTTCTAATTGACTGAGGCTGCCTTAGGGCTGATTCTGCCAATCTGGTCATTCTGCTCTTCTGATTGACTGAGGCTGCCTTATGGCTGATTCTGCCGTTCTGGTCATTCTGCTCTTCTGATTGACTGAGGCTGCCTTAGGGCTGATTCTGCCAATCTGGTCATTCTGCTCTTCTGATTGACTGAGGCTGCCTTATGGCTGATTCTGCCAATCTGGTCATTCTGCTCTTCTGATTGACTGAGTCTGCCTTAGGGCTGATTCTGCCGTTCTGGTCATTCTTCTCTTCTGATTGACTGAGTCTGCCTTAATACTGATTCTGCTGTTCTGATCATTCTTCTCTTCTGAATGACTGAGTCTGCCTTAGGGCTGATTCTGCCGTTCTGGTCATTCTGCTCTTCTGATTGACTGAGGCTGCCTTAGGGCTGATTCTGCCATTCTGGTCATTCTGCTCTTCTGATTGACTGAGGCTGCCTTATGGCTGATTCTGCCGTTCTGGTCATTCTGCTCTTCTGATTGACTGAGGCTGCCTTATGGCTGATTCCGCCATTCTGGTCATTCTGCTCTTCTGATTGACTGAGGCTGCCTTAGGGCTGATTCTGCCGTTCTGGTCATCCTGCTCTTCTGATTAACCGAATCTGCCTTAGGGCTGATTCTGCCGTTCTGGTCAATGTGCTCTTCTGATTGACTGAGTCTGCCTTAGGGCTGATTCTGCCGTTCTGGTCATTCTGCTCTTCTGATTGACTGAGGCTGCCTAAGGACTGATTCTGCCGTTCTGGTCATTCCGCTCTTCTGATTGACTGAAGCTGCCTTAGGGCTGATTCTGCCGTTCTGGTCATTCCGCTCTTCTGATTGACTGAAGCTGCCTTAGGGCTGATTCTCACGTTCTGGTGATTCTGCTCTTCTGATTGACTGAGTCTGCCTTAGGGCTGATTCTGCCATTCTGTTCATTCTGCTCTTCTGATTGACTGAGGCTGTCTTAGGGCTGATTCTGCCGTTCTGGTCATTCTGCTCTTCTGATTGCCAATCAGCCGGACTGCCAATCAGCCGGACTGCCAATCAGTCGGACTGATGCTGCCTTAGGGCTGATTCTGCCATTCTGGTCATTCTGCCCTCCTGATTGACTGAGTCTGCCATATGGCTGATTCTGCCGTTCTGGTCATTCTGCTCTTCTGATTGCCTGAAGCTGCCTTAGGGCTGATTCTGCCGTTCTGGTGATTCTGCTCTTCTGATTGACTGAGTCTGCCCTAGGGCTGATTCTGCCATTCTGTTCATTCTGCTCTTCTGATTGACTGAGGCTGCCTTAGGGCTGATTCTGCCATTCTGGTCATTCTGCTCTTCTGATTGACTGACGCTGCCTTATGGCTGATTCTGCCGTTCTGGTCATTCTTCTCTTCTGATTGACTGAGGCTGCCTTAGGACTGATTCTGCCATTCTGGTCATTCTGCTCTTCTGATTGACTGAGGCTGCCTTATGTCTGATTCTGCCGTTCTGGTCATTCTGCTCTTCTGATTGACTGAGGCTGCCTTAGGGCTGATTCTGTCAATCTGGTCATTCTGTGCTGCCTTAGGGCTGATTCTGACGTTCTGGTTATTATTCTCTTCTGATTGACTGAGGCTGCCTTAGGGCTGATTTTGCCATTCTGGTCATTCTGCTCTTCTGATTGACTGAGTCTGCCTTAAGACTGATTCTGCCGTTCTGATCATTCTGCTCTTCTGATTGACTGAGGCTGCCTTAGGGCTGATTCTGTAGTTCTGGTCATTCTGCTCTTCTGATTGACTGAGGCTGCCTTATGGCTGATTCTGCCATTCTGGTCATTCTGCCCTCCTGATTGACTGAGGCTGCCATATGGCTGATTCTGCCGTTCTGGTCATTCTGCTCTTCTGATTGCCTGAAGCTGCCTTAGGGCTGATTCTGCCGTTCTGGTGATTCTGCTCTTCTGATTGACTGAGTCTGCCCTAGGGCTGATTCTGCCATTCTGTTCATTCTGCTCTTCTGATTGACTGAGGCTGCCTTAGGGCTGATTCTGCCATTCTGGTCATTCTGCTCTTCTGATTGACTGACGCTGCCTTATGGCTGATTCTGCCGTTCTGGTCATTCTTCTCTTCTGATTGACTGAGGCTGCCTTCGGACTGATTCTGCCATTCTGGTCATTCTGCTCTTCTGATTGACTGAGGCTGCCTTATGTCTGATTCTGCCGTTCTGGTCATTCTGCTCTTCTGATTGACTGTGTCTGCCTTAGGGCTGATTCTGCCGTTCTGGTCATTCCGCTCTTCTGATTGACTGAGGCTGCCTTATGGCTGATTCTGCCGTTCTGGTCATTCTGCTCTTCTAATTGACTGAGGCTGCCTTAGGGCTGATTCTGCCAATTTGGTCATTCTGCTCTTCTGATTGACTGAGGCTGCCTTATGGCTGATTCTGCCGTTCTGGTCATTCTGCTCTTCTGATTGACTGAGGCTGCCTTATGGCTGATTCTGCCAATCTGGTCATTCTGCTCTTCTGATTGACTGAGGCTGCCTTATGGCTGATTCTGCCAATCTGGTCATTCTGCTCTTCTGATTGACTGAGTCTGCCTTAGGGCTGATTCTGCCGTTCTGGTCATTCTTCTCTTCTGATTGACTGAGTCTGCCTTAATACTGATTCTGCTGTTCTGATCATTCTTCTCTTCTGAATGACTGAGTCTGCCTTAGGGCTGATTCTGCCGTTCTGGTCATTCTGCTCTTCTGATTGACTGAGGCTGCCTTAGGGCTGATTCTGCCATTCTGGTCATTCTGCTCTTCTGATTGACTGAGGCTGCCTTATGGCTGATTCTGCCGTTCTGGTCATTCTGCTCTTCTGATTGACTGAGGCTGCCTTATGGCTGATTCCGCCATTCTGGTCATTCTGCTCTTCTGATTGACTGAGGCTGCCTTAGGGCTGATTCTGCCGTTCTGGTCATCCTGCTCTTCTGATTAACCGAATCTGCCTTAGGGCTGATTCTGCCGTTCTGGTCAATGTGCTCTTCTGATTGACTGAGTCTGCCTTAGGGCTGATTCTGCCGTTCTGGTCATTCTGCTCTTCTGATTGACTGAGGCTGCCTAAGGACTGATTCTGCCGTTCTGGTCATTCTGCTCTTCTGATTGACTGAAGCTGCCTTAGGGCTGATTCTGCCGTTCTGGTCATTCCGCTCTTCTGATTGACTGAAGCTGCCTTATGGCTGATTCTGCCGTTCTGGTCATTCTTCTCTTCTGATTGACTGAGGCTGCCTTCGGACTGATTCTGCCATTCTGGTCATTCTGCTCTTCTGATTGACTGAGGCTGCCTTATGTCTGATTCTGCCGTTCTGGTCATTCTGCTCTTCTGATTGACTGAGGCTGCCTTAGGGCTGATTCTGCCAATCTGGTCATTCTGCTCTTCTGATTGACTGAGGCTGCCTTATGGCTGATTCTGCCAATCTGGTCATTCTGCTCTTCTGATTGACTGAGTCTGCCTTAGGGCTGATTCTGCCGTTCTGGTCATTCTTCTCTTCTGATTGACTGAGTCTGCCTTAATACTGATTCTGCTGTTCTGATCATTCTTCTCTTCTGAATGACTGAGTCTGCCTTAGGGCTGATTCTGCCGTTCTGGTCATTCTGCTCTTCTGATTGACTGAGGCTGCCTTAGGGCTGATTCTGCCATTCTGGTCATTCTGCTCTTCTGATTGACTGAGGCTGCCTTATGGCTGATTCTGCCGTTCTGGTCATTCTGCTCTTCTGATTGACTGAGGCTGCCTTATGGCTGATTCCGCCATTCTGGTCATCTGCTCTTCTGATTGACTGAGGCTGCCTTAGGGCTGATTCTGCCGTTCTGGTCATCCTGCTCTTCTGATTAACCGAATCTGCCTTAGGGCTGATTCTGCCGTTCTGGTCATTCTGCTCTTCTGATTGACTGAGTCTGCCTTAGGGCTGATTCTGCCGTTCTGGTCATTCCGCTCTTCTGATTGACTGAAGCTGCCTTAGGGCTGATTCTGCCGTTCTGGTGATTCTGCTCTTCTGATTGACTGAGTCTGCCTTAGGGCTGATTCTGCCATTCTGTTCATTCTGCTCTTCTGATTGACTGAGGCTGTCTTAGGGCTGATTTTGCCATTCTGATCATTCTGTGCTGCCTTAGGGCTGATTCTGACGTTCTGGTCATTATTCTCTTCTGATTGACTGAGGCTGCCTTAGGGCTGATTTTGCCATTCTGATCATTCTGTGCTGCCTTATGGCTGATTCTGACGTTCTGGTCATTATTCTCTTCTGATTGACTGAGGCTGCCTTAGGGCTGATTTTGCCATTCTGGTCATTCTGCTCTTCTGATTGACTGAGTCTGCCTTAAGACTGATTCTGCCGTTCTGATCATTCTGCTCTTCTGATTGACTGAGGCTGCCTTAGGGCTGATTCTGCCGTTCTGGTCATTCTGCTCTTCTGATTGCCAATCAGCCGGACTGCCAATCAGCCGGACTGCCAATCAGTCGGACTGAGGCTGCCTTAGGGCTGATTCTGCCATTCTGGTCATTCTGCCCTCCTGATTGACTGAGTCTGCCATATGGCTGATTCTGCCGTTCTGGTCATTCTGCTCTTCTGATTGCCTGAAGCTGCCTTAGGGCTGATTCTGCCGTTCTGGTGATTCTGCTCTTCTGATTGACTGAGTCTGCCCTAGGGCTGATTCTGCCATTCTGTTCATTCTGCTCTTCTGATTGACTGAGGCTGCCTTAGGGCTGATTCTGCCATTCTGGTCATTCTGCTCTTCTGATTGACTGACGCTGCCTTATGGCTGATTCTGCCGTTCTGGTCATTCTTCTCTTCTGATTGACTGAGGCTGCCTTAGGACTGATTCTGCCATTCTGGTCATTCTGCTCTTCTGATTGACTGAGGCTGCCTTATGTCTGATTCTGCCGTTCTGGTCATTCTGCTCTTCTGATTGACTGAGGCTGCCTTAGGGCTGATTCTGTCAATCTGGTCATTCTGTGCTGCCTTAGGGCTGATTCTGACGTTCTGGTCATTATTCTCTTCTGATTGACTGAGGCTGCCTTAGGGCTGATTTTGCCATTCTGGTCATTCTGCTCTTCTGATTGACTGAGTCTGCCTTAAGACTGATTCTGCCGTTCTGATCATTCTGCTCTTCTGATTGACTGAGGCTGCCTTAGGGCTGATTCTGTAGTTCTGGTCATTCTGCTCTTCTGATTGACTGAGGCTGCCTTAGGGCTGATTCTGCCATTCTGGTCATTCTGCCCTCCTGATTGACTGAGGCTGCCATATGGCTGATTCTGCCGTTCTGGTCATTCTGCTCTTCTGATTGCCTGAAGCTGCCTTAGGGCTGATTCTGCCGTTCTGGTAATTCTGCTCTTCTGATTGACTGAGTCTGCCCTAGGGCTGATTCTGCCATTCTGTTCATTCTGCTCTTCTGATTGACTGAGGCTGCCTTAGGGCTGATTCTGCCATTCTGGTCATTCTGCTCTTCTGATTGACTGACGCTGCCTTATGGCTGATTCTGCCGTTCTGGTCATTCTTCTCTTCTGATTGACTGAGGCTGCCTTCGGACTGATTCTGCCATTCTGGTCATTCTGCTCTTCTGATTGACTGAGGCTGCCTTATGTCTGATTCTGCCGTTCTGGTCATTCTGCTCTTCTGATTGACTGAGGCTGCCTTAGGGCTGATTCTGCCAATCTGGTCATTCTGCTCTTCTGATTGACTGAGTCTGCCTTAGGGCTGATTCTGCCGTTCTGGTCATTCTGCTCTTCTGATTGACTGAGGCTGCCTTATGGCTGATTCTGCCAATCTGGTCATTCTGCTCTTCTGATTGACTGAGGCTGCCTTATGGCTGATTCTGCCAATCTGGTCATTCTGCTCTTCTGATTGACTGAGTCTGCCTTAGGGCTGATTCTGCCGTTCTGGTCATTCTTCTCTTCTGATTGACTGAGTCTGCCTTAATACTGATTCTGCTGTTCTGATCATTCTTCTCTTCTGAATGACTGAGTCTGCCTTAGGGCTGATTCTGCCGTTCTGGTCATTCTGCTCTTCTGATTGACTGAGGCTGCCTTAGGGCTGATTCTGCCGTTCTGGTGATTCTGCTCTTCTGATTGACTGAGGCTGCCTTATGGCTGATTCTGCCGTTCTGGTCATTCTGCTCTTCTGATTGACTGAGGCTGCCTTATGGCTGATTCCGCCATTCTGGTCATTCTGCTCTTCTGATTGACTGAGGCTGCCTTAGGGCTGATTCTGCCGTTCTGGTCATCCTGCTCTTCTGATTAACCGAATCTGCCTTAGGGCTGATTCTGCCGTTCTGGTCATTCTGCTCTTCTGATTGACTGAGTCTGCCTTAGGGCTGATTCTGCCGTTCTGGTCATTCTGCTCTAGTTCTGATTGACTGAGGCTGCCTAAGGACTGATTCTGCCGTTCTGGTCATTCCGCTCTTCTGATTGACTGAAGCTGCCTTAGGGCTGATTCTGCCGTTCTGGTCATTCCGCTCTTCTGATTGACTGAAGCTGCCTTAGGGCTGATTCTGCCGTTCTGGTGATTCTGCTCTTCTGATTGACTGACGCTGCCTTATGGCTGATTCTGCCGTTCTGGTCATTCTTCTCTTCTGATTGACTGAGGCTGCCTTAGGACTGATTCTGCCATTCTGGTCATTCTGCTCTTCTGATTGACTGAGGCTGCCTTATGTCTGATTCTGCCGTTCTGGTCATTCTGCTCTTCTCATTGACTGAGGCTGCCTTAGGGCTGATTCTGCCAATCTGGTCATTCTGTGCTGCCTTAGGGCTGATTCTGACGTTCTGGTCATTATTCTCTTCTGATTGACTGAGGCTGCCTTAGGGCTGATTTTGCCATTCTGGTCATTCTGCTCTTCTGATTGACTGAGTCTGCCTTAAGACTGATTCTGCCGTTCTGATCATTCTGCTCTTCTGATTGACTGAGGCTGCCTTAGGGCTGATTCTGTAGTTCTGGTCATTCTGCTCTTCTGATTGACTGAGGCTGCCTTAGGGCTGATTCTGCCATTCTGGTCATTCTGCCCTCCTGATTGACTGAGGCTGCCATATGGCTGATTCTGCCGTTCTGGTCATTCTGCTCTTCTGATTGCCTGAAGCTGCCTTAGGGCTGATTCTGCCGTTCTGGTAATTCTGCTCTTCTGATTGACTGAGTCTGCCCTAGGGCTGATTCTGCCATTCTGTTCATTCTGCTCTTCTGATTGACTGAGGCTGCCTTAGGGCTGATTCTGCCATTCTGGTCATTCTGCTCTTCTGATTGACTGACGCTGCCTTATGGCTGATTCTGCCGTTCTGGTCATTCTTCTCTTCTGATTGACTGAGGCTGCCTTAGGACTGATTCTGCCATTCTGGTCATTCTGCTCTTCTGATTGACTGAGGCTGCCTTATGTCTGATTCTGCCGTTCTGGTCATTCTGCTCTTCTGATTGACTGAGGCTGCCTTAGGGCTGATTCTGCCAATCTGGTCATTCTGCTCTTCTGATTGACTGAGGCTGCCTTATGGCTGATTCTGCCGTTCTGGTCATTCTGCTCTTCTGATTGACTGAGGCTGCCTTATGGCTGATTCTGCCAATCTGGTCATTCTGCTCTTCTGATTGACTGAGGCTGCCTTATGGCTGATTCTGCCAATCTGGTCATTCTGCTCTTCTGATTGACTGAGTCTGCCTTAGGGCTGATTCTGCCGTTCTGGTCATTCTTCTCTTCTGATTGACTGAGTCTGCCTTAATACTGATTCTGCTGTTCTGATCATTCTTCTCTTCTGAATGACTGAGTCTGCCTTAGGGCTGATTCTGCCGTTCTGGTCATTCTGCTCTTCTGATTGACTGAGGCTGCCTTAGGGCTGATTCTGCCAATCTGGTCATTCTGCTCTTCTGATTGACTGAGGCTGCCTTATGGCTGATTCTGCCGTTCTGGTCATTCTGCTCTTCTGATTGACTGAGGCTGCCTTATGGCTGATTCCGCCATTCTGGTCATTCTGCTCTTCTGATTGACTGAGGCTGCCTTAGGGCTGATTCTGCCGTTCTGGTCATCCTGCTCTTCTGATTAACCGAATCTGCCTTAGGGCTGATTCTGCCGTTCTGGTCATTCTGCTCTTCTGATTGACTGAGTCTGCCTTAGGGCTGATTCTGCCGTTCTGGTCATTCTGCTCTAGTTCTGATTGACTGAGGCTGCCTAAGGACTGATTCTGCCGTTCTGGTCATTCCGCTCTTCTGATTGACTGAAGCTGCCTTAGGGCTGATTCTGCCGTTCTGGTCATTCCGCTCTTCTGATTGACTGAAGCTGCCTTAGGGCTGATTCTGCCGTTCTGGTGATTCTGCTCTTCTGATTGACTGAGTCTGCCTTAGGGCTGATTCTGCCATTCTGTTCATTCTGCTCTTCTGATTGACTGAGGCTGTCTTAGGGCTGATTTTGCCATTCTGATCATTCTGTGCTGCCTTAGGGCTGATTCTGACGTTCTGGTCATTATTCTCTTCTGATTGACTGAGGCTGCCTTAGGGCTGATTTTGCCATTCTGGTCATTCTGCTCTTCTGATTGACTGAGTCTGCCTTAAGACTGATTCTGCCGTTCTGATCATTCTGCTCTTCTGATTGACTGAGGCTGCCTTAGGGCTGATTCTGCCGTTCTGGTCATTCTGCTCTTCTGATTGCCAATCAGCCGGACTGCCAATCAGCCGGACTGCCAATCAGTCGGACTGAGGCTGCCTTAGGGCTGATTCTGCCATTCTGGTCATTCTGCCCTCCTGATTGACTGAGTCTGCCATATGGCTGATTCTGCCGTTCTGGTCATTCTGCTCTTCTGATTGCCTGAAGCTGCCTTAGGGCTGATTCTGCCGTTCTGGTGATTCTGCTCTTCTGATTGACTGAGTCTGCCCTAGGGCTGATTCTGCCATTCTGTTCATTCTTCTCTTCTGATTGACTGAGGCTGCCTTATGGCTGATTCTGCCATTCTGGTCATTCTGCTCTTCTGATTGACTGACGCTGCCTTATGGCTGATTCTGCCGTTCTGGTCATTCTTCTCTTCTGATTGACTGAGGCTGCCTTATGTCTGATTCTGCCGTTCTGGTCATTCTGCTCTTCTGATTGACTGAGGCTGCCTTAGGGCCGATTCTGCCAATCTGGTCATTCTGTGCTGCCTTAGGGCTGATTCTGACGTTCTGGTCAATATTCTCTTCTGATTGACTGAGGCTGCCTTAGGGCTGATTTTGCCATTCTGGTCATTCTGCTCTTCTGATTGACTGAGTCTGCCTTAAGACTGATTCTGCCGTTCTGATCATTCTGCTCTTCTGATTGACTGAGGCTGCCATATGGCTGATTCTGCCGTTCTGGTCATTCTGCTCTTCTGATTGCCTGAAGCTGCCTTAGGGCTGATTCTGCCGTTCTGGTAATTCTGCTCTTCTGATTGACTGAGTCTGCCCTAGGGCTGATTCTGCCATTCTGTTCATTCTGCTCTTCTGATTGACTGAGGCTGCCTTAGGGCTGATTCTGCCATTCTGGTCATTCTGCTCTTCTGATTGACTGACGCTGCCTTATGGCTGATTCTGCCGTTCTGGTCATTCTTCTCTTCTGATTGACTGAGGCTGCCTTAGGACTGATTCTGCCATTCTGGTCATTCTGCTCTTCTGATTGACTGAGGCTGCCTTATGTCTGATTCTGCCGTTCTGGTCATTCTGCTCTTCTGATTGACTGAGGCTGCCTTAGGGCTGATTCTGCCAATCTGGTCATTCTGTGCTGCCTTAGGGCTGATTCTGACGTTCTGGTCATTATTCTCTTCTGATTGACTGAGGCTGCCTTAGGGCTGATTTTGCCATTCTGGTCATTCTGCTCTTCTGATTGACTGAGTCTGCCTTAAGACTGATTCTGCCGTTCTGATCATTCTGCTCTTCTGATTGACTGAGGCTGCCTTAGGGCTGATTCTGTAGTTCTGGTCATTCTGCTCTTCTGATTGACTGAGGCTGCCTTATGGCTGATTCTGCCATTCTGGTCATTCTGCCCTCCTGATTGACTGAGGCTGCCATATGGCTGATTCTGCCGTTCTGGTCATTCTGCTCTTCTGATTGCCTGAAGCTGCCTTAGGGCTGATTCTGCCGTTCTGGTAATTCTGCTCTTCTGATTGACTGAGTCTGCCCTAGGGCTGATTCTGCCATTCTGTTCATTCTGCTCTTCTGATTGACTGAGGCTGCCTTAGGGCTGATTCTGCCATTCTGGTCATTCTGCTCTTCTGATTGACTGACGCTGCCTTATGGCTGATTCTGCCGTTCTGGTCATTCTTCTCTTCTGATTGACTGAGGCTGCCTTCGGACTGATTCTGCCATTCTGGTCATTCTGCTCTTCTGATTGACTGAGGCTGCCTTATGTCTGATTCTGCCGTTCTGGTCATTCTGCTCTTCTGATTGACTGAGGCTGCCTTAGGGCTGATTCTGCCAATCTGGTCATTCTGCTCTTCTGATTGACTGAGGCTGCCTTATGGCTGATTCTGCCGTTCTGGTCATTCTGCTCTTCTGATTGACTGAGGCTGCCTTATGGCTGATTCTGCCAATCTGGTCATTCTGCTCTTCTGATTGACTGAGGCTGCCTTATGGCTGATTCTGCCAATCTGGTCATTCTGCTCTTCTGATTGACTGAGTCTGCCTTAGGGCTGATTCTGCCGTTCTGGTCATTCTTCTCTTCTGATTGACTGAGTCTGCCTTAATACTGATTCTGCTGTTCTGATCATTCTTCTCTTCTGAATGACTGAGTCTGCCTTAGGGCTGATTCTGCCGTTCTGGTCATTCTGCTCTTCTGATTGACTGAGGCTGCCTTAGGGCTGATTCTGCCATTCTGGTCATTCTGCTCTTCTGATTGACTGAGGCTGCCTTATGGCTGATTCTGCCGTTCTGGTCATTCTGCTCTTCTGATTGACTGAGGCTGCCTTATGGCTGATTCCGCCATTCTGGTCATCTGCTCTTCTGATTGACTGAGGCTGCCTTAGGGCTGATTCTGCCGTTCTGGTCATCCTGCTCTTCTGATTAACCGAATCTGCCTTAGGGCTGATTCTGCCGTTCTGGTCATTCTGCTCTTCTGATTGACTGAGTCTGCCTTAGGGCTGATTCTGCCGTTCTGGTCATTCCGCTCTTCTGATTGACTGAAGCTGCCTTAGGGCTGATTCTGCCGTTCTGGTGATTCTGCTCTTCTGATTGACTGAGTCTGCCTTAGGGCTGATTCTGCCATTCTGTTCATTCTGCTCTTCTGATTGACTGAGGCTGTCTTAGGGCTGATTTTGCCATTCTGATCATTCTGTGCTGCCTTAGGGCTGATTTTGACGTTCTGGTCATTATTCTCTTCTGATTGACTGAGGCTGCCTTAGGGCTGATTTTGCCATTCTGATCATTCTGTGCTGCCTTAGGGCTGATTCTGACGTTCTGGTCATTATTCTCTTCTGATTGACTGAGGCTGCCTTAGGGCTGATTTTGCCATTCTGGTCATTCTGCTCTTCTGATTGACTGAGTCTGCCTTAAGACTGATTCTGCCGTTCTGATCATTCTGCTCTTCTGATTGACTGAGGCTGCCTTAGGGCTGATTCTGCCGTTCTGGTCATTCTGCTCTTCTGATTGCCAATCAGCCGGACTGCCAATCAGCCGGACTGCCAATCAGTCGGACTGAGGCTGCCTTAGGGCTGATTCTGCCATTCTGGTCATTCTGCCCTCCTGATTGACTGAGTCTGCCATATGGCTGATTCTGCCGTTCTGGTCATTCTGCTCTTCTGATTGCCTGAAGCTGCCTTAGGGCTGATTCTGCCGTTCTGGTGATTCTGCTCTTCTGATTGACTGAGTCTGCCCTAGGGCTGATTCTGCCATTCTGTTCATTCTGCTCTTCTGATTGACTGAGGCTGCCTTAGGGCTGATTCTGCCATTCTGGTCATTCTGCTCTTCTGATTGACTGACGCTGCCTTATGGCTGATTCTGCCGTTCTGGTCATTCTTCTCTTCTGATTGACTGAGGCTGCCTTAGGACTGATTCTGCCATTCTGGTCATTCTGCTCTTCTGATTGACTGAGGCTGCCTTATGTCTGATTCTGCCGTTCTGGTCATTCTGCTCTTCTGATTGACTGAGGCTGCCTTAGGGCTGATTCTGCCAATCTGGTCATTCTGTGCTGCCTTAGGGCTGATTCTGACGTTCTGGTCATTATTCTCTTCTGATTGACTGAGGCTGCCTTAGGGCTGATTTTGCCATTCTGGTCATTCTGCTCTTCTGATTGACTGAGTCTGCCTTAAGACTGATTCTGCCGTTCTGATCATTCTGCTCTTCTGATTGACTGAGGCTGCCTTAGGGCTGATTCTGTAGTTCTGGTCATTCTGCTCTTCTGATTGACTGAGGCTGCCTTAGGGCTGATTCTGCCATTCTGGTCATTCTGCCCTCCTGATTGACTGAGGCTGCCATATGGCTGATTCTGCCGTTCTGGTCATTCTGCTCTTCTGATTGCCTGAAGCTGCCTTAGGGCTGATTCTGCCGTTCTGGTAATTCTGCTCTTCTGATTGACTGAGTCTGCCATAGGGCTGATTCTGCCATTCTGTTCATTCTGCTCTTCTGATTGACTGAGGCTGCCTTAGGGCTGATTCTGCCATTCTGGTCATTCTGCTCTTCTGATTGACTGACGCTGCCTTATGGCTGATTCTGCCGTTCTGGTCATTCTTCTCTTCTGATTGACTGAGGCTGCCTTAGGACTGATTCTGCAATTCTGGTCATTCTGCTCTTCTGATTGACTGAGGCTGCCTTATGTCTGATTCTGCCGTTCTGGTCATTCTGCTCTTCTGATTGATTGAGGCTGCCTTAGGGCTGATTCTGCCAATCTGGTCATTCTGCTCTTCTGATTGACTGAGGCTGCCTTATGGCTGATTCTGCCGTTCTGGTCATTCTGCTCTTCTGATTGACTGAGGCTGCCTTATGGCTGATTCTGCCAATCTGGTCATTCTGCTCTTCTGATTGACTGAGGCTGCCTTATGGCTGATTCTGCCAATCTGGTCATTCTGCTCTTCTGATTGACTGAGTCTCCCTTAGGGCTGATTCTGCCGTTCTGGTCATTCTTCTCTTCTGATTGACTGAGTCTGCCTTAATACTGATTCTGCTGTTCTGATCATTCTTCTCTTCTGAATGACTGAGTCTGCCTTAGGGCTGATTCTGCCGTTCTGGTCATTCTGCTCTTCTGATTGACTGAGGCTGCCTTAGGGCTGATTCTGCCAATCTGGTCATTCTGCTCTTCTGATTGACTGAGGCTGCCTTATGGCTGATTCTGCCGTTCTGGTCATTCTGCTCTTCTGATTGACTGAGGCTGCCTTATGGCTGATTCCGCCATTCTGGTCATTCTGCTCTTCTGATTGACTGAGGCTGCCTTAGGGCTGATTCTGCCGTTCTGGTCATCCTGCTCTTCTGATTAACCGAATCTGCCTTAGGGCTGATTCTGCCGTTCTGGTCATTCTGCTCTTCTGATTGACTGAGTCTGCCTTAGGGCTGATTCTGCCGTTCTGGTCATTCTGCTCTAGTTCTGATTGACTGAGGCTGCCTAAGGACTGATTCTGCCGTTCTGGTCATTCCGCTCTTCTGATTGACTGATGCTGCCTTAGGGCTGATTCTGCCGTTCTGGTCATTCCGCTCTTCTGATTGACTGAAGCTGCCTTAGGGCTGATTCTGCCGTTCTGGTGATTCTGCTCTTCTGATTGACTGAGTCTGCCTTAGGGCTGATTCTGCCATTCTGTTCATTCTGCTCTTCTGATTGACTGAGGCTGTCTTAGGGCTGATTTTGCCATTCTGATCATTCTGTGCTGCCTTAGGGCTGATTCTGACGTTCTGGTCATTATTCTCTTCTGATTGACTCAGGCTGCCTTAGGGCTGATTTTGCCATTCTGGTCATTCTGCTCTTCTGATTGACTGAGTCTGCCTTAAGACTGATTCTGCCGTTCTGATCATTCTGCTCTTCTGATTGACTGAGGCTGCCTTAGGGCTGATTCTGCCGTTCTGGTCATTCTGCTCTTCTGATTGCCAATCAGCCGGACTGCCAATCAGCCGGACTGCCAATCAGTCGGACTGAGGCTGCCTTAGGGCTGATTCTGCCATTCTGGTCATTCTGCCCTCCTGATTGACTGAGTCTGCCATATGGCTGATTCTGCCGTTCTGGTCATTCTGCTCTTCTGATTGCCTGAAGCTGCCTTAGGGCTGATTCTGCCGTTCTGGTGATTCTGCTCTTCTGATTGACTGAGTCTGCCCTAGGGCTGATTCTGCCATTCTGTTCATTCTGCTCTTCTGATTGACTGAGGCTGCCTTATGGCTGATTCTGCCATTCTGGTCATTCTGCTCTTCTGATTGACTGACGCTGCCTTATGGCTGATTCTGCCGTTCTGGTCATTCTTCTCTTCTGATTGACTGAGGCTGCCTTAGGACTGATTCTGCCATTCTGGTCATTCTGCTCTTCTGATTGACTGAGGCTGCCTTATGTCTGATTCTGCCGTTCTGGTCATTCTGCTCTTCTGATTGACTGAGGCTGCCTTAGGGCTGATTCTGCCAATCTGGTCATTCTGTGCTGCCTTAGGGCTGATTCTGACGTTCTGGTCAATATTCTCTTCTGATTGACTGAGGCTGCCTTAGGGCTGATTTTGCCATTCTGGTCATTCTGCTCTTCTGATTGACTGAGTCTGCCTTAAGACTGATTCTGCCGTTCTGATCATTCTGCTCTTCTGATTGACTGAGGCTGCCTTAGGGCTGATTCTGTAGTTCTGGTCATTCTGCTCTTCTGATTGACTGAGGCTGCCTTATGGCTGATTCTGCCATTCTGGTCATTCTGCCCTCCTGATTGACTGAGGCTGCCATATGGCTGATTCTGCCGTTCTGGTCATTCTGCTCTTCTGATTGCCTGAAGCTGCCTTAGGGCTGATTCTGCCGTTCTGGTAATTCTGCTCTTCTGATTGACTGAGTCTGCCCTAGGGCTGATTCTGCCATTCTGTTCATTCTGCTCTTCTGATTGACTGAGGCTGCCTTAGGGCTGATTCTGCCATTCTGGTCATTCTGCTCTTCTGATTGACTGACGCTGACTTATGGCTGATTCTACCGTTCTGGTCATTCTTCTCTTCTGATTGACTGAGGCTGCCTTAGGACTGATTCTGCCATTCTGGTCATTCTGCTCTTCTGAGTGACTGAGGCTGCCTTATGTCTGATTCTGCCGTTCTGGTCATTCTGCTCTTCTGATTGACTGAGGCTGCCTTAGGGCTGATTCTGCCAATCTGGTCATTCTGCTCTTCTGATTGACTGAGGCTGCCTTATGGCTGATTCTGCCGTTCTGGTCATTCTGCTCTTCTGATTGACTGAGGCTGCCTTATGGCTGATTCTGCCAATCTGGTCATTCTGCTCTTCTGATTGACTGAGGCTGCCTTATGGCTGATTCTGCCAATCTGGTCATTCTGCTCTTCTGATTGACTGAGTCTGCCTTAGGGCTGATTCTGCCGTTCTGGTCATTCTTCTCTGCTGATTGACTGAGTCTGCCTTAATACTGATTCTGCTGTTCTGATCATTCTTCTCTTCTGAATGACTGAGTCTGCCTTAGGGCTGATTCTGCCGTTCTGGTCATTCTGCTCTTCTGATTGACTGAGGCTGCCTTAGGGCTGATTCTGCCATTCTGGTCATTCTGCTCTTCTGATTGACTGAGGCTGCCTTATGGCTGATTCTGCCGTTCTGGTCATTCTGCTCTTCTGATTGACTGAGGCTGCCTTATGGCTGATTCCGCCATTCTGGTCATTCTGCTCTTCTGATTGACTGAGGCTGCCTTAGGGCTGATTCTGCCGTTCTGGTCATCCTGCTCTTCTGATTAACCGAATCTGCCTTAGGGCTGATTCTGCCGTTCTGGTCATTCTGCTCTTCTGATTGACTGAGTCCGCCTTAGGGCTGATTCTGCCGTTCTGGTCATTCCGCTCTTCTGATTGACTGAAGCTGCCTTAGGGCTGATTCTGCCAATCTGGTCATTCTGCTCTTCTGATTGACTGAGGCTGCCTTATGGCTGATTCTGCCAATCTGGTCATTCTGCTCTTCTGATTGACTGAGTCTGCCTTAGGGCTGATTCTGCCGTTCTGGTCATTCTTCTCTTCTGATTGACTGAGTCTGCCTTAATACTGATTCTGCTGTTCTGATCATTCTTCTCTTCTGAATGACTGAGTCTGCCTTAGGGCTGATTCTGCCGTTCTGGTCATTCTGCTCTTCTGATTGACTGAGGCTGCCTTAGGGCTGATTCTGCCATTCTGGTCATTCTGCTCTTCTGATTGACTGAGGCTGCCTTATGGCTGATTCTGCCGTTCTGGTCATTCTGCTCTTCTGATTGACTGAGGCTGCCTTATGGCTGATTCCGCCATTCTGGTCATCTGCTCTTCTGATTGACTGAGGCTGCCTTAGGGCTGATTCTGCCGTTCTGGTCATCCTGCTCTTCTGATTAACCGAATCTGCCTTAGGGCTGATTCTGCCGTTCTGGTCATTCTGCTCTTCTGATTGACTGAGTCTGCCTTAGGGCTGATTCTGCCGTTCTGGTCATTCCGCTCTTCTGATTGACTGAAGCTGCCTTAGGGCTGATTCTGCCGTTCTGGTGATTCTGCTCTTCTGATTGACTGAGTCTGCCTTAGGGCTGATTCTGCCATTCTGTTCATTCTGCTCTTCTGATTGACTGAGGCTGTCTTAGGGCTGATTTTGCCATTCTGATCATTCTGTGCTGCCTTAGGGCTGATTTTGACGTTCTGGTCATTATTCTCTTCTGATTGACTGAGGCTGCCTTAGGGCTGATTTTGCCATTCTGATCATTCTGTGCTGCCTTAGGGCTGATTCTGACGTTCTGGTCATTATTCTCTTCTGATTGACTGAGGCTGCCTTAGGGCTGATTTTGCCATTCTGGTCATTCTGCTCTTCTGATTGACTGAGTCTGCCTTAAGACTGATTCTTCCGTTCTGATCATTCTGCTCTTCTGATTGACTGAGGCTGCCTTAGGGCTGATTCTGCCGTTCTGGTCATTCTGCTCTTCTGATTGCCAATCAGCCGGACTGCCAATCAGCCGGACTGCCAATCAGTCGGACTGAGGCTGCCTTAGGGCTGATTCTGCCATTCTGGTCATTCTGCCCTCCTGATTGACTGAGTCTGCCATATGGCTGATTCTGCCGTTCTGGTCATTCTGCTCTTCTGATTGCCTGAAGCTGCCTTAGGGCTGATTCTGCCGTTCTGGTGATTCTGCTCTTCTGATTGACTGAGTCTGCCCTAGGGCTGATTCTGCCATTCTGTTCATTCTGCTCTTCTGATTGACTGAGGCTGCCTTAGGGCTGATTCTGCCATTCTGGTCATTCTGCTCTTCTGATTGACTGACGCTGCCTTATGGCTGATTCTGCCGTTCTGGTCATTCTTCTCTTCTGATTGACTGAGGCTGCCTTAGGACTGATTCTGCCATTCTGGTCATTCTGCTCTTCTGATTGACTGAGGCTGCCTTATGTCTGATTCTGCCGTTCTGGTCATTCTGCTCTTCTGATTGACTGAGGCTGCCTTAGGGCTGATTCTGCCAATCTGGTCATTCTGTGCTGCCTTAGGGCTGATTCTGACGTTCTGGTCAATATTCTCTTCTGATTGACTGAGGCTGCCTTAGGGCTGATTTTGCCATTCTGGTCATTCTGCTCTTCTGATTGACTGAGTCTGCCTTAAGACTGATTCTGCCGTTCTGATCATTCTGCTCTTCTGATTGACTGAGGCTGCCTTAGGGCTGATTCTGTAGTTCTGGTCATTCTGCTCTTCTGATTGACTGAGGCTGCCTTATGGCTGATTCTGCCATTCTGGTCATTCTGCCCTCCTGATTGACTGAGGCTGCCATATGGCTGATTCTGCCGTTCTGGTCATTCTGCTCTTCTGATTGCCTGAAGCTGCCTTAGGGCTGATTCTGCCGTTCTGGTAATTCTGCTCTTCTGATTGACTGAGTCTGCCCTAGGGCTGATTCTGCCATTCTGTTCATTCTGCTCTTCTGATTGACTGAGGCTGCCTTAGGGCTGATTCTGCCATTCTGGTCATTCTGCTCTTCTGATTGACTGACGCTGCCTTATGGCTGATTCTACCGTTCTGGTCATTCTTCTCTTCTGATTGACTGAGGCTGCCTTAGGACTGATTCTGCCATTCTGGTCATTCTGCTCTTCTGAGTGACTGAGGCTGCCTTATGTCTGATTCTGCCGTTCTGGTCATTCTGCTCTTCTGATTGACTGAGGCTGCCTTAGGGCTGATTCTGCCAATCTGGTCATTCTGCTCTTCTGATTGACTGAGGCTGCCTTATGGCTGATTCTGCCGTTCTGGTCATTCTGCTCTTCTGATTGACTGAGGCTGCCTTATGGCTGATTCTGCCAATCTGGTCATTCTGCTCTTCTGATTGACTGAGGCTGCCTTATGGCTGATTCTGCCAATCTGGTCATTCTGCTCTTCTGATTGACTGAGTCTGCCTTAGGGCTGATTCTGCCGTTCTGGTCATTCTTCTCTTCTGATTGACTGAGTCTGCCTTAATACTGATTCTGCTGTTCTGATCATTCTTCTCTTCTGAATGACTGAGTCTGCCTTAGGGCTGATTCTGCCGTTCTGGTCATTCTGCTCTTCTGATTGACTGAGGCTGCCTTAGGGCTGATTCTGCCATTCTGGTCATTCTGCTCTTCTGATTGACTGAGGCTGCCTTATGGCTGATTCTGCCGTTCTGGTCATTCTGCTCTTCTGATTGACTGAGGCTGCCTTATGGCTGATTCCGCCATTCTGGTCATTCTGCTCTTCTGATTGACTGAGGCTGCCTTAGGGCTGATTCTGCCGTTCTGGTCATCCTGCTCTTCTGATTAACCGAATCTGCCTTAGGGCTGATTCTGCCGTTCTGGTCATTCTGCTCTTCTGATTGACTGAGTCCGCCTTAGGGCTGATTCTGCCGTTCTGGTCATTCCGCTCTTCTGATTGACTGAAGCTGCCTTAGGGCTGATTCTGCCAATCTGGTCATTCTGCTCTTCTGATTGACTGAGGCTGCCTTATGGCTGATTCTGCCAATCTGGTCATTCTGCTCTTCTGATTGACTGAGTCTGCCTTAGGGCTGATTCTGCCGTTCTGGTCATTCTTCTCTTCTGATTGACTGAGTCTGCCTTAATACTGATTCTGCTGTTCTGATCATTCTTCTCTTCTGAATGACTGAGTCTGCCTTAGGGCTGATTCTGCCGTTCTGGTCATTCTGCTCTTCTGATTGACTGAGGCTGCCTTAGGGCTGATTCTGCCATTCTGGTCATTCTGCTCTTCTGATTGACTGAGGCTGCCTTATGGCTGATTCTGCCGTTCTGGTCATTCTGCTCTTCTGATTGACTGAGGCTGCCTTATGGCTGATTCCGCCATTCTGGTCATCTGCTCTTCTGATTGACTGAGGCTGCCTTAGGGCTGATTCTGCCGTTCTGGTCATCCTGCTCTTCTGATTAACCGAATCTGCCTTAGGGCTGATTCTGCCGTTCTGGTCATTCTGCTCTTCTGATTGACTGAGTCTGCCTTAGGGCTGATTCTGCCGTTCTGGTCATTCCGCTCTTCTGATTGACTGAAGCTGCCTTAGGGCTGATTCTGCCGTTCTGGTGATTCTGCTCTTCTGATTGACTGAGTCTGCCTTAGGGCTGATTCTGCCATTCTGTTCATTCTGCTCTTCTGATTGACTGAGGCTGTCTTAGGGCTGATTTTGCCATTCTGATCATTCTGTGCTGCCTTAGGGCTGATTTTGACGTTCTGGTCATTATTCTCTTCTGATTGACTGAGGCTGCCTTAGGGCTGATTTTGCCATTCTGATCATTCTGTGCTGCCTTAGGGCTGATTCTGACGTTCTGGTCATTATTCTCTTCTGATTGACTGAGGCTGCCTTAGGGCTGATTTTGCCATTCTGGTCATTCTGCTCTTCTGATTGACTGAGTCTGCCTTAAGACTGATTCTGCCGTTCTGATCATTCTGCTCTTCTGATTGACTGAGGCTGCCTTAGGGCTGATTCTGCCGTTCTGGTCATTCTGCTCTTCTGATTGCCAATCAGCCGGACTGCCAATCAGCCGGACTGCCAATCAGTCGGACTGAGGCTGCCTTAGGGCTGATTCTGCCATTCTGGTCATTCTGCCCTCCTGATTGACTGAGTCTGCCATATGGCTGATTCAGCCGTTCTGGTCATTCTGCTCTTCTGATTGCCTGAAGCTGCCTTAGGGCTGATTCTGCCGTTCTGGTGATTCTGCTCTTCTGATTGACTGAGTCTGCCCTAGGGCTGATTCTGCCATTCTGTTCATTCTGCTCTTCTGATTGACTGAGGCTGCCTTAGGGCTGATTCTGCCATTCTGGTCATTCTGCTCTTCTGATTGACTGACGCTGCCTTATGGCTGATTCTGCCGTTCTGGTCATTCTTCTCTTCTGATTGACTGAGGCTGCCTTAGGACTGATTCTGCCATTCTGGTCATTCTGCTCTTCTGATTGACTGAGGCTGCCTTATGTCTGATTCTGCCGTTCTGGTCATTCTGCTCTTCTGATTGACTGAGGCTGCCTTAGGGCTGATTCTGCCAATCTGGTCATTCTGTGCTGCCTTAGGGCTGATTCTGACGTTCTGGTCATTATTCTCTTCTGATTGACTGAGGCTGCCTTAGGGCTGATTTTGCCATTCTGGTCATTCTGCTCTTCTGATTGACTGAGTCTGCCTTAAGACTGATTCTGCCGTTCTGATCATTCTGCTCTTCTGATTGACTGAGGCTGCCTTAGGGCTGATTCTGTAGTTCTGGTCATTCTGCTCTTCTGATTGACTGAGGCTGCCTTAGGGCTGATTCTGCCATTCTGGTCATTCTGCCCTCCTGATTGACTGAGGCTGCCATATGGCTGATTCTGCCGTTCTGGTCATTCTGCTCTTCTGATTGCCTGAAGCTGCCTTAGGGCTGATTCTGCCGTTCTGGTAATTCTGCTCTTCTGATTGACTGAGTCTGCCCTAGGGCTGATTCTGCCATTCTGTTCATTCTGCTCTTCTGATTGACTGAGGCTGCCTTAGGGCTGATTCTGCCATTCTGGTCATTCTGCTCTTCTGATTGACTGACGCTGCCTTATGGCTGATTCTGCCGTTCTGGTCATTCTGCTCTAGTTCTGATTGACTGAGGCTGCCTTAGGACTGATTCTGCAATTCTGGTCATTCTGCTCTTCTGATTGACTGAGGCTGCCTTATGTCTGATTCTGCCGTTCTGGTCATTCTGCTCTTCTGATTGATTGAGGCTGCCTTAGGGCTGATTCTGCCAATCTGGTCATTCTGCTCTTCTGATTGACTGAGGCTGCCTTATGGCTGATTCTGCCGTTCTGGTCATTCTGCTCTTCTGATTGACTGAGGCTGCCTTATGGCTGATTCTGCCAATCTGGTCATTCTGCTCTTCTGATTGACTGAGGCTGCCTTATGGCTGATTCTGCCAATCTGGTCATTCTGCTCTTCTGATTGACTGAGTCTGCCTTAGGGCTGATTCTGCCGTTCTGGTCATTCTTCTCTTCTGATTGACTGAGTCTGCCTTAATACTGATTCTGCTGTTCTGATCATTCTTCTCTTCTGAATGACTGAGTCTGCCTTAGGGCTGATTCTGCCGTTCTGGTCATTCTGCTCTTCTGATTGACTGAGGCTGCCTTAGGGCTGATTCTGCCAATCTGGTCATTCTGCTCTTCTGATTGACTGAGGCTGCCTTATGGCTGATTCTGCCGTTCTGGTCATTCTGCTCTTCTGATTGACTGAGGCTGCCTTATGGCTGATTCCGCCATTCTGGTCATTCTGCTCTTCTGATTGACTGAGGCTGCCTTAGGGCTGATTCTGCCGTTCTGGTCATCCTGCTCTTCTGATTAACCGAATCTGCCTTAGGGCTGATTCTGCCGTTCTGGTCATTCTGCTCTTCTGATTGACTGAGTCTGCCTTAGGGCTGATTCTGCCGTTCTGGTCATTCTGCTCTAGTTCTGATTGACTGAGGCTGCCTAAGGACTGATTCTGCCGTTCTGGTCATTCCGCTCTTCTGATTGACTGATGCTGCCTTAGGGCTGATTCTGCCGTTCTGGTCATTCCGCTCTTCTGATTGACTGAAGCTGCCTTAGGGCTGATTCTGCCGTTCTGGTGATTCTGCTCTTCTGATTGACTGAGTCTGCCTTAGGGCTGATTCTGCCATTCTGTTCATTCTGCTCTTCTGATTGACTGAGGCTGTCTTAGGGCTGATTTTGCCATTCTGATCATTCTGTGCTGCCTTAGGGCTGATTCTGACGTTCTGGTCATTATTCTCTTCTGATTGACTCAGGCTGCCTTAGGGCTGATTTTGCCATTCTGGTCATTCTGCTCTTCTGATTGACTGAGTCTGCCTTAAGACTGATTCTGCCGTTCTGATCATTCTGCTCTTCTGATTGACTGAGGCTGCCTTAGGGCTGATTCTGCCGTTCTGGTCATTCTGCTCTTCTGATTGCCAATCAGCCGGACTGCCAATCAGCCGGACTGCCAATCAGTCGGACTGAGGCTGCCTTAGGGCTGATTCTGCCATTCTGGTCATTCTGCCCTCCTGATTGACTGAGTCTGCCATATGGCTGATTCTGCCGTTCTGGTCATTCTGCTCTTCTGATTGCCTGAAGCTGCCTTAGGGCTGATTCTGCCGTTCTGGTGATTCTGCTCTTCTGATTGACTGAGTCTGCCCTAGGGCTGATTCTGCCATTCTGTTCATTCTGCTCTTCTGATTGACTGAGGCTGCCTTATGGCTGATTCTGCCATTCTGGTCATTCTGCTCTTCTGATTGACTGACGCTGCCTTATGGCTGATTCTGCCGTTCTGGTCATTCTTCTCTTCTGATTGACTGAGGCTGCCTTAGGACTGATTCTGCCATTCTGGTCATTCTGCTCTTCTGATTGACTGAGGCTGCCTTATGTCTGATTCTGCCGTTCTGGTCATTCTGCTCTTCTGATTGACTGAGGCTGCCTTAGGGCTGATTCTGCCAATCTGGTCATTCTGTGCTGCCTTAGGGCTGATTCTGACGTTCTGGTCAATATTCTCTTCTGATTGACTGAGGCTGCCTTAGGGCTGATTTTGCCATTCTGGTCATTCTGCTCTTCTGATTGACTGAGTCTGCCTTAAGACTGATTCTGCCGTTCTGATCATTCTGCTCTTCTGATTGACTGAGGCTGCCTTAGGGCTGATTCTGTAGTTCTGGTCATTCTGCTCTTCTGATTGACTGAGGCTGCCTTATGGCTGATTCTGCCATTCTGGTCATTCTGCCCTCCTGATTGACTGAGGCTGCCATATGGCTGATTCTGCCGTTCTGGTCATTCTGCTCTTCTGATTGCCTGAAGCTGCCTTAGGGCTGATTCTGCCGTTCTGGTAATTCTGCTCTTCTGATTGACTGAGTCTGCCCTAGGGCTGATTCTGCCATTCTGTTCATTCTGCTCTTCTGATTGACTGAGGCTGCCTTAGGGCTGATTCTGCCATTCTGGTCATTCTGCTCTTCTGATTGACTGACGCTGCCTTATGGCTGATTCTACCGTTCTGGTCATTCTTCTCTTCTGATTGACTGAGGCTGCCTTAGGACTGATTCTGCCATTCTGGTCATTCTGCTCTTCTGAGTGACTGAGGCTGCCTTATGTCTGATTCTGCCGTTCTGGTCATTCTGCTCTTCTGATTGACTGAGGCTGCCTTAGGGCTGATTCTGCCAATCTGGTCATTCTGCTCTTCTGATTGACTGAGGCTGCCTTATGGCTGATTCTGCCGTTCTGGTCATTCTGCTCTTCTGATTGACTGAGGCTGCCTTATGGCTGATTCTGCCAATCTGGTCATTCTGCTCTTCTGATTGACTGAGGCTGCCTTATGGCTGATTCTGCCAATCTGGTCATTCTGCTCTTCTGATTGACTGAGTCTGCCTTAGGGCTGATTCTGCCGTTCTGGTCATTCTTCTCTTCTGATTGACTGAGTCTGCCTTAATACTGATTCTGCTGTTCTGATCATTCTTCTCTTCTGAATGACTGAGTCTGCCTTAGGGCTGATTCTGCCGTTCTGGTCATTCTGCTCTTCTGATTGACTGAGGCTGCCTTAGGGCTGATTCTGCCATTCTGGTCATTCTGCTCTTCTGATTGACTGAGGCTGCCTTATGGCTGATTCTGCCGTTCTGGTCATTCTGCTCTTCTGATTGACTGAGGCTGCCTTATGGCTGATTCCGCCATTCTGGTCATTCTGCTCTTCTGATTGACTGAGGCTGCCTTAGGGCTGATTCTGCCGTTCTGGTCATCCTGCTCTTCTGATTAACCGAATCTGCCTTAGGGCTGATTCTGCCGTTCTGGTCATTCTGCTCTTCTGATTGACTGAGTCCGCCTTAGGGCTGATTCTGCCGTTCTGGTCATTCCGCTCTTCTGATTGACTGAAGCTGCCTTAGGGCTGATTCTGCCGTTCTGGTGATTCTGCTCTTCTGATTGACTGAGTCTGCCTTAGGGCTGATTCTGCCATTCTGTTCATTCTGCTCTTCTGATTGACTGAGGCTGTCTTAGGGCTGATTTTGCCATTCTGATCATTCTGTGCTGCCTTAGGGCTGATTCTGACGTTCTGGTCATTATTCTCTTCTGATTGACTGAGGCTGCCTTAGGGCTGATTTTGCCATTTTGATCATTCTGTGCTGCCTTAGGGCTGATTCTGACGTTCTGGTCATTATTCTCTTCTGATTGACTGAGGCTGCCTTAGGGCTGATTTTGCCATTCTGGTCATTCTGCTCTTCTGATTGACTGAGTCTGCCTTAAGACTGATTCTGCCGTTCTGATCATTCTGCTCTTCTGATTGACTGAGGCTGCCTTAGGGCTGATTCTGCCGTTCTGGTCATTCTGCTCTTCTGATTGCCAATCAGCCGGACTGCCAATCAGCCGGACTGCCAATCAGTCGGACTGAGGCTGCCTTAGGGCTGATTCTGCCATTCTGGTCATTCTGCCCTCCTGATTGACTGAGTCTGCCATATGGCTGATTCTGCCGTTCTGGTCATTCTGCTCTTCTGATTGCCTGAAGCTGCCTTAGGGCTGATTCTGCCGTTCTGGTGATTCTGCTCTTCTGATTGACTGAGTCTGCCCTAGGGCTGATTCTGCCATTCTGTTCATTCTGCTCTTCTGATTGACTGAGGCTGCCTTAGGGCTGATTCTGCCATTCTGGTCATTCTGCTCTTCTGATTGACTGACGCTGCCTTATGGCTGATTCTGCCGTTCTGGTCATTCTTCTCTTCTGATTGACTGAGGCTGCCTTAGGACTGATTCTGCCATTCTGGTCATTCTGCTCTTCTGATTGACTGAGGCTGCCTTATGTCTGATTCTGCCGTTCTGGTCATTCTGCTCTTCTGATTGACTGAGGCTGCCTTAGGGCTGATTCTGCCAATCTGGTCATTCTGTGCTGCCTTAGGGCTGATTCTGACGTTCTGGTCATTATTCTCTTCTGATTGACTGAGGCTGCCTTAGGGCTGATTTTGCCATTCTGGTCATTCTGCTCTTCTGATTGACTGAGTCTGCCTTAAGACTGATTCTGCCGTTCTGATCATTCTGCTCTTCTGATTGACTGAGGCTGCCTTAGGGCTGATTCTGTAGTTCTGGTCATTCTGCTCTTCTGATTGACTGAGGCTGCCTTAGGGCTGATTCTGCCATTCTGGTCATTCTGCCCTCCTGATTGACTGAGGCTGCCATATGGCTGATTCTGCCGTTCTGGTCATTCTGCTCTTCTGATTGCCTGAAGCTGCCTTAGGGCTGATTCTGCCGTTCTGGTAATTCTGCTCTTCTGATTGACTGAGTCTGCCCTAGGGCTGATTCTGCCATTCTGTTCATTCTGCTCTTCTGATTGACTGAGGCTGCCTTAGGGCTGATTCTGCCATTCTGGTCATTCTGCTCTTCTGATTGACTGACGCTGCCTTATGGCTGATTCTGCCGTTCTGGTCATTCTTCTCTTCTGATTGACTGAGGCTGCCTTAGGACTGATTCTGCCATTCTGGTCATTCTGCTCTTCTGATTGACTGAGGCTGCCTTATGTCTGATTCTGCCGTTCTGGTCATTCTGCTCTTCTGATTGACTGAGGCTGCCTTAGGGCTGATTCTGCCAATCTGGTCATTCTGCTCTTCTGATTGACTGAGGCTGCCTTATGGCTGATTCTGCCGTTCTGGTCATTCTGCTCTTCTGATTGACTGAGGCTGCCTTATGGCTGATTCTGCCAATCTGGTCATTCTGCTCTTCTGATTGACTGAGGCTGCCTTATGGCTGATTCTGCCAATCTGGTCATTCTGCTCTTCTGATTGACTGAGTCTGCCTTAGGGCTGATTCTGCCGTTCTGGTCATTCTTCTCTTCTGATTGACTGAGTCTGCCTTAATACTGATTCTGCTGTTCTGATCATTCTTCTCTTCTGAATGACTGAGTCTGCCTTAGGGCTGATTCTGCCGTTCTGGTCATTCTGCTCTTCTGATTGACTGAGGCTTCCTTAGGGCTGATTCTGCCATTCTGGTCATTCTGCTCTTCTGATTGACTGAGGCTGCCTTATGGCTGATTCTGCCGTTCTGGTCATTCTGCTCTTCTGATTGACTGAGGCTGCCTTATGGCTGATTCCGCCATTCTGGTCATTCTGCTCTTCTGATTGACTGAGGCTGCCTTAGGGCTGATTCTGCCGTTCTGGTCATCCTGCTCTTCTGATTAACCGAATCTGCCTTAGGGCTGATTCTGCCGTTCTGGTCATTCTGCTCTTCTGATTGACTGAGTCTGCCTTAGGGCTGATTCTGCCGTTCTGGTCATTCTGCTCTAGTTCTGATTGACTGAGGCTGCCTAAGGACTGATTCTGCCGTTCTGGTCATTCCGCTCTTCTGATTGACTGAAGCTGCCTTAGGGCTGATTCTGCCGTTCTGGTCATTCCGCTCTTCTGATTGACTGAAGCTGCCTTAGGGCTGATTCTGCCGTTCTGGTGATTCTGCTCTTCTGATTGACTGAGTCTGCCTTAGGGCTGATTCTGCCATTCTGTTCATTCTGCTCTTCTGATTGACTGAGGCTGTCTTAGGGCTGATTTTGCCATTCTGATCATTCTGTGCTGCCTTAGGGCTGATTCTGACGTTCTGGTCATTATTCTCTTCTGATTGACTGAGGCTGCCTTAGGGCTGATTTTGCCATTCTGGTCATTCTGCTCTTCTGATTGACTGAGTCTGCCTTAGGGCTGATTCTGCCGTTCTGGTCATTCTTCTCTTCTGATTGACTGAGTCTGCCTTATGGCTGATTCTGCCGTTCTGGTCATTCTGCTCTTCTGATTGACTGAGGCTGCCTTAGGGCTGATAGTTCTGCCGTTCTGGTCATTCTGCTCTTCTGATTGACTGAGGCTGCCTTAGGGCTGATTATGCCGTTCTGGTCATTCTGCTCTTCTGATTGACTGAGTCTGCCTTAGGGCTGATTCTGCCGTTCTGGTCATTCTGCTCTTCTGATTGACTGAGGTTGCCTTAGGGCTGATTCTGCCGTTCTGGTGATTCTGCTCTTCTGATTGACTGAGTCTGCCCTAGGGCTGATTCTGCCATTCTGTTCATTCTGCTCTTCTGATTGACTGAGTCTGCCTTAAGACTGATTCTGCCGTTCTGATCATTCTGCTCTTCTGATTGACTGAGGCTGCCTTAGGGCTGATTCTGTAGTTCTGGTCATTCTGCTCTTCTGATTGACTGAGGCTGCCTTAGGGCTGATTCTGCCATTCTGGTCATTCTGCCCTCCTGATTGACTGAGGCTGCCATATGGCTGATTCTGCCGTTCTGGTCATTCTGCTCTTCTGATTGCCTGAAGCTAACTTAGGGCTGATTCTGCCGTTCTGGTAATTCTGCTCTTCTGATTGACTGAGGCTGCCCTAGGGCTGATTCTGCCATTCTGTTCATTCTGCTCTTCTGATTGACTGAGGCTGCCTTAGGGCTGATTCTGCCATTCTGGTCATTCTGCTCTTCTGATTGACTGAGGCTGCCTTATGGCTGATTCTGCCGTTCTGGTCATTCTTCTCTTCTGATTGACTGAGGCTGCCTTAGGACTGATTCTGCCATTCTGGTCATTCTGCTCTTCTGATTGACTGAGGCTGCCTTATGTCTGATTCTGCCGTTCTGGTCATTCTGCTCTTCTGATTGACTGAGGCTGCCTTAGGGCTGATTCTGCCATTCTGGTCATTCTGCTCTTCTGATTGACTGAGGCTGCCTTATGGCTGATTCTGCCGTTCTGGTCATTCTGCTCTTCTGATTGACTGAGGCTGCCTTATGGCTGATTCTGCCAATCTGGTCATTCTGCTCTTCTGATTGACTGAGGCTGCCTTATGGCTGATTCTGCCAATCTGGTCATTCTGCTCTTCTGATTGACTGAGTCTGCCTTAGGGCTGATTCTGCCGTTCTGGTCATTCTTCTCTTCTGATTGACTGAGTCTGCCTTAATACTGATTCTGCTGTTCTGATCATTCTTCTCTTCTGAATGACTGAGTCTGCCTTAGGGCTGATTCTGCCGTTCTGGTCATTCTGCTCTTCTGATTGACTGAGGCTGCCTTAGGGCTGATTCTGCCATTCTGGTCATTCTGCTCTTCTGATTGACTGAGGCTGCCTTATGGCTGATTCTGCCGTTCTGGTCATTCTGCTCTTCTGATTGACTGAGGCTGCCTTATGGCTGATTCCGCCATTCTGGTCATTCTGCTCTTCTGATTGACTGAGGCTGCCTTAGGGCTGATTCTGCCGTTCTGGTCATCCTGCTCTTCTGATTAACCGAATCTGCCTTAGGGCTGATTCTGCCGTTCTGGTCATTCTGCTCTTCTGATTGACTGAGTCTGCCTTAGGGCTGATTCTGCCGTTCTGGTCATTCTGCTCTAGTTCTGATTGACTGAGGCTGCCTAAGGACTGATTCTGCCGTTCTGGTCATTCCGCTCTTCTGATTGACTGAAGCTGCCTTAGGGCTGATTCTGCCGTTCTGGTCATTCCGCTCTTCTGATTGACTGAAGCTGCCTTAGGGCTGATTCTGCCGTTCTGGTGATTCTGCTCTTCTGATTGACTGAGTCTGCCTTAGGGCTGATTCTGCCATTCTGTTCATTCTGCTCTTCTGATTGACTGAGGCTGTCTTAGGGCTGATTTTGCCATTCTGATCATTCTGTGCTGCCTTAGGGCTGATTCTGACGTTCTGGTCATTATTCTCTTCTGATTGACTGAGGCTGCCTTAGGGCTGATTTTGCCATTCTGGTCATTCTGCTCTTCTGATTGACTGAGTCTGCCTTAGGGCTGATTCTGCCGTTCTGGTCATTCTTCTCTTCTGATTGACTGAGTCTGCCTTATGGCTGATTCTGCCGTTCTGGTCATTCTGCTCTTCTGATTGACTGAGGCTGCCTTAGGGCTGATAGTTCTGCCGTTCTGGTCATTCTGCTCTTCTGATTGACTGAGGCTGCCTTAGGGCTGATTATGCCGTTCTGGTCATTCTGCTCTTCTGATTGACTGAGTCTGCCTTAGGGCTGATTCTGCCGTTCTGGTCATTCTGCTCTTCTGATTGACTGAGGTTGCCTTAGGGCTGATTCTGCCGTTCTGGTGATTCTGCTCTTCTGATTGACTGAGTCTGCCCTAGGGCTGATTCTGCCATTCTGTTCATTCTGCTCTTCTGATTGACTGAGGCTGCCTTAGGGCTGATTCTGCCATTCTGGTCATTCTGCTCTTCTGATTGACTGACGCTGCCTTAGGGCTGATTCTGCCGTTCTGGTCATTCTTCTCTTCTGATTGACTGAGGCTGCATTAGGACTGATTCTGCCGTTCTGGTCATTCTGCTCTTCTGATTGACTGAGGCTGCCTTATGGCTGATTCTGCCGTTCTGGTCATTCTGCTCTTCTGAATGACTGAGGCTGCCTTAGGGCTGATTCTGCCGTTCTGGTCATTCTGCTCTTCTGATTGACTGAGGCTGCCTAATGGCTGATTCTGCCGTTCTGGTCATTCTGCTCTTCTGATTGACTGAGGCTGCCTTAGGGCTGATTCTGCCATTCTGGTCATTCTGCCCTCCTGATTGACTGAGGCTGCCATATGGCTGATTCTGCCGTTCTGGTCATTCTGCTCTTCTGATTGCCTGAAGCTAACTTAGGGCTGATTCTGCCGTTCTGGTAATTCTGCTCTTCTGATTGACTGAGTCTGCCCTAGGGCTGATTCTGCCATTCTGTTCATTCTGCTCTTCTGATTGACTGAGGCTGCCTTAGGGCTGATTCTGCCATTCTGGTCATTCTGCTCTTCTGATTGACTGACGCTGCCTTATGGCTGATTCTGCCGTTCTGGTCATTCTTCTCTTCTGATTGACTGAGGCTGCCTTAGGACTGATTCTGCCATTCTGGTCATTCTGCTCTTCTGATTGACTGAGGCTGCCTTATGTCTGATTCTGCCGTTCTGGTCATTCTGCTCTTCTGATTGACTGAGGCTGCCTTAGGGCTGATTCTGCCAATCTGGTCATTCTGCTCTTCTGATTGACTGAGGCTGCCTTATGGCTGATTCTGCCGTTCTGGTCATTTTGCTCTTCTGATTGACTGAGGCTGCCTTATGGCTGATTCTGCCAATCTGGTCATTCTGCTCTTCTGATTGACTGAGGCTGCCTTATGGCTGATTCTGCCAATCTGGTCATTCTGCTCTTCTGATTGACTGAGTCTGCCTTAGGGCTGATTCTGCCGTTCTGGTCATTCTTCTCTTCTGATTGACTGAGTCTGCCTTAATACTGATTCTGCTGTTCTGATCATTCTTCTCTTCTGAATGACTGAGTCTGCCTTAGGGCTGATTCTGCCGTTCTGGTCATTCTGCTCTTCTGATTGACTGAGGCTGCCTTAGGGCTGATTCTGCCATTCTGGTCATTCTGCTCTTCTGATTGACTGAGGCTGCCTTATGGCTGATTCTGCCGTTCTGGTCATTCTGCTCTTCTGATTGACTGAGGCTGCCTTATGGCTGATTCCGCCATTCTGGTCATTCTGCTCTTCTGATTGACTGAGGCTGCCTTAGGGCTGATTCTGCCGTTCTGGTCATCCTGCTCTTCTGATTAACCGAATCTGCCTTAGGGCTGATTCTGCCGTTCTGGTCATTCTGCTCTTCTGATTGACTGAGTCTGCCTTAGGGCTGATTCTGCCGTTCTGGTCATTCTGCTCTAGTTCTGATTGACTGAGGCTGCCTAAGGACTGATTCTGCCGTTCTGGTCATTCCGCTCTTCTGATTGACTGAAGCTGCCTTAGGGCTGATTCTGCCGTTCTGGTCATTCCGCTCTTCTGATTGACTGAAGCTGCCTTAGGGCTGATTCTGCCGTTCTGGTGATTCTGCTCTTCTGATTGACTGAGTCTGCCTTAGGGCTGATTCTGCCATTCTGTTCATTCTGCTCTTCTGATTGACTGAGGCTGTCTTAGGGCTGATTTTGCCATTCTGATCATTCTGTGCTGCCTTAGGGCTGATTCTGACGTTCTGGTCATTATTCTCTTCTGATTGACTGAGGCTGCCTTAGGGCTGATTTTGCCATTCTGGTCATTCTGCTCTTCTGATTGACTGAGTCTGCCTTAGGGCTGATTCTGCCGTTCTGGTCATTCTTCTCTTCTGATTGACTGAGTCTGCCTTATGGCTGATTCTGCCGTTCTGGTCATTCTGCTCTTCTGATTGACTGAGGCTGCCTTAGGGCTGATAGTTCTGCCGTTCTGGTCATTCTGCTCTTCTGATTGACTGAGGCTGCCTTAGGGCTGATTATGCCGTTCTGGTCATTCTGCTCTTCTGATTGACTGAGTCTGCCTTAGGGCTGATTCTGCCGTTCTGGTCATTCTGCTCTTCTGATTGACTGAGGTTGCCTTAGGGCTGATTCTGCCGTTCTGGTGATTCTGCTCTTCTGATTGACTGAGTCTGCCCTAGGGCTGATTCTGCCATTCTGTTCATTCTGCTCTTCTGATTGACTGAGGCTGCCTTAGGGCTGATTCTGCCATTCTGGTCATTCTGCTCTTCTGATTGACTGACGCTGCCTTAGGGCTGATTCTGCCGTTCTGGTCATTCTTCTCTTCTGATTGACTGAGTCTGCCTTATGGCTGATTCTGCCGTTCTGGTCATTCTGCTCTTCTGATTGACTGAGGCTGCCTTAGGGCTGATAGTTCTGCCGTTCTGGTCATTCTGCTCTTCTGATTGACTGAGGCTGCCTTAGGGCTGATTATGCCGTTCTGGTCATTCTGCTCTTCTGATTGACTGAGTCTGCCTTAGGGCTGATTCTGCCGTTCTGGTCATTCTGCTCTTCTGATTGACTGAGGTTGCCTTAGGGCTGATTCTGCCGTTCTGGTGATTCTGCTCTTCTGATTGACTGAGTCTGCCCTAGGGCTGATTCTGCCATTCTGTTCATTCTGCTCTTCTGATTGACTGAGTCTGCCTTAAGACTGATTCTGCCGTTCTGATCATTCTGCTCTTCTGATTGACTGAGGCTGCCTTAGGGCTGATTCTGTAGTTCTGGTCATTCTGCTCTTCTGATTGACTGAGGCTGCCTTAGGGCTGATTCTGCCATTCTGGTCATTCTGCCCTCCTGATTGACTGAGGCTGCCATATGGCTGATTCTGCCGTTCTGGTCATTCTGCTCTTCTGATTGCCTGAAGCTAACTTAGGGCTGATTCTGCCGTTCTGGTAATTCTGCTCTTCTGATTGACTGAGGCTGCCCTAGGGCTGATTCTGCCATTCTGTTCATTCTGCTCTTCTGATTGACTGAGGCTGCCTTAGGGCTGATTCTGCCATTCTGGTCATTCTGCTCTTCTGATTGACTGACGCTGCCTTATGGCTGATTCTGCCGTTCTGGTCATTCTTCTCTTCTGATTGACTGAGGCTGCCTTAGGACTGATTCTGCCATTCTGGTCATTCTGCTCTTCTGATTGACTGAGGCTGCCTTATGTCTGATTCTGCCGTTCTGGTCATTCTGCTCTTCTGATTGACTGAGGCTGCCTTAGGGCTGATTCTGCCAATCTGGTCATTCTGCTCTTCTGATTGACTGAGGCTGCCTTATGGCTGATTCTGCCGTTCTGGTCATTCTGCTCTTCTGATTGACTGAGGCTGCCTTAGGGCTGATTCTGCCAATCTGGTCATTCTGCTCTTCTGATTGACTGAGGCTGCCTTATGGCTGATTCTGCCAATCTGGTCATTCTGCTCTTCTGATTGACTGAGTCTGCCTTAGGGCTGATTCTGCCGTTCTGGTCATTCTTCTCTTCTGATTGACTGAGTCTGCCTTAATACTGATTCTGCTGTTCTGATCATTCTTCTCTTCTGAATGACTGAGTCTGCCTTAGGGCTGATTCTGCCGTTCTGGTCATTCTGCTCTTCTGATTGACTGAGGCTGCCTTAGGGCTGATTCTGCCATTCTGGTCATTCTGCTCTTCTGATTGACTGAGGCTGCCTTATGGCTGATTCTGCCGTTCTGGTCATTCTGCTCTTCTGATTGACTGAGGCTGCCTTATGGCTGATTCCGCCATTCTGGTCATTCTGCTCTTCTGATTGACTGAGGCTGCCTTAGGGCTGATTCTGCCGTTCTGGTCATCCTGCTCTTCTGATTAACCGAATCTGCCTTAGGGCTGATTCTGCCGTTCTGGTCATTCTGCTCTTCTGATTGACTGAGTCTGCCTTAGGGCTGATTCTGCCGTTCTGGTCATTCTGCTCTAGTTCTGATTGACTGAGGCTGCCTAAGGACTGATTCTGCCGTTCTGGTCATTCCGCTCTTCTGATTGACTGAAGCTGCCTTAGGGCTGATTCTGCCGTTCTGGTCATTCCGCTCTTCTGATTGACTGAAGCTGCCTTAGGGCTGATTCTGCCGTTCTGGTGATTCTGCTCTTCTGATTGACTGAGTCTGCCTTAGGGCTGATTCTGCCATTCTGTTCATTCTGCTCTTCTGATTGACTGAGGCTGTCTTAGGGCTGATTTTGCCATTCTGATCATTCTGTGCTGCCTTAGGGCTGATTCTGACGTTCTGGTCATTATTCTCTTCTGATTGACTGAGGCTGCCTTAGGGCTGATTTTGCCATTCTGGTCATTCTGCTCTTCTGATTGACTGAGTCTGCCTTAGGGCTGATTCTGCCGTTCTGGTCATTCTTCTCTTCTGATTGACTGAGTCTGCCTTATGGCTGATTCTGCCGTTCTGGTCATTCTGCTCTTCTGATTGACTGAGGCTGCCTTAGGGCTGATAGTTCTGCCGTTCTGGTCATTCTGCTCTTCTGATTGACTGAGGCTGCCTTAGGGCTGATTATGCCGTTCTGGTCATTCTGCTCTTCTGATTGACTGAGTCTGCCTTAGGGCTGATTCTGCCGTTCTGGTCATTCTGCTCTTCTGATTGACTGAGGTTGCCTTAGGGCTGATTCTGCCGTTCTGGTGATTCTGCTCTTCTGATTGACTGAGTCTGCCCTAGGGCTGATTCTGCCATTCTGTTCATTCTGCTCTTCTGATTGACTGAGGCTGCCTTAGGGCTGATTCTGCCATTCTGGTCATTCTGCTCTTCTGATTGACTGACGCTGCCTTAGGGCTGATTCTGCCGTTCTGGTCATTCTTCTCTTCTGATTGACTGAGGCTGCATTAGGACTGATTCTGCCGTTCTGGTCATTCTGCTCTTCTGATTGACTGAGGCTGCCTTATGGCTGATTCTGCCGTTCTGGTCATTCTGCTCTTCTGAATGACTGAGGCTGCCTTAGGGCTGATTCTGCCGTTCTGGTCATTCTGCTCTTCTGATTGACTGAGGCTGCCTAATGGCTGATTCTGCCGTTCTGGTCATTCTGCTCTTCTGATTGACTGAGGCTGCCTTAGGGCTGATTCTGCCATTCTGGTCATTCTGCCCTCCTGATTGACTGAGGCTGCCATATGGCTGATTCTGCCGTTCTGGTCATTCTGCTCTTCTGATTGCCTGAAGCTAACTTAGGGCTGATTCTGCCGTTCTGGTAATTCTGCTCTTCTGATTGACTGAGTCTGCCCTAGGGCTGATTCTGCCATTCTGTTCATTCTGCTCTTCTGATTGACTGAGGCTGCCTTAGGGCTGATTCTGCCATTCTGGTCATTCTGCTCTTCTGATTGACTGACGCTGCCTTATGGCTGATTCTGCCGTTCTGGTCATTCTTCTCTTCTGATTGACTGAGGCTGCCTTAGGACTGATTCTGCCATTCTGGTCATTCTGCTCTTCTGATTGACTGAGGCTGCCTTATGTCTGATTCTGCCGTTCTGGTCATTCTGCTCTTCTGATTGACTGAGGCTGCCTTAGGGCTGATTCTGCCAATCTGGTCATTCTGCTCTTCTGATTGACTGAGGCTGCCTTATGGCTGATTCTGCCGTTCTGGTCATTTTGCTCTTCTGATTGACTGAGGCTGCCTTATGGCTGATTCTGCCAATCTGGTCATTCTGCTCTTCTGATTGACTGAGGCTGCCTTATGGCTGATTCTGCCAATCTGGTCATTCTGCTCTTCTGATTGACTGAGTCTGCCTTAGGGCTGATTCTGCCGTTCTGGTCATTCTTCTCTTCTGATTGACTGAGTCTGCCTTAATACTGATTCTGCTGTTCTGATCATTCTTCTCTTCTGAATGACTGAGTCTGCCTTAGGGCTGATTCTGCCGTTCTGGTCATTCTGCTCTTCTGATTGACTGAGGCTGCCTTAGGGCTGATTCTGCCATTCTGGTCATTCTGCTCTTCTGATTGACTGAGGCTGCCTTATGGCTGATTCTGCCGTTCTGGTCATTCTGCTCTTCTGATTGACTGAGGCTGCCTTATGGCTGATTCCGCCATTCTGGTCATTCTGCTCTTCTGATTGACTGAGGCTGCCTTAGGGCTGATTCTGCCGTTCTGGTCATCCTGCTCTTCTGATTAACCGAATCTGCCTTAGGGCTGATTCTGCCGTTCTGGTCATTCTGCTCTTCTGATTGACTGAGTCTGCCTTAGGGCTGATTCTGCCGTTCTGGTCATTCTGCTCTAGTTCTGATTGACTGAGGCTGCCTAAGGACTGATTCTGCCGTTCTGGTCATTCCGCTCTTCTGATTGACTGAAGCTGCCTTAGGGCTGATTCTGCCGTTCTGGTCATTCCGCTCTTCTGATTGACTGAAGCTGCCTTAGGGCTGATTCTGCCGTTCTGGTGATTCTGCTCTTCTGATTGACTGAGTCTGCCTTAGGGCTGATTCTGCCATTCTGTTCATTCTGCTCTTCTGATTGACTGAGGCTGTCTTAGGGCTGATTTTGCCATTCTGATCATTCTGTGCTGCCTTAGGGCTGATTCTGACGTTCTGGTCATTATTCTCTTCTGATTGACTGAGGCTGCCTTAGGGCTGATTTTGCCATTCTGGTCATTCTGCTCTTCTGATTGACTGAGTCTGCCTTAGGGCTGATTCTGCCGTTCTGGTCATTCTTCTCTTCTGATTGACTGAGTCTGCCTTATGGCTGATTCTGCCGTTCTGGTCATTCTGCTCTTCTGATTGACTGAGGCTGCCTTAGGGCTGATAGTTCTGCCGTTCTGGTCATTCTGCTCTTCTGATTGACTGAGGCTGCCTTAGGGCTGATTATGCCGTTCTGGTCATTCTGCTCTTCTGATTGACTGAGTCTGCCTTAGGGCTGATTCTGCCGTTCTGGTCATTCTGCTCTTCTGATTGACTGAGGTTGCCTTAGGGCTGATTCTGCCGTTCTGGTGATTCTGCTCTTCTGATTGACTGAGTCTGCCCTAGGGCTGATTCTGCCATTCTGTTCATTCTGCTCTTCTGATTGACTGAGGCTGCCTTAGGGCTGATTCTGCCATTCTGGTCATTCTGCTCTTCTGATTGACTGACGCTGCCTTAGGGCTGATTCTGCCGTTCTGGTCATTCTTCTCTTCTGATTGACTGAGTCTGCCTTATGGCTGATTCTGCCGTTCTGGTCATTCTGCTCTTCTGATTGACTGAGGCTGCCTTAGGGCTGATAGTTCTGCCGTTCTGGTCATTCTGCTCTTCTGATTGACTGAGGCTGCCTTAGGGCTGATTATGCCGTTCTGGTCATTCTGCTCTTCTGATTGACTGAGTCTGCCTTAGGGCTGATTCTGCCGTTCTGGTCATTCTGCTCTTCTGATTGACTGAGGTTGCCTTAGGGCTGATTCTGCCGTTCTGGTGATTCTGCTCTTCTGATTGACTGAGTCTGCCCTAGGGCTGATTCTGCCATTCTGTTCATTCTGCTCTTCTGATTGACTGAGTCTGCCTTAAGACTGATTCTGCCGTTCTGATCATTCTGCTCTTCTGATTGACTGAGGCTGCCTTAGGGCTGATTCTGTAGTTCTGGTCATTCTGCTCTTCTGATTGACTGAGGCTGCCTTAGGGCTGATTCTGCCATTCTGGTCATTCTGCCCTCCTGATTGACTGAGGCTGCCATATGGCTGATTCTGCCGTTCTGGTCATTCTGCTCTTCTGATTGCCTGAAGCTAACTTAGGGCTGATTCTGCCGTTCTGGTAATTCTGCTCTTCTGATTGACTGAGGCTGCCCTAGGGCTGATTCTGCCATTCTGTTCATTCTGCTCTTCTGATTGACTGAGGCTGCCTTAGGGCTGATTCTGCCATTCTGGTCATTCTGCTCTTCTGATTGACTGACGCTGCCTTATGGCTGATTCTGCCGTTCTGGTCATTCTTCTCTTCTGATTGACTGAGGCTGCCTTAGGACTGATTCTGCCATTCTGGTCATTCTGCTCTTCTGATTGACTGAGGCTGCCTTATGTCTGATTCTGCCGTTCTGGTCATTCTGCTCTTCTGATTGACTGAGGCTGCCTTAGGGCTGATTCTGCCAATCTGGTCATTCTGCTCTTCTGATTGACTGAGGCTGCCTTATGGCTGATTCTGCCGTTCTGGTCATTCTGCTCTTCTGATTGACTGAGGCTGCCTTAGGGCTGATTCTGCCAATCTGGTCATTCTGCTCTTCTGATTGACTGAGGCTGCCTTATGGCTGATTCTGCCAATCTGGTCATTCTGCTCTTCTGATTGACTGAGTCTGCCTTAGGGCTGATTCTGCCGTTCTGGTCATTCTTCTCTTCTGATTGACTGAGTCTGCCTTAATACTGATTCTGCTGTTCTGATCATTCTTCTCTTCTGAATGACTGAGTCTGCCTTAGGGCTGATTCTGCCGTTCTGGTCATTCTGCTCTTCTGATTGACTGAGGCTGCCTTAGGGCTGATTCTGCCATTCTGGTCATTCTGCTCTTCTGATTGACTGAGGCTGCCTTATGGCTGATTCTGCCGTTCTGGTCATTCTGCTCTTCTGATTGACTGAGGCTGCCTTATGGCTGATTCCGCCATTCTGGTCATTCTGCTCTTCTGATTGACTGAGGCTGCCTTAGGGCTGATTCTGCCGTTCTGGTCATCCTGCTCTTCTGATTAACCGAATCTGCCTTAGGGCTGATTCTGCCGTTCTGGTCATTCTGCTCTTCTGATTGACTGAGTCTGCCTTAGGGCTGATTCTGCCGTTCTGGTCATTCTGCTCTAGTTCTGATTGACTGAGGCTGCCTAAGGACTGATTCTGCCGTTCTGGTCATTCCGCTCTTCTGATTGACTGAAGCTGCCTTAGGGCTGATTCTGCCGTTCTGGTCATTCCGCTCTTCTGATTGACTGAAGCTGCCTTAGGGCTGATTCTGCCGTTCTGGTGATTCTGCTCTTCTGATTGACTGAGTCTGCCTTAGGGCTGATTCTGCCATTCTGTTCATTCTGCTCTTCTGATTGACTGAGGCTGTCTTAGGGCTGATTTTGCCATTCTGATCATTCTGTGCTGCCTTAGGGCTGATTCTGACGTTCTGGTCATTATTCTCTTCTGATTGACTGAGGCTGCCTTAGGGCTGATTTTGCCATTCTGGTCATTCTGCTCTTCTGATTGACTGAGTCTGCCTTAGGGCTGATTCTGCCGTTCTGGTCATTCTTCTCTTCTGATTGACTGAGTCTGCCTTATGGCTGATTCTGCCGTTCTGGTCATTCTGCTCTTCTGATTGACTGAGGCTGCCTTAGGGCTGATAGTTCTGCCGTTCTGGTCATTCTGCTCTTCTGATTGACTGAGGCTGCCTTAGGGCTGATTATGCCGTTCTGGTCATTCTGCTCTTCTGATTGACTGAGTCTGCCTTAGGGCTGATTCTGCCGTTCTGGTCATTCTGCTCTTCTGATTGACTGAGGTTGCCTTAGGGCTGATTCTGCCGTTCTGGTGATTCTGCTCTTCTGATTGACTGAGTCTGCCCTAGGGCTGATTCTGCCATTCTGTTCATTCTGCTCTTCTGATTGACTGAGGCTGCCTTAGGGCTGATTCTGCCATTCTGGTCATTCTGCTCTTCTGATTGACTGACGCTGCCTTAGGGCTGATTCTGCCGTTCTGGTCATTCTTCTCTTCTGATTGACTGAGGCTGCATTAGGACTGATTCTGCCGTTCTGGTCATTCTGCTCTTCTGATTGACTGAGGCTGCCTTATGGCTGATTCTGCCGTTCTGGTCATTCTGCTCTTCTGAATGACTGAGGCTGCCTTAGGGCTGATTCTGCCGTTCTGGTCATTCTGCTCTTCTGATTGACTGAGGCTGCCTAATGGCTGATTCTGCCGTTCTGGTCATTCTGCTCTTCTGATTGACTGAGGCTGCCTTAGGGCTGATTCTGCCATTCTGGTCATTCTGCCCTCCTGATTGACTGAGGCTGCCATATGGCTGATTCTGCCGTTCTGGTCATTCTGCTCTTCTGATTGCCTGAAGCTAACTTAGGGCTGATTCTGCCGTTCTGGTAATTCTGCTCTTCTGATTGACTGAGTCTGCCCTAGGGCTGATTCTGCCATTCTGTTCATTCTGCTCTTCTGATTGACTGAGGCTGCCTTAGGGCTGATTCTGCCATTCTGGTCATTCTGCTCTTCTGATTGACTGACGCTGCCTTATGGCTGATTCTGCCGTTCTGGTCATTCTTCTCTTCTGATTGACTGAGGCTGCCTTAGGACTGATTCTGCCATTCTGGTCATTCTGCTCTTCTGATTGACTGAGGCTGCCTTATGTCTGATTCTGCCGTTCTGGTCATTCTGCTCTTCTGATTGACTGAGGCTGCCTTAGGGCTGATTCTGCCAATCTGGTCATTCTGCTCTTCTGATTGACTGAGGCTGCCTTATGGCTGATTCTGCCGTTCTGGTCATTTTGCTCTTCTGATTGACTGAGGCTGCCTTATGGCTGATTCTGCCAATCTGGTCATTCTGCTCTTCTGATTGACTGAGGCTGCCTTATGGCTGATTCTGCCAATCTGGTCATTCTGCTCTTCTGATTGACTGAGTCTGCCTTAGGGCTGATTCTGCCGTTCTGGTCATTCTTCTCTTCTGATTGACTGAGTCTGCCTTAATACTGATTCTGCTGTTCTGATCATTCTTCTCTTCTGAATGACTGAGTCTGCCTTAGGGCTGATTCTGCCGTTCTGGTCATTCTGCTCTTCTGATTGACTGAGGCTGCCTTAGGGCTGATTCTGCCATTCTGGTCATTCTGCTCTTCTGATTGACTGAGGCTGCCTTATGGCTGATTCTGCCGTTCTGGTCATTCTGCTCTTCTGATTGACTGAGGCTGCCTTATGGCTGATTCCGCCATTCTGGTCATTCTGCTCTTCTGATTGACTGAGGCTGCCTTAGGGCTGATTCTGCCGTTCTGGTCATCCTGCTCTTCTGATTAACCGAATCTGCCTTAGGGCTGATTCTGCCGTTCTGGTCATTCTGCTCTTCTGATTGACTGAGTCTGCCTTAGGGCTGATTCTGCCGTTCTGGTCATTCTGCTCTAGTTCTGATTGACTGAGGCTGCCTAAGGACTGATTCTGCCGTTCTGGTCATTCCGCTCTTCTGATTGACTGAAGCTGCCTTAGGGCTGATTCTGCCGTTCTGGTCATTCCGCTCTTCTGATTGACTGAAGCTGCCTTAGGGCTGATTCTGCCGTTCTGGTGATTCTGCTCTTCTGATTGACTGAGTCTGCCTTAGGGCTGATTCTGCCATTCTGTTCATTCTGCTCTTCTGATTGACTGAGGCTGTCTTAGGGCTGATTTTGCCATTCTGATCATTCTGTGCTGCCTTAGGGCTGATTCTGACGTTCTGGTCATTATTCTCTTCTGATTGACTGAGGCTGCCTTAGGGCTGATTTTGCCATTCTGGTCATTCTGCTCTTCTGATTGACTGAGTCTGCCTTAGGGCTGATTCTGCCGTTCTGGTCATTCTTCTCTTCTGATTGACTGAGTCTGCCTTATGGCTGATTCTGCCGTTCTGGTCATTCTGCTCTTCTGATTGACTGAGGCTGCCTTAGGGCTGATAGTTCTGCCGTTCTGGTCATTCTGCTCTTCTGATTGACTGAGGCTGCCTTAGGGCTGATTATGCCGTTCTGGTCATTCTGCTCTTCTGATTGACTGAGTCTGCCTTAGGGCTGATTCTGCCGTTCTGGTCATTCTGCTCTTCTGATTGACTGAGGTTGCCTTAGGGCTGATTCTGCCGTTCTGGTGATTCTGCTCTTCTGATTGACTGAGTCTGCCCTAGGGCTGATTCTGCCATTCTGTTCATTCTGCTCTTCTGATTGACTGAGGCTGCCTTAGGGCTGATTCTGCCATTCTGGTCATTCTGCTCTTCTGATTGACTGACGCTGCCTTAGGGCTGATTCTGCCGTTCTGGTCATTCTTCTCTTCTGATTGACTGAGGCTGCCTTAGGACTGATTCTGCCGTTCTGGTCATTCTGCTCTTCTGATTGACTGAGGCTGCCTTATGGCTGATTCTGCCGTTCTGGTCATTCTGCTCTTCTGATTGACTGAGGCTGCCTTAGGGCTGATTCTGCCGTTCTGGTCATTCTGCTCTTCTGATTGACTGAGGCTGCCTTATGGCTGATTCTGCCGTTCTGGTCATTCTGCTCTTCTGATTGACTGAGGCTGCCTTATGGCTGATTCTGCCGTTCTGGTCATTCTTCTCTTCTGATTGACTGAGTCTGCCTTAGGGCTGATTCTGCCGTTCTGGTCATTCTGCTCTTCTGATTGACTGAGTCTGCCCTAGGGCTGATTCTGCCATTCTGTTCATTCTGCTCTTCTGATTGACTGAGGCTGCCTTAGGGCTGATTCTGCCGTTCTGGTGATTCTGCTCTTCTGATTGACTGACGCTGCCTTAGGGCTGATTCTGCCGTTCTGGTCATTCTTCTCTTCTGATTGACTGAGGCTGCATTAGGACTGATTCTGCCGTTCTGGTCATTCTGCTCTTCTGATTGACTGAGGCTGCCTAATGGCTGATTCTGCCGTTCTGGTCATTCTGCTCTTCTGATTGACTGAGTCTGCCTTATGGCTGATTCTGCCGTTCTGGTCATTCTGCTCTTCTGATTGACTGAGGCTGCCTTAGGGCTGATTCTGCCGTTCTGGTCATTCTGCTCTTCTGATTGACTGAGGCTGCCTTAGGGCTGATTCTGCCATTCTGGTCATTCTTCTCTTCTGATTGACTGAGGCTGCCTTATGGATGATTCTGCCGTTCTGGTCATTCTGCTCTTCTGATTGACTGAGGCTGCCTTAGGGCTGATTCTGCCGTTCTGGTCATTATTTCATTACGAACCCTAAACTGGGTACTCACACCTAAACAGGGTACTCACACCTAAACAGGGTACCCGCACCTAAACAGGGTACTCGCACCTAAACAGGGTACTCGCACCTAAACATGGTACTCACACCTAAACAGGGTACTCGCACCTAAACAGGGTACTCGCACCTAAACAGGGTACTCACACCTAACAGGGTATTCGCACCTAAACAGGGTACCCGCACCTAAACAGGGTACTCGCACCTAAACAGGGTACTCGCACCTAAACAGGGTACTCACACCTAAACAGGATACTCGCACCTAAACAGGGTACTCGCACTTAAACAGGGTATTCGCACCTAAACAGGGTGCTCGCATCTAAATATGGTACTAGCACCTAAACAGGGTAGTCGCACCTAAATAGAGTACTGGCTCCCTAAACAGGGTACGCACACCTAAACAGGGTACTCACACCTAAACATGATACTCACACCTAAACAGGGTACTCACACCTAAACAGGGTACTCAACCCTAAACAGGGTACTCGCACCTAAACAGGGTACTCGCACCTAAACAGGGTATTCGCACCTAAACAGGGTACTCACACCTAAACAGGGTACTCGCACCTAAACAGGGTATTCGCACCTAAACAGGGTACTCGCACCTAAACAGGGTACCCGCACCTAAAACCTATACCCTAAACTTTCACCCCCCTAACACTCTCTTTCACTGCCCTAAACCCTGAACCCTAAACCCTAAACTGTCCATGCCCTAACTCGCTCTGTCACTGCCCTAAAACCTAAAACCTTAAACCCTTAACTGTCACCGCCCTTACTCGTACTGTTACTGCCCTAACTTGCTCTGTTACCGCCCTAAACCCTAAACCCTAAACTGCCACCGTCCTAACACTCTCTGTCACCGCCCTCACTCGCTCTGTCCCCGCCCTCAACCCTCAACCCTCAACCCTCAACCCTAAACTGACGCCACCCTAACACGCTCTGTCACCGCCCTCAACCCTAAACCCTAAACCCTAAACTGTCGCCACCCTAACACGCTCTGTCACCGCCCTAACTCGCTCTGTCACTGCCATAAAACCTAAACCCTTAACCCTAAACTGTCACTGCCCTTACTCGCTCTGTCACCGCCCTAAAACCTTAACCCTAAACCTTAAACAGTCACCGTCCTAACACGCTCTGTCACCGCACTTACTGGCTCTGTCACCGCCCTAAAACCTAAACCCAAATACCTAAACTGTCATCGTCCTAACTCGCTATGTCATTGCTTTAAAACCTTAACCCTAAACCCAGAAATGTAACTACCCTACCTCGCTATGTCACCGCCTTAACTCGCTCTGTCCCCTCCCACACACGCTGTGTCACTGCCCTAACTCGCTCTGTCACTGGCCTTAACTGTAGTGGTCTTGTACCACCCAGTCCAGATAATTCGACGTTTCTATAATTCCGCGTCGCATCCTGCCCAGTCCAGTCGTCACTCGACGTCCAGTCCGCGTACCGTAATCTAAGGCGCACGATAAACCCGAGTCCAAACCTCAGCCCAGTCCAAGCACTGCTATAAAGACCGACCACCAGGCTTTATAGCTAGAATTCGGGAAGTCTCAGTCGAGATTATTCTATCAGGCTCAATACCTGTCTGTCCCACTATACAATCCAAGCCTAGTCCCCGGCCTATTGGCACTCTCCCCCCCCTTCAAGTCCCATCAGAGCCTCCGAAGTTCAACAGTCCAACAGTCCAACACTAGCCCTTCAGCTATTGGAGCCTACCAGTGAGTTAATTAAGAGTTCCTTAGTGCCCCCAGGGCCTCAGACCTCTTCATTAACTCTTAACCCTAAAACCCCAAGCCCTAAACCCTATAGCCGTCAGAATGGTCGGAATAGCAGAATGGGGGCGGAGGGGCTGGTACCTATCAGACCGTCAGAATGGTCGGAATAGCAGAAAGGGGGCGGGGGGGCTGGTACCTATCAGAACGTCAGAATGGTCGGAATAGCAGAATGGGGGTGGGAGGGGTTTCTCCCTATCGGAACGTCAGAATGGTCGGAAGAGCAGAATGGGGGTGGGAGGGGTTCCTCCCTATCAGGACGTCAGAATGGTCGGAATAGCAGAATGGGGGTGGGAGGGGTTCCTCCCTGGTATCGGAACTTCAGAATGGTCGGAAGAGCAGAATGGGGGTGGGAGGGGTTCCTCCCTATCAGAACGTCAGAATGGTCGGAATAGCAGAATGGGGGTGGGAGGGATTCTTCCCTATCGGAACGTCAGAATGGTCGGAAGAGCAGGATGGGGGTGGGAGGGGTTCCTCCCTATTGGAACGTCAGAATGGTCGGAAGAGCAGAATGGGGGTGGGAGGGGTTCCTCCCTATCAGAAGGTCAGAATGGTCGTCGGAATAGCATAATGGGGGTGGGGGGGTCCTCCCGATCGGAACGTCAGAATAATGGTCGGAAGAGCAGAATGGGGGTGGGAGGGGTTCTTCCCTATCAGAACGTCAGAATGGTCGGAATAACAGAATGGGGGTGGAAGGGGTTCCTCCATATCGGAACATCAGAATGGTCGGAAGAGGAGAATGGGGGTGGGCGGGGTTTCTCCCTATCGGAACGTCAGAATGGTCGGAATGACAGAATCGTCGGAATCACAGAAATGTACGATATCGCTAGCAGAATTATTCGATATTGGACAGTGATTCTGTGATTCCGTTGGAGGAGAAAAGATTCCGATTCTGGTTAAGACTGGGCAGAATTCTACTCAATACTTGCAAAATTCTGTTTGAGGGAAATTTCCTCGATTCCGCTGTTCAGCAGAATTTCCGGTCTTCCGCTGCTTGCTTATGCAACAATTTCCGGTTTGTATACAAACCCAATCTAGAAGCTTAACTCGTTGAGCACCCGCAGCCAGTGAGTAGTCACGAAGCCTGCCCGTAGGCGCCCATCACTATCGTGAGGGGGAAGTCCGCCATTGACCTGAAGCGCACTTCCGCAACAATGGGGGTCCCAGCGAAATTCCTGGCCTACTACTCACATGCATGGCCACAGCCATTGCTTGCTCACTTTGCTTGAGACATCAGACCAGGCAATCAAGTGTAGCCACCCATCCATGCAGCCCCAGGCCCCATCTAGAAACATGCATGGGGTGTTGCCTACCCCCCCTGACTTGCATGGCGCACTAGGACGTAGCAAGCGGAGGCATGTGCAACCCGCCCGATCGGCACCCAGTTCCCTAGAGAGAAAGCTTGCTTGCACATTTTAGGTCATTGGCAACTAAGATGGAATTGGTTTTGGGTATTGTGTTTTTTCTGAAAAAACTTGCCCCATGTCACTCATCCCGGTGTTCAATAGGCAACATGCCAAATGGCAGGCCGCAAGGCTGTCCCCAAGTTAACTGGCATACAAAATTATTCCTGAAAATATGCATGTCCCAAATTCTTTGGCTCTTACTTTCCCCACTGGGCCTTATTGTTCTGTGTTTAGATCCTGATTTAGGATTTTAGGGGTTGCATTGAAGGGGGGGGCAAAAACAAAAAATCGACCCCATCCCCCTTGTTGTAGAGCTTGACGAGAGCGTTCCATAGCTTAAGATATTGTTTTGCCCTGGGGGGTGGGAGATATGGGGGGCAAAGTTGGTGGGGGGGGAGGTCTCCCAAAACATCCAATATTTTTTCCCCTTCAAACTTCGTATCTTCTTTCTGGAGGTATGTTGAGGCTGACAGCGGCATCTCTGTGTTCTTCTAGCCAACACGAGTCCATTTACATCCTAAAATGTTGCTTGAATTACCACATGACCCCCTGCCCCCCCCACACTGAGGGTGTGGCCCCATTGACACACCCCGAAACCAGCTGAGTCAGCCTTAAAAAGAGCTGTATTATAAGCAGCACATGGTAGTGTTGGTCTGGTGGATCATTAATGAACCGATCCCTTGTGGTCGTTGTGGCAAGGTCCTCAAATCCGCTGACCTTGCAAACGTCAGACGCCACCAGGATGGGAGGGAGTGCATGGTAGCTTCCGCGATACCACGCGTTTCGAAGTGGCAGAGAACGCTCGGGTTGGCTCCCGTTCCACCCCTAGCTACCCCTGCTGCAACCCCAGCTGCTGCCCCAGCTGAGCCAACATCCACGAGCTCGCCAGCCTCTCCTTCTCCATCTCCGGCTGAGAATAAAGCTGTAACGGCGTCGCCTCCCTCGTCAGATGTTGCGCCATTGCGAGAGGTCTCGAAGTGCCAGGGCTATTCACCTCCCGTCGGCCAGCCTTTAGCAGCGCATTAGGCATTTGCTGCACACAGTGCGCGCGCACCGCTGCCTTTCACGCTAGAAGTAGTCGGTTGTCAATAGCTTGGCTGAGATCAGTACCCAAATTGACTGTTGGTATGAATTGTAATTGCTAGCGAGCATAGGTCGGTACTCAGTAGCCTGGCTGAGCCCAGTAACAAAATTGACTGCTGGCATGAATGGTCGTCACCTAACAACTTGAAATATACCAGTAGAAGCGCCTTGACGAGCTGATAAAGAACACCCCTTACATGCCCTGCAATTTTGAATTTTGACTGAGATCTTTGAATTTCAATGGGTTCCGGAGGCGGGGGGTGGGTGGGTGGTAGGCTTGGGTGCTCTTTTGGGAGGTGGGGATGGGGTCCCCAGCTTTTTTTGCCCCCCCCTCGGATTGCATCTTGATTTTTTAGTGGAGGCTCAGGTCTTTTTTCAACAGTCAGTCCATTTTCTAGGCTGCCAATACCACCGGGAAAATGTATTGCAAGGGCAGCATGAGCACGAGTGATACAATGATACACTGTTCCCTGTTGGTGATACCAGTGTTAGGCCAAGGACATAATCGGATAATCAAGATGCCTCATCAGGAGGCTCAATTTAGAGGATTAAGACGAGGGGAGGGGGGGGCAGTTAATAACTGGAAACGTCACAGCACCCCGAGGGAGATAGAGGCAGAAAAAAATATGTACTTCATCATCACAAACTTGTAGAGCTTCATGAGAGCATTCCAAATCTGGTATTAAAATTATTTTTGTTTGGCCCAGGGCAGGGGGGGGGTAGGAATTGGGAGGAGAGGGGGGTCACAAAGAGAAGGGATTGTAAGGAAAATTACTGAACATACCGTAATTGTTTTTTTTCAGACATCAGATTGAGACGAGAGCTACACCGTTGCATTCCACGCGGCCAATGCTGTCGATCTGCATAATAAAACGAAGCATGTAGTAGAATCAGATCTCCTAGACATCCCATTATGGCAGAGGGGGCAGCTCCGCAAACAAAAAACAGTTATGTTTGTATGCCCATTCATTAGTCAAGCAGTATACCAGTAGTCGCTATGATGTAAGCAATGGCTGCAGTCGGTAAGTTTGATTTACGTTATTGAAATCCATTGACTTTTCCTAGTCCGGTTACTCCGTCACGTCCGGGGCAGCAACCTGTCTATCATTGGGCTGAGCGATCCATTCGTAGTATGAGTCTCATGCAAAGAAAGAAAGGAAGCCACTAGTGCAACATACAGAAAGCCACTAGTCTCATGCAACAGAAAGGAAGCCACTCATGCAACAGAAAGAAAGCCACTAGTCTCATGCAACAGAAAGGAAGCCACTCATGCAACAGAAAGAAAGCCACTAGTCTCATGCAACAGAAAGGAAGCCACTCATGCAACAGAAAGAAAGCCACTAGTCTCATGCAACAGAAAGGAAGCCACTCATGCAACAGAAAGAAAGCCACTAGTCTCAGGCAAGAAAACTGGCCATTAGTCTCATGCAACAGTGTGTCAGCCCTGGCAGTGCTCAAATCAGACATGCAACAGGTCCCTACAGCTTAAATAAGGGGACATGTACTACGTGGGCGAATTGACGCTGGAGTAGTTCATTATGGAGACAGCTGTAGTGGCAGGGGTGCTCATGCACTTGAAGTACTCTAGACGGAGTGAGGCTCATGGATCAGTGACGTCCGTAGCCTGGGGTGGTAAAGTCGGTGTGATGCTGAAGGTGCTAGCCCACGAGGTCATCCTCTTTGCAATGTAAGTCTCCCCTTCTCCGGGTATCATTGCGACATCCGAGGTGCCGACCCTTGACGTCATCTCGCCCACCATGGTCAGGAGCTTACGGAGGCAGATGTGACGAGATATGGCAGTGATATGCCATTTGACATTTGTGAACCAGCTACATTGAGCGACGCCATTAGAAGCACGGTTGAGCTGATTGGAACCGACCCCTCTCCCCCTCCTAAATTCGTATTTTTACTCATACATTAAGGTTTTACTAGGTTCCAGAGGCGGAGGGGGGGGGCAGCCAGCAGGGCAGCCAGTGGTCGTTAAACATTTTTTATGATGGGGGTTTAACCTTTTCTTAGCCCCCCCTCGCAGCACCCCATCATCCAAAGTTAGCTTGATGATGAGAGCATTCTTAACCTGGTCTTAGAATGTGATTGGTCCATGAGGGGGTGTAGAAAAGGGAGGGGGCAAAGTTGGGGGGGGGAAGGGGGGTCACAAAAAAAGTGCTTTTACGAAAAATACTCGATATGAGCATGAATCAATAGGGTTCATTTCCATGGGTAATTTGATCATTTCAGGCTGGGAAATTCTGCAACGCACCTGTCCAACTGCCACTCCACTAGTGTTGAACCTGGCGGCAAGCCAACCAATCGTCGTCTGTCGTCAGCTCCCTCAATGACAACTAGAAGCATTGCAAAACAGAGTGGTAGTCGAATGAGATGTCAGCGATCCCGATCCCGATCCTGATCCCTGCTATTCCAGCTACCAGATATTACAACGCGGCCACGCGAGTGAGCTGAATTGGGGTTTGACTGAGCCCTAGCTGTGCAAGCCCCTCCAGATCGTGCGCGCCCGCGCATGTACGTTCACAAGCCACGTTTTTCATCGTCTTTTATCTCTCATATACACAAAATGGGCATCCAACTGTTGGCCTCACTGACGGGGCATGCTGACCACCATGTATGGTGCGTGGCTTGGAGTCCTAACGGCAACCAGCTCGCGAGCTCCGGTGGAGACAAGACTGTTCGAATCTGGTCGCGGAGTGAGGACTCGTCTTCGAACCCCAGCTCCGGCGCCGAACACTGGCGATGCACCGCCGTCCTCGAGGACGCGCACACTAGAACAGTTAGGGCGTGCGCCTGGTCCCCCAATGGAAAATACCTCGCGACAGCAAGCTTCGATGCCACGACCGCGATCTGGGAGCAAAATGCAGGTGTATGGGAGCAGGTGAGGAGATACGGATTGGTAAAGACTGAAAGCATGTAGAGGTGCATGGCATGGGAGGTACATGGGGCGCTGCATGGCATGGGAGCTGCATGTGGCCATGCGTGGATGTAGATGAGGGCAAGGAGGGCCATTGACTGCATGCACGTGGAGGTGCATGCCATGGGAATGCAGCGGCTTCCCAGCTAGGGTGCATGGGACACATGTGCCCATGCGTCATTAGGGTTCCGGAGCAGGGGCTGTCCTTGCCCGTGCAGGTGTTGCATGCCTGCGATGCCATGCAGAACGCCAAGCGATTGCCCATGCAGATCGTGGCCCATGCAAAATGATGCCCATGCAGAGTGGTGCCCATGCAATGCCTCACTCTCAGCCATGCAAAGCCCCATGCAAGACCTCATTCTCCTCAAAGCAAAGCTTCATGCAAGGCCTCACTCTCCATTTGTTGATGCATGCATTCCAATATGACTTTCAGGGCGGTTCAGCGTACGCTGGATGAGGTTCAAGTGCCAGAAGCCACAGCTTGTGACAGCTCTATGATTGGGGACATGTCATGTCCCCCTATGAGCGAACAGCCAGATCTTCCCCTTGTGCTGGTTGTGTCATATTTGGATCCAAAAGTTTTAGTGTGTGTTCCTCTCCAGCCTGAAGCAAGGCTGTGCATGTGGTTGCCTGCTTAGTAAGAACCAGTGCCCATTCTATTTCGCACCGGACAACCTTTGGCAGGCCACTGGGCAGCCACCATGAAGTTGACCGGGACAAATCTTGAGCGGCCCTCGGCCAGAGGATCAATCAGCAGGCATTGCTGTACCAGGCAGCTCCCGACAGCAAGCCGTGATGTAGCTGAATTGTAGCTGAGGCGCTGTGGGGTAAAACACCGGTTTGCACCCTCCAGGTCGCCACGTTGGAGGGTCATGAGAATGAGGTCAAGTGCGTTGCATGGAGCCCGGATGGCTCTTTCCTGTCCACCTGCGGCCGGGACAAGAGCGTGTGGATCTGGGAGTCTATACCCGGCCATGAGTACGAGTGCGTGGACGTGAAGCAAGGTCATTCCCAGGTGCGTGCTCGTCTCCTTTCGTGTGTTGAACCAATCAGCGGCAACGGCCCTTCGGCTCTTGAACAGCTGGTCAAGATAAGAGTGCGAGGATACAAAACATGGCCATACACCGAAGATTTGATTTGCCTTCCCTCGGATATTAAAAAACGATTTATTTCAATGCTCTGCCCTTACAGCAAATAATCGACCAAAACGCTTAATTTCTGACTGAAATCTGGCGTCGACAATCGAAAATTAGGTAATTCATGGATCCCTCGACCCTAAACGACGTCAATCATGAGGGAAGACAAAGCACATGTACAGTAGTTGGGGTCTCATTTAATTCACAGACAGCATGTACATGAAATTGGCGAGTATTAGGTGCTTCTGCTCAGTACTGGCCACTCAACTCCCCAACAGCCGCTGGTGTGCTGGGATGTTTTTGTGTCACCCAACTCCATGTGTGGTTTTTCCAGCTAGCTCTAAGTCCTCTTATGCTCACTAGCTCAACTTGCAGTAGAGCAAAGTCATTCCTAGGCACCCATAGGTACTCCTTTTGTTTTTCTGATGGCGATGGCGCGGACGTGGCCAATGGCCAATGCTGCGCTGTTTCCTTAACCCTCGCGCCCCCGCCAGGGGGCGGGGTGTAGTTTTCTTCTTGTTGTTTATCTTCTTCTGCTCACTAGCTCAAGTTGCATTGAAGCAAGGCCATTCCTAGGCATCCGTAGGTGCTCGTTTTATTTTTTATTTTAAACCGATTAGCAGCAATGACCTCGCGGCCCTGAACCCCAACCCTAAAGCCTATGACCCTATACCGTATGACCCTAAACCCTAAACCCAAACAGCCGGTCACAAAGCCCCAGTCTGTGGACTGCGATACTGCATGTCGTGACACACCGTCAGGAACTCCTCGCGTCATGCTCCTGTGGCAACGATCATCTGTCCCCCCTCCCCCTTCCCCCGCTGTCCTGTCCCCCCCATTGTTGGCTTCTAAGGATGTCCTGTGCATGCGGTGACACCCCATGGGAATGCTCCCCCGCATCATGCTCGTATGGGAACAGTCATCTGTCCCCCCGCTGTCCTGTCCCCCCCATTGTCGGCTTCTAAGGATGTCCTGTGCATGCGGTGACACCCCAAGGGAATGCTCCTAAGGCAAAAGTCATCTAGACCCCCTCCCCCAGTCTCACCCCATTGTCTTCTCGCTCATCTGCCCCCCGCCCCCCCTTCCCGTCTCTTCTTTAGGATGTCAATTGCGGGGGCCTGTCGAGTCGTGCTTAGACAAGACAAGGCATAGGAATATGAATGACACTCATGCGCAATGCCCCCCACCCCCTTGCCTCCTCTTTAGGATGTCAAGTGTGTGCAGTGGCACCCTTCCGGGGAGCTTCTTGCTTCTTGTTCCTATGACAACACAGTCAGGCTGTGGGTGAACGATGGCGACGATTGGATATGCTCTCAGATACTGGGTGGTGAGGAGGGGGGAGGAGAGGGACGAGGGAAGGAGGGTAGAGGCAATTGCATATGCTCTCTGGCATTAGGGAGGGGGACGCGGGGAGGAGGGTAGACTGGTAGAGGCAATGACATTTGCTCTCTGCAATTAGGGAGGGAGGGGAGGGGGCAGGGATGTGGGGTATAGGATGGTGATGGCTGGAGTAGCTTGCCGATACTGTGGGGGAGGAGAAGTGATAGGGACGAGATGGGGCAACGATTCTTGAAATCCAGCCGCTCTACACTTTGACCCGTGAGCACTGACCGGTATCTTTTTTCCTACTGGCAAAATAACAAAGAGTGGGTGAGTGCTCACAGGTCCCGTGCGTGTAAGGTCCCCCTGGGTGTTTGTCATCAAGGAATTACCTCGTGTGGGGTCTTGAGCACGACTTTCCCCTCATGACAGCGCCTTAAGGAAATCCCTTGTGCGCGAATGCCTGGAGCGCGAATTTGCCCTCATGAGAGCGCCATCAGTGAAAATTTTGTCAGTGAGCGTGAATTTCCCGCATGAGGGTGTCGTGAGGGACTATCAGCGTCACAGGCCCCCCTCCGCACCCAAATCCGCATGACCTCTGACTATACAAAACATATACTGCGAGAACCTTCTATAATCCTTGAACAAACGTACCCCTACCCCCCCCCCGCCCGGCCTCGCAGCCTCGGACGGCATCGACGGCCACACCTCCACCGTGTGGTGCGTTAGTTTCGAGCCCCAGGCGGGCGAGCAAATGGCATCATGCAGCGACGACGGGACGCTGCGCATCTGGGGCCGACGGAACGCTGCTGTGCAGAGCGAGGCGGCGGCGGCCGCCTCTCCCAGCGGGCGGGCCCTGCCGGCGGCAGGGCCGAAGTCCAAGCTGCCATGGAGCTTGTCTAGCACGTTGAGCGGGTACCATAGTCGGGCGGTGTATTCGTGTGACTGGGGGCCAGCGGGCCTCATTGCGGCAGGTGCGTGTTAGAATGTGTGGATGCCTGCCTGGGAATGGGTCAATGGGTGTGGGGGGGGGAGTGTGAATATCTGTCTGAAACAGGGTAAAGGCGGCGCAGATGTGACGTGTGCATGGGCTGGGCTGGGCTGGGCTGGGCTGGGCTGGGCTGGGCTGGGCTGGGCTGGGCTGGGCTGGGCTGGGCTGGGCTGGGCTGGGCTGGGCTGGGCTGGGCTGGGCTGGGCTGGGCTGGGCTGGGCTGGGCTGGGCTGGGCTGGGCTGGGCTGGGCTGGGCTGGGCTGGGCTGGGCTGGGCTGGGCTGGGCTGGGCTGGGCTGGGCTGGGCTGGGCTGGGCTGGGCTGGGCTGGGCTGGGCTGGGCTGGGCTGGGCTGGGCTGGGCTGGGCTGGGCTGGGCTGGGCTGGGCTGGGCTGGGCTGGGCTGGGCTGGGCTGGGCTGGGCTGGGCTGGGCTGGGCTGGGCTGGGCTGGGCTGGGCTGGGCTGGGCTGGGCTGGGCTGGGCTGGGCTGGGCTGGGCTGGGCTGGGCTGGGCTGGGCTGGGCTGGGCTGGGCTGGGCTGGGCTGGGCTGGGCTGGGCTGGGCTGGGCTGGGCTGGGCTGGGCTGGGCTGGGCTGGGCTGGGCTGGGCTGGGCTGGGCTGGGCTGGGCTGGGCTGGGCTGGGCTGGGCTGGGCTGGGCTGGGCTGGGCTGGGCTGGGCTGGGCTGGGCTGGGCTGGGCTGGGCTGGGCTGGGCTGGGCTGGGCTGGGCTGGGCTGGGCTGGGCTGGGCTGGGCTGGGCTGGGCTGGGCTGGGCTGGGCTGGGCTGGGCCGCGCCTTTGGCTGGGCTGGAACAATATAGTGGGGTGGAATTCTTTACACTGTACTGGTTTGCCTCGTGGCTGGGCTGTGCTGCGCTGGAAGAATAGGGTTGGGTGGAACTCTCTTTCTACATGGTTGCCTCGTGACACGGCATTTGATAAGGGTTTAGGTTGTACCTGACACTCGTGCGCATCGTAACAAGGCAAGAATCTGGAACTCTTTCTTGTGGTCATACGTCTCTTGTTGCCACGAGCCCCACATGGCATGCTCCACATGGCATGCTCCACATGGCATGCTCCACATAACATGCTCCACATGGCATGCTCCACATGGCAAGCTCCACATGGCATGCTCCACATGGCATGCTCCATATGGCATGCTCCACATGGCATGCCCCACATGGCATGCTCCACATGGCATGCCCCATATGACATGCTCCACATTACATGCCTCACATGTCATGCTCCACATGGCATGCTCCACATGACATGCTCCACATAGCATGCCCCACATGGCTGGCCCCGCGCCCCGGTGCCTTGGCTGCAGGCGATGGAGACAACGCGATTAAGGTGTATGCTCCCGGGAGTGGGGACGCGGCGACGGCCGGCTCGGACGCAGCATCCCGCAGCTGGCGCCTGCTGTCCTCAGTCGAGGAGGCGCACGGACAAGACGTGAACTGCGTGAAGTGGCACCCGACAGACGCCACCTTGTTTGCATCAGCAGGTGCGGTACTAAACCCTAACATGTCCACACTTAGCCACACAAAGTACGAGGCGCACGGACAGGACGTGAGCTGCTTAAAGTGGCACCCAGACAGACCCCTATTTTTGCGCGACAGCAGGTGCAGTACCAAGGCCTAAGCTGTTCACACTTGTCCACACAAAGTACGAGGCACGTGTACAGGACGGTTGCTTGATTCTAAATATGCCCGATCGTGGCTGCTTGGCCCCGTCCTGGAAAACGTGGTATGTGGTAAACATTGATTTGCGCTGCTGTTCTCCCTGCCTCCTAATCAAACATCCTCCTTTTCCTCCTCCCTGGACCTTCCTCCTAAATATGAAACACCGATATGCTCTTGACATCCTCACACCAAGTTGAACCTCCTCCTCCTCTTTCTTGGCTAGCTTCTTAAGGATTCGATGCCCTGTTCCCTGTCTCCCTGCATTTTTTGTTGCTGACAACGATACATAAACCTCTTGGCTTAGGGGTATTGGTCCAGTTGTCTCCTCTCCCCTGCCTAGATTGCCGGGTTCCATGTTCCTGCCCCTTCACATGGGAGGGTGGCATGCCATGACTGCACCATGGTCCTGGCTGTGCATAGTAGCTGGTATTGAGCTCAGTCCTTCCCTACCAGCCCCAGGAGGCCAAGCGTCCAACAGGGCCCAGCGGGTTTGCACTTTGCACTGTTCTAAACACCTCTTGGCTCAGCTAAGGAATGCTCGGCCGCATGGGCGACAAACTGACGGGTTGGAAAGAGAAGAAAGAGAAATGGGACTTGAGGCACAAGCTAGAAACAAAATTGCGCTGTTCCCCTGCCTCCCTGCGTTGAACCTCCTCCTCCACCTCCACCTCCTCCACTTCCTCCCTTGGCCATCCTCCTGAGAGTAACACGGCTCTTCTTCTTGCCTTACACTTCTTCTTGCTTAGCACAAATCGCACCTCTTCCTCCTCCCGGCTCTTCCTCTCCTTCCTCAATCCTTCTTTACCTCCATTGGCCATCCCTCCCTCCCCCTCCCCCGATCCTCCTCCTCTTCCCTTGATCCCCTTCCTCCCTACCATAACCCTGTTCCTCCTCACTTGGTTCCCCCTCCTCCCCCTCCCCAAACCCTGCTACTTCTCACTTGGTCCCCCCCCCTTCCCCTCCCTAAACCCTGCTCCTCCTCACTTGGCCACCTCCCGTAAACCCTTAACCCTGCGCCTTGCTCACACTCGTAGGGGATGATGGTTGCATCAAGCTTTGGCGCTGCAAGCTGCCCGCGAAGGCTTCTCAAGAAGAAACCATGTGCAGCTAGAGGGAGGCGCTGCTATAATGGCTGCATCAAGCTTTGGCGTTGCATGCTACCCGAGGAGGCTCCTCATGAAGGGACCATGCCCGACGAGAGGGAGGTGCACCTTGGAAGGCCGTTGGGCGCCCACGCGGCCGAGACATTTTGTGCAGAGTTGTAACGTCATTGATCTAAGAAGGCTGCATCAAGCTATGGCACCGCACGCAACCTGAGAGAATGTCTCAAGTGAAGAGTAAATACCGCGCGTTGCGCACTTTCAGGGGGACACCTCCTCTTCGCAAGGATCATGGGTCGCCTGAGCTTGTCGTGACTCAGCCATAGATGGTGCTAACTCGCCCGGCGAGCCCTCCTGGGATATGGTCAGTAATCTTAGTACGGCATCATCTCTTTAGGGCCCAGTCCCGCTTGCGCTGTGCCTACAAACGAGACCTACCAGCCATTTACTTTCTGCTTGATGTCCACAACCCCGGGTATCTCTTCAGTTCTTGATCGCAGAGCTGAAGCGCTACAGCTAAATGCCACAAAACAAACGCAGGGATGCGGGTACCGGGTTAAGCTCTTCACCATCAATTCATTCGTTGCGGCAATGCTGATTGCCGGCTTCCCTGCATGCCCAAAAGCTTGACTGCTCAGGAAGGTCCACGCAAGATTCTGAGGAAAGGAAGATTAAGGTGGTGCCTCAATGTAACTGCATGCCTGGGGGGACATCACGATAATTGTCGTGATGTTTGGACTGTGATTCGGTCTATAACAAGGCCTTGGGGGACAGGCCCCAGAGGTGTAACTTCATTACTAGTCAATGACGTTACACCTGTAGTCCCTGCTCAAAAAAGGCTCGGCCGCGTGGGCGCCTAACTAATAGGGGCAAAAGGAAAAGGATGTTCCAGCCTCTGAGAACGCCTACGCCTCAACTATATCTACCACGTCTTCCACAAAAGCCAGGGCATCCCACCTAAGCCTGCCCCGGTACAACTCGAAGAAGTTTCCAGCACCGTTCGGAGGACCTGCCCATCCCAGCTCCCTAAGTTGATCCTGCACGCTGGGGCATTGAAAGCATGCATGCAACGCGTCCTCCACATGCACGACGTCTCCACTAGCCCACTATCGCAGGTAGCACTGTCTGTCACGCTGCTGACCGCTGCGCCGTCCTCTAATGTCGGCCGTGTTGACGGCGCCAAGACGCAGCCTTCCATTCGTGCACACGCAAGCACACTCCCTTCGGCAGGTGCGGCCCCTGGCCTGCGCAAGGACGGCGACCGCCGTAGGCTGGAACCAGGTGCAGCAGGCGGCCGCAGACCTGTTTTCAGTGGCAGGATCTCTGGGGTCCCCTCTGCCAGCTGCATCCAGCTGCGCCCGCTCGTATACTGCATCTACTAACGCTAGCACCTCTATGACAGGTAGCGGCTGCAGGTCAGTCGCTGTCTGACGCAGTTTGGGGACGGCTGATCCCAGCTCCAGCTCCTCTAAGGCACCTAGCAATTCCCTACACCAATTGCGCCCTCCGGCGCCCTGCCTGACAGCGAGCTGCATGTCGGCCGCCATGGCTGCCGCCATGAGTGGACTGTCTTGCTGTGCTGCTGGTGTTACCGCTGCGTTGTAGAAGCAAAGTACATGCTGCCACCAACCTTGCTGTGACGGCTGGATATGCAGCTCCCGCATGACCCCCCAGCTGGCAGCGGACGCAGGTAGCCCTGCAGCCTGTGCTTAGTGCCTATGAGCACTGCTGCCCTGTAGCTATTGGTGCACCTAACGTGGCTGCAGTTGTAGTTCCACTTCATTTGGCAGCAATTCTTGGCCCACGCCACTTGGATGCAATTCTTGTTACCACTGCACTTGGTTGTAACTCTTGGACCACGCCACATGGCTGCAGCTATTGGAACCCTGCACTTGGCTGCTGCTTTTGGTACACTTAACGTGGCTGCAGTTGTAGGTCCGCTTCATTTGGCAGCAATTCCTGGTCCACGCCACTTGGTTGCAATAGTTGCTCCACTGCACTTGCCTGTAGCTCTTGCAACACGCCAAACGGCTGTAGCCCTTGGAACCCTGCACTAGGTTTCAGCTCTTGGTCTACCCTAATAGGCTGCAGTTCTTGGCTCGTGCCACCTAGCTGTCGTTCTTGGTTCATGCCACCTGGCTGCAGTTCTTGGTTCATGCCACCTGGCTGTCGTTCTGGGTCTACTCCACGTGGCCGCAATTCTTTGTCCAAGCCGCGCCGCCCTTGACCTGGACGCGCAGCTAGCCGGCCCTGCAGCGCTGCACATTGCTGCTGGAGCGCCTCCAGCTGGCTGCACAGCCCTTGGATGTCCTCGGGAAGCCGCGTGAGGGCACCAAGCTGACTGCTGGTGCCAGCCGCCTCGAGATTCAACCTGAAAAGTGCACAAACACGTTCAGAAATAGAAAAATCAAGGTATGAGAAGTGACAAAAAGGTGGATCAGCTCCAGATTTGACCTGAGCGGAGGATTGTTAACCACCTGTTTTTTGCTCTGCAGAGGGGTACCGGTAGATGAGAGACGATATAAAAGACATTGTCATTGCTCTGCAGATCAGCAAGCAAACGCAAGCCAAGGGCGCGAAGAACAGGTTGCTGGCTCCAGCCGACTTGCTAGTCAACTTGGGGAGCACCCAGACAAATTAGAAAAACTGTTTTACATGGTCGTGGACACCCTCAATATAATGTCATCCGTGGCTGTGTGCGTCTACGAGCGGAACAAGGATAAGGATTTGTGGGGGGGAAATACAGTCCAGTGGAGCATCACCGTTGAATACGATACATACCGGCTGAGGGAAAAATAACTGAACCTGAACCCTAAACTCTTCACTAAACAGTAGCAGAAAAGATCAACTGCACCCCATTCAGATTCGTCTTCAGACCCCAGGCTGGTCGTGTGCCTCCGGCTGGCCCATACAGTCAAGAAGCACAAGGCCGGCAGACATTCACACAAATGACTTGGCCCCTACCGATAGTCGATTCATAATTTATATCCCTGATCTTATGTAGATAGTTACCCTGGATCTCTGCTGATCCTGATAGAGAGATACCGGTTCTCTAAATTTCTGCTGACCTCTGGTAAACAGATCCTGTCGATCTCTGCCCAACCCTGGCAGATAGATACCCTAGATCTCTGGCAGATCTTTTGTATAAAGATACGCTAGCTCTCTGGCTGAACCCTCATGGATACATGATCTGGATCTTTGGCTGAAGTGCTGAGCACTGAACCCCGAGCTTTGGAACAGGAACCGTACACCTCAATACGTTGATCTTGGGAATGACGGGAAGGCTGGTCTCATGCAGCATCACACACATGTGTTTTTAGCTACAATTCAGCTACCGTACATTCAAAGCTCATATTAGCAAGCTTCACATACAATTCAGCTACATCACTGTTCATTTGAGCTGGCTTCAGCTAAAAGTCGGCTACATCACGACCTGCGGCTGGGGGGGGAGGGGGGGGAGGGGGAAGCAGGGTGCCTGCTGTTCTGGCCACTGACCGTAGGCCATTCAAGGTGTGGTCCCATTCGGCCCAGCAGTAGCCGCCCGGCAGCCCTGCAAAGATGTTCCTCCGGCACTCAAGGACGCACCACATCACACTCCTCTCACCAAAGGCAGTGATCATTTTTTCGGCGACAAGCCCAACTTCGGCAAGCCGCCCAGCCGCCACGGGAGGCCCAATTAAGAACCAACAAGAGCCGGCCTACGACTGGTGGCCAAAGCAGCAAGGCTGACCAGAAATGGAGCCTCCGGCTAGCGGCTATAATGTAGCTGATATGTAGCTGAGACAATAAAAAGGAAAACTGACCAAATGCTGGTCTATAGCCAATGAGACACAGAGGCCTACAGCATGCTCAACCTCTCGTCTCACCTGTCTATACGCCTGCTGGCCTGGACTGCCTTGACTGCCTAGGTCTGCTGGCCTTGACTGCCTAGGTCTGCTGGCCTGGACTGCCTAGGTCTGCTGGCCTTGACTGCTTAGGTCTGCTGGCCTGGACTGCCTAGGTCTGCTGGCCTGGACTGCCTAGGTCTGCTGGCCTTGACTGCCTAGGTCTGCTGGCCTGGACTGCCTAGGTCTGCTGGCCTGGACTGCCTAGGTCTGCTGGCCTTGACTGCCTAGGTCTGCTGGCCTGGACTGCCTAGGTCTGCTGGCCTGGACTGCCTAGGTCTGCTGGCCTTGACTGCCTAGGTCTGCTGGCCTGGACTGCCTAGGTCTGCTGGCCTTGACTGCCTAGGTCTGCTGGCCTTGACTGCCTAGGTCTGCTGGCCTTGACTGCCTAGGTCTGCTGGCCTTGACTGCCTAGGTCTGCTGGCCTTGACTGCCTAGGTCTGCTGGCCTGGACTGCCTAGGTCTGCTGGCCTGGGCTGCCTAGGTCTGCTGGCCTTGACTGCCTAGGTCTGCTGGCCTTGACTGCCTAGGTCTGCTGGCCTTGACTGCCTAGGTCTGCTGGCCTTGACTGCCTAGGTCTGCTGGCCTTGACTGCCTAGGTCTGCTGGCCTGGGCTGCCTAGGTCTGCTGGCCTTGACTGCCTAGGTCTGCTGGCCTTGACTGCCTAGGTCTGCTGGCCTGGACTGCCTAGGTCTGCTGGCCTTGACTGCCTAGGTCTGCTGGCCTGGACTGCCTAGGTCTGCTGGCCTGGACTGCCTAGGTCTGCTGGCCTTGACTGCCTAGGTCTGCTGGCCTTGACTGCCTAGGTCTGCTGGCCTTGACTGCCTAGGTCTGCTGGCCTGGACTGCCTAGGTCTGCTGGCCTGGACTGCCTAGGTCTGCTGGCCTGGACTGCCTAGGTCTGCTGGCCTTGACTGCCTAGGTCTGCTGGCCTTGACTGCCTAGGTCTGCTGGCCTTGACTGCCTAGGTCTGCTGGCCTTGACTGCCTAGGTCTGCTGGCCTGGACTGCCTAGGTCTGCTGGCCTGGACTGCCTAGGTCTGCTGGCCTGGACTGCCTAGGTCTGCTGGCCTGGACTGCCTAGGTCTGCTGGCCTGGACTGCCTAGGTCTGCTGGCCTTGACTGCCTAGGTCTGCTGGCCTTGACTGCCTAGGTCTGCTGGCCTGGACTGCCTAGGTCTGCTGGCCTTGACTGCCTAGGTCTCTCGTCTCAACTGCCTAGGCCTCTCGTCTCACCTGTCTATATGTCTGCTGGCCTCAACCGCCTTAGCCTCTGCCTCGTCGATTTTCAAATGCAGCAGAAGCTGCTTGGAAGCTGCCAGCCTCAGGCGAGCAGCTGCCCAGGACTGGTAATACTGCACGGTGCCTCGCACATCCGCGGCGAGAACCTCTGATGCTGGCCAGGCAGGAGCAGACGCAAGGGAAGAGGCGCATTTCAGAAATTTTGGATTCAAAAACATTGGCAGTCCATTGAGCGCCAAGAGGCACGCGGAACTCTGGGGGCAGGGAGGAAGCACGAGGGGCAGGCGGACACTGTTTTTAAATTTGGCATTGGTTTTCAAATCCAGTCGAAGCAAGTCGCCTGCGTCGCAAGCATTTCACGTATGCCTGCGTGGTCATAGGTGCATACAAAGGCCACGCATCAGGCGGATCAATATGCGTTTCTTGTCAGAGAAATGGGATCTGGAAATGTAGATTTGGGGGGGGGCGTGTTCAGGATTTCCACCTGTCCATGAGGTGGGTCCCCCAGCCAGCCCTGAAAGAGAAAAACTTGCACATTCCAGAGGAGGGAAAAGAGGTCTCTGAAAGAGACAGAGCCCCCTAACTCAGGCCAACCACTAGCCCTCTTGCATGGTTTGTGGTATTGCATTGATTGCTGGCGGCCATGCATTCCCGACCCGTTCAAACATCGAAACCCTTGCGCACATTCCTTAACCAGCGCTGACAGCAACAGATCCTCCTGGAGCGCCACGTCCTTGGGTTTCTTGGTAGCCTGTGCCAGCTGCCCCTGCTGTGAACAAAGGGCGCGGTGGGAGCGGGATGGGACGGGAAGCAGGCAGGCAAACGGGCACAGCAGGTGTACAGGCAGGCAAACGGGATGGCAAGTGTATAATCAGGCAGGCGAACAGGCAGGAAGGCAGGCAGGGAAGCAGGTTTTCAAAAAGGAAGGCAGGCAAAGAGGCAGGCAAAGAATCAGGCAAGTAACCAAGCATGTAGCGAAATAGTCGGGCAGGTGAACTGGCAGGCTTGTTAACAAGCAGGCAGGCGAGCAGGCAAACAGCAGACAGGCATACAGGCAAGCAGCAGACAGGCATACAGCAGACAGGCATACAGCAGACAGGCAAACAGCAGACAGGCATACAGGCATACAGCAGACAGGCATACAAGCAGACAGCAGACAGGCATACAGCAGACAGGCATACAGGCATACAGCAGACAGGCATACAGGCATACAGCAGACAGGCATACAGGCAGACAGCAGACAGGCATACAGGCATACAGGCATACAGGCATACAGCAGACAGGCAGACAGCAGACAGGCATACAGGCATACAGGCAGACAGGCAGACAGGTATACAGGCAGACAGCAGACAGGCATACAAGCAAGCAGCAGACAGGCGTACAGGCAGACAGCAGAAAGGCATACAGGCAGACGGCAGAAAGGCATACAGGCAAACATCAGACAGGCATACATGCAAACAGGCAAACAGCAGGCAGGCATACAAGCAAGCAGCAGACAGGCATACAGGCAAACAGCAGGCAGGCATACAAGCAAGCAGCAGACAGGCATACAGGCAAACAGCAGGCAGGCATACAAGCAAGCAGCAGACAGGCATACAGGCATACGGGCAGACAGGTATACAGGCATACATGCAAACAGCAGACAGGCATACAGGCAAACACAGGCAGGCATACAGGCAAGCAGCAGACAGGCATACAGGCACACAGCAGACAGGTATACAAGCAAGCAGCAGACAGGCATACAGGCATACATGCATACAGGCAGACAGCAGACAGGCATACAAGCAAGCAGCAGACAGGCATACAGGCATACAGGCATACAAGCAAGCAGCAGACAGGCATACAGGCAGACAGCAGACAGGCATACAGGCAGACAGCAGACAGGTATACAAGCAAGCAGCAGACAGGCATACAAGCAAGCAGCAGACAGGCATACAGGCATACAAGCAAGCAGCAGACAGGCATACAGCAGGCAGGCATACAAGCAAGCAGCAGACAGGCAGACAACAGACAAGCATACAGGCATACAGCAGACAGGCATACAGGCAGACAGCAGACAGGCAGACAGGCATACAGGCAGACAGCAGACAGGCATACAAGCAAGCAGCAGACAGGCATACAAGCAAACAGCAGACAGGCATACAGGCAAACAGCAGACAGGCATACAAGCAAGCAGCAGACAGGCATACAGGCAAACAGCAGGCAGGCATACAAGCAAGCAGCAGACAGGCATACAGGCATACAGGCAAACAGCAGGCAAGCATACAAGCAAGCAGCAGACAGGCATACAGGCAAACAGCAGACAGGCATACAGCAGACAGGAATACAGGCGAACAGCATATAGGCATACAGGCAGACAGCAGACAGGAATACAAGCAAGTAGCAGACAGGCATACAGGCAGACAGCAGACAGGCATACAGGCAAACAGCGGACAGGCATACAAGTAAGCAGCAGACAGGCATACAGGCCAACGGCAGACAGGCATACAGGCAAACAGCAGGCAGGCATACAAGCAAGCAGCATACAGGCATACAGGCAGAAAGGCATACAGGCAAACAGCAGACAGGCATACAGGCATACAGGCAGACAGCAGACAGCAGACAAGCGAACAAACAGACAAGCATACAGCAGACAGGCATACAGCATACAGCATACAGGCACACAGCATACAGCATACAGCAGACAAGCATACAGCAGACAAGCATACAGCAGACAAGCATACAGCAGACAAGCATACAGCAGACAAGCATACAGCAGACTAGCATACAGCATACAGGCATACAGCAGACAAGCATACAGCAGACAAGCATACAGCAGACAAGCATACAGCAGACACGCATACAGCAGACAAGCATACAGCAGACAAGCATACAGCAGACAAGCATACAGCAGACAAGCATACAGCAGACAAGCATACAGCAAACAGGCATACAGCAGACAGGCATACAGGCATACAGGCATACAGCATACAGGCATACAGCAGACAAGCATACAGCAGACAGGCATACAGGCAGACAGCAGACAGGTATACAAGCAAGCAGCAGACAGGCATAAAGGCAGACATGCATACAGGCAGACAGCAGACAGGCATACAAGCGAGCAGCAGACAGGCATACAGGCATACAAGCAAGCAGCAGACAGGCATACAGGCATACAGGCAGACAGCAGACAGGTATACAAGCAAGCAGCAGACAGGCATACAAGCAAGCAGCAGACAGGCATACAGGCATACAAGCAAGCAGCAGACAGGCATACAAGCAAGCAGCAGACAGGCATACAGGCAGACAACAGACAAGCATACAGCAGACAAGCATACAGGCATACATGCATACAGCAGACAGGCATACAGGCAGACAGCAGACAGGCAGACAGGCATACAGGCAGACAGCAGACAGGCATACAAGCAAGCAGCAGACAGGCATACAAGCAAACAGCAGACAGGCATACAGGCAAACAGCAGACAGGCATACAAGCAAGCAGCAGACAGGCATACAGGCAAACAGCAGACAGGCATACAAGCAAGCAGCAGACAGGCATACAGGCATACAGGCAAACAGCAGGCAGGCATACAAGCAAGCAGCAGACAGGCATACAGGCAAACAGCAGACAGGCATACAGCAGACAGGAATACAGGCGAACAGCATATAGGCATACAGGCAGACAGCCTACAGGAATACAAGCAAGCAGCAGACTGGCATACAGGCAGACAGCAGACAGGCATACAGGCAAACAGCGGACAGGCATACAAGTAAGCAGCAGACAGGCATACAGGCAAACAGCAGACAGGCATACAGGCAAACAGCAGGCAGGCATACAAGCAAGCAGCAGACAGGCATACAGGCAGAAAGGCATACAGGCAAACAGCAGACAGGCATACAGGCAGACAGCAGACAGGCATACAGGCAGACAGCAGACAAGCGAACAAACAGACAAGCATACAGCAGACAGGCATACAGCATACAGCATACAGGCATACAGGCAGACAGCAGACAGCAGACAAGCATACAGCAGACAAGCATACAGCAGACAAGCATACAGCAGACAAGCATACAGCAGACAAGCATACAGCAGACAAGCATACAGCAGACAAGCATACAGCAGACAAGCATACAGCAGACAAGCATACAGCAGACAAGCATACAGCATACAGGCATACAGGCATACAGCATACAGGCATACAGCATACAGGCATACAGCAGACAAGCATACAGCAGACAAGCATACAGGCAAACAGCAGACAGGCATACAAGCAAGCAGCAGACAGGCATACAGGCAAACAGCAGGCAGGTATATAAGCAAACAGCAGGCAGGCAGGGAGGACTGGCCCTATTTGTAGGTGCGGGGAGGGTCTAGTGACGTCACATGCCATCCCATGCAGGCAGGGGGCAGGCAGCTGCATGTCTCCAGCCAATACTTTCCTATGTGGGAAGGTGGCAGCTAGCGGCGTGCCACTGTCCCATGTCATCCCATGCAAGCCCGCAGAAGCTTTTCACAGGGGTGGGTGGGACGATTTAACCTGGACTTTCAAGAAGCGGCCAGCCTCACACCTTGTGAAGTCCAAAGAAAAGAAAAGAGGAGGTGCTGTTGCAGCACAGGCGCAGGCGACATTCACGCTGACATGTCCAGGGAGCTGATCGTGTGAGTGTGTTCCAGCATGTGGGGGGAAATATCTAGGCACATGATCTCCAGATGGTTCTGAGACCATGTGTGGGGATCATGTGTCTGTGTTTCAGTGTGTGTATAATCAATTTACTGAATGACCTGGTGGTGGTTTGTATGTGCAGGATTGGGTGGAGCATGTGTGATGGGAGGGGGGTATGTCCTCGCTCTGTCAATGACATTACACCTCTGGGCCATGCCGCATGGGCGCCTGACCGCTCGCTTTGTGAAAGGCCCAACTGCTGCTGAATCGAATGTGCAAAGCTTTCTGCCCCCATGAGCAGCACTATATCTCGGGAAAAGTTAAGGCTATGCTCGGTAGTGAGGATACCAGCCGGGATATCGCCTTGCCTTTGCGAGCGCACGCAGGGACAGCATCAGCGGGTCTTGATCGAGACATTGCTGCTGCGTTGCCGCGCTGTGCCCAGCGGACACAGTCACGACGCCACTGGCTCCCAGGTCGTACGAGCTGGCTGCACCCATTCGTGCACAGCCCTGCCAACTGCTTCCTGTTCGCGCGGTCGCTGTCGATGGAGCGATGACGCTACACCCTACTCCCTAACGTCTCAGCTCGAAATTCGTGTTCGGCCTCCGCCCAGTCTTCCGTGATCGCCAGAGCAGGATGTGAAGAGAAAGAGGCCTCGAGACATGTGTGGACTTCCTCTGGGTGGACTTCCTCACTTGTTACCCGATGTGCTTGGCCTCATTCCGTGCCCAACCACCCAAATCCTATCAACTTTCCGTATGAAGCGAACATACTGGTACCGGTACCAGGGATACATACCATGGCATTCCTTTCTCCCAACGGACAGCTGGGCGCCCACGCAGCCCAGCATTTTTGAGCAGGGCCCAGAGGTGTAACGTCATTGACCATGGCATGGGATCCAATGTGTGCTCCTGCGCCCCTGGACCTGGTAGCCCCCCCTTTCCACCAACCCTTCTCTCTTCAAGCACACTGCTTCTGGAGCTGCCCAGTCACCCACGCCCTAGTGGTGGAGATGGAAGGGGACCGCCATCCCTCCTGGTGCCCCGCTCACCATGGCGAATATGTTGATTCTTCAGCCTTCAACCGATCGCATCACTCACCCAGGTGTCTAGGCGTTTGTGTGCATGATGGCTACCCACGCCATGGAGAAGGGAGGTTCCGAGAACCAGTCGCCACCCGTTTTCTAGTTGCCTCCTGGTTTGCTGTAGCCGAGTTCTAGTGCCCCCTCCCAGACTTCGTGGGCCTTCCAAACCCTCTCAGTAACCTGGACCCTACCAGGAGGTAACCTACCCCCTACGCACCCTTTCATGGGAGAAATGTGTATCTCACACCGTGACACGCCCCACTGTTGCCCCACTCCCGCATGCATGCCTCGGAGGAGTTGTGAATAACTCGCTGTCGCTGCTGCCATACTTAACTTGCCGAACACGGCCTCAATGGGCGAGCCGGCGGCGATGTCCCCGCACGGCTGCTCACACCTGGGATATAGTATACAAACGATTTCACACATGCCACACAAATTCCTCGCAGATTCCCCACACATATCACACCAGTTAATGACGTTACACCTCTGGGCCCTGCTAAAATAAAGCTCGGCCACGTCAGCAAATGTTAAGTCATCCAGGAGAGTCAAGGGAGAAAGCAAAAGAGGAAAGAAAGGAGAGCAAGTTCACCTTCCAAACAACAAGAACAACAACAGAAAGGTCAGGCAAACCATATCCCCTGCCCCTGAAGCGACTAGCCTTCAAAAACTTGACTACGAGTTCCACAAAAGCCAGGGCCGCCCACTCCTGCCTGCCTTAATTTGTATGCAAGGGCGTCAGGCACTACACTGCAAAGTAACTTCCTCGGCCATTATGTCAGTTACCTTGGGTCCTCCAACAACCCTGCTTCCGCCTGTGACGTCTTTGCCCTCTACCGCCCAGACTTCAATACGAGGATCTAGATTCGCCTTGTCAGTTGGCCTTGGCGGTTGGTCAGTTGGCCTTGGCCTTTGCAACTTGTCAGTTGGTCTTTGCATCGCAACCGTATCTGCCTCCACCAACATTCATTCACACATTGCCTTTCATTGCAACGGGAATATTTCTGCCAGCAGGTCACTTTGCCTTCGCAATCAACATACTTCAACCAACACATCAGGTGGCCTTGGCTGCCAACCTACTTCTGTCATGAACTCATGATGTCAGTCACCCCTCTTCTCATTCCCATCCGCTTGGACGGGAAGCTGGGTATCTGTATCTGCTTCCTCCTAATTGTTTGTTACAACAGACGTGTCAGTTGCCCCTCTGTCGCCTGGATGTCAGGACGAGGGCGATGAAGGTCATGGCGTGCAACACGAAGAGGTACAAGCAGAGGACGCCGATCTACTCACACCACAAAAAATAGGGGGGGAGGGGCAAATGCAGGTCATGGTTAGGCAGATTACAAGCAGAGGACGCCGATCTACTCGTACCACAAGAAAGAGGGGGGGAGGGGCAAATGCAGGTCATGGTTAGGCAGATTACAAGCAGAGGACGCCGATCTACTCGTACCACAAGAAAGAGGGGGGGAGGGGCAAATGCAGGTCATGGTTAGGCAGATTACAAGCAGAGGACGCCGATCTACTCGTACCACAAGAAAGAGGGGGGGAGGGGCAAATGCAGGTCATGGTTAGGCAGATTACAAGCAGAGGACGCCGATCTACTCACACCACAAGAAAGAGGGGGGGAGGGGCAAATGCAGGTCATGGTTAGGCAGATTACAAGCAGAGGACGCCGATCTACTCACACCACAAGAAAGAGGGGGGGAGGGGCAAATGCAGGTCATGGTTAATCAGATTACAAACAAAGGACGCCAATGTACTCGTACCACAGAAAAGGGGAGGGAGAGGCGAGATGCAAGTGCAAGCCAAGATCAGGCAGATTACTGGCTGACTGTGAGCACAGGGGGTTCGGCACTTCATACTTTTCACACTTTCCAGTTCCGAATAAAAATAGCCGGGCTCAGAATAACACCGTTCCGGCTTAACCGACAAGAAAAGGAAGGGGTTCAGCTGAGCCTGAGCAATATCAGAAGGCCCCAGGGATCCTGCAGGGTCCACAAATTTGCTCCTAATTCCAGGACCGAAAAAGCCATGTCCCATGCTTTGGACAGAATGGGCGGCTTCCTTTATCAACACACTCGAAAGTTTTAGAGGTTAAGGTAAGAAGTAAGGGTTTAGGTTTAGGGTTTAAGTTTTAGGGATGGGGTTTGGAGGCAAGGGTTTAGGGTTAGACTTGAGGTTTTAAGGTTGCGTGAAAGTTGCGTAGCAGTTTGCCCTGGGGCCCTCAGGTGGTTTACTCGGCCCATAACCCTTAACCCTCAACCCTGAGCAGTTAACCCACCCCACACCCCACACCCTGCACCCTGCACCCTGCACCCTATACCCTACACCCTTAAATAGGCCCACTCCGGGGTTGTTATGAAGTTGCGGAAACAGGAGGTCAGAACTCAGTAGCAGCTGACGCGTGGTCATGATGCTTCCGTCCTGGTCAGGGCTGGGACAATCACATCGGCCAGCCCTGACCTCGACCTCATCGTTACAAACCGCTAACCGGTTCAGGCAGGCCCCTTGACCCTTCATGCAAAGCTCACAAGGAGCTGCATCGAAAGTCCAGCCAGGGCCATGCATTTAGGGTTTAGGGTTAACTAAACCCTTAACCCTAAATCCTAAACTATAGCTGCATCCTGAGTAAGGGCCATGCATTTTGTTAAAGGGAAGCACTACAGTTGGACACAGTGAAGACCTTGAGTTGAACCGGTTCATGGACCAGAGCTCAACACACTTGTTAGTCTTGAGTTCGGTCTTGGGGCGCATCCTCAAAATGTAACTTGCGTCACCTAGGGTCCTAGAAGGGTAGTGACCCTTCCCTCAACATAAATCCGGTCCCACCCCCCAGCCACGCCCACCCCCGCAGGCCATAGGCGACGTATCTTATTTATTTTATCCTCAAAAATGTATCACAACTTGTCAACCGGTTGTATTGATCAGAGGAGCCTTGTGGACCGCCCTGGGGCCCCTAGCCTTTATTTAAGCACTCATCATCTGGAGTATTTGCTGTCCTTGGTATCGCCATCAACTTAATACTTTTACATCTGCAGCCTTATATCAAAACAGGATCCTAGGACCCGCGCTCACCTTGGCTGCCACGGTGCCCGAGACGTCATAGAATACGAGCATAGCATCGGAGGAGGCCACGCAGCTCTCCCGCATCACAGGCTCGTTGATGGCCGCCCTGCCACAAACACACACAGGTAACTGGAGGGGTCAGATACTTAAGCATCATTATATCGTATAGACATTTCCAAAACGCAAATGCAACTCACTCGGTTTCAGTTACCATACTTCAAAAATAAACCAACATTTAAAATAATTATATACGACATCTCAAAAACGCAAAAGTGACTCCAGGCTTCAGATACTGTACTTGAATATAATTATATACAAACATTTGGCGTCCTTAAATGTTGCTGTTGTCACAAAGCTGCCGCAACCGCCCACAGTCTTATGCGAACGGGCCAGGCAGAGCGAACCGGGGGGGAACCAGCGACATGAACCAAAACAAAACCTCGAGCACGCAAAACGGAGACACGGTGAAGAGATCTATTGCCCGGGAGGGGACAAAGACTACTGGTACTAGGCTAGAGGCTGGGCTGGAAGACTAGGGAGGCGCACGTGGTGCGTGGGAGCTATGTCGACTCCGGGATTGGGGCGTAGGCTGAGGGGTTTGCAAGTGGGAGCCAAGTATTGAGCTTGGTAGAATGAACTTATCTCTGTCGAGAGACTCCCGGTTTACTAGCGGGGCGCACTATGTAGGCGCTCGGTAGATGGCAAGCCCGGATAAGGCTCTAAACTCTTAAGGCTGGAAGGTTCATGACATACAACCGAAGGTTGGTAGAGATCTTAACGACACGCAACTGCTCTCACACTGTTAGCTACGCAGTGTGACAACAGTTGTGTTCGCGTACTGGATCCAAGACCACTACACACGGGGCAAATCAAATATGTGGAGGACACCATAGCTATTTCGCAGCTTGCAGCGGTCGGACCCCCTGTTGTGATGGAAAGCAAAAGCAAAAACTCAGGCTCGTAAATGGGGCACGCCTTGGCAGAAAAACGAAGGTGTCGGTAAGAATTTAGATATGATACATTCATCATAGTCCTCCAAATACAAAAATCACGGCCCTCCAAATACAATAATTACCATCCTCCAAATAGGAGGACGCGGCTACACAGCTCTTCCGCAACACGGGCTCTTGCTCATGGAGGAACACCCTGGCAGAAAAATAAGCTTCCAGATATTTCAAATTGCTTCCAGATAATTCAAATTGCTTCCAGATATTTCAAATTGCTTCCAGATAATTCGAATTGCTTCCAGATATTTCAAATTGCTTCCAGATATTTCCAGATATTTCTGTAAGGCGCCGAGTTATCTCTCCCGCAACGTGGGCTCTTAAATGGACGTCCCGACAGAGAAGCACGGTAACAAACATCCCACGGCATTCTTTTCAGATGTTTGTTACAGGCGCCAGGTGGAGGCCGCGCAGGTCTCCTGCAACACCAGCTCTTTGATGGATGCCAACACATAAACTCAAGGTTGAAAACACTTTCCATGTGTGTCTGACCATGAAACGTGGTACGGTGCGGTGCGTACCTTGGCCCATGCCACGCTGCTTCCTTGATCCTCACACGCCCATGGGATCGTAGTTTCCTTTCTTTCTAGTCCTTAATCCGGTGGGTCACGGTGCGGTGCGTACCTTGGCCCATGCCACGCTGCTTCCTAAACCCTCACACGCCCCTGCGGGACGTAGTTTCCTTTCTTTCTACTCCTTAATCCGGTGGGCCATGGTGCGGTGCGTACCTTGGCCCATGCCACGCTGCTTCCTAAACCCTCACACGCCCCTGGGATCGTAGTTTACTTTCTTTCTAGCCCTTAATCCGGTGGGTCACGGTGCGGTGCGTACCTTGGCCCATGTCACGCTGCTTCCTGAACCCTCATACGCCCCTGCGGATCGTAGTTTCCTTTCTTTCTAGCCCTTAATCTGGTGGGTCACGGTGCGGTGCGTACCTTGGCCCATGTCACGCTGCTTCCTAAACCTCACACGCCCCTGGGATCGTAGTTTCCTTTCTTTCTAGCCCTTAATCCGGTGGGTCACGGTGCGGTGCGTACCTTGGCCCATGTCACGCTGCTTCCTGAACCCTCACACGCCCATGGGATCGTAGTTTACTTTCTTTCTAGCCCTTAATCCGGTGGGTTACAATGCGGTGCGTACCTTGGCCCATGTCACGCTGCTTCCTGAACCCTCACACGCCCCTGGGATCGTAGTTTCCTTTCTTTCTAGTCCTTAATCTGGTGGGTCACGGTGCGGTGCGTACCTTGGCCCATGTCACGCTGCTTCCTGAACCCTCACACGCCCCTGCGGATCGTAGTTTCCTTTCTTTCTAGCCCTTAATCCGGTGGGTCACGGTGCGGTGCGTACCTTGGCCCATGTCACGCTGCTTCCTGAACCCTCACACGCCCCTGCGGATCGTAGTTTCCTTTCTTTCTAGCCCTTAATCCGGTGGGTCACGGTGCGGTGCGTACCTTGGCCCATGTCACGCTGCTTCCTGAACCCTCACACGCCCCTGCGGATCGTAGTTTCCTTTCTTTCTAGCCCTTAATCCGGTGGGTCACGGTGCGGTGCGTACCTTGGCCCATGTCACGCTGCTTCCTGAACCCTCACACGCCCCTGCGGATCGTAGTTTCCTTTCTTTCTAGCCCTTAATCCGGTGGGTCACGGTGCGGTGCGTACCTTGGCCCATGTCACGCTGCTTCCTGAACCCTCACACGCCCCTGCGGGACGTAGCTTTCTTCATTTTTAACCATTCAACTGGTAGATCCCAGTGCGGACACGGCCTCGGCCCATGCCACCCTGCTTCCTTGATCCTCACTCCCCTGCAGGCCGTAGTTTCCCCCCTTCTAATTACCCTCACTCCCCTGCAGGATGTAGTCTTCAGCCCGCCGGTGTGGTGCGCACCTCACCATCTCCTAGCTGAGCATATCCGGGATGGGGAGCACCCGGGCCAGATGAGCCGCCCGAGAGGTTGATTTAAGGCACCGTAGAAAAACGTTTTCCATTTCGAAAAATCAAGTATATCATGTTTTTACCGGTATCTTAATGGCCCAGTCGTACTTTGCACTTGCCTCATTATTTGTTGAGCCGGGTAGGCCAGGGATGAGATTTTGGATCATCCCCACCAAGGCCCCCAAGGAAGTCATCAAAAGGAACCCTCAAAAAATGATTTTCTTTGACGTCACACTATTACTTTTCTTTGACATCACACTATTACTCTGCGCGCACCTCATGACTTCTGAGCTGGGTAGGTCGGGGATGAGGCTTGGGATCATCCCTAGGGCCTCCATAGGCAGGGGGCCAGTCGGAGCACAGACGAACACCTGGAGGGGAGGAGGGGTACATGCGAGAGCGTAACAGAGGAAGAAAGAAAATTACGCCACGCTGGGGCGTGAGAGTTGAGTAGACAGCGCGGCATAGACCTCGGCCTCGTCCGCGCCGTTGCCATGCAAGAGAGTGATAGGAGTGTATCGGCAGGGGGCCAGTCGGAGCGCAGACGAACACCGGGAGCATGCACGATTTGCCTCTAAACAATGATTTCCATGCCTGCAATCGTTTTCTTATTACCCTAAGATTGAGCCAGATGCATCTCCACCGACCCAAACAAAAACTGGAAACCCTGCAGCCCCTGCCCACAGCTCATGGTCTAGAGACGCCGTCCCAACCCAGTCCCGCCTAAGAAAAATCTCCATGTCCTTCCTGTCCTTGGTTGAGCTTGGTCAGCATTTCGACCTTAAAGCCCCCAAACCCTAGAATCCCCCTAAAACTCTCAACCCAAACCCTGAAACCTAACCCCCCTCCCATTTCTGCCCCCTGCTCCCCTTCTCACCCTGCCCTGCAGCTTGTTCAGTATGAGGCCCTAGCAGCCTCGGAACCTGAAACCTCCCTTAACCTCTCACATCAAACCCTGAAACCTCTCCCTCCCCTGCCCCCCCTGCTGACTTTTTACCCTGCCCTGCAGCTCGCGCAGCATGAGGCCCTAGCAGCCTCCAAACCCTGGAGGCCCCCTAGACCTCTCACCCCAAACCCTGAAACCTCCCACTCCCCTGTCCCCCCTGCTCCCCTTCTCACCCTGCCCTGCAGTTCGGTGATCATCAGGCCCTGCCACGCCCAGTCCATAGCGGAGATGTTGCGCAGGTAGGAGGCCCAGGTCTTCTCCTGGTCCTGGGTGTGTGGTGGGTGTGGGTGTGGGTGTGTGTGGGGGTGGGGGTGTAGTGGGTGTGAGATGGGGGGTGTCCTTCAGACATTTGACAAATTGTGCGCAGGTAGGAGGCCCGGGTCTTCTCCTGGTCCTGAGGGTGCAGTGGGTGTGGAGGTGTGGGTGTGGGTGCCCTTCACACATTTGACATATTCTGCGCAGGAGGCCCGGGGCTAATCATGGTCCTGAGGGTGTAGTGGGTGTGGGGGGAGGGTGTCCTTCACACATTTGGCACATTTTGTGTAGGTACGAGGCCCAGGGCTACTACTGGTCCTGGGATAGCAGTGAGGGGGCCTAGTTTAGGGTTTAGGGTTTTGGACAGGTTTTAGGGTGCCAACAGCAACGATCGTTCCTGTATTGAGGTATTTGCACCGAGTCCTGAGGTGTCAGTAGTGGTTGCAGCAAAATTTAGTTTTGTTCACACAAGTCACACATGTTCTGAAGGTATAATGCCCAGGTCTGTTGAGGGGGCAGCAGTAGTGACAAGCGGTCCCTCACGCGGCTCACACATTTTCAGCGGGGGGCGGGGAAAAGCAGCAGCAGTGGAGAGTTTGTGTAGACTAATTATGCTAGGGATCTTATTTTACTGAAACCAAACCACCTTCGGGGGGACCCCGTTTGACCGCCGTCGGGCTGATGGGGGCTAACTCTTGACCGGGGGACGGCCAACTGTCCCAGCAGCAGAGCTTGCTGTAGCGGTCCTCCTCGGAGGTAGGCCGTGATTGAGCTGAATTGTAGCTGAAGCTCGCTTAAAGAAAAAATGATGAGGTGGAAAGGATCATTGATGTAGTGAAATTGTAGCTGAAGCACGATTAAAGAATAAGTGTTGCGGCGGAAAGGATCATTGATTTAGCTGAATTGTAGCTGAAGCACGCTTAAAGAAACAGTGATGCAGCGGAAAGGATTATTGATTTACCTGAATTATAGCTGAAGTACGCTTAAAGAAACAGTGATGCAGCGGAAAAATGCTGAAATGATTATTGATGTAGCTGAATTATATGGCTGAAGCACGTTAAAAAAAGGAGTGATGGGCCTGACTGAAGCCCATCATGAGGCACATAATGAACATGCTTACAACCTCTTCCACAAGAGAGAAAGAAAAAGAAGGAAAGCTACGCCACATGGGAGGCGTGAGAGTTAAGGAAACAGAGAAGCCTGGGCCTAAGCCACATCCGTGCCGTTACCGTCACAAGAGAGCATAAGCACCAGGGCAGGGCCGATGACGATCCTTACGATGGCTAAATTGCGTAACTGAGTTTCAGTCACCGTAATTTGAAGGAAATTTACCAGGGAGGGAACATAATCACTTACACCGTTTTTTTAATTACAGCGCACTTGCACACAGCACTGATCAGGACTGCCAATGTAATCTGCTATGTTGGACTCCTCACACTCTTCGTCCTCGGGATTGCTAAGGTCCCCTCCAGGCACCTTGGAAAATCCTCGGGATTCTCTAAAGCGAAGCGTTTTTTATACAGATATAGTCCAAATTTATTGGACTCCATCTGGGGCCACATCATCTGTCACGATGGACGCTCCCACCTACGCCTTTTCCCTTTACTTCTGTTTGCGTTGTTTAGCTTCATTTTGTCTCTTTCTTTTGTCTTCATTCATTGTGTGCTTGTTCTGTACTTTGTAACTGAATTTGCCAGGAAGATCACAGAGGACAATGTGTTGAGCGGTATGAACACCACAGCAGTCAGGCATTCATACTGCTAAAAAAGGCCGGCCATATCTTCGATTACTTGTCCCTCTTGTTTGTTTCCCCTGAACGGATAAGCTAATTTTTCAGGCACAATCCTGAGAGGAACTCAATTAAGAAGCACAAGCGCCGCACGAAGCAGAGAGGATACCGGTATCCTAGATGCTATTTTTTTCTTCCGATCAGATTTTCTCACCGGATTAGCGAGGAATGTCCCTGTCAACAAAGTGTTAAGCAGCACGAACACTACACCTAGCAGAAAGGCCCTACTGGTATCCTACATGATATTATTTCCTTCCGATCAGATTTTCTCAGGGGATTAGCCAGGAAGATCCCTATAAACAAAGCGTTGAGCAGCACGAATGCCACACCCATTAGGACCCTACCGGTATCCTAGATGATATCTCCCTCCCCTCCTGATCAGCTCTTCTCACCGCATTAGCCAGGAACATGCCTGTGAACAAAGCGTTGAGCAGCACGAATGCCACGCCTAGAAGGAAAGCCATGTCCTGGTTGGGCGTCACGCTGGTAGCAAAGTGCATCCACTGCAGGGAGATGAGGCTGAAGAGGGTGGAGCAGCAGAGGCTCTGAAATTGTACCACGGGAGGGAGGAGGAGGGGGTCAAGCAGCTGGGTAGTTGAGTGGTTGGGTGGTTGGGTGGTTGAGGTGGAGCTCTGGTTCGGCCCGACGGGGGGGGGGGGGGAGGGGAGGGGGTTAAGCGTTGAGTGTTTCAGGAAGGGCAGATATGGGTGAGGCTGAACAGGGTGGAGCAACAGAGGCCATGAGTAGGCACAAGGGGGAGGAACGAAGGGGTTGGGTTGAGTGGTTAAGCAGTTGTGTGTTTGAGTGTTTGAGTGTTTGAGAGGTTGAGTGGTTGGCAGTTGAATGGTGAGGCAGTTGAGTGGTTGTGTGTTTCAGTGTTTGAGCGGTTGAGCGGTTGAGCGGTTAAGTGTTTGAGCGGTTAAGTGTTTGAGCGGTTGAGTGGTTGGGTGGTTGGGTGGTTCTTCGTTGAGTGGAGAGCAGCTGTTTGGTCGAGTGATTGACATGGGGCAGGTGGATATGTCTAATCAGAGTGGAACAGCAGAAGCTCTCCCCTGTCACTCCTCACTACCACAATCTGCAATATGAGAGAGTGGTCAAAGCAAAGTATCCCATCCGCAATCCCCCCCCCTCCCATGAAGCCCGCATGAAGCCATCCTCCTCAACCCTGATACCAGAATCCATGCAGTAGCTGAGTGACAGAAGCCTAAAATACCGTACGCCCCCCCTCCTTTCCCAATGAAGCCTAGTATTAAGGGTTCAAGGTTAACAATACGACCCCCCCCCCCTTTCCCAATGAAGCCTAGTATTAAGGGTTCAAGGTTAACAATACGCCCCCCCCCCTTTCCCAATGAAGCCTATTATGAAGGGTTCAAGGTTAACAATACGCCCCCCCCCCCTTTCCCAATGAAGCCTAGTATTAAGGGTTCAAGGTTAACAGTACGACCCCCCCCCTTTCCCAATGAAGCCTAGTATTAAGGGTTCAAGGTTAACAATACGCCCCCCCCCCCCTTTCCCAATGAAGCCTAGTATTAAGGGTTCAAGGTTAACAATACGACCCCCCCCCTTTCCCAATGAAGCCTAGTATGAAGGGTTCAAGGTTAGCAGTACGACCCCCCCCCTTTCCCAATGAAGCCTAGTATTAAGGGTTCAAGGTTAACAATACGACCCCCCCCCTTTCCCAATGAAGGCTAGTATTAAGGGTTCAAGGTTAACAGTACGTCCCCCCCCCTTTCCCAATGAAGCCTAGTATTAAGGGTTCAAGGTTAACAGTACGACCCCCCCCCTTTCCCAATGAAGCCTATTATGAAGGGTTCAAGGTTAACAATACGTCCACCCCCTTTCCCAATGAAGCCTAGTATTAAGGGTTCAAGGTTAACAATACGTCCCCCCCCCTTTCCCAATGAAGCCTAGTATTAAGGGTTCAAGGTTAACAATACGCCCCCCTGCCCTTTCCCAATGAAGCCTAGTATTAAGGGTTCAAGGTTAATAATACGACCCCCCCCCTTTCCCAATGAAGCCTAGTATGAAGGGTTCAAGGTTAACAATACGCCCCCCCACCTTTCCCAATGAAGCCTAGTATTAAGGGTTCAAGGTTAACAATACGCCCCCCCCCCCTGTCCCAATGAAGCCTAGTATTAAGGGTTCAAGGTTAACAATACGCCCCCCCCTTTCCCAATGAAGCCTAGTATTAAGGGTTCAAGGTTAACAATACGCCCCCCCCCCCTTTCCCAATGAAGCCTAGTATTAAGGGTTCAAGGTTAACAGTACGACCCCCCCCCTTTCCCAATGAAGCCTAGTATTAAGGGTTCAAGGTTAACAATACGACCCCCCCCCTTTCCTAATGAAGCCTAGTATCAAGGGTTCAAGGTTAACAATACGTCCCCCCCCCCTTTCCCAATGAAGCCTAGTATTAAGGGTTCAAGGTTAACAGTACGTCCCCCCCCCTTTCCCAATGAAGCCTAGTATTAAGGGTTCAAGGTTAACAATACGCCCCCCCCCTTTCCCAATGAAGCCTAGTATGAAGGGTTCAAGGTTAACAGTACGACCCCCCCCCTTTCCCAATGAAGCCTAGTATTAAGGGTTCAAGGTTAACAATACGCCCCCCTGCCCTTTCCTAATGAAGCCTAGTATGAAGGGTTCAAGGTTAACAGTACGACCCCCCCTTTCCCAATGAAGCCTATTATTAAGGGTTCAAGGTTAACAGTACGACCCCCCCCCCTTTCCCAATGAAGCCTAGTATTAAGGGTTCAAGGTTAACAGTACGTCCCCCCCCTTTCCCAATGAAGCCTAGTATTAAGGGTTCAAGGTTAACAGTACGTCCCCCCCCTTTCCCAATGAAGCCTAGTATTAAGGGTTCAAGGTTAACAGTACGTCCCCCCCCCTTTCCCAATGAAGCCTAGTATTAAGGGTTCAAGGTTAACAGTACGACCCCCCCCCTTTCCTAATGAAGCCTAGTATTAAGGGTTCAAGGTTAAAAAATACGTCCCCCCCCCCTTTCCCAATGAAGCCTAGTATTAAGGGTTCAAGGTTAACAATACGCCCCCCCCCCCTTTCCCAATGAAGCCTAGTATTAAGGGTTCAAGGTTAACAGTACGACCCCCCCCCTTCCCAATGAAGCCTAGTATCAAGGGTTCAAGGTTAACAATACGCCCCCCCCCCTTTCCCAATGAAGCCTAGTATTAAGGGTTCAAGGTTAACAATACGCCCCCCCCCCCTTTCCCAATGAAGCCTAGTATGAAGGGTTCAAGGTTAACAGTACGACCCCCCCCCCTTTCCCAATGAAGCCTAGTATTAAGGGTTCAAGGTTAACAATACGCCACCCCCCTTTCCCAATGAAGCCTAGTATGAAGGGTTCAAGGTTAACAGTACGTCCCCCCCCCTTTCCCAATGAAGCCTAGTATTAAGGGTTCAAGGTTAACAATACGTCCCCCCCCCTTTCCCAATGAAGCCTAGTATTAAGGGTTCAAGGTTAACAATACGCCCCCCCCCTTTCCCAATGAAGCCTAGTATTAAGGGTTCAAGGTTAACAATACGCCCCCCCCCCCTTTCCCAATGAAGCCTAGTATTAAGGGTTCAAGGTTAACAGTACGACCCCCCCCCTTTCCCAATGAAGCCTAGTATTAAGGGTTCAAGGTTAACAATACGCCCCCCCCCCCCTTTCCCAATGAAGCCTAGTATTAAGGGTTCAAGGTTAACAATACGACCCCCCCCCTTTCCCAATGAAGCCTAGTATGAAGGGTTCAAGGTTAGCAGTACGACCTCCCCCCTTTCCCAATGAAGCCTAGTATTAAGGGTTCAAGGTTAACAATACGACCCCCCCCCTTTCCCAATGAAGCCTAGTATTAAGGGTTCAAGGTTAACAGTACGTCCCCCCCCCTTTCCCAATGAAGCCTAGTATTAAGGGTTCAAGGTTAACAGTACGACCCCCCCCCTTTCCCAATGAAGCCTATTATGAAGGGTTCAAGGTTAACAATACGTCCACCCCCTTTCCCAATGAAGCCTAGTATTAAGGGTTCAAGGTTAACAATACGTCCCCCCCCCTTTCCCAATGAAGCCTAGTATTAAGGGTTCAAGGTTAACAATACGCCCCCCTGCCCTTTCCCAATGAAGCCTAGTATTAAGGGTTCAAGGTTAATAATACGACCCCCCCCCTTTCCCAATGAAGCCTAGTATCAAGGGTTCAAGGTTAACAATACGCCCCCCCACCTTTCCCAATGAAGCCTAGTATTAAGGGTTCAAGGTTAACAATAAGCCCCCCCCCCCTGTCCCAATGAAGCCTAGTATTAAGGGTTCAAGGTTAACAATACGCCCCCCCCTTTCCCAATGAAGCCTAGTATTAAGGGTTCAAGGTTAACAATACGCCCCCCCCCCCTTTCCCAATGAAGCCTAGTATTAAGGGTTCAAGGTTAACAGTACGACCCCCCCCCTTTCCCAATGAAGCCTAGTATTAAGGGTTCAAGGTTAACAATACGACCCCCCCCCTTTCCTAATGAAGCCTAGTATCAAGGGTTCAAGGTTAACAATACGTCCCCCCCCCTTTCCCAATGAAGCCTAGTATTAAGGGTTCAAGGTTAACAGTACGCCCCCCCCCCTTTCCCAATGAAGCCTAGTATTAAGGGTTCAAGGTTAACAATACGCCCCCCCCCTTTCCCAATGAAGCCTAGTATGAAGGGTTCAAGGTTAACAGTACGACCCCCCCCCTTTCCCAATGAAGCCTAGTATTAAGGGTTCAAGGTTAACAATACGCCCCCCTGCCCTTTCCTAATAAAGCCTAGTATGAAGGGTTCAAGGTTAACAGTACGACCCCCCCTTTCCCAATGAAGCCTATTATTAAGGGTTCAAGGTTAACAGTACGACCCCCCCCCCCTTTCCCAATGAAGCCTAGTATTAAGGGTTCAAGGTTAACAATACGTCCCCCCCCCTTTCCCAATGAAGCCTAGTATTAAGGGTTCAAGGTTAACAGTACGTCCCCCCCCTTTCCCAATGAAGCCTAGTATTAAGGGTTCAAGGTTAACAGTACGTCCCCCCCCCTTTCCCAATGAAGCCTAGTATTAAGGGTTCAAGGTTTACAATACGTCCCCCCCCCTTTCCCAATGAAGCCTAGTATTAAGGGTTCAAGGTTAACAGTACGACCCCCCCCCTTTCCTAATGAAGCCTAGTATTAAGGGTTCAAGGTTAAAAAATACGTCCCCCCCCCCTTTCCCAATGAAGCCTAGTATTAAGGGTTCAAGGTTAACAATACGCCCCCCCCCCCTTTCCCAATGAAGCCTAGTATTAAGGGTTCAAGGTTAACAGTACGACCCCCCCCCTTCCCAATGAAGCCTAGTATCAAGGGTTCAAGGTTAATAATACGCCCCCCCCCCTTTCCCAATGAAGCCTAGTATTAAGGGTTCAAGGTTAACAATACGCCCCCCCCCCCTTTCCCAATGAAGCCTAGTATGAAGGGTTCAAGGTTAACAGTACGACCCCCCCCCCTTTCCCAATGAAGCCTAGTATTAAGGGTTCAAGGTTAACAATACGCCACCCCCCTTTCCCAATGAAGCCTAGTATGAAGGGTTCAAGGTTAACAGTACGTCCCCCCCCCTTTCCCAATGAAGCCTAGTATTAAGGGTTCAAGGTTAACAATACGTCCCCCCCCCTTTCCCAATGAAGCCTAGTATTAAGGGTTCAAGGTTAACAATACGCCCCCCCCCCTTTCCCAATGAAGCCTAGTATGAAGGGTTCAAGGTTAGCAGTACGACCCCCCCCCCTTTCCCAATGAAGCCTAGTATTAAGGGTTCAAGGTTAACAATACGCCCCCCTGCCCTTTCCCAATGAAGCCTAGTATTAAGGGTTCAAGGTTAACAGTACGACCCCCCCTTTCCCAATGAAGCCTATTATTAAGGGTTCAAGGTTAACAGTACGACCCCCCCCTTTCCCAATGAAGCCTAGTATTAAGGGTTCAAGGTTAACAGTACGCCCCCCCCCTTTCCCAATGAAGCCTAGTATTAAGGGTTCAAGGTTAACAATACGCCCCCCCCCCCTTTCCTAATGAAGCCTAGTATTAAGGGTTCAAGGTTAACAGTACGACACCCCCCTTTCCCAATGAAGCCTATTATTAAGGGTTCAAGGTTAACAGTACGACCCCCCCCCTTTCCCAATGAAGCCTAGTATTAAGGGTTCAAGGTTAACAGTACGACCCCCCCCCTTTCCCAATGAAGCCTAGTATTAAGGGTTCAAGGTTAACAATACGCCCCCCCCCTTTCCCAATGAAGCCTAGTATTAAGGGTTCAAGGTTAACAGTACGTCCCCCCCCCTTTCCCAATGAAGCCTAGTATTAAGAGTTCAAGGTTAACAATACGTCCCCCCCCCTTTCCCAATGAAGCCTAGTATTAAGGGTTCAAGGTTAACAATACGCCCCCCCCCCCCTTTCCCAATGAAGCCTAGTATTGAGGGTTCAAGGTTAACAGTACGACCCCCCCCTTTCCCAATGAAGCCTATTATTAAGGGTTCAAGGTTAACAGTACGACCCCCCCCCCTTTCCCAATGAAGCCTAGTATTAAGGGTTCAAGGTTAACAGTACGACCCCCCCCCTTTCCCAATGAAGCCTAGTATTAAGGGTTCAAGGTTAACAATACGCCCCCCCCCTTTCCCAATGAAGCCTAGTATTAAGGGTTCAAGGTTAACAGTACGTCCCCCCCCCTTTCCCAATGAAGCCTAGTATTAAGAGTTCAAGGTTAACAATACGTCCCCCCCCCTTTCCCAATGAAGCCTAGTATTAAGGGTTCAAGGTTAACAATACGCCCCCCCCCCCTTTCCCAATGAAGCCTAGTATTGAGGGTTCAAGGTTAACAGTACGACCCCCCCCTTTCCCAATGAAGCCTAGTATTAAGGGTTCAAGGTTAACAGTACGACCCCCCCCCTTTCCCAATGAAGCCTAGTATTAAGGGTTCAAGGTTAACAATACGCCCCCCCCCCCCTTTCCCAATGAAGCCTAGTATTAAGGGTTCAAGGTTAACAGTACGACCCCCCCCTTTCCCAATGAAGCCTATTATTAAGGGTTCAAGGTTAACAGTACGTCCCCCCCCTTTCCCAATTAAGCCCAGTATTAAGGGTTCAAGGTTAACATTACCTTTCCTCCCTCATTAAGCCTAGGGTTTAAGGTTTCGGGTGTTAAGTTATCGCAAACCCGTGGAAACGCGAAGGGTCCGCACCCTCCCCCCCAAATTTCCGTCGCGCAGCCAAAACGAATTTAAAAAACGGCTGCGCAGCGTCAAAATTTGAAGTGAATGTAACGTCGCACAGCAGGTCATTTAATTTAACGCCGCGCATAAAAATTTAAGTTTCCTTCCGCGCAGCACTTTCAGACAGTACAGTTAACTCAGGTAAACCCTCGTTTGATACTATAGCAAGGATAGTACACGGTCAGCAATACTCAGCATTTTCGTCATCCTCCTCCTCAGCCGGTTCTTGGCCTCAGGAAACGTGTGGCTGTTGGGGCCCCAAAACGTCAGCAGTCGTCAGCACCCGTCTCTGCCTCCAGAATCGAGCTTCGCTACGGGGACTGGCGTAAGGATCACCCGACGGATGTCAAATCAAACAGTCCCGCTGAGCACGCGGTTTTTGATATTTGCTGTTTTTGATTCGTAGCGCGCACCCCCCAAATAGTAGTTTGGGCACCTGACTGACACTCCGCGCACCGGAGATTTTTGAATTAATACTAGCGCGCAGCCATATCCGTACAACCCAATAATTAATTAATTATGAGCGAAGTCTAGGAGATTCTACCCCCCTTTCAAGTTTTACACAATACCCCCCCCCTTCCCCTCGAAGCCCCCGTTCTCCACCCTGATACCAGAATCCACGCAGTGGCCGAGTGTCGGAAGCCGAACATCCCATATGCGATGCATCCAAAGAAGGCGGCTATCAGCATGTTGAAAGGTGAGGTGGCAACCACCTTTGCCAGGTAGTAGGGAACGGGGCTGTAAAGCCTGTCGGGTGCGAGAGAGGGGGGGGGGCAAACCTTGGTTCAAACAAAAGAGTAGTGGAGGGCGGGTGGGTAGTGTGAGGGGGTGAGGTGGCAATCACCTTTGCCAGGTAGTAGGGAACGGGGCTGTATAACCTGTTGAGGGCAAGGGCGGGGGGGGGGGGCGGGGGGGGGGGGGGCATAATCCTTAGTTCCGAACAAAATAGTATTCGTGGGCGTGTGTGGGTGAGGGTGGTGTGGGGTGGGTGGTGTGGGGGCGGTGAGGTGGTAACTACCTTTGCCAGGTAGTAGGGAGCGGGGCTGTATATCCTGTTGAGGGCGAGGGTGGGTGGGTGGGGGGCAAAGCCTTGGTTCATACAAAAGAGTGGTGAAGGGCGGGTGGGTAGTGTGAGGGGGTGAGGTGGCAATCACCTTTGCCAGGTAGTAGGGAACGGGGGTGTTTAACCTGTTGAGGGCCAGGGGTGGGGGGAGGACAAAACCTTAATTCAAACAAAATAATATTCAAGTGTGTGTGTGTGTGAGGGGGGGGGGGGGGAGGTGAGATGGCCACCACCTTTGCCAGGTAGTAGGGAACGGGGCTGTATAGCCTGTTGGGGGAACAGGGGAGGGGGGGGGGGGGGGGGGGGCAAAACCTTAATTGAAAATAAAAAGAGTAGTGAAGGGCGGGTGGGTGGGGGGGGGGGGGGGGGGGGTGAGGTGGCAACCACCTATGCCAGGTAGCAGGGAACGGGTCTGTAAAGCCTGTTGGGGGCGAGAGGGCGGGGGGGGGGGGGGGGAGGGCATAAACCTTGGTTCAAAACAAAACAGTATTCGAGGGCGTCTGTGTGTGTGTGAGGGGGGTGCGGGGTGGGTGGTGTGTGTGGGGTGAGGTGGCCGCCATCTTTGCCAGGTAGTAGGGAACGGGGCTGTAAAGCCTGTTGGGGGCGAGAGGGTGGGGGGGGGGGTATAAACCTTGGTTCAAAACAAAACAGTATTCGAGGGCGTGTGTGTGTGTGAGGGGGGTGCGGGGTGGGGGGTGGGGGGGGGGGTGAGGTGGCCGCCACCTTTGCCAGGTAGTAGGGAACGGGGCTGTATAGCCTGATGGGGGAACAGGGGATGGGGGGGGGGGGCAAAACCTTAGTTGAAAATAAAAAGAGTAGTGAAGGGCGGGTGGGGGTGGGGGGGGGGGTGAGGTGGCAACCACCTCTGCCAGGTAGCAGGGGACGGGGCTGTAAAGCCTGTTAAGGGCGAGAGGGCGGGGGGGGGGGGGTGCAAAAAATTTGCTCCAAAACAAAATAGTATTTGAGGGCGTGGGGTGAAGGGGGTGGGGTGAAGGGGGTGGGGGTGGGGGTGGGGGACAAAACCTTGGTTCAAAACAAAATATTAGTCAAGGACAGGTGTGGGGGGTGTGGTGTGTGGGGGTGTGGGGGGTGTGAGGGGGAGTGAGGGGGTAACCCCCTTTGCCAGGTAGTAAGGAGCAGGGTTGTATAATCTTTTGGGTGCAGAGGAGAGCGGGTTAGCACCTCAGTTTCTACACACACACACACACACACACACATGCATCCCCCCTAACCCATTTTCAGGGTGGTCTGCTTGGCCCAGTCTAGTTTTTAGCTACGCTTATAAGCCCTTGCCATAAGATTTTGCATGGTCCTCGGACAGTTCCTCCCGTCCACAGTGACATGAGACACACACGTGCACACGCACACACACAAACATGTATATCCCACATTTCAGCAAGACATCCTCCCTCTTCTACGGTGATAACAGACATACATGTGCACACGCACACACACACACGTCTATCTCACATTTCAGCAAGAGATTTCATCTTCTCACCTCGCGCCCCTCTCAGAGAAACAGCTCCTCTTGCCACCAGTACAAGATATGCACACACGCATACGCACGGGCATGAACACACACATACGCACACATACACATCACATGACCTCTATCTCAGCTAGTTGGTTCCTCTTCTCACCTCCACCCATCTCAGAGCGACGGCTCCTCCTATCCGTCGTGAACAGACACACAACACGCACACATACACATATCGCACATCCTCCATTTCAGCAAGATAGCTCCTCTTCACCTCGGTAAAAAGAGGTACACATGCACACACGCACACGCATGCGCATGCATGCACACGTATGCACACACATGCACGCGCACAAAATTGGCATGTGTGTTTCCCATTTCAGAGAAAAGTTCATTTCTCACCTTGCCCCCATTTCTGAGAGATAGCTCCTCTTGTCCGCCGTGAAAAGCGACAGGAAGGTGAAGGGGATGATGAGGTAGAAGAAGAGCAGGAAGAACAGCCAGGTGGAACGCTGAGTCATCGAGTCCGCATTGCCCTACGAGTAGAGGGGAGGTGGTTAAGGGTTGAAAGGGTTTCCTAGAGTCCACAGTGTCCTACAAGCCCAGGCTGGGGGCTGTCCTTCTGGCTGGCCTCTGGCGAAGCCTCAACCCTACACCCTGACCCAACCCCTGGACCCTAAACAGGACGATCCTTTTTGCTCGCTAGCTGATTGACTGGGCCTGAACCCTGAACCCTGAACCCCAAATCCCAAACCCCAAACCCCGAGCCCCGAACGCTGAACAGGTCGGACCTTCTGGCTGTTTGGCTTCCTGGCTTCAAAGTACATTGGGGCTTGTGTGACAGGCTCCTCCGAGACCCCACACAAGCCCAGCAGCTCCCACCAAACCCTCACCGTAGCGCCGTACACCACGAAGTTGGAGATCAACGCGATCCACACAAACACCAGCGTCCTCCCCGCCACATCCGCCGGGTTACGGACCGCGACCAGCGCCTCGCGCCAGATGAGCGCCCGCAGCTGCGATGTCAGCTTCATCAAAGGGAGGCAGGCGGAGGAGCTGCTGTCACCCTTTTCCTTCTGCTGCCGCAGCAGCTGCTGCTCGGCCTCACCACTTTCCGCAGCAGCGGCAGGGGCAGCGGCGCTACCGCCGCTGCTGTGGCGGCGGCGGGAGGCCGCCCGTGCCAGCCGCGGCGTAGCCGCCAGCGTGGGCGTGCCCGGCAGCGGCGGCGGCAGGCTCACCGGCTGCACATCGTGTGCGTGGAACATGCTCTCAATCTTTCCGCTGCCACTATCAGAAGCAACTGCACCCGCAGGACGGTCAACACATTCTCCACCCTCCACATCCGCCCATCGTCCCACTCCTCCTCCCGGCGCCTCTGGCACCTCCTTATGCTTCTCCTGCTCCTGCTGCTGCTGCTGCTGCACCTGCTGCTCCTGCTGCAGCTCTCCGCTCAGCTGGACCCAGGCTTGATGCCGGGCAAACGCCTCCGCAGCCCGCTGCATGCCCGCCAATCCGCACCCCATCCACCGCACCGGCTTGGCTCCGGGATCCAGCAAAAGGATCCCTTCACCCTGTCCCTCGTCATCACCCTCGTCCCCCTCGTCGCTCTTCTTGCCGTCCACTGGGTTAACTTCAGACTGCTGTCCCTTACCCTGATGCTGCTGTTGCTCTGAAGGCCAGGCAGCATCGGACTGGTGCTGCACCTCTGGCGACGTAGGGTCTGACCGCACATTTCCCGCAGATGTGGGGACATCTGATAGGAGGAGGTCGATAACCCAGTCCGAGGGGACGCCATGCTCGTCTGGGTTATACCTGTTGGCAAGTGTGGGGGTGTTCATACCTGATGGAAGGTGTGGAACAGGCCAGACAAGTGTGGGAGTGTCTGATCGGGGTTCGATTACCCAGTCCGAGGGGACGCCATGCTTGTCTGGGTTGAACCTGTGGGCAGTTCACACCTACTGGAAGGTGCGAAATAGGCCAGACAAGTGTGGTGGCATCTGATAAAAGGGGGTCGATTGCCCAGTCAGAGGGGGCGCCAAGTTTGGCCAGGTCATGACGGGTGGCACACTGGCAGGTGTGGGGCAGGTCATACCTAGTGGAGAGTGTGGGGTTGGGGCAGGGCTGTAAGGCACAAGGAGGCCTAAGCAGATAGCCAGTACCTGTTCGGATGTGAGGGCAACAATGGACGGCTGGGTGTGAATTAGAATACCGGTACTTCCGAATTCAAATTCAAATTCAATATCCTGGAGGCAGGGTATTCAGCATATGCATTGTCCACCAAAATACGCATGACGCAAGGCAGGGCAGAGGGACAGGGAGGCCAAAACAGGGAAGACAGGCGATCCGTGCAGGAGTCCTGGTTCAGAGAGCAGTTTATTTACAATGCATGGGCTACCAAGAGGGGTAAGGCACGCCAGCTCCTGCAGGTCATCAGTGTAGTTAGGATTTTAAAGTCCTCAGCAATGCAGCCCACCCAATCCCGCAGGTCAGCAGGTTGTTGCACAGTTGACGCAACCAGCGAAAGTGTTTTTTTGAACGTGCAAGGCATATCGAACCGGGGGGAAGCTGGCAGCCTTGGTGCTGCCTGAAGATCCAGACACAGCAGGTATAAATACTGACGATCTCAACACAGCAAATCTGGACTATGAAGATCTGAGCGCTGAAGATCTGGATGCTGAAGATCTGGATGCTGAAGATCTGGACGCTGAAGATCTGGACGCTGAGGATTTGGACACCGCAAATTTGGACGCTGAAGACCTCAACACAGCAGATCTAGACGCTGAAGATCTGGACGCTAAGATCTGGAAGCTAAGATCTGGATGCTGAAGACATTGATGCTGAGGATCTTATCATATATAATCTGGACACGGAAACCCTGACCCGCAGTTCATGACAGACGTAGGAGGCCTTTACATCCAGGGGTGTTTAGGGTTTAGGCTTACAACCCGTACTGTATACGCTAATGCTTGAATCTTAAGTCTAAACCCTAAACCCTTACCTGCAGCCCATGACGGGTCCCGTAAACCATGGCACCATGTCAGCCACAGACCCCTCGAACAGCATCAATCCGCGATACAGCAGCAGCGCCTGAAGGGAAGGAGCGCAGCGGGACACGATAAGAGAAGCACAGGTGAGCATATTTGCATACCACTCACTTCAGGGGTAAGTGTATATTCCAAATAGTTTCAAGGCACGACACAGAAGCAGCACCTGAAGGGGAGGAGCGCAGCGGGGGGCGGCGCACCAGGTAGGGGTTTCCGAACCACTTTTTCAAAAACTTTTTAGTGATTTTGCACAATGATTTTGATGGTGTCAGGCTAAGCGTAAAAGAAAAAGATTTTCTAAAACCATACTTTCCTTTTCACTGAGTAATTCTCGGAAGTCTGGAGATCGAGGAGAAGAGAAGACATAAGGATTTATGAAGAAGGTGTCCCAAGGCACTTCAAATGGCGGCACTTCAAACTAGGCCAGGCCGACACTCTGATCAACCGTTCCCGCAAACGGTATTATTTCCAGATTCTTTCATGCATACCTGCCGACCTCCTCCCACTCACCCTGTCAAACATGCCCCAAATGGCCGCCCGGGGCTGGTGGATGGACGCCAGCAGAGTGTGACCCGCATCCGCCAGGGCCCGCAGGTAGGCCGCAACACTTAGTGCAGAGAAGCTATCCAGGCCTGCAGAGAGGACACACATGTGTGAATATGGTTTAGAAGTGTAGATGGAGGCTAGCATGGTGTGACCCGCATCAGCAAGGGCCTGCAGGTAGGCCGCCACACTTAGTGCAGAGAAGCTGTCCAAGCCTGCAGTGGGGGACTTGGGTTAGATATGTGTGAATAGGGTTCATAAGTGTGAATATAGGCCAGCAGAGTGTGACCCGCATCAGCAAGGGCCCGCAGGTAGGCCGCCACACTTAGTGCAGAGAAGCTATCCAGGCCTGCAGAGGGGGACTTGGGTTAGGTCAGTGTGGATAAGGGAGATGAGGAATGGTACGAAGGGGACACACGTGTGTGAATATGGTTAATAAGTGTGAATGGTGGACAGCAGGGTGCGACCTGCATCAGCAAGGGCCCGCAGGTAGGCCGCCACAGTCCACACTTACTCCAGAGAAGCTATCCAGGCCTGCAGAGAGGGACTTTGTTTCATCCAGGGAGACGACAGAAGGTACCACCAACACCCGGCTGCGATAGATGCGTCACTTCTCCCCCCTTAACTCCTCAATGCCCTCCTCCCCCTATCCCCCCTGCTCCGCCACACCCTCGTCCCACTATCCTCCCCGCTGCACTCTAATAAAACCTCTCACCGCTGGTCGGCTCGTCCAGGAAGACCCGGCCGCGACATGGGTCACTTAACACCTCCCTGCTCCACACTGCCCTCCTTCCCTTATCCTCCCCCCTACACCCTAATAGAACCCTAATACAACCCTAATACAACCCTAATAAAACCCTAATAAAACCCTAATAAAACCCTAATAAAACCCTAATAAAACCCTAATAAAACCCTAATAAAACCCTAATACAACCCTAATAAAACCCTAATAAAACCCTAATAAAACCCTAATACAACCCTAATACAACCCTAATAAAACCCTAATAAAACCCTAATAAACCCTAATACAACCCTAATAAAACCCTAATAAAACCCTAATAAAACCCTAATACAACCCTAATAAAAATGTAGTCCTCTCACCGCTGGTCGGCTCGTCCAGGAAGATTACCGAGGGGCCTGCCAGCACCCCGGCCGCGATGGACAGTCGCCGCTTCTCTCCCCCGCTGATGCCACGCAGGGACAGGCCGCCAATCAGCTGCCCTCCCACCTACACAAAGAGATCGGTTTCGGTTCTTGTAGCTGGTTTCCCTTCCGATGGGAAACCAGGTGGGTTAGGTTTTGCTCTGCCTGGCCCTTTCGAAAAAGGCTATGGGTGGTGATATTAACTTTGTAAAAACACTACGCCACATCAACAGTGGGGGGGGGGGCAGGCAGCGGATGGAAGTGGCAGTACAGTGGCTTTCAAACGGCAGTACGGTGGCCTTGGAATAAAAGTACATTTTGGTCATTGGGCATGAAATGGCAGTACGTTGGCTCCGGAATGGCAGTGCAGTGGCCCCAAAATGTTAGTGCATCAGTCATGAAATGACAGTACAGTGGCTCTGTTATGATATTGCGATGGCTCTGAAATGGCCGCACATTAGTCCTGAAATGGCAGTACGTTGGCCCTTGAAGGACAGTATATTGATCATAAAATTGCACTAGGCTGGCCTTAGAATGGCAGTGTGTTGCACCTGACATGGCAGTACATTGGCCCACATGTAGCACTACATGGGCAGGCCCCGCTTCTCCCTTGCGCAGACGCCAAGTGTTATCAACATGGAATACAAATTTCAATCGTATTTTCTCCATGTTGACAACTAAATTGTCTGGCTCGTTTTTATCTTCGTTTGTTTTGGCTTGCAAATGTTTCGGAGACTGTTACCGAAGGAAATGCCTAGGACGGCTAAGCCACGAAACAACTTCACCCCCAGTCTCAACATAACATTCGAAAGCGGCAGGGAAAGCTTAAAACACCTCGAAATTCCTGACAATCTTAAAATTCCGGGAAATCTTGCCGTCCTTGGATTTGTTTCGGCCCCTGATGAAATCAGTTGTGCCAGCCCTTCCTCAGACAGATATACATGTAAAATAGGCTTACCAGCGTCTCTGCCTGACGCCTGAGCCCCATGAAGGACAACGCAGTCTCCACACGATGCTGACGCACCTCCCTGAGAGGCGGAAGGAGGAGGAGGAGAGGGGTGGGTGTTAAATCATTGAGGGAGGAGGAGGGGAGGGGTGGGTGTTAAACCATTGAGGGAGGAGGAGGAGGGGGGTGGGTGTTAAACCATTGAGGGAGGAGGAGGAGGGGGGTGGGTGTTAAAACATTGAGGGAGGAGGAGGAGGAGAGGGGTGGGTGTTAAACCATTGAGGGAGGAGGAGGAGGAGAGGGGTGGGTGTTAAACCATTGAGGGAGGAGGAGGAGGAGGAGAGGGGTGGGTGTTAAACCATAGAGGGAGGAGGAGGAGGAGAGGGTTGGGTGTTAAACCATTGAGGGAGGAGGAGGAGGGGGGTGGGTGTTAAACCATTGAGGGAGGAGGAGGAGGGGGGTGGGTGTTAAACCATTGAGGGAGGAGGAGGAGGAGAGGGGTGGGTGTTAAAACATTGAGGGAGGAGGAGGAGGAGAGGGGTGGGTGTTAAACCATTGAGGGAGGAGGAGGAGGAGAGGGGTGGGTGTTAAACCATAGAGGGAGGAGGAGGAGGAGAGGGGTGGGTGTTAAACCATTGAGGGAGGAGGAGGAGAGGGGTGGGTGTTAAACCATTGAGGGAGGAGTAGTAGAGGGGTGGGTGTTAAACCATTGAGGGAGGAGGAGGAGGAGGAGAGGGGTGGGTGTTAAACCATAGAGGGAGGAGGAGGAGGAGAGGGGTGGGTGTTAAACCATTGAGGGAGGAGGAGGAGGGGGGTGGGTGTTAAACCATTGAGGGAGGAGGAGGAGGGGGGTGGGTGTTAAACCATTGAGGGAGGAGGAGGAGGAGAGGGGTGGGTGTTAAACCATTGAGGGAGGAGGAGGAGGAGAGGGGTGGGTGTTAAACCATAGAGGGAGGAGGAGGAGGAGAGGGGTGGGTGTTAAACCATTGAGGGAGGAGGAGGAGGGGGGTGGGTGTTAAACCATTGAGGGAGGAGGAGGAGAGGGGTGGGTGTTAAACCATTGAGGGAGGAGTAGTAGAGGGGTGGGTGTTAAACCATTGAGGGAGGAGGAGGAGGGGGGTGGGTGTTAAACCATTGAGGGAGGAGGAGGAGAGAGGTGGGTGTTAAACCATTGAGGGAGGAGGAGGAGAGGGGTGGGTGTTAAACCATAGAGGGAGGAGGAGGAGGGGGGGGGGGGGGGGGGGGGTAAATCCATTGAGGGAGGAGGAGGGGAGGAGGGGATAGGGAGGGAGGAGGGAGAAGGGAGGATACGGGGTGGGGGGGGGGGTAGAGAGGTAAGAGGAGGGGGGGAGGAGGGAGGGAGGACGGGGGGGGAGGAGGGAGAGGGGGACAGGAAGGGGAGGATGAGGGGTGAGGGGGGGGGGGTGAGGGTGAGATGGGGGGGTGAGGGTGAGGGGAAGGGGGAGGATGAGGGGCAAGGTGGGGGGGTGAGGGTGAGGGGAAGGGGGAGGATGAGGGGCAAGGGAGGGGAGGAGAAGGAGGAGGGGGAGGGAATGGGGGGGGGGTAGGGGGAGGGAGAGGATGAGGATGGCGGGGAGGGGGAGGGAAAGGGGGGGGGTAGGGGTAGGGGGAGGATGAGGATGGCGGGGAGGGGGAGGGAAAGGGGGGGGGTGAGGGGGGAGGGGTGGGGTGGGGTGGGGGGGAGGGTGGGGGGGAGGGTGGGTGGGAGGGGGGGGATGAGGGGGTAGGGGGGGGGGGCAGGGCAGGGCAAGAGACAGACAGGAGGCGGTATTGCTGCAAGACACAGTCTATCCTAATGGCAAAGGATTGTAATGAGGGGCCTCCATCCACTCACCTGATCGTCAAGTGTAACCCTGTGAGCAGGCAGCCCTTAACCCTTAACCCCAAACCCTCAATTGTTAACCTGACAAACAGCAGCCGTTAAAATATAACCCAATAACCCTTAACCCCAAACCCTCAATCCTGCAAGCAGTCAGCCCTGACCCTATCACCTCAAAACCTTAACCCTGAACCCTAAACACAGGACCCCACAACCTGTGATTAGTCAGCCGTAAACCCTTAACCCCAAGCCCTAAACCCTGAACCCTGCGATTAGTCAGCCCTTAACCCCACACCCTAGTTTAGGGTTTAGGTAAACCCTGAACCCTAAGAGCAGCAGCCCTAAACACAGAACCCAGAACCCTGTGAGCAGTCTACCCTAAAACCTTAGACCCTTAATTCTGACCTTCCATCCACTCACCTGGTGGTGCCAGGAGGCAGCAGCAGCCTAGCATGGAAGTGGAGCACCTCAGCCACTGTCATCTGAGGAGGCAAGTGACCATCATCCTGATAGGGGTAGGGGGGAGGGGGGGAGGGTAGAAGGAGGATGCGTCCAGGTTTTAGGTTCTAAGGTTCTGGCACTGGACATAATGCATACCTGCTGTACATAGGCCGACAGGCAAAGAAACTTCTCCTTCGACATAATCCCTGGGTCGGGTGCCAAGGCGGCAGCCGCAGGGGGGCAGTTGCCTCCTGAACACTGCTGCTCCTCCTGCTGCTGCTGCTCGGGAGCGGAGTGGTGAAGGGGCAGCCCAGAATCATAGTAGGAAGTGGTGGCCCCTTGATGGGCTGCGGCGGCAATGGCAGCAGCAGCTGCGGCTGCGGCATTAGCAGCGGCAGCGAGGGCGGTAGCAGCAGTGGCAGTAGCAGCTGCCGCCCCGGCCATGTCGGCCCGGTCCTGGCCGTTGACTGTGATTCTGCCGCTGATGCGCGCCCCGCTGCCGACGGACCTCAGGGCGAGGATGTCAAGGAGCGTGGACTTGCCTGGGGGGCATAGGGGGGAGGGTCTTGAGGTGTGGGGGGGAAACACGAAGCTAGATTATGGAAGTGTGAAAAGAGAAGGAAACCGAGGAGATAGGGTGTCCAGGTGCGTGGACTTGCCTGGGGGTCATATGGGGGAGGGTCTTACGGAGGGTGGGTGGGGAGGAAAATACGAAGCTAGACTATAAAGTATGAAAACATAGGGGATCTGAAGAGTTGAAGGTGTCAAGCAACGTGGACGTGCCTGAGTGTATGGGGGTGAAGGAAGGGGAGTGGAGAACAGGGGAGAGGGGGGGACAAACAAGCGCATGTGGGTCGAGGGAAGGGAGTGGAGAACTGGGGGGAGGGGGGGACAAACAAGTGCATGTGGGTCGAGGGAGGGGAGTGGAGAACAGGGGAGAGGGAGGGACAAACAAGTGCATGAGGGTCGAGGGATGGGAGTGGAGAAAAGAAGGGGGGGGGGGACAAACAAGTGCATGTGGGTCGAGGGAGTGGAGTGGAGAACAAGGGGGAGTGGGGGACAAACAAGTGCATGTGGGTCGAGGGAGGGGAGTGGAGGACAGGGGGGAGGGAGGGACAAACAAGTGCATGTGGGTCGAGGGAGGGGAGTGGAGAACAGGGGGGAGGGGGAGACAAACAAGTGCATGTGGGTTGAGGAAGGGGAGTGCGGAAGAGGGGGGAGGGGGAGACAAACAAGTGCATGTGGGTCGAGGGAGGGGAGTGGAGAACAGGGGGGAGGGGGGGACAAACAAGTGCATGTGGGTCGAGGGAGGGGATTGGAGAACAGGGGAGAGGGGGAGACATACAAGTGCATGTGGGTCGAGGGAGTGGAGTGGAGAACAGGGGGGAGGGAGGGACAAACAAGTGCATGTGGGTCGAGGGAGGGGAGTGGAGAACAGGGGGAAGGGGGAGACAAACAAGTGCATGTGGGTCGAGGGAGGGGAGTGCGGAAGAGGGGGGAGGGGGAGACAAACAAGTGCATGTGGGTCGAGGGAGGGGAGTGGAAAACAGGAGGGGGGGGGACAAACAAGTGCATGTGGGTCGAGGGAGGGGAGTGGAGGACAGGGGGGAGGGAGGGATAAACAAGTGCATGCGGGTCGAGGGAGGGGAGTGGAGAACAGGGGGGAGGGAGGGACAAACAAGTGCATGTGGGTCGAGGGAGGGGAGTGGAGAACAGGGGGGGGGGGAGACATACATGTGCATGTGGGTCGAGGGAGGGGAGTGGAGAACAGGGGGGAGGGGGGGACGAACAAGTGCTTGTGGGTCGAGGGAGGGGAGTGGAGAACAGGGGGGAGGGGGAGACAAACAAGTGCATGTGGGTCGAGGGAGGGGAGTGGAGAACAGGGGAGAGGGGGAGACAAAGAAGTGCATGTGGGTCAAGGGATGGGAGTGGAGAAAAGAAGGGGGGGGAGACAAACAAGTGCATGTGGGTCGAGGGAGGGGAGTGGAGAACAAGGGGGAGGGGGAGACATACAAGTGCATGTGGGTCGAGGGAGTGGAGTGGAGAACAGGGGGGAGGGAGGGGCAAACAAGTGCATGTGGGTCGAGGGAGGGGAGTGGAGAACAGGGGGGTGGGGGAGACAAACAAGTGCATGTGGGTTGAGGGAGGGGAGTGCAGAAGAGGGGGGAGAGGGAGACAAACAAGTGCATGTGGGTCGAGGGAGGGGAGTGGAGAAAAGAAGGGGGGGGGAGACAAACAAGTGCATGTGGGTCGAGGGAGGGGAGTGGAGAACAGGGGGGAAGGGGAGACAAACAAGTGCATGTGGGTCGAGGGAGGGGAGTGGAGAACAGGGGGGAGGGAGGGACAAACAAGTGCATGTGGGTCGAGGGAGGGGAGTGGAGAACAGGGGGGGGGGGGAGACATACATGTGCATGTGGGTCGAGGGAGGGGAGTGGAGAACAGGGGGGAGGGGGGGACGAACAAGTGCTTGTGGGTCGAGGGAGGGGAGTGGAGAACAGGGGGGAGGGGGAGACAAACAAGTGCATGTGGGTCGAGGGAGGGGAGTGGAGAACAGGGGAGAGGGGGAGACAAAGAAGTGCATGTGGGTCAAGGGATGGGAGTGGAGAAAAGAAGGGGGGGGAGACAAACAAGTGCATGTGGGTCGAGGGAGGGGAGTGGAGAACAAGGGGGGAGGGAGGGACAAACAAGTGCATGTGGGTTGAGGGAGGGGAGTGGAGAACAGGGGGGAGGGGGAGACAAACAAGTGCATGTGGTTTGAGGGAGGGGAGTGCGGAAGAGGGGGGAGGGGGAGACAAACAAGTGCATGTGGGTCGAGGGAGGGGAGTGGAAAACAGGAGGGGGGGGGACAAACAAGTGCATGTGGGTCGAGGGAGGGGAGTGGAGGACAGGGGGGAGGGAGGGATAAACAAGTGCATGCGGGTCGAGGAAGTGGAGTGGAGAACAGGGGGGAGGGGGAGACAAACAAGTGCATGTGGGTCGAGGGAGGGGAGTGGAGAACAGGGGGGAGGGAAGGACAAACAAGTGCATGTGGGTCGAGGGAGGGGAGTGGAGAACAGGGGGGAGGGGGGGACGAACAAGTGCATGTGGGTCGAGGGAGGGGAGTGGAGAACAGGAGGGGGGGGACAAACAAGTGCATATGGGTCGAGGGAGGGGAGTGGAGGACAGGGGGGAGGGAGGGATAAACAAGTGCATGCGGGTCGAGGGAGGGGATTGGAGAACAGGGGGAGGGAGGGACAAACAAGTGCATGTGGGTCGAGGGAGGGGAGGGGAGAATAGGGGGGAGGGAGGGACAAACAAGTGCATGTGGGTCGAGGGAGTGGAGTGGAGAACAGGGGGGAGGGAGGGACAAACAAGTGCATGTGAGTCGAGGGAGGGGAGTGGAGAACAGGGGGGAGGGGGAGACAAACAAGTGCATGTGGGTCGAGGGAGGGGAGTGCGGAAGAGGGGGGAGGGGAAGACAAACAAGTGCATGTGGGTCGAGGGAGGAGAGTGGAAAACAGGAGGGGGAGGGACAAACAAGTGCATGTGGGTCGAGAGAGGGGAGTGGAGAACAGGGGGGAGGGAGGGACAAACAAGTGCATGAGGGTCGAGGGAGGGGAGGATAGGGGGGTGGGGGGGACAAACAAGTGCATGTGGGTCGAGGGAGGGGAGTGGAGAATAGGGGGGAGGGGGAGACAAACAAGTGCATGTGGGTCGAGGGAGGGGAGTGGAGAACAGGAGGGGGGGGGGGGACAAACAAGTGCATATGGGTCGAGGGAGGGGAGTGGAGGACAGGGGGGAGGCAGGGATAAACAAGTGCATGCGGGTCGAGGGAGGGGAGGATAGGGGGGTGGGGGGGACAAAGAAGTGCATGTGGGTCGAGGGAGTGGAGTGGAGAACAGGGGGGAGGGAGTGACAAACAAGTGCATGTGGGTCGAGGGAGGGGAGTGGAGAACAGGGGGGAGGGAGGGACAAACAAGTGCATGTGGGTCGAGGGAGGGGAGTGGAGAACAGGGGTGAGGGAGGGACAATCAAGTGCATGAGGGTCGAGGGAGGGGAGTGGAGAACAGGGGGGAGGGGGAGACAAACAAGTACATGTGGGTCGAGGGAGGGGAGTGGAGAACAGGAGGGGGGGGGGACAAACAAGTGCATATGGGTCGAGGGAGGGGAGTGGAGGACAGGGGGGAGGGAGGGATAAACAAGTGCATGCGGGTCGAGGGAGGGGAGGATAGGGGGGTGGGGGGACAAACAAGTGCATGTGGGTCGAGGGAGTGGAGTGGAGAACAGGGGGGAGGGAGTGACAAGCAAGTGCATGTGGGTCGAGGGAGGGGAGTGGAGAACAGGGGGGAGGGAGGAACAAACAAGTGCATGTGGGTCGAGGGAGTGGAGTGGAGAACAGGGGGGAGGGAGGGACAAACAAGTGCTTGAGGGTCGAGGGAGGGGAGGATAGGGGGGTGGGGGGGACAAACAAGTGCATGTGGGTCGAGGGAGGGGAGGATAGGGGGGAGGGAGGGACAAACAAGTGCATGTGGGTCGAGGGAGGGGTGTGGAGAACAGGGGGGAGGGAGGGACAAACAAGTGCATGTGGGTCGAGGGAGGGGAGTGGAGAACAGGGGGGAGGGGGGGACGAACAAGTGCATGTGGGTCGAGGGAGGGGAGTGGAGGACAGGGGGGTGGGGGGGACAAACAAGTGCATGTGGGTCGAGGGAGGGGATTGGAGATCAGGGGGGAGGGGGGGACAAACAAGTGCATGTGGGTCGAGGGAGGGGAGTGGAGAACAGGAGGGGGGGGGGGGACAAACAAGTGCATATGGGTCGAGGGAGGGGAGTGCGGAAGAGGGGGGAGGGGGAGACAAACAAGTGCATGTGGGTCGAGGGAGGGGATTGGAGAACAGGGGGGAGGGGGGGACAAACAAGTGCATGTGGGTCGAGGGAGGGGAGTGGAGAACAGGAGGGGGGGGGGGACAAACAAGTGCATATGGGTCGAGGGAGGGGAGTCGAGGACAGGGGGGAGGGAGGGACAAACAAGTGCATGTGGGTCGAGGGAGTGGAGTGGAGAACAGGGGGGAGGGAGTGACAAACAAGTGCATGTGGGTCGAGGGAGGGGAGTGGAGAACAGGGGGGAGGGAGGGACAAACAAGTGCATGTGGGTCGAGAGAGGGGAGTGGAGAACAGGGGGGAGGGAGGGACAAACAAGTGCATGAGGGTCGAGGGAGGGGAGGATAGGGGGGTGGGGGGGACAAACAAGTGCATGTGGGTCGAGGGAGGGGAGTGGAGAATAGGGGGGAGGGGGAGACAAACAAGTGCATGTGGGTCGAGGGAGGGGAGTGGAGAACAGGGGGGAGGGAGGGACAAACAAGTGCATGTGGGTCGAGAGAGGGGAGTGGAGAACAGGGGGGAGGGAGGGACAAACAAGTGCATGAGGGTCGAGGGAGGGGAGGATAGGGGGGTGGGGGGGACAAACAAGTGCATGTGGGTCGAGGGAGGGGAGTGGATAATAGGGGGGAGGGGGAGACAAACAAGTGCATGTGGGTCGAGGGAGGGGAGTGGAGAACAGGAGGGGGGGGGGACAAACAAGTGCATATGGGTCGAGGGAGGGGAGTGGAGGACAGGGGGGAGGGAGGGATAAACAAGTGCATGCGGGTCGAGGGAGGGGAGGATAGGGGGGTGGGGGGACAAACAAGTGCATGTGGGTCGAGGGAGTGGAGTGGAGAACAGGGGGGAGGGAGTGACAAACAAGTGCATGTGGGTCGAGGGAGGGGAGTGGAGAACAGGGGGGAGGGAGGGACAAACAAGTGCATGTGGGTCGAGAGAGGGGAGTGGAGAACAGGGGGGAGGGAGGGACAAACAAGTGCATGAGGGTCGAGGGAGGGGAGGATAGGGGGGTGGGGGGGACAAACAAGTGCATGTGGGTCGAGGGAGGGGAGTGGAGAACAGGGGGGAGGGGGAGACAAACAAGTACATGTGGGTTGAGGGAGGGGAGTGGAAAACAGGAGGGGGGGGGGACAAACAAGTGCATATGGGTAGAGGGAGGGGAGTGGAGGACAGGGGGGAGGGAGGGATAAACAAGTGCATGCGGGTCGAGGGAGGGGAGGATAGGGGGGTGGGGGGGACAAACAAGTGCATGTGGGTCGAGGGAGGGGAGTGGAGGACAGGGGGGAGGGAGGGACAAACAAGTGCATGTGGGTCGAGGGAGTGGAGTGGAGAACAGGGGGGAGGGAGTGACAAACAAGTGCATGTGGGTCGAGGGAGGGGAGTGGAGAACAGGGGGGAGGGAGGGACAAACAAGTGCATGTGGGTCGAGAGAGGGGAGTGGAGAACAGGGGGGAGGGAGGGACAAACAAGTGCATGAGGGTCGAGGGAGGGGAGGATAGGGGGGTGGGGGGGACAAACAAGTGCATGTGGGTCGAGGGAGGGGAGTGGAGAATAGGGGGGAGGGGGAGACAAACAAGTGCATGTGGGTCGAGGGAGGGGAGTGGAGAACAGGGGGGAGGGAGGGACAAACAAGTGCATGTGGGTCGAGAGAGGGGAGTGGAGAACAGGGGGGAGGGAGGGACAAACAAGTGCATGAGGGTCGAGGGAGGGGAGGATAGGGGGGTGGGGGGGACAAACAAGTGCATGTGGGTCGAGGGAGGGGAGTGGATAATAGGGGGGAGGGGGAGACAAACAAGTGCATGTGGGTCGAGGGAGGGGAGTGGAGAACAGGAGGGGGGGGGGACAAACAAGTGCATATGGGTCGAGGGAGGGGAGTGGAGGACAGGGGGGAGGGAGGGATAAACAAGTGCATGCGGGTCGAGGGAGGGGAGGATAGGGGGGTGGGGGGACAAACAAGTGCATGTGGGTCGAGGGAGTGGAGTGGAGAACAGGGGGGAGGGAGTGACAAACAAGTGCATGTGGGTCGAGGGAGGGGAGTGGAGAACAGGGGGGAGGGAGGGACAAACAAGTGCATGTGGGTCGAGAGAGGGGAGTGGAGAACAGGGGGGAGGGAGGGACAAACAAGTGCATGAGGGTCGAGGGAGGGGAGGATAGGGGGGTGGGGGGGACAAACAAGTGCATGTGGGTCGAGGGAGGGGAGTGGAGAACAGGGGGGAGGGGGAGACAAACAAGTACATGTGGGTTGAGGGAGGGGAGTGGAAAACAGGAGGGGGGGGGGACAAACAAGTGCATATGGGTAGAGGGAGGGGAGTGGAGGACAGGGGGGAGGGAGGGATAAACAAGTGCATGCGGGTCGAGGGAGGGGAGGATAGGGGGGTGGGGGGGACAAACAAGTGCATGTGGGTCGAGGGAGTGGAGTGGAGAACAGGGGGGAGGGAGTGACAAACAAGTGCATGTGGGTCGAGGGAGGGGAGTGGAGAACAGGGGGGAGGGAGGGACAAACAAGTGCATGTGGTTCGAGGGAGGGGAGTGGAGAACAGGGGGGAGGGAGGGACAAACAAGTGCATGAGGGTCGAGGGAGGGGAGGATAGGGGGGTGGGGGGGACAAACAAGTGCATGTGGGTCGAGGGAGGGGAGTGGAGAACAGGGGGGAGGGGGAGACAAACAAGTACATGTGGGTCGAGGGAGGGGAGTGGAAAACAGGAGGGGGGGGGGACAAACAAGTGCATATGGGTCGAGGGAGGGGAGTGGAGGACAGGGGGGAGGGAGGGATAAACAAGTGCATGCGGGTCGAGGGAGGGGAGGATAGGGGGGTGGGGGGACAAACAAGTGCATGTGGGTCGAGGGAGTGGAGTGGAGAACAGGGGGGAGGGAGTGACAAACAAGTGCATGTGGGTCGAGGGAGGGGAGTGGAGAACAGGGGGGAGGTAGGGACAAACAAGTGCATGTGGGTCGAGGGAGTGGAGTGGAGAACAGGGGGGAGGGAGGGACAAACAAGTGCATGAGGGTCGAGGGAGGGGAGGATAGGGGGGTGGGGGGGACAAACAAGTGCATGTGGGTCGAGGGAGGGGAGTGGAGAACAGGGGGGAGGGAGTGACAAACAAGTGCATGTGGGTCGAGGGAGGGGTGTGGAGAACAGGGGGGAGGGAGTGACAAACAAGTGCATGTGGGTCGAGGGAGGGGAGTGGAAAACAGGGGGGAGGGGGAGACAAACAAGTGCATGTGGGTCGAGAGAGGGGAGTGGAGAACAGGGGGGAGGGGGGGACAAACAAGTGCATATGGGTCGAGGGAGGGGAGTGGAGAACAGGGGGGATGGGGGGACAAACAAGTGTATGGGGTTGGAGGGAAGGGAGTGGAGAATAGGTAGGAGAGAGGGGATACCCAATGTAGCACACCACTATCACAGCCACAGCACATGTTTATCAAACAGCATTGACATGGCTGAATTGGAGGGGTGGAGGGAGGGGACGGGAGAAGATGTAAGTGTGGGGAGGGGGGCAATCACACCACATTCACAGCATCAGCACAAGTATATCAAGCAGCCTTGACTTGCTGGGAGGTCATGAGTGATTGGGGTGGGAAGTGGAAAATAAAGTGACAAGGGAAGCCTTGAACCCCCAATGCTTAACCCTCAGCCCTCAGCCCTCAGCCCTCAGCCCTCAGCCCTCAGCCCTCAGCCCTCAGCCCTCAGCCCTCAGCCCTCAGCCCTCAGCCCTCAGCCCTCAGCCCTCAGCCCTCAGCCCTCAGCCCTCAGCCCTCAGCCCTCAGCCCTCAGCCCTCAGCCCTCAGCCCTCAGCCCTCAGCCCTCAGCCCTCAGCCCTCAGCCCTCAGCCCTCAGCCCTCAGCCCCCAACCCCCAACCCCCAACCCCCAACCCCCAACCCTCAACCCTCAACCCTCAACCCTCAACCCTCAACCCTCAACCCTCAACCCTCAACCCTCAACCCTCAACCCTCAACCCTAAACCCTCAACCCAGAACTTCTACCCCTTAACCCTTAACCCTCAACCCTCAACCCTCGACCCTCAACCCCCAACCCAAAACTTCTAACCCCTTAACCCAAACTCCTAAACCATTATCCCTAAACAGACATACACTGATACACACACACACACAGTCGCACACAAACAACAACACAACACAACACAACACAAAAAACTCTGCACAACGATGTTCAGCGGGGTGGACTTGCCTTCCAGTCATGGTTGAGGGGCCGTGAGAATTCAGCAAAAGGCAAAAGATGCAAATCCAAATTGAAGGCCAAAAGATACAAATCCAAATTGAAGGCCAAAAGATACAAATCCAAATTGAAGGCCAAAAGATACAAATCCAAATTGAAGGCCAAAAGATACAAATCCAAATTGAAGGCCAAAAGATACAAATCCAAAATGAAGGCCAAAAGATACAAATCCAAAATGAAGGCCAAAAGATACAAATCCAAACCCCAATCACTTGGACCATACCTAATTTGACTTGCCAAACAGACTTGCCTGACCCAGATGCTCCTATCAGGGCCATAACTCCATGAGGGTTTAGGGTTTAAGGTTAATAATTACCTGACCCAGATGCTCCTATGAGGGCCACTAGATCTCCTGCATCCGCCCGGCCACACACGTTGCTCAGGACCGCAGCTCCGCGCCCCTTCCCGCCCTGCTGCCCTGCGCTGGACGCGCCGTTGAGCCAGACGCAGCCAACGCCCCACCAGCAAAGCGACACCTGCGGACACAGTCAGTTTATTTGAACCGGTGGTAAAAAAAAAGGTAGCATGGCACGCAATTTTATTTCTGGCGAGTGATTGCTTGGCTTGGGCTGCGTCCCCCACGCCCCACCAACATAGCGACACCTGCGGTTGCGGTGGGCATAAAGTGGATGCAGACTAACTGTAGCTGAAATGTAGCTGAAGCAACCTAAACTAAACTGTGGGGTATCCTTGGGCCGTTATGATAGTACCGGGAGTGTTTGGCAATGCCTGTTAATACAACCCCTTGCCCGGGGCCCAGTATCTCAGTACCGGTACTGGCCGGTGCTGACCTATTGGTCACTACCGGTAGGTGCAACCCCTTGATTACATCCCAGTCATGTGCATCGGACATAGCTTCTACACACCTTCCCTACATGATGTGCAGCTTCTGCACAGCTTCCCTCATTTCAAATTTCCAATGATATGGCACTGTGTCTGTCTCTGCTGCTTTTATTTGCGTGACCAGGCGCAGCTTCTGTGCAGCTTCCCTACCGGTTGCAGCTTCTGTGCAGCTTCCTTTAGCTCAGCCATCGCAGCGGCGTCCATGAAAGAGGCCATCGGGTCGTGGCCAGGGTACGTCTCCAGTCCATCCTCCTCCTCCGTCTCCTTTGAACCTAGATTGAGGCTGATCTCTGCTGACGTCCGTCGCTCTGTATTGATCTTGAGGTTGGGTAGCGGGGGGGCCTCGTGCGAGCTGGGGACGCGGCCGATGGCGGCCTTCGTAGCGCCAGGCTTGGAGTCTGATAGTGACCCGCTCCCGGCTAGCGCCTTGGTCGCCAAGCCGCCCGCCGCAGGTGCGGCGCCCGTGAGGTCTGCGTTTGAATCGGGACCATAAATCAGGTAGGGCACGACTGAGACCTAGAAGGTAAGCTGCACTATACTGTGACCTGGAGGTTAAGGAGACAACGCAGCTGGGGGCCGGGGCCACATCCGCGCCGTTGCCAGAAACTAGACATGCAGGACTCGCGGAAGGTAGGGCAAGCAAAAACCGCATGCTAGCTGGACTACGTTGATAAAAGTAATATTTGCTGTACCATAAAGTTGCAGGACAATGCTCCTGTTCTATAGCAATTGATGAGGCCTCAGCACTGCAGCATCCACCTAACGCGTATGTCAGGGTTCAGCGTTCTGGTTTCAGGTTTCAAGGTCAGGGTATTAAGGTGAGTAAGGCACAACATACAGCTTGGACTAACCAATTGGGGATGGGTATATCAGCACACAGCAAATTGCTACATGCTTCGCTAAACCGCGCACATGCTGGATGGTAGCCGCACCGACGCATAACAAGACTTATTGGGGCAGCACGCCCAGCTGCTTGGGCCTATGGCCGTTGGTCACTCAAGCTTTGGTCCCAATTGGCCCAGTTGTGGTTCTTTTTTGGCGACGAGGCCATTTCAGCGGGCCGCCTACTGCCCGATGGGGGACCAAACCTTGGCCGGCCTACTGCCAGCGGCCCAAACAGCATAGCCAGCCAGAACTATGGCCTACGGCCGGAGGCTGAAGTATTGCTGACAGATAGCTGAATCACAAAAAAGAAACTCTGCGGCCCAGTGGCGGCGGCTTGACAGCCCACCGAACTGGAGTGGTCCGGAGCGCAGTAGATTAAACACTGCGCGGTCATTTGCATGAGACTCTGTGACCTTTTTACAGTCCAGCAGAGCATCGCATTTGATGCATGGGAGATGTGCTCGTAAAACCGGTATAGGCACTTGATACTGTGCTAATTATTCATTTTTGTGGAGGGGGCTCTGAGTTGCTGTGTGGTATTCATGAAGTGATATACAGGAGTTCCGCGTGAAACAGTGCAGGGATAAAAACTGGCAGGCGCACGAAATCACGCTATACGTATTCCTTTCAACTTTTTGATTTCAATAACATGCTTACCTTTCACTTCAAAAAAAAACTCATGACAACTCAGGGGAAGCACATGTTGTTGGCAGGCTCAAACCCTGAACCCTAAACCCTGGGTTCATACGCTGATATACTGCTGACCGGGCAGTTTCTTGCATTGCTTTGGTTGGATCAATGCTTTCCAAGCCTCGAACCAGTTTAGTACAACAGGTTTTTTGCAGCTGGGCCCCAAGCTGCGCTGTTCCCTCAACCCGCGCGCCCCTGGAGGGACGTGGTTCTCTTTCATTCTCTTTTGCTGCGTTTTGATTGGATCAGGATTGACCAATTTGCCATTGGGCTTTGAATATTTAAATTACACCGCATGGGGTGAGGTTTGTGAAAGATGTACAGTCCAGTAGAGCATCACATGTGCTGCATGGGACATGTGCCCGCAACCCGGTCCAGGCGCTTTACCAGGGTGACAGGAGTTAATGTTGGTTTTTATGAGAGATGTGCTTGAAATGCTTCATTCGCATATTTTTGACAGTAGCACAGAAAAATGTTTGAGAACCATTGCGGGTGAAATGGATTGAGCTTCTAAACTTTTCACCGCAGTAAAATGCCCGTCGTGCACTTTTTGTATTTTTGTGTGGTTCAACTTAACTTGATCTAAACGGGCCTGCGGCCGACAGGGCTTGGTACAGCAAGCCTTGTTCCTGAGGACACTGGCTGAAGGTCGTTCAAGGCTCGGCATAACAGTCAGCATTTCTCCGTCCTCTTTTTTGTCCCCGCAGTGGCCGCGTGGCAGAGCCCCCCCTGGGTGGTCTGGCGCGCACTAAAATGAACATGGGACTGCAGCAATGAGCATGGAAGATGGGTAAATGGGCAACGATGATGTTGCAAGTGGATACCATAAGTCAGAAGCCATGCAGGGCGAGAGATTTAGTTGAGGCAAGGGATGGACCCATTCAATAAATCCTGGCAGACTTAAGGGGGGAGGCGAAGGTCGCATTTCATGTCTGGAAAGCAGAAGTCTGATACCGCAATCGATGGCTACTGTCTTCATTCGTTCTTCCCATGAGAAATTTAAGCGGTAGGAGTGCGGTAGCCAGAAGGTAAAGCATTCCGGAAAGACTGAAACTGTTCCTCATTTTTTCATCCCAGCCATCAACCCAGCCATCACCTTGACAGGAAATGACTTTCATTTCGTCGCCGCTGTCTTTGCCCTGTTGGACAGAATTTGCAGTAGCTGTCGCGCCGAGGCGCCAGCTGCGCGGCCAGAAGTGTCGGCTATTGCGACGACTCGGGGGATACGCTGCGTGCGACGGAATCAGCGGTGTAGTGCGAGGTCTGTCGAGGCTGGCCTTCTCCGGTGCGCTGTTCATTCGCAATGCTCGGTACAGCCAGAAGAAGCCGAAAGCATTGCCCAAGATTGCTGCAGGGATCCACAGCTGCAGCAGTGCACCAGAGGGCTCAGCCAGAGAGGGTGACACGGTGTTGGAGGACGTCAGCAGGTATTCGAGTAGCTGCTGGCTCACTGCCATGATGAAAGAAAGAGGTCAGACGCTACTAGCGTGGATTTGCAAGCTGTGGGGATATATGCCCGGGGTGTAGAAGAGGCAGGGATGTATCGTTGATGCTCTCGTCTACTCTGCTGTCTGGAATTGCTCAGTTCGTTACTTGCACCCCTAATGGATTCACTCCGTCCTGAACAGGAATGGAGGCGAGGAGTGAAACAACAACTAAGTTAATTCTGAGGTCGATTACAAATCCTTTATGAAGCCAGTGTGAAGCCCTGAAGTTTGATTGATTCGTAGACAGCCCCCGCTCGAGCGCGTGCTTTGGGGTTTGGGCACAAAACGCTGGTTTGGTTCATTGATTTATGCATTTTCTGCAGCTGAGAATCTCAGCTGAACAGTACTCAGCGTGTGGTACGCCTGCCGAATTCATTTAAAAGCTTTCTAGATGTCGAAAGAATCCAAGATCGAAGCATTCAGGTGCGTCGCTGTTGAACACCTCGCAAGATCGCAACACGTTCGAAACTGCTTCTGCCGATACCTCTCAGTATAACTTTCTCCACCCTACCAAATGACTACACTGCCCGCATGACTGTCATCACTGCTCAGGGCGTTCGACTTCGATAAGGACGAGCGATGGCTCTCGTACTTTCGATCAGTGGAGCTTCCCGGACTCGACCCAGCGACGGCCCTCCAGCGAGTAAAGGCGAAATGGTACAAGCGGGAGCACGACTCAGAATTCGAGGTCGATTGGGTCATAGGCAGCGCGACAAAGGTAGCCCCGCAGCCCTTCACCTCTAGATCGCCGCCCGCACCCTCGACAACGCCCCCGCCCACTGCGAGCAGACCTCAGCCTACAGCCGCTGGATTCAGGCCGTCAGCCAGCAGTTGGCAGCGGCCTGGAGGCCCCACAACCCCATCGGCTGGCCTTGTGGGCGATCACAACACGCAGCTGCGCCTGTTTGCGCTACACATTTTCGTGAGAGGGGGAGGGCGCTGGCTGCTGTTGCACGCATGCAGCGCAGCAAGTTGGTCATGCGCTCATCCTGGCATTGAACCCATGCTGCGCAGGGATAGAGCGTTGGCCATGCGTCGATGGCCAAGGGAATTCCTATATAGCCGGTCCATGCTGGTGGCCCTGCCATGCAGGTCGCCTGCCGGCTTGTTTGAGTGCCATGCCATGCTGCGAGTTAGAAGACATACCGCGCAATGCCATGCTGTGCAGACTGCAGCTGGGCGATGACCCACGCTATGCCATGTAACCATATAGCATGGGCTGCATGCTGGGAGAGGACCCAAACCATGTCATGCTCTGTGGGCTGCATGCTGGGAGACAGCCCACGCCATGCCATGCTGTGTCGGCTGCATGCTGCCCATGCTGCGTGGGCTGCATGCTGGAAGGCAACCATGCCATACTACCCATGCTACATGCCGCCCACGCTGCATCGGGGCTGCATGCTAGGGACAGCCTGTGCCAGACAGCATGATATGGCCGCATCATCATGTTCACTGCCACAGTTTTTTTACTGCGCCTTCACAATTCAGCTACGTCACAGCCAGATGCAGCAAGCCCTGCTCCTCGGGTTGTAGGCTGTTGGTCAGTCATAGTTTGGTTGCCACCAGCCCAGTGATGGCTGCACAGGGGCCTGCGAAAGGCGTTTATGTCTGGGGTGCACACAAGCACAAGCATTACAACACTGCGCTTCATTTGTTTGGCGAGAGCGTTGGTTCTGAAGAAAGAGCCGTTCCACACGAGCGTGATGCACCCCTTGAGACGCAAGTGTTCACCTGTTTCATGCTCCACCCTTTACTGGTGCTTGCCATACTTAAAGCTGGTGTCGAAATCAAACGCTGTTTGACGCATGATTTGTTAATCCCTCTTTGTGCAGCTCGTCCTCTCTTTCATCCTCAATCTCGTACCGGTGCTCCTTAGGATCAACTGTGGCGTCTAAATGGAACGCTGTTTGACGCATGTTGTGTTGATCTCTCTTTGTGCAGCTCATCCTCTGTTTCATCTTCCATCTGGTGCCGGTGCTCCCCATGCCAAATTGCTCGCTACAGTGTTACTGGTGAGGGAGGGAGGGAGGGATCTAGGGCCTTAGTAGTTCAGGGGGGGGGCTGTGGTGCTAGTAATTGAGGGTGGGGTGGGGTGGGGGGGGCTATGGTGTTAGTAGTGGCAGGGGGAGGGGGGACTTTGGTGCTAACATAGTGGGAGGGAGTGTGGGGGCCATGGTGTAAGTAGTGGGAGGGGGGAGGGGGGGCTTTGGTGCTAAAAGAGTGTGAGGGGAAGGTAAGGGGGTGATGGTGCAAGTAGTTGAAGGGGAGGAGGGTGCTATGGTGCTAATAGGAGAAGTGGAGAGGGGGGGGGGCTATGGTGCAAGTAGTGAGAGGGAGAATCCTGATTGGCCCAGTGGCAGTTGCCCGGCACTCCGGCAACACCCCAAAGTCCCAAAGATGATCTGGAGTGCCCTAGAACACAAGGAAGTGCTGTGTTCCTGACAGCCTGGTATGATGCCGCTGGTCCAAAATCCTGGACCCTGCCGACCTAGACTTTCGACCCTGCGGACCTGGATCCTGCTGACCCCAACCTGGATCCTGCTGAACCATACCCATTACCCTGCTGACCCAAACCCTGGGCCCTGCTGACCCAGACCCTGGATCCTGCTGATCCTAACCCTGCTGAACCACACCCTCTACCCTGCTGACCCAAACCCTGGATACTGCTGATCCTAACCCTGCTGACTCATACCCTGCACCCTGCTGACCCAAACCCTGGCCCCTGCTGACCCAAGCCCTGGGTCCTGCTGATCCAAACCCTGGGTCCGGCTGACTCAAACCCTGGATCCAGCTGACCCCAAACCTGGGCCCTGCTGACCCAAAACTCTGGACCCTGCTGACCCAAACCCTGGCCCCTGCCGACCTGGACCTTCGACCTCTACAACACAGCCTGGTTGCCCAGCCCGGGCTGCCTCACACCCCGCTGATCCCATTTGCCCTGCCATTCAACCCACATTGGAGTGGCTTCAATGCCCCATCTCTCTCAGTCCCCCGTCCTTGCAGAGGCCTCCACCCCATGCAAGCAGATATCATGCCGCCTCTCCCTCTGCCCCCTGCCCATGCAAGATGCTCTCTCACCCATGCAAGTGACTGCCATGTCCCCTCTTCCTCAGTCCCCTGCCCAACTAAGTCCCTCTACACCCCTTCCCGCATGTAAGCGACCCGCATGCCCCATCTCCCTCAGTCCCCTGCCCGTGCAAGGTACCTCCCCCACGTGCATGCGACCCTTATGCCTCGTTTCCCCCGTGCAAGATCTTGGCAATGCACCCTCCCCCCCATGCACCCTCCCCCCCTCATGCCCCCTGCCCCCCATGCACCCTCCCCCCCTTGCACCCTCCACCCCATGCACCCTCCCTCCCCCCATGCAGGTGGTTCATGCGAATTGCAGTGGTTACTCAGGGCTACAAGGTCGTTGCAAAGCATGGCATGCCGCCCGTGTGGCCGTTCAACTGGCCAACGCTGCAGGTGCGGTGCGGTGCCGGTGGGTAGGAGCGAGAAGCCTTCTCGAGCCTGGACATATAAGCATTCACTGGCCAACGCTGCAGGTGGGGAGTCCGGCGTTGGTTGTGTGGGGTTAAAAGGCCTTTTCCACTCCCTCCACTGTCCCTTTGACTTGAGCTGCTGGTGAGGTGGTGGTGGACATGAGGATCTTGGATAAGGATTCATAGACAGTATTGAATCCTAAACCAAAGAAGTGGCCAATGCTGCTGGTGCAGGGGTGGTGAGGTTTAGGGTCGAGGTGCATTATTTAACGCGAAAAGCTAAACCGTCCAGCTGGCCAATGCTGCATGAGGTGGTGGTGGTTTTATAGGTCGAGAGGCATAATTGATCGGCTACTTTGAGGTGGAGTGTAGAGAGCTGCGGTACAGAATATGGGGGACTCCTTAAGGACAGGCAGCGACGAAAAATACGGCATTATCGTCCCTGTTCACAATGGCATGGCATCACCGCCCATGTGCATGATCGCATGAGAAAGGTCGGACGAGCGACAAAGGTCAGACCAACCGAATGATGTAAACGCCCGATCCCTTCTCTAGCTCACCAAGCGTATTTGAACCCTGAACCCTAACCCATCCAACTGGTAGATGCTGCAGGTGGGTTTGGGGGTCCCCACTCTTCACAGGTTTGGACGAGCCAGGCTATGGGCTCCTCCGGTCACTCATCCCGCCTAGTCTCTCGTCACACCTTGCCTCCGGTCAGGCACCACACCCTGCCCCACACATCCCAGTTGTGGATGAGGCAGGCGATGGGCTCCTCAGATTTGTGTATAGTGCATCACACCTCGTTACTCATCACACCTTGCCTCCGGTCAAACATCGCACCCTGCCCCACACTTCCCAGATGTGGATGAGCCAGGCGATGGGCTCCTCAGACTTCTTCTACTGCATCACGGCCTTCACGTTTGGGAGCGCCCGCAGCTCGCTCACCCTGGCCATGGTACCGCTGCTGCTGGTTTCGGTGCGCCAGGCGATGCTGTACGGCGAGCGGCGATTCGCGGGTTACGCGGTGTGGCGGACGACGGGAGGCCGGGCGCATGCGATGCTGGCTGCACGCGAGGTTTGTTTGCTGTGCTCTGGGTAGGCAGTAGATGGGAAGATAGAGATAAGTCGGGCGTATGCGATGGTCGCTGCGCCGGAGGTGTGTTGGCTGTTTGCTATGAATGGGCTGGGCAATGGGAAGGGTTTCATCGCTGTGGACTGTGGATGGAAAAGGGTGATTTGTCTTGCAGGGCCCACACTTTGCAGCTGTCGTGAGGCCGGGTTCAAGAGAAGTCGGGCGTATGCGATACTCGCTGCTTTGCTTGTCTAGTCATGCCCTCTTGGGCCAGTACTTGCCCCCCTCCCCCTTCTCTTCCCCCCCTCTTACCAGGCCCTGTTAAGCCAGGATGTTGACCTCTCTCCTCTGACTCCCCCCCCTTTCTCTATGGCCAGGCCCTGGTCAGCCAGGCGATCACCTGGAGTGAGATTGCCCTGATAAATCCGCCTCCGTTTTCTCCAACCCTTGCCTCGAACCACTCACTTCTGACGCTCCCCCCCCCTTCCCACTTGCCAGGCGCTGGTGGGCCCTGACCTGGACCTCTCTCCTCTGAATCTCCCCCTCCCATCCCTCACTTGCCAGGCGCTGGTGAGCCAGATCATCACCTGGAGTGAGATTGCCCTAGGCTTCCTGCTCATGGTCATGCTGGTCACGCCCTCACGCAACATCATGCACATCCTCTTCTACTGGTGAGGAATCCTCGCTTAGGAGGGGGGCGGTTGAGGGTTCAGGCCTTACACGCAATATTATGCACATCCTCTTCTACTGGTGAGGAATCCTCGCTTAGGAGGGGGGCGGTTGAGGGTTCAGGCCTTACACGCAACATTATGCACATCCTCTTCTACTGGTGCGGAATCCTCTCATAGGAGGGGGGGGCGGTTGAGGGTTCAGGCCTTACACGCAACATCATGCACATCCTCTTCTACTGGTGAGGAATCCTCTCATAGGAGGGGGGGCGGTTGAGGGTTCAGGCCTTAAACGCAACATCATGCCTCTTCTACTGGTGAGGAATCCTCTCTTAGGAGGGGGGGCGGTTGAGGGTTCAGGCCTTACACGCAACATCATGCACATCCTCTTCTACTGGTGAGGAATCCTCTCTTAGGAGGGGGGGCGGTTGAGGGTTCAGGCCTTACACGCAACATCATGCACATCCTCTTCTACTGGTGAGGAATCCTCTCTTAGGAGGGGGGGCGGTTGAGGGTTCAGGCCTTACGCGCAACATCATGCACATCCTCTTCTACTGGTGAGGAATCCTCTCTTAGGAGGGGGGCGGTTTAGGGTTCAGGCCTTACGCGCAACATCATGCACATCCTCTTCTACTGGTGAGGAATCCTCTCTTAGGAGGGGGGGGCGGTTGAGGGTTCAGGCCTTACGCGCAACATCATGCACATCCTCTTCTACTGGTGAGGAATCCTCGCTTAGGAGGGGGGCGGTTGAGGGTTCAGGCCTTACACGCAACATTATGCACATCCTCTTCTACTGGTGAGGAATCCTCGCTTAGGAGGGGGGCGGTTGAGGGTTCAGGCCTTACACGCAACATTATGCACATCCTCTTCTACTGGTGCGGAATCCTCTCATAGGAGGGGGGGGCGGTTGAGGGTTCAGGCCTTACACGCAACATCATGCACATCCTCTTCTACTGGTGAGGAATCCTCTCTTAGGAGGGGGGGGCGGTTGAGGGTTCAGGCCTTACGCGCAACATCATGCACATCCTCTTCTACTGGTGAGGAATCCTCTCTTAGGAGGGGGGGCGGTTGAGGGTTCAGGCCTTAAACGCAACATCATGCCTCTTCTACTGGTGAGGAATCCTCTCTTAGGAGGGGGGGCGGTTGAGGGTTCAGGCCTTACACGCAACATCATGCACATCCTCTTCTACTGGTGAGGAATCCTCTCTTAGGAGGGGGGGCGGTTGAGGGTTCAGGCCTTACACGCAACATCATGCACATCCTCTTCTACTGGTGAGGAATCCTCTCTTAGGAGGGGGGGCGGTTGAGGGTTCAGGCCTTACGCGCAACATCATGCACATCCTCTTCTACTGGTGAGGAATCCTCTCTTAGGAGGGGGGCGGTTGAGGGTTCAGGCCTTACACGCAACATCATGCACATCCTCTTCTACTGGTGAGGAATCTTCTCTTAGGAGGGGGGGCGGTTGAGGGTTCAGGCCTTACACGCAACATCATGCACATCCTCTTCTACTGGTGAGGAATCCTCTCTTAGGAGGGGGGGCGGTTGAGGGTTCAGGCCTTACATGCAACATCATGCACATCCTCTTCTACTGGTGAGGAATCCTCTCTTAGGAGGGGGGGCGGTTGAGGGTTCAGGCCTTACGCGCAACATCATGCACATCCTCTTCTACTGGTGAGGAATCCTCTCTAAGGAGGGGGGCGGTTGAGGGTTCAGGCCATACACGCAACACCATGCACATCCTCTTCTACTGGTGAGGAATCCTCTCTTAGGAGGGGGGGCGGTGGAGGGTTCAGGCCTTACGCGCAACATCATGCACATCCTCTTCTACTGGTGAGGAATCCTCTCTTAGGAGGGGGGCGGTTGAGGGTTCAGGCCATACACGCAACACCATGCACATCCTCTTCTACTGGTGAGGAATCCTCTCTTAGGAGGGGGGCGGCTGAGGGTTCAGGCCTTACGCGCAACATCATGCACATCCTCTTCTACTGGTGGGGAATCCTCTCTTAGGAGGGGGGCGGCTGAGGGTTCGGGCCTTACGCGCAACATCATGCACATCCTCTTCTACTGGTGGGGAATCCTCTCTTAGGAGGGGGGCAGCTGAGGGTTCGGGCCTTACACGCAACATCATGCACATCCTCTTCTACTGCTGAGGTTTTTGTCAGGATGTACGCGGTTGAGGGGGTAGAGTTTCAGGTGGACACGCAGCATCATGCACATAATGTGGAACTGGTAAAGAAGGGGCGGTTGAGGGTTGAAGCTTTAGGGTGGACGCACAGCATCATGCACATCCTCGTCTACTGCTGAGGAATCCTCACCAAGGAAGGAGTGGCTAAGGGAAGAGGGTTTAGGGTTAAGGAATTCTCACAAAGGCAGGGAGGGGTGAGGGTGGAGGGATGACACGCAGCATCGTGCACAAGCTGTTCCATCGGAGTTCTAGGGTTGAGGTTTGACGCATCACAGCATGATGTACATGCTCATCTACTGGTGAGGAACATCACCCTTTACCCTAAAACCCTTTACCCTAAACTGGATTTGTTGGACCTCTCGCCCCTCCCGGTTTGCAGGAACATGCTCAAGATGCGGTACTTGATGCCAGAGTCTGCGGCCAGCCACCGCAATGTAAGTTTGTGTCTTGTGTGGATGGGTGGTTGAAAGTGGGGGGTGGGGGAGTGCAGGTGCCTGAGTGTGGGGTGTGGGGGGGTGAGTGCAAGTGCTTGAGTGTGGGCTGTGAGGGGGGTGAGTGCAGGTGCTTAGCAAGAAATAAGTCAACATATACGGTACGCGACCCTGGGTCCCCAGGGCCTGGCTTTGTGCTTGCAACGAGGGAGGGGGGTTGTCATCGCCACCCCTCTGGCAGCGTTTGGGACCGACCAGACGCCGGCAACTGTGGTTTCCGCCTGGTGTAGGAGACAGCCTCAAGGGGATCACCCCGTCAACCCGAGTGCAGCACACGTCCTTGGGCTGCCGGCCATGAAACAGCATGTTTTAAGCATCTCTTTTAGCCCAAATCTAGCAGCCAGTGTGCCGATTTGCGGGAAATGTTAGTCGACAGGTGGTCGGGGCCATCATACAGTACTCTACCTTGTGGTTCTCTGTTTCACACAACCTCTTTGCCTACTGGAAGGGAAGGGGCCCCCTGGAGGTAGCGCGTTTAGGGTTTAGCTAGACCCTAAACCCTTCACACTGGTGCCTGGTGCAGCGTCCTGACCCCTGGAGGTAGCATGTTAAGGGTTGAGGGTTTAGCTAGATCCTCAACCCTAAACCCTTCTGCCTGGGTGCCTGCCTGCCTGGGTGGCCCGCCGTCCCTCCTCGCCGGCCAGGAACTCCGCCCTGGGCGCCCCCATACCCCGCCCACATACCAGCATGCCTGAGCCTCGCTCGCCGTCAACCCCCTCCCAACATGTATGGTGGCACTATCCGGCTAAGCCTATGCTATATTAAGATGTTACCGTATGCGGTATTATTTTGGTACGGTGTCTTCTATATTATGTTGTTATTGCGCCACCTAGGTAGTGCAATCCGCGGCTTAAACTGTGCCGTATCATGCCGTATAACGCTACCTGGCCGACATGCCTCCTCCCCCCCCCCCCACACACCTGCAGGCCTGGCAGCAGGTGGAGCAGTACACTGCGGTGTACCGCAGGCAGATCCCCATGCTGGAGACGCCGATCCGTTTGGTGCAGGGCTGGTTCACGAGCCCAAGGTAGCCTGTTGGCAGTTGTTTTGGTTGGCTCCGCAACCGCAAACTAGTCTCCAGGTACTGTTCAGCTACAACCCATGCTGATCCAGGCGTGTGCGAATATATACTGTCTACCAAATGGGGCCTTCCAAGTACTGTGAAGATTTGTGGGTTTTTTACGGTCCAGCGGGGCATCACATTCGATGCATGGGACAGGTGCCCGACACCCCCACTGCATTCGCTTCTCGCCTGCGAGGTGCCGCCAGCAGGGTGGACTCCGAACACAACAAGATGGTGATGCGCCCAGCTGTTTTCTATGTCTAGAACGGTGCATATACCCGCTGGGCACTGCTGAACGCTCAGCCGCGTGGGGCTGGTAGGGAATGACTACGCTGTTTTCTATGTGTTTTACCATAACGGGTTATGGCGTTTCCCTCCCCTCCTATGGAATGCGGACAAAAGGTTGGCCAGCGGCTCCTCCATGCTTGTCTACATCCTGGATGTCTTTGCAGCAGGGCCCAGAAGTGTAACGTCGTTAACAACTTGGATGTCTTTCGGTTTGGTCAGCAGCATGCTCTTTCCCTAGAGCGCAGACATGATAACGGCCGGAAGCCAGCCCAAGGGCCCATGCTTGTCTATCACGGGTTGAGGGTTAAAACCATAGCCCAACGGCCCATGCTGTTTTATTAAGGGTCGGCAGCTGGCCTACGCTTGTCAGCAGGGCTTTCATTCCCCATGTGTGTGGACAATGTTTCTTATTTTTTCTTGACTCAGCTACATGCCTGCTACACTCGGGCCTCCGACAGGAGACCCCTTTTTGTAGCCAGCCTTGCCTGCTTTGATAACCAGTTTGCAGGCCGGTCCAGGGTTGGCCCTAATCGGGCTTTTGGCGGCCGCTGGGCGGCCTGCCCAAGTTGAACTAGTAGCCGAAAACAGAAACGCTGTGCTTGGACGAACAAATAGCCAGCAGCTGATCCAGGCTTGTCTAATCCTAGATTAAACGTCTGTTTGTGTTAATGGTTTAGTAATTTACTGGCTTTTCATGCGCATGTGTATGTTGGGGCCCTATGCTTGTCTACTTCGCCTGTGATGAACTCGTCGTGTCGAGACTGCTGGACAGCGTTGTCAGCAACAAATGCGTTGTTAGAATGGTGCACACCCGCTGGGCCTTGCTTGACGCCCGATCGCGTGGGGCTGATGGGGGACGAGAGGGTCAATAAAAGCTACCATGCACATACAGCCAGGGCTACGGTGCCTCCATGTCACCCTCTTCGGTGTTGTAAAAATGGAGCCCAGCCAGGCAGCTACACCAGGTGCAGCCATGCCCCATTGCCCGCATCCTATATGCAGGGACTTATAGACGTTTTTGAGCAGGGCCCAGAGGTGTGACGTCATTGACCTTTTTTAAGAGGGGTGCAGAAGATCGGTTGGTGGAAATTATGTAAATGACGTTACACCTCTGGGCCATGCTGCAAAGGCTCAGCCGTATGGTTGCAGTTCGGGGCCCTGCTCAAAAGGCTTGGCTTTGAGTGCAGACCTTCCTGACTGGCTGGTCATGTTTTGCACCAATCACTGATATTACACCTCTGGGCATTCTCTGGTTCCTGCCTGGCCGCTCATATACGCACCAGTTTTAAATGCCCCCATAAAAGGTGCTAACACCTCATGGTGCGCACTTTGTAGGCAGCAAGGCCTGCTGTCAACCAAAGCTACAGCTACACTGTATACTTCCAGTGCACACCAGACCACGGTTGGCAGGCTCATGCGCTACGCGGCCAGCACTGAGCTGAAGGAGACGAAAGTACGAAACCTTGTGGCCAGTGGCCCTGGCAGCAGGCCTCGTTGCGGCATGCCAGCCTTGCTGAGGGCCGTGCAGTAGTTGAAGCTTCCTTGTAACAAACAGTGATAAGTGACCTGGCAGTGATACGTCATGTAAGTTTGGACGGATGTGCTATGTGCAGCCTGCAAGGCATACTGTCTGCCTGGATAGTATGTACCGCAGTCACGGACGCATTTTATGTTCTGATTGTTTCAGAAGGGAACAAGGAAATCATTTGTCAGGGTGTTTTCACTGGATTGTTTCCCCTGTTCCATTATGGGCAACGAATCATATAAATCGGTAAAAGTGCGATTTTTGAAGGAAAACTGAAAACATCGAAATACGTTCGAGACAAAGGCGTGGGCGTTCTCTGGTCATGGCATGGAAAACTGGAAATTATGGTCTGATGAGGATGAACCTGCAGTTCTGCGCAGGACCGCCCCTAATATTATCCTTGCAGCACAGCTTCTTCTATCGTCGGGCAATAAACCTGGCTCAAGCTTCTTTCTAGGTGGCTCTTGTGGTAGAAGACATGGCAACCATCGACACCATGAGACACTCATCCCTCGCACCGCCAGAATTTGCGTTGAAACCTGCTGTCATCTCTTCATAGACGATCTTCTTTGCCCCAAACGTTGAGCTTGAGGGGGGTGACCTCTCTCAAGATGGATGACTGGTGCACACAGGTCGCCATACAGACACTCACCTGTGCCCTCCTCCATGATGCCGGCCTTGGAATTCTTCGTGTAGAAACTCTACATGTCTGGCTTCTACCTACTGGTTACCTCCGATTTATAGCTGCAAAGGCCTTACTCGTAGCTTTCTTCCTTACCCCTTGCCTCTCCTCATCGGTCAGACGATCGGAGAATAATAATCTACAGAATCGCACATATAGAATTTGCAACATGCAAGGGATGAAGACTAGACGACGAGCCATGCAGAGTGCTGAGCGCCAGCGAATTTGGATAAACCAATGGCAAGCCCGCAGCTGTACGTTGCCGCTTAATTGTCAGTCTGCCACAGAACAAGCCCAATCGGTTGATAAAATGCTGTCTTCCTCTCTGGTGTCGACTCCCTTGGTTTCCAGGAGGGCGGTGGCCTTTGCCCCGGTGCAGAGGGGAGCTCTGGTCGTCCTGAATGCACACAAGAAGGGAGCAGGTTCCACAAAGAACGGGCGAGACGTAAGCTTGGCGCAGCCAGCAGTTCGTGGCGAGCCGATCCTGACCTTCCCTCGTGCTCTGTGCAGTCCAACTCACAAGCCCGTGGCGTAAAGGTTTACGGAGGACAGCCTATTAAGGCCGGTGGTATCATCGTTCGTCAGGTTGGGACCACTTGGCACCAGGGCACCAACACCAGCCTCGGAAAGGATTACACGCTCTTCGCCCTGGCGGACGGCATCGTCATCTACGACAAGAAGAAGGTTAAGCCTGCTGTGAGTACCTTTCTTTATTTAATAAGCGCGGTGAAGCAGGAGCGCTTTCAACGCCATGAAGCCCTCACGCGCATCCCTGATCAGCTGCTGAGTTGACAGAAGCAGAAGTATAATTCATGGGCAATGTTGGGAGCAGTGGAGTCACCGGCATGGTTGCTGCACTCAAATATCCATTGATCGTCCATGGACAGGAGGGATATAGCATGATTTCTTCCAACTGGCAATGGAGGGACATGGCATGTCGCCCCGATGGGGTTTCGACATCATGTCCTCATGGAATTTCCTTCTGTTGCCCGATAGGCTTGCCTGCCATCGCCGCGGTTGGAGATGAGATCATAGGGCTATGGGGATAGATTGATGGTTAATGTATAAAGCAAGAAGGAAGCACATGGTATCGGTGACAGCTGATACCCATGTGGCAAAGACTACGCCCAGGTCAAGCTGAAGGGGAGGCTCATGGGTGCTGACAACACAAGAATACTCAGGCCCCCATCACTCTTGCTAGGGCTTAGAAGCCATGCAAGAGGTTACTCAAGGCCTTATCAAACTCATGAGTAAGAGCCTTTTCCCCGATGTGATGTCCCCCCCCTCAACCTCTGGGCGTGGTGCGGTGAAAATGGCGGTGGCGGTGAAATGCGCGAGACACTGAGACTGTCCGGCTCTCTTAACGGCTCCTGGTCGATAAACGCACTGCCCCCCTGTTACTCTGCCAAACCCCTCCTGCTCGCAAGACCTAACCCGGCTTCTCCATAACTATACAAAACCGCTCCTCCTAGCCAGGCCTGCTGTCTCGCCCTTCCGATTCCTTCCCTCTGAGACCCGCCAACTTGCCCCTCAAGTGCCCATCTAAACCGCTCCTCCTATGCCTCTGCCAAACCAATCCTCTGATGTCTCGCTTACCATCTGCTCATCTGGTGCCTACTGACACCCCCCCCCCCTCCATGCCGTGCTGACTCGCCCCCGCCTCAATGTTCATACGCATGGCTGACTTGCTTCCCCAAACAGACCAATTGCTTCTTGTCGCATTCCCTGCTCACTCGCCCCCCTGCCCCTGTGTTCAGATCCATGTCTACCCTCTGGACCACGCTAAGGCCATTGCCGCCATCACGGCCACTCACACCAAGCAGCCCAAGGAGGGCGTCCCCTCCCGAAAGGAGAGGAGACGGGCAATGTACACCCCCCGCGGAGGAGCACCCAAGGAGGGGGGCGCCTTGTCAGCAGCGACTGTGGCTGTCCCCGTCAGGCCTTGAGTGCCGTGATGCCGATGATTGCAGTGGGCGCTGCTTTGTCGCATAGGGTGGGCTCTGTCAGTTTTTTCAGTTTCCAAACTGGCTGCCTGTTGTCTTGCAGGGGGCATAAGGAGTCCTGATCCTGTAGCAGGAGGGGATGAGCTGTCAGTCCCTGTTGTTTTCTATGCTGCTAGGATTGTCCATGTGCCATAGGACTTAAACGTGTTTTTTCCGGAAAGTATAATCTAGCTAAGACAAATCAATCAGTCCGCGGCTGTCTTGCTGAGCTTTAAGGATGAGTAGCACACGTGATTGATAAGCAGCAGTGAGGCTGCTTGTCCGCAGGAGTCAATAGGACACCATGTGATGGTACACTGCCAATGCACCAGTGCAACACTGATCTCGAACAAGGCTGACAATGTGTGAAATCGAGGAACTCAACAATTTCCTGACAAATTTTTGAACCATGATCATTCAGTCTTGAAATTACACCACGCAAAGTTTTGCTCTGACGGCTATTTTGCACACTGAATCATTGCCATCCGAGCAGGCTGACAGGCGAGACAGGAAGGGTAGGTTCGGCTGCCACTGACCTGGGCCAAGGTCATAAACGTTACACCTCTGGGCCTGCTCAAAGCTCGGCCCTACCTGGGCCAAGGTAGCTCGATATGATCTGTTGGACCAGCATATATTATCAACATTCAACAATATGATGTGGTATCATCTTCTCCATGCTTATGTATGGGTTGGAACTAGGGCTGCATTGGTATGTAGACCATTCTATGCCGTAACAAGTCCAGTTGTTGCAGGTTTGAGCTACAAATCAAGCATTTAGAATGGAAAACGTGGATGCATGGTCATCGTTGGGCCCTAGGGGTCAGGGGGGGCGCCACTGGCATGCTTGTGCGTGTAAGGGGTGAAGGACGTTTGTCTACCATTATGGCTTTTTTCCCCCTGGGACTTCACCGTTGCGGCTGTGGGTCCAGGTCACGGCAGCCGCTGGAGCGGGTAAAACCTCCATATCTCCCCTGGTTCACACCTCACAGTGTTCGCACTTCAGGCTCAGGGTGGGAACAATGAAGCACCTAAGAAATATAGAAAGGCACAGTTTGGCTTCGGCTAGGCGTCCTGGCTAGACCATCTAAGTTAAAGCTGCTCGATCTGGCTGCGCCAAAACGGCCGTGGTGGCAGCTGCCATCTCTGAAGTCACTGGAGCAGGTACGCGAGCGCTGAAGTTCTCCCCCCGCCCCTGTTGTTCCTTTTTAAACAGAATTTCCGCTTTTAAACAGAATTTCACATTTCCGCTTCCACACCGCTCCCTCCATAGGATGCACCTCGGCTCCCTCAGGACTGCTCGGCAGCTGCCCCCGCTGCGATCTCGATGCCGTCTCAGGCCACCATCGACAACCTCTTGCGCATGTTCGAAACAGCAGAGGCATCAGCGCCTACTCCCGGATCTAGATACCCATCACCAGCAGGAGCAGCAGCAGGGGGCAGCGCACCCCAAAGCAATCCCGCTCGCCACCATGCGGTGGTCCCCCATGTCACGCTTGTCAGGCCAGCAGCAGCAGCGGCTGTGGCACCCCGAAAGGTGCTGCCGCCACTTGCCTCACCACCCCGACGCCAGCCTCTGTCCCCGACCCCCCCGAGGCCGGCGCAGCGCCCAACACACTCCGCAGGCCATGAGGCCACGGCGACAGCAGCTGCGTTGGCATCGGCGCCCATGCCAGCAGGCAGTATGCGGCAGAACCAGACAGTGGGCTTGCCATCCGCTTTGCCCCGCATGTCCACAGCAGAAGTACCCGCGCCTGCGCCTGCCGCTGCGGTGCAGCCCCCAAAGCGTGCGGCCCTGTCTGCTGATCAAGTGTTGCGCGGGGGCATTAAGAGGGCCCGTGGCAAAGGGTCGACCGCAGGTGCTGGAGGATCCCCTATGAAATCTGGTTCCGGAAGGTCCACCATCAAGAGCAGATGCATGCCCCCATCAGGAGTTGCTGCTGCAGGTACCAGCAGACATGAAACAGCAGTAGCCACAGCAAGAGCAGGAACTGTAGCAGCAGGAGCAGCTGGAGCAAGAGCAGGAACTGCAGCAACAGGAACAAATGTTGGAACTGCAGCAGCAACAGGAGCAAGAGCAGCAGCTGGATCAGCAGCAGCAGGTCAAGCTCCCCAACAGCAGGCGGAGGTGCCGCTTGCTCTGGGACGCATCATCTCAAAAGGCAAGGCGCCCCACAGCTTGATCCTAACTCCAGCGCCAGCTCCCGCAACATGTGCTTCTGCCTGGTTGGATTCCGACCAAGATCTCTCTGACGATCTGGACGCGGACCCTGCCCTCGATGACGCCTCTGAGCTGCAGCCGATCGTCAATGTGGCGGTCGCGCTGCTGGGCCGCCCAGCGGCATGCCGCCCAGCTTCCCACCACCACAGAATGCTGCCCCCCATGAGCCAGCTCCTGTCATCAATCACGTCCCTGCCTCGCGATAAGCAGCAACAACAACAACAGCAACAACAGCAGCAGCAGCAACAGCTACCGCAGCAGCAACAGCAGCAACATCTGCCGCAGCAACAACAGTTGCCGCAGCAGGCGGCTACCTCGCGCAGCATCTCCGCCCAGCCAGATGCCCAGCCGCCGCACGCTCCCCCGCCGGAGCCGCCGGTCAAGGACGCGGCCATGCAGAAGCTGGACCAGCACCTGGCGCGCCGCATGTTCAACGTGGCCTACGCTGCCGGAGACCTGGACCTCAGCCAGCGGGAAGCGGAGCGGGAGCGGGCGGCGGCTGCGGAGCGGTGGAAGCTCAGCCTGTTGGGCGATGAGGACTGGGGGCCATCTCCCCCACAAGTAGCAGCGGCAGCGGCCGCAGCGAGGCGTTCCAGGGCAGCGGGTGACAGCAAGGAGGCGTCTCCTGCAGATGCCGGCGTTTCCAGGAGTGCTCTAGCTGCTGCCGCCGCCGCTAGTCGAGGCTCGTCGCTCGCTGCTGCTGCTGCTGCTGCTCCTCCTGCGGCTGTTGCTGCTGCTGTTGACAAACCAGCTGCCATATCTGTCAGCACCGCAGCCGCCGGCCGAGGCTCCTCGCTTGCTGCTGCTGCTGCTGCACCTGTACCTGTCCCTTTAGTCGCTGCTCCTGTGGCTGCTGCTGACGCAGCAGCCGCCACAGCTGTCGCAGCCGCAGCCGCAGGTCAAGTTTCCTGGCTTGCTGCTGCACCTGCTGCTCTTCCTTTAGCTGTCCCTGTCGCTGCTCCTGCTCCTACTGTTGCTGACGCACCAGCCGTCGCAGCTGCCGTAGCCGCAGCCGCAGCCGCAGCCGCCGGCCAAGTTTCCTGGCTTGCAGCTGCTCCTGCTGTTGCTGCCGGCGCTCCAGGCGTCGCAGTTGCTGCAGCCTCAGCCGCCGGCCAAGTTTCCTGGCTGGCTGCTGCTCCTTCTACCACAGCCACAGCCACCGGCCAAGTTTCTTCGCTTGCAGCAGCACCTGTTGGCTTTGTATCCTGGACGGCTCCTCCCTCTGAGGATGTCGCCTGCCCAGCAACTGCGCAGCCAGACGACCCTGACCCAGTGCCTGCATTCGTCTCGAGCCCCCTGGATGATATCGCTCCTCCATCGCTTTTAGGGACGCCTCATCTGGGGGCTGTGGAATCAGGAGCCAGAGCAGGGAAACCCGAAGCCCCTCAAACAGAAAAGCCGTTGGAGGTAGACGCTGTAGGAGCAGGAGCAGGAGAAACTACAGGAGGGGCAGGAGCAGGCGTAGCAGCAGCAGCAAGAGGGGCAGCGGCAGGAGAGGCAGCAGCAGCAGTAAGAGATGCAGGCGCAGTAAGAGATGCAGGCGCAGTAAGAGATGCAGGCGCAGCAGCAGCAAGGAAAGTAGCAGCCACAGGTGAAGCAGCAGCTGCTGCTGCTGCTGCTGCAGAAGCTCTCAGCAGGGACTCTGATGCCTGGTCGCTTGCATGTGCCGCAGCTGCTAAAACAGCTGCATGCACTGTAGCGGGAATGCCCTTGCGGGTCTCGGTTGGCGATGTGGCAGCAGAGGTAGGTTCAGTGGTAGCAGGGGGGGCTGCTGCTGCTGCTGAGGGTGCTGAGGGTGCTGCTGATGCGGGAGACGCTGCAGGAGGTTCAGGGATGGGTGGATTTTTGGACCCTTGGGACCCGGGGTTCCGCTTGGCTCTTCGACCCTCGTCCCAGGCGCGGGGAGCAGGGCCAAGAGCAGAAGGAGCAGCCGGAGGAATGTCAGTGGGAGTTGCCGGAGGGATAGCAGCGGGAGCCACGGGATCAAGAGCAGCAGCAGCATCAGCTGGGGGAATGTCAGTGGGAGTTGCCGGAGGGATAGCAGCGGGAGCCATGAGACCAAGAGCAGCAGCAGCAACAGCTGGGGGAATGTCAGTGGGAGCCGCCGGGAAATTGTCGGCGGGAGCCGTGGTAGGAATATCAGTGGGAGTTGCCGCAGGAATGGCAGCGGGAGCCACGGGACGAAGAGCAGCGGCGGCATCAGCGGGCAGAATGTCAGCAGGGGCGGCGGGGGGGGCGGGAGGAATGGCAGCGAAAGGAAGAGCGTTGGGGGGAGCAGCAGGAAAAGCAACAGACAGCGGCGGTGTGGATAAGGTTGCCAGTCTACCGCTGGGCAGCAGCTCGTCGATTCACGGTGAGCGAATCCTGGTGAGTGCCCGCGCCCTCGTGCGCACGGCTGACAGATGTGCGCTACCGGTTGGCGGCACGCCTGCTCTGAGGGACACGGCTGGCCCTGCAGCTGCGTCACACGTCAGCGCGCACCTGCCTGAGCTTGAAGAGGACGGTGTGCCGGTCCCTTCGGTTGGCTGCCCTGTGGTTGCTCCGGGTGCCTTGGTGGCTCAGGCGCACCTGTCCGCCGACGGGGGGGAAGTCGGTCAGCTGGGCGGCCGGGCTGGGCGGCCGGGCTCCGGTCGGGAAGAGGGTGAGATGCCATTGACTGCCGGTGGCGCGGACGTGGTGGGAGGAGGCAATGCTGAAGAGTTCGACGGCTCTGATAATAACGATGATGATGATAGTGATGAGGGTAATGAGGAGGAGGAGGCGGCGGCGGCGATTGGTGGCGGTGTGAAGCGCAGCCGCAGATCGACGCGCGGCGGGGCGCGGGCGGTGGGCGGTGCAGGGGGCGGCGGTGGGGCGGCGGCCGCCGCCGCTGCCGCCGATGGTGCCCCTGTGGCCGTGACAGCGCAGCCAGGGCGCCAGGCGCTTCGCCAGCGCAGGCGGAAGATCAGCCTGATGGACGACGTTGCCGGCGGCCGGCAGCAGCAGCAGCAGCGGCCTGGCAGCTCCAGATCTGCTGCTGCGCCGAGCAGCCGCGAGGTGGGCCTGCTTGCTGAAATCAGGGAGTTTGAAAAGGCGAGGAAGAAGAAGCGGCAGCAGCACCTGCAGGCAGATGACGGCGGCGGAGGAGGAGGAGGGGAGGAGGGGGAAACAGCTTCTGCAGGTGGCAACAAGAGGGGGGGCAAGAGGGGGGGCGGACGAGGCGGCGGCGCCGCGGGTGCGGGCGGAGGGCCTGCGCCCCGCCATGAACACTACCAGGTCACGCGTCCACTGTGCCGTTTCTGGAGGCTCGGTCGCTGCAACAAGACGGCAGGGGACTGCCCTTTCTCCCATGACTTCCAGCCGGTCACGCAGTTGCTTATACCCTGCTGGTGAGTCTGATGGAGGCTCGTAGATGTGCTGACGAGCAAATCGCTCTTATGACTTGGGTGTACCGTAGATTTGATTTGCCTTCCTTCGGGTATGAAAAAATGGTTTCTTGCAATGCTGCCGTCTGGGCAAAATTTCGACTAAAACCGAGACTACAACTCTATTTTTCTGACTGATACCGTATCTGGCGTTGACATTCGATCATTAGTAATTTCGTGGAACCCTCAACCCCAAACAACGTTAATTATGAGGGAAGGCACAGCAAATCTACCGTAGGGGCGAAAGACTAATCGAACCATCTAGTAGTTGGTTCTCTCCGAAGTTCCCCCCAGGATAGCTGGAGCTTGATTCAGTTTTATCAGGTAAAGCGAATGATTCCCAGTTCGGACGCGCCCTCAAACATGACCCAAAGCCTTGACCTCCCTGAATCCTGTGACTCAGCTACACGACAGCTTAAGTCTGGCCTCTGAGGCCAGAGGCCCCAGTCGTGGCCAGCCAAACTTGTAAGGGAACCAGTCTTAGGCTAGTCCTGGATTGGTCTACATCGGGCCTTTAGCGGCCAAGGGGCAGCCTGCTGAAGGTGGACTTATTGCCGAAAACTGAAACACTGCCTGAATCCATAACTTTTCCAGTCGGTCACACAGCTGCTCGTAAGCCATACTCTGCTGATGACTGCACGCCCTCAACCCTGACCTGATCCCTAGCAAACTCAACCTGAAACATGTCCAGCTGGTCACACAGCTGCTCATATTCCGCTGGTGAACGCACACCCTCAACCGTGACCGATAGCTTTGACCCCCTGAACCCGGACACGTCCAGCTGGTCACACAGCTTCCTATACCCTGCTGGTGAACGCACGCCCTGAACCCTGACCAATAGATGTGAATCCCTGAGCCCTTAACATGTCCAGCTGGTCACACAACTGTTCATACCTTGCAGGTCGATACAAGTCATGACTTTTAGGGCGGTTGACGGAAGTGACATGCATGTGCTGGATTCATGCATGGCTAGGTTGATGCCATGCTGGCTGTTGTAAATGCTGTGGGTACGATATGACCAGCCAAAGCATTGCTGCACCAAACGTATTTAGCGCAGCTGGCGTGGATTGACACCATTGCAATCTGGCTGTAGTAAATATTTAGGGTTTATCCTAAAACCTGAAGCCTAAATGTTGTCGGTACGCTAGACGCTTGGTGGCCTCACAGCTCAGTTTTCATACAAACAGCCCTGCGTTATTCCTGTTGCGCAAGAAAAGTAGCTGCCCCCCCCCTGCTGCTTTGCAGGCAGAACCCGAACGGCGCTGCCCCCCCTTGCTGCGATGTGCCTGAAGGAAATATTGCTGAACCGTCCCCCTGCTGTGTTTGCAGGCAGCACCGGAACGGGCGCTGCAACAAGGACGCTGCCTGCTGCCCCTTTTCCCACGACATCTCCCTGGTCGAGCCTTGCCAGATGCTCATCACCTCAGGCCGCTGCGACGGCGCCCGCTGCGCGCTCTCGCACGCGGAGCACGAGGAGACAGTCATGGAGCAGCTGCGGGACTTCTACACGGACCGAGCGGAGAGGCGGGCCGGTTATGAGGCCCGCAACACGTCTGCCGCGGGGGCGGGGGCGGGAGGGCATATTGGGCAGGCCCGCAGCATGTCCTCGGCGGGGGCGGGAGCGGGAGGGCATGATGGGAAGGCCCGCGGCATGTTTGCAGCAGGGGCGGGGGCGGGGATGGGACGGCACATTGGGCAGGCCCGCGGTACGTCCGCGGCGGGGGCAGGCCGAGCATTGTGAGGGGCTAGCAGCTGGGGGCAGGGCTGTCACCTCCTCCAAGGTGCATTGTCCTGCGTACCGTACGCAGAATTTGTGTCTTTATTCGTTTATAGGAATGTTGATTGCACCGAAATTTAAAATGTCCCCCCAAAATGATAACATTTCAGAAATAAATGACAGGGCCCGATTATCGACCGGTATCCTACATAGCTTCAGGAACCTGGACTTGGTCAAACCCATAGTAGGCCTCCCATGTCCTCGCTTTCATTATATGTCTCTTCTTGACTTCTTCCAGGCTTGGGTGTGCAAGTTTTTCTCGTTCAGGGCTGGGGGGCTTACTTCAAAGACAGGTGAAAATCCAGAATATTAAAACAGAAAACAAATGAGTGAGGGCTTCGCCCTTTGCTCCACAACTCATGAAACACTATTCAGCTATTCCATCTCATTGTACTGTATTAAGGAGTTTCTGTCCTGTGTCAAGTTGTTACCTCCCTTGCTGGTCGGTGTTTCTGTCAGTGTGCGCCAAACCACATTCGGGGAGCCGCAGTGCAGCGTCCACGGGGCGGATGGGGACCAAACCGTGACCGACCTAAGGCCTACTTGTTGGGATTGCAACATCTTGGTTAGCATGGGCCAGAGTGTAATGATATAGACATGAGCCCCACAAAGCACGCACATGTGGGCCTTACCTGTATAATGTCAGCCTCCTCATTCTCCTCTACTTTTTGGAGCCCTGTTGATTGAGCCACTGGCCATTGGCCAGTCCGTCCGTACCTTAAGGTTCAGGGAGTGGGGAGAACAGAGGGATGGACCATACACAAAATTGTATTACCACACTCGGTATGACGCCCTGCAAACTGGGAAGACCCACACCAAAGCTTAGAGGAATCTCGTATAAAGTCTTGCGGGCATGGCAAGTGTCAAGTTAGGGTTAAGGGTGTAGTCCTTAATTAGGGTAATCAGGCCACCTACACGTAGACAGGCCCATCACTCTATCACTCTACATCCAGTACATCCAGGCCGGCTGCATATAAACAGGCCCACCATTCTAGATCCAGTACATCCAGGCCAACTACACATAGACAGGCCCACCAATCGATCCATGACCGCTGTCTGGGGCTCCCAGCCCCATAGGTCAGCTCTTTATTGCCAGATTTTTAGGTTAAGAATGGTGACATTTCACTCGAGGTGCAAGCACGCGGCTTGCTTGTTTTGTAAGGGAGCATTCTAACTTGTCTAGGGTTTATCCACTGCTGCCCATATCCAATTTCTCGGAGGGGGGCGACATCTTGCTATCCAATGTGCGTTTTTGCATGCATCGGTCTTAGCATTTGTCTGATGGGCAGCTGCGGCATGTTCACAGCTCACACCAGGTTCACATACATGCATTTTGGGCATTTTCCAAGCGAGATTTAAACTCTACCGTTCGCTCTCAATCGGACATGCGCGTATGCACATACGTTCCATGCATGCATGGCGGCATGTTGGAGGTCTCGTCAGATACCTCATGAGCCAGACACCTTCTTGACATTCAATTCTCAAGTTCGGCCCCGATTCGGTTAAGCCCACTAGGGCATGCATGAGGGGCTGAAGGCTAGAACCAGCGTTACCAGATACAAAAACACTGTGCCGATGGGAAGCGATCCCGGAGCTCCCTGGTTGCTGCGATTAGCCTGCTGCTGATTTGAAATTTGATCCCGGCCATCAAGTTGGGCCTGGTTGATGGGCTGGTAAATCTCTGCCTTGGATTGCGCCGCACGGCGGAACCCCGTACGTGGAAGCTGAGATGTTGCATATTCATGTACAGCGTGCGTGGAAGAGGCGATGATCGTCGGGGTCGAAGACGGGATCCTCAAAGGAAAGGCCGTGGTACTGTCGGAACTGGTAGCGATTCAAACAATGTTAGACTGTTCGCAAATATTCCTTCCATTGATGTCAATGTATATTATTTAGTGCCGTATACTTCCTCGCGCTTCCTTCGTTTGATACGGTACGAGTTTTTCGCATTTACTGATTTATCAATTTGACAAAACACTTCAATACAGGTCCCCCTGCGTTTAGTCAGCACAATGAATTTCGCCAACGGTAACCTGCTTCATGGAGTTATCGGCAGACTACTCGGACGGCAGGAACATCGCATTGCTCGGCAAGGATCTGCTCACCTGCCAGGATTGGTGGGTGATTATTTTGAAAGCCAGGGGATACCGTTATACCGTTTGTTAGTATCACCAAGCCTCTCTAGTCTAGATTGCAGCTTGGTAATATATTTTAGCTAGATAGATCATAGTGAAAAACAACTATGCTTTTGTAGAACTAAACCAGGCAGCACTAGTCAGTAATGAGCACTTCGGTATGGATTCTCGCTGTTTAAACCAGGCTGCTGTGGGCTGTGGGTCATGATCATAGCTTCTCCCTGTTTAAACCAGGCTGTGGATCCTGATCCTAGATTTTCCTTGTTTAATCCATGTGGGTCCTGATCCTAGATTCTCGTTGTTTAAGCCATGTGGGTCCAGATCCTGGATACTTGTTGTTTAAACTTTAAACCACAAGGGTCTTGATCCGAGAATCTTAGAATCTGGGATCAAGACCCATGTGGTTTAAACAGCGAGAATCTAGGATACCGTAGAACCGGTTTCACTCCACTATTAATTGAATATTTTGGGGGGAGCGCGGACAGCCTGCGCAGTAAAATTAATTACAGAATTCATGCTGCGCGAACTTCTCAGTCACAGAGCAATACAACTATTTGAGGGGGTGCGCGGACTAATTTCCGGGGCTAAACATCAAATTTCTGCCACAACTCGTCCCACACGCCAAACGATACGTCATCGGTTGCGAATTCGACGCCGTGTACTGTTCGTTTGGTCCCCAAGCGATGTTTTTGCTTGTGTTGACAGCACGTAGTGGCTATCTGCCCTACGCGAAGTTGGTTTGTTTGTAGCTGCGCGGACATTTATCAATAAGATTTTAAGGGCTGCGCACTCAGGAAATAAAACTATTTGCTCAGAATGGCTGCTGCGCGGTAAAAGTGGTGCGAGAACACATGCCTTTTTTTGCTGCACGGACGATTTGCTCAAATATTGAAATCAGGGGTGCGCAAACCCTATTCGGTTCTACGGTAGATCCCATATTCATTAAAAAACAAGGGAATTTAACGTCCAAGCTCATAAGTCATAATAGGGTCAAAACAGCAAGGGGTCAAGTATGGAATAGGCAGTATTCATAGATAGGGCCAATATGGCTTGTGGGCCTAGGACTATTCATCTTAAATGATCCAGCCCCGACTGATACCATTGTTCCTCCCTCTCGTCAATGCAGATTGAAATCATTGAATCTTCTGTGTCAGCGCTTTCATCCGGATCTTCAGTGTTGAGGGTGGCGCAGCCTGCAATTGGATGAGCTGCAAGCGCTGGTGTGGATGGCCCCCCTGCTGGCCCCCCTGGCTCGGCTGGACCTGTTGGCCAGGATGGCCCGCCTGGCCTCGCCGCCCTTCCTGGCCGGGCAAGGTAGCACGAAATAGTGTTTTGGGCATTCATATCATATCATATCGTCCGATTTTTGACAGACCATATCAAGGGGTTAATATGGGAGGTTTGGATTGGGAGCTCGAAAATTCTCTTGTATCAGACTGGAATTTTCAGATATGGAATCAGCAAGCAAGAATGAAACAACACAAGCATAGTCAACGCTCCATCGATATGTATATGATATGCTGACTTACTATTTTGTGCTACCTTGTGGCCGGGCTAACATGCCAGGTCACGGCCAGCCTCGGCCCGAGGTCTCCGCCCTGACGCCGCCCCCCCTGGCCCAGCTAACGTGCTAAGGTCACGGCCAGTCTCAGCCCGGGCTCTCCGGCCTGCTACGGCCACTTCTGCACATCTCCGGGCAGGTGCGACCTTAAATCTATCTCCCAGTGTCACGTGGCAGCAGTGAACATGAAGTTTCACTGCGCACAGAAGACACTATGGTCCTATTGGAGTGCTAAGTGCCCTTTATAGGGGTTAACTAGCGTGTGCAGGAGCGATAAACTGCTGGCAGACAGTTTATCCTCGACTAATCCTCGGGTTACTGCACTAACCTATGATGATTCCTCTCTTACTGTTGACAAAAGTAGCGAAGTGAACTCGTTCCTGCTGGGGCTAGTTGTACTGAAGCCGACTGTTGACAGTAGGAAATGGTGTGGAACGGACTTGAGAGTCGATCCAGCCGAAGTGATGAGAAAGGAGGAGCCGAAGAGGCGACTCTTTGATGAGGAGGATCGGCTGCTGGTGCAGTAAATCGACTTGGTAGCCAGAAAAGGCCTGGGTAGCAGCTCACAGTGTCGAATTATAGCCTAGAGATAGAACTGTTGAAGCTCACAGTGTAGGGTATAATCGAGAGATAGAGCTGAGATGGATGAAGTAGAGAAGCTGATGCTAGAGATCACGAATAAGTGTAGTGGTTAACTAGAGATATTCGATCAGTGTAACGATCAGGGCCTATTACTGAATGATGTGGTCTTGGAGAAATAGGATCAGTGTAGTGTAAACTAGAGATCTCCTATTAGTGCAGTGTCCTGGCCTTGATAAGAGGCCGAAATATCACAGTTGGACGTTAATCCCAGAACAGTTTACAGATAGCAGGGTGATTCAACTTCGGTATGTTACTTGAGTAAGAAGAGAAGAATGCCTGGAGTTAGCCAGGCATCTTCTAAGTACCACAAACAGATGAAATCCGAAACCAAAAAGCGGTACAAGCCACCCATACGTGCGGTGCACCCATACGTCGTGACAGCTGTCACGAGGCAGCAGTGAACATGAAGTTTCACTGCGCACAGAAGACACTCCCCCCCCAGTCCGACCTTCATAATGCAAGAGCTTAATTAAGGGAGGACTGTATAAGTACCTCCCTGGCCAATTTCGCAGGATGAAAACCCCAGTGGGGAAACCCTGACGGCCATAATAAAGGACTGTAAACAGTTACCTTTCAAAAATGCTATGGAGGTTTACGATCCATAGCATGTAATCTTGTGGTTGTGCAGTAGGCTACGTGGCGTTATGGGGCACGACATTGACGGTCATAAGGAAGCCCTCTTGCCAACATAACGTCTGCACTCAAACACCACAAGATTCTCCCCCCCAGCTCTTGACACTATCAGCTTCCCCGCCAGCGCCCGTGTCGATTGTCCCATCAGTCCATCCCTCGCCAGCCGACCACGGCTCCAAGGCTCCACTCCACGACGCGTTCTTTATTGGCAGGCCTACCTATCCATGTACTCTATCCCTCTTCGCATTATGCGCCCCAGACCACTATTTGACTCAACTCGCTTTATGCGCCCCGGGCAATCCCACGCGTGCACGCGTCTCCTGCACCCTACGTGCTTCTTCACTCCACTCTCTGATGCACTAGACCTGCCAGCGTTAACGCCCCGACTCGGTCTCCTCAATTCCCCTCTGCTGCGCAGATTTCTCACACTAATATCTCCCATTGTCCCCAAATTCCCCTCTAATCCTGCTGACTACCCTCAAATCACCGCACTCGGGCTATCACTCACTATCGCAGCATGCGCCCCATGACCTCCCGTGACGCAAAGACCAGAATCCACACCCTAGGCCCAGCCCCACTCCCTTCCCCAGACCCTCCAGACACCGCCTTAATGGCCATCCTCCCCTGCAACTGTAGTTGCCAGAGCCACTCAAACCTTGCTGGAGAACACCTCAGAAAACTAACCGCTACCAAGCAGCAGACCACGTGTGGGACTGCGTGTACTGCGACAGCGAGCACAATGTCCTCGAGTGCTGCCGCTGGGTGGACAATGATGACGTGGAGACCGTGATGCTTCTTCAGAAACCGATACGAGGCGGGCTGCATGGGGTCTAAGTGATAATCCGTCCTGCCCGCGGGGTCGTTGCAGTTGGTGATGACACCTGGTCATCGGTTCTCCAGCATGGCAACAGAAACACGGGGCTCAGAACACATAAGCACGACGCTGGGAGAGAGACTGAAATCAACAGCGGCGCACAGCACATCACATTCAATGACAGATAATGGCGACCACCCTAGCAGCGCGGTTCTTGGATCACGGTTTAACTCAGTAATGATTAACTCGACTGCAGTGTCTCGTCTAAGTGCTCCGCGGTATAACCGTCAGGCTGCCAGCCGTGTGCCGCCCACGACCTGTCGACCGCTGCAGCGGCCCGATTCCTAGCACGCAATGTACGCTCGGACAATTGCTGTCGCTGGGCAGAGACACGTGACTGGAACATCTGCACAGTGCAGGGACCATCCATCACTCAGCCATAGGCATAGAGGAGGGTAGGTCAGGAAGAACTACTACTTCCTTCTCATAGAGAAGGAAAGATAAAGGACACGGAGCACGTCCTAATGACGTGCCTTGTCCTGCTCGCTTGCCTTGGGAATACCGGGAAGACCAAACTCTCAGAACTAGTCTACGAGCTCATGATATCTTAAGCTTTTTATTAACTCGAATCCCCACTCACTTGGAGCTTGGATTGGTCGCATAGCGACCACAACTTAGAACGATCCTTACCGTGAAGGAGGCATGTCTCTACTTAGCGTGAGTTTTGCAGACACTGTCTTACGCTGATCCAGGTACTCACTTGTATGAGTGAAGACCCTCCTGCAGGGTCTGGGAAGGCGAAAGCACATTGGCGTCAGCACATGGTACTCATGAATGATAAGCAGGCAACATCCCCCCCCCAGCCTAGGAAGGAACAGACATAGGCTGGTAAACTGCAATGAGTGAGGTATCATGGGAAAATGTCTACGTCATTGGTGAAGCACTGCAGCTGTCATTCTAATTGCAAAACATTTCAGCCAGAAATCTGTGTCGGGCTTCTAAGCACAACCGGGAGCGACAGGGCAAAGGGGGGGTCGATGGAGGTCAAGCGGAGCGATTCCGCCCCAACATCATGCACAGCACTGTACTGAGCTCCGTCTGGGTTTCCGAAAAGAACGGAAAATGAAGCATTGCTTGGTTCTTTAACGACCAGCATGCAGTGATCTGTGCGCAGCTCAGTCGAACCAGACCCATACGAGACTCTGATCGGTCCAGTGACCCCCAGAATCGTGCTAGAGCCATTGCTCGTGTTCAGTGCAATATCATATGATACAACGGGGATACCGAGGCGAGCCGCCTCGACGTCAGTGATCAGGAAACAGTTCGAGCCGAAGTCAAGCATAGCCTTGCGAGGCAGGAACTTCTGATTGTGAATCAGGATCCCCACACACTCACTTGGTTTGTTGACTGGGTTCAGGAAGTAGAACAGACGACCTGGAAGGCGCTTGAAATATTCAGTAATGACCGGTGCACAGCTGACCAGTGCTGATAGAATGACCGGGTCAGCGACCTGGAGAGAACCTACCGTGAACGACTCGGGCAAGACCCTCTTTTCTCCAGATGGAAGGACGAGCACAGCAGGGATACGCAGTTGGAAAGCAGGATCACTGTCACTGCTCCCCCCGTCTTTAACCTCCACTGAACCCTCGGCGTAACTCTCAACCCCAGAAGGGACGGCTATCCCAGGTTGCCACCTGGCAGATCTTGCACCGTGGGAATTCGTCACACCGGTGACGTTATCTCTTGGGTCCAACCTTGGATTCTCCGAACCCGAAGGTCGCTCATGCCAGGCATACTTAACTGTGTTTCGAATAGGGACCCCTGCGGGTTTCCCGAACGACTCCGGAAAAAATTTCCCCCCCATTTTGGCATATCTTTCCTTTGCTGCCCCCAAGGTGTTTGCCAGGGAAATGGGCTGTTCCTCAGGGCAGTACCGTCAGTTTCCTTGCTGGAGGTCCACATCAATCTGGTGGTTGAAGGACTCAGGCAAGACACCCCACCTGCCCTTACCTGCATATTCGCAAGCACCTGCCTGTGTGGAGTTGGAGGCTCCTTCGAACTGCTTGACCACTCGATCCTCGTGCAGCAGGCGCTCTTGCTCCTGCTGCTCCTGGTACCCCAGGAACGCCCAAGCTTGCACCTGTCCGAAGTGGGAGTCTCTCACGAGGGGGGGTGGTGAGTCCTTCCCGAGGGGACCGTTAGCGATGCTGGCCCTCCCTTTGTTAGCAAAATCCTTGAACTCAGGCCAATCTTTGCACATGTCAGTCCAGTGGTCCCCAAAGCAGAGTTGGCATATCCTGGGGCGACTGGGAGGCCTAGGTGCAGGAGGGCCCGTTCTGGGTGTAGGGGGCATGGTTGCCCCGTAGGTTCTTGGTGCAGAAGTGGGTGGTCCCTGACCGACTGCCCCCCCTCTGCCCATGGCACCCTGGTTCCCTCTGGGCGGGTGCACGGTGGTGGGGTACACCGGTTTGACCTCAGTCGCGTTGTTCCACAGGGCACTGGAGCGTCCCGCTGAGGAGTCGGCTATCCCGTGATCATTCCCATCCCGTACCTGTTCCTCCTCATGGACAAGTGCCCCCGCGTGACTTCTGGGGGTTGATTTAACCACGGCTATTCCAGCTCTGTCAGTGGTACCAGCGACTTCCTCCCACATGTCTGCTTCAAACGCGTGCTGCGCTGCCTCTACCACTCTGGCGAAACACACCTTGGGCCCAAACGTGTAAATTCCTGCCCTCCTGAAAGCGTCGTCACATGCTAACTTGAGACTCACAGGCAGGCCTTCCCTCACCACTGTCACCTCAGCCCTGTTTGCGGACACACCTAGGAAAGCCTCCCTGTTGCTGGCCAGGAAGGCATCGTAGGTGGCGCACACGCGGTCAGCGAACTGCTGGGGCGTTTCATGCGGTGAAATAGTGGGATCCAGGGCATTGGGAGCACCCATTTTCATGGCTGTGTGCCAGAGCCTCATCTCACCTTGAGTAGCCACATTGAGATAGCGGTGGCCCACCGCCAGCAGAGCGTACCAGAAATTCCTCTTGTTACCTCCGAAGGATGGGTATGGCTCCTGAGTCAGCAGGCCCTGACTCACCACGTTCATGTTGACTAGGACGTTCCGCCGCATGTTGGACATGAGCTCCACGGTTTCATTCACCACTGTTAACCCACCTCCAGTGGCTCGGAAGTTTAACTCCTCTCGCAGGTGCCTGCCTCCTTGGGGGCACAGCAGTGTGATATCAGAGATGTGCCTCCGCATGAAATCCACTCCCTGCTGATTGGACTTGGCTAACATGAGCATTACCTGCACCCTGTAGGCCTTCCCAATGCTGTTGTTGGCAGCGGCCGCGTAGGAGTACAGTTCCGTGGAAAACTTCTTCCATGACAACATACCTGCTATGGCTGTGAACTCGGGTAAGTTTTTGGACTGGACGTTCACCCTGTCATTGATGAACACCTCATCATCAGACTCATAATCACCTGCGGGTGCTGTTGCGCTGGGGTCGTGTCCTGGTCCACCAGACCCCCCTGGCCCACCCGGGTAACCTGATCCGTGAGAACCCCTCCCTTGTGGCGCATTGCCCCGGTTGGGTCCTGTGTCCCAGCTGCCGGAGTTCCCTGGGTCATCAGGGTCATTGGGTCCGCCATGGCCCCTTGACCTTCCGCCAGCCTCCCGACGCGGGGGATCTGGCCTGTCATTCTCACGTTCACCTCCGGCGAATCCTGACTGCCCGGATGACCTGGAACCCCCGTGAGGCCGGTCAGGGTCCGAGCGAGCCCCACCTGAGCCTTCTGGAACACGATGTATGTGACCTCCCTGAATCGAGGGCCCTTGCGGGTCATGGGAACGTCGCTGACTCCCATCTGCCCAGGGATGACTAAGCCCTTGAACCCGAGCTGCGCCTACCTGCGGTTGTACTCCGTATGCAGGCACTGGCGGGACAGCTGCATGGGGCCGCGATTGACCTTGGGGAAAGCCCTCCCTTTCCTGGTGATGAGAATCACTGAACGGGCTTACCTCTGACAGAACGCTTCCAAACCCCTGGTGTTGATGCGCATGCTGCTCTGGTTGCTCCTGCAGCACCACTACAGGTGGTATTGCACGATCTATGTACTGTCCACGTCCGAACAGGTCCCGCAACAAATCCCTTAACTCACCCTGGGTGACCACGCCAGTGGTGTCAGTGTCGCCTGTGACAATAGCTAACTGCTGCCCCATGTTCACCTGCTTACCGTGGTACCCGTCGGGCCCTAGACGTACCGGTCCTCCATCAGGGGCGAACTCACCTGGGCGCCCCCCAGATTGCATGGACATACCTGACATTGCGCTCATGAAGGAAGGGGTGGGGTTGCATTCAGGCGCAGCTACGCCAGCCGTTGGACGAGATGCCGTGGGTGTTGCGTGCATCACCTCTTGCTCCAAGCCGACTGGTACGCGGACAGCGACGGCTGAGTTGATCTGGTAAGCCACGTCAGCAGCTTGGTGAGGTCCAGCGGCCTTCGGGAGTTCCTGCATGGTCATTACTGGGAGGGAGGTCGGCCTTCCCTCAAGCACAGGTGCACCCTGGGCCCTTGCACGGACGGGTGAGGAGCGCACGCTGCAGCAATCATCCTGTGCAACGATATAAGCAGGGTTGTCAACCAACTGGTCGATTCGCTCAAGGCCCTCGTAGTGGGTCCTGACCACCTTGGTAGGAGTCAGCGCAAGCCTATCATCCGCACTACGAATCATGTGAGCTCGTGTTTCTCTTTCAGTGCGTTGCACTTCTTTTTCAGTCGCAGCTTCCTGATCGGCCTGTTCCTGCTCGGCCTGTTCCTGCGCCTCAGCCGCACGCCGCACTGCATCTAGGCGACACATTTCGCGCTGACGCTGCTGGACTTGTTCAGCATGGTGTGCTTCCGCGATAGCCAGTTTCCTTGCCTGAGCCTTTGACCTCATGGCAGCTTGGTTAGCTAGCACGGCCTGTTGGTTAGCTAGCACAGCCTGATCCTCGGCTAACGACTGTCGAATGCGTTGCTCTGCCTCACTGGGAGGCTTAGCCTCCTGTACTGGGGGCTCCCTTCCTGCATCAGCAGACGCATCCCTGGTAAGCTTACTGCTCACCTCGGCCTCGTGAGGGTCCAGGCTGTCGGCGCTCCTGTCTTTCTCAGCCCTGGTATTACGCTCCATCTTTTGCTGATGAGTTTTAACGGCCTGCATGGCCTTGCTCTTGTCAGACTCCTCTTTTTCTCTCTGAGCAGCTGTGAGCTTGAGATTAAGTACAGGCTTGGAAGGAATTGGGTCCTCCTGCCCTTTCTTTCCCTGGAATGAATCGGGATTCATTCCGGGATTGAACACGAAACTAGGATCTGTCACTGATATCGCTCACTTTTCGGCCTAAGAAAGCGATTTGGATCCTTATTCCCGGTTTTTACTCGCCAGCAGATTCGAAGCGATGCGAACCTGGATTCTTCTCTTCTTATTGGAGTGCTAAGTGCCCTTTATAGGGGTTAACTAGCGTGTGCAGGAGCGATAAACTGCTGGCAGACAGTTTATCCTCGACTAATCCTCGGGTTACTGCACTAACCTTTGATGATTCCTCTCTTACTGTTGACAAAAGTAGCGAAGTGAACTCGTTCCTGCTGGGGCTAGTTGTACTGAAGCCGACTGTTGACAGTAGGAAATGGTGTGGAACGGACTTGAGAGTCGATCCAGCCGAAGTGATGAGAAAGGAGGAGCCGAAGAGGCGACTCTTTGATGAGGAGGATCGGCTGCTGGTGCAGTAAATCGACTTGGTAGCCAGAAAAGGCCTGGGTAGCAGCTCACAGTGTCGAATTATAGCCTAGAGATAGAACTGTTGAAGCTCACAGTGTAGGGTATAATCGAGAGATAGAGCTGAGATGGATGAAGTAGACTAGCTGATGCTAGAGATCACGAATAAGTGTAGTGGTTAACTAGAGATATTCGATCAGTGTAACGATCAGGGCCTATTACTGAATGATGTGGTCTTGGAGAAATAGGATCAGTGTAGTGTAAACTAGAGATCTCCTATTAGTGCAGTGTCCTGGCCTTGATAAGAGGCCGAAATATCACAGTTGGACGTTAATCCCAGAACAGTTTACAGATAGCAGGGTGATTCAACTTCGGTATGTTACTTGAGTAAGAAGAGAAGAATGCCTGGAGTTAGCCAGGCATCTTCTAAGTACCACAAACAGATGAAATCCGAAACCAAAAAGCGGTACAAGCCACCCATACGTGCGGTGCACCCATACGTCGTGACACCAGTCCCCCTAGTGGATTCGTGGAAGCCCTTGTGACTATTAGGTGGTGGCCTCCCAGGGTAACCTCAAATCATTGGTGTGTTGTCTGCAGTCATAGAGGATGGATAGCGTGTAGGCCAGGGCAGTTACATACCTTAAAATTCTACTCGGCTGAAGCCCAACTGCCTAAGGCAGTTCGGGCGGCCGGCCGGCCGAACTGCCGTTAGAAATTGGCCGGCCGGTGTGTTATTTTTCAAGCCAAGTCGATCTTAACTTGTCTATGACATGGATCACACTTACACTGGCTGTCGGCCCACGAAAAGGCCCACAGGCGTCAAAAGGCAGGTGAAGAGTAATCGGCGATTCGTTGAAACACACGGACACACGCACACGCACACGCATGCACGGACACAAAAAGGGTTGGTAGGGATCCCTTTATGCTGCTAACGACAACACTCGGGTATTTCTCTGGTTCGACAATGTGAGGCCTTGGTCGGTTCTGAAGGTATCAAGCTGGAAGGCATAGAATGTTGCCTCATATCTGTGGATTGACCTCGCTCTTTACTTCCTTCTTAGCCCGCCAGATCGGCCCAACCTAACATATTGTGACTGACCCTACCTGCAGGGAGCCGGATCGGGTTTTATGACGCCTTCAAGTATTTCATCTGTCTGGGCTTTCCAATCGGGTATGTTTAGGCATCGGCTTATACTTTACATGCCCCGCCAAGCAATGTCAAGTATATCATATACAATCAAGACAAGTAATCAGAGGTGCTGCTGCGCAGCACAAAAAACGGCAGAGCAGTCGGGTATGTGACTTTTCAGAGGGCATGCGCATGTGCGGATGGTATGGGGGCGGGCACCTGGACCCCATGCAAACACCCTCGCCATGTTGAAGGATTTCAAAATAGTTGTCACAACTCTATCGCTGGCTAAGTGCGTGTTTTAATGATGCGATCGAATTGCGCATAGAGAAGAAAAGCTGCAGCTGTCGACCTGTCGCGTGACACCGGGACAGCGTGACGACACCTTCCGTGATCCGCTGTGAGATCCAGCCTTGGTAGCTGAGTTTCTCATTTCTGCACCTCGGCCTGTGAGGTCTGACAGGAATAACCTTTATAAATACATTCGATTGATTTGCGCTGTAGCGCGTAAAGTTTCCGGGATGTTCCAGAAACATCGGGCGGACGGACGGACGAACGGACGGATGGACGGACGGACGGACGGACGGACGGACGGACGGACGGATACGGGGTGACTCTGGGGGCTTCGCCCCCGGGGTCTAGGCGGTAAAGTAGGCAAGTCACCTCTGGTATGAACAGGGGCAAAAAGGGAAGAAGTTGCAAGATGTCACTGTGACTTCTTTTGAAAATATATATCGTGCCAGAGTCAATACCGCGTCTCCCCAGTTAAAACACATCCAATTCAGGCTCATACCCAATGCTTTCAACATGAGTACGCACATGACCTTTCGTGTCTGTCCCAACAAGGGGAAGAATGCAGGCCAGTTATTAAGTAAATTGCAATTTAATCTCGTTGGAACGGTAATCTGCGACCTGGAGCTGCAGCTGGGATACGATTCCACTGACATCACGCCACAGGAACTGCAGCGGGTCGTCATCGATGTCAGCGATGACATTGTGGAGCCATGGCAGCTGTGCAAAGGCAGCATCAAAGGGCCCAGCTGTCCAGCGAAACAGCTCTTGAATGGGTCCTTCAGCTTTGAGCCGTGCATTGTCAAGTCCAGCAGACACCAGAGCACGTCCGACTGGGACGAAGCTTTGCAGTTCGTGAAAGTGCAGAGGTGGGACCCACTGCTGCTGCATGGGGAAGCAGCACATCCTCGCAAGTGTCCTAGCTGCTCTGGGAAGCTGGACGGCCATGGGTCGGGCGACACAGCGAAGCTCGTCAAAGGTCTTGGTGCTGAGGACCTTGACACGTACCTTGTCTGTCGGCGCTGGTACTGCAAGTCCTGCAAGAAAGCATACTCCGACGTAGACCCGGAGATGAGGAGCCTGCTCCCGGCTGCTGTGGCTCACAGCTTCCCCTTCAAGGTCTTCCAATCTGCCAATGCTGGTTTGACCAACACAGCAGCCCTGTACTTCAGTGCAGGATCTTGCAACGGCAGCAACACTGCCCACATGGTCCGCGTCGCCAATGACATGCGCATGCGCTCCTGGGCTCACGCTGTTATTGAGCATGCATAGCGGAAGAAGGCCATGGCCAAAGCTACCATGATCTCCAGGCCAGAGGTGCATAGGGTTGAACATAAAGCCACCACGCTTTAATTTGTTACAGTCTGTGCTTAATGATTGGATACAAGCATGCATGGCAAATGCAACTGCTCTGATTTGATACAGCATGTGCTTTATAATTAGGTACAAGCATGCATGGCAAATGCAAATGCTCTGATTGATACAGTCTGTGCTTTATGATTGGATACAAGCATGCATGGCAAATGCAACTGCTCTGATTTGAGAACTGAAGACACATGGTCACTGATGTTTTGTGTCACCTTCCTCCCTCACTGAAATTGTAGAAGCTGGGGCCGACAGGTGCCCCCTCTCCCTTCCATGTGGCCTCTGCCTCCCCACCCCTTCAGAGGTCTCCCCACTAGGGGTCAGGGCATGGGGGGTTCATGCAGCCAAGAGCAGCTGCCTCTGCCTCCCCCCCCCTTTCAGTGGTCTCCCCTGCCCGCATTGCTACAGCAGCTAGGAGCAGCTGCCTCTGCCTCCCCTCCTTCAGAGGTCTCACCTGCCTACATTGCTGCAGCAGCTAGTAGCAACCGGGGCTCCCTCCACCCACCAGGGGTCGGGGCATGGGGTGTTTGTGCAGCCAGGGGCAGCTGCCTCTGCCTCCCCTCCCCTTCAGAGGTCTCCCCTGCCTGCATTGCTGCAGCAACTAATAGCAGCCGGGGCTCCCTCCACCCACCAGGGGTCGGGGCATGGGGGGGTCGTGCAGCCAGGAGCAGCTGCCTCTGCCTCCCCTCCTCTTCAGAGGTCTCCCCTGCCTACATTGCTGCAGCAGCTAGTAGCAGCCGGGGCTCCCTCCACCCACCAGGGGTCAGGACAAGGAGCAGCATGCACTCCATCCCCCCTGCCAGGTGTCACCCAGGCTGAGTGCTCCAGGCTGAGGAGGCCGCTGGAGACAAGTCGAGCATGCAACAACAAGGTGGGAGTTGTGAAGCCAAGGCAGAGGAAGGGAATGTGGGTGAGACAACACATGGGTGCTCGACGTGCCACCATCCTCAGTTGCAGCAACCCCATCAGCACCAATGCGGAGATTGCTCTGTTCAATGAGCTCCTGCCCAAACACACCAGGGGTGTTAAAACAGATTTTGTCAGCATGGTCAGGGAGTACAATCAGGAGGTCATCAACGCCTTGCAAGTACCTCAGATTGCCGGGCAGCAAGGCAATGCTTTCAACCCCAAGACTGAAAAGCAGCTTGCAGCATTTGACCGGACAGTTGCGAGGGAGTTGAGCCGGAGGGGGGCAGCTGGCATGATGGAGGCTCTGTCTTCCACTGCACTTGCCCCACATGTTGTCTCTCCTGTTGTGCAGAACGTCATTTCTGCATTTGGGCACATGATGGTGGCTGCCAAGGCCAGCGCCAAGAGGAAGGGAGAGAACCTGGAGCCTAGCCAGCAGCCTGATCCAGGATCCCGCCCAGCACACCCTAGCACTGCGAATCTAGAGAGGCCCAACAAGCAGGGCCAGGGACCCAAGTCCTGCCGTTGTGGTTGGAAGCCTGGCCAGGATGGTCTGGTTCTCAGCAAGCACCGGGTCACATGCCAGGCATACCAGGCCTTTGTGAACGGCAAGAAGAAGCCAAGAGTAGATTAGTAGCTTCTTAAGTGCAGGGGATGAGTGTTATGAGACTGAGCAAATTGTTCCAGTGCATTCTTTAATTACTGTCCTCATCTTTTCATGATGTCGCATGGGTATGAATGAGTATCTTTGCATGGGGTTGGATGCTAGTGGGCGCCAACTTATGGCATTCTAATTATTGGTTGCCTCTTAAATAACAACGAGGCTTGTTGATTCTTGTGTGCTTGCTGATTTTGTGCATGATGACAGAAGTGTGAGAGGTGTGCCAATGTGCCATGACTGTGCACCAACTTTGGGTCGACTAGTGACCAGACTGGATTGGATTAGCGAAATGTTTTAATATATGTACCCTAATTTTGATTTCTTTCGCTCGGTGTCCACTGACATTCGACGGGTTGGTGCAAGCTACTTCCTCCACAAGGGAGATCGCTGGCCGCAACTTCACCCAGATGTGCACCTTCCCCCAAATAAGTAGCTACATTAATAGCAGGCGCAGCGCTGCGCGAGATGCCTACTTTCCCCCTACTTCCACGCTTTTTTCCCTACAGAAGTCACTATTTTCCCCACCCCCCGCGACCTTCGGCCGCCTGGGGGGCTCTGCCGAAAAAATGGCTCAAAGTTAAAAAAGACGGAGGTGTGAATTCATCTCAATCAGGGCATTCAGAATATTGGAGCTCGTCCTACCTAAGAAAGCTACGTCCTCAAAACATAAAAACACTCTATATGTTTGACGCGTTCGCATGCCCGCTTCACAAATGGGGCAAGTCTGGTCAGGTAATTCAGTTAAAGTACCACTACTGTAGAATCACATACCGTCAGCGCATCAAAAAAAGTGATTTATTTTTCGTCGCAAAAACAGCAAAAACTAATAAAATGGTCGCGCAGAGACGTACCGGTAATGTTTTGCTATCATTTAATTTAACGCCGCGCAACAGTTACAACAGACACCTGACTGACACTCCGCGCAACAATTACGGCGAAAACCTGACTTCAACTCCACGCAGCCATGTCCGCGCATGCCAATAATTAATTAATTTTAAGCTAAGCCTATGTGGCTCTACGGTACATGATCACTGGGCATACATTTGAGACTCATAGCATGACTATTCATAAGGTCTCAAGTCAGTCGGAGTACGGTAATAGTTAAGAGAAACCTTCTCGTGTTGAATCTCCTTGACCTCGCCGTCGTCATGGTTGACCTTGATATAAATCAGCTTCTCCTTGGTCCTGTCCCCTACCCAGCTCCTGTCCACCTCCTCTCTCACCCCCCCTTCCTCCTTGGTCCCCATGTCCCCTACCCAACTCCTGTTCACCTCCTATCTCGCCCACACACACCCCTTCCTCCTCCTTAGTCCCCAAGTCCCCAACTCCTGTCCACCTCTTGTAGCAACACTGCATCGCCAGCGATGTCTTCGCCCACCACGACGGACTCCAGATTGTTCCAAACTCACTTAATCTTATTCGGCTCAGCACACAAAGCCTCAGGCTCCCACTTGTTCCCTAAGCGCATTTGCCTACCATTGTCAAGAAAAATACTGGTAGCTCTTTTTACTTTCTTAGGGGCCATGCCATGCAAGTATGCAACACGAGCATTACTATAGTACCAATACAGAATGTAACGTCTGCGCTTGTTTCACAAGTAGCCGAAGTACCTGAAATTCCATATTTCCACGTTTTCAGTCGCGACATTCAGGATTTCCCCGACTTGGTATCAAGTATATCATATAAGCCGAATGATAATATATATGATCATGTATATTATGCTTAATATACTATATAATAACATGAGATCATATTGCCGATGCCTAGGTATGTCATTTTGCGAGTCATCGCTGTGGTCCACTCCGACAGCCCCGGCCTGACCAAGGCAGCTGACATCTATCAGGCGGCGTGGATGTGGGTGGACATGAGTTTCAAGCTAGTGGCGTACTGGCTGTTGCTGGAGATCTTGAACGAGGCTAGGCGCTACATGTTCCTCACCTGGCTGGGCTTCGACAGCTCGCCGGAAGAAGGTGCGGTCAGCGATAAGAAGGCGCCCCCGTTCATATCTGATGCACTTGGCCGAATCCTTCACGCCTTCACGCCCCTACCGCACTTCGCGACTCTCCCGCCGCTTCCTCTGTCACACATCCGCTTGTAGATCAGGTCTTGAGGAGAAAATATGTACCCTATTTGCCAGGGTGAATTCGGGGGGGAATTCTTTTTGGTCATTGGGTGTTGCCTATACGTGCACACACCCCTTTCAAGTTATCCCCACCTCTTAACCCCCCCTCCTCTTATTCATTCCCCCCCCTAGCCCCTTGGTAAACAAACATTTCCCATGGGACCATGGTAAACATGTTCCTATTTTTTCCATTTAGAAAGCATAGACCCTGTTTACATTGTTTTCTTGACACACTGACCTCCACCTATCTCGACAGGCTACAAGCAAGCCCCAATCCCAATATGTATTCTCCACATAACCTTGCCGCAGATGTTATTGCAACAGGGCCCGAGAATGTTTTAAGGTAGGATGTTGTGTGAGTGGGTAGGTGTTTGTCGCTCGGCCGGTCGAAATAAAAAACACCCTTATGGGCCCTAGGTAGGATGTTGAGTGAGTGGGTAGGTGTTCGTCGCTCGGCCGGTCGGAAAAAAAAACTTGTGGGCCTTCAAGGTGTTGCCACGGATTTTTTGTTGAAGTATGCCCTGGCGCCCTGCCCCCTTTCACCCCCCCTCCCCCCATGTCCCTCAGTCTTCCTCCACCACCTTGTTATTCCTGCCATGTCCATATTATTGTCTCCCTTTCCCCTCTCCCTTGTTTTTATGGCACACCCTTCCCATCCTGTCACCCGTTCTTGCCCTCAGTAAAGTTGGCTGGCGCTTCTCCTGCGCAACCATCAAAACAACACCAAGCACTTGTGGCATGTCCATGCCCCATTTCACCGCCCCCCCCCCTCCCCCCGGACCCAGCATACAGCTGCCGCCGACCCTCGCATGTGTGAGTGGTGCTGATGGCCAGGACGGGCCCAGCTCTGACCTTGATTGAAGTGGCATGCCCTTGACCCTGGAACCTTCAATAAAATCCCTGTTTTGAATGCTAGCCACGGCGACCTCCTACCTGATTCACACTCCACCCTTCCCCTTAAGGCATGCCCTCCTTTCTTGGCTGCATGGGCATCATGCGCAGGTACAAGGGTGTCCAACCTGGGCTGGGTTGTGGAACGCGGTGCAGGGAATGAGCTACGGCACTATATTCATTGCTTTGTCATCAAGGCATGATAGGTGTACCCTATGTGCTCAAAGAGGTGCCGGGCCTTCCATGCACAACGGGTCATATGCCGTCATGTGCTCCATGCACAGCTGGCAATACCGCCTGGTTTTCCCTGTAGCTGGCAATATACCACTTCCCTATCTATAGCTGGCAATATGCTGCCAGGTGCTCCCTACACCGATGGCAATGTGCCGCCATGTGTACTCTGTTCAGCTGGCAGTGTGCCGCCATGTATTTTGTACATAATGGACGCGCGCATATAAGCCATATCTGTATTAGTAGGAGTAGGCAAGGCAATAACGTCATGTACACAAGGCAATGTACATCCAGGTGTGTCGCATCGTTTTATTTGCCAGTTTAGATGATCTGCACTTGGACGGCATGCATAACATTGTGTCTACATGAACGGAAAGGCATATCCGGCTGACTCTTGTTTAAGCTTGTTAATTTCGTTAAGATACAAACAAGTGTGGTGCACCTAATAAATTATTTCAGAACCGTTGGATGCTCCCGTTTGGAAGGGTCCAGATGTTCGTATTTACGCAACACAGACCTTGGGAAGGCATGGCCGGTAGTTGTGGGTTGTATTTATACGGCATCGCTATGGTCCTTGTACATGGCTTGATATGGTTTCACGGTCGAGAGGTTATCTTTCGTGTTGATGCTTTATAAGCCGGGGGGGTACGAAGAGAGCCCTCCGATGACTTGCTAGATAAATGTCACGGCCATGGAACATTGCAACGTACGCATACGGTAGTCTCATGTTATCCACCTGTCACCCATGACATTAGCATGTCAACCGTAACTGCCAGCCGCAACTGCTTAACTGCCGAACCAATCATCTCAACTGACATGACCGTCTTAGGGCCCAATTCCACCACCGCCTCCCTGCCCCCCAAATGTGCTGCTTGCATGCTACACCACCGCCCTCCTGTCCCCCTAATACGCTGCTTGCGTGCTACGCCACCGCCCCCCTGCTCCCGTAATGCACTGCTTGCATGCTACACCACCGCCCCCTTGCCCCCCTCATGCGCTGCTTGGATTCTGCACCACCGCCCCCCACCCTAAGGCGCTGCTTGCATGCCATACCACCGCCTCCTTGCCCCCTTAATGCGCTGCTTGGATTCTGCACCACCGCGCCCCACCCTTATGCGCTGCTTGCATGATGCACCACCGCGGCCCCCCCTTATGTGCTGCTTGCATGCTATACCACCGCCCCCTTGCCCCCCTAATGCGCTGCTTGGATTTTGCCCCACTGCCCCACCCTAATGCGCTGCTTGCATGATGCACCACCGCGGCCCCCCCCCTAATGTGCTGCTTGCACGCTTCACCACTGCCCCCTTGCCCCCCTAGTACGCTGCTTGCATGCTACACCACCGCCCCCTGCCCCCCTAATGCGCTGCTGGCATTCTGCACCACCGCGCGCTACCCTAATGCGCTTCTTACATGCTCCACCACCGCATCACTGCCCCCCTTATGCGCTTCCTGCATGCCGCACCACCGCATCCCCCCCCCCTACCGTAATGTGCTTTATGCATAATGCACCACCGCAGCCCCATTTAATGCGCTGCTCTTATGCTACATCACCGCCGCCCTACCCCCCAAATGTGCTGCTTGCATGCTACACCACCGCCCTCCGGTCCCCCTAATAGAGAGGGGTGGTGTTGCAGCACGCAAGCAGCGCATTGGTGGGGCAGGAGGGTGGTGGCTGGTATAGCATGCATGCAGCACATCAGGGGGTGGTGGTGCAGCGTGCAAGTAGTGCTTTAGGGGGGCAGGGGTGCAGTCGCAAGCAGCGCATTAGGGGGGCAAGGGTGCGGTGGTGCAGCATCCAGGCAGTTCTTGCTAGGGGTCAGGGGGGTGCGGTGGTGCAGCATGCAGGGCTGTAGGCAGCTCATGCTTGGGGTAGGCAGTGCTTCTGCATATGCAGTGGGTGGCTTCGCTCTTGCCCCTGTTGGTTTTGCTTAGTATTGTTCCATGATTTCCCCCCTGTAACTACTCCGCACTGTTCCATCGCAATGGCGTCGATTTCTTTCTTAGCCGCATAGGCGCCAGCCGCAGTCCGATATCCTCCTCCTCCCCTGAGCACCAAGGCGTCTTCAAATAGCTCCTCAGCTATGGCATTTATAAATAACAATATAAACCACTGTATATAAGCGTGGATCAAGTCGCAGCAAAAGAAAAGTGGCTCAAATGTATGAAAGGAAGCGCGTAAGCACTGGCGTAAGGGGTGAAATGATTCACGCAGTGTCGACAATTCAAAAGTCGTCTTGGCACTGCTCAACCTTATAACACCCCTCTCAAAGTGGTTTATAATTGGTTTTCCTACATGTCTTAGTTCTGCACAAGTCTGCAGTTGAATGGTCATCCTAATGCATTTTTAAAATTCACAGGTAAACTATCGAGCCAAGATCTAGAGCCACAGTGTTAGTTGTCATTGCATTGCGGTCACTGACTGGCAGCCAATTCTGCCATGATAAAGTGGCTTGCTTCCCCAATGTTGTCCATGGGCATAAGGGCATCCACTTATGTAACTGATTTCAGATCAAACGGTGCGGACGAGGCCACGGCCCATGCCGCATTGTTTCCTTAACCTACACGCCCATGCATGGTACAGCTTTCTTTCTTTCTGTCTAAGGGCCAGAAAGAAAGAAAACTACGCTCCGTGGGGGGCATGAGAGTTAAGAAAACAACGCAGCCTGGGCCGAAGCCACATCCGCGCCGTTATCATGAGAGAAAAGACACGTCAACGGCACCACAACGTTGCGCTCCATGGTGAAACATCGGGCTGATGCCTTCAATGCGTGGTTGTCGCAGCTTGAGGAGAGGGAGGACTTGTGGTCACTGGTCAGCGTGGCTGGCCATGCATGTGGAGGCAATCGGGGGGCTACAACGCCGACAATTAGCCGGAGCTTGCACAACCGCCGCCTTTTGACAATCGATGCAAGGCAGGATGCTCAAATCCTTGGCTGTCAGAGGCAGGCGGCTTCGAGGTCGGGTCGCTGCCCCCTCTACGCCGCTTGCAAGGGCTATTTATCCAGAGGCTGCCTATGTGAATTACTTGCGCATGGAGGTCATGGAGCGGCATGGAGCGGCGTGCAAGGCTGGGAATGACGCCAAGTTGGCCTTGCGCACTTAGATGACGGGCGGGGCGGCTGCGAACAAGGCAACCAAGGTTGCCAAGCGGCAGCTGGATTTCTATACAGAGGCGGATCGGCCCGGGGCACCTATGGCAGGCCTAGCATCAGTAGGAGCACTGCGGCCACCTGCCCTAGTCGAGGGAGCCATAATGGCGGCTGCTGCGCCCCGGCCACAGCTGCAACAGCGGCGGCCCCAGGATTTCTGCCATTTTGGGCAAGGCTGCCAGAAGCTGGTCTCCAAGACTAGCATATGCAGGCATTGTGTCAAGGTTTGCCGTCAAGCACAGGATCCAGCTTTAGCGAGCGGGGCATGAGCGTTTGTGTGTGCGCAACACAAGCCTTCCAAGCCCAGGAAGAGGCCGGTTGCGTCCCCTTCGGCCTTTGAATAGCTATGAGGTACGAGTTGGATCTTGCTGGATTGCTGTTGCACAATGCCCTTTTTGTTTCTTCGTCTTTCCTCCTTTTGACTGGTGGCCCAAGCAACATGATGCACGAAGCCATGTTGGATGAAGGTTGATTTGTAGCTGATGAATACTGATATATACAAGAGATTCCAAGCAGGCCGCTTTACAATTGTTTATCGAATGTTGTCACTTACTGCACATTGTACCGGCGTTTTGTCATGTTCTACCAGTAGCTGAATCGCACTGTAAGGAACCGTGGACCTATTGGACACCTCCTTTGTTGCTTTGCATAATGCACCGGAAATGATTGTCATTGGCGGCAGTTGCATGGGGCACCAGTAGCTGAAACGGTCTGAAATGAACTATGGATTATTAGCATACTGATATGCAACTGTTTTCATTCGTTTTCTCATGTTGCATGGTCACTCGGTGCACCAGTACTACGGTATTTCATAATATGTGCATGGTAGAATGGTAGATGTCCAGTAACCAGAGATGCATACCTTAATTAAGCAGACCCAGGGTCCAGGGCAAAAAATGCCCGATACCTCCCCCTCTCCCCCCTAATACGCTGCCTTATAAACATCCTTCGTCAACGTCGACATCTGGAAAACTCTCCTGCCTATTGTTGCCCTGAACCCCTTGACCACCAGGTTTTTGTCTCCCGGTGTACGGCATTTAAAATCCCGTATTCATCAAGCCACGCTCAGGCGTTTTCTTGCTTTCCTTCTAAGAACAGAGGGAGTCAATTCAAGGCAACAACGCATGCAGCTCATCCGGGAGCGGGGTTCCAAACTTGCATGCCCCTCGCAGAACACACCTGGTTTGCCTCCTCAGCTCAGTGGCCTTGCACAAAGTCGGCATACCGGTAGTCGCTATGTAGTGAGTGCTCACTCATGACCTATGTTGGGCTTAGTCCCCCAGCTCGGCTTCTGGCCTAACCGCCCCATTGATATCAGCTCAGCTTCTGGCCCCTCAGCAGTGGCATCTGCAGTTCGAACACAGGGTTGTGCACCGAGGGCCACATATCTGGAGCCGCTGTGTGCAATGCAGCTTGCCGGCCCTGGCGACTCGGCATCAGGCTGGCCCACCACCTCTGCAATGGCATAACTGGGAAAGCCGCCTCGTCAACCTGTGGCTCAGTGCCCGAGCGGACCAGAGAGGCAGACCATGGTGGAATCGCTGATCCTTGTAGGCCCAACGTGCCCCTGGGAGTGGCTGCCTTCTCCTCCTCATCCGATGCCAAAAGACTCAGCTCTCGACCTGCACATGAAGACACGGCTCAGCGACATTCCAGCGAAAACCCTGCTGCACTCCGGCCTTATCATGTCAGGGTAGACAGACAGGGGGGCACAAGTATGGCTCATTATTGGAATATTGCACGGGCACACATTTCAAGTCAGTCGTGTACATGCTGGACCATAGGGAGGGCCCGTGGAGAGAGAATCCGTCATGAAAAGGAACAAACACAGTTAGAGGGGGTCCTGGGGAAAACCCTGTTTGTTCCATGGTTCCCCTAGGATATCCCTCTCTTGCTAGGTGTTACAGTAAGTATGCCCCCCCCCCGCCCCTTTGTCAGGCTGGCCTGTCACGACATCATGCATGCATGTCATTCAGGCAGTCATCATCTACGATCCAGGTTTATGTCTGGTAGGATAGGCAAGGGCTAAGCAATGGGGCAGAGAAGTGTCCGAACTAGTTATTACCAGAACTCCAGAAGCAAGTTACGTCAACAAGGGTATTTGAGGCAGGACCGCATTCGCTAATATTCGTGAATCCCCTTGCACAAAGCTCATCATTTGAGCTTTCTAAGAAACAACCCATCCCATCCCACCTGTGGCGATTTTGAAGACCTTCCGGAGCTCCAGGATGACCATGACTATTATCCCGATGTCAATCCTGATTTCTTCAAGTTGGTCCTCGTTTCTGAGCCAGTGCCTCTTTACTTTTCGCAGGAACGCTAAGCCCCATGGATGCATAGCGGTCGCAAGTACGTGTAAGGCCTGGAGGCGGCGAGGATCGTCGTGGTCGAGGTCGGGATGTATGAGCAAGGTCCAGGGCGCGCAAGGCATCTTCTGCGGCCACAACCTCGGGATATCCTTTTACATTTTAGCTGAAAGGAAAGCCATCGAACGAAGTAAGAACGGAGTAAGAAATCGTTGCTCTCCTTGCTTTGATTGCTGACGACCTTATTACATACGGTAGAGGAAGGAAGGAAAGTCGACAAATGTAGCAGTGACATTATTCTAACATCATACACGGTATGAGGAATATTACGGCATACGTGTCAATTTTGGCTAATTTAGCCAAATGGATGCTCTTCGATTTCCTAGCTTCGCTCATCTGACGGGCTCGGTGGGCGCATTTCGGCCAGATGATTTCGACCTAATGAAAGCCTTTAAAGTCGAAATGTATCGAGGACCCCGATTTAGTAATAATGACGACAAACCCCGAAATAATATGTCGAGTATGATCGATGACGAGCATGAGTGGGAGATGGACCGTAAGGTTATTAGGTCCCCATAGGCCTGGGCCAATACTAGTTGCCGGTCACGTCTCAGTCCTCATAGTAGGCCTGGGCCACCAATGGCTGTCCGGCAGCCGTCCGGCAGCCTCCTCAAGCGGGTCTGACACACCGATACACGTGAAATACAACCATGGCCCCACCCCTCCCCACATGCCAACGTGAGTGGAACATCCTTAGTTAAGGCATCTGTCCGATCATGCCTTGCGTAAAAAACACTGTCAAAATGACCCTGAGCTGATAACCCAGCTCAGTGGCCTAAGCATTGGTCTGAGGACTCCGATGTCTCTCAAGCCCTCCGCATCAGGAAAACGTTGCAGTCCTCAGCTCCAACAGAGGGGGTACCAATTTAAGCCCCCGCTCAGATGGGGTGCGCCAATCCTAGACCCCTGTCTGGTCAGACCACCAGGCCGTCGCAGTTGGTGTATCTGCTCACGTGAAGGTTAGAGTGGTTTGATGGGTAAGGCTTCAGGGTTAAGTGGCTGGATGGGTTAGGGTCCAGGGTTCAGTGGTTGGATGGGTAAGGGTTCAGGATTTAGTGGTTTGATGGGTTAGGGTTCATGGTTTAGTGGTTTGATGGGTTAGGGTTCAAGGTTCAAGTTGTATGGGTTAGGGTTCAGGATTAAGTGAATATATGGGTTCAGGTGTAGGGTTTAGTGGTTGGATGGGTTAGGGTTTAGGGTTACTGGTTTAATAAGTCAGGGAGCAGCTGTGGTATCAGCACAAGTTTAGGGTTTATGACAACACCTCTGGGCCATGCTCAAAAGGCTCGGCCGCGTGGGCAGATTTAAGATGAAGCGGTCTCATGGGCTAGGGTTCAGGGCTTCGAGGTTTATTGGGTTAATGGTCTGGGTGGGGGAGCGAGCAAGGGAGGAACGGAAGTGGAATGTGTAGCCGAGATTTGAACACTCACCTTGAATTAAAGCTTGCTAATATGCTCTTAGCCCTTGCCCTGATGTATATCCCGCCCCCCCCCTGGCCACGACCAACCCTTGACAGGCCGTCGCCGACATATTCTTGCTTTTGCATTTTTTTGCATGACCTATTTTCCCCATCCACCTACACTGCCTTCATGTTGTCCATTTCTAACCTGACTCGTGGTATGGGTTTCAAATCAAAATGCCGCGGAGTCCTTCATTTCCAGCAGCTTGACCATCAGGACCTACTTTCAAGGGTTTAGGGTTTAAGGGGCCAGCAAAGCACACCCATAAGAGAAAACCACCGTGAGGAAGTTGCTTCTTTCTTTTTGCCTCATGGTAACGGCTACGGCCCCAAGCTGCGTTGTTTCCTTAACCTCCACGCCTTAATAGGGCGTAGCTTTCTTTCTTTCTTTCTGAGGGTTGAAGGGTTTAAACTCACACTGCTTCCACATCGTCCAATTCCAGAAGCTTGTCCCAGGGAGCTTGCTCATACGAGCCTACTGTCTAGCATTTTAGGGGTTAAGGGACAAGACTCACACTGCTTCCACATCGTCCAAATCCAGAAGCTTGTCCCGGGGAGCGTGTCCATACGAGCCTACTTTCCAGCATTTCATGGGTTTAGGGTCAAGACTCACACTGCCTCCACATCGTCCAATTCCAGAAGCTTGTCCATCAGAGCTTCGCAGCGTGTGTAGGCATCATCATCGACTTCAACGTGAGCAGCGGCCTAGGGGCAGACAGGGATACCGTAAGCTATCCTTCAGCTACAGTTCAGCTACAGTTTAGCTATAGTTCAGCAGCGTGTATGGGAATCATCATAGACCTCAACGTAGACAGGGCTACTTTAAGCGCACTTAAGCCACAATTCAGCTGCAGTTCAGCTGCAGCTCAGCCACAGTTCAGCTGCAGCTCAGCAACCGTTTAGCAGCGTGTCTAGGCGTCATGATTGACCTCAACGGGAGCAGCGGTCTAGGCGCTGGCAGGGCTACTTTAAGCGCACTTCAGCCACACTTCAGCTACATATGAGCTACAGTTCAGCTACGCTTCAGCTACAGTTCAGCCACATGGCGGCCAGTGGCGGAGGGATCGAACTGCAGCAAACCGCAAGTCGCTTGGGCCTCCGGCCTAAGGCTTGTCATGCATCTTTTGCTCTCATCATCATGTGGCTCAGCAGTGGCCGCGCAACAGCCCACCACAGGTGACGTGCACGCGCGTAACACACAAACAGCGGTTACAAGGTGGTTACCAGGTAAAACAAGGTGGTTACCAGGTAAAACAAGGTGGTTACAAGGTGGTTACCAGGTAAAACAAGGTGGTTACAAGGTGATTACCAGGTAAACAAGGTGGTTACAAGGTGGTTACCAGGTAAAACAAGGTGGTTACAAGGTGGTTACCAGGTAAAACAAGGTGGTTACAAGGTGGTTATGTGTGCAGAGAAGGAAGAGGTGGGTAGCTCCCACTGGGAATAGGAAGAGGTGGGTAGCTCCCACTGGGAATAGGAAGAGGCAGATGGGGAACAGTGTGTGGAGAGGGGGGAGGCATATGAGCTGAAATACGAGCAGAAGAATTGCCCCTAGCCCGTATCGCCCATCATCGCCCCCTGCCCGTATTGCTTCTTTGCCGCAATCAGCCACCCCCCCCCCCACACACGCCCACACCCCCTTCCCTCTAGCCTTACCCCCCCTGTACACCATCACAGACAGTGCTAGGGTTTAGGCTTCATAGGCCCAATCTACCGTAGCTCTTATACTAGGTTTTGAATTGATGGTTCAAACCTACCTTCCCGGTACATCGGCACAGACTGTGCCAAGGGTTAAGGGTTTTAGGGTTTACAGTGCATGCTTTACAAGCCCATTCTACCCTGCACATCAGCTCATACTAAGTTCAGGGTTACAAATTCAGCCCACCCATCCCTGCAAATCAGCACGGACTGTGCTTATAATAAACAGTTTGGGGTTAAGGGTTTAGGCTCCAGGATTGCAAAAGTGCCCGCCCACCCACCCTGTACACCAACTCATACTAAGTTGATTCTAAAGGGTCCAGCCCATCCGCCCTTGCACATCAGCTCTGACTGTGCTCAGCTTGAAGCGTTCAGGGTTTAAGGTGCACGCCAACCCACCTAGTACCCCAGCTATAGTTTAGGGTTCAGGGTTTAAGGGTTTGGGGTTAAGGATTGCAAGTGCCCTCCCACCCACCCTGTACACCAGCTCAGACTCTTCCATGTTCACTTTGAAGCCAAGCTTGGAGAGGGCTGAACAGGTCTCAGTGAACCCCTCAACAGCGGTGAACACCTGCACGGACGCGTCCGCGGACGGGAGTGAGATGTTGGTGTGAGACATAGGTGTGAGAAATAAGCGTGAGACATAGGTGTGAGAAGCAGGTATGAGATATAGGTTTTAGGCAGCCGCACAGGTCTCAGTAAGCCCCTCGACGGCGGTGAGCACCTGCACGGACGGGCGTGACAGGCAGGTGTGAAAGACCTGCACATATGAGGTAGCCTGTACAGGATATCTCCCATCTCCCACGACCTCCTCCTGCCCCTTCACCTCCCCCCCCCCTTCCAAACCCACACTTATCAACTGCATATGATGTAGACGGTACAGAAATTCCCCCTCCTTCCACTATCTCCTGCTGCTCCCTCTCCTGCCCCCCTCCCCTTCCTTCCACTATCTCCTGCTGCTCCCTCTCCTGCCCCCCTCCCCCTCCTTTCACACGTACGTGGTAGCTGGTGCTTGGGTTCCCCTCCTCATCCTCGGGCAACGGAGCCACGTCCTCAGCACCCGCCTCCATCGCCGCCTCAAACACCGCATCCTCCTACGCAGCAGGCAAGCAAACAGCATACCGGTAATGGTGGCTTCCCCAAACCACGTCACAGGGTGAACTGTCTCCATTGCCGCCTTCAACACTGCATGCTCCTATGCAGCAGGCAAGCAAACAACATGGCGTCATGGTGGCTTCCCCAACCCACGTCGTAGGGGGGACAGTCACCATTGCCGCCTCCAACACTCCGCCTCCAACACTGCATGCTCCTACGCAGCAGACAAGCAAACAACATGGCATCATGGTGGCTTCCCCAACCCACGTCGTAGGGGGGACAGTCACCATTGCCGCCTCCAACACTGCATGCTCCTATGCAGCAGACAAGCAAGCACACAAGAATAATTTGCATTCTCAAACCCCATCCTCGGGGAACAGTCTCCCACTCCGCCACAAACACCGCCTCTTCCTACGCAGTAAGCAAAAGAACGAACAAATATAATGGCAGCTTCCTGACCCCGTGTCTCCAAGAACCGTTTCAAACTCCGCCGCAAACACGGCCGTTTTCACACTTGTTTTGGTTGAACTTTTAAGCAAACTTGGTGCTCCCTGCTCGACCGCAATGGAGCATTAGGCCTTAACCCTGTACTGAACACTGTCTCAGCCAAACCCTGCAAAGCGCACATTATGTAAGCCAAACCCTAATTGGCACACCTCTGTTCCCTCAACCACAATGAAACCAGAGAATCTCTGAATGAACTGTAGGGCCCTAAACCCTTGTCAGAATGTGAGCTAAACCCTGAACGGCGCACCTCTGCTTCCTCTACCACAATGGAGCCGCAGCGGGTGAAGTTGAACATGACGCTCCCGATCTCTGCTACCTGGCAAGGCGGGGAGGGGGTACAGGTACAGGTGTTTGTGTTTGCGTTTGTGTGTTTATGGTTTGAGTGTGTGTGTGTGTGTGTGGTGGTGGGGTGGTGGGGTGTGTGTGTGGGGGGGGGGGGGGTGTAAAAAATGATGCTCCACATGGTCTTTGGGGCGGAGTGAGAGGGGGGAGGATATAACACAAGCGTGGAGATAGCTGATGTGTGTGTGTGTGTGTGTGTGTGTGGTGGGGAGTGGGGTGAACACAATACACTTCGGATTTCGGCCACCTGGCGTTGTGTGAGTGGGTCCTACCAGTGGGGTTACAACATGAGGTGGGGTACGACATGAGGGTGGAGGTGGGCAGTGGGAAAGCCGGAGAGGAGAAGGGTTTAGGGTTTAGATGTGTTAAACTGGGTATGACATGAGGGTTTACAGTTAAGATAGGTTAAATTATGTATGACATGAGGTTTAGGGTTTAGATAGGTTAAACTAAGTATGACATGAGGGTTTAGGGCTTAAGGGTTTACATATGTTAGACTACGTATGACGAGGGTTTAGGGTAAAAAGAGTATATAGTTTAAACTAGGTATGACATGAGGGTTTAGGGTTTTGGGATTAGATAGGTTCAACATGGTATGACATGAGGGTACGGGTGTGGGGAAAGCCGGAGAGGTGTAGGGAGTGCATGGATGAGGGGGGGGTGAGTGGGGTGGGGGTGCCATACTGGTGAAAGGACATGCCAGATGGGCCGATTTTTGCCATCTGGCATTGCTTGCGTGTATGGGTACCCAGAGCGTTAAAACCGAAGGAGGGGCAAAGCATGACCAACATGAGGGTGGAGGTGGGTGGGTGGGGGTGGGTGTCTGATGAGTGGCTGGTGGGTGGGTGGGTGGAGGTGGGTGGGTGGGGGTGGGTGTCTGATAGGTGGCTGGTGGGTAAGTGGGTGGAGGTGGGTGTGGGGAGCCTGAGAGGAGAAGGGAGTGCATGGATGGACAAATGTGTGGGTAGGGTGGGGGTGGGGGTACCGGTAGTGAAAGAAAATGTCCCTTCCAATTTGGACCCCCTGGCATTGTGTGTGTGGGTCCTCCCGGGGGAGATCAACCCAAGGCGGGGCATAGCATGACTAAATAAAGGTGGAGGTGGGTGGGGAAAGCTGGAGAGGTGGAGGAAGAGCATGGATGGGTGTGGACGTAATGTTTCGGGTTTTGGGCTGAGGTTTAGTGTGAAGGGCTTAGGGAAGGGCCTCAGACCTCGCTGCCACTGCCGTAACGTCCCAAAAGCTGCGCTGAACTGCTCAGTGATTTTAACTGCAAGCACACCAGATACCACCTTTGGGCAGCAGCCGGGCAGCCATCACAGGGCCGATAAGGACCAAGCAAGGGGCTGGCCCAAGCGACATACCTCCCACCCGGCACCCGGCACCCTGGGCCGTGAGGCAGTATGTAGCTGGACTACTCAACACAGTACTGAACATATTGGTGGCATGTTCCTGTTTGCCTGATTAGCCACTTCCCCCTGCCCCTGCCCCTGCCCCTCCCCGCCCTCCCCCCCCCTTCCCTCTCACCTTATTCCCTGATTTCGTGATGATGGCCTTGACATCCGACGCGCTTCGATTGATGTTGTCAGTTAGGCACTCGACAATGAAGCCGGTGCCACCGGGTCCATACGCCTCATAACAGAGCTCTGTGAAATCCGCCTGTGCAACAAAAGAGAAGAGAGACACCAAAGCAATTACCACAGCGTTCAAATTTACTGATGTTCCTTAATTTGAGCCAAGGGAGGGTCCATACGCCTGATAGCAGAGCTCTGTGAAATCCGCATGTGCAACAAGTGAGAAGAGAGACACCCCACAGCATTCAATTCAAATTCACGTATGTTGCTTGATTTGAGCGAAGGGAGGGTCCAAACGCCTCATAGCAGAGCTCTGTGAAATCCGCCTGTACAACAATTGAGAAGAGAGACACCAAAAGCAATTACCACAGCGTTCCAATTTACTGATGTTCCCTGATTTGAGCCAAGGGAGGGTCTGTAAGCCTCATTAAAGAGCTCTGTGAAATCCGTCTGTGCATCAAAAGAAAGACACCCCACGGCGGTCAAATGCGCATCAAAGGTGAGGGTTGAGGAAACAAGGCAGCTTGAGGGGTTGGAGCCACATCCGTCTTAAGTTAAGGGTAAACTGGGGGGCCATGACCTGGTCATGATACGCAAACAGGGGGGTTAGCGTTATGCCCTAATAAAAAAAGAAAATCACGCCCAATCGGGACGTAAGGGTTGAGGAAACAGCACAGCTCGAGGCTGCTGCCTGTAGCCACATCCATTAAGGATTTAGGGTGAAGGGTTTGAGGTTAAGGGTTTGGGGCTGGAGCCTGGAGCCATATCCGTTTAGGGTTTAGGGTGAAGGGTATGAGGCTGGAGCCACATCCTTTTAGGGTTTAGGGTTTAGGGTTTGGTGCTGGAGCCTGGGGCCGCATCCGTATAGGGTTTAGGGTGTAGGGTTTGGGGCTGGAGCCTGGGGCCACATCCGTTCAGTGTTTAGGGTTTAGGGTTTGGGGCTGGAGCCTGGGGCCACATCCGTTCAGGGTTAAGGGTTTAGGGTTTGGGGCTGGAGCCTGGAGCCACATCCGTTTAGGGTTTAGGGTTAAGGGTTTGAGGCTGGAGCCACATCCGTTCAGGGTTAAGGGTTTAGGGTTTGGGGCTGGAGCCTGGAGCCACATCCGTTTAGGGATAAGGGTTTAAGGTTTTGGACTGGAGCCAGGAGCCACATCCGTTTAGGGATAAGGGTTTAGGGTTTTGGGCTGGAGCCTGGAGGCGCATCCGTTTAGGGTTTAAGGTTTGGGGCTGGAGCATGGGGCCGCATCCGTTTAGGGTTAAGGGTTTAGAGATTTGGATTGGAGCCTGGAGCCACATCCGTTTAGGGTTAAGGATTTGGGGCTGGATCCACATCCGTTTAGGGTTTAGGGTTTGTGGCTGGGTCCACATCCGTTTAGGGTTAAGGATTTAGGGCTGGATCCACATCCGTTTAGGGTTTAGGGTTTGGGGCTGGAGCCATTTCCCTTTCCTTCCTCCCTTTCATGAAAGGTGCATACAAGCATATCGAACCCACCAGCCCTTTCCCAACCATTCTCCACCCTCGTCACGCAGGCACATTTGAATTCAGATTCGAATGCCCGTACCTGCTTGGTGTCCGATGCGCGTTTTACGTTCCGGTCGATGATGTCGCGCGGCACTCCCAGCACCTTGGCTTGTTTAATGATCTGGTCCAGCTTCACATTGGTGACAGGATCGGCACCGCCGGATTTCACGCTGCGGGGGGAAAAGAGGGGTCACTTATTAAATTCGATGGCATTGGCTTGTTTAATGATCTGGTCCTGCTTCACATATTAGTGACAGGATCGGCACCGCCTTATTTCACGCTGCGGGGCAGAAATATGTGGCAGTTTTTGAATTTGAATTCAGGTTCAAATTATGATACATTGGCTTGTTTAAAGATCTAGCCCAGCTTCACATCAGTGAAATCGGGACCGCCGGATTTCACGCTGCGGGACAAAATGGCAAAAAGGTGCCAGTGCTTGAATCTGAATTCAGGTTAACATTATATTGCATTGGCCTGCTTGGTGAGCTGGTCCAGCTTCACGTTGGCGACAGGATCGGAATCGCTGGGTTTCACGTCGTAGGGGCGAGAAGAGGTGTCAGTATCTGGATTTGAATTCAAATTTGATTGCACAGGCCTGCTTCATGAGCAGTTCCAGCTTCACCGTAGTGACGGGATCGGAACCGCCAGATTTCACACTGCGGGGCATAAAGAGGTGCCGAGATTCAAATTCGAATTCAAAACACAAAAGCCTGCCTGATGGGCTGATCCAGCTTCACAGTGGCGACAGGATTTGGCCCACCAGATTTTGCGCTATGAGGGCAAAAACAGGTTTTTGAATTTGAATTTGATTCCGTACACCAGCGTGGTGAGACGGACTAGCCTCACGATCAGTGCTGTGCCGATGACGGCCCTTACGGTGGCTGAATTACGTACCGGTCACTGAGTTTCAGTCGCCATAATTTCAAGACAAATTCAGCTACTTTCACCAGCAAGGGACCCTAATTACTGACACGATTGCTGAGTAACCGTGCACTTGCAAAGCAGTGTTTCTTTCAGTGGGTAACGGACCACCTTTTCTGGGCCCCCCCGCGGCCACCCCTGGGTCGACTCCCACGAAACTTGGACCGGCCTCCGGCCGGTGGCCCAAAGCGCAGGGCTGGCCGCACCAGGGGCTTGTGGCTGGGGGTCACGGTGTAGCTGATATGTAGCTGATAGTGGCATACCACTCCCTAAAAGAAACGCTGTTGTACCGCACTGCTCACGATGGTCACGGGACCCAGAACACTGAACTTCAAGCTCCTGAGGGGGGACATGATTTTAGGTTTGTGGAATAGCTTAGGTTTTTGGTTTATGGAATAGCAGGGTTCAGGGGTTGGTAGAAACAAGGTTAAGCGTTGATTCTGTTGTCCAGACAAACATTGGCCACGGGACCAGGGCTTCGATCCTTGGATTCAATGGTGGTTTAAAACAGGGTTCAAATAGGGTCGGCGAGGGAGGTGCTTAACTCATGTGTGTGTCATGGGGGTGATGTTGAACAGCTGTAGAACCAACCAGCAATCCCGTGGATTACTACATCAGCGCAGGTACAGCGCTGCTGTTTCAGGTGCCTCAGCCACAATTCAGGTACATCACGGCCTGCCTCAGTGGGATGATGGCGCAGCAAGCCCTCAAACGTGCTCCCAGCCGTTGGCTGATCAAGGCTTGACCCGTTTTGGCCCAGCGATAGCCGCCCGGCAGGCCCCCCACCCGCCAGGCCCCTCGCCAGACAGGCCCCTCGCCAGGCAGGCCCCTCGCCAGGCAGGCCCCTCGCCAGGCAGGCCCCCCGCCAGGCAGGCCCCCCGCCTGGCAGGCCCCCCGCCTGGCAGGCCCCTCGCCTGGCAGGCCCCCTGCCTGGCAGGCCCCTCGCCAGGCAGGCCCCTCGCCAGGCAGGCCCCTCGCCAGGCAGGCCCCTCGCCAGGCAGGCCCCCCGCAAGGCAGGCCCCCCGCCTGGCAGGCCCCCCGCCCGGCAGGCCCCCTGCCCGGCAGGCCCCCCACCCGGCAGGCCCCCTGCCCGGCAGGCCCCCGCCCGGCAGGCCCCCGCCCGGCAGGCCCCCGCCCGGCAGGCCCCCTGCCAGGCAGGCACCCCCAAAGGCAGGTACCCCGCCAGGCAGGCCCTCCAAAAGGCCCCCCCAAAGGTGGTCTGATGCACCCTGAAAATACTGCTGTACGGGCATCAAACGCTGGCAGTCACCCAGCTTAGCAGTGCATGTCATGGATCACAACAAGGGCATCAGGCTTGCACCCCCGCACAGCTGGGATGTGAGGGACTGAGGGATGCAGGAAATAAGCCCCATATGAGTCGTCTTAGCTTGTCGTACCGTATTTGATTATTTATTTATTTCTGACAGGATGATGTGTGGATGGATGGCCGGCTTTCTCGTCCTCTTTATTTTAGGGTTCTAAAGCTACAATTCAGCCAACGTACATCGTGGCCGAAGGACGAGTTAGCCTGTTGGTGTGACTGGTCCTGCTGCCTGGGCTACGCCTGCAGGCCTTTGTAGGTTTGGTCCCCATCGGCTGAGTGGTGGCTGGCCAGCGGCCTGCCAAGTTTGGTCTGGTGAAAATTCTGCCTTGATACCTAGATATTTGCTAGGGCTATATTGGGATCCTATGACCATGGCTTGCCCACCCAGACCCAAACAGCCAGAAACGTTGCTAGCAAGGGGCTCGCTGCTGCCTGGCAATCTTCTTGCCAGGCAGATTGGTCAGCATGCATGCACGCATGGCGCATGGTACTCACTACTGGATGATCTTCTTGCCAACCCTCCCGTAAATCTTGGCCTTCTTCGCATCCGACTTGCCCTGAGGTGTGTGAGAGTGCGAGTGTGGTGGGGGAATCAGTACGCAAGCGATCGCGATTGCCTGGTTGTCATGCCACGTCACGAATGTCTATAAAATCATGCGCATTTACCTTTCGCAACGCAATTTTTGCCGCTCGCCTGCCCATGCACACAGTCAAGATGGGCCTCGTTGTTTGCGGCTGCACCCTGGGGCAGGGCGCACAAAGTCGCCGGGTCGGTCCCAATAACATTACGAGTAGTCTTCCTTATTGATAGAAAAAACAGTGACACAGGCTAACGGAAAGGATAATGTAGGGGACGTCTCACCCCGTACGGTGAGCGTCACACTTCAGCTACATCACCCATGTGCCGATTTATTGTCTCTGATCGTCTGTCAGGGACGCACTGACAACTTCTTGTACAGACGAGACAAATAACTCATAGCTCCAATAGAGCTTGTATCGAAGCTTGGCTTACGTGTTCCAACCAGGGGTTCCAACAAGAGCACCAACTTCCCCCAACTTATTTTCCTTGCTCTCTGCGGACTCGTGGACAAACAATTGAAACATTCGTGATGTCCTGTGCATCATGTCACGGCTAATGTTCTCTGCTTTCTACGCGGCAGCTGTCTTGCACCTGGACCGGACTTGCTCGACTGTCGCAGTTAATTAGCAGCATCAGCAGTAAAACATTGAGCCCTGTTTGAAAGCGGCCACTCACCATGACGATATTCGACCTGTCGGAGCGTGCAAACCTAATTCTCAAGAAGTGAGTGAACACACGCACCCAACAGAAGGCCTGTTTCAAATTTGATTGAAGTCACAGCTTACACGTCAAAGTAGTCAACACGGTGCACATGCAGCTCCATGCAGCTGCAACCCCAAGTCTTCCCCTCCCTGTCCCTCCTTCCTTCCAACACCTGCGGAACGTCAATGCAAACAGCACGGAGCACTTACAGCGCCATGCAGCTGCAAGCCCAGGTCTTCCCCGCCCTCTCTGTCACAGGTATGAGAAGTATGATGCCGACTTGAAGAAGAAGGGCGGAAAGCACAGCAGCGATCCCTTCTCCGAGGAGCTAGAAGAGCTGCAGGCAGAGGTGGTCAAGCTGATGGCCATTTCAGCAGAGGTGGCGCAAGAGGGCAACAGAGCAGCGGTGGCCTCTAAGAATGCTGAGATCAGGTGTGTGGTACGCAGCATGTGGCATAAACGGTAGGCGCGCTTCAGAAAATTGCGTGGGAGGCATGCATGGGTTTAGGCGCACCAAAGGCGTACATGGTAGGGGTGCATCAGAGCCACGAATAGGTGTTTATGGAAGGGGTGCATGGGAGGGGTACATGGGGGCGTGCTTGGGAGGACTCAGGAGTCAGGGGTGAATAAGAGGTGAGCATGGGCGGCATGCATGGGAGGCGCACAAAAGAGGGTTGCATGGGAGGGTTGCCTGTGACGCGTGTAAGGGAGGGGTGCAAGGGAGGCATGTATGGAGGAGTGGCATGGGTGGGGTGCATCGGAGGCGTCCTTGGGAGGGTGTCCATGGGAGACGTGTGCATGGGAAGGTGTGCATGGGAGGTGTGAATGGGAGGTGTGAACGGGGACGGGGTGAATGGGAAGTGTGCATGGGAGGTGTGCATGGGAGACTTGCATGGGAAGCGAGCATGGGAGGGGCGTAATGTAGGGGTGCATGGGAGGCTTGCATGGGCGGTGGCATGGGAGGCTTGCATTGGAGACGTGCATGGGAGGGGCGCAAGGGTGCATGTGAGGTGTGCATAGGAGAGTCACAAGTGAGGGTTACATGGGACACGTGCATGGGAGGAATGCTTGGTTGGGGTGCATGGCAGGGGTGCATGGGGGGTCATAACTAAAATACAGCCATGCCTGGGTCAGAAGCGCTGGGGCCTGCAGACCTGCTGCTTGACCCCCATTCCTCAACCTCTCCATCTGGCCCCCTGTCCGGTCTCACCTGAGAGGCGAGCATACATTGGTGAATGAGCCCATTAAAAGCGAGGTTGGGGCCTGAGCTGCCTTCCGCCGGTTGTAGGCGGGTGGAGAAAGATGTGCTGGCCTCCTTGGACCTAAGCTGCCTCCCTGCCGCCAGTGGTGTGCAGGTGAAGAGTTTGACTCTTACAGAAAGTTATACACTGTCAATCCATGTTTCTCTGTCAATAGTAAGAGGATCTGAAGACCTAAAGTTTTTGACAGAAAGATGTGTTGGCTGTCAAAAGATGTTTCTTCTGTCAGTGGAAGAAGGATCTGACGACCCGATGTCTCTCATAGAGCGATGCTTTCTCCGTCAATGCAAAAGGATCTGAAGACCTGAAAACTCTCTGCCCCACCGCCTTCCATTTCAATATTTCACAGGCGCGTGAAGAATGTGATGCTGACTGACGCCATTGACTCCATCACCAAGAAGGTGAAGAAGGGCAAAGGCATCAACAAGGAGATCATCAAGGACCGACATTCCAAGGTGATGGGGGGATCCAGTGGCAGGCCCAGTGGGGGGATCCAGAGGCAGGCCCAGTGCAGATGCTGCGGTCTGTTTTGTTAAGGTGCAGGCCAAGTGCGCCCTCACTGCCCCCGTAGTGCCCCGTTCCACGCTGCTGCGCCCTCACTAAGTCGTTCCCACTGCATCACCCTCACTACCTCGACCCTGCTAACACACCCTCAATGTTTCGTCATCGCTACTTCACCCTCCCCATGTCGTCCCAGCTGATGCTCCCTCTCTACCTCGTCCCCGCTGATGCCCTCTCCCTACCTCGTCCCCGCTGATGCCCTCTCCCCACCTCGTTCCCGCTGATGCCCCCTCCCTACCTCGTTCCCACTGATGCCCCCTCCCTACCTCATCCCCGCTGATGCCCCCTCCCTACCTCGTTCCCGCTGATGCCCCCTCCCTACCTCGTCCCCGCTGATGCCCCCTCCCTACCTCGTTCCCGCTGATGCCCCCTCCCTACCTCGTTCCCGCTGATGCCCCCTCCCTACCTCGTCCCCGCTGATGCCCCCTCCCTACCTCGTCCCCGCTGATGCCCCCTCCCTACCTCGTCCCCGCTGATGCCCCCTCCCTACCTCGTCTCCGCTGATGCCCCCTCCCTACCCCCCTCACTCCCTTAGGTCCAGGAGCTGATTGAGAAGATCTATGCCATCCCTGATGGGATGACCCTGGCAGCAAACAAGCGCCCGACCAGAGTGAGAGCTCTGCAACAAAACGGGGGAGGGGGGGGGGTGCGGGTTTCATTTGGGTACTGTATCCTTGGGGGGGCTGGACAGGTTGGAGCACTGCAGGGAGTGCAGGCCTAGGGGGGGGAGGGGGGGCAGCCTTCATTCGGGTACTGTATCCCTAGGCCGGCTAGACAGGTCGGAGCAGTGCCGGTCTATTGGGTGGAGGGGTTAAAGGACAGATGATTCGGGATTTCGGGTACTGCAGGGATAGGGGGGGGCAGGGGGAACTGAAAACCGTCAACCGTTATTTATAGACAGCTCGCTGTTGTACAGCAGGCTAGACCCTTAATCTCAGACCATTAATACCTCAGTGCAGCGCTACAGGCAGGGCCACAAACCTTTCACCCTTCACCTTCACTATCACCTGAAACATCCCCCGCAGTACAGCAAGCATAAGCCTCAAACCCCACACCACGTACTGCGTCCTGAACTGCGTCCTGAACTCTGCTGCAGTACAACATGCAGACATGCAGTACTTTGTGCCCCGAACCCTAGACATGGGCCTCAAACCCTCATCCTTTACCCTAAACCCTTAACTCCTCGCTGCAGTACAACAAGCTGGACAAGAAGGGGAAGCATGCAACCGTGATGCTGGACATGGAGAACTCAGTCGGGACGCACCTGGAGAGCAACCCGCTGTACTGGAACGATAATGAGCAGACGCAGAACTTCGAAAAGGTGTGTGTGCTTTAAAAATGTGAGGAGACTTAGAACATGTGTGGGTTTTTTGTGCTGGTGTGTAAACGGTCGGTCTGCGTCTGGGAGGCAACCCGCTCTGCTGAGACGAAAATGAGCAGACGCAGAAGTTTGAGAATGTGTGTGCTTTGAAAATGTGTGGAGACTCTGTGAATGTGTGGAGACTCTGTGAATGTGTGGAGACTCTGTGAATGTGTGGAGACTCTGTGAATGTGTGGAGACTCTGTGAATGTGTGGAGACTCTGTGAATGTGTGGAGACTCTGTGAATGTGTGGAGACTCTGTGAATGTGTGTGTCAACGGTCGGCCTGCGTCTGGGAGGCATCCCGCTGTACTGAGACGAAAAAGAGCAGACGCAGAGCTTTGAAATTGTTTGTGTGCTTTAAAAATGTGTGGAGACTATGCAAATGTGTGGGGTTGTGAGTGCGTGAGGGACCAGCAGAACATGAAAAAATCAGCATAGTGCCAGAGCTTTGGGAAATAGTCGGAAGATTGTGAGGACTTCTAAGCTGTGTTGTGTTTGAACAGCCTTGACGCATCCTGGGACACCCTCTTGAACTGGAACAAGAGCACATGTGTATATGCAGAGCTTTGAAAATATGTGTGGATGTGTGAAGTTGTGAATGTGTGGGTTAGTGTGTTTGGTCCTTAGGGCCTCACATCTTGTTATAAGTCCAAGCAAAAGAAAAGTATGAGGGCATAGAGGTAGGCATGGTTGTGCTCGCCCCTCCTCCCGCTCGCCTCTTAACAGCTGAGACGACGAGAGCCACAAGCGTAAGCGGGCTGTCTTCAATGTGTTCATGTCCCAACTTTTGAAGGGTTGGGTGGCTGGCCTTGCACAATGATAAGTATGCGAGCTGAGGGTTAATTACTAGTAACTCAACCCCTACTCCTCTTAACTCTACGGGTAGTGGTTGTGAGCTTGTGGCGATGTTGACGTTGGCTCCAGTAAAAGCAAGTATAGTTTACCCTAAACCCGTAGCCCTAAACCCTTAGCCCTAGAACTAAGGTAAATTTTGGATTCAGAAACCACTGTCAGGAACACTGCCCCTAACCCCGATAGACGAGGGAGGCTGCAAAGAACGTCCAGCTGGATCTTCTGGACCTTACCCACCCTTATATAGTTACCCTCATCCTGCTCTTCCCATCAGCTGTGGCAAACGCGAAAGGTCAAGACGGACCTTCCTATAACCCAGCTTACCTCTGCTCCCTCATTCGATCCTCCCCATGGACGTTCGCAGGGAAGCCTTTTCCAATGATTCGGCCAAGATAGGCAGCTTCCTTCATCCACGCACTTGTTTAGGGTTTAGGCAAGCAACACGCTTAACCCTTAACCCTAAACCCAAGATAGGCGGCTTCCTTCATCCACGCACTTGTGTAGGGTTTAGGCAAGCAATATGCTTAACCCTTAACCCTAAACCCAAGATAGGCAGCTTCCTTCATCCACGCACTTGTGTAGGGTTAAGGCAATCAACACGCTAAACCCTTAACCCTAAACCCAAGATAGGCAGCTTCCTTCATCCACACACTTGTTTTCGTATATATTTATTTATCCTAGACGCAGACACTCAAGCATGACTTATCGAACCCTGTTTACCCTGCTCCTCATCCCAATTCGTCCCCGTAGACTTGGGAGATGCGGAAGGTCAAGCTATGTAAAATACGCAGGGGTTCAAGCATGACTTATTGAACCCTGTTTACCCTGCTCCTCATCCTGGTTCGTTCCCGTAGACGTGGGAGACGCGGAAGGTCAAGCAAGACGCGCAGCTGGACCGCATCGGGGGAGCAGTGGACACCCTAGGGGAGCTGGCACGGGGAATGGGAGATGCGTTGGACAGGTGGGGAGTAGGGGGAGAGCTCGTGTGTTTGACCGGTGGGGGTAGGAGGAGGGGAGATGCATTGGACAGGTGGTGAGTAAGGGAATGGGAGATGCGCTGGACAGGTGGGGGGGAGGGAGAGAGCACGTGTGTTTGACCGGTGGGGGGGAGGAGGATAGGACGTGCCTTGGACAGGTGTGGGCCTGCAGGGGGTGGGACTTGTTGGACAGTCCCACGCAGCGGTCCAATTTCGATTCCTGGAGATTTAAAGATGAGTTGGACTCTTCGCTCATGCAATCTCGCAGTCAAGACCTTGCCCATTGCTAGCTTAGTGCGTTTCTGATGTCCTCCCGCCCCTGCTTCTGATTCCCCCCTTCCATGGTAGGGCCCGTAAGTAGTTTGGCTTGTTGCTGCTTCCTCCCCTGCCCTTGGTTCTGATACCCTCCCATCCATGGGCAGGCCCGTAGGTGTATCATCTTGTATTTGATGCCCCCCGCCTTTGTCCACACCTTTTGGGTAGCTGAGCGTGTTTCTTATGCCCGCCACATTCATGGGCGGGCCATTGGCGGGCCCTGGGGTAGTTCAGTGTGTTTCTGATGCCCCCTGCCCATGTGCACACCCATAGGGGGGGTCATTTTATTTCTGCCTTGCATGCGCCGGCCTCAAGGGAGCTTGCCTTGTCCCTGTCCCACCACCGCGCTTGCCCCTGACCGCACGCACCCGCCCGCGCCCGCCCATGTCTTCCGGCGCCTGCCTGCCCGCCCGCGCCTGCCCGTGGCCCCCTCTGCGCCTGTCCTCCTGGAGGCAAGACCCTGTGACTGTCTTTGGGACAGTGACCCCCAATTGGCCGACGGGGACCAAGCCTTGACCTTGACACACGGCTGGTGGCCCAAGCAGCAAGGCTTGCTGCACCAGGCACCCCATCCGTATGCCATGATCTAGATCAATTGTGTTTGCAGTCTTACGCTTGCTTATGCCCGCATGTGCATTGCAGGCAAGACCCTGTGATCGATGGCATAGAGGTTGAAGTCTTACGCTTGCTTATGCCCTCATGTGCATTGCAGGCAAGACCCTGTGATCGATGACATCGAGGCCCAGATCAACAAAGTGACCTCTACCATCAAGACCAACAATGTGAAGCTGAAAGGCCTGGTGCACAAGATGGCCAACGCCCGCAACTTCTGCGTTGATGTCGTGCTCATCATCGTGCTGCTCTCGATCGGGGGCTACATGTACAGCATCTTCAAGAAGTGAAAGGAGGCACTGAGGAAACAGTGGTTTGACAGGAAAAGTGTGTTTAAGTGCTTTAAGTGCATTTAAGTGCTTTAAGTGCTTTTATGAGGACAGCTTTCTCTGGAAAAGAGGAAGTGCGGCAGGGATGTTTGACCCCTGGTTTGACGTATGGCATCTTCGAAAATTGAAAGGAAGAAGAGAGCAACCTCAGAGGAGGGATTATACTTCCTCTTTCTTCTCTGGAATCCAGGATGTACTGCAGGGATGATTTAATGTACAGCATATTTAAATAGTGACGCAGTCAATAGCTTACCTTTGGGGAGCAGCTCACCCTACACTTCTCTACAGAGGGGGATTTCGTCCCCCGCCCTGTGTGCATCACCTTCAAGAAGAGGTGCAGTCAGCGCATCTTCAAGAACTGAAGGAGATGAACCAGTAAGCATGTCAGGGATGGCGACCAACTCGCCCCTCCGTGATTTTTCATTTATGTGCTCCACATGCAAGTCCCACTTATCCGTACGCCTCTTAAGTGGCCCAAGGGTTAAAATGCCTGCGGGTTAATTTCGGTAATCTTGGGTGCCCCTCAGGGTTTAGAGTTTTTCAGAAGGGCCCAGAGATGAAACGCCCCCCTGGTAACGCCGTTGGCAATGTTATGTTAGTGCGCTCCAGACCACCCTGGGGCACTGTCCGGTTGCAGTCATTTCAGTGCACACCAATCCCATTTGGGGAGGCCGTTGGGCGGCCACGTCTGAACCGATGTAAAAGAAAATGTACCAATCAAGACTGACGGCCCATGCTATTGGGCTTGCCACATTAGGTCCTTCCAGCCGCAGGCCGGCATAAGGCTACAACACGAGACAACACAGATTTGAACAGTACCGGTGATCATTTTGGCTGATGTGTCTGGCCATTGCCTCCCCTTGTGACGACGTGGGAATCATAATGGATCAATGCCTGCGTCACGTTGTCATGACTTCAGGCTTCACAACATCGGTTATGGTCTCGCTCCCACCCAACTTTTTTCGAATGTGGTGTGGGCATTTCAACCCTTAACAAACACACTTTCTTACACCCTCCAATTTTAGCAACCAAGAACACTATGTCGGCAAAAGTCTAGAGGCTTCGGGGGGGTGGGTGAAATTCACATTTGTAATGAAAACGGGTTTTGGGGTGCCCAATGCATTAAATATCGGTGGTGATGCTTTCGAAGGTTGCTTCCCATTTGAGTCAAATCCCCAAATGAAATAAGATGTACGGTCCAATCTATGAATTATTACAACTTAGGTAAGTAAGAAAAAGTAAGAGTTGCACGAACCCCACTTCTGAACTTACTTTGTCTATGGACACTCATGCCGAAGTTAACAAGTCGCAAATGTGGTAGAAACGAGGCATGTGGAGATTATCCCAACTATCATGCGGTATGATCAGGAAAACTAAACGGGGACGCAATTCGCATACATGCATGAAGACTGACAGTTCGGTCAAAGGCTTGGAGACAAATTAGATGCTCGCAATTTGCACTACGAGTCTACCATTTTTTTTAATGAACTTGAAAGAAATCGTTTTCGGTATTCGACTACTTGGAAGTCCCTGCCTACAGAAAGTCCCTATTGTAGTTAATCCATGGCAGCACGATATTGCGTGGCATGGCACATGTTAAGGCTGATAGTGTTCCCATGACAGCATGATACTTCACATGGATTCAGCCGGATTGTGCTACAATGCATGACCTAGACTCAGCAGCCATCGATCATGATGTGACTAGAAGGGTACCATAATTTCTTTAGAAAGGGCTACTCGTGCTAAGTGTACCATCCATATCTCTTCTCTCATATTTCTGCCACTCAGATCTTGAGGGGATTCTTCATCACTATGAATAGGTAGCTTCCACCAGGCACCAGGTCATCACGATGGCTTCCACCACTCATGTCATCACACAACTCCTTGTTCATGGGGAAGAATCCGTTTGGGACAGTACCGGTATCTCGTTGTCATCCTTTATCTTAAGATTGCGAACAACCTACGAATGGGCAGCCGAGCTGCCAGTCAGCAGGCATTCACACAAAATGTACTCATCATTGCAGTTATTAGTTGTAGGCGTGTGTGTCACTTACTTCCATAGGAGACATATAATGTAAGAGGAACCGTCGATGATACTTAAACGAGTGGGGGAAATATATCAAATTAAGCGAACTACGGCACCCGGTCGACAACAGTGCCGTATGCCCTGAACCCTGCACATTTCGAAGGGGTCAAGGATCGGAGCGAGGAGAGAGGGCTCACCCGGCGGGGGGGGGGCGCAGTGAAACGACCACTCCGGAACGTTTCCGAAGTTTTTAAGATCGTTCACATATTTTTCCGGCGTCCAGTCATAAACAAGCTGTTCTGTTGTGGGTATCTTATAAACCGTGATCTTCTGCACGCGGAGAAGGGCGTGCATGGTCGTAGCATTTTTTATCTGCTCCACCTGCTACGGAAGCTCCGGTTGATTATCAAAAAATAGGTTAACACGTGTATGATTATAACGTCTTGTGATGGCCGTCGGCATTGCACGGATAATTTACGAAAACTGAAACTGCATTGCAGTTACCGTTTGTGTGCCGTACTTAAATATACGAGACAAAACAAGGGGTGCAGGAGGTGGGAAGCAAGGTAGCACGATATGGATATGATATGATATGAATATGGTGTTTTTACTATATCATATTTTGCTGTCAAAATGATTATATCCTACTATTGTAGAATTTATAATGGGCAAGCCCATGCATTCAACAGGTGCACTACCTTTGACCCCATTCACATACATACTGACATGGCAGCATGCAGCATGCGAGCGGTCCCACTGACCCCTACGGCCCAAGGGTCACCATGCGTCCACATTTTCCATGGTAACAGCTTTGTGTGTCGCAAAATCTTGCAACAACTAGGCCCATTATGGCGTAGGACGGTCGGCATGGCAGAAGAGCCCTTTTCCCAACTCAATACCAATTCACCATTCCCATGCCCATGCATGGAGAAGTTGATACCATATCATATCATATTTTACTATATCATATCATATTGCTGATATGATATGATGGCCCCAAAGACTATATCGTGCTACCTTGGTGGCAAGGAGGGGTCAGAGAAGAGGGCGGTACCGTAAGCCAGAACTCCAGAAGAGGATGGTGGGGGTAGAGGTGGGTGCAGACTGCAGACTGGTAGGGGGCCGGGGGATGTGCGCATTCGCGTGGTCCCTACATGTCTGTTGACGAAATAGTCTCAAAATAAGTACCGATATGATAGCATTTACAAATCCGATTTTTGAGCTACAATAGGAGGAGGGTCCCCATCTTGCTTGTTGTGGAACAGTAATCCTCCTAATCACAACCTTCTAAACAACCTCCTAATCACAACCTCCAAAACACTATTTCTGAAAGGGCCACACAAGAGCAAACCGCAGGTACACATCAATGACATAATGCTGATGACACGAACAACATATGGGTACACATCAGTGACATAATGCTGATGACACAAACAACATATGGGTACACATCAGTGACATAATGCTGATGACACAAACAACATATGGGTACACAATTGAAATTCCAGACGGGGTCAAGCAACAAAAATGCACGCTCAAAAGAGCCCGGGCTTACAACAACATATCCACAACTGAGATTGTGATTGATAATTTTAGGGAGAGCCACTGAACACTAGAGAAAGAGCCCGTGTCTAATGGGTTAAAACCCTGAAACTTGCTCAGCTTCAGGGCAGCCACCCACAGTGATAGGGGATACACACATACATAGACACCATGCTCTTGGGAGGAAATGGTCCAGTGGTATAACGCTGGTGGCGTCCAAACCCAGAGCTTGAGGCCTTGAGGGATTGAACCCGCCTCACGATCTTCTCTCTCCCCTCGACTAGAGCGCCGGGTTCCATGTTCCTGCCCCCTCACAAAGGAGGGTGGCATGGCTGCACTATGGCCCAGGCTGTGCATGGTAGCTGGAATTGAGCCTAGTCATTCCCTACCAGCCCCACGTGACCGAGCGTTCAGCAGGGCCCAGCGGGTATGCACTGTTCTAAACATACATACACACCATGCTCTTGTACCTGCCCGGTAACTACATATGACACAACGTACGTCAGTTTTGATCTGAAGGCAGCTGAGATCCCTCGAGCGAAATCAGGCGCACAAGCAAACCGCCCTCCTCAGCGACATGTCAGCGATAGGAAGTGCACAATCACACAGCCACAATACCCGCTTTCAGATCATCACTGAAAACTTCACCTTCGGCATTTTATACATGGTACATCCTCATTGACCAAATCAGAGACTAAACATTATCTCTGGACCTGAAGCTTGCCGTGCTCATCCTTCCAGGTCCTCACACAGGATCAGGTATATAACAACCCTCAGGTCTTCACCCCGAACCTGAGCGCTCGTCATGTCTTCATCCCGAATCAGAACCAGAATAAGCATCCCCCATATCCATGCTGCCCTCGTAATCCGAATAGCCTCCTCCGGAGAAAGGGACGCCGCCTGCATGCCAGCCCCTGTGACCCCGCAGGGCGCGGCAGTCTCCGCTGCCTCCGCTGCAGCGCCGCTGGCACGAGCGCCTCCTCTTCAAAGAAGGATTTGTGAGCGCCACCTGCAGCACCTCCACCAGCACCTCATCCCTGGTTTCGGGGCTCAGTCGCAGCATCCCGTCCGACAGCCTGGACCGGGCCGCGGCGGACGAGTCGGCCTGACCCCTGCTGCTGTCCCGCGCCTTCGTGTCGGCAACTGCCACGGAACACGGCGAGTATATGGCCTCCATCAGCTGCCGGCGCGCGTATGGGCACACGTTCCGCGAGTGCTCCCTAAGGTAGGCGAAGCAGATGTCTTTGATCGCGTCCAGGTGCAACGAATCGCCGATATCCAGCCAGGTCAGCACGAAGCACTCGGGCTCGCGGCAGTCCAGGCTCAGCTTGAAAGGAAGTCCGAATTTCAGCTCGTCGAGGCAGGCCGCCTGTAACGACGTGAAGTCGTACTTGTGGACGAGCGGGAGGATGCGCAGCAGGGCTCCGAGATATCCCCGAATGTCATTGGGCAGTGCTGCTGACAGGCGAGGGCCCGTGGGATACAGCATGGAGACGATGTCCGACCACTCGCGAATGGAGCCATCCAGCTGCGGCATGAACGGGGAGGAAGGCGAAGTTTAGGTTCAGGGTTCAGGGCCAAGGGTTTCGGGTACAGGGTCTAGGCCTCACACTCTAACCTTGGTTCAGTAACTAGGGACAATGTAATAAACGCTGTGCCAAGCTGTAAATAATATTGGCTGTTCAAAGGACGAGGGTGGAGCATATGGGCAGTTGATCAGCGGCCAGGAGGAGCACATGGGCTGTTGGCCCGTATATGCACGTAGACGGAGATAAGAACCGGATGTCGTTAGGTACAAACAGTACCAGTGGCCGCACCTTGATTTGTCTCTGACCGCCGGCATTCGAGCTCAGGTCCGAGCCGAATATGAAGTTGAGGACGCCAGACGCGAGAAACAAGATCTGGCTGTGCCCCTCCATCGTTCCGTCATCGCACTCAAGGAGCACGTCGCACGGCACTGAGTGCAACATCTTGCGCAGCTCGGATGGCAGGCTGACGCGCATCAAAGCAGCCATGGTGGAGGGAGACGCGAGGAGCTGGAGGTTGTGGTCGACGCGTCGAGGATTACTCCTGCTTGTCCGCACAAAATACGGTTGCCTGGGGGTCTTCCTGACAAATCACCTGTACATGAATCATTTGCATGGGTCGAGTGCATGGGTCGGGTACATGGGTCGGGTACATGGGTCGGGTACATGGGCGAGTGCATGGGTCGAGTGCATGGGTCGAGTGCATGGGTCGGGTACATGGGTCGGGTACATGGGTCGGGTACATGGGTTGAGTGCATGGGGCGAGTGCATGGGTCGAGTGCATGGGTCGAGTGCATGGGGCAAGTGCATGGGGCAAGTGCATGGGGCGAGTGCATGGGGCGGGTACATGGGTCGGGCACATGGGTCGGGTACATCGGGCGAGTGCATAGGGCGAGTGCATGGGGCATGAGAAAGTTTGAAAGGGTGGAGGGCCCAAAGGGTGAGCAGTATGACAGGGTTTGGACCAGGGGTACCGCACTTCTTGTCATAAAGGGGGGACTAGAGGCACGATGTAGGGTGCCTTCAAAATAGCAGTATTCCTGAAGCCACGCTGAGTCGTTTCCTTCCTAAGCTTGGGCATTTACTTCCGTTTATGATGATGAGTGGACTGGAAGCAGTGGCGGCGCGATGCCCAAGGGCAAGGAAAGAAGGAAACCCAGCACCCATGGGGAGCGTGAGAGTTGAGTAAATTGCGCAGCCTGGGCCAAAGGCACATCCGCGCCGTTAGGGTGCCTAGAGATCAGTAGCTATTGGCATGGCGGTTCAGAACCTGGGCTGAATGAGGGCGTTGTCTTGTGGATCATCCCCAGATGGATCCCTTTAGGCCCCCCAGTGTCCCGTGTCATGTTGGGTCTTTTAGCTTTGCTTATCTGAGGGCCAATGACGCCTTCATGGCGAATGACTGTCAGGTGAATCAAGAACAACTGCATTGTAGCCCTAATGCCCTATCCAAGGGTGCATGGTGGTCCTCATCAGTGCAGCAAACGAATGAACGATTGTAGCTTCCTGAATCCATGCCTAAGGACGCAGGAATGGTAAAAATCCGACAACAGGTCTGGCGCGAGCGATGCAAAGACCCAGGCAGGGCCCAATTCCTCTAGCGCCCAATTGATGTGTCATTTGTTCAGGCAGCAGCTGACGGTAGGGTTCCCGGGTGGATGTTCAAGGGTAACGGCAGTCCAACACAGGATGAAAGCGCACCTGAATCTGAAAGCGATGGTTGATACTGGGCCCGCAAGGAAAGCGTTGCCAGAATCTAATCTCTGACAGGCCGCGTTCTCGACCCTAATGGACCAGATGAAGCGCTAACTAGTTCGATGGCGTAGCAGCAGAGGATACCCAGCTTTATCTTCTGAGCGATTCAGGTGAAATACATGTTCCGACCCCTTGGGATTCCCCCCGGCCTGACACACAGGTTTTTTCCTGGCCAAACCCCAAGCTGGCCTCGCCCCCCCTCCCCTGTGCTGTCCTCGACCACCCCGTGTGTCAGCGCCTTACGTCAGCATCCGCAACTCCCTCGCTTCCCTCCCGCTTCCTTGTGCTCCCTCATACACGATTCTCCGACTCTCGCCCCCCTGCCTCAGATCCTTATCCGACATGGTTCGCGACTGCCACTTCTCGATCGACCGGGGCGGAACGTTCACCGACGTCTTCGCCGAGGCAAGGCCCCAAACCGCGCAGCCCTCTGAGCCCCCACCTGCTTCCACTACCCACTATTGTACCGAAACCCAATGACGTGGGTCTGATGCGCCCTCATGCAGGTTCCAGATGGCCAGGGCGGATCCACCCACAGGTACGGTTGCCATGTAACCTCCATGTCAGCTCCATGTTAGCTCCATAGCATGCTGACTCAGCCCGCCAGCTTCCATCTAGACACACCCTCAGGCATCCCCCCCCCCCTCCCTACACACCGACATAACCAAAGAAACGCTTGGCGGAAAGGCTTAAAGCTGCCACATCCTGTTCACTGAACACCTACTAGGGCATTGCCCCCCCCGACTGCCCTCTATGGCTACGACTTCACTTCCAACTTCCCATCGCTCGTTGCCCATACCCTGTCCATACCTTGCCATACCTCGCCTGTACCCTCGCCCATTTCCCGCCCCAACCCTCGCCCACACCTCGCCTATACCCTCGCCTATACCTCACCTAAACCTCGCCAACACACTTGCCCAGACATCAACCCCACCCGTTCGTACCCTCACCCGTGCTTACTTCATACTTTCACCATACCTCACCCATACCTCGCGCATGCCCCGCCTGTACTTCACCCACACCACGTCCTTACCCGGTCCATACCCCACCCTTACTCCACCCGTCCCCTGCCATATCCCCCCCACTCTGTCTGCCCGCCTGGGCCCGTCATCATTCCTGCAGCCCACTCCGTCCTTCCTGCCTCCTCTCCCCCCTCTCTCTACCATCGCCAGGGCCCTCCCTGCCACCATGCCCCACCCACCTCATTCAGCCACATCTCCTCACCCTCCTTCCGACCTCCCTGAAACCGCCTCCATGGTAACACAATCCAGCTGAACCCGCACCATATCGCGCTGTATCTTGCCGTATCGTGCTACCTTGTTAGTGCAATCCGGCTAATGCTGTGCCGTGTCGTGTTACCTTGCCCCCCTCCTCTACATCCATCCTACCCCCTCTTCCCACCCCTGCACACCCCTCCGCGCATGTCCCTCCTGTCACTGTTATGCCCCATCCCCTCGTCCCACCCCAGCCCACCCCTCTGCCCTTCCCCTCCCCCTCCCCCTCCCCTTCCCCGTACTCCTCCCTTCACCTGTCTCCCTCCTGTGATTCTTATGCCCCCCTTCCCCCCCTTCCCATTTCAGCACCCCCTTCCATCCGCGTCCCTCCGCTTCCATCACCCCTCCTGACTGTCAGCCCTCTCCCCCCTGCTGCCCTCTTATTCACCTGCAGGGTCCTGAAGCTTTTGTCCGAGGACCCTAGCAATTACGCAGACGCGCCGCGCGAGGGCATCCGCCGCATTATTGAGCAGGTGACTGAGCGTGACTCCTGCCTGAATAACCCCAAACCCTGATTTAAGGCGATTCACGACAATCGTGATCCTTCCCTTACATACCGGGTACGGTATTGTAGATTATAATTGTCATCCCTCGGTTATTAATCAATTGTTTTGTTTAAATAATTACTGCCCTTGGGGGTAAACTTTCGACCGAGACGTTTTTTATTTCTGACCTTAACTGGCGTGAGAGATCCATTGCAGTACTGGTTTCATGCACATAAATCTCAACCACAAACCACGTTACTTAATGAGTTAAGCGCATCCACAGTACAGGCGCTCGACCCCTGAACGCACAAAGACGCGCACACCCTGAGATCCACATAGATCCAAGCATCATGCACACCCTCGGATCCAGAGATCTAATCTTTGCGTCCCCCTGAGCACAGGTGACTGGGCAGGTGCACCCGCGCTCACAGCCGCTCGACACCTCCCGCATAGCTTCCATTCGAATGGGAACAACCGTCGCAACCAACGCCCTCTTAGAACGCAGGTACGAGAGTGTGGAATGCAGGTATGGAAGTATGGAACGCAGGTGTGGGTGCATAGAACGGAGGTACGGGGGTTTGAAAGAAGGTATCAGTATGAGGTACTGGTTACACTTTCTGAGGGCAGGACACTCTACCGAACTGTGAACTGCTTGTGCAAGCTTGAGGAGTAGGATGACCGCAGTTTAAAGCGCCGACTTTTCTGACAGATGTTTTCACCCAACTCTTTATAAACGGGCGGTGATGATACTGTCGTCTCAAACTGATTCTATCTCGGAGACTATTGCCAATCTGAGCCCCCAAATTGAGGTAATCTATTGCACCATGCGCTGACAGATAACAGGCCAGGGCTACCCTGTATGACCGTTTTGGCCGAAATCCTGAACCGTTTACCGTACCGTACCACACCACTACCGTACTGTGGAAAAACACCTTTTCGGCCATTTACTTACCAGTCTGTCCATTTTGTCCGTACCGTGAGGGTATCCGTACTGTACCATATTTCGTACTGGGTAACCCTGTAGCAGGCGGTGTGTGGGTGTGAGCTGGCAGGGCTGCCCATCTGAGCTTGAAATCTTAGATCTCATCCGGGTCTCGGATCATCTTAAATCGTATCTGAGCCTGGGATCTTAGATCTCGTCCGAGTCTTAGATCATCCCAGATCTCGTCCGGATCTAAGATTATCACAGTCTCATCCGAGTCTTAGATCCGAGATGTTGTCTGGATCTAGGATGACTTTGATTTCGCCTCACCCGATTGACCTGGACTCTGGTCGCTGGGTGTGATTGGATAATGTTTTAGAGTGAGGGGTTTGAACTGTAGTGTTTGGGGTTTAAATTGCGGTTATGGTTTGAATTTTGTGTTAAGATCTCAAACCCTTAACCTAGACTCTGGTTGCTGGGTGTGACCCGACGATGTTTGAGTGTTCAGGGTTTGAACTTATGGTTTGGATCCAGAAACCCTAAACAAGGACGCTGGGTACAGGGTGCTGCCCAGGGATTTTTTTAGTGGTTACTGGTTATGAGTCGTAACCAAAGTGGTGACCAAACAATTTATTCTGCGAAGCCGAGGTCCAGTAGCGCGGTAACGAAAACCGACGAAGTCAATTAGGATCGGGGAAATTTCGACGCCTGCTGCAGGCTCTTCACCAAGAATTCCGTCAGATCTCGCTGCTTCTGGTAACCAAAATTAATTCTGAATCTCACCAAAAAAAATCCCTGGTGCTGCCAAGGGTTGCTGGATGTGACTGGACAGGAAAATAAGTCTTTGGTTTCAACTGTACAGTTTGAACAGTGCCGTACGTTTTGAACTTATGGTTCTGAACTCAAGTTTCTGAACTTCAAATTTTGAACTCTAGGTCCAAGGTTGTGCCCAAGGGTTTGAACTTCAGGTTTTGAAACGTAGACCCTGATCCCAGATGCTGCGTGCTAGTAGCTGCTGAGGGTGCTTTGTTTCCTCTATGGAACCCTTTCCCCGCCCTGTCCCCTGACACCTTCGCTCCAACTCTGCCCTTATCAGAGGCAGACGTATATCCCCTGTCTACCCCTGCCCCTGCCCCTGTCCCTGCTTAGCCCTCAAACCCTAAACCTTAACTTGCTACCCTTAATCTCAAGCTCCTTAATATATGTAGGCAACCACTCTGTCCTGGTGTCCGCCACCCCTTCCCCCGCTGAAGCCCTACAAGTATATGAACCCTTTACCCTGAAAGAATGAACCCTGAAACCGAAAAGTGTGTACCGTACCCTACAATTCTAATTCTCAACCCAGTAGATGTCATTGCACGGCCTTGGTAGTCTTTGCCCCTGTCCCTTAAACCCTAAACCCTACAATGTTTACCCTTAAATCCTAATCCTCAACCCAGCAGATGTCAGTGCACGGCCCTACTCGTCCTTGCTCTTATCCCTTTTAACCCCGAACCTTAACCCTAGCAGAGATGAGCAAACCTGCCCTGGCGGTCGCTACCCCCGGCCCTGCTCAACCCTAAAAGTATGAACCATTAACCCTAACAGTATGAACCCTGAACCCTGCAGAGACGTGCACTTAGTTCTGGTGGTCACTGCCCCTGCCCCTGTCTAAACCCTTAACATGTTGACCCTGCATCCTGGACCCTTAATCTGGACCTCAACCTCGACCCTATCTCTAAACCCTATCCCGTGATCCTACCCCTTAACCCTAAACCTCGACCCTATCCCTAAACCTTACACCGCGCCCCTATCCCTAAACTCTTAACCTTGACCCCAACCCTGAGCCCTCACAAGGGTGAGCGCACAGCCTAAATGGTGACAGCTGGCTTCCCCGACCTGCTGCATATCACCAACCAACCAACAACCGACATTGTAACCCTAAACTCCGAACCCTTGTACCGGTACCTTGAAACGTGCAGAGGCGAGCGCACTGCCACCAATCGCGACCCAACATTTAAAGCCTAAACCCTCACCCCTCAATCCTCACCCCTGAACCCTCACACCTCCACCCTCAACCCTCAACCATGTAGAGGGGAGCGCACTGCCCTGGTGGTCACTGCTGGCTTCCCCGACCTGCTGCACATCGCCAACCAATCGCGACCCAACATCTTCGACCTCGAGATCCGCTCCCCGGACAAGCTCTACGAACAGGTGGTGGAGGTGGACGAGCTAGTGGTGCTGCCGCTGGGCTGCGAGCCAAACCAGCGCAACGGCGCCGATGCGGTGAACAGCGCAAGGTGATTCGTGGTTCTCTGGTTGGAAGGCTACAGGTTGGGGTTACGGTTAGGGTTCAGGTTAAGAGGTTAGGGGTTAGGGTAAGGGTTCAGGTCTATGGTTAAGGGTTAAGGCTTGAGGGCCTGGTGCAAACTTAGGCCATCGATCCAGTCACACATCCCCCTCTCACACCGGTGACCAATTGTGAGGCAGTTGGCAGATTGTGATGAGTGTGGTAGGTGTTAATGATTCAGGGTTTAGGTGGCAGAGTATGATGAGTGTGGCCCTAAAAAGAATACGATTTAGAGGGTACCTAGACACAAAAAACAGACCACGCAAACAACCAGCTCTCTCTATACTTTCTGACGACGAGATTATTATCAGATAAAACTCAATAATAAGAGGGTACCTAAACCATTATCTACCTATAATTGGCTGGCGTAGTTCAATCAATCATATTTTTGTTTTTATTTTTGTTTATATTTTTGTTTATATATTTTCTAATATACCGGTATATTAGAATACTCTTGCTATAAAAAACACTCACACAAATGTATACTTAGTATCAGAAAACTGTTCAAAACTTAAGGGCAGTTGTGTAGGGTTAAGGGTTTAGGCAGGTGGCAGATTGTGATGCGTGCGGCAGTTGTTTGTTGTGTTTTGATGTTTTCTCTTTGAGCTGTGCGTGAACTGCTTTGCACACACTAACACTGACCGGGCACACTGACACTGACTCCCGGGAACTTGGAGTAGGAACGGACGGACACACTGCCGGGCACACTCCCACTGACCTGTATCCCTCCCTGCAGGCTATACCCCCCAGGCGGCCGCCTGGCCGTCGGCACCACAGGAGAGGCAGTCTGTGTGCGCAGGGAGCCAGATCTAGTCAAACTTAGGGTGGATCTACAGGTAAGGATCTAGGGAGGCCCAGGGTGGATCTACAGGTGGGGATCGACAGGTGGGGATCTAACAGGTTAGGATTGAGTCAAACTAAGGGCGGATCTACAGGTAAGGATCTGGGGAGGCCCAGGGTGGATCTACAGGTGGGGATCCAGAGGGAATCAGGGAGGATCTACTGGGAGGGATCTAGAAAGGCTAAGATTGGAACTATGTGTAGGGATCTAGAGTGGCTAGGGGTACATCTACAGGTTGGGATCTATAGAGGCTCAAGGCAGATCTGCAGGTAGGGATCTAGATATAGAGAGGCTCAGGGCAGATCTACAGGTTGGGATCTAGTGGGGCTCAGGGCAGATCCACAGGTTGGGATCTAGAGAGGAATAAGGCAGATCTGCAGGTTGAGATCTAGAGAGGCTCAAGGCAGATCTACAGGTTGGGATCGTGAGTGGCTCAGGGTGGATCCGCAGGTGGGGATCTAGAGTGGTGAAGGGTGGATCTTCAGGTGGGGGTCTAAAGAGGCTTGGGGCAGATCTATAGTTGGGAATCCTGAACCTTAAACCCTGAACCCTGAACCCTGAACCCTTAAGCCCGAACTCTTCACCCTTAACCTCAAACCCTCAACCTTAACCTAACCTCACCCCCTCAGGGTGTGTTGGATGCTGGTATCAGCAGCATTGCCGTCGTTCTCAAGCACAGCGCCATCTTCCCCGACCATGAAGCAGCAGTGGGCAAGCTGGCCCTGGAGATGGGTTTTAAGCAGGTGATGGGGACAGGCCCAGGAGATGGTTATCAAGCAGGTGATGGGGACAGGCCACAGCACTTGTACAGACAGGCCCATGAGATGGGTATCAAGCAGGTGATGGGGACAGGCCACAGCACATGTACAGACAGGCCCATGAGATGGGTATCAAGCAGGTGATGGGGACAGGCCACAGCACATGTACAGACAGACCCATGAGATAGGTATCAAGCAGGTGATGGGGACAGGCCACAGCACATGTACAGACAGACCCATGAGATGGGTATCAAGCAGGTGATGGGGACAGGCCACAGCACATGTACAGACAGGCCCATGAGATGGGTATCAAGCAGGTGATGGGGACAGGCCACAGCACATGTACAGACAGGCCCATGAGATGGGTATCAAGCAGGTGATGGGGACAGGCCACATCACATGTACAGACAGACCCATGAGATGGGTATCAAGCAGGTGATGGGGACAGGCCACAGCACATGTACAGACAGACCCATGAGATGGGTATCAAGCAGGTGATGGGGACAGGCCACAGCACATGTACAGACAGGCCCATGAGATGGGTATCAAGCAGGTGATGGGGACAGGCCATAGCACATGTACAGACAGGCCCATGAGATGGGTATCAAGCAGGTGATGGGGACAGGCCACAGCACATGTACAGACAGGCCCATGAGATGGGTATCAAGCAGATGATGGGGACAGGCCACAGCACATGTACAGACAGACCCATGAGATGGGTATCAAGCAGGTGATGGGGACAGGCCACAGCACATGTACAGACATGCCCATGAGATGGGTATCAAGCAGGTGATGGAGACAGGCCACAGCACATGTACAGACAGGCCCATGAGATGGGTATCAAGCAGGTGATGGGGACAGGCCACAGCACATGTACAGACAGGCCCATGAGATGGGTATCAAGCAGATGATGGGGACAGGCCACATCACATGTACAGACAGACCCATGAGATGGGTATCAAGCAGGTGATGGGGACAGGCCACAGCACATGTACAGACAGACCCATGAGATAGGTATCAAGCAGGTGATGGGGACAGGCCACAGCACATGTACAGACAGGCCGATGAGATGGGTATCAAGCAGGTGATGGGGACAGGCCACAGCACATGTGCAGACAGACCCATGAGATGGGTATCAAGCAGGTGATGGGAACAGGCCACAGCACATGTACAGACAGGCCCATGAGATGGGTATCAAGCAGGTGATGGGGACAGGCCACAGCACATGTACAGACAGGCCCATGAGATGGGTATCAAGCAGGTGATGGGGACAGGCCACAGCACATGTACAGACAGACCCATGAGATGGTTATCAAGCAGGTGATGGGGACAGGCCACAGCACATGTACAGACAGGCCCATGAGATGGGTATCAAGCAGGTGATGGGGACAGGCCACAGCACATGTACAGACAGACCCATGAGATAGGTATCAAGCAGGTGATGGGGACAGGCCACAGCACATGTACAGACAGACCCATGGGATGGGTATCAAGCAGGTGATGGGGACAGGCCACAGCACATGTACAGACAGACCCATGGGATGGGTATCAAGCAGGTGATGGGGACAGGCCACAGCACATGTACAGACAGGCCCATGAGATGGGTATCAAGCAGGTGATGGGGACAGGCCACAGCACATGTACAGACAGGCCCATGAGATGGGTATCAAGCAGGTGATGGGGACAGGCCACAGCACATGTACAGACAGGCCCATGAGATGGGTATCAAGCAGGTGATGGGGACAGGCCACAGCACATGTACAGACAGGCCCATGAGATGGGTATCAAGCAGGTTATGGGGACAGGCCACAGCACATGTACAGACAGGCCCATGAGATGGGTATCAAGCAGGTGATGGGGACAGGCCACAGCACATGTACAGACAGACCCATGAGATGGGTATCAAGCAGGTGATGGGGACAGGCCACAGCACATGTACAGACAGACCCATGAGATGGTTATCAAGCAGGTGATGGGGACAGGCCACAGCACATGTACAGACAGGCCGATGAGATGGGTATCAAGCAGGTGATGGGGACAGGCCACAGCACATGTGCAGACAGACCCATGAGATGGGTATCAAGCAGGTGATGGGGACAGGCCACAGCAAATGTACAGACAGGCCCATGAGATGGGTATCAAGCAGGTGATGGGGACAGGCCACATCACATGTACAGACAGACCCATGAGATGGGTATCAAGCAGGTGATGGGGACAGGCCACAGCACATGTACAGACAGACCCATGAGATGGGTATCAAGCAGGTGATGGGGACAGGCCACAGCACATGTACAGACAGACCCATGAGATAGGTATCAAGCAGGTGATGGGGACAGGCCACATCACATGTACAGACAGACCCATGGGATGGGTATCAAGCAGGTGATGGGGACAGGCCACAGCACATGTACAGACAGACCCATGGGATGGGTATCAAGCAGGTGATGGGGACAGGCCACAGCTCATGTACAGACAGGCCCATGAGATGGGTATCAAGCAGGTGATGGGGACAGGCCACAGCACATGTACAGACATGCCCATGAGATGGGTATCAAGCAGGTGATGGAGACAGGCCACAGCACATGTACAGACAGGCCCATGAGATGGGTATCAAGCAGGTGATGGGGTCATGCCCCCTTAACCTGTTACATGTAACCCCCAAACCTCAAACCTTGGCCCTTAACCCTCAATAATTAACCCTTAACCTTAAACCCTCAACCCTGAACCTTTAATCCTGAACTCTGAACCCTATCTCCCCTCATTACTGCTCCAAATTCCCCTGTCAGACATTACCCTCCCCTGCCTCCCCAAATAGTAAACCAAAACCTTAAAACCTTCCTCGTTCCCCCTCTTCCCTGCTCCAGATCTCCTTGTCAGCTACCGTCATGCCGATGGTCAAGATGGTGCCCAGGGGATTCACCGCCATGGCAGATGCGTACCTCACGCCACACATCATGAAGTACGGTTCATGGATAAATGTTGGAGGGGTTTGGGTTATGACTCACTGCCATGACAGATGCGTACCTCACGCCACACGTCATGAAGTACGGTTTATGGGTCAAAGTTGAGGGTTTACCGCAATGGCGGATGCATAACTCACACGTCGTATCATGAAGTATGGTGCAGAGTTTGGGTACACGATCTACCACATGGCAGATGTGTACCTCACGCCTCACATCATGAATTAGGGGTAAGGCCCTTTATAGGATTGTACGTGTGCTGTACTGCAGTGCCTGAATGCTGGTACAGCCAGACCTTCCAGTGCAGCTTTGATGCCCTCGACCCCCCCCCCTCCTGGCTCCGCCCTACTGTACTTCCCACATGCACTGTACTGCCCACATGTGCTGTACTGCCCTGTCTGGATGCAGGTACATCCGTACCATACAGTCAGGTGTCATGGCAGTCATGCCCTCGCCCCCCCCCCCTTGGCGCTGCCCTGCTATACGTCCCACATGCACTGTACTGCCCAAATGTGCTGTACTGCCCACAATCAATGTACTGCCCATATGTGATGTACTGTCCTGTCTGTATGCAGGTACATCCAGACCTTCCAATCTGGCTTTGATGCCAAGCTCTCAGAAGTCCAGGTGCGAGCAGCAGCTGAATGGTTTGGTGGCTTAGGGTTCAAGGGTTTATGGCTTAGGGTTCAAGGGTTTTAGCCCAATCCCCATCATGGCTTAGGGTGCAAGGTTTTAAGCCCGACCCTCGTTTCAGAAGTCCAGGTGCGAACAACAGCTGCTAGTTGGGTTGAGGCTGTAGGGTTCAAGGCCCTACCCCGATAGAATTCAAAGGTCCAACTCCAGTTAGGGTTTAATACCCCACTGGCAGGTGCTGTTCATACCCCACACCTGCAAGTATTCGTCCCCCCATGCCCCCCTCCTGGCAGGTGTTTTTCATACCCCACTCCTGCAAGTACTCTGTCCCCCATGCCCCCCTCCTGGCAGGTGTTTTTCATACCCCACACCTGCAAGTACTCTGTCCCCCCATGCCCCCCTCCTGGCAGGTGTTTTTCATACCCCACACCTGCAAGTACTCTGTCCCCCCATGCCCCCCTCCTGGCAGGTGTTTTTCATACCCCACACCTGCAAGTACTCTGTCCCCCCATACCGCCCTCCTGGCAGGTGTTTTTCATACCCCACACCTGCAAGTACTCTGTCCCCCCATGCCCCCCTCCTGGCAGGTGTTTTTCATACCCCACACCTGCAAGTACTCTGTCCCCCCATGCCCCCCTCCTGGCAGGTGTTTTTCATACCCCACACCTGCAAGTACTCTGTCCCCCCATACCCCCCTCCTGGCAGGTGTTTTTCATACCCCACACCTGCAAGTACTCTGTCCCCCCATGCCCCCCTCCTGGCAGGTGTTTTTCATACCCCACACCTGCAAGTACTCTGTCCCCCCATGCCCCCCTCCTGTCAGGTGTTTTTCATACCCCACACCTGCAAGTACTCTGTCCCCCCATGCCCCCCTCCTGGCAGGTGTTTTTCATACCCCACACCTGCAAGTACTCTGTCCCCCCATGCCCCCCTCCTGGCAGGTGTTTTTCATACCCCACACCTGCAAGTACTCTGTCCCCCCATGCCCCCCTCCTGGCAGGTGCTGTTCATACCCCACACCTGCAAGTACTCTGTCCCCCCATGCCCCCCTCCTGTCAGGTGTTTTTCATACCCCACACCTGCAAGTACTCTGTCCCCCCATGCCCCCCTCCTGGCAGGTGCTGTTCATACCCCACACCTGCAAGTACTCTGTCCCCCCATGCCCCCCTCCTGGCAGGTGTTTTTCATACCCCACACCTGCAAGTATTCGTCCCCCCATGCCCCCCTCCTGGCAGGTGCTGTTCATACCCCACACCTGCAAGTACTCTGTCCCCCCATGCCCCCCTCCTGGCAGGTGTTTTTCATACCCCACACCTGCAAGTACTCTGTCCCCCCATGCCCCCCTCCTGGCAGGTGTTTTTCATACCCCACACCTGCAAGTACTCTGTCCCCCCATGCCCCCCTCCTGGCAGGTGCTGTTCATACCCCACACCTGCAAGTACTCTGTCCCCCCATGCCCCCCTCCTGGCAGGTGTTTTTCATACCCCACACCTGCAAGTACTCTGTCCCCCCATGCCCCCCTCCTGGCAGGTGCTGTTCATACCCCACACCTGCAAGTACTCTGTCCCCCCATGCCCCCCTCCTGTCAGGTGTTTTTCATACCCCACACCTGCAAGTACTCTGTCCCCCCATGCCCCCCTCCTGGCAGGTGCTGTTCATACCCCACACCTGCAAGTACTCTGTCCCCCATGCCCCCCTCCTGGCAGGTGTTTTTCATACCCCACACCAGCAAGTACTCTGTCCCCCCATACCCCCCTCCTGGCAGGTGTTTTTCATACCCCACTCCTGCAAGTACTCTGTCCCCCCATGCCCCCCTCCTGGCAGGTGTTTTTCATACCCTACACCTGCAAGTACTCTGTCCCCCCATGCCCTCCTCCTGGTAGGTGTTTTTCATACCCCACTCCTGCAAGTACTCTGTCCCCCCATGCCCCCCTCCTGGCAGGTGTTTTTCATACCCCACGCCAGCAAGTACTCTGTCCCCCCATACCCCCCTCCTGGCAGGTGTTTTTCATACCCTACACCTGCAAGTACTCTGTCCACCCATGCCCCCCTCCTGGCAGGTGTTTTTCATACCCCACACCTGCAAGTACTCTGTCCCCCCATACCCCCCTCCTGGCAGGTGTTTTTCATACCCTACACCTGCAAGTACTCTGTCCCCCCATGCCCTCCTCCTGGTAGGTGTTTTTCATACCCCACTCCTGCAAGTTCTCTGTCCCCCATGCCCCCCTCATGGTAGGTGTTTTTCATACCCTACACCTGCAAGTACTCTGTCCCCCCATGCCCCCCTCCTGGCAGGTGCTGTTCATGCAGTCTGATGGTGGTCTGTCCAGCGTGGAGCGGTTCTCCGGCCACAAGGCAGTGCTGTCGGGTCCAGCAGGCGGTTATGTGGGTTATGCTCTTACAACCAGGTGGGGGTGAGGGCAGGAGGGGATAGGGGAGAAGACGGGAGAAGGCCTGGGGACAGTGGAGGGGGGGAGATGTCTAGCGGGCGGTTATGTTGGTTATGCTCTTAAAACCAGGTGGGAATGTGTGGGTGGGTGGGTGTGTGGGTGCATGATGGGGGGAGAGGGGAGGGGTTCCAGTGGCCGGGCACATGGGTAATGCTCTCACAACCAGGTCATTAATGGGGGAGGTGGGCAGGAGGGGAGAAGGGGCAGAAGGACGGGGTCAGAGAGGGGGGTGGGGTAGGAAAACAAGTATAGTGGTGGGAAGAGAGGGAGAGGGATGATCTCATCATTCTTGACGCTTGTGGTGGGGAGGGAGGGGGGGGATGATCTCATCGTCCTATGAGATGGACTCATCCCCTCTCCCCTGCCCCCTCGACTAGGCAGGGGGCAGGGGAGAGGGATCATCTCATCATTCTTGATGCTTGCTGTGCACGGAGTTGGGTTCCCTCCGAAGCGCCTCGGCAGTGGCTGCTGCTGCCGCTGCCGCTGCTGCTGCTGCTACTGCTGCTGCTGCTGCTGCCGCTGCCGCCGACGGCTGCCGCCGATGCCAACGCTACGGGTGCTGCAGCTGCTGCTGCGGCGGCGGGGGTTGCTGCTGCTGCGGCTGTAGCGGCAGTTGCTGCTGCGGCAGCTTCTCTTTGGTGCGTAGAAAGAGACATACCTGGCCTGCATGGTTGCAGGTGGGAGGTCATGCATGGGCAGCTCATTCATCAAGCCATGCCGCAAGGGTTATCACAGTTGCTGATCCGGGAATGATGTACCTCTCCTGCGTGGTTGCAGGTGGGAGGGTATGGACTCGGGCCACATGCAATCGATCGGCTTTGACATGGGCGGCACCTCCACTGACGTCTCTCGCTTTGCTGGATCTTATGAACATGTTTTTGAGACCACGATCGCAGGTAGGTGTGAAGACGAAGGGTGTGGATTTTTTTATTTCCAGGATGAGCTAGGTATGAGCATAATAATGTGCGGTATAATATGAAATTAAAATGCATACCGTAGTGTCAGCCCAAATTCGTTTTATTCTGAGTTCGTTTTTTTGTACTGAAACCCTCTTTTGCCTCCGTCACGCTTTTTGTTTTATTGGTTCGTTTTTTGATCGTAAGACGACATTTTGCACCATCGACGGTTCGTTTTTGCTCTGGGAGGCGCATTTGGTGCTAACACACATCTAGCCTTCGCCCTAGCAAATGACTTGGCGAAAGAAAGCTGCCATTTCATACTGGCAGATTTTTTTTAGGATGACAACGTGTAAACGCTGTTTTTGCGATGAACGGCGCTGCACTCTGTGTTGGCGATATTTTCAGTGTTAGGGTCGAAAATATTCTTTTTTTGTTCGTTTTACAAACAATCATCAAAATCAACCATTCGTTTTTTTGAAAAACGATCCATAAACAACGAATTTGGACTGACACTACAATAATGCCGTACCGGTAATGCATAATAATGCATAAAAATGGAAAATAAACCTAAACCTAACCCTAAACCTAAACCTAAAGGATTTGGGGACCAAAACATGTGGGAATGTCGATCGGAATCCTTCACCCCTATATGGGGCGAAGTTCCTCTCACTTTCAAAGTGTGGGTTGCGCTTTGCCAGATTTATGAACACGTTTTCGAGACCCACAACAGCTGGTAGTCAGAAGGTGTGTGACTGGGTGTGAAGGTGTGTGAAGGTGTGTGACTGTGTGTGGGGGGGGTGTTGCGCTTAGCCGGATTGAACCTGTTTGAGACCGCAGTGGAAGGAAGGTGTTGGGTTGAAGGGTATGGGTGTTGTGCTTTGCCGTATCTCGTGAAACGCTTTTGAGACGAGGGCAGCAAGTAGGTGTCGGGCGGATGTAGTTGGAACGTTTGTGTGTGTATGGGTGTTGTGCTTTCCGGATCGAACCTGTTTGAGACCGCAGCGGAAGGAAGGTGTCGGGTCTAAGGTTGTGGGTGTTGCGCTTGGCCGGATGGAACCTGTTTGAAAACGCAGTGGAAGGTAGGTGTCGGGTTGAAGGGTGTGGGTGTTGGGCTTTGCTGGATGGTTTGAACACGTTTTTAAGACCATAGCCGCGGGCGGGTGTGGGGCGGATGTGACCAGAAGGTGTGGGTCGTGCGCTTTTCAGGATCAAGCCTGTTTGAAACCACGATGGGAGGTAGATGCCGCGGTCCCAACCGGATACATGTCATGGTCGCAGGGGCAGGGGGGTGGGGGGTGCAGTGACAGGGGGGACGATGTTTCGGTCACACAGTACATTTTAGTGATTGTTATACCACTTTCAGCTACAGTTTAGCCACACCGTGGTCCCCGGCCACAAGCCCCTGGTTCGGCCAGCCCTGCTGCTTGAGCCACCAGCTGAAGGCCGGTGCAGGTGTGGTGGGAATTGGCCCAGTGGACCTCTATCCACTGAAACAAACACTGTGTCTCAAAGGGGAAGGTACTGCGCTGACAGTTGGGAAGGTTGTGAAGCAACAGGGGGGAAAGGTTGCGTTGCTATCAGCTGGAGTGATCAGTTCATGATGACGATTGGTGTTTGTGGGCGGAAAGCAAGCACGGGCAACGTACTAAAGTGGAGAGATGATTAATCCCCCGCCCCCCCCCCCACACACTTGTTCACACAATCCTCTCCTTCTGCCCCAGATTTGACCCTGTTTGCCCCCTACCAAAGAAAAACATAATCGTATCCATGCAAAATCGTGCACCTGTTATTTTGTTGCATGGAGCTCTCCTATGCAAAGTCAAACTAATTGACCCAGCTCGAATGAAGGGGGGGCCTTCTCCCCGTTTAAAACCCCCTCTCGGGTGGCGTCCTTTGCCCACTCCGTAGGGCCTCTTGTTTGTATATTTCCCCTGCCGTCCTGATTGTATGAACAGGTGTGACACAACGTCCCCTGCCATCCTAATTGTGTGAACGGAGGTGACCATACCTCCCCTGTTGTCCTGGTTGTGTGAACATATGTGAACACATCTCCCCTGCTGCCATGATTGTGTGAACATGTGTGACCATGCCTCCCCTGACGTGCTGTATGTGTGAACAGGTGTGACCATATCTCACATGGTGTCAAGTTTGTGTAAACAAGTGCGACCATGCCTCCCCTGTCACCCTGATTGTGTGAACAGGTGTGACCATACAGGCGCCTCAGCTCGACATTAACACTGTTGCGGCCGGTGGCGGCAGTCGCCTGTTCTTTAGGTGTGGTTTAGGATTTAGGGTTCAGGTTTGAGGGTTGTCGAGCACCAGGTCAAGGTTGAGGGTTAAGGATCATCCATCGCCAGGTGGGGGTAAGGGGTCCAGGCCTGTTGATCGCCAGGTAGGATTTAGGGTTCAGGTTTGAGGGTTGCCGAACACCAGGTGAGGGCTAGGGTTTAGGATCAACCATCGCCAGGTGAGGTGAGGTCCCAGGGTTCCTAGGGTTCCAGGGTTGTGGATCGACAGGTGAGGTTTGAAGGGTCGAGGTTTGTTGATCACCAGGTTCGGTTTAGGGCTTAGGGTTCTGGTTTGAGGTTTGTCGAACACCAGGTGAGGTTTAGGGTTTAGGATCAACCATCGTCAGGTGAGGTGAGGTCCTAGGGTTCTCAGGTTTTCCCGGCTGTGGATCAACAGGTGAGGTTTAGGGCTGAGGGTTCTCGATTGCCAGGTAAGTGGAGGGTTATGGATATTCGATTTCCAGGGTAGGCACGCCATCACACCATCCCACTGACTCATTCACATCCCTCCAGTCCAGGGTTCAGGGTTTAGGGTTGTAGAGCTCAAACATGAACACTCAAGCACTCACTGCCATCCCTCCAGTCCGGGGTTTATGATTGGTTAAAAAACGCACCCTGAAACTTTCACCACTCACTCACACATCTTTCCAGTAAAAATGCTCTGCAAAAATCAGAGCGATGCACCACTCACTTGACCCCTTCCAGTCCAGGATGGCTGGTTCGTTTAAAAAGCCAAAAACGAACCCTCAACTTCTCATTTTCGCCCCCCCGGTTTCCTTTCGTCCAGGTGCTAGGGTTTGTTTAAGATACTCAAGACCTTAACCCTGGCCCACTGGATTCAATTCCCTCCTGTCCAGAGCCGGCCTGTTTGTAGTGGGGCCTGAGTCCGCCGCCGCACACCCGGGGCCTGTCTGCTACAAGAAGGGCGGCGGCTTGCTGGCCATCACTGATGCCAACCTGGCCCTCGGCCGCGTGCTGCCCGACTTCTTCCCCAAGGTGTGACGCTCCTGATTTCTAAAAGTGTGATGTGCCCGATTTCTTCCCCAATGTGTGATGCTTCAGATTTATAAAAGTGTGGCGTGCCCGATTTCTTTCCCAATGTGTGATGCTTCTGATTCATAAAAGTGTGATGTGCCCGACCTCTTCCCCGTGGCGTGATGCTTCTGGTTCATAAAAGTGTGGCGTGCCCGACCTCTTCCCCGTGGCGTGATGCTTCTGATTCATAAAAGTGTGGCGTGCCCGACCTCTTCCCCGTGGCGTGATGCTTCTGGTTCATAAAAGTGTGATGTGCCCGACCTCTTCCCCGTGGCGTGATGCTTCTGATTCATAAAAGTGTGACGTGCCCGACCTCTTCCCCATGGCGTGATGCTTCTGATTCATAAAAGTGTGGCGTGCCCGACCTCTTCCCCGTGGCGTGATGCTTCTGGTTCATAAAAGTGTGATGTGCCCGACCTCTTCCCCGTGGCGTGATGCTTCTGATTCATAAAAGTGTGACGTGCCCGACCTCTTTCCCATGGCGTGATGCTTCTGATTCATAAAAGTGTGGCGTGCCCGACCTCTTCCCCGTGGCGTGATGCTTCTGGTTCATAAAAGTGTGATGTGCCCGACCTCTTCCCCATGGCGTGATGCTTCTGATTCATAAAAGTGTGATGTGCCCGACCTCTTTCCCATGGCGTGATGCTTCTGATTCATAAAAGTGTGATGTGCCCGACCTCTTCCCCAAGGCGTGATGCTTCTGGTTCATAAAAGTGTGATGTGCCCGACCTCTTCCCCGTGGCGTGATGCTTCTGATTCATAAAAGTGTGATGTGCCCGACCTCTTCCCCATGGCGTGATGCTTCTGATTCATAAAAGTGTGATGTGCCCGACCTCTTTCCCATGGCGTGATGCTTCTGATTCATAAAAGTGTGATGTGCCCGACCTCTTTCCCATGGCGTGATGCTTCTGATTCATAAAAGTGTGATGTGCCCGACCTCTTCCCCAAGGCGTGATGCTTCTGGTTCATAAAAGTGTGACGTGCCCGACCTCTTCCCCATGGCGTGATGCTTCTGATTCATAAAAGTGTGACGTGCCCGACCTCTTCCCCAAGGCGTGATGCTTCTGATTCATAAAAGTGTGACGTGCCCGACCTCTTCCCCAAGGCGTGATGCTTCTGATTCATAAAAGTGTGATGTGCCCGACCTCTTCCCCAAGGCGTGATGCTTCTGATTCATAAAAGTGTGGCGTGCCCGACCTCTTCCCCGTGGCGTGATGCTTCTGGTTCATAAAAGTGTGATGTGCCCGACCTCTTCCCCATGGCGTGATGCTTCTGATTCATAAAAGTGTGATGTGCCCGACCTCTTCCCCGTGGCGTGATGCTTCTGATTCATAAAAGTGTGGCGTGCCCGACCTCTTCCCCGTGGCGTGATGCTTCTGGTTCATAAAAGTGTGATGTGCCCGACCTCTTCCCCATGGCGTGATGCTTCTGATTCATAAAAGTGTGATGTGCCCGACCTCTTTCCCATGGCGTGATGCTTCTGATTCATAAAAGTGTGATGTGCCCGACCTCTTCCCCAAGGCGTGATGCTTCTGGTTCATAAAAGTGTGATGTGCCCGACCTCTTCCCCGTGGCGTGATGCTTCTGATTCATAAAAGTGTGACGTGCCCGACCTCTTCCCCATGGCGTGATGCTTCTGGTTCATAAAAGTGTGACGTGCCCGACCTCTTCCCCAAGGCGTGATGCTTCTGGTTCATAAAAGTGTGATGTGCCCGACCTCTTCCCCATGGCGTGATGCTTCTGGTTCATAAAAGTGTGATGTGCCCGATTTCTTCCCCATGGCGTGATGCTTCTGAATCATAGAAGTGTGATGTGCCCGACCTCTTCCCCATGGCGTGATGCTTCTGATTCATAAAAGTGTGATGTACCCGATTTCTTCCCCATGGCGTGATGCTTCTGATTCATAAAAGTGTGATATGCCCGACCTCTTCCCCATGGCGTGATGCTTCTGATTCATAAAAGTGTGATGTGCCCAATTTCTTCCCCATGGCGTGATGCTTCTGATTCATAAAAGTGTGATGTGCCCGACCTCTTCCCCATGGCGTGATGCTTCTGATTTATAAAATTGTGATGTGCCCGATTTCTTCCCCATGGCGTGATGCTTCTGAATCATAGAAGTGTGATGTGCCCGACCTCTTCCCCATGGCGTGATGCTTCTGATTCATAAAAGTGTGATGTGCCCGACCTCTTCCCCATGGCGTGATGCTTCTGATTTATAAAAGTGTGATGTGCCCGACCTCTTCCCCATGGCGTGATGCTTCTGGTTCATAAAAGTGTGATGTGCCCGACCTCTTCCCCATGGCGTGATGCTTCTGATTCATAAAAGTGTGATGTGCCCGACCTCTTCCCCATGGCGTGATGCTTCTGATTCATAAAAGTGTGATGTGCCCGATTTCTTCCCCATGGCGTGATGCTTCTGATTCATAAAAGTGTGATATGCCCGACCTCTTCCCCATGGCGTGATGCTTCTGATTCATAAAAGTGTGATGTGCCCGATTTCTTCCCCATGGCGTGATGCTTCTGATTCATAAAAGTGTGATGTGCCCGACCTCTTCCCCATGGCGTGATGCTTCTGATTTATAAAAGTGTGATGTGCCCGATTTCTTCCCCATGGCGTGATGCTTCTGAATCATAGAAGTGTGATGTGCCCGACCTCTTCCCCATGGCGTGATGCTTCTGATTCATAAAAGTGTGATGTGCCCGACCTCTTCCCCATGGCGTGATGCTTCTGATTTATAAAAGTGTGATGTGCCCGATTTCTTCCCCATGGCGTGATGCTTCTGAATCATAGAAGTGTGATGTGCCCGACCTCTTCCCCATGGCGTGATGCTTCTGATTCATAAAAGTGTGATGTGCCCGACCTCTTCCCCATGGCGTGATGCTTCTGATTCATAAAAGTGTGATGTGCCCGACCTCTTCCCCATGGCGTGATGCTTCTGATTCATAAAAGTGTGATGTGCCCGATTTCTTCCCCAAGGCGTGATGCCACTGTTCTCTTTCTTGATTTGGGATCATGGTAGCGCAACCCGGCTTAATCTGCACCGTATCACGCTGTATTGTGCTGTATCGTGCTTTGTTGGTAGTGTAGTCCAGCTTACCCTGCGCCGCTTCGTGCAGTATCGTGCCATACCGTGCTACCATGGTTGGGATGTGCCTGTCTAGTTTTTTCTCTAAAAGTGAGATGCACCCGACTTCTTCCCCAAGGTGTGATGCATCCTATTTCTTTCAATACAGGAATCTGTTTTTCCTTCTTCTTTAGTTGATATGTGTTTACCTTGCTTTATAAGAGTGTGACCTGCCTGATTCATTTCCAGAGGTGTGATGTTTGAATCCTCTTTTCCGGAGGTGTGATGTTTGAATCTTCTTTCCGGGGGTGCAATGTGCACTTACACATCACACCATTGGGCATGTCTTGATCTGATCCTGGACTGGGTTCATACCCAGATATTGGCATAAATTGGAGCATCCCCGGATCCGGACCAGGACTGGGGCATGCCCGGATCTGTTCCTGGACTGGGGCATGCCTGGATCTGTTCCTGGACTGGGGCATGCCTGGATCTGATCCTGGACTTGAGCATGCCCGGATTCAGGTATGGGCTTGGGCATGATCGGATCTGTTTCTGGACTGGGGCATGCCCCAGGCCTGGACTGGGGCATGCCTGGATCCGGGCCTGAGATTGGGCATGCCCGGATCTGATCCTGGACTCGGGCATGTCCGGATCTGACCCTGGACTGGAGCATGCCCGGATTCAGGCATATGCTTGGGCATGCCCGGGTATGTTTTTGGACTGGGGCATGCCCTGGTTCTGGACAGGGGCATGTCTGGATCCGGGCCTGTGCTTGGGCATGCCTGGATCTGGGCCTGGACTGGGGCATGCCTGGATCTGGGCCTGAACTGGGATATTTACACATGCCCAACCCCGTATTTACTTAATTGGCAAGTTAATACAAATACCGTCAGGAAAGCTTTTGCTCTGCCATACAAAGGTTTTCCCCGGGGTTTGTTTCAGGGTCTGGGTGATGAGGTTTTAGCCAAAGTAGAGGATGTGCCTTGAGCTGTAAAAAGTAAGTATTGGTCCCGTCGCTTATCAAGGCTGTCAAGGGGTCTTGGCAGGCCCCCTGGTTGGAGGGTGCGAGCATGGAACGCCCTACAGCATGACAGCGACTACTTAACTCCGGGAAGGTGCTATCGTCTAGCCTGCAATATCTCTTTGTCAAGATGCTCCAGTAGCGATCTCTCCTTGTGAAGATGCTCCAGTAGCGATCTCTACTTGTGAAGATGCTCCAGTAGCGATCTCTCCTTGTGAAGATGCTCCAGTAGCGATCTCTACTTGTGAAGATGCTCCAGTAGCGATCTCTCCTTGTGAAGATGCTCCAGTAGCGATCTCTCCTTGTGAAGATGCTCCAATAGCGATCTCTTCTTGTGAAGATGCTCCAGTAGCGATCTCTCCTTGTGAAGATGCTCCTTGTTAAGATGCTCCAGTAGCAATTTTTCCTTGTTAAGATGCTCCAGTAGCGATCTCCCCTTGTGAAGATGCTCCTTGTTAAGATGCTCCAGTAGTGATTTCTCCTTGTTAAGATGCTCCAGTAGCGATCTCTCCTTGTGAAGATGCTCCTTGTGAAGATGCTCCAGTAGCGATCGCTCCTTGTGAAGATGTCCCTTGTTGAGATGCTCCAGTAGCGATATCTCCTTGTGAAGATGCTCCTTGTTAAGATGATCCAGTAGCGATTTCTCCTTGTTCAGATGATCCAGTAGCCCACGCAGTAGGGGCAATGAGATGAGCGCTGACTAGACCCTATACCCCAAGCCCTGGATATTAGGCCCTGCCCTCTGGATCTAAATGTTAGGTCTCCTCCTTGATCTAGATCTTTCTTCCTGCCCCCCTGGATCTAGATCTTTGGTCCTGGAGGATACCAGCCCTTAGACGCCATGGGGGCCGGAGAAGCATTGGCAGAACATGATATTGGGTCCTGTCCTCTGGATCTAGATCTTTCATCCTGTCCCCTGGATCCAGATCTTTGGTCCTGGAGGATACCAGCCCTAAGACGCCATGGGGGCCGGAGAGGCATTGGCAGAACATGATATTGGGTCCAGTCCTCTGGATCTAGATCTTTCATCCTGTCCCCTGGATCCAGATCTTTGGTCCTGGAGGGTACCAGCCCTTAGACGCCATGGGGGCCGGAGAGGCATTGGAAGAACATGATATTGGGTCCTGTCCTCTGGATCTAGATCTTTCATCCTGTCCCCCTGGATCCAGATCTTTGGTCCTGGAGGGTACCAGCCCTAAGACGCCATGGGGGCCGGAGAGGCATTGGCAGGACATGATATTGGGTTCTGTCCTCTGGATCTAGATATTTCTTCCTGTCCCCTGGATCCAGATCTTTGGTCCTGGAGGGTACCAGCCTTAGACGCCATGGGGGCCGGAGAGGCATTGGCAGGACATGATATTGGGTCCTGTCCTCTGGATCTAGATCTTTCATCCTGTCCCCTGGATCCAGATCTTTGATCCTGGAGGGTACCAGCCTTAGACGCCATGGGGGCCGGAGAGGCATTGGCAGAACATGATATTGGGTCCTGTCCTCTGGATCTAGATATTTCTTCCTGACCCCTGGATCCAGATCTTTGGTCCTTGAGGGTACCAGCCCTTAGACGCCATGGGGGCCGGAGAGGCATTGGAAGAACATGATATTGGGTCCTGTCCTCTGGATCTAGATCTTTCATCCTGACCCCTGGATCCAGATCTTTGATCCTGGAGGATACCAGCCCTAAGACGCCATGGGGGCCGGAGAGGCATTGGAAGAACATGATTTGGGGTCCTGTCCTCTGGATCTAGATCTTTCATCCTGTCCCCCTGGATCCAGATCTTTGGTCCTGGAGGGTACCAGCCCTAAGACGCCATGGGGGCCGGAGAGGCATTGGCAGGACATGATATTGGGTTCTGTCCTCTGGATCTAGATCTTTCATCCTGTCCCCTGGATCCAGATCTTTGGTCCTGGAGGGTACCAGCCTTAGACGCCATGGGGGCCGGAGAGGCATTGGCAGGACATGATATTGGGTCCTGTCCTCTGGATCTAGATCTTTCATCCTGTCCCCTGGATCCAGATCTTTGATCCTGGAGGGTACCAGCCTTAGACGCCATGGGGGCCGGAGAGGCATTGGCAGAACATGATATTGGGTCCTGTCCTCTGGATCTAGATATTTCTTCCTGACCCCTGGATCCAGATCTTTGGTCCTTGAGGGTACCAGCCCTTAGACGCCATGGGGGCCGGAGAGGCATTGGAAGAACATGATATTGGGTCCTGTCCTCTGGATCTAGATATTTCTTCCTGACCCCTGGATCCAGATCTTTGATCCTGGAGGATACCAGCCCTAAGACGCCATGGGGGCCGGAGAGGCATTGGAAGAACATGATTTGGGGTCCTGTCCTCTGGATCTAGATCTTTCATCCTGTCCCCTGGATCCAGATCTTTGGTCCTGGAGAGGACGAGCCCTTGGACGCTGTCGGGACTGGAGCGGCATTTGCAGCCATGACCGAGGAGGTCAATGCGTACGAGCGGCAGCAGGGCAAACCCGCCAAGACTTTGGATGAGGTATGTCCGCCCTACACTATCCTGCCTCTGCCTCAGTTCGCCCTGCCCCTGTCCCTGCCCCTGCACATGCACCTGCACGTGCTCTCTCCCTCTCTAGATCAGGCCGCCCTCTCTCCCTCTCCCTCTCTCTCTCCCTCTCCCTCTCTCTCTCCCTCTCCCTCTCCCTCTCCCTCTCTCTATTTGTCCTGCCCCTGCTCTCTCCCTTTCTGCCTCAGATTGCCCTCCCTTTCCCTGCTCTACCTCGCCCCTGATATACCCTCCCTCCGTTCCTCAGGTGGCCATGGGCTTCATTACTGTTGCCAATGAGGCCATGTGCCGACCCATCCGGGCCCTAACCCAAATGAAGGTGCGGGGGGGGGGGGGTGCAGGGTTTAGGACCCCAACCAAATGAAGGTGCGGGGGGGGAGGGTGCAGGGTTTAGGACCCCTCCCAAATGAAGGTGTGGGGGGAGGATGTAGGGTTCAGGATCCCTCCCAAATGAAGGTGCAGGGGGGGGAGGGTGCAGGATTTAGGACCCCTCCCCAATGAAGGTGCAGGGAGGGGAGGGTGCAGGGTTCAGGATCCCTCCCAAATGAAGGTGCAGGGGGGGGAGGGTGCTGGGTTCAGGATCCCTCCCAAATGAAGGTGCAGGGGGAGGGAGGTGTAGGGTTCAGGATCCCTCCCAAATGAAGGTGCGGGGGGAGGGTGTAGGGTTCAGGATCCCTCCCAAATGAAGGTGCAGGGGGGGGAGGGTGCAGGATTTAGGACCCCTCCCAAATGAAGGTGCAGGGAGGGGAGGGTGCATGGTTCAGGATCCCTCCCAAATGAAGGTGCAGGGGGGGGAGGGTGCATGGTTCAGGATCCCTCCCAAATGAAGGTGCAGGGGGGGGGAGGTGTAGGGTTCAGGATCCCTCCCAAATGAAGGTGTGGGGGGGGAGGGTGCAGGGTTTAGGACCCCTCCCAAATGAAGGTGCAGGGGGGGAGGGTGCAGGGTTCAGGACCCCTCCTAAATGAAGGTGCAGGGGGGGAGGGTGCATGGTTCAGGATCCCTCCCAAATGAAGGTGCGGGGGGGAGGGTGCATGGTTCAGGATCCCTTTCAAATGAAGGTGCGGGGGGGGGAGGGTGCAGGGTTTAGGACCCCAACCAAATGAAGTTGCGGGGGGGGGGTGCAGGGATTAGGATCCCTTCCATATGAAGGTGCAGGGGGGGGAGGGTGTAGGGTTTAGGACCCCTCCATAATGAAGGTGCGGGGGGGGGGGGAGGGTGCAGGGTTCAGGGTCCCTCCCAAATGAAGGTGCGGGGGGGGGGGGGGAGGTGTAGGGTTAAGGACCCCTCCCCAATGAAGGTGAGGGGGAGAGGGTGCAGGGTTTAGGACCCCACCCCAATGAAGGTACGGGGGAGGGTGTAGGGTTAAGGAACCCACCCAAATGAAGGTGCGGGGGGGGGGGGTGCAGGGTTCAGGATCCCTCCCCAATGAAGGTGCGGGGGGGGAAGGGTGCAGGGTTCAGGATCCCACCCCAATGAAGGTGCGGGGGGGAGGGTGCAGGGTTTAGGACCCCTCCCAAATGAAGGTGCAGGGGGGAGGGTGCAGGGTTCAGGATCCTTTCCAAATGAAGGTGCGGGGGGGCGAGGGTGCAGGGTTCAGGATCCCTTCCAAATGAAGGTGCAGGGGGGGGGGAGGGTGCAGGGTTCGGGATCCCTCCCAAATGAAGGCGCAGGGGGGAGGGGGGGGTGCAGGGTTTAGGACCCCAACCAAATGAAGGTGCAGGGGGGGGAGGGTGCAGGGTTCAGGATCCCTCCCCAATAAAGGTGCCGGGGGGGGAGGTGTAGGGTTTAGGACCCCACCCCAATGAAGGTGAGGGGGGGAGGGTGCAGGATTTAGGACCCCTCCCAAATGAAGGTGCAGAGGGGGGTGCAAGGTTCAGGGCCCTCCCAAATGAAGATGCGGGGGGGGGGAGGGTGCAGGGTTCGGGATCCCTCCCAAATGAAGGCGCAGGGGGGAGGGGGGGGTGCAGGGTTTAGGACCCCAACCAAATGAAGGTGCAGGGGGGGGAGGGTGCAGGGTTCAGGATCCCTCCCAAATGAAGGTGCCGGGGGGGGAGGTGTAGGGTTTAGGACCCCACCCCAATGAAGGTGAGAGGGGGAGGGGGGGGTGCAGGGTTTAGGACCCCACCCAAATGAAGGTGTGGGGGGAGGATGTAGGGTTTATGACACCACCCAAATGAAGGGGCGGGGGGGGGGAGGGTGCAGGGTTTAGGATCCCTCACAAATGAAGGTGCGGGGGGGGGAGGGTGCAAGGTACAGAATCCCTCCCAAATGAAGGTGCGGGGGGGGGGGGGGTGCAAGGTTCAGGATCCCTCCCAAATGAAGGTGCAGGGGGGGGTGCAAGGTTCAGGACCCTCCCAAATGAAGATGCGGGGGGGGGGAGGGTGCAGGGTTCAGGATCCCTCCCAAATGAAGGTGCGGGGGGGAGGGTGCAGGGTTTAGGATCCCTACCAAATGCTGGTGCGGGGGGGGGAGGATGTAGGGTTTATGACGCCACCCAAATGAAGGGGCGGGGGGGGGGGGAGGATGCAGGGTTTAGGATCCCTCACAAATGAAGGTGCGGGGGGGGGAGGGTGCAAGGTACAGAATCCCTCCCAAATGAAGGTGCGGGGGGGGGGGTGCAAGGTTCAGGATCCCTCCCAAATGAAGGTGCAGAGGGGGGTGCAAGGTTCAGGACCCTCCCAAATGAAGGTGCGGGGGGGGGGGAGGGTGCAGGGTTCAGGATCCCTCCCAAATGAAGGTGCAGGGGGGGAGGGTGTATGGTTTAGGACCCCAACCAAATGAAGGTGCGGGGGGGAGGGTGTAGGGTTTAGGACCCCACCCTAATGAAGGTGCGGGGGTGTGTGTGTGTGCAGGGTTCAGGATCCCTCCCAAATGAAGATGCGGGGGGGGGGAGGGTGCAGGGTTTAGGACCAAGCCCAAATGAAGGTGCGGGGGGGGAGGGTGTATGTTTTAGGACCCAACCCAAATGAAAGTGCGGGGGGGGGGAGGGTGCAGGGTTTAGGACCCCATTCAAATGAAGGTGAGGGGGGGAGGGTGTAGGGTTTAGGACCCCACCCCAATGAAGGTGCGGGAAGGGGTGAAGGGTTTAGGAACCCAGAAGGTGCGGGGGGGGGTGAAGGGTTTAGGAACCCACCCAAATGAAGGTGCGGGGGGGGGGGGTGCAGCGTTCAGGATCCCTCCCAAATGAAGGTGCGTGGGGGAAGGGTGTATGTTTTAGGACCCCAACCAAATGAAGGTGCGGGGGGGAGGGTGTAGGGTTTAGGACCCAACCCAAATGAAAGTGCGGGGGGGGGAGGGTGCAGGGTTTAGGACCCCATTCAAATGAAGGTGCGGGGGGAGGGTGTTGGGTTTAGGACTCTACCCCAATGAAGGTGCGGGGGGGAGGGTGTAGGGTTTAGGACCCACCCAAATGAAGGTGCAGGGGGGAGGGTGCAGGGTTCAGGATCCTTCCCAAATGAAGGTGCGGGGGGGCGAGGGTGCAGGGTTCAGGATCCCTCCCAAATGAAGGTGCAGGGGGGGGGAGGGTGCAGGGTTCGGGATCCCTCCCAAATGAAGGCGCAGGGGGGAGGGGGGGGTGCAGGGTTTAGGACCCCAACCAAATGAAGGTGCAGGGGGGGGAGGGTGCAGGGTTCAGGATCCCTCCCCAATAAAGGTGCCGGGGGGGGAGGTGTAGGGTTTAGGACCCCACCCCAATGAAGGTGAGGGGGGGAGGGTGCAGGATTTAGGACCCCTCCCAAATGAAGGTGCAGAGGGGGGTGCAAGGTTCAGGACCCTCCCAAATGAAGATGCGGGGGGGGGGAGGGTGCAGGGTTCGGGATCCCTCCCAAATGAAGGCGCAGGGGGGAGGGGGGGGTGCAGGGTTTAGGACCCCAACCAAATGAAGGTGCAGGGGGGGGAGGGTGCAGGGTTCAGGATCCCTCCCAAATAAAGGTGCCGGGGGGGGAGGTGTAGGGTTCAGGACCCCACCCCAATGAAGGTGAGGGGGGGAGGGGGGGGTGCAGGGTTTAGGACCCCACCCAAATGAAGGTGTGGGGGGAGGATGTAGGGTTTATGACGCCACCCAAATGAAGGGGCGGGGGGGGGGAGGGTGCAGGGTTTAGGATCCCTCACAAATGAAGGTGCGGGGGGGGGAGGGTGCAAGGTACAGAATCCCTCCCAAAGGAAGGTGCGGGGGGGGGGGGGTGCAAGGTTCAGGATCCCTCCCAAATGAAGGTGCAGAGGGGGGTGCAAGGTTCAGGACCCTCCCAAATGAAGATGCGGGGGGGGGGAGGGTGCAGGGTTCAGGATCCCTCCCAAATGAAGGTGCGGGGGGGAGGGTGCAGGGTTTAGGATCCCTACCAAATGCTGGTGCGGGGGGGGGAGGATGTAGGGTTTATGACGCCACCCAAATGAAGGGGCGGGGGGGGGGGGAGGGTGCAGGGTTTAGGATCCCTCACAAATGAAGGTGCGGGGGGGGGAGGGTGCAAGGTACAGAATCCCTCCCAAATGAAGGTGCGGGGGGGGGGGGTGCAAGGTTCAGGATCCCTCCCAAATGAAGGTGCAGAGGGGGGTGCAACGTTCAGGACCCTCCCAAATGAAGGTGCGGGGGGGGGGGGAGGGTGCAGGGTTCAGGATCCCTCCCAAATGAAGGTGCGGGGGGGGAGGGTGTATGGTTTAGGACCCCATTCAAATGAAGGTGCGGGGGGGAGGGTGTAGGGTTTAGGACCCCACCCTAATGAAGGTGCGGGTGTGTGTGTGTGTGCAGGGTTCAGGATCCCTCCCAAATGAAGATGCGGGGGGGGGGAGGGTGCAGGGTTTAGGACCAAGCCCAAATGAAGGTGCGGGGGGGGAGGGTGTATGTTTTAGGACCCAACCCAAATGAAAGTGCGGGGGGGGGGAGGGTGCAGGGTTTAGGACCCCATTCAAATGAAGGTGAGGGGGGGAGGGTGTAGGGTTTAGGACCCCACCCCAATGAAGGTGCGGGAAGGGGTGAAGGGTTTAGGAACCCAGAAGGTGCGGGGGGGGGTGAAGGGTTTAGGAACCCACCCAAATGAAGGTGCGGGGGGGGGGGGTGCAGCGTTCAGGATCCCTCCCAAATGAAGGTGCGTGGGGGAAGGGTGTATGTTTTAGGACCCCAACCAAATGAAGGTGCGGGGGGGAGGGTGTAGGGTTTAGGACCCAACCCAAATGAAAGTGCGGGGGGGGGAGGGTGCAGGGTTTAGGACCCCATTCAAATGAAGGTGCGGGGGGAGGGTGTTGGGTTTAGGACTCTACCCAAATGTAGGTGCAGGGGGGAGGGTGTAGGGTTTAGGACCCACCCAAATGAAGGTGCGGGGCGAGGGTGTTGGGCTGAGGACCCTACGCAAATGAAGGTGCGGGGGGGAGGGTGTAGAGTTTATGACCCACTCAAATGAAGGTGCGGGGGGGGGGTGTTGGGTTTTGGACGCCACCCACATGAAGGTGAGGGGGGAGGGTGTAGAGTTTAGGACCCCACCCAAATGAAGGTGCGGGGGGGGGAGGGTGCAGGGTTTAGGACCCCATTCAAATGAAGGTGCGGGGGGAGGTTGTTGGGTTTATGACTCCACCCAAATGAAGGGGTAGGGGGAAGGTTGTAGGGTTTAGGACCCCACCCAAATGAAGGTGCGGGGGGAGGGGTGTAGGGTTTAGGACCCCACCCAAATGAAGGTGCGGGGGGGAGGGTGTAGGGTTTAGGACCCACCCAAATGAAAGTGCGGGGGGGGGGGGGGTTAAGTTTAGGACCCCACCCCAATGAAGGTGCGGGGGGAGGGTGTTGGGTTTAGGACCCCACCCAAATGAAGGTGCGGGGGGGAGGGTGTAGAGTTTAGGACCCACCCAAATGAAGGTGCGGGGGGGATGCAGCGTTCAGGATCCCTCCCAAATGAAGGTGCGGGGGGGGAGGGTGTATGGTTTAGGACCCCAACCAATTGAAGGTGCGGGGGGGAGGGTGTAGGGTTTAGGACCCCACCCCAATGAAGGTGCGGGGGTGTGTGTGTGTGCAGGGTTCAGGATCCCTCCCAAATGAAGGTGCGAGGGAGGGAGGGTGCAGGGTTTAGGACCAAGCCCAAATGAAGGTGCGGGGGGGGAGGGTGTATGTTTTAGGACCCAACCCAAATGAAAGTGCGGGGGGGGGAGGGTGCAGGGTTAGGACCCCATTCAAATGAAGGTGAGGGGGGGAGGGTGTAGGGTTTAGGACCCCACCCCAATGAAGGTGCGGGAAGGCGTGAAGGGTTTAGGAACCCACCCAAATGAAGGTGCGGGGGGGGGTGCAGCGTTCAGGATCCCTCCCAAATGAAGGTGCGTGGGGGAAGGGTGTATGTTTTAGGACCCCAACCAAATGAAGGTGCGGGGGGGAGGGTGTAGGGTTTAGGACCCAACCCAAATGAAAGTGCGGGGGGGGGAGGGTGCAGGGTTTAGGAACCCATTCAAATGAAGGTGCGGGGGGAGGGTGTTGGGTTTAGGACTCTACCCAAATGTAGGTGCGGGGGGGAGGGTGTAGGGTTTAGGACCCACCCAAATGAAGGTGCGGGGGGAGGGTGTTGGGCTGAGGACCCTACCCAAATGAAGGTGCAGGGGGGAGGGTGTAGAGTTTATGACCCACCCAAATGAAGGTGCGGGGGGGGGGTGTTGGGTTTTGGACGCCACCCACATGAAGGTGAGGGGGGAGGGTGTAGAGTTTAGGACCCCACCCAAATGAAGGTGCGGGGGGGGAGGGTGCAGGGTTTAGGACCCCATTCAAATGAAGGTGCGGGGGGAGGTTGTTGGGTTTATGACTCCACCCAAATGAAGGTGCGGGGGGAAGGTTGTAGGGTTTAGGACCCACCCAAATGAAGGTGCGGGGGGAGGGGTGTAGGGTTTAGGACCCCACCCAAATGAAGGTGCGGGGGGGAGGGTGTAGGGTTTAGGACCCACCCAAATGAAGGTGCGGGGGGAGGGTGTTGGGTTTAGGACCCCACCCCAATGAAGGTGCGGGGGGAGGGTGTTGGGTTTAGGACCCCACCCAAATGAAGGTGCGGGGGGGAGGGTGTAGAGTTTAGGACCCACCCAAATGAAGGTGCGGGGGGGGGTTGTTGGGTTTTGGACGCCACCTACATGAAGGTGAGGGGGGAGGGTGTAGAGTTTAGGACCCCACCCAAATGAAGGTGAGGGGGGAGGGTGTTGGGTTTAGGACCCACCCAAATGAGATTGCGGGGGGGGAGGGTTTAGGGTTTTGGACCCCACCCACATGAAGGTGAGGGGAGGAGGGTTTAGAGTTTAGGACCCCACCCAAATGAAGGTGAGGGGGGAGGGTGTTGGGTTTAGGAGCCACCCAAATGAGAGTGGGACCCCCCTCAAATGAGATTGGGGGGGGGGGTAGGGTTTTGGACCCCACCCACATGAAGGTGCGGGGGGATGGGTGTAGGGTTTAGGACCTGGTCCAAATGTAGAGGGGAGCGTAGAGTTGGGGGAGTAGGGGGCAGGGAGCAGGGAGCGGGTAATGGGGATGGGGGGAACAGGAGGCGGGAAGGGGGGAGGTGATATGGAACTGGGGAGGGGGGGCAGGTTGTGGTGATCGCTTCGTGCATGCTGGGTATGAGGCGGAGCCTGTTTTTTTATGATGGCGGCTAAATCCTGTGTGGTGATGTTTTAACGTTGTAATACCCGAGGTTGGGGGTTTTTGGGTTTTAAACCCTGAAAACTGAACCCGAGGTTGGGGGTTCTTGGGTTTTAAACCCTGAAACCTGAACCCCCAAACCTTACACCACAGCTTGTCTTTCTGAGTCCTGCTGATCACAGGGTGCTGCTGTACCCTCGTGCAGGGCTATGATGCCGCCGCACATATCCTGGCGTGCTTCGGCGGCGCGGGGGCGCAGCACGCCTGCGCCATTGCGCGCTCGCTGGGTATGGAGACCATCTTTGTGCACAGGTGAGCGTGTGTGGGGGCAGAAGTTGACGGGTTCCTGGTGATGGTGTGGGCAGATTTTATAAACGGGTGCTTCTGGTGAGCGTGGGCAAATGCATTTGATTTAGTGTGCGCTCGCTGGGCATGCAGACCATCTTGATGCAACGGTGAGCGGTACAGAATGATACCGTGTCCGCTGTTTTGAAAAAGTATGTTTTTTGTGGCCTTATGGTATTCTTACTTTTCAGAGATCATGAAAAAGGCACCTTCGGTACTGTGGCAGGGCTAGTATGGCAATAAGGTGCGTTGTGAGATTGGTGACCCTGTGCCCTTGTCCTGGAACTCGGGGATGTGATTGTAGCGTTCACACCTTCACAGGTCCACACCTACATTGGTCCCAAACTTCATTGGTTCACATCTTTATTGGTCCACACTTTCATTGGTCCATGCCCTCACTGTTCCACACCTCCACTGGTCCACACCTTCTATGAACCACGCCTTCACTGGCCCATACATCCATTGGTCCACACCTTCACTGGTCCACGCCTGCAGTTGTCGACACCTTAACTGTTTTACTCGTAGGTCCACACCTTCATTGGTCCTCACCATCACTGATCCACACCTGAACCTGTCCACACCTTCACATGTGCACACCTTCATTGGTCCACATCTTTGTTTGTCCTCACCCTCATTTGTCCACACATTCACCAGTCCACACATTCACTGGTTCGGAGTGATATACTTGCGTGTGGCTGGCACTAAATGGTTACTTTGCCATAGTCAGGACCATTCCCCTGATGAATGGCATGCCATTTAAACAATACACGGATTTTGGGGGTTCAGGGTGTAGCGTTCAAATATAAAGTTCAAGGTTCAAGTACATGAAGGGGGTTTTGCGTTCAGGGTACATCAATCTCTTAACAGCATCAATTGGATATATATTATGCATTATAAGGGGGGGGGGATGTCCGGGGACGGAACCGACCCCCCTAGTGACAGGCCCCTTTTCAGGCCCCTTTTCAGGGTACATCAATCGAAGGGATCTAGGGTTTAATCCCCTTTTACCATCGGCTTTAAGCCTTGCCCTAAATGCTGAATCCGCAACTCCTAAGCCTCATTTTTTGGTGTAAATTAGGTTTGCTGGCATCCTGTCGGCGGTGGGCATCCACTTGGCGGACATCGTTCAAGAGGCCCAGGAGCCGTGCGCCACGACAGTGGAGGCTGGGGGCAGCAGTGCAGCAGCCGAGGGTAATGGGAGTGCTTTCGGGGTCAATGGTGATGCGGCTGCGGGGGCCGGGGGCGCCCCGGGCGGCGGCAGCGGCGGCGGGCAGCAGACGGAGCTCGAGTCCAGACTGGACCGGTTGGAGGCTCAGGTCCGGACCCAGCTAGAGCAGCAGGTGCGTGTTTGTGTGTGGGGGGGGGGGTAGAGGAAGGTGTGGGGTGGATGGGGGGAAGCAAGTATGGCGGCAGTGCAGGTGGGGGGTGTAGGTTTGCTGTGGGTATGGATGTGTGGGTGGAGGTGGGAAGGATAAAGGGTACATGTGGGGGGGATGGGCGGAGGCAGGTATGGCGGCAGTGCAGGTGGGGTGTGTAGGTTTGCTGTGGGTATGGATGTGTGGGTGTAGGTAAGAAGGATGAAGGGGACATGTGGGGGGGTGGGGTGGGGGGAGGCAGGTATGGTGGTAGTCTGGGGGGGGGTAGATTTCCTGTTTGTGTGCAGTGGGTGGGTGGGTGGGTGGCTGGGTTTGGGCGTGTGGGTGGCTGGCTGGGTGGCTGGGTTTGGGCGTGTGGGTGGGTGGGGGTGTGTGGCTGTGTGTGTGTGTGTTTTGGCGTGTGGGTGTGGGGGTAGGGGGGTAGGGGTATGTGTGGGGGGGTGGGGGGGGGGGGTGGAGGGGGGGTGGGGGGGTGTGTGTGTGGAGGGGGTGTGTGTGTGTGGGGGGGGGGGGGGGGTGGAGGGGGTGTGGGGGGGTGGGGGTGTGGGGGGGTGGAGGGGGTGTGGAGGGGGTGTTTATGTGTTGCAGAAGGGCATGTAGGAAGCTGTATGGACCTGCCAAGATGAGAGATAGATCCGGACCCAGCTGGAGCAGCATGAGTGACTGGGAGGGAGAGGAGGGTAGTTAAGTTTCGTTTTTCTTGGAGTTAACTTTTGGAGAGGTTGGCGGCCCAACCCTAAACCCTGACACGCAAACACAGAAAGGCAGCCCGGGTTTATCTTGTGGCCCTCGTCAGCTGAGAAAGACCCCGGCAGCTGAGAAAAGGCGAGCAGGAGCAGGAAACGTTTGCTGCAGATGTGGTGCACAGGATTGATGTGTGAGGGAGGGGAGGGATAGGTTGGGTGTGAATCTTCCAGTGGCCCTGCATCCGAATCCCTGAATCCTTCACTCACAAAAGCACGAAGTTGAAAAAAAACTCAAGTTAAGCCCTATACCCTAAACCCTAAACCCTTAACCCTAACCCCTCGTCCATTCCCACTATGCGAGGTTTCCTTGCCGAAGTGCTGAATATGTCTGAAATGAGCCCTTCCTTAAGCTGGCCCAAATCAACTGCCCATCTTCCATCTTCATGCCAACCCTGCACCCTTATCCCTCAACCTAACTTGAGAATAAAAAGACTCGAAAGCACCTCGAGTGAAATCCGTAACCCTCCTCCCTCGTCCCCTCCCACCTCAGAGTAACCCCTTGACCCTAAACCCCAGACCCTAAACCCTCATACCTCGTCCCCGCCCGCCTCCCAGGGCTTCCTTGCCGCACATATCCGCATTGAGCGCTTCCTCAACCTGCCCCTGGCCTAATTCTCCTCGTCTACCGACCCTAAACCCTGCCCCTGGTCTACTATTTTTCATCTATCGACCCTGCACCCTGCACCTGACCCTGACCCAGTGCTTCTCACCTATCGACCCTGAAACCTGAACCCCATACCCTAAACCCTCCTCCCTCGCCCCCTCCCGCCTCCCAGGGCTTCCTTTTCGAACATACCCGCATTGAGCGCTTTCTCAGCCTGACCCTGCCAAAGTAGTTCTCATTCACGGACCCTGAACCCTCCACCCTCGTCCCCTCCCACCTCCCTGGGCTTCCTTGCCAAACACATTGGCATTGAGCGCTTCCTGACCCTGACCCCAACCAACTACGTTTCATCCATTGACCCTGAACCCTTAACCCTCATCCCTCGTCCCCTCGCACCTCGCAGGGCTTCCTTTCCAAACACATCGGCATTGAGCGCTTCCTCAACCTGAGATACCAGGTAAGGAGGTGGGAGGGAAGGTTCAGGGCTGATAAATTGGTGTTTCAGCCACAATTCAGCTACAGTCCAGCTACATGTCTGCATTGAGCGCTTCCTGAACCTGAGGTGCCAGGTAAGGAGGTGGGGGGTAGGGGAGGAGGGGTTCAGGGTTTAGGGTCTGTTCCAGCTACGTATTTGCATTGAGCGCTTCTGGAACCTTAGATGCCAGGTATGAAGGAAGGGGGAGGCGGAGGGTGGCTGATTTAGCAAGCCCTGCTGCATGGTCTTACTCCTCCCCTTCCCCCCTTCTCTCCTGCTCCCCTTGCTTGGGGTCCCCCAGAAGGGCCTGCATGGTCGGAAGACTTCCCGACCATGTAGGAAAATCTTCTGCTCGGTCCGTAAGATTAAGAAAGAGGAAGAAGATTCAGGGGGGGTGGGGTTCAGGGAATTTGGGTTCATGGGTTTAGGGTTTAGGGGGCTTGGATTTAGGGTTTAGGGTTCAGGGGGGGGGGGTATGGTTAAAGGGGTTTGGATTCAGGTTAAAAGGCTCCCATCTCCCTCCAATTGATGCACCATCATCGAGCCGCCCGCTCTTGGTCTTGATGCTTGACATCAGGCCTGATGTGGGTTTTAAGATACCAGGCACGAAACATGTCCTCCGCCCTAGACCGCGGTGACCGGCTAAACCCTAAACCCTACACCGCAGTGACCGGCTAAACCCTAAACCCTTAACCTCAAACCGCGGTGACCGGCTAAACCCTAAACCCTTAACATCAAACCGCGTTGACCGGCTAAAGCCTAAACCCTTAACCTCAAACCGCGTTGACCGGCTAAACCCTTAACCTCAAACCGCTGTGACCGACTTAACCCTAAACCCTTAACCTCAAACCGCGTTGACCGGCTAAACCCTAAACCTTTAACATCAAACCGCGTTGACCGGCTAAACCCTAAACCCTCAACCTCAAACCGCAGTGACCGGCTAAACCCTAAACCCTTAACCTCAAACCGCGGTGACCGGCTAAACCCTAAACCCTTAACCTCAAACCGCGGTGACCGGCTAAACCCTTAACCCTTAACCTCAAACCGCGGTGACCGGCTAAATCCTTAACCCTTAACCTCAAACCGCGTTGACCGGCTAAACCCTTAACCCTTAACCTCAAACCTCGGTGACCGGCTAGACCCTTAACCCTTAACCTCAAACCGCGTTGATCGGCTTGTGTCGGTACTCTAGAACCTGCAAGAGTGAAAAGCTGTCCACTGGGCGTAATGAGCCCCTTTCGGTTTTCCTACCAAATGAGCCCCTCTCGGTTTATCTACCAAATGAGCCCCTTCCGGATTATCTATCAGGCTCATGTTTGTCTGGCCTGGGCAGTGAAGTTGTGAAGATTTTACAGTCAAACAGAGCATCACATTTCATGCATGGGACATGTGCGCGCAAAGCGGTGCAGGCACTTGATACAGCAGGAAAGTAGGAACCCTGGAAGGGCTCGGATGTTGTCGGGGATGACATTTATGCGGGGCCTCCTCAAATAAATGAGAAAAGGGGAAACCTGCGGAGCTTGATGAATACATTTTATTGTATAGGGGTGTGCGGGAGGGCATTTTGCGTGTACAGTCTTTCTTTAAAACCGTTAAGAGTGATACCGACCGATAAATTTGAACGACCGGTATCACTCCTTCAGTTGTTTATTTTGTTTCACCGGTTCACCTTTCAGGTTCAGTACAGTTTTATAAGACCTTTCATTCTATCTTTCAGGCTGCTGTTTATCTGCACCCTGGCAGGGCACGGATGTTACAGTGTTGACGTTCCTGTGGGACCACATACAGTATACAGAACCTGCGGAGCTTGGATACCAATTGTTTCTTTTTCTAGGGCTGCTGCAGGGCATCGACGGCACTTCAATGTAAATTTTAAAAGTTTGTCTTCCAGCTACCCCTGTTTTGTCTCACCGGCACCTTTCAGTTCAATTACCGGTACCGGTATACAAAAGTTAAACTTCAATGTTGTATGCATGTGTTTGTCAACACCCTGGCAGGGCACGGATGTTGCGGTGATGACGTCGCGCCCGCCGGACGGGGATTATGTCGCTGCGTTTGAAAAGGCGTACGTGCGTGAGTTTGGTTTCAAGCTGGACCGCGAGGTGCTGGCTGACGACGTGCGGGTGCGCGGAACAGGGACCAGCAAGGCGCTGCCCGACGCATCTGCAGAGGGGCCAGATCCAGGTGTGTAGATCTAGGTGGGTGGGTGGATCTAGATACATAGGTGGGTGATGTGGATCTAGGTGCTGGCTGACGACGTGAGGGTGCGCGGAACAGGGACCAGCAAGGCGCTGCTGGACACAACTGCAATGGGGCCAGATCCAGGTGTGTAGATCTATGTGGGTGGGTGGATCTAGATACATAAATGGGTGATGTGGATCTAGGTGCTGGCTGACGACGTGAGGGTGCGCAGAACAGGGACCAGCAAGGCGCTGCTGGACGCATCTGCAGAGGGGCCAGATCCAGGTGTGTAGATCTAGGTGGGTGGGTGGATCTAGATACATAGGTGGGTGATGTGGATCTTGGTGCTGGCTGACGACGTGAGGGTGCGCGGAACAGGGACCAGCAAGGCGCTGCTGGACACAACTGCAATGGGGCCAGATCCAGGTGTGTATATCTAATTAAATAGGTGGATCTAGGTGGGTGATGTAGATCTAGGTGCCGGTGGACGACGTGCGGGTGCGCAGAACAGGGAGCAGCAAGGCGCTGGACACATCTGCCGAGGGGCCAGATCCAGGTGTGAAGATCCAACTAAGTAGGTGGAACTAGGTGAGTGATGTAGATCTACGTGCCAGTGGTTGACGTGCGGGTGCGCGGAACTGGGAACAGCAAGGCGCTGCCGGACACAACTGCAATGGGGGCAGATCCAGGTGTGTAGATTTAGGTGGGTAGGTGGATTGAGGTGTGCACTGTGCAAGAAAGAAAGAAAGCTACACCCCGTGAGGGGCGTGAGAGTTAAGGAAACAGCGCAGCCTGGGCCGAAGCCTGTACTGGGCATATCTAAATGTGAGGGTAAGTACGGGTAGATCTAGGTGGCTAGATCTAGGTGCTAGAGGATGGCGTGTGGTTGCAAAAGACTGGAAGCAGCAAGGCGCTGTTAGGCACATCTGCAGAGGGTTCAGATCCAGGTGTGTAGATCTAGGTGGGTGGGTAGATTCAGATAGGTTGATCCAGGTGGTGGATCTAGTTGGGTGGGTAGATCTAGTTTGTGCGGACAAAACCGAGGGTGCATAAGACGAGGAGCAGCACGGCACTGCTTGGCATGTTTGCAGAGGGATCGGATCCAAGTATGTAGATCTTGGTGGGCGGGTGGATTCGGTTTGGTGGATCCAAATGTGGATCCTGGTGGTGGGTCTAGTTGGGTGGCTAGATCCAGGTGCTCGTGAGAGGTACGAGTTTGCATAAGACTGGGAGCAGCAATGTGTTGCATGTCACATATGCAAGGGAGGCGGATCCAGGTGGTTGGATCTAGCTGGGTGTTAGATCCAGGTGGATCTTGGTGGGTGGGTGTGAGTGGATCCAGGTGAGTGATCCCATTGAGTAGGTGGGCCGAAACGGGTGGGCCCAGGTGGACCTAAGTGGGTGATGGTAGGTGGGGGATTCAGGTGGGTGATGGATCATGGTGGGGGATCTAGGTGCATCTAGTTGGGTGTTGGATCTTGGTAGGTGGTGGATCCAGGTGTGGGGATCCAGGTGGATCTAGGTGGGCAGTGAACCTAGGTAGGTGGTGGATCATGGTTAGGGGATCCAGGTGGATCTAGGTGGGTCCCTCTAAGCTACCTCTCTTGCCTGCCCCTCTACCTCCAACTCCCCCTCTAAGCTACCCCTCTACCCCCACCTGCCCCTCCCACCTGCCCCTTCACCCTGCCCCGCTTCCAAAGGTGCACTTCCCACCCCAGTGGTGGTCACCTCGGCGTACTTTGAGGTGGGGGGGCGGCAGGTGACACCGGTGTACCAGCTGACCACACTGAAGCCACGCCATGAGGTGGGGCACACTGGCACAGCCAGCGGGATTTAAGATATTTCAGTTGCCGGTATTCCGGATATTTCAGGTATTGCTTTGAGGTGGGGGGGCGGCAGGCGACACTGGTGTCCTACCCTTAAGCCCCGCAATGAAGTGGGGCACAACAAGCGGGCTTTAAGATATTTCAGATATGTCAGATATGTCAGATATGTCAGATATGTCAGATATGTCAGATATTACTTTGAGGTCGCAGGGCGGCAGTACACCGGTGTACCAGCTGCCCACTCTGAAGCACGGTCGTGAGGTGGGGCATAGCCAGCGGGGTAAAAGAGTTTTCAGTTGTTGCAGAATCCCCAACACACAAGGTGTAGGTGTGACACCCCTCGTGTTCACACCTACATCGCCCCCGGCACCCACCCTTGAACCCTAATTCCCCAAAACCCGCCATGAGGTGGGGGGGCGCAGCCAGCGGGGTAAAAGAGTTTTCAGTTATTTTCAGTTGTTGCAGGATTCGCTTGCTGACACCCCTCGTGCTCACACCTACATCGCCCCCCGCACCCACCATTGGACCCTGATTCCCTAAAACCCGCCATGAGGTGGGGGGGCGCAGCCAGGGGGGGTCAGATATTCCGGATACATTCAAGATACTTCAGGTATACGATAGTATGTGAGATGTTTTTTTAAAAATATTTGAGATATGTGACGCATCCTAGGTCGGTATTTCTGATGTGCCGGAGCGTTCAGACATGGCAAATTTCTAAGGTGCTTAATTTATTTCAGATGTTTCAGGTGCTTGAGGCATGTCAGATGTTTCAGGTGCTTGAGGCATGTCAGATGTTTCAGGTGCTTGAGGCATGTCAGATGTTTCAGGTGCTTGAGGCATGTCAGATGTTTCAGGTGCTTGAGGCATGTCAGATGTTTCAGGTGCTTGAGGCATGTCAGATGTTTCAGGTGCTTGAGGCATGTCAGATGTGTCAGGTGCTTGAGGCATGTCAGATGTTTCAGGTGCTTGAGGCATGTCAGATGTTTCAGGTGCTTGAGGCATGTCAGATGTTTCAGGTGCTTGAGGCATGTCAGATGTTTCAGGTGCTTGAGGCATGTCAGATGTTTCAGGTGCTTGAGGCATGTCAGATGTTTCAGGTGCTTGAGGCATGTCAGATGTTTCAGGTGCCTGAGGCATGTCAGATGTGTCAGGTGCTTGAGGCATGTCAGATGTTTCAGGTGCTTGAGGCATGTCAGATGTTTCAGGTGCTTGAGGCATGTCAGATGTGTCAGGTGCTTGAGGCATGTCAGATGTTTCAGGTGCTTAAGGCATGTCAGATGTTTCAGGTGCTTGAGGCATGTCAGATGTTTCAGGTGCTTGAGGCATGTCAGATGTTTCAGGTGCTTGAGGCATGTCAGATGTTTCAGGTGCTTGAGGCATGTCAGATGTTTCAGGTGCTTGAGGCATGTCAGATGTTTCAGGTGCTTGAGGCATGTCAGATGTTTCAGGTGCTTGAGGCATGTCAGATGTTTCAGGTGCTTGAGGCATGTCAGATGTTTCAGGTGCTTGAGGCATGTCAGATGTTTCAGGTGCTTGAGGCATGTCAGATGTTTCAGGTGCTTGAGGCATGTCAGATGTTTCAGGTGCTTGAGGCATGTCAGATGTGTCAGGTGCTTGAGGCTTGTCAGATGTTTCAGGTGCTTGAGGCATGTCAGATGTTTCAGGTGCTTAAGGCATGTCAGATGTGTCAGGTGCTTGAGGCATGTCAGATGTTTCAGGTGCTTGAGGCATGTCAGATGTGTCAGGTGCTTAAGGCATGTCAGATGTTTCAGGTGCTTGAGGCATGTCAGATGTTTCAGGTGCTTGAGGCATGTCAGATGTGTCAGGTGCTTGAGGCATGTCAGATGTTTCAGGTGCTTGCAGTATGTTTGGTACGCTTCAGATGGATCGTATAGTTCAGAATTTCCCTGCCCCCACCCCTATACCTACTCCTCCTGTACCCTCCCACACACCCTCCCACACATCCTCCCACACATCCTCCCACACATCCTCCCACGCACCCTCCCACACGACGGCCAGGTTCCTGGACCAGCCATCTTGATTGACAGCATCTCCACCGTTGTGGTCGAGCCGGGCTGGGTGGCTACGATCACAGGGGATCACAACGTGCGCATGAACGCCTCCAAACTCCCGACTGGTATGTGAATAACCCGCAGCATGGAAACTTTGACAAAAGACCAGGCATGGAATCATGAGCAAAGACTTGGCTGACCAAAGCTGCTTTTACTTTTAAATTTGAATAAATAAATAAAACCACGGCACCCTAAGGCACGGCTCCGGTCATTGGTCCCCATACATGGCTGTCATGGATGGTCTGGGTGGGGCTAGCAGGCCTTGGGGCCCGCTGCCCAGCCCACACCACACTGCTCTTCGGCGTGCGGCCCTTGGAGGTTGCAGCAGATAGAATCATCATCGTCACAATCTTAACTAACCCAGCAGCAGGAAAGCTAACAACTTCAGACCGACTCTAACCGATAGTATGGCAAGTACGGGACCGTAAAGCACCCTGTCGCGCCTTGAGCTGTGAATTAAGTAAGCCACCCGTTCGGCCATAGCACTAGGTGAGCTACCACAACGCCTCAAAACTGACTACTGGCACATTGCCATTCCTTGGACCCATTGGATTGGGTCTTATCTGCCTCATTTGATTTTATTTTTCTTTGAGAGGCATGTCAGCGAACTCTGCTGTCATGACGGGCGATGTTGAAATAGGAGTTCAAATAGGAGTTCAAACAGGAGTTCATACAGGAGTTCAAACAGGAGTTCGAGACACTCACGTCGGCACAGCACTTTCGGAGATAAGGGTTTGAGGTTTGTCCAAAACCCTACTTTCTGTTCAAAGCCCTGGAATATGTTCAAAACCCTTGAATAAGTTCATAACCCTCTGATATGTTCCAAGACCCTTCCATTTATACCTTTCCCTCTACCCATGCCCCCCCCCTCCCGCTGCTGTTGCACCTTCAGCCTCTGCTGCTCCAACCGCTCTGATGTCTGTCGCTCCTGCCCCCGAGAGCACCAAGTGTGACCCCATCCAGCTGGCCATCTTTAGCCACCGCTTCATGGGCATTGCAGAACAAATGGGGCGTACCCTTCAGCGCACCTCAATAAGGTGGGGGGGGCAGATGGGGGAGGGAGGCAGGAATGAGGGGTGGGGGGAGGGGGGGGAGGTAGATGGGGGGCTGTGTGTGTGTGTGTGTGTGGTGGTGGGGGGGGGGGGGGATGAGATGGGGCATACCCTGCAGCGAACCTCTAGAAGGTGAGGGAAGCAAATAGGAGGGGGGAGGCAGGGATGGGATGGGGGATGGGGGCTGTGTGTAGGGGGGGAGGGGGGGAGGTAGAGGGGGGGAGGGGGGAGGGGGGCTGTGTGTAGGGGGGGGGGGGGGGGGGGGGAGGTAGAAGGGGGGCTGAGTTGTTCTTACAAAGTTAACGCAACCACCCATAGCCTTTTGTGAAAAGGACAGGCAGAGAGAACCAGGGGGGAACTAGGAGTGCAAGGGGGGCAGTGTGGGGACAGGGAGCAGATGCGACGCACCCTGCCGGGCACCTCGAATCAGGTGAGGGTGGCAGTTAGGGGGAGGGGGGGCAGGGATACTGTTGCCACGATTTATTTATAAAGTGCCAGGTGTTCTGAACTCAGATCCAGGCAATGCAGCAAGTATGAAGTAAGTATGAAATAAGTATGAAGAAAGTATGAAGTAAACCAAATCAGTGCCTAGAAGTCCTGAACGCAAAGTGTCCTTCCCTCCCTCCCTCCCCTCCTCCCCTTGCCTCCCCGCCCCCCCCCCCCCCCCTTCATTCCCCCTGTCCCCTCGCCCTCCATCCCCACCCCCATTTCGCGCTCCCACCCTTCTCCCTCCCTTCATCCCCCCACCCACCCCGCCCCCTCGCCCCTTCAACTTTCATTCCCCTCTCACACTCCCCCCCCATCTCACCCTTCTCCCCTACCCATCCCCCCATTCCCCCCTCGTCCCTTCAGCCCCCATCCCCCATCATGCGCGCTCGCCCCCCTCGCACTCTCGCCTACCTTATCCCCCCTTTCCACCCTGGACCCATTCCCCCCCGGACCCTTTCAACTCTCACCTCCCTCGCGCTCTTGCCCCCCATCTCCCCCTCACCCATTCAACCCCCACCCTCCTCGACCCACTCCTCCCCCCCTGCCCCTCGCCCCCCTCGCACTCTTGTCACCCCATTTCCCCCTCGACTCATTCCCCCCCCCCTGCCCCTCGCCCCCTATCTCACCCTCGCCCCCTCGCCCCCCTTGTCAGCGTTAACATCAAGGAGCGGCTGGACTTCAGCTGTGCCTTGTTCGGACCGGACGGCGCCTTGGTGGCCAATGCACCGCACCTGCCCGTACACCTGGGGGCCATGAGCGAGGCCGTGCGGTACCAGGTACGTGTTCCCTTTTTAATGGCTCAGCAGCCATTCAGCTACACTTCAGCTACACGTCAGCTTCCTGTCTGTACACCTGGGGGCCATGAGCGAGGCCGTGCGGTACCAGGTACGTGTTTCCTTTTTAATGGCTCAGCAGCCATTCAGCTACACTTCAGCTTCCTGCCCGTGCATCTGGGGGCAATGAGCGAGGCTGTGCGGTACCAGGTACGTCTTTCATTTGTAGCTACATTTAGGTACATTCCGCTAGACTCAGCCTAAGCTACACTTAGCGACACTCAGCTATGCCTGAGCTACACTCAGCTACACTCAGCTACGTCTAAGCTACACTCAGCTACACTTTAGCGCTTCCCGCCGGCCTCCAGCTGGTGGCAAAGCCTGACAGTGCTTGTGGGGGAGTCGAACGAGTCGGTGCCGTACATGGTACCTGTCCCGCAAGGAAACAAAGCAACAGGTATGTTTTCATTTCTAATAGCTCAGCCACCAGTCAGCTACACTTAAGCTACACTTCAGCTACACCTCAGTTACACTTCAGCTTCCTGCTGTGCATGACGCGGTGTTTCCTGCAAAGAATCAAAGCAACAGTTACGTTTTCCTTTTGGGGGGCTTAGCCACCATTCAGCTACACTTAAGCTACGTTTCAGCTTCCTGCCATGCGCACGTCGACTTCTCCCGTACCAAATGTGGTGGTTTTATGACTGACACCCTTTTTCGTGAGATCTTGCGCTGGATATCGCCTAATCATGTGTTTGCTTCATATTGTGAACCACGTTGTGCAAGAGTTGTGACCAGGTCGAGCCCTTGCCGAGCTGACATGCAAATTCATGCCGTGTTTGGGTGTCAGCTCAGCATGGGCTCGATGCTTCCTGAATCCTTTGCATGAGAAACACAGGGCTATTAACCAATGCTCGATTTCCGGTGCATGACGACCTGTCATCAGGTCCACACGTTCATACCAGGGGCAGAAAAGCAATCGATTCGAGGAAGCATCCTTTCGCGTTGATCCCGGAGACTAAAAGGTCGAGTATTTGCTAATAAGAAGACTGTCGTGAGGAATTTGATCAAGACTGCGGGAATCTTCTGCAAGAGTGTGAATTGTACCTATTTAACACTCTGGCACACGATTCACGCAGACTCGCAGGAATTCCACACAGCATTCTTCCTATTGGCAAATTTCCTTCCTCTTAGTCTCCGGGGTCTACGCAAAAGGATGCCTCTACAGGAATCGAAGTTTCCCCTACGTAAAACCACCACATTTGGTACGGCAGAAGTCGCAGTGCTTGGATGACCCGGTGTTTCCCGCAAAGAAACAAGGCAGCAGATATGTTTTTTTTCTTCTAATGGCTCAGCCACCAGTCAGCTACACTGAAGCTACACCTCAGCTACACCTCAGCTACACCTCAGTTACACTTCAGCTTCCTGCTGTGCATGACGCGGTGTTTCCTGCAAAGAATTAAAGCAACAGTTATGTTTTCCTTTTGGGGGGCTTAGCCACCAGTCAGCTACACTTCAGCTCTCCTCTAGGGTTTGTTATAGTGGGCACTAGACCCCCCTTAGGGGGCCGCTGGGCGCCCACCACTGGGCCAATTGGGACCAAACATCGATCGGTCTATGGCCAATATTCCAAACAGCAGGCATTTTGCTGCACCAGCTCCCCACGGCTGTAGGTCATGGTGTAGCTGAATTGTAGCTGAAGCGTGCTAAAAGAAATACGGCTTCCTACTGGCCTCAAGCTGAGGGGAACACCTGTCTGTGCTTGTGGGGTGATGAACGAGTCCCTGCACCTCCTGGTATGTATTTATTTTTGCGTGGCTGAACAGCCATTCCGCTGCAGTTCAGCTTCCTTCCTTAATATGTTTGCGTGTCCTAACAGCCTTTCAGCTGCAGTTTGGCTTCCTACTGGCCTCCAGCGGATGGCCGGATGCAACGCCCGTCCTTGCACGTGGGGGCGATTCGAACCCTTACATAATTTGTGTGTATTTAATTGTAATATGATACCCTTTCGCGTGTGTTTAAATCATAATATTACACACTATTTTCTATGTGTTTAAATCATTATATTATATACCCTTTCGTGTGTGTTTAAATCATAATATTATATACCCTTTGTGCATTTATAAATCATAATATTATTTAACATTTTGCTCCTGCATGCCGATCACTTCTAGGACAAACTGGACTGCTGCTTTCTTTCAAAATTGCAAATTCAATCTTTATATCAATTACCCTATATTTGATTTGCCTTCGCTCGGGCATCATACAAACGCTTAATTTTGATGCTGCCCTCAGGGCAACCTGTCGACAAAAACTGTTAATTTCCGACATCAAACTGGCGTTGACATCCAATAATTAGTAAATTCATGGATCCCTCAACCCCAAACAACTTTAATTATGAGGGAAGACAAAGCTAATATACAGTGCACTATTTTTTTTGAATATTTGAATCTCAGTACCATTTTTTTCCCCATCCTTTCTGCAGGTGCGTCACTACCAGGAGGGCCTGGGCCGCTGTCTCATTCAAATTTCGAATCCCCACTCTTATTTGTGTGTGTGTTTAAACCTTATTATTCCACCCTTTCTCTCCTCTGCAGGTGCGTCACTACCAGGAGGGACTGGGCCGCCTCGAGGGCCTGTCTGAGGGCGACGTACTTCTGTCTAATCACCCTCAGCTCGCAGGGGGGAGCCACCTGCCCGACATCACGGCTATCACGCCAGTGTTCAGGTGGGGAAGGATACTGGGTTTAGGGGGGTGACCACTTCAAAAGTGTGAACCCTGAACCTGCCCGACATCACGGCTATCACGCCAGTGTTCAGGGGTTGACCATTTCAAAAGTGTGAACGCTGAACCTCTATTTCTCACACTCACCCGCTCCCTGCTCCCGACTCCCCGACTCCCCGCTCTGTAGCGGCGGTAAAATCGTCTTCTTTGTGGCCTCCCGCGGCCATCATGCAGACATTGGCGGTATCAGCCCCGGCTCCATGCCACCGCACTCCAAGCTGCTGGTGGAGGAGGGGGCTGCCATTGTGTCCTTTAAGATCGTTAAGAAGGGGGAATTCCAGGTGAGGAGGAGCGGGGAGGGGGAGGGGAGCGGGGAGGGGGAGTGGGAGGGGGGCGGGGAGGAGGGAGGAATGACCGGGTGAAGTGGGCGGGACTGGGTGGGGTTGTGGAGGAGGGGGGCGCCATTTTGTCCTTTAAGATCGTCAAGAAGGGGGAATTTCAGGTGAGGGGGGGAGCGGGGAGGGGGAGGGGGAGGGGGAGGGGAGGGGGGTGCCATTGTGTTCTTTAAGATCGCCAAGCAGGGCGAGTTCCAGGTGAGGTGGGGGGGGGGGGGCACGGGATTAATAGGGCAAGGCGTGGCGGGGAGCGGGATTAATCACGTTGGGCAAGTTGGGGCGGGAGAAGCTGGGTTAGGGGCGGCCATCGTGCCCTTCTAGATCATCAAGGAGGGCAAGTTCCAGGTACTGGGGGAGTGGGGCAGAGGGGGGGGAGTGAGGGGGGGGGCGGGGAAGGGGAGGGGTTAGGGGCAGGGGGAGGGCGGGAGGGGGCAGAGGGGAGGGAGGGAGGGTCAGAGCAGGGGGGGTGGGGGACGGGGAGGACGGAGTAGGGGAGCAGCCATCAAGCTGTGCCCCCTTGATTCAGGAGGAGGCTATATGCTGCTATGATTGACTTGTAGCAGTTGTGCAGGAGGAGACCATTATGATTGACTGATGGCAGTTTTGATTCCCTTGAAGGTTTCGGGTTAAGGGTTTTGGGTTTGTGATGGTTTGCCTCACTGCTGGTCTGCTTGACTCCTTGCTGTTTTTTGTTTTGCCCTCGTAGCACCAAGGCCCCCTTGCGGGTGTGCAAGCCCCCTAACGTTTACCCCCATCCCCCAACCCTGGACCCTCATCAGGAGGCGGGCATCACTCGGCTGCTGATGGCCCCCGGGGATCTGGCGGCCTCCATCCCGGGGATCAGCGGGACACGCAACCTGGCGGATAACTTGTCCGACCTGAGGGCCCAGGTGCGATTTGATTCACAACATGGATTTGGGATTCATTTTGTAATTTGGATTCGACAGATGAAGGCGGCCGGTTGCGTGTTCAAGTCGAACGCCTCGCGTCTCTTTATGGACGAGTACATTCCTGGAGGTTTCAGGGTTAAGGTTTTTTCCCCCTGAGAATCCTACAACCTTGACCTTCAACTTTTATCCTCCAGTTGGTATTCCGGCCAGAAAGGATGGGGGGGCAGAATATTCTGTTAGTTGCTGCTGGGAGTCCATTTGGCAGACGACAAGCCCCCCCCCTGCCTTCCTCGTTAAACACTAAAAACTCTATTGAGAGGGGAATTTACCCGAACCCTGAGCTCTAGACCCTGGACCCTGGACCCCGAATCCTGACCCCTTGACCCTTATACCGTAAGCCCTGAATCCTGAACCGTATGCCATGAATCCTAAACCTGAGCCTTGCACCCTGAACCCTTTTCCCTAAACCCGGAACCCCGGAACCCTTTAGTGCAGGTTTGAGGCACTGCGTGATGTATCCAGCCACAGGTCCTGATTGTGGAGAGACTCTGCACACTAACCCTAGCCCCCACACCTTTCTGCCTTTTGAAAAAGGTCGACGCCAACACGTGGGGCTACCAGCCGCAGGGTTCAGGGAAGGGAGGGACCCTTCTCGGGGGGGGACGTCATAAAGCGCCTGCCGCATTGGGCAGGAACAGCTGCCTGCGGCAAAAACAGCAATGGCAAAATTTAAATAAAAATTCCTTGCCATTTGCGCAGGTCGCTGCCAACACGCGAGGCATACAGCTGGTGGGCGAGCTCATCAACGAGTACAGCCTGGCTGTGGTACAGGTGGGGGCTCTGAAAATATGGTACCGTAGTTGCTGTTTTGTTGGTCAGCGTCAGTTTGGAATTCGAATTCCGACTTTGAATTTGAATTCCGATTTCGGATATGTGGGGTACCGAGTGTTTGATTGCGCCATCATGAACATGAACCAGCCCCATTAGGAGGGTGATGCTCGTGGAGGCGGCGTAGTGCTTGATAAGAGTTGCTGTGAGTCAGTCAGCACTCCTGCGTTAATTCTGCATTTCCTCAGCTGCGCTACAGTGACGTGTGGGCCTGCCACCGGAGGGGGGCTTATGGTCTTGGGGCTTAGGCTTAGGGTGCTGGGTTCCTAAACACTTAATTCTTAACTCTTAACCCTGGAGTAACAAGCGGATTGGTGGGAGTCTTATATCAAAGCTGTGCGATTGCGCCCTAATCCAGAAGTTATGTAGAAAATTACGGTCCCTTACAGGTAAAAGTTGCTGATTTTGCCTTGAGATTACGGTGACTGAAACTCAGCTCCCTAACTCAGACACCGTCAGGACCATATACGGCACAGCACTATATGGTCCTCAATGAATGGGGCATTGCTTCCAGTTACACGAGCGGACGGCGCAAGACCGCGCTTTCCTGCAGCCCTGAAATTACAAAACCCAGCTGGGTGCTGGGTTCCTAAACCCTTACCCCAGTTTACCCTTAACCTAAACCTTAAACCCTAAACCCTAAACTCTAAGCCCTGAAATTCCAGGACCCAGCCCTCCCTCCCACTTTCTGTTTGCAATCGTTAACTCAGGAATGCAACGGTCCTGTAAGTTCATGCTTTGCCTACCTTCATAAGGACTTAGCTAATTTTGTTTGGGGGCGTGGGATTAAAATTCCTTTGGTCGACCTTCAATCTGGTTTTCAGTCATAAATTGATAGCTTTGGTTGATGATTGACTTCACCAGCAGGGCATTATATTAAATAGATGATCATTACCCAAGGAAAGGCATTTCAAATGTACGGTATGTTGCGATGGAGATGATAAACTCAAATTCAAATTCAAATCCGGAGTCCATGCGGATAGCAAGATCATCCTGCATGAGGCAGACCCCCTCCTGCCACTCCCTGTTCTCACATCGTTGACGCATAAATGCGTTGGTCTTCTGCGAAGAAATCAAAATCAAAATCCAAATCAAAGATTCAAATTCGAATCCCATTTCACTTCAAAAAGCAAGATCACCCTGTCTGAGGCTGCCCCCCCCCGTCATCCCTGGTCTCAGGCCTACATGGGGCACATCCAACGCAACGCTGAGGTGGCAGTACGGGAGATGCTGCGCGACTTCTCACACAAGCAGGTGTGAACAGTGTGCCCTTCTCAACGAAGCAGGTGTGAATAGCATGTCCTTCTCACTCAAACAGGTGTGACTAGTGTGCCATTCTTACTGAAGCAGGTGTGACTAGTGCAACATTCTCACTCAAACAGGTGTGACTAGTGTGTCCTCCATCCACATGGCACCATAAGAGTGTCTTGGGTGAATGGTTATGATAGGGTTTAGGGTTGATGGTTTAATGACAGAGTTCACCAACAACTCGATCCTGTCCATTTTCTCCTCCCTCTTTGACAGGGCCTACCAGAAGTGGGCACTGTGATGGCTGAGGACCAGATGGACGACGGTACTGTGATCAAGCTGTCGGTCACCATCGACCGGAGGGACGGCTCAGCCATTTTCGACTTTGAGGGGACAGGTGAGAGGCTGAACCAGGGGTGGGTGTGCTTGCAAAATATAAATATAAATATATGAAAATACTTGACTTGACTTGGCGGGATAGTTCGGCAACAAAAGAGAACTTAACTTTGAGGGAACAGCTGGGTGGGAGGCTGAATCAGGAACGAGCACTTACTAAATATGCCAAATAGCACTTACCGGTATCTTGGCTGGGAGGTTTTGCCGTCTTAAACGTCGAGGGAGCGGGTGAGAGGCTGCCCCAGGGTCGAGCACTTCAAACAAAATACAAAAAAAAATACTGAACTTGGTGGGACGGCTCGGCCGTATTTGACTTTGAGGGAGCAGGTGCGAGGCTGCACCAGGGGTGAGCACTCGACAAAACATACCAAAATGTACTGAATCTGGCGGTACAGTTTGACCATCTTTGACTTTGGGGAGACAGGTGAGGGGGTGCACGAGGGCTGAGCACTCCAACAAAAAAACAGGCGGGACGTCTAGGCCATCTTATGGACTTGGGAGGGGACGGGTGAGAGGCTGTGCCAAGGTTGGGTTGCACTTCAAAAACAACAAATAACCAGATGGGACGGCTTGGCCACCTTTGACGGCTTGGCCACCTTTGACGGCTTGGCCACCTTTGACGGCTTGGCCACCTTTGACGGCTTGGCCACCTTTGACGGCTTGGCCACCTTTGACGGCTTGGCCACCTTTGACGGCTTGGCCACCTTTGACGGCTTGGCCACCTTTGATGGCTTGGCCACCTTTGATGGCTTGGCCACCTTTGACGGCTTGGCCACCTTTGACGGCTTGGCCACCTTTGACGGCTTGGCCACCTTTGACGGCTTGGCCACCTTTGACGGCTTGGCCACCTTTGACGGCTTGGCCACCTTTGATGGCTTGGCCACCTTTGACGGCTTGGCCACCTTTGACTATGAGGAGACGGGTGGGATATTGTTCACCAAGATTAAGCACTTCCCCAATACATCAGGGTTTAGGTTTAGGCAGGACAGCTCGGCCGTCTTTGCTTTTGATGAGAGTGGTGAGGCGGCCATCATTGAGGGGACGGGTGAGAGGCTGCAACAAGGTTAAGCACTTGAAAAATTTGTACGTCTCTGCCAGGTCAGGAAGTGTATGGCAATACCAATGCCCTGCCTCCCCTGCCCACTCACCCCCCCCACACACACCAATGTTTTGATGACTTGATGTGTCTGTGGACTGAACGGTTCCCTCTTAACAGTAGATTTTGTGGTTTTTGCTTTAAGTGTGCACCATACAACCTGTGGAGGACTGCCAGTCGGCCACAAATAGGCCGATGGGGACTAAACCTTGACCGGCCAACAGCCGGTGGCCCAAGCAGCAGGGCACGTTGCACCATACCCTCCCGGCCATTGGCCGGATTGTGGCTGAATTGTAGCTGAAGTACCCTAAAATAGCCACTGCCCCACACCCAACCGTCCATGTGCGCCATGCCACGGGGTGTCATTCAATATTAAGGCAGTATTAAGGCAATATCAAGGCAATATTAAGGCAATATTAAGGCAATATTAAGGCAATATTAAGGCAATATTAAGGCAATATCAAGGCAATATCAAGGCAATATCAAGGCAATATCAAGGCAATATTAAGGCAATATTAAGGCAATATTAAGGCAATATTAAGGCAATATCAAGGCAATATCAAGGCAATATCAAGGCAATATCAAGGCAATATCAAGGCAATATCAAGGCAATATTAAGGCAATATTAAGGCAATATTAAGGCAATATTAAGGCAATATTAAGGCAATATTAAGGCAATATTAAGGCAATATTAAGGCAATATCAAGGCAATATCAAGGCAATATCAAGGCAATATCAAGGCAATATCAAGGCAATATTAAGGCAATATTAAGGCAATATTAAGGCAATATTAAGGCAATATTAAGGCAATATTAAGGCAATATTAAGGCAATATCAAGGCAATATCAAGGCAATATCAAGGCAATATCAAGGCAATATCAAGGCAATATTAAGGCAATATTAAGGCAATATTAAGGCAATATTAAGGCAATATTAAGGCAATATTAAGGCAATATTAAGGCAATATTAAGGCAATATCAAGGCAATATTAAGGCAATATCAAGGCAATATCAAGGCAATATTAAGGCAATATTAAGGCAATATCAAGGCAATATTAAGGCAATATTAAGGCAATATTAAGGCAATATTAAGGCAATATCAAGGCAATATTAAGGCAATATCAAGGCAATATCAAGGCAATATCAAGGCAATATCAAGGCAATATCAAGGCAATATCAAGGCAATATTAAGGCAATATTAAGGCAATATTAAGGCAATATTAAGGCAATATTAAGGCAATATCAAGGCAATATCAAGGCAATATCAAGGCAATATTAAGGCTATATCGAGGCAATATTAAGGCAATACCAAGGCAATTTCAAGGCAATATCAAGGCAATATTAAGGCAATATTAAAGCAATATCAAGGCAATATCAAGGCAATATCAAGGCAATATTAAGGCAATATCAAGGCAATATCAAGGCAATATCAAGGCAATATCAAGGCAATATCAAGGCAATATCAAGGCAATATCAAGGCAATATTAAGGCAATATTGAGGCAATATTAGGCAATATCAAGGCAATATCAAGGCGATATCAAGGCAATATCAAGGCAATATCAAGGCAATATCAAGGCAATATTAAGGCAATATTAAGGCAATATTAAGGCATTATTAAGGCAATATTAAGGCAATATTAAGGCAATATTAAGGCAATATCAAGGCAATATCAAGGCAATATCAAGGCAATATCAAGGGAATATTAAGGCAATATTGAGGCAATATTAGGCAATATTAAGGCAATATTAAGGCAATATCAAGGCAATATCAAGGCAATATCAAGGCAATATCAAGGCAATATTAAGGCAATATTAAGGCAATATTAAGGCAATATTAAGGCAATATTAAGGCAATATTAAGGCAATATTAAGGCAATATTAAGGCAATATCAAGGCAATATCAAGGCAATATCAAGGCAATATTAAGGCTATATCGAGGCAATACCAAGGCAATATCAAGGCAATATCAAGGCAATATTAAGGCAATATTAAAGCAATATCAAGGCAATATCAAGGCAATATCAAGGCAATATTAAGGCAATATCAAGGCAATATCAAGGCAATATCAAGGCAATATGAAGGCAATATCAAGGCAATATCAAGGCAATATCAAGGCAATATTAAGGCAATATTGAGGCAATATTAGGCAATATCAAGGCAATATCAAGGCGATATCAAGGCAATATCAAGGCAATATCAAGGCAATATCAAGGCAATATTAAGGCAATATTAAGGCAATATTAAGGCAATATTAAGGCAATATTAAGGCAATATTAAGGCAATATTAAGGCAATATCAAGGCAATATCAAGGCAATATCAAGGCAATATCAAGGGAATATGAAGGCAATATTGAGGCAATATTAGGCAATATTAAGGCAATATTAAGGCAATATCAAGGCAATATCAAGGCAATATTAAGGCAATATTAAGGCAATATTAAGGCAATATTAAGGCAATATTAAGGCAATATTAAGGCAATATTAAGGCAATATCAAGGCAATATCAAGGCAATATTAAGGCAATATTAAGGCAATATCAAGGCAATATCAAGGCAATATTAAGGCAATATTAAGGCAATATTAAGGCAATATTAAGGCAATATCAAGGCAATATCAAGGCAATATCAAGGCAATACCAAGGCAATATCAAGGCAATATCAAGGCAATATCAAGGCAATATCAAGGCAATATTAAGGCAATATTAAGGCAATATCAAGGCAATATCAAGGCAATACCAAGGCAATACCAAGGCAATACCAAGGCAATATCAAGGCAATATCAAGGCAATATTAAGGCAATATCAAGGCAATATTAAGGCAATATTAAGGCAATATCAAGGCAATATCAAGGCAATATCAAGGCAATATCAAGGCAATATTAAGGCAATATCAAGGCAATATCAAGGCAATATCAAGGCAATATTAAGGCAATATCAAGGCAATATCAAGGCAATATTAAGGCAATATCAAGGCAATATCAAGGCAATATCAAGGCAATATCAAGGCAATATCAAGGCAATATCAAGGCAATATTAAGGCAATATTAAGGCAATATTAAGGCAATATTAAGGCAATATTAAGGCAATATTAAGGCAATATTAAGGCAATATCAAGGCAATATCAAGGCAATATCAAGGCAATATCAAGGCAATATTAAGGCTATATCGAGGCAATATTAAGGCAATACCAAGGCAATATTAAGGCAATACCAAGGCAATATTAAGGCAATATTAAAGCAATATCAAGGCAATATCAAGGCAATATCAAGGCAATATTAAGGCAATATCAAGGCAATATCAAGGCAATATCAAGGCAATATCAAGGCAATATCAAGGCAATATTAAGGCAATATCAAGGCAATATTAAGGCAATATTGAGGCAATATTAGGCAATATCAAGGCAATATCAAGGCAATATCAAGGCAATATCAAGGCAATATTAAGGCAATATTAAGGCAATATCAAGGCAATATCAAGGCAATATTAAGGCAATATTAAGGCAATATTAAGGCAATATCAAGGCAATATTAAGGCAATATCAAGGCAATATCAAGGCAATATTAAGGCAATATTAAGGCAATATTAAGGCAATATTAAGGCAATATCAAGGCAATATCAAGGCAATATCAAGGCAATATTAAGGCAATATTAAGGCAATATTAAGGCAATATTAAGGCAATATCAAGGCAATAGTAAGGCAATATCAAGGCAATATTAAGGCAATATTAAGGCAATATCAAGGCAATATTAAGGCAATATTAAGGCAATATCAAGGCAATATCAAGGCAATATCAAGGCAATATTAAGGCAATATTAAGGCAATATCAAGGCAATATTAAGGCAATATCAAGGGAATATCAAGGCAATATCAAGGCAATATCAAGGCAATATCGAGGTAATATCCAGGCAATATCGAGGCAATATCGAGGCAATATCGAGGCAATATCGAGGCAATATCGAGGCAATATCAAGGCAATATCAAGGCAATATCAAGGCAATATCAAGGCAATATTAAGGCAATATCAAGGCAATATCAAGGCAATATTAAGGCAATATCAAGGCAATATCAAGGCAATATCAAGGCAATATCAAGGCAATATCAAGGCAATATGAAGGCAATATTAAGGCAATATCAAGGCAATATCGAGGCAATATCAAGGCAATATTAAGGCAATATTAAGGCAATATCAAGGCAATATCAAGGCAATATCAAGGCAATATCAAGGCAATATCAAGGCAATATCAAGGCAATATCAAGGCAATATCAAGGCAATATTAAGGCAATATCAAGGCAATATCAAGGCAATATCAAGGCAATATCAAGGCAATATTAAGGCAATATTAAGGCAATATCAAGGCAATATCAAGGCAATATCAAGGCAATATTAAGGCAATATCAAGGCAATATCAAGGCAATATCAAGCGATATCAAGGCAATATAGAGGCAATATCAAGGCAATATCAAGGCAATATCAAGGCAATATCAAGGCAATATCAAGGCAATATTAAGGCAATATCAAGGCAATATCAAGGCAATATCAAGGCAATATTAAGGCAATATTAAGGCAATATCAAGGCAATATTAAGGCAATATCAAGGCAATATTAAGGCAATATTAAGGCAATATCAAGGCAATATTAAGGCAATATTAAGGCAATATCAAGGCAATATCAAGGCAATATTAAGGCAATATTAAGGCAATATCAAGGCAATATCAAGGCAATATCAAGGCAATATCAAGGCAATATTAAGGCAATATTAAGGCAATATCAAGGCAATATGAAGGAAATATTAAGGCAATATTAAGGCACTATTAAGGCAATATCAAGGCAATATCAAGGCAATATCAAGGCAATATTAAGGCAATATTAAGGCAATATCAAGGCAATATCAAGGCAATATCAAGGCAATATTAAGGCAATATCAAGGCAATATCAAGGCAATATCAAGGCAATATCAAGGCAATATCAAGGCAATATCAAGGCAATATCAAGGCAATATCAAGGCAATATCAAGGCAATATCAAGGCAATATCAAGGCAATATCAAGGCAATATCAAGGCAATATCAAGGCAATATGAAGGCAATATCAAGGCAATATCAAGGCAATATCAAGGCAATATCAAGGCAATATTAAGGCAATATTAAGGCAATATCAAGGCAATATCAAGGCAATATCAAGGCAATATTAAGGCAATATCAAGGCAATATCAAGGCAATATCAAGGCAATATCAAGGCAATATCAAGGCAATATCAAGGCAATATCAAGGCAATATGAAGGCAATATCAAGGCAATATTAAGGCAATATCAAGGCAATATCAAGGCAATATCAAGGCAATATCAAGGCAATATCAAGGCAATATCAAGGCAATATCAAGGCAATATCAAGGCAATATCAAGGCAATATCAAGGCAATATCAAGGCAATATCAAGGCAATATCAAGGCAATATCAAGGCAATATTAAGGCAATACTAAGGCAATATTAAGGCAATATTAAGGCAATATTAAGGCAATATCAAGGCAATATCAAGGCAATATCAAGGCAATATCAAGGCAATATCAAGGCAATATTAAGGCAATATTAAGGCAATATTAAGGCAATATTAAGGCATTATTAAGGCAATATGAAGGCAATATCAAGGCAATATCAAGGCAATATCAAGGCAATATCAAGGCAATATTAAGGCAATATCAAGGCAATATCAAGGCAATATCAAGGCAATATTAAGGCAATATGAAGGCAATATTAAGGCAATATCAAGGCAATATTAAGGCAATATCAAGGCAATATTAAGGCAATATTAAGGCAATATCAAGGCAATATTAAGGCAATATTAAGGCAATATTAAGGCAATATTAAGGCAATATCAAGGCAATATTAAGGCAATATCAAGGCAATATGAAGGCAATATGAAGGCAATATTAAGGCAATATTAAGGCAATATCAAGGCAATATTAAGGCAATATCAAGGCAATATTAAGGCAATATCAAGGCAATATCAAGGCAATATCAAGGCAATATTAAGGCAATATTAAGGCAATATCAAGGCAATATTAAGGCAATATCAAGGCAATATCAAGGCAATATTAAGGCAATATCAAGGCAATATCAAGGCAATATTAAGGCAATATTAAGGCAATATCAAGGCTCTGTCCCACACACCCTGGCCCACCCACTCACCCACCCACCCTCACAATACACCATGTGCCCTTAAGTCACAAAGTATATGGCGATACTAATGCCCTGCCCACCTCCCAATCTCCCCTCGCCCCCCCCCCCCCCCATGAACCACCCACCCACCCAATCGTACGTTCCTCCGCCAGGTCATGAAGTGTACGGCAATACTAATGCCCCGCCTGCCGTTGCCTACTCCGCCATCATCTACTCCCTGCGTTGCATGGTCACTCGGGATATCCCACTCAATCAGGTGAGAGGAGGGTTAGGGATGAGGGAAAACGGGGGGATTAGGGAGGTGGAAGAAGGTAGGAGGCAGGGGAGGAGGGAGGGGGGGGGGGGGTATGGTCACTCAGGATATCCCCCTCAATCAGGTGAGAGGAGGTTTAGGGAGGAGGGAAGACGGGGGGGATCAGGGAGGGGGAAGAAGGTAGGAGGCAGGGGAGGATGGAGGGGGGGGGTATGGTCACTCGGGATGTCCCCCTCAATCAGGTGAGAGGAGGGAGGGGGGTGGGGTGTAAAGGGGGGCAGGGAGGAGGGAAGAGGGGGGGGATTACGGTGGGGGGAGAAGGTAGGAGGCAGGGGAGGAGGGAGGGGAGAGGAGGGAGGAGAGGGGGGATGGGGAGGAGGGAGGAACAAAACAGGAGGCAGGGGAGGAGGGAGGGGAGGGGAACAGGGAGGAGGGGGGTGGGGGAGAAGGCTGGAGGAGGGGGAGGAGGGGGAGGAGGGATTAAGGAGGGGGCACGGCGGACAGAGGGGAAGGGAGAGGGGGGGAGGGGGGAGGGGGGAGGAGGGAAGGGGGAGGGGGGGCAGTGGCAAGATGGGGATGGGTAGAAGAAGCAAGCGTGGGGGAAGGGAGGGAGAGGAGGCAGGGTGAGGTGTGTGTGCAGGTGGGGAGAGGGGAGGATGGGTGGGTCAGGGGCTGGTAATGGGTAGGGAGGGGAGGCAGAGAGGAGTTGGTGGCATGGTAGATGGTTGGGTGAGGTAGAGGGGATGGGAGTAGTGGAGGCAATGGTGTGTGGGGGTGGGGGGAGGGAAGGGGGCGGGACTGGAGATCTCCTGGTGCCTGTAGGGTCCATCCATTTGTTTTATTATGCATTCACTGCATTTAACGTGTCTTAGTAACGCTTTGAAGTTTCTTCACTTTGCTTAAATGTAGTCAGCTTTCTCGCACCCTCGAAAATTGCCCTGCACTTAGGGTTGAGGGTTAAGGGTTAAGTTAGCTTTTTCCCACCCTCAACGGCCGCCCTGCACCTAAGACACCGTGGGGCTGCACGACCCTTGCGAAGAAAAGCTACTGGGTGGTTGTATGTGTTCATTAGCATGCTCATGCGCAAGCGAATGTGCCTGTGCACGTGCCTGCACTAGCAATATATTTCGCCTACCCCCACCCACCCCACACACACACATTCGCATGCACAGGGCTACCTGGTCCCCATCACCCCATTGCCCCCCACGCACGCTCAGTCACTCACCAACCCTCACTCACCAGCCAATCCCTCATCCCCCCCCCCCCCACACACAAAACACCCACTCACCACCACTCACCACTTCACCAACCCACAGCCACTCACCTCCACCCACTTACCTCCACCCACTCAACCTCTGCAAGGCTGCATCACCACATTATACCCCCCACACTCACCACTCACCAGCCCCCCCCCCAATCCTCGCCCAAAATATCAAATTTACCTCTACCACACACCCAAAACAAACTCACAATCACCACTCTACCCACTCAACTCCACCCAATCATCCCAAACACACACGTCACTCCACCCACCCACTCCACTCACCCACCCCACACACACTCAATAATCCGCCCACTCAACTTAACCCACCCACCCCCATACACAGTCACCACTCAACCCACTCGACTCAACCCACCCACCCTCACAGGCACCACTCCACACATTCACCACTCCACCCACCCACCCACCCACCCACATTCACATTCAGCACTCCACCCACTGACAACTCTTACCACCCCCCTCACACACTCACCACTCTACCAACTCAACTCTACCCCCCCCCCACACACACACACACTCATCACTTCACACACTCAACTCCACCCACTCACCTCCCCCCCCCCCCCCCCCCCCCACACACACACACACCACTCCACCCACTCACCCCCCCCCACACACACACACACCACTCCACCCACTCAACACCCCCCCCCCCACACACACACACACACACACACACCACTCCATCCACTCACCCCCCCCACACACACACACACACACCACTCCACCCACTCACCACACCCCCACACACACACAAACACACACACACACACACCTCTCCACCCACTCAAGTCCACCCCCCCTTCACACACCCACTCGTCACTCCACCCACACAACTCTACCCACCCACCCCCCTGCAGGGCTGCCTGGCCCCTATCACCGTGCGTATCCCACCGGCCTGTCTGCTCAACCCTTGCGAGACTGCGGCGGTGGTCGGGGGCAACGTGCTGACCAGCCAGCGTGTCACGGATGTGGTGCTACGCGCATTCTCAGCGGCAGCGGCCTCACAGGTGCCCTGGGGGGGTAGGGGGTAGGTTAGGGTGAATGGTTTAGGTTAGGGTGTAGGTTGAAGTGAACAGTTACCTTCCGCATGGGCACTGCCTTGAGTGGCAGCGGCCTCACAGGAGCACTGGGGGGGTAGGTTAGGTAAGGGTGTAGAATGAAGGTTACAGTGCAGTTAGGGTTTAGGGTTAAGGTTAGGGTGAATGGCTACTTTAGGCGTACCTGGGTCTCAGCACTGTCTTTGGTAAAAGCTGCCCACAGCTGTATCCCTGTCTTGAGCTGCACCTTTCTTCAGCTGAACATGCCTTACTCGATGGTGCATTCACTTGTGTGGGTTGGGACTGAATCTCTAGGTCTCGGCACTGTCTTCTGCAAAAAGCTGCCCACGGCTGTATATTCCCGTCTTGAGCTGCGGCTGCCTTCACAGCTTCAACCAGTGTGCATGGGGGCATCTTCTGGTGCACATTGAGGAATCTTTTAAAGTGCATGGAGACATCTTCTGAGGGCTGTCACAGCTTTATATCCTTGTCTTGAGCTGCAGCTGCCTCCAGCTTTAGCCAGGGGGCATTCGTTATATTGGGGTGACCAAAGCTTTGATGACTTGGACCGCTCGGACCCCCTTCCCCACTTTTGCAACTGTAAGTCCTAAAACCTGGGCCTTAAGCCCTCAACTGGCAGCCCTTAACCCCAAGCCTGAGCATATGACCCTCAACTGTAAGCCCTAAACTCGAAATCCTTAACTCTAAGCCTGAGCCTTATACCCTCAACTGTAAGCCCTCAACACGAGGCCTCGTCCATTAACTTTGAGATCATGACCCTAAACCTAAGGCCCTTCACCTTGAGCCCTAACTATTGAAACCCGGGTCTTTCAACCCTACCCCTGATCCCTAGCCTAAACCTTAATCCTGGGCCCTTCACCCTGAGTCCTAAATCCTGAACTCTGAGCCTTTTAACATTGTATCTGAGCCCTGAAACCCCGAGCCCTTCCCTGTGACAGGGCTGCATGAACAACCTTACGTTTGAGCCCATAACTCTTAAATCCTAACCCTAAGGCCCTTCACCCTGATCCCTGATTACTGAACTGTTGAGTCTTTAACCCTGATCCCTTCCCTGTGACAGGGCTGCATGAACAACCTGACGTTTGGGGATGAGGGCATGGGTTACTACGAGACCATTGCTGGAGGTGCAGGCGCGGGACCGGGCTGGCACGGACGCAGCGGGGTGCACACGCACATGACCAATACTCGGATCACGGATCCGGAGATCCTGGAGCGCAGGTGCGGGGCAGGGGTGGGAGGGGACAAGGGGAGGGACCCATAGGGGGGGCATTCGTATACGCAGTTGGGAGGTCGGGGGTTGGGGTGGAGGTCAGGGGGCAGGGCAAGGAGCGGGGGAAGGGGCTGGATGCAGTGGGGGTGGGGGGGGCAGGGAGCATGGAGAGGAGGGGGGGGCAGGCAGGGGCGGAAATGGGAGCGTTTTTCACTTGCAGAGGTATTATGGTGGCTGGGTGAGGGCGGCGATTAGCTGCTACCGCTACTGCTACCACTACCACTATCATTACCGCTACGACTACTGCTACTGCTACCACTACCACTATCATTACCGCTACCACTACTGCTACTGCTACCACTACTGCTACCACTACCACTATCATTACCGCTACCACTACTGCTACCACTACCACTACCACTATCATTACCGCTACCACTACTGCTACCACTACTGCTACCACTACCACTATCATTACCGCTACCACTACTGCTACTGCTACTGCTACCACTACTGCTACCACTACCACTACTGCTACTGCTACCACTACCACTATCATTACCGCTACCACTACTGCTACCACTACTGCTACTGCTACCACTACCGCTACTGCTACTGTTGATGTGTGTGTGCCGCTTTCATTGTGCCCCAGTCCCTGTTCTGCGCCCCCTTGTAACTGTGTCCTAATGCTGCTACTGTTGCTGCTACTACTGCTAATGCTGCTACTGCTACTGTTGCTACTGCTACTGTTGCTGCTGTTACTGCTAATGCTGCTACTGCTACTGTTGCTACTGCTACTGTTGCTGCTGCTACTGCTAATGCTGCTACTGCTACTGTTGCTACTGCTACTGTTGCTGCTGCTACTGCTCATGCTGCTACTGCTACTGTTGCTACTGCTACTGTTGCTGCTGCTACTGCTAATGCTGCTACTGCTTCTGTTGCTGCTCCTACTGCTAATGCTGCTACTGCTACTGCTGCTACTGCTGCTACTGCTACTGCTGCTACTGTTGCTGCTGCTACTGCCACTGCTGGTACTGTTGCTGCTGCTACTGCTACTGCTTCTACTGTTGCTGCTGTTACTGCTGCTGCTGTTGCTGCCGTTACTGCTGCTGCTACTGCTGCTGCTGCATGTTTGCCCCTTTCAATGTGTCCTATAGCTACTGCTACTGTCACTGCTACGGCTGCTGCTGCTGCTGCATGTTTGTCCCTTTCACTGTGGGCTACTGCTGTTGCTGCTGTTGCTGCTGTTGCTGCTGCTGTTCCTGCTGCTGCTGTTGCTGCTGTTGCTGCTGCTGTTCCTGCTGCTGCTGTTGTTGCTGTTGCTGCTGCTGTTCCTGCTGCTGCTGTTGCTGCTGCAACTGATGTTGTTACTGTTACAATTTATGTTGTTGTTGTTGTTTTACAGGTACCCGGTGGTGCTGCACAGATTTTGCCTGCGAAGTGGTTCCGGAGGCACTGGACTCTGGCATGGCGGGGAAGGGGTCATTCGCGAGGTGCGCGCTCCACCAGTGTTCCCTTTTCTCGTGACCCGGCTATCGGCTACAAATCAGCTACAATCCGGCTCCACGTCAGAGGTCCCTGATGCGGCCAGCCATGCTGCTTGGGCCGCTGGCCATAGGCCGGTCCAGGTTTGGTCTTGATCAGGCCTCTGACCTGACGGGCGTGGAGGGGCCTGCTGATGGTGGCCTCGTAGCCGAAAAAAGAAACAATGCCGCTCCGTTACCCATTGCAAGCCCATTGTAAGCCATCCCCGGTATGGCCCCAAAATATCTCTTTCCAGCTGGCAGAGGAGGGGAATGTTTAAGGTTTAGGGTAAGGAGTTCAAACCCTGACCCCCTCACTTTTCATACATAAAACCTCCCGTACCTGCTAACAAGCAGGGGTCAGTTTTCAACCAGGCCCGTTGGGTTTCAAAGCACTCCTGGCCTGTTGGGTTTCAATGCACTCCTGGCCTGTTGGGTTTCAATGCACTCCAGGCCTGTTGGGTTTCAATGCACTCCTGGCCTGTTGGGTTTCAATGCACTCCAGACCTGTTGGGTTTCAATGCACTCCTGGCCTGTTGGGTTTCAATGCACTCCAGGCCTGTTGGGTTTCAATGCACTCCAGGCCTGTTGGGTTTCAATGCACTCCTGGCCTGTTGGGTTTCAATGCACTCCTGGCCTGTTGGGTTTCAATGCACTCCTGGCCTGTTGGGTTTCAATGCACTCCAGGCCTGTTGGGTTTCAATGCACTCCTGGCCTGTTGGGTTTCAATGCACTCCTGGCCTGTTGGGTTTCAATGCACTCAGGCCTGTTGGGTTTCAATGCACTCCTGGCCTGTTGGGTTTCAATGCACTCCAGACCTGTTGGGTTTCAATGCACTCCTGGCCTGTTGGGTTTCAATGCACTCCTGGCCTGTTGGGTTTCAATGCACTCCTGGCCTGTTGGGTTTCAATGCACTCCTGGCCTGTTGGGTTTCAATGCACTCCTGGCCTGTTGGGTTTCAATGCACTCCTGGCCTGTTGGGTTTCAATGCACCCCTGGCCTGTTGGGTTTCAATGCACTCCTGGCCTGTTGGGTTTCAATGCACTCCTGGCCTGTTGGGTTTCAATGCACTCCTGGCCAGTTGGGTTTCAATGCACTCCTGGCCTGTTGGGTTTCAATGCACTCAGGCCTGTTGGGTTTCAATGCACTCCTGGCTTGTTGGGTTTCAATGCACTCCTGGCCTGCTGGGTTTCAATGCACTCCTGGCCTGTTGGGTTTCAATGCACTCCTGGCCTGTTGGGTTTCAATGCACTCCAGGCCTGTTGGGTTTCAATGCACTTCTGGCCTGTTGGGTTTCAATGCACTCCTGGCCTGTTGGGTTTCAATGCACTCCTGGCCTGTTGGGTTTCAATGCACTCCTGGCCTGTTGGGTTTCAATGCACTTCTGGCCTGTTGGGTTTCAATGCACTCCTGGCCTGTTGGGTTTCAATGCACTCCTGGCCTGTTGGGTTTCAATGCACTCCTGGCCTGTTGGGTTTCGATGCACTCCTGGCCTGCTGGGTTTCAATGCACTCCTGGCCTGTTGGGTTTCAATGCACTCCTGGCCTGTTGGGTTTCAATGCACTCCAGGCCTGTTGGGTTTCAATGCACTTCTGGCCTGTTGGGTTTCAATGCACTCCTGGCCTGTTGGGTTTCAATGCACTCCTGGCCTGTTGGGTTTCAATGCACTCCAGGCCTGTTGGGTTTCAATGCACTCCTGGCCTGTTGGGTTTCAATGCACTCCTGGCCTGTTGGGTTTCAATGCACTCCTGGCCTGTTGGGTTTCAATGCACTCCAGGCCTGTTGGGTTTCAATGCACTCCTGGCCTGTTGGGTTTCGATGCACTCCTGGCCTGCTGGGTTTCAATGCACTCCTGGCCTGTTGGGTTTCAATGCACTCCTGGCCTGTTGGGTTTCAATGCACTCCTGGCCTGTTGGGTTTCAACGCACTCCTGGCCCGTTGGGTTTCAATGCACTCCTGGCCTGTTGGGTTTCAATGCACTCCTGGCCTGTTGGGTTTCAATGCACTCCTGGCCTGTTGGGTTTCAATGCACTCCAGGCCTGTTGGGTTTCAATGCACTCCTGGCCTGTTGGGTTTCAATGCACTCCTGGCCTGTTGGGTTTCAATGCACTCCTGGCCTGTTGGGTTTCAATGAACTCCTGGCCTGTTGGGTTTCAATGCACTCCTGGCCTGTTGGGTTTCAATACACTCCTGGCCTGTTGGGTTTCAATGCACTCCTGGCCTGTTGGGTTTCAATGCACTCCAGGCCTGTTGGGTTTCAATGCACTCCTGGCCTGTTGGGTTTCAATGCACTCCTGGCCTGTTGGGTTTCAATGCACTCCTGGCCTGTTGGGTTTCAATGCACTCCTGGCCTGTTGGGTTTCAATGCACTCCTGGCCTGTTGGGTTTCAATGCACTCCAGGCCTGTTGGGTTTCAATGCACTCCTGGCCTGTTGGGTTTCAATGCACTCCTGGCCTGTTGGGTTTCAATGCACTCCAGGCCTGTTGGGTTTCAATGCACTCCTGGCCTGTTGGGTTTCAATGCACTCCAGGCCTGTTGGGTTTCAATGCACTCCTGGCCTGTTGGGTTTCAATGCACTCCTGGCCTGTTGGGTTTCAATGCACTCCAGGCCTGTTGGGTTTCAATGCACTCCTGGCCTGTTGGGTTTCAATGCACTCCTGGCCTGTTGGGTTTCAACGCACTCCTGGCCTGTTGGGTTTCAATGCACTCCTGGCCTGTTGGGTTTCAATGCACTCCTGGCCTTTTGGGTTTCAATGCACTCCTGGCCCGTTGGGTTTCAATGCACTCCAGGCCTGTTGGGTTTCAACGCACTCCTGGCCTGTTGGGTTTCAATGCACTCCTGGCCTGTTGGGTTTCAATGCACTCCTGGCCTGTTGGGTTTCAATGCACTCAGGCCTGTTGGGTTTCAATGCACTCCAGGCCTGTTGGGTTTCAATGCACTCCTGGCCTGTTGGGTTTCAATGCACTCCTGGCCTGTTGGGTTTCAATGCACTCCTGGCCTGTTGGGTTTCAATGCACTCCTGGCCTGTTGGGTTTCAATGCACTCCTGGCCTGTTGGGTTTCAATGCACTCAGGCCTGTTGGGTTTCAATGCACTCCTGGCCTGTTGGGTTTCAATGCACTCCTGGCCTGTTGGGTTTCAATGCACTCCTGGCCTGTTGGGTTACAATGCACTCCTGGCCTGTTGGGTTTCAATGCACCCCTGGCCTGTTGGGTTTCAATGCACTCCTGGCCTGTTGGGTTTCAATGCACTCCTGGCATGTTGGGTTTCAATGCACTCCTGGCCTGTTGGGTTTCAATGCACTCCTGGCCTGCTGGGTTTCAATGCACTCCTGGCCTGTTGGGTTTCAATGCACTCCTGGCCTGTTGGGTTTCAATGCACTCCTGGCCTGTTGGGTTTCAATGCACTCCTGGCCTGTTGGGTTTCAACGCACTCCTGGCCTGTTGGGTTTCAATGCACTCCTGGCCTGTTGGGTTTCAATGCACTCCTGGCCTGTTGGGTTTCAATGCACTCCTGGCCTGCTGGGTTTCAATGCACTCCTGGCCTGTTGGGTTGCAAAGCACTCCTGGCCTGTTGGGTTTCAATGCACTCCAGGCCTGTTGGGTTTCAATGCACTCCTGGCCTGTTGGGTTTCAATGCACTCCTGGCCTGTTGGGTTTCAATGCACTCCTGGCCTGTTGGGTTTCAATGCACTCCTGGCCTGTTGGGTTTCAATGCACTCCTGGCCTGTTGGGTTTCAATGCACTCCTGGCCTGTTGGGTTTCAACGCACTCCTGGCCTGCTGGGTTTCAATGCACTCCTGGCCTGTTGGGTTTCAAAGCACTCCTGGCCTGTTGGGTTTCAATGCACTCCTGGCCTGTTGGGTTTCAATGCACTCAGGCCTGTTGGGTTTCAATGCACTCCAGGCCTGTTGGGTTTCAATGCACTCCTGGCCTGTTGGGTTTCAATGCACTCCTGGCCTGTTGGGTTTCAATGCACTCCTGGCCTGTTGGGTTTCAATGCACTCCTGGCCTGTTGGGTTTCAATGCACTCCTGGCCTGTTGGGTTTCAATGCACTCCTGGCCTGTTGGGTTTCAATGCACTCAGGCCTGTTGGGTTTCAATGCACTCCTGGCCTGTTGGGTTTCAATGCACTCCAGACCTGTTGGGTTTCAATGCACTCCTGGCCTGTTGGGTTTCAATGCACTCCTGGCCTGTTGGGTTTCAATGCAATCCTGGCCTGTTGGGTTTCAATGCACTCCTGGCCTGTTGGGTTTCAATGCACTCCTGGCCTGTTGGGTTTCAATGCACTCCTGGCCTGTTGGGTTTCAATGCACTCCTGGCCTGCTGGGTTTCAATGCACTCCTGGCCTGTTGGGTTTCAATGCACTCCTGGCCTGTTGGGTTTCAATGCACTCCTGGCCTGTTGGGTTTCAATGCACTCCTGGCCTGTTGGGTTTCAACGCACTCCTGGCCTGTTGGGTTTCAATGCACTCCTGGCCTGTTGGGTTTCAATGCACTCCTGGCCTGTTGGGTTTCAATGCACTCCTGGCCTGCTGGGTTTCAATGCACTCCTGGCCTGTTGGGTTTCAAAGCACTCCTGGCCTGTTGGGTTTCAATGCACTCCAGGCCTGTTGGGTTTCAATGCACTCCTGGCCTGTTGGGTTTCAATGCACTCCTGGCCTGTTGGGTTTCAATGCACTCCTGGCCTGTTGGGTTTCAATGCACTCCTGGCCTGTTGGGTTTCAATGCACTCCTGGCCTGTTGGGTTTCAATGCACTCCTGGCCTGTTGGGTTTCAATGCACTCCTGGCCTGTTGGGTTTTAATGCACTCCAGGCCTGTTGGGTTTCAATGCACTCCAGGCCTGTTGGGTTTCAACGCACTCCTGGCTTGTTGGGTTTCAATGCACTCCTGGCCTGTTGGGTTTCAATGCACTCCTGGCCTGTTGGGTTTCAATGCACTCCTGGCCTGTTGGGTTTCAATGCACTCCTGGCCTGTTGGGTTTCAATGCACTCCAGGCCTGTTGAGTTTCAATGCACTCCAGGCCTGTTGGGTTTCAATGCACTCCTGGCCTGTTGGGTTTCAATGCACTCCTGGCCTGTTGGGTTTCGATGCACTCCTGGCCTGTTGGGTTTCAATGCACTCCTGGCCTGTTGGGTTTCAATGCACTCCAGGCCTGTTGGGTTTCAATGCACTCCTGGCCTGTTGGGTTTCAATGCACTCCTGGCCTGTTGGGTTTCAATGCACTCCTGGCCTGTTGGGTTTCAACGCACTCCTGGCCTGTTGGGTTTCAATGCACTCCTGGCCTGTTGGGTTTCAATGCACTCCTGGCCTGTTGGGTTTCAATGCACTCCTGGCCTGTTGGGTTTCAATGCACTCCAGGCCTGTTGGGTTTCAATGCACTCCTGGCCCGTTGGGTTTCAATGCACTCCTGGCCTGTTGGGTTTCAACGCACTCCTGGCCTGTTGGGTTTCAATGCACTCCTTGCCTGTTGGGTTTCAATGCACTCCTGGCCTGTTGGGTTTCAATGCACTCAGGCCTGTTGGGTTTCAATGCACTCCAGGCCTGTTGGGTTTCAATGCACTCCTGGCCTGTTGGGTTTCAATGCACTCAGGCCTGTTGGGTTTCAATGCACTCCTGGCCTGTTGGGTTTCAACGCACTCCTGGCCTGTTGGGTTTCAATGCACTCCAGGCCTGTTGGGTTTCAATGCACTCCTGGCCTGTTGGGTTTCAATGCACTTCTGGCCTGTTGGGTTTCAACGCACTCCTGGCCTGTTGGGTTTCAATGCACTCCTGGCCTGTTGGGTTTCAATGCACTCCTAGCCTGTTGGGTTTCAATGCACTCCTGGCCTGTTGGGTTTCAATGCACTCCTGGCCTGTTGGGTTTCAACGCACTCCTGGCTTGTTGGGTTTCAATGCACTCCTGGCCTGTTGGGTTTCAATGCACTCCTAGCCTGTTGGGTTTCAATGCACTCCTGGCCCGTTGGGTTTCAATGCACTCCTGGCCTGTTGGGTTTCAACGCACTCCTGGCCTGTTGGGTTTCAATGCACTCCTTGCCTGTTGGGTTTCAATGCACTCCTGGCCTGTTGGGTTTCAATGCACTCAGGCCTGTTGGGTTTCAATGCACTCCAGGCCTGTTGGGTTTCAATGCACTCCTGGCCTGTTGGGTTTCAATGCACTCCAGGCCTGTTGGGTTTCAATGCACTCCTGGCCTGTTGGGTTTCAACGCACTCCTGGCCTGTTGGGTTTCAATGCACTCCAGGCCTGTTGGGTTTCAATGCACTCCTGGCCTGTTGGGTTTCAATGCACTCAGGCCTGTTGGGTTTCAATGCACTCCAGGCCTGTTGGGTTTCAATGCACTCCTGGCCCGCTGGGTTTTAACGCACTCCTAGAGCACCAACTGTTGAACGCCCAGCTGTCGAGGCTTTTGAGCAGGGTCCAGATATGTGACGTCATCAACCAAGGGTTCATGAGCTTGGGGTTTATGGGGCTGCCATGTGCACAAAGCATCTCGTGCGTGATATGCAGCGCGCGCAGGGGCGCCCCCCTTGATGGCTTGCCCAGCTCTATGTTGGCTTACCCATCACTGATACTTAGGCTTCAATTCAGCAACAGCGACACCTTGGAAAACCTGGTGCAGACAGCCATGCTATTTGGGCCACCGGCTGTAGCACCGGCTGTAGCACCGGCTGTAGCACCGGCTGTAGCATGGGATGTAGCACCGGCTGTAGCACCGGCTGTAGCACCGGCCTCATGTCCAACCTCCCCTCCCCCCACCAGTGAGAGAATAACTGACTGAGGAAACACTCCTCCCCTCCCCTCCCCTCCCCTCCCCTCCCCTCCCCTCCCAACCCCAACCCTCTACCACTGCCCCCCCACTCCTCCCCATTCCTCCCCCTCTGCTGTCCCCCCACTCCTTGCCCCCACTCCGCCCTGCTGCTCATCCCCTCCGATCAGCTGCTCACCCGCTGCTGCTGCTGTTACTGTTGTTGCAGATTGAGGCCCTGCGGCCGATAGATGCGGGGATCCTGACCGAGCGCAGGTCGCTGCGGCCGTTCGGCCTGCTGGGTGGAGGGTCCGCACTGCCCGGGGTGAACCTGTTGGTCCGCAGCTCGGGCAGGATCGTCAATTTGGGTGAGCCGCTCCTACGGCGCCCGAGCACTGCTCTCGCTCAGACGCTCATTGCTGATAAATGTGCACATTTACTGGTATTTATGTCATTAAATATTCAATAAACACCAGTAAATACGAAGTTAATTCTTTGGGTCCATACCAGTCATGAATTCTCTATTTTAAACAGAGTGCGATTGGGCAGAGTCACTGACCCCAGCCCGTGATGGTCCAGGCTGCGCATGGTAGCTAAAATTGAGCTTAGCCATCCCCTACCAGCCCCACGCGGTTGAGCGTTCAGCAGGGCCCAGCAGGTATGCACCGTTCTAAACCCTCCCTCCCTCTTGATCTAGATCTCAAACCTAGCCCGTGATGTGTGTTGGGCTGACTCGGGATATCTTCTTGGCGATGCAACAGTCCTGGAGTGCCTGAGGAGCTCTTCCCCCTCCACTCATTAGACCTGAACCCTAGACAATGAAACCTGAAACCTGAACCCCTGCTCCACCCCTCCCCTGCCTAGCCTGGAACCCTAGACCCTAACCCTCTGGCACCCTGCTCTGCGCCCTCCATCCGATGGTCCTGAACCCTAGACCCTTCAGCTCATAACCCCGGACTCTTAAATCCTGGACCCTGAAGTTCTGAATCCTGGACCCTTCAGTCCGAGATCCTAGACCATTGAGTTTGTAGCCCTAGACCCTTAAGTTCTAAAGCCTTCAGTCTGTAACCCTATACCCTGAAATTCTGAACCCTGGACCCTGCTCTGTCCAGGCGGGAAGGCGACCGTGAAGATGGATGCTGGAGACAGGCTGCGCATCCTGACACCGGGAGGCGGGGGCTTTGGAGCGCCCGGGTCCGAGGAGGAGGCCGAGGCCGCGGCGGCGGGCGCCAAGCGCAGGCGCCTGGCGGGCGGCACCGGGGCCGATGCAGGCTCGGAGAAGGGCAGCGTGCTGGAGTACCGCAGGCGCCAGGAGACGGCGTGATGCGGCGGGATGAGTCGGAGGATCGACAGTTGCAGGCTATGAGGTTTGCGCACTCTGTTGGGCGCCTAAAAAGGCGTATGGGACTGGTGCCAGCGAACCACTTTGAGGCAAACGCTAAGGGGGGGGTGAATTTAATTATCGGGTTTGAGGTGGCCTGTGCAATTGGGGGCGTGGCAGATGCCAAAATGTGCAAAGAGTAGCAAGGTGGCCCCCTAGCAGTACCTTGATCCTCTGTCCTGCGTCTGTGCTCCGTGCAAGGCAATTACCACGTTGAGGACGCCGATTGCGAGCGACAGGATCTGGCTGTGCGCCTCCCTTGTTTCATCATCGCGCTCTAGGATCATGTCGCAATATGGGGAAATACTGCGACACCTTGTGCAGCTTGGACGGCAGGCCGACACGCATCGAACCAGCCATGACCAGGGACAGGCGGAAGGAGGGACGAGTGAGGGGCTACAGGCCTGTGTCTAGAGCCGTCACTGCTGGCCTGGCTGAATCAGATATGCCAACCGGGCTGCACTTGCAGATCCCCTGTGTTTGGGGCGTGTGCATGGGGTAGGTATGTGAGGCAGGCGGAAGGCAGGATGAGTAGCTGGAGGTGGTAAGAAGAGCCATCAAGTACTGCTCCTGCTTGCCCGACAAGCTACCGTATGTTGGGGCGTTGATTTCCCTTTTTTTCTCAAGCTGGGCTGAATGATCAGTGGGCTGGAGGAAGAGGTGATGCAGCCTGCTAGACAGCGGTGGCCGTTGGGAAGGAGGTTCAAATGCTTGGCTGGCAGACGGTAGTGGCCAGGGGTAGTGGCTCATCATGGACCCCCCCCCCTCGTGGATGCTCTCGTTGCTTCCCTAGTGCTCTTACGTGTAAAGGCCTATGCTCTGATCTGGCCTGAGGGTGATGGATATCAGTGAGCGATACCGGTACACATCCACCCAAACACGAAGTCAGTTGTGCAGGCAGGAGCAGGAGCTGACAGCAGGGCTCACGATTGGGTAGATGCAGTTTCAAGATGTACATCTCTCTTTATACAGAAGGAGCTAGTCGGATGATCAGAAAGTGCCTCAAGGCAGACGCTCCTGTGATTCGAGCCGAGCCCCGGTAGTATAATCTGCGATGTGTAGATCTGCCCCTCCTGCAGACACTGGACGACATCATATGAAATGATAGAAATACCGTTTGCGCTTGGTAATTTGTGCGTGGTTGAGTGAAAAGCACGGCCCAACTAAGTAGCAACTGCCAAAAAATCAACTTCCAAACCAACAGCGGGAACTTAATCCCGAAGAGCGATAAGCCAATCACGTTTCATCAATGATTCAATAAACAAAGGCAGAGGGTGGTAATTTTTCCTCATGAATCCATGCGCAGGTCCTTCTGAGCCCCTCCTGGCGCCGCGAATCCCGCTCAGCGCGTGAAAACTATATACGTACCGTGATACCGCCACCCTTTCCCTACAGCATAAACTTCCAGATCTCTTGAGTCTCGACTTCAGTTGCAATTTCCACGAGGGGTTTCCACGAGGGGTTTCCCCACCCGGGATTTTCCACCTGTTTGCCCACACCCAGTGACGTCCTACCAAACTGACATTAAAGTACCCGGCGCCTCCACCTCGATTTTCCAAACCTCATTGGGAAGGCTTGCTGAACTGCAAGCACCGGAGTCTAGGCCCATGCCCCTCCCAGTTGGCTCCTCCCAGAAGACATGCCCCCTCCCACCTCACAGACCCATGCAAGGGCACCAGCAGCCCAGAAGGCCGATGCATACAGCCCTCATCTCAGGTAACAGTTCCTGTTGGTCAGTTCGCACAAATGAAGACAATAAGACATCCATGCTTGCGGTACAGTCATGCATAATGTCCGAGGGACATACAAAATAGTTCACTAACTAGGGCGCATGGAGGCATCTTCTGGTGTGCATGGAGACATATTTTGAGGAAAGAAGTCATCTTCTAGGGGCACATAGGGGCGTCTTCTGGGGTGCATGGGGGCATCTTCTGATGTACATGGGGGCATCTTCTGGGGTGCATGGGGGCATCTTCTGAGGTGCATGGGGGCATCTTCTGGGGTGCATGGAGGTTTCTTCTGGGGTGCATGGGGGCAACTTCTGGGGTGCGTGGAGGTTTCTTCTGAGGTACATGGGGGCATCTTCTGGGGTGCATGGGGGCATCTTCTGAGGTACATGGGGCATCTTCTGGGGCGCATGGGGGCATCTTCTGGGGCGCATGGGGGCATCTTCTGGGGTGCATGGGGGCATCTTCTGAGGTGCATGGGGGCATCCTCTGAGGTGCATGGGGGCATCTTCTGGGGTGCATGGGGGCATCTTCTGGGGCGCATGGGGGCATCTTCTGGGGTGCATGGGGGCATCTTCTGGGGTGCATGGGGGCATCTTCTGGGGCGCATGGGGGCATCTTCTGGGGTGCATGGGGGCATCTTCTGAGGTGCATGGGGGCATCTTCTGGGGCGCATGGGGGACAGTGTTTGATGTTGAGGGCGAAATACCACCATCTCTCGTGTGCTGCTGTGAGGCATGAACTGGACCCATAGGTACAAAAGGTGGACAGCAGCATGCGCCCGTCTTTGCAAGCAAGATCGGCGATGTGATCCGATTCCAGATCTATGCTAATCCATCCGCAGTGGTTTGCCTGGAGGACCTGTGTCATCAGGCCCCTGATGGAACCCCATTCATTTGACCCTGCTGGCCTGCTCTCCTCCAGTCCAGCTCGGCTTACCACCGCCACTGTGATTTCAAACCTATGACTAACCGCCTGCATCGTGATTTTAAAGCTGCGGCTAGACACATGTATCGTGATTTTAAATCTGTGGCTAACCGCCTGCACACTGATTTCAAATCTGTGACTAGGCACATGCACCGTCATTTCAAACATGCGTCGGACCACATGCACCGTCATTTCAAATCTGTGACTAACCGCATGCCACGTTATGACAAAAATGCATATAACCACCCGCACCGTCATTTCAAACCTGCGGCGCAGCGGGCAGGCCCAGGATCGCTGTACAGCTGAACAGTTACATGACAGTAGCCAGGATCGCCACCGCCCCTGCTCAGCAGCGCAGCACCATAAGGTGCCTGAGCAGCAGCCTGAGCAGCAGCGGAGGCAGCGCGGGCGGCCCTCTGAGTGGGCTGCTGCACCCGTGGCTCCGCAGGGCAGCACAGCTTCTCAGCGGAGGCGTGGCAGTGGCGGGTGAGTCTAGGGGTGTGAGTGTAGTGGCGGTTGAGCTCAGGGTATTGGACTCGGTGAGGGTTGAGTTTAAGGTATTGGATTCAGTGGTGGACTGGTTGGTGAGTCTAGGGTTCAGGGTTTGGTGGCGGTTGAGTTCAGAGTTTGGTGGCAGGTGACTTTAGGGTTAAGGGTTTAGGGGCAGTGGATTCTAGGCTTTGGGTTCGAGTGGCAGGTGAGTTTAGGGTATAGGATTTTAGCGGCAAGTGTGATTAGGTTTTAGGCTCGAGAGGCAAGTGACTCAAGGGTATTGGATTTGGAGGCAGGGGGACTCAGGGTTTCAAATGATGATTTATGAGACAGGTGAGTTCAGTTTCTCAACCGGGCATTTAATTTAACCTTTCCCAAGTTAGGTAAACCCTTTTCCACTCCGGTATTTAATTTGTATCCTTTCTCATCCCTGTAATTAATTTAACCCTTGTCCCCTCCAGGTAATAAATTAAACCACTTTCCACCCCAGAGTATTTGATTACCACTTTATCGTCCTCCTCGGTATTGAATTGAACCCTTTCTCAATGGGCACCTGCTTGCCTGTCATGAAGTCCCGCGAGTCGCTCCCCCCAGGAGCTCCCTGCGGCCCCCCCTAACAGGTCTAAAAGATTTTTGAACAAATTCAGAATAGGGCTTGCATGGTCTTTTTGTAAGATTGCTCGCTGTCACGCTCCCATTCATTATTGCTCATTTCAGCGCACCTCCGCTACACTTCAGCTACACTTCAGCGCACCTCCGCTACACTTCAGCTACGCTTCAGCGCACCTCCGCTACACTTCTGCTACACTTCAGCACACCTCCGCTAAACTTCAGCTACACTTCAGCGCACCTCCGCTACACTTCAGCTACACTTCAGCGCACCTCCGCTACACTTCAGCTACACTTCAGCTACGCTTCAGCGCACCTCTGCTACACTTCTGCTACACTTCAGCACACCTCCGCTAAACTTCAGCTACACTTCAGCGCACCTCCGCTACTCTTCAGCTACACTTCAGCGCACCTCCGCTACACTTCAGCTACGCTTCAGCGCACCTCCGCTACAATTCTGCTACACTTCAGCACACCTCCGCTAAACTTCAGCTACACTTCAGCGCACCTCCGCTACACTTCAGCGCACCTCTGCTACACTTCAGCTACACCCCAGCCTACAGCCAGGCGGGCCTGGAGCTGCAAAACCTACTGAATTTCCAACCCAACCGCTGTAGGACGCTCAAGGTTTGCTCCCCATGGGTCCCGGTGGCTGCCGCCAGGCGGCTGCCTGAACGTGCTTATGCGCACTTTGTCACTAACACTGCCACCCCGCAGGCCTCCTCGTGGTTGCGCTCCCCTCCATACTGTCCACACAAATAGGACTCAATGCCTCCCTGGCTGCTATTAACCGGATGTCTCCAGGTGAGCAAGGGTGGGTGGGATGTAATTGTTTAAGGCCTTAATAGTTTAGGGTTAGGGGTTCAATACATGAAACCCTTAATCCTGAACCCTAACCGCTATCATCTGGGTGTCCCCAGGCAAGCAAGGGGTGGGTGTGGGTGTGGGGGGGTTAACCCTCAACCTTAACCTGTCAGTGTGGAAGCTGCTCGGCAGCTACACATCCAAATGGTGGGCCATGACAAAAAAATAGAGATATAAATATGCTGGATGAATAATAATCTTAACGAAACCACTGCCCAGACACATGCCCATCATGCCAAAAGAAACAGTAAAACCTAAAATATATACCATAGATTTGATTTGCCTTCCCTCGGGTATCAATTAATTATTTCTTTTAAAGCTGCCCTTGGGGCAAAATCAGTTGTTTAATGCTGCCCTCTGGGCAGATTTTTTGTTCAACCCGTTCCCTCGGCACCGAAATCCGCCCCTGTTTCAGCAGCCAACCTTCCATTTCGCGTGCCCTTTCGTAAGCATTGAGTGCTGGCCCCAGCCCAGGCTCCTCAGCCATCATGAAGGCTGGGTCCATGCCAAGCTGGCCTTTTAAGGGGGGCACGATCCCCAAGGGAGCATATCAGATGAGAGATCGAAACCAGAAAGTCATCACATGAGATTGAAATAAGGACGCATGTCAGAAGATAGATCGAAATAAGAGGGCTGACCAGATGAGAGATCGAAACCAGAAGGCCATCACATGAGATCGAAAAATAAGAACCCAAGTCTGAATGAAGAGGTATCAAAATAAGAGAGCAGACCCTGTGACATCTTAAGCCATCACGCTAGACCTCGAACGTGCAGCCTCTTTACGAACAGCGCTTGAAAGCTCAGGTCTTGTACCGGTACGTTAAAAAAAGCAGTACCCGTTGTACCAGTCGTCGAATGAACGGACGGCGACAGGCGGTGGCGACCACCGGTGGCAACAGAGGACAGCGATTTTCGATCATATTCGCGCCCCTCACCCCAAATAATAAATATTTGATGTATCCCTCGGGCTTAACCCTCACCCCCAAACAACATAAATTATGAGGGAAGGCTAACCGAATCTACGGTATGTATGTACTTGTGTATGTTGGACTGATTGCAATTTAAACAAAATCACTACCCATGGATGCGCAGGCCCCGTGGAGGTTTCAGAGCTTCAGTTGGGATGGTCCCGGCCGATCCTTGTGCAGGGGCTGAGGCTGCGGGATCCAGCATCTCGCGGGGGGCGGACATTGCTTGAGGTCCAAGAGCTCACCTACGGGACAGGGTTGTGGCACTTAGCAAAGACTGCAGGTAAGGGGCTGGTTGGGGTTAAGAGTGTAGGGTGAGGAACTGGTTTGGTTTTTAGGTTATTGGGTGAGGAACTGGGTTCAGAGTTTAGGGTTGAGGAGCTGGTTTGGGTGAAGGATTTAGGGTGAGGAGCTGGTTTGGGTTAGGGGTGAGTGTTAATAGCTCGTTTGGGGTGAGGGTTGAGACAGACTGCGGGTGAGGGGCTCTTTGGGGTTTAGGGTGTGACGGTGAGTAGCTGGTTAGGGTTTAGGTCCTTGGTTGAGGAACTGGGTTCAGGGTTGAGGGTTCAGGGTTGAGGATTGAGAGTTGAGTGTGATGAGCTGGTTTGGGTGAAGGGTTGACTATGAGGGGCTGGTCTGGGGTTTGTGGTTGAGTGTGAGCAGCTGGTTGGGGGGTGGGGTGAGTGTGAGCAGCTGGTTGGGGGGTGGGGGTGAGTGTGAGCAGCTGGTTGGGGGGTGGGGTGAGTGTGAGCAGCTGGTTGGGGGTGGGGGTGAGTGTGAGCAGCTGGTTGGGGGGTGGGGGTGAGTGTGAGCAGCTGGTTGGGGGGTGGGGTGAGTGTGAGCAGCTGGTTGGGGGGTGGGGGTGAGTGTGAGCAGCTGGTTGGGGGGTGGGGTGAGTGTGAGCAGCTGGTTGGGGGGTGGGGTGAGTGTGAGCAGCTGGTTGGGGGGTGGGGGTGAGTGTGAGCAGCTGGTTGGGGGGTGGGGTGAGTGTGAGCAGCTGGTTGGGGGGTGGGGCTGAGTGTGAGCAGCTGGTTGGGGGGTGGGGTGAGTGTGAGCAGCTGGTTGGGGTTTGTGGTTGAGTGTGAGCAGCTGGTTGGGGGGTGGGGGTGAGTGTGAGCAGCTGGTTGGGGTTTTTGGGTGAGTGTGAGCAGCTGGTTGGGGGGTGGGGCTGAGTGTGAGCAGCTGGTTTGGGGGTGGGGGTGAGTGTGAGCAGCTGGTTGGGGGGTGGGGCTGAGTGTGAGCAGCTGGTTGGGGGGTGGGGTGAGTGTGAGCAGCTGGTTGGGGTTTTTGGGTGAGTGTGAGCAGCTGGTTGGGGGGTGGGGTGAGTGTGAGCAGCTGGTTGGGGGGTGGGGGTGAGTGTGAGCAGCTGGTTGGGGGTGGGGTGAGTGTGAGCAGCTGGTTGGGGGGTGGGGGTGAGTGTGAGCAGCTGGTTGTGGGTGGGGTGAGTGTGAGCAGCTGGTTGGGGGGTGGGGGTGAGTGTGAGCAGCTGGTTGGGGGATGGGGGTGAGTGTGAGCAGCTGGTGGGGGGGTGCGGGTGAGTGTGAGCAGCTGGTTGGGGGATGGGGGTGAGTGTGAGCAGCTGGTTGGGGGGTGCGGGTGAGTGCTAGGAGATGGTGTTTGGATCTAGGATTTAGGGCCTTGGGGGAGGGACTCGTTTCCGGCCTGTTTCAATCCCAGGCCACCCACAATTGTAATAAATGGCCCATCTCAGGAAATGTGCTGCGCGTCTATTTATTTGAAAAGGTTGCACAGGCTCCCTCCTCTGACTTCCTCTACCCCCTGCCCCCCTCCCATACCTCCCACTCCTGCCCTACGTTTCTCTCTCCCCTGCCTCCCACCCTTGCCTTACCCCAATCCTTGTCCCACCTCCACACTTGTCCTACCTCCACACTTGTTCAAACGCTGTACCCTCTACCCATAGCCCTTGCCCCACCCCATTCTGGCCCAACCACCAATCTTGCCCCACCCAACCCCGAACCTAACAGGTTTAGTTCCTGGGGGTAGCGGCGATGCAGATGGGGGGGTGGTTTGCCTCCCCTTAGTCATTCAGGGCGCAACATTCAACTGCGGGCAAAACCCGGAAACATCAGAATGGCGGTTGCTGGAGTGGTTGGAGGCAGCGGGCTTAATGGGGCCTGCCGCGCCATCCGCTGCCGGCCAGGCAGGCAGTCCTGCGGCGGAAGGGATGGGCACAGGGGCGGAGAGCAGCAGCGGCGGCGGCGACGGCGAGGCGGGATCGGCCGGCTCAGCGGAGCGCGGTGGGCTGCCCGCGGCGTCGGATGACTCAGAGGGGGGCGGAGGCGGGAAGTTGGTCGGCAGCGGGCTGCGGGATGGCAGGCACGGGCAGCAAGATGCGATTAGAGAAGCTGCAGGCGCCGGCGGGGCTGCCGCCGCCGCTGCTTCCGCGCCGCGCGAAGCGGCTGCGCCGGGGAGTGTTGCACAGATGCTTTCTCGCGCCGATGCCTGGATGGGTTTGACGGCGGACGTGCGGTTGGGGCCGGGGCTGCAGGTGGTGCTGCCAGATGCGCGATTGAAGGTTCCGAGGGACATCAAGTGAGCGGGGTCCAGGGCGCAGGCGAGGGGAGGGGGAAGGGGGGTGGCCCTAAACCCTAAACCCTAGTGGGGGAGGGTGGGGGGACCCTGGGGTGGCAGGCCCTCAAGGACTCGATGAGCCATGTTGCACCTGTTGTTCTGCTAGCGATGCTTATGTCCTGATGCCTGTACCACATGTACCGCCTGTACTGCCCGTACCGCCCCAGGGACACGGTGGGCGAGCACTTGCATATCAGCGGCGCCCTAGGGTGGCAGGCCATCAAGGACTGGGAACAAGTGTGCTCTACCTGCTTTCCTGCTTGTGATGTTGCCAGCCTGATGCATGTACCGCCTGTACTGCCTGTACTGCATCAGAGACATGGTGGGCGAGCACCTGCACATCAGTGGCGCCCTAGGGTGACAGGCCCTCAACGACTGGGCACAAGTGTGCTCTACCTGCTTTCCTGCTTGTGATGTTGCCAGCCTGATGCATGTACCGCCTGTGCTGCCTGTACTGCATCAGAGACATGGTGGGCGAGCACCTGCACATCAGCGGCGCCCTGGGATGGCAGGCCATTAGGGACTGGGCGCTGGAGGTGGGAGAGGACGTGGGCTGGGCCGAGTGTGACGAGGCGGCGGGGCCTGGAGTCGGCCCACCGCTTCTCCCCACAGAGGGCAAAGGGCAGCCAGAGACGACGACGCAGGCCGGCTCTGCATCTCGTCCAGATGCGTCTGCCAGCAGCGGCAGCGGCGAGGGGTACAGAACACCCGCCTGGCGTAATAAGCTGGCAGCAGCGGGTTACGAGCCTGGAATCCTCCAGGTAGGATCATTGGGGAAACCTGGACCCTGAACACAGCACCCTGAAACCTGAAACGTGAAACCTGAAACTTGAAACCCGAACTCTGAACTCTGAAATCTGAACCCTGAACCCTGAACTTTGAACCCTGAATCCTGAACCCTGAATTTTGAACCCTGAACTTTGAACCCTGAACCCTGACCTGCACCTGCACCTGCACCTGTGGGCAACGAGCCTGGAATCCTGCAGGTAGGATCGTCGGGGAAAGCAACCTAAGCCTTGAACCCTGAACACTGCACACTGACCCCAAACCCTTGACCCGGAACCTTGACACGTGCACTTGCGTGTGACTTGGTGTGCTTTACAAAGAGCTTAAATGTACCATATGGAATCGCATGGAATTACTGCGGTACACAGAGTGCGGTACATTGAGGCACATCGAGTGTGGTACATAAGAGGTACATACACTGCGGTACATAGATGTACATATAGTGCGGTACATCGATGTAGATGAAATGTGGTACATAGAGGGTGTTACCTAGAGCTTTGGTGTGTCGTATGGAATCGCATGGAATTAGTGAGCCAGTCCAGGTCTGGTATCCATCGGTCTGATGGCAGTTGGATTCGTATTATATGGTTTAGGGTTTGAGCTAACTACCTAATGGGCCGGAAGGGGTATCAGACTATATGGTTTAGGGTTTGAGCTAACTACCTAATGCACCGGAAGGGGTATCAGACTATATGGTTTAGGGTTTGAGCTAACTACCTAATGGACCGGAAGTGGTATCAGACTATATGGTTTAGGGTTTGAGCTAACTACCTAATGGACTGGAAGGGGTATCAGACTATATGGTTTAGGATTTGAGCTAACTACCTAATGCACCGGAAGGGGTATCAGACTATATGGTTTAGGGTTTGAGCTAACTACCTAATGGACCGGAAGGGGTATCAGACTATATGGTTTAGGGTTTGAGCTAACTACCTAATGGACTGGAAGGGGTATCAGACTATATGGTTTAGGGTTTGAGCTAACTACCTAATGGACCGGAAGGGGTATCAGACTATATGGTTTAGGGTTTGAGCTAGCTACCTAATGGACTGGAAGGGGTATCAGACTATATGGTTTAGGGTTTGAGCTAACTACCTAATGCACCGGAAGGGGTATCAGACTATATGGTTTAGGGTTTGAGCTAACTACCTAATGGACCGGAAGGGGTATCAGACTATATGGTTTGAGTTTGAGCTAACTACCTAATGCACTGGAAGGGGTATCAGACTATATGGTTTAGGGTTTGAGCTAACTACCTAATGGACCGGAAGGGATATCAGACTATATGGTTTAGGGTTTGAGCTAACTACCTAATGGACCGGAAGGGGTATCAGACTATATGGTTTAGGGTTTGAGCTAACTACCTAATGGACCGGAAGGGGTATCAGACTATATGGTTTAGGGTTTGAGCTAGCTACCTATGGGACCAGCAGGGGTATCAGACTATATGGTTTAGGGTTTGAGCTAGCTACCTATGGGACCAGCAGGGGTATCAGACTATATGGTTTAGGGTTTGAGCTAACTACCTAATGCACCGGAAGGGGTATCAGACTATATGGTTTAGGGTTTGAGCTAACTACCTTAGGGACTGGAAGGGGTATCAGACTATATGGTTTAGGGTTTGAGCTAACTACCTAATGGGCCGGAAGGGGTATCAGACTATATGGTTTAGGGTTTGAGCTAGCTACCTAGGGGACTGGAAGGGGTATCAGACTATATGGTTTAGGGTTTGAGCTAACTACCTAATGCACCGGAAGGGGTATCAGACTATATGGTTTAGGGTTTGAGCTAGCTACCTAGGGGACCGGCAGGGGTATCAGACTATATGGTATGCTGCCCGTCTGCAAACCCTGTTTCGCCCACCCGCTGGTCCGTCATCTCGCCTCCCGACCCTTGCCTGCCATCCGCCTTGAAAAGACAGTGGAGTGCTGCCGGCCCTCGCCTGCCATCCCTCTTTCGCCCACACACTGGCCCGTCAGCCTGCCACGCGCCTGGCAAAATAGTGGTGTGGAAGAAATAAAAAAGTACTCTTGCCTGCCACCCCTTTTTCGCCCACAAGCCCACCCGCCGGCCTGCCAAACCTCTTTCGCCCACCCTTCGGCCTGCCACCCACCCATGCATGCCACCCGCCTGGCAAAGATAGAGGTGTGCCGCCAACCCTCGCCTGCCTTAGCTTTCCTCAGTCCAACGTCACACTCCGTCACCCGCCCTTACGTGGTATGCTTTAACCCTAAACCCTAAACCATTTTCTCAGTCCATCGTCACACTCCATCGCCTGCCCTTGCGTGGTATCACTGGTATGCTTTACCAAAACCCAGGTCACACACACCCTAAACCCTTAACCCTACGCATGCGCTCCGCAGGCAGACTCGGACCACCTCCGTGCCGAGATCAAGCTGTGGCGGAAGCCGAGCGTGGCGGGTGGGAGGGCTGTGCTGCATGAGCCGGCGCTGGCCGTGCTCGAGTTCACCCAAGCGCTTTCTAGGTGAGCTCGAGAGATCCCGGATCCGGATCCCGGAGCTATTTGCAGTGCACACCAGATCCTTCCTTTGGGGGCCTGCCGGGCGGCCACCACTGGGCCGCCCGGCAGACGACCAAAGGAAGATACTGGTGTGGGATCAGGCAGTGATGGCTGGAGCTACTAGGCTTGCTGCACAAGTCTTTTAAAGCGTTGTAAACAATTCTATATGCTACAGATATTTTCCCACTTTTTAAGACACGGCTAATTAACATATGTACAAAAATACTGTTATAAATAGGATCAGGTAATAATGTTCGTTTTTAGTTAAGGGGCGACGTGGCATTTGTTGAAACAGGACCCCTCCACCATGGGATGGGATGTAGCTGAAGCGCAGTTAAAGTGTACTTCGAAAAGAGTTTCGGGTTTAAACCCTTAACCCTTAACCCTCCACCATGGGCTGGGATGTAGCTGAAGCGCAGTCAAAGTGTACTTCAATAAAATACACACTTAGGCTGCGCTTTATTTGTTAATACAAAGTTTACGCAACCATCCGCAGCCTTTTTCGAAAGGGCCAGGCAGAGCGAACCGGGAGGGAAGACAGCGATATGAAAAAAAAGAGGGGGGGGGAACCGCAAGAAAGCGACAGCGGCTAACGGCTTTGGTCCCATCTTTGGTTTCCGTTACCGTTGTCCCTCCATATGTTTCTGTTACTTTCGTTCCGCCTTCAATTTCTGTTACTCTCGTCCCACCATTGGTTTCTGTTACTTTTTCCCACCATTGGTTTCTGTTACTTGTTCTCACCATTGGTGTCTGTTACTTTTGTCCCACCGACGGTTTCTTCTGCCTGCCCCTCCCCTTCGCACTCCCCCGTTGCCTCCCTCCCTCCATTTCTGCTTCCCTCCCTCTCACCCCTCAGATTTGGCCTCACAGCCGTCAACCCTCTGCTGAGTAACGCCGTGGCGGTGCGCTCAGTCTCCAGCAGCCGCGACCCGGGGCTGCGCTCAGCCTCCAATGCAGTCCGCGTGCAGCTCTACCCGGACGGCATGCAGCTGCCGTACCAGGGCGGAGTCGTGGTGGTACAGCCGCTGGTGCTGACGCTGGCGGGCGGGGGGCTCATAGAGGAGCTCTGCAAGGGTGAGCCCTGCAGTGACGCACACGGATAGAAGCATGGCGGTGATGCAATCAGGTAGAAGCATGGCCGTGACCCGCAGTCTCTGGTACCTGTTTAACGTTTTGTACGATGACGGAATCCTGATGCCCTTCTTCGGCCTTCTCAAGTTGCAGTTGGGGGGTCAGGGTTTAAACCTAATCCTTTTACCTGAACCCTGCACCCCTCCTGCTATCTCAGGACTGCACGTTAAACTTAATCCCCAAACCCTCAAAACTCTTTATGCCTTCTTTCAGGGCTGCGCATCAAGGGCGCTGAGCTAAGCCGACGCACGCTGGAAGTGCGGACGTCGGCCATGCAGGTGAGGAGAGATCCAAAGGTATAGAACAGGGTTTAGGGCATGGTGGTACGATACGGCATGATACAGCTCAGGTTCAGCCAAATTGCCTTTTTGAGCAGGGCCCAGAGGTGTAACTTCATTGACTGATGGTGTGACGTCATTGACTGATGGTGTAACTTCATTGACTGATGGTGTAACTTCATTGACTGATGGTGTGAGGTCATTGACTGACATCTGCACCGTGCCCCTACACCCCGCACGCTGTAGGTGCGCCATGTCCCCAAAGGCACCATCACAACCAACCGGGTCGATATGGGCGTCGGCTCCTTTGAGCTTTCGTTGTGGGGCACTCACGATGTTGCCACCGGCGCGCTAGACATGGTGGTTGGGCTGCCGGCGTGCGTTCTGGATCAGCTCGGCGTGCGCGACCTGCCGGAGGGGTACATTCTGCCGGTGGCGCTGCGGGGCACTGTGGACCGACCGGAGGTCGACTACCGGGCAGCCGCCAGGCGGATGGCAGGATTGGTCCTCCGACAGCAGCGCGTGGATGGGGAGGAGGAGGAGGCCAGGCGGCGGCTGGCGGGCGGCGCGGAGAGGGCGGGGATGGGCGGGTTTGGTTACAGGCTCGGGAAGGCGGTGCGGGCGGGCATCCAGGTGTTAGTGCCGCCTGCGTCGGAAGCGGAATTGGCCAAGGATATGGCACGGGTTCCGGTGCCGTGGGATCTGCCGCTGAGCCCCCACCAAGTGTGATTTGACACTTGTGTCCACTTACTGATTGGGTGTCGGTGCTGTGGGTTCTGTCGCTAAGCACTCACCAAGCGTGATTTGACACTTGTGTTGGGTTACTGTCCGGGTGCTGGTGCCGTGGGACCTGCCACTGAGCACCCACAAAGCGTGATTCGACACTTGTGTCCTCTTACTGATTGGGTGCCGGTGCTGTGGGACCTGCCACTGAGCACCCACCAAGTGTGATTCGACACTTGTGACATGTTACTGATTGGGTGCCGGTGCTGTGGGTTCTGCCCCTGAGCACCCACGAATCGCCACCTGGTAAGGGCGCTTCTAATCGACACAGTTGGGTACTGAATGCTGTGATGAAGTCTGGAGTTCGGTGCTGCCAGGACCAATTGGCAGGCTTGATCCTGTAATTGTTTTTTTCGTGCATGTACAAGATCTTCAAAAGCTAGTTATTTTACCGTACACAATATTACGTTTTATTCTGTGTGAAGATGCTTGAATATCTGTAACTGGGTTTCAAAACACGCATAAGGGGAAAGCACTTGCGGTACCTGACTTTGGTATGTGTTCTGGGCTATGAAGAACAACTGATATGGAGGAAGTAACTTTGCAGGGAGGCTTGGAAGTACGTGGCAGACAAATGCGACGGCAGAGTGGATCCGGGTATGGATCAAGTGTGTCCCCCTGATCAAGTGTTACCCCCTGACCGCAGATTTGTGTGCGAAACCCTTTGCTTTAAGGCCATAGTAGGGCCCAAACCTGGGGTCTAAGACTCCATGGTTTGTGCTGAGTACCGTACTCAAGTCGCACCCTCTCATAAATCCAGATGATCTATGGAGTGTGCTTGTTTAATATCCACTTTAAAACTCAAATTTGCTCTCCTTGATGTCTCCGCTCGCTGCCCCCTCGCTAGGATCCCTTCCACAGAGCTCCCTTGTGATACCAGTACTGTCCTGATCATGATGAAGGTGAAGAGGAAGATCGGCAAGGTAATAGAATTCGTACCACGAACCCCCAATGCATCGTATGACACACGCTGCCGGCCACGTCCAGGTGAGAAGTGTCAGCCTCTGGGTCATATTCCAGGGTACGCGCGCTATGATAAGAGCTCGTACGCTCAGCAAGAAAGACGTTGGAGGTTGCAACGCTGGCCGTTTCTGCCCTTAACCCTAAAACTAGGCAAGGGGGGATGTCCCAAGGTGTGGAATATGGTACTAACATTTTATATTTATAAAATTGGTAATTGATATGCACATAGACAGCCTTAAACCTAATGCCAGAGTGCGGCTACCTTCTGTTGGGATGTGCTTATTTTAAATAATAGTTCTTGTCCAAGGAGCCTCCCATGAGTCAGTGACTCCTGTTGCTTGCAGGAAGCCCTGTAGGCAGCATTATTTGCAAAGTTCACGGAACACACGTTGATTCGTATGCTTTTAGGGAAGTTCTTTTGCGCCTCCCTGTTCTATTTCTTTCTCCTCTAGCCTAGAGTTCCTTTTGCTCCTGACCAGACAGTCGGGCGGCCACGCAGCCAAGTCTTTTCAGCATCGCCCAGAGGTGTCATGTCATCGTCACGTTGCTCCGATCACTCAGCCCTATTAGCCTCACTCAGCCGCGATTTTAGCAGGGGTCAATGACGGTACACCTCTGGGCCCTGCTTAAAGTGGTGTGGCCGCGTGGGCGCCTAACTAAAGGGTTGGGAGGAAAGAACGAAACAAACACAAGGGGATACCATCTGTGACGTGTACTGATGTCAGGCCCATCACCACGTACTGCATCATCCGAGGAGCTTGCCCTGCATCCATCCGCTCAGTCAGAAACTGCTCCCCCGCCGCAACAGCGTTTTCATGTTGATCTTACTGAGCAGCAACGGCAGGCCCAGCGGGTATGCACCGCTCTTAAGTCTAAGCACGTTGCTCCCATCTCTTAACTGCAAGTGCATGGAGATGAGGGCGTGACCAGAGAGGGCTAGACATATGGCAAGCAGGCAACGGCCATGACTCACGGAGCCCCTCAACGCCGCAAATACCCTTTTGCTGAAAATCTCTACAAACTCAAAATCAATCAATGAAATACAGTGTTGTCCCTCAGCCAAAAGAAAGCAGGGTCAACAAGCATTGCAAGCTTCTCACTGCAACAAGCTTCTCACTGCAACAAGCTTCTCACTTCAACAAGCTTTTCACTGCAACAAGGGGCTCAACACGAGCTAGGCTCAACCTATGTGCTTGGACCTATTTAGAAGATGCTAGCATAGGGGAAAACGTCACCTGGATGTTTCAATTGCCATCATCACAACTCCGGACCCTGAAAGGGTGGAGCGACCTAAAGTGCCTCCTCTACATTCCTCCTTTCCCTGCCCCCCTCTACTATTCAATTGAATTCCTTTTCTCACGACCAAAGAGTTGGGTGCTCAAGCGGCCGCGCCGTTTAAGTATGGCCCAGGGGTGTGTAACATGAATAACCTGCTGTGATGGAGCGGGCTACTGAAGCCAAGTATGGCCCAGGGGTGTGTATCATGAATAACCTGCTGTGATGGAGCTGGCTACTGAAGCCAAGTATACGCAACGCTTCATCCGGATCAGATCTCACAAACCATCAGCCGACCTTCCAGCCCATGCAACAGTGTTGCCTAAGCCTCCTTGTATCTGCCAGGAGCTACTTAAATCCTTTCAGCTGACTTTGCGCCCAGTTGCTCTCGCTTTGGAAGCCTTTTTTTCTGGCTGCTGCGGCCCCTGCTCGCCACTTGCTGCGGCTTCGAGCTTGGCATCGGCGACAGCAGCTAATTTGGCAGCAGCCAGCGTTTTGACGGAGGCTTTGGGTTTCGAAACCAACGCAGCTGCTGCCGCGGCGGTGGCCGCAGCGGGAGCTTTCGCAACAGCAGGCGATTTGGCTGCGGCTCTGGATTTCGAGCCAGCAGTGCCGCCGTCTACGGGTAATTTTGAAGCAGCAGGTGCCTTAGCTGCAGCTTTGGGTTTCACAGCCGTTGGTGCCTTGACCGCGGCGGCGACGGCTGGTTTAGTAGCCGCCGGCGTTTTTGATGCAGGGCCTGCTGCCTCCTGCTGCTCCAGTTGAAGCAAGAACTGGACATGCTCCTTGACCACGGGCTGAATTGAAAGTCTTGACTGTGATACCAGGGGAGGCGAGGGTAGGATTAACAAAGGTAACACGACAAACATGATACAGCACAGCTGTAGCTGGATTGTACGAGCAAGGTCGCACGTTACAGCACAGGTTCAGCCGGATTTACCACTAAGATAGCCATGGGCAGGTAGCACGAGACAGCACAATACGGCAAAGCTCTAGCCAGATTATGCTACAAAGGCAGCATGAGACAGCACGGTACGGCATAGGTTTTGCCGTATTGTGCTACCTTGGTATACTGCATGAAACAGCACAGGTTGAGCTGAATTGTACTTCCAAGGAGGCATGATACGGCACAGGTTTAGCCGGATTGCACCACCAAGGTAGCACAGTCCTGCATGGCACGGAGGTTAAGCTGAAATGTACTTCCAAGGAAGCATCATCCGGCACAGGTTAAACTTACTTAGTTACTTATGTTGCAAGAAAGTATGAGACGGCACAGGTTTAGCCGGATTGTGCTGCTATGGTAGGATGGATGGAAGGGGAAATGACATTCAATAAGTTGTGGCTGTGTCAGGAGAGGAGGGGTACGGAAGGGGGGCAGGGAACTTACAAACCCACTTAGCCGCCTGACCACTATCCCTCTTCTAAGGGCAGGAGTAAGACAGCCAGTAATCACTCAGAGTGATACACGAGTCAGAAATAAGTCACACTTACTAGGGTCGGTACTCTAGCGTAATCTGAAGCTGCCCAAGTGCCGTGCGTTTTTTATACGAATTCCCAGGGAGTCGGTTTGGGCCGCAAAATCCAAATGGCAACTGGAAATCCAAACCCTACCTGCTTGAACAGCGGCATGCCCTCCAACTGCCCCTCCTTGTGCAGCTTCAATTCGTCCAGCGGGATGTACCGCTCCGTCATGCGCACAAATCGAAAGTCCATCATGAACCTGGAACAGAGATGATGAACAAGAAACTGTTAGCCATCGAAATCAGGATGGAAAACATCAGCAGGTGATCCGGCCAAATGTGATATGGCCCAGGTGATGTGACCTAAAGTGATCTGGCCAAATGTGATATGGCCCAGGTGATGTGACCTAAGGTGATCTGGCCAAATGTGATCTGGCCCAGGTGATCTGGCCAAAGGTGATCTAGCAAGCACTTGGATGAAAAACTGGCTTGGGCCAGATAGGGAGAGATGCGGCAAATTAAGGGGGCCAGTCTCAAACTTGGGTCTGAATTTAACCCTTAGATTTTCCAGCTGACACAAAATATGAAACCCACACTCTGCAATCCTTGCATAAAATTCAAAAATACTCCACAACACATGACAAAATGGGAACAAGCACTCAGCAATGCAGTAACAAAATGGAATACACACTCAGCAATGCATTAGTAAAATGGAATACACACTCAGCAATGCATTAGTAAAATGGAATACACACTCAGCAACGCATCAGAACAAAAGAATAAGTACGGAATGAGGGGTGTCCATTGAACACAGGGGAATTGAATTATTGTGTGGAGCAGGCACCCACCACTTGGGGTCCTCAGGAGTGCTGCAGCGGGAATCCAGTTGGCAGTTGGCAGTTGGCAGTTGGTCCAAGAGGGTTGAAATCCATGCATTCCCAGCAGGGCAGCGGTTCGCGAAGTGATTCATGCGAATGGCCAAGGCGGACAGGGGGAAGAGAGGGGCAGTTATTACGTTACAGCAGAGGGCAGAGGGGGATAAGGAGGGGAGAGGGGTAAGGGAAAGGGCAATGTCGGCATCAGGCCCCGGGCACAGGGGGCATCAAGAGCCATTTGACACTATCAAATTGAGCGCAGGACCTGCAGCAGTCTTTATTTTTTCGAGACTCAGCTACGCATCAGCTAAACTCTGGCCTTTGTCCGGTGGCCACATTTGTGGCCAGCCATGTTGCTGTGTCCTACAGTTGTCCAGTCCACGTTTGGTCCAAATCGGGCCCTCGGTGGCCTGCCTAAGGTTTGACAGGTAGCCGATAAAAGAGACCGGAAAAAGAGACACCGACCAGCAGCAATCCAGCTGGCCAGCATTCATAGAATGTACCATGGACATCGGGTTGAAGGTAAATGACCATAGGGGTCTTACTTAAGTGCAGGATAAATGGCAAAATATCAAGGGTTTATGGGTTTATGGGTTTATGGGTTTATGCCTGTTGGTCGCTCGAAAGCTTTGAAGGAACCCACGGCTCAAATATCCTAACATAGTTTAGGATACAGGTTTAGGGTTTAGGGCCGCGTTTGGTCCCGCACCTCTTGGGGTCGAAATACTTGTTGCTCTCATCCCAAGACATGAAGTCGGGATAGGCCTGCAGATCAAATATAGGGCAGTAGGTTTCCAGTTGGTTTCAAATAGGTTTCAAATACAGGGCAGCAGGTTTAAAACATAAAACAATTGGCAAGGTCAAACTGATGCTACAAGGTCAAACTGATGCTACAAGGTCAAACTGATGCTACAAGGTCAAACAAGGCCGCACAAATAAAGAAATATAAACACCGGTAATACCTCAGTGCGCTCAAGCGTCAATGGAGGAAATTGTGCGTCACACTGGGTACCGTATAACCGAATAGGGTTCGCGCACCCCTGGTTTGAATAGTTTATCAAATCGTCCGCGCAGCAAAAAAAGGCATGTGTCCGCGCAGCGCTTTTACCGCGCAGCAGTTATTTTGAGCAAATGGTTTTATCTCCTGAGCGCGCAGCCCTTCAGATATCCGCTCCTGTCCGCTCACCCTCCAAATAATTAATTAATTGTGGAGTGAAACCGGTTCTACGGTACCCTGGCAAGACAGGGGGTAACAAACAGGGCCATGCGGTAATAATAATAAGATTAATGTGCCGCAAGGCGTTGATTGAGAAAGCTACCTATCAAATATGGCCATGGCGGTATTAAATGAATAAATAAATAATGAACCCCGAGGCATCTATGGAGGAAGCTATCCGTAAAAAGGGTTGTAATGATTAAAATAAATAATTAGCCCTGAGGCCTGGATCACGGAGGCTACTAATCAAACAAGGCCATGCTAAATATATAAATCAATATGGTAATAGGCCCTGAAAAGAGTAAATAAAGGAAGCCACGCATCAAGCAGGGTACGGCTGCATGACACGTGAAGCTAATTAAGCATGGTTGCAATTAAAAAGCAATCAAATACAAAATAATACGCCCTGAGTCATGGATCAGGGAAGCCACACACCAAGCAATGCCACAATCAATATATAAATAAATTATATGCCCCGAGGCGAAAATGAAGGAGGCCACACATCAATCCTTTGCAGGACAAGTGGGGCTGAAAATGGTGTCGTTATCAAATCATAATAATTAAATCAAAATAACTAGATAAATCATAATACGCTTTGAGGCATGGATCAAGGAAGCCACTTGTCCAAAAGGACCATGCGCATTGTCGCTACCAGGGTCATGCGTGCCGCAAAGCATAGGTGGGACGAATGCTCAATACTATAGTAGGAGACAGGGATGGCCAGGTGCAAGGTGGGGCCTAGGTCGCAAGAGCTATTATTACTCACACACCCCTCCTTTTCAGGCCGAAAAGCTTCCAGAATCATCTAAAAGGCCTTGGCATGGCTACAGCATTGAAAGCAGGTTATCAAGCAGCAGCCAATGCTGCGTGATGCCTGACCCCTGGCTTGTGACCTGTTGAACCTTAAACCCTTGAACTTGACTTACGGCCTTCGGCCTATTGAACCTTACACCCTGAACCCTGAACCCTAACCACTGATCCGCATAACCCCAGGCCTGTACTGCTATTGTTCACCTCTCGTGCCACCTCCACAGTAAAGCAAGTACTGCTGCGTGATGCCTGACCCCTGGCCTGTGGCCTATTGTACCTCAGGTCAGGAGTCGGGCATCATACAGCAGTGTCTCAAGCCTGCCTTGCTCCTGCTCACCTCTCAGGCCACCTCCACAATAAAGCAAGCACTGCTGCTTGATGCCTGACCCCTCGTCTGTGACCTGCAGAACCTCAGGTCAGGGGTCAGGCATCACACAGCAGTGCCTCAGGCCTGTCCCGCTCCTGCTCACCTCTCAGGCCACCTCCACAATAAAGCAAGCACTGCTGCTTGATGCTTGACCCCTCGTCTGTGACCTGCAGAACCTCAGGTCAGGAGTCAGGCATCACACAGCAGTGCCTCAGGCCTGTCCCGCTCCTGCTCACCTCTCAGGCCACCTCCACAATAAAGCAAGCACTGCTGCTTGATGCCTGACCCCTCGTCTGTGACCTGCAGAACCTCAGGTCAGGAGTCAGGCATCACACAGCAGTGACTCAGGCTTGTCCCGATCCTGCTCACCTCTCAGGCCAGCTCCACAATAAAGCAAGCACTGCTGCGTGATGCCTGACCCCTGGCCTGTGACCTACAGAACCTTAAACCCTTAAACATGACCCCTGCCTTGTGACCTACAGAACCTTAAACCCTTAAACATGACCCCTGGCTTGTGACCTACAGAACCTTAAACCCTTAAACACGACCCCTGGCCTGTGACCTGCAGAACCCCAGGCCTGCCCCACTACTGCTCACCTCTCGAGCCACCTCCACAATAGCGCATATCCCGGGCACCTTGCAGCTGGACTGGTAGAAGAAGATCTGGTCGCCGGCACGCATGCTGCGCATGTGGTTGCGCGCCTGGTGGTTGCGTATGCCTGAAAGGGAATCAAGAGGGGGCAGTGAGGAGTGTGCATTGAGGAGCAGGGGGCTGTGAGGGGCACTGATGACTAGGCTTGTTTGCTGCGCATGTGGTTGCGCGCCTGGTGGTTGCGTATGCCTGAAAGGGAATCAAGAGGGGGCAGTGAGGAGTGTGCATTGAGGAGCAGGGGGCTGTGAGGGGCACTGATGACTAGGCTTGTTTGCTGCGCATGTGGTTGCGCGCCTGGTGGTTGCGTATGCCTGAAAGGGAATCAAGAGGGGGCAGTGAGGAGTGTGCATTGAGGAGCAGGGGGCTGTGAGGGGCACTGATGACTAGGCTTGTTTGCTGCGCATGTGGTTACGCACCTGGTGGTTGCGTATGCCTGAAAGGGAATCAAGAGGGGGCAGTGAGGAGTGTGCATTGAGGAGCAGGGGGCTGTGAGGGGCACTGATGACTAGGCTTGTTTGCTGCGCATGTGGTTACGCGCCTGGTGGTTGCGTATGCCTGAAAGGGAATCAAGAGGGGGCAGTGAGGAGTGTGCATTGAGGAGCAGGGGGCTGTGAGGGGCACTGATGACTAGGCTTGTTTGCCGCGCATGTGGTTACGCACCTGGTGGTTGCGTATGCCTGAAAGGGAATCAAGAGGGGGCAGTGAGGAGTGTGCATTGAGGAGCAGGGGGCTGTGAGGGGCACTGATGACTAGGCTTGTTTGCCGCGCATGTGGTTACGCACCTGGTGGTTGCGTATGCCTGAAAGGGAAGAGGGGGCTGTGAGGTGTAAAGAATGGGGCACTGAGGGGCACTGATAGCTAGGCTTGTTTGCTGCGCATGTGGTTACGCGCCTGGTGGTTGTGTATGCCTAGGGAGCAAGACAAGGGGGCAGTGAGGAGCAGGTGGTTGTGAGGGGCTAGAAGTGGAGCAGTGAGGTGCGCTGACCGATGCACTGAATTAGGCTTGACAACTAAAGGAGCAAAGAGGGGCAACGAGAGGCAGGGTGTCCATGCAGGGTAACCAAAGTAAGAAAATCTCGGCATGGGATATCACTAATATAATGCCCAGGGGACGAGACATCAGCAGATGTTCAGATCTTCACAAGATCAGGTCTGGAGATGTCAAGATTCGGACATGATCAACTCAGGAGATGTTGAGATCCAAAAATAGTCCGATCCGGATAAGGTTAGGCACAAAGGTGTTCACATCCAGATATGTTTAGATCAGATCTTCAGAGCAGGAGCTGGGTCAGCAAGATTCCAGCCATCACCTGAAACGGATAACTGAAACTGGACCAGGTCGCAAACATTGGCCTGAACCCTTCACCTTGAACCCTAAAATGGAACTAGGTTACGAATGTCGGCTTCATTCCTAAACCCTTAACCCGAACTAGGTTGCGAAAGCCGGCAAGACAAACAGAGAAGGCGCGGTCAAGAAGAAAAGAAAAGACCGGGCTGGCACGAAAAATGTGATGTGATGTATCCCACCAAGACAGGCCAGGCTTGACACGACATTTGCCTCTATGCCCCTCGCCTCGAGGACTCGCTTGAAACCCTGAAATCGCTAAACCCCCGTTATCCAAACCCTATAATCGCCAGACCCCCGTTATTCAAACCCTGAAATCACCGGACCCGCCTTCCAAACCCTGAAATCACCGGACCCGCCATCCAAACCCTGAAATCGTCAGACCCCCGCCATCCAAGCCTTGAAATCCCTCTTCGAACGGTGGTGGATACTTCGGCGACTGACGGAGTTTGTAACCCCACCTGGAATTTTAAATAACCAATCTGAATCGTGTACACAAGTACCAGGTTTGGAACGTATGCGCACTGCACACTTTTGTGTACTGCACCCTCGTATGTACTACATCCTGGTGTGTACTGCACCCTCGTATTTACTGTTCCCTGGTGTGTAATGCACGCACCGTCGTACGCGCTGGTCCGGTTGGGCTTGGCTAGGAGGTCCTGGACTGAAAAGTCATCCGGCTCATTCTTGATCAGGTACCAAGCCTGAAATCAGAGTAAAAAATCGTCAGCGGTCGTTGCAATTTAATAGTACATCAAACCAGCTTTCATTTTTATGTCTCAGCTACATGTCAGCTATACACCAGGCACTGGCCGGCGGCCCCATTTATGGCCAGCCATGCTGCTTAAGCCACAAGCCGTACACAGGTCCAGGTGGTCCCGATCGAGCCGTTGGCGGCCTTTCGATGTGGACTGCTAGCTGATAAAAGAAACGCTGCACCTGACAGGGGTGGCTGGCACTCACTTCATTCCCAGCCTCGTGCAGGACTCTTGTTCACAGTTTCACACTCGTGTTCACACTATTTAGCGCCTGATGCTTCAATTTTAGAGTAACTTCATCTTATAGAGCCTAACAAAAATGGCAGCGGCAGGTCTCCGCAGCTAATGCGCCCTTTACCGGCCGCCAAGCTGGACCGCATCCCCCCCTGGCTGGCCTGCTTGAGGTTTCTGACGGTCATGACTACAAGAATGCTTAAATGGGTAGTCCGGGAGGAAGGCATCATGTGAAGCTAAGCAGTGACAAGGCGATAGTTTGATTGTCCAACGTGTTGGCGCTTTTAGTCTTATTCGGTTGGCTTCCGAGGTGACGACATGGGCGATGGCAGCGGGAGGAGGGCATCATGTGAAGGTGGAGCCCGCTCTTGCAACCAGGTGCGTCGAATCAACACCAAGGCATTTTTGATAGCCTAACATGATGGCTCATGTTCCACGCGAGAGCCGCAAGAAGTGCCGACATGGGCAAGAAGAGGGACGACGGCAAGGTGATCAGCTAGAGCCCCCTCATGCAAGAAGGTGTAGCTTAGCAGATCCAAGGGGATAGAATTGGAAAGTATGAACAGGCTATCAAGCACATGCCACAGCATCTTGCATGGAGGGGTATGAGTGGCGGTCAGGCATTGCATGGGGCACGCATGGCTGCATGCCATCCTCAGGAGAAAGCAAGCATGATGGCCTTGTTACCTACCGGTCCGTCCTCTCGGCCCTCAGATTTTAATGCCTTGGGCGGCTCCTCCACTTTCCTTCTCTTGCTAGCTTCCTTCTCATCCAGAGCAGGCTCGCTCGTGGATGCCTTAGCCTTCGGCATTTGCAACTTGAGAACAGTGAGAGTTCTGAGCGGGAAGCTCAGTCGGCCTCTTGAGGCGCTCAAAAGCATCGACTTTGCAGCCACGCGCTGCTCTGCTTCGCTGATGGAGACGCTCCACCCCATAGTCCGAACATGGCCACACTTCAACGGCCATCACCTTCCCTCCATGAGTCCGCACTCTCGCCCGCCCGCGACCTGAGTGGAATTCAAAAAGTAACCACTTCCTCCCATCGAACCACCGTGGCTTTATCTCTCTGTCTAGCACTCATCCCCCGCACGACATGGACCCCGTCATCCTTGTCGCAGGCGCCAAAGGTGTCGGTAAAGGCTCCCTAATAGCAGCCCTTCTGTCAGATCAAGAGCGATCTGGGCTGTCAGATCACGAATCCTTTTGGAGCATCGACACCAAGTACTATACGGCCCGCGTTGTGCTCAGTGAGAAGATCATAGATGCAGCCTCAGTCGCTGCAGCGCAGCCGGAAGCACTGGTGCTGGTCATCGATGGCAGTCACGAAGACAGCTTCCTTGAAGTTCGTGCCTGGGCTGAGCGCTTCGAGATGCTCGATTCGGCAGAAATAAAGCTCCTGGTGGCCAACAAGGCAGACCTGATGCAGCAGCAGCAGCCCAGCAGCAGTGGCGGTCCGCAGCCCACATGGCGCCCCGCATGGCTGCCATCGGCCATGGACTGGTGCTCCTCGCAAGGGATAGAGTACATCGAGGCCTGCGCCTCTGATCCCGTCAGGGATGTGGCGCTGGAGCTAGATGGCGACGCGCAGGGCATGGCCCGGGTGGCGCAAGCGCTGCATGCCCACATGTGGCCTGGCATGGCGTTGAAAGCCAAAGGAGCGGGTGGACGTGGAGGTACAAGCGCAGCGGCGGGAGCAGCATACATTCCGCCCGGTCAATCAGGCAATACAACAGCGGCGGCGGCCGGGCCGGAGCAGACGGATGCAGCATACGACACTGACAAAAACCGGGGAAATGTCTTTCTCGGGCAGGGCACGGACGGGTGCAGCGGCGACACAGAGGCGGATTCAGCCGCGGCAGCAGGTGCTGCAGTTGCAACGGCTGATCCGCAGGCTGGCGGATCAGGGGCCCTGCCGCCGGGAGCGAGGACGAAGAACCCACCGGATGGCGCTGCGGAAGCAGGCATGGACGACTTTGAGAAGATATTCTCCGACATGCAAGGTGTGCAGATTTGGAAATGAAAGAGTTGCTTTCTTCGCAGAGCTTGCTCATGCAGGGGACTGGATTGCATGGCTAGCAAGGGCCCCATGCAGAAGATGAGGCAACGGCATCCCTGTTCCTTAAAGATTAGGATACCGGTACTGGTATTGAAAAGATTTAAGCTACCGGTAATCTGCAATGGACCTGGCACATGGCGCATTGGCTCTGCCCCACAACCTCGCCCCACAACCTCGCCCCACAACCTCGCCCCACAACCTTGCCCCACAACCTTTGGGGGCTCCGCTTCTTCACAACCTTGCCCCACAAGCCCTTTGGGGGCTCCGCTTCTTCACCTACTTTTTAAAGACGCCCCACAACCTTGCCCCACAACCTTGCCCCACAACCTCGCCCCACAACCTCGCCCCACAACCTTGCCCCACAACCTCGCCCCACAACCTTGCCCCCACAATCTTGCCCCACAACCTCGCCCCACAACCTTGCCCCACAACCTCGCCCCACAGCCTCGCCCCACAACCTTGCCCCACAACCTCGCCCCACAACCTTGCCCCACAACCTCGCCCCACAACCTTGCCCCCACAACCTTGCCCCACAACATCGCCCCACAACCTCGCCCCACAACCTCGCCCCACAACCTTGCCCCACAACCTCGCCCCACAACCTTGCTCCACAACCTTGCCCCACAACCTCGCCCCACAACCTCGCCCCACAACCTCGCCCCACAACCTCGCCCCACAACCTTGCCCCACAACCTCGCCCCACAACCTTGCCCCACAACCTTGCCCCACAACCTCGCCCCACAACCTTGCCCCACAACCTCGCCCCACAACCTTGCCCCACAACCTCGCCCCACAACCTTGCCCCACAACCTCGCCCCACAACCTCGCCCCACAACCTCGCCCCACAACCTCGCCCCACAACCTCGCCCCACAACCTCGCCCCACAACCTTGCCCTACAACCTTAAGGGGCTCCGCTTCTTCACAACCTTGCCCCACAAGCCCTTTGGGGGCTCCGCTTCTTCACCTACTTTTTAAAGACGCCCCACAACCTTGCCCCACAACCTTGCCCCACAACCTCGCCCCACAACCTTGCCCCACAACCTCGCCCCACAACCTTGCCCCCACAATCTTGCCCCACAACCTTGCCCCACAACCTTGCCCCACAACCTCGCCCCACAGCCTCGCCCCACAACCTTGCCCCACAACCTCGCCCCACAACCTTGCCCCACAACCTCGCCCCACAACCTCGCCCCCACAACCTTGCCCCACAACCTCGCCCCACAACCTCGCCCCACAACCTCGCCCCACAACCTCGCCCCACAACCTTGCCCTACAACCTTGCCCCATAACCTCGCCCCACAACCTTGTTCCACATCTTCGCCCCACAACCTCGCCCCACAACCTCGCCCCACAACCTCGCCCCACAACCTCGCCCCACAACCTCGCCCCACAACCTCGCCCCACAACCTTGCCCCACAACCTCGCCCCACAACCTCGCCCCACAACCTTGCCCCACAACCTCGCCCCACAACCTCGCCCCACAACCTTGCCCCACAACCTCGCCCCACAACCTCGCCCCACAACCTTGCCCCACAACCTTGCCCCACAACCTCGCCCCACAACCTTGCCCCACAACCTCGCCCCACAACCTTGCCCCACAACCTCGCCCCACAACCTCGCCCCACAACCTCGCCCCACAACCTCGCCCCACAACCTTGCCCCACAACCTCGCCCCACAACCTCGCCCCACAACCTCGCTCCACAACCTTGCCCCACAACCTCGCCCCACAACCTCGCGCCTCTATCCCTGCATACAGCCCCCTATCAGGCAACTCTTCCTGTGTATGTGTGTGCATGTGCATGAGTGTCAGTGTGTGCATTCATCCAGCTGGACGGCTGCATGCAGAGAAATCACTAGTTTAAAGGGAGCCGGATATTTAGGGTTTCCACCTGTCCAGGAGGTGGATCCCCCAACCCTGAAAGAGAAAAAATTGCACATCCGAGAGGCAGGAAAGATGTCCGGAAGAGATAGAGCCCCCAGTAACACTCAGGCCAACCACTAGCCCTCTTGCAACTGTACAAGGTGGGGTTCATTCATTGCAAATGACTGAAGAACCAAGGGCGCAGCCCAAGGAAAGCATTGCTAAGGCACACTTTGAAAAACCGCATCGCCCATTTGTCCTACCATATGAAGCTACGGGCCGGATAAGGAAAAAAACGACGAGCCTGGTTCTAGGGGAACCAAAGTTGATGGGGCATTGAGCAATTGAGCATCCCCCCCCCCTTTTCCTTCAGGGGAGGTCCAGGAGCCTTAGCATAGCCTTGGTAACAGGAACACACGAACCAGGAGGCAGCAGTCCAAGCTTCTGGCCGTGCCATTAGGAGCCGCTTCTTGTAGGGCTAGGGCAGAACCTTTGGCCCCTCAGGACCGCATAAAGATGTAGGCAGCCACGTTGGGGGATGTGCTCATCTGCTGCCAGCATGGGCAAGGGTACCACATCCCCTAACAAGCCCAGGCCACTTCGCAGCGGGTGAGGGGTTCTCCAAGCCACGTTCCAGTGAACGAGGGGACACTCCTGCCCTTATTGGCACTGACGCTGCCCAATGGGAAATAAAACCGGGGGATGAAATGGGCAGAATTCTGGCTTCAGACTGAATGCAAATAGATGGCTCCAGCCTGAATGCAAAATTATGGCCTCAGTCTACAATCTACATGCAGAAAACTGGCGACAGTCTGCATGCCAAATTCTGGCCTCAGGCTAAAGGAAAAATGTATGGCCCCAGCCTGCATGCCAAATTCTGGCCACAGCCTACTCTGCAAAAACATTCAACATTGAAACCTGAATTCGCAGGCACAAAGGACAAGCTGTCTGGGATACCAGAAAAACTGGCCCCAGTCTGCATGCTGAAATCTGGCCACAATCTACACTAAAAAAAAATACAGCTTATTGCTCAAGCCTGAATTTGCAGGCATGAAGGACCGGCTGTCTGGGCTACTGGAAAACTGGCCCCAGTCTGCATGCTAAAATCTGGCCACGGTCTACACTGCAAAAATAACGCTAGACAGTGTAATCGCAGAAATCTGGGATCGCAGGCACAAATTGAACATTGAAACCTGGATCCGCAGGCACTATAACCGGCTGTCTGGTCTACCAGAAAAACGTTCAACATTGAAACCTGAATTTGCAGGCACAAAGGACCGGTTGTCTGGGCTACCTGATGCAGACCGGCGGTCTCAGGCCGCTGACATGGCGTTGAGGCTGGCGTCGATGCTGGGGCTGGATGAGAGTGATGATGGCGGAAGTGAGGACGGTGACAGCTGATGTGAATCTGGTAGCCACACCATAACCTGCGGCCCCTTGTCGACACTGAGGCTGGATGAGGCTCATGAGAATGATGATGGCGGGAGTGAGGTAGTGACAGCTGATGTGAACTTGGTAGCCACACCATAGCATGAGGCCTGTGTGACTGGGGCTGGATACGAGTGATGATGGCGGGAGTAGTGACAACATTGGCAACTGATGTGAACGTGGCATCCACTGTTCATTTTTTGCCTATGAGTCCAACTTGTGCAGGCCTCCCTGCGGCCGCTAGAGGCCCGCTTAGGGGCAAACTTGGACTGGCCTATGGCTGGTGGCCAAAGTAGCATGGCTGGCATGGGCATCTGGTCAGTGGCCTGGGTGTAGCTGACATTTCGCTGAGTTGTAACAAATAATGACTGGTGGGATCCACAGTCACACCATAACCTGCGGCCTTTGGGGATGGGATGAGAGTGATGACGGCAGTACGGGCAACGGTCACAGCTGATGTGAACTTGAGATCCACAACGTAAAGTGCGGCTTCACGTTGCTCTGGGACTGCTTGCATTGCGAAGCAAGAAGCATAGGGTGCTGAGGCATGCAACAGGGTTGCCCCAGGGGTCCTTATTATTGTCCATAAATCTATATTTCACCTTAACATGTATGACTAACACAATCGAGATGGACAGATAAAGCGACCTCTCTTAACGGAGCAGGGCCCAGTGGGTATGCACCGTTAAAAGATAAAGCGACATCTCTATATTTATGTTTGCTTGTATGGCGTCGTCATGACAAACTGATGATCATTTCAGGTCTACAGTCCATGGTGGCGAGGGGGGGAGGGGGGGTGGGGCATGAAAAAATCTCGCACCATTTGGAGCGCACGACACAGCAGGACGACGGGCACACAGGGGGCCTCTGATTGAATCTGGTGAGAGTGGTGACTGGTCATCAGGTGCTGCAGCAGAAGCCTGCACTGGTGTACTCTCATATTTTGGAAAGGTTTTTTCCTTTTCCTTTTCCGTCTGTTCCTTTTCTCTCTCCTCTAGCCTTAAGTTTATTTCCCTTCCGACCACACAGTCGGGCGCCCATGCGGCCGAGCTTTTTCAGCATGGCCCAGAGGTGTTGTGTTTTTTACTGGTGTACTGGCGCAGTGATACATGAAGTGCACCCTTCGGCCGTGACAGTGCATTAGAAAGAAAGAAAGAAAACGCCTGAGCGTGGCTTGAGGAATACGGGATTTTAAATTATATCACCATCTGATCCATATCCTGATTTGCTGCCTCTGAAACCAGGCAGTGGGCCGCAGGCAAGGGTGGGCAATGGTGTTGCCGTACGTCATGTTTTCTGTGTACCGTACTTCCCGAGGGATGAGTATGTAACGCAGGAGACTAGAGAACAACGTCTAATCGCTTCGCTTTCGATAATTAAAACATTGCAATATATCAATACAACTGTCGCAGTTAGCAGCACTGCCTTTTTTAGCATGAGAGCGAGCAGTCGACACATTCGAAGGGCCTTATAGTCACGTCACAGAAACGGAAGCAAGATATGGCGACCGGAATTGTGTTTCTTCAGAGCAGCCTAGATGATGGGTCTCCTGCTATGGTCGGGAGCGGCTACAAGCCTGGCAACACCGACCTTATTCGGCTGATGCTCCGTGAGCAACAGAAGAGCAGCAAGACGCTGCACTCCAATGCACTGTTCAAGGAGTTCAGGGACGAGGGCAACAAGTTCAAGAAATTTGGCAAAGGCTACCCCGCGGTGCAGCAAGAAGCGAACCAGCCCCTCGTCGACGACTTCCAAGCGGAGGGCAACACCCGAATGTTTCAGCTCATCAAATCCACAGCGGAGAAGGACGAAAAGCCTTTGCAGGGCGTCTGGGCATCTTTTGGCAAGCCTTACATCTCGTTGGGACCGCCCGAAGATGTGAGTCTGCAGTGCCTGCAGATGTTCATGGTCCGCAACTCCTTGCTCGACAGGGCAATAATATGCTGCATTGAGCACGATCTTGGAAGCTGGCTGCAGCCTGTCTGCATTGAAGGTGGCAGTGCGATTTGCCCCCTCTCGCTGCCCCCCTCCCCATGCATGCTGCTTCATGCCCTTCGCAGCCTGACAGTAGCCTCCCAAAGCTCAACCGAGACGAGATCAACCAGGATGCCAAAGGGTGAGTGAGGGGGGTAGCAAGCCAGCAAGGGCAGCGCGTGTGTAGAATGACGGGTCGCGACGCGCCTACGATCCTGCCATGACCATGCACCTCTGTGGGGGCCACAGGGCGGCCAACACTGGGCCGCTGGGAGTCAAACTTTTACAGTACTAAGGCCGATGGCCCCGGAAGCAAGGTCTGATGAGAGGGGAACTACGCCCCCTGGTCATTGGCTGTGTGAAAGATAGATCGTACCTGAAGCACACTAAATATGTGCTGCTGCCATGATGCCACCAGGCAGAGGCACCCTCGTTCCTCGCACCCCTTCACACCCTTTAACCTCCGTGCAGGGGGCTGTCACCAGCCTGATTTCTGAATGGCCACTCTTAACCGACCCTACCCCCATACTTCCAACCCGTCCCAGCAGGCTGGTGCAGGTTTCACCGCCATCCCAATTCCGCCTAGTAATGGCTGTTCCCAGCGGCCACAAAAGGTGGCTTGATGCGCACTTCAAAAAAACAGGAAAAACACCGTGCATCCCTCCCGTATTCCGCCGCTCCCAGGGGCCGCAACGGCAGAGGTAGAGGCAGGCAGGCCGAAGTGGCGCCGGCGGCGCATCCCCCAGGCACGTCCAGCGGCGTCCGGCGCATGATGGGTAGCGGGCAGGGAGACCATCACGGGGATCCCAGCGCTGCGGAGCTCGCCGAGGATCGGCTGACCAAGAACAAGACGATGATGCGGTACGTGTGTGGTAGCTGTAGCTGTAGCTGACACTGTAGCTGTAGCAGTGGCTGTAGCTGACACTGTAGCTGTAGCTGTGGCTGTAGCTGACACTGTAGCTGTGGCTGTAGCTGACACTGTAGCTGTAGCTGTAGCTGACACTGTAGCTGTAGCTGTGGCTGTAGCTGAACCCTCGCTTGGGACCTACTGACCAAGAACAAGACTATGATGCGGTACGTGCGAGGCATTCATTCTTCAAGAGTGCTTCAGCCGTGTTTCACTCTTTACTCTCAGTGCCTCCATGATATCTCTCCTATCGTTGTATACTGTCCATCTTATACCAAGGCGTCCCTCAGTACGTCTTGTACAGCCTTAAAACCAGTAGCATGGAACTGTACATACCCGCCAACTTCAGATGCAAGACAGCTACATTACGGCACACAGCCGGGAGGGCCCGGTGCAGTAATCCCTGCCCCATAATCCACTGGTCAAGGTTTGCATTCTATATAAGCTCGGCCACCTGGGCCACCTTGGGGGAGGGGGGAGTCATAGCAGGACCTTGGCACGTGGTAGCTGTAGCTGAAGCTGACACTGTGGCTGCAGCTGTAGCTGTGGATGTAGCTGAACCCTTGCGTGGCAGCTGCTTAGCAATGTTGCGCATTAATTTAAGCCTACTACAATCCCAGCTCTCTGACGCTGCTGGCAGACCGGGAAATTACCTGTTTTGCTTGCCTGCGTTTGTCCACTGATCCAGTGGCCCCACTGCCCCTCCCCGCCAGCTGTCCGTCAAGCTGCATTGCTCTCTCACCCGCACCCTTGCCCCTCTCTCTCAGCTTCTCCCTGACCCCCCTTGCACCCTCCCCCTGCCCCCTTTTGCCATTCAAAGGTTCTCCGAGTATGATCGCCTCGAGGCCAAGTTCCCGCGCGGCCCTCTCCTCATGGCAGGACAGCGCAGGACCAAGTCTAAGATTAAGATCGGAGCCTTTAGCGATTCGTAAGTGGCGAGGGTTTAGGGTTCAGGGAATCGTGAGTGACGAGGGTTTAGGGTTCAGGGATTCGAGAATGGCGAGGGTTTAGGGCAGAGTGATTCATGAGTGGTGAGGGTTAAGCGTTCAGCGATTCGTGAGTGGCAAGGGTTTAGGGTTCAGCAAATCGTGAATGGCTATGGATGGTGACGTTGTAAAAGAGGGCAGGACTTTCGGAGAGGATAGGCAGGGGGGGAAATACTGATAGTCACCCCCCTTTGCATACCGGTGACAGTTTATTTTATCTACGCTTCGACAGGGCCCCATGGCATGTTGTTTCCAAACGAAAACTGCCCCATCATGTAGCCGATATCATTATCATTCCTTATCAAGCATTTCACCCAGTTGCGATTGCTCTGATTACATCTATTTTGGCACCGGTAAACTGATTAGATTGTACCTAAACCGTCCGGGATGCCTTGCTGCCCCTCGTCACCCCCCAGTTACCAGGCTGACGAGGAGGCGCACAACCCTAAACTGTTAACCCTTAACCCTAAGCCCTAACCCCCAGTTACCAGGCTGACGAGGAGGCGCACGACCCTAAACTGTCAACCCTTAACCCTAAGCCATAACCCCCAGTTACCAGGCTGACGAGGAGGCGCACGACCCTAAACTTTTAACCCTTAACCCTTAACCCTACCCCCCCAGTTACCAGGCTGACGAGAAGGCGCACGAAACTAAACTCACAACCCTAAAAGCCCTAAACCCTACCTCCCCAGTTACCAGGCTGACGAGGAGGCGCACGACCCCGAGCTAGCATACGGGCAGCCCGAGTACTCGCCGCGCCACCTGGTGCCACTGACGCTGCCAGCCCGGGCTGAGGTGATGGACGGAGGCCGCAGCCAGGTCTTCATCACTCAGGGCACGGTCGACCCAGACGAAATCAGGGAGCCATTCCAGAGGTGTGTGTTTGAGAGATGGGTGAATGTACATGTGGGGGGAGAGGGGAGGCGTGTGTGCAAGGGGGGAGAGGGGAGGCGTGTGTGCAAGGTGTGTGTGTGTGTGTGGGTGGGTGGGTGGGTGGGTGTGGATGGGTGTGGGTGTGTGTGTGTGGGGGGGGGGTGAGTGTGTGTGTGGGTGTGTGGGTGTGTGTGTGCATGGGGGAGGGGGGCATGTGCGTGTCTGTGGGATGGTTGGGGGGGTATGTGCATGTGTGTGTGTGTGTGCATGGGGGGGGGGGCACGTGCGTTTTGTATGTGTGTGGATTTGTGCTGGTTGTGAGGGGAGTTAGGGTTTAGGGATTATGCTTGGCCAGGCTGTCAGGGTCAAGGGTTTGGGGTGATGTTGGACCGGTGCGTTTAATTTGCACCTCTCCTGAGCTTCGCCTCCAGTGGATGCCACCTCCCGACCGCTGCCCTAGTACCCTCACAACCTTCACTTTGTATATCAGGGGCCTCTCGCTGTCCGGCCACCCCGGGCCCGGCGGAACGTCCATGCATCCCTCTGGGCGGCAATCCAATGACGGCAGGAGCGAGGCAGGTCGCTTCAGCATGAACGTGCGCGCGTCGAACAATGGCGGCGGCATGTCCCTCAGGCCGTCCCCGCCCACGCAGCAAGGCGACTCGAGTGAGTGGCTGGGTGTCCTCATAGGGGGATGTTTTAGCGTGAGCCTGCACCCCTTCCACTTTCGTTTTAGCTTACGGTATTCAGCTTGCGGTAGGGTTTAGGGTCCCTAAACCCTAAACTAAGCCAACGGTATTCAGCTTGCAGTATTACGATATATACAATGGATTGTAATTTACTGTGTGAGTGGATTCTGATATGCTGGGCCAGTGAATGACTGGATGCTGATGTACCTGTCGATTCCGATAAGCCTGTTGATGCTGATGTACCTGTCCATTCCGATAAGCCTGTTGATGCTGATGTACCTGTCCATTCCGATAAGCCTGTTGATGCTGATGTACCTGTCCATTCCGATAAGCCTGTTGATGCTGATGTACCTGTCCATTCCGATAAGCCTGTTGATGCTGATGTACCTGTCCATTCCGATAAGCCTGTTGATGCTGATGTACCTGTCCATTCCGATAAGCCTGTTGATGCTGATGTACCTGTCCATTCCGATAAGCCTGTTAATGCTGATGCACCTGTCCATTCCGATAAGCCTGTTGATGCTGATGTACCTGTCCATTCCGATAAGCCTGTTGATGCTGATGTACCTGTCCATTCCGATAAGCCTGTTGATGCTGATGTACCTGTCCATTCCGATAAGCCTGTTGATGCTGATGTACCTGTCCATTCCGATAAGCCTGTTGATGCTGATGCACCTGTCCATTCCGATAAGCCTGTTGATGCTGATGTACCTGTCCATTCCGATAAGCCTGTTGATGCTGATGTACCTGTCCATTCCGATAAGCCTGTTGATGCTGATGTACCTGTCCATTCCGATAAGCCTGTTGATGCTGATGCGCCTGTCGGTGAATTCTGATATGCTGGGCCGTTGGATTCTGATATGCTGGTTTGTTGGATTCTGATATGCTGGTTTGTTGGATTATGATGCGCCTTGTGTTCCCCCCCTTGCCCCCGCAGCCGCTGAGGACGAGCCCAGCACCCGGTCTCCGGAGCCGCAGCGCCACGGGCCTGCCTTCGAACCGCTGGTGGAGGCCACCCGCCCGCCCAGGGGGCAGGAAGACAACCCGGTGTACGGCTGGCACAACAAGTTCATGGAGGTGCGGCAGTAGGATGAGATGGGGTGGGGTGGGGCGGGGCGGGGTGGGGCGGAATGGTGCAGAGCAGGGCAAGGCGGGGCAGGGTGGAATGGTATGGGGCAGGGTGGGGCAGGGTGGAATGGTATGGTGCAGGGCAGGGCAGGGCAGGGCAGGGTGAGATGGTGCAGAGCAGGGCAGGGTGGGTTAGGGTGGGATGGTGCAGAGCAGGGCAGGGCGGGCGGGACAGGGCGGGGTGGAATGGTATGGGGCAGGGTGGAATGGTACGGGGCGGGGCAGGATGGTACAGGGCAGGGCGGGGGGGGACCGGGTGGACTGGTACAAGGTGGAATGGTACAGGGCGGAGCGGGGCAGGGCGAGGTGGTGCAGGGTGGGGCGGGGCGGGGCAAAGCGGGGTGGGGTGGTACAGAGCGGGGCAGGGCGAGGTGGGGCAGGGTGGGGCGGGGCGGGGCAAAGCGGGGTGGGGTGGTACAGAGCGGGGCAGGGCGAGGTGGGGCAGGGTGGGGCGGGGCGGTGCAAAGCGGGGCGGGGTGGTACAGAGCGGGGCAGGGCGAGGTGGGTCAGGGTGGGGCGGGGCGGGGCAAAGCGGGGCGGGGTGGTACAGAGCGGGGCAGAGCGAGGTGAATGCGTGCCCGACGCAGTTCAAGTGTTTTGAAATAGCTCCTTTTCTGTCACGCACTTCCATAAAAGTGCGTCCGGGGACGGCTGAGCACTGTCGCGCGCATACCCTCTCTCTCACCGTCTCACGCCCCCCGGTATCCTTGTATCATCCCCGATTAAACTTCCTCCCTGTTCACCTCCCGCTGTTGAGCAGGTGCGGCAGCGTGGACGCGAGGCCCTGCAGCAGGCGCTATTCGTGCGCAGCGAGGGGCGGTACAAGGCGCGCTCGTTTGGCAAGATGGCTGCCAACCTGTGCGGCCTGCTGATGGGCGACCTGGAGGTCGTGCGGGGCAAGAAGAAGCCATACGCGTCCATCGGTGAGTGGCAGGTCCTGGGGTTTAAGTTGTGGGTCAAGCATGCGGGCATGCCCAAGAGCCTGTGGGCATGCCCGGGAGGCTGTGGGCATGTGGATGTTATCTGTGTTTGTCAAGCCAGTGACCGCGCTTTGTTGTCCACTATGGCCTGCTTAAACAAGAGTGGCTCTTGGGAGAGGGTGCAGGGAAGTTGCAAGAGCATAGGGGTACAGGAGGTTTTGTGATGCAAACCCTTAACCCTAAACCCTACGGGTACAGGAGGTTTTGTGCTGCAGATTCTTAACCCTAAACCCTTAGGGTAATGGAGGTTTGTGCTGCATCTCTGATAGGCTTCCGCTCATTTGCAAGGCGTGCGCCCGCTCCCCCGCTGCCTTGTGAGCTTGAGGCGGGGCCTGGTTTCTGGTTTCAGTAACTGTGTCTTGTTTCAGGGTTCAGATATCGTGATCATCTCTTCCGCCTTCTCGTGTGTTCGCGTTCCACAGGTTTTGAGCCTAAGAACCCTTACCTCAAGATGGAGGCCGAGTGGTCGGCGCAGGAGGAGCGCCGCAAGATGCGCACCCAGAAGGCGTTGGCGCTGGACCCCGAAGAGCTCAAGGCGCTCCAGCGCTTCTACGACCAGCTGTGCGCGCTGGTGGAGTCTCAGCGCATGAGCGACCCCCTGTCGCTCATGGTGGTGCAGAAGATCCGCTCGCTGCTGGAGGCCGGCGTGTTCCTGCATAAGCCGCTGTTGGTCACGGTGATGGAGCACGTCTCTAGCTTTTCCAAGGGCTGCGGCATGCTGCGCCACAACCGCTTCCTGCTCTCGATCCTCTCGTTCATCGCCAGGAGCGCTAATGTCAGCGATGCGGTCCTCGACGAGATGGTTGCGAGCTACGGCGTGTCGATCGTCGTGTTTGGCACAGCGGAGACGCCGCTCCGGGCAATCGCCGCTGCCGCCAAAGCCGCCAGCGGGGCGCGCGGGACGTCATTCAGCCACGGGGGCTCGAGCAACCACCGCGCGTCAGTGATGTCGCGAGCGGATGGCGCGGGCCAGGACTTCACACCGAATGGGCGCAGCAGTCAGATGCAAAGAGAAGCCATCAAGGCTGTCGCGACGGGCGAGGAGCCCTCGGAAACGGGATTGATACTCCCGGCAGTGTCCCTGCCGTCGCTAGCGTCGCAGGGCGGCGGCAATGGGCCGAGCTCGCCTTGCGGGTCCCCGTTGCCGAACGGAGAGGGTCGGGCGCATGTGAAGATGCAGGCGTCAATAAAATAAGTGGCCATGACGGTACAGCCGGAAATGGATAGGCCCTAGATCAAGATGCACTCGCTGCTTCTGGCTGTGGGATCGCTGTCGGCGGTTCATGGGCTGGGTCGATTAAGCAATAGTAGATTCCAGGTGTTTGTGCTTCTTTTCGTAACTTTGATTTGGCCATACCCTTTCAAAAACATAAATAATCCACGTAGCTCCCTCCCGGGTTGGAAGTGCATTAATTGAGAGCGGGAGCTGAACGCAATGAACGGGCTCTAATGCTCTTCAATGAACGGGCTCTTCATACGTATCTTATTTACTTTTATGCTCTGTCCTCATGGGCAAAATCAACTGTTTAATGCTTGATTTTTAAATCTGCACACTACCGGCAGGCAGGCACTCTGTCAGATTCGTGTGATATGAACAGATTGGGCCGCAGTGCATCCATGCCAATGACGTTGCACCTCTGGGCCCTGCTCAAAAAAAGCTCAGCCACGTGGACGCCTAACTAATGGGTCAGACAAAAGGCATTGGGCCTCAGTGCGTCCATGTGTTGCAATCAGTTAAACGAACACATTTGTCAGGGAAATATTGCTAGAGGAAAGGTAAGGAAGAAGGCCGGTAAGACATAGATTATACATGACAAAGTGTGCTCACAGACTAGGAGCATAATGGAGTTCTGGCCCCCGACATTCATGCTGAACCTGTACCAGTAACCGGGCAACCAGCACTGCAAACCCTCCCAGGATCCAGCTGTCCGGGTTTCGGAGTGGGTTTTGGGGGTGGGCAACGCAAGCTATTACTACTTACTCTCTCGTGCGTATGACTTATAGCCCATAATCACATGAACTGCTCGTGGCCTTAGCAAAAAATCACAGGTCAAAGCTGCCACGGAAGTAACGTATCTTATAACCTTCTCATGATGGTAGCGTGCCCCTGCCTCTTTATATAACGTGTCGGCATATGATAAGGACGACAGACAAGGCATTTGGGGTTGCCCATACGATGAGCTAAGAGCCGTTACTTCCTTCTCCGTCTGCCCGATTTGTTCGCACTGGAGACTTGTCGCCATCGCAGCTGTCCCTTGCGACGGGCATGTCCTCACTCATGTCAGACATTGCGCTACCTCGTCAGAAGGATTTGCCACACTTTCTTTGCCATGGGACACACATGGCCAATGCAACTGCCCTAATCACGACATGCAGCAGGTGCGGCTGGTGTGACACGCGCTACCAGCGAAGCAATGTCACGAATCATGATATCATTCACAAAGCCGCTGCTTTCATGTTCATGCTGACATTTCCCTACATGGCATGACCCGAAACTAGAGAGATGTGCGAGGAATGATGTGCATGGCATTGCATTGATGACCGGGCACATGTATGCAGTGCATGGTCAATGTGAGAACTGCATGGCATTGCATGGCATGGACGATAATGGAGCTGCATGGCATTATATATTTATATTGCATGGCCAAGGAGGGATCTCCATGGCAGGGCAGTGCATGGACAAAGAGGCATCTACATGGCATTACAATAATTACATACGGTATCATGCCGATGGAAAAGGAGGTTAAATATGGTACATATCGCCCCAGGCGATGGCGGAAGGCAGCTTTTGTATGCAGGCTGCCCCCCTGCAAATTCTAATAACATGCACGCTTCGTGGGCATGACAGGCATGGGTGCTGCCTGATGCACTGTTTATGCTAAGGTACCTCAACTTCTACTCGGCTGCATAAAGGGATGAATGTGATGTGGCAAGCTTTGGTGCTTGGTCCACCGGCCGCAGGCCCGCCAAAGTTTGCTGCCCATCAGCCTCCGGTGGCTACCCAGTGACCCACCAAAGGAGGTCTGGTGCAAACTGAAGGAAAGCTGGCCTGCACCACCAAGGGGCATGCAACGCCGCCTCCCCTAATCTGGCATGCCTCCTCTGCCCCCCCTCCTTAATTATGTGAAAACTACTCTGCAAAATGTACCCTGCGAAATTGACCCTGTGAAAATCGCTCCGGAACCTCGCCCTCTTGTGCTTGAACCTTGCCTTGTGACCCTAAACTTGGGGAATCTTGCCTTTTGAACAAATGCCCCCTGTCAGGGAGGAGAAAGTCAAAGCAAAGCTTCGTGCGATCGTGTCGCAGAACGCTCCCCGCAGCTCGTCAGCAGACCTGGACGTTAAAGCGGACACACCCCTCTTGCAGCACCTGACACGCACTGGCAGCCTGGCAACATCTGCAACACCTGCAATATCCGCAACAGCAGCAGTAGTGGCTGGGCAAGCTAAATTGTACGCACCTCGGACACGGGATGCACCAGCCTGGTCGGACCGCAACGGCGCAGAAACAGCCCGCCCGATTATGTCTCCGATCCCTGCTCCCGCCACCGACGCACAAATAGCAATATGCGTTGCCCGGGCCCCGCAGTCGCTCCCCGCTGCCCGGAGCGCGTTTGCCGGCGGTGCAGCGCAGGCGGCGGCAGCGCCTACGTCATGCCTGCGGGACAACCCGCTGTACGATGTGGGCGCCCGGAGCAGCCCGGCGCCCTCGGCACACAAGCTGGCCGCTGAGCTGGCGCACCTGCTGGCGGCGGTTGAAGGTGGGCCTTATACGCTGAGGGGTGCGGCCTTTCTTGCTGCATCTCATATCTGCCCCTCGTGCTGCTGCTGGTGATGATGATCTTGCTGCTCCTGCTGCTCCTGCTGCTGCTGCTGCTTATGCTGATGTTGACTCTGCTCCTCCTTATACTGTTGCCGATGTTGTTGCTGATGCACATGCCCTCTCTGCAGATACCAAATGCACTAGCATAGACACGGCACCTGCTGCATGCAGCAGACTTCCTCAGTTGCTCCCGCCCGCCCCCAGTTACCCGCGAGTGGCCGACTCGAACAGCACCGGCAGCGGCGCCGGCTCCTCGTTAGCTGCTCGTGTCTCTGGCGCCGCGTCGGTGCCGTCATCTGGATCTGGATCTGGATCTGGATCTGGTAGGAGTGAAGCAGCGCCCCCCCCATTCGATGCAGCACCAGCAGAGGGCCCCTGTCGCTCCCTAAAGTTCGGAGAAGCCCCAGTGGTTCAAGGGGGCTGGTTGCCTCCTCTGGCCGCGCCTCCTCGGACCAGCACTCCCGCAGAGCTGCTCCTGCTGCTGCCGCTGAAGGAGGTATCGCGCTGCCAGCAGGGCAAGCAGAGCCGCCAGCTGAGCGCAACCGTGCCCGCGGGCCGAGGAAACACATCAGTGGCTTTTCCGGCAGCCTCGCGCAACGACGGCGGAAACTGCAGCAGCTGGGATGCAGCCAAGGGGAGCTTTGAGGCGCCGGCCCTGACCCAAACAGACAGCCCGCCCCTGCCCGTTCACGAGGCGCTGGCCCGCATGTCGAGGTCCTCCCCCCGTCCGGCGCCGCCCGCACCTGACTTGCCGCCGGCCACACCAAACCAGTGGGGGATGGGACGGCGTGTGAGACAGGCGGCGGCTAGCGGGGAGGTACCTGCTTGCTGTCCTGCCCGGACAAGAACCCTGGCTGAGGAGCGGCTGCAGATGACGATCGGAGGGCCCGCCACAGCAGCGGCGGCTGCATTTTCTGCGTCTGTTGCTGCTGGCGTCCTGGGGTGTGGGCGGCACACCCCACCCAGGTCCAGTCACGAGGTGTACATGCCAGCGGGAGGACCATCGACATTGCATAGTGCGTCTGAGTGCGCCGCATCAGCTGGACGTGTCAGCGGGCTCGTAGCCAGTGTGGAGGTGGTTGATGCTGATGACGCAAAACGGCTGCCTGGCCTGGCCATCCAGGGACTTTTCAGGAGGTTGCGGCCCGTGATATGGACTGCCGTGGCTGCTGCTGGTATGCTGGTGTTTGCCCACACCATTGAGGCCCTCTTGAAGCATCGCCGAGGGAGCATGAGGATTAAAGAGCAGGCCAGGGTTCCTGGCAGGGGTCTTCGGTCACCCAGGAAGGCTGGCAGGGGGAGGCTAAGGGGTCCAATGAGTAATGCATGGTCAGTGGATGTTGAAGAAGGGGGGCAAGGGGAGGGGGGCATGAGAGGCTGGGGCTGATGGAATGAAATGAGCGGTCATATTGGGAAAAGAAAAGAGAACGCCGATGCGGCGTGGATTTTGCATACCGCATTGGGAATCCAGCACTGATATCGATCCCGGTTCTGCCGTACGTAACCAACTGATTTATCCACCGAAACCGGCACCATTATATTTTCAAATTTGCCCTGGATCTACCTGAGATCTTCTTCACTGAGTGAAAGCGGAAGATGTTGGTGTATAATGCTAATATATTATTTTTTTCGGTTAGCCAATTTTTTATTAAACGGTGATGGCTTGCACATCGTCACGGTAGAGGCACGATGGATCCCCGCGGAGGTGGTCGGCGGTCTGTTAAAGTGCCAAACTCCTTTTCACCCTTGAGATTTATTTTAGTATTGGTGGCGTCCTGTCTGCTATTCTTCGCTGTCGGTTCTGGTATCGGTAGGTCTCTTATCAGTACCCACATCGAAGGAAACTCGTTGTGTCAAAACGTGCTTTGAATGTCCCAGGATATTATTTTAAGTCACCGGGACAGCATGGGCCGACTTCGCCAAGTTCAGATCTTACCAGCCAAAGCATCGCCGGCAGCCTCCGGACTTCTCTCTTCGGCTCGAAAGCAGCTTCCTCGATAGCGGGGATGCCTAGCGGCAAGAGGTTCTTGACGACGAGCATTTGCTCAAATACCTGCTCAAGGGTGGGCCATGCACAGTCTCGTCATGCATGCCTTGCATGAAAAACTGGCACAGAGGAGGGTGGCTCGCATCCCTCAGATTAGAAAGATAGGAATATCACCTCACGATGGCTTGATTACCTGAGCTATCAAATCTTGGCTTGCCAGAACATCCCTCAGCTTTCAAGCCTAACGATGTAGCCTCACCGTTGCCAGCCTGCCTGAGATTTCAGATCTTGAGATGCAGTCCTATCATGGGTTGATCTATGAATGCTCGCGGCTCGAATGCCACACGACGGAGTGGTGCAGGAAGAACGTTAGAGAAATTCACTAGGCCCGACCACATGACCTCACCTGACCAGGAGAACCAAGTGCGATCCATGAACTTCCCCTGAGCCACACAATGGATACTGTTTCCTTCAAGGTTTTTCATCTACATCACGGCCCAGTGCCGGGGGACGTCGGGCAGAAATGACGAGCTGCTCCGGCTATTGGCCATTCAAGGGTTGGTCCACATCGGCCCAGCGGTTGCCTCCCAGGTTGGTCTAGCAAACCCTATCATGCGGTACACTCTGATGGCCGATCCATGACCTTCCCCTGCCCAGGCAAAGGATGGCATCTGCAATGATGGTCAGGGCAAGGCAGTCATAGACAAAACAGGAGATCCCGAGCGAACCAGCGTGGACATTCTCTGCGACCTTGGCACGGATTGCGAGGACTGTGGCCCTTGGACGGGTATAACAACGCCAGATGACAAGCACAGGTGGGCGCAGGCATGACTGGTAGGTCTAGCTCAATCTAGTCCCATTAGCTAGGCCATCGAACATTGCCAGACAATGAGCGCAGGTGGGTACACGCAGAACATTGTAAGAGGACAAGCGCAGGTGGGTTTAGGCAGAACATTGCCAGATGATATGCGCAGGTGGGTTGGTGGGATGGTGCAGGCAAGATCGGTCAGTTTGGCAGTCCTTCAAAGGAATCCATCGGCTATTTTTTCGGCTACCAGTCCACCTTCGGCAGGCCAACCCGCGGCTGCCAAAGATCCTTCTGGGATTTGGGACCGAACCTTTACTGGTCTACAACTAGTGGCCAAAGCAGCATGGCTGGCTACAAATGGGGCCGCCGGCCAAGGGCCAGAGTGTAGCTGATGTGTACCTGAGTCACGAAAAACAAACGCTGGCTTCAAGCTACCGATAGGATCACTTCTATAATTAGATCTCGTAGCTGGTAGCTGAGATGGTAGCCTACCCAGTGCAAAGGCCCATTGCGTGTTTTCCTCAATCCACGCCACAGGGCGTATTACGGGAATCTTATCATACCTCCTGGCTATTCGGTGTGCTATTCGGTGTGCTGTTACCTAAATCGTGCCCCTCCCCTCGTTGTCATGCGGGTCCCCTCGTTTCCTTTCAACTCGTCATGCCCTCTCATGGTTACGCGCTCCCCCCTAGTCGGCATGCGCTCCCCTGCTCCCTCCCCTAGTCGTCATGCATGTCGACCCATGCTCCCCTTTGCTCATCAGGGATGGCGACTACCTTGGTCCTATCGACATGCTGATATCGGAGAAAGCCGGAGTGCGGGTGCGGACCACCAGAACTCCGCTGGAGTTCCGCATGGCGTACACCGACCCCGCGCTGGACCGGGACGTGAGCGAGGTGCTGGAGAGGACTGGCATGATTGAGGGGGGGATAACGCAGGTAGGGCGCGCGACATGATTGAGAGGGGGGATAGTGCAGGTGGGTGGGGTGCGCGGCAGCAGCAGCAGCAGATTCACAGAATTCATCATAAAATTGAAGCTTGGCGGGATCATGCAGGTGCGCTCTGAATCGGCATCAGCAGCAGCATCAGCAGAGAATGGATCACTAAACTGGGGGGATCATGCAGGTACGCTTGGCGGCAGCAGCAGCAGCACTGGAGTATATAATAAACACTTAAGTGGGGGACCATGCAGGTGCCCTTGGCAGCAGCAGCAGCAGCAGTACAGAAGTGAATTGTATACTATAAACTGGGAAGACCAAGAAGGTGTGCTCGAAAGCGGCAGCAGGAGCAGCAGGGGCAGCAGCATAGGAGTGCCAAATCAACTCTAAACTGGTGACCATGAAGGTGCACTTGGCAGCAGCAGGAGCAGCAGCAGGAGCATAAGGAGCAGCAGCAGCAGCACAGGAGTGTATAATAAATTCGTAACTGGGGGGACCATGGTGCACATGGGAGGTGCACATGGAAGGTGCACATGGGAGTGGCAGCAGCAGGAGCAGGAGCTTCAGAGAATTCATCTCATAGCCATGCACCTTCAACTGGTGGGTGAATCGTGCAGGTGCACTCGGCAGGGGCAGCAAAAGCAGCAGCAGCAGAGGCAGCAGCAGCAGAGGCAGCAAGAGCAGCAGCAGCAGGAGCAGATGATTTATCCTTGCCTCTTAAGCTGGGGGGAATGGTGTAGGTGGGCTTGGCATCATCATCATTAGCAGCAGCAGCAGCAGCAGCAGCAGCAGCAGCAGCATGAGGAGTAAATCATTTATATTAAGCTTTTAAGCTGGGGGGCATAATCATGCAGGTGAGCTCGGCAGCAGCATCAGCAGCAGCAGCAGCAGCATCAGCATCATCATCATCAGCATCAGCATCATCATCATCATCATCAGCAGCAGCAGCAGCAGCAGCAGCAGCAGCAGCAGCAGCAGCTGCATGAGGAGTAGATCATTTATATTAAGCTTTTAAGCTGGGGGGCATAATCATGCAGGTGAGCTCGGCAGCAGCATCAGCAGCAGCAGCAGCAGCAGCATCATCATCATCATCATCATCATCATCAGCAGCAGCAGCATGAGGAGTAGATCATTTATATTAAGCTTTTAAGCTGGGGGGCATAATCACGCAGGTGAGCTCGGCAGCAGCAGCAGCAGCAGCAGCAGCAGCAGCAGCAGCAGCAGCAGCAGCAGCAGCAGCAGCAGCAGCAGCAGCAGCATGAGGAGTAGAGAATTTATCATCAGCTCTTCAGCTGAGGGGCATAATCATGCAGGTGGGCTCGGCAGCAGCAGCAGCAGGAGCAGCAGCTGGATTGAGTCCCGAGCAATCAATTGGGGGAGTTGCATAATCATCATCATCAGCAGCAGGACTAGAGCGACGAATCCTTAACCCCCAACGGGGCAAGGATCCATGCAAGTGTGCATGGCATCAGGAGGGGAACGATATACTACTACTAATATACTACAATTACAAGGTTGGGCATGGCAGGGGTTGGGAAGCCAGGAGGGGTGGATCTAGGCAAAGGCCAGGGTTCAGGGGGTGAATTTGCAGGATGCAGGGATGGATGGATGTATTATTCTATCCCCGTATTAGAACTTCCCCATATTATTATATATGCTCATAATCTCATATCAAGGGGTGAAGGATCTGCTCCTAGGCGCGGTAGTGTCCGGGGGGGAGTGGCCCATGCAGCCTGGGTCAGGGGTTGTTGCATGGGCATGCACCCTGCTGATGTGGCCCTGCAAGCGACGTGGGAAACAAAACCAAGTAGGAACATGTAGCCTGGATGCAGGTGGGGAAACTCCGCCTGGGCTGGCGGTGGAAGAATGTCGTCACTTTGGCTTGGAAAACGCTGCCTGGATACCTGACTCCCCACTAGACACACCCTGCGAATACCTACCAGGACTGAAAAAGAAGAAGGGGCATGCGCTGCCCTGATGCAGGGCTGCTGGAAACCACACCTGGAAGGAAAATTTTGGATGGTCCCAATGCAAACACTGGCCGCACCCTGCGCAGATCTACCAAGACTAAAATAACAGGGGCAGCACGACTGGAAGCCACGCCTGTAACGAAACTGACGGATGGTCCCAATTCAATCACTGGCTGCACCCTGCGCAGATCTACCAAGACTAAAATAACAGGGGCAGCACGACTGGAAGCCACGCCTGTAACGAAACTGACGGATGGTCCCAATTCAATCACTGGCTGCACCCTGCGCAGATCTACCAAGACTAAAATAACAGGGGCAGCACGACTGGAAGCCACGCCTGTAACGAAACTGACGGATGGTCCCAATTCAATCACTGGCTGCACCCTGCGCAGATCTACCAAGACTAAAATAACAGGGGCAGCACGACTGGAAGCCACGCCTGTAACGAAACTGACGGATGGTCCCAATTCAATCACTGGCTGCACCCTGCGCAGATCTACCAAGACTAAAATAACAGGGGCAGCACGACTGGAAGCCACGCCTGTAACGAAACTGACGGATGGTCCCAATTCAATCACTGGCTGCACCCTGCGCAGATCTACCAAGACTAAAATAACAGGGGCAGCACGACTGGAAGCCACGCCTGTAACGAAACTGACGGATGGTCCCAATTCAATCACTGGCTGCACCCTGCGCAGATCTACCAAGACTAAAATAACAGGGGCAGCACGACTGGAAGCCACGCCTGTAACGAAACTGACGGATGGTCCCAATTCAATCACTGGCTGCACCCTGCGCAGATCTTCCACTTGAATAGAAAAATCTGATTAAAAGGAAAATTCTTGGATGGTCCCCATTTAAACGCTGGCCGCACCCTGCGCAGATCTTCCACGAGGTGTTGCGCGATAACTGCGTTAGACCGGACGGCAGCCGTGCGCTTGTGTTGGACATTGGGGCGAACTTCGGCTACTTCTCGGTGTTTGCTGCGTTGCATGGCTGCAGGTAGGCCGCCTGGGGCACAGGCGAGCTGCATGGCTGCATGCATGTGAATATGATGCATGGCTGCATGTAGGCTATATGCTTGCAAGTTGCAACCATGATGCATGGCTGTATGTAGGCTGCATGCCTGCTGGTTGGCTACAGGCGAGCTGCATGACTGCATGCTTGAAACTGTGCTGCATGGCTGTATGTAGGCTGCATGCTTGAAAATGTGATGCATGGCTGTATGGGGGCTGCATGCTTGAAAATGTGATGTATGGCTGTATGGGGGCTGCATGACTGCTGATGGGGTACAGGCTGAGCTGCATGACTGCATGCCTGAAACTATGATGCATGGCTGCATGTAGGCTGCATGACTGCAGGTGGAGTACAGGCGAGCTGCATGCCTGCATGTTGGCTGCATTTAGGCTGCATGGCTGCAAGCAGGCGGCCTGGCTCAGGATAGGCTGTATCATGCCTGCTTGGTTGCAAAGAGGCAGCATGTCTTTATATATGCTTGATTGCAAAGAGGCAGCATGTCTTTATATATGCTTGGCTGCAAAGAGGCAGCATGTCTTTGTATATGCTTGGTTGCAAAGAGGCAGCATGTCTTTGTATATGCTTGGTTGCAAAGAGGCAGCATGTCTTTATATATGCTTGGTTGCAAAGAGGCAGCATGTCTTTATATATGCTTGGTTGCAAAGAGGCAGCATGTCTTTATATATGCTTCGTTGCAAAGAGGCAGCATGTCTTTATATATGCTTGATTGCTGCATGGCTGCTTGGCTTGAGCTAGGCAGCAGAAGGGGCCATGATAGCAGGGAATACACAAATGTCGGTACAAGCACGACGTCACAGTTCGGTTTCCATGTCAGGCTCTTCCTGCGAGTGCCGCCCCGCCTGTCAAGTAATATGGGCGCAACGAGTAAGTTGCTCCTGCTATCGAAAGGAGCTGTGGGCATGCGGTAACTCCAGGAATGTCAGGATGCGGTCACGCCAGGAGGGGCTGTTCCCCCACAGAAGCATACCCAAGTGAATATTTCATCTGTCCTACCTGACCACCCAAAGAGCCCGCCCTCCTCCCCCTTTCTACCCCCTCCCCCTTTCTACCCCCTCCCCCCCCCCTCCCCCTCCCTCTCCCCCTTTTTACCCCCTCCCCCCCCTCTCCCCCCCTCCCCCTCCCTCTCCCCCTCCCTCTCCCCCTTTCTACCCCCTCCCCCCCCACCCTTCCCTCTCCCCCTTTCTCCCCCTTCCCCACCCTCCCCCTCCCTCCTGACCCCCTCTCTCCCTCCTCTCCCCTCCTCCCCCTCTGCACCCAGCTCTTTCTCCCCCCCCCTCACACACCTTCAGAGTCATTGCCTGGGAGCCTGTGCCGTTGTTCCAGGCGTTTGTGCGGTACAACCTGCAGCTCAACAACGTGTTGCACCTTGTGGAGCTGCGGGACAAAGTGGTGGGGGAGCATGATGCGCAGGCGGTGACCATGCAGGTGCGTAGCGCATGGGAAGAGGATGAAAGCAAATGGCAGAGGCAGAGTGGCAGTCGGATGGGCAGGCAGTGCTAGATTAGCAAATGGTGGGGGAGCTGTTTTGATCCAGTATGCAAGTGCGTGCATGTTTGGGGCAGGTTCTGGGGCCTCCGACTCCTTTTGGAAGTCTGAGCCCATCCTTTTTGCATCACGCACCATGCAGCATGTGCCTCACCATGCAGCATGTGCCTCACCATGCAGCATGCGCCTGACCATGCAGCATGTGCCTCACCATGCAGCATGCGCCTGACCATGTAACATGTGCCTCACCATGCAGCATGCGCCTCGCCATGCAGCATGTGCCTCACAATGCAGCATGCGCCTCACCATGCAGCATGCGCCTCACCATGCAGCATGCGCCTCACCATGCAGCATGCGCCTTGCCATGAAGCATGCGCCATGCGTCAATGCCCCACAGTTGGCAATTGATGGCTAACTGCTGCGCAGGTGCCGACTCAAGGCGTCTGGGGTACAGCCAGTGTGAAGGGTATGAATCAATTCGATCATCAGTGTGAGTAAGGCCTAGCGCAAATGTGATTGAGAGCGTGAGTGCGGGAAGGCGTGCTGCAGGGCATTGCTTGTTTTTAGTGTGTGATTTCCCCCCCTTTGGGTGCTGAGCGGGCACGAAATGGCCAAGGGGGACACCCTACCCTGACCTACACCCTAAACCTTCAACGAAGCTGCCGAGCGGGCAAGCCTAGGCTGATGGGGACAAAAATCGGATCTGCTTACGGCTGATGGCGCAGGTGGCAGGGATTGCTGCACAAGGACCCCCTTGCCGCAGGCCATGATGTAGCTGAAGTGTGAAGCAGAAATGTGATGCAATAAACCAGGGGCTCAGGATCTGCACGTAATCGGATGCAATCGGATGTGGTGGGTTGGTGTTGCGCTTGCCCTGCATCAGTTTTTAAGGACGGTGTGTCGGTGTGCGTGTTTATACTATGACCACGACTGTACGTACCGCGACCTTGCAAAGTTTGAACGTGCTGACTTCACCTTAAACCCGCGCTGACCAAAGCCTAAACCCTCAACCCTTAACTGGACTGGATGCACGGTCCTTTCATGCACGCCTTCAGGACCTTTTGTGTATTCGAATCCTTGACGCCTTGCTTATTCGCGCCCCATGGGCTGTAGAAGTAAAGCCTACATGTAGCTTGAGCACAATGCAAGAACAGTGGTCCTCGCCCCATGCTTTGCTATTTCCCGCAGTGGGCTCTTGAAACAGCTGATATCCAGCTTAAGATGAAAGAGCAGCAGAAATGTAGCTCGAGATGAAATCATACCTGAAATGCAGCTAAAGATGAAATGTAGCTTAAGATGAAACCATCAGAGGTTCTGGGCCCCTGACAAAAATTGCATGACATAAGCGATCAAGAGTTTCGCCCCCCTGTTGCGCCGCCACCCTCCAGCAGCTCCAAATTCCATCAAGTTTCGGAGCAGTGAGGCCTCACCCCTTTCTCTTGGACCCCTCAGTCCCCGAGCCGATCATGGATTGGAGTGACAGGATGTCACCCATTGTCACCCTCTAGGCCTTAACCCACAACCTCAAATCGTTCACCCACAAGCCCAAACCCTTAACCTTAAACCCACGAACCCAAACCCTTAACCTTAAACCCACAAGTCCAAACCCTTAACCTTAAACCCACGAACCCAAACCCAGAACCCCTGACCCCTCAGCTCTCAAGGTTCCATAATGGTTTGTGGCAAATGGCCTGGAACCGAAATCCTGAAGCCCTGGAGTCCTGGACCCTGGACCCCGCAGATCCCAAGTCCATCAGAGTTCAGAGCGAGAGAATCGACTCTGTTGTGCATGAGGATGTGCTGCTACTCAAGGTGGGGTCTGTGTGGGGTATGGGTAGGATGTCAGTGGGACATTAATAGGATCTAGAATCTAAGTGGGCTATTGGTAGGATTTAAGTGGGACAATGATAGGATCTAGGATCTAAGTGGGCTATTGGTAGGATCTGAGTGGTCTATTGATAGGATCTAGGATCTAAGTGGGATATATCAGGGTTAAGGTGGCTTTGGCCCTTGGCTGAGCTTCCCCCTTGCCTTGCGCAGCTTAATAGTTCTTAGGCCCCCTTCATTTGTCTCCTCCCTCCTCCTGTTCCTCCTGGTAGCATTTTTAAGCAATGGCAACAGGGCCCCTGTGGCTTTGGCCCTTCGCTGCACTTCCCCCTTGCCTTGTACACCTCGATACAGAGTTGCCCGGCACGGAAATATGGTACTGTCATACGTTATCGTAAAAGGGTACGGTACGGTAAACGGTACGGGATTCGGGCCCAAGCGGCCGAACTGGGTAACCCTGCCTTGATAGGTCCCCTCCATTCATCTCTTCCCTCCTCCTGCTCCTCCTGGCCCCGACTTCACTTTTCTCCTCTCTCCTGGCCCCTGGAGGGGTACGAGCCTGCTGTGTTCTGAAGGCTCTAATTGCTTCATTCGTCATTTCTGACCCGTTGAGTCAAGTCCCCCTTCTGCTCCCACTGGCACTTGTTGACGGCTTTGTCTGTAGCCCCAATTTCTACGGTCAGTTTAGGGTTAATGGTCTAGGGTCTAGGCTCCAGTCTAAACGCCCCTGATAATCCGACCCCTAGAGTTGTTACTAAGTTACCTCATCCACCTGAAGCCTTTTGCAGAAGGGCCAGGCAGAGCGAACCGGGGGAAACCAGTGACAATAACCAAAACATGAGCTAAAAGATGCAACTAGGAGACATGGGGTAAACCAAAGCAGCACATACACTTGAGTCATGTCCCCCCTCCCGCTCCTACTAGCCCATGTAGGTAGATGTGGGGTGCTGTGCGCCATATGTGTCCAAAACGCTCCGCTTTGTTCCCCTCTTAGAATCTGACCCCTGGATTCAAGTCCCCCCTCCTGCTCCTACCAGCCCTTGTAGGTCGATGTGGTGTTCGCCCTAAGCTTTGGCCCCATTTCTCAGTATTCATTGATGGTGTGTTGGTGCCTGTTGATGTCATACACCTCCCCACCCCTCTCCTCCAACCTCCTGCTTCTCGTGACCCCTGTAGGTGGGTTTAGGGTTCAATCTCCTGCTTCTCATGACCCCTGTAGGTGGATGTGGAGGGCTATGAGCCGTACGTGTTCGCGAGCATGGAGAACCTGCTGCACAAGTTTTCCATTGAGAACATTGTGATGGAGTACTCACCAGGTGGGACGCAGCTGCATGTCCAGGGTTGAGGGTGCCAGTCAGCCGCACACGGTGTTAGATGGTAGGTTACCAGTGCTGCGGCCGAACGGGTGCCCTCCTTAAACCACGCCTCAGGGTGTATATCTATCTTTCTTTCTTTCTTTCTTAAGGGTTGGAAAAACTGAACCTTTAACGGATGGAGAACATAGTGATGGAATACTTTATACTCACCAGCACCAGGTGGGCCGCCGCTGCATGACTGGCATGATGCACAAACCCTGAACCCTAAACCCTCGTTGTGTAGCACGACCTGTAGACCCTAACCCTCATTTATAAGCATGATACATAAGGTATGACCCTATGACCCCTTAACCCTAAACCCTTAACCCCTCTTCAGTAGCATGATACATAAACTACAGCCCCTAAACCTTAAACCCCTCTTCAGTAGCATCATACATAAAGTATGACCCTGTGACCCCTTAACCCTAAACCCTTAACCCCTCTTCAGTAGCATGATACATAATGTATGACCCTATGACCCCTTAATTCTTAACCCTTAACCCCTCTTCAGTAGCATGGTACATAAAGTATGACCCTATGACCCCTTAACCCTGAACCCTTAACCCCTCATAAGTAGCATGATACATAAAGTATGACCTTATGACCCCTTAACCCTTAACCCTGAACCCCTCTTCAGTAGCATGATACATAAAGCATGACCCTATGACCCCTTAAACCTGATACATAAACTACAGCCCCTAAACCGTTAACCCCTCTTCATTGGCATGATACATAAACTGCAGCCCCAAACCCCTAAACCCTTAACCCCTCTTCAGTAGCATGATACATAAACTACAGCCCCTAAACCCTCAACCCCTTCTCAGTAGCATGATGCATAAACTACGACCCCTGAACCCTTGGCAGGTAGCATGATGCATTAACCCTTGGCAGGTAGCATGATGCATTAACCCTTGGCAGGTAGCATGATGCTTTAACCCTTGGCAGGTAGCATGATGCATTAACCCTTGGCAGGTAGCATGATGCATTAACCCTTGGCAGGTAGCATGATGCACTAACCCTCAATCCTCGTGTTGAAGCATGTTGCATAACCCTTAACTCCTAATCCCGACATAGTAGAACCTTATCCGTGTGGATGACCCATGTCTGGTCATATGTCCGGCAAGGCATAACATGTGGTAGCTTCAAGCAACATCTGCGGGCGTATTCCTTAAAAGGCCATCACTCTTCCTCAGCTGGCGCCCCTCCGGACCCCGAAACCCTCTACCGTATTAGACGTCCCTTTACCAAATCAACTGTATTAGTTACATACCGGGTAACGTAAAACCCACAAACCTGGGCCAGTTACAGAAGTCATGAACCCTCATACAAATTGCAAAATGCTTTGCAACTTCACCCTTATCTAGTTGCCTGATATGCCCGGGGAGTGCCCTGGAGATGACCATATCAATTTTGAAATGATCGCCATGCGGGCCCGTATGTATTGACCCGTGAGTTTTGTGCCCTGTGGGGCGCAGTTATCTTTCTTTCTTTCTTAGCACCAGACCACTTCCTTTGCGGCACCAGACCACTTCCTTTGCGGCACCAGACCACTTCCTTTGCGGCACCAGACCTCTTCCTTTGCGGCACCAGACCACTTCCTTTGGCAGGCTGTCAGTCAGCGAACACTGGGCCGAAGGCGACAAAAACTGGACCGCTCCCCCCCTATGGCCTAAGCAGCATGGCTTTCCTACCCCAACCCCCTATAATGGGGTGGACTAAACAGAAGACGACCCCTACCAACTAAAAGTGTGGATCCTATGATGTCGAGAGAGCCCATCTCCCAACCTGGATACTCCTTCGGTTGAATCCTGTTGCCCCCCCCCTTGATCGCAGGCCTTGATGTAGCAGAAGGGGGAACACTAGGGAAAAAATGTGGTTTGTGTCATTGTAGAGGCATTGCTGAACGGCTGTGGTCCACAGTGGATCTCATGGATGAGATAATGTTCATGAAGTAGCTGGATTGTAGCTGAATTGTAGCTGTATTGTAGCTGAATTGTAGCTGAAACGCGCAGATAGAGGTGCTGCCTCGTGCCTGCGGGCACTGCTGAGTGGCTGGGGCCTACATTAGACGTCCTGGAAGGGACGCCGGTGATGCTTGTCTGTTCTGATGTAGCTGACTTGTAGCTAAATTATAACTGATTTGCAGCTGATTTGTTGCTGAAGCACCCGCAATTAACAGCTAGTGTATTTTGTGTCTGCAGGCATTGCTGAGCGGCTGTGGCCCGCGGTGGACATCATGGAGGAGACGCCGCTGATGTTGACGAAACTCTTGGCAATGCAGTACAAAATGGTTCAGGTGTGGTACGATGCAGTACACAGTGGTTCAGGTGTGATACGATGCAGTACACAGTGGTTCGGGTGTGGTACGATGCAGTACACAGTGGTTCAGGTGTGGTACGATGCAGTACACAGTGGTTCAGGTGTGGTACGATGCAGTACACAGTGGTTCAGGTGTGGTACGATGCAGTACACATTGATTCGGGTGTGGTACGATGCAGTACACAGTGATTCGGGTGTGGTACGATGCAGTACAAAGTGGCTCGGGTGTGGTACGATGCAGTACAAAGTGGCTCAGGTGTGGTACAATGCAGGACACAGTGGTTCAGGTGTGGTACGATGCAGTACACAGTGGTTCAGGTGTGGTACGATGCAGTACACGGTGATTCGGGTGTGGTATGATGCAGTACAAAGTGGCTCGGGTGTGGTACGATGCATTACAAAGTGGCTCAGGTGTGGTACAATGCAGTATTAAGTGGTTTGGGTGTGGTGTGGTGCGGTGCAGTACAAAGTGGTTCATGCCTTGCCCTCGCTGACAAATGCCTAGCCTGCGCTCAAAAGTGCTCTGTTATTGCTGACAAATGCCACGTACTGACCTGCAGCTCCATGACAATTTCGGAAAGTCCGGCTACATGCAGTGGGGCGAACCCATCCCTCCGCTGGCCGAGGTCAAGCTGGAGAACATGCGGTATGACTTGGAGGATGTGATGCAGTTCAAGGCGCTCAAGCTCGGCTGCCCCAAGCACAAGACGATGGAGGGGTGAGTGGCACTCATGTTGTTGGTCGATAGCCGTGACCCCTCAGCACGAGACGGAGGAGGGGTGAGTTCGACAAATTAATAAGGCAAGGAAGCTCTGCCTCCCCTAGGCAAGGAAGCTCTGCCTCCCCTAGGCAAGGAAGCTCTGCCTCCCCTAGGCAAGGAAGCTCTGCCTCTCCTAGGCAAGGAAGCTCTGCCTCTCCTAGGCAAGGAAGCTCTGCCTCCCCTAGGCAAGGAAGCTCTGCCTCCCCTAGGCAAGGAAGCTCTGCCTCTCCTAGGCAAGGAAGCTTTGCCTCTCCTAGGCAAGGAAGCTCTGCCTCTCCTAGGCAAGGAAGCTCTGCCTCCCCTAGGCAAGGAAGCTCTGCCTCCCCTAGGCAAGGAAGCTCTGCCTCCCCTAGGCAAGGAAGCTCTGCCTCCCCTAGGCAAGGAAGCTCTGCCTCCCCTAGGCAAGGAAGCTCTGCCTCCCCTAGGCAAGGAAGCTCTGCCTCCCCTAGGCAAGGAAGCTCTGCCTCCCCTAGGCAAGGAAGCTCTGCCCCTCCTAGGAAAGGAAGCTCTGCCTCCCCTAGGCAAGGAAGCTCTGCCTCCCCTAGGCAAGGAAGCTCTGCCTCCCCTAGGCAAGGAAGCTCTGCCTCCCCTAGGCAAGGAAGCTCTGCCTCCCCTAGGCAAGGAAGCTCTGCCTCTCCTAGGCAAGGAAGCTCTGCCTCCCCTAGGCAAGGAAGCTCTGCCTCTCCTAGGCAAGGAAGCTCTGCCCCTCCTAGGCAAGGAAGCTCTGCCTCCCCTAGGCAAGGAAGCTCTGCCTCCCCTAGGCAAGGAAGCTCTGCCTCCCCTAGGCAAGGAAGCTCTGCCTCCCCTAGGCAAGGAAGCTCTGCCTCCCCTAAGCAAGGAAGCTCTGCCTCCCCTAGGCAAGGAAGCTTTGCCTCTCCTAGGCAAGGAAGCTCTGCCCCTCCTAGGCAAGGAAGCTCTGCCTCCCCTAGGCAAGGAAGCTCTGCCTCCCCTAGGCAAGGAAGCTCTGCCTCCCCTAGGCAAGGAAGCTCTGCCTCCCCTAGGCAAGGAAGCTCTGCCCCTCCTAGGCAAGGAAGCTCTGCCTCCCCTAGGCAAGGAAGCTCTGCCTCCCCTAGGCAAGGAAGCTCTGCCTCCCCTAGGCAAGGAAGCTCTGCCTCCCCTAGGCAAGGAAGCTCTGCCTCCCCTAGGCAAGGAAGCTCTGCCTCCCCTAGGCAAGGAAGCTCTGCCTCCCCTAGGCAAGGAAGCTCTGCCTCTCCTAGGCAAGGAAGCTCTGCCTCCCCTAGGCAAGGAAGCTCTGCCTCCCCTAGGCAAGGAAGCTCTGCCTCTCCTAGGCAAGGTAGCTCTGCCTCCCCTAGGCAAGGAAGCTCTGCCTCTCCTAGGCAAGGAAGCTCTGCCTCCCCTAGGCAAGGAAGCTCTGCCTCTCCTAGGCAAGGAAGCTCTGGCTCTCTTAGGGGTGCGCGGGTCACGGGAAGAGCGTGGCTTGGGGTCTTAGCATTATGAGCGACATGGCCTTTTAGCTTAAGTGGTACTAATACCAGACATCAGTTATTGTAATTATTTGACACCGAACATAAGTTATTTTTCTTAATTTGTAATTAAGACAAAGATAAATATAAACAGTTGTTTTTCTATGATGTTCTATTTATCGCACGCACCAAACACCAATTATTTCAGTTGTGCGAGCGCCAGTTTATTTATTGTTAGAAAATGCCATTCTCTGACTTTCTCTGACCTCGCAGCTCCATCGATGGTATCCCCCGCGCTGTCTTGATGCGCACCTAAGTTCCACCATCGGCAGGCCCCGCTCAGCAGCCACAGCCCGGGCTGATTGGGACGAAACCTAGACCAGCCTAGACCCCTAGCAGCAGATTGTTTGCAATGCCAGGCCTCCCGGTGCCTGGGTCGTTTAGTGGCTGAATTGTAGCTGAGGCATGGCGTTACGAGCACTGATATCCGCACCGCTACCCTACAAGCCGCTGGTTATAGCGCCTAATTTCCTTCGTTTCTCTCCCCACTGCATTGCGCCCTCTCGCCGAGATCCAGGATTTCTGCTCATGACAGGATTTCTTGCCCCGTTGTTGCATCCAGAATTTCCATCCCCCCTTGCTCCCCAAGGCTTACCTAGGAGGGCTGCAACGGGATCCCCCTCAACCTCAAGCCCCCAACCACAATCCCTTCATACTGAATTTGTGCCCACCTTCACCTGCCTGGGAGGGCTGCAACGGGATCCCCCTCAACCTCAAGCCCCCAACCACAATCCCTTCATACTGAATTTGTGCCCACCTTCACCTGCCTAGGAGGGCTGCAACGGGATCCCCCTCAACCTCAAGCCCCCAACCACAATCCCTTCATACTGAATTTGTGCCCACCTTCACCTGCCTGGGAGGGCTGCAACGGGATCCCCCTCAACCTCAAGCCCCCAACCACAATCCCTTCATACTGAATTTGTGCCCACCTTCACCTGCCTGGGAGGGCTGCAACGGGATCCCCCTCAACCTCAAGCCCCCAACCACAATCCCTTCATACTGAATTTGTGCCCACCTTCACCTGCCTGGGAGGGCTGCAACGGGATCCCCCTCAACCTCAAGCCCCCAACCACAATCCCTTCATGCTGAATTTGTGCCCATGTTCACCTGCCTGGGAGGGCTGCAACGGGATCCCCCTCAACCTCAAGCCCCCAACCACAATCCCTTCATACTGAATTTGTGCCCACCTTCACCTGCCTGGGAGGGCTGCAACGGGATCCCCCTCAACCTCAAGCCCCCAACCACAATCCCTTCATACTGAATTTGTGCCCACCTTCACCTGCCTGGGAGGGCTGGGAGGCTGCCTAGTGATCAGTAACCCTGAACCCTGAATCAGTAACCCTGAATCCTGAATCTATTACCCTGAATCCTGAATCAATAACCCTGACCCCTGAATCCGTACAATGAAACCTGAATCAGCAACCCTGAACCCTGAATCAGCAACCCTGAACCCTGAATCAGTAACCCTGACCCCTGAATCCGTACAATGAAACCTGAATCAGCAACCCTGAACCCTGAATCAGTAACCCTGAACCCTGAATCAGTAACCCTGAACCCTGAATCAGTTACCATGAACCCTGAATCAGTAACCCTGTACCCTGGATCAATAACCATGAACCCTGAATCAATAAACCTGAATCAATAAACCTGAATCAGTAACCCTGAATCAGTAACCCTAACCCCTGAACCATGAATCAGTAACCCTGAATCCTTAATTAGTAACCTCGAGCCCTGAATCCGAAACCACGAACCCTGAATCAGTAACCCTGAACCCTAAGCCCTGCACCCTTGCCCATGTCCCAGGCCAGAATGGGAGGGCTGGGAGAGCTGCAACATGATCCACCGAACCCTGAACCCTAAACCCTAAACCCTTGCCCATGTCCCAGGCCTGAATGGGAGGGCTGGGAGAGCTGCAACATGATCCACCGAACCCTGAACCCTAAACCCTAAACCCTTGCCCATGTCCCAGGCCTGAATGGGAGGGCTGGGAGAGCTGCAACGTGATCCACCGAACCCTGAACCCTAAACCCTAAACCCTTGCCCATGTCCCAGGCCTGAATGGGAGGGCTGGGAGAGCTGCAACATGATCCACTGAACCCTAAACCCTAAACCCTTGCCCATGTCCCAGGCCTGAATGGGAGGGCTGGGAGAGCTGCAACGTGATCCACCGAACCCTGAACCCTAAACCCTAAACCCTTGCCCATGTCCCAGGCCTGAATGGGAGGGCTGGGAGAGCTGCAACATGATGCACCGAACCCTGAACCCTGAACCCTAAACCCTAAACCCTTGCCCATGTCCCAGGCCTGAATGGGAGGGCTAAGAGAGCTGCAACATGATCCACCGAACCCTGAACCCTAAACCCTGCACCCTTGCCCATGTCCCAGGCCTGAATGGGAGGGCTGGGAGAGCTGCAACGTGATCCCCGAGGACTTGCATCCCAAGAGCCTGCACTCCATGTTTTCGTACAACACCAACATCTGGGCTGCCAGTTTGACGGCGAAGAGCAGGGAGAAGATGCAGGTGGGGGCACAGGATTTAATGTGTACTTTATTGTAAATTTCAGGACTTGAATTCTGTATAATGGTCTTTGGATTGTTCTAAATTATTTGGCGGGGGGATTTTGGGGTTCGAAGTTGCTGCATGGACTTTAAATAATTCATGCGGGTGTGTGTGAAAAAATGGGGGAATAAATTCGGGTTTTCTACCTGAAACGAGTTTTTTCGACTAAATATTATTCTGGATAACATGCGATTTGCAGATCAGGATACAATGGTCGATGCGCAATCCTCAAATACAATCAATGTTGCTGGGTTGGGTGTTCCATGGTCATCATGCTTCAATTAACGGTACCGGGATGCAATGCAGAGGGACAGGATGTAGGTGGGAAGCAGGAATTTATACGGTACGTTGAGATTGGGGTCAAGCTAAAATAAAGTACACGTAGGGTGTGGGATAGTGAGGCAGTGCTTGTTATAAATCCAGAAATATCGGGTGGGCGTGATAACCTTACCGCGATGTAGGGGGCAGAATCGCTCGACATCGGCCGCAATCAGGGGGGTGCCTGTTTAAGCAGTGAAAATTTTTCTCGCCCCATGAGCGATGAAAAAGATCCTGCGGGACTTCATAATAACATGTACCCTCGGTGTGCACTCTTAATCTTCTGCATGATTGCAACTTACAAGTTAGCCACGCTTAACATTTATACGCAGAGCAGGAACAAAATGCAGGTGGGAAGAGACAGGCTAAGATTTCCCAAGGGGCGAACACGACTGGCTAATTTCGCCAGTGATTGCATCGCTCTCTCAGGGGCACTTTCCATTCCTTGAATGTTCGATACTTCATGACACAGTTTTCGTTGTCCCAAGCATATAGTTCAACTTCCCGTTTGTGCTGAGTGACAGCCCGGCGGCTGTGGTTTGAACCAGGACTCGTCCGGCGGGTCTCCACTGCCCATTCCTAAATATCATGCAAAACCGATCTCATGCTCAGTGACAGCCCGGCCGCTGGTCTGCACCGGGACAAGTCCGACACTGGCGGGTGTCTACTGTCCAGGAGATTTCCATTCTTGAAACGCTTGAAAATCATGCACAAATGATCTCGTGTAGAGTTACAGCCGAAGGCGGGTCTGCACCTGGACGAGTCCAGCAAGTGTATCTCCACTGTCCAGGAAATGATCCCATTCTCGAAAATGCTGCATCCCCCATATCGCGCAGAGTGACGGCCCAGCGGCTGGTCTGAACCAGGACCCGCCTGGCACGTAAGTCTCCACTGTCCAGGAAATGATCCCATTCTTGAAAATGCTGCATCCCCCATATCGCGCAGAGTGACGGCTTAGTGGCTGGTCTGAACCAGGACCCGCCTGGCACGTGTGCCTCCACTGTCCAGTAAATGATCCCATTCTTGAAAATGCTGCATTCCCCATATCGCGCAGAGTGATGGCCCAGCGGCTGGTCTGAACCAGGACCCGCCTGGCACGTGTGCCTCCACTGTCCAGGAAATGAGCCCATCCTTGAAAATGCTGCATCCCCCATATCGCGCAGAGTGACGGCCCAGCGGCTGGTCTGAACCAGGACCCGCCTGGCACGTGTGCCTCCACTGTCCAGGAAATGAGCCCATCCTTGAAAATGCTGCATCCCCCATATCGCGCAGAGTGACGACCCACCGGCTGGTCTGAACCAGGACCCGCCTGGCACGTAAGTCTCCACTGTCCAGGAAATGATCCCATCTTGAAAATGCTGCATCCCCCATATCGCGCAGAGTGACGGCCCAGCGGCTGGTCTGAACCAGGACCCGCCTGGCACGTGTGCTTCCACTGTCCAGGAAATGAGCCCATCCTTGAAAATGCTGCATCCCCCATATCGCGCAGAGTGACGACCCACCGGCTGGTCTGAACCAGGACCCGCCTGGCACGTGTGCCTCCACTGTCCAGGAAATGAGCCCATCCTTGAAAATGCTGCATCCCCCATATCGCGCAGAGTGACGGCCCAGCGGCTGGTCTGAACCAGGACCCGCCTGGCACGTGTGCTTCCACTGTCCAGAAAATGATCCCATCCTTGAAAATGCTGCATCCCCCATATCGCGCAGAGTGATGGCCCAGCGGCTGGTCTGAACCAGGACCCGCCTGGCACGTGTGCCTCCACTGTCGAGGAAATGATCCCATCTTGAAAATGCTGCATCCCCCATATCGCGCAGAGTGACGGCCCAGCGGCTGGTCTGAACCAGGACCCGCCTGGCACGTGTGCCTCCACTGTCCAGGATATGATCCCATCCTTGAAATGCTGCATCCCCCATATCGCGCAGAGTGACGACCCAGCGGCTGGTCTGAACCAGGACCCGCCTGGCACGTGTGTCTCCACTGTCCAGGAAATGATCCCATTCTTGAAAATGTTGCATCCCCCATATCGCGCAGAGTGACGGCTTAGTGGCTGGTCTGAACCAGGACCCGCCCGGCACGTGTGCCTCCACTGTCCAGGAAATGATCCCATTATTGAAAATGTTGCATCCCCCATGTCGCGCGCAGAGTGACGGCCCGGTCGGCCTGTTTGGCCTAGATCAGGACGCGTCCCGCGAGTGGGTCTCCACATCCCTGCCGGCCAAGGGCATCGGCATGCGCGTGTGCTCCTACCTGGCACCGGAGAAGCTCGTGCGCAGCAGGTGGGTGTGGCTTTACTTCATTATTTACAATTATATTGTTCATTGTGGCAGGTTATAGTAGATGTGTGCTCCTACCGGGCTCCGGAGAAGCTCGTGCGCAGCAGGTGGGCGAGGAGCTACCGGTACTTTATTCGTTTACAGCTGTTTTGATGTTTGTCCTGCGAAGAAAAGCTCGTGCGCAGCAGGTGGGTGAGGACTTATGTTGAATCCCTCATCCAGAAGCTCTGCCTTTGACACTCTTGTCGTGGGTTCTGTCTGGAACTTCAAGTCATGCCAGCCAAGTTCAGAGCCTCTGAATCATGTGATTATTTGTGCAGTTAAACGGAACATGAAAATTGATTCATGTGGATGGTGCCCGGAAATGCTGATCGTTTGGGGCACACGGATTTCACTAGGACACAACAAGCTAAAACAAAAGTGTCCCCCTAGGGTAGCTACCATCATGCAGCCCCCAACCAGGGACATAGGAATTAACACCATTTTTGCATGCCTTGGTCGTCCCATGCCCATGCCTAGGTGCAGCTGCAAACCCGCTGAGTCTTCACCCAACGCAACCTTGGATTTGTGCCGACGACAAGAGGCGTTCATGGCGCAGCTGGGCAAGGAGGGCAAGCTGCCCTACATTAAATAACAAGGCCCTGGCTAGGGGCACGAGAAGGGATACATTCATAGCGAAATTAGACAGGGAGGGCAAAAGCTGCGCTACGTCGAAAAATTAGGGGGGGGAGGCTGGTGGCTTTGTGCCGATGACAAGAGGCAATCTTGGCGACATTCGGCATGGAGGGCAAAAGCTGTCATACAACCAATAAGAATTAGTAGGCCCTTTTTGAGAGTGTGTGCCTGAGATAAGAGGCGCTCCTGGCCAGGGTCAGGGAAGCTGAGTTTATTTTCGCGTGCGTGGGTTTTCAGGGTTCCACCTGTCCAGGATATGGTTCTTTTTCAGCCAGGCTGCATATCGGTTGGTGACCTTGGGATGGTGAACATCCTGATGTCACCTTTGAGAATTTCCCACTGCATGGAGGCCACCGGGGATTCTGTGGATGGCTAGATTAGAAGGATCGCAGGGTGTTCAATCAAAAGCGATCGTCCTATCACATGTGTGATAGGGGGGGGGATTATGTGAGTGTTGGGTTCCCTTCCACTTCCAAGGGATGATTGATTCTGTCCTGGAGTCCTTTGGGGAGGGTCTACCAGATTGGCATGGTCTTCAAATTGTCGTGTGACACACCAGGCAGTTGTTAACGCTTATCTAACGGTCTGACGATGATGATCCGTATTTTTTGAAACAAAGCATTGGCACTGCACTGGCAATATTACTGCGCTATACCAGTACCGGGTTTATATGAATTCTCAGGTCAGAGGCATATGTCTAGGGTTTAGGGGGCAAACCGTACTTTCAGAGTGCCGCTGCACAAAACAATTGTCTACCAGGGGTGCGTGATAGGCTGCGTGGGCTAAACAATAATCAACACTGGTGAGATGTAACGTCATTGACTGAGAAAACAGCCCGGATGCTTTTGTGGTCCGCGACGTCAGCCGATAGAAGGCATGCAGGAATAGGACGGGCAAGCGACTAATAAGCACTCGCACGGCCGCAATACTACTCGCGCCTAAAAAGGAAGGTGTAAAGAAAAACAAGTGGTCCCAGCCATAGCCCACAGCCACATCCGCTCCGCCCTGGCAGTTGGAAAGAAAGAAAGGTCACCCCAATCAGAAGAGTGAGAGTAAAGGGAGTATACCACCCACCCCATCATCACACCCCTTCCCCCCCCAAGCCTTGCCCCTACCCCAGTATAGCCTTCCCTTTCATATTCATACAGCAAGGGTGGATGAGGGACTGTCTCAATCATGACATGACATGCAGAGCCAGAAATGCACCTGGTAAACGTGGCTGCATGGCGCCGCATGGCTGCGGCTGAGCGCGCAAGGCTGCGGCTGAGCGCGCAAGGCTGTGCGTGCTGACTGTTCAGCCTCCGCTTTCCAAGAGGATCCTTTCTGTTCCACGCGTACTTTAACCAAATTATACGTGCTCCGCGTTGTCCAGTTTGCAGATGAGGCAGGTCCATGTGCATATTCAGCATGGGACCCGTGCATGTGCCCAGCGCATCAGCAAATCCAATGTGCCCAGCTCGTATGAGTCGATTGCTCCTAGTCGCCCGGCCCCCTGATTAGCACGCACCTTTGCTTCCACCTCCATCGTCCGGTCGTGTGGTGTGGCACCGAGCTGCAGCTTGGTCCCTCCTGGCATGCTGTTCCCATGTAGATCTGCCCCTGGCCTGACCTGTTCAGCCCCCCTCCTCGCCTGCTGCTGTTTGGGCCTGGTGCCTCTCGATTCCTCTTTGAGAATCATTGCCGAATGTGCACGAGCGTTGCTTCGGCCTCGCTACCGCCAGGCCTGATCATTATTTTGAATCGAGCCCAGCTGTCCATTTCACACTTGGGGGCCATCCACAATAACGAACTGGATTCACGAAGGCTTGTAAACGAAGAGAGAGATGAATAATGAGGTGGTTGAGGGTGTCTCGAGGAATATGGCAATTGCACAGGGGGCAGCAGCAGAGAAAATTCTTTCATGGGCCTGCCCCAGCCCTCTCAAGAAATAACGGTGCCGGGGAGGATTAAAAACCTACACCTCCTGTACTTTCATTGTAACAAGTCGTCCACAATTTGCCATGGACACCAAGGGGTTAAGGGCTTACCGTACGTATCACTCTCAGACATGCCCCCCAGACACTACCGTAGACACAGCTCGCACACTAGCAGCCATAAGGCCAAAACAGCCCATAAGCCCCCTAACGTGAAGCCAGATGGCAAACAGGACAAGCACAGTCTACACCATGGACCATCTCATGGTTTATGTCCTCACAATTCGAATTTCGACCCTACCCACACCTCCCGGCCCCACGCATCCCCCGGATGGCTATTGCGGCGTTAGCTGCCGCAGGTGGTTGCCGTTAACTGCGCGTCGTTTCTTACTTTCATTATCCCCAGTGGATGTTACAACCTCTACGCACACACTCAGCAGCCTGTTTCAAAATCGCCAGGCACTGCGAACTGAGAAAGATCTGAGAAAAAAGAGAATTAAACCGCCTATGTGGGCACGACAGAAAAATTAACGAACCGAATAATGCCTCGGTCCGTTAGCGGTCCAGTATTGCTCGTTGTCGTTGTGTGGACGATAGGGGTGGCATGCCCCACATGTTCAAACTGACGGACTCTACGTGCCCGATTCCAGGCGTAGCCAGGAGGGCAACGTGTGGCTGAGCAGGGTCGCCCTCCTGCAGCCACAACATCATCACATTGCCGACAAAATGCTATTTATACGCAGCCCTTCAATAATTACCAAAGAGCAGTTAAATCCTCCATTCCCCCCCGCTATACCCACCCAGTATATATATCGTCTGCTGATCTTCCTCGCTCATCTCCAAAAGAATGATGCTGCAAATCTCCTCCAACGCTTCCCTACGCGCCTCTGTCAACCGGACCTCCATTAGCAGGTCGCTGCCCTGTGCCATCACGAGCACTTCGGCGCGCCACATCATGCTTCGTGCTAGTCCCGAAGACGGCATGGACAATAGCGGCCCTGCGCCCTCTGCCGGCACCATCTTCAACGGTGAGACCTGCCACCTGCCACCTGCCACCCATCCATCCTCACACACGCACTGTCACTAGGGGCAGGTCCCTGGGCCACATCATGGGTTTTACATTCCACCTTGTCACTGCTTCTGAGTGCCATCGTCAGCATCATATCCTGCAACATTTGTCAGCAGCAACAACAGGTCATGAGGATGATGGCTTAGGCCTTATACCCCACCACCTCAGTACCGCTAGTCTGCAGTTTCTTTTTTCAGCCATCAGGCACTCTTTCCTGCAGCTATGATAGGATAAGTTCCTCTCCCCCCTGTCAGGTGGTAAGGCCTACACCGAGGCCGAGTACAAGGCTGCCGTCGAGAGTGGCGCCGTTGTCCAAGCGTCCGTCCCCACCCCTACCGCCAGCTCCTCTTCCACGCCGGACCTGGGTGACATCATGTCATTCGGTGGCAGCGGCCCTGAGATCATCAACGGACGTCTGGCTATGCTTGGCTTCATTGCTGCAGTTGGAGCTGAGCTGAGCTCTGGTGACAGCATCCTGAGGCAGCTGGCTATCGAGCCCACCGGCATCGCCGCCATCTTTGTCCTCTTCATGGCAGGCTCCTTGGTACCCTTCATGAACGGGAGCAAACGCACCGAGGCCTTGGGCCCCTTCTCCCCTTCCGCGGAGATGATCAATGGCCGAGGGGCCATGATTGGCTTTGCTGCCATGTTGGCCATCGAGGCGACATCTGGGAGGGCATTATTTTAAACACCTGCCTCCATGACTAGAAGCTTCCTTGTCTGTGTTTCTTGTATTATTGTAGAATTCAACATGGAGCGAAGCAAAATTTGATCCATCATGACTTGTACAAACTTGAGCTACCCCCTTGATTTTCTTCCTTCGTTTTTCTTCTTCAAAATGATTTGCTGTGAGTGGTTAGCTGCCTGAACGACGGACGACGGACGCCTTTCCCCGACTGAAAAAAAACGTTTTTCTTCTTCAAAATTATTTGCTGTGGGTGGGCGGTTTTTTATATGAGCTGTTGTAGTAGTGCCGACGAGTAAAAATATGCGATCAAGGGTGTTCGCACTGATGATATGATACGTAGCTCAAAATTGTAGCCACTGCCTTGCCAATCGTACACACAAAATCAGAATGTAAAAACAAAGACACTATTTGTGTACAACTCGATGCATTTTGCCTAGTTTCTTGCGGCAGAAGAGAAAAGAAAGGGACATGGACGGAGAAGGGACAAGGAACATAACACCAGGGCAAATGAATGAATCTAAAAAAATCCTCAACCCTCCGGCCCCTTGGTCTTCTACCATGAAGAAGGAAACTAAAATACCAGGCAATCGGTCAGGTATTCAGGAGAAAGGGTGATAAAGCAAAGGTATACAGAAATAGCTGGGAGAAAGGATGCTTTGGCCTCTGGAACACCTTATCATGGACGATAGCTATCACATCCTCCATAGTAGCTAGGACATCCCACCCTAGCCTGTCCTGGTGGAAAGCGTGAAGGGACATGAGGCGTTGCTCTGATACAATGTTACTCTCTGGGACGAATGATTTCGCCACTCTTGTCATGGCTGACCATTAGAGTAACTTAGCCTTTGCCTGCCTCAACAGCATGTGTACGCTGTGTCACGGTATAATGCAGTATACGTGCCAAAACCGTAGGGACCGCTGACGCGTCCCCGTAGACTCCGCAGCTTCCCTGCGGAGCCCCCTTTTTAGGGTTAGGAGCCCAGCTTCCCACTTTCGGGAAGGTCTGAGGCAGGATTTCCCGTACTCAGTAAATAGGGCTTGCCGGGACCTTTGAATCCCGGCTTGCACGCTTGACATTTACTTCGTTCCTTTTAAGTGGACAGGCCTCTAATTGTAATCAGCACCGGCAGACCTTGAACCCACAGCCACCCTAACCCTTCACTCTTAACTCCAGCAGTCACAGCACCCCACACCTCTGACCCATAGATATACCCTGTGAATACCAATAACGCCAGTACCACGAAGGCACGAAGACGATCAAGCCTAGTTCGGCCTCAGAGCCGACATAGCAACCTAGTAATCCTCAGCTAGATGCCCAGCCCGACCTAGGACACCGCCCGCAGTCTACGGCTACGACATCCCCCGCTTCACGCGGTAAGTGACTCAGCGACCCGACAGATCAGCTATCTGAAGGGCCAGCAGTTTAGCGTTACAAGTGACCAGCTCCGTGTCTGTCATCTAGAAGTTCCAGCCACAGCTTAACGCGCTGCGCATCCGCGGCCAGTGTGTAGTCACTGAGTCCGCCCGTAGGCGTCCGCCACTATGTGGGGAAGAAGTCCGCCACGGACCCGAAGCAAACCTCTCGTGTCCACTTAAAAGGAACGAAGTGGATCTTGCCTAATCAGCCTGACCCAACGAATCCTGCTAAAGGTGTATGTGCTGTGGAGCTTGGAATTTCTTTTTGAGACAGCGGATCTGCCTTGGACAGCTAGAAATCACTAAGCAGAGCTGATAGTGCCTGTGCATCTGGACTTGCCTTTGTGGTGAAGTGCAAATTCCCAAGTGTTGACAGAAGTGGATCTGCGGATCAGTGATTAAGTGAATTGCTGAGGCCGAGACTTCAGTGACCCAAGGCTGTGTGCAGGAATCACCGAAAGCTGCAGAACGCAGCTTGAGAGGAGCCTGCGAAGCTCGAGGAGCAATCTGCGCTGCGAAGCGGAAGGAAATAGCGGACGAGACCCGCTATACGCGGAATCATCCAAGGCTGCAGTCGCAGCTTGAGCGGAGCCTGTGGGCCCGAAGGAAGCTGCGCTGCGAAGCGGAAGGAAATAGCGGACGAGACCCGCTATACGCGGAATCATCCAAGGCTGCAGTCGCAGCTTGAGCGGAGCCTGTGGGCCCGAAGGAAGCTGCGCTGCGAAGCGGAAGGAAATAGCGGACGAGACCCGCTATACGCGGAATCATCCAAGGCTGCAGTCGCAGCTAGAGCGGAGCCTGTGGAGCCCGAAGGAAGCTGCGCTGCGAAGCGGAAGGAAATAGCGGACGAGACCCGCTATACGCGGAATCATCCAAGGCTGCAGTCGCAGCTTGAGCGGAGCCTGCGGAGCCCGAGGAGGAAGCCGCGCTGCGAAGCGGAAGGAAATAGCGGACGAGACCCGCTATACGCGGAATCATCCAAGGCTGCAGAACGCAGCTTAAGAGGAGTCTGCGAAGCGCGAGGAGCAAACTGCGCTGCAACCCAGAAGGTGAAAATACCCGCCAAACCCATAAAAGAAAATTTTCCCTTGCTTGACCTGTCTAGCAAAAGCCTAACCAGCCTGCAGAAGGTAGAGGAGAACGGAAGCAGGCTTTAAGCTCGTGCCCAGTTGCTGTGAGCCCACACAGTCGAGCTGGCACAGCTGTTCAGCATCGATAGTACAATGCAGGATGCCATTGTAGATCCCAACCGCCACCAGCACCCTGATACTGCAAGACGCAGTGGGCGGGTGAGAGGAATGGAACCAGGGGACGACCCTATGACACCTATAAATGCGGCTGTAGCCGAGAAAGCAAAGCAGATTTCCCTTGGCTTGTCGAGGGATGAATACGCAGGGATGGGGGACAAGGCCCTGGGGGTTGTTAGTTCTCGAACCTTGGATGCGAGTACGGTGCACAGTGAAGTGACACGCAGGGGTATCGGACGAGGCGGCACCGCGCGCATCCCGACGGGGCTGAGCCAAGAGGGAGAGCGGTGGCCGGTTCCCGACGATGAATCCCTGGACCCGACCTCGGAGCCACCCACTGAGAGGTCGCAGACCGGTGGTGTTGGAGAGGGAGGCGGGCCAGAGGAACCTCCGGTGGACCTGCCTGTCGGGGCAGGGACACGGAGCAGCGAGGTCAAGATGGATCTCCAGGTGTCGCACACAGAGATCGGCCGAGATGAGCCAGTGCCCCAATCAACCCCGGATTTTTGGAGGCAGGGCCTGGCATATGCGCAGGGGTTGAAGCTGAAAGGAGGCACCCCTGAGTTAGCCTTGGATCCAGATACAGCAGTGTCACACACAGAGATCGGCCGAGGTGAGCCAGTGCCCCAATCAACCCCGGATTTTTTTAGGCAGGGCCTGGAATACGCGCAGTGGTTGAAACTGGTAGGAAGTGCATCTGAGTCGGCTCCAGATCCAAACACGGCTGTGTCGCAGCTACGGGGCGCGGATCTATGCAGTGGGCCAGAATACACGACGCAGAAGAGGCCGCTGGGAGTGGCAAGCGCAGCGCAACGCGTTAAAGACAAGAGTGGGACGATGCCCCGTGGTGGAAATCAGATGATCAGGAAACTTGCAGATCTGCAGGCGGTAGAGGGAGCAAAAGCCGCCACCACTGAATGGCCCCCAGTAAAAAGGAAGGAGGACCTGGCCCAGCCGGTAGGGTGGAAGAGGCTAGGGCAGTGGGCCACTGGAGTGTGGAAAGTTGTGTGTGACGCAGAGCAGGTGGGGTTGGGCAATCTGGCTGTGCTGGTTGGCACCGCAGGTCGCGTGCCCATGGAGGCATTGACCAGGCGTGTGGAGCAGCCATGTAGGCAGGTGCCCCCCAACGGCTGGTCCATGTTTGATATCCTCAGCAGTGAAGGCGAGCCAAGTTCCATGCACCAACAGCAGACCCGAGGGAGTGCCTGTCCACCCAGGCGGGATAGCCCGGTAGCTAGCGAGCAGCTGCACCTGATCAACTGTGTTACGGCAGAGAGTGCCTGCCCACCCAGGCAGGATAGCCCGGTAGCTAGCGAGCAGCTGCACCTGATCAACTGTGTTAAGGCAGAGAGTGCCTGCCCACCCAGGCAGGATAGCCCGGTAGCTAGCGAGCAGCTGCACCTGATCAACTGTGTTCCAAAGGGGAATGCCTGTCCACCCAAACCAGCGGCCGGTGGCTGCAAGCCAGGCCAACTGCAGGTGCAAGCGTTACGGCTGTGTTTGCAGAGGGAGGCAGTTCCTGTGACACATGTGGTGGCCGGTGGCTGTGAGCCAGGCCAACTGCAGGTGCAGGCGTCACGGCTGTGTTTGCACCAGAGTGAGGCAGATCATGTGACACCTGTGGTGGCCGGTGACTGCGAGCTGGGCCAACTGCAGGTGCATGCGTCACGGCTGTGTTTGCCGAGTGAGGCAGTTCCTGTGACACCTGTGATGGCCGGTGGCTGCGAGCCGGGCCAAGTGCAGGTGCAGGCGTCACGGCTGTGTTTGCAGAGGGAGGCAGTTCCTGCGACACCTGTGGTAATCAGCGGCTGCGAGCCGGGCCAACTGCAGGTGCATGCGTCACGGCTGCGTTTACAGAGGGAGGCAGTTCCTGTAACACCTGTGATGGCCGGTGGCTGCGAGCCAGGACAACTGCAGGTGCAAGCGTCACGGCTATGCTTGCAGAGTGAGGCAGTTCCCGTAACACCTGTAGTGATCGGTGACTGCGAGCCAGGCCACCTGCAGGTGCAAGCGCCACGGCTGTGCTTTCAGAGGGAGGCAGCCCATGTGACACCTGTAGGGATCGGTGACTGCGAGCCAGGCCAACTACAGGTGCAGGCGTCACGGCTGTGGTTGGAGAGAGATGCAGTTCCAGTGACACCTGTAGGGATCGGTGGCTGCGAGCCAGGCCAACTGCAGGTGCATGCGCCACGGCTGTGTTTGCCGAGGGAGGCACCCCATGAGACACCTGTGGTGGCCGGTGGCTGTGAGCCAGGCCAACTGCAGGTGCAGGCGTCACGGCTGTGTTTGCAGATGGAGGACGTTCCTGTGACACCTGTGGTGGCCGGTGACTGTGAGCCAGGCCAACTGCAGGTGCAGGCGTCGCGACGGTGCTTGCAGAGGGAGGCAGTTCATGTGACACCTGTGGTGGCCAGTGGCTGTGAGCCAGGCCAACTGCAGGTGCAGGCGTCACGACGGTGCTTGCAGAGGGAGGCAGCTCATGTGACACCTGTGGTGACCGGTGGCCACGAGCCGTGCCAACTGCAGGTGCATGCGTCACGTCTGTGTTTGCCGAGGGAGACAGCCCATGGGACACCTGTGGTGGCCGGTGGCTGTGAGCCAGGCCAACTGCAGGTGCAGGCGTCACGGCTGTGGTTGCAGAGGGAGGCAGTTCCTGTGACACCTGTGGTGGCCAGTGGCTGTGAGCCAGGCCAGCTACAGGTGCAGGCGTCACGACGATGCTTGCCGAGGGAGGCAGTTCCTGTGACATCTGTGGTGGCCAGTGGCTGTGAGCCAGGCCAACTGCAGGTGCAGGCATCACGACAGTGCTTGCAAAGGGAGGCAGCTCATGTGACACCTGTGGTGACCGGTGGCCACGAGCCGTGCCAACTGCAGGTGCATGCGTCACGGCTGTGTTTGCCGAGGGAGGCACCCCATGAGACATCTGTGGTGGCCGGTGGCTGTGAGCCATGCCAACTGCAGGTGCAGGCGTCACGGTTGTGTTTGCAGAGAGAGGACGTTCCTGTGACACCTGTGGTGACCGGTGGCCACGAGCCGTGCCAACTGCAGGTGCATGCGTCACGGCTGTGTTTGCCGAGGGAGGCACCCCATGAGACACCTGTGGTGGCCGGTGGCTGTGAGCCAGGCCAACTGCAGGTGCAGGCGTCACGACGATGCTTGCCGAGGGAGGCAGTTCCTGTGACATCTGTGGTGGCCAGTGGCTGTGAGCCAGGCCAACTGCATTCTTGGGAACAGAAGCTGAACCAGCAAGTGGCTGAGGAACCAGTTGGATCAAGTGAGGTCGAGGACCACGTGCACAGGCATGCAATGGTGTCGGTTCAGATGCATATGCACCAACCAGAAGAGGATGGGCCTATCACACCACCAGTGGCAGCAGCTCCTGGAGGGACCAAGGTGCCAATATCAGACCCAGGGGCGGTCCAGCAGGCCAACAAACAGCTGGGGGCGCCAAAGAGTGAGGCATGTGTGCCTGCAGCTGCCGGCAGCCCTAGCCAGTCCCTGGTCAAGGCCTCAGGACTCAAGGGGGGCCAGGCAGGCAACCTGCCGGAGGGGTTGGCCGTGCAGGGTCCAACTGAAGGGGCAAGGCAGGTGATCCCGGGCACAAGGGTAGCAAGCCCAACCCACCAGGACAGTGCCCATGGGGAACACAATGGACACTCACCCAAGCCAGTTGCAGCAGAGAATCCTGAGGGGTCACAGGAGCAGGGAATCTCCGTACCCATGCTGAGGGAAAAGGTTAACTGGTACCGGCAGAAGCTCAAAGGAGTGGCCAGGCAGCTGTGGGTGGCCAGGCAGCCAATGTTGGCTTGGCAGTTGAGGATGACCAGGCAGCTGAGGAGGGTGAAGCATAGCTTGGAACATGCCAATCAGAACTTACAGGCGTTGCGGCCACAAGGCGAGGAGGAGGAAGAGCAGCAGCTGCAGCACGCAGCCATGGTTGCATGGCACGTGGCACTACCCTGGGGGCACGGGGCTGAGCAGGCCAGCCATGAGGGTTCCTGCTCAGCAGAGCCGGGTGGGCCAGTGGGTCAAGCCAGCCCTAGCCTGAGTCTCGACCCAGACGACTGCAGCAGTTCCAGCCTGGCAATGGCAGGCAGGGCAGCTGACAGTGACATGGAAGCAGCTAGGAGCAGTAGGTCTCCGGTGCCAGCACCCGAGGACGACAGCGGCATCAGAAATGTGTGCCCGGTAGCAGTTCATGATGTACCGCCTGCAGATGTGGATCTAGACAGGCTCTGGGAGGACCGTGCAGCAGGTGCCCGTCAGCAACCGATGGAGATCCGCAATGGCATGCGTCAGGCCATGCGGCTTAACAAAGGAGGAGTATGCATGTTCTGCGGGTTCGAGTGCGAGCACAGCGACAGGGCATGTAAGCATCTCATGGATGCCACCATCCAGAGGGGAGGAGCAAAGCAGGCAGCGCTGGAGGCGGTTGAGAACCCGGGGCAGGGTCAGCCGCGGGTGCAGGAGCCACACCAGCCCCAGAAGGCTGAGGCGGGCTCCAGCAGTGTGGAGGAAGAAGAGCCCAAACCAATGAGAAGCAGGGTGGAAGCTGTTGAGCAGGAAAGCATCCGGGAGCCCATGTGGTTGGCACCCAGGTATGGACAGATACCCGTTCAAGCAGCACCCGCATCCACAGGGCATGGCACACCCCAGTCCAGGTTCCCAGCTAGCGCAGGCAGGCAGAGGCAAGAGGCCGTGGCCGAAGGCAACAGCAGGGAAAAGAAGGGCAGCGGCCAGGCTGACAGCCTTTATGGGTACTTCAGCAACCCGGGGTGGACGCCTATCCCAGGGGAGCGGCGTCCGGCAGTGGAAGAACACGCGGGGAGCGTAAGCCAGACGGGTACGGCGGAACTACCAAGAGAACTCCAGCCAATCGGATGGGCAGACATCCTGCACTGGGCAGCACGGCTGTGGCAGCAGGTGTGCTCCAGGTGTTTCGCCCACCTCAGCGATCAGACCCAGGCTATCGAGGAGTTCCAAAGCCACCACCTGGCGGAATGGGCGACGAAGGCCCTTATGGGCATCCCCCACACGGGGCAGGACCGGGCAACGCTGCTGGCAGCCCTGCGCAGAGTGTCCAGAGGAGCAGCAGGGCCTGAGGCGGTCCTAGCTGTCAAGGCCTTCGCCGACGGATGGTGCAACGGCACAGCAGGGGATCAGGAAGAGCCCGAATCGGAGCAAGGGGAGCTCGAGGAGTGGGAAGGGTTCGAAGCATCCAGACTGCAGCAAGACGACCGCAGGGAGGTGCGATGGCAGGAGCAGACGGAAGGGACCGCACCTGCTGCAAGCCAAGCCAGATGGGAGCGCCTGGAAGCCAGCAGTGAGCCCAGCCTCCGAAACCAGCGGCTGGACGTAGGGCGCAGACCCAGACCCAGCAGCCCAGCGGCCAGCGAACAGCCCAGGACAACCGGCTTCCAGCAGGGCCCAGTGCCAAGAAGGGCCAGCAGGCAAGAACCCCACGACCTGCTGCGCTTCGTGGATCATACGGAACACAGCGGCCAAGAAGGCCAGGTGGACCACATTGCTGAGTTCCCGCGGGGACAAGCAGCACAGGCACGAGGCAGGCCGGAGAGGAGCCAAGGCCCCAGCCAAGGAAGGCGGGTCGTTCAGGAAATCAACCAGGCAGGTACCACCGGGGGAGACTACCAGCAAAGGCGGGAAAGCAGGGACGACTGCCTGTCAGCTTCCGAGGCAAGGGAGTACACGGGTGGAACGCAGCCCAGCAGGCATGGCAGTTACCAGCCCAGCAGGCAGGCGGAGTCAGAAGAGGATAGGCGCCAGGGCCCAGCGATACAGCCTTCGGAGGGCAGCAGCCGCCCCAGAAGCGTGGCAAGCATGAGGCCATCTGGGGGCGGACAGTCCCAACTGAGCGCAGACCGCAGAGACCAACGGGACCAACGCAGGCAAGGCCCAGCCAGGAACGGCGGCGGCGGATCTGGCTCGGACCCCAGCATGTCAGACTCGGAGGATACAGAGGGTCGCGGCCCAGGCTCCGTCAGGGAATCTGCGAGACAAAGAAGGGACAGGTTAACCCAGGAACAGGCGGAGACAAACATACGGCTGCAGCAACAGATGATCCTGCAGCTGGCTGGGGGAACGCGGTTCACCAAGATCCCCAACATTCAGGGCAATGTGCCAGTGCTGGACATGTCCCAACCGGGGGCAGTCGCAGCCAGGCAATACTGCCAGGCCTGCAGCTCATGGGGCTCGCACAACCGCCTGGCTTTATCGGACGAGCCGCCAGCCCTGGCAGTGGTGGCAGGAGAAATTGCAGGGTCTTGCCAGTCACCCTCAGCCATGGCTCTGTTGGTCCGCTCCTTGGTGGGCATGTGGACAGCCAAGCCAGCCTGCGTGGGGCCGCTGGTGGTCGCCATACGATCAGCACCCCAAGGAGACAAAGCCTCCAGGGAGGTCGAGCGGATCCAAGAGGCGTGGAGTGCCCCGGCGGTCGGGCCGCCCAGCGAGGTATCCTTACTCACCCTGTGGATCAGGGTGGTCCAAAGGGAGGTGGGCAAGCCAACTTCAGACGAAAGGGCAGCAATCACCGGCCTCAAGCTGGGAGTCAAGACCACCCTGGACCCAGGAGTCAAGCCGGAGGAGACGGTTGAGGCTTTCGCCCACAGGATCCTGTCCATGGCAGAGTTGCTGCAGATCTCCAGGGATGCACCAGACCACTTTGGCAGAAAGCACTCGGTCTCGCACATGTTCTATGATGGGCTGCCAGTGGCCACCAGGGCCAAGCTGTGCGAGTTCAGGATGACTGTGCCCAACTACCTGTGCATGACCGATGAGGAGCAGATCACTGTGCTGACGCAGCAGGTGGTGCTGATGGAGAGGTTCGCCCTGGAAATGAGAGACCTGGTGGTCGCAGATCACAGGCCAGCGGCGGAAGAGACGGAAGAGGAGGACGAGACAGATGAGGAAGAGGAGACGGCAGAGGAGGAAGAGGCGGATGAGACGGGCGAGGGGAGAAAGCCGGCACGTTGGACACCTAGACCAACCCTGCCACCCGGCAGGGGGAACGGGTCGTTACAAGACCACTGGCGGGCGGGCTCAATAGCATCGCGTACACCAATGACAGGGGAGAACCCAATGTCACCTCGCGAGCGGTCCATTGACGGACCATGGTGGCGCTAGGCTTCCAACGAAGAGGAGGTGTCGGCCCTCGAGGGGCAGATAGACAGCCAAGAAGGGCTAAGGGGGAATAGGAATCCCCTAGAACGGTAGTACGCGCTGAGCACTTGACGGAACCCACGCCATACCTGGAAGAACGAGCCGGTGCCAGCCCTAGGGGAACACCCCATGGGCGGCACGACTGGCACTAGTAGGCAGCAGGCAGTGGGCCGACGTCCAGCAGGACGTAGCCTAGTACTCAAGTAAAAAGCTTTCCCGATGTACCGTAGGAGCAGGAGCAGCGAGCCAAAGGAGTACATAGTGACGACGGCTACAGCGCTGATTCAAGTAGTAGACTTGCATGACAATTTTCTTTGAAGTAGAGATTGCCGCAGGGCCAACCAGCAGGGGCAAGACTAGGATAAGGCACCGCTGCTACTGCACTCATCTCCTGTGGCCTAGGGCCAGGTGTCAACGGTGCATTGGGGCGAGAGCAGCGGACGGTATGCGGTTGTCTGTGTGCCTGACTGAGGCCTTTGGATTGGAACGCTTCCAAGCGGTAGAACATGTGAATGCTGACAGTTTCTGAGGATTCTGAAGATTCTGACGGATTCTGATGGTTTTTTGAATTTACCCAAGCATGACACTGGTGACGGTACCGAATTATTTGTGCCATGATCAGGCCAGAGAGAGGTCGGGAGGAGCCCAGAGGCCTTTGTCGAGTGTGCGTAACCGTGGGAGGACCTAGGGTTAGCCACGCATTTCAGTGAATTTTCTTTGGTGAATTTCCTTTTGTGGATGTCCTGCAGCACATTTCCTGCAGTGGATTTTCTTTCGTGGATTTTCTTTCGACTAGCTGGATTGCAGTCAGATGTGTAGGAGACTTCCGTGTTAGGGAACTGACAAGTGATGAGTGTACATATTTTCCGATTCCAGTTTCAGTACCACCCCTAGTCCGGCTCCCCACGCAAGCCCTGAGTGCTTATCGTGAGGAGCGGGGGGCGAGTAAAGTAGGGGCGGTACCCACAGCTAGGGGCGCCCGGGTAGGCCAGCCTTCCCTCTTATACGGTACGCTGTACCAAGTTACCCCTTTACAGCCCTTGTACCTCCGCAGTGTAGTACAAGAGGCACGTGTGTACAGGTGTTCAACCTTAGTTGTGAGTAGTTTGAGCCTATCTAAGGCAGTACTGACAGCTTACACCATTTTGGCACGGTTACTGCTTTATGGTGCGACAGCTGTCACGGTATAATGCAGTATACGTGCCAAAACCGTAGGGACCGCTGACGCGTCCCCGTAGACTCCGCAGCTTCCCTGCGGAGCCCCCTTTTTAGGGTTAGGAGCCCAGCTTCCCACTTTCGGGAAGGTCTGAGGCAGGATTTCCCGTACTCAGTAAATAGGGCTTGCCGGGACCTTTGAATCCCGGCTTGCACGCTTGACATTTACTTCGTTCCTTTTAAGTGGACAGGCCTCTAATTGTAATCAGCACCGGCTATCATCCCAAGATATACCCTGTGAATACCAATAACGCCAGTACCACGAAGGCACGAAGACGATCAAGCCTAGTTCGGCCTCAGAGCCGACATAGCAACCTAGTAATCCTCAGCTAGATGCCCAGCCCGACCTAGGACACCGCCCGCAGTCTACGGCTACGACATCCCCCGCTTCACGCGGTAAGTGACTCAGCGACCCGACAGATCAGCTATCTGAAGGGCCAGCAGTTTAGCGTTACAAGTGACCAGCTCCGTGTCTGTCATCTAGAAGTTCCAGCCACAGCTTAACGCGCTGCGCATCCGCGGCCAGTGTGTAGTCACTGAGTCCGCCCGTAGGCGTCCGCCACTATGTGGGGAAGAAGTCCGCCACGGACCCGAAGCAAACCTCTCGAGTAAAGTAGGGGCGGTACCCACAGCTAGGGGCGCCCGGGTAGGCCAGCCTTCCCTCTTATACGGTACGCTGTACCAAGTTACCCCTTTACAGCCCTTGTACCTCCGCAGTGTAGTACAAGAGGCACGTGTGTACAGGTGTTCAACCTTAGTTGTGAGTAGTTTGAGCCTATCTAAGGCAGTACTGACAGCTTACACCATTTTGGCACGGTTACTGCTTTATGGTGCGACAGCTGGCTTAAGACTTGGTTGCAAGGGCGCCCAACTGTTCAGTTAGAGGGGGGCGAGATAATAACATACCATTTCAAAGAGGACAAATTGGGAATGCTACGTCAGGATATCAATGGCGCTACACTTCTGGGCCATGCTAAAAAGGCTTGGCTGCGTGGGTGACTGAATGTGAGCTTGGGAGGGAAAACAATGATGGCTATAGGAGAAAGGAAGGAAACAGACGGAAAAATAGGGAATGCTTATTTATCACAGATAAGGCATGCCAGCTGGCCTACAGAGGCCAACGTGATCAGCAGATGCAGATAACTAGTATTCAAATTATTTGCATTCAGTCTGAAATGGGGGCGAAGAGACGGCCAGCGCGCGAGGGACATACATTTCCTCCGGCATCGATCAGTCACCCCACCCAGCTTTAAACAAGCGGGGTCATACCCTCTATAAAGAAACATTATAAAGAAATGATGTATAATAGCATATGAACAGAAGTACAGATAGAAGGGCATGCGCACGTTTGGTTTTTTGCGGAGTGTGGGCGTTACGTGCGAATGAAGGACATTGCGCAGCACTACGGTAATGTTGACGATATGACATGGCGTAGGTGTGTGCATGCCTGTTAAGTGTGACTAAATGAATTAAGAAATCGAAGTGTTTTGGAGCTGGAATGGAGTTGCAGATATGTAGGTCAAATGCGGTACCGGGTGCGAGCAAGCACCAAACGGGGCGGTGGTCCGTCCAATAGGATTCGCCTACGCCCGAAGTGGCCCTGCGTTTCGCTGTGTGGTTAGAAAGAAAGAAAGAAAGCTACGCCCTATTAGGGCGTGGAAGTTAAGGAAACAACGCAGCTTGGGGCCGTAGCCACATCCGCGCCGTTACCATGAGGCAAAAAAGAAAGAAGCAACTTCCTCACGGTGGTTTTCTCTTATGGGTGTGCTTTATTGGCCCAGTGATAGTCTTTGTGGCGGAAAAATATTCGAGTCTGCGTCTGGTTTGTACTATGCTATGCAAGAGTTTTATCGAATGGACATGCATTTTCTGGGCGCATTTCTTGGCATGGAACGCGGTGATCCCTAGAGACATCATGGCTTCAATTGTGTGCTTATTATAAATAGTGCCCGATGTGCCGATCAAGATTGGAATAATTTTTATATTGTTTCGTTGGTGCCCGTTCAGGATCAGTAGCTCAACGAGGTCAGTGTGCTGGTTTAAGCACGCTTTTAACTGGTCCCCATGCTCAGTGTCTCTGCAATACTTAAATTCCCCAATGTGGACTACAAAGTCCTTCTTTTGTCCTGTCGTTTGCATCAACAACATGTCAGGCTGCATTTTCGTTTTCATTTGGACGGCTGGTGCCGCAGCGCGGGGGATTAAGTACGAGGGGACTTTATTCATCAACATGGCTGGTGCTCCTGCTCTCTCACACTTCTCGGCTGTCCCTAGGTCTGCCATGACGATGTCCCCTCCCATGCTGCCTTTCGATACAGCCCTCAGCAAAAACCTTCCTGTGCCATGGTAGCGCTCTATGTACATCTTTTGCATTTCGGGGTGCCTGCATGCGCCTGTGATATGGCCTGCACTGTCGTGCTTACCACACAAGGGGCATTTGTCCGTGGTACTTTTGCCCCACCTGAAAGCCACCTTGTTATTCCAAAGGCATCCATGTCGCCATCGAAGGGCTGTTTTCTTCTCCGCCAGAGTGACTCCTGGGTGGTTAAAGAAACTGTTGCTGAGGGTCCCATCAGCAATCGAGTGCAACCGTTGCCACCCTTGAAAGTATACGCTATCGATGTTGGATCGGCCCAGCTTTTGGCGCTCGTGAATGTGTGTCTTCAAGGCACCCTTCAGATCCTCTAATCCTTGCGGCTCTCCCTGGCTAGGGTCCTCTTCGTCAGGTTTGTGAAAAGCCAGAAATAGCCGTACTGTGAGGGTTCGGAGCTCACTGGAACGGTCAGATCGCATTCTCCCTTTTGAGTGGCTGCCCGTTTAGCGACCCCGTCGGCTTTCTCGTTTCCGATATCTCCGTTGTGGGCCTTCACCTTATGGAATTCGACTATTTTTCCTTGGGACGCCATGAGCTGGAGTTGGCCCATGATATGCTGGAGGAGGTCTCTGTGCTTGTGGTAGGTGAGAGACATGGGGGATCGGATAGCTTTTCGGATTTGGTACAAGGATGTGGCGCTGTCAACAGCTATTTTGGTCTGTTCTTTTACTAGGGCTCCATAGATTCCTGCCAGCTCGGCTCTGTTTATGGTGTTTGTGGGACCTTCTCCAGCCGGGTTAATGGTGATGTCTTGTTGATCGGCAGTGGCGTTCGGGATGTGGAGGCCAGCGCCAGTTAGCTGGACTTTCCTGCCTTCTTTGAGGCTGGTTTCAATGTAGCTGCCATCAGTGTAGGCTATCTCCCTCCAGTTGTGCTTTAACGCGCTGTTTTCTTGGAACCACTCGAGGCAATTGCATGCGTCCACTAAGTCTACCTCCGTTGCTCTAGGGATGTCAGTGTCCCTTGGAGATCGTTGGAAGGTGCATGATCCTATCATGGGCTGGGCCTGGCTCTGCTCTCCTTGACCTTCTTCCACCCTATCCCCACATGGGGGAGGAGGCTGGGTCCATGTTGTGGTTAGCAGGGGGTTGGCCCTGGCTTGCGGGTGTTTTTCTACATGTGCGAGGGTTGTGCGGAGCAGTCTGATGAGAAGATCCTGTTTCCACCCGATTTGCTCGGACTGGGCTTCTTTGTTCCACACAACGATTATGTCCATGTGGCATTTGTGCATGGGTGGCGGGGTTGCTCCTTGCGTCCAGCTCTCCTCTTTCCACAGGGGGAAAGGGGAGCTCTTGGTGCTGGCTATTCTTGTACAATAATTCGGAAATTTGTCCAACCACTTTTGGTATGGGTGTTTGCCTGACGACTTAATCCCCCTGGGCAGGTACAAGACAGTAGCTGTCGGTTCCCTGGTCATATCTGCAGACCATACTGCCCATCGGACTGCTTTCTCGAGGGATGGTTCGTCCCGGTTTGGGAAGGCATGTGAGTACCCTGTCCACCTGTGTTGGAAGGCATTTGTTTGTGCTTGGAAGGCCTGGTCCCTCGGGTATATACTCCAATAGGTCGTGGCGTGGTCTCTAACTTGGAGGGGGCTAGAGAACCGTTCCTTGGAGACACCAAAGTGCGTGTCTATCAACGCTCTGAACTGTGGTGGGATGCTGAAATTGTCCTGTATTTGTTTTGTCTGTGTCTTTGTCCCCTCCTTGTGTCTGATGATGAGGTCAACCACTTCCTCTTCAAAGGAGGATGGGGGAGGCATCATTTTAGCATGGATGCCTTCATCTGCAGCCTGTTCATACAATCTTCTGAGGGTGACGAGTCTGTCTTTGGCGATTGTCCCGACGCACCGGCCGTTCCCCTTGTACACGCATGCCATCTCCGTAGTCGTGATTTGGGTGGTACTCTTAGGGTTCCATGTCTCAAACTCTCTCACTTCGATTTTACACTCTCCTGACAGAGCATGGATGTCCAGTTGCGGGTTGATTGGCTCCATATCGAAGGTTATCATTTCCCGGATATTGTCTCCCAGTGTGGTATCCCAATTGCTGTGATTTTGGTGAAACCCTTGTCGGGCCATGTTAGGCAGGTGCCTATCTAGCATGGTGCCTTCGGAGGTCCTCGCTGGTGGCTGGTCGTGGTTTTCAGAGATCCTTTGTTGTAGGAGGGCGGCCGTGTTTTCTTTGGTGAGGAGCATCTCTTCGGGTTCTCAGCTAGGCTTCCATGTGACTTTAACCAGCCCCTCCACTTGTGTGGTGCTCGTTGCATGTGTACATGCCATGCATGTCCATTTGTCTTGGCTGGGTCTCCAGTCCACTGGTTGGCCTAGGCATTGGACATGGTAGTACTTGTAGCATACGTCGCATGTGATGATGTCATCATAACATCCCGAAGCGTCATCGTACTGCAGGCTGTGTGGGTTCCAGCAACCTTCGCATGCTGCAACACCTGCCCAATCGTGGGCATGCAGGTCTTGACCAAGTCCTAGAGTCTCCCGGCAACAAGCCTCTATCTTCTCTGGTGTGTACCCTGCCATGCTATGGTATGGGATGGCCCATTCATCGATGATGCTTGGATGCCAGGTGACTTGATATTGAATTTGCTTGATTCTGTCTTTCCCTTTTTGGTGGCGTCCTTTGCTTGGCTCTGTGACCATCCTCCAACCTGTGATGGCTGCTACTTGGTTGGTGTGCCCGTACATCTCTTGTATGACTGTTGCTGCCCTTTCTCCTTCTGATATTTTGCTTTTGTCAAATGCAAAAATGCGCTCTGCCTCCTTCCTTTTGTAGTCATGTCTGGTACATAGGCATGTTCCTGTTATCTGGCACTTTCTGCGTGGAGCCGCAATCTCTTTCCGTAGGCTCATAGTTGACGAGCATCCTTGTCTTTTCTTGTCTCTGTAGAGGGTAGGGTCCTTGCGCCAGTGTTGTTTCTTCTTGCTGCCTTGCTGTCCGGTCAAATTTGCTCTGCCCTCTTGTTGTTGGGTGGGGTCTGGGATATCAGCGAGGTCTCCCGGTCTCTCTGTTTCTGTTGCTGTTGGAATGCCAATGTCCCTGGTATTCAGGTACTGGGTGATCAATGTCTGGTCAGGGTGAAGGGAAGCCTGGAACATGGTTCCTGTCGGGATGGGGTTTCTTGCTATAGCAGTGATGTACATGTTTCCCTCGTGTATCTCTCTTTGATCCTTCGGGAGGCTCAACGACGTGTTTCTTTTTCTTATCATGTCTCTTAGATCTTTGTCTGCACCCGGACCGTTGTTTGCCATGACTGAGAGTCTGTTTAAGGCTATGATGTGCTTGTCCTTGACATTTCTCCCGTATCTGTTTCTGAAGCCTCTCCCATCCATCAAATGCTTGCCTCCATGTTCTGTCAGGTCTGCTAGATGAATGATTCCTAAGTGGAACAGAGGTTGAAGCAGGGTGTACGCATTAAGGGGGTTTGTGGCGGGGAGGGTAGCAGTGGCAGGGTTTAGTTGTTCTAGCGCTTGGGCGAGTTCCGGGGTATGTGCAGTGAATTGTTGCACATTGCTTTTCATGATGATCAGGTTGTTATCTGTGATATGGGACAGTTGTCTGAGCCGCATGCAATGTTTTGCCTGTTGGGTGTCTTAAAACCCTGTGGGGCACCCGCCTATGTATTTGAGCTGCTTCTCCATGAGACCGCGAGTGACTGTGCCCATGCGCCCTTCATCGCGTAGGGATGTGATGTGCAGTTCTGTATTCTTCTTTGCGTATTCTGTCGCCAGGGATGCACACCCCAGCCCAAAGGACGCGACATCTTGGTGTACGGTAGCTGAGTTGACACATCTCCACAGTTGGTACGCCTTTTTGACGGCTGTGGCCATGATGCTGTCTAGAATCTGGAGGTCAGCTCCCGTGCATGGGGTTATCCCAAAGGTGTTTGAGATTGATGGCTTGATAGTTGTCTCAATGATATGTTTAATTTGTCTTGGAGTGGCATGTGAAGCTTGCAGCTCCTCTATCTTTTGCCTTGCCTTCTTTATCAAGCTTTGGTGCTGGAACTTCCAGTCTAGTGTCATCGTGAGCTCTGCACCGAGGTATCTGAAGGGATCTTTTGGGGGAAGGTGTTGCACGTATTTTCCTTGGAACATTATCTGGTTTTCTAGTTGTCTTCTTACTTGCACCAGAGCATCCTTCTTCCCATATAGTCCTGTGCGGATGTTTTGATTAAGGACACCTGATACTAGAGTTTTCCCAGTGTTGACCTTCATTTTCGCGAAGTCAGAGTAGAGACTAAGTTTCTCTGCTTGCACGTGCAGGTCTGACAGTTTACTTGTCAGCATTGACAAGTCGTCTGCATAGGCTGCATTGCTAAGTGAGTGCTCCATGCGAGCGTTAATGTCATCTATGCATCCAAACATGTAGCCCCTGGCCCCGACTTGGGCCCACCGGAGCAGTGGCCCTGCGTTTCGCTGTGTGGTTAACCCATACGTGATCCAAGAGCGAGCCGTAGTCAGTGGAGTGTGCATCCGTGAGGAGCATTGTCATTCCGTGGTGTTGCATGATGAAGGCGGCCCTTAATCGCCTCGTGTCGGCTTCCTCCTCCCCGGAAGTTTGCATGACGTCTAGGTGACACTTCTTGATCAACAAAAAATTAGAAGGAAAGATCTCGCAGTATCACCTTTCTTGTACGCGCTCACTGCAGGGTTTCATGAAAGGTTTCATGACGCATTAGGGTTTCATGACACATCACATACGGACGATCGTTCTGTTCACAATCAGGGTTCCACGATTTCCTCCTTACAGTCAGGGTTCGGCGACGAATGAGGCCGGCTCGCTTCGGCAAGAGAGCGTCACAGAAAGTACCTATACAAATGCTCAACAAAAGCCTTTGCAATTCAATCATTTACGTACAGAAACGGGCCCACACTTTGCAAAGGTGCGACTCAGCTACGTGAAACCATATAAGCCCGTAGGGTATGAACAGTCAACCTGTCAATGACATTACACCGCTGGGCCATGCTGGAAAGGCGCCCCACTGTCTGGTCGGGACAAAAAGATACTAAAGGCTATAGAGGGGAAAGGAAAGGAGCAGACGGAAAACGGAGAAGGAAAAGACCGGCCCCAAAAGGAAATGAAGTCTGAAGAATCCTCAGCTTGTTCAGATTCTAGCCCTTTCCAAAGGCGGAAAAAGGAAGAAACACACAAGGAAAACGAAGAAAAAAGAAGCCCTGGCCTCTGAAGCGATGAAGCTTAACAAAAGCTACCATATCCTCCACAAAAGTCAGAGCATATCAACCTAGCCTGCTCTGACCAGGGCAAAGCTGGGAGTCTGTAGCACCGTCTGGGGGTCCTGCCCATCCCCGCTCCCTCAGATGATCTTGCACGCTGGGGCACTGGAAGCAAGCATGTAATGCGTCCTCCACATGCTCGCCGTCTCCCCTTGCCCATCATCTCTGGCAGCAACGGGTGTTACGCTGTTGACCGCTGCGCCTTCCCCGAGTGTCGGCCGTGCTGATTGCGCCGAACAGCGGCCTTAAGTTTGTGCGCACACAAGTATACTCTTTCTTGCTGGTGCGGCTCCTAGCCTGCGCCTGCCGTAGACTGAAAACATCCAACCTGTGTGCAAGCATCCTGCAGCTGGGACCTGCAGGACCAGCTACCAAACCTGTGTGCAAGCATCCTGCAGCTGGGACCTGCAGGACCAGCTACAACCTCTCCCGCATTCATGATTCTTAGTTAGATAATTTCAGCACATGCACGTGACGGTACGCACTGTTCTGAACATGTACCGTGCGTGACGGATGCAGGATGCATACTGTCATGCAGACCAAAGCACAACCCTGACGCTGTGAAGCTGCAGCAGGAGGTTGGTGGAGGCGTGCCTTGCTGCTGCATGGACTAGACAGGATTCAATTGCCTCAAATGGGGGGACCTTTACAAATAGCTCTCAATGTTATATGCCCCTTGGATGGCCCCGAAGACCTGTCATCAGAGGCTCCGTGACGCATGCCTCGTTGCCTAGGGGTAGCCTCGTCCTTGGCTGTGCATAAAGGCATGGAGCCTCTGCTTTACCTTGGTAGCTGCCTTGCTTGCAAGCTTGCATTGCTTTGGTCCTTGCATCCTTTGCTGCAGCTCATCATTGCAGAGCTGCATGATGGGAGACTTGAGGTGCTCTGACAGTTGGTGTCTTGCTAGTGTAAGTGATTCGTTTTCAGTGGGCTGAGTGTCGTGATGTGAGTATGTGACTCGTGTGACTCTGCAGCTTCTGAACAAGGAACCTTGCAGGGAAACGATGTGACTATGAAGCAGGCTCGTGACGTAGTTTATAGATGGAACCCGGATAGTAGGAACTTTTACGTTGCAAATTTATGTACGTCTGCCGCGGTGGCGGAACATTTTGGAGCCATGTATCACCTTTCTGCATCAGTGCATGAAGTCTCCCAAAACTTTGGCCGGGCTATTGGGTGTGCCCTTATGGATTTACATAAATCGCAAGGTAAAGCTGCTTGCTATCCCAATGAGTCTAAAGTTATCAAGCAGGATAGGCCTTGCAATACTTGGTATGATGACCGGTGCAAAGCTGCGAAGAAGACTTGTTTATAGGCTGCCCAGTTTGGGGGTGCTGGTTCAGGAGAGGTTAAGTTGGCCATTAAGGGATATCGACGTATAACTCAGGCTATCAAGCGTGAATGGGAGGGTGTGCGAGCAGCGGATCTACTGTCAGATCTTCGGTGCCAGCCTAAGAATTTTTGGTCGGCTTATGGCAGTAACAGGAAGATCAGCCCCCTCACAGATGTGGGGGATTGGACTGAATACTTTAAAAAGCTGTTTGAACCTTCAGAGCATGTGCCTTGCCACAAAGCTGGGGATGAGACTATTCAGGCGTTTTGTTTCCTCTTCCTTCAGAAGTTCATCTTTCTCAAGCAGAGCACCTAAATTGTGTTTTTACGGAAGCCGAGATTGTGAAAGCTTTGGAAAAGACTGTGAATGGAAAGTCTGCTGGTGTTCATGGTGTCCCTACGGAGTTTTTGAAACAAGCGGTTATTGTGACTCCTAGGGGAGCTTTTTCTCAAAAGAAGCGGCAGTATATTTTGGCAAATCAAATTACGTTTTGTTTAATAGAGTTTTGGCAGACGGTTACCCTAAGGAATGGGGCATCGGAGCACTCGTTCCGGTACCCAAGCCAAAGGGCAGTCCTGCAATCAAATACGATTATGTGGGTATTGCCGTTGGCACTGCCCTATCCAAATTATATTCCATCGTGTTATTGCAGCGTTTTGATTCTTGGGCAGAAAGTCAGGGTTTCAGAGCCGATTGCCAGGTAGGTTTTCGGCATGGACGGGGAACACCTGATAATGCTTTCATTCTTAACCACATTATTGAAAAATACCATTCGGAGAAAAAAGGATTTTTGCTGCTTTCATTGATATTAGGAAGGCATATGACTGCATTGACAGAGATTTACTGTAGCGGAGTTTACAGAGCATGGGCGTGCACGGCCGGATTTTAGAGTTTGAAGGAGATGTATCAGGATGTAAAATCCGTGTACGGGTTGGTGGTAAACTGGGAGATAGTTTCTCCTCCTTCATGGGTGTTAAACAAGGAGACCCGCTGTCCCCTCTATTGTTTGGCCTGTTTATCGACCGTTTCGAGAAGTTTGTCGCAAGTGAGTGCCCTGATATTGGCGCCCGTCTTTCACATGCTTTGGTCAGAGTTTTACTTTATGCTGATGATCTGGTGTTATTCGCTGAATCGCCGGATGATCTGCAAAAACTTCTTGATGCTCTCCATATTTTTTGTCGCCACAATGCCTTGACAAACAATATAAAAGAATCTGAAGCAGTTGTTTTTAACCAGAAATATTGCCGTCATTTGGCATCTCTGTCTTATGACGGAAGCGTTCTTGATATTAAGCCCTTTTTCATCTACTTCGGTATGTTATTTGATGAGGCAGAGGGTATGAAGGGAGCAGGTAGACGTTGTGTCAACAAGGGGAGGGCAGCTTTGCATGCCATGGTCCGGAGATGTCATGAGCTTGACATACACAATGTTCACATTCAATGTCATATTTTTGACTCTTTGTTGAAGCCTATTCTGTTTTACGGGTGTGAAATTTGGGGACCAGGTCTCCTTGCAAAAGGAGTCGGCTTGACGTATACTGGTTTCTCTAGAGATTTGGAGGTAATTCACAAGGGTTTCCTTAGGCAGTATCTGGAAGTCTGTGGCCGAGTATGTTCTCATGAGTGAATTGCACCTTGAACCCCTTATCTTAAGTCTTTTTCAGCAGACCCTGAGTTTCTGGCATATAATTAATCTGAGGCCTGACGATGACCTTGTGAAAATGGCTATGCAGGAAAGTTGTGATTTGGCAAAGGCTGGCACTTCACATTGTTGGGCTGATTTTCTGTCTACGATATTGATGACTCTGGGTATTGATTTATTGACTGCTTCAGCCAATACCTCTTTGGATATTGAGGTCATTGTGAATTCAGCTAGGGATCAGTGGCTTTCCAAAATTTCCAGGGATATGCCACTTACGGCCCTATCAGTACGTGCTACTCCTGACTCAGAACGCTCGGGGTTCAAATTGTTTACGTTCTCTAAGTGGTTCCAAATTAAGCGTGATGTGAAGGAGACTTTCTGGTACAATTTGAGTAAGCCTAATATTATTTTCGCTGGCTGAAGCCCGGTATCAGATGGGGTCGCATTGGCTGAATGTTGAGACGGGGCGCTTTGAGAAACCTTGTGTGCCTCGTAGCGAGAGGATTTGTTGATGTTGCAATCTTAAATGTCGGGAGGATGAGCTTCACATGATTTACTGCCCGTCCTATACAGACCTTCGTTTTCAGTTTAACCTTACTTTCCATAATTTCCTAGAGGACGAGGATGAGGCCATGAAACGGTACGCAAATGGAGTGTGGGGCAAACTAAATGCAGCGGATTCTGCATATGTGTTCTGGAAGAAATTTGGTTCTTTTATCTTTCAGTGTATGATGAAAAGAGAGAATCATCTCAAAACTTCGCCAAATTTCCTGTCTCCCCCCTAATACTCTAGGCGGTGCTCAATCAAACTCTTTTGCACCCACGTAATGTTTTATGGCTGGGGCTTATCTCCTGCACTATGGGGTTCATTCCCACGCCAATGTCGAGGTTGTGTGCTAGTTGCTTGCCCAGGGGGGTCACTGGTTTTCGCTTTCTGTCCTAGTGTATCAAGTGCATGTACCGTTTACGGGCACATGTCCCATGCATCAAGTCAATGACGTCATGCTGCAAGTGTGATGCTCCGTTGGACTGTAAAAACTTCACAACACTTCACAAACTACAGTGTGCATTGCATGCGGTCAGCGTGCAGGGCCCAGCGGGTATGCAACTACGCACTGTTCTAAAGAGGCAGTATGAAAAACGACTTCGTGGGCTTATGTCAGTTCTTGTCATTTGAAAACCTGGCACATGCAGGCGACATACTGTGCATGTCAATGACATGACACCTCTGGGCCCTGCTCAAAAAGGCTCGGCCGCGTGGGCGCCCAACTGTGCATGTTATTTCTCCTTGTTATTTCTCAATGACGCACTGGGACGTGCGAGGTTAGAAGCCCACGACATGATGAAGGAATCCATTCCAAATATTTCCAGGTGCCAGATTTTGTACAGTTCATCGGATAATTATACCAAAAAGATATACCGGCGCCACCTCCCCAGCAGAGACAGGCTGCTAACTATTCCGCTGCCGCCAAAGCGTGTTCGACCTCCCCTGGAGTGACAGGCAGCTAACTATTCTGCTGCCGCCACCGCGTCTCCGACCCCCCCTCGAGCGCCTCGCCGTCGAGCTCGGCCCGCACCACACTCAGCGCAGTACGATGGTCCAGCCGCTTGGCCAACGTGAAGGCGCGGCGCAATGTGGCCACACGAGGAAACACCTGCATAAAAGCGGAGGCAATTCACTGGTTCAGCGGTTACGTTTGGGCGTAGTGTTGAAGTATATAGCGCGAACGCACGGCGCAGTTTGGCCACACGAGGAAACATCTGCGTGACAACAGAGGCACCCCACTACGTAAGCACTTGCATTTTGGGGCATATAGTGCATGGTTTGATGTAAAGGCCCGGCGCAGTCTGGCACACGAGGAAACACCCGCATAACAGAAAGACCCACTGGTTCAGCGGTTACGTTTTGGGGTATACAATACATGTTTTATGTAAAGGCCCGGCACAGTTTGGCCACACAAGGAACACCTGCATAACAGCAGAGGAAACCCACTGGTTCAGCGGTTACGTTTTGGGTGTAATGTGGAAGTGCATAGCGTGAAGGCGCGGTGCAGTTTGGCCGCACGAGGAAACATCTGCATAACAGCAGAGGCACCCCACTACGTAAGCACTTGCGTGTTGGGGTATACAGAATACAGTTTACCGTGAAGGCGCGGTGCAGTGTGTCCACACGAGGAAACACCTGCATAACAGCAGAGGCACCCCACTGGTTCAGCGGTTACGTTTTGAGGTATACAGGATACCCTTTAGCTTGTAGGCGCGGTGCAAGGGAGAAACTAGGGAGGAAACTAAACCCCTTCCCTTGACGTAAATCCCTCCCCCCCCCCACCCGGCCATTCTTGCTTTTGCACTTTTCCTGCATGACCTCTTAGCCCTTGCCCTGACGTAAATCCCTCCCCCACCCCCTGGCCACGCCCAGCCCTCAGCAGGCCGTAGCCGACATATCTTATTTACGATTTATGGAGAGTCCCTGTTTATTACACGGCAACATATACAACATTAACCGGTACACTGCATCCAACCGGCAGCCCCCGGCATAGGCTCTCAGTCCTGGATCCTGCGTACCGCATTCTCCACACCATGGATCAGGGGCAGAGCTGAGCCGATTGCGGTCCATGCGGTGGCTGAATAACAGGCGGTCCTTGCGATGGCCTTTACCTTCTGCAGCGCCACCAGGCACCCACTCAACCTCCCTCTAAAGCATGCAATCCCAATGCTGCTCCCCTAAGGCCTTAACTCCCCCCACCTCCACGCACTCTCTGCACCTCGCGGGCCTCGAGATTCCACCAGGCCCCCACTCAACCTACCCCAAACCATGCCAGCCAATACCCTGAACTCCCAACCCCTTCAACACGTTCTCCGCACCTCGCATGCCTTCAGCTTCTGCAGCACCACCAGGCCCCCACTCAACCTACCTCTTAAGCCATGCAATCCCATTGCTCCCTTAAGGCCTTAACTTCCCACCCCTTTCAACACACTCTTCACACCTCGCGTGCCTTAAGCTTCTGCAGGGCCACTATAAGCCCGTCACAGTCGTCCTCCGCCATGTGGGCGCTCAGCAGCAGGTCCCAGGTGTCGGTATTAGGGGAGGGAGGAGCGGGGCTGGCCTCCGCACCGTCCTCCATGTGAGAAACGAGCGTTTGGACAGCAGCCAACTGCGCAGGGGGGGGGGGGGGGGGCAAGCAGATGTTGGACTCATAGTGGGGTTAGGCAAGCAGTTCAGTGCAAGGGAGTTGGCAACCGGGGCTGGCCCCCGCACCCTCCTCCATGTGAGAGACCAGCGTCTGGACAGCGGCCAATTGCACAGGGGGGGGGGGGGGGACAAGCGGATCATTGCGGGGCTGGCCTCCGCACCCTCTTCCATGTGAGAGACCAGGGTTTGGACAGCGGCCAACTGCGCAGGGGGGGGGCGAGAGGATCATAGCGGGGGCAGGCTGCAAGCGGATCATTGTGGGGGCAGGCGGAAAGAGGATCATATCAGGAGTTAACGAGCGGATCATAGCGGGGGAAGGCAAGTGTGTTGCAGACGTAAAGCAGACCACAGACTTACAGCATAGGCAGGCAAGCGCATCATGGACTCATAGCGGGGACAGGCAAGCAGTTCATTGCAGGGGAGTAGGCAAGCGCATCATGGACTCATAGCGGGGACAGGCAAGCAGTTCATTGCAGGGGAGTAGGCAAGCGCATCATGGACTCATAGCGGGGACAGGCAAGCAGTTCATTGCAGGGGAGTAGGCAAGCGCATCATGGACTCATAGCGGGGGCAAGCAAGCAGTTCATTACAGGGGAATAGGCAAGCGCATCATGGACTCATAGCGGGGACAGGCAAGCAGTTCATTGCAGGGGAGTAGGCAAGCGCATTATGGACTCATAGCGGGGACAAGCAAGCAGTTCATTGCAGGGGAGTAGGCAAGCGCATCATGAACTCATAGCGGGGACAGGCAAGCAGTTCATTGCAGGGGAGTAGGCAAGCGCATCATGGACTCATAGCGGGGACAGGCAAGCAGTTCATTGCAGGGGAGTAGGCAAGCGCATCATGGACTCATAGCGGGGACAGGCAAGCAGTTCATTGCAGGGGAGTAGGCAAGCGCATCATGGACTCATAGCGGGGACAGGCAAGCAGTTCATTGCAGGGGAGTAGGCAAGCGCATCATGGACTCATAGCGGGGACAGGCAAGCAGTTCATTGCAGGGGAGTAGGCAAGCGCATCATGGACTCATAGCGGGGGCAAGCAAGCAGTTCATTACAGGGGAATAGGCAAGCGCATCATGGACTCATAGCGGGGACAGGCAAGCAGTTCATTGCAGAAGAGTAGGCAAGCGCATTATGGACTCATAGCGGGGACAAGCAAGCAGTTCATTGCAGGGGAGTAGGCAAGCGCATCATGAACTCATAGCGGGGACAGGCAAGCAGTTCATTGCAGGGGAGTAGGCAAGCGCATCATGGACTCATAGCGGGGACAGGCAAGCAGTTCATTGCAGGGGAGTAGGCAAGCGCATCATGGACTCATAGCGGGGACAGGCAAGCAGTTCATTGCAGGGGAGTAGGCAAGCGCATCATGGACTCATAGCGGGGACAGGCAAGCAGTTCATTGCAGGGGAGTAGGCAAGCGCATCATGGACTCATAGCGGGGGCAAGCAAGCAGTTCATTGCAGGGGAGTAGGCAAGCGCATCATGGACTCATAGCGGGGACAGGCAAGCAGTTCATTGCAGGGGAGTAGGCAAGCGCATCATGGACTCATAGCGGGGACAGGCAAGCAGTTCATTGCAGAAGAGTAGGCAAGCGCATTATGGACTCATAATGGGGTCAGGGAAGCAGTTCATTGCTGGGGATTTTGGCAAGTAAATCACCAGACAGGGCACCAAAAGGACATGACAAATATTTGAAACAATGAAAAATTACCCTGCTTGGCTCCCCCCCTCCACCACCCCTCTTCCCCCATCCCCGTGGACCTCTTAGTTTCCTCCTCCTCCCCCATCTTGTCCCTTCTCATTCTCTTCCCTCCCCCATCCTCTCCCTCCATCCCCCATCTTCTGCCTCCCTCCCTTCTTCCTCCCCCATCTCCTACTCCCCCCTTTCTCCCTCTCTTTGCCCCCCCCCCCCCCTTCTCCTCCCTTCCCCATCCTTTCCCTCCCCCCTCCCCCTTCTCCTCCCTTCCCCATCCTCTCCCTCCCACCCCCCCCTTCTCCTCCCTTTCCCATCCTTTCCCTCCCCATCCTCTCCCTCCCCCCTCCCCCTTCTCCTCCCTTCCCCATCCTTTCCCTCCCCATCCTCTCCCTCCCCCCTCCCCCTTCTCCTCCCTTCCCCATCCTTTCCCTCCCCATCCTCTCCCTCCCCCCTCCCCCTTCTCCTCCCTTCCCCACGGAATCCTCATATCCATCCCCCCCCCCCACACACACACCTTCTTAGCTCTCACACATGCCTCAAAACCCTCAACCCACAGACCTTAGCTCTCACTTAGGCCTAAAACCCTCAACCCTTCCCCACCCACACTCACCTTCTTAGCTCTCACACATGCCTCAATGACTGCATTGTAGCTGTCCGCGTTGTGTTCCAGCCCAGCAGCTGCAAACTCCTCAAACAGCCGACCCGTTGCCTCCACGGCAGATTCCCCAGTAGACACGAGCGCCAGCGCTCTCAGCACCACGTTGAGCATTGGCGTCGTGACGGGCTCACCGCGGGCGTGGCGAGCGGTCAGCTGAACATTGGGGTTTTGGGTTCAGGGCATTGGGGTTTGCTTTTAGGTTTTAGGGCATGCTGTGTGGCAAGCAGTCGGCTGCAAGTTGAGGTTTTTGGTTTTAGGGGTTTGAGGCATGCAGCGCGGCGGGCAGTCACTTACTTCATGGAGGCATTCAGCTGTGCTTCATCGCAGAAACTGTAATTTTCTTGCGACCGATCAACGGCTCACAGTCATATCGTGGATCGCCGAAATTGAACCGCCGGAATAAAACCGCCGAAATAAAACCGCCGAAATAAAACCGCCGAAATGAAACACTGGCATGGGCCGCGAGCAGAGGACAGTGGATACAGGTGGGGGGCTGCCCCAGGGTTCTTGGGTAGCACACTTTCAACAATTAAACTTTTAACTATACGGTCATTTAAATCGATCAAAATCTACCGGATGGGACCACAATTTGGGGTACCCCTCCGGCCCCTTGTTCGGGGGGGTCAGGTGGGTGTGGTGAGGCATATCGGGAGATCCCGGAGCGCCTCAAAGAGCAGACAGCGGTCAGCCAGCAGGGGGGTCAGGTGGGCGAGGCGAGGTACATCGGAAGATCCCGGAGCGCCTCAAAGAGCAGACAGCTGTCAGCCAGCAGGGTTTAGCATGGGGGCAGAGGCAGAATTCGAACCCAACAACCTGCACACCCCCCTTCCCTCCCTCTCAGTGGCTGATTGCGCTCCTCCACTGTCCCCGAGCGCCATGCGTGGCGGCTTGTCCTCACCTAGAAAGAAAGGAAGAAAGCTATACCAAGATTAAGGGTTCAGGGTGACAGGGTGAAGCCCCAATGCAGCTGCAGGGCCCATCCGCCCATCAACCTCCGCAATCAAGTGACCAGGGTTGACGACTTCAGGCCCCCTGCCCCCACCCCCCCTGAGAGGGCTTTTTCTGAGAGAGGGGCTGCGCGACAGAACGGGAAGCTTTGGGTCTATGCCAGGGGGGGCACAGGGGGGTCAAGGGGAGGGGCTGGGCATCGAAGTGTGAGGGCAGATTGCACGCACCTCGTCGTACGCGGACGCTACCGTCACTTCGTCCCTCGCGATCGCCTCGCAGAAGGGCCGGAGCCCGTGCATCGGGGACATGATGCGACGCCGTAGCAGGGACGGCCGGCCCGCAGCGGCGGCCGCCATCGCCTGCTTCCGCTTCTCCCCCCCCTGCTCGTTGGCATCGTCGTCGTCGTCCCACTCCGAGTCGTCGTCGGATGCGCCCCCGAGTTGCGCTGACTGGGCCTGGCTGAGGTCTAGGTAGTGCACAATGCTGAGGGCAGGGAGGGGCAGGGGAGTGAGCAACGCGTACGATCACAGGGAGTGGCGGGAGGGGGGGAGTGAACAGCATGTATGATCACAGTTGTAGTAACGTTTCTCACAAGTGTCTATGGATCAGAGGGGAGAGGACGGGGGGTTCTCACAAGAGTCTAAGGATCGGAGGAGAGAGGACACAAGTTTGTCACAAGTGTCTAAGGATCAGAGGGGAGAGGACGGAGGTTTCTCACAAGTGTCTAAGGATCAGAGGGTAGAGGACCAAGGTTTCTCACAAGTGTCTAAGGATCAGAGGGGAGAGGACGGACGTTTCTCACAAGTGTCTAAGGATCAGAGGGGAGAGGACCAAGGTTTCTCACAAGTGTCTAAGGATCAGAGGGGAGAGGACCAAGGTTTCTCACAAGTGTCTAAGGATCAGAGGGAAGAGGACGGAGGTTTCTCACAAGTGTCTAAGGATCAGAGGGAAGAGGACGGAGGTTTCTCACAAGTGTCTAAGGATCAGAGGGAAGAGGACGGAGGTTTCTCACAAGTGTCTAAGGATCAGAGGGGAGAGGACCAAGGTTTCTCACAAGTGTCTAAGGATCAGAGGGGAGAGGACGGACGTTTCTCACAAGTGTCTAAGGATCAGAGGGGAGAGGACCAAGGTTTCTCACAAGTGTCTAAGGATCAGAGGGAAGAGGACGGAGGTTTCTCACAAGTGTCTAAGGATCAGAGAGTAGAGGACCAAGGTTTCTCACAAGTGTCTAAGGATCAGAGGGAAGAGGACGGAGGTTTCTCACAAGTGTCTAAGGATCAGAGGGAAGAGGACGGAGGTTTCTCACAAGTGTCTAAGGATCAGAGGGGAGAGGACGGAAGGGGAGGGGAGGAGGGTCAATGTTGCAGATGTAAGATGCACATCAGTATATAAAACCCGTAGTTCCTCACAGACTGGGGGAGAGTGATAGCAGAGCAAAAGCGAGAAGGCGGAAATCAGAGGAAGGCACTTCACTACAGGCAGTAAGGTCAAGGCCCCACGCCTTCTTTAGTACAGTCAGGGCACTACATCCAGGTAAGGCCAGGCACCACACCTACGACAGTACGGTTGATGCAGTACTGTTCATGCAGTGCAGTTGAGGCAGTACGGTTCAGGCACTGAGCCATCGGCAGTACGGTTCAGGCACTACACTTCAGGAAGGTCAGTCCAGACACCACGCCTTGGGCAGTACGCTCAAGGCACTTCACCTCAGGCAGGTCAGTCCAGACACCACGCCTTAGGAAGTACGCTCAAGGCACTGCCCCTCAGGCAGGTCAGTCAAGGTTCTCAGGCTCACCTGAAGGCCCCACTCCAGTCTTCTGCTCGGAGGTGTGCGTTCAAAAGTGCGAGGTGCGCCGCTGAGCTAGGGAGGGCCAAGGGGTCGGGGACTGCGGGGAGGCACAGGAGGGGGCGGGGCTAAGGGATGGGGAGGGGATCAGGAGGGGGTAGAAACTGCTGAAGGGCACGACAGGAAGGGGCTAAGTGGGGGGGGGCAGGAGGTGGCGGGAACTGCGGGGGGGCACAGGAGTGGGAGGGGCTAAGAGGTGGGGGCAGGAGGGGGAGGTAAATGCAAAGGGGTAGCCAAGAAGGGAGGGACAGAGGGGGCAGAGGAAGGCGGGGGGGACTAGACCAAACGAATAGATTGAAGGTCACCAGAGCATCAAGGCTGGTCAAAAATAAAAGGCATGCTATGTGACCAGGGGAGGAGGAGGGTGGGTGGAGGGAGGGGGGAGGGTGCATTTGTGCAACCGCAGAAAGGTATGGTAGACACTGTAGACCCTGTATGGTCGCTTCCATTGGTAGTGTGTGCCCCTGCCCCCCTGCCATGGGTTGTCTGTGCCCCTGCCTTCAGTCGCTTCCATTGGTAGTTTATGCCCCTGCCATGGGTTGTCTGTGCACCTGCCTTCAGTCGTTTCCATAGGTCGCTTCATTTGGTAGCCACCAAAGGTCGCTTCCATACACCTCTACCCAGGGTAGTTTGTGCCCCTGCTACATGTCCTTTGGCCGGAAATTAATTTACATGCCGTTTAAGTTGCAGGCTTGCTCAGTAGACCAGGCAAGGTCCTCAGGGATTTGAACGGTTGACATCGACCAAGCATGCGGGGCCGCGTAGGGTTCAGGGTTAATGATTTAGGGTTCAGGGTTAATGATTTAGGGTTCAGGGTTAAGGATTTAGGGTTCAGGGTTAAGGATTTAGGGTTCATGGTTAATGATTTAGGGTTCAGGGTTAATGATTTAGGGTTCAGGGTTAATGATTTAGGGTTCAGGGTTAATGATTTAGGGTTCAGGGTTAATGATTTAGGGTTCAGGGTTAATGATTTAGGGTTCAGGGTTAATGATTTAGGGTTCAGGGTTAATGATTTAGGGTTCAGGGTTAATGATTTAGGGTTCAGGGTTCATGATTTAGGGTTCAGGGTTAATGATTTAGGGTTCAGGGTTAAGGATTTAGGGTTCAGGGTTGAGGATTTAGGGTTCAGGGTTAATGATTTAGGGTTCAGGGTTAATGATTTAGGGTTCAGGGTTAATGATTTAGGGTTCAGGGTTAATGATTTATGGTTCAGGGTTAATGATTTAGGGTTCAGGGTTCATGATTTAGGGTTCAGGGTTAATGATTTAGGGTTCAGGGTTAACGATTTAGGGTTCAGGGTTAATGATTTAGGGTTCAGGGTTCATGATTTAGGGTTCAGGGTTAAGGATTGGAACGGTTGACATGAACCCAGCTTACGGGCTCGAGTAGATTGTTTCAGATTGCTCACCTCTGGGCAGCTCCTGAACCTTCTTGCTTGCCCCCAGTACCGCGGCGTAGTACTGCTGTGAGTGCAGGTACGGCCGGGCTTGTGACTTCTGCATGAGCTCGAATACCTGCGCACAAAATGTCGGTGCAAGAGCGGGATGTCAAAGTTTAGTAGGTACGTTCCGTCATTTGCAGAGCGGCGGTACAGGTCATGACGAGACAGGTCATGACGGTACAGGTCAGTATGGTACAGGTCATGAGTGTACATGTCATGACGGTACATGTCATGACGGTACATGTCATGACGGTACATGTCATTATGGTACAGGTCATGAGTGTACAGGTCATGACGGTACAGGTCATTCCCTCAGCCATCCCCCCTCTCCCCCCCCTCACCGCCAGCGCCAGTCTCTTGCCATGCTGCACATCTTTTGTCCGCAATGCCGCCCTCATCACCACCATCAGGGAGCCCTCCTCCACTTTGATGGACCACCTCGCCTCGCCAGGAGCAGCCGAGGCATCCACCAGCTGCAAGAGTAGGGGCAGGCAAGTACAGACGTTGTCACAAAGTTGATGCAACCACCTACAGCCTTACAGTCAGACAGGCAAGTACGGTCAGACAGGCAAGTACGGTCAGGGTACAGCCAATCAGCCAGGTTAGCTGTATACCAGGGGTGAAATGGTGAACCCACTCGATGGGAGGGAGGCTGTCAGGTACACGCAGGCAGAGATGCAGGGACTGTCCCGGATGCTTCATTTTCTTCTTTATTTGCAGGGAATAGGGGAATGATGGTGTTAGGAATAGGGCTTAACCTGTAACCCTAAACTGCACTCATAGCAGGTACGGTCACGGATGCTTCATTTACAGGGGAAAAGGGGAAATTAAGGTGTTGAGGGTTTAGGAATAGGGCTAAACCCGTAACCCTAAACTGCACTCATAGCAGGTACGGTCACGGATGCTTCATTTACAGGGGTAAAGGGAAAATTATGGTGTTGAGGGCTTAGGAATAGGGCTAAACCCGTAACCCTAAACTGCACTCAAAGCAGGTACAGTCACGGATGCTTCATTTACAGGGGCAAAGGGAAAATTAAGGTGTTGAGGGTTTAGGTATAGGGCTAAACCCGTAACCCTAAACTGCACTCAAAGCAGGTACAGTCACGGATGCTTCATTTACAGGGGCAAAGGGGAAATTAAGGTGCTGAGGGCTTAGGAATAGGGCTAAACCCGTAACCCTAAACTGCACTCAAAGCAGGTACGGTCACGGATGCTTCATTTACAGGGGCAAAGGGGAAATTAAGGTGTTGAGGGTTTAGGAATAGGGCTTAACCCGTAATCCTAAACTGCACTCAAAGCAGGTACGGTCACGGATGCTTCATTTACAGGGGCAAAGGGGAAATTAAGGTGTTGAGGGTTTAGGAATAGGGCTAAACCCGTAATCCTAAACTGCACTCAAAGCAGGTACGGTCACGGATGCTTCATTTACAGGGGCAAAGGGGAAATTAAGGTGCTGAGGGCTTAGGAATAGGGCTAAACCCGTAACCCTAAACTGCACTCATAGCAGGTACGGTCACGGATGCTTCATTTACAGGGGCAAAGGGGAAATTAAGGTGCTGAGGGCATAGGAATAGGGCTAAACCCGTAACCCTAAACTGCACTCAAAGCAGGTACGGTCACGGATGCTTCATTTACAGGGGCAAAGGGGAAATTAAGGTGTTGAGGGTTTAGGAATAGGGCTTAACCCGTAACCCTAAACTGCACTCAAAGCAGGCACGGTCACGGATGCTTCATTTACAGGGGCAAAGGGGAAATTAAGGTGTTGAGGGTTTAGGAATAGGGCTTAACCCGTAACCCTAAACTGCACTCAAAGCAGGCACGGTCACGGATGCTTCATTTACAGGGGAAAAGGGGAAATTATGGTGTTGAGGGCTTAGGAATAGGGCTAAACCCGTAACCCTAAACTGCACTCAAAGCAGGTACGGTCACGGATGCTTCATTTACAGGGGCAAAGGGGAAATTAAGGTGTTGAGGGTTTAGGAATAGGGCTTAACCCGTAACCCTAAACTGCACTCAAAGCAGGCACGGTCACGGATGCTTCATTTACAGGGGCAAAGGGGAAATTAAGGTGTTGAGGGTTTAGGAATAGGGCTAAACCCGTAACCCTAAACTGCACTCAAAGCAGGTATGGTCAGGAAGGTTCAGTCAGGTGGGGGGCAATCACAGGAAGGTTCAGTCAGGTGGGGGGCAATCACAGGTAGGTTCAGTCAGGTGGGGGCAATCACAGGTAGGTTCAGGCAGGTGGGGGGCAATCACAGGTAGGTTCAGTCAGGTGGGGGGCAATCACAGGTAGGTTCAGTCAGGTGGGGGGCAATCACAGGAAGGTGAATGGCGAGATGAGTGCTCTCCATTAGGTCGCGGCAAGAATAGCCGTTTAATAGGCATTGGGTGTACAATCAGTAAAGATTTTAGCCGAGATGTACTAAGACCGATTGATTTCGACCTTGGCAAACAAAGTGATGCACAGGTCAGTGACGCTGAGGGACGACCAGCAGCTGTACCAATGCAGGTCAGCAGCAGGCAGGTTGGGCATGCCTGCACCTTTTCCTCGCCTCAGTACACGCTGAAGGCACCTTGGCAGTACAAGAGAGCGACCTGCAGCTGTACCGATGCAGGTAAGCAGCATGCAGGGTGGGCATGCCTGCACCTTTCCTCTCCTCAGTACACGCTGCGGGCACCTTGGCAGTACAGGAGGACCGCTGGTAATTGAACCGATGCAGTGTTAGCAGTACGCAGGGTGGGCATGCCTGCGCCTGTCCTTACCTGAGTGTACGCTGAGGGCACCTTGGCAGTGCAAGCGGCTAAGCTGGTCAGGAACTCCTCCGTAAGCGCCAGGTCATCATCCTGCAGGATTGAGGGTTAAGGGTTTAAACAGGGGCCTGGGCAGAGTGCATGGTGTGCCTGGGCTGTATGCATGGGCTGTGTGCATGGGCTGTGTGCATGGGCTGTGTGCATGGGCTGTGTGCATGGGCTGTATGCATGGGCTGTGTGCATGGGCTGTATGCATGGGCTGTGTGCATGGGCTGTATGCATGGGCTGTGTGCATGGGCCGTATGCATGGGCTGTGTGCATGGGCTGTGTGCATGGGCTGTGTGCATGGGCCGTATGCATGGGCTGTGTGCATGGGCTGTGTGCATGGGCTGTGTGCATGGGCTGTGTGCATGGGCTGTATGCATGGGCTGTGTGCATGGGCTGTGTGCATGGGCTGTGTGCATGGGCTGTGTATATGGGTCTTGTACATGGGCCGTGTGCCCGTGTGCATGGGCTGTGTGCATAAGCCGTGTGCATGGTCTGTAAGTACGGGCCATGTGCATGGGCCGTCCTCTCCGTCATACACAAGACACATCAGCACGTGCACCCTCCCCTGCCCCCGCACACAGAAATACACCCCCCCCCCCTTCAACCCCAACAAACAAAATACACGTAAACGCAAGCATTCACATCCACATGCATGCAAGCCTACCTCTGCAGCCACCGTCAGGCATTCCATGTACATGGACGGCTCCGCTTCAATCCCCAAAGCCTTCAGCTGGGCCAGCACCGCGCGTGACAGGTCGAACGTTTTCAGGATGGCGGCACGGCGGAACAGAAGCTTGCATGCCTGCACCAGCGACAGCAGCGCGCTCTTCCCGTCCTCGGCAGGGGCGGCGAGGGCGGCGGCCAGACCGTCCCCTTGCAGCTGCACCTCAGCCTGGATAAGCGGCTCCAGCAGGCTGCGTTGCGGGGGGGCATTGAGGGCAAGGGGGGTAGTGAGGGCATGGGGGGCAGTGAGGGCACAAGGGGTAGTGAGGGCACGGGGGGGCCATCAGGGCACACGCAGGTTCACGATAACCGCCCCCCCCCACACAAACCTACTGCCACGCCTTGCGCAGGTAACTCCCCCCTGTGCATCGACCTCCACAACTCACGCAGTCCCCCCCACACACACAAACCCACCACCACGCCTTGTGCTGGTAACTCCCCCCCGTGCATCGACCTCCACACCTCACGCAGTCCCCCCCCCCCCACACAAACCCACCACCACGCCTTGTGCTGGTAACTCCCCCCCGTGCATCAACCTCCACAACTCACGCAGTCCCCCCCACACACACAAACCCACCACCACGCCTTGTGCTGGTAACTCCCCCCCGTGCATCGACCTCCACACCTCACGCAGTCCCCCCCCCCACACACAAACCCACCACCACGCCTTGTGCTGGTAACTCCCCCCCGTGCATCGACCTCCACACCTCACGCAGCCCCCCCCCCCCCACACACAAACCCACCACCACGCCTTGTGCTGGTAACTCCCCCCCGTGCATCGACCTCCACACCTCACGCAGTCCCCCCCCCACACACAAACCCACCACCACGCCTTGTGCTGGTAACTCCCCCCCGTGCATCGACCTCCACACCTCACGCAGTCCCCCCCCCCACACACAAACCCACCACCACGCCTTGTGCTGGTAACTCCCCCCCGTGCATCGACCTCCACACCTCACGCAGTCCCCCCCCCCACACACAAACCCACCACCACGCCTTGTGCTGGTAACTCCCCCCCGTGCATCGACCTCCACACCCCACGCAGTCCCCCCCCCCACACACAAACCCACCACCACGCCTTGTGCTGGTAACTCCCCCCCGTGCATCGACCTCCACACCTCACGCAGTCCCCCCCCCCCCCACACAAACCCACCACCACGCCTTGTGCTGGTAACTCCCCCCCATGCATCGACCTCCACACCTCACGCAGTCCCCCTCCCACACACAAACCCACCACCACGCCTTGTGCTGGTAACTCCCCCCCGTGCATCGACCTCCACACCTCACGCAGTCCCCCCCCCACACACAAACCCACCACCACGCCTTGTGCTGGTAACTCCCCCCCGTGCATCGACCTCCACACCTCACGCAGTCCCCCCCCCACACACAAACCCACCACCACGCCTTGTGCTGGTAACTCCCCCCCGTGCATCGACCTCCACACCTCACGCAGTCCCCCCCCCCACACACAAACCCACCACCACGCCTTGTGCTGGTAACTCCCCCCCATGCATCGACCTCCACACCTCACGCAGTCCCCCCCCCACACACAAACCCACCACCACGCCTTGTGCTGGTAACTCCCCCCCGTGCATCGACCTCCACACCTCACGCAGTCCCCCCCCCCCCACACACAAACCCACCACCACGCCTTGTGCTGGTAACTCCCCCCTGTGCATCGACCTCCACACCTCACGCAGTCCCCCCCCCCCACACAAACCCACCACCACGCCTTGTGCTGGTAACTATCCCCCGTGCATCAACCTCCACACCTCACGCAGTCCCCCCCCCACACACAAACCCACCACCACGCCTTGTGCTGGTAACTCCCCCCCGTGCATCGACCTCCACACCTCACGCAGTCCCCCCCCCCACACACACAAACCCACCACCACGCCTTGTGCTGGTAACTCCCCCCCGTGCATCGACCTCCACACCTCACGCAGTCCCCCCCCCCACACACAAACCCACCACCACGCCTTGTGCTGGTAACTCCCCCCCGTGCATCGACCTCCACACCTCACGCAGTCCCCCCCCCCCACACACAAACCCACCACCACGCCTTGTGCTGGTAACTCCCCCCCGTGCATCGACCTCCACACCTCACGCAGTCCCCCCCCACACACAAACCCACCACCACGCCTTGTGCTGGTTACTCCCCCCCGTGCATCGACCTCCACACCTCACGCAGTCCCCCCCCCCACACACAAACCCACCACCACGCCTTGTGCTGGTAACTCCCCCCCGTGCATCGACCTCCACACCTCACGCAGTCCCCCCCCCACACACAAACCCACCACCACGCCTTGTGCTGGTAACTCCCCCCCGTGCATCGACCTCCACACCTCACGCAGCCCCCCCCCCCCCACACAAACCCACCACCACGCCTTGTGCTGGTAACTCCCCCCCGTGCATCGACCTCCACACCTCACGCAGTCCCCCCCCCCACACACAAACCCACCACCACGCCTTGTGCTGGTAACTCCCCCCCGTGCATCGACCTCCACACCCCACGCAGTCCCCCCCCCCACACACAAACCCACCACCACGCCTTGTGCTGGTAACTCCCCCCCGTGCATCGACCTCCACACCTCACGCAGTCCCCCCCCCCACACACAAACCCACCACCACGCCTTGTGCTGGTAACTCCCCCCCGTGCATCGACCTCCACACCTCACGCAGTCCCCCCCCCACACACAAACCCACCACCACGCCTTGTGCTGGTAACTCCCCCCCGTGCATCGACCTCCACACCTCACGCAGTCCCCCCCGCCCCACACACAAACCCACCACCACGCCTTGTGCTGGTAACTCCCCCCCGTGCATCGACCTCCACACCTCACGCAGTCCCCCCCCCCCCACACACAAACCCACCACCACGCCTTGTGCTGGTAACTCCCCCCTGTGCATCGACCTCCACACCTCACGCAGTCCCCCCCCCACACACAAACCCACCACCACGCCTTGTGCTGGTAACTATCCCCCGTGCATCGACCTCCACACCTCACGCAGTCCCCCCCCCCCACACAAACCCACCACCACGCCTTGTGCTGGTAACTATCCCCCCCCCTCCCCCCCGTGGACCCACCTCCATACCTCACGTAGTTAACCCCCCCCACACACACCCACGCACACATACCTCCAAGACTTGTGCAGGTTCCCCGTCTCCAGGAGCGACAGGGTCCTATTCAGATGGCACAGGAAGTTGGGCGAGTGCCCAATGGCCTGCATGGCCTCCATGGCAGATTCCAAGAGGTCTGGTCGTCTTGCCCTCCGGTATAACCTGAGGGGAGCGAGAGGCAGCAGGGGGGGGGGGCAGGGAGAGAGGTATGGTGGGGAAGAGAGAGGGGAGGGGAGGGGGGCAGTGAGAGAGGCCGGGTGGGGAAGAGAGAGGGGAGGGAAGGGGGGCAGTGAGAGAGGCAGGGCGGGGAAGAGAGAGTGGAGGGAGGATTGAGGATGTGCGGACAGAGTTCCCTCCCCCACACAGATTTCAACTGTATACCAATATGCTCCCTTTCTAAAGTTATGGAAGGTGGGGATACCTTGGGTGGAAGTGTGTGTGGGGGGGGGGAATAGAGACCAGGTGCTGCAAGGTCAAGGAGACGCCTACCCACCTCCCCGACCCCCCCATAATTGTGTGTAGGGTATGTGTGTATGGTATTTGTGGTATGGTATGTGTGGCAGGGTGTGTGTGGCAGGGTGTGTGCGTCTGTGTTCATGTGTTTTGTGTAGACAAGTGCACACTCATGCACATCTACACTTGACAAAAAGTATACATCATCGAATCGGGTCACACCTTACTAGCGAGCTGTACACGCTGGGTGAGGGCACGTATCCCGCAGACCTGGACCACACCAGACCCTCCTCCAGGTCTTCTGCATGCGCCATGGCGGCTTCGGCGTTCGCTGCTGCGTTGAGTTTGTTGTAGGTGGCACCCCTGGTGGCCTGCTTGGCTGCTTGAACCCTGTGCAAGGCGGGAAGCGAGCTTAAGGGTCAAAGCAAGCGGGGCATGTCCGGAGGTTGCTAAAGCGTGGAAGAAATGGGGCATGCCCCGACAGGAAAGGCTGGCCTGCTTCGCTGCTTGAACCCTGTGGAAGGCGGGGTGCGACTTCAGGGTGCGGGCTTAAGCATCAAATCAAGCGGGGCATGCCCGGAGGGTGGGAAGCGCGGAAGAAACCTGCCCGGAGGCTGGGGGTAGCGCGCGGGGCATGCCCCTCGAGTGCCAGCTTGGAAATAAAAGAAACGGGGCAAGCCCTGAGTCTGGTAGTTATGAAGATGATGCGGGAGGAGCATGAGGGAGGAAGGAAGAGTACAAAGAAGAGGCATGAAAGGGCAAGCCGACGCGTCCATCTGCCCATCTGGCCATTCAGACATTATAAGGCAAAAGAAAGACCCCTCCCCCAGGCATGCCCCTTGACCCCCCTCCCTACACCACAAGGCATCCATGTATGAAGGAAGATCTTATTGGTTCATGGTACAAGTCTCAGGGCTCAGGGTACAAGTCTCAGGGCTCAGGTTACAAGTCTCAGGGCTCAGGGTACAAGTCTCAGGGCTCAGGGTACAAGTCTCAGGTTACAAGTCTCAGGGCTCAGGGTACAAGTCTCAGGGCTCAGGGTACAAGTCTCAGGGCTCAGGGTACAAGTCTCAGGTTACAAGTCTCAGGGCTCAGGGTGCAAGTCTCAGGGCTCAGGGTACAAGTCTCAGGGCTCAGGGTACAAGTCTCAGGGCTCAGGGTACAAGTTTCAGGGCTCAGGGCACAAGGTTGCAGTGATCAGGGTATAAGTTTCATGGAACAGAATGCAAAGTCCATGGTTCAGGGTAAACGTTACAGTTCTCCTATGACGAAGCCAGGCAATCACCTGAGCAATGCTCTGAAGTACTCGTCCAGCATTTGCCTGTCTGGGCGGTACTCAGCAGGCAGGCCCTTGTCAGCACCCTCGCGTAAACCCTCACGCATCACATCCTAATCGTGGGGGGGGAGGGGGGGGAGGCAGAGACCAGGGCAAGGATGAGTGCAAGGATAATGTATTAATGTTTAACAATATGCAGGATTGACAGCTAGTGATAGGACCATCATGCGCTATTCCATACCACTAGAGTACGGATTAGGGCATGCAGAGAGAACGGACTTGGGTTTCGTTCGAAACCTCATGGTTAAACCCTCCAACCCCAGTCCTCATGTATCTCCCTAGGACATTGACCCAGTAGGCACTTCAAGGAGCGTTCAATTCCTCCGCATTTCTTCTCCTACCACGAGGGTAAAACCCGTAACCCCCAGTCCTCATGTATCTCCCGGGGCCGTCCACCGGGTAGGCATTTCAAGGAGCGTTTGATTCCTCTGCGTTCGATGTTTCTTTCTTCGAGACTCAGCTACATGTCAGCTACACTCCGGCCTCCGGCCAGAGGCCCTGATTGTGGCTAGCCCTGCTGCTTTGTCAGCCAGCCGTGGGCCGTTCCAGGTCTCGTCCTAATTGGGCCTTTGGCGGCTGCGGAGCTGCCTGCCAAAGGAGGAATTGTATCTGAAAATAGAAACACTGTCCGCGTTCCTCCTTCTACATCAATACCTATGCCTTTTGTTTGGCAAAGATCAAAGATGAGGTGAAGTGTAGGGTCATTTCTTTTGCTTGCCCTCACCAAAGCATTGTGACTTCAAGAATAAGGACCACAGCATCATACACTCCAACCTGTGCCCCACACCTTTCGAACCCCCACACTTTGTGCCCTGCCCCATTCATACCCACACCCTGCGCCCCACACTATTCATCCCACACATCCGGTGCCCTGCCCCACTCACACCCACACCCTGTGCACCACACCATTCATACCCACACAACCTGTGCACCACACCATCCATATTCACACACTCTGTGCCCCACACTGTTCATACCCACAAACCTTGCGCCCCACACCATTCATATCGACGCACTCTGTGTCCCACACCATTCACACCCACACACCCTGTGCCCCACACCATCCTCATCCACACACCCTGAACAAGGTCACCGCCTCTTCGTCCTTGCTCTCCGTCAGCATGAGCATGAGGTGGCGCTTAAACCCGTCCATCAAAATGGAAAGGCGGGTGCCCGGAGAAGAGCGGTGGGTACCAGAGGTGCGCCGGCCTGGAGCGCCCTTGGATAGGTTTTCCTGCTCGGGGTCGCGGAGGTATGAGGTGTTATGGGGTGCATTGCTTATCTTTCAATGCAATTCAGCTACACATCGCGGCCTTTGGCCGAGGGGGCCTGGTGCAGCATGCCATGCTGCTGGGGCCACCGTCTCTAGGCTGGTCAGGGTTTGGTTAATACTGGCTCAGTGGTGGCCGCCCGGCGGCCCCCCGAAGCTGGTCTGGCACGCACTATACAATGCCTGCCGAATGGCAGTAGGAGCGGGGCAGTGGTGGGAGGCAAGGTGAGGTTAGCCTATGCTGGCTGGTATCTTGAAGCATCGTCATGCTTGCCGGGTATGATAACACTGCGGTAATAAGGGACATATCATATGTAAGGTGCGGAGCAGAAGAGGTGGGACAGGGAAGCCAGCCAGCCATGCGAGCTGCATGCATGGTCAACCCCCCCCATGCAGCGAGACAGCAGGCACCATGGGGCTATTGCACTGGTGCGGATGTAATGCATGCGTCCTGTGCTGCTGGATCGCCCAGCGGAGAGCTATGCGGGCTCTTAACCTGCTGTGGTTCTGAAGGGAATTAGGGCGTGCACATGGGCTCAGAGGTGACGTGGATTGGGTGCAGTGTGGCACAGTAGCTCACCTAGCGCAACATGCCCGATTGACACTGCACCAGAGACTAGTCCACAATATGCAGTGCCAGTTTGGTGGGTACAGCCTGGCCAGGCTGGCATTGGCACGGCCGGGCCATGACCTCACCATGTCATTTGCCAAGGAGCCAAAGCCGGAGGAGATGGCAGGGCGCGAGGAGGAGGCTGGGAAGGCTCCTGCTGCCGCTTGTGTCATCGTTGCTTGCTGCTGCATGTGCTGCGTTGCGGAGGCGAAAGCTCGAACCCGGGACGGCAAGGGATCCGCGGTTGCATGCCCCACCGTGGAGGTGGAGGCGGAGTAGAGCGACCGCGAGATGGAAGCTCTCGCTGCTGAATCGCTGAAGCATCGGATTGCATCACCGGATCGCAAAGAGTTTAGACCCGCCGAGCAGGTGGCCGCTAATGGATCAGAGGCCAGAGGCAGCGCTTGTGTCCTCAGAGATGCAGACGCGAGAAATTTGACGATCGCAGACATGGTCGAGAGAAGTGACCACTGCGCTTAGGAACCCAAAGCCGGTAGCAAGCCAGCGCAACTGACCGGTCTTTTCGTCCACTTCTCTTGCACCTCGTTCATACACTCCATTCATACCTGCATGCATACTCGGATGACACGACGTCACTCTTCTCTTCACGCCGTGCACACATTCCGTTAATTGATACAGCCAGCATCCGCCGACAGCGGGAGAAGGTAGACTTGCTTGTTCATAAAACGCAACCGTTACCTACACCACGTACCGTATTAAATAAATTAAATACCCCCCCAAAATTGTGTGTAACTAGTGCAAGCCCGGTGTGGCAGCAGCTTCGCTGCAACCAAGGCGTTCTTCCCGAGGCCTTCCGAACGAGGAACCCCACATGCATCTCGCGTCCAGACCTTCAAATTCTGGCTCTACATTTCCCTGTCGGAGTTGGCTGCCCTTGCTTCTTCTCCTGTTCGCGTCATGTCACCCCACACGTGGCCAGCAACTGGGACCACGCAGTGTATGTCATCTCCAGAACAATCCAGCGCTATGTGCGGAATTCAAGGGTCGAGTGCAGGGACACACAAATCTCATGCACTCCCGGTTACAGCATCAAGACACGGTCGACTCGACCCTGCCGGTGAGATTCGACCTGAAGGAGGTCTGATGGGACGTCTCGTCAGGGGCAGGATCTCTATCTTACGCACATCCGACCCTGCCCGAAAAATATCATTGATGTGTTCGACGAGTAACTGGTATCATCAGACTTGCCCAGCCTGGATTTATGGGAAGGGTCCGCCCTCCGATTAACCCTCTTAATCCACATCAGACTGTGCCCAGTCCAACCCAGTCACAGTGGTCAGGCATCAGCTGTGATGATATCCACCATCATTCGCCCAGCAGATCCCACACCTGTCGCTTGCCTGCCCAAGCAGTCCCGCCCAAGTTGCATGGCAGTGCCACCGGGGAGGCTGCTGCTTGCATGTTTGAACGAACCGCATGCTGAAACACATGACATGCAATAAACACATGGCATACAAGCACTCAGCATGCAACCAAACGGCATGTGACCCCCCCTCTGGCTGCTCCCTCCCTGCTGCATGGCGCAGGTGGCGCCCATGCAGGTCCGCAGGCTCGCAGCTGCCACGCCAGCGCGCATGCGCATCCTACCCATCTACCAGCTACCCGCCGCCCTGTCCTCCGAGGCCCAGGACGCGATCCGTCAAATAGTAGGGGCATCCATCATTAACCTGCAGAACCTCATACAGGTGCGGAGCTGGCCAGTTATTTTCTGTAAATATCTAAGAATCCCTTGATTTAAAATTCCACCATTTACGACAGTTTAGGAGGATGTCAGCGGTTGCAGTGCAGCAGGGCCCCAGGCCTGTCACCAGCACCCACCCTCAATGCCGACCATTCTTGGTTAAGCATAACGATAAATAAGCAGGATCCAGGAAGGTGGGGGGAAGTTGGAATTTGGAGGGAAGCTGGAAATTGGGGGGAAGCTGGAAGCTGGGGGGAAGCTGGAAGTTGGGAGGAAGCTGGAAGCTGGGGGGAAGCTGGAAGCTGGGGGGAAGCTGGATGTTGGTGGTGCACCCCCTGATGCTGCCTGGGGTCACAATTCTAGTCCACACTGTCCCAGCTTCACACTTGGAATCTTGTTTTTCCTGCCCAGTCAGCGCCTGTCTTCTCCCTCTGCCCTCAACCGTGATAGCACAATCCGGCAAACAAACCGGCTCCATGGTGCCGCACCCCGACACTTTGTTAGTACAAAAAGTCTCAACCTGTGCTGTATCGCGCCGTTTCATGCATCCATACCGTACTACCATGCCCTCACCCCTGCCGTCAGCATGTTTTGTGTTTTGGATGATTTGCCCACAGGCTTCCTTCCGTTGCTGTGCAATCGCGCCGTAATTCAGAAATCGGAAAGTAATGAAGGTCCCTTGCTGGTAAAAGTAGCTGAATCTGCCTTGAAATTACAGTGGCTGAAACTTAGCCACGCAATTCAGCCACACTATATAGACTGTGATCGACCCAGCACTACTTCCCTTCCATGCGTGTCATCAGCACCGCTGCCCTCCTCTCTGCCGCCCACTGCTAATGAACAAGCACATAAATTGCATCTGGATACTCAGGCTGAACAAGTTAAGCCTGCCATTCAAAGATGCAGCGCCAAGGTAGAGACTGAAAGTCATATAGACCTGGCCCAATGAAACTACCTAGAGCCAGAGTGCCAAGCGCGTCTTGAAATAGCTCATAAATAAGTAAATAAATAAATAATACGCCCTAAGGCATGCGTGCATGACAGTCGCTTGGTGAAATTCCGGTAGTTGGCAAACAGGACAAGCACAGTCTGCACCAGGGACCATCTCATGGGTTTATATCAGGGGGGACCTCGGGAGGCTCCCAGTCTCTGAGCCCCCTCCCGCCACCTTAAATCCGGTCCCAGCCCTCGAACCCGCCCACCCGCAGGCAACGTATCTTGGCCGTTGCGCGTCGATTCTTATTGAATAATGCTCCCTGAGGCGTGCGTGGCATTCGTCAACAATGGTAGTTGCTCAAGGGAGACCTGTCAGTTACTTAATTAATTCACTGAAGCAAACCTGGAAAATTGAAGTGCCCGAAAGCCAAAGTGCCACCCAGCAAAAATTGTAGTTGCTAATCTCGCTTGATGAAGCAATTACTAAATGCTAAAGGACAAAGTAATACAGGATGCCCCTGAGCCGCGCATGACTGACCATCGCTTGATGATATCAGCAACTGTTGTTGCTGAACTAGCAAATAAAGGATACGCCTGGAGGCGTGCGTTACGATAGCTTGATTAAACAAATGTTCAATACTGCTCTCCGAGGCATGTCTTGCATCCCAAGCCTCAGGATCAAGTCCATGCCTCAGCGAGCACTATCTCACAATATGCCCCCTGAACCCTAAACCCTAAACCCTATCCTGATACGCCCCTGAACCCTAAACCCTATCACAATATGCCCCCTGAACCCTGGGACCCAAAACCCTAAGACATGGACGAAGCCCTCCGTCTGATATTTGGCCCATGTCACGTGCAGGTCAATCGGCCGGTGGGGTCGTCGGGCCTCCTGGCAGTGCCTCAGCCCGTGACGCAATCCGATTGCAACGGTGTCAATGTTCAGGGAGACCCCTCCAGAACCTGCAGGTAACACACTGGCCTATTCGACTTGTTGTGTTGCCCTTATTACATAGTAAAGGAGTCTACACCATTGCGTCATGAGTCTGCTGGTGATCCATCGAATCCTCCGGTTCCTGCCGATCTTGTAACTGACTGAAATGAACATCTTTTTAGGCCCTGAACCATAAACCACGAAGCTTTATTTCTGGCCATTTTATTTATTACTTTTCAATTACTTTGTAGATGCTTCCAGTGACCCATCCCCGTCACCGTCTCCCTCCTTACCCGCATGCCACAGCAGCCCTGATCGTCTTCCCCTCCTCCTTCTTCGTCTACTAACATAGTTGCCTGATGGTGGTTTACCCTCTCCCCCCTTGGCGCTGCTGCCCTGATCGCCTTCCCCTGCTCCTTCTTGCTCTACTTCCTGATTTGCCTGCTATTTTGGTTTCACCTCTCCCCTTGGCGCAGCGGCTCCAGCCACATCCCCACTCCCTTTCACTCTGCTATTAGAGTTGTCTAATGATGTGTTCCCCTCTCCCCCCTGCTCTTAGAGTTGTCTAATTATGTGTTCCCCTCTCCCCCCTGCTCTTAGAGTTGTATAATTATGTGTTCCCCTCTCCCCCCTGGCCACAGCGGCCCTGGTCGATATCCAACCTTCAATGCCGGCCTGCCCTCGTCAGACAACCGTGCGCCGTTCTGCGGGCCTGCTGCTCTGAATGCATCACACATTTTGGGAGCGGTGAGATCAGGGAGATTGCTTAGGTGTGAACAGGTGTGAATATGTGTGACTACTGTTGGTGCATGCTCTGTCCTGTAGGGCACCCATTGGGTGTGGAGTGTGAACATGTGTGAGCAGGTGTGAACTGGTGTGAGCATTGTCGATGCATCCTCTGTGTCCTTCACGGCCCATTTTGGATGCAACAGGTGCAAATAGGTGTGAATAGGTGTGAACATTGTTGATACATCCTCTCTGCCTTGCATGACACCCACTGGGTGTGACCAGGTGTGACTAGTGGTAATGCATAATATGTCATGTACGGCTCCTGTTGTGTGCCAATGAGATGCTTGGGCTGAGGTGTGTTGCCTCAATTAGGCGACGCCCTCTTTGACCCCCACACTTCCCTCTTTCCCCCCCTTCCTTCCTTTCTCTTTTTGCGAGTCCGATTCTTCACTGTTGGCTGCTCACTCTTGGCTGTGCACTCTTGGCTGCAAGCGCTGGCGCCCTTAAGTAGTTGCTCAGCTGAGCTCAGCAGGGGTTTCACACAAAACCCTTAACCCTAAACAGTGAAGGTTGTGGAAGCTGTCAGTCCATGAGCCTGTAACTCAAATGACTCGAATAAATCATCTGAGCCTGTGTAGCCAATAGGCTGATGAAGCGCTGCCCCCCCCCCTCCCCCCCCCCCCCCCCCCCCTCATTCAGGCCTGCAACTTTTAACCCTTACCCCCTAACCCTTAACCTTAAATTCCCTCTCACAGGCCTACAACTCTTAACCCTTAACCCTAAGCTCTAAACTCATAACCCTGAATCCCCTCATGCAGGCCTGCAACTCTGCAGCATCATCATCTGGCTCCAGGTTCACGCCCATCCCAGGCTGTGCACTAAGTGCTGCTGGTGGGCCTTGAGGGGGTAGGGTTTAAACCTTAAACCCTAAACCCTAAACCAGGCTGTGCACAAAGTGCTGCAGGTGGGCCTTGAGGGGGTAGGGTTTGTACCTTAAACCCTAAGTACTCAAGCAGGCTGTGCACTAAGTGCTCCGGGCAGGCCTTGAGGGCTCAAGGAGGTCTCATTGGAACAAGTCAGGAGTTAGGGATTAGGGTTAAGGGTGTTATGAGGGTTTATTAACTCGCTATAGGGGTTAGGGATTATAGTTGAGAGGTTTAGGAGGGTTTATTCAATCTCTTTAGGGGATTAGGGTTAAGGGCTTTAGGGGGGTTGATTCATTCGCTTTAGGGGTTAAGGATTACCGTAGGGTTGAGGGCTTTAGGGAGGGTCATTCAATCGCTTTAGGGGTTCGGGATAGGAGTTTAGGGCTTCATGGGGGGCTCAATCAATCGCCTGTAAGGGTTAGGGATTAGGGTTGAGGGCACCAGGAGAGCTTATTCAATCGCTTAAGGGCTTATGGCGGCATCGGCCAACCTAACTCCCCTTCCCCATCAGAGCCTCACCTTTTATAGGTGGCTCCTCAGGGTCACAAGCAGGCCATCTCCATAGTGTGACTTACATCCACTGAGACTGCCCTAGGGGTGTTGCTGCCTACGTGCTGCCCTGAACCTGAACCTGAACTCTGACCCTCTCTGGGTGGCTCTGGGGGTCACAGACAGACCTGAACCATGGTGTCACTTAAGCAGAAACGGAGACTGCCTGAGTGGTGTTGCTGCCTTCATGCTGCCCTGACGCTGAGCGTGAACCCTGACCCTGGCCCTTGAAAGGGGGCTCCTGGGTGTCTCAGACAGGCCTGAACCATGGTGTTGCTAGCAGGGACGCAAACTGCCCCAGTGGGGCCGCTGCTCTTGTGCTGCTGTGACTCTGAACCTGACTCTGAACACATTGAATCCCTGAACCCCGCCTCTGAACCTGTCCAGGTGGCTCTGGGGGGTCTCAGGTAGACTTATACCTGTACGTGACCAGCAGCAACGGGGACTGCCCGACTGGCGTGGCTGCCTTTGCGCTGCCGTGCCTGTTTGATTACGACTCCAATCGGCCTGTGATAGCTGTGGTGAACTTGTGTGCATCGGCAGTCACCACATTCACCAGCGACAAGCTGCTAGCGACCACCTTGCATGAGATCACACACAGCCTGGTGAGAATGCATGGGAACTGTGCAGAGCTTCACCAATGCATGTCCACTGCGTAGGTACTCAAGGACCCCTCATTCCTCGTTCCCCTGCCTCCCATGAGGAACGCCACAGTTTACTAAACCCCTAAATACTCCTTTGACTCTATGAGGAATGCCACAGTTTACTACAACCCCAAACCCTTAACCCTCCCATGAGGAATGCCACATTTTCTTAAAAGCGTTAACCCTAAACCCTCCCATGACGCATGCCACAGTTTACTAAAACCGTAAACCCTAAACCTCACATGAGGAATGCCACCGTCTTGGTTTACGCTCCATGTAAGGTGTTTAAGAGGACAGAGGGGCGGTGGATTTCCCCGGGGGGATAGGCCCTGTCCTTGGTCACTGTATGCCTCTTGCGCAGTTCTTACTTTAGCCTCTTAACCCCTAACCCCTAAACCCCCAAACTTTAAACCCTGATCACTGTATGCCTCATGCGCAGTTCTTACTTAAGCCTCTTAACCCCTAACCCCTAAACCCCCAAACTTTAAACCCTGATCACTGTATGCCTCATGCGCAGTTCTTACTTTAACTACTAAACCCCTAAACCCCCAAACCCTAAACCCCCAAACCCTAAACCCTGATCACTGTATGCCTCATGCGCAGTTCTTACTTTAACCTCGTAACCCCTAAACCCCCAAACCCTAAACCCTGCTCACTGTATGCCTGATGTGCAGTTCTTACTTCAAACTTTTTAATTGCGTAGGGCTTCACCAACGCCCTGTTCAACTTATTTGTGGATGCAAACAATAACCCCGTCAACCCCAACACTATCTTTGCCACGATTGGGACGGCGACGCCGTTTTCAGGGCTGCGCGGGGACTACACGATGGTTGTCTCGCCCAAGGTCAAGGAGCAGGTGAGGAGCAGCCTGGCACATAAAGTACCGTAGATGTGATTTGCCTTCACTCACAATTAGCGTAGTTTGGGGTTCAGGGATCCATGAATTTGCTAATTATCGGTTTTCGATGCCAGTTTTCAGTCAGAAATTAAGATTTGTTGTCAATAATTCCCACTGAGGGCAGCATTGAAGGAAACCCTTGTTTCATGCCCGAGGGAAGGCAAATCAAATGTACGGTATATTAAATATGAGAATACATCTTGTTTGCAGTTTACCCCCCCCCACACACACCCCACCCCTAATGTTGACTGCAGTGAGGACCGAGGACCTGACCCCCTTGTGAAACGATGGCCGTGGAGGGACAAGTCCATCCTCCTGCTCCCATTGTCTATTTTTGTGTGACTCAGCTGCATGTCAGCTACACTCTGGCCTCTGGCCGGGGGGCCCGTTTGTGGCCATGCTGCTTCGGCCGTCAGTGGTAGGCCGGAGCGAGTTCGGTTCCAATCGGGCCTTTTCGCAGCCGTGGGGCGGCCTGCCAAAGGTGGCCTTAAAGCTTAGAAAATAAAACACTCTAAATAAATGAAATAAGTGCTTGAAATAAATAAAATAAACACTGCCGATCCCCGTGTCATTCACCCGGAGACACGGCACCTGGACCGAGTCCTTTCAGCCCTGACTGTTATGTACCTTGCTCCCCACAGGTCCGGCTCGACTGTTATTCACCCCCCCCCACACACACACAGGACCTGACTGTTATGTACCTTGCCCCCCACAGGTCCGGCTCCAGTTTGGCTGTGCTGATCTGGAGGGGGCAGCGCTTGAAGGTAGGCCTGGTGATCCGTGTTCCCTCTTTTTGGTTTCGTGGCCAACTTAGGCAGGCCGCGCCTCAGCCGTCAGCGGCCCGACTGGGACCTAGCCCAGAAAGGGCCTATGGTTGGTGACCCATGCAGCATGGCTGGCCTCACGTGGGGCCTCATGGGGTGGGAAGCCAGGGTGTCGCTGATATGTAGCTGAGGCATGAAAAAAGAAACACTGACTGTGAATGATGGTCTGTGGGGATGGGTTGGGGCGGATGGCCAGATGTTTGGTGGGGGGAGTCGGGAGGGTTGATGCGTCCATGGGTGGTTGGAGGTGGTTGGGTGACGACAATAGTTGACAGGCTGTCAACCATCCATCTCGCACCCGCTGGCCTCTGAGCTCCTAGATAGGTCGGAGAGGGTGACGGTGTCGCTCGCAGCCGACACTGGACGGGAGGAAGCCTCAGAGAAAGTGGACAAGACGCATAAATGGTCACACGCGTCCTAGACTTGATGCAGTCGCTTCCAAAATACCGAAACGTCTCATTCTTTTGCGGGAGATGAATGCAATTTCGGATATCTATATTGCTAACTGGTATATGGATGTCAATCATCCCGCTGGACAAGTGAATGCCGGTGCAAGGAGCGTGGATGCCCTAAACCCTAAACCCTTAACCCTAATCCCTAAACCCTAAACCCTAAACAGTGGATGCTGTGGGTCGCGGCACAGCCAATTGGTAGCAGAGGGCATATCGGTTAAAATATCTGGCTGTTTAGAAAGAAAGAAAACTACGCCCCGTGGGGGGCGTGAGAGTTAAGGAAGCAGCGCAGCCTGGGCCGAAGCCACATCCGCGCCGTTACCGTGAGAAAAAGAAGACACATCATAATTGATTACGGCGGCTTGTGGTTCTGATTAATTTTCCCACCGATTTTAGCTGGCTGTTTATAGTATATAACGCCCGCAACTGACAGCTTGCATCTTCTGTAACTAGCAGTCCACAATTCACGAACCACAAGTGATAAATAAATATATACGGTACACTCTAATCATAGACGGTACACTATAAATATATACGGTACACTCTAAATATACACGGTACACTCTAAACATATATGGTACACTCTAAATATAAACGGCACACTCTAATTATATACGGTACACTCTAAACATAAACGGTACACTCTAAATATATACGGTACACTCTAAATATATACGGTACACTCTAATTATATACGGTACACTCTGAACATATACGGTACACTCTAAAAACATACGGTACACTCTAAAGCGGTTAGTACACGTATGTATGCACCGTATATATATACCGGTTATTTGCGCCCTTAAGTGATAAATGAATAAATCAATGCACGTTAAGTAAATACGACATGAACCGGTAAACCGATATTTAAATATAAGCGCGGCCTCGACTGGTAACTCTGGACACGCAACGAGTCCATTGGGTGGATGCAAAGACATGTGTAGCTGCAACCTCTAACCGATGCCATTCCTTTGTGACCTGGTGCACGCAGATCAAGGCGGTGACGGTAGCCAGGGCAGCCATTGGGAGTACGAGTTGTTTCAGGTGAGTGCCCCTGTTGCTTTCAGCTACACAACGTGCAGTAGCTGAACAGTGCAGGCTAGCAATGTTAGCAACTGCTGTTTTGGCCACAACATGGCCTTCGGTCGTAGGAGACTACGGTGTCTGTGGATGGCTCACTGCCCCACCCACTGTGAATGCACGTGGGGTGGCTTCTTCTGCTGTGTGCTGACGGCCAGTCTTAGGGTCATGGGTTTAGGTTCAGGGTTGTCTTCTGTGTCCTGGCAGCCAGTCTTAGGATTATGAGTTTCGGTTTAGGGTTTTCCTCCGTGTTCTGGCAGCCAGTCACAGGGTTCAGAGTTAAAGTTCAGGGCTTTCCGTTGTGAGCAGGTGGCCTGTCTGCACCTCTTTATGGGTGTACCTGCGCATGGCCACCAGTGTTAATGTTTTCGTGACTCAGCTACGTGTCAGCTACACTCCGGCCGGAGGCCCCATTTGTGACCAGCCCTGCAGCTTGTGCCACAAGCCGTAGGCCGGTCCAGGTTTGATCCCAATAGGGCCTTTGGCGGCTGCGGGGCTGCCTACCAAAGGCGAACTCGTGGCCCGGTAAAGAAACGCTGATGACCACCCTAGTTTAGGGTTTAGGGTCCAGGTCCCTATGGTCAACATGTGTGCAGGATGTTATGTTGCAGTGTATGAGCTTTGGCGGTCAATAATTTCCCCAGAGCCTGAGAACAGCAGCCACGTCGCTTCGGCAAACCTCACCCCTCACCCTCCCGCACCCAACATGAGTTCCCAACCCCTTACACCCTTCAACAGAACCCAACCGCTGCCCCTCCCCTCTTGGGCATGCTGCCTTTTAGGATGGTATCATGCCTAGCGCTGATCTTCAACCCTAAACCCTCACCATTGCCTGCCACTCTGCCAGGGTTATCTCGTGAAACTGAACCCGCATAAGTTAGGAGTGAAAGCCAAAACTGCTGCCTTACAAGGCGATCTCACGACCCTTTCCATGAGACTGGTCAGCTACTGACGACAGTCGTCAGTCGCCGGCTTATGTTGCTGAGTAGCCACACACAGCCTGCGTGGCCTTGATCAAAAGAAGGGTATATATCAAGGGGGGGACACTAGGCCCTAAACCCAACTTGTTGACTGTTTTTGCCTTGATCAAAAGAAGGGTCTTCAGGCTTTTGTTTACTTTTATCGACCTTCTTGCTGCTAGAATCTTCTGCGTATTTCGTGTCTCCCTCTCCCCCAGGGGGATACATGTGGTTATCTTGTACTCAATTGATGCCCTGAAGGGTGATCTCATGACGCCCACTAAGCCGGCGGATGGTGGCTTATGTTGCTGTGTAGCCATCCGTAGCCTGTGTGGCCTTTGTCAAAAGAAAGGTGTATATCAAGGGGGGGGGCACTAGGCCCTAAACCCCACTTTTGGGCATGTTTTGCCTTGATCAAAGAAGGGTATACACGTGGTTATCTTTTGCTGGATTGATGTCCTCCCCTACAGGGTGATCTCATGACGCCCACTAAGCCGGCGGATGGTGGTTTTCAGCGGTTCTCCAGGGTCACGCTGGCGCTGCTGGAGGATACGGGATGGTGAGAGGAAGGATGGGGGAATGGGGTGGTGAGAGGTGGGCGGGGGTTGGGGGGGGGGGGGTCAGGGGGTATTGGGCAGAGGAAGGGGGGGGGGGGGGGGGGTGAGAGGTGGGCAGGGGGGGGGGGGGTATTGGATGGAGGAAGGGGGGGGTGGGAGGTGGGAGGGGGGGGGGGGGGGTGAGAGGGGGTATTGGTAGAGGAAGGGGTATGGGGGAAGGAGGATGAATAAAACGGCAGAGGGATGCTTCCAGTGCTGTTCGGGGGTCTTGCTGACACTGCTGCAGGCTACGAGATAATGAAAGGTGGGTTCAGGGAGGGGAGGGGGGTTATGAGAGGGGGGGGGGAGGGGAGGAGGGGAAGTAAACCGGCTGATGGTGGCTTCCAGCAGTTCTGGAGGGCCTAGCTGGATCTGCTGCAAGACACAGGGTGAGGGGGAGAGGGGGAGGAAGTGAGAGGGGATGGACAAATGGGAAGGGGAAGGGGGGAGGGACAGTGAACCGACTGATGGATGCTTTCAGCGCTTTTGTAGGAAGTTAAAAATGTGTAAGTGCAAGGGAGTGTTGGGGGAGGGGGGAGGGGAGGAAGAAGGATGGGGGGGGAAGGATGGGGGGGGGGGGAGGGGGCACGTTGATGGGCGTGTCAAGAGAATGGAGAAAGGGGAAGGTATGGGGGAGGGGGGTCTGACACTTAGACCCATCAGAACCACACCTTCAAGTGTGGGATTAAACCAAGCACTCCACACTAAACCCTTAGACCTACCGCCCCTGGATGAGGGCCTCTCCTCGCATCTGTCAGGACACGGGTAAGAAATAATGAAAGGAAGAAACTACGCCACCCTAGGGGCGTGCGGGTTAAGGGAACAGCGCAGCTCGGGGCCGAAAGACACGTGTAATTGAAGCCCGACACACCTTCATGTTCAGGGTTGGCGATCCATTTATTTACTACGTTTGAATACGAAAACATGGGGATTGGGAGCTAAAGTTGTATTAGGTTTCGGACTTCTGGATGGAGTTGTCGTTTCCCACAACTCCTTAGCAGGTGCACTGTGACGTGCTGGAAATTCAGGGCATGGTGTTCAGTTGAGGGTTGGGTGTTGAGGGTTCAATCATCCATTCCGTTAACGCATGTGCTTGCAAACTTGGAACTGAGGCTCCAGGGTTGAGTGTGCAGGTTTAGGTGCGAGGGTTTGTTGATCTATTATATAAACCCTCTTTAGGTACGCTGGCAATTGGAGCTCCACTGCCACATCCTTCATGGACTGGGGACGCAACGCGGGCTGTGCCTTCGCCAGGAGTACCAGCGCAGGTTACATGGCGGCAGTGTTAAGTGAGTACATGGGGCAGGGTACATGGGGTAGGGTACATGGGGCAGGGTATATGGGTAGGGTACATGGAGCAGGGTACACGGGGTAGGGTACATGGAGCAGGGTACATGGGGTAGGGTACATGGAGCAGGGTACACGGGGTAGGGTACATGGAACAGGGTACATGGGGTAGGGTACATGGAGCAGGGTATATGGGGTAGGGTACATGGAGCAGGGTACATGGGGTAGGGTACATGGAGCAGGGTACATGGGGTAGGGTACATGGGGCAGGGTACACGGGGTAGGGTACATGGAGCAGGGTACATGGGGCAGGGTACATGGAGCAGGGTACATGGGGCAGGGTACATGGGGCAGGGTACACGGGGTAGGGTACATGGAGCAGGGTATATGGGGTAGGGTACATGGAACAGGGTATATGGGGTAGGGTACATGGAGCAGGGTATATGGGGTAGGGTACATGGAACAGGGTATATGGGGTAGGGTACATGGAACAGGGTATATGGGGTAGGGTACATGGAACAGGGTATATGGGGTAGGGAACATGGAGCAGGGTACATGGGGTAGGGTACATGGAGCAGGGTACATGGGGCAGGGTACATGGGGCAGGGTACACGGGGTAGGGTACATGGAGCAGGGTACATGGGGCAGGGTACATGGAGCAGGGTACATGGGGTAGGGTACATGGAACAGGGTACATGGGGTAGGGTACATGGAGCAGGGTATATGGGGTAGGGTACATGGAGCAGGGTACACGGGGTAGGGTACATGGAACAGGGTATATGGGGTAGGGAACATGGAGCAGGGTACATGGGGTAGGGTACATGGAGCAGGGTACATGGGGCAGGGTACATGGGGCAGGGTACACGGGGTAGGGTACATGGAGCAGGGTACATGGGGCAGGGTACATGGAGCAGGGTACATGGGGTAGGGTACATGTAACAGGGTATATGGGGTAGGGTACATGGAGCAGGGTACATGGGGTAGGGTACATGGAACAGGGTACATGGGGTAGGGTACATGGAACAGGGTATATGGGGTAGGGTACATGGAGCAGGGTATATGGGGTAGGGTACATGGAACAGGGTACATGGGGTAGGGTACATGGAGCAGGGTACATGGGGTAGGGTACATGGAACAGGGTACATGGGGTAGGGTACATGGAGCAGGGTACATGGGGTAGGGTACATGGAGCAGGGTATATGGGGTAGGGTACATGGAGCAGGGTACATGGGGTAGGGTACATGGAACAGGGTACATGGGGTAGGGTACATGGAGCAGGGTACATGGGGTAGGGTACATGGAACAGGGTACATGGGGTAGGGTACATGTAACAGGGTATATGGGGTAGGGTACATGGAGCAGGGTATATGGGGTAGGGTACATGGAGCAGGGTATATGGGGTAGGGTACATGGAACAGGGTACATGGGGTAGGGTACATGGAGCAGGGTATATGGGGTAGGGTACATGGAGCAGGGTACACGGGGTAGGGTACATGGAGCAGGGTATATGGGGTAGGGTACATGGAGCAGGGTATATGGGGTAGGGTACATGGAGCAGGGTACATGGGGTAGGGTACATGGAGCAGGGTATATGGGGTAGGGTACATGGAGCAGGGTATATGGGGTAGGGTACATGGAGCAGGGTATATGGGGTAGGGTACATGGAGCAGGGTACATGGGGTAGGGTACATGGAGCAGGGTACATGGGGTAGGGTACATGGAGCAGGGTACATGGGGTAGGGTACATGGAGCAGGGTATATGGGGTAGGGAACATGGAACAGGGTATATGGGGTAGGGTACATGGAGCAGGGTACATGGGGTAGGGTACATGGAGCAGGGTACATGGGGTAGGGTACATGGAGCAGGGTACATGGGGTAGGGTACATGTAACAGGGTATATGGGGTAGGGTACATGGAGCAGGGTACATGGGGTAGGGTACATGGAGCAGGGTACATGGGGCAGGGTACATGGAGCAGGGTACACGGGGTAGGGTACATGGAGCAGGGTACATGGGGTAGGGTACATGAAGCAGGGTACATGGAGCAGGGTACATGGAGCAGGGTACATGGAGCAGGGTACATGGGGTAGGGTACATGGAGCAGGGTACATGGGGTAGGGTACATGGAGCAGGGTACATGAGGTAGGGTACATGGAGCAGGGTATATGGGGTAGGGTACATGGAGCAGGGTACATGGATCAGGGTACATGGGGCAGGGTACATGGAGCAGGGTACATGGAGCAGGGTACATGGGGCAGGGTACATGGGGCAGGGTACATGGGGCAGGGTACATGGATCAGGGTACATGGGGCAGGGTACATGGATCAGGGTACATGGGACAGGGTACATGGATCAGGGTACATGGATCAGGGTACATGGGGCAGGGTACATGGGGCAGGGTACATGGGACAGGGTACATGGATCAGGGTACATGGGGCAGGGTACATGGGGCAGGGTACATGGGACAGGGTACATGGGACAGGGTACATGGAGCAGAGTACATGGATCAGGGTACATAGGGCAGGGTACATGGGACAGGGTACATGGAGCAGGGTACATGGAGCAGGGTACATGGGGCAGGGTACATGGGACAGGGTACATGGAGCAGAGTACATAGGGCAGGTTTGCTTTACTGATACCCAACCCTGGACCCCCCCTTGCCTCCCACCCTGTAGGCCAGACGTACTTCTGCTCTTCGTCCAGCAGTTCCGTGGTCTGCTCGTACAACGGACTGTCCCGCGGCTTCTGCACAGTTTCACGCTTCTCCGTCGCTGGCCTCGTGGTGACGCCGACGGCTTCGGGGACCCCGGGCATCATCAACGTCATCCAGGCCTCCTGCACATCGGACTTTTACACCAACTCAGGAACTGGTGAGGAAGGGGCCCAGGTTGAGATGTCTCCTTTACTTGCAACCCTTAGCTAGGCCTCCTGCACATTGGACTTCTACACCAACTCGGGCACTGGTGAGAGGGAGCGGCCCAGGTTGAGATGTCTCCTTTACTTGTAACCCTTAGCTAGGCCTCCTGCACATTGGACTTCTACACCAACTCGGGCACTGGTGAGAGGGAGCGGCCCAGGTTGAGATGTCTCCTTTACTTGTAACCCTAAACAAGGCCTCATGCACGTCGGTCTTCTACACCAACTCAGGAACTGGTGAGAGGGAGCGGCCCAGGAACTGGTGAGATGGTTGAGCTGTCTCAGTTAACTCTCAAGCCTCCCACAGGGCATAGTTTTCTTCTTCCTTTCTTGAGGAGTTTGGGGTAAGAAAAAAAGAAAGAAAGCTACGCCCCGTGGGGGGTGTGAGAATTCAGGAAACAGCGCAGCCTGGGCCGAAGCCACATCCGCGCCGTTAGGGGTATGGTCATCAGTTCAAGCTAAACAAGCGCCGTTATGTGCATATTTTTCTTTCCTCCTCTCTTCGCACTCTCAAAGTGTCACACACGCTTCTGCTGCACGCGCTGCCCCGCTCCTCTGCTGATGCCCCCCCTTCCACCCCCCGCCCCATCCTCCCGATGCAGCAAGCATCTATGCGCTTGGAAACACGGCGTTCGGGTGGGCCTAACCCTAAACCCTTGACCCTTCCCCCCGCCCCATCCCCCAATGCAGCAAGCATCGATGCGCTGGGAAACACGGCGTTCGGGTGGGCCATCGGCCGTGATGCAAGATGCACCGTGGCCTCACTGCCCCTGTCCTCATCGCTGCCTCAGCCCAATGGCCTCACGCTGAGCCAGGTGAGCTGGCTGAGGCGGGTTGGGGGGTGGCGTTCAGGTTGCCACCTGAACACCAAACCAAGTCAGGGAACTAGGAACAAAAGGCAGGAAAGAGACAAATATCTTGGGAAACCTAAGAATTGCGTTGTTGTCATGGAATGTCGGAGAGACCAAAATTTCTAGGTTAACCTAGGGATGGCATGAAGGTGAAAAGAAGAAACTAGGACTGACGCGAGGGTCCAGGGAAACCTAGGAATGACTTAAGGCCTGGCATAGAACCTCGCTCTTGTGGTGGGTGCTTGCATGGCAGGCGTCTTGCCTCCACCCACACCTGTGCCCCCCGCTCCCTATTTCTGCCGACAGCCCGGCCAGAGCACCACTTCTGTCTGCTGGAGAGCGACATGCAGCTCAGGTGGCACTCTCTCCTTCAACATCAAGGGCAAGTCGGTGGTCTGCCCTCCAGGTAAAGGTTTAGGGTTTAAGCGTAGCGGAAAAGGGTGGTCTGCCCGCAAGGTGAGGGTTTAGGCGCAGCGGAAAAGGGTGGTCTGCCCTCCAGGTGAGGGTTTAGGCGCAGCAGAAAAGGGTGGTCTGCCCTCCAGGTGAGGGTTTAGGCGCAGCAGAAAAGGGTGGTCTGCCCTCCAGGTGAGGGTTTAGGCGCAGCAGAAAAGGGTGGTCTGCCCTCCAGGTGAGGGTTTAGGCGCAGCAGAAAAGGGTGGTCTGCCCTCCAGGTGAGGGTTAATCGTAGCGGAAAAGGGTGGTCTGCCCTCCAGGTGAGGGTTTAGGCGCAGCAGAAAAGGGTGGTCTGCCCTCCAGGTGATGGTTTAGGCGCAGCAGAAAAGGGTGGTGTGCCCTCCAGGTGAGGGTTTAGGGTTTAGGGGCAGCGGAATAGGGTGGTCTGCCCTCATGGTGAGGGTTTAGGTGCAGCGGATGAGGGTAGAATGTCCTCCAGGTAACGTTTCCCTGACTTCTCAAGTACAAGATGTTCAGGTTTTCGGATGAACCCCTTATCAAGTTAGTTAAGTTAGAGTTAAGAGTTCCCTGACTTCTTAATTACGGTATGTTAAGGTTTTCGGGTTCAGGGTTTATGGTCCCCTGACCATGTTCATATCCTCCAGATCATGTATTCCTGACTCCTTAATTACAGTGTATTTAGGGTTTAGGGTCTCCTGACTTCTTGATTACAGTACCTGTATGTGGAGGTTGAAGGGTTACGGGTTCCAGTTTATCCTGACTTGTTCATTGCGTCGTTTTAATCTGCGTGCAGGCGGCAACATCGTGTTGAGCAGTGTGGACAGCAGCATCAGCCAGGGGGCCATTGCCTGCCCGGCCAGCAACCAGGCATATTGCAGGTGAGAGACATGAATCTGTCCTTGAACGTGGGGACGGACCGGCTTCGGGCGCTAACAGCGCTCAGGCGCCTGCAACCTCACACACAAGTGACGATTCCTGACACTTGGGTGGGGTCTGTCCCTAAAACGGGCTGATGTCCCTCACCTGCCGAGCTCAGGTACGTGCACCCCCACACAAGTGAGGATCCCTCACAACAATAATGATGCCTTTCCTAAAAATGAGCGTTTGTCCCTCACCTGCTGAGTTCAGCAGCCTGCACCCCCATACAAGTGTGGATCCTGCACAACAACAATGATGCCTGTCCTTCAAATGAGCGTTTTCCCCTCATCTGCTGAGCTTAGCAGCCTGCACCCCCATACAAGTGTGTATCCCTCACACAAAGGGCGTTGCTTGTCCCGCAAACGGGCCGATTCAGTGATGTCCCTCACCTGCTCCTTCAGACCCTGAACCCTAAGCCCTAAACCCTGCTCCCTTCCGCAGGACGTTACAGTGTCCCTCCGCGTGTAACTCCTCTGGCGGTGATTGCTTCGAGGGCATTTGCGCCTGCCGGCTGGGCTTCCTAGGCACTGACTGCAGCGAGCAGCTGCTGAGCCTGCCCCTGCCCGTCGTCGTCACCCTCCCGCAGCCGCCCAGCCCGCCACCCGCCCAGTCTCCCAGCACACCGGACGGCGGGCTGTCCGGCACTACGCTGTACATCGTGATTGCAGTGGCGGCGGGCGGCGGCGCCATTGTGCTGATAGCTGTGGCTCTGATCTGGTACTGTGGCTGCAGTAGCGGCGGCAGAGCCGCGGCCTCAGGGGCAGCAGCAGCGGGGAAGCCGCGGGTTTCTGCCGCCGGGCCGCTGCAGCAGGCGACGTCGGGGCCGCCGACGTCTGGGTCGTTTGGGGCGCGGTATGGCGATGTCGGCGGCGGACAGCATTACGGATATGGGCACCATCAGCAGCAGCCGAGTGGTTTTGGAGGCGGCCAGGCACCTTATGCCTACGGCGGACAGCAACAATTTCCTTCGATGCAACCGCAGTACAATTACAGGGGCCAGCCACAGCAGCCACAGCAGCAGTTCTACGGCGCACCGCAGCAGCAACAGCAGCAACAGACTGGGTGGATTGCTGAACCTGTGCGGGCTGCGTTGGCGCCTTCGACAAGGAGTGTCGGTCCTGCAGGCCGGTAGCTGGAGCACGAAAGCAAGAGTCTGTGGGCTGTATTGTTTATCTTTTCGGCTACGAGGCTACCATCGGCAGGCCGGCCTGCGGCCATCAGAGGCTCGATTGGGACCATACCTGGATCGGCCTACGGCCGGCATGGCTGGCCACCCCGGGGGCCTCTGGAGGGAAGCCTGCTTGTAGCTGATATGTAGCTGAGTCCCGAAAAAAGAAACACTGGTAGGCAGGAGGCCTGCGTGATCGCCCACCTGCCGTCCCGTGGTTGTCACCCTGGCCGCCACAGGCTTCGGAAGAGTGATCCCCCAAACGTGATTTGCTGTATCAAATTATTGACTGTCAGAAAATAGGTCTTGGACAAGTGGCTGTCCAGTGACCCGCCCACGCACGGTGTCCTCTGTGATGAGTACTATATTTCCCAGGTGAGAGTCGGGTCACCTTTTGCATTATATCAAAAGCTTTACGCAGTGATTTGAGCATTTATCTAATTTTTTCGATCGGCTTGGTGTCGAGGACTGCTGCGTGAGGTGCACAGGCATTCAGGTTCAGGGTTCAGGTTTGACACTGCTTAAGGTTCGTACATGATGTGACAGTTGCCATGCCCTGATGCCTCGAGCAAGGCTGTGCGTGTGGGAGGAGTAGCGGCTGTCCCTTACCTGAAGTCTGATGCTTCGTTGGACGAATCAATTTTCACGATTTTTGTGGCGGATGTCAAGTTGCTGTGACAGCAACAATGCAAATCCGTCCTATGAAGTAGTCTGTGTTCATGACTGCGGATTCAAGCATGGCACGTTTGTTCTACATCGGCGATCCTTCTTTGCGTATTGTCTTGGTCGGTGCAGTGACATTTCCTGTTCCCGACAAGAATGAAGGGATAAGGATACCATCGAGTTAAATTGATCAGAAGTGTCTATGGGTGGGTATGGATGTTGGAGGTGGATGAAACTCAATGAGAACAGGGGGCATGGATTAAATTGCGGATTTCGATTCTTTTTGCGAAGCTGTTTTTGAATAAAAGGTGGAGGGTGTTGTACTATTTTCGAACCCCGTGGAATTTGTTTGCAAATTCGGAATCGACACGGATGTTGTTTCGTTCTGGATCTTGACATTGTCCTACAACAGGTCCCATGAACATGTATGGGTCTTAAAATATCGCACTTTCCTTGCATTGTAAATCTCTACTATCGTAGGGGAGGGAACGGCTGTCAAGGCTCACATCTCTCAGCTACCTGCATGGCTGCGAGTGAGAACGAGGCACTAGGAGTAGATCCGAAACTGATCGAACATGCAATGAAGTGATCTACTGCCCGGGAGGGAACAGAAACTCCTCATACGAGGCTAGAGGCTGGGCTGGGAGGCTAGAGAGAAGCACGCGGTGCTTGGGAGCAATGTAGACTCCGGATCGAAGTCTAGGCTACTACTTCCTCCATTCTTGTCCACCAGCGACATGCTGCGTTGTGGAGGCAGAGCCGCCGCATGCTCACACGCATGCTAGCGAAGGCGGCCCGGTGCCGCATGATCAGCACCCCTTTGCTTCTTGCCCTGTGTGGGCGGGGCCTGGAGATCAGGGACATCGTGAAAAGCCCTGACACTTGCGCACTATGGGCCAACCTGCAAGGCCCCACGGAGCCTAGTATCATGCTACGCTACCGGGCGAGACTGGCCATCCGGGCCACGCAATACGACCAACGTGCTAACTTGTACCGCTATGTCCTCGCGGACATGGTGGTAGAGTTTAACATGTGGCCAGCTTGGTACCCCGGTCTCATGACCTCCCCCAATTCGTGGCATGGCGCTGATGTGCACCCCTGGCTAGGTGAGCTGGAGGCTCAGCTAGTGCTTACCCCGGTGGAGCAGTTCGCCGATGCAATCCTTTTTTAAAGCTGCTTTGACTGACTCGGGTTGTTGCATCATCTCCAGATGTCAAATCACGGCAGCCAGGGACGCGGCGGTGGAGGCAGCAATGGTGCGCTGGCCATCCGGCACGCGGCTATGAGTACGAAAGAAAGACGCTGTACGGCTGTTCCACTCCCAGAACCAGCAGTACCGGCGGGAGCACAACGACTGCATGACGGAGATGCTGACTCGGCGGCGCCGCGGCCGTGGGGGCTCTGAACAGCCCAGCAATGAAGACGTGCAGTCACAGCCCTCCGGTACAAGGGCCCCTGATCTGCGTCGCATGTCCCCTGTGCGTTCTGCGTCGCCTGGCGGCGGCCAGGATGCGCAGGGTACCGCTGATGACTTGGAGGCCCAGATAAGGGACCGAATATCACAATTAGACGATAAGTCCCAGAACAGATTAAAAACAGGGTGATTCAATTTCGTGTATACTTGAGTAAGAAGAGAAGAAAGCCTGGAGCGAGCCAGGCATTCTCGAAGTACCACAAAACAGACTGGATCCGAAACCAAAAAGAATGTACAAGCCACCCATACCTGCGGTGCACCCATACGTCGTGACAGTTGGTGCATGCATGGTCAGTTGGTGACACGTGAGATATCGTGTGCAACGTGTGCAGAGCCCCTTCAGAGCTGTTCATTAATCATTATGTTCTGGAATTAGATAGTGGCTGTCATGCTGTCCATCCTCAATGAAGGGTCGTTTCCTGGCTTGTAATGTGGTGTACTACATAATTTTCAGCCCATGTCTTCTCGGCTGGGGTCTAGGGTTAAAGAAACGGACACGATGGCAGTCCTAGCCTCCTAGGCTGGGGTCCAAATATTAAGGACACGGAGATAATGCCAGTTCTCAGCTGGTGCACATGGTGCACATGGTCAAGACACTGTCACAAGGCCACCCCTTCCTGAGGTTTCGGACGCTTCCACTCCTGTATCCCAATCCCTCCACTAATCTCCATAACGATTTGATGTGGCCAAACACCACTCAGCGGATGACCCCCCTTGGGCTACTCACACGTTCACATCTTCATCTTATGCATGCACGCAACTGGGTATTTTAAGGGCTCAGAGGTTACTGACATATGTGAGCCCTGCTAAAATAAAGATCGGCCAAGTAGATCGGCCAAGAGGGCCTATGGGCGTAACACCATAATCATCTGCTGCATCCGAATCACGCCACTCATTTAGCTTTCAAGGTCCAATCGTGACTCCTCGGCTTAGTGATGAGATGAAGGGCTCGTCCACCTTCCACTCATGAATTCATGGCAAACAGGATGAGGGCCAACAAAGGCTAGGGTCTAAGACACTTCTGATGTTCCCAACGGAACAGTTGGGCGCCCACGCGGCTGATCCTTTTCGATCAGGGCCCAGAGGTGTCATTGACACTTCTGCTGTTCCGAGTCCCTCTGCTGATTTCTTAGCTCCATCACGACTACATCGCAGACAGGATGCAGTCAAACGCCACCAGCTAGGGTCTAGGATCTAGGGCTTACCACTTCTGGCCTTAATATTTGACTCCTCAGTCAGGGTTGAGGGATTAGGGCTGAGGGATGAGTGTCAAGGGATTAAGACACTTCCAATTCCACTCCTGCCTCAATCTTAACTCCTCGGATGTAAGTCTTAAGATTTATGGCACCACTGCACTACTCCATGGCAGACAAAATGCGATCCAACACCGGCGTGCTGATAGCTGTGGCTCTGATCTGGCACTACAGCTGCAGCGGCGGCGGCAGAGCCGCCGCCTCGGGGTCAGCAACAGCGGGGAAGCTATATCTATTCCATGGCAGACAGGATGCGGTCCAGCACCGGCTAGAATGGAAGACACTTAGACTGCTGTTCCGAGTCCTTCCACTGAATTCCATAGCTCCATCACTACTCCATGGCAGACATGATGCGATCCAGCACCACTTCACTACTCCATGGCAGACAGGATGCGATCCAGCACCGGCGGCTCCAGCAGTGATGGCTCTGTGCACCGCTCCACACCTGCACTGACCACCTCGTCCAGCAGGCTGTCCACCAGCTGAGAGGATGCAGAGTAGGGTGTATAATCGTGTAAGGGAAGGTAGGAAATATGTGGAGGGCTGCATTCATGTGCAGGCGTCCGGCAATGTCCCATTCAATTCAACATCAAATGATAAGCAGGGCAAGGCGGAAAAGGGGGGGCAGGGCTGGGTGGGTGGGGAGACAGGCAATATGATGAACGCTGCGTTCATGTGCATGGTGAAGAGAGTGCGCCATTCAATTGCACATCAAAACGGGGGAGTCTGTACTCTGTACCAGCATCTCGCTCTCTCAACCCTTCAGAGCCCTAATTCTAAGGTTTTAGAAGCATGGACTGGAACCGTACCCTCTCCCCCTCCCATCCCCCATCACCGTTTCTCCCTCCTTGCTCCCCCCTCTCCCTAGAGCACCGTGCCTCCCTCCCCCTTCCCCCTCCCCTAGCACACTCCCTCCCTCCCTCCCTCCTCCCATGGCCCCCTCCTCCCTCTTACCTTTGCCGTGGCTCCTTCCCCCTTCCCCCTCTTCCAGCACATAAGCCCCCCCCCCCTTCTCTTTCCTCCTTCCCTCGCACCGTGGCCCCCCTCCCCCTTCCCTAGCACAGTGCCCCACTTCCCCCCTCCCTCTTACCTGTGCTGTTGCTCCCGACCCCCCTGTCAGCCGCCTCAGCGGTGGTCTCAGGTAGTGGCAGTCCAGCTGCAGCTGCTGCAGTCCCGCCCTGCCTAGAGCCACCAGCCGCACACACTCCACCAGGGACTTGAGCCCAACACCCGTGATGGCCGCCAATATGTGGGCCTGCGTGGGATGATGTAGGAAGGGGGGTTAAGGAGGGAAGAGCACATAGAGCCTGTGGGCCACCAGATTTACACTCGCCACAAGTGAGCCCGACGCTCGTGATGGCTGCCATTATATGGGCATAGGGGGAGGGAGGTGGGAGCGGGGTGCAAGGGAAGCAAGGAGGGACAAGACGGAGGGCCGGTAAGCCACCAGCTTCACAATCTCCAAGAGTGACTTGAGCCCGACGCTCGTGATGGCTGCCATTATGTGGGCCTAGGGGGAGGGACGTTGGAGGGGGGTGTGAGGGAAGCAAGGAGGAACAAGACGGAGGGCCGGAAAGCCACCAGCTTCACAATCTTCAAGAGTGACTTGAGCTAGACGCTCGGAATGACTGCCAGTATGCAAGCCTTTCGAGGAGGGGGCCAGGGGGAGGTATGAACGGGGGGAAACCGGGAAAGACTCTCGGAAGGGGAAATAAGATAGGGCCACCAGCCACACACACTCCACTAGGAACTAGAACCCGACACCCATTATTGCGCGAGCTGGTGCCTGCAGACAGCCATGCACACATCCATGCACGCAGCCATGCACACATCCTTGCACACATCCAAGCACGCAGCACATGCACACAGCCATGCACATAGCCATGCACACAGCCATATACACAGCCATGCACACAGCCGTGCACACAGCCATGTACGCAGCCATGCACACAGCCATGCACACAGCCATGCACACAGACCATGTCTGTAATGTTCCCATAGCCTCCACATATGCCTGTCATTTGCCCATTGACTTACTTGTGTGAACTGCACCCCTCCGAAGACCTTGACCTTCTCCCGGAAGATCTTGGCCAGATTGCGTTCTACATTGCCGGTCTCCAGCGCCAGGTTGGCATCCAGGCCACCACCGCCGCCGCCGCCACCACCACGTCCCGCACCAGCACCTGCCCTGCGCTCGTCTGTGTGGGATCAAGGGAAGGGCTGGCTGGATAGAAGCAGCTAGCATGAATAAATTATACGCCCCGAGGCGTGGGTCGAGGCAGCCACGCGTTTGGACTTAAAGCAATGGGCATGCTATCATAAGGGCAGGAATAATAATAGGAGTGCTGGCTGGGTTGAGGTAAGGATAAGAAGGGCCCTGGCTGGATTGAGGCAAGGATAAGAAGGGCCCTGGCTGGGTTGAGGCAAGGATAAGAAGGGCCCTGGCTCGGTTGAGGCAAGGATAAGAAGGGCCCTGGCTGGGTTGAGGCAAGGATAAGGAGGGCCCTGGCTGGGTTGAGGCAAGGATAAGAAGGGCCCTGGCTGGGTTGAGGCAAGGATAAGAAGGGCCCTGGCTGGGTTGAGGCAAGGATAAGAAGGGCCCTGGCTGCATATGGCCGCCATACACAAACAGTGTTCCTTTTCCCCCGGGCTTTGAGTCCACTTTCAGGGGGCCGCCCAGCCGCCGCCAGAGGATCCATAAGGGACGAACCTTTGGCAGTAGGGTTTAGGGTTTAGGAACAAACCTTCAGCAGCCATGCGGCTTCTCAGGATTTATAATCGGCCAACAGACACAGGCCCAAACAGCATGGCAGGCTGCGCAATGGTCTGAGGTAGCTGAATGGTAGCTGAATGGTTGCTGAATGGTAGCTGAATGGTTGCTGAAGGAGAGCCACGGCAGAAACAAACAATTTGCAGTCGTGACGGGCGTTGTTTGCTGGTGGTGTGCATGTGGAGGCTCTGAGGGTTCCGGGACCTGCCAGGGCTCAGGGTTCAGGTTTTGAGCCTTAAACCCAAAACGAGAAAAGGGTGAATTAAGCGAGTCAGGTAGGTGGCTAACTGCCCAGTTCCTGGCCAACTGCCCGGTCCCTGGCTAAGTGCCCAGTAACCAGCTAACTGCCCGGTCCCTGGCTAACTGCCCATTTCCTGGCTAACTGGTAGGTAACTGCCTAACTGCCCGGTCCCTGGCTAACTGCCCATTTCCTGGCTTACTGGTAGGTAACTGCCTAACTGCCCGGTCCCTGGCTACCTGCCCAGTTCCTGGCTAACTGCCCGGTCCCTGGCTAACTGCGGGTAAGTGGCAAACTGCCTGGTCCCTGCTACCTGTCCAAGCAGCAGCACCGCCCCACCTGCCCTGCCCCGGCCGCTGTCCTCCACTAGCTGGAGCACCTCCGCCTCGGCCTTGCCCAGGCGCTCAAGTTGCAGGTCACAGACCGGTCGCGGGCCGCGGGGCTCCCGGTGGTTGAGCCAATTCGTGGACGCAACAGAGCGGCGAACCTGACGGGCGGAGTAGAGGGACAGAGCGGTTTGATATGGAGAGCGGGGTTTAGGGTTTAGAACGGAGTTTAGGGTTCAGAGCAGGGTTTAAAGCAGGGCTCAGGCTGCCTCTCTCGCCCAACGCGGGGCCTGGCCTGGGGTTCAGGATTTAAAATAGGTTCAGGATTGAAATATCGACCCACGAAATGCCCCTCTTTCGCCCAAACCTGAGAGGCTGAGCTGGCAGCTGCAACCCACCATCACGCTGAGCTGGCAGCCACAACCTACCATAACGCTGAGCTGGCGCCCGTGCAGCTCGACAAATGCCTCGAGGAGTGCCGAAGAGGCAGCGTTGAGCCTGCGGCCCACCTCGCCCGGAACAAACGCCGGCGGGAGCGGGTCCCCGGCTGTTGCTCCGGCTGACGCGCCTGCGCCGACGTACCTAGCAGGGGTAGGGCACAGGGGCCGCATCCATCAGTTACATTTGTCAGCATCGGTAACATTTGTCAGCATCGGTTAGATTTTGACAACATCAGTTAGACCTGTCAGGATAAATTATATTCCGATTATGTCAGTTATATCTGTTGCAGCCCCTTTAATTCCGATCATTCCACTTATATCTGTTACCGCCAATCATGTACTAATATTCTGATCACGACGTTCACATCTATTGCAGCCACTTAGATTATGAACACGACACTTAAATATGTTATGACCAGTTGTATACATATTTCCTGATCGCGTCAGTTACATCTGTCACGGTCAGTTACATTTGTCACGGTCAGTTACATTCCCCTGTCGATCCGGCTTAAAACCGTAATTAAATAGTTTCTACGGTACATGGTGATTCAACCTGCGAAGAGCCTTGGCTGCTGTAATGGTGTGGGTGGGGAAGCCAGGGCCTCTACGGGATCAGAGTCGGGGGTAAGGGGTTATGGTTTAGGTGTAAGGGTTTAGGGCTTAGGTGTACGGTCAAAGAGTCTGGGTGTAAGGGTTCTTCTCCAACGCACACCTTTGCTGTTGAGATAGTGTTGGCCAATGGCCATGCAGCCAGGGCTTCCATCACCCACAGCACGCTGCTCTGCTGCTGTGACAGTGTGGGCAATGCAGCCCCCCTGATGCAAACAGATACTACATTTGTGGGAGGGAATTGTTGACCTTTTAACATCCAGTGCATCCCTATATCCCACCCCACCCCACCCCACCCCTTGCACGCACCTTTGCTGTTGCGATAGTGTGGGCGATGCAGCCAGGGCCTCCATCACCCACGGCACGCTGCTCTGCTCCAGGTAGGACGCCAGCTTCGCCAGCATGAGCAGCAGGCCTGCAGGGAGACAGGGAGGGGGGGAGGGTACAGTGAGATAAGGAGAGGGGTAAGGGTACAAGGAGGGGGGGAGGGGTTCAGGGAGAGAATACTTGGTAAAGGAAAGTAGGGTTCAGAAAAGTAGGGCTCAGTAACACAGGGTGCAGGAAAAGAGGTTTCGGGAAAAGGGGGTTCAGGATGGTTGGAGCGGAGATACAGGTGCGCAGAGTAAGATTTCACACTTCAGCTAAGATCCACACTCTTGCATCCACACTTGCAGCCGTGCTAGCTACAGGAAGCTGTTCAACTGCTCAAGATAATATCGTTATGATCTCTTCGCTCTTCTCAGCGGCAGTTACAAAACAGGGTTCCCAATAAGAGGAGTCGCATACTACGACCGCGTTGACGAATGACATCACAAATATTCAAATATTCAAAGAAACAACCTTAGGCACACACACACGTACCACCTGACTCCCCCCCTCCCCCCCCATCACCCCCACCTGAATTGTCTTGACTGACTCCCCCTCCTCCCCTCCCCTCCTCCCACCCCCACCTCACCTGTTTTGACTGACTCCCCCCCTCTCCCCTCCCCCTCTCCCCTCCCAAACCTCACCTGTCTTGGCTGATTCCTCCCCCTCTTGCTGCCCATCCTGACCCCCCCCCCCCCCTCTGTAGCAACCTCACCTGTTCTAGCTGCCCCCCCCCCCCCCCCTCTTCTCTCGCTGCAGTCAACTCAGCAGTCTTACCTTATTTCTCCCCTCCTTCCCCCCCCTGTAGCCACCTCACCTGTTTTGGCTGACCCCCCCTTTGCAGCCACCTCACCTGTCTCAGCTGACACCTCCCCCCCACCCCCCGCCCCTCCTGTCCCCACCCCCACCCCACTCTGTCGCCAGTCTAGCCACCTCACCTGTTTTGGCTGATTTCGCCTCACTACCAACTCCGCCGTCGCCGCCTATCGACAAGGAAGCTAAAGAGCGGCCTGCGCGGTTACGGAGCAGGGCATCACTCCCGGGGAGCTCCAACGCGTCACTGGTATCGGCGAAGGCGTCTGAGGACTGTGAGGCAAGGAGGAGGGGGTTAGGGTTCAGAGATTCAGGGTTAAGGGCAGGGTGGAGAGATTCAGGGTTTAGGGGCAGGGGATGGGTTCAAAGATTGAGCGCCTGAGGGCAATGAGGCAAGGAAGGAGGGAGTAGGGTTCAGAGATTGAGCGTCTGAGGACAATGAGCCCAAGGGGGCTGCTAGGGTTAGGTTCACATAGTTTAAGCCGTGCACTGTAAGCCCCATAGGGAGTGATAAGGGTTGAGGGTCAAGAAGGGAGGGGGGGGGGGGGGCATATGGAATGTTTCAAACACTACCCGTGTGTGTTATTAGTTTATAAGGCCACATTCATTGCATCTTGTCGGGGATCTGGTACCACTGGCGTGCTATCAGCAGAGGTACAGTATCGCGCAATAGCGATGTACAACCGATTAATGTGCACTGCGGTACAAGTGACATCATTTGTGCATTTAAATCCAATGCACCGTTTCAAGACACGTTCACATCACCGGCCAGCGTGCCCCACCTCCTGCCCCTCCGACGATTGTTGCCCGGACGCCTCAGCCTGATGCGAGTAAGAGGAGGAGGATGCAGGCGGCTTGAGAGCAGCGCGCAGCAGGTCAGAACCGTCATACCTGCAGGTGGGGAGAGGTGGGGAGGGGCGAGTGAGATGTGTTGAGGGGCGAGTATGGTGTGTGGAGGGGCGAGTGTGGTGTGTGGAGGGGCGAGTGAGATGTGTTGAGGGGCGAGTGTGGTGTGTGGAGGGGCGAGTGAGAAGTGTGGAGGGGCGAGTGAGATGTGTTGAGGGGCGAGTGTGGTGTGTGGAGGGGCGAGTGAGAAGTGTGGGGGGGCGAGTGAGATGCGTAGATGGGCGAGTGAGACGTGTGGAGGGGCGAGTGAGATGTGTTGAGGGGCGAGTGAGACGTGTGGAGGTGTAGCTGAGGTCTGGAGGGTTGGAGGAGAGGGCAGGCAGCTGAAGGGCAGCACACCGGTCCGGAGCCATCATATGTAGGGTGTGGAGAAGTGTGGAGGGATGGCAGAGGTGTGGACGGACAGAGGAGGTGTGGAGGGGCATCAGAGGCGTCCTTTTTGTGATACAGATCCGGAGGTCGCGGTGACAACAGGTTTAGGGTTTGGGGAGTGCCGTGCACCCTTAATCCTCAACCGCTCACTTGCACGCACCTGAGCCTCGCGACGTCCATGAATGACGTGAGCATGGACAAGAAGAGGCGCTGCAACCGGCCCTGGACCATGTCGACATAGCCCTCCCGCCAGGCGCCCATGAGCCGCACCTGCAACCACCAAAGGTCGAGGGTTTGTAACCACCGCAGCGTAAGGGTTCAGGGTTTGTAACCACCGCAGCGTAAGGGTTCAGGGTTTGTAACCACTGCAGCGTAAGGGTTCAGGTTTTGTAACCACCGCAGCGTAAGGTTTCAGGGTTTGTAACCACCGCAGCGTAAGGGTTCAGAGTTTGTAACCACCACAGCGTAAGGGTTCAGGGTTTGTAACCACCGCAGCGTAAGGGTTCAGGGTTTGTAACCACCGCAGCGTAAGGGTTCAGGGTTTGTAACCACCGCAGCATAAGGGTTCAGGGTTGTAACCACCGCAGCGTAAGGGTTCAGGGTTTGTAACCACCGCAGCGTAAGGGTTCAGGGTTCGTAACCACCGCAGCATAAGGGTTCAGGTTTGTAACCACCGCAGCGTAAGGGTTCAGGGTTTGTTACCACCGCAGCGTAAGGGTTCAGGGTTTGTAACCGCCGCAGCGTAAGGGTTCAGGGTTTGTAACCGCCGCAGCGTAAGGGTTCAGGGTTTGTAGCCACCGCAGCGTAAGGGTTCAGGATTTGTAACCACCGCAGCGTAAGGGTTCGGGGTTTGTAACCACCGCAGCGTTTAGGTGCCTCTAAACCTTATCAAGAGGGGACAGATCCTTTTAGGGTTAAGGGTGAAGGTAAGCCTAAGCCCTATCAAGAGGGGATACATGGCTCAGATCCTCTTATTAGGTTGAGAAAAACTCCTTCCAAGAGTTCCCTAGGGGCTCGCTATAATACGTACCGCTGTATTGCTGTCATACGGCTTGAGGCCTGCCATGAGCGCAGAGAGGCCGTGCTGCAGTACGTCCGAGCAGTACTCAAAGCCCTTGCGAAGGAGCAGCTCCTCGGGGCCCACACCTGCACGAGTGGGGGACATCCGCAGATTGAAGATTAAGGGGTGGGGATGGGGCAGAGGCGGGAGCGGGCGTTAGGGGCAGGGACAGCTCCTCAGAGCTCACACCTGCACAAGTGGGGAGGGATCCGCTGATTGAAGATTACAGGGTGGGGGCGGTGGCAGTGGCAGGGGTGGGGGCAGTGGCAGGGCTGGGGGAGCGGGGGACGGGGCGGGGCGTTGCAATGAGGACACCTGCAAGGGAGAGTCAGGAGAGGAACCGCCCACTGAAGATTCAGGGACGGGGACGGGGCAGGGGCGGGGCGGGGCGTTAAGGCCAGGAGAGCTCCTCAGGGCCTGAGCCTGCATGATGGGAGGAGGGGGGAGAGGGGGAGGGGGGGGGGAGGGGCGCTGCTGAGAGGGGAGGGGGGGGCACCGGTCAGAGCTGTAGGGGCGGGGACGGGGCGAGGCATAGCAGGCTGGAACATGTATGGAAGGGCAGCTCCTCTAAGGATAAGGATAAGAAGGCTGTTCGGATCATGCACACACGCTGAAGGCCAGGTGCCGCTCCATGCAGCCTGAGAAGCTTTACCTGCGACCCGTCCTGTGCCCTCCCCTGCGCTCCCCACCCGACCCCCCATTTTCAGGTCCCCACACTCACCCGCCCTGTACCATCTCCTGTTCCCCACACACACCCGTCCTGTGCTGTCACCTGCTCCCCACACTCACCCGCCGCACTCTCCAACCTGCAGCGTACCGTCGTCACCCCGCCCATGACACGTGAGGCAAGGGCGCCAAAGCTGGAGGCCAGGTGCCGCTCCACGCAGCCGGAGACCGCAGAGGCGGCTCTGTCCTTCAGCGCCAGCTCCGGCAGGTGGGAGTGCAGCAGGCCTAAGTCGGCCGACAGTGTGGACAGGGCCTGATCGGATGGAAGGGAGGAAGGGGATGGGTGGGAGGTAAGGAGAAAGAGGAGGGGGGAGGAAATGAGGGGGGCAAAGTCCACACCCGCACCTGCAGAATGACACATGACGTGCCAGCCCCCTGGTTCCTCAGACAGACCGACAATCCGGGGGAAAGAGGAGAAAGAGGAGGGGGGAAGAGGGGAACGAGGAGGGGGGAAGAGGGGAAAGAGGAGGGGGAAAGAGGGGAAAGAGGAGGGGGGAAGAGGGGAAAGAGGAGGGGGGAAGAGGGGAAAGAGGAGGGGGGAAGAGGGGAAAGAGGAGGGGGGAAGAGGGAAAAGAGGAGGGGGGAAGAGGGGAAAGAGGAGGGGGGAAGAGGGAAAAGAGGAGGGGGGAAGAGGAGAAAGAGGAGGGGGGAAGAGGGGAAAGAGGAGGAGGGAAGAGGGGGAAGGAAGGGGGGAAGAGGGAAAAGAGGAGGGGGGAAGAGGGGAAAGAGGAGGGGGGAAGAGGGAAAAGAGGAGGGGGGAAGAGGAGAAAGAGGAGGGGGGAAGAGGGGAAAGAGGAGGGGGAAGAGGGAAAGAGGAGGGGGGAAGAGGGGAAAGAGGAGGGGGGAAGAGGGGAAAGAGGAGGGGGGAAGAGGGGAAAGAGGAGAGGGGAAGAGGGGAAAGAGGAGGGGGGAAGAGGAGAAAGAGGAGGGGGGAAGAGGAGGGGGAAAGAGGAGGGGGGAAGAGGGGAAAGAGGAGGGGGGAAGAGGAGGGGGAAAGAGGAGGGGAAAGAGGGGAAGAGGAGGGGAAAGAGGGGAAGAGGAGGGGGGAGAGGGGAAAGAGGAGGGGGAAAGAGGGGAAAGAGGAGGGGGGAAGAGGGGAAAGAGGGGGGGAGAAGAGGAGAAAGAGGAGGGGGGAAGAGGGGAAAGAGGAGGGGGGAAGAGGAGAAAGAGGAGGGGGGAAGAGGGGAAAGAGGAGGAGGAAAGAGGAGAAAGAGGAGGGGGGAAGAGGGGAAAGAGGAGGGGGGAAGAGGGGAAAGAGGAGGGGGGGAGAAGGAAAAAATGAGGGGGAAAGAGGGGATAGAGGAGGGGGGGAGAGGGAAAGAGGAGGGGGGAGAAAGCGAGGGGAGCAAAGTCCACATTTGCACCTGTATGACACACGGTGCCAGCCCCCTACCCACTGCTTCCTCACAATCGGACTGACAACCTGTCAATCCACCCACGGGGGTTTTCAGAAATAGACAGTGCATGTGTGTGTGGGGAGGAGCGTGATCACATTTTGGAGACTGCCGTTTAAGGGGACCACAACCATCAATAGACTAGGGCCCATATCCCAAGTAGGGAGGAGCAAGTGAAAGAAAGCTACGCCCAACTAGGGCGTGGAAGTTAATGAAACAGCGCAGCTTGGGGCCGTAGCCACATCCGCGCCGCCACCAGTCCATGTGTGTGGGGGGAGGCACGTGTGGCATCCAGTCCAAACCCGCATACCTGCACGATGGACTCTGTGCCCCAGTCCTCCAAGAAGGCCATGTGCGGCGCGTCCGGCGCGGCCAGAGCGCCGCCTCCGGCAGCGGCAACGGCCATGGCCTTGGTGGCCGCTGCGAGGCAGGCGGCCCGATGAACCGACACAGCAATGGAGTCCGCTAGTGCCCGTCTGGGGACAGGGGGGGATGGAGTGGTTTAGGGTTGAGGGTTGAGGGCTTAAGGTTGAGGGTTGAGGGTAGGGAATGAAGGGGGGGGAAGTGGAAGAAGTGAAGGGGGAGGAGGACATGACGCGGGGGAGGGTGAGGGCATGCCGGAGAAAAAGAGAGCTGGCACAAAAATGGAGTCTGCTACAGCCTGTCTGGGGACAGGGTGGGGGAAAGGGCTGGGAGTGCAGAGAGGAAAGGGAGTAGAAGGAGCGAAGGGATAGGAAGAGCTGAGTCGGGGGCGGGTGGGGGCATGCCGGAGGAAAGGGAGAGCTGGCACAACAATGGAGTCCGCTACAGCCTGTCTGGGGACAGGAGAGGGGGAAGGGCCGGGAGTGCATAGAGGAAAGGGATGGGAACGAGTGAAGGGACAGGAGGAACTGAGTCGGGAGGAGGGTTGTGCCGAAGAAAAGAGAGAGCTGGCACAGCGATGGAGTCCGCTACAGCCCGCCTGGGGACACGTGGGGTGGGGGGGAGGGGGGGGAGGGAGGGCCAGGAGAGAAGGGAGGTAGTGGAAGGAGAGAAGGGGTGTGTGGAAGGAGTGAAGGGGGCAAGTGGAGGGAGTAAAGGGGGTAAAGGGGGGAGAAGTGGAGGAAGTGAAGGGGGAGGACTGACTGACGTGGGGAGGGTGGGAGAGGGTCAGAGAAAAGGGTGAGCTGACAGGGCAATCGAGTCGGCTACAGCCCGCCTGGGGAGAGGTGGGGGGAATGGCCGGGAGTGAAGGGCCCCTCCCTTCCACACTGTCCAGTGTCCACACTTACTTGAGAACCCACAAGCACTCCCCAAACACCTCCCCCTCCCCACCCACACCCACTCACACACTCACCCCCCCCCCCGCCCATCAACAAGCAGTCAACCACTGCGCAGCCCCTCCCACAGCCCCTCCCACACTAACGGTTTCATTTTAAGTGCTCCCTGAACACATCCCAGCCTCACACACCGTCCACACTTACTTGACCGCTTTTTAGTACTTAAATCAACTCCCATGTCAGCGTCAACCCATTCACACTAGGGGTAGCCACAATTACCCTCATAAACAAAACAACTCTGGTGGGTATGAACAAGAGGTATTTCAGGTCCAGCCTCTGTACCAATGTTGCTGATTCTCCTGTCGTGCCGATGCTAGGTTCCAAGCAGATCTCCCACATCAGTGTCATTTCTGAGCTTAACCCAATGCACAGCCGTTCACGAAATATTGCAGCTTTCAGCCCCTCAATGAACAAGGTTGGACAGAAGGGAAGGACCTGGCTAGCAGGCAAGATATTCCCATGACCAGATATATGGATCCATGCCCTGCTCAGAATAATACGAAACATTCCCTGTCTTGCCCAGATGGCAGAGGAAATGCTGATAATGCACAAACACATGAGGCCCATTTGCCACCCCTGACTAGAGGGTTTTTTTGTGAGCTGGAGACAGTGCTTGAGAGCAGGCCAGGCACAAGACACATAGACTATCCATCACTACCCTCAAGAAGGGATATTTGTATCCAACCAATGCAGCATGGGGGCCCATCAAGCACCCACTGAAAATGAACTTGCCTACTGGCAACTCACCCCCAACTTGCCTACTGGCAACTCACCCCCAACTTGCCTACTGGCAACTCACCCCCAAGAGACAAAGCCCCACCCTCAAGCAAGGAGGATTGACGGGGCCACTTGGCCCCCAGCCCCATAGCTAGCTACTGTCAAGGCACAGCCAAAGCAAAAACAAATAGGAGCAAAACAGCATTCTGGGCTGTTAGGGGTACCGGTATTTGACCGTATGCACGTTGTGTGTGGCTACCCTTCAAACACCACTCTGAAGTACTCCCAAGAATACCTACCAACCTCCCACACTGTCCACACTTACTTGACAACCTTGAGGGACTCCCCGAAAACATCCAACGAGCATTTGCACCATCCTCACTTCCTTGACCACCCTGAAGTACGCCCTGAAAAACTCCCGCAAGCGTTTGCACACCCTCCCCACTTGTCTGACTACTTTAAAGTACGCCCAGACCACTTCTAATCCTTCTCATACTGTCCACACTTACTTGACCACCTTGAAATACTCCCCGAAAACCTCCCGTGAGAGCGCGACCAGCGACCGCCGCTTGACCGGCGACTGGGCATCGCCTTGCAGGAAGAAGCGGAGCACGTTGACCACTGTCTCCTGCACAGTGGTGAGGTATGTGGGGCAGTTAACAGGGGGCAGTGACACGGTCAACATGTTCAACGAGATAGGGCATGTGGGGCAGTTGACAGGGGGAAGTGACACACACACACACACACACACACACTAAATCCTCAACCTACCCACTGTCTCCATCCCTTAACCCAGACTCCTTAACCCACACACTTGCACCTCTAAATCCTAACTCTTTAACCTACCCATAAACCTGCATATCTAAACCCGAACTCCTTAACCTACCCACCCACCTGTATCCCTAAACCCCAACTCCTAAACCTACCCACCCACCTGCAGCCCTAAACCCTGAACACACCTGCATTGCGTTAATGACTTTCTCATCCAGCACCCGCACAAACTGCTTTAGCGTCGGCGCCAGCAGCAGCGTCCCGCCCCCGCCGCCGCCGCCGCCCCCGCTGCTGCCGCCGGCCGGCACAGAGAACGCCCAAGAGGCCGGGTTATCCACGCCCCGCGAGATCAACGCCTCCGAGGGGATGCTGGCCACGGCGGCGGCTGGGACGCCACCGCCGCCGCCCACCGCGGCCGCCGCCGCTGCTGCCGCGCTTCCCGCCGAGATGGCCATTGCGTCGACGACGACAGCGGCCTCGAGGAGGATGCGTCGGAGACGGTGGGATCGTCCTTGGAGGTACTTGTCCTGAACAGGAAGGGGAGGGAAGGGGGTACTTGTTATGAACAGGGAGGTGGGGGGAGGGGGGTATTTTTCCTGAACAGGTAGGGGGGGAAGGAGTAATATGTCCTAAAAAGGAGGGATGGGGGATGGGGGTACTTGTCCTGAACAGGAAGGGGGGGGAGGGAGTACTTGTTATCAACAGGGAGGGATGGGGGGGTGTCCTGAACAGGAAGTTATTCTATCCTGAATAATGGGGGGGGAGGGTCGAGCTAGTGCGTTTTGATTCAAACACAGGTTGCGTTCCACACTTGTACACCTATTTAGTACTCAGGTTAGAGGAGGGAGGGGTCACTCGTCCTAAATCGGGGGTTGAGGGCTGTTTCTTGTGTCAGATATTTATCCTGAACAGCAGGGGATGGCGGAAGTTTCAGCGGCCATACCTGCCCATTTCATACTCAGTGACCGCACCTGCCCATTTCGTACCCAGCCTCAACACCTGCCCATTTCGTCATTTTTGACCCAGCCCCCACACCTGCCAATTTCGTCATTTTTGACCCAGCCTCAACACCTGCCAATTTCGTCCTTTTTGACCCAGCCCCCACACCTGCCAATTTCGTCCTTTTTGTCCCAGCCCCCACACCAGCCAATTTCGTCCTTTTTGACCCAGCCCCCACACCTGCCAATTTTGTCCTTTTTGACCCAGCCCCCACACCTGCCCATTTCGTCCTTTTTGACCCAGCCCCCACACCTGCCAATTTCGTCATTTTTGACCCAGCCTCAACACCTGCCCATTTCGTCCTTTTTCACCCAGCCCCCACACCTGCCAATTTCGTCCTTTTTGACCCAGCCCCCACACCTGCCAATTTCGTCATTTTTGACCCAGCCCCCACACCTGCCAATTTCGTCATTTTTGAACCAGCCCCCACACCTGCCAATTTCGTCCTTTTTGACCCAGCCCCCACACCTGCCAATTTCGTCATTTTTGACCCAGCCCCCACACCTGCCAATTTCGTCATTTTTGACCCAGCCCCCACACCTGCCAATTTCGTCATTTTTGACCCAGCCCCCACACCTGCCAATTTCGTCATTTTTGAACCAGCCCCCACACGTTCTAGTTTCATATTAATTACCCAGCCACTACACCTTCCAGTTTCTTATTTAATACCCAGCCCCCACATCAGCCCAATTCATACTTTCTAAACCCACCCCTGCACCTGCCCCTGTCATATTTAAATATTTATAACCCAGCCCCCTCACTTGCCAATGTCATACTTTCAGCCCCGTCCCCACACCTTCCAGTTTCTTACATAATACCCAACGCCTACATCTGCCCAATTCATACTTTCAACCCCACACCTGCAATGTGTCATCTGGCTCCCCGAGCTTCCGCAGGAGCAGCACGCACTGCTCCTCGCTGTCCTTGCGCTCCGTCAGACGCCGCTTAAGAAGCTGCGCGAAAGGGAAGACAACACACAGCTCACTGTATGCATACCACAGAAAAAATAAAATAAAATATAGCACATCAATCATAATCAGCAGCAGCACGCACTGCTCCTCGATATCCTTGCACTCTGTCAGACGCCGCTTAAGAAGCTGCGGTGCATTTAGAGAACATACAAAAACGGTTGTGACATATAGATAACGTTGAGAGAGCCTTCCAGAAGCTACGCGACCGTGATCTGATTACCTGCTGATCTCCCAATTCATCTGCACTAATGCGTATCCCACAAAAACGCAAAATGAAAATGCGTCCCTTTCCGCCCTCCGGCTGCTCATACCCTCTGCCTCCCACGCTTACACCCTGTCCAAACCTACCCCTTTGTTCCACAACTAAGATCTCTCACCTGGCAGATCTCAACTGCCCCAACGTCCGCTTCCTCACAGATCTGGCCCATTTTCACACCTGCCCCTCCCCATTCCACACCTAGGATCTCTCACTTGTGAGATTGCATGCGCTACAACGACTGCCTCTGCAGAGATCTGGCCCCTTTCCACACCTGCCCCTCCCCGTTCCTCACCTAGGATCTCTCACCTGAAAGATCTACCGCGCAAAAACGACTGACTCCGCAGATATCTGGCCCCACGCCTGCCCCTCCCAGTTCCACACCTACCCTCCCTGCTCCACACTTAGGATCTCTCACCTGTGAGATCTCATGCACCAAGACGTCCGCCTCCGCACAGATCTGGTCCCTTTCCACACCTGTCCCTCCCCTTTCCACACCTAGCATCTCACACCTGTGAGATCTCGCGCGCAACAACGTCCGCCTCCGCGGAGATCTGGCGGAAGGTCCCGCGCCCGCCGTACTTCAGCAGGAGCGGCTGAGCCTCTGCGTAAAACGAGACAGCCGTGTCCAGCATGTCGCCCTCCAGGGCAGCCCGCATCTTTTTAGGGAGGTCAAATACAGCCTGGGGCAAGAGCAGGGTTCGTTACACATAAAGGGGGGGTACGGTTTAGGGTCAGTAGCACACAAATTAGGGCAGGGTGTGGGGTATGGGCCCCTCCACAGCAGCCCGCATCTTTTTAGGGAGGTCAAACACAGCCTGGGGCAGGAACAGGGTTCATTTCACAAAAAGGGGGTTCGGGTTTAGGGTTAGTAGCACACAAATGAGGGCAGGGTGTGGGGTTTGGGCCCCTCCACAGCAGTGCGCTTTTTCTTAGGGAGGTCATACACGACCTGGGCTGGGGACAGGGTTCATTGCACAACAAATGAGGGTTCCATGTTTAGGGTTTAGTGCATGGTGGGGCTTTTGGTCACTGTTTGTTTTTTAGTATTTTGCGTCTGATGATGGTGAGTGTAATTGTGAGCGTGATGGGTGATGGTTTAATGATGGTTTGGTGATGGTTTGGTGTGCAGAGCTGGGTAAATCAAAGCTGACGGCACTGCCGTAACAGAGCTCCAGTGAAGGATGACGGCGAGGGAGGCTTCTTTTATCGTCCATGAATCCACCCCCCAGCAGGCCGCCAAAGGGCGGATTGGGACGAAACCAGGACCGGCCTGCACCTGGTGGCCAAGGCAGCATGGCTGGCCACAACTGGGCCACTGGGGCTCCGGCTAGAGGCCAGGGTGAAGCTGACATGCAGCTGAGAGACGAAAAATGAGGATGAGCGGGCTGAGAAGCTGTGGCATGCAGTGCTTCGACGCCGCTCTGCACTGAACAGATCGCAGGCTGGAGCCTGACAGCCTGTGCATGGCCTCATAAAGCGCCATGCAAGTGCTGTCAAAAGCGCCAAGCAAGGGCTGGCAACGGCGCCATGTCAGGGCTATGAGCAGCGCAGTACAAAGACTGTAAACAGTGCCATGCAAGTGCTGTCAATAGTGCCATGCAAGGGCTGGAAACACCGCCATGCAAGGGCTGTATACGGCGCCATGCAAGGGCTATAACGGCGCCATGCAAGGGCTGTAAACAGCGCCATGCAATGGCTGTCAACAGCCCCATGCAAGGGCTGTATACGGCGCCATGCAAGGGCTATAAACGGCGCCATGCAAGGGCTATAAAAAGCGGCATGCAAGGACTGCAAATACCTCCACGCAAGGGCTGCAAACAGCAATATGCAAGAGCTGAAAATAGCTCCATGCATGGGCTGCAGAAGGTAGCATGCAAGGGCTGTAAACAGGGTCATGCAAGGCGTGAAAACAGAGCCATGCAAGGGATGCAAATACAGTCATGCAAGGGCTGAAAACAGCGCCATGCATGGGCTGCAAATAGCGCCATGCAAGGGCTGAAAACACCGCCATGCAAGGGCTGCAAATAGCGCCATGCAAGGGCTGCAAACAGCATCATGCAAGGGCTGCAAACAACGTCATACAAAAGCGGAAAAGAGTGCCTTGCAAGGACTGCAAACAGTGCCATGCAAGGGCTGTAAACAGTGTCATGCAAGGCGGCTATACTCAGCGCCAAGCACCCGCTCCAAACAGTGCCATGCAAGGACCAACGCAGACTGAAAATGACTACGGCGCACCTGCAGCTTCTTCAGCACTGATTGGACCTTCTGCAGCTCCTCCATGGACTCCCTGCGACTCTGCAACTTGGTGCACACCGCGTTTGTCTTCTCAGAGACGTTGTCTGCAGGCAGCGAGCGGTGGGGGCCATGGAGGCATGCAGGTAGCGGGGCAACCTTGCTTGACAACAGAGTACTAAGGGGTGTACAGGAGAACGATAGGGGCTGCCTTTAAGTCCACCTTGAGTCAAGGGCAGAGTCCCCTTCCTTGGAGATACCCTGTTGGGTCAAACTGACAGCTCCTGCGCAGCTCTCTGCCTCTTGCCTTCACCGATTCCCTTGATTATTTATCACTGCATCGCTATACCCCATCCCTCTCTCTCACCCATGACATGCTTCAGCTTGTCCATGTCCGTGCCCATCCCATCGACGCTCGACTTCATGGCCCGAATCGTGTCCGTCGCGGAGATGAATTTATTGTAATTCTCGTAAACTAGCTGCTGCATGTCCGAGTCCAGGTTCTTGATATCGCGAGCCATGGTGCGGTGCTCCACAAGCAAACGCTCCAGGGGATAGGTGCGCAGGACAGACGCGATGTGGGCCTCTTCGGGGTTTTCGTTCTGTGCCTTTGCGTTCTGGGCTGCTGCGGAACGTGCATCGCCAGCGGGGCCCCCTGGCGATCCGCCCGTGCTTGCATCCCCTCCACCGTAGTAGCCAGCGAGGAGCGCCTTGATTCGATCCGCTTTTATCTTGGCCACGTCGTCCGACATCTTTTGGATTAACGGAGGGTCGCAGAGGTATGGGATGTCAATGTTGCGCTTCAGATCTAAAATTTGTGTTGCAAACTTGCCATCGAGGACAGATAAGTGTGAACTCGGTGTGAAATCATATGATGGGTCCTGGACTCCTGGCCTTGTGCCCCGTGTCAAGAGAGCCAGTCTGAATGGCCTTGCAAGAAATGAGTGGTACACTACGAAACATTGTGTCACATTGTCTCACAACCTTCACATCCCTAAATAGTGTTCTGCATGTACAATTACCTCTACCCTTACCTTTTATCGGATTTGGTTTTTTTGCTGGTTTTTATACGAAACCAAAAATAAAATCAGTAAGCTCAGTCAGAATACAAAAAGCCAGCCATAAAAACCAATCATTTGGGGCATACTAAGAATTTAAGCCGTATTTTCGCCCACACCCTCCGTCACAGCTTTCCAATCTCCATTGAAAATGAAGAGGCAGTTAAATTGTTCGAGGCAATCGATAGAGCAAAGGCAAAGGCTACAGAAAGGGGATGGAAGAAGTGGGGAGGGCCTCCGCGTATGAGGGGATGGAGGGGGCGTCCACTGGTGAGGGGCAGGAAGGGGCGTCCACCGATGAGGGGCAGGAGGAAGAGCAGGTACCGGTAGTGGCTACAAAGAGCGGCCGCGCGTTGTTTGTACCCGCGCATCTAAGGACAATGGGCCACTAAACGGTAAAGCATGCTGGCATGTCTGACTGTTGGTGCTGATTTGATTTATTTTCCATCTTTGGTTTGACACTGCATTCTGACGGTCAGAGAATCTGTTTGTTGCACCTTTGGCCCCATGTGGCCTCTTGTTTCAGGAGGTATTTAGCTCCAACTCCGTGATATGTATTTTATGGCTAGTGGATACATTATATTTTAGAAGCTTGAGAGTTGCATGCCTTGTTTAGAGTCTTTCCAAGGGGAAACCAAATTTAAGCCCATAAAGTGTTTTTAATCAAACAAAATGTGTAAATCCAATAGTTTCAGAAACACAAAAAAAAACTAAAACCCAACAGTGTTAAAAGCAAATTCCGGGTTTCAAAAATCTCGAAAAAACAAATCCGACCAAAACTATGGAATGACTGAGACAGGATCCGCGGAATTGTCCGCGGTTTACGGTCTGGGGTAGCGCTACTAGCACCGCCCTGACTTCGCTGCAGATAAGTATGGACGTGAGAACAGCATCTAAGCGGTAAACTGAAATAGCCCGTGTCTACGTGTGGCAATGCCAGCACATTTCGCAATCGTGATCGTCGCACCACTGGGCTTAAGAGGTGAAACCGATGTCATTGACTCATGGACTCTTACTCGTGTAAGTGCATCTCGCCTGAGTGAAGACACCAGCCCATGGCCCTGGCCCTTGTATTGCCCCGGTCTATTATTCAATAGCCCATTTTGATGTACAAATCCTCGCGTAGGGCAACACAGTACACTAAAAAGCCCCATTTTGATGTACAGACCGACAGCAAACGACCGTCTACAATCAGTCCTCGCTGGCCCACGCACATCACCACGACCTCGTAATAATGTTAAACGATACGTCAATCAGACAACAACCACTAGGCTGCCGTTTAAGCAATGTTAGGATCAGCAAAGAGGGAGCAGAAGACAACTACAGTGGTTGGAGCCGCCGATGCGTTTCCGGGGAGGCTGCACAGCCACTGCAACAGCCACTGCAAGAATTTAGACCGAGATCATGGCAGGGTTCCAGTGGTAGACGAACCAGTGTCAGCGACAGGGGTCAACCCCTTGCGGCTTTAGTCCCAGAAGGAGGGGCGCCGGCGGTCTTCACTCAGCCATGCGAGTGGCAATCGGCTAGATGACATGTTGGCCAGTGTCGAGGCCCTCCAAGCAGAGAGGGATGTCTTCCAGGAGTTGACTGTGGATTACAAAGCCCATACTGAAAGATTTAGGGTGTCGGGTTTAGGGTTTAGGGTTCTAGGGCTTACAAAGCCCATACTGAAGCCTTGAAGTCCCACACCGCGTGTTCAGAAGCCCACACGGAGGCTTCCAAGCAAGACCTAATTGCTGTGGTGGTTTGCGTGACAGTCCCCACTCCCCAGCATTGCCATTGGCGAGAAGCTGGCCAGGCAGGTGATGGAGCACAGGCTGGCTGCCTGTGCGAGCATCGTGCAAGGCGTCATGTCAGTCTACTGGTGGGATGGAAGGGTGAACAAGAACAAGGAGCTGCTGCTCGTCATCAAGACGCGCAGGCCTCTCCTAACCGAGCTGAGCATGTTTGTCCACGCTCACCACCCTTACGCCGTCTGTGAGGTGATCTCCCTCGCTCCCACTCTCCCAGGCCTAAACCCTAACCCTCGTACCAACAACAAGGGCATGCCACGTGCCAAGGCTGAACAAAGGCGGCAGCCGCCTGGCGGAGAATGATTGCTCTTCATCAGCCCGTTGCATAAATAAGCACATAGGAAACATTCGCCGGCAATCAGGCGTTAGATCATGTGTTCCTGAACGTAAATGCATGTACCGGTAATCCGGTATGAATGTATACTGGTATGAATGTATACCGGTATGGATTTTTACCGGTATGAATGTATACCGATATGAATGTATACAGGATGCACCATGCAGCTCAATCCACACGCAGCCTCTCATGCTGAGATACAAGATTAAAGACTCGTTTAGGAAACAGAGGCCCTGACATGCCCAGCAGACTTGCAGCAGCCCTTCACGTGCCCCTCTCATGAATGCAAAGCAGATGTGTTGACCTGTGGCTGTAGATTAACAGGCAGTCGTCTCTGTCTACGCTACCTTGTGCCAGGGCAGGCTAGGGTGTGATGCTCTGACTTTTGTGGAGGATGTGGTGGCTTTCATTGATGCTGAGTCGCTACAAAGGCTTCCTGTCTTTAACTTCCCACCCGGCCATCTGTGTGTCCTTTCATTTTGTGTCCGCTTTTCCTAATAAAAAAAATCTGGTAGGTTTGTTTGTTTTCTCTTTGTTAAGGGCTGGGATTTGGACGACCTGGGGATTCTTCAGACTTCTTTCACTTTTTGGGAATGTATTTTCCGTCTGCTTTATTCGTCTATTCCTTTCCTTTCTCCTTGAGCCTGAAGTTTATTTTCTTCCCGACCCGAGCCTTTTCAGCATGGCTTAGAGGTATAATATCATTGGTGTATTGAAACTATGAGAAGCGCACTTTTCAGCTGAATAAAATCGACCCCCCCCTCCACCCCCCCTCAGTATTCTAACATAGGCCTGGGAAATCAATGTTTGATGAGGTTCCGGAGGCGGGGGGGGGGTCAGGAGGCGTTACACAATCTTTAATTGATGTATTCTTTTACTTTGCCCCCCCCCCCCCTTCCATCGCGGTAGAGCCATTGCTGTTTTGGAAGGTCACAATAGTGGTTGTGGTGGTTGTGGGCAGGCAGCTATTCCTCCACCCGTGCCTCGGAAACACAAGCACCAGCACACCGCTTAAATACACACCGTCATTAGAATTGCTGAACGAGTTTTGTATGATAAGACCATCAAAACCAGCGATTGCACGGCTAGCCCTCCAGGTATGTGAAGTTTTGTGAAAATTTTACAGTCCAGCGGGCATCACATTTGATGCATGAGACTTATGCCCGTAAACCGGTGCAGACACTAATAACGTTAAATTTAGAATGGTGTAAACCCGCTGGGCCCTGCTGAATACTCGGCCGCGTGGGGCTGGTAAGGAACGACTAGGCTCAATTCTACCATGCACAGCCTGGGCCATGGTGCAGCCATGCCATCCTCCTATGTGAGGGCGCAAGAACATGGAACCTGGCCTCCTAGCCATCCAGTTGGCCAGCTCGTGCGTCATCATCTGCCCCCTTTACCTCCCTACTCCCTCTCCATGCCCAGCCCTGCCCCCCCCTGCCCCTTTTATGTACCCAGCATACCAGACCCCCAGCATGCCAGAATCCCAGCAATCCAGAACCCCAGTGTCATTGCCCGTTGGCGTTGCTCCTCCTCACTGCCTCGCTCTGAATGAGCAGCGTTAGGAACTCCGCTTCGAGAATGTCTTTCAGGGGGGCTGAGTGCTCCACGGCAATCTGCAACATACCAATGTCAAATGTAACAATTAGGAAATCGTCGTTTTCAATGACCAGCGTCAGGAATTACGCCTCTAGGGCATGTGTGAAGAAACCGAACGAGGGTTTGGGGGTTAAGGGTTAAGGTTTTAGGGCTCTGACGTAAACTGCAATCAATAGGAGGGGGGGGGCTAGTCGCTGTGAAGTTGTGGTTAAGTTTTTGTAGCCCAGCAAAGCATCACATTTGATGCATGGGACATGTCACATGGGCCCGTAAACCGGTACAGGCTAGGACAGCGATGCGCGAAAACCAAAGCCCCCCCTGATTGAGCTGAGTGAGGGAACCCGCTTGCGACGCGTTTGTTTGGAGAAACCAAATTCTTCCCAGCAATTTGTGGCATGATTAGGGGTCGGAGGATGAATCGAAATTTTGAATGAGGTCAGGGAAACCGGATGCTGAACAGCAATCTGCGACACAAGGAGGGGGGAGGGGGGGCTTAAATATTTTGACGCCTTAGCTCAGGATCAGAACCTTGCACTCTGAATTTTGTGATTTTTTTACAGGCCAGAGGAGCATCACATTTGATGCATGGGACATGTGCCCACAAACCGGCACTGCAGCTGGCAAAAATATATGGCACTGCAGGATGACAAAATAAGCTGCAGTACATTGCTACAGTACAAAATTGCAGTACAACGCTGAAGTATGACAAAATAAGCTGCAGTACAACGACATGAAGTTGCAGTTTGTTTCATTGCTGAGAAGCTGAAGTACGATGCAAATATTATGCAGTACATCTAAACGAATACGGTATGCAGTACCGGTACAATAATAAGAAGCTGCAGTGCTACAAGAACAAGCTGCTATACAAAGATTTCAAGCTGCAGTACAAAGACAACAGGCTGCGGTACAATGACAACAAGAAGCTAAAGCGCCACACACCCGCCCTCCCCTTACGCACTCACCACTTCCAGATAACATCCCTGCACTGCAGCTAGCACCAATAGGACGCCGCAGTACATCGATAAGGCACTACAGGACAACAAGGAGGCACTACAGTACAAGGAAAAGGCACTACGATACACTGTGCCCACCCACAGCACCTCCTCACCTCATAGGCGTCCAGAATGGTGGCCGGATAGATGGGTAGGTACAGCGACGCCAACGCCCGTACGCAATTCGCCACCCTGACGACAGGGGAAAAAGCCAATGGGAGGGCCGGCACCGTCAGGCATGGTCAGTCCAATTGGCCATTATGGAGCACAACCAATTAGCCAGTGGAGAATTGTGATTACAGGGCACTATCAATTGGTTGTCCAGTTCCCTTTTAGGGTGCAAGCACATTCTCAATACACCGTTATCATGCAAATCGTACAGCTTTTCAGACACACGTGATCAATACGGCATGTTCACTGAACGTCAAAGCTCGGGCGAGCGACAGAGGTCAGACCATCCCAAGGAAGTTTACGCTCGATCCCTTCTCTAGCTCACCAAGTATATTTAGTAAGACACAGTCCATGGGGCATAACCAATGAGCCAGTGAGGCTACAAGCCATCATCCACTCCTCTACTTGGTCAACCCTTTAGCTTCTCTGTCTAGCTGTCATTGCAGTTTCGTTTTGATTATTGTTGCTGATTTCCCCCCAGTTCGCTCTGCCTGGCCCTTTTAAAAAATGTTGTGGGTGGTTGCATCAACTTTGTAACAACAAAGCCTACTCACCGAGCCACGAGCATCTCACCGGCTGGCACCTTCCCCACATTGTAATATTCTATACATATGTGATAAAGAGCGTCCTTAACCCTCCCACCTTCCACATTTTGCCTCCCACCCCCACTACACACCTCCTATCACCCACCTCTCACCTCCCACCTCCCACCTCCCACCACTTACCACCTCTGCCACACACTTTATGTCACCGACCTCTCACCTCCCACCTCCCACCACTTACCACCTCTGCCACACACTTTATGTCACCCACCTCTCACCTCCCACCTCCCACCACTTACCACCTCTGCCACACACTTTATGTCACCCACCTCTCACCATCCACCACTGCCCTCGCCTCCCATCTCCGCCACACACTTCATATCACCCACCTCTCACCTCCCACCTCCCACCACTTACCACCTCTGCCACACACTTTATGTCACCCACCTCTCACCTCCCACCACTGCCCTCGCCTCCCATCTCCGCCACACACTTCATATCACCCATCTCACGATTTTCACCTCTCACCTCCCGCCCCCACCACACACTTATCACCCACCTCTCACCTATCACCACTTCCCTCACCTCTCACCACTTCCCTCACCCCCCACCCCCACCTCTCACTCCCAACTCCCACCGCTTTCCACTCACCTCTTACGACCCACCACTTAGCTAGCTGTGGCATCCACCTGCTGCCCAGACAGTAACCCCCCCTCCCACCACTCACATAGCCCTGGCCTCCACCTGCTGCCTATACAGCCCCCCCCCTCCCCCTCCACCACTCACCTAGCCGTGGCCTCCAACAGCTGCCTAGACAGTGCCCTCCCCCCCCCCTCCTTCTCCCCCCACTCACCTAGCCGTGGCCTCCACCTGCTGCCTAGGCAGTGCCTCCCCCCCTCCTTCTCCCCCCACTCACCTAGCCGTGGCCTCCACCTACTGCCCAGACAGCCCCCCCCCCCTTCCCACCCCTCACCTAGCTGTGGCCTCCACCTACTGGCCAGACAGCGCCTCCCCCCCTCTTTCTCCCACCACTCACCTAGCCGTGGCCTCCACCTGCTGCCTAGACAGTGCCTCGCACCGCTCTGCCCCCGACGGTCCCGGCGCATCCACCTCCGCCGCTGCCGGCGGCCCTGTCACGGCTTCACCATCTTCCCCGCTGCTGCTGGTCGCCTGTGTCGGTGCCACCCATATGAGCCCGTTGCACCCAAGAATGATGTCCACACCTGGGAGGTGTGGGGAAGGTGTGGGGCAGGTGTGGGGCACGGGGGCACATCGACTTCTCCCGTACCAAATGTGGTGGTTTTATGACTGACACCCTTTTTCGTTAGATCTTGCACTGGATATCGCCTAATCATGTGTTTGCTTCATATTGTGAACCACGTTGTGCAAGAGTTGTGACCAGGTCGAGCCCTTGCCGAGCTGGCATACAAATTCATAACGTGTTTGGGTGTCAGCTCGGCAAGGGCTCGATGCTTCCTGAATCCTTTGCATCAGAAACACAGGGCTATTAACCAATGTTCGAGTTACGGTGCATGACGACCTGTCATCAGGTTCACACCTTCATACCAGGGGCAGAAAAGCAATCAATTCGAGGAAGCAACCTTTCGCGTTGATCCCAGAGACTAAAAGGTCGAGAATTTGCTAATAGGAAGAATGTTGTGAGGAATTAGATCAAGACTGCGGGAATCTACACAAAGGAGCGAGGCAGGTGTGGGGCACGGGGGACCATGGGGTGGGACAAAAAGGAGTGAGGCAGGTGTGGGGCAGGTGTGGGGTACGGGGGGACAATGAGGTGGGACACAAAGGAGTAAGGCAGAAGTGAGGCAGGTGTGGAGCACGGGGGTAGGGACCCAAGGGGGTGGGGCACAAAGGGGTGAGGCAAGTGCAGGGCAAGTGTGGGGCAAGTGTGGGACAAGTATGGACAAGTGTGGGGCAGGGGGGGGCATAATTACATAGGGGAATAGGGACATAAACACTGGCGTGGAACGGCTCTGTTGCCAAGGTCCATGCCACGTTGTTACACCGAATGTGTGCAGCACGAGTCCAGTACAATGGGTGGGAGGTGGCGTGCCAGGTGTCATCCTAGTCAGCAGGTCACGGTGTACCTCGGGCTATATGGAGCACGGCCTTGCCTGCCCTGCTAAGGTAACCACACCTACCAGATCCCATCATCTGATTCAAATGCAGTGAATTCATCTAAATCCCATCATCTGGTTCTGATCCTAACATCCTATTCAGATCCGATCAACTGATTCAGATCTGATCTCCTGATTCAGAACTGATCACCTGATTCAGATCCGATCACCTGATTCAGATCCGATCACTTGATTCAGATCCGACCACCTGATTCAATTCTGATTACGCTCGATTTAGAATCTTAAGGGATCCATCGCAAACATAGACAGACAGCTTGACCGGCAGCGCATCTACCTCTTACCTTTATGTAAACAAAGTCTTGCCTTCCCCAGCTAGTGGCAGGAATCCCGGAACCACCTCTCATACAGATGATGACATCAAACCCTACACCCTCACCCTCACCTATGGCCTTCATGGACACAAAGTGCTGCCTTGCTCAGCTAGTGGCAGGAGTCCCTGAACCACCTCCCATACAGATGATGACATCTGGCCCTAAACCCTAATCACTCATCTGGCCCTAAACCCTAAACCCTCATCTGGCCCTTCACCCTAAACCCTCACCTCAGGCCTTCATGGACACAAAGTGCTGCCTTGCCCAGCTAGTGGCAGGAATCCCTGAACCATACAGATGACGGCATCTGGCCCTAAACCCTAAACCCTCACCTATGGCCTTCATGGACACAAAGTGCTGTTTTTGTCGCTTGACGAGGCTCGCCGGGATCGTCAAGAGCTGACCAGCGACGAGCTGCGCAACGAAATCAGTTTTTTTCCAGGTGCACAGCAACACGAACGCCTTTAAGGGGTCTTTGGACCCACCTGCAGTTGGTGGGGGCCCAAGCAGCCAGGCATGCCGGGCCAGGGCGGGAAGATTTAACACGTTGGGACGCGCAACAGCATCGGGAGATTCACTGGGTGGAAATAACACAACAAGATGAGGGCGGGAGTTCCGTAGGGGTAGGACGGGCGCCCATGTTAAAGCTCCTGCTACCGCTGCTCCTGCCCCTGCTAAGCTGCTCCTTCTCCTGCTACTACCGCTACTGCTCAGCTGCTGCCAAGCAGCTACGGCTGCTCAGCTGCTCCCAAGTTGCTGCTGCTGCTACTGCTCAGCTGCTGCTACTAAGCGGCTGCTCCTGCTGCTACTGCTAAACTGCGAAGTGGCTGCTCCTGCTATTACTGCTCCTGCTCAACTGCTGCCAAGCTGCTGCTGCTGCTCCAATATTTAAATTACCTCAGCTGCTCTCCTACAGTTGTTTTAAGTGTGTGGCGAAAGGTGTAGTACATGCGGGCAAATGTCCCATTCATCAAATGTGATGCTCTGCTGGACGGTAAAAACCCACACATTTCACTTTAGGCGGCTAGGCTACCATACGGGAATGGTCGGGAATGACCCTGATCCTACCAGCTACACCACCTAAGAAAAATCGGCACAGGAGGCACCCCGAACCCTAGGCACAGGAGGCACCCCAAAACACAGGAGGCATCCTAAACCCTTAACCCTAAACCACCTCCCATGGGATCAGATAGACGGGTATAGACACCCCAATGGGGTTCAGGGAGAGCATGGCCTCAAATGACGTTGCTATCAGGTACATGTTTCTTGAACCCCTAAACCCCTAACCCTAAACCCTTTTCAACGCTCTAGCCAAAGCCTGGGCTATCATTCCAAGAGAGGCTCCTTGGCTGCCTAGTGTTTGGGGCGCCAAGGTTTAGGGCTCAGGGTCCAGGGTTTTAGGCCGCACTTGGGCTGCAAACCCTTAACCCCTACCGCGAGGTTTAGAGTGCCAAGGTTGAGCAACAGCCGGAAGATGAGGAACTGAGTCCAACCCGTTGAAAAATATCAGACACTGAAGCCCACCCAACAACGGCCCGGCACATTCCCATACCTTTCCATACTTGTTGCTCCTGGTGTGGAGCGCCACACTGCCCTCTGACATGACTTGCTGAACCTCGGCCTGAGGGCGCAAGACGGAAGCAATCAAGGGTGGGGGGTTAGCGGCTTGTTGATGAGGCGTCGAGGCCAGACAGAAGAAAGGATTTGGGGGGAGGGGGCAATGGGAGGGGCAGTGGTTATCAATACTTGAAAGACTAAAATATAAAACACTGATGATAAAAAATAATAATTAATAAGTGAAAGGGGGGGAGGCAATCGCCATTTTGTTGTGGAGTCAAGACCAAACAGAAGAAAGGATGGGGGATGGGGGGGGCAAAAGGAAGGACGGTGGGTACAAGTACTTCAAAGACGACAAAGGCAAACACTGATACCGGTATTCCGGCTAATAAGATACGACACTATTATTGATGAGGCACCCCTGGGCTCGCGAGCGTCCTCGGTTACTGTCAGCATGTGCAAGAATTGCGTTATGATGTTCTCGGTTTTCCTCCGGGATTCGTGGTACCGGTACCGAGAATGCTTTGCCAAATGCCATTCCTCGACTCGTAGAAACCTCTGCGCCTTGACGCAACGACCAACCAGGTTGACCTCAACTCGCCAGCTGCGAGGCAGCTGCATTGTTGCACAATCATAGCTGCACCGTAATTACCTTTTATTGTAAATTACCTTTTTATTATACATAGCCTTTCATTTTAAATTACCGTAGTTAAACAAAAGTGGGAGGTCGGCGGGTTGAAGGATTGCTGTTTGTAGGAGGGAGCTGGGAGGGTCCGACCATCCGCTTCAGCACAAATTGCAGTGGACCAACAGAGCTAACCATTGCCCTTCACCCCGATGTCCTTTGTGCCACATCGCCCCATAATGTCAACCTTGACATGATTGACCGTTAATGGGTCCTCCTTCACCCCCAACATTGCAGCGGGCGCCGGTCGGCCGCCGATGCCAGAAAAAATCTGAAAAAAACGACCGCTCCGAAACTTGAGCATCTGAAAAGGCCCCCCAGGACCCTGCCAGCGACTGCTCACACTGATCAGATCACCCTCCCTGAAGAAGCTCCGCATGTTCAGCTCATCTTCAGCGTTCCTTCGACGCTGCGAGGTGCATAAAGCAAAGGGGGGAGGGAGCGGGGCTGAGATTAGGTTGAGGGTACAGGGTCAGGTATGGACTCAGTTTAGGGTCTAGGGTTTCGGTCGGAGTATGGACTAGGTTTGGGGTTAAGACCCTAAGGTCTTCCGCATTCCTTCGACGCTGTAGGGTGCACGGAGGAAAGGGGTAGGGAGCGGGGTAAGGATTAGGTTTAGGGTCTAGGGGGGAGGGAGCAGGGTAAGAATTAGGTTTAGGGTCTAGGGGGGAGGGAGCAGGGTAAGGATTAGGTTTAGGGTCTAGGGGGGAGGGAGCAGGGTAAGAATTAGGTTTAGGGTATAGGGGGGAGGGAGCAGGGTAAGGATTAGGTTTAGGGTCTAGGGGGGAGGGAGTAGGGTAAGGATTAGGTTTAGGGTCTAGGGGGGAGGGAGCAGGGTAAGGATTAGGTTAAGGGGCTCTCTTAACCGTAATTCCCTGAACCCCTGGATCCCTGAACCCTAATTCCCTTTACACCTGGATCTCTCAACCCTAAACCCCGTTACCCCCTAACTCCCGGATGTCTTAACCCTAATCCCTGAACCCCTGGATCCCTGAACCCTGAGTAACAAAACCATAAACGCCGGATAGCTGAATTTATTTCCGCCCCCCTTCACCCAACCGCCTGGATGGGTTTAGGGTTTATGGTTAAGCGTTTAGGGTTTATTTCCGCCCCCCTTCACCCAACCGCCTGGATGGGTTTAGGGTTTATGGTTAAGCGTTTAGGGTTTATTTCCGCCCCCCTTCACTCAACCGCCTGGATGGGTTTAGGGTTTATGGTTAAGCGTTTAGGGTTTATTTCCGCCCCCCTTCACCCAACCGCCTGGATGGGTTTAGGGTTTATGGTTAAGCGTTTAGGGTTTATTTCCGCCCCCCTTCACCCAACCGCCTGGATGGGTTTAGGGTTTATGGTTAAGCGTTTAGGGTTTATTTCCGCCCCCCTTCACCCAACCGCCTGGATGGGTTTAGGGTTTATGGTTAAGCGTTTAGGGTTTATTTCCGCCCCCCTTCACTCAACCGCCTGGATGGGTTTAGGGTTTATGGTTAAGCGTTTAGGGTTTATTTCCACCCCCTTCACCCAACCACCTGGATGGGTTTAGGGTTTATGGTTAAGCGTTTAGGGTTTATTTCCGCCCCCCTTCACCCACCCACCTGGATGCCCCCCGGGAGGTTGACTGCAGACAGAAGCAGTCCCGCCTCTTGCCTGCTCTTGAGATCCACTTTCCACCTCTTGCCAGCAACCTGAACGCACAGGTTGAGAACAAAGAGCGCTGCCCATCTCCACCTTTCCAATGCACAGCCCAGTCGAGAAGCATCTTCCGTCTCCTGCCAGCAATCCTTTACATTGAGGTATAGCGAACACTGAAAATTAAGGGTTTAGGGTTTAGGGTTTGGGGTTTAGGGTTTAGGGTGAAGGCGGTAGCGCGCACTTGAAATAGAAAGCCAGCCCCCAATCCCAGTGGTGTGGGCGTGGCACACCTTGGTGGCCCTGACTTCGAAATCCAGCTGCGTACTAACCCTGACCTATCTACCCTCAAACCACCTCAGTGGCCCTTCACCAAACCCTTATTCAGAACCCTAAACCTCAACCCAGCTCAATGGCCCTTGATCTAAACCCTTATCCTGATCCCTTAACCTGAACCCACCTCAGTGACCCTTAACCTGAACCCTTATCCTGAACCCTACCATAATCATCAACCCACCTCTGAGACCTTAACTGAAACCCTCATCCTAAACCCTATCCCTAAACCTGCCCCCACCTCTGTGAACCTCAACCTGAACCCCATCCCTAAATCTTCAACCTACACCCACCTCTGTAACCCTTCCAATCACAACATCTCCTTGCTCCGCGGTGTACCTGCAGAGGAGCAACCCAGGAACGAAGACATCGAAACCCCATGAGGGCATGTGTGGATTGGATGGGCAGGAGCAACCGAGGACTAAACACAGCGAAAGACCTTAAGAGCATGGATGGGAATGAGAGACCACATACAGGCGAGACGGATGAGACGACAGCGTTAGATGCCTAATGCGTTCGACATTTTCAGGGTCCGGCGGGGCGCCAGCCGAGGAAGAGTGCGGAGTTCTAAGGACCGCACCCGCAGATGTTGCTCTAAATCTACCACAGGTCATGCCTAGAAACAGCCAGGGACGGGCAGGTCGGAGCAGGGGCAGGCGGTGCAGTGCAGGCATGCCCACCTGCTCTTGAGAGGCCGCACGTAAATCAGCTTATTCACACGCTCGACCACACCGCACAGCGTCGCAATGAGCCGGCCGTCGATAACATAGGTGCCGTGACCCCGGAGGAACCCATCCTGAGATGGGGGGCAGGTAGGCAAGTAGGTAAGTAGGTAAGTAGATAAGTAGGTAGGAGGGCACGTAGGGGGGCAGGTAGGCAAGTAGGTAAGTAGGGGGGCAGGTAGGCAAGTAGGTAAGTAGGGGGGCAGGTAGGCAAGTAGGGGGGCAGGTAGGCAAGTAGGTAAGTAGGTAAGTAGGGGGGCAAGTAGGGGGGCAGGTAGGCAAGTAGGTAAGTAGGTAAGTAGGGGGGCAGGTAGGCAAGTAGGGGGGCAAGTAGGGGGGCAGGTAGGCAAGTAGGAGGGCAAGTAGGGGGGCAGGTAGGCAAGTAGGTAGGCAAGAAGGTAGGTAGGTAGGTAGTAAGGTAGGTAGGTAGGAGGGCACGTAGGGGGGCAGGTAGGCAAGTAGGGGGGCAAGTAGGGGGGCAGGTAGGCAAGTAGGGGGGCAAGTAGGGGGGCAGGTAGGCAAGTAGGGGGGCAAGTAGGGGGGCAGGTAGGCAAGTAGGTAAGTAGGAGGGCACGTAGGGGGGCAGGTAGGCAAGTAGGTAAGTAGGTAAGTAGGTAGGAGGGCAAGTAGGGGGGCAGGTAGGCAAGTAGGTAAGTAGGTAAGTAGGTAGGAGGGCAAGTAGGGGGGCAGGTAGGCAAGTAGGAGGGCAAGTAGGGGGGCAGGTAGGCAAGTAGGGGGGCAGGTAGGCAAGTAGGGGGGCACGTAGGGGGGCAGGTAGGCAAGTAGGTAAGTAGGTAAGTAGGTAGGAGGGCAAGTAGGGGGGCAGGTAGGCAAGTAGGTAAGTAGGTAAGTAGGTAGGAGGGCAAGTAGGGGGGCAGGTAGGCAAGTAGGAGGGCAAGTAGGGGGGCAGGTAGGCAAGTAGGGGGGCAGGTAGGCAAGTAGGAGGGCAAGTAGGGGGGCAGGTAGGCAAGTAGGTAAGTAGGTAAGTAGGTAGGAGGGCACGTAGGGGGGCAGGTAGGCAAGTAGGTAAGTAGGTAGGAGGGCAAGTAGGGGGGCAGGTAGGCAAGTAGGTAAGTAGGTAAGTAGGTAGGAGGGCACGTAGGGGGGCAGGTAGGCAAGTAGGGGGGCAAGTAGGGGGGCAGGTAGGCAAGTAGGTAAGTAGGTAAGTAGGTAGGAGGGCACGTAGGGGGGCAGGTAGGCAAGTAGGTAAGTAGGTAGGAGGGCACGTAGGGGGGCAGGTAGGCAAGTAGGGGGGCAGGTAGGCAAGTAGGAGGGCAAGTAGGCAAGTAGGGGGGCAAGTAGGTAAGTAGGTAAGTAGGTAGGAGGGCACGTAGGGGGGCAGGTAGGCAAGTAGGGGGGCAGGTAGGTAAGTAGGAGGGCACGTAGGGGGGCAGGTAGGCAAGTAGGTAAGTAGGTAGGAGGGCAAGTAGGGGGGCAGGTAGGCAAGTAGGTAAGTAGGTAGGAGGGCAAGTAGGGGGGCAGGTAGGCAAGTAGGAGGGCACGTAGGGGGGCAGGTAGGTAAGTAGGTAAGTAGGTAGGAGGGCAAGTAGGGGGGCAGGTAGGCAAGTAGGTAAGTAGGTAGGAGGGCAAGTAGGGGGGCAGGTAGGCAAGTAGGAGGGCACGTAGGGGGGCAGGTAGGTAAGTAGGAGGGCAGGTAGGTAAGTAGGAGGGCACGTAGGGGGGCAGGTAGGTAAGTAGGTAAGTAGGTAGGAGGGCAAGTAGGGGGGCAGGTAGGCAAGTAGGTAAGTAGGTAGGAGGGCAAGTAGGGGGGCAGGTAGGCAAGTAGGAGGGCACGTAGGGGGGCAGGTAGGTAAGTAGGTAAGTAGGTAGGCAAGTAGGTAAGTAGGTAAGTAGGTAAATAGGTAGGAGGGCACGTAGGGGGGCAGGTAGGCAAGTAGGGGGGCAAGTAGGCAAGTAGGGGGGCAAGTAGGTAAGTAGGTAAGTAGGTAAGTAGGTAAGTAGGTAGGAGGGCACGTAGGGGGGCAGGTAGGCAAGTAGGGGGGCAAGTAGGGGGGCAGGTAGGCAAGTAGGTAAGTAGGTAAGTAGGTAGGAGGGCACGTAGGGGGGCAGGTAGGCAAGTAGGTAAGTAGGTAAGTAGGTAAGTAGGTAGGAGGGCACGTAGGGGGGCAGGTAGGCAAGTAGGTAAGTAGGTAAGTAGGTAAGTAGGTAGGAGGGCACGTAGGGGGGCAGGTAGGCAAGTAGGAGGGCAAGTAGGGGGGCAGGTAGGCAAGTAGGTAAGTAGGTAAGTAGGTAGGAGGGCAAGTAGGGGGGCAGGTAGGCAAGTAGGGGGGCAAGTAGGGGGGCAGGTAGGCAAGTAGGAGGGCACGTAGGGGGGCAGGTAGGCAAGTAGGTAAGTAGGTAAGTAGGTAGGAGGGCACGTAGGGGGGCAGGTAGGCAAGTAGGGGGGCAAGTAGGGGGGCAGGTAGGCAAGTAGGTAAGTAGGTAAGTAGGTAGGAGGGCAAGTAGGGGGGCAGGTAGGCAAGTAGGTAAGTAGGTAAGTAGGTAGGAGGGCAAGTAGGGGGGCAGGTAGGCAAGTAGGGGGGCAAGTAGGGGGGCAGGTAGGCAAGTAGGTAGGCAAGAAGGTAGGTAGGTAGGTAGTTAGGTTGGTAGGTAGGTAGGTAGGTAGGTAGGTAGGTAGGTAGGTAGGTAGGTAGGTAGGTAGGTAGGTAGGTAGGTAGGCAAGTAGGTAGGTAGGTAGGTAGGTAGGTAGGTAAGTAGGCAAGTAGGTAGGTAGGTAGGTAGGTAGGTAAGTAAGTAGGCAAGTAGGTAGGTAGGAAGGTAGGTAGGTAAATAGGTAGATAGGCAGGCAGGTAGATAGGTGGGCAGGAGGCCAGGCGGGAAGGCTGAGGCTGGGGGGGGGGCGGGCAGACAGGCAGGCTAGCGGGAAAGCAAGCGGGACGGCTGAAGCAGATGGCCAGCTGGAACACCGGCAGGCAGGATGAGACAGGTAGGCAGGAGTTAAGGCAGAGACAAGCAGGCAGGCAGGCTGAGGCGGGTGGCTGGCAGGTAGGCAGGTGGGCAGACAGAGGCAGGCTGTTGTTCAGCACTTCAGCAGCACTAGATTATAGGTCGGGTTTATTTTGCGAGGCAGGGTCAGGAAGGAAGCTTTCAAGCCAAGATTGTAGGTTTTCAATTGAAGATGCTTGAGATTCATGCTGGGATGTGTAGCCAGCTATGCATGTGCAGGGCTGGTCGTAGGGGCTGGCGATGGGAGCCGCAGCAGCAGTCTACCCTTTGCGAGCAAGCAGCCGTGCTGGCTCGTGGAAACAGCATATGCCATGAACTCAAAAACATCGCTGGTGTGGTCTGAGGCGGCGAATGCGCTGGCAAGCAGCAACGGGTGACATGGCCGGATGCTGGCATGGCAATGGTGACGACAGTCATGATGGTGCATGTGGGCACAGCCTAGGCTTGATGGTGCCTGGGTTACCTGGTCGTCGACTTCGATCTGATCTCCGACTGCCACGTATGTGTATGTTGTATCCGTGGATTGCATGCCCGGCGTCTGACTGAAGGCATTCTCAATCAGGGCGATGTTGCCGCCAGCCTCATAGGGCCGAACTATCACTGACATTATAGGGAAATCAAGTGAACAAAGCAATGGAATCCAGATGCTGCTTTTCTGCTTTCCCTATTGCAGCTGCTGAAGTTTTGGTGAGAAATGGACACGTACGTCGTTCATACTTTTTGGAGATGCGGCGACCAAGCTGCTTGTTCTCAGCTCTCGCCTGTATCAGCCTTTGCGAATATCAATCTTGAGCCATGAGTGCTCTATCACAGTGCCGAACACTGGCTGGAGCGAAAGCTTTTACTGGTATTCGACCAAGGCAGGTTAACAGAATCAGTAATGGATGCAAGGTCTTTATGAGGCGCAAGGACTCATACATGGTTGAGGTGCGCCGAGCCTCCTTTTATCCAGCTTTATCCTCATCAGTATCTGAGTTCACAGGAGCCATTCCCTTAATATTAAATAGGTTAATCTTGATGAGGAGGAGGCAGAGGATGTTGCAGTCCGCCGCTTCATGAAGGCTGTGTTTGAGAGCAAGGTCATCGAGCAGGTTTGTGGCTAGACAGCGGGTTGGTCCGAGTTCTTATCGCTAGACGTTGGTAACATAGGAGGATAATTTGCCAGGCTGACACGGTCCGATCTGTTGACATCGATGTAGCTGCGGGCAAGGAAGCACAAGGAGAGCAAGATTGAGGCCTACAAGCGCCGCCTGCGGGAGCGCCATGAAATCCGCAAGTATGTAGTACCAAGTCGCTAAAATTCTGCTGCGAACTCGGGCTTGCGACCTCACGTGTGGACGTCAGCAACTGAACCTGCCGGGCACCCCTCGCTTCTTCCCCAGGCTGATCCAAGCTGGGTTGGGAGGGATTGAGCCCACTTGGGAGGACATCAATGGCATTGATAACAGTCCCAAGGTCTTCGACGAGTTCTTTGCCATGGACCCTGATGGGCAGTTCGGCACCGTGAGTCACCTGCATTGCCCCCACCGCACGCTCTTGCCCATGCATGCCCGAAAGTCAATTTGTCAGGATCTATCGGATAGGGTCTGCTCAATGGAATGGTCTGATGGGACGGATTTGCCGAGGGGTGTCCTACCGAATGCACATTGCTAACATGACATGATTGCCTGCCTGCCTCTGCAGCCCATGGGAACCGACGATGGCTTCATGGGTGGATACACTGACAGCATGTGAGTATGCAGTTGGTGCAAAAAGTTCCGCTAGGATATTTTTGGATGTTTACAAGGTAGAAAGGATCGTCCTAGACTTCCTCTGCCTGTTCAAAAGGACACCAGCCTCGATCAGCCGTCTGTCGCTGTTTTCTCGTGTATTCGTCTCCTTGCGTTTGACTTGACCGTTCGTCATGTATTTGCCCTTGTCTCCAGGTGGGGCGGCTACACCGATGGTGGTGCTGGTGCCGGGAGTATGGGAAGGAACTATGACCAGGGCGGGTAAGTCGTTTTTAGAAATAAATGCTGGGTCGCCCCCTGATACTTGCATCCTCACTCATTGACACATCTTCCCTTGCACTACCATCATGCTCACATACCACCATGCTCACATACCATCATGCTCACCTACACAAAACCCGATTGCTTGCAAGCAGATGTGGACATTGCTTTGGGGATTGCCTTATAAACAAGACCCCTCATATACTCGCCCTATTTTCTTTTTCCTCTAGCCATTTGTTTATTTTTCTCCAGACTAGACAGTCACGCGCCCACGCGGCCGAGCCTTTTCAGCATAGACCGAAGGTGTATCGTCATTGACGCCTGCCCTCCCCTCATACACGTGTGCCCTCCCTGTGTGCACGAACCCCCTCTTCCTCGTGTGATCACAAGCTGACGAGCCCCCTCTCCCACGCCCCCTCTCCAATCTCGCAGCTACATGGATCAGGCCGCACCCGCTGCTGCCGGGGGTACCTTCCCTGACCAGGGCGGCTACATGAACACTCAGGCCGCGCCAGGACAGGCGACCAGCTTCGAGAGCGGGTACGACTCGAAAGGCAACTTCGTCCTCGGCACTGCACCCCCGCAGTGAGCGGAACCGCATCGCAGGTTAGATGCGGCGCTGGTGCCGATGGAGATGTCATACGGCACCGCAACCGTGGATTGGGGTCTGCTGCTGAGCTCAACGTCGGACGGGTTCATCACCCTTGTGGTCCCTCTGCTCTCCCCTCTGGATTGCCAGGGACTGCGAAATTGGGAGTTTCCTTCGTATGTCTCAACCGGAATTATGTGTCCCACGGCGTGTTGGGTTGTCTCGAGTGATTAGGACAGGACCCTTTTGTCACACAGTATATCCTCTCTCTCACAGTGCGAGGTGCTGGCAGCCCAGTGGTTTTTGCCCTTGCCACCGGATGATTGTGCCTTGGACCTTTGATTGAGTTCATGACCTTCCCTGGATTGTAATTTTCCTGTTCAGTTCATTCTGACTGCTACCATAGCCGTATGATTTACTGAGTCAATATGGTGAATTTGGGGGAGCAGATAGGGCCCACGTTACGAAAAGGAGGGGTCCATAGGAAAGAGCCCTCTTGAGCAATCGCTGTTGCACAAATGCAGGGTTGTCGTTTAAGCACTGATCGATGCGATAAAGCATGCCACTGTATCACCCATGTCCTGACGATGCGACCTATGTAATCATGAGCCACCAGTCTAGTGACTAGAACGTAGGTCCTATACTCGTCGGGGCTGCTACAGTAGTTGGGTCGATTGGGCTGGTCTGCACAGATTAATAGGATGTCTGAGGAGCGATGCCACAGCAGTGCCAGCCTGGCATGTCAAAAACGATACACCACTGGGCCCGCTCAAACGCTAGCCTGGCATATGAGCATTTCGGCTACAAGTAACAGGGTACCTCGGATGATCCAAGTAACCTCCATGGCAGGCTTCCAGCAAAGGAAAGTGTCCAGTGGCGTGCAATGCCCTATCGGTCCTAGGTCCAGGACATGAAAGTCAATCTATCATGCGTGGCCGTTTTGACGCTGCTGGTGCGCCTGTTGCACTTGGTGCTGCTTTTGTTGGCGGATGCTTGCTTTCGAGACTATGACACGTCAGCATCGTTGTCGACTGCCGTGGACGCGATGCACTTCGGTGGCAACAACAGCAGCAGCGAAAATATCGCGTCCTGGAAAGTCTGGACAGAGCAACGGGGTTGGTCCCGGCTGACAGGGAGGGTGTCAAGCATGCTGTCGGGGCTGCTCGTGTGGGACTCGGTCTTCTTCAGCGAGATCGCTAAGCGTGGATACGCATACGAGCAGTTCTATGCGTTCTTACCGCTATTCCCAGGTACGTAAACTCCCCTGAGCTGCAAGGGTGGAACACACAGCGCCAGCGGGAGAGCCATGCAGATGCCACATGCATGGACAATGCCATGCACTCATTTTTCCTTCGAGAGAGAGGTCTCGCACATAGTGTGCATGGTGAAACCTGGGACAGGTTTATGTGCATGGGAGAGAGGAAAGCCTTGATTGCACTACCCCGTGCCAGCGTGACAGTCGCCCGCATAATCCTCTTTTAAGTCCCAGGCATGGGAGGGTGCATGAAGCTGCAAATATTGCTAGCATTCAGCCTCCTCTGTACAAACACTCAAGATAAAAAGGGTGCCTAAGGCCACTCTCACTCCCAGGGACCCAGACTCTCTTCTCTACATCACTGTACATGAGACGCACTCGCACGCGACACACACGCACTCACACACTTTGTGAGGGCTGGGGATTATATTTTTCTTTTGCCTGCATCCTTTTTATTTGTCATCTTCCAACTTTTGCCCACCGGACAGTTGGATGCCCACGGGGCCGTGCAAATTTGAGCAGGGCCCAGAGGTGTAACATCCTTCAAGCACACTTTGCCCTCATCACACATGCATGCACCGTCGCACATGCACTTATAAGTTATCACAAGGCTTTTGGGGGCATACACCTAGATATTGTAGCGACAGCTCGTCACGCGGCACCGACCTCCCCGTTTTGTGCACTGCCTGCCTCATCAGCAGCTCAGTGTTTCTCTTTGCCGATGACTATTTCTCGTAAGTTTTCCGTTCGTTTTTCGATGAAACAGTCCAGTGGTCCAGCAGGGAATCTGAAATCCTACCCTTCCTCATGTGTTTGCATGCACAGCCATAGCGAGGGTGAGCTGGGGCCTGGCCAGGCTGGCTGTGTGCAGTCCTAGCTGGGGCCTGGCCAGGCTGGCTCGGTATGTGCTAGCTGGCAATGTGCAGATCTAGCTGGGGCCTGGCCAGGCTGGCTGGGTATGTGCTGGCTGGCCATGTGCAGATCTAGCTGCGGCCTGGCCAGGCTGGCTGGGTATGTGCTGGCTGGCAATGTGCAGATCTAGCTGGGGCCTGGCCAGGTTGGCTGGGTATGTGCTGGCTGGCAATGTGCAGATCTAGCTGGGGCCTTGCCAGGTTGGCTGGGTATGTGCTGGCTGGCAATGTGCAGATCTAGCTGGGGCCTGGCCAGGCTGGCTGGGTATGTGCTGGCTGGCAATGTGCAGATCTAGCTGGGGCCTTGCCAGGTTGGCTGGGTATGTGCTGGCTGGCAATGTGCAGATCTAGCTGGGGCCTGGCCAGGTTGGCTGGGTATGTGCTACACTTGCGAGGTCCTGGTCAGACTGGCAGGCTATTTTCTGGCTGGCAGTGTGCAGATGCAGCTGGGGCCTGGCCAGGCTGGCTGGGTATGTGCTGCCTGGCAGGCTATGTACAGGCTGGCAATGTGCAGCCATAGCTGGAGCCTGGCCAGGTTGGCAATATGCAGCCCTTGCGAATGAGCTGGGGCCAGGCGATTTTACAGTGCATTTGTCCAGCTGTGCGTCGCATTTGCCACCCTGCCTCTTGTTTCTTGGTGTGCAGCTCAGGCAGGCACTTTGGGACCACGCGATCTTACGTTGCATTTCGAAAACATTCTCCACCAGTGCCAATACATATTTGCCACACCTCCTCCTGTGTCTTGGTGTGCAGCCCTGGTGGGAACATTGCATTGGGTTTAGGGTTTGAAGTTTAGGGTTCAGGTTTTAGCCCTGGTGGGAACATTGCAGTGTTTGGGTTTAGGGTTTGAAGTTTAGGGTTCAGGTTTTAGCCCTGGTGGGAACATTGCAGTGTTGGGGTTAAGGGTTTGAGGTTTAGGGTTGAGGTTTTAGCCCTGGTGGGAACATTGCAGTGTTGGGGTTAAGGGTTTGAGGTTTAGGGTTGAGGTTTTAGCCCTGGTGGGAACAATGCAGTGTTGGGGTTAAGGGTTTGAGGTTTAGGGTTGAGGTTTTAGCCCTGGTGGGAACATTGCAGTGTTTGGGGTTAAGGGTTTGAGGTTTAGGGTTGAGGTTTTAGCCCTGGTGGGGACATTGCAGTGTTGGGGTTAAGGGTTTGAAGTTTAGGGTTAAGGTTTTAGCCCTGGTGGGAACATTGCAGTGTTGGGGTTAAGGGTTTGAAGTTTAGGGTTAAGGTTTTAGCCCTGGTGGGAACATTGCAGTGTTTGGGTTAAGGGTTTGAAGTTTAGGGTTAAGGTTTTAGCCCTGGTGGGAACATTGCAGTGTTTGGGTTAAGGGTTTGAGGTTTAGGGTTAAGGTTTTAGCCCTGGTGGGAACATTGCAGTGTTTAGGTTAAGGGTTTGAAGTTTAGGGTTAAGGTTTTAGCCCTGGTGGGAACATTGCAGTGTTTGAGTTTAGGGTTTGAGGTTTAAATTAAGGTTTTAGCCCTGGTGGGAACATTGCAGTGTTGGGGTTAAGGGTTTGAGGTTTAGGGTTAAGGTTTTAGCCCTGGTGGGAACATTGCAGTGTTTCTTTTAGCGTGCTTCAGCCACAATTCAGCTACATCACGGCCTAAGGCCGAGGGGGCCTGTTGGCAGCAAGGTGCCTGCTGCTCGGGCCACCGGCCAAATGTCGGTCAAGATTCTGTCCCAATTTGTACAGTGGGCGGCCACCTGCAGGTGGCTTGGTGCCCACTAAAAGAAACACTAGGAAAAACATTGGACTGACAGAAACACTGGAACATTGAAACAAGACTGTTGTACATTGCATTTCGATAAGATCTCCAGCATTGCATCGTATCTGCCCCCCTCGCCCCTGGCCCCCTCCTGTGTTGATGTGCAGCCCTGGCAGGAACATTGGGGCCAAGCAGTTTGACAGCTGGAAGATAACAGTGCATTGCATAAAAAACTAGCTAAGGAACGTATTTGCCACTGACTGCTCCCCCTGTTTTTTGATGTGCAGCCATGGCGGGAGTTTGGGGGCCAGGCTCTGTTGCGCTGCTGGCACACGTCATCAGCCTCGTCAGCTCGGTTGCAATGACGACCTTGTTTGCCAGGTGAGAAGCAGAGGGTTCCTTGAGGGTGGTGATGGTCCCCGCCACCGGGTGATGACCGGGTGATGACTGGGTGATGACCGGGTGATGACTACCTTGTTTGCTAGGTGAGCACCAGAGGTGGCCATGACTACCTTGTTTGCTAGGTGAGCTACAGAGGACTCCTTGAGGGTGGTGATGATCTAAATGTACCGCCACCGGTACAAGAAATTTAGAACTCCGCTTAGGGACCAGGCTCTGTGGTGCTGCTGGCACACGGCGTCAGCCTCGTAAGCTCGATGGCATTATGACGACCTTGTTTGGTAGGTGAGCTGCAGAGGTGGCAATGACGACCCTGTTTGGGAGGTGAGTGGCAGAGGACTCCTTGGGGGTGGTGATGGTCCCCGCCACCGGTATTAGAAATTTAGAATGCCGTTTGGAGACCAGGCTCTGTTGCGCTGCTGGGACACGTAACCACCCTCACCCGCTTGATGGCATTATGGCAATGATGGCTCGTTGGCCTGGTGAGCTGCAGAGGTGAAAATGACGACCTTGTTTGGGAGGTGAGTGGCAGAGGACTCCTTGGGGGTGGTGATGGTCCCCGCCACTGGTATTAGAAATTTAGAATGCCGTTTGGAGACCAGGCTCTGTTGCGCTGCTGGGACACGTAACCACCCTCACCCGCTTGATGGCATTATGGCAATGATGGCTCGTTGGCCTGGTGAGCTGCAGAGGTGAAAATGACGACCTTGTTTGGGAGGTGAGTGGCAGAGGACTCCTTGGGGGTGGTGATGGTCCCCGCCACTGGTATTAGAAATTTAGAATGCCGTTTGGAGACCAGGCTCTGTTGCGCTGCTGGGACACGTAACCACCCTCACCCGCTTGATGGCATTATGGCAATGATGGCTCGTTGGCCTGGTGAGCTGCAGAGGTGAAAATGACGACCTTGTTGTGAAGGTGGGCCGCAGAGGACCCTTGAGGGTCATGATGGTCCCTGCCACCGGCCTTGGAATGCCGGTGTTGGGGGTGACGGTTCATGAAACTTTTACAGCATATTTGACTTACTGCAAACTGTACATGTCAGCTGTCTTACCACTTAGTTAACGCAGTGAAAGAGCGTGGGGGATAGCCATGAATGCGGTTAAAACCCTACACCCTACACCCTAAACCCTACACCCTAAACCCTAAACACTAAACCCTTAACCCTAAATCATAACGTAGTCAAGGAGTGTGGGGGATGTCCCTGAACACTGTTTGCCCATCGTCAACGCCATTTTACTGACCGAAATTAAGAGATGTTGCCGATTCTTTACATCAAGGGCAGCATTGAAAAATGTCCTTAACTCTAATATGGTACCTAAGGGAGGGCTGTTCAAATCTACAGTACCGTGTGTTAATGCTGTTTCAAATACCGGTATATTTGTTAATGGTTAATCTAGGTTAATGCTTAATCTAAGCGCAGTGCATTGTAAATCCTGGCATTGGTGTTGGTTAAGAGATAATATATATAAAAATATGTATATATACCGGTATACCGGTACCGGTACACCAATGGTATTTGTTTCAGGTACATTCCAGCTACATTCCAGCTACACTTCAGCTACACTTGGGCCACAAGCTGTAGGTCAGACCAGGTCTGGCCGTGAGTGGCCAGCGGTGGCCGCCTGACTGCCCCCCAAAGATAGTTAGGCGTGCATAAACACGAACGCTGCTTCCGATACTGGTTTTTGAAGTTTGTTTTTATAGTCCAGCAGGGCATCACATTTGAAGCAAGGGACAGGTGCCCGCTAATTGGTACGAGCACAAAATAAAATAGGACAGTGAGCGAAAAAACAGTGATGTGGTGGAGGGCTTAGCGTTCTGACATATATGAAGGTGGCGGGCCTCCTGTATGCAAATGCCCACAACCCACCAGAGCAACGTTGCCTCCCCATCTCTTCAAGGATCCAGTGAAAAAAGAAAGAAACGCCGGAGTGTGGCTTGAGGAATACGATATTTGAAATGCCATACACCAGAAGACAAAATACCAGGCGTCAAGACATGCACGCCCAAGCAAAAGCCTTTCCTCGCCCCCCTTACTGCTTGGGGGGTTGTGGGCATTTCCTCCCCCCTAAACCCTAAACCCTAAAGTCCCCCCCCCTTACTGCTTGGGGTCCCCCCCCTTTGAGGGGGGGACGGGGGGCAGGGGGGTAGGGGGGGCACCCAAGATATATTTTGTTTTATTTGCAGGACCACATTTCCACGCTTTAACCAACATTCACATTGCCGCCACCGATACACTGCTCACGATGGTTGTCCCTGCTGGTACGATGCACCACCCCTCTGCCCTCTGCCCTTCCCCCTAACAGGCTGAGTGAGGTTGTCCTGCAAGACCCTGCCCTGGCCGCCACCGCAACACTGCTCATGATATTTGGCCAGGCGTGCACCTTCCACACGGCTGCCTACACGGAAAGCCTGTTTGGGGCGCTCACCATGGCGGGCCTGTACTGCCTGTACTGCTGGCCCGATGACCGTACCGGCAGTACAGGTCTGTGCTCCCCTCCACCTCGTGCCCTCCGAGGTGGTGGTAGGCCCGACGTGGCTGCTGGGGGCGCAACCGTCAGCGCCGCTTCCGGGTCCAAAATATACGAGAATACGAGGGACTTGGGGGAGGCGCGCGCCGGCGGGCGCTTGCAGGCGCTCACGGCTGAGGCGCGCTCGTGCCTGGGCCGGCCGGACGGCGCCTCGCCGTGTGACTGCGGGGACGGCTTGCCGCCGCGCGACAGCGCCGCGTCATCGCAGAGGGCCGCGATGCCGAGAGCGCGGCTGCTGCCCGCTTGCGCCGCCTTTATGCTGGCAAGCTGCGTACGCTCCAATGGTAAGTGAAAGGGCCTTCGCCTTGAAGGTTGACCTCCCTAAACCCTTAACCCTACATCCTAAACCCTGAACCCTAAACCCTTAACCCTAAGCCCTGAAACCTAAACCCTGAACCCTGAACACCGAACCCTGAACCCTGAACCCTAAACCCTAAAGGGCCTCAGCCTTGAAGGTGGACCTCCAGATTCCGGTCCCTGCTTTGCTTTATAACCCACAGTACAACGCCACCGCCACCAGTCTCTTATAATTTGGAAATATTTGTCGGCCCCATAGGAGTGGGGCCGAGGCCGCCCCTTGGACTTGTGACCTGGCTGCTGACCTTCAGCTCAGTCCTCCACCAATCGCACCCCTGCCCTTGGTTTTCCTTTTTGTTGCAGGTGTCATCAATTGTGGCTACTTGATGCACGTCTGCATAGAGTCCAGCTGGGACCCTTGGCGGCGTGGCAAGGTGACCAGTATTTTCATTAGTGTTCTTCAGCTACACTTCAGTCACGATCCAAATACAATTCAGCTACATTCCAGCTGGACCCTTGGCGACGTGGCAAGGAGACTAGTATTTTCATTAGCGTTCATCCGCTACACTTAAGTCACGATCCAGATATAATTCAGCTACAATCCAGCTGGGACCCTTGGCAGCCCGGCAAGGAGACCAGTGATTTCATTCATGTTCTTCAGCTACACTTCAGCCACATTCCAGCCACGATCCATATATATATTTCAGCTACAATCCAGCAGGTCCTTGGCGACGTGGCAAGGTGACCTGTATGTACATTAGTGTGATTCAGCTACCCTTCAGTCACGTTACAGCTTCAGTTCAGCTACAGGTCAGCTACCATCCAGCTGGGGCCCTTGGTGGCGAGGCAGGGTGACCTGTATTTTCAATAGTGTTCTTCAGCTGGAGACTAGCGTCTTCAGCTGGAGACTAGCGTCTTCAATAGTGATCTTCAGCTACACTCCAGCTGCAATCCAGCAGGGACCGTTTGTAGCAAGGTGACCAATATCTGTATGCATGTGTTTCAGCTACACATCAGCTACACTTCAGTTACACATCCGCTACACGTCAGCTAAACGCCAGCTACACTTTGGCTACCATAAAGCTACAATGCGGCTCCAATCCAGCCTACTTTCATGGGCGGCTGGTGCAGCAAGCCCTGCTGCTTGGGCCACGGGTCTTAGGCTGGTCAAGTTTTGGTGCCATTTGGCCAAGAGATTGCTCTGGAGCTGCCTACCTAAAACTTAGTCTGGCACGCATACAATTTTATTGGTGTCGATAGGCTGATATGCGTGGGGAGGCCCCAATCCACATAGCCACAGGGGTGGCTGCTTCATCTGCTGTGCCTGTACCCCTGGCCACTCACATGAACATTGCACTCGACCGACCCCCTCCCCTGTCGTGTGCGTGTGCAGGCTGCGGCAGCCCTACTCCACATAGCCGCAGGGGTGGCTGCCTCAGCTATGGTGGCCATGCCCCTGGCCGCTCACCAGCTGCATGGCTACCTGGCGTTCTGCCGCGACTCCTCAGAGGGCGGCGTGGAGGCCGGGGCGTGGCGGCCCTGGTGCGATGAGGGCCTGCCACGCATCTACTCGTTCGTGCAGCGGCACTACTGGGGCGTGGGCCTCTTGAAGTACTGGCGGTTGAGTCAGGTGAGGGCAATGGAATAGGGTTGAGTCAATACTGAACCACATTTGGTGCCTAAGCCAGGTCAGTAACGGGCATTAGGGTTTAGGTTGAGTACTGGCAACTGAGTCAGGTGACCCATGGGTTAGGGTTTAGGGTACTGTACCACATTTGGTGACTGATTTGGGTCAGTCTCGGGCATCAGGGTTTAGGCTAAAAACGGTACCACATTTGGCAGCTCCCTGAGTAGCTGGGTCAGGGTTGAGTTTAACAGACCACCGTCTTCAGGCTTCTGGACTGCGAAGCTCAGGTTTGAAGGTTCGGGTTTAAGGGTTTGGGGTTCAGGGTTTAAAGTTCAGGCTGCTGTGCCTTTTTATGTTTAGGGTCAAGGATTTAAGTTTAAGGGTTGAGGCCCAGGGTTGAGGGTTCAGGCTGCTGGGCTGCACAGTTACTTTAAATGCGCGGCATAGCACCTTGTTCAGGTGGCTGGGTCGCCAGTCAGCCACGGCAGGGCCCATGTTTGATAACACATGACCGACTGATGGCCGGTGGCCAAAGCATTTGCCTGATGTAACTGGTTTCTGGTTGGACATCTCTGGATCTAGATCTCTGGCTGGAGATCTCTGGATCCAGCGCGGCCTTTTCCCCCTCCGCAGAGACTTGCCTCCTCCTGTCATTGCAATTCTCTATTCGATCCTTGTGAGCAGGTCCTCAGTTTCTTGCTGCTGGCCTCAGGTCCCCAGCTGCTCACTAGCTGCCCCGTTGCTGCTGCTGGCCGCCACTGGTGTTGTTCCTAGCTGCCAGGCCCCTCATGCCCGTAACTTCTTGCTGCCAATGTTGCTGCTGCCAATGTTGCTGCTGCTTCTGCTGCTGCTGCTGCTGCTGCTGGCCTCAGGGCCTCAGCTGCTCACTGGCTGCCCTGGTGCTGCTGCTGGCCGCCACTGGCGTTATTCCTAGCTGCCAGGCCCCTCATGTTCATAACTTCTTGCTGCCAATGCTGCTGCTGCTGCTGCTGGCCTCAGGTCCCCAACTTCTTCCTGGCTGCCCGGGTGCTGCTGCTGGCCGCCACTGGTGTTGCTTCTGGCTGCCAGGCCCCTCAGGCCCCTAGCTTCTTGCTGCCAATGCTGCTGGCCTCAGGTCCCCAACTTCTTACTGGCTGCCCCAGTGCTGCTGCTGGCCGCCGCTGGCGTTTGGATGTATGCCAGGCCCCTCAGGCCCCTAGCTTCTTGCTGCCAATGCTGCCAATGCTGCCAATGCTGCCAATGCTGCTGGCCTCAGGTCCCCAACTTCTTACTGGCTGCCCCAGTGCTGCTGCTGGCCGCCGCTGGCGTTTGGATGTATGCCACAGCTAACCCCCGTCACATCGTACTGGGAGGCTTTGTGAGGAGGCGGTACACCCAAGGTGGTGTGGCGGGTGGCCAGCGGCCCGCTGCCGCTTGCTGGCCGTCTAACGGCAGGAGAGTCGCGTTTCTACTACCCGAGGTTGCCGTGCACGTCTACCCGTGGGCCTTCATGGCAGCTGCCTCAGTCCTGGTCATGCATGTGCAGGTGCGGGCCTGGTGGTGCATATTTAGGTGTGGAGGCGAGTGTGTGAGATGTGTGGAGAAGTGTGTGTGGGGGGGTGAGATATCAGGCACCGGGGTATGTGCCGGTTAGGCCAATACCAGTGATATGTTGATATGATATGATTCCATATGAAGCCTTACCGGTATTTTGTTTTTTTTAAGAAGCTTTTCGCTTCGCACAGTTTCAGGAAACATAAATAAGTTAATGAAATAAGTTTATGCAAGGTGTAACATTATACGAGGTCGCCGATCCCTGCTGCTCTCTGTGGTTCTTGGTGAGGGCATGTCTTGTCGGTGGAGGCCAGTTCAGCTGATATCGAGGGCCTTTGAAAGGCTTGTTTAGGAAGAGGAGGTCCAGCTGTGGTCCTCCCCCTAGCGAGCAGAGCCGCTGGGCTCTTTTCAAACCATACATGTGACGAAGTGATATCTAGCATGAAGGCTACTAGGGGTTTACGGGGTTAAGTGTAAGGGTTGAAGGGGTTTAGGGGGTTGGAGGGGTTAAGTTTAAGGGGTTTAGGGGGTTGAAACCAGGATTTGATGTATGGTTGGCTGTTGGCTGGCTAGGTGGCTGTAGGGCAGGTGGCTGGGTAACAGCATTGACACATGAGGAGGACAGTAGGTAGGTCTCTGCCAGCTGTGGTCAGCTGAAAAGGTGGTCGTCTGATGTGGGGGGCCCTGCGCTTCAAGTCCTGCATAGGTAGGTAGGTCTCTGCCAGCTGTGGTCAGCTGAAAAGGTGGTCGTGGTCGTCTGGTTTGGGTGACCGTGCGCTTCGAGTCCTGCATAGGTAGGTAGGTCTCTGCCAGCTGTGGTCGGCTGAAAAGGTGGTCGTGGTTGTCTGGTGTGGGGGCCCCTGCGCTTTAAGTCCTGCATAGGTAGGTAGGTCTCTGCCAGCTGTGGTCAGCTGAAAAGGTGGTCGTGGTTGTCTGGTGTGGGGGGCCATGCGCATCCAGTCCTGCTTAGGTAGGTAGGCAAGTCTCTGCCAGCGGCGGTCAGCTTAGGTGGTCGTGGTTGTCTGGTATGGGGGGCCATGCGCCTACAGTCCTGCATAGGTCGGTAGGTCTCTGCCAGCTGTGGTCAGCTGAAAAGGTGGTCGTGGTCGTCTGGTTTGGGTGACCGTGCGCTTCGAGTCCTGCATAGGTAGGTAGGTCTCTGCCAGCTGTGGTCGGCTGAAAAGGTGGTCGTGGTTGTCTGGTGTGGGGGCCCCTGCGCTTTAAGTCCTGCATAGGTAGGTAGGTCTCTGCCAGCTGTGGTCAGCTGAAAAGGTGGTCGTGGTTGTCTGGTGTGGGGGGCCATGCGCATCCAGTCCTGCTTAGATAGGTAGGCAAGTCTCTGCCAGCGGCGGTCAGCTTAGGTGGTCGTGGTTGTCTGGTGTGGGGGGCCATGCGCCTCCAGTCCTGCTATCTTACCATGGATCTCAAATCTGGAGGTTTTGTTTTCCCCCGGGGCGTTGTTCGAAAACCGCAGGCTGGTGCTCATCGGTCGCCATATACGCTTCCTGTCTCCTGGTGTCCAGCGTTTGATCTCAATCGGTTCACCCTTTCCCCCCGGTGGCATTGTTTGAAAATTGCAGGCTGATGCTCATCCGTGGCCATATGCGCTTCCTGTCTCTTGCTGCCCAGCCATTTGTCTCAAGTTTGAATCCATATTTTCTCGCGGCAGCACACTGAATTCGTGTGATACTTGAATTGAATGCAGCCTTTGCCTTCCACATCTTTTAGTCTGCATGCTTTTGTTCACAAATGGTCTTGCGCTTCCCATCCCACTGCTGAGCTATGTAATGAACAGAGTCTTTGTATTGTAGTGAATGGCGTCGCATCGTGACAACAAATGTAGGCTGTTGCTCGCCAGTAGCCAGCTGCCTTCTGTCCTGCTGTCGAGCCATGTAGTCTTTAGGTTGTACCCATAGCGAATTAAGCGCTGCCCTGTCATCTTAGGAGTAGAGGTGTTGTGTTGTATTCAGCATTTGCCCTTTGAACTAAAATCTGCATGCCGTTGCTTGCAGGTTGCCACCCAGTTCCTGTCCTGCTGCCCGACCATGTACTGGTAGTGAATAGAGCCTTTGTGTTGCAGTGAATTAAGCATTTTCCCTTTGAACTAAAATCTGCATGCCGTTGCTTGCAGGTTGCCACCCGCTTCCTGTCCTGCTGCCCGGCCATGTACTGGTGCATGGGGCAGCTGGTCCAGGGGCGGCGCATGGAGAGCAATTCGTCCCTGTATGCTACGAGGAGACAAGACCTTGCCCTGGACGCGACAAGGAGTGATGCTTTGGTCGAGGAAGGCAGATTTTTCCTGGGGCTCGAGAGGCTGAGGGGCAAGGTGGCGCCGTTGGTTCCCAGGATGATTTGGGCTGCGTGCTTGTTGTACACAGCCATGGGAACATTGCTCCTGCCAAACTTCTATCCTTGGACATGAGAAGTTTTGCGTAAGACTGGATTCTGCTACGTTGAGCATCGAGAAAACAGGCTTGTGTTTTGCCACGTCTGGTTGAGATGACGTTGGATGCTTGTGCCGGGCCACTGCGAACGCGTTATTTGAAACAGTGAAGTAAACTCTGGAAAGTCGAGCCGGACTGCTCCATGTCGGTTGTGTCGGTCGGGGGCCTCAGGCTGTCATGTCGCCATGTCGGGCAGGTGTGAAGGTCGGTCGCGGTCGGGCGGGCATCTTCCCACCTGGCGGGCACGAACTGGACCAACACTATATCCTCCATTGTTAATAACCTTTAAAATACACTCACAATGTTGGATTACTTTGCGGTGTTCACCCGCGGTGGCGCCTTGCTCTGGACGCTCCAGTTCGCTGCTCTTCGCCACAATCCCGTCGACGCCTTGAACGCTTTGATCAAGACATGCCTACTGGAGGAGAGGTCCAGCGACAACGCATTCGTGTACATTCCGAAGACTGGGGCCCACCAGGCTTTGAAGTGGACCTTCCACAATGTAAGATCTTGCCCGGAAATCTCACCACATTCGACGCTTCTGCAGGTTGCTCTCTATTATACCACGTAATTAATCTTGTCACTGCATTCAATTATTGCCGGTCATGAACGTCCCAGTTGGGCCAGAGGGGGAGCCTAGTCAGCATGCAAGGACACCCTCTGGCCTTGATTGACCGCAACGACATGGGGGACAAACCATGGCGTGGCCTTCCCTAAACAAGTGGCCTTATCCATGCCTTGCACATGCTTCAGGGCCTGGGTCTGGTGTTCGTGGCCGTGTACCAAAAATCTTACACACTGTTGTACATAGACGAGCTGCTATCCATGGCGAAAGCGGAGTTCGCATCTACATATCAGCCAGGGTGAGCCTGGGTTTATTCAGAAGTTTGTTCAGCTAAAGTTCAGCCATATCATGGCCTTTGGCTGCATGGGCTTAGTGCAGCAAGCCCTGCTCTGCTTTGGCCACCGGCCTGACAGCCGGTCCAGGTTTGGTCCCTACCAGGCCAGCAGTGGCTGCCCAGCAGCCCGATCAGGGTAGTCTGGTGCAGAATAAAAACCCCACGAAGTTGGGCCATGGGCACAATTTTCTTGTGCACGTGTGGTCCACCATGACAACCCAAGGGCTGGGTGACGGTGATTTTCAGGACGTGAACTTACAGAACAGCAACGATGGTTGAATGCCAACCAAGGTATTTTCTCGCTATATCTGCATGCAGTGCATCATGGCATCACCTCATATGCCCCCCACTGGCACCGTTTGTTGCGTATCTATTCATGCTGTAGCAGTGAATAAATAAATCAACGATACGCCCTGAGGCGTGGATTAAGGAAGCCACCCGTTCGGCCGTAGCACTGGGTGAGCTACCGGCTGGGGGCCTGGGGTGGGGGGGGCTGTATTGACACTGTCAGAGCCTGCCGGCCCGCTGGCCCTCGGAGTGAACGCCGGTGTTTCTTTCTTCGGCTAAAAGGCCACCTTCAGCCGGCCGCCCCGCGTCCGTCAGAGGACCGATTGGGACCAAACCTGGACCGGCCTACGACTGACTGCACAAACAGCATGGCTGGCCATACCTAGGGCCTCTGGCGGGGAGCTGGTTTGTAGCTGATATGTAGCTGAGTCGTGAAAAAAGAAAGACTGGGGAACGATGCACCCCTAAAAGCTCCCCTTCAACTTTGGCCCTCCATCCGCCTCAACGGCCACCCTCGCTCAGTTTCCCTTTTTTCGGCTACAAGTCCACCTTCGGCAGGCCACCAAAGGCCGGATCGGGACCAAACCTGGACTGGCCTACGGCTGGTGAACAAAGCAAGATAGGTGGCAACTACTGGGGCTTATGGCCGGAGGCCGTAGTGTAGCTGACATGTAGCTGAGTCACGGAAAGAGAAACACTGCTCCCTCACTCAATCTGATCACTGCTGACCTGGTTTGCCTGCCAGCTCGCCCTTGGGTTGAGTGTGAGGCTCTGAAATCACTGCTTAAATCTGGTCCCCCGTCCGCCTCATCGTCCCCACCCCTCACTCAGACGTATTACTGTGGACCCCCGGTCGGCCTGCCCGTTTGCCTTCAGGGTGATCGAACCGGGCACAAGAGACACCTCGGTCCTTCATTTGCCTCATTGCCCACTCTTTCAACCGTATTTCTGTTGAAATGCTTTGCCTGCCAGTCCATGCCTCCACGGCCATTCCCTCAAACCCACGCCCCTTGTTTACACCATGCAGCTGGGGTGTTGACAACAGATTTTGGGTCAAAAAGTCTAGCAAATGCCCTTAAATGACCTAAATGACCTAAAGTGCTTGAATGATATTAAATGCTTGTATACCGTAGTCACGGACGTATTTTTGACTACAGTAGTTGTATACCATTAAATGTCCTAAAATGCTCAAATGCCTCCAAATGCCCTCATGGCCAACCTGTTTTAACCAGGGTCTCAACCCTCATGGCCCCCCTGGATTGCATCATCCTGCAGCAAGGGCGATTACTGCAGCTTTGGAGATAAGTTTTGCAAAATGAATGAATGGCCTTAAATGACCTAAAATGCTTGAATGCCGTCAAACGTCCCAACATGCCTTTAATTGCCTTCACATGCTCAAATGCAGCAAGGGCGATTACCGCAGCTTTGGAGATAAGTTCAGCAAAATGCTGAGGGACTGCGAGACCCGCGCAGATATGGCGAAAAAGGGCGGCGGAGGAGCGGTGCAGAAGGTGCGCAGGGAGTATGACCTAAAACGTACATTTTTAACTTCCTTGTATATTCTGTACGGTAACTTCTATTATGTCTGATATACGATGTACGTGGTGCCTGTCAGAGCAGAATGTACGCAGAGAGTACGACCTAAAACTCATATAGTGTGCTAAGGGTCAAGGGTTTAGGGTTTATACTTGTATCTTGTGTTATACCTTAGGTTAGATCTTCCTTCCCTCGGGTAGGACAAACAAATGGTTTATTTCAATGCTGCCCTGAAAGCAAACACTCGACCCCAACCTCTCGATTCTGAATAAAAACTGGTTTGGACAATTGATACACATAGTATCTTCATGCAACCCGCATGTACCACAAGCAATGTTAATTACGTGGGAAGGCAAAGCTAATCTACGGTAAATACAACATTATACCGTGCCGGTGCAAGTTTTCCTTGTATATGGCTGGAGCCAGACCGCCCTTCTAAACGCAACGGCTGTTTTTATGACGGCTCCCAGCTCTAGAGCATCAGTTTACAACCGTGCCCGCACCCGTTCGGCCGCGTGGGGCACCCGCTCGGCCGCAGTGTGCCGGTACTAGTTTTCCTTGTAAATGGCTGGAGCCAGACCGCCCTTTTAAACGCAACGGCTGTTTTGATTGACGGCTCCCAGCTCTGAGCATCAATTAAGAACCGTGCCCGCACCCGCTCGGCCGGTAAGGGGGCTGGCAAGGGATGAGCAAGCTCAATTCCAGCTAACATGCACACAGCCGGGCCACTGTTGCAGCCATGCCACCCTCGTACACGAGTGGCACAGGAACATGGGACCCGCTGATGATGCTCCTTGAGTAGCCGCGTTCAGTGTAGTGCGCGCCATACTCAGTCCTTGTCAGATCCTAGGACTTACTTTCCAGGGGCCGGGGGTGTGAAAAAGTATGACTGAGTGGGAAAGGTGCGCTCCATACTACCTTCAGGGTGCCACCAGGTGGCAGGCGTGCAAGAGGGACACCATAGCGGATTTTTTTGAAAACAAATTTCGTCCACACCTGCCACGGCCATTTTCAGACCCCCCGGCCGGGGCAGCCAGCCCCAAAGCGCACCCCAGCCCGGAAAAATTCGGCCATCTGGCTGACCCGGGTCACAACCCTGAGGCGGCCACTAGCCCATCACTGGGCAGATTGGGACCGAGACGTGACCAGTCTGGGCTGATTGGGACCAAACCGAGACCAGTTTACGGTCGGCGGTCCATCACTGGGCAGATTGGGACCAAGTCACGGAGAAGTGACCAGTCTGGGCTGATTGGGACCAAAACGGGACCAGTGTACGGTCGGCGGCCCAGGCTGAGAGTTGGGCTGTATGCCGCTGAAGTGTGGCTGAATCGGTCTGATGCCCTGTTGGCCTGGGCTGCTGGCCGTAGGCCGGTCCTAGTTCCGTGTATGCCAGGCAGCCAGCACCACTTGCCGACTTACCGCCCATAGGAAGGGTTTGCTTTCAAGTGGCAGCCAGTGGCGGTGGCTGCCTGGCAACCATCCAGTAGCAGTCTGGAACGGAAGACTGGGCTTAAGACGGAAGTGTGGTGTGCTGGGCACAGGCAACTTCACCTTAACCCTACAACCTAAAACCCCACAGCCTTAACCCCTTCAACCTGAAACCGTACAACCTGAAACCGTACAACCTAAATCTCAAGACCTAACCTACCCCCCCCCAAATAAACCCATCACCCTAAAAGACTAAAACCTGGACTCTTGATTCTGAACCCTAAACCCTCATACAGGCGGTAAACAAGCCTGGAGCGGTTAGTAAACCTGAACTCTTAACCCTGAACCCCCTCACCCTTAACTCTGAACTTTTAATTCTAAATCTTTGTACTACAGGCGGTGAACAAGCCTGGTGCAGTAAATAACCCTGAACTCTGAACCCTCAACCCCTAACCCTTAACTCTGAACTATTTTAACCCCTAACCCTTAACTATGAACTATTTTAACCCTGAACTCTCAATCCCTAACCCTTAACTCTGAACTCTGAACCCTAAACCCTCATACAGGCAGTGAACAAGCCTGGAGTGGCCGGCGTTGCTGCGTCTGCCCGAGGCAGCTCCTCGGCCACCGCAGCCGTAAAGACTTCATCTTCAGACGGGGCCGACGGCGGCGCCGAGGGTGACGACGAAGACGACGAGGATGTGGCGGTTGCTGTTCAAGCGGAGGTGAGGGGGGACTGCCTTGTGCGGGAGGGTGGGGTGGGTTAGGGTGAGGTTTGGTGGGGTGGGGTGGGGTGAGGTGGTGGGTAGGGTGGTTCCCAACCCGTCGCCCTTGCTTGCCAGTGACTGCAACGCGCTTGAGTCCCCCCCCCTGTCGCTGTTGCTGCAGATGAATGCGCTTGTATTCTGGTATGTTTGAATTGTTTCGTGTGTGCTGCCTTTGCTCTGCAGGCGAATGGGAGCACTGCCAGCGGAGCGTTCGACGTGAGCCGCTTCAAGGGTGTGGGTGGGAGGTCGGGGGCGCGCGGGAGGTCAGGCCCTCCGCCCGCCAAGAAGGACGTCAAGGTGGAGGACAAGGGGCCAAAGAAGAAGGTGGGTGGGTGGGGATGATTAGGAGACAGAGAAGAAGGTGGGTGGGTGGGTGGGTGGGGAAGATTAGGAGACAACCAAGAAGGTGGGTGGGTTGGAGGCTGGTAAGGTGTGGCTTGACTGCAGGATGCCCTGTCAATCTCCCGCACCCCCCCTCGTTATCCTGGAGGTGACCAAGAACGCTCTTTTGTGTATGCACACTGTGGCTGGGCTGAAGGAACCCTATCAACCTCCCGCACCTCCTCCTCATGACCCTGGAATTGACGGAGAACGCTCGTGACTCATGTGCTATGTACTGCAGCTGGGCTGAAGGGAGAATCTGCTTTTCTGCAGCTGACTGAAGAAAGCCGTATCAGCCTCTCCTCGGCCGCCCCTCCCTCTGTCCCTTGTTTTTTCCGTATTTTATACATATCTGCTTCTGTTTCAAAGAGTTGGAAGAGGTTGAAAATGCCGGCCGTCTTTCTACTGCTGTAGAGTACCGGACCCTAAACCCTAAATCCTCTTGACGCGTTAGACGTCTAATGCTGTGACCGTACCCAACCCACCTGTATAATTGTTTTGTACTATTTGGTCACGTAATTACAAGGTGCCACAATTATCAAGTGCTGTAGACTTTGTGTGCTTTGCTTTCCCTCATTCAAATCATCGTTTGGGGGTGAGGGACACATTCAAATACTGTTAATCGATCGTCAAGGCCAGTTTTCAATCGGAAATCATTCAAGCGTTGCATTCAAAATGCTGTCCTGAGGGCAGCATAACAGAAATATAATTAAATAATTGATAGTGGTACCGTACTCGAGGGTAAGGTAAAAGACCCTTCTCGTCTCCCACTCCGCACTGTGCCCCCCAAACTCGCCCCCCACTCACCCTCCACTCACCCCCCCATTCACCCGCTAACACGGCCCCTGTTTCCCCCCCCCGTCCCTCGCCCCCACGACCAGGCCGACCGCAAGTGGGACCGCAAAGGCTCCGACCCCAGCACCGACCCTCCTCGTCTGGACTACAGCGATGGCAGGCCGGTGGACGCCAATGGGGTGAGCACCGACGGCGGCGTTCTGACGGAGAGCGACTGGGGCGCCGTCACGGGCGCCTCGGACGACAGCGACGCGACGGCGGCCGGCCGCAGGACACAGCACGGCGTCAGCCTTATGGAGGTGGTGGAGGACATTCCTGAACCCAGCGACGAGGAGCTGCTGGCGGTGAGGGGGGGGGAGGGATATGGGGGCAAGAACCTCGTCGCGTTCGGGTAGGTCACACCTCGTCGCGTATGGTTGGGTTGGTTGCTGGGTAATTCAGGTTGGTACTCGTGGTGAAGTTCAGCCTCGTCATACGGGGTCCATATTGTGTTCTTGGGTGCGAGTTGCTTGTTGTCGGACACCGTCATCGTCATAACTTAATTAAAATGTAGGCCAGCAGCTGCAGAACTCCAAACGATTTGAACCATGCACCTGGTAACGCTTGCTCTCTAACCTCCTGCATGGGAGACCGTGATGGGAGACTATCTCACCTGGGTCTTCGATTTTTATGGAGGGCAGCGCACATCCAGGCAGAGCCCACAAGCAGGGCCTGCACATCATAAATTATGGGCTCGCCACTGCCTTGGAGAGAGGCCCCGTCAGCAGTGCCGAGGCCACCATCCATGTCATTGACCATTGCTCATATAAAGGCAGCGTTACAGAGCTTAATTGCGCAAGGATTTGATTAATAGATGATGACGTATCGTACGCTCTGCTGGCACTGCAACCGACCCAACCATACGCGACGAGGTGTGATCCAACCGAACGCGACGAGGTTCTTTCCCCCATATGGGGAGGGAGGGGGAGAGGGGGGAAAGGGGGAGAGCGGGGGAGGTGGAGAAGGGAGGAGAAGGGGGAGACGGGTGGGGTGGAAGGGGGGGAGGGGTGGAAGGCTGAGAGGGGGGAAGGGTGAGAGGGGGGGAGGGTGAGAGGGGAGGAGTGGGAGAGGTGGGGTGGGGGGGTGAGAGGGGGGGGGGAGGAGAGGAGGGGGGGGAGGGGGAGAAGGTGAGAGGGGGGCAAGTGTAAGTCAGCTGCCAGCGCCGCCCTTTCCTTCAGCACACTGGACTCGTTCTTGTCCCGCCTTAAACCCTGACCATCGGTGTGGTGTCTGAACAACCACAGATATGTTCACACACCTTCTGCCCAACCCCTGCCTGCCTTCCACCATGTCTGAACAACCACAGATATGTTCTCACACCTTCTGCCCAACCCCTGCCTGCCTTCCACCATGTCTCATCCACAAGCATCCAAGCTAGGCAGCAAGTCTAAGTCTGCTGTCGCTGCTGCCGCTACCTCTACCAACCCCTACCCACCTGCCTGCTTGCCTGCCTGCCACCATTCGACCCAGGCATCCAGGCCCGTTGGCAAGTCAAAGGCTGCTATCGCTGCTGCCGCCGCCGCCACTTCCTCGAGCGTGCTGGGTTCCTTCCTCTCGCGCCTCAAGATGAACGTGGTGGGCAGTGGAAGCCTGTCCGAGGAGGACCTCGCGCCGGCACTGGTGGAGATGAAGAAGAGGCTCATGGAGAGGAACGTGGCAGAAGGTATCGCGACCAATGTTTGTGCGTCGGTGGGAAGGTGAGTGGGAGGTGTGTAGGGGGGGGGGGGGGTTAAGGGGCAGGGGGAGAGGGATGTGTGCGTGTGTGTGTGGGGGGGGGAGTGAGAGGTGTGGGTGTCGGGGGGGGGGGGGGGTAAGTCGGGAAAGGGGCAGGGGGGGGAGGGAGTGTGTATGACGGGTGTGTGTGTGTGTGTGCTTGGGGGTGAATGGGAGGGATGGAGCGGGTGGGGGGAGGGGGGTGTGGAAGGAGTGAGTGGGACGTAGGGGGGTCACACTTGGGTATGGCTACTGGTTGGTTGGCTACTCGTGTATGTGGTCTGGGCTGGGTGCGTGTTTGATGTGGCTCTTCAGCCCTTTCCCCCCTGCCTCTCATGACACCTTGGGCCATCCCCGCCCTCTCAGATGATCTTAACCTTGATGACATCTTGGGCCCTCCCGCCCCCCTTTGCCCACCCAGATGACTAGGACCTTGATATCTTAGGCCCTCCCAGCCCTCTCTCACCCTCTCTGGCGACCTTTACTTGTTAGGGCCCCACCTCCCTCCCTCCCCTTTGCCCACCCATAGGACCTATACCTCCAGCCCACCCTGTAAGGTCCCTTGAGAAGGGCTGGCCTGTACCGTATATTGGCACAGATGAATACACGCATGTACCGCATATCGGTGTCTGCACCGTACTGTACATGTGTACCGCATGCGAAGAGAGGGACATGGAAATCTAGAAATGCCGGAAACGCAGGAGAACGGCCTTGAACGGAGATTGGCCTTGAGTGTGAAGCTGGCCTGATGATTTCCTTTTGATCCGGATGGCCCCCCCTGGCTTGCTCTCCTAGATCCACCCTTTGAGCCCCCTCTCCTGCCCTTCTTGACCTCTGGATTCCCGCATTTTCGCGAGTCTTTTAGCACTCACTAGATCTCCTTGGAGGGCGGGGGGTAGGGCGGCCACCTGTGGGCTGTTGGGCAAAGGACCGCAAGCGGCCCACGGCCAGTGGCCTGAGCAGCAGGGCTTCCTGCACGAATCCATGCCGGCTGCTGGCCGCATTGTATCTGAAGCATTTGGATTGTAGCTGAAGTGTATCACAAGCACCTGGAGTGTAGATGAAATGCAGTGTAGCTGAAGTGTGTTTGAAGCATCTGGAGTGTAGCTGAAATGAAGTGTGGCTGAAGTGTAGCTGAAGTACCTGGAGTGTAGCTGAAATGAAGTGTAGCTGACGTGTAGATGAAGAAACTGGAGTGTAGCTGAAATGAAGTGTAGCTGAAGTGAATCTGAAGCATCTGGAGTGTAGCTGAAATGAAGTGTAGCATAAGTATGTCTGAAACACCTGGAGTGTAGCTGAAATGTGTCTGAAGCGCCTAGAGTGTAGCTGAAATGCGTCTGAAGCACCTGGAGTGTAGCTGAAATGTGTCTGAAGCGCCTAGAGTGTAGCTGAAATGTGTCTGAAGCACCTGGAGTGTAGCTGAAATGTGTCAGAAGCACCTGGAGTGTAGCTGAAATGAAGTGTAGCTGAAATGTATCGGAAGCACCAGGAGTCGAGCTTATGTGTAGCTGATGGATATAAGTGCAGCGTAATCGTTCCTGGAGATCCTGGCTTGTAGCATCAGTGTAGCTGGAGACCTGTGTAGCTTATGCGCAGCTAAGGCACCTGGTGTGTAGCTGAAGTGTAGCTGAAGACCTGTGTAGCTTGTGCGCAGCTAAGGCACCTGGTGTGTAGCTGAAGTGTAGCTGAAGCACCTGAAGTGCAGCTTACGTGAGCTGAAGTAACTGACGTGTGGCTAAAATGTAGCTGAATCACCTGAAGTGTAGCTTAAGTGTGGGTTAAGCACTAGAAGTGTAGCTGAAATGCTGCTTCAGTTCCTGAAATGTGGCTGTAGTGAAGCTGTAGCACCTAAAGAGAAGCTTGCATGTATCTGAAGCACATGGAGTAAAGCTGATGCAGCTGAAGTGTAGCTGAAGCACCCTAAGCTAAACAGTGTTCATCGACCCTCGCTTGCAGGTCGCTGGAGGGTCAGAAGCTGGCTAGCTTCACGGGCGTGGCGGCCATGGTGCGCCGCTCCTTTGAGGAGGCCCTGAGCGGCATCTTGCACAAGAGGCAGGTGGACGTGCTGCTGGACATTCGCAAGGCACAGGTATGGATGAATGTGTGAACGGGGAGGGGAGGGCCCTGGTATGGATGGATGTGTGAATGGGGAGGGGCGGGTCCTGGTATGGATGAATGTGTGAATGAGGAGGGAAGGGCCCCTGGTATCGATGAATGTGTGAACGGGGAGGAGAGGGCCCCTGGTATAGATGAATGTGTGAACGGGAGGGGAGGGCCCGGGTATGGATGAATGTGTGAAAGGGGAGGGGAGGGCCCGGGTATGGATGAATGTGTGAATGGGGGGGAAGGCCCCTGGTATGGATGAATGTGTGAACGGGGAGGGGAGGGTTCTGTTATATATGAATGTGTGAACGGGGAGGGGCAGGCCCTGGTACAAATGAATGTGTGAAAGGGGTGGGCGGTACGGTGGGAAGAGGCAGCTGTACGTGCTGCTGAACATGCGCAAGGTGCACGAGGGGATATGTTTAAGGGGAGTGGGGGACGGTGGGGGGGGGGGGGCAGGTGGACATGCTGGCAGACCTGCACCAGGCGCAGGTATGAGGGGCAGACCCGAAGTTGAATGAATGCCTTCCCCTGTGGGGCAGGTGATGAGAAGCACGGTGAGGGGTTCAAGTCCCAGTTATGCTTCGAATCATCACCTCCATCCTTTCATTTGCGTCTTTTTTCCCCAGGACAAGGGCAAACCGTACGTGATCGTTTTTTGCGGGGTCAACGGCGTGGGCAAGTCTACCAACCTGGCCAAGATTGCCTACTGGCTGGGGCAGCATGGCATCAAGGTCACCATCGCAGCCTGTGACACCTTCAGGGCGGGTGAGTGGGCGTAGGGAGCTGAAGGGGCGGGTGAGTGGGCCAGGAACCCAACAGCCCTGATGGGAGGGGACTTATGCAGATCCTGTCAACCATCCAACATGCACCTTGACCCCAAAACAATTCCATCTTCCCTCCACACATCAAATATAAAGTGACCTACTAGTTTTGAAGAATTGTCTGAAAAACTTCCCTTGACTTATAGCCAAAATCCCTGGGTACCGGTATCTGTTTTCCCCCTGATTTCCTTACCTCCTTGTGTGGCCATCAGGTGCTGTTGAGCAGCTCAAGACGCACTGCGCCAGGCTGGGCGTCCCTCTCTACGAGCGTGGCTATGAGAAGGACCCGGCCAAGGTGGCGGCGGAGGCCGTCAAGCAGGCCGAGCGTGACGGGCGGCACGTCGTGCTGGTGGACACGGCGGGACGCATGCAGGTGGGAGAGGGTTAAGTGTTTCTGGGTGTGGGATTAGGGTTAAGGGTTTAGGCCGCATATCAGGCTGAGCGTGACGGGTGGCACTTGATGCTGGTGGACACGGCAGGCTGCATGTGGGTGGGTGGGGGTTCAGTGTTTCTGGGTGTGGGATAAGGGTTGAGGTTTTAGGCCGCATATCAGGCTGAGCGTGACGGGTGGCACTTGATGCTGGTGGACACGGTTGGCCGCAGGTGGGTGGGTGGGGACTGGGGGTTCAGGGTTTTGCAAGCAAGCTGAGCGGGATGGACAGGAGAAGGTGAAAACAACAAGCCGTTTGCAGGAGGGTGAGGGGGGTGAGGGTGAAGCATGGAGGGTCGGTGGGTGAGGGTCTCTGACTTTCTGGGAATCAAGGATGGTGGGTCAAGGTTGAACCCCTGTCCCATGCATGAATTTCAAATTTCCCCCCCCACCTTCCCCGCCCTAACACGTCACAAGGGGACAACCAGCCTCTGATGCGTGCGCTTGGGGCACCTCGATTGCGGTGAACGAGCTTGACAAGCCACCCCATGCCCCAACTGACCATTCGAAATCCACCCACCCCATGCCCCAACTGACCATTCGAAATCCACCCACCCCATGCCCCAACTGACCATTCGAAATCCACCCACCCCATGCCCCAACTGACCATTCGAAATCCACTCACCCCATGCCCCAACTGACCATTCGAAATCCACCCACCCCATGCCCCAACTGACCATTCGAAATCCACTCACCCCATGCCCCAACTGACCATTCGAAATCCACTCACCCCATGCCCCAACTGACCATTCGAAATCCACCCACCCCATGCCCCAACTGACCATTCGAAATCCACTCACCCCATGCCCCAACTGACCATTCGAAATCCACCCACCCCATGCCCCAACTGACCATTCGAAATCCACCCACCCCATGCCCCAACTGACCATTCGAAATCCACTCACCCCATGCCCCAACTGACCATTCGAAATCCACTCACCCCATGCCCCAACTGACCATTCGAAATCCACTCACCCCATGCCCCAACTGACCATTCGAAATCCACTCACCCCATGCCCCAACTGACCATTCGAAATCCACTCACCCCATGACAACTGACACAGGACAACGAGCCTCTGATGCGCGCGCTGGGAAACCTGATTGCGGTGAACGATCCACAGCTGGTGCTGTTCGTCGGCGAGGCGCTGGTGGGGAACGACGCGGTGGACCAGCTGACTAAGTTCAGCCGGGCGCTGCAGGACCTCACTCCTACGGACCCTCAGGTGCGTGACGAGGAGGAGGGGGGCCGCAGGCAAGCAGGGGACGCGGAGCATTTGCATTTCACAAGCAGACCCTCAGATGTGTGTCAGTAGGGGGGAGGGGTGACGGAGGCTGCAGGACCTCACCCCTACGGACCCTCAGGTGCGTGACAGGGAGAAGGAGGGGTGCCGCAGGCAAGCTGCGCCCCCTGCGCAGAGGTTTTGTCTTTTCGGGGGGGGCGCGCTGTCGGCACGCTGCCGGGGGCATTTAAATGAAACACTCTCGTCAGCAGAACCACAGGTGCGTGCCAGGGGAGGGGGAGAAGGGACGCAGGCAAGCAGGGGTCTGCGCAGAATTTGTGAGAAGTCTTTCACCAGCAGACCCTCAGATGTGTGTCAGAAGGAGGGAGGGGTGACGGACGCTGCAGGACCTCAAGCCTGCAGACCCTCAGGTGCGTGATGGGGAGGAGGGGGAACCTGCAGGCGGGCTGCCTCCTACAGACCCTCAGGTTTGACGGGGAGGGGGGGCTGCAGGTGAGCTGCCTCCAACAGACCCTCAGGTCCTTGACGGGGGGGGGGGGGCTGCAGGTGAGCTGCCTCCTACAGACCCTCAGCCTCCTCCGCAAAGCTGGTTTTATAGAGAGGAGTTGCGGGCAATCTACTTCCATGGGAGGGCTGCTTTTATCAAGGAGGCATGCACGGCAGAGCATTTGTGAAAAGGCTTTCACCGGCACACGTTCAGATGTGTGTCAGTAGGGGGGAGGGGGGACGGACGCTGCAGGATCTCACACATACAGACCCTGGGGTCAGAGCCTGGTCATGCCCTACCAGCCCTACGCGGCGGAGCATTCAGCAGGGCCCAGCGTTCTAAACATACAGACCCTGGGGTGCGTGTCTGGGGGGGGGGAGGGGGCCGCATGCGAGCTGTCCTCTCCGCAGAGCTTTGTTTTTGGGGTCGCAGGCTACCCAGGGTATCTAAATTAATAAAATCCGAGGTGGCAGACCCTGTTGTACCTGTCAGGGGTTGGGGGGCGGCGGCAGGCGAGGTGCCTCCTCCGGAGAGCTGATCTTATCGGAGGGGTGCGGCGCTCTGCGGACTATTGAGACAAAAAAAGTCTGGCCAGCAGACTCTCGGGTGCATGTCAGCAGAGGAGGGGGGGTAAGGAGGCTGCAGGACCCCACTCCCTGAGGTAAAATTTTCTTTTTTCGTGACTGAGCTACTTGTCACCTACACTTCGGCCTCTGGCCGGGGGGCCCATTTGTGCTATGCTGCCATACTGCCATGCTGCCATGCTGCCATGCTGCCTTGGTTCAGAGTCGTAGGCCGGTCCAGGTTTGGTTCCATTCGGGCCTTTCGCGGCCGGGGGGCGGCCTGCCAAAGGTGGACTTGTCGCAGGAAAAACACCACTGCCTAGGGCGCGTGTCTGTGGAGAGGAGCGTGGCCACATGCGAGCTGCCTTCTACACACAACGGAGAGCTTTTATTTCTGAGGTGCACTGTACACGCACCGCGGAGCGTTGAAACGGGGGGGTGACCTACAACTGGCAGGGCCAGAGACAGCATGTCCAGTTGCTTGGGCCGCTGGCCGTAATCCGGTAATGTTTTGTTCCCAGTTGGCTGATAAGTGGCAGCTGGGTCGCGATTCTCATAAGTGGCCTGGCATGCTCTGAAAGTATTCTAATATATGATGCTTAGGGACAGAGGCTGCAAGGCCGTCAGGAGCCTGGCCAGGAAAATGGCAGGGTAGGATCGTGCTGACACACTACCGGGAAACAGCGCAGTTATGTTTGCAGGACTTGGCTCTATGTCAGCTACACTCCGGCCTCCGGCCCAAAACCCCAGGTGTGGCCAGCCGTGCTGCTTGGGCCGCTGGCCATAGGCCGGTCCAGGTCAGGCCCTGATGGTGCCAGTGGCAGCCGCAGGGCGGCCCGTCAGTGGCGGCCTCGCAGCCAAAAAATACATAGTTTGCCTCTTGGGACTTGTTGTTGAGCATGACGCCCCGAGTTTGTGAGGTGGGTGTTGGCTGACGATGAGGCTTGATGCCCCATGACGCTGCTCGCAGGCTGGCAGGAGGGCGGGTCGCGGCGTGGACGGCATCGTCCTCACCAAGTTCGACACCATTGACGACAAGGTAGCTGATGGGAACTGCATGGTGTCCTAGAATTACTGCATGGTGTCATGGAATTACTGCATGGTGTCATGGAATTACTGCATGGTGTCATGGAATTACTGCATGGTGTCATGGAATTACTGCATGGTGTCATGGAATTACTGCATGGTGTCATGGAATTACTGCATGGTGTCATGGAATTACTGCATGGTGTCATGGAATTACTGCATGGTGTCATGGAATTACTGCATGGTGTCATGGAATTACTGCATGGTGTCATGGAATTACTGCATGGTGTCCTGGTATTACTGCATGGTGTCATGGAATTACTGCATGGTGTCATGGAATTACTGCATGGTGTCATGGAATTACTGCATGGTGTCATGGAATTACTGCATGGTGTCATGGAATTACTGCATGGTGTCATGGAATTACTGCATGGTGTCATGGAATTACTGCATGGTGTCATGGAATTACTGCATGGTGTCCTGGTATTACTGCATGGTGTCATGGAATTACTGCATGGTGTCATGGAATTACTGCATGGTGTCCTGAAATTACTGCATGGTGTCATGGAATTACTTGGCAGCATGGGGAACTGCATAGTTACCTATAAGTTACGTAGTACGGGTTTAACCGGCAAATGGCATGTCCTGCCTGTGTGCCTGATCCTGGGCGTTCCTGTCCAGGCAAGTGTGCTTGCATGGCAGCATGGAATGGCACGGGAAACCCTTTACCCTAAACCCTACTGCATGTCCAGCATGTGTGCCTGATCCTGGGCCTGCCTGCCCGGGCCTGTGCTTGCATGGCAGCATGAAATCGCATGGGAGCACGGGAAACTGCATGTCCTGCCTATGTGCCTGGTCCTGGGAGTGCCTGCTTAGGCCTGAACTGGCCTGCATACTATCATGGAATCGCATGTGATGCCTGCGTGCTTGGGCATGGCATGCCTATCCGGGCCTGTTTGCTTGCATGGCACGGCATGTGCTGCATGCACGCCTGGTCCTGGGCGTGCCTGTCCGGGCCTGCATGGCAGCATGGTAGCATAGAATCGCATGTGATGCCTGCAAGCATGGGCGTGCATGTCCGGGCCTGCATGGCAGCATGGTAGCATAGAATCGCATGTGATGCCTGCAAGCATGGGCGTGCATGCCCGGGCCTGCATGGCAGCATGGTATCATAGAATCGCATGTGATGCCTGCAAGCATGGGCGTGCATGTCCGGGCCTGCATGGCAGCATGGTAGCATAGAATCGCATGTGATGCCTGCAAGCATGGGCGTGCATGTCCGGGCCTGCATGGCAGCATGGTAGCATAGAATTGCATGTGATGCCTGCAAGCATGGGCGTGCATGACCGGGCCTGCATGGCAGCATGGTAGCATAGAAGCGCATGTGATGCCTGCAAGCATGGGCGTGCATGTCCGGGCCTGCATGGCAGCATGGTATCATAGAATCGCATGTGATGCCTGCAAGCATGGGCGTGCATGTCCGGGCCTGCATGGCAGCATGGTAGCATAGAATCGCATGTGATGCCTGCAAGCATGGGCGTGCATGTCCGGGCCTGCATGGCAGCATGGTAGCATAGAATCGCATGTGATGCCTGCAAGCATGGGCGTGCATGTCCGGGCCTGCATGGCAGCATGGTAGCATAGAATAGCATGTGATGCCTGCAAGCATGGGCGTGCATGTCCGGGCCTGCATGGCAGCATGGTAGCATAGAATCGCATGTGATGCCTGCAAGCATGGGCGTGCATGTCCGGGCCTGCATGGCAGCATGGTAGCATAGAATCGCATGTGATGCCTGCAAGCATGGGCGTGCATGTCCGGGCCTGCATGGCAGCATGGTAGCATAGAAGCGCATGTGATGCCTGCAAGCATGGGCGTGCATGTCCGGGCCTGCATGCGGTAACTTGATTAAGGGTTTACAGGGGATGGCTTTTCTTCCTTCCCTTCTCCTCTTGTCTTGACCCTCCTGGCCCATACGCGCTTGTGGCTGTGACAGTGCATCACCCCCCCCTGTGTAACCTTGCGTTCTGCTCTGGGCAGAGGTGACTAAGACTCGGTTTCTCTTCCCTCCTGCAGGGTTGAGCTGCCTCGTCCATGGTGTACATAGTACAACAGCGCATATCAGATATGGTCTCTGTTGCTTAATTAAGTGACTCGGTCTCTCTTCCCTCCTGCAGATCTTTGTCCATGGTGTCCACAACAGCAGAGCGCCTATTATGTGTGTAGGCTGCGGCCAGATATGGTCTCTGTTGCTTATTAAGTTTACTCAGTCTCTTTTCCTTTTCGCAGGCTGGGAGCTGCTTTGTCCATGGTATCCACAACAACGGAGCGCCTACTATGTTTCTGGTCTGCGGCCAGATATGGGCTCTGTTGCTTAATATAGATACTCGGTCTCTCTTCCCTCCTGCAGGTTGGGAGCTGCCTCGTAATGGTATCCACAGCAATGGAGCGCATATTATGTTTGTGGGCTGTGGTCAGATGTGGTCTGCTCGTCTCTGGTGCTCACACATGCAAATTCTTACCTATTGCAGGTCGGAGCTGCTCTCTCTATGGTGTACAGCAGTGGGGCGCCCATCATGTTCGTGGGCTGCGGCCAGACGTACGTGGACCTCAAGAAGCTGAATGTGAAGAGCGTCGTGAACTCGCTGCTGAAGTAGATTGCAGTCAGGGTGGGGAAGGTTCTGACGGCAATCTGTGCGAGTGGGCCAACGAGCCCTGAGGCGCTCTGACTTGCTTGTTCGAAGATTGAGGTTTCAAGAAAGTGAAGCCCAGGTTCAGGCTTATGCAGTCAGTCAATGGAACGGGAGGAGTGTCGTGAAGAGTGGATTGCAGACTGTGACAGACAGGAGGCAGCTGTGGTATGCTGCTGTTTGGCCTTTGGCTGGCTTAGGTAGCCCACTTAGATAATTGAGGAATCTTCAGACTTCCTTTCCTTTTGAGGTGGTATTTTCCGTGCGTCTCCTTTTTACGTCCGTTTCTTTTCTCTGTGTCCATCCCTTGCTTTTCCTCTTGACCACGCGGCGGCCGGGCCTTTTGAGCATGGCCCAGAGGTGTAACGACTTGCTTAGCACTGCGCGGCCGAGCCTTTTTAAGCAAGGCCCAGAGATACGACACCATTGACATGATGAGTGGGCTCTGGAAATTCAATTTAATGATAACAATGCAGAACGCATAGCGGAGCTTAGCTGGGCGTTTGTGCCTTTTGATCAGGGCCCAGAACTTAATGACGTTACACCTCTGGGCCATGTTGTACTGAAGCTCGACCACGTCGTCAAACAAAAAGTCAGCGAGGAAAGCCAAGGGAGAAGGCACAAGAGGAAATAAAGGATAGCAAGGGCCCAGAAGTGTGGTAAAACTTCATCATTCTGGCAGATTGTAAGGCAGCCGGCTACAAAGCTTGCATGGGGGCGGGGCCATAAGTGTTGCGCCAGCCATCTGCATGAGTGCAAGCTTAGGAAGTTAGGGTACTTCTCATCGAAGACAAAGGAATACAGGTACAGGTACACATCAAAGATATCACTCATGCATTGCAGTATAGGACTTGAGTAAGGAGTTAGTACGGTATCGAAGGACGGAGACCTCAGCAAGCAAGAATGGATAATTCGAAAATTTCAAGGCCTGCTGCAGGTGTGCTCCACCCCTCATGTATCTAAAACAGCTTCTGGTCAGGGAGGTCTATCTCTAGCAGCAAAGAAGGAGGTTTGAGCAGGCGTTTTATTTGCAACGAACATAGCAGCGGTGTCGGGGCTAAGCGCTGCGCCTAGTAAATGACTGCGCAAATACAGCAAACAAATAAAGCAAGTATCAAAGACACCCTTTCACTAGAAAAGTGCTGTGACTTCAGGAATGTGACAGATTCCTGATCACTGCTGTTGAGACTCGAATCCCCAGCTGTAAACCTGGGGATCAGTCGATGTATTTAAGATAAGTATCCCCTGGACTACTTACCTGACTATTCTCTACTGTTGACAAGATTGCCTGATGGGTCGACCCTTCCGAAGGTGACTGTAGTAGCAGTCGAAGATGTAGTACACTGGTGACAGGGTACGATGATCTTCAGATGGGGAGACTCGTTTGATGATCTATCAAGGAGTCGACTTGGAGCCTCTGGACTGGCTGTTGATGAAGTGTTGATGGAGTTGGTGGTGGTAAACCAGCTAGAAGGCTGGAGAATGCCTGATAAGGGCCGAAATATCAAGAGAAGACCTCCAAGACTAAGCAGTGTTTGTGCTTGCTTAGACTGAAGGGTCGAACAGTGTTGGTGCTTGTTCTGTATGATGGATCGATATTCGAGCAGTGTTTGTGCTTGCTGGAATAAAGTGAGCAGTGTTTGTGCTTGCTCGATGAGGAGTGACTATGTAACTTCAGATTAAAGGGTGATTACGAAATCAGGGCTTCAAGTAAGAAAGAAATAGTGGCAGCAGCAAACCAAGCAGCCACTAAGAAGGAGGCTAAAGTGTGAAAATACACACTTCTCTGATATCCAGTGAAAACACAAAAGTGTAACTGCAACAGCAGTTCCGTAAACAGAGTTCAACTGCAGGAATCCTTAAACAAGGAACTGATAATTCAGTAATACGCGCGGTGCGCTACATCAGCATGACAGCGGCACCACGTGGCATGCCACGTGTTTAATCATTCGTGGGCCTCGACTCAGGACAGCAGAGACACTACATCCGTGATAGATTGAAGCTTCATGCGGAAATATCGCCCCCTCACCGTCGAATGTGCGTCTTTCTCGACCCGATCGGCCGGACGACGGATCCACCGCCCGTGACGTGCACTTTGCACCCATCAAATTGTGAAACTCGACATATGCCTGTAAGTACGGGAGTTGATGCGTGATGCATGACGCCCTGAAGCAGAGCTGCGTATTACTACGCCGAGTTCGCGAGCGTCTTCACGACGGATGTGGGTTGCCGTTTGAACAAGGCCACCTTATTGTCCCGCTCCCGCTCCCTGCCCCGTGGCTGCTGTCTCACAGCAGTCGGTCCTGTCCCCTTTTATACAAGTCCTCTGGCTACTTCGGGCTAGGGTGTTCCACCGTGCATGCAGGAGGAGGCTTCGCCTGCGCTATGACGCCATCCTCCACAACCTCGATGGAGCTTCCCTTCGACCGGGCGGCGCGACAACCCAAGTGGGTGGCGAAGCTCAAGGCAGCGGCATCATCGTGCTTCTGTGCTCCAATGGTCTGCCGGGGTGCGTGATGTGCTAGGATTTTCGTATAATACCGACTGTCATCAAAATGTTGGAGATATTGCCTCTGAACCCAATGCTTCCTAGTGAGCATAATTGAATTCTGACCCCCTTAGTTCTGACCCCGCCCCGAGCAAGTGAGTGAGCACTCAGAAAGGCTCAAGTTTGCTGAGTGGCAGCCTTGCCTCTGTGCTCCTAACAAGCAAGGCGCGGGTGGGGAGCGCTACATGTGCTTGGAATCCTGGCATATTGGCAATCCTAGCACGTTGCCATAAAGGTGCAAACATATTTTCAACACTCGGTCAGTCATTATGGAGGCCCTCCTTGGTTCCTTTCCCAGCACTAAATGGATTGAGTGTGATAGATTCTGCAGCAGATTGTGTTTTAATAGCATAGCCGCATGCTTCAGTTCAGCTAATCTCTCGACAAGTTGCAGCAAAACAGAACTAGATTCAAGCATGCAGCCCCGAAATGCCCATATTGGCAGCCCCAGGGTGGGCTGGATGCCAGCGGATCCCTGCACGAGTACGCTGCCACGTAAGAGTACCTGCAAGCAATCGAGTCAGCAATGCATCTGACACTAGGAGAAGCAATCGAGACAGCAATGCATCTGACACAACGAGCTAGAGGAGCCATACTGCATGTGATAAGCGAGCAGCTTGATCAGATGGGGAGTTGCTCACTCTTCCCCACTCTTCCTCACTCTTCCTCACACTTCTACAGTCCAGCGGGGCCAGACGGCGCTGGGGACCCGCATGCATCCAAAAGTACTGTTTGTGTGTCAGCTCTCTCGCACTAGCCTCCGGCCTTGCGGGTGATTTGCGGTCACCTGTCACCTGCATACAATTCGATTCTCTGCTGGACTGACATACTTATTTTGCAAATATAAGATGTACTGACAAACTTTGGACTTTCGATTTTTCTTCAGTTCTTGTCTGTCAGATACCAAGATGGTGCCCGAGTTGCTTACCCCCCTCTCTACGCAACTCAAGCCAGCATGAAAGCTGACAATTCAACCTGCTGTGTTGCCACAGGTCAAAAGCAGGCGCAGCCGGACGATCTTGCGAAAAGTGACGGACCGATGCCTCACAAACCCCACTCGTTCTCGGGGTTTACCTCCTCCACGAACAGCTGTCCCTGCGCCTGTCGAAACAGCGGCATAGACACCGCTCGGCTGCAGCGCGTCTCCGTCTGCTGCCACGGCGGGCAGGACAGCGGCCACAAGCAACTGACGGCCTCAGCGGCGGCGGCCGCCGCCGCCACCGTGGCGGTGGCCGCTGCAACCGCCGTTCCTCCCACCCCTGCCGGCGGTGGCTCCGTTGTTTCGAGGCGTTCCTCCACGGTCTCGTCGTCGTCGTCGGATTTCTGCGACGCCCGCAGCTTTGCGTCGGGGTGGAGCGCTCTGTCGCCGTCAGAATGCTCCGCCCTGACCGACAAGGGGGCTTCCGCGGGCCTTGATCATCCCCACCATCTGCATGTGCATCTGCAGCAGCTGCAGCAGCAGCAGCAGCAACAGGAGGAGGCAGTGTCAGACCTGGCCCCACCGCAGGGTGCTGCCGGGACGGCGATTTCAAGCCTGTGCCGGCAGCTGCAGGCGGCGGCACCTAGTTGGGCGCCCGCAGTGCCTCTCATGACACAAGGTAAGTGGAATCGTTGTCATGAGTACAGTACCATGTCGGATTTCGGTGATACATTAAGTAAGGCATGTACCAGTATAAGGTATGTCTGCTGCTTTCATGTGCTCCAATTACCCTAATTATATGAAGCATCTTTAAGTACCACCTCCAGCTAAACACGTGTGCTGCTTTCATGGTTTGTAATTCTCCTCATCATATGAAGCGTATGAAAGTGCCACCTGCAGATTAGCACATGTTTCATGGTTTCATGGTTTCATCGTTTTTAATTCTCTGAATCATATAACTATCATATAAAACGTATGGAAGAACCACCTGCAGCTTAACACGAGGGTGCCCGCCATGCCTCTGAGGATATCATGTGTGGAGGTGGTAAAGTGTGGATTGTATGTCCCATTCCAGGGAGGTGTGGATCCAATGTCTCATTTCCAGGGAGGGAGGTGGAGAGGGCCGATTTATAGGGTGGGGGTGGGGATGGGTGGAGCAAAGCATCGAGGTACACTCCACACTTCCACTTCAACTTTGGATGGCTTGGGGTCAGGGGGTCTTCACACTGATTCACACTTAAGGCAGAAAGAGTTGGGGGGGGGGGGGGCGCTGATCCAGATTTTTTGGGTGGATACGCAGTACACACCTTTCTCAACTAATCCATGTTTTGGATGCCTGCTGCCCATGGGGCGCCCAAAAGCGTATGCTGGTGGGATGCCTGTGACCTTCGTGACTGCAGGTAGTGCCCTGATAATACCCCTCCCCTTGACACCAATTTAAAAGGCTGCCAGCACCATGGTAACGGCGCGGATGTGGCTACGGCCCCAAGCTGCGCTGTTTCTTTAACCTTCACGCCCTATTAGGGCGTAGCTTTCTTTCTTTCTTTGCCGGCACCAAAGCCCCGCTATACTCACACCTGTCCTGCGACATGCCCCTCCCCCCCCTCTCCCCCTCCATCTGCCCCGTTGCTGCATGCTGCAGCTCCTGGAACGCGTTACGTCCCGGTGCCCCAAAACGTGGGCCTGGCAGGCTACTGGGCCAGGGTGAGAATATTCAAATTCAAAATTCCAGGTGACATTTACTGTATGAAGCCTGGTATGAAGCTGTTTCTGCACCGGTACCGTGTTCACTTGTTTGAGTTACCTGCACCTCGTTGCCCTGCCTGCGGCCTGTCCGCTCGTCTCATCAGATGGCCGAGGGCAGCACGCCGCCGCCTCTGCCTATTGACTCGATCATCAAGGCCAACTGGCTCGCCAGGAGGGCTCACGAATCCATCATGGGTGTCAAGGTATGCCGCCCATGCAGATTTGTTGCCATGCAGCTATGTAGCCATGTAGCCATGCATCTGTGTAGCCATGCAGCCATGCAGCTATGTAGGCTTGTATTCATGCAGCCTTGTAGCCATGCAGCCATGCATTCATGCAGCTATGTAGCCTGGTAGCCATGCAGCCATGCATCCTAGCAGCCTTGTAGCCATGCAGCCTTTTAGCCATGCAACCATGCAGCCTTTTAGCCATGCAGCCTTTTAGCCATGCAGCCTTGTAGCCATGCAGCCTTATAGCCATGCAGCCATGCAGCCTTGTAGCCATGTAGCCGTGCAGCCATGCAGCCTTGTAGCCATGCACTCTTGCAGCCATGCAGCCTTGTAGCCATGCAGCCTTGTAGCCATGTAGCCGTGCAGCCATGCAGCCTTGTAGCCATGCAGCCTTGCAGCCATGCAGCATTGTAGCCATGTCGCCGTGCAACCATGCAGCCTTGTAGCCATGCATTAATGCAGTCATGGGTCACAGTAACCTGTGCCCTGGCCCTGGGTTCACGTTGTGGGATGCAAGACCAGCCCATAGGAGAGCACCTCATGAGGTCCCACTTCTTGCTGTGCATCATCCAAAACCCGAGCACCGCTATTTTCTTTTAGGCGCATCAGCTACAATTCAGTTACATTCCGTCCTGCAGCCGTGGGAGCTGATGCAGCAAGCCCTGCTGCTTGGGGCCACCGCCCATAGGCCGGTCAAGGTTTCTTCCCCATTGGACAAAATGCATCACATGCAATCCACATGCAACCCGCATACACTTGCATGCCCCCCCCCCCCCCTGCCCCATGCACCCTCATGCACTCCATGCTCCAGATTTTGAACTCCACCAGATATCCACTAGACCTCCCATCTTGGGCCACTGGCGGCCTCCCGTCTGCCCCCTTGCTAAGGTGGTATGGCGCGCTGTGACCTTAACCCTCAACCCTCAACCCTCAACCCTAAATTCTGCCGTGCTCAGTCAAAGTCACACACCAATCAATGGCCACTTGTTCCGACTGGTGTTCAGTGAAAACATGCTGCATACATTCAGCCCCTGCCATCAGATCTGACTCCAGATCTGCCTCCACACTTGCCTTGAGATGTGCCGTGACGTCTGCCTTGCATAGATCATACTCGAGATCCAACGCAGCCATGCCTCCCCATGGGGCCTGTCCCTCATCAGGGTTCACACAAAAATGTACCCCCCTCAAGTCCCAGAAAACCTTCGGATTTATTGGAAGTAAACTAAACCAATTGTGCAGGCTGTCAAAATCTAGATACCCCCCTTCTCCCTCTTCCCCCCCCCTATCCATTCAAAATCGAACCTCTGTGTTAGCTCCTCTCCCCTTGGGCCCTGAACCCTGAACCCGCAACCCGCAGCTCCTAAAGGTTATCATGTTGAGTCAAGATTACTGAACCCCACCCATGCTGACTTCAAAATTTCAAATCCAATAACCGCATTGCCCCCCCCCACCCTGTCTGTCATGTCGAGGTGACCCCCCCCCCCCTCTCCTTGTTGACTCAAATTTCAAATCCAACATCGGCATTGCCTAACCCCCCCGCCCTGTCTGTCGAGTCGAGGCGATGCCCCCCCCCTTGTCGTTGTCAACTTTAAAATTTCAAATCCAATATCGGCATTTCCCCCCCCCCCTCCCTGTCTGTCATGTCAAGGTGGCTGAGACCACCACTGAGGTGATGATCAAGATGAAGCTGGATCTCCTGGGCCTGCCCAATGTGTACTCGGAAGTGTACCACAAGGTAATGGGCCTGCCCAACGCAAGTGGTGGTTCCAATAGCTTCAACCGGTGTTTCTGTTTCCATGACTCAGCTACGTGTCAGCTACCATCCGGCTTCTGGCCGGTGGCCCAGTTTGTGGCTTAACCAGTCGTAGGCCGGACTAGGCTTGGTCCCAATCGGGCCTTTGGCGGTCGCGGGGCGGCCTTCTGAAGGTGGCCTGAAAGCCGAAAAAAGAAACGCTGGCTTAAACCTCGAAAACCTTACCAGGCCACGTGTGGCTCGGTAGGGTACTGGATCTATGGCAGGACAGCAACAGATCCTGTTGTACAGATCCAGTACCTCTGAATACCCACCTGGCCACAGGCACAATTCAGCCCATACATCGGGTGCAATTTTTTCCCCTCGTGACTCAGCGACATGTCAGCTATACTCCTGCCTCGGGCCACAGGCTCCAGTCGTGGCCTGCCAAACTGTTTTGGGCACCAGTTGTAGGCCGGTCCAGGTTGGTCCCAATCGGGCCTTTGGCGGCCGCGGGGCGGGGCCTGCGGTGGACTCGTAGCCGGAAAAGGAAACACCGATCCTCATGTGTGCCTGCACGTAAAAGCTTCCTGTCTCGGAGAGGTAGCTAGAGATGAACACTCTCTCTACACGGTTCACCCCGCTTGGCCAGGGGCAAGCGCTGCACTGAGAACGGATCCCTGAAGAGTCGGAATCGGATTCGCAACCGTGCAAGACGCAAAATATAAAAGCGTGTATATATCTATTCACACAAAACTCTACATATATTTGTGTAAATTTGTATGTTTTGGAGGTGTGCGTCTGCATTTTAATGGAAATCCTTTACAGATAATACAGGTTTCCTGTCGCCAAGACGGGTTTCCTGTCTCCAAGACGGGTTGCCTGTCTCCAAGACGGGTTTCCTGTACTATGGATTTGCTTTCTCTATCACCCCCCCACATACACAAACCTCATTCTCCCGCCCTGTAGGACGGCAAGCCTTGGGTCAGTCACCTGCGGCGTGACATCCGCCCCGGGAAGAGCATCATGAAGATATATGGCACAGAGGCCGGGGACACCATCTTTGTGTGAGTCCTTTCGCAGACCCATAATTAGATACTTAGTTATAACTAAATATTTAAATACCCTTGGAACAAAATCAAGTCATTTAACACACACACACACAAGATACCGGTGAATGGAGCATTTTATTGCTTTATTTGAGAACGAAATAAGGAATGCTGGCCTGCGGCATATTGGAAAGGACACAGGGGGCAACCTTATCCCCAAACCTAAACCCTTAACCCGTTCATATGATTTAATGCGGCAGCCTACCCAGTTTGCTGCAAAGGTCGAACGGGTCCCTAGCTTTATCCAGGCCCTTTGGGAACGCTGTCCCCGAATGAGTGGGGAGAACCGATAGATCCCGCCACTCAGAAGGGATCGCAATAGTGCGCGTCCACACATGAAATTATTTGTTGACCTTTGCTTGAGTTCCGGGTTGAGACGGAGGAGGGATCCCTGCAGTGCTTGTTTAAACAAATCGAGTATTTGAGTGTATCTCATTTGCAGCATGCATCGCCCCAAGACACCCTTGTGCCACTGTGCGTCTCCATTTCCCCCCAGCATCCCCAAACGCCCCTATGCACCCCCATTTGCCCCGTGCACCCATGCCAAGCCATGCGGCCCCATGCAATCCCATGCACCTCTCACACCCCATGCAACCTTGCAACCCCATGCAGGCCCATGCAGCCTTGCACACCCAATACTAGATCCATGCAATCCTATGTATCCCCATGCATCCCCGTTCACCCCATACAACCCCATGCAACCCTGTACACCCCCCATTCGCCTTGAGTGCATTCCTGGCAGCCCTATCCATCCCCATGCATCTCCCATGCACCCCATGCAACCCCATGCAACCGGTCGCTGCCCCATGCAGGGTGGACACCTTCGACATGATAGGCCGTCCCGACTTCCACGGGGAGGAGATCATCCGCGTGTCGGAGGACCGCCAGACTATCCACTTTACGATGTTCTGTCTCAACCTCTACACAAAGAAATCAGCCGAGCAGTTCTTCACCGGCCGCAAGACGGAGATGCCACACTGATGGGAGGACCTGGCAGCAGCTGGCAGCTGGCGGAGTTCATTCTGGGCTGGTCAGCCACTTGCCAATGGCAGAATTATATGGTGGAGGGTGTGACTGGACGCAAAGTGGAGGTGTCTCAGCAGCTGGCTGGCAGCTGGCCTCAGTAGGTGGCTGCCAGCTGGCCTCGGCAGCAGGCGGGAACTAGACCTGGCTGGCTGATTGGCTGGCTGAGGGAGGGAGGGAGTCCTTTGGCTGGCTGGCTGGCTGGCTGAGGGAGGGAGGGAGACCCCTGGCTGGCTGGCTGCCTGGCCGAGCTGCAATAAGGACTGGCTGGTTTGTCTAAGCTGCTGCTTCTGCCTGTCTCATGAGAAGTGGAGTTTAATGGATATTTCCTGTCAGATTCGCCAGTAAAGCGCTGAATAAACTGAATTACAGATCTAGGCTTCGGCTATAGTTTTGATGAGAGCTGGAACTCTGAATACTGGAAAGTGAATCAGCCCATGCCCCCAGTTACCCTGGTTGAGGACGAAAATATTGCCTGGCTAAGGGAGCGATCCCCCTGGCTGGCTGGCTGGCATTCCATGTTGCTTGTGGTTCCCTGGCGGCGTGAGGGTGGTGAGAGGCTGCCAAGCGTATTATATCCAGATCCCGGGGCGCCCAAGCATATCATATCCAGAGGTCAGGTGTGTTGCATGTCAAAGGGTGCTGAGAGCAGGCATGGGACCTGTGTCTGCACTCCGCATGAGAAACTAGGAGTCGCAGTGGTGGATCATTCAATCGCCTCTTTCGCCCAGCCTGAGAAATGGGTCTGGTGTCTGAACCGAGTGCAGGTTGTACAGATGTTTTCGGGTATGGTAGGCTGATGGGAAGATAGGGGCACACGCAGAAATCTGTTTTTAGCCCAAACCAGGGCGCGTGGGCTCTTGGGAGTCCAGGGTCCATATGTAGTGGAACAGTACTTCGTTAATGAGGCGTAACCGGTAGTTCATTTCCCTCCCTACCAGACACTCAGTCGGGCGCCTACGCGGCCGTTTTAAGCAAAATACACAGGTGTCACGTCAATGACTTCAGAAGGGGAGAAAGGGAGGCCTGGTGGCGCAAAGCGCAGGGGAGAAAGGGAGGCCTGGTGGAGCAAAGGGCAGGCAGGAGCGTAGCCGACACTCAAGTCCACTTAACGTGTCAATGACATTACACCTCTGGGCCCTGCTCAAACAGGTCCACTAAAAATGGACAATCAGTTACGCCCCACCTCATTATACCACTGAACAGGTAAGTGACGTTACAACTCTGGGCCCCTGCTCAAAAATGCTCGGCATATCTCGCGGGCATCCAAACCCAGGCACACCATGGCATGAGGCCATCCAGACCCCGACACTCTTTTTTCACACCTGGTTATGCCAAGACATTTTTCAAAACAGGCCCGTACACAGGCTATCTGTTGTACGGGATGTCGTACTTCATTTTTTTTCTGGTGCGGAATGTCCGGTTTTGTTGCGAGATGTCCGTTTTCCGGTTACGTTTTTTTTGTCTGTTTCAGTTATTTCCAGCGTAATGTTCAAACTCGGTTATTAGTAAGGCTTTGTACGTAGTGCTCGTGTAGCATTCGCGACACGAGTTTTCCGAATCGCGACGCGGGTTGTCCAAATTTCCTGTCTTCGCGACCCGAGTTTTCCGAATCGCGACGCGGGTTGTCCGAATTTCCCGTCTTCGCGACCCGAGTTGTCCAAATTCCCCGTCTTCGCGCATAGTTGTTCGAATTATTTTCCTGGCTTTTGGCATGATTTCAAAGGGGGGAGGTTTGCTATGAGTCACTTTTGTCTTATTTTTTTATTGGGTGTAAGTGGAGTTAACTTGCGCGGTTTCTCGTCAGCTTTTGGCATGATATCCAAGGGGGGGAGGTTTGCGATGAGTCACATGTGTCGTATTTTTTTAATCGGGTGTACATGGAGTTAACTCGCGCGGTTTCTCATCAGCTTTTGGCATGATGTCAAATGGGGGGAGGTTTGCGATGAGTTACACGAGTCGTGTATATTAATCGGGTGTACATGGAGTTAACTCCCGCGGTTTTCGTCAGCTTTTGGCATGATAAGTGGGGTACAGGGTACAGGCGAAAAAATGGGTAAATGCGAAATGAAGTGGGGTATGTATGGGGTACAGGTGAAATGGGTACAGGTGAAATGGGTAAGCTTTACAAAACTCGAGTGTAAACTTGCTCCCGGCCGATGCTTCCTTCACTGTTGGCGAGTGGAATGCAAAAATGGTTTGCGCTTTTGAAATTTGCAATTGCAACGCAACCCGAATGCATGCATCTTATACGAGATAGAGTTCGCTCACCTTCTTTTTCGCCACTGCTTTCCACCACAATTGCACTTCCGGGGTATGTGCGTGTTTTTTACGAATCGCCAATTGGGTACACACAAATATGTCTATCTGGTATGGACGCTGGCGATTGCAGAACGACCGCGACCTACAGGTTGATATTTCGTGGTGCCTCGAAATCTGCCGTACAAGATACAGCTTAGCGTGGTTGCGTCATCTTTTCAATGGAGAGGGCTCTTGGCTGCAGCTGACAATGCTGTTGCGCGACACCATGCTACTGTCCCCTATCATCAGGGTACTACCAGGCTCCGGAACCAGGGTACGTGTGAGTGTATCTCCTGCATGCCATTGGGTGCAGTGGTGCTGCTGCGCACATGCAGAACATGCCAGTGGGTGCAGTGGTGCTGCTGCGCACAGGCAATACATGCTAGTGGGTGCGGCGGTACTGCAATGTGGAGGCAGTGCATGCCATTGGATGCAGTGGTGCTGCTGCGCATAGGCAGTGCATGCCATTGGGTGTAGTGGTGCTGCTACGCACATGCAGAACATGCCAGTGGGTGCAGTGGTGCTGCTACGCACAAGCAGTACATGCCAGTGGGTGCGGCGATACTGCAATGTGGAGGCAGTGCATGTCAGTGGGTGCGATGGTACTGCAATGTGGAGGCACTACATGTCAGTGGGTGCAGACTGCAGTGGTGTTGTTGCGCACAAGCATTACATGCCAATCAGCCAATGGGAGCGGCGGTACTGCAATGTGCATGCAGTGCATGATTAGGGGTTCCATCTAGTTCCATGATGGATTTTGGTCAGCATGATTAGCAATATTATCCATGTATTTGTCAATGTTTTTGTAAGTGTGCTTTAAAAATGTATGCCTTATGTCATCGGGTGTAATTGTTGCTGCTGCTTTCTCTTCGGCCTCTTCAACTCCATTCGACCATGGGTATTGATTACGAAATTTCTTTTTTTATTTAGAAATACGAATTCAACCGGCTGGAATTCAGGAGAATATGGTGACAAGAACAAGGGGACAAAACAAAGCAGATTCTTACTTCGTATTCCCCACCATCGCGTTGTTCTTCGTGGTGTGAGTCGCTACCCGTTTGCTCTCAGGGTTCAGCGGTCTTGCATTCTGCAAGCAAAGGTTCCTCAGTGCTTATCTTCACCCTCCGCTGCCTGCTGGGAACCCAACTTTGACGGGTTTCTATGAGATTGAAAACTCTCATGCTGACCCCAATTCCTTCTTAAAATGTGAAGACACAAAAAACAACATTGCAAATCGGTGCACCCGATGGAGTGATGGACATCCGTCACAAGGCCCTTGGACTGCAAATCCACAAAGGACAGGACAACACTACCTACAGCAGCACAGTTGACAACAAAAGTTCCTAAGTGCTTTTATTTACCCTCTGCTGCCTACTGGGAACTCAACTTTGATGGGTTTCTATAAGATTGAAAACTCTCATGCTGACCGTATTTCCAGGAGGTCAACTTGACCTTTCCAACATTGGTCCGGGAATAACGCCGCAGAAAACCTGAAATCAGCACAACTGAATCTGAAGAGCTGAAACCCGCAAACTTAAAGCTGGCCTTGAAGCCACTCAAGCCTACAAACCTAGAGCCGGCCTTGAAGCCTCAACGACTACAAACCTAGAGCTAGCATTGAAGCTTCAACGACTACAAACTTCGAGTTGGCATGGAAGCCACTCAAGCCTACACACCTAGAGCTCCAAACCGACAACAACAGAGCTGGCATGGAAGCCACTCTAACTGCAAAGCTCTGGAGACCTGAAAACTGAAAACAAATCCTGAACCTCAGAAACTCGAAAGAGTTTAGAACATAACCAAGACAAAGTCGAAAGCTCACCAGACCTCAACATGCGATCAGTGGTCGCCTTGTTGAGTATATCTCTCCTTGGTTTGATACATGACGAGCTCCTGCATGCCCACGCATGCGGTCAAGGGTCTAATGTCTTCCATGCGCTGCCTACCGCCCCATCGCCCCCCACACACACGTCATGCGCTGCCTACTGCACCACCGCCCACCCCTCCTACCTCATGCGTTGCCCATTGCACCACCGCCCCCCCACACCTCATGCGCTGCCTACTGCACCACCGCACCCCCCCCACACACACACCTCATGCGCTACCTACCGCATTCGGATAGGCCTTTGTAGAGGGGCCGAGACTGCCTTGCTTAGATCTTATTTACCATCGTTGTCTTAAAGGTGATCAGCTCTGATCAATTCAATCTGTTGAACTCAGTTTATTTTATTTTGCTCTGGTCTAGCATTATATTGCTCTCTGCAGAGCCCAAGCTTATCGTGTACGACAAGGCCTGCAATCTTCACCGGTACTGCTTGAGGCGAAAGCCGGTGTACTTCTCTCAGACCTGTTTTGCGATTGACCGGATGCACCACAAGGGTCACGAGGCATGCCATGAGGGCTACACCCTGGATGTTTACCCAGGGGATGAGATGGTTGTTCCAGGGGCTCGCTTATCATCTTAAACTCTCAAGTAGCAGAGCAGTGCAATGGCAAGTTGGACAGGATCGCAACTCAGGCTGCTTTCATGCGACAAGATAGCTTTCAGAAGACAGTTCGCATCTTCCTGACTAGGTGCAACCAGCCGATTAAGGCATAATTAATTGAACTAGTGATGAGGACTCGAGAAGGATGTATCCTCCGATGAGGACTGCCCTTTATCTAGAGCTCTCTGTGGATATATTTTTATTGGAATATTGCTTGGCCTAGCGTGCTGCTGGAGTGGGAGGCTGATGTTTGTTTCACCAAGCAGACCAAAGTCGGATCACAGGAATATATTTCATGCTCTGCGCACTCCCAAAGATTCATTACATGTTACTAACGGTACCTGAAGTACCACATAGGCACATACCGTCACCCCCTAGCTAGTATTCAACCCCGGTGTTGTAGTCTATGCGCTTTAAGCCATGCCTTTTACCAGGGCGAAGAGATGGAGACGGTGCTGGTGGTGGGGTAATCTGCAAGGCCAGCATGGCATAAAGCACCTCTGCCCCCTCATCAACATGTGGCCCTTCCACCTCTGCTCTGCCCCCCCCGCCCCCTCCATGGCCCTTTCCCCTTCAAGATGCTCTCCCCCTTCCCCTGCCCCTAGCTGGGGTAGCTGCCCTGCCAATGGTCATCTGCCATGCATGCTGGAGGTTGATGGGGGAGGGGAGGGCAGGAGGAGCCTCTTCATCATCACTAGAAGACAAGGCATCAGATTCATGGCCGGATGGGTGGCTGCCTTCACCATCCGTATCCCCTACAGGAGCCACTTCATGAACGCCGTTGCCAGATGCCACCCTCGTGTCGCCACACTCTCCTGTGATATGGTTGACCTAATTGGTGGCCTACTGGCCTTCTCCTACATAATAAAGGGGGAGTAGGAGGGAGGGGAGGGGGCTGGGAGGAGGGGGGAGGGAGGGGAATGGGGGGAGGGGAGGAGGGAGGGGACTGGGAGGAGGGGAGGAAGATGACTGGGAGGAGGTAATGGAGGGGACTGGGCAAGGAGGAGGGGGGAGAGAGGCATGAAGGGGAGACGGGGGAATACTCTAGGGGAAGGGATAGAGAGGACTGCATGAGGGAAGGTGATGGGTGGAGCTATAGGGTGGGAGGGGAGGGAGATGCCTGAAGAAGGGAAGGGGATGTATGGGATATGAAGGGAGGAGGGGTCATGAGGAGAAAGGGGTTTGGAGAAGGAGAGAGAAAGAGGGAAGCTAGGAGGGGGCTAGCCCTAACTTTATCTTACATGAAGCGAGACAGCCCTCTGATGCTCTGCCTCTGCCATAGAGTCAAAGATGCTGGAGATGTAGAAGTTGGCCTTCAGTGTCTCTGGGTTAACCTGCTCCAAAGATGTTGAGTCAAAGGGAGCTGTGTCCCCGTAGGCATCACGCCAAAACTCTGGCACTGGGTATGTCTATGCTTGCAGTTCACACACTTAAATGCTGCATGGAAAGGTAAAGATGCACTTCAGTTTCAAGCTGAACAAAATGAGAAGGAATGGCATGCATGCTGATCTCGCTTGTTGTGGCATGTGCATGGTGATGCACTGCATGCATGGGTGGGATGGATACATTCGATCAAGACACGTCATGCAGCTTACTTATTCCCCAGTCTTCATTGCCCTTGTTGACAATCCAGCCACGGACCAATGTCAGGTCCTTGTTGAAGTTGGCAGAGGAGACACTCAGCACAGGATCAGAACAGCTGAACTCGTCATGCCTGACGTTACACCTCCGGGCGTAGCTCAACATGCTGCACGGTGTCGATCCAATGCCCAGTAGGGGATATTCCCAGTCAGTCCTTATCGCGCCAGAAGATCAATGACAATACACCTCTGGGCAATGCTGAAAAGGCTCAGCCGTATGGGCGCCAGAGGGTTCATAGGGCTTACGTGTAACCACTCGCATGAGAGACTACATGGACTATCTCTTCAGCTAGGTGCCCACGTGGCCGAGCCTTATTTGAGCAGGGCCCAGAGGTGTAACGTCATTGAAATGAGAGACTATAGGGATCCTAACCAGGGTCCAAGGCAACAAGAAAGGAATTAAACAAACAAAGCCATCGCCCACAAAAACACGAACAGATGAGAACAGTGCACCCGCCCGCCTGCCCAGCCCTGCTGAACATTTGGCCGCCTGGGGCTGTTAGGGGATGAGCAAGCTCAATGCCAACTACCATGCACAGCCGCGTCCAGTGACCACGGAGAGCTTAACTTGAGGAGGCACTTCAATACCAAACACACACACCAACAATACCAAGATCGTTGGTATAAATAAAGGTTACGGCACAGGTGCAACACTTGGAGGGATGTTCAGGTCAGGGCAAGGCAATGTGCCCTATAGGCCACGCCTGCACAGTGATGTACGCCATGCGTTTCAAATTTGAATTTCGGACTCGAATCATCATTCTGGCCCTCCCTCCCTCCCTCCTAGCTAGGGACCGCGGGGGTATCGTTGCCGCCGGAAAGATCGTCTTCCTTGGTCAAGCGGGCCCGCTGGCCGCGCAGGGCACTGAACAGCTGGCGTCTGAACGGCTGGCTGAAGATCGCCAGCACCGGCCACAGGGGGACCATGGTCCACTGCCTACGGCGGGAGTACCTGGTGCACGCAAAGGGGAAAGCAGGCAGGCAGGTCAGTCTTTCTTGTTTCGACTAAAGAGTCTACCTTCGGCAGCTGCCACGCGGCCGCCGAAGGCCTGATTGGGACCAAACCAGGACCGGCCAACGGCGAAACGGAAAAAGGACCCCCCCCCCCCCAAACGGGGTCGATATGGGGAAAGCAGACATCTCTCATAACACAAAACTGATTTTTTATTCTAGACATGCCTGCGTGTGCAAAGTCTTTGTGGGTTTAGGGTTAAGGGTTAAGGGTTTATTTCAGACATGCCTGCGTGTGCATAGTCTTTGTAAGTCGAGGTGTCTTGTTCCTGCCCCGAGGCGCCCCACAGGCTCAGAGTTTAGTCGAGTCGAGAGCTTAGGGTTGAGGAGGTGCAGGAACAAGGTCAAGGAGGTCAGTGTTGACAGGTGTAAAAGAGTGAGTGCACTTACGTGACCAGGTCAAATCGACAAACCCTACACCCTACACCCTAAATCAAATAGCATGTGCACATCTGTGACCAAGTCAAATCGATGAACCTGAACCCTAAACCCTAAATCAAACACCGGTCGCGTGCGCACTAAGGTGGCCAGGTCTAATCCATCATAATAAACCCTAAACCCTAAAAGAGAGTGCGGAATTATGTGGTCAGGTCAAATCAATGAACCCTACACCCTGCACCCTAGACTAGTGTGGGCACTTACGTTGTCAAGTCAAACCGAATAACCCACACCGTACACCCTAATAGAGTGTGCCAACTAATGTTCGCAGGAATAATGTACGAAACCTACACCCTGCACCCTAAACTAGTGTGCGCGCTTACGTGGTCAAGTCGAATCGAAGGGCGAAAGCTGCGCATACTGCTGCGTAGGCTGCCGCCACCATGACCGCCAGCACCGACCATGGGCCTGTGACGGGTGCCGCGGCATACCTGCGCACAGGCTCAGCGTACTTGTCATGATCATTGGACACAGAGTGTGCAGTTGCTTACGAGATGATGTGCAACCAGCTCCTTGCTGTTGATGCGGGCGGGCGGAGCGAGCCCACTGGGACGAAATGTGAAGTACCGTCTGTATCCCTTTCAACACGATCAAAAAAAGCAACCCTTTCAAAGTCCTAAGGAAAAGACGGGACCTTTCTACCGTTCGTAGCCCTTTGAAAGCGGTAAGAAAAAGACGGGACCAGGCGAGTGCCAATGTTCTTGACAAACACATCGGAAGGATCCTATTTGTCCGTACATTGTCTGCTCATGTGGTTGGGGAAGCTACCCCTATCCCCCCCCATTGGGGATGCCAGCTGCATCGTGTTCCACACCATCCCACACCTCCCACACCCTCCCACACCCTCCCACACCATTCCACACCATCCCACACCAGTCCCGTGCATACCGCACCTGTTGAGCAGCCCACTGCTTGCTTCGTTGTAGACCTCGATGCTCTGATAGTAGCTGTAGCTCCCAAGACCCTTGCCCTCGTGCACCTGCAATTGCATTCACAACACTCTCTTTTCATAAGCTCCAAGAGGGTCTTCCCTGCCTCCCGGGCCTCTGCAATTGCATTTTCAGCACTTAATCTTTTCATGCAATGGCACCCGCAATGACATGTTCAGCACTGTCTCTGCTGTTCCTCGACCTGGTCCCAAACATCCTGCGGAGGTAACGCCTCGGCTACAGAATAATTATTTGTTGTTAGGAATCCCGGTTGGGGTGAGGGTGGGGCGGGCAGTGTCCCCCCCAACCCCCCCCGGCTACGAGTCTACACCTTCGGCAGACCGCCCTGCGACCGCCAAAGGCCTGATTGGGACCTAACCAGGAACGGCCTGCAGCTGGTGCCCAAGGCAATTGAATTGGCCACAACTGGGGCCTCTGGCCAGAGGCCAGACTGTTGCTGACATGTAGCTGAGGGACGAAAAAAGGAACACTGGGGTGGGGGGTGGGGGCGCTTGTTTATGTTGCTCTACGTCCCTTTTGATAGGTGTTTGGTTGATCTACGTCCTTGTTCCTATTTGATGCTAGTGCTCAAACTCGTCTGTGCCAGGCACCAGTCCCCTGCATCTTTTCAGAGGCTCCGCTCTTTCTTGTTCACAAATATTCACCTCCACTCGCACGTTTGGCCTCTCAGCTCTGTCCTTCAGCACCCGCTGCTGCCGTTCACGCGCCTGCTGCAGCTGCTGCTGCTGCTGCTCGCGGGCCCACTGCAGCTCCCTGCCGCTGCCAAAAGCTCCGTCACCGAAGATACCCGCAAAGTCGCGATCCATCTGCGCGTAACGTGCCCGTCAGCAGTATCCAGCATCCATCCATGACGCACGCACGATCACACAGGCACTCACAAGCACTGACATACATTCGAACCCGTCATGAGCATTCAGCACATGCAGGCTGCGGATCATACATCACAACAATGATGCGCGGGGAAAGGTAGTTGGGGGTCCAACAGGGCACTGCCCCGCTGCGTGGGGGAAAGGTAGCTGGGGGTGGCCACCCTCATACCATAGGTCCCCCTTTATAGTTCAGCACATGCAGGCTGCAGATCATACATCACAACAACTGCCAGGGATGGGGATTGGTACAAGCAGGGTACCCTAGGTACAAGATCCAAGTACCATCCAATATCCAATATCCAAGACTCATACAAGATCCAAGATCCAAGATCCAAGATGTCCTACTGGCAGAAGTGCAGCTCGTACCAATCCCCATTCCAGACAACTATGTGGCAGCTTGATTGCTCTATCATTACTCCCTTGACCTGCTCACCCTTGACTTGTCCAACCTCGCCCTGCCCTTGCCCAACCACGCCCTACCCTGCCTACCCACCCTTGACCTGCTCACCCTTGACTTGTCCAACCTCGCCCTGCCCTTGCCCAACCACGCCCTACCCTGCCTACCCACCCTTGACCTGCTCACCCTACCTCGCCCTGCCTCGCTCTGCCCTTGCCCAACCACGCCCTACCCTGCCTACCCACCCTTGACCTGCTCACCCTTGCCCTCCCCTGCCTCGCCCTGCCCTTGCCCAACCACGCCCTACCCTGCCTACCCACCCTTGACCTGCTCACCCTTGACTCACCCTACCTCGCCCTGCCCTTGCCCAACCACACCCTACCCTGCCTACCCACCCTTTACCTGCTCACCCTTGACTCACCCTACCTCGCCCTGCCCTTGCCCAACCACGCCCTACCCTGCCTACCCACCCTTGACCTGCTCACCCTTGCCCTACCCTACCTCGCCCTGCCCTTGCCCAACCACGCCCTACCCTGCCTACCCACCCTTGACCTGCTCACCCTTGACTCGCCCTACCTCGCTCTGCCCTTGCCCAACCACGCCCTACCCTGCCTACACACCCTTGACCTGCTCACCCTTGACTCACCCTACCTCGCTCTGCCCTTGCCCAACCACGCCCTACCCTGCCTACCCACCCTTGACCTGCTCACCCTTGACTCACCCTACCTCGCCCTGCCCTTGCCCAACCACGCCCTACCCTGCCTACCCACCCTTGACCTGCTCACCCTTGCCCTCCCCTGCCTCGCCCAGCCCTTGCCCAACCACGCCCTACCCTGCTACCCACCCTTGACCTGCTCACCCTTGCCCTCCCCTGCCTCGCCCTGCCCTTGCCCAACCACGCCCTACCCTGCCTACCCACCCTTGACCTGCTCACCCTTGACTCACCCTGCCTCGCCCTGCCCTTGCCCAACCACGCCCTACCCTGCCTACACACCCTTGACCTGCTCACCCTTGACTCACCCTACCTCGCCCTGCCCTTGCCCAACCACATCCTGCCCTGCCAACCCACCCTTGACCTGCTCACCCTTGACTCACCCTACCTCGCCCTGCCCTTGCCCAACCACGCCCTACCCTGCCTACCCACCCTTGACCTGCTCACCCTCGCCCTCCCCTGCCTCCCCATGCCCTGTCTGGTCCACCCGCCCCTGCCCTGTTTATAAACGCCCTGCCCTGCCCAATCACCCTTGCCCTGCCTAGACCACCCACTTCTACCCAACCACCCTTGCCCTGCCTAGACCACCCACTCCTGCCCAACCACCCTTGCCCTGCCTACCCAACCACCATTGCCCTGCCCACCCATTCCCTGCCTAGAGCACCCATCCCTGCCCCTGCCTCTGCCCTTGCCCCTGCCCACGCCCCTGCCATGCCCATGCCATGCCCCCCTGCCCCTGTTCATCCCACCTGCCCTGCCCAGTGCCCACCCACCTGCCGCTCCATTGCATCAAACTGCCGCTCCATGTCGCTGAAATGCTGTTCCATTGACCACGGTGGCAGCGCAGCAGCCTTGAACGGCTGGCCTGCCCGTCTGCACATCGCAGGAAGGTACCATGCACAATTGCACATCGCAAGAAGTAACCATGCACATGGCAGGAAGGTACCATGCACATCGCAGGAAGGTACCATGCACATCGCAGGAAGGTACCATGCACATCGCAGGAGGGTACCATGCACATCGCAGGAGGGTACCATGCACATCGCAGGAGGGTACCATGCACATCGCAGGAAGGTACCATGCACATCTCAGGAAGGTACCATGCACATGGCAGGATGTTACCATGCACATCTCAGGAAGGTGCCATGCACATCGCAGGAGGGTACCATGCACATCGCAGGAAGGTACCATGCACATCGCAGGAGGGTACCATGCACATCTCAGGAAGGTGCCATGCACATCGCAGGAAGGTACCATGCACATCGCAGGAAGGTGCCATACACATCTCAGGAAGGTATCATGCACATCGCAGGAAGGCACCATGCACATCGCAGGAGGGTGCCATGCACATCGCAGGAAGGTACCATGCACATCGCAGGAAGGTACCATGCACATCGCAGGAGGGTACCATGCACATGGCAGGAGGGTACCATGCACATCGCAGGAAGGTACCATGCACATTGCAGGAAGGTACCATGCACATCTCAGGAAGGTACCATGCACATGGCAGGAGGGTACCATGCACATCTCAGGAAGGTGCCATGCACATCTAGGAAGGTACCATGCACATCTCAGGAAGGTACCATGCACATCGCAGGAAGGTATCATGCACATCGCAGGATGTTACCATGCACATCGCAGGAAGGTGCCATACACATCTCAGGAAGGTATCATGCACATCGCAGGAAGGCACCATGCACATCGCAGGAGGGTGCCATGCACATCGCAGGAAGGTACCATGCACATCGCAGGAAGGTACCATGCACATCGCAGGAAGGTACCATGCACATCGCAGGAGGGTACTATGCACATCGCAGGAGGGTACCATGCACATCGCAGGAAGGTACCATGCACATTGCAGGAAGGTACCATGCACATCTCAGGAAGGTACCATGCACATGGCAGGAGGGTACCATGCACATCTCAGGAAGGTGCCATGCACATCGCAGGAAGGTACCACGCACATCGCAGGAAGGCACCATGCACATGGCAGGAGGGTACCATGCACATCGCAGGAAGGTACCATACACATCGTAGCAAGGTGCCATGCACATCTCAGGAAGGTACCATGCACATCTCAGGAAGGTACCATGCACATGGCAGGAGGGTACCATGCACATCGCAGGTAGGTACCATGCACATCGTAGGAAGGTACCATGCACATCGCGGGAAGGTACCATGCGTTCGCTGCCATCGGCGATCTCAGAGAGGCCAGGGGGGGGGCATGGCACGATGGGATGCTGTGGCGTGAAATTTCACTGAAGTTCACTACAGCGAAATACATTTCACTGTCACTGAAGTGAGATCACAGTGAAAATGCAATGGACATTTAGCATTGACTAGACTGCCTTTCAATCAGGGACAGACCACGGCTGGCCTGTGGTCAGCGGCCCAAGCAGCAGAGGATGTTGTGCACCAGGAGCCCTCGGCCGCAGGTGGAGATGTAGCTGAACTGTAGCTGAAGTTGAAACACACTTTTGAACGAATACCTGTGCTCAGTGTGTGAGCTATAACAGGCGTGCACAAAAAAAACAATGACAATGCGGCACTGGGCAGGCAGTCTGTTACTCCTTGTGACAGTGTCAGTGTGTCAAGCATCTTAATTTAATTTCATACAAAGTTCATTTTCAACAGCTCCAATTCCAGCAAGAAGTTCTATACATTATCACCCAAAGCCTTTCCCTACAGGGCCAGGCAGCAAGCTAGCTAGGTTCCTGCTCCAGGACTGGTGACCAACTTTCCCCCCCTGAATAGGCCAGCTGGGCTTTTGTTAGCTACCCGTGGGCAGAGCAAGTAGCTGAGGTTCACTCTCGGCTACCTGCAGCTAAATGTCGCCAATGGGAGGCTTGCAGGTTCCTGACTGTGAGGCTTGCTTCATGTTGCAGGGTTTAGGGTCAAGTGGTTATGGTTCCAAAACTAAGCGGCCCATAGCACATTGTCAGACGATCTGGCGCCAGGGAGCAGGGCTATCAGGCAGAAGACCTTGCATCATGCAGCAATCGCCAGTGTCTCTTTTTTCGTGACTCAGCTTCATGTCAGCTACACTCCAGCCTCTGGCCGGAAGCCCCATTTGTGGTCAGCAATGCTGCTTTGGCCACCTCTCGTAGGCCAGTCCAGGTTTGGTCCCAATCGGGTCTTTGGCGGCCGGGGGCGGCCTGCCAAAGGTGGACTCCAGCCGAGAAAATAAAGACTGGCGATCACAGGTATAACGCTTGCACATAATCAACTTCAAAGGATCCTCTCTATCTCTCTCCCCCTGTCTAGATCACCAAGTTGTTCCATGTTCCTGCCCCTCACACACAAGTGTGGCATGGATGCACCAGGGTCCTAGCTGTGCATGGTATAGCTGGATTTGAGATTGCTCATTCCCTTCCAGCCCCACGTGGCCGAGCGCGCAGCAGAGCCCAGCGATTATGCACCGTTCTAAACATAATTTATGACCGGTACCCGACTACCCAGTAGATACTCCAGATTTGTCCTGATATCTATCAATGCCAGCAATGACGTTTCCTTATCCTCAGCATGCATGCTCGAGAGCAAAATATCAAGGAACATGGGCATGGAAATAGGCGTGCTTGAGCACGGCCATTCTTTTCCTTTGCTTGGACTTGGCAAAGTATGTGGCTGGCTGCCTAACCCTAGAAAAACCGAGGCGCAAACACAGAAAAATAGCCCGGGTACGCTTGTGGCGCTCATCAACAGCTGAGAAAGGCGAGTAGAAACAGTTAAGGCACACGAACAACAAGCACTCACGCGGCCATGGGCACCATTCATATCTGTCCATGGTGTGGCGACAGTGCAGCATGCCATGTTCTCTAGCCCTGTGTGCATTGGCTTTTAGTGCACTGCTTAGCTGATGAAAGGAGGGTTGCTGGTTTGCAGTTTCCACCCTTTTTGCTGCTTCATTTGTCCCAGAAGGAGGGAGGGTTGTTCACACACACCTGGCGTGGCCACCGGCAGGCAGCTGCTGCCTCATCCAGGCGGTTGGTCGGGGGTCGCCATCACCATCGCTGGCTCCGGCCCTCTGCAAATACACACAAGAGGGCTAGTCATTCCGTCTGCATGCAAATTCCAGGCAGTCGGCGGTGCCCCCGCGCCTTGAATTTCTGCAAGGGAGGAGTGAGCTGGCATATGAGTAGAAGGTTCGTATCGAAATACTGAATCGCGACATAGAGATTGCAGTGCATGAACTGTGTGAGAAAGAAGCGTGAGGCAGCCCGACCCATTTATCTCACATGCTGGGCCGGGACGCTCCTGCGATGGGTGACAGCGACGGGTGCCGGGCACCTTCTGGACGGGGCGGAAACTAGACTCTGCTGACGTCCGCTGATCATGAGTCGTTTAAGAAGTAAACAAGATTGAATGACCGATAGTGAGGAGGTAGTGTTTGAAGCCGCACGCGTCTTCAATCAATCGATCATTTTGGGACCCTAAACCAATCCAAAACCCTAGGCCTCAATCAAAGTCAGGGGGGAAGTCCTTCAAGAGCTTCTTTCGTGTCAAGGCCGTTGAGCGGACAGCGACTCTAAAATTGGCCATCCATGATTACCCAGCAGCTCCGTCATACCCCTCCAAAACAAAGCAAGCAGTAACAAATATAATTTAGCCATGACGAAGGCAAGGATCATCTCCCTTTTCATTCAGGCCTTCACCCAGAGGTAGCCCAGCAGTCAGCACCACCCTTCCAAAACAAGCAGACACAGATATATAATCAAGCCACTAGGCAAAACATGTCTCTATACCATCCCAGCATTATCCCAGCCTCCATTTCGCTAAGACGACCCACAGAGAAACGCATCGATGAAATGGCACCCCCAACAGGACTGTTAACAAATCCATCTCCCAAACCCAAATGCCCCAGCAGCAGTAGCAGCAGTAGCGGCAGCAGTTTAACTGTCAATGAGCTGCAGCTAAGCACAGCACCATACTAGGACAGCTGAATATTCTTTGGAGAGGCCAATCATATTGTTTTGGGGACCTGGTAATGACCTGGTCCGGTCCTCTTTGGGGGACTCAGCCAAGTCCTATTAACATGCCTGATAAGGTCCGCCTGCCAGGCTCTGTCAGCGCTTAATCTGCAAAAATCGTTTCCTACATTTTCTCCATGCAGCAGGTGTCGTCAATGCTGCCCGAGCCCCCAACTGAAGCAACAGCGGCAGCAGCAGCAGCAGCAGCAGTAATCAGCGGCGCCGCCCGAGCCCCCACCAAGCAGCAGCGGCAATCGCAGATGTAGGAGAAACAGGCAGCGATGCTGTCCGCACACCACATGTCTAGCATTGCTCTGTTCACACCCGTGTTCACAATGAGTAGAGTGGCGCGACCGCAGAAGGCTCGTATTGCGCACCATGCGCAGGAATTCCCCAGCTCAGCTCACGCCGAATGGAAAGGGTAACTCGCTGCGGCTGCAGAGCATAGGTAGTCCACCGCCTGGATGGCCCACCGGAACTCCATACGGCCGGCATGGCCTCGTTCACCACCGTACTCACGTACTCACACCGAATAGAACGGCGCGACTGCAGTGGTTGTGTCGCGCTGGTCCACTGCCAGAGCAGTCCACCATGCGACGGTATTCCCCAGCTGAGCTCACACCGAATAGTACGGCGCGACCGCGGTGGCTGTGTCGCGCAAGTAGTCCACTGCCAGAACAGTCCACCATGCGACGGTATTCCCCAGCTGAGCTCACACCGAATAGTACGGCGCAACCGCGGTGGATGTGTCGCGCAAGTAGTCCACTGCCAGAGCAGTCCACCATGTGACAGTATTCCCCAGCTGAGCTCACACCGAATAGTACGGCGCGACCGCGGTGGCTGTGTTACGCAGGTAGTCCACTGCCAGAACAGTCCACCATGCGACGGTATTCCCCAGCTGAGCTCACACCGAATAGTACGGCGCGACCGCGGTGGCTGTGTTACGCAAGTAGTCCACTGCCAGAACAGTCCACCATGCGACGGTATTCCCCAGCTGAGCTCACACCGAATAGTACGGCGCAACCGCGGTGGATGTGTCGCGCAAGTAGTCCACTGCCAGAGCAGTCCACCATGTGACAGTATTCCCCAGCTGAGCTCACACCGAATAGTACGGCGCGACCGCGGTGGCTGTGTCGCGCAAGTAGTCCACTGCCAGAACAGTCCACCATGCGACGGTATTCCCCAGCTGAGCTCACACCGAATAGTACGGCGCGACCGCGGTGGCTGTGTCGCGCAAGTAGTCCACTGCCAGAGCAGTCCACCATGTGACAGTATTCCCCAGCTGAGCTCACACCGAATAGTACGGCGCGACCGCGGTGGCTGTGTTACGCAGGTAGTCCACCGCCTGAACAGTCCACCGGAACTCCGCTCCCAGACCTAGTGCAGAGTTGTGAGCGCCTGAAGGGGTAACCGGGAGTAACCGGCAGCAGCAGCAGCAGCAGCAGCAGCAGCAGCAGCTTAAATCAAACAGGAGGAAGACAGTGCCAACAACAAATGCCCTGAACAGAATAAGGAACTAACAGGCTGCCAGTTTTTTCAGTACCAGTTTTGGTACCTGGAAAGGGAAAGAGGCCCGGTCCTTTCAAGGGCAACTTCAGAGCGCAACGCGAAGACAACCCAGCTGTAGAGGTGAGCACGGTGGAGCCGGCGACAGCGAGGGGGGCTGTCGAGGACAGACTGATACCGTTACTGATAAAAAAACTCAAGAGGGAAATAAATGGTTCTGGAGCGATCCCGTCGCCCGCACCCGTCCCCCACACGCACCTGACATGAGCTCTGCGGTCCCGGTTGCACTCCCGGTCAGCCGCACAATCAGCGGGACCACGCTCTGCATGTTGAGGCCCGCCCCGAGTGCCGGCATGGGGATGCCTGCAGTCGGGGCCGGGGAGCCTGCAGGCGCCGCCTCCGCGCCGCCCTGCGCCGCGGCGTCTGAGGAAGCTGGCGCCGCGGCATCCGTGGCAGCTGGCGCTGCGGCGCTCGCTGCCGAAACGCCGGCCGCCGCGGCCGTGGCTGCCAACGCGGCGAGATTCGGCATGTCGATGGCTGCAGGCGGCGCTGGCACTGGGGGCTTCTTCGAAGGCCTGCCGCGCTTCCGAGGAACGTGCGCGTCGGCCATCGCCGCCGAATTGGCGAGTGGCACCATCGACGGTAGCGGCGGCAGCGGCACCGCCATTGGCGCGCCGAGCTTCATCCCTGCAGCCCCCCCTCCTCCCATCAACAGGGCCAGCAGCGCGTGCTGGTTCCCGCCTCCCATGGCCGCCTGCAGCGCGCCATAGGCGGGGTTCCTGGGCTGCATGTTGGGACCTGCGCTGCATCCGGATGGGGGCGCCATCGACAAGGAGGCGAGAAAAGGCGCCAGCATGCTAGCCAGGTTGACGTTCGTCATCCCCACAGCAGACGGACCGACCGCAACTGTAGCTGCGGTACCACCGCCGTTTTGGGCCATGGCAGTCGCCATGGCAGGTATCACAACAGGTGCTACGGTAGGTGCCGTGGCACCGACGGCAGGTGCCACGACAGGTGCCACGACAGGTGCCAAGGTAGGTGCCGCGCCACCGAGGGGCGCCAACTCCAGGAAAACGCCGTCGGGGCCTTTTCTCCTCCTCCTTCTCTTCACCTTCGGAACATCGGAGACTGCCGCCGCAGCGATGGCGGTCGCGGCGTCCGTGGCATCAGAGCCATCGACTTCTGAGGTGCCTTCGCCGCCGTCGATGCCGTCGATGCCAGATGCAGTTGTTGGCGGCGGCGTTGTGGCCGCCGGTTTTGGGGCGGGGGTCGCCAGCTTGATCTTGGAGGCCAGGGCAGCTGCGGCTGCTGCCGCAGCTTCGGCCTCATTCCCGCCCCAAGCCGCGCCGTCGTCATCATCCCACAGGTAGTCTCCAAAGCAGCTCCCGTCAGCTACGTCCGGTCCAGTCTGAGCGGACCCGCCGCCGGCCGCCCGGAGCGCAAGCACGGCATCCAGACCAAAGATGCCAACCAGGAACAGGTCGTATCTGTGCATCAAGGAAAGATAATAAGATTCCGCCAGAATCTTATTAAGATTCTCGCCTATGGGCGGACGCTGTTTTGACCATGCAGTAAAAATAATATTACGCTCAATTGCCCCCCCCTACCCTTTGTTCTTGGGGCACCTGCATGGTCGGTGCCGACCATGATTTCGCTTTTCTTTTCTTTTCTTAAAACTTTGTTTTAACCGGTATGTAAGGTCTGCATGTTTTGGGGCTGTAGATTCGAATTGTCTTACCTCGGGTGTGAATACATAAATTTGCTTCATGCGGCACAGCACAATTTAGACCCAAACTCACAATATTTGACTGGAAACTGTTATCATACCGGTAGATACCCCTTTCGATCACACCGGTAGATACCCCTTTCGATCATACCGGTAAATAACTCTTCCGCCTCCCCCCTCCTCCTCCCCTCCCCTCTTCCGCCTGCCCACTCCTCCTGCCTCCCCTCTCCTCCTGCCTCCCCTCTCCTCCTGCCTCCCCTCTCCTCCTGCCTCCCCTCTCCTCCTGCCTCCCCTCTCCTCCTGTCTCCCCTCTACTCTTGCCTCCCCTCTCCCCCCTCCTCCCTTCTCCTCCTGCCTCCCCTCTTCTCCTGCCTCCCCTCTCCCCCCTCCTCCCCTCTTCCGCCTCCCCTCTCCTCCTGCCTCCCCACTCCTCCTGCCTCCCCTCTCCTCCCCTCTCCTGCCCTCTCCTCCTGCCTCCCCCCCTCCTCCCTTCTTCCTCCTCGCCCCTCCTCCTGCCTCCCCTCTTCTGCCTCCCCCCACCTCCCCTCTCCTCCTGCCTCCCCCCACCTCACCTCTCCTCCCCCCTCCTCCTTCCTCCCCTCTCCTCCGGCCTCCCCGCTTCTGCCTCCTCCCTTTTCCCCCCTCCTCCCCTCTCCACCCTCCTCCCCTCTCCACCCTCCTCCCCCCTCCTCCTTCCTCCCCTCTCCTCCGGCCTCCCTGCTTCTGCCTCCTCCCTCCTCCCCCCTTCTCCCCTCTTCCGCCTCCCCCCACTGTACCTTGGCTGTTTGTACCCGGCCACATGTGCTCTGTAAGACCGAAGCGCATCACCGAGCCTGCAGAGGTAAGGGATAAACCTTGATCAGGACCCTTTGATTCCAATACCAAACAGTGTGGCTCTGAAACCATAATACGTGTGCCTGAAACCATAACAAGTGCGCCTGAAACCATTACACGTGTGCCGAATAAGATCGGAGCGCATCACCGAGCCTGCAGAGGTAAGGGACAAACCTTGATCAGGACCCTTTGATTCTTATACCAAACAGTGTGGCTCTGAAACCATTACACGTGTGCCGAGTGAGAGCTAAGGGCATCACCATGTCTGAGGAAGCAAGGAAGCACACCTTGATCAGGATCCTGAGATTCCAAAACCAACCAGTGTGGCTCTGAAACCATTACACGTGTGCCGGGTGAGAGCGAAGGGCATCACCAAGCCGGGCACGGGGTTTAGAACGGTGCATACCTGCTGGGCCCTGCGAAACAGTCGGCTGCGCGGGGCTGGAAGGGAATGACTAGGCTCAATTCCAGCTACCATGCACAGCCTGGGCCATGGTGCAGCCATGCCATCCGTGCACCGGGTAGGAGCATGTGTCACACCTGGTAGACCTGGTGGACCAGGCGACCCTCAGCCTCTCCACGGCCTCCTCGGCCCTGTACCCCAGCCTGCTGAGCTGAGCGCCGATTATGTCAAAGTCCAGCCCGTTGCAGAGCAGCGTCTTGATCTTGTCCCGTGAGTAGCAGAGACCAGATCGCCCCTGGTGGTAGGGGTGGTTTGGGGGTGTAGGGTTTGGGGTGACTATGAAGAGGAGTGGTTCCGCCGCAGGCATGTCTAGCCAAGGTTCAGGGTTGCTGTTATAAAATGTACCGCAACCACTTTCAAGCCTTAGGGTCCAGGTTGAAAGCTGCGGAGCGGCTCGGTTTCGTCTGTGCCTGGCCAGAGATCAGGGTTATAAGGCTTTGAGCTAGGTAGCAGCTCAGCCTCCTGTATGAGTGTATGACAGACCGCGGAAGGGAGAGAGCAGGGGAGCAGAAAAGGGGCGGGGGGAATAGGATAAGACAAAGAAAGCAGGGTCGGGCCTCTTGATGTCTCCCAAAGCTTGGGGACAGCGCTTCTATTTCTTGTGTCAGCACACGTTCAGCGACACTTCAGCCACCAAATGGCTGAAGGCCTCATGCTAGCCTGCCATGCGCCGCTAGTCGGAGGCCGGTCCAGGTTTGGTCCCTATCGGGCTTGCCGCGGCCGAGTGTTAGCTCCCAGCCCCCACCAAACTGCTAAGGGAGCGGAGGGGGATGTGGATGAGGAGGAGGAGACGTCATGCGAACGTGCCACCCAAAGGCGACATAGAGAGGGGGGGAGCACCATCATGCCCTGCCCTGGTCCCCTGACCTCCACATCCAGTCCCCACATGCGAATTGGCGTCACGTATCAGCCAAAGAATGGCCAAGCCTCAGGGCATCTTAGTTACTTATTCGTACACCAATGAAGCACGTCCAATCAGGCTGCAGCTCAGCTTAGCTCTGGCACCCCCCCCCCCCCAGGGCTTAGCTGCTCTTCAGGTACAGCTTGGGCATCTCCTGGTCCAGGCCCGAGGCCCAGTGCACACTGCACAGCCATTCGGTCAAATATGCTACATGAAGCTGTGTCTGCAGGCCGGTCAAGGTTTGGCCCGATGGAGCCTTGGTGGCCTTCCGATGGAGGGACGTTGTGGCTTAACGGGGAAATTGTTCAGCTTCGTAACACAACGCACCTTGGGCGATTGCACCTTGTACAGCTGCTGGCCGCTTGCTGAAGCCTCGAACTTTACAAGCTGCCGCTCCTCCCGGCGTTGCCTCTTCAGCTGCTCAGGCAGCAGTTTAGCCTCATCCATGGCGGTGTTTGGGGTCGCGTTCGGCTGCTGCAGCTGAGGCGGCGGTGTGGCGGCAGCATGGGCCCCGGCAGGGGCAGGCGTTGTGCTCATCGCCACGTCAGCGGGGAGCGGCGCGCTGGGCCCGCCAGCTTCAACCCTGTGACTAGATGAGGGTTCGAGGCACTGGGTCGCAGAGGGTGCGCCAGCAGCAGCTGCGTATGCGGGAGGCTGTGAGGCAGATCCAGCCTCTGCTGTAGGCGCTGCTGGTGCTGGTGCTGCCCCGGCTGTGAGTGCCTGCTGCTGCTGCTGCTGCAGCTGCTGCTGGCCCATGAGTTTCAGAAGCTGCAGGTGCAGAGCGTTGGGTGCTTCCCCTGGGGTCCGTGTGCCCTGAGCGATCAACAGGGACAGTGCCGCAGCAGGCGACATGCCCGAGGGCAGCTGAGGCTTCCCAGTATTGCTGCCAGCAGCTGGGACAGAACTACTGGTGGCGGGTGCGGTAGATGGGATTGTGCATGCCTGGCCTGGCAGCGGCGCGGGGGCGTGGGGTGGCATCAGGCTGTCTTGAAGGCCTGGCAAGCCACTGTTCAGAATTTGAACCCTGGGAATTGGAGGGGCACATGGGAGGGAGGGGGCGCGCCAGTCATGACGTCAACGCGCTGACGGAGCGACATTTCAGGAGGCAAGGCTCAGCTCGGGCATGCAATCGCGGCGATGCTGGGATCCGGAATAGCGAACTCACAGCGCATCCGAATCGTCCATTGGAGCGTCCAACATGGCTCTCAGGCCCGGATCCTCGTCCTCCGTGTCAGACATATCCAAGGGCAAATTGGCGCGACAAGTTGTACTGCACCACACGGAAATTCAAGGTTGGACAAATCCTTACTTTGCTTGGACTTTACTAAATCGGGGTCAAGTCAGGCTAATGTCTGTCACATTTTTGTTGGGGCAGGCCAATTTTGCGTACGGAATCCCAAGTCATACATCGCCTCTACATCACCCCAGTGGTGTTCTCTGGTGGTGATCATTGATTCTCACGCATTCAATAATCTTTCTGTTGGAAGATTTTTCCTCACCGGTCTACTCGGTATCGCGGCACATTTTCCACTGCCTCTGCTCATGACTGATAAGGAATGTTGACTCTCCACCTCAGCGAAGCGGTCAGTGCTTCATCATCACCCCCGCCGATATGCTTGGATAATACCGGGATAATGCTGACATACACTGATGCGATCGGAGGAAATTCCTGGGAATGGTGGGAATAGTCTTGATCAGGGGGTCAAGATGATAGTCCCTTGCTCTGGAATCCTGACGTCAGGACTCCGGCTACCGATAGGTTATTTCAACATTGATTCATATAACTCTTTTCACATGAAAAATTGGAAATCGATCCCTACAAAATCGAAACCCTAAGCCCTGCTGAGCTCAGCGCCTACTCACATGGCCACATGCCCCAGCTCCCGCCCTGTGCTTGTAGGAGCTCCCCCAACAACCAGGCCTCTGCTGGTTTTTCCACCGCCAGCTGCTTGGTGGCCGAGCAAGGCCTAGCTGATAAAGGAGAGGCAAGTGGACGAGCTGCCCAAGCCAGTGATGCGACCCTGCAGGCCTGCACACCCATCTTGGTGCAGGAAACCATAGGACACCCAGACATGGTCATGGTCATGGAGGTGGGATTCTACCTTTTTCATGGGGGAAAGCTGTGGTAGGGAGGTGGGGAGGAAACGTGGGGTATTGCACTGGCTAGCAAGTAGGTAGTCGGGTATGGGAGATGCATGGGGGAATAGCTGAATGGCTACTGGGTATGAGTCATATCCCTCAAATGCTGATTTATTTTTGGACTACTGGATATGTAGCAATAGGAAGTTATTGATTGGCGAGCCGGAGGATCCTACGCGTCTCTTCGGCATAGATGCCAGAATGTTGGATGCAGGCGACTGTTCAAGCAGGATACGAAGTTGCATTCAAATTGTGTTTTTGTTTCCTTCATCTCCATTCCCGTCCCCCCGTCCCCTGAGCACTCTGTCTTGACCTCTCTATATTCTCTTTATCTTCCTCTCTATACCCCTCCGTGTCTCTTTATATCTGTCTTTCTCCCAGTGCTTCTGTTTTGCGTGCCTTCTCGGTTTATATGTCTATTTTCTCTGTTTCCTTCTCCCAAGCCCCTCTGCGTTCATCTTCTGTCTCTATCCCCGTGCTTTTATCTTGCGAGCCTCCACATTTCCCCTCCATTTCCTCCCCCTGCCCTTATGTGTCTTTCTCCAGTCTCTGTCCCCTTGATTTTGTTTTCTGCTTCTCTCTGTTCACTCTATTTCTTTTGCCATGCCCTATTGCTATCATCTCCTCCTGTCTTGTCTCGTGCGTATGTGCCCCTGAATCTAAATCTCGCTCACACACACAAGCACACGTGCACACTCAACCTCTTTTAACCCCTCCACATAGACCACGCAGATTCATTTGCTGAGACACACACAAGCCCTCTCCCCAACCTATCACTCTATCAGCATATCAGCAGGATGGGAGAGGCAATGATCGCCATGCGCCTTACTCATTCAGGAGGAGGGCCTCGCCTCCAACAGCCAGCAGCGCCTGATTCGCCAGAGCTAACAAAGTTGTGATTACAAGCGCACGACAAGTCAGAAATTATTAAGTCAATTGTCAGTACCATAGAAAAACTCACAGCTCATTCGCCCCGCTCATCGGAAGTGAGTCATGATACAGTAACGAACACCTCATGTAAGCCAGCCGGATTTTCAGCATACAATGGTAGGATTCCTAGCACAGAGGATTCACACTTCACAGAGGACAGCATACACCAACCCTAGCATCATTACCCCTATTCATTGTTTAGTCATTGTAAATGGCACAGTATATTCCCGTATACGTGATAGGACCATAGTGTTCTACGGAATATACGGGTCCAAAGTAGCGGCCAGGCATCCCGACGTTGCAAGACGTGCTTCCCGTACAAGCTTGATTAGGATCTTCTGGGACCTTGTTCCCCCGGCAGTGCCTCCGGCACTTAACTTTGTCCCTTTTAAAGGACAGGCTGCCTACTGTAAGAGTCATCGGCCTAGCTCCAAGAGCATCCAGGCCCACTTACGATACAGCCAGTACCTTAACCCCAGTCAAGCCTAGATCTGTTAGATACAGAGATAGTATTAGTTAAGCAACAGAGCAGCAGAGCAAGATCAGCGGCCAACACCAAGCCCGCAGACTACGCAGAGGCTCTCATCTCCTAGAAGTTCCGCCTACAACGGCGCTGCCCTCGACCACCGGCCTTGCAACACCAGTAGCCCAGGCAAGTCTGAACCATGACGGCATTTTAGTTTGTTCTCTTCTCCCTTCTGATCAGTGGGGCGCCCTCGCGGCCAAGCAGGGGTGGGATGCGCCTGCTTTTGAGGACTTTCTTTTGTTGGAGGCGTTGTTGAGAACTTGTCTCTAGTGGAACGCAAGTGTTGGACTTGGTCTTCTTTGCCTTCACGGCCTTTCCTTTTGTTCCTTTCCCTCGCTTTCTTTTAGTTTCTTCTTTTTTCCCTACTGAACAGTTGGGCGCCCACGCGGCCGAGCTCTGAGCGGGCCCAGAGGTGTAACGTTATTTACTCATGGCGGCAGCCATGGCTGCCGACATGCAGCACGCTGTCAAGCGGGGCTCCGGAGGGCGCATTTGGTGCAGTGAATTGCTAGGTGCCTTGCTGGAACTGGAGCTGGGATCAGCCGTCCGCAAACTACGTCACAGAGGTGCTAGCAGTAGTTGATGCAGCACACGAGCGGGCGCAGCTAGATGCAGCTGGCAGAGGGGACCCCAGAGATCCTGCCACTGATGAATACATGTCTGCGGCCGCCTACCACACCTGGTTTCAGTCTACAGCGGGCGCTTTGCTGGTGCGGGCCAAGGGCCCCACTAGCCAAAGGGAGTGTGCTTGCGTGCGCACGAACGGAAGGCTGCGGCTCGGCGCCGTCAGCACGGCTGACACTAGAGGACGGCGCAGTGGTCAGCAGCATGACAGACGGTGCTTCCAGCAATGTTGGGCTAGGGGAGACGGCGAGCATATGGAGGACGCGTTGCATGCATGCTTTCAATGCCCCAGCTTGAAGGATCGATCAACTTAGGGAGTGGGGATGGGCAGGTCCTCTCAATGGTGCTAGAGACTTCTTTTAGTTTTACCGGGGCAGGCTTGGGTGGGATACCCTGGCTTTTGTGAACGATGTGGACAATGTGGTAGTTATCGTTGAGGCGTAGACATTTTCAGAGGCTGGACCTTCCTTTGTCTTGCAGCCTTTTGTCTGTCCCTTCACTTGTCCTCCTTGTTTCCCCCTGCCCCCTTGCGTTTGTTTCGTTCTTTCCTCCCAACCCTTTAGTTAGGCGCCCACGCGGCCGAGCCTTTTTGAGCAGGGCCCAGAGGTGTAACGTCATTGACAGATATCCCAGGCGGAACACTCCTTGCAAGTTACAACCTATTGTTTGCCTGCCAGGCACTCGCTCACATCTCAGCATCTCTTATCGCCTCCTCCGGGGTTTTGCCCTTGAGCATCCATAGATCTTCTCATTTTCCTTCAGTGCCTCATGTTACATACACCCACATCAGACACCACATCAGACACTTGCTGCTGCCCACCCTCCACCCCCCACAAATTGAGGCAGGCTCTCTACGCGCTAGAAGCTCTATACGTGTGTTGCTTTGCTTCAGCCGGTTGGCCTGCCTTGGCGATAAGGCTTCAGTAGTTTAGTAACGGTACCAGGAAACGAGGACTCTGCAGACACTTAGGGCCCAATTCCACCTGTATCCGGAACTCGAAAGATAGTGCCAGCTGGACACATTCCAATTCCTCTAGTGTTCGGGATCATGCTCGGATCCTAAACCCTAAACCCATAAACCCATTATCCGTACCCGGCGAGGCATGATTTTTGCATCGAGCCCAGAGGGGTCGCCTGGAAAATCATACCTCGCCGGGTACGGATAAGCGTGACAGCGAGGCTTGGCTCCATTTTCTTACTTGGTTATCACTCTCAGTCGCTCTCGCAATTCGTTTGATTCGGCTCTTTCTTTCTTGATTCTTCATGGCTGACTAACCCCGCCCTGTCGGCGGCAAAGATCTTGCAGGCGAAGAGCTGGGCAAAGATATTGCAGGCAAAGAGCATGGCAAAGAGCTGCGCAAGGAGCAAAGATCAACACAAAGAGCAACGCAAAGAGCATCACAAAGAGCAGAGTGCAGTGCAAACATAGAGCAGAGCGCAGCGCACAGAGCAGAGTGCAGCGCAAAGAGCAGATAGAGTGCACTCCAGCGCAAAGAGCAGCGCAAAGACAAGAGCAGCGCAAAGAAGAAAGAACTGCATAGAGACAAGTGCAGTGCAAAGAGCAAAGAGCAGCGCAAGGAGTAGCAGAAAGAGCAAAGAACAGCACAAAGAGCAGCGCAAAGGCAAGCGCAAAGAGCAGATCAAAGAGCAGCGCAAAGGCAAGCGCAAGAGCAGAAGTGCTTGACAGGCTGTAATGCAAAGAGATTTGGTTTCGCACGTACCCGAACACATCGCAGGCTCAGGTGGAATTGCATTTGCCGTATTTCCATGCCCTCTGTTTCCAACCAGAAAACCCGCCACCGGGATTAATCCCGGCGAGGCGCAGGTGGAATTGGGGCCTTATAAGATGAAATCCGTTCAATTTTACTTTCCAGTCAAGACTTTTTTTGAATTCCAGAATAATTCACACTGTTCCCTTCAGCTGAAGATCAGGGGCTGACGATGTTGCTTGAGGATAAGAGATTTTCCGGAGTGTATGAATTCATACTTCGAGCATTGGATTGACGGAACATAGCGGAGAAGTGCAGGTGTCCAGATTTACAATCGAAGAATTCGTCGCTACTCCTATCTGTCGGAGATGGGCCGTCCCGAGGTGATCATCGTGTGGGACATCGAGAACTGCCACGTGCCCGATAACATATCCGCCAACGATGTGCTGGAGTGAGTTTCCTTCATCAAGAGCCGTCGTTCGACCGGCAAGCCCTGTCCCACACAAGGAGCTCTTGTTTGCATTGCCTTACCAACCAAATGCCGCCCCCTGCCCCCGCCCGGCGGGCATGCACCCCCTTGTCCCTTCACTTAACTCATGGCTCCTTGATGCCTGACCTCAAGACCCTGTCCTCTCAACTAATACTGCATGACTGACTGTCTGCCTCGTGCCGGCTGCCATCCAGATGCCTGGAAAAGGAGTATGTGACGCGACCAGGAAACGCGCTTGACAGCTGGAGCGTAGGCCTGTCCATCGGGTCCATGCAGTACCACAGAATTGGCGATGATAAGATCACCAAGCTCTGCAGCCGCAGAGTCAACGTGCTTTTCAACACTGGCGTCGGCAAGTCAGGGAGCACAGACCTACCGTTGATAAATGTAGGCATTATTTGAGGTATTATTTACCAATTTGTTTACTACTACCGTATGGATATTGGTGTTTCTTTTAGTGAGGTTCAGCTGCAGTTCACCTACATTGCCGCCAGAGCCCCAGTGAGGCGTGGCCAATTTTAATGCGGCCTGCCCATGGTGGTATGACAGTCCTCGGTCGGATGTTATGATAATAGTTGTTGTGGGTACTCGTGCAGGATATTGGGAAACCCTACGCTATTCTGGAGAGCTGTCCAGGATGTTGTGAGACCCCGATCTTTGTCCTGGAATTGACACTCGATATTGGCGCAACTTCTACGGTACCGAAAAACCGGATAGGGTCCGCCCACCCCTGTTGAGAACTAATATATCAAATTCGTCGCGCAGGCAAAAAGTAACCAATTCCGCGCACGCGCAGCTGAACATTTGCGTTTATTTATTTAGTTATTTTACTTACGGTATACGTACTCCGCCGTCTCCGAGCACCTTCAAAAACAGTTGTTCATTATTAATCTGTCGCGCACCACTCCGCGCACCTCCAAAAATAATCAATCGAAAGCTGAGTCAAACCGGGTTCATGGTGTCGCAGTCTTCTTGACGCCTTAAAACATGCAGTTTAAAATTGGTTTCTTTGCTGGCAGAGGCCTCCTTCACCCATCTGTAAATGACTAATATGACATACTGTACGGTAGTGTCAGTTCAAATTCGTTCTATTCTGAATTTGCTTTTTGATTTGAAATTTCTCTTTCGCCCCAGTCACGCTGTTTGTTTTATTGGTTCGTTTTTTTATCATAAGCTGTTTTCCCTGATCAACAGTTCGTTTTTGCTCTGGGAGGCATTTCTAGTTCCAGCATGCGTCTTGCCTTTGCCCTAGCGAAAGGCTCGGCAAGAGAAAGCAGCCCTTTCATGTTGGCAGCATTTTCATAGGAAGCCAGTGTATAGACGCTGCTTTTGCGGAGAACGTCGTTGCGCTCTGTGTTGGCGACGTTTTTAAGGGATTCGGGCGGGAAATGTAGGCCTCTTGTTCGTTTTTTCGTTTCTGCATACATGCATTCATGCGCTGCAAAAGGCAGAAATGGTTGATTTCGATGATCATGTAACATGATCATCGAAGTTAACCATTTCTTTTCATGAAAAACGATCCATGACACGAATTTGGGCTGACACTACGGTGTATCTACAAATTTCACTGTAACGGCATTTTGGTATTTTTGCTTGTGCTACATGCACCTACTTGTTTGAACAGCCTCAGGCCTTACCATGTCAAATGAAGGGGGTAGGAACCCCTTCACAATCCTTCCTCCTCCTACCCTTCTCTTGCCCTTCTCCTACCCTGCTTGATCCTCCTTGCATGCTTGGCCCCCTTTGCTAACCGGACCACAGGTGAACCGGCCCCTGCTCTGTCACTCCTCTGCTCATCCCTGCCCCAAAGCCTGAGCCCTTATCCCTAAAACCCTGCCCCAAAGCCTGAGCCTTATTCCTCTTACATCCGGCCCAAAAGCCTGCGCCCTAACATCCCGTTTCCGACTGACCCCGATAAAAAAGGCAAATTGGTCGATGGACCCCATAAACATTCTGGGGAGATCGTTTCCAACTCAGCTCGTGAGGCAGAATCTAGCAACCCCCTTTTTCTGCACGGCTTATGGCGCGCATACTTGAATTTCTCGAGCTCCACTGCTAAGAAAGAGGGTATGCAAGATTTCTAAAGCTGCTCTCCAAACCACTCGTTCAGAACCGTGCATCTTGAGCTTCCCTGATGTGTCCTTTGCCCAAGATTGATTCCAGGATCGTCACAACGATCACCTCCCCCACACCTTGTCTACACATCGTCGCCCATAGGAACCATGGACAGAAACAACAGCGCGTAATAGCAATGTGATGATTCAAACTTTTGAAGGGCTATGCCAACAGGAGTAAGCACCCCGGAATTTGTCCGGGGAGGGGGTGCGGTATCCCCAAAAAGGCTGATTCCCAGGGTAAATGGAGGCACCCAGAAAAAGTTCCAGGGTGCTCGTTTCACCCCGGAAAGTCCTCAGATACTTTCCGGGGTCGGTCGGAAACGGGCTGTAAGCCCTGAAACCCTGCCCCAAAGCATGCACCTTAACCTGAACACCCTGCCCCATAGCATAAGCCTTAATCCCAAACATCCAGCTCCATAGCATGAGCATTAACCCCAAACACCCTGCCCCAAAGCATGAGCCTTAACCCCGAACGCCCTGCCCCAAAGTATGAGCCTTAACCCCGAACACCCTGCCCCATAGCATAAACCTTAACCCCGAACACCCTGCCCCAACGCATGAGCCTTAACCCCGAACACCCTGCCCCAAAGCATGCGCCTTACCCCCGAACACCCTGCCCCAGAGCATGCGCCTTACCCCCGAACACCCTGCCCCAGAGCATGCGCCTTAACCCCGAACACCCTGCCCCAAACATTAGCCTCAACCCCGAACACCCTCCCCCAAAGCATGCGCCTTAACCCAGAACATCCTGCCCCAAAGCATAAGCCTCAACCCCGAACACCTTGCCCCAAAGCATGAGCCCCAACCCCGGACATCTCGTGTACATGCACAACTGCTGCATCGACATATGGCTGCGTCTTAGCCCTGAACCCGAACACCCTTGCATTTTGAATTTCCGTTTTTTTTGAATTTGTTTTTGGATTTTCATCGTTTGTAGATGCTCAACTGCTTCATCGACAGATGGCTGCGTCTTGGCAGCATCTACAAGGCTGTCGTGGTGGTGGTCAGCTCCGACTTTGACTTCAACCAGGTGCTGATGCGGGCGTCAACCAACGGCATAGAGGTGAGAGCTAGGCACTCATGGTTTGGCCGGGTAGTTGTCAGTGTTTATTTTAGTCAGTAAGTACTCAGTACCGTCGGAGTTTGGGCCTCTTTTGGCGGGCCACCCGGCGGCCGTCGAAGGCCTGATCGCCCCCAACCTGGACGGGCCTCCGGCTGAATGCCCAGACAGTATGCCTGGCCACACCTTGGGTTCCCGGCCGGAGGCCCGGATGGAGTTTAGCTGAAGTGTAGCTGACATTTAGCTGACGTTTAGCTGAACCTCAATGGAAGCACAAGGTGTGAGGGAGGAGTGTTGATGCCATTTTGACTGCAACTTCCGAGGGAGGTTTGGGGAAGAGGAAGGGACTGTATGTGTGCCTGCACCTGTTCAATCGATTGCTTCACCTGTTGGTCACTCGATTTGCCCTTGGCCACACTGCATCAGACAAATGGAAGCCCCTCCACACACACATGCTGCCCCCTACCCACCTTCCTGCCCTCCCCCCCACACACATCAGTGTTTGTTTTTTCCATCTGTGACGCCACAATCGACCGGCCGCCCTGCGGCCGTCATAGGCCTGACTGGCATCAAACCTTGACTGGCCCCCGACCGGAGGCCCAAGCAGCATGCCTGGCCGTTTTGGGACCTCCGACCGGAGGCCCGTGTGTAGCTGAAATGTAGCTAAGCCTCGAAAAGTGCAACACTGCCACACACGCACGCAGTGCCACAGGGTCTACCTGCGCAGGATTACGTCATCCCAGGTGGCGACCATGCCTGGGATCACCAATAAAGAGTACATGGACCTCATCCGCCAATACTACCCAGATGCGTGTGTGGACGGTGCTGGACCTGATAGACCTGCCGCCGCTACTGCATACTCGAGGCAGGCGGCGCAGCCATCTGGGACCTCCCGGCCCAGATGGCCCAAGCCTGCTGCTGCTGCCGCGGACACAGCCCGCGCATCGCAGCCATCGAGGGCTGAAACCTCAAGCCCGGCGGCGGCGTCATCCGCACCCAAGGAGCAGTCATCCTCACTCAAGGTCCATTTCAAAATCTTGGGGGCCGACAGCAGTTGCAGCAAGAATGCCGCCGAGGAATACTTTGCATGCGGAATGGCCCGGGCCTGGCTGGAGACTGTCTTTGAAGATGTGGTGCAACCGCGCTATGTCAGCTTGCATGTGAAGTACGTGGAGGGCGTGCCGAACTATGCCTGGATGAACTTCAAGTGCCCTACTGACGCAGCGGTCGTCAAGGCCGCAATGCACATGAAGAAGCTAGCCTTCCTTACAGTGGCCGGCAAGCAAGATCTTGCGTACCAGCTGCATGTCACCTTTGGACCCAGCAACCCCTCCGATGCGACCAAGGCCCGCGAAGAGGCAGCAGCGTCATCTGGCCCATCGACTACAGCGTCGTCTGCCCCACTGGGGAGAACAGCATTACCCTTCATCACTGAATCCTATGAAGAGCTGATGGGCAAGAGTGCCAAGGTAAGGAATTGTTCCTGCCAAGGTAACTTAAATTTGATTTGCCTCCCCTCAGGTATGAAAAGACGTTTCTTTTAATGCTGCCCTCAGGCAAATTTTCGACCAAAACTCATAATTTCTGACTGAAAACCGGGGTTGACAGGCAAAAATCAGTACATTCATGGATCCCTTGACCCCAAACAATGTTAATCATGAGGGAAGGCAAAGCAAATTTACAATGAGTTATTTTTGAAGTCAGTACTCAGTACCGTCAGGTCACAGTCCGACCCAGAGGCCACGTAAGGCCCGATTGGCCCCAAACCATGACCGGTCTCTAGAGGGCAACCTCAGCAGCATGCCTGGCCACACGTTAGGCCTCAAGCCAGAGGTTGGGGTGTGGCTAAAATGTAGCTGGACCTCACTAAAAATTGCACTGGTTCCTGCCTCTCCCAGAGTGTAGACGGAGCGTAGCTGATGACATGTCGATAAACCTCGCTAGAAAATCATGATATCCTCTGCACCAAATGGCAGCTTGCGCTCTGCCGCCCCCATCCCAGTGCATATGTAGAACAGGTTATGTATAAGGGGATTGTTAAGGGCATACCCCCTAGGGCATACCCCCTCACCCCTGCCCCCTCCCCCCACACACGTACAGGCATGCCCCCTCGTCCCTGCTCCCCCCCCGCACACTGACACACATGAACATGCATACTACCCCCTCGTCCCTGCCCCCCCCACCCCTATACGTAGCCCTGGTTATGTGTTATGGCAATCTCACACAATTTATTTTGAATGAGCATTGAGTGCCATCTACCTGATCAGTTAAAAACATGATAATAGGGAACTCTATTACAATATTTCAACAGTGACAGGTATCCAGCACTCAACAGCAGGTGCGGGGATTCACATATTTTAGACAAAAAAAACCTGTTGGCTTGTGCCGAGAGGGAGGGGGGGGGGGCAAAAACACAACTCCAGACCCTATCCTAATCTATCCTGAAATCCAGGGGCCTGTATCCCAGTACCCGCTATCATTGTAATATCTTTGCCATTGCTGAAAATGGAGTGTGTGAGGGGTGTGCCGATTAGCTGGACACACCTGTCTGTCTGTATCATTACATCAGTCACATGCATAATTGAAGCTCAGCATCTAGGAAGCCAGTTATCTGGTTTCCTAGTTGTTGAGCTTCTCGCCATTTGCTACAGGGGAAATAACCCCATGACTGGTGACTGGGAAGACTGAGCTTGTAGACCTAGCCTCTTGGCCAAAACATTTGTTTGTTTGTTTTGCTTTTGCCTCAATAAACATCGGCACACTTGCGGACTTGTTTTCCTCCTTTTGTGTTTACCCACCCACTTGTGGAGTAACTGAATCCCAACTGAAAGGCTGACACGCTTGCTATGGGGGGAGTATACAATCCCGCAATCCCGCATACACGTCCCCTAAAGCATGCCAAACGAATGCCTACATCAAGGGGAATCCACCGGTACTGTTCACGTGTAATTCGTATGGCTAGAATAAAAGATACAGAAACATCATGAAACCCAACCCTGGCCGCCCCCCCCCCCTAACCCAGTATTTTGACCATCAAAAACTTTGTTTTCCTGTAGGCAGGAAGTGAAGTAAGACCAGGTCTGGAATGCTCTCATCAAGCTCTACAAAGTTGGACAATGGGACCCTCAATTTTGTTATCCTTCCCCCCCTCGGTGCGTGCTCTTATCTCCTTCCCACTGCATCATTCAGGAGCTGAAGAGCATTCTCTCTGACCGCGGAATCGACATCAGCGGCTGCATCGAAAAGAGTGACTACGTGGCAACAATCATTGACAAGTGTGTGAATGCGACTAAGGCCCGCGAAGAGGCAGCAGCGTCTTCTGGCCCATCGACTACAGCGTCGTCTGCCCCACTGGGGAGAACAGCATTACCCTTCATCACTGAATCGTATGAAGAGCTGATGGGCAAGAGTGCCAAGGTAGGGTGATGTTTCTGCTAAGGTAACGTATTTGTCTAGTCAGTACTCCGTACCATCAGATCACAGTCTGACCCGAGGCCACGTAAGGCCCGCTTGGCCCCAAACCTTGACCGGTCTCCGGAGGGCAACCTTAGCAGCATGCCTGGCCACACGTTAGGCCTCCGGCCGGCGGCTGGAGTGTGGCTAAAATGTAGTTGAACCTCACTAAAACTGCACTGGTTTCTGCCTCTCCAGGGGTGCTTCTATTAGCGAGATTCAGGTACACTTCAGCTTCACCCCAGCCTTGGGCCGGAGGCCCCAGGTGCGGCCAGGCATGCTTCTTGGGCCTCTGGCCTAAGGCTGGTCCAGGTAAGTAATGTCCTCCAGATGGAGACCCAAGCACCTCACCTGACCACTCTTGGGTCCCCTGTCTGGCTGACGGTGTGTAGACGGAGCGTAGCTGATGACATGTCGATAAACCTTGCTAGAAAATCATGATATCGACTGCTCCAAATGGCAGCTTGCTATGGGGGGAGTATGCCCGCAATCCCGCATACACGTCCCCTAAAGCATGCCAAACGAATGCCTACATCAAGGGGAATCCACCGGTACTGTTCACGTGTAATTCGTATGGCTAGAATAAAAGATACAGAACCATCATGAAAACCAATTCTGGCCGCCCCCCCCCCCTAAACCCAGTATCCAAAACTTTGTTTTCCTGTAGGCAGGAAGTGAAGTAAGACCAGGTCTGGAATGCTCTCATCAAGCTCTACAAAGTTGGACAATGGGACCCTCAATTTTGTTATCCTTCCCCCCCTCGGTGCGTGCTCTTATCTCCTTCCCACTGCATCATTCAGGAGCTGAAGAGCATTCTCTCTGACCGCGGAATCGACATCAGCGGCTGCATCGAGAAGAGTGATTACGTGACAACGATCGTTGACACGTGTATGGATGCGACTAAGGCCCGCGAACAGACAGCAGCGTCTTCTGGCCCATCGGCTACGGCGCCGGGGAGAACAGCATTACCCCTCATCACTGAATCGTATGAAGAGCTGATGGGCAAGAGTTCCAAGGTAGGGTGATGTTTCTGCTAAGGTAACGTATTTGTCTAGTCAGTACTCCGTACCGTCAGATCACAGTCCGACCCGAGGCCACATAAGGCCCGATTGGCCCCAAACATTGACCGGTCTCCGGCTGGCAACCTCTGCGGCCGGCAACATCAGCAGCCTGCCAGGACCCGCTATAATTACAATATCTGGGCCACTGCTGAAAATGGAGTGTGTGACGGGTGTGTATTGATTAGCTGGACACCACCTGTCTGCCTGTATCATTAGATGAGTCACATGCATAAATTGAAGCTCAGCATCTAGGAAACCAGTTATCGACCTAAATAATTGGTTTCCTAGTTGTTGAGCTCCTCGACATTTGCTTGAGGGGAAATGGCCCCAGGACTGGGAAGACTGAGCTTGTAGACCTAGCCTCTAGGTCAAAACATTTGTCTACATGTTTTGCTATCGTTTCATCAAACATCTGGCCAAAGCGCAGCATTGTTTATTTTGCAAACCGTAAAACCTCCTAGACTTAGCTCATAATTAATTAATGATTGGGATGCACGGACATGGCTGCGCTCTAATATTAATTCAAACATTGCCGGTGCGCGGAGTGTCAGTCAGGTGCCCAAACAACTATTTTGGGGGTGCACGCTACGAATTGAAAACAGCAAATATCAAAACAAATGCGCGATCGCGCTGTTTGGTTTGACATCCGTCGAGTGATCCTTACGCCAGTCCCCGTAGCGAAGCTCGATCCTGGAGGCAGAGATGCGTGCTGACGACTGCTGACGTTTTGGGGCCCCAACAGCCACACGTTTCCTGAGGCCACGGACCGGCGGAGGAGGAGGATGAAGACTATGCTGAGTATTGCTGACCGTGTACTATCCTTGCTGGCATCAAACGAGGGTTTTAACTGAGTTTTGCTGTACTGGCGGAAAGTGTTGCGCGGAAGAAAATTTGGTTTATTTTCAGTGATGCGCGGCGTTTCATTAAATTACCTGCTGTGCGATGTAAAATTAAATTAAAATTTCGCTGCATTTTGCGCGGCCGTGTTTTAAATTCTTTATGGCTGCGCGACAGAAGTAAAAAAAACGTTTGAGGGGGGCGGGGCGCGGACCCTAAGCGGATGTACGGTACTTGCGGACTTGGTTCCCCCCTTTTGTGTCTACCCACCCACCCTCTGAGTTAATGAATCCCAACTGAAAATACTGGCACGCCTGGCATAGGGGGGGGTATACATGCATGCACGCCCCCTAAAGCATGTCACACGAATGCCTACATCAAGGGGAATGCACCAGTACTGGTCACATGTAACTCTTATGGCTAGAATAAATGATAGAGAACCATCCTGAAAACCAACCTTGGCCAATCCCTGGCCGCCCTCCCGCCGTAAACCCAGTATTTTGACAATCCATAACTTTTTTCCCTGCAGGCAGAAAGATAAGTAAGACCGGTTATGGAATGTTCGAATCAAGCTCTACAAAGTTGGACAATGGGTCCCCCCTATTTGATTTCCTTCCCCCGTTCAATGCGTGCTCTTTTCTCCTTCCCACTGCATCATTCAGGAGCTGAAGTTAGCGGGATTAGCATCATGGGCTGCATCGAGAAGAGTGACTACGTTACAACAATCATTGACAAGTGTTTGCGTGTGATCTTTTACAAGTAGTGGCTGGCCCCTCATGAAACAGGACAATCCCTTTGCCAAAACCTGTCTTTCTCGGACTTCTCTGATGCCCGTCACGGCATGTTTCATTGTTTGGTTTATACGAATTTGTGCATCTCAATTCTCAACCAGTGTTTTTTTAATTCGGTACAGGGTACCATCTGGACCACATTTGGCAGGCTGCCCCGCAGCAGTGTTAGGCATGATTGGTTGGCCCCAAATCTTGTCCTCCAGCCGGTTCGCTATTTTATTCTATCGCAAGTAAGCAGAATAATAAGCTTTCTATGGCCGGGGTTCAGAATCCGGGGCAAGCCCCGTCTTCTTCATGCCAGACCCTGTAGCGAGCTTGTGGTAGGGCAAGTGGCAAATTTGACCTCATACAGCCGCATGCAACCCTCATGTAGCCTCAACCCTCACACAATCTACAATGTGTACAATTTGCAACCAGCAAGAGCTGCAACACACATGCAACAAACAACCTCAAATAAAGAAGGTATCATGCATGACATCAGACGATTTCAGGGACACATTACGATACCATCACAATGCCTCTTACCAGCATGCAAAGCCAGAGCTTGCAATAGCTCCACCTGACGCTTCGTGACCGAAAGCCCAAGATGCCTCCAATCATGGCTTGCAACATGGCAGCCTCTGCTAGGTTTTTTACCCGCTGGGCCCTGCTGAACGCTCGACCACTTGGGGCTGGTAGGGAATGACTAGCCTCAATTCCAGCCACTATGCACAGCCTGGGCCATGGTGCAGCCATGCCATCCTCCTATGTGAGGGGGCAGGAACATGGAACCCGGCGCTCTAGTTGGGGGGAGAGAGAAGATCGTGTGGCGAGTTCGATCCTCAGCCTCTGGGTATGGATGCCACCAGCGTTATACCACTGGTACCGTGGATATCTGTGAATCAGAAGCTCCAGGTGTCAGGGTCCTCTTGGCACCGTCAAACCCTGGGGCAATCACTGAGCCCAGGTTCATGGCCGTGGCCTCTGTGACAGGGAACAAGGAGGTAAGAAATACTTGTATTTGTTGTGTGTTTCTTGTCACAACCTGTTCATGACTTTGTTTGCTGTTGCTGATCTTTTACAACCGAACCAGGTCTTCATGCATTACAATATTTTTTTGCCTCTACCCAGGTGACCATTGGCTACGAAATGGAAGCCGTGTATGTCACCATCGAAGATACTGTTTCGTTTAAGTTGGACAGGCAGGCAGTTCTTCTAGGTGCAGCCATGGTCAACTGCCACTTTGGTTGGCTTGGTATTGATGGCCCCCCCGACGTCCCTGCCTCCCTCGACGAAGTACTTCAAATGCGAAAGGTAAGTTTTAATTTCCTGAGTGCTTGACACCTTGACACCTTTCAAGTCATCCTTGAAAACCTGCACTTTGTTTCTGTCTTATTACATTCTTCATATTTCTTTTTCTTGTAGGGTGACACGGTGGCTTGGCCTGCTAATGGGCTGTTTTACAAGGACAGGTAGGGATGGCCAGATCCTGACGAAGGCCGTGTGAAAAACAAAGTGAGATTTCATGTGCTGGCTTGTCTTGCCTCAAGTAATTAGACCTTGCCACATGTAATTAGACCTTGCCACAAGTAAATTCAGAGGAATGCTTCTTTTTTTTGCCGCTATTGCCTTATATGCCATTCCTGTAATTATGTTGTTTAACATCATTGTTTCCCATCCTTCCTTGTTGTTAGGGGCCTGGGGTTCATGCGGCAGCCTGGCCTGCGATGGTGTTCTTCTGGAAGGAAACCAAGATGGCACATGGCTAAGCTTGTGAGCAGGCTGTATGTCTAGCTACAGCTGGTATCGGAATTTAAGATTTGAGAGCCTTACGGTAACATTTAAGATTCAAGTGCCTAAAAATGCCGGATGGTGTGGACGTCTGCCAGAAATCTGTGAATATGGAGCTGCTGATTTCCATTATTACACTTGCTCATGTGTTATCTCGTTCCATTAATTGTTTGCTGAATTGTTGGTATTTGTGTCTTGTTGCTTGCATGTAGTTAAGCGTGGATGATCACAATGCGATGAGCGTATTCCCCACTAATGGGGGGGCCACTATCCCCACATGGCGTGCACGTCATAAGCTTCTGGTTAATACAAGAACACGTCAAGTGGAATTCCAGAGTCACAGATTTTCACCATCCGAGTAGAGCTCACACAGCTGAAAGAAATTTGGAATCGCAGAAATTTGAAATCAAAAAGACAGCCAGATCACGGAATGCCAGGCTGGCCAGATCCGGATTCAAAACAGGCTGAATATCAAGCTCATTATCAAGGTGACGCACGTTGATAAACAGCCTACTGACAGCATGCTTATCAAGCTAGTTATCAACCACAAGCGTCCACTTATCAGCCTGATTAAAGCACTTCACATGCTACTAAATAGCCTGCATGATAATCAACCTGCCAATCAACGTATGCCTGATAAGTAGGAAATGTCACTACTTATCAACATGCGTCACCCTGATAATTACGTTGATAACCCCCTCAGCCCCTAACGTATTCAGTCAGAAATCAACCATGCTTGGCTGATAAATAGGGGGGGGTCTGTCATAGTGACATATTTTTTCTTTCCACCCATTCCAGGCAACATGAAATCTGCACAAGATGCTGGATCTGGGGCCATGCCACAGAACGCGCCGCCAACGCTGTCAGCCGCCTCAGCAGGCAGTTTTGGGCTCGCATTGGATCCCAAATTGGCAACTGCTTTTGCAGCCAGTGCAGCTGCGAAGGCCTCCGTAAAAAGACGCATCACGCGTGAGGATCTTTTTCAAGTATGCTATCCTTGACTCCTTCCTTGCTGCCGTAGGCGTGCTCGAGTTACAATCCAACACCCTCCGACCGGCAGCGTCTCTTGCGTCTCAGCCACTGAATTTCACCTCATGATCAGGTGCGTATGCGGTACAGGAATCACGCACTGGTTACGATCCTTCTGCCCTTGATCTGGCTGTGCAATCGGATGTTTGATTTCATTTCAAGATACACAAGATCCCCTACGCAAGAACACGTTTCTTGTAGCAAGGAAGTAATATCATTGCGCTATATGTATCCTCCCGAATTCAGCTGCATGGATTCAATCGAATTGCAGAGTATATGTCGCCCTACTAGGCCTGGTGTTAAACAGCCTAGGCATGGCTGCTAAGGATACTATGCTTGCTGGAACATTTGAAGACCTTCCACCTCGCTCTCAGTTTTTTTAAAGCTTGGTTGCCGCCTCGGACTGGCGTTAAAAATACCCTGGTCTGGCTTCTGGTGCCCGGCATGCTCCGGCATCATAGGACCTTCGACCTAAATTGTTTTTCTGTTTGCAGCTTTGCTGCCGCCTCGGGCTGGTGTTAAAAGGACCCTGGTCTGGCCTTCATGTGCTCAGGCAGTATAAGGACCTCCGACCTAAATTGAAGATTAATTTTTGCAGCTTTGCTGCCGCCTCGGGCTGGCGTTAAAAGGACCCTGGTCTGGCCTTCTTGTGCTCCGGCAGCATAAGGACCTCCGACCTAAATTGAATTTTGATCATTGACAAGCCCACTAAAACAGTACACTTTGCATGTCCAAGGTTACCACTCAATAATCAATTAATTATATTGCTATTTACTTGGAATTAAGCACAGCCTACTAAGTCATCACGCGACATGGTCAATATGAAATTTTGCAAGGCTCCAGGTCTTGTGAAGAATGAACAACCCTGATGAACAGCGGGTTGAACGTAATTGGACGACACGTGCACAAGCATGGTTTGGATGGTACGGGGTTATGGTACGAGGGTTAAGAGCATAGGCAGAAGGGCATGGCCTATTGGGGCACGCATGCACGGATTCACGGAATTGCATCACAGGCAGGATCTCCAACACTCCAGCACTTTCTCTTAGTATCCCCAATCCTACTTATCTCCCCGCTGATAATAAGTCTGTGTATCGTAGTATACTACCGGCAGTGTAAGAAATAAGGAATGTTGCTTCCCTTGCTACAGTACTGCCCGCTTGCTGCTGCTTCCCTTGCTGTTGCCCGCTTACTCCTGCTTCACTTGATGCCGCCCCCCTCATGTTTTGAACGACTAACTCCAACGCGTTACGCATTAGCACCATGGAGGGTGCCAAGCTCATTTCAATGTACAGGCCGACAAAGCTGCCGTGCATCCTCATTGCGGATCCAATCACCATAGCTAAGCAAATCTCAACTGGTGAGAGTGGGCCGATGCCTGCATTTCCTCTTGCCAGTTAGAACCTGTTTAAGGAGAGCTAAGAGCATTTATGAATGTATTGCATGACTCACTGATGGCGTAGCTCATTGAGGATCCAATCACTGGGGCAAAGCTACATACCAGGTGAGAGTGGGCCGATGCCGCCATTTCTGTACGACAGCTTTTTTACCTTTTGAGGTAGAAGAAATTAGGAAGGCATTGGTGGCCAATATAGCGAGCGACACCAACCAACATTGGGGCACACAATGCAGCACCCGGCACGGCTTAGGTTACAGGTCCGAATTTGTTATTTAATTCCTGCCTTTCTTGCCCAGCCATGTGTTAGTACTGACGATGTTCGTCAGTATAAGTCGTGTTTATATAATTTTACCGGCATTTGGTTACAGAAAAGTCCCATGCGCATGAATGTTCCTCACAAAGGCTCTATCATTACAAAACATTTGGCACATACCAATAATCTTACACCTCTGGGCGCCCAACCGTTGAAAAGCGTCGATAACATGTTGTGTGGCCATGCGTGGCCGGGTGTGCTGGTCATAAGGGTATGGCAGGGAAATTGCCTTGGATATCAAAGTTGATAGGAGAATGTGTGCTTGTGCACAAAGAAAGAGGATAAGGCATGTAAGTACGCGACTCATGCAGGCAAGGCAGGGGGCAACCACGATTTCTCCATCCGGCGTATTATCTGCCGTACTAATGATCCCAGTTCTTGATTTGGAGGCTGAAACGTGGTATCAGCCATTGCGTACAATCGCTCAGCATCCCACTATCCACATGATACATCAAACCCCACTTTACTTTTCCTCTTTACTTAATAGGAGCAAGTCAAATGTCTCGGGAATTACGCCAAGACAAGGCACGCACCTTTCGGCGAAAACGTGTACCGGTTACATAGACTACGTTGTTGAAGATTTGCCAACCATGCGGGGCAACCCTAGCTTCCTGCCTTTCTGAAATACCTGCTTGTTAAGTGGTTTAAAATTGGTCGTTCCTCGATTTACGCACTTTGGTCATCACAAACATACTGGATTACAAACGGAAGTGAATTTGAACGCTTCACAACACAACACACTATTTGTGTAACACAGCACAACAGTTTGAAACACGCCACCCAAAATGCGGCATTCCTCTTGAGTTTTCACTTCCTGCAATATTCAAGTTAAGTCCAGTCCAGGACAAACAGCTCCAAGCAAAAAGGCTCTGCGGATGCCTCCCAATGCTACCTGTGCACGATACAATGTTGTGAAAGTACGCCATAATTCATAAATTGTGTGCGCAATTATCCCGATTGGTCCCTTGCCCGAAAACAAATAGCTGGATTAGCCTGGAGAGTAGGAGAAAACATGTCAGCTCCACCTAGGAGAAACATGTCAGCTCCACCTAGGAAAACATGTCAGCTCCACCTAGGAAAACATGTCAGCTCCACCTAGGAGAAACATGTCAGCTCCACCTAGGAGAAACATGTCAGCTCCACCTAGGAAAACATGTCAGCTCCACCTAGGAGAAACATGTCAGCTCCACCTAGGAAAACATGTCAGCTCCACCTAGGAGAAACATGTCAGCTCCACCTAGGAGAAACATGTCAGCTCCACCTAGGAAAACATGTCAGCTCCACCTAGGAGAAACATGTCAGCTCCACCTAGGAGAAACATGTCAGCTCCACCTAGGAAAACATGTCAGCTCCACCTAGGAGAAACATGTCAGCTCCACCTAGGAGAAACATGTCAGCTCCACCTAGGAAAACATGTCAGCTCCACCTAGGAAAACATGTCAGCTCCACCTAGGAGAAACATGTCAGCTCCACCTAGGAGAAACATGTCAGCTCCACCTAGGAAAACATCAGGTGCGGAATACGCCGCGAAAGCAGTGCTGTCAAACAGTTATCCAGTGTGGTACAGTGTGGGTACAATACGGACACAAAGGAAGAAACACCATTTGTAAGGATCTGGGCTACACACCGTATCATGCCCTTCAAAATAAGGAAAGCGGTCCAGCCTGGTAAGCGGTGCGCATTCAGGACCAAACACCTGTAGTGCTCAACGCCACTACCACGCACGATTCACTGTGTACCACATACTTGCGCAACAACTAATAAAAACAAGAAGCCAGCCACTACTGAGACAGGCAGAAAGAAAACTTAAGATAGAAAGAGACAGAAACCCTGCAAGAAAGTAAGGGCTGAGAAAACAGAAAGTCATGCGTTGAGGCCGCGCCCGCGCCGATACTATTCTTTTGCAACAAGTCATACCAGCAGTAACAAAGCGGCACGCTGTCTAGATATTATATGCTAGATATAATACCGGTAGGATAGATATAATATCTCTGTCTTTTTCGGTTGCATCGCCTGCTGGCCCTTTCAAAAAAGGCAATCATGGGGGGTGCAAGCCTCCCCCACACATCTGCATGCAATCCAAACCAGCATGCAAAAAACTCCTCCTCCTCCCCTCCCTCCCTCTCTCTGTACGCTTCCCTGTACATTTTCTACTGGTTGACCCCCTGAACAAAAAAAGCCATTCGCCTTGAGCCAGAACCCTCCCCCGCCCTCCCTATCAACATCGTGATTCCTCCGTACACCATACACATGCAACCCATCTCTGAGGTCAATGCCCTAACACTGCATGCTACCAACAGTCCATTCACAGCTGGGCCCCCTCACCACGCAGCCCTTGTACTGCATATGTTGTACTGCGTGTAATGTACTGTATGTTTAGTACTGCACGCTTTTCACTTCAAGCTTCACACTTCCTGCTCTCCGCTAGGATCACTGACCACGCCGCCCTTTTACTACATAATACGTACTATGTGATGCGTACTGCATGGCTCGTATTGCCTATTATTTCGTACTCCCTGTGTACTGCTCACACCCAGCTAGAGCCACTGACAACACTGCCCATATCCTACATGGCCTTGTACTCGTAGGTTTGTTCATACCATCTGATTCCTCTCACCCCTGAATCCCTCTACTGCAGGGCCACCTGATTCTCTAGCGACCATTGGCAAAAGCGGTGGCCGCAAACCAAGATAGCCAACAGCGCCGACACTGTCACCAGAACCATCAACTCCCCTGCATCCCACGACAGGAGATGTCCCAGGCGGAAGGGCAGGAAAGGTTCAGCTTGCCTGCAGTGCGACGCTGCGGGGACCGTAAGCTGTGCCCTAGGCAGCAGCCACTGGCCTGAGGTAGCTGCCCCCTCCCCAGCCTTCAATGCAGCAGCAGCAGCAGCAGCAGCAGCAGCAGCGGGGGCAGCAGAGAAGCCCTCTGCCGCCGCTGCGTCGAGGTGGCCCTCCTCCTCCTCCTCCTCCTTGTCCTCCTCCCAATCCGCAGCATAACCACATTGTCCCTCCAGCATCCCCAGCCCGAATCTGTCAAAGGTGTTGCTGCACGCGGAGGCTACCCCTGCTGCAAGCAAGTCACGGCCCCCTGGGCCGCCGCCGCCACAAAAGCGCTCGTCAGACAAGCTCGTAACAAATGTGTTCCCTGCAGCATTGCTGCCGCTGCCAGTGGCGTCATCAGATCCCGGCCATGTTGTCCTTAGAAGCGGTTGAGAGTCCTGCTTGGGCCTCTGCTGCTGTATGAGAGAGGTCTCATTCACGCTAGGGGAAACGGAGGACGAAAGGCTACTGCCGCTGTTGGTGCGCAGCCCCGGGAAATCTTCCACTGCCGCCGCCACAGCAGCAGTAGCAGCAGCGGCAGAGCCCCTGTTGATGGGCTGGAATGAGCTAGAGCGCTGCACTGCCGGAGGCCTGGGCTGGCGGATTCTGTAGGAGTCGAAGGGCAACTCGGCGCGCGCGGGAGCAGCCGTCGTCCTTTGCCTCAATGGTGAATGCAGCAGCGGGGCTCTACCAACCACGTCCGCTGCGCCTGCTAACGCGGCAGCGGCGGTAGCAGCAGCCGGCCGGCCGATTCGCCGCAGAGGCCGCAGTCCGTGTGCAGATGCTTGTGGCAGCTGCGCAAGCGGCAGCGGGGAATCCCCGCCCCCTGCTCCCCCCACTGATCTCCTGGGTGCCACACTACCGCTTGTCAGCATCCATTTGTCCTGCCACCCCTGGAGTTCACACGCCAGCCCGTCCTGACCCCCATCTTCAGGCCCTTGATAGGACCACAAGTAGGACATGCTACCCAGCAGGTCACTCTCACACATGCTTCGCATGAGATCCTCTGGCGCGCCGTGCCGAGGTGAGATGAGCGCAACGCTGTCGTCAAGGCGGGGACCACCCTGCGCCGATAGCGCTGGCAGAGGGGGTGGCGCAGCCGTCGTGGCAGGTACAGCAAGCAGAGGTGCAGCAGCAGGAGCAGCAGCAGATGAGAGTCGGGACCAGGAGGAGCACGAGCAGCGGCGAAGAGCGCCACGAGGAGCGGCAGGGCTGCGCCCATACTGCCCTCCTGATAACGAGGTAGCGGTTTTGGCTGCTGCCGCTGCTGCTGCAGCACACCCAGCGCAGGTTTCCTGCCTCCCCTCAACGACCTGTGAAGAGAAAAACAGCCTCGCCGTCAGCAGCAGCAAGAGCAACAGATTCCTCGGCAATAATAGCAGCTGCGCCCTGAGCAGTAGCCGGAGCAACAGATCTCTCAGCGGGAGCAAAAACAGCGCCCGAGTAGCAGGGGCATTGGCAACACTTAAGCTACAACATCCCCCAACAGCAGCAGCAACAAGCGCAAAAATACCTACCTCAGCAGCAACAGCTCCATCATCATCATCATGAACAAAAGCACGAGTTGCAGCATCAGTAACACATTCCGCAACAACAGGAGTAGCAGCAGCAGCACCCTCAGCAGCTTCGTGGCAGGCTTCTTGCAACAGCCCCCTCACAACATTAGCTACAGCAGCCCCTAACAGCAGCAGCAACCAAAGCAGCACCCAGCTCAATAGTAACAGCTCCATCGTCATCAACAACAAAAACATGAGTTGCAAAATCGGGAACACAATCCGGAACAACAGGAGCAGCAGCAACAGCACCCTCAGCAGCTTTGTGGCCTACTTCTTGCAACAGCCCCCGTACTACCTTCAAACTGATCAGCAACAACAGCGGCATCCTCAAGTGCAGCACCCTCACCTGTAATCTGATATGTCCGTGGCGGGCTTCTTGCAAAAGCACCCACCCACTACCCCCTTATCCTCATCATCAGCAACAGCAGCACCCTCATGTGCAGCACCCTCACATGGACGCTGATATCTTCGTGGCGAGCGCCGTGAAGCGCGTGCTCGACGTCAGCAGCCAGCGGTGCGACGCGCAGGCCCTTCGCCATGAGCACCACGCCATACGTGGAGGAGTGGCGTAGCAGCTCAGCGAGCGTGGCCCAGCAGCGTTGGTGCTCCAAGAAGGTGACCAGGCCGGCCTGCATGCGGGAGGCATGTTGTTCTGCTCACTAATATACGGTACACAAGTGTGGCCCAGCAGCTGTGGGGTGCTCTCCAAGAATGTGACCAGGCCGGCCTACAACTGGGCAGCTCGGCAACTCGGCTTGTCAGCTTTAGCGATAATGTCGATAAAGCTCGTGCACTCTGTAAGAATGTGGAAAGTTTCATTATGGGCAAGGCATGCGTGTTTTGGATCCATTTCAAGCGGTATGCCAGCTCAGCTTGGGTTTCTCCCTCGTCGCTGGACGGATGTCATATCTGCATGGCATCCGTCCCGACACAGCAACTCGGTTCTATGCGAGTTGCTATGTCGGGACATGTTGCATCCATGCGTATCGGCTTTCTTTCTTTCTTTGCCATCGACAGGTATTCAGGGTCGTTTTGTAAAAAAAACGAAATCAGCGTTCCGCACTTTTTCACACTTTCCAGTCCCGAAAAAAGAATCCGAGCTCAGATTAACGTCGGGTCGGCTTAAGCCGATAAAAAATCAGGGGTTCGGCTGAACCCGAGCAAAATGAAAAGGTCCCCCAGGACCCTGGAGCGAGCGCTATTTTTGTTTGTTTTAACACTTTTAATGGACGAGCGTGGACCAACAGCTGTGCTGTTCCAAGAACGTGACCAGGCCGGCCTGCGACTGGGGTGAGCGTGGGGTGACCAGGCCGGCCTGCGAGTGATAGTGCATGCGAGCTTTTGTTTGTTAAATGAAACATACAAGCAAGGCCCAGGTGCTGTGGTACTCCATTAACAGAGGGGGGCTCCATGAAAAAATGGGGAATACGGGTGTGCAGTACCAGTATTAGGTACAAGAAAACAGTACCAGTAAACGGCACCAATACAATGTGAAATATGTCCTGGCCGGGAAACGTACCATGGCCTTGCAGTACATCCGATGGTCCCAACATCCCCGCGGTACAGACCGCGGTACGCACGTCAGGAGGTATGAAAGTTCACACATCAGCGGCTGGAAGTGGTCTGCCCACGCAGCCAGGCAAGCCCGCCCCTCCGCCGGATCTCGGGCCTGCCACGGCAGGCCGTCCAGGGCCAATCGACGGCCGCCGCCACCACCGCTTGCCGCTGGATCTTGCTGATGGTTGGTACCGTGTGGGACAATGGTAGCCGCGGTGCCTCGTCCATGTAGCATCATGAAGCCATGGACGTGCATCATCTGATGCCAGGGTGAAGGGTTATAGGGGTCAAATAAACTTAATCCTGAGTCAGTAGTCATCCAATGCAAATGAATAATAATATGCCCCAGCTGGCTCGGCTGTCCCCCCCAAAATGCATCATCTGATGCCAGGGTGAAGGGTTACAGGGGTCAAATAAACTTGAACGGCCTGAAACAGTAGTTATCCAATACAGATGAATGATAATAAGCCCCAGCTGGCTCGGCTGTCCCCCCAAGTGCATTGGTGTGTATAAAAATGAACATTGCAGTCAACACAAAGGTGGCAGCTACATTTACTCCATCTGTCAGCATGTCTCTCACTCTCTCCTGAAGAGGTCCCTGTCACTCTCACACTCTCTCTCCCTCTCTCTCACACACACACACTCACAAAAACACTCACACAAACGCACAGACATACTGTTTCTCATTCAAATTTTCACGCACCTGCAAGTGGCATGCCTGGGAACCCCAGTAGCCCCCCTTCCCTTCCTGCCTCTATCAAGCCCCCCTCCACCCCTAACACCTACATGTGTGGCATGCTAGGTAGCTCCTGTACCTCTGACCCCTCCCTTTCCCTCCTGCAGCAAGACCACCCTCCCTTTCTCTCTCACACCTGCATGTGTGGCTGGCACGGGTCCCTTTCCAGCTCCAGCATCTTTGACGCCATCTGCAGGAATAAAGCATACTGTTCGCATTAATAAAGAGATAACAGACACTCTGGGCCTCTGAGGGATGGATGGAGTGAGGAAGGGATGGAGTGAGGAAGCAACCTGGAGGGAGGGATGGATTTAGAAAGAAACCTTGAGGCACAGCCACACAAACGCACCCTGAAGGGCAACACATCCAGCCCCTCAGCCACTACCGGAGACATGATACCGGCAAAATGAGCGTATCCAGTTCCTTGGACAAAACATCAGACACACACAGACACACACACAAACACTTATCTACAAGAATAGCACATACAACTCTTCACAGACACACACGGACACACATACACTTTCCTGCAAGAAAAGCGCGTCCAACTCTTCAGTCACTTCCTGAGGCGCGCACAGCACGCTGACCGCTGCCCCGCTGCCACCGCCATCAGCCGCCGCAAATAAGGTAAGCATGCGCATGTTGGACAGCTGCTCCTGCGGGGGCAGCGGGCCTGAGTCGCCGCCTGCTTCACGGATGAGCCCGCAGGTCGGCAGAGTGCACCGGGCCGCACCGTTGTAGACGGGCGCCCGAACAGACAAGTCTGTCCCGGCTACCGTCGCGCTCAGCATCGGCCCAAACTCGCAGGCGGACACGTAGTCCTCTCCTACATCCCCCTTCACACCTCCCTCGTCCTCGTTTGCGACGTTGCCATCACTTGCGTGCGACAGCCAGCCGCTGAAGCTGAGCCACCGGCTGAGCGGCCCCCGCCGTTCCTGTCGGTTTAAGCGGGTGCTCGCTGGGAGGCTGCAGCAGCCGCTTGAGTATTTGTTCCCAGGGTAAAGAGGGCCGCGACCGCGCCGCTGGGAGGCTGCGGCGGTAGAGGAGACCGCTGATGCTCTTTCAGACGAGTGAAAGCACGCGTCAGGGGTGGACAGGCTGCAATGCACATCCAGCGTGACGCGCTGTGCGGCGTCACCCGGTGCGACGCAAACCGGCCAGATCATCTTTATCTCGGGAGGCAGCGACGCTGCAGTGGCCGAAACCGCGATGCTAGCCAGCAGCGCTGCCTGTTGGTCGTGCTCGTCTCGGGCTGAGGCTGCGGAAGCGACTATTGCCGCTGTAACAGCAGCGGAGGCTGAAGCAGGTTCTGTGCCGGAGCCACCACCCCTGACACTTCCACCAGCGGTACAATCCCGGTGCTGCATCACTGGCGAGGGGAGCCCGCTGATGCCCCCCTGTGCGTCCGCTGCAGCTGCGGTGTTGCCGCTGCAGGCCTGCATCTGGGGGGATCCGCAGCTGGCGGCTCCGCCCTTGACCCATTTCGAAACCCTAGCCTGGTCTGCGGGCGACTGCATACTACCCAGAGGCTGCTGCTGCTGCTGCCTGCTGCCTGGATAACGCTGATGATCTGCCTGCTGCTGCTGAAGTACATTTCTGCGGCTGCTCGCTACGTCCTCATGTCGCAAGGCTTGGAGCGCCCTCATGTCACTGCTACTAGGGTGCGAGGATGAGGCCCCCCTTGCCCCTGCTGCTGCCGCTGCAACAGGATTTAGGTAATTTGAGGAGAAGAGGAGGCGTGCGCTCCGTGCGCGTGGCTCCTGCTGTTGCTGCTGTTGCTGTAGATCATGGATGTGGTGCTCCCCCAGATGGTCCATCTGAGCCGTCTGGTGTGTTGCTGCCGAACTTCGACAGGCAGAGATGACGCCTCGGCTTAGACACTGGAGAAATAAATGCTGGGAGTTCTGCGGAAAACGAGGGCGTAGGGTGGATATTCAGAACAAGTCAAGGGAGTGCCCGCAGGGGCGAGGCGATGTCGGAGGTGGAAGCACTGTATCTGTTTTATAATTTGGATGGGAGCATCGAGGGAGTGAGGGCGGATGGAGCAGAGAGTTCCGGTCGGGCAGGTTTTGGGAAAGATCGCGTATCCCCCTGGCCCCGTATCATGGAATCTGTCCGCGTGATTGGAATGTGTTACATCGAGCCATCCGTCACGCCTAAAATTTAATGTATGCGCTCATCCCTGAAGCTGCAGGCTGTCGCGATAGGGGGGCTGTGTGAACTCAAACAAGCTGCATTCGTCGCTGGGTCATGCACTCGTATTGCACCCCCGCCCCACAGACCTGTAATGTAGCAAATCCTCGTCTTCCAGGGCGTTGTCTGTGTCCATACTGCGAAGAAAGTAAACTAGGATTCAGTAGGCAAACGTGACGCAACTAAACAGAACACGATGCGTTACTCACCTGATACCTCTGTCTCACCACCGCCAGGCCATGCACAGAAAAGAAAAAGATGACTGGATTTTGTCAAGTACAGGTGGACGATACGCCCAAACCCCGGTCTGTATGACTGTATACCCTTGAAGGGGAAAGTGACGAACAGTGTGTTTCCATTGGAGGTTTGGGAACAGTTCTGTTCCTGTCAGTTTGACCACTGTTCTTCGGTTGATACAGCTGTTCCTTTGGTTTGTTTTCGCGCGTTTCCATGGCATCCGAAACCATTCAGAGAACAGGGACGTGCGACATCTGTTTTTCTTCTGATCTGCCTATTGCTCAGAATATTGCATGCATTGCAGTGACCAGAGAGTCTGGCCGCGACACGGTACGCCACACAATTTGAATTCCCGGATGGATGAAACGTGCAAGGCGTGGGCCCAGAGCTTTCGCGTCGATACAAATGTGCACAATGAACTGTTTAACACGATGCATTACACGCGATGACTCATGCTATCAAGGCGCGCTTGGAAAGTAGCACGCGTCACTCGTCTGCCTCGCAAATGAAGTTCAGTTCCATGAGATCGCGCTGCTTTTTAGACCAGGACGAATCAACACAAACACAGGAATGCAAGCGTTCTTTGTGATGTTGTACGGTGCCACGCTGTCGTCTATTCTTTTGGAACAGAGCTACCCCCATGTGGACGGGGGTCCAAAAGAACACGAATAACATGTTTTGGCAGGCCTGTTCCTACACTGTTCTTCCGCCAATGGAAACACAAATCGTTCGGTTGCCGGCAGTTGCCTCGCTATTCCTCCAATGGAAACACACTGTAAGGCGGGTCGGTGAGACTGTGAGAACAGGGGGAGATGCAGGCCAGCAGTCAGGTGGACATTTTTCAAGGAAACGTCGAAGATAATGGAATCATGGATGGGAGATACAGACTGAACAGCGTAAACTGCCAGTTCTTAAAGAAGTGGAGGGACATCTATACTATTAAGTGCGCTAATCGTAACAGTACGGATGAAGCGGTTTCGCGCTTTTTGGCGCTTTTCGTAGTCCCTTTCGGGCTCGGTTGCGAGCGGTTCGACTGCGCGCAGCGATCGGGTCGTCGACAGCGTGTCGATGGTAGATTCTGGGCCTCACAGATGGTCCGACGGATGGCGTTCAGCGACGGATGGCGTTCAGCCAGCATCTGTATCCAGCAGCCATCGTATGCAGAATCCAGCAGCCATCGTTTGCAGCATCCAGCATGCAGCATCCAGCATGCAGCATCATTCATCATCCAGCATCCAACGTCCAGCATCCAGCATCCAGCTTCCAGCATCCAGCATTTGTATCCAGCATTTGTATCCATCCAGCACATTTTATCCAGCAATCAACCAGCATCTGTATCTGTACGGCATGGTTTGGGTTCCGCCGTAGGTTGCACCGTTCATTAGCAACGTGAGCAGCCGAGTGTGCAGTGTTCGAATGGAAGCGCTATTTGATATACACGGCAATATTTTAGATTCGACAATAAGCTATCCTCCTACCCTGTTGGGTTTGGCTGTCGAAGATGGAATCGCCAAGGTGTGTTACATTTTGCAGCTTCTGGGTTTGCTTTCGCTATCTTTCATCTTCCGTTTGTGGATCATGCCTTGGGTCCTTTGCGACGCCCTTTACCAATATTTTTATCTTCCATTCTTGCAGGACTCCCCTCCAGCAGCGGCATCGAATCTGCCGGCTGGTGCAGCTCCCGCCGTAGCAGCAGCATCCCTATGTGTCGCAGGTCTTGCTATTCGGATTCAGGTGCGCAGCTCAAGTGTTGCAGTCCACCCCTTACTTCTGGGTTTCCTTTTGCTTTCTTTGCATTTGCTGCATTTGCTTCTCTCGAAATTGTTCATTGTTTCCTGTAGGCCTCCTCTCCAGCCTCTTCCTCGCTTCCTAGCGCGTCCACGACAGCATTAGGTGTTCCTCCTCACCCTGTCGATGTTGGTTTGAAAGCCTCGAAGATACAGGTGCGTCCTCTTTCTTTTTCGCGTTTCTGCTTCCTTTGTTTTGCAGATTGGGGATCATGCCTTGGGTCCTATGCAACGCCCCTCACCCTTCCTCTGATCTTCCATTCTTGCAGATCCTCCCTCTAGCTGCGGCATCGAATCTGCCGGCAGGTGTAGCTCCTGCCGTAGCAACAGCCTCCCTATGTGGCGCGGGTGGTGCACCTGCTGTTCGGGTTAAGGTGCGCATTCAAGTTTCGCTGTCCATTTCCTACTTAAGCTGCTACATTTGTAGCTTTTTCAATTCGATTCCAGCTCATCGCTTCCTTTTGTTCATTCTCTCGCCCCTTCTTTTTTGTTATGTAGGTTGGTGTGACCCCGTCGCTTCCATTTCCCGGCACATTTGCCAGCAAATCTCCCAAGGGACAGGTACGGACTTTGAGCATGAGGACTCCGGTGCTTTGTCCTTCGTTTTCGTCTCCATTTCCATGTCGTTTTCTGTACATTTTTCTGCCCTGTCAGCAACCCTTTGAACAACCCTGTATCCTTTTTTTGCAGACATGGGGTTCCCCAAATATGCGCGCCATTGGTTCAGGTTCAGCGGTAAGTTGCCACGAAGTCAATGGCGCGCATATTTGGGGAACCCCATGTCTGCAAAAAAAGGATACAGGGTTGTTCAAAGGGCTGCTGACAGGGCAGAAAAATGTACAGAAAACGACATGGAAATGGAGACGAAAACGAAGGACAAAGCACCGGAGTCCTCATGCTCAAAGTCCGTACCTGTCCCTTGGGAGATTTGCTGGCAAATGTGCCGGGAAATGGAAGCGACGGGGTCACACCAACCTACATAACAAAAAAGAAGGGGCGAGAGAATGAACAAAAGGAAGCGATGAGCTGGAATCGAATTGAAAAAGCTACAAATGTAGCAGCTTAAGTAGGAAATGGACAGCGAAACTTGAATGCGCACCTTAACCCGAACAGCAGGTGCACCACCCGCGCCACATAGGGAGGCTGCTGCTACGGCAGGAGCTACACCTGCCGGCAGATTCGATGCCGCAGCTAGAGGGAGGATCTGCAAGAATGGAAGATCAGAGGAAGGGTGAGGGGCGTTGCATAGGACCCAAGGCATGATCCCCAATCTGCAAAACAAAGGAAGCAGAAACGCGAAAAAGAAAGAGGACGCACCTGTATCTTCGAGGCTTTCAAACCAACATCGACAGGGTGAGGAGGAACACCTGATGCTGTCGTGGACGCGCTAGGAAGCGAGGAAGAGGCTGGAGAGGAGGCCTACAGGAAACAATGAACAATTTCGAGAGAAGCAAATGCAGCAAATGCAAAGAAAGCAAAAGGAAACCCAGAAGTAAGGGGTGGACTGCAACACTTGAGCTGCGCACCTGAATCCGAATAGCAAGACCTGCGACACATAGGGATGCTGCTGCTACGGCGAGAGCTGCACCAGCCGGCAGATTCGATGCCGCTGCTGGAGGGGGATCCTGCAAGAATGGAAGATAAAAATATTGGTAAAGGGCGTCGCAAAGGACCCAAGGCATGATCCACAAACGGAAGATGAAAGATAGCGAAAGCAAACCCAGAAGCTGCAAAATGTAACACACCTTGGCGATTCCATCTTCGACAGCCAAACCCAACAGGGTAGGAGGATAGCTTATTGTCGAATCTAAAATATTGCCGTGTATATCAAATAGCGCTTCCATTCGAACACTGCACACTCGGCTGCTCACGTTGCTAATGAACGGTGCAACCTACGGCGGAACCCAAACCATGCCGTTCAGATACAGATGCTGGTTGATTGCTGGATAAAATGTGCTGGATGGATACAAATGCTGGATACAAATGCTGGATGCTGGAAGCTGGATGCTGGATGCTGGACGTTGGATGCTGGATGATGAATGATGCTGCATGCTGGATGCTGCAAACGATGGCTGCTGGATTCTGCATACGATGGCTGCTGGATACAGATGCTGGCTGAACGCCATCCGTCGCTGAACGCCATCCGTCGCTGAACGCCATCCGTCGGACCATCTGTGAGGCCCAGAATCTACCATCGACACGCTGTCGACGACCCGATCGCTGCGCGCAGTCGAACCGCTCGCAACCGAGCCCGAAAGGGACTACGAAAAGCGCCAAAAGCGCGAAACCGCTTCATCCGTATTGTTACGATTAGCGCACTTAATAGTATAGATTTCCAGTCCATGTCTCCCATCGTTTTGCTCTACTTGATTGTGTTTCCAGGATCCCCTGTTTTTTGTGCGTTTTTTCAGATTCCATGTCCATTCAGTATTCCCTGATGTCCTATTTGTTCCTCACCTTTGTTCCCTCAGGATGTTGTCGCCCAGCCCATGTCAGCGTCGTCGCCGCATACTCTTGGGGCTACCCAGGTTGGTATTACACGATACCCTGTTATATATGAATTCATTTCTAATTTTCACATTCTTTTCAAATCGGCATTTTGCCATCATCGACGGCCACTATGGCCCTGGCATCAGATCCAACAGCGAGGCGCTTGGCTTTTGGGGAGGAAGCGATTCCTGTTGCGTTGAAGGTGCGGTGCTTACGCTTGCCTGTATGTTTCTGGTGTGCTTGCTCAAGTGCTCGCACAATCTGTCATCATTTTCATGCACAATTCTCCATTATCTGAACCTGAATGTGCATTTCTTCCTCAACTTCGGTCTCACTAGGACGTGTCCTCTTCCAGCATCCCCAACGGGTCTAAGCCCTCTGGGTTTGCCAGGAGTGCCATGGCTTATCCAGAGCAACGTTTTCATACCAACGGGGCGCCTCTATACGGCTGCGGGGGCGTGGTAGGTTGATTCATTGCCTTTTGGAAATGTCAGAATGTAATGAATGAAGATGCTAGCATGTACTGAATGTTTGGAAATGCCATAATGTACTGAATGGAAATGTTTAAATGTAGTGAATGGGAATGCCTAAATGTACCGAATGTCCTGCATGTTTGGAGATGCCTAACTGTCAGATATGTACTGAAAATTTGCATGTTAAGTGGTGTTAAGGTACGGTGCATCTGGATATGTCACATTTTCTTACTTTTATTCGTATACGTTCACAGCTATACACGATAGATATATCTGTATCAGACAACAACAGCCCTGCTCAGGTTCGACCAAGCTCGAGCGTCGTTGTCAACACCCCCCCCAACCAACGAACCTTAGCAGGGCAACCCAATGCCATCTACAGCCAAGCCCGGCCAGGGTTCATGTTATCCGGAGACTGTGAACTGTGCCACGGCGAGATCGAATGTGTGCACGGAACGGAAGAGTGCCACAAGGTATGTCAAAATTGTAGTTATGGTATTTTATCGTGGAATGTCAGTCCATCATACTTCTTTTCATGTCAGCCTGTATTTTATAGTATTAAATATCAACCAGATTAATTTCGATTTACACAACAGTCTGGCTACCAAATGAACAATATGGATTGGTCTGATTGACAGACTTGAATGACAGTATTGACAGCCCTGAATGACAGACTTGAGTGACAGTATGGATAGGCCAGCCATGAAAATAACAGTCCCCATGCTTATATTTATACCTGATATATCATTATTCATTACCTCTGCTAATTTGTTCGCACAATTGAAAAATTGTGTACCTTTTTTGTATGCAAGCTGAGATGACAGGCTTCTGCCGGAGGTGTGTGCGGAAGTTAGATGAGCGGGCTGCGAAGCGATTCACAGCTGGAAGATTCATATGGATATATTCATGTGCATTTTGCCAGACCGAGGTCTGGGTTCCCTACCCCCATCTGTTGAGGGCCAAGGATGAGATGAGAAAAATGTGTAGGCCTTGCCATGAGAATGCCAATAGCGCAATTCAATTAAAGTTGCGGCAAAGACAGGAGGAAGATGAGCGTAGGGTAAAGCAGAGAATTGAGCAGGATGAGTTGGCTCAGCTTTTGGTAGAGAGCGAACGCGCTGAGCAGTTGGAGGCTGAGGGCTTTGCCATTTCTCAGGGCCCCCCCAACCGCACCCAGCAATGAATATGTTAGTTATTGCCCACACATCAATACGTGATTGGTAGGTTATGTCTTGCAGAACGTAGGATTGGCGGGTTATGTATTGTAGAACGCATGGCATAAAACATATTTGTGCACCCTCGACACTTAACCCAAAACATGTAAATATTGTTTTTCTTGATTTTCGATATCTTGATATCTTGGCATAATGTTTGTTTGTTGTTTCCATGCTCAGGCCGGGTACGAAGAGTCTGATGTGGCTTATACTCACCGTGCTGATGATGACCATGGACTTTGGTCTTGCCTCAGGTACCCATAATTTTTTTGAATGTTTAGAATACTCATGTTACGTGTTTGGATAAAGTAGTTTGTGTAGTAAGTTTGATTTCTAAGTTCACAAGTGATACATTGCATTAATTTAAGATACGATTGATCAATTTTGCAGCTTGCCTCCTGTGTTGCAGCAATAAAGCAGATTATACTGTAACCATCATCATAATTGTAATCATGTCTATGCAAGCGTGCCCTCCGACCGTGTTCCTGCCGGCCATACGAGGCGCCGCTCTGGTGCTGATAAGCCTGACGGGGCTATTACACGTAGACGGATTTTTCTTACGGGTGGGTCCAACAGACCTCCGACGTACCCACCCCAAGGCGAGCACCCACCTCCACCGCACACACCATTGCCACCAGGCTATCCCCCAGCGTACTCGCCCCCAAGATACCATAATGTGCCACCGGGCTATCATCAGCCACATCCCGCTGTTTACCCTCCTCCACTACCTTTGCCTCCACGCTTACCACCACCTTACCCCGCCCGCGGCAGCATACCAGCCTTTGCCTCCAGGTTATACTCTGCCATACCCCCCTCCTTACCCTCCTTTGCTGCCAACGTATCCCCCTACGGTTGAAGACTTGGTGAGACAACGACGTTTAGTGCATTGGAACTTTCATAGGCAGCCAGCTTCAGTCGGTGGTTCAAGACGTCCCCAACCAGTGCTTCGTCAACGTAATTTGTACCATGAAGCCACGGGATCTTATTTGTCGTTTTACAATGATCTACCTTTCTACGCCACCTTTCCAAGCCCATCGGTCAGTGTCCCCACCCTTTCCCTCGGCACCATGGACGTAGAGTGTCAAGTGTGTCATGCCCTCCATTGGCAATTGGAATCTCATGGTGGCACCCCATTGTCCTTCACCCTATGTTGTCGCCGCGGCTTGGTACAGATCCCCGTCATACAAGATCCGCCATACCCTTTACAGCAACTCATGTTACAACGTTCCTTCCGCGAGGAGTTGCGATCCTACAATAGCCTTTTCCAGATGGCCACTTCCACAGCCCAAATACAAAGGCTTGGCTACGGTATTGAACAATTCCGCATTCGCAACACAATTTACCACCGACTAGGACCTATGGTCCCTTCGCCGGGCCAAGATCCTTTTTTTACCCAATTGTACATCTTGGACCCTGCAGACGCTTTGAACCGCCGTGTAGCAGGTTTCCGAGGTGCCAATAATGACCCAGTCACTGCTGTTGAAAGATAGCGCATCATACAAGTTTTAGATGACATGCTTCATCGCGGCAATCGATATGTTCAGACTTTCCTTTCAGCACGGGATGTTATCCAAACATCCCGATCCCAAAATCTCCCCATTCCAGACATTCGTCTTACTATCAACGTCGAGGGCGTCCCTAACATAAACACGTACAACGCTCCCACGGGTCTGGGCCAACAACAAGTCGGTGGTTTCGTGCCGACTGCAGAAGAGGGTGCAAGTAGTGGCCGCGACATCATATGCCACCTACAATCTGGAGGTATTCACTGCATAACCGATTTGAACGCTGCCTATCACCCCCTCCATTATCCCCTCCTTTTCCCAACGGGCCAAAGCGGTTGGTTTTTGGGCACGCGACGCAACCAGAACCAACCAATAACAGCGCCTCAAAGACCACTCTCTTCATGTGAGTGGACCTCTTTCCACATCCAGCAGCGGCCCAATCAATATAACCACTTACTCCGTTGCATGCGCTTATTCCAAGAGTTCTTGGTCGACGCGTATTGCCAAATCGATAACCAGCGCCTTTATTTTATTACCACGCACCAGCGGGAGCTCCGATCAGATCAGTATGTGAATGTGCGTACTGCTGTCAACGAAGGGGCTACGACGGGCAATGAGGCTGGTGTTGTCCGAACAGTTTTGCCGAGCTCTTACGGCGGGGGCCCACGCCATATGAACGCATTGTACCAAGACGGAATGGCTATGGTTCGCCGTCATGGCAAGCCCAGCTTATTCATTACTTTCACCGCCAATCCACAATGGCCTGAAATCGTATCAGCACTTCTTCCTGGGCAAGTTTCGGCAGATCGGCCAGATCTCAAAAATCGGTGAGACTCTATTCCAGTTGGGTGCTTCACAATTGCAAAGCAATTTCTTTTTTCGGCAACGATTCCTAAGGTTCATTCTTACCTGCATACTTTACAAACCTTAATATTATTTCATTCAAAATCCTAGTTGAGACATTTCTTTCTCCTATAAACTGAGCTTCACGACGTACTTAACCTTTGTATGTAACTTTCCCACTTTCATCCCGCAAGGTCTTCAAGCTGAAATTACATGCCCTTGTGGACGACATCACAAAAAATTACGTTTTCGGGCGCCCCATTGAATTTTTGAACGTCATCGAGTTTCAGAAGCGGGGTTTACCCCATGCGCACATTCTCATCACATTGTGTCCAGAAGATTCCTTAGTGACAACCGAGTCCTTCGACAACATCGTTTGCGCCGAGCTACCAGATCCCATACGTGAACCTGCGTTGTACGCTGTCGTCTCCTCCCACATGATGCACGGCCCATGCGGCACCGATAACCCGTCGTCTCCATGCATGAGAGATCACTCATGCACCAAGCTCTTCCCAAAAGATTTCTGTGACGAAACGCACTTGAAAGACGGATTCCCAGTTTATCGCAGGCGAGACAACGGTCGACAGTGTGACAAGATAGTGCGTGAAACCGGTCAGCCTAATCGTATTGTTCGTCTAGACAACCGTCATGTCGTCCCATACAACAAAGCCTTACTTCTCAAATACCAGGCTCACATCAACGTCGAGATTTGCGCCTCCGTCAACTCTATCAAATACCTGTACAAGTATATTTACAAAGGCCATGATTGTGCCCAAGTTGGCGCCGACAGAGCAAACCGTAACGCTGATGAGGTGCAGACTTATCTCGACGGCAGGTTCATCAGCGCAAGTGAGGCTAATTGGCACATTTTCGAATTCCCTATGCACGATCGTGGCTCTACAGTTGTCCGTCTCCCGTCCACATGAATGGGCAACAAGCCGTATATTTTGACGATGACACAGAGTTGGCCGATGTTGTTGCAAATGGTCCCCCAACATCCGAACTCATTGCTTGGTTCCTTCTGAACCGCTTGGACCCAGCTGCACATCAATATAAATATCAGGAAATTCCTGAACATTATACCTTCAACAAGACGACCAGAGAATGGGCTCCACGTGCACGCCAGAATCCATTTCCTCTCATTGGCTGCATGTACTATGTTGATCGCACTCAAGGCGAAAAATTCTATCTCCGCCTCCTCTTAACACATGTCCCTGGTGCAACTGGATTCGACAATCTCCGTACATACCAAGGTGTCCTTCACAATTCTTTTGCCGAAGCTGCACAAGCCCGGGGTTTGGCGGAAGGCAACCAGGAATGCAATGAGGCCATGGCAGAGGCTGCAATTTGGAAAATGCCTCAACAAATGCGCTCCATGTTTGCCACCTTCTTGGTTTACTCTGCAACCACCAATGCCCGGGAGACTTGGGAGCGTTTTCAGCAAAACATGACTGAGGATTTACAGTATCGAGCTGAACGCATAACAGGTGCAATTGTTCCCCTCCCAGCGTCTGTCGTTCAAGAAATTGAATATGCCGCTCTGCGCCTTATCGACAACACCTTGAGAACAATGGGCAAGACCTTATTAGCTGACTTCTCTGACCTCCCTCAACCCCCTCTAACCGCCCGGCCAAACGCTGTCGTCGTTGAGTTAGGCAAATACGACATTCCTTCGCTCCTTGAACGACTTCGCTCACAGCTACCTACACTCAAAACCGAGCAACGGCAAGTCTATGACCAAATCATGCTCTTGGTCCCTCAAACTTCAACTGACACCATTCCTCCTCCTCCAAACGGCAAATTCTTCTTTATAGACAGCCCCGGAGGATGCGGAAAGACTTATGTTCTCAACCTCCTCTTAGCGACGGTGCGTTCCCGAAACATGATCGCTCTTCCCGCATCTTCATCAGGTATCACAGGCCTTCTCCTCGACAACGGCACCACCGCTCATTCCAGATTTAATATCCCTATCGGCATTGACGCGGATTCCACATGCACTATCACTGCTCAAAGTGACAAAGCCAAACTCATACGAGCTGCTGAAATCATTATTTGGGACGAGGCGCCCATGACCCACAAATTTTGCTATGCAGCAATCGACCGGGCCTTACAAAAGATCACAGGCTCAGATGCTCCGTTTGGCGGCAAGTTGTGGTACTCGCCGGTGATTTCCGCCAAATTCCTCCTGTTGTTCCGAAAGGAAACCGTTCAGCCATTGTCCAAGCCAGCATCAAGCGTTCCTTCTTATGGGTACATGTTCAAGTGGTTCGGCTCATCACCAACATGCGAGTCGCTTTACTTTTATCACAATTACAGCCAGAAGCGGCTGCTCTTCAGGAGCAATGGGCACGCGACCTACTTGCCACTGGTGAAGGACGAGAACCTGGTCAAGATTCAGATGAGGCTGCCCGTTCATGGGCCCCCCCCGAGCATTGGGACGAATTCGTTACAGAAAGGGCAACGGGTACACAGCCAAATTTGTTCTTGCTCCCCCCCTCCTCCATTATCAATAGCGACGATATCAACGACCTTATAGACGATATCTTCGGAGACCTTTCAACACTTACCACACAAGAAATATGCAGCCGTGCCATACTCGCCCCTCTCAACGAGCATGTCCAACAAGTTAACGACATCCTCATCACACGTATGCCAGGAGTTGAGACCACGTGTTATAGCTGTGATAGGCCAAAGGAGACCGAAGATGCTATGTACCCCATCGAGTTCTTGCACACATTGACACCCTCTGGCTTCCCTCCCCACAAGCTCCGCTTTAAGGTTGGCATGCCTGTCATCCTCCTTCGCAACTTGCGCTTTGAAGATGGGTTGGCAAACGGGACCAGACTTATCATCCGCGAGATACGGCAGAAGGTCCTCCTTGCCGAAATTGTTACTGGTTCAAGCATCAACATCGGTCGGATGGTCCTCATACCGCGCATACCATTAACAACTCCAGAAGATGCCGCTATTCCTTTCACAAGAGTTCAATTCCCCATCCGACCTGCCTTTGCCATGACCATCAACAAGGGCCAGGGGCAAACGTTCTTGCGCGTTGGCATATACCTCCCTACTCCATGCTTTTCACACGGCCAGTTGTACGTCGCCAAGTCGCGTGTTGGCCAACGCTCAGCGCTTCGCATACTCATTCCTAAGACAGCCACTCTTGCCTCCTTCACACGAAACGTTGTTTATCGTGAGCTGCTTGACAACGTCACTCCCACAACCCACCCTATTCGAGGAGTTACGCAAGGCGGGCAACGAAGAGACCCACCGCCACCACCGCCTCAACCACGACCCCGCCAACCCCTACCACCCCTATCACCTAGACGGGAGCCCCGTCATCCACTTCCGCCTCCCCCCCCACCCCCATTACCTATTTTCACGTGGCCGCCTCACCCCTTACACTTACTACGTCCGACTCTAACCCCCGCCCTATACACGCCTAATACCATTAGCTGGTTATTGGTTCCCCTATTCGGATGCGCTTTGGATCAACACCACCTTTTCCCACACTTCCCGGCTCAGCATCCATTGTACAGGGCTTGGCTGCCAACCCTGAAGATCGTCCTCAACTTAATGGGCTACAACACATGGGCGATGATGAGAGACGAAACCACAGCTCTCCCGTACATTACCGCACAACGCCAGGATGACGTTATGAACGCGCTCATGAATCACCATTTTGGCCCCATCGGCTTCCAAATCTGGTTCCAGATAGGTCAACACGTAGAGATGTGCATCATCCAGGCTCTCACACATCTCCCACCAGGTTCACGTCGCCTGTAGCTCAACAAGTATCATGATTGACCATCATCATAAACCATGAGCATGGATGCTTGAGGCATACGTGGGTGCATGGGGTATACGGCATGGAGCATGGACCATCTGTATCCGTGTTCTGTATCCGGGCCATGTGTATCCGTGTTCAGATCCATGTCCTGTATCCAGGCCAATTGTATCCGTATTCTGTATCCGCGTTCTGTATCCGTGCCATCAATATCCCTGTCTAATATCCGAGCCATCTGTATTCGTGTTCTGTATCTGTGTTCTGTATCCAGGCCATCCGTATCCATGTTCAATATCGGTGTCCCGTATCCGTGTTCAGTATCCGTGTTCTGTATCCGAGCCATCTGTATCTGGCCATCAGTATCCGAGCCATCCGTATCCGAGCCATCTGTATCCGAGCCATCTGTATCCGAGCCATCTGTATCCGAGCCATCTGTATCCGAGCCATCTGTATCTGGCCATCTATATCCTGGCCATCTATATTCGGGCCATCTGTATCCGTGTTCAATATCCGTGTTCTGTATCTGAGCCATCAGTTTCTGTGTTTTGTATCCGTTTTCAGAATCCAGACCAACTGTATCCATGTTCTGTATCTGTGCCATACATGTTTCCTATACTGGAAATCCCGCCCTCTTCAAGGAATCAGGAGTTTCCAATTTTTTCCTCAACCGCCAAACAAGCCTTACATAGAGGCCAAATTGGGGCAGATTGTAGTTTTCAGTTTATCAGACTTGACCACACGCAAGGAAAGTGTGTTGACTTCTACCTCTGTATTGAGGCATCCAACACAAAGCTCCTCTTCGCTTCCGTTATAACTCAAACTCATAAGTTGTTTATGCTCGGATATTGCACTGCATGATGCACACAATCTATTCTTAACCAACATGTTATAATCATTATCACATGACACAATACAATGTTTTGCCCTCAAAGTTGTGACATTATAACTTCAATTTTATGATAGGTACATTTTTGTATCCTTTGACTTCATTCCCGGATAGACCAGGCCGTGGGGGACAGTTCACTTTTCGTGTGATTGTCACAAAACCATACCAATATTCCTCTACTCTTATGGTTCATCACCCCTTCAAATTGCAGCCAACTTTTCAGTCCTCCACATAATCATAAGCTTTACAATACCACGTTTATTCACATCACATAGGGTCACACTCCAATGCCGTACACATTCCATACCACGTACTTCAATAGTCAGGTATGACCGCATTTCAATGATACCTAATTCACATTGCCACGATTCTATGCGATCGGGCACTGGTCTAGTGGAGTGAGTAACTCTGAAAGAAAGAAAGAAAGAAAACGCCTGAGCGTGGCTTGAGGAATACGGGATTTTAAATGCCATACACCTGAAATCGTAACTCTCAGACCCCGCTCCCAACCACCGCCCCCAACCCCTGTTCCCATCCCCCACACCTGACCGGGGTCGGAGTGTGGAACACGTAAGCCCTGCTGCCCCCCTGCTGTCTACCTCGACCACGAACGCGGATATATCGGATTCATCGGACATTGCAAAAGTTTTGTTCTTTCCTCATACGTGCCCATTACTATCTGATCAGAAATTCCGTGAACCCAGAGCCGCGCGATCCCCTCCTGCTAGATCGACCTTCCACGACATGATGAATATGGCAGTGCCAAAGACGCCGGCCTCCAGCAGCGGCGTGCTCGTGAAGCCCTCTAATGACAAGATGTCTTACCGCCAGCTGGCGCTCGAAAACGGGATGCGCGTGTTGCTGGTCTCGGACCCGGAGGCGGACAAGGGCGCGTGCAGCATGGACGTGAGTAGCAGCCACGGGTAGCTGGGAAGAAGTACCGCAAAATAAATGAGAAGTAAAGGGAAGAGAAGACGCCAGGGCGCACAAGCTGTAGTGAGGATCGTCATCTACCGGTAATCTTGAGGTGCATGGGGCTGGCATGCTGGGGGCGTTTTCTGCCGACTGGGCGTGAAGCATGCTAGGGGCGCGCCGCCCACTGGCTGTGTAGACTTCATTGATGGTTCTTACTGCTGACTCTCCGCGCAGCATTTTGAGGTGCATTCGCTGCCGATTGGCTTGGAAGGGCCTGCTGGGGGGCATTTGCAAGCTGCCGACTGACCGAGATAGCTGTCGAACAGTAGAAACACGGCTTGCTGCTTAAGTGCCCCTTGCGCCATGACTGCCATGCGGTAGCATTTCCCGGCTCCATGCCTGTCCATCCCCTACCTCGACCGATCGCCAGGCGCTACAGGCATTGCTAGCAGCACGCATACTATCCCACTTAAAATACCGCACGGTATCTCCACTTCAAGACATGGATTTGAATTCCATTTCTCCCCAGCAAGGTACTTGCACCTGCACGCTGTCCTTCCTCCTGCCTAACCCGCCCCCCTCCACACCCCCTGTTGCTCCCAGGTCAACATTGGGTCGCTGGCAGACCCCCTGGCGTTCCCCGGCCTGGCCCACTTCTGTGAGGTGCGATCGGGGTGTGACCGCTCCCACTCTTTTTCACACACCGTGGGATGCCAAGAGGCTGGGATGGAGCCTGGCGGTTGGCGCAACACCGGGATTCAGTGTGGGGAAGGGCGATGAACACTAAATGGGATCCAAATACGCCTCGACCCGGTCACTCATGACCCTGATCACGATTGAAGGTGGCAGGCAAGAAGCCCAGGATCCGGATCCAGGATCCGGAGAGAAAGAAATGGACCTGCTCCGTGCTCATTCAATGGGGTATAAGTCCGTCTCGACCCAGCGACGCTCTAGTGGGAAAGGCCCCAGGCACGAGATCCAGTTTTTTATAGATCCGTCACCCCTCAGATATAGCACCCCATTTAGCTCCCTTCACTCTCTGGTCATACCTGCACACCTGGTCATACCTTTACACCTGGTAGCGAGTTTGGTCACACTATGGGGCAGGCCACAGGGGCTGGATCCAAGATTTTGTCAGATCTGTCCCCATAGCCCCTCCCCCCCCTGGTCATGCTAGTGAACCTTGACATACGCCAACCTGCATTGATGCGCATCCTGATCCGATTGCTGGTCCTGTTCAACACGTGTACTACAGATCCTTTGAACCCTGGCCTCAAATTTTGATCTCAGTCCTCCCCCACCGCATGGGTGTCTCATCTTTCTTGAGCCTTGGCTCCGCTTTTTGCCCCCATGCAGCACAATGTATGAAGTAATGTTTACTACATTGTGCTGTTCGTGAGCAAAAGGCGGAGCCAAGACTACAATGAGGACAAGGTTTCGGAGGTTTGGGGTACATTTGTGTACATTTGTTTACATTCATGTAACCGTTTCTTTTAGTTAGTGGTATACCACTATTCGCTACAGTTCAGCTACACGGTTGCCCCCGGCCACAAGCCTCTGGAGCGGCCAGCCCTGTTGCTTGGGCCACCGGCCGGAGGCCGGCCCAGGTTTGGTGGGTATCGGCCCAGGGGTAGCTGCGGGGCGGTCTGGCTAAGGTGGTCTGGTAGCCACTAAAATAAACACCATCATGCACCATGTCGGCACACACCCCACACCTCTTAAACTTTGGCCTCATTTTTACCTTCAATGCTCCCTCACAGCGCATGAATCCTGCAACTCTTAAAAAATGGCGTCAAACTGGGATCCCTAAACCCATAAAGCACATGTACCCTAAGCCTCCTGAACCCTGGTTCGGTATCTTTTCTCCTGGTCCTCCCCCGCGGCACATGCATCACACAACTCGTCAGATTTGGCTCCCATGAAGCACATGTACCATGAACCTCACACAAACCCTTTTATGGCTCCAAGGCCTCCCACAGCACATGCATCGCACAAATCTTGCACAATTGATTGTTTTGTTCCTGCTCTAATGCTGCTCCAACGCTGCTCCAACGCTGCTCTAATGCTGCTCCAACGCTGCTTCAACGCTGCTCTAATGCTGCTCCAACGCTGCTCTAATGCTGCTTCAACGCTGCTCTAATGCTGCTCCAACGCTGCTCTAATGCTGCTCCAACGCTGCTCTAATGCTGCTCCAACGCTGCTCTAATGCTGCTCCAACGCTGCTCTAATGCTGCTCCAACGCTGCTCTAATGCTGCTCTAATGCTGCTCCAACGCTGCTCTAATGCTGCTCCAACGCTGCTCTAATGCTGCTCCAACGCTGCTCTAATGCTGCTCCAACGCTGCTCTAATGCTGCTCCAACGCTGCTCTAATGCTGCTCCAACGCTGCTCTAATGCTGCTCCAACGCTGCTCCAACGCTGCTCCAACGCTGCTCCAACGCTGCTCTAATGCTGCTCCAACGCTGCTCCAACGCTGCTCTAATGCTGCTCCAACGCTGCTCTAATGCTGCTCCAACGCTGCTCTAATGCTGCTCCAACGCTGCTCCAACGCTGCTCCAACGCTGCTCCAACGCTGCTCTAATGCTGCTCCAACGCTGCTCTAATGCTGCTCCAACGCTGCTCTAATGCTGCTCCAACGCTGCTCTAATGCTGCTCCAACGCTGCTCCAACGCTGCTCCAACGCTGCTCCAACGCTGCTCTAATGCTGCTCCAACGCTGCTCTAATGCTGCTCCAACGCTGCTCTAATGCTGCTCTAATGCTGCTCCAACGCTGCTCTAATGCTGCTCCAACGCTGCTCTAATGCTGCTCCAACGCTGCTCTAATGCTGCTCCAACGCTGCTCTAATGCTGCTCCAACGCTGCTCCAACGCTGCTCCAACGCTGCTCCAACGCTGCTCTAATGCTGCTCCAACGCTGCTCCAACGCTGCTCTAATGCTGCTCCAACGCTGCTCCAACGCTGCTCTAATGCTGCTCTAATGCTGCTCCAACGCTGCTCTAATGCTGCTCCAACGCTGCTCTAATGCTGCTCCAACGCTGCTCTAATGCTGCTCCAACGCTGCTCTAATGCTGCTCCAACGCTGCTCTAATGCTGCTCCAACGCTGCTCTAATGCTGCTCCAACGCTGCTCTAATGCTGCTCTAATGCTGCTCCAACGCTGCTCCAACGCTGCTCTAATGCTGCTCTAATGCTGCTCCAACGCTGCTCTAATGCTGCTCCAACGCTGCTCTAATGCTGCTCCAACGCTGCTCTAATGCTGCTCCAACGCTGCTCTAATGCTGCTCCAACGCTGCTCTAATGCTGCTCCAACGCTGCTCTAATGCTGCTCCAACGCTGCTCTAATGCTGCTCTAATGCTGCTCCAACGCTGCTCTAATGCTGCTCCAACGCTGCTCTAATGCTGCTCCAACGCTGCTCTAATGCTGCTCCAACGCTGCTCTAATGCTGCTCCAACGCTGCTCTAATGCTGCTCCAACGCTGCTCTAATGCTGCTCTAATGCTGCTCCAACGCTGCTCTAATGCTGCTCCAACGCTGCTCTAATGCTGCTCCAACGCTGCTCCAACGCTGCTCTAATGCTGCTCCAACGCTGCTCTAATGCTGCTCCAACGCTGCTCTAATGCTGCTCCAACGCTGCTCTAATGCTGCTCCAACGCTGCTCTAATGCTGCTCCAACGCTGCTCCAACGCTGCTCCAACGCTGCTCCAACGCTGCTCTAATGCTGCTCCAACGCTGCTCCAACGCTGCTCCAACGCTGCTCCAACGCTGCTCCAACGCTGCTCTAATGCTGCTCCAACGCTGCTCCAACGCTGCTCCAACGCTGCTCCAACGCTGCTCCAACGCTGCTCTAATGCTGCTCCAACGCTGCTCTAATGCTGCTCCAACGCTGCTCCAACGCTGCTTCAACGCTGCTCTAATGCTGCTCCAACGCTGCTCCAACGCTGCTCTAATGCTGCTCCAACGCTGCTCCAACGCTGCTCTAATGCTGCTCCAACGCTGCTCCAACGCTGCTCTAATGCTGCTCCAACGCTGCTCTAATGCTGCTCCAACGCTGCTCCAACGCTGCTCCAACGCTGCTTCAACGCTGCTCTAATGCTGCTCCAACGCTGCTCCAACGCTGCTCCAACGCTGCTCCAACGCTGCTCCAACGCTGCTCTAATGCTGCTCCAACGCTGCTCCAACGCTGCTCCAACGCTGCTCCAACGCTGCTCCAACGCTGCTCTAATGCTGCTCCAACGCTGCTCTAATGCTGCTCCAACGCTGCTCCAACGCTGCTTCAACGCTGCTCTAATGCTGCTCCAACGCTGCTCCAACGCTGCTCTAATGCTGCTCCAACGCTGCTCCAACGCTGCTCTAATGCTGCTCCAACGCTGCTCCAACGCTGCTCTAATGCTGCTCCAACGCTGCTCCAACGCTGCTCTAATGCTGCTCCAACGCTGCTCCAACGCTGCTCCAACGCTGCTCTAATGCTGCTCCAACGCTGCTCCAACGCTGCTCCAACGCTGCTCTAATGCTGCTCCAACGCTGCTCCAACGCTGCTCCAACGCTGCTCCAACGCTGCTCTAATGCTGCTCCAACGCTGCTCCAACGCTGCTCCAACGCTGCTCCAACGCTGCTCCAACGCTGCTCCAACGCTGCTCCAACGCTGCTCCAACGCTGCTCCAACGCTGCTCCAACGCTGCTCCAACGCTGCTCCAACGCTGCTCCAACGCTGCTCCAACGCTGCTCCAACGCTGCTCCAACGCTGCTCCAACGCTGCTCCAACGCTGCTCTAATGCTGCTCCAACGCTGCTCCAACGCTGCTCCAACGCTGCTCCAACGCTGCTCCAACGCTGCTCCAACGCTGCTCCAACGCTGCTCCAACGCTGCTCCAACGCTGCTCCAACGCTGCTCCAACGCTGCTCCAACGCTGCTCTAATGCTGCTTCAACGCTGCTCCAACGCTGCTCCAACGCTGCTCCAACGCTGCTCCAACGCTGCTCTAATGCTGCTTCAACGCTGCTCCAACGCTGCTCCAACGCTGCTCCAACGCTGCTCCAACGCTGCTCCAACGCTGCTCCAACGCTGCTCCAACGCTGCTCTAATGCTGCTTCAACGCTGCTCCAACGCTGCTCCAACGCTGCTCCAACGCTGCTCCAACGCTGCTCCAACGCTGCTCCAACGCTGCTCCAACGCTGCTCCAACGCTGCTCCAACGCTGCTTCAACGCTGCTCCAACGCTGCTCCAACGCTGCTCCAACGCTGCTCCAACGCTGCTCCAACGCTGCTCCAACGCTGCTCTAATGCTGCTCCAACGCTGCTCTAACGCTGCTCCAACGCTGCTCCAACGCTGCTCTAACGCTGCTCTAACGCTGCTCTAATGCTGCTCCAACGCTGCTCTAATGCTGCTCCAACGCTGCTCTAATGCTGCTCCAACGCTGCTCTAATGCTGCTCCAACGCTGCTCCAACGCTGCTCCAACGCTGCTCCAACGCTGCTCTAATGCTGCTCCAACGCTGCTCCAACGCTGCTCCAACGCTGCTCCAACGCTGCTCCAACGCTGCTCTAATGCTGCTCCAACGCTGCTCCAATGCTGCTCCAACGCTGCTCCAACGCTGCTCCAACGCTGCTCTAATGCTGCTCCAACGCTGCTCTAATGCTGCTCCAACGCTGCTCCAACGCTGCTTCAACGCTGCTCTAATGCTGCTCCAACGCTGCTCCAACGCTGCTCTAATGCTGCTCCAACGCTGCTCCAACGCTGCTCTAATGCTGCTCCAACGCTGCTCCAACGCTGCTCTAATGCTGCTCCAACGCTGCTCCAACGCTGCTCTAATGCTGCTCCAACGCTGCTCCAACGCTGCTCCAACGCTGCTCTAATGCTGCTCCAACGCTGCTCCAACGCTGCTCCAACGCTGCTCTAATGCTGCTCCAACGCTGCTCCAACGCTGCTCCAACGCTGCTCCAACGCTGCTCTAATGCTGCTCCAACGCTGCTCCAACGCTGCTCCAACGCTGCTCCAACGCTGCTCCAACGCTGCTCCAACGCTGCTCCAACGCTGCTCCAACGCTGCTCCAACGCTGCTCCAACGCTGCTCCAACGCTGCTCCAACGCTGCTCCAACGCTGCTCCAACGCTGCTCCAACGCTGCTCCAACGCTGCTCCAACGCTGCTCCAACGCTGCTCTAATGCTGCTCCAACGCTGCTCCAACGCTGCTCCAACGCTGCTCCAACGCTGCTCCAACGCTGCTCCAACGCTGCTCCAACGCTGCTCCAACGCTGCTCCAACGCTGCTCCAACGCTGCTCCAACGCTGCTCCAACGCTGCTCCAACGCTGCTCCAACGCTGCTCCAACGCTGCTCCAACGCTGCTCTAATGCTGCTTCAACGCTGCTCCAACGCTGCTCCAACGCTGCTCCAACGCTGCTCCAACGCTGCTCTAATGCTGCTTCAAACGCTGCTCCAACGCTGCTCCAACGCTGCTCCAACGCTGCTCCAACGCTGCTCCAACGCTGCTCCAACGCTGCTCCAACGCTGCTCTAATGCTGCTTCAACGCTGCTCCAACGCTGCTCCAACGCTGCTCCAACGCTGCTCCAACGCTGCTCCAACGCTGCTCCAACGCTGCTCCAACGCTGCTCCAACGCTGCTCCAACGCTGCTTCAACGCTGCTCCAACGCTGCTCCAACGCTGCTCCAACGCTGCTCCAACGCTGCTCCAACGCTGCTCCAACGCTGCTCTAATGCTGCTCCAACGCTGCTCTAACGCTGCTCCAACGCTGCTCCAACGCTGCTCTAACGCTGCTCTAACGCTGCTCTAATGCTGCTCCAACGCTGCTCCAACGCTGCTCCAACGCTGCTCCAACGCTGCTCTAACGCTGCTCTAACGCTGCTCTAATGCTGCTCCAACGCTGCTCTAATGCTGCTCCAACGCTGCTCCAACGCTGCTCCTGCTCCAACGCACTACATGCAGAACCAACGTCTTGAACCCTGGCCTCCTGGTTGCCCCCTGTCCTCCCTCGTAGCACATGCATTTCACAACTCTAAAGATTTGGCTTTTCTGTTTGCCTTCACGCAGCACATGCTCTTCTATGCTTCAGAGAAGTACCCTAAGGAGGACGAGTACAGCAAATTCATCAGGTACGCTCACAGACGTGTACTGCGGTGTACGACAGTACTGCCACACACATATGCAGTACAATTGTACAGTGATAGGGAGCAGATGCCATGTGGTGGGCATGCCACACCACGATTGCTCTCGCGGTAGAGGTGCAGTACGACTGGCTGAGCTGCGGTACAACATATACAATGCCAGTACAATGTTGGCATGCCCAATTCCCCTGCCCTCCTCATCATCTCTCTATTGACTGTGAGCATTTAAATGTGTATGTCCTCTTTCCCCCAAATTTCTGCACCTTAGTGATCACGGAGGTATGACCAACGCATGGACAGCGTCAGAGAACACAAACTACCAGGTGCGCAGATTTACCCCCTAAACCCTAAATCCCTTAACCCTAAACCCTGTCGTTGCGATTACGGCGTAAATTGGTAGCCGACCCACCACTAAGGCCGAACGGGTGGCTTCCCCAATCCACAGCCCTGGGTGAGTCATTCATTTAATCATTTGTTCTCAGCATCAGCGTTCGCACCCCACAAGAGCCTTGGGTGAAAAGCGGCCCAGGCAGTGCATTTTGTCAGCTGACGTCCCTTACCCCATCCTTGCCCCCTACCCCCTATCCCTCTTCATCTGCTGACCCCCCTTACCCCATCCTTACCCCCTACCCCCTATCCCTCTTCATCTGCTGACCTCCCTTACTCCATCCTTGCCCCCTACCCCCTATCCCTCTTCATCTGCTGACCCCCCTTACCCCATCCTTGCCCCCTACCCCCTATCCCTCTTCATCTGCTGACCCCCCTTACCCCATCCTTGCCCCCTACCCCCTATCCCTCTTCATCTGCTGACCCCCCTTACCCCATCCTTACCCCCTACCCCCTATCCCTCTTCATCTGCTGACCCCCCTTACCCATCCTTACCCCCTACCCCCTATCCCTCTTCATCTGCTGACCCCCCTTACCCCATCCTTGCCCCCTACCCCCTATCCCTCTTCATCTGCTGACCCCCCTTACCCCATCCTTACCCCCTACCCCCTATCCCTCTTCATCTGCTGACCCCCCTTACCCATCCTTACCCCCTACCCCCTATCCCTCTTCATCTGCTGACCCCCCTTACCCCATCCTTACCCCCTACCCCCTATCCCTCTTCATCTGCTGACCCCCCTTACCCCATCCTTACCCCCTACCCCCTATCCATCCAACCCCTGCATTCCGCCTTCACCTCCCACGCCTCTCACCCACCCCCACTCCCTGTGCACCTATTATGTTCCTCACGTCTCACTTCCCTCCTACCTCTGTCCCCCCTCCCAATTCTCCACCCGCCAGGCTTCTCTCTTCCAACCCTCCTCCACTGCTCAGCATCAACTGGGAAGACCTGGATGAGGCCCTGGCCAGTTTTCCTCACCCAACCTCAGCATTCCGCCTCCCTAATCCCACTCCCCTCCCTCCCTCTGCAGTTCAGCATCAACTCAGAGCACCTGGATGAGGTCTGGACCACCTCACCAAGTTCTTCCTCTTTGGAATCCAGCATTCCGCCTCACTCCCCTTACTCACTCCTACCCTTCCAACCCTCAATTCCCCTCCCTCCCTCCCTCCACAGTTCAGCATCAACTGGGAGCACCTGGATGAGGCCCTGGATCGCTTTGCCCAATTCTTCCTCACCCCGCTTATCTCGGCTGAAGGCGTGGAACGCGAAGTCAATGCGGTGGATTCGGAGCACAGCAAAAACCTGGCGTCGGATCCCTGGCGACAGGTATGAACAGTAGGGGTGGCGCGCATACGGTGTGAATCGCTAAAGTGGTGTGTGGAACCTGGCGTCGGATCCCTGGTGACAGGTATGAACAGCAGGGGTGGCGCGCATACGGTGTGAATCGCTCAAGTGGTGTGTGGAACCTGGCTTCGGATCCCTGGCGACAGGAATGAACAGCAGGGGTGGCGAGCAGAAGGTGTGAATCGCTAAGGTGGTGTGTGGAACCTGACGTCGGATCCCTGGCGGTAGATATGAACAGCAGGGGTGACTAGCATATGGTGTGAATGAAGAGTTGAAGGACATGTCAATTATGGTTGGGGGCCATGGCCGCAGAGGGTTAAGTGTACCTCTGGAAATATATCAGATCTATATCAGATCCATATCGGATCTATATGAGATACATATATCGGATCTATATCGGATCTATATGAGATCCATATATCGGATCTATATGAGAGCCATATCAGATCCAGAGAGATCTCTCTGGATCCATATTCACGTGCCCAAGCTTCTGAATACCCCGTGAGCAATGCAATTGTGTCACTTGCCAGTGAAGAGATTGCCCCCGCTTGCCCCCTCCACTCCCTCCCTCACTCACCCCCCCCCCCACGCACAAAAAAGCGCCCACCTTCCAATCTCCCAACCTCTCCCTCTTCCCACAAGGTCACTGTACGCTCCTTCCCAGCCCCTTGCTCAATCCTTCTGCCCTCCTCCCCCTCCCCCCCCACACACACAAACAATTCACCTTCCAACTTTCCATCTTCTCACCTTCCAACTTTCCATCCTCTCACCTTCCAACTTTCCATCCTCTCACCTTCCAACTTTCCATCCTCCCCACAGGGTCACTGCCCCCCCCCCCCCCTTGCTCAATAGTCCTGCCCCCCCCCCCCCCCCCCTTGCTCAATAGTCCTGCCCCCCCCCCCCCCCCTTGCTCAATAGTCCTGCCCCCCCCCCCTTGCTCAATAATCCTGCCCCCCCCCCCCTTGCTCAATAGTCCTGCCTCCCCCCCCCTTGCTCAATAATCCTGCCCCCCCCCCCCCCTTGCTCAATAATCCTGCCCCCCCCCCCCTGCTCAATAGTCCTGCCCCCCCCCCCCCCCCCCCCTTGCTCAATAGTCCTGCCCCCCCCCCCCCCCCTTGCTCAATAGTCCTGCCCCCCCCCCCCCCCCTTGCTCAATAATCCTGCCCCCCCCCCCCTTGCTCAATAGTCCTGCCCCCCCCCCCCCCCCCCCCTTGCTCAATAGTCCTGCCCCCCCCCCCCCATTGCTCAATAATCCCCCCCCCCCCTGCTCAATAATCCTGCCCCCCCCCCCCCTTGCTCAATAGTCCTGCCCCCCTCCCCTTGCTCAATAATCCTGCCCCCCCCCCTCCCCCTCCTTGCTCAATACTCCCCCCCTCCCCCCGTCCCACCTGTCGTTAACCTGCAGCTCCAGCTGGCTAAGCACACCTCCAATCAGGATCACCCCTGGTCACACTTCAGCACAGGTGGGGAGGGGGGGCGAGTTGAGGGGGGGGGTGGAAGGAAGGAGCAGGATGGGTGGGATGGGGGTAGGAAGGGAGGAAGGGCAGGTTGGGTGGGATAAGGAGTAGGAGGGGAGGAAGGAAGGGCAGGTTGGGCTGGCAGGGTCTCCAGGAAGAAGGAGGATGGGGTCATATAGTCCTCCCTCCCCTCCGCCTTACTCCGCCTTCCCCCCTCCGCCTTCCCCTCTTCCTCTTGACCATCTTCTTCTCCTGTCTCTGGTGGAGGACAGGGGGGGGGGGGGGGCTGTGCTTCCCTTCCCCCCTTCCCCTCTCTTGTTTGCCTCCGAGCTTTGAGGCCCACCCACAGTCCCACAGATATATTGTGATTTTAAGGAAACACTGACTAGCCATTGTTGTTGAGGGCTTGGTGCTTCTCCCTCCTTGTCAGGCGAACCGAGATTAGCCCAATAAGGAGAGAGAAATATGTGTGCTCTTCCTGTTTGAAATGTCAATGTTTTAGCTGTTTAAAACTGAAACGTACGTGATTTTGCTGTTCGCAGACGAAAGGTACCGGTCTGTGTATTTGCTTTGTTTCTTACGCAGGCAGACTTTGGTAAATCCCCCCCTCCCCCCCACCTACCCACATATTTTCTTCCTCCCCCTCTTGAGCAGATTCTGAAAAAACGCTAGCCTTCAATTTATGTGCACGCCATCCCCTTGAGTTTCCTCTTCCCTCCCTTTTGGCAGATGATGACGATTTCCTTCCTTGCTGTTTCTCATTTTCTCCTCCTGTGGATCCTGTTTATTCCTTTCTTGCTGTTTCCTATTCTCTCATTCAGCGGATCTTGTTGATGACCTTCCTTGCTGTTTATCATTTTCTCTTCCTGTGGATCCTGTTTATTCCTTTCTTGCTGTCTCCTATTCTCTCATTCAGCGGATCTTGTTGATGACCTTCCTTGCTGTTTATCATTTTCTCTTCCTGTGGATCCTGTTTATTCCTTTTCCTTTCTTGCTGTCTCCTATTCTCTCATTCAGCGGATCTTGTTGATGACCTTCCTTGCTGTTTATCATTTTCTCTTCCTGTGGATCCTGTTTATTCCTTTCTTGCTGTCTCCTATCCTCTCATTCAGCGGATCTTGTTGATGACCTTCCTTGCTGTTCCCTCTTCTCCCTGTCAGGCAGCCGCCAGACCCTGCTCGAGACCCCCCGCAGCCAGGGCTTGGACCCGCGCCAAGCTGTGGCGGACTTCCACTCCACCTTCTACAGCAGCAACATATGTGGTCTGGCTGTATTTGGCAGGTGGGCAGCTGGACACCAATCGGAAAGGTCATGACATTTTCACATTTGGTTATCATATGCGGGCTGGCAGGATTTGGGGGGTGGGCAGTTGATTACCGACAGGAAAATGTCAGGAAGGTGGGCTGTGGGACACAGGTACGAATTTAATGTTGCAGCCCTGCTTACATCCCGCAACCACCCCAACCACCCATTAACCACCTCGCCCTCTAACTGACTGCCACAGGCACTCCCTCGATGAGATGGAGGCGATGGTGTGGCCCCTCTTACAGCCCGCAATCTCCCCAACCAACCTCAACCACCCCAACTACCCATCAACCACCCTGCTCTCTAACTGCCTGCAACAGTTACTCCCTCGATGAGATGGACATGTTGGAGCGGCCCTGCTTACAGCCCGCAACCACCCCCAAATGCCTGCAGCCCTGCAACCACCCCAACCAACCTCAACCACCCCAACCACCCATCAACCACCCCGCCCTCTAAATGCCTGCAGCAGCCACTCCCTTGACGAGATGGACGTGTTGGTCCGGCCCTGCCTACAGCCCGTAACCAACCCAATCTACCTCAACCACCCATCAACCACCCCGCCCTCTAAATGCCTGCAGCAGCCACTCCCTTGACGAGATGGACGTGTTGGTCCGGCCCTGCCTACAGCCCGTAACCAACCCAATCTACCTCAACCACCCATCAACCACCCCGCCCTCTAAATGCCTGCAGCAGCCACCCCCTTGACGAGATGGACGTGTTGGTCCGGCCCTGCCTACAGCCCGTAACCAACCCAATCTACCTCAACCACCCATCAACCACCCCGCCCTCTAAATGCCTGCAGCAGCCACTCCCTTGACGAGATGGACGTGTTGGTCCGGCCCTGCCTACAGCCCGTAACCAACCCAATCTACCTCAACCACCCATCAACCGCCCCGCTCTCTGCCTGACTGCAACACCCACTCCCTCAAGGAGATGGACGTGTTGGTGCGGCCGTAACCACCCCCCAACTGCCACCAACCCTTCCAATGACCCTCAACCACCCCGCTCTCCAACTGCTTGCTACAGGCACTCCCTAGATGAGATGGAGGCGATGGTGCGGCCCCGCTTCTCCCCGGTACCCAACCAGAAGCGGGAGGCCTTCCCAGTGGCGGAGGATGTATTCCTGGACTCACAACTCAGGCAGATGCTCAAGGTATGTGGCTGTTGTTGGCCCCTACATCCTCAGCTTGGCAGATGCTGAATGTATGTGTGTGTGTATGTGTTTATACGTAAACCCTAAACTTAGCAGTGGCTCTAGACGTGTGGTTTTGCTGAACCCTCGGCCCGTAGCCTGACTGCTACACAAGGTGCATGGGTTTCCTGGACCCTCAGCCCTTAACCCGACTGCTGCTCAAGGTGTCATGGTTCTCTGGATCTTAAGCCCTAGATGAGGCAGCTGCTGAAGGTGTGCGGATTGGCTGAACCTTACATCCTCAAGTAGGCTGCAGCTGCTGATGGTGTGGGAATATATTGACCTTTTAAGTGTCAAACATGCAGCTGGCCAAGCTTGTTTTTTGTAAATGGTGTTTAGGGTTGAGGGCTTAGTTTTTTTTGTGTGGATGGTGTTTGTGGAGAGGGCGGGCGAATAGGGGGGTTATTAAGTGTGGGGTGTAGTGTGGGGTTTACATTTTGGGGTAGCAGTGCAGGCCATGGTGTTGGATCTACTGAGTTCTGGATCTAGTGGAGGATCTAGTGCTGGATGTGTCCTGTATGGTATGAGATCCATCTGGCGTTGGATCCAGAGTAGGATACATTAAGATCAGTATATAGCGTGCGATGCTTCCTTCAATTGGCAATAATATTTACGTCACGAGCAGGCGACCGGCTTGCGTCCGGAGCTCGACACAGCCTAGGAGTGCTACAAGGAATTAAAATGTCAAGACACACGACACCGTTATGTCGTTATGTATTTTGGGCATCCCCCCTCGCGGCTTCATTTTTTTAAATTTATGGCCTGACGCTCACTATGCCTCCTTCTGGCCCTCCACTCACTATGCCTCATTCTGGCCCTCCGCTCACTATGCCTCATTCTGGCCATCCACTCACTATGCCTCATTCTGGCCCTCCACTCACTATGCCTCATTCTGGCCCTCCACTCACTATGCCTCATTCTGGCCCTCCACTCACTATGCCTCATTCTGGCCCTCCACTCACTATGCCTCATTCTGGCCCTCCACTCACTATGCCTCATTCTGGCCCTCCACTCACTATGCCTCATTCTGGCCCTCCACTCACTATGCCTCATTATGACCCTCCACTCACTATGCCTCATTCTGGCCCTCCACGCACTATGCCTCATTCTGGCCCTCCACTCACTATGCCTCATTCTGGCCCTCCACTCACTATGCCTCATTCTGGCCCTCCACTCACTATGCCTCATTCTGGCCCTCCACTCACTATGCCGCATTCTGACCCTCCACTCACTATGCCTCATTCTGGCCCTCCACTCACTATGCCTCATTCTGGCCATCCACTCACTATGCCTCATTCTGGCCCTCCACTCACTATGCCTCATTCTGGCCCTCCACTCACTATGCCTCATTCTGACCCTCCACTCACTATGCCTCATTCTGACCCTCCACTCACTATGCCTCATTCTGGCCCTCCACTCACTGCCTCATTCTGGCCCTCCACTCACTATGCCTCATTCTGGCCCTCCACTCACTATACCCCATTCTGGCCCTCCACTCACTATGCGTCATTCTGGCCCTCCACTCACTATGCCTCCGGCTCGCCTGGTCACCCCTCAGGTGGTTCCTGTGCGTGAGGGTCACTCTTTGGAGCTCTCCTGGCAGGCCCCACCCAGCTGGAAGCAGTACAAGAGCAACCCCCTCGGCTTCACCAGCCATCTGCTGGGCCATGAAGGTGTGGGTGGGGTGTGTGGGGGGTCTCCATACTAGGCCCCCTCATCTGCAGTGGACCCTAAACAGCCCAAAGTAGGTCCACCCCACCCTTCCTGACCCTACCTCATGGCCCACCCCACCCCACCTGAACCCTCATTGCTGCTGTCAGGTGATGGCAGCCTCTTTGCCCTGCTCAAGCTCCTGGGCTGGGCCTCCTCCCTGGTGGCTGGGGAGAGTGGCGTCAGCATCAGCAGTGCGTCCTTCTTCTACGTCAAGGTAGGGTACTGCTGCTGATTGCTGATGTGATGGTGTGATGGTGTACTGCTGATGGTGTGATATTAGCGGAGGAGACAGGCATCAGCATCAGCAGCACCTCCCTCTTCTACGTCAAGGTAGGGTACTGCTGCTGATGTGATGGTGTACTGCTGGTAGTGTGATGATGTGAGGGTGTACTGCTGGTAGTGTGATGATGTGGTGGTTTGCTGCTGATGGTGTGATGTTAGTGGGGGAGACAGACGTCAGCATCAGCAGGGATTCCTTCCTTTACGTCTAGGTAAGGGTATTGCTGACGGTGTGATGGTGTACTGCTAATGATGTGTAATGGTGTACTGAAAATGGAGTGTGATGGTGTACTGCTGTTCTGCTGATGGTGTGGCGATTTAACGTGAGAGCGGGGTCGGCGTATTCAGCGCCTTCTTTCACGTCAAGGTAGGCTGCTGCTGATGATGTGATGGTGGACTTCTCGTGTGATGGTGTGATGGTGCACTGCTGATTGTGTGATGGTGTATGGCTGGTAGTGTGATGGTGCACTGCTGATTGTGTGATTGTGTAATGGTGTGCAGCTGGTAGTGTGATGGTGTAATGGTGCACTGCTAAGTTTGTGATGGTGTGATACCGTGATGGTGTACATCTGGTAGTGTGATGGTGTAATGGCGCACTACTGCCTTTGTGATGGTGTGATAGTGTACAGCTGGTAGTGTGATGGTGTGATGGTGCACTGCTGATTGTGTGAATGTGTATGGCTGGTAGTGTGATGGTGCACTGCTGATTTTGTGATGGTGTGCGGCTGGTAGTGTGATGGTATGATGGTTTACTGCTGAAGGCGGCAGGTGAGTGCGGGGTCCCATCCGCAGCTCATCCCGCTTTTACTTCTGCTTATGTCGTATGGGTGTACTACTCCTGTTTTGTTTGGTGGCCAAGCAGCCGACGATGTTGTCTTTGTGTTAACTGTTGTCGAGTCATTGCGCATGTGGCTGTCGCGCGCTGTAACCGTTGCTGCGCTGTCGCATGTGTTGCATCTTCGTTGTTTCGCGAGTTGCCCTTTTTTCTGTGTCGTTGCACGTAGCCACATACTGCCGTATTTACCAGGTACATTCCCAACTTGCAGGTGGACTTGACAGAGGAGGGACAGGAGCATGTGGAGGAGGTTGGGGCAATGGTTTTCAGGTGAGAGGGAGGGTGCTGGTTTCAGGTGGAACGGAGGTCGTTGGTTTTCAGGTGAAACAGGGGGCACTGGTTTTCAGGTGAGAGGGAGGGTGCTGGTTTCAGGTGGAACAGAGGTCGTTGGTTTTCAGGTGAAACAGGGGGCACTGGTTTTCAGGTGGGTGAGGTTGAACATGGAGCGTCGGGAGGAGGAACAGCAGGGAAACCCTTAACCCTGAACCCTAAACTTTAAACCCCAAACGGAGCGTCGTTGAGCTGCAGGGTGCCTGTACCGGAGGGAACCCAAGTTGATCTGTTGCGCTGGATGGAAGGGCAAAGCCTTGCCGCACCGCCACGCACCGGCACAGGCTGCTAAATATAGAAAAAACGGGTTTTGGATGTAAGAGGCTAAACAAAACAGGACGGTAGACAGGCTGCTTTGTCGCAGGCATGTGGTCAGTCATGCTGCTTGGGCCGCCTCTGGCAGGAAGCCAGGTGGTAGCTGATACGTAGCTGAGTCACGAAAAATGAAACACTGCAGGGGCCTTTTTTAGGGTTTAGTTGGGATTTGTCTTGGGAGAATATTGACCAGGGGCTGTGTGTCCAGCCTCCGTTTCGCCCCTTGATGTACCGCCCCTGTCCTTGATGTACCGCCCCTGTCCTTGTGCGGTACGCAGGTACATGCGCCTAATCTCTGCCAGCGAGTCCCACTGGGGCGCGATCTATGAGGAGGTGAAGGGCCTCAGTCAGCTCCGATTTGACTTCAGGGACAAGCCGGTGAGGATACCTTAATGTCACTCTTTTAAAAACCACTCGTGCATTTCACAAGTGTGAACGTCCATGGCTTTCCTGGAGGTAACTCTTATGATAGTCACTCTCACCTAAGGGTGGTTGCGCCACTCTTTACCCCCTTCCCTGGATTGCTAGGCCGCTGAATTCCCCCTGGTTTGATTTTCGACTGTGTGTTCGTAACGTTTGTTTGAGGGTTTAGGGTTTAAACCCTAAACGCTGAACCCTCATAGGGCTCGTTTCAAAGTTGGAGTTCAAGGTGTCCCAGGTCACTGCACGGACTGTAAAAGTAAGCGCAAACGCGCACCAAGAATTAAATTGGGGTAAAAGTCCGGAAAAAATCGAACACCAGGAAGTTGATCTCACAGCTCCTGTTAAGACTTCCTGCGATTGTGTGTGTGTCTATTGATTGTGTCTATTCATTGCAGCATTGAGCACCTGTGCAGCGGCTTGTGTGTGTGTATTGATTTTGTTTGCGTCTATTGATTGTGTCCATCGATTGCAGCATCTAAGATCTGTTTCTCTCTTTCTTTCTTTGGGCATCTGTGTGTTTGGCGTGTGTGTCCTTTATCCCATCTGGCCCCCATTGCGCACATGCAAACAAGCATTTACAAATCTCGAAACCTGTGATTTCAACACCTGCCTGCTCTACATGTTCCCCGGCAGACTCCGTACAACTACGTCACTTCCCTGAGCGGCCTGCTACAAAAGTACCCCGAGGAGGACCTTCTGCTGGCGATGTATAATGTGCCGCAGGTGGATGGGCACTTGGGCAGGGTGTGGGTACACAGTGGGGAAAGGCTGAAGAGATGACGCTAGCATCCAAACACGTTTCAGATCAACAGGCATTGCAAGGCGTTGGCACAGGTGTTGGGGGCTACGGTGTGAACGCAATTATCCGAATGGGGCAAGCACTTTCTTCATAATTACCCAGAGGAGGATCTGCTGCTGGCAATGTACAACTTGCCCCAGGAGGATGGGCTGGGTGGGGAGGGAGGGTCACAGGGTGAATGGTGCCAACAAAAGGGGGTAAAACCCATTATGCAGAAGTACCCCGAGGAGGACCTGCTGCTAGCAATGTACAACGTGCTGCAGGTGGATGGGCAGGGTAGGGAGGGAGGGTCACAGGGTGAAGGGTACCACCCAAAGGGGGCTTACATTTCTTCACAATTACCCAGGGGAGGGCCTGCTGCTGGTGGTTCACAACTTGCCCTAGGGGGGTCCGCTGGGTGGGGGGTCGCAACCCTCTTAACTGGGTTTGCACAGTTTACGGTCGTGACGATCGGCATCGTAACTGTGTCGCGATAATTGTACGGATCTTCAGTTGATATGTCACTCTTTTACTGTGTGACAGGCCGTCTTTCGTTACACCTGAGTCCCTTCTACAGCGTCAGAGGCCAAAACTGGCGCGATAATGGGCCATAAGTGGCTGACTGGGCGTGGGTAGGGTGGGGGGGCTGGAGTTGACTAACGCCTGTTTCAAAAAGGGGCCAGTTAATGCAAACTGGGCGGGAACCAGCACAGAGAACCACAGAGCACCGGGAGGGAACCACGGAGAACCAAGGAGAACTGGGCGGGAACCAGCACAGAGAACCACAGAGAACCACAGAGAACCACAGAGAACCAGCACAGACAACCACAGAGAACCACAGAGAACCACAGAGAACCAGCACAGACAACCACAGAGAACCAGCACAGAGAACCACAGAGAACCAGCACAGAGAACCACAGAGAACCACAGAGAACCACAGAGAACCAGCACAGACAACCACAGAGAACCAGCACAGAGAACCATGATAAATCTACGATAATAGGGTTGAGGGTGACGGGCTGCTAAGGTGTGCAGAGTCGCTCCGGCACCTTGAGCTTTTTGAAGCACAGGTGAGCAGGTGAGCAGGATTTCGGGTTTCACACAAAGCGCAGTGAGTCTTTACCTCAGAGATTCAGGGCCTGGGTCGTTTCCGGATCTCGGGATTCTCAGCGATTCCGAATCCGAATCTCGGGATTCCGGATCTCGGGATCCTCAGGGATTCCGGATCTTGCGATTCTCAGGGAGGATCCACCGATGACGTCCCCACCACACCACCGCAGGTTTGATGCTTGCGTCTTCTCTCCGGTCAACAACCTCTGTGGCATGACTCGACTCCACATCCACCTCTAGCTTTCATGTCCTTGCGCCTTCAGCCTAGTATAAGTTTAAGGGTTAGGGCTTTGGGTCTAAAATCCTAAACCCTAAACCCTAAGCCCTTTGATGTCCTTGCGCCTTCGGTCCGAGATGCAGAGATCTGATCCACATGCACTTCCTCATGGAGAGGAGGTCCTGTCACGGCAGCGGCAAAAGGCGGAGCTCACGAAAGGAGGATGGGAGCTAGAGACACTCCATCCCCTCACCCCCTCCTCTCCTCTCGTCCCCTCACCCCCTCACCCCCTCCTCTCCCCTCACCCCTCACACCCCATCCCCTCCTCTCCCCTCACCCCTCATCTCCCCTCACCCCTCAGCCCCTCCTCTCCCGTCTCTCATATTCTCTTAGGAGTTCCGCCCGGACCTCATCCGCGAGGCCCTTGACTGCATGTGCCTGGGTAAGGTGCGCGTCTGCTGGACCAGCCACACCTTCAACGAAGAGGCCAAGCTGGAGGAACCCTGGTGAGGAAGCGGGTTTAGGTTTAGCAGGAAGACTGGTGGGGAAGCGCGTTTAGGTTTAGCAGGAAGACTGGTGAGGAAGAGGGTTACGGGTGTAGGAGGAATCCTGGTGAGGAAGCGGGTGGGTGCGGAGGCAGTGGTTGAGGGAGTGGGAGAAGGAGGCAGAGGAAAGAGAGGGTCCACTGGACTTGAGATACCTTCAATGAGCAGGCCAAACTGGAGGAAACTTGGTGAGGAAGAGAGGGGGCTGGGAGGCAGAGATTGAGGGAGGGGGGGGGGGGGGGGGCGAGAGGTGACGGCGGCCACACCTTAAGCGTGGAGGCCAACGTTGAGGAGTCCTGGTAAGATTTGAGGGATGGGGAGGTTGGGGGGGGGAGGGAGAGAAGGACCCGCCACACCTTCATAGAGGACTTGTCACAACTACAGAGAGGACTTGTCACAACTACAGAGAGGAGGTTGAGCTTGTGAAGCCTTGGTTTGCATGCAGGGGAGAGAAGGAATGGGGTAGGGACAGGGACAGCATTGACTACAAAGGGGGGACGGCGGAGGGAGGGGGGGACAAGGGAAAGAGGGGTAGAGGGAGGTAGAGGGCAGTACAGAGAAGGGGGGGGGGGGAGGAGAGCATTGTTTCCCCCTCAGCTTTGGAACCCTGCCCCGCCAACAGGTTACAGCTGTGAACAATGCATGTGACTGGCTGACAGGCGCACAAGCTTGTAGGGCAAGTCTGTAAACCCTGAACCAATTGCTGGATACCGTAATACACCCTTTAAACCCTCAACCTGCTAACGAAAGTGTGTAAACCCTGAACCAATTGCTGGATAACCTAATGCACCCTATAAATCCTCAACCTGCTAAGGAAATTCTGTAAACCCTGAACCATTCGCTGGATACCCTAATACACCCTTAAGCCCTGAACCTGGTTAGAAAAGTAAGTTAAGTTTTAACCCTTAACCATTTGCTGGATACCCTAATACACCATTTGAACCCTGAACCTACTCAGGTAAGGTTGTTAACCCTGAACCAAACCCTCAACTTCACCTGTAAATGAAACCCTTGTGGTAAATCCCTATACCCTCACCCCTTGTAAAATAGCCCCAAACCCTAACCCCTAACCCCTTATATGATACCAACTAAACCACACCCCTTCATAATATATCCCTGTACCCTAATTCCAAGATACATCCCTGTGACCATACCATTGATAATCCATCCCTATACCCTTACCCCCACAGGTACAGCACGAAGTACAGCACACAGCCGATCCCTGAGTCGTGGATGGCGGCCTGGAGCGACAAGGCCACGCCAGATGAGCGGTGAGAGGGTGTAGGGAGTGAGTGGGTGGGTGGGTACATTTCAATGGGGTTTGATGGGGTGTGAAGGAGGGGGCGTGTGGAAGGGGGACAAGGCATCGCCAGTTGAGCGGTGAAAGGGTGGAGGTTGCGGGTGGGTGGGTGGGTGGGGACATTTAAATGGGGTTTGATGGTGTGTGATTGTATGGAGGAGGAGACACGTGAACGGAGGACAAGGTGAGAAGGTGGAGGAAGGGATGCATATTCTCAGGGGCTTCGACAAGGTTGGATGGGGTATAAAGGGGGAGACAGAGATCAATTGCAGCCCTTTAAATATGTTTCCAAATATTCTCTTGTATTTAAATTTATCTAGTACAAATAAAGCTCCGTCCTACATCCCGCCCATCGCCCCTGTCTCCTGCCCCCCCACCCCCTCTCTCTCCCTCATCCTGCCCCCCACCCCCCTCTCTCTCCCTCATCCTGCCCCCCCACCCCCTCTCTCTCCCTCATCCTGCCCCCTCATCCCCCTCTCCCTAACGGTTGCACATGCCGTGCCCCACATTATCCCTGGAAAAAAAATCACGCGGCCGAGCTTTGAGCGGGCCCAGAGGGGTAACGTTTTTGACATGCCGTGCCCCACAAGCTTCGCACTCCACCCACTACCTCACCCCCCCTCTCCACCCTCTCCACCCACTACCCCCCCCCCTCTCCACCCTCTCCACCCACTACCTCCCCCCCCTCTCCACCCACTACCTCCCCCCCCCTCTCCACCCTCTCCATTCACTACCTCCCCCCCCCCTCTCCACCCACTACCCCCCCCCCCCCCACTCCACCCACTACCCCCCCCCCCCCCCTCTCCCCCCACTCCACCCACTACCCCCCCCCCCTCTCCCCCCACTCCCCCCACTACCCCCCCCCCCTCTCCCCCCACTCCACCCACTACCCCCCCCCTCTCCACCCACTACCTCCCCCCCCCTCTCCACCCACTCCACCCACTACCCCCCCCCCACTCCACCCACTACCCCCCCCCCTCTCCACCCACTCCACCCACTCCCTCCCCTCTCCCCCCACTACCCCCACTACCCCCCCACCCCCCCCCCATCTCCCCCACTCCACCCACTCCCCCCCCCCCTCTCTCCCCCCACTCCACCCACTACCTCCTCCCCTCTCCACCCACTCCACCCACTACCTCCCCCCCCCCCCCCCCCCCCCCTCTCCCCCCTCTCCACCCACTACCCCCCCCCTCTCCCCCCACTCCACCCACTACCTCCCCCCCCCTCTCCACCCACTCCACCCACTACCCCCCCCCCCTCTCCCCCCACTCCACACACTACCTCCCCCCCCTCTCCACCCACTCCACCCACTACCTCCCCCCCCCCTCTCCACCCACTCCACCCACTACCTCCCCCCCTCTCCACCCACTCCACCCACTACCTCCCCCCCCTCTCCACCCACTCCACACACTACCTCCACCCCCCCTCCCCCCCCACTCCACCCACTCCACCCACTACCTCCCCCCCCCTCTCCCCCCACTCCACCTACTACCCCCCCCCCCCTTCCCCCCCCTCCCCCCCCTCTCCACCCACTACCTCCACTTTTTAAATTTCTTTCTTTTTTTGTTTGCGCTCTAGCAATCCCGATGATTCTTTTAAGCGTGACGCTCTTTTTGCAGGTTACTCATGCCGCGTCCCACTAACTTCTCCCTCTCCCCCCTCTCCTCCCTCCCCCCCCCTCTCCTCCCTCCTGCCGCAGGTTACACATGCCGCGCCCCAACCCCTTCATCCCTACGGACTTCACGCTCCACACGGAGGAGGCGTGGGAGGGACCGCCTCGTGTGGTGATGCATGAGCCAGGTGTCATGAGGATGCATCACAAGGTAGTTGGGACAGTTGGAGTAGTTGGATGAGGTATGGGAGGGGTCACCTCATGTGGTGAAGTGGTGATGCATGAGCCAGGTGTCATGAAGATGCATCACAAGGCAGTTGGGTTAGGTGGGTGGGGGGTGGAAGAGGAGCTTGAGGGGCCGGTTCGTGTGGTCATGCATGCACCAGGTGTCACAAGGTAGTTGGATTGGTTTGTTGGTTTGACCAGAGCTGAGTGATGTGACCAGTCCTGTGCTGATGACGGTCCGTACAGTGCCTCAGCTACGTAGCTGAGTTCCTGTCACCGAGATTCCAGGGTAAATTCAGCTTATTGTACCAATTAGGGTCTTCATAGACCGAGATTACTGATACGATTACCTACACGATTGCTTAAATAGCGGTGTGAATTAATGACGCCGGCCCTCTGACGCCGGCTGTGAAACCTTGCATATCCCTTTGGAGGGAATAGCTAGGGCTGTACACAGGATTCACAAACGCTGGTTGGTTGTATTCACGTCCATCCAGATTGCGTTGCTGTAGTAACCTGGACACACCCTCAACCTCCACTCCCCCTGCCCCCCCCCTCCTGTCTACGTACCCTCAACCTCCTCCCCCCTGCCTCCCCCCCGCCTTCAGTTTGATAGTACGTTCAGCACCCCCAAGGCCATCATCTTACCCTACCTCAACCCCACTCCCTCTGATCTCATGCTGATCAGCCTCCCTCCCCCCCCACCCTCCCCCCCACCCTTCCCCCCTGCCTCCATCCCTAACCTCCCCCCCCTGCCTCCCCCCCTACCCTCCCACCTTGCCTCGCACCCCCCCTTATTCCCCCCTCCCCCCCAACCCTCCCACCCCCCCTTATCCCCCCCTCCTAACCTGCCTCCCCCCCTCCCCTCCCCAACCTGCCTCCAACCCCCCCTTATTCCCCCCTCCCACCCTGCCTCCCCTCCTCCCCAACCTGCCTCCCTCTCTCCTGTCACAGTGTGATATGACGTTCAGCACCCCTAAGGCCATCATCTCGCTGGATTTCCAGTCCCCCGAGGCCTACAGCACACCTGAACATGCGGTCATGACCAAGTGAGGAGAAGGAGGGGCACCTCCATAGGCCCAGCTTCGGATGTGTGCAAGGGGCGGGGGGGCATCTTAATATTGCCTTCAGCCTGTCCTTTGGTAGAGGGGCAGGGGGGCATCTTAATATTACCTTCAGCATGTCCTTTGGTGGAGGGGCAAGGGGGCATCTTAATACTGCCTTCAGCATGTCCTTTGGTAGAGGGGCAAGGGGGCATCTTAATATTGCCTTCAGCCTGTCCTTTGGTAGGGGGGCGGGGGGGCATCTTAATACTGCCTTCAGCCTGTCCTTTGGTAGAGGGGCAAGAGGGCATCTTAATACTGCCTTCAGCCTGTCCTTTGGTAGAGGGGCGGGGGGGCATCTTAATACTGCCTCCTGCCTGCCATTTGGAAGAGAGGAGGCATCTTCAGACTTGCTGCATATACTATATACTTCCACAATTGAGGGGTCCAAAGGAAATGGCCGCCGTGAGCACCCCATGGGACAAAGTCTCCGTCATGGAACATGTGAGAAGCTCCTTGTCATCATGTGTGAATACTGCCTTGGGCATGCCCAGGGCTCTGGCAGGGTGGGGGTCATCTTCATGCAACATAATCAATTACGGCAGGGCAATGGCAGGGTTGGCATGCCCAGGGTTCAGGCAGGGGTGGGGTCATCATCATGCAACATATCAATTTCGTTCCGTGTACCTATCAGCAACACTCACCTAACAAACGATTTCACCAACTTGCCCCCTCACACATGCTCTTGCCTGGGCACCAGCATATTCACGAGTCCATACAATTAGTGTGTTTGTCCACTCTAACTATGCACTTGCCTGAGTACCAGCATATTCACGAGTCCATACAATTAGTGTGTTTGTCCACTCTTATGCACTTGCCTGAGTACCAGCATATTCACGAGTCCATACAATTAGTGTGTTTGTCCACTCTTATGCACTTGCCTGAGTACCAGCATGTTCACGAGTCCATACAATTAGTGTGTTTGTCCACTCTTATGCACTTGCCTGAGTACCAGCATATACAGGAGTCCATACAATTAGTGTGTTCGTCCACTCTTATGCACTTGCCTGAGTACCAGCATATTCACGAGTCCATACAATTAGTGTGTTTGTCCACTCTTATGCACTTGCCTGAGTACCAGCATATACACGAGTCCATACAATTAGTGTGTTTGTCCACTCTAACTATGCACTTGCCTGAGCACCAACATACGATATTCACGAGTCCATTTCAACTTATCTGTTAGTCCAATTATATGCACATGCCGGAGCACCAGTCCACCCGCAAGTCCATTATCACGTATGCACTTGTCCACTCACATGCACTCGGCCACTCACATGCACGTACTCGAGCACTGGCAGATTCACGAGTCCATGCAAACGTCTGCACTGGTCCACTCGCTCACACTGTGCTTGAGCAATGGCCTGTTTACTCATGAGTTCATCTCTGTCAACTCATCCGTGTCCCCAAGTCCAAGCCCTCCATGGTAGCACAATACGGCACAATACTGCGCGATGCGGCACAGGATTAGCCAGATTGCACTACCAAGGAAACACGATACGGCACGTTACGGCACGATACGGCACAATACGGCGTGATACGGCACGATACGGCACGATACGGCACGATACGGCGTGATACGGTGCAGGTTTAGCCAGATTTTGCTATTATGCTGGGGTCCGCTCGCCTGCCTCTTCTCACCTGCCCCTTCACCTCCTGCCTCCTCTCACCTGCCCCTTCACCTCCTGCCTCTTCTCACCTGCCCCTTCACCTCCTGCCTCCTTTCACCTGCCCCTTCACCTCCTGCCTCCTCTCACCTGCCCCTTCACCTCCTGCCTCTTCTCACCTGCCCCTTCACCTCCTGCCTCCTCTCACCTGCCCCTTCACCTCCTGCCTCCTCTCACCTGCCCCTTCACCTCCTGCCTCCTCTCACCTGCCCCTTCACCTCCTGCCTCTTCTCACCTGCCCCTTCACCTCCTGCCTCCTCTCACCTGCCCCTTCACCTCCTCTCACCTGCCCCTTCACCTCCTGCCTCCTCTCACCTGCCCCTTCACCTCCTGCCTCCTCTCACCTGCCCCTTCACCTCCTCTCACCTGCCCCTTCACCTCCTGCCTCCTCTCACCTGCCCCTTCACCTCCTGCCTCCTCTCACCTGCCCCTTCACCTCCTGCCTCCTCTCACCTGCCCTTTCATCAGCTCACCCAAGGTATCCCTGAATACACTTGTCTGCCTCCTCTCACCTGCCCTTTCATCACTTCCCCCCTCTTTGCCGCTAGGCTGTTCGCCGCGCTCATTGAGGATGAGCTGTCGGAGCTGTCGTACGATGCTGAGCTGGCGGGGCTGACGTACTCGGTGTACAACAGCCAGGCTGGCTTTTCGGTACGAGATGCGTTTCTTTGCGGGATGTTGAATCAATCGCACGCCACACTGCACATTTGAACAAAGTGTGAAATCGTATTAGCTGGCAGGTGTAGAGTGTGGGCATTACTTCCACGTGTCGTGCTTTCTGGGTTTAAGGCGGCTTGTTCAAACAAATATTTGCACATTGGCCCACTCGTCGCCACGCATGCATCACACAAAGTCACTCATTCCAACATGTGTCATGCCAAGTCACACGTTGATCCCAATGCATGCAGCCTATCCGGGTTGAAGGCGGCGTGTTAAAAAACAAAACGCACATTGCCACTCGTCGTCACACATTCATCACACAAAGTCACACATTCCAACATGTGTCATGCCAAGTCACACGTTGATCCCAATGCATGCAGCCCATCCGAGCCTGCAGCCCCATTTGCGCCGCAAGACACCCTGAAGTAACGGCATGACCCGTGACAAGCTGCATACCTTAGATTTGCTTTGCCTTCCCTCATAATCAACGTTGTTTGGGGTTGAGGGATCAATGTCCACGCCAGTTCCCAGTCGGAAATCAAGTGCTTTTGCCAACAATTGGCCCTGAGATTGCCCTGAGAGCAGCATCAAAATAAATATTGATTTGATGCACGAGGGAAGGCAAATCAAATATACGGTTTCGGATCCAGAACCATTCCAGAACCAGGTACCGCTCCCCCACCTACGCGCTTCCGATGCTGCTCCTCTCCTACCCAACCATAGGATCAGCGTTGTGCCGATTATTGTACGTACGGTGGCTGAATTGCGTAGCTGGTTTTCACCCACTGTAATTCTTAGGGAAATTCAGCTACATTTACCAGCAAGGGACCGTGATTACCTTTACTCGAATTCTGAATTACAGGGCAATTGCAGTATTGCACAGAACTGCAAAGGATCCTGCTCCTCCCCGCATCGACCCTCCCGATCCTGATCCTCCCTTCACTCACCCTTTCGATCCTGCCTCGCCCCCCCACCCAACCACCCACCTACCCACCCACCCACATGCATCCATCCCCCTACCCCTTTGGCCCCACCCCGCTCGCTCCCTGCCAGGTCAGCGTGAGCGGTTACTCCCACAAGCTGCTGGTGTTGCTTGAGGAGGTGTTGCGCCGCGTGTCACACTTTGTGGTCAAGGAGGACAGGCTGGCGCTTATCATGGAGCGGACTCTCAAGGAGTTTAGGAACATGCGCTTCCAGCAGCCGTACCAGTGGGCCATGTATCGCAGGGGTGGGTATAGTGAGGCAGTACGCAGGCTACGTACCGCATCGGTGGTTATTTTGAGGCAGTACATAATGTGCTCTGCGTGAAAGCTATGTGTTGGTTTGTAATTTGTGTGTGAACTACCTGTTTCCTGTCGCTTGTTCCAGCCCACCCTACCCCTCTCCTCTCCGTGTGCTGTGCCCTCTGTCATGAATTTGCAGCTGTTCCCTCATACCCCAATCCCCTTCTGTCCTCGACGATCATGATGCCCAGTCTGCTTTTATCACTGCCTCCTTTTGCTTCCTCCCTGCATGCCTGCCTCCTTCCTTGCCTCCCTCCCTCCCTGTCTCCCTGCCTGCCTCCTTCCTGCCTCTCTCTCTCCCTCTCCTTCCCTTTCCATCGTCCCCTTCCCCCCTGCCTGCCTCCCTGACTCCCTCCCTCCCTCCCTCCCTGCCCTTATCAAAACCCTCTCCCCCCCACCTGCCTCCCTTCCCTCCCTCCCTCCCTGCCCTTATCTGACCCCTCTTCCCTCCCTCCCTGCCTCCCTCCATACCCTCTTCCCTGCCCTTATGTAACCTTTCTCCCCCCCCTCCTGCCCCCCTCCCTCCCTCCCTCCCTGCCCATATCTACCCCCCCCCCCATCCCCCTCCCTCCTGCCTCCCTCCCTGTCTAGAGCTGATGATGAACATGAAGCGCTGGCGTGTTGAGGAGTACATTGATGTGGCACCTCAGCTGCAGGCCCAACAGCTTCAGGACTTCTACAAGAGGCTCATGGCCAGGTGGGAGGAGGCGGGATCAACATACCTGCAACGGCCTGCTTGTTAGGAGGCTGAGATGGTTGTTGCAACGGTGCTTTGCGCGATCCCTTTTGCAGCTGTGCAGTGCCTTGAGATTCTTTGGTCAAGACTCTTAACCACTGTCCATATAAGGGTTTCATTTCAGGGACCGAGCAGTGGCCCCATCGCTGAGGTCGAGCTCCAAACGTGGGCAGAGCAAGCAATGGTGGCCGTTAGCTCGTCACTCACAGGTTTGACGCAATCCTAAACCCTTGACCCTTAACCCGCAGGCTCAATACCACCCATTGCTCCTGCCCCTAACTGTCCCGTGTGCCTTTAATTCTTGCTCCTTACACCCGCCCTTTTTCCCCCTCATACTCCCGCCCCCCACTCCATGTTGTCCGCTTAACTACTGCATTCGCCCATCAATCCATGTGCTTCGCTCCCAACTGCTCCACCCACAAACCTTAACCCACCATCTCGAAGCGCTTGTTCTACCGGAGCAAGTGCAAGGGATGGCTAGGGTTAAGGTTTTCGGTTGGGGTAAAGGTTTTGGGTTGGGGTTAAGGGTTTGGGTTAGGGTAAAGGGTTTCGGAACACGTGCAGGGGATGGCTGCAGTCTTCAGTTCCTAATCCTTTTTCATGATTCGTCTACACTTCAGCTACACTCCTGCAACGGTTCTGCTACAGCTCAGCTACCTCCTGTTTTCTGCCGGAGGCCTCCCGCACGGCCATTCATGCTGCTTTGGCCCCAAGCCGTAGGCCTGTGGACACTTGTCTCAGGTGGAGCCTTTGGCGGTCGCAGGGCGGTCCCAGCTTAAAGTGGACTCCTAACCGAAAACGTTGTGATCGGCAGCGGATCTGCCTGGATCTGCGGTGTTGATCTGCGGCGGATCCGCCGGGATCTACGGCAGATCTGCTGGGATCTGCGGCGGTGATCTGTGGCAGATCTGCCACTTCCACCCCAGACCCAAGGCTCCCCATTGAGCCCCTCCATCCCCAATGCTGTTTTTCAGGGTTTACATTGAGGGCCTGACTGTCGGCAATATCACACGAGCACAGACCGAGGGCATGTCAACCAAGCTGCGGGACCTGATGGTTTCGGAGCTCAACACGCGGCCGGTGTTTCCCTCCCAGGCAAGGCGGGGTTGGTTGAGGTGGTTACCCCTGGGTGTGTTACTTGGGGGGTACCTGAAAGGGAGTTTGCTTGGGAGCATTACCTGGGGAGCATGCCAGTGTTTCTTTTTACGTGACTCAGCTGCCTGTCAGATACACTCCGGCTGCTGCCAAGAGGCCCCGTTTGTGGCCTGCCTTGCTGCTTTCGCCACCAGCCCCCGCATGACAGTCCAGGTTTGTTCCCAATTGGGCCCTAGGCGTCCGCTGGGGCGGCCTGCCAAAGTTGAAATGGTAGCCGGAAAAAGAAACACGGGAATTAATGCCTGTGGTGTCTATCACGACCCAGAACCCTTTTCCCTCAGATGGGCTTCCACCTCAACCTGGGGAGCCCTCCTCCACAGGTGGATCCCCATGCAGGGGTGCGGAGCCCCCCCGCGCCCCCCCCCAATGTGACTTCGCCACGGCTCGGGGATGGTAAAAAGTCACCTCCGGATTAGGCCAAAATCATGATGTGGTTAATCAGATTAGGAATTAGCCGATTCCTTGATAAAACAGTGTCGTGGACTATCTTAACCCCTAACCCGCTCCTCAGATGCGCTCCCCACACCCTCTCGCAGACTGTCCAAACCTTTTAACCTTCGCACCTTCTTCAGATGCGCAACTTTCGCACTGTCCGGCTACCGGTGGGCATTTCCCGTTCAGATGTTTCCCCCCTTTCACTCATGCAGTCGTCCTGAATTACTTTCCCTTGACCCCCTCTTGAGATGCGCTCCCCTAGCCCCTCCTTCAGACTTTCTCAACCCTGAACCATGAACCATGAGCCCTGAACCTTGAACCATGAGCCCTGAACCCTGCACCTTGAACCCCTCCCTAAGATGGGCAACCTCCTCACTGCCAGGCTGCCAATAGGCGTCTCCCGTTTAGATGCGCCCCCCTGGCCCCACTTTCAAAATGTCTTAACCCTGAGTCCCCAAATGGGGGGATTCAGACTCCCAGAGATGCGCTCTTGGTGTCCCTTATACCTACTATTTAAACCCTTAACTCATTCTTCAGATGCGCACTCTTCTACGACCCCACAGACTTTCTAAAACCTATGCCCTAATCCCCTTCCTCAGACGCTGCTGCCCACTCCGATGTCGCGGAATATCTTAAACCTGAATCCTAATGAGTTTGTCCCAAACCCCTTCCCCAGATGCGTTCCCTCTTCGCTCCCTCAGATTATCTCGACCACTTGCCCTGATCCTTTTACCTCCAACCCCTTCCTCAGATGCGCTATGGGGTTCATTCCCACGCCACTGTCGTGGTTGTGTGCTATTTGCTTGCCCAGGGGGGCGCATCTCACACCCTCCGACTATCTCGACCACTTGCCCCAATTTGTTTACCTCCAACCCTTCCTCAGATGCGTGACCTCCGAACTGTCCGACTGCCCGTGGGCACTTCCCTATCCCTGGAGGAGGGGCCCAACACGACCAATGACAACTCTGCAGTGGTCGTCTGCTATCAGGTGAGGGACTGAGGGGGGTGGGCTGCTGCAACACGACCAATGGCAACTCAGCAGTGGTCGTCTGCTATCAGGTGGGGGACTGAGGGGGGTGGGCTGCTGCAACACGACCAATGGCAACTCTGCAGTGGTCGTCTGCTATCAGGTGGGGGACTGAGGGGGGTGGGCTGCTGCAACACGACCAATGGCAACTCAGCAGTGGTCGTCTGCTATCAGGTGGGGGACTGAGGGGGGTCGGCTGCTGCAACACGACCAATGGCAACTCAGCAGTGGTCGTCTGCTATCAGGTGGGGGACTGAGGGATGTGGTGGCTCATGGAGGGATGTGGTGGCTCCTGGAGGGATGTGGTGGCTCATGGAGGGATGTGGTGGCTCATGGAGGGATGTGGTGGCTCATGGAGGGATGTGGTGGCTCCTGGAGGCGTGGCAGGCGAGAGATCATTTCACTCTGTCTGGGGGCAATGGATGCAGTGGTAGTCTGCTATATATCAGGTAGGGGTCTTAGGGGGGCTAAGCTGCTGCAACAGACGCGGCGTTTCATAGAGGCGTGACAGGTTTCTGACCTTAACCCTAAACCCTAAACTATTCCGTTTTGCAATCCTGGGGGGGGCCTAGGCTGCTGCATGGGACCGTCTAAAACTTCCCCCCTGTTCTTTCCCAATCCATCACCCAGCAAATGCACTCTTCCCTGCTGCGTTACTCCTCTCCATCGGTAAATCCGATGATATTTGAAGGATCGCCCCACACACTACTCCCCTGTTCTTTTCCTCACTCCATCACCCAACAAATGCACTCGAGCCATGTTGCGTCACCCCCCTCCTTCAGGTTGGACCCGATGTCGATCACAAGAATGCCCCACACGCTACCCCCCTGTTGCTTTCCCCAATCCATCACCCAACGAATGCACTCATTCCCTGCTGTGTTACTGCCCTCCATCAGGTAATTCCGATGATATTCGCGAGAACGCCCCATACGCTCACATCCTGTTCTTTCCCCCACTCCATCACCCAACGAATGCACTCATTCTCTGTTGCATCCTCCTCCTCCATCAGGTTGGACCCGACGACATTCGCGGCAATGCCCTGCTGCAGCTGCTGGTGCAACTGGGCAAGAGGGAGGCCTTCCACGTACTGAGGACACAGCAGCAGCTTGGGTGAGGAACAGTCTTTGGTGCCCGACTGCCCGTTGATGCAGCAAAAACTCTGTGAGAGGCAAAAACTATGTTTTCGCTTGTTTCCGGGATATTTTCGGTACTGAGCGACTGCGGTAGACCTGGAGACCAAGTGTATTTTCGATACCGTAGATCGGTACGAGTCGTACCTGGTACCGACTAAAACAATCACTGATCATAGCCCTCAACCCTTCCTGCATGCGTGCAAGCAATTTCACACTTGTGTGTCCATGCAGGTATATGGTACCTTGGCAGCATGCATTTTTTCCGCCTGTGTGACTGTGTGGCTCCATTTCCATTTCCAGCCGCTGCCTCACCTCCTCACACACCAACATTCACCCCACGTGTTTCTGCCTGTCAATCTGTCACCAGGCTTCCTACCCGCCAATTTGTATGTGCGTTTATTTTCTGGCTCGGCCTCACCTCCACACACGCTCACACCTTTGTGCCTGTGCCTGTGCCGAGCCTAGATATTGGGCGCATGCGTTTTGCCCGCCGGTGTACATTTCAGGACATTTTTCAGGTCCAGTATTTCATCTTGTCACAAACACACATCGACACTCACTCCATACACTTGTGCCCAATGCGTATTTATACTGTGACCGTGCATTCTGCCCAGCAGTGGGTGTGACTGTGACTGTGACTGTGGCTGTGGCTGCGACTGTGACTGTGTGACTGTGACTGTGTGTGAGATTGTGTGAGACTGTGTGACTGTTCATTTTCAGGATCAGTGTGGTAAGTGGCCATATCAGAGCCCATCCTATGTGTTTGCACCCGTGCAGGTATATTGTTAGCATGCACTCTGGCCAGGAGCTGAGGGTGCATCACCTGGAGTTTGTGGTTCAGGTGAGTCGCCCAACCTTACACTCCTTAAACCCCAACCCCTGGTGTAATAGGGTGCATCACCTGGAGTTTGTGGTTCAGCTGAGTCACCCAACCTTACACTCCCTAAACCCCAACCCCTAGTGTAATAGGGTGCATCACCTGGAGTTTGTGGTTCAGCTGAGTCACCCAACCTCACACTCCCTAAACCCTAACCCCTAGTGGAATAAGGGTGCATCACCTGGAGTTTGTGGTTCAGCTGAGTCACCCAACCTCACACTCCCTAAACCCCAACCCCTGGTGTAATAGGGTGCATCACCTGGAGTTTGTGGTTCAGCTGAGTCACCCAACCTCACACTCCCTAAACCCTAACCCCTAGTGTAATAGGGTGCATCACCTGGAGTTTGTGGTTCAGCTGAGTCACCCAGCCTCACACTCCCTAAACCCTAACCCCTAGTGTAATAGGGTGCATCACCTGGAGTTTGTGGTTCAGCTGAGTCACCCAACCTCACCCCCCCTAACCCCTAACCCCTGGTGTAATAGGGTGCATCACCTGGAGTTTGTGGTTCAGCTGAGTCACCCAACCTCACACTCCCTAAACCCTAACCCCTAGTGTAATAGGGTGCATCACCTGGAGTTTGTGGTCCAGCTGAGTCACCCAACCTCACACTCCCTAAACCCTAACCCCTAGTGTAATAGGGTGCATCACCTGGAGTTTGTGGTTCAGCTGAGTCACCCAACCTCACACTCCCTAAACCCTAACCCCTAGTGTAATAGGGTGCATCACCTGGAGTTTGTGGTTCAGCTGAGTCACCCAACCTCACACTCCCTCAACCCTAACCCCTAGTGTAATAGGGTGCATCACCTGGAGTGTGTGGTTCAGCTGAGTCACCCAACCTCACACTCCCTAAACCCTAACCCCTAGTGTAATAGGGTGCATCACCTGGAGTTTGTGGTTCAGCTGAGTCACCCAACCTCACCCCCCCTAAACCCTAACCCCTAGTGTAATAGGGTGCATCACCTGGAGTTTGTGGTTCAGCTGAGTCACCCAACCTCACCCTCTCTAAACCCTAACCCCTAGTGTAATAGGGTGCATCACCTGGAGTTTGTGGTCCAGGTGCAGCGAGAAGGGGAGGGATGAACGTGTGTGAAGGGGGGGAGAGGGAGGGGGGTAACGGCTGAGGGCTGATGGCCATCCAGCAATCCCTGCACCCCACCCTAGGCGTGCGGCAACCACATTAGTTTCCGTACTGCCACCAAGGTGGTCTGTAAGCAGTACACAGGGTTGGGGAGATCAATTATCGATCCTCAATGAAAATGGCCTGCAAGTTGAGGCAGTTTCTCACTGCCCTCGCTTCCTCGCTCCAGGTTGAAAGCTATGGCCTCTTTGCTTGCGCTGCTTCGGACCTCTTTCATGGGAAATGGACCCTATGCCGTAATGTTGCGATCAACCCTGAACCCCAGGAGCCTTGTACTTCTGGATCCGTGTGCAGCTTAATCCCTTGACCCTGAACCCTTGGCCCATTAACCCCTGACGCTGAACCCTTGATCCTGAACCCGTGACCCTGAACACTTTACCCTGAGGCCTGAATCTTGAGCCCTGAACCCTTAACCCTGGACCTCGTGAGTCCTGAGCTTTTGGATCAGCGCATCACACTGATGACCTTGAGCCCTCTAACAGACTTGTTCTCCAAGAGCTGCGTGCAGCTTCAAACATTTGATATAAGACCTGAACCCTGCAGTAGTAACCCTCCTTCCAGGACCTCATGTGTTGAACGCTTTCGGAGCAGCTCATCTCAATCATGACGATGAACCCTGAACTTCAGAAATGGTGCTTCAGAGGCTGCAAGAAGCTTAAAATGTTCAATAAAAAATCGGTAATCCTTCCTCCTACTCCCACGACTTAACATCAGTCCAACGCTTTTGGAGCTGCTCATCTCGCTGATCGCGTCGAGGCGTTTGTGGAGGAACTACTCACACAAGTCCTCCCAGAGAAATGCGGAGATGAGGCCACGGCAGAGATGGCTGCAGCAGCAGAGGCAGCAGCAGCAGCTGCTGGGGATGCTGACCAAGCAGCGTCCGCCCCTCCCGATACTGCCGCGGCAGAAGATGATGACGAGCCGCTCCTGGTCTCGGATTTCACGAGCGCGGTTTCGGAGCTGGCCAAGGCCAAGCTTGAGAAGCCCAAGACGCTGAGTGAGCTGGCTGGGAAGCTATGGAACGAAGTCTACTACGGCACGTTTGCTTTTGATCGTCAGGTGGGAGGGTGACGCGGCAAGAGCAGGGGAGTGGAGGAGGTGGTTTTGGAGGGGGCAGAGGAGAAGGTGGGGGGGGGGGAGGAGGATTAGAGGAGATGGGGACAGGCTGGAGGGGGAAACAGGGAGTAGAGGTATCAAGTAGGAGCTTTCTGGGGTCGAGGCAGAGCGTGAGGTTGCGGCATTGGGGCTTTAGAAAGGCCTCCTGACTCAGGGCTCGAGGAGTGGCAAACTGATGGACTGGAGGAATGGCAAACTAAAGGACTGGCGGAACTCCCACTGGGGTGAGTAAGGGACGTGGTGCTGCCCTGTGCCTTTGGACCTGGGGTACGATCGGAACGGTGGAGGGGTAAAATCAAAATGGTGCCTTCGGGCCTGGGGTATGATCAGAATGGTGCCTTCGGACCTGGGGTATGATCAGAATGGTGCCTTCGGACCTGGGGTATGATCAGAATGGTGCCTTCGGACCTGGGGTATGATCAGAATGGTGCCTTTGGACCTGGGGTATGATCAGAATGGTGCCTTTGGACCTGGGGTATGATCAGAATAGTGCCTTCGGGCCTGGGGTATGATCAGAATGGTGCCTTCGGACCTGGGGTATGATCAGAATGGTGCCTTCGGGCCTGGGGTATGATCAGAATGGTGCCTTCGGACCTGGGGTATGATCAGAATGGTGCCTTCGGGCCTGGGGTATGATCAGAATGGTGCCTTCGGGCCTGGGGTATGATCAGAATGGTGCCTTCGGGCCTGGGGTATGATCAGAATGGTGCCTTCGGACCTGGGGTATGATCAGAATGGTGCCTTCGGACCTGGGGTATGATCAGAATGGTGCCTTCGGACCTGGGGTATGATCAGAATGGTGCCTTCGGACCTGGGGTATGATCAGAATGGTGCCTTCGGACCTGGGGTATGATCAGAATGGTGCCTTCGGACCTGGGGTATGATCAGAATGGTGCCTTTGGGCCTGGGGTATGATCAGAATGGTGCCTTCGGACCTGGGGTACGATCAGAATGGTGCCTTCGGGCCTGGGGTATGATCAGAATGGTGCCTTCGGGCCTGGGGTATGATCAGAATGGTGCCTTCGGACCTGGGGTATGATCAGAATGGTGCCTTCGGGCCTGGGGTATGATCAGAATGGTGCCTTCGGGCCTGGGGTATGATCAGAATGGTGCCTTCGGGCCTGGGGTATGATCAGAATGGTGCCTGCGGACCTGGGGTATGATCAGAATGGTGCCTTCGGACCTGGGGTATGATCAGAATGGTGCCTTCGGGCCTGGGGTATGATCAGAATGGTGCCTTTGGACCTGGGGTATGATCAGAATAGTACCTTCGGGCCTGGGGTATGATCTGAATGGTGCCTTCGGACCTGGGGTATGATCAGAATGGTGCCTTTGGACCTGGGGTATGATCAGAATGGTGCCTGCGGACCTGGGGTATGATCAGAATGGTGCCTTCGGGCCTGGGGTATGATCAGAATGGTGCCTTCGGACCTGGGGTATGATCAGAATGGTGCCTTTGGGCCTGGGGTATGATCAGAATGGTGCCTTCGGACCTGGGGTATGATCAGAATGGTGCCTTCGGACCTGGGGTATGATCAGAATGGTGCCTGCGGACCTGGGGTATGATCAGAATGGTGCCTTCGGGCCTGGGGTATGATCAGAATGGTGCCTTCGGACCTGGGGTATGATCAGAATGGTGCCTTTGGGCCTGGGGTATGATCAGAATGGTGCCTGCGGACCTGGGGTATGATCAGAATGGTGCCTTCGGGCCTGGGGTATGATCAGAATGGTGCCTTCGGACCTGGGGTATGATCAGAATGGTGCCTTCGGACCTGGGGTATGATCAGAATGGTGCCTTCGGACCTGGGGTATGATCAGAATGGTGCCTTCGGGCCTGGGGTATGATCAGAATGGTGCCTGCGGACCTGGGGTATGATCAGAATGGTGCCTTCGGGCCTGGGGTATGATCAGAATGGTGCCTTCGGACCTGGGGTATGATCAGAATGGTGCCTTCGGGCCTGGGGTATGATCAGAATGGTGCCTTCGGACCTGGGGTATGATCAGAATGGTGCCTTCGGGCCTGGGGTATGATCAGAATGGTGCCTTCGGACCTGGGGTATGATCAGAATGGTGCCTTCGGACCTGGAATATGATCAGAATGGTGCCTTTGGGCCTGGGGTATGATCAGAATGGTGCCTTCGGGCCTGGGGTATGATCAGAATGGTGTAGAATGATAAGATGGGGGCGCAGGCCTGTAATGATTCAGCCAGGGGGTGCAGCTATGGGCATAACAATCGTGAGGAAGGGACACCCAGGGTGTGAAGGGGGAGGGGGGAGACGTATCATCATCGGCGAGCATCCCCTCCCTCTACTGAGCCTCCACAGTTCAATAAGCGCGCTTCAGCTACAATTCAGCTAATTCATGGCCAATGACTGGTGCAAAGAGCCCTGCTTGGGCCACTGGCTGCAGGCAGGTCAGGGTTGGGTCCCCATCAGCCCAACTGTGTCCGATGGCCCAGCGGTGTCCGATGGCCCGGCGGCCCTTGCAGAGGCGGTCCGATGAGCGCTGAAATTAGCATTACCTTTTGTTGCTCTCTGAATACCCCCTGGTTGCGCCCTCGCCAAGCTCAATGGAAAACATATGGATCTCAAGATTTGACTTAAGAAAGTTGAAATGTGAGCTTTCAAACTTGGGATTTCGAATGTGGCAACTGCTCAGGCGCTGGAGGTCGCAGAGTTGCGAGCCATCAGCCCTGCGGAGCTGCGTGCGTTTGCGCATCGCGTGATCGGAGGTGACGGCACGAGGCGCAAGGCAGTGCTGGCGGTGCTCGGAGGCGCGGAGCGGGCTGCGGCGGCCGTAGCCGCTGCTGCGTGCGGGGGGGAGCCGCCGGCGGGGGCACCGCCCTTCCATTCACCAGAAGAAGAAGCTGTGGCCATCGAGCCGGAGGCCAAAAAGGCCGAGGCGGCCCCGTTGCAGCCCGAGGATGCTGTGGCTGCTTTCAGCCGCGGCGGAAAAGAGGGCAAGGTCACGCTGGTGGCCGACTTTGCCGAGTTTAAAAGGGCGCAGGAGGTGTTCCCCAACGTGGCGGCGCTGTTCCTTAAGCAGAGTACCGGGAAGGTGGTGGTCTGAGGCGGGAGGGGGGCAAATGAGTTGGAGGGGCCAGCTGAGGTATTGAGGGGCCGACTGAGTAGAAGAAGAAGAAGAAGAAAGACTGAGTAGGTGGTTGCCTGAGGTGGAAAGAGGGCCATCTGATATGGGTGCCGGTTGCCTGAGGTGGACAAGGGGCAGTTAAGGTGGAAGAGGAGTGAATGTTGCACATAGACAGAGGCGGTCAGCACGTCTGTGTTTCACACTTTTGAGGCTCTGAATAAAATGAATCCTGGATGTATGGTCGAAGGGTGTGAGAACTTCGCAGCGAGTGTTGGTGGAGGGCAAGAGTGAGAGTCCGCTGGCTGTGTCGCTGATGGAAGGGGAAATCCGTTAAAGCAATCTGCCCCCTGAAGGGTTGTCAGGCTACCCAAGTGCAGGGTAAAGAGGCTGAGATGACTTCATGGTTCAATCCTCTAACCTTTTTTCCATAGTTCCACTAGCAAACTAGGCAGTTGGAAACAAGCGCGGCCCAGCATTTTGGTAAGGGCCCAGTGGTGTAACCCTATTTACGACAATTAGACGAATCAACCCTGTATACCTGAACATGCGCAGATTTCGTTGATGGCTGCTTGGGGCTCACCCGCTGACACGTCATCGAACATCCCACACCCCATTGTACTCCGAAATTTAGCGTATTTGGAAAAGGGGATCGGGAGTCACACCCCCAAGGCCAACTGAAATCCGGGGCTCTCTTATGGCGGCTGTTGTTCTGGGCGTGCAGTGGACCACTGAGAAAATTTAAATATGCCGCGCGCCAGTATTTAACACGATCTTTGCGAACACGGCGGCCGATTTCCAAGTTTCGTCCTCGACGGGGGAAAATCACACTTCCCACAGGAAATCGACATGGCGCTGTAAAACCGTGGGAAATCGATGGCCTAGACGCGTCGATCTTTGCATTACGTTACTTTATGACACTGAAACGTTTGTACAGCCACATGGACAGTCACCACACCAGCGTAGGGGGGCTGCTAGCCAGCTTTGGCTTCCAAACCAGCGTACGACATACGGCTTGCCGCACCAGGCCCCCATGGCCTGAGTTCATGAGGCTATTTTAAGATGAAGCACATGCACAGTAAAGACAGGACAGACTTCCTAAGTACAACTTAAGAATTCTGGGATTCGCCTTTGGGGGTAAAGAAAAACTGATGGAAATTACCGGACATTACGGCGCAATTCCAAAGCACAGATTACCAGCCTACTTGCGTAGCAGTGCCGATTTCGATAACAGAGGCCTGGCGCCAGTCCGGTCTTGAGGCCAAACAGATAATAAGTTCGCGCTCCTTCAAAAACAGCAAAGATACAAAAATGGGCCCTAACGTTGCACGCACAAACGAGAACTTCGTTGTCCACACGTGCTCGCATCCAGTCAAAACAGCAATTTATTGTCATTAGGCAACCTCACGGTCAACCTAGCTGTTGCCTCTTATACATGGCAAAATATTGGGATGGAACTAAAAACTAGAATGCTGCAATAATGGGGCAGTAAGCTGAGAAACGGACAAGAACTTGGACTTCGAACATGCACCGCGAATCTGGCTATAATTGGTGTTACAAACTTGAAATCCCTCTCGCTCTCAGTTGCTGCTGGATTTACTGTTGCTGTGGGAATCGAGCTGAAGAATAAAGGCCAGTCTGAGGTATTTTCCAGATTCCAGGGTGTTCGATCAATTTAAGTAGATTCTAGGTTATAAAATTCTTGCTTACGTACGAGTTACTTGAAAGTTCCCACATTGTTACCATCGTCATATGTTCCCCCCAAACCCTACACTCTGCTGCTCCGCTGTATCTCTTTGTGTGGCGTGACGCCAACTTTCCATTTAGAGTGCAACACGGCTTACAATTATTAAATTATTGATGGCATCAGCGGATAAACAAAAACGATGTCTGGGTCACACGGCTCAAATACAAATATTGTTTTTGCCTGGCCAGCGAGAAGTAAGGCGGAAGACGTTTTCGGTGCCGCTAACTAAAATCAGAGCTGGAATAACTAACACGGACCCATACATTTGAATACCGTAGTTAAAACGGTAAATTGCAGGAGAACGAGCAGAGACACATCAGGATGCGAGGAAAAAAAAGGAAGACAGGCTAACATAAACGAAAGATTAATTTAATTATGACAGCGCATAAGCGCACCATCCTGTATAGTATATATATATATATATATATATATATATATATATATATATATATATATATATATATATATTGTAAAAAATCCCTGATATTAATGTGTGATTTGATATGACAGATATGATAGGGGGGGGAGGGGGTAATTCGTGACAGATTGACCTTATAATTATTCATGGACGGACGGATGAGCAACTATATGTTTTTCTGGGTGGCACTTCGGCTCTTGGGCACTTGGACATTTGCAGGCTTGCTCCAGTGGATTTATTGATTAAATGCCAGGTCTCCATTAGCAACCATATTTTTTGCTAGCTGGGTGGCTCTTTGGCTTTTGGGCACTTGTAAATTTGCAGGTTTGCTTCAGTGAATTAATTGATGAAATGAAAGGTCTCCATTATCAACTATAACATATTTTAGAGGTGTATGGCCCAATCACATAAATCGAATGCTTTTGCATCACCTTGAGGGCCTGGGAAAATGGCGACCTGATTCGTGAAGCACCCGATGCAGCCTCTTCAAATGAGCATATGTTTAGAACGGTGCATACCCGCTGGGCCCTGCTGAACGATCGGCCGCATGGGCTGGTAGGGTGAAGTTTTGTGAAGTTTTACAGTCCAACGGGGCATCAGATTTGATGCATGGGACTTGTGCCCGTAAACCGGTACATGCACTAAATACGCCAGGACAGCGAGCGAAAACCAGTGATCCCCCTGGGCAAGCAACCAACACACAACCACTGAGCAGTAGCGTGGGAATGAACCCCATAGTGCAGAAGATTAGCCCCAGCCATAGATCATGACGTAGGTGCAAAAGAGTTCGGTTGGACGCCTCCTAGGAAAATTAAGAAGGAAAGAAGAAGATCTAAGTGAAATTGTATACATCTGATGGGTATGACTGGTAGGGACTGGTAGGGACTGAAAGCGCAATTCCACCTACCATGCATAGCCAGGACCATGGTGCAGCCATGCTACCCTCCTATGTGAGGGGACAGGAACATGGAGCCCTGCGATCTGGATAGGGAGGGGGGGGGAGAAGATCGAGTGGCGGCTTCTCTCAGCCTTTGTTGTGCATATCATGTTCTCTTTCAAGGCTGGGGGATCCACCTCCTGGACAGGTGGAAACCTTAATGCCCCCTCACCCCCAGATATGCTTATCACCTCGAGGACCTTAGTTAATTAATTTATTTTAACGGGACAGTTGGGCGCCCACGCTGCCGAGCCTTTTAGAGCAGGGCCCAGAGGTGTAATGTCATTGACGTCGAGGACCTGAGAATGACACTGAAGATGAATGGCCATGGAGAAGCAACATTTTGCAATAAGGCAAATAGTCGTGACGGAAGATCTAACCAGATCAGAAACCAGGAGATCTGAAACCAGGAGATCTGGATGGAGCGTGAAGGTTTGAAACCAGTATACCTTAATACCTGCAAACCAGAGGATCTGAAAGCATGAGATCTGGAATCCCCTACCCTTCGGAACCTAAAGGTTCGTCCGAGGACTTTCAGAAGTGGGCTGCCATGAGCCATGCCAGCAACTAGGTCAGCCACGCATTGACCCACATGTACGGCATGCCAACGCATCATTAAGGTAAACCACACTGAACGCAATGCAACTTGCACTGGCAGTGCTGGTGCCGGATGCATTTTGCACAATGCAACTTACACTCAAGCTGCTTCAGTTGCTGAAGATGATGATACAAACAGCATTCTAATATGGCATGATGAGACAAGGGGGGCCAGATTCACTACGAGGAGACATCATCCCCGGTACCCCCGCTGCCCCCGCTATCCTCCTCGTCGTCGTTTATGAAGGTCTTGTCGTAGCTGTCCATGCTGTCCTCCTCCTCTTCCTCTTCATCTGACGCTGTGTCTTCATCCGCCGTGCATTGCATGACGTGCACGAGCCGCTCCTTGTCAAGCAGCCGGGTTACTTTCAGTCTCTTGCTGGCAGGGATGGCTCGCAACACCTTGGGCGCACGGAATAGAGGGGGAACTCGCAACAAATAGGGCGAAGGGCATTGATGGAGGGGTATCTCGCCGCATCTTTGGAAAGGGCGTAGAGGCGTAGCTCGCAACAAATTAAGTGGAGGGCATTGAGGGCTAGCTCGCAATATCTGGGGTGCACGGAAGCGAGGGGTAGGTCGCAACAACTGGGGAAAAGGGAATACAGGGGTAGCTAGCAACACTTGAGGTGTACGACATGTCGGGGTAGATCGCAACAACTTGGGGGCACGGAATAGAGGCGTAGCGTACAACATCTAGGGTGCACGGAAAAGAGGTGTAGCTTGCAACAATCAGGGTGAATATAATAGAGGTCTTCTACCTAGGGTACAAATTAAATAAACAGGTGTAGCTAGGAACAACTGGCGATGGGCACGGAGAAGTTGCGTGCAACAACTTGGGTGCACTGAAAAGAGGGTAAGATCGCAACATGTAGGGCGCACGCCGCACAGCAGAGCGGAATTGCAGGCAACTGCTAGGACGAAGGGCATACAGGAGTAGCAACACGTTGCGCGCAAAACACGGCGGGATGGCTCGCGGCAACAACTGGGACACATACAGCATACATCTAGGGCCTCAAGGGGGGTAATTGTCGTTTTTGTTTAGGGTTTGCTTATACATCGATGGGGGATGATTAAGTAATTCTTCCATTGCATGGGCAGGGTTCAGGGATTAGGGTTAAGTGTGCGGTTTCAACCCTTCAGGGCAAGAAGGGTGAGAACTGAGAACCCTGAAATGCCTGTACATCGGCACATGTATCACACATGCATACCTGTCTGCACTCGAAGGTAGAGAGGTACTTGTCCTCAGATGTGAAATAAAGCAGCTCCAGGACCTGTGCAGCGATCAGCGGTGCACCAGCATTGGCGATCAGCAGTACATTAACAACGGAGGTCAGCAGTACATCAGTGGCTGTGGCCAGTAGTGCACCAGCCATCAATGCGGTCAGCAGTACATTAGCAGCGGAGGTCAGCAGTACACCAGCGGTGAAAACCAGCAGTACCAAGGCAGCAGTGGTCAGCAGTACTTGAGCGGTGAAGGTCAGCTAAAGATAGGCGGTGGTAGTCAGCAGTTCATCAGTCGTGGCCATCGGTCCAAAGAAGGTGCCAAGAGATCGCAGCAGTGGGTTACCGTGGAAGGGGTTAAAAGGGAAGGGGTTGGTGCCAGTGATTCTTTCAAGGCGTGGTATACCACGATTCGTGGTAAAACAGCAGTTGTCGGGGTCGGATCGGCATGGTAAGATCCGAGATTTTGGCGTGGCAGTACCCCTCAGAACTTACGGCTTTTTTCAGGTCACGCGCGGTCGATTGCAGTCAAATGGCGGAGATTCCAAGGAAAGGTGAAAACGATGGTTCTTGGAGAGGCAAGAAAGGCCAGCAGGGGACGGACAAATTTCAGGACGGGTACTTTCAGGGCGGCGAAATGCGGCGCGTCTGGCTCCAAAACAAAGGATTCGACGAAAGCCCGAACAAGTACATGTGTCCCTGCAGATTGAGTCATGACGATATAGGCACACACGAGTGTCAGATATATGAATAGAAAAAGGCACTCAAGCACACAAACTAACAGCATGGCAGCTTTCAAGGCCAGGTAGGGAGGAGGGCAGACAGCGCATGACAGCAGCCTTCGCTACAGGGCACGAGCGGGGGCAACAACAGAGACATACAGTGACCATATTCTTTTTGTATCATAACTCAGTTGTCCTCATAGCAGATTTCTTGAAACAAGTCTCTTTGTATCAAAACTCAGCCTTCCTGTCATTCTGAAAAAGTTGACATTTCAATGAAGAAATTGCTACTTACATAATCATCCTGTTTCTGAGCTTCAGGGGCTTTGCCCCCGAACCCCCGCCGGGGGGTGGCCCCCGGAACCCCCTAAACACTCAAGCCCGCCGGGATTGGTTTGCGCTTAGCACAGATCGCTAGACAGAAAAAAGAGAAGAGGCCCTGAAGACCTCAACCCTCAACCCTCAAGCCAGCAGGAACTGGGTTGAGCTTAGCACATATTGCTAGATGGAAGAAGGACAAGAGTCCCTGATCCCTAAACCCTCAAGCCAGACTGGCGTAAGGTAAGCCCAGCACAGATTGCTAGACGAAAACAAGAAAATATTTCTAAACCTTTAACTCTCAAACCAGCCGGAAGTGGTTTTAGCCTAGCACAGATTGCTAGATGAAAGAATAAAAGGGTTCCTAAACCCCCCAACCTCAAGCCATCCGGGAGTGGGTCAAGCCCTCTCTGGTTGAGCCTAGAACAGGTCGCTTGACGGAAAAAGAAAAGGGGCCCTAAACCCTTAGCCCTAAACCCTAAGCCCCTCAACCCTCAACACGACTTGAACCAGGGGGGCACAATGCCCTGTCCTCAATTTTGCACGTGTTTCGTTTTAATGTCCAATTGTTGCTTCCGTTATTTCACTGCGCTCGATTGTAAGCTGTTATTCTCTAGTGTACGGGTTGTAGCGCTTACCATACAAACATCACCCCATACCCCATTCCACCTGTACCCTAAATAAGCGCTGACAATAAAAATCATCACCATCTGTCCCCTAACCACTAGGTTACTCTTCGGCCGAGCCTGTTACCTTTCTGGCTGTCTTGATTCTGAGCATTGGGATGATTTGCTGCAGCTCCTCTGGGGTCCAGCTCTCACAGCAGCGCGCGACATACCTACAAACATGAAACAAGGCAAGGGCAGGACAGGGTAGGGCAGGGCAATGGCAGGACCGGGCTAGGGTAGGGACAGGTCAGGACAATGTAGGGTAGAGTATGGCAAGGGCAGGACAGGGTAGGTCAGGGTAGATTAGGGCAATGGCAGGACAAGGTAGGACAGGGTAAGACAGGGCAGGGCAGGACAGGGTAGGTCAGGGTGGGATAATGATACAAACTAGGACAGGGATGACTTCCTGCAGCCCCTATGGAATCCAGCTGTTACAACAGCACGCCACAAACCTACAAACATGAAACAAGGCAAGGGCAGGACAGGGTGGGGCAGGACGGGTTAGGGCAGGGCAAGGGCAGGGCCGGGGTAGGGCAGGGCAAGGGCAGGACGAGGTAGGGCAGGGCAAGGGCAGGACAGGGTAGATCAGGGAAAGGTCAGGACAGGGTAGGGTAAAGTATGGCAAGGGCAGGGCAGGGTGGGACAAGGGCAGGACAGGGTAGGGTAGGACAAGGGCAGGACAGGGTGGCGCAAGGGCAGGAAAGGTTAGGGTAGGACAAGGGCAGGACAGGGTAGGGCAAGGACAGGACAGGACAGGACAGGGTAGGACAGGATAGGACAGGGTAGGACATGGTAGGGTAGGGCAGGGCAAGGGCAGGATAGGACAGGGCAAGGGGAGGACAGGGTAGGGCAGGGCAAGGGCAGGATAGGACAGGGCAAGGGGAGGACAGGGTAGGGCAGGGCAAGGGCTGGATAGGACAGGGCAAGGGGAGGACAGGGTAGGGAAGGGCAAGGGCAGGATAGGACAGGGCAAGGGGAGGACAGGGCAGGACAGGGCAAGGGGAGGACAGGGTAGGGCAGGGCAAGGGCAGGATAGGACAGGGCAAGGGGAGGACAGGGTAGGACAGGGTAGGACAGGGTAGGACAGGGTAGGACTCGGTAGGACAGGGTAGGACAGGGTAGGACAAGGTAGGGCAGGGTAGGACAGGGCAGGACAGGGTAGTACAGGGTAGGACAGGGTAGGACAGGGTAGGACAGGGTAGGACAGGGTAGGACAGGGTAGGACAGGGTAGGGCAGGGTAGGACAGGGTAGGGCAGGGTAGGGCAGGGTAGGACAGGGTAGGACAGGGTAGGACAGGGTAGGACAGGGTGGGACAGGGTAGGACAGGGTAGGACAGGGTAGGACAGGGTAGGACAGGGTAGGACAGGGTAGGGCAGGGTAGGACAGGGCAGGACAGGGTAGGACAGGGTAGGACAGGGCAAGGGAAGGACAGGGTAGGACAGGGTAGGACAGGGTAGGACAGGGTAGGACAGGGTAGGACAGGGTAGGACAGGGTAGGACAGGGTAGGACAGGGTAGGACAGGGTAGGACAGGGTAGGGTAGGGCAGGACAGGGTAGGAAAGGGTAGGACAGGGCAAGTGAAGGACAGGGTAGGACAGGGCAGGACAGGGTAGGACAGGGTAGGACAGGGCAAGGGAAGGACAGGGTGGGACAGGGTGGGACAGGGTAGGACAGGGTAGGACAGGGTAGGACAGGGAAGGACAGGGTAGGGCAGGGTAGGACAGGGTAGGACAGGGTAGGACAGGGTAGGACAGGGTAGGACAGGGTAGGGCAGGGTAGGACAGGATAGGGTAGGGCAGGACAGGGTAAAACAGGGTAGGACAGGGTAGTACAGGGTAGGGCAGGGTAGGACAGGGTAGGACAGGGTAGGACAGGGTAGGGCAGGGTAGGACAGGGTAGGACAGGGTGGGACAGGGTAGGACAGGGTAGGGCAGGGTAGGACAGGGTAGGACAGGGTAGGACAGGGTAGGACAGGGTAGGACAGGGTAGGGCAGGGTAGGACAGGGTAGGGTAGGGCAGGACAGGGTAAGACAGGGTAGTACAGGGTAGTACAGGGTAGGGAAGGGTAGGACATGGTAGGACAGGGTAGGACAGGGTAGTACAGGGTAGGGCAGGGTAGGACAGGGTAGGACAGGGTAGGGTAGGGTAGATTAGGGTAGGACAGGGTAAGACAGGGTAGGACAGGGTGGGACAGGGTAGGACAGGGTAGGACAGGGTAGGACAGGGTAGGACAGGGTAGGGCAGGGTAGGGCAGGGTAGGACAGGGTAGATTAGGGCAATGGCAGAACAGGGTAAGACAGGGTAGGTTAGGGCAATGGCAGGACAAGGTAGGACAGGGTAGGACAGGGTAGGGCAGGGTAGGACAGGGCAGGACAGGGTAGGACAGGTTAGGACAGGGCAAGGGAAGGACAGGGTAAGACAGGGTAGGACAGGGTAGTACAGGGTAGGGCAGGGTAGGACAGGGTAGTACAGGGTAGTACAGGGTAGGACAGGGTAGGACAGGGTAGGACAGGGTAGGACAGGGTAGGACAGGGTAGGACAGGGTAGGACAGGGTAGGACAGGGTAGGACAGGGTAGGACAGGGTAGGACAGGGTAGGACAGGGTAGGACAGGGTAGGACAGGGTAGGACAGGGTAGGACAGGGTAAGACAGGGTAGGGCAGGGAAGGAAAGGGTAGGACAGGGTAGGACAGGGTAGGACAGGGTAGGACAGGGTAGGACAGGGTAGGGCAGGGTAGGGCAGGGTAGGACAGGGTAGGGCAATGGCAGGACAGGGTAAGACAGGGTAGGACAGGGTAGGGTAGGGCAATGGCAGGACAGGGTAAGGACAGGGTAGGGCAGGGTAGGGCAGGGTAGGGCAGGGTAGGGCAGGGTAGGACAGGGTAGGACAGGGTAGGACAGGGTAGGGCAGGGTAGGGCAGGGTAGGACAGGGTAGGACAGGGTAGGGCAGGGTAGGGCAGGGTAGGGCAGGGTAGGACAGGGTAGGACAGGGTAGGGCAATGGCAGGACAGGGTAAGACAGGGTAGGACAGGGTAGGACAGGGTAGGGCAATGGCAGGACAGGGTAAGACAGGGTAGGACATGGTAGGACAGGGTAGGACAGGGTAGGGCAATGGCAGGACAGGGTAGGGCAGGGTAGGACAGGGTAGGACAGGGTAGGGCAATGGCAGGACAGGGTAAGACAGGGTAGGACAGGGTAGGACAGGGTAGGGCAGGGTAGGGCAGGGTAGGACAGGGTAGGGTAGGGCAATGGCAGAACAGGGTAGGACAGGGTAGGACAGGGTAGGACATGGTAGATTAGGGCAATGGCAGAACAGGGTAAGACAGGGTAGATTAGGGCAATGACAGAACAGGGTAAGACAGGGTAGGTTAGGGCAATGGCAGAACAGGGTAAGACAGGGTAGGTTAGGGCAATGGCAGGACAAGGTAGGACAGGGTAGGGCAGGGTAGGACAGGGCAGGACAGGGTAGGACAGGGTAGTACAGGGTAGGGCAGGGTAGGACAGGGTAGGACAGGGTAGGGTAGGGCAGGACAGGGTAAGACAGGGTAGGACAGGGTAGTACAGGGTAGGGCAGGGTAGGACAGGGTAGGGCAGGGTAGGACAGGGTAGATTAGGGCAATGGCAGAACAGGGTAAGACAGGGTAGGTTAGGGCAATGGCAGAACAGGGTAAGACAGGGTAGGTTTGGGCAATGGCAGGACTAAGGTAGGACAGGGTAGGACAGGGTAGGGCAGGGTAGGACAGGGCAGGACAGGGTAGGACAGGGTAGGACAGGGCAAGGGAAGGACAGGGTAGGACAGGGTGGGACAGGGTAGGACAGGGTAGGACAGGGTAGGACAGGGTAGGACAGGGTAGGACAGGGTAGGGCAGGGTAGGACAGGGTAGGACAGGGTAGGACAGGGCAAGGGAAGGACAGGGTAGGACAGGGTGGGACAGGGTAGGACAGGGTAGGACAGGGTAGGACAGGGTAGGACAGGGTAGGACAGGGTAGGACAGGGTAGGACAGGGTAGGACAGGGTAGGACAGGGTAGGACAGGGTAAGACAGGGTAGGGCAGGGAAGGAAAGGGTAGGACAGGGTAGGACAGGGTAGGACAGGGTAGGACAGGGTAGGACAGGGTAGGGCAGGGTAGGGCAGGGTAGGACAGGGTAGGGCAATGGCAGGACAGGGTAAGACAGGGTAGGACAGGGTAGGGTAGGGCAATGGCAGGACAGGGTAAGGACAGGGTAGGGCAGGGTAGGGCAGGGTAGGGCAGGGTAGGGCAGGGTAGGACAGGGTAGGACAGGGTAGGACAGGGTAGGGCAGGGTAGGGCAGGGTAGGACAGGGTAGGACAGGGTAGGGCAGGGTAGGGCAGGGTAGGGCAGGGTAGGACAGGGTAGGACAGGGTAGGGCAATGGCAGGACAGGGTAAGACAGGGTAGGACAGGGTAGGACAGGGTAGGGCAATGGCAGGACAGGGTAAGACAGGGTAGGACATGGTAGGACAGGGTAGGACAGGGTAGGGCAATGGCAGGACAGGGTAGGGCAGGGTAGGACAGGGTAGGACAGGGTAGGGCAATGGCAGGACAGGGTAAGACAGGGTAGGACAGGGTAGGACAGGGTAGGGCAGGGTAGGGCAGGGTAGGACAGGGTAGGGTAGGGCAATGGCAGAACAGGGTAGGACAGGGTAGGACAGGGTAGGACATGGTAGATTAGGGCAATGGCAGAACAGGGTAAGACAGGGTAGGTTAGGGCAATGGCAGAACAGGGTAAGACAGGGTAGGTTAGGGCAATAGCAGAACAGGGTAAGACAGGGTAGGTTAGGGCAATGGCAGGACAGGGTAGGGTAGGACAGGGTAGGTTAAAGCAATGGCAGGACAGGGCAGGTTAAAGCAATGGCAGGACAGGGTAGGGTAGGACATGGTAGGGTATGGTAATGGCAGGACATGACAGGGTATGGTAATGGCAGGACAAGGTGGGCAATGGAAGGAAATGGTAGGGTAGGACAAGGGCAGGATAGGGTAGGACAGGGCAAGGGCAGGAAAGGGTAGGGTAGGGCAAGGGCAGGACATGGTAGGGCAGGGCAGGGTAGGGTAGGGTAGGGTAGGGTAGGGTAGGGTAGGGCAAGAGCAGGATAGGGTAGAGTAATGAATTAAATAAGCAACATAGTGATTCATAGCAATTACTCCAGGATCCAACTCTTACATCAGCAGGCCTTGTACTAAACATATAGAATTAGGCAAGGGAGAGGGACCATCTACGGAAGCGTCAATCAAAGGGGGAGGGACCATCTACGGAAGCGTCAATCAAAGGGGGAGGGACCATCTACGGAAGCGTCAATCAATGGGGGAGGGACCATCTACGGAAGCGTCAATCAAAGGGGGAGGGACCATCTACGGAAGCGTCAATCAAAGGGGGAGGGACCATCTACGGAAGCGCCAATCAAAGGGGGAGGGACCATCTACGGAAGCGCCAATCAAAGGGGGAGGGACCATCTACGGAAGCGCCAATCAAAGGGGGAGGGACCATCTACGGAAGCGTCAATCAAAGGGGGTGGGACCATCTACGGAAGCGCCAATCAAAGGGGGAGGGACCATCTACGGAAGCGTCAATCAAAGGGGGAGGGACCATCTACGGAAGCGCCAATCAAAGGGGGAGGGACCATCTACGGAAGCGCCAATCAAAGGGGGAGGGACCATCTACGGAAGCGTCAATCAAAGGGGGAGGGACCATCTACGGAAGCGCCAATCAAAGGGGGAGGGACCATCTACGGAAGCGTCAATCAAAGGGGGTGGGACCATCTACGGAAGCGCCAATCAAAGGGGGAGGGACCATCTACGGAAGCGTCAATCAAAGGGGGAGGGACCATCTACGGAAGCGCCAATCAAAGGGGGAGGGACCATCTACGGAAGCGCCAATCAAAGGGGGAGGGACCATCTACGGAAGCGCCAATCAAAGGGGGAGGGACCATCTACGGAAGCGCCAATCAAAGGGGGAGGGACCATCTACGGAAGCGCCAATCAAAGGGGGAGGGACCATCTACGGAAGCGCCAATCAAAGGGGGAGGGACCATCTACGGAAGCGCCAATCAAAGGGGGAGGGACCATCTACGGAAGCGTCAATCAAAGGGGGAGGGACCATCTACGGAAGCGCCAATCAAAGGGGGAGGGACCATCTACGGAAACGCCAATCAAAGGGGGAGGGACCATCTACGGAAGCGCCAATCAAAGGGGGAGGGACCATCTACGGAAGCGTCAATCAAAGGGGGAGGGACCATCTACGGAAGCGCCAATCAAAGGGGGAGGGACCATCTACGGAAGCGCCAATCAAAGGGGGAGGGACCATCTACGGAAACGCCAATCAAAGGGGGAGGGACCATCTACGGAAGCGCCAATCAAAGGGGGAGGGACCATCTACGGAAGCGTCAATCAAAGGGGGAGGGACCATCTACGGAAGCGTCAATCAAAGGGGGAGGGACCATCTACGGAAGCGCCAATCAAAGGGGGAGGGACCATCTACGGAAGCGTCAATCAAAGGGGGAGGGACCATCTACGGAAGCGTCAATCAAAGGGGGAGGGACCATCTACGGAAGCGCCAATCAAAGGGGGAGGGACCATCTACGGAAGCGTCAATCAAAGGGGGAGGGACCATCTACGGAAGCGTCAATCAAAGGGGGAGGGACCATCTACGGAAGCGTCAATCAAAGGGGGAGGGACCATCTACGGAAGCGTCAATCAAAGGGGGAGGGACCATCTACGGAAGCGTCAATCAAAGGGGGAGGGACCATCTACGGAAGCGTCAATCAAAGGGGGAGGGACCATCTACGGAAGCGTCAATCAAAGGGGGAGGGACCATCTACGGAAGCGCCAATGAAAGGGGGAGGGACCATCTACGGAAGCGCCAATCAAAGGGGGAGGGACCATCTACGGAAGCGTCAATCAAAGGGGGAGGGACCATCTACGGAAGCGCCAATCAAAGGGGGAGGGACCATCTACGGAAGCGCCAATCAAAGGGGGAGGGACCATCTACGGAAGCGCCAATCAAAGGGGGAGGGACCATCTACGGAAGCGCCAATCAAAGGGGGAGGGACCATCTACGGAAGCGTCAATCAAAGGGGGAGGGACCATCTACGGAAGCGCCAATCAAAGGGGGAGGGACCATCTACGGAAGCGTCAATCAAAGGGGGAGGGACCATCTACGGAAGCGCCAATCAAAGGGGGAGGGACCATCTACGGAAGCGTCAATCAAAGGGGGAGGGACCATCTACGGAAGCGCCAATCAAAGGGGAGGGACCATCTACGGAAGCGTCAATCAAAGGGGGAGGGACCATCTACGGAAGCGTCAATCAAAGGGGGAGGGACCATCTACGGAAGCGTCAATCAAAGGGGGAGGGACCATCTACGGAAGCGCCAATCAAAGGGGGAGGGACCATCTACGGAAGCGTCAATCAAAGGGGGAGGGACCATCTACGGAAGCGCCAATCAAAGGGGGAGGGACCATCTACGGAAGCGTCAATCAAAGGGGGAGGGACCATCTACGGAAGCGCCAATCAAAGGGGGATGGACCATCTACGGAAGCGTCAATCAAAGGGGGAGGGACCATCTACGGAAGCGCCAATCAAAGGGGGAGTAACCATCTACGGAAGCGTCAATCAAAGGGGGAGGGACCATCTACGGAAGCGTCAATCAAAGGGGGAGGGACCATCTACGGAAGCGTCAATCAAAGGGGGAGGGACCATCTACGGAAGCGCCAATCAAAGGGGGAGGGACCATCTACGGAAGCGTCAATCAAAGGGGGAGGGACCATCTACGGAAGCGTCAATCAAAGGGGGAGGGACCATCTACGGAAGCGTCAATCAAAGGGGGAGGGACCATCTACGGAAGCGCCAATCAAAGGGGGAGGGACCATCTACGGAAGCGTCAATCAAAGGGGGAGGGACCATCTACGGAAGCGTCAATCAAAGGGGGAGGGACCATCTACGGAAGCGCCAATCAAAGGGGGAGGGACCATCTACGGAAGCGTCAATCAAAGGGGGAGGGACCATCTACGGAAGCGCCAATCAAAGGGGGAGGGACCATCTACGGAAGCGCCAATCAAAGGGGGAGGGACCATCTACGGAAGCGCCAATCAAAGGGGGAGGGACCATCTACGGAAGCGTCAATCAAAGGGGGAGGGACCATCTACGGAAGCGCCAATCAAAGGGGGAGGGACCATCTACGGAAGCGCCAATCAAAGGGGGAGGGACCATCTACGGAAGCGTCAATCAAAGGGGGAGGGACCATCTACGGAAGCGTCAATCAAAGGGGGAGGGACCATCTACGGAAACGCCAATCAAAGGGGGAGGGACCATCTACGGAAGCGTAAATCAAAGGGGGAGGGACCATCTACGGAAGCGCCAATCAAAGGGGGAGGGACCATCTACGGAAGCGCCAATCAAAGGGGGAGGGACCATCTACGGAAGCGCCAATCAAAGGGGGAGGGACCATCTACGGAAGCGCCAATCAAAGGGGGAGGGACCATCTACGGAAGCGTCAATCAAAGGGGGAGGGATCATCTACGGAAGCGTCAATCAAAGGGGGAGGGACCATCTACGGAAGCGTCAATCAAAGGGGGAGGGACCATCTACGGAAGCGCCAATCAAAGGGGGAGGGACCATCTACGGAAGCGTCAATCAAAGGGGGAGGGACCATCTACGGAAGCGCCAATCAAAGGGGGAGGGACCATCTACGGAAGCGCCAATCAAAGGGGGAGGGACCATCTACGGAAGCGCCAATCAAAGGGGGAGGGACCATCTACGGAAGCGCCAATCAAAGGGGGAGGGACCATCTACGGAAGCGTCAATCAAAGGGGGAGGGACCATCTACGGAAGCGTCAATCAAAGGGGGAGGGACCATCTACGGAAGCGTCAATCAAAGGGGGAGGGACCATCTACGGAAGCGCCAATCAAAGGGGGAGGGACCATCTACGGAAGCGCCAATCAAAGGGGGAGGGACCATCTACGGAAGCGTCAATCAAAGGGGGAGGGACCATCTACGGAAGCGCCAATCAAAGGGGGAGGGACCATCTACGGAAGCGTCAATCAAAGGGGGAGGGACCATCTACGGAAGCGCCAATCAAAGGGGGAGGGACCATCTACGGAAGCGCCAATCAAAGGGGGAGGGACCATCTACGGAAGCGTCAATCAAAGGGGGAGGGACCATCTACGGAAGCGTCAATCAAAGGGGGAGGGACCATCTACGGAAGCGTCAATCAAAGGGGGAGGGACCATCTACGGAAGCGCCAATCAAAGGGGGAGGGACCATCTACGGAAGCGCCAATCAAAGGGGGAGGGACCATCTACGGAAGCGTCAATCAAAGGGGGAGGGACCATCTACGGAAGCGCCAATCAAAGGGGGAGGGACCATCTACGGAAGCGTCAATCAAAGGGGGAGGGACCATCTACGGAAGCGCCAATCAAAGGGGGAGGGACCATCTACGGAAGCGCCAATCAAAGGGGGAGGGACCATCTACGGAAGCGTCAATCAAAGGGGGAGGGACCATCTACGGAAGCGTCAATCAAAGGGGGAGGGACCATCTACGGAAACGCCAATCAAAGGGGGAGGGACCATCTACGGAAGCGTAAATCAAAGGGGGAGGGACCATCTACGGAAGCGCCAATCAAAGGGGGAGGGACCATCTACGGAAGCGCCAATCAAAGGGGGAGGGACCATCTACGGAAGCGCCAATCAAAGGGGGAGGGACCATCTACGGAAGCGCCAATCAAAGGGGGAGGGACCATCTACGGAAGCGTCAATCAAAGGGGGAGGGATCATCTACGGAAGCGTCAATCAAAGGGGGAGGGACCATCTACGGAAGCGTCAATCAAAGGGGGAGGGACCATGTACGGAAGCGCCAATCAAAGGGGGAGGGACCATCTACGGAAGCGTCAATCAAAGGGGGAGGGACCATCTACGGAAGCGCCAATCAAAGGGGGAGGGACCATCTACGGAAGCGCCAATCAAAGGGGGAGGGACCATCTACGGAAGCGTCAATCAAAGGGGGAGGGACCATCTACGGAAGCGCCAATCAAAGGGGGAGGGACCATCTACGGAAGCGCCAATCAAAGGGGGAGGGACCATCTACGGAAGCGCCAATCAAAGGGGGAGGGACCATCTACGGAAGCGCCAATCAAAGGGGGAGGGACCATCTACGGAAGCGCCAATCAAAGGGGGAGGGACCATCTACGGAAGCGTCAATCAAAGGGGGAGGGACCATCTACGGAAGCGCCAATCAAAGGGGGAGGGACCATCTACGGAAGCGCCAATCAAAGGGGGAGGGACCATCTACGGAAGCGTCAATCAAAGGGGGAGGGACCATCTACGGAAGCGTCAATCAAAGGGGGAGGGACCATCTACGGAAACGCCAATCAAAGGGGGAGGGACCATCTACGGAAGCGTAAATCAAAGGGGGAGGGACCATCTACGGAAGCGCCAATCAAAGGGGGAGGGACCATCTACGGAAGCGCCAATCAAAGGGGGAGGGACCATCTACGGAAGCGCCAATCAAAGGGGGAGGGACCATCTACGGAAGCGCCAATCAAAGGGGGAGGGACCATCTACGGAAGCGTCAATCAAAGGGGGAGGGATCATCTACGGAAGCGTCAATCAAAGGGGGAGGGACCATCTACGGAAGCGTCAATCAAAGGGGGAGGGACCATCTACGGAAGCGCCAATCAAAGGGGGAGGGACCATCTACGGAAGCGTCAATCAAAGGGGGAGGGACCATCTACGGAAGCGCCAATCAAAGGGGGAGGGACCATCTACGGAAGCGCCAATCAAAGGGGGAGGGACCATCTACGGAAGCGTCAATCAAAGGGGGAGGGACCATCTACGGAAGCGCCAATCAAAGGGGGAGGGACCATCTACGGAAGCGCCAATCAAAGGGGGAGGGACCATCTACGGAAGCGTCAATCAAAGGGGGAGGGACCATCTACGGAAGCGTCAATCAAAGGGGGAGGGACCATCTACGGAAGCGTCAATCAAAGGGGGAGGGACCATCTACGGAAGCGCCAATCAAAGGGGGAGGGACCATCTACGGAAGCGCCAATCAAAGGGGGAGGGACCATCTACGGAAGCGTCAATCAAAGGGGGAGGGACCATCTACGGAAGCGTCAATCAAAGGGGGAGGGACCATCTACGGAAGCGTCAATCAAAGGGGGAGGGACCATCTACGGAAGCGTCAATCAAAGGGGGAGGGACCATCTACGGAAGCGTCAATCAAAGGGGGAGGGACCATCTACGGAAGCGTCAATCAAAGGGGGAGGGACCATCTACGGAAGCGTCAATCAAAGGGGGAGGGACCATCTACGGAAGCGCCAATCAAAGGGGGAGGGACCATCTACGGAAGCGCCAATCAAAGGGGGAGGGACCATCTACGGAAGCGTCAATGAAAGGGGGAGGGACCATCTACGGAAGCGCCAATCAAAGGGGGAGGGACCATCTACGGAAGCGTCAATCAAAGGGGGAGGGACCATCTACGGAAGCGCCAATCAAAGGGGGAGGGACCATCTACGGAAGCGCCAATCAAAGGGGGAGGGACCATCTACGGAAGCGCCAATCAAAGGGGGAGGGACCATCTACGGAAGCGCCAATCAAAGGGGGAGGGACCATCTACGGAAGCGCCAATCAAAGGGGGAGGGACCATCTACGGAAGCGCCAATCAAAGGGGGAGGGACCATCTACGGAAGCGCCAATCAAAGGGGGAGGGATCATCTACGGAAGCGTCAATCAAAGGGGGAGGGACCATCTACGGAAGCGCCAATCAAAGGGGGAGGGACCATCTACGGAAGCGCCAATCAAAGGGGGAGGGACCATCTACGGAAGCGTCAATCAAAGGGGGAGGGACCATCTACGGAAGCGCCAATCAAAGGGGGAGGGACCATCTACGGAAGCGCCAATCAAAGGGGGAGGGACCATCTACGGAAGCGTCAATCAAAGGGGGAGGGATCATCTACGGAAGCGTCAATCAAAGGGGGAGGGACCATCTACGGAAGCGCCAATCAAAGGGGGAGGGACCATCTACGGAAGCGTCAATCAAAGGGGGAGGGACCATCTACGGAAGCGTCAATCAAAGGGGGAGGGACCATCTACGGAAGCGCCAATCAAAGGGGGAGGGACCATCTACGGAAGCGTCAATCAAAGGGGGAGGGACCATCTACGGAAGCGCCAATCAAAGGGGGAGGGACCATCTACGGAAGCGTCAATCAAAGGGGGAGGGACCATCTACGGAAGCGTCAATCAAAGGGGGAGGGACCATCTACGGAAGCGCCAATCAAAGGGGGAGGGACCATCTACGGAAGCGTCAATCAAAGGGGGAGGGACCATCTACGGAAGCGTCAATCAAAGGGGGAGGGACCATCTACGGAAGCGCCAATCAAAGGGGGAGGGACCGTCTACGGAAGCGTCAATCAAAGGGGGAGGGACCATCTACGGAAGCGTCAATCAAAGGGGGAGGGACCATCTACGGAAGCGCCAGTCAAAGGGGGAGGGACCATCTACGGAAGCGTCAATCAAAGGGGGAGGGACCATCTACGGAAGCGTCAATCAAAGGGGGAGGGACCATCTACGGAAGCGTCAATCAAAGGGGGAGGGACCATCTACGGAAGCGTCAATCAAAGGGGGAGGGACCATCTACAGAAGCGTCAATCAAAGGGGGAGGGACCATCTACGGAAGCGCCAATCAAAGGGGGAGGGACCATCTACGGAAGCGCCAATCAAAGGGGGAGGGACCATCTACGGAAGCGCCAATCAAAGGGGGAGGGACCATCTACGGAAGCGCCAATCAAAGGGGGAGGGACCATCTACGGAAGCGTCAATCAAAGGGGGAGGGACCATCTACGGAAGCGCCAATCAAAGGGGGAGGGACCATCTACGGAAACGCCAATCAAAGGGGGAGGGACCATCTACGGAAGCGCCAATCAAAGGGGGAGGGACCATCTACGGAAGCGTCAATCAAAGGGGGAGGGACCATCTACGGAAGCGCCAATCAAAGGGGGAGGGACCATCTACGGAAACGCCAATCAAAGGGGGAGGGACCATCTACGGAAGCGCCAATCAAAGGGGGAGGGACCATCTACGGAAGCGCCAATCAAAGGGGGAGGGACCATCTACGGAAGCGTCAATCAAAGGGGGAGGGACCATCTACGGAAGCGTCAATGAAAGGGGGAGGGACCATCTACGGAAGCGTCAATCAAAGGGGGAGGGACCATCTACGGAAGCGTCAATCAAAGGGGGAGGGACCATCTACGGAAGCGTCAATCAAAGGGGGAGGGACCATCTACGGAAGCGCCAATCAAAGGGGGAGGGACCATCTACGGAAGCGCCAATCAAAGGGGGAGGGACCATCTACGGAAGCGTCAATGAAAGGGGGAGGGACCATCTACGGAAGCGCCAATCAAAGGGGGAGGGACCATCTACGGAAGCGTCAATCAAAGGGGGAGGGACCATCTACGGAAGCGCCAATCAAAGGGGGAGGGACCATCTACGGAAGCGCCAATCAAAGGGGGAGGGACCATCTACGGAAGCGCCAATCAAAGGGGGAGGGACCATCTACGGAAGCGCCAATCAAAGGGGGAGGGACCATCTACGGAAGCGCCAATCAAAGGGGGAGGGACCATCTACGGAAGCGCCAATCAAAGGGGGAGGGACCATCTACGGAAGCGCCAATCAAAGGGGGAGGGATCATCTACGGAAGCGTCAATCAAAGGGGGAGGGACCATCTACGGAAGCGCCAATCAAAGGGGGAGGGACCATCTACGGAAGCGCCAATCAAAGGGGGAGGGACCATCTACGGAAGCGTCAATCAAAGGGGGAGGGACCATCTACGGAAGCGCCAATCAAAGGGGGAGGGACCATCTACGGAAGCGCCAATCAAAGGGGGAGGGACCATCTACGGAAGCGTCAATCAAAGGGGGAGGGATCATCTACGGAAGCGTCAATCAAAGGGGGAGGGACCATCTACGGAAGCGCCAATCAAAGGGGGAGGGACCATCTACGGAAGCGTCAATCAAAGGGGGAGGGACCATCTACGGAAGCGTCAATCAAAGGGGGAGGGACCATCTACGGAAGCGCCAATCAAAGGGGGAGGGACCATCTACGGAAGCGTCAATCAAAGGGGGAGGGACCATCTACGGAAGCGCCAATCAAAGGGGGAGGGACCATCTACGGAAGCGTCAATCAAAGGGGGAGGGACCATCTACGGAAGCGTCAATCAAAGGGGGAGGGACCATCTACGGAAGCGCCAATCAAAGGGGGAGGGACCATCTACGGAAGCGTCAATCAAAGGGGGAGGGACCATCTACGGAAGCGTCAATCAAAGGGGGAGGGACCATCTACGGAAGCGCCAATCAAAGGGGGAGGGACCGTCTACGGAAGCGTCAATCAAAGGGGGAGGGACCATCTACGGAAGCGTCAATCAAAGGGGGAGGGACCATCTACGGAAGCGCCAGTCAAAGGGGGAGGGACCATCTACGGAAGCGTCAATCAAAGGGGGAGGGACCATCTACGGAAGCGTCAATCAAAGGGGGAGGGACCATCTACGGAAGCGTCAATCAAAGGGGGAGGGACCATCTACGGAAGCGTCAATCAAAGGGGGAGGGACCATCTACAGAAGCGTCAATCAAAGGGGGAGGGACCATCTACGGAAGCGCCAATCAAAGGGGGAGGGACCATCTACGGAAGCGCCAATCAAAGGGGGAGGGACCATCTACGGAAGCGCCAATCAAAGGGGGAGGGACCATCTACGGAAGCGCCAATCAAAGGGGGAGGGACCATCTACGGAAGCGTCAATCAAAGGGGGAGGGACCATCTACGGAAGCGCCAATCAAAGGGGGAGGGACCATCTACGGAAACGCCAATCAAAGGGGGAGGGACCATCTACGGAAGCGCCAATCAAAGGGGGAGGGACCATCTACGGAAGCGTCAATCAAAGGGGGAGGGACCATCTACGGAAGCGCCAATCAAAGGGGGAGGGACCATCTACGGAAACGCCAATCAAAGGGGGAGGGACCATCTACGGAAGCGCCAATCAAAGGGGGAGGGACCATCTACGGAAGCGCCAATCAAAGGGGGAGGGACCATCTACGGAAGCGCCAATCAAAGGGGGAGGGACCATCTACGGAAGCGCCAATCAAAGGGGGAGGGACCATCTACGGAAGCGCCAATCAAAGGGGGAGGGACCATCTACGGAAGCGTCAATCAAAGGGGGAGGGACCATCTACGGAAGCGCCAATCAAAGGGGGAGGGACCATCTACGGAAGCGCCAATCAAAGGGGGAGGGACCATCTACGGAAGCGTCAATCAAAGGGGGAGGGACCATCTACGGAAGCGTCAATCAAAGGGGGAGGGACCATCTACGGAAGCGCCAATCAAAGGGGGAGGGACCATCTACGGAAGCGTCAATCAAAGGGGGAGGGACCATCTACGGAAGCGTCAATCAAAGGGGGAGGGACCATCTACGGAAGCGCCAATCAAAGGGGGAGGGACCATCTACGGAAGCGTCAATCAAAGGGGGAGGGACCATCTACGGAAGCGTCAATCAAAGGGGGAGGGACCATCTACGGAAGCGTCAATCAAAGGGGGAGGGACCATCTACGGAAGCGCCAATCAAAGGGGGAGGGACCATCTACGGAAGCGCCAATCAAAGGGGGAGGGACCATCTACGGAAGCGCCAATCAAAGGGGGAGGGACCATCTACGGAAGCGTCAATCAAAGGGGGAGGGACCATCTACGGAAGCGTCAATCAAAGGGGGAGGGACCATCTACGGAAGCGCCAATCAAAGGGGGAGGGACCATCTACGGAAACGCCAATCAAAGGGGGAGGGACCATATTCGGAAGCGCCAATCAAAGGGGGAGGGACCATCTACGGAAGTGCCAATCAAAGGGGGAGGGACCATCTACGGAAGCGTCAATCAAAGGGGGAGGGACCATCTACGGAAGCGCCAATCAAAGGGGGAGGGACCATCTACGGAAGCGCCAATCAAAGGGGGAGGGACCATCTACGGAAGCGTCAATCAAAGGGGGAGGGATCATCTACGGAAGCGTCAATGAAAGGGGGAGGGACCATCTACAGAAGCGTCAATCAAAGGGGGAGGGACCATCTACGGAAGCGCCAATCAAAGGGGGAGGGACCATCTACGGAAGCGCCAATCAAAGGGGGAGGGACCATCTACGGAAGCGCCAATCAAAGGGGGAGGGACCATCTACGGAAGCGCCAATCAAAGGGGGAGGGACCATCTACGGAAGCGTCAATCAAAGGGGGAGGGACCATCTACGGAAGCGCCAATCAAAGGGGGAGGGACCATCTACGGAAACGCCAATCAAAGGGGGAGGGACCATCTACGGAAGCGCCAATCAAAGGGGGAGGGACCATCTACGGAAGTGCCAATCAAAGGGGGAGGGACCATCTACGGAAGCGTCAATCAAAGGGGGAGGGACCATCTACGGAAGCGCCAATCAAAGGGGGAGGGACCATCTACGGAAGCGCCAATCAAAGGGGGAGGGACCATCTACGGAAGCGTCAATCAAAGGGGGAGGGATCATCTACGGAAGCGTCAATGAAAGGGGGAGGGACCATCTACGGAAGCGCCAATCAAAGGGGGAGGGACCATCTACGGAAGCGTCAATCAAAGGGGGAGGGACCATCTACGGAAGCGCCAATCAAAGGTGGAGGGACCATCTACGGAAGCGTCAATCAAAGGGGGAGGGACCATCTACGGAAGCGTCAATCAAAGGGGGAGGGACCATCTACGGAAGCGTCAATCAAAGGGGGAGGGACCATCTACAGAAGCGTCAATCAAAGGGGGAGGGACCATCTACAGAAGCGCCAATCAAAGGGGGAGGGATCATCTACGGAAGCGCCAATCAAAGGGGGAGGGACCATCTACGGAAGCGCCAATCAAAGGGGGAGGGACCATCTACGGAAGCGCCAATCAAAGGGGGAGGGACCATCTACGGAAGCGTCAATCAAAGGGGGAGGGACCATCTACGGAAGCGCCAATCAAAGGGGGAGGGACCATCTACGGAAGCGCCAATCAAAGGGGGAGGGACCATCTACGGAAGCGTCAATCAAAGGGGGAGGGACCATCTACGGAAGCGTCAATCAAAGGGGGAGGGACCATCTACGGAAGCGCCAATCAAAGGGGGAGGGACCATCTACGGAAGCGTCAATCAAAGGGGGAGGGACCATCTACGGAAGCGTCAATCAAAGGGGGAGGGACCATCTACGGAAGCGCCAATCAAAGGGGGAGGGACCATCTACGGAAGCGTCAATCAAAGGGGGAGGGACCATCTACGGAAGCGCCAATCAAAGGGGGAGGGACCATCTACGGAAGCGCCAATCAAAGGGGGAGGGACCATCTACGGAAGCGTCAATCAAAGGGGGAGGGATCATCTACGGAAGCGTCAATCAAAGGGGGAGGGACCATCTACGGAAGCGCCAATCAAAGGGGGAGGGACCATCTACGGAAGCGTCAATCAAAGGGGGAGGGACCATCTACGGAAGCGTCAATCAAAGGGGGAGGGACCATCTACGGAAGCGCCAATCAAAGGGGGAGGGACCATCTACGGAAGCGTCAATCAAAGGGGGAGGGACCATCTACGGAAGCGCCAATCAAAGGGGGAGGGACCATCTACGGAAGCGTCAATCAAAGGGGGAGGGACCATCTACGGAAGCGTCAATCAAAGGGGGAGGGACCATCTACGGAAGCGCCAATCAAAGGGGGAGGGACCATCTACGGAAGCGTCAATCAAAGGGGGAGGGACCATCTACGGAAGCGTCAATCAAAGGGGGAGGGACCATCTACGGAAGCGCCAATCAAAGGGGGAGGGACCGTCTACGGAAGCGTCAATCAAAGGGGGAGGGACCATCTACGGAAGCGTCAATCAAAGGGGGAGGGACCATCTACGGAAGCGCCAGTCAAAGGGGGAGGGACCATCTACGGAAGCGTCAATCAAAGGGGGAGGGACCATCTACGGAAGCGTCAATCAAAGGGGGAGGGACCATCTACGGAAGCGTCAATCAAAGGGGGAGGGACCATCTACGGAAGCGTCAATCAAAGGGGGAGGGACCATCTACAGAAGCGTCAATCAAAGGGGGAGGGACCATCTACGGAAGCGCCAATCAAAGGGGGAGGGACCATCTACGGAAGCGCCAATCAAAGGGGGAGGGACCATCTACGGAAGCGCCAATCAAAGGGGGAGGGACCATCTACGGAAGCGCCAATCAAAGGGGGAGGGACCATCTACGGAAGCGTCAATCAAAGGGGGAGGGACCATCTACGGAAGCGCCAATCAAAGGAGGAGGGACCATCTACGGAAACGCCAATCAAAGGGGGAGGGACCATCTACGGAAGCGCCAATCAAAGGGGGAGGGACCATCTACGGAAGCGTCAATCAAAGGGGGAGGGACCATCTACGGAAGCGCCAATCAAAGGGGGAGGGACCATCTACGGAAACGCCAATCAAAGGGGGAGGGACCATCTACGGAAGCGTCAATCAAAGGGGGAGGGACCATCTACGGAAGCGCCAATCAAAGGGGGAGGGACCATCTACGGAAGCGCCAATCAAAGGGGGAGGGACCATCTACGGAAGCGCCAATCAAAGGGGGAGGGACCATCTACGGAAGCGCCAATCAAAGGGGGAGGGACCATCTACGGAAGCGTCAATCAAAGGGGGAGGGACCATCTACGGAAGCGCCAATCAAAGGGGGAGGGACCATCTACGGAAACGCCAATCAAAGGGGGAGGGACCATATTCGGAAGCGCCAATCAAAGGGGGAGGGACCATCTACGGAAGTGCCAATCAAAGGGGGAGGGACCATCTACGGAAGCGTCAATCAAAGGGGGAGGGACCATCTACGGAAGCGCCAATCAAAGGGGGAGGGACCATCTACGGAAGCGCCAATCAAAGGGGGAGGGACCATCTACGGAAGCGTCAATCAAAGGGGGAGGGATCATCTACGGAAGCGTCAATGAAAGGGGGAGGGACCATCTACAGAAGCGTCAATCAAAGGGGGAGGGACCATCTACGGAAGCGCCAATCAAAGGGGGAGGGACCATCTACGGAAGCGCCAATCAAAGGGGGAGGGACCATCTACGGAAGCGCCAATCAAAGGGGGAGGGACCATCTACGGAAGCGCCAATCAAAGGGGGAGGGACCATCTACGGAAGCGTCAATCAAAGGGGGAGGGACCATCTACGGAAGCGCCAATCAAAGGGGGAGGGACCATCTACGGAAGCGCCAATCAAAGGGGGAGGGACCATCTACGGAAGCGCCAATCAAAGGGGGAGGGACCATCTACGGAAGTGCCAATCAAAGGGGGAGGGACCATCTACGGAAGCGTCAATCAAAGGGGGAGGGACCATCTACGGAAGCGCCAATCAAAGGGGGAGGGACCATCTACGGAAGCGCCAATCAAAGGGGGAGGGACCATCTACGGAAGCGTCAATCAAAGGGGGAGGGATCATCTACGGAAGCGTCAATGAAAGGGGGAGGGACCATCTACGGAAGCGCCAATCAAAGGGGGAGGGACCATCTACGGAAGCGTCAATCAAAGGGGGAGGGACCATCTACGGAAGCGCCAATCAAAGGTGGAGGGACCATCTACGGAAGCGTCAATCAAAGGGGGAGGGACCATCTACGGAAGCGTCAATCAAAGGGGGAGGGACCATCTACGGAAGCGTCAATCAAAGGGGGAGGGACCATCTACAGAAGCGTCAATCAAAGGGGGAGGGACCATCTACAGAAGCGCCAATCAAAGGGGGAGGGATCATCTACGGAAGCGCCAATCAAAGGGGGAGGGACCATCTACGGAAGCGCCAATCAAAGGGGGAGGGACCATCTACGGAAGCGCCAATCAAAGGGGGAGGGACCATCTACGGAAGCGTCAATCAAAGGGGGAGGGACCATCTACGGAAGCGCCAATCAAAGGGGGAGGGACCATCTACGGAAGCGCCAATCAAAGGGGGAGGGACCATCTACGGAAGCGTCAATCAAAGGGGGAGGGACCATCTACGGAAGCGCCAATCAAAGGGGGAGGGACCATCTACGGAAGCGTCAATCAAAGGGGGAGGGACCATCTACGGAAGCGTCAATCAAAGGGGGAGGGACCATCTACGGAAGCGCCAATCAAAGGGGGAGGGACCATCTACGGAAGCGTCAATCAAAGGGGGAGGGACCATCTACGGAAGCGCCAATCAAAGGGGGAGGGACCATCTACGGAAGCGCCAATCAAAGGGGGAGGGACCATCTACGGAAGCGCCAATCAAAGGGGGAGGGACCATCTACGGAAGCGTCAATCAAAGGGGGAGGGACCATCTACGGAAGCGCCAATCAAAGGGGGAGGGACCATCTACGGAAGCGCCAATCAAAGGGGGAGGGACCATCTACGGAAGCGTCAATCAAAGGGGGAGGGACCATCTACGGAAGCGTCAATCAAAGGGGGAGGGACCATCTACGGAAGCGCCAATCAAAGGGGGAGGGACCATCTACGGAAGCGTCAATCAAAGGGGGAGGGACCATCTACGGAAGCGTCAATCAAAGGGGGAGGGACCATCTACGGAAGCGCCAATCAAAGGGGGAGGGACCATCTACGGAAGCGCCAATCAAAGGGGGAGGGACCATCTACGGAAGTGCCAATCAAAGGGGGAGGGACCATCTACGGAAGCGCCAATCAAAGGGGGAGGGACCATCTACAGAAGCGTCAATCAAAGGGGGAGGGACCATCTACGGAAGTGCCAATCAAAGGGGGAGGGACCATCTACGGAAGTGCCAATCAAAGGGGGAGGGACCATCTACGGAAGCGTCAATCAAAGGGGGAGGGACCATCTACGGAAGCGCCAATCAAAGGGGGAGGGACCATCTACGGAAGCGCCAATCAAAGGGGGAGGGACCATCTACGGAAGCGTCAATCAAAGGGGGAGGGACCATCTACGGAAGCGCCAATCAAAGGGGGAGGGACCATCTACGGAAGCGCCAATCAAACGGGGAGGGACCATCTACGGAAGTGCCAATCAAAGGGGGAGGGACCATCTACGGAAGCGCCAATCAAAGGGGGAGGGACCATCTACGGAAGCGCCAATCAAAGGGGGAGGGACCATCTACGGAAGCGCCAATCAAAGGGGGAGGGACCATCAACGGAAGCGTCAATCAAAGGGGGAGGGATCATCTACGGAAGCGTCAATCAAAGGGGGAGGGACCATCTACGGAAGCGCCAATCAAAGGGGGAGGGACCATCTACGGAAGCGTCAATCAAAGGGGGAGGGACCATCTACGGAAGCGTCAATCAAAGGGGGAGGGACCATCTACGGAAGCGCCAATCAAAGGGGGAGGGACCATCTACGGAAGCGTCAATCAAAGGGGGAGGGACCATCTATGGAAGCGCCAATCAAAGGGGGAGGGACCATCTACGGAAGCGTCAATCAAAGGGGGAGGGACCATCTACGGAAGCGCCAATCAAAGGGGGAGGGACCATCTACGGAAGCGTAAATCAAAGGGGGAGGGACCATCTACGGAAGCGTCAATCAAAGGGGGAGGGACCATCTACGGAAGCGTCAATCAAAGGGGGAGGGACCATCTACGGAAGCGCCAATCAAAGGGGGAGGGACCATCTACGGAAGCGCCAATCAAAGGGGGAGGGACCATCTACGGAAGCGCCAATCAAAGGGGGAGGGACCATCTACGGAAGCGTCAATCAAAGGGGGAGGGACCATCTACGGAAGCGTCAATCAAAGGGGGAGGGACCATCTACGGAAGCGTCAATCAAAGGGGGAGGGACCATCTACGGAAGCGTCAATCAAAGGGGGAGGGACCATCTACAGAAGCGTCAATCAAAGGGGGAGGGACCATCTACGGAAGCGCCAATCAAAGGGGGAGGGACCATCTACGGAAGCGCCAATCAAAGGGGGAGGGACCATCTACGGAAGCGCCAATCAAAGGGGGAGGGACCATCTACGGAAGCGCCAATCAAAGGGGGAGGGACCATCTACGGAAGCGTCAATCAAAGGGGGAGGGACCATCTACGGAAGCGCCAATCAAAGGGGGAGGGACCATCTACGGAAACGCCAATCAAAGGGGGAGGGAACATCTACGGAAGCGCCAATCAAAGGGGGAGGGACCATCTACGGAAGCGCCAATCAAAGGGGGAGGGACCATCTACGGAAGCGCCAATCAAAGGGGGAGGGACCATCTACCGGAGCGCCAATCAAAGGGGGAGGGACCATCTACGGCAGCGTCAATCAAAGGGGGAGGGACCATCTACGGAAGCGTCAATCAAAGGGGGAGGGACCATCTACGGAAGCGCCAATCAAAGGGGGAGGGACCATCTACGGAAGCGCCAATCAAAGGGGGAGGGACCATCTACGGAAGCGTCAATCAAAGGGGGAGGGACCATCTACGGAAGCGTCAATCAAAGGGGGAGGGACCATCTACGGAAGCGCCAATCAAAGGGGGAGGGACCATCTACGGAAGCGTCAATCAAAGGGGGAGGGACCATCTACGGAAGCGTCAATCAAAGGGGGAGGGACCATCTACGGAAGCGTCAATCAAAGGGGGAGGGACCATCTACGGAAGCGTAAATCAAAGGGGGAGGGACCATCTACGGAAGCGTCAATCAAAGGGGGAGGGACCATCTACGGAAGCGCCAATCAAAGGGGGAGGGACCATCTACGGAAGCGTCAATCAAAGGGGGAGGGACCATCTACGGAAGCGCCAATCAAAGGGGGAGGGACCATCTACGGAAGCGTCAATCAAAGGGGGAGGGACCATCTACGGAAGCGCCAATCAAAGGGGGAGGGACCATCTACGGAAGCGTCAATCAAAGGGGGAGGGACCATCTACGGAAGCGCCAATCAAAGGGGGAGGGACCATCTACGGAAGCGTCAATCAAAGGGGGAGGGACCATCTACGGAAGCGTCAATCAAAGGGGGAGGGACCATCTACGGAAGCGTCAATCAAAGGGGGAGGGACCATCTACGGAAGCGCCAATCAAAGGGGGAGGGACCATCTACGGAAGCGCCAATCAAAGGGGGAGGGACCATCTACGGAAGCGTCAATCAAAGGGGGAGGGACCATCTACGGAAGCGTCAATCAAAGGGGGAGGGACCATCTACGGAAGCGCCAATCAAAGGGGGAGGGACCATCTACGGAAGCGTCAATCAAAGGGGGAGGGACCATCTACGGAAGCGTCAATCAAAGGGGGAGGGACCATCTACGGAAGCGTCAATCAAAGGGGGAGGGACCATCTACGGAAGCGTAAATCAAAGGGGGAGGGACCATCTACGGAAGCGTCAATCAAAGGGGGAGGGACCATCTACGGAAGCGCCAATCAAAGGGGGAGGGACCATCTACGGAAGCGTCAATCAAAGGGGGAGGGACCATCTACGGAAGCGCCAATCAAAGGGGGAGGGACCATCTACGGAAGCGTCAATCAAAGGGGGAGGGACCATCTACGGAAGCGCCAATCAAAGGGGGAGGGACCATCTACGGAAGCGTCAATCAAAGGGGGAGGGACCATCTACGGAAGCGTCAATCAAAGGGGGAGGGACCATCTACGGAAGCGTCAATCAAAGGGGGAGGGACCATCTACGGAAGCGCCAATCAAAGGGGTAGGGACCATCTACGGAAGCGCCAATCAAAGGGGGAGGGACCATCTACGGAAGCGCCAATCAAAGGGGGAGGGACCATCTACGGAAGCGCCAATCAAAGGGGGAGGGACCATCTACGGAAGCGTCAATCAAAGGGGGAGGGACCATCTACGGAAGCGTCAATCAAAGGGGGAGGGACCATCTACGGAAGCGTCAATCAAAGGGGGAGGGACCATCTACGGAAGCGTCAATCAAAGGGGGAGGGACCATCTACGGAAGCGTCAATCAAAGGGGGAGGGACCATCTACGGAAGCGCCAATCAAAGGGGGAGGGACCATCTACGGAAGCGTCAATCAAAGGGGGAGGGACCATCTACGGAAGCGTCAATCAAAGGGGGAGGGACCATCTACGGAAGCGTCAATCAAAGGGGGAGGGACCATCTACGGAAGCGTCAATCAAAGGGGGAGGGACCATCTACTGAAGCGCCAATCAAAGGGGGAGGGACCATCTACGGAAGCGTCAATCAAAGGGGGAGGGACCATCTACGGAAGCGTCAATCAAAGGGGGAGGGACCATCTACGGAAGCGTCAATCAAAGGGGGAGGGACCATCTACGGAAGCGCCAATCAAAGGGGGAGGGACCATCTACGGAAGCGTCAATCAAAGGGGGAGGGACCATCTACGGAAGCGTCAATCAAAGGGGGAGGGACCATCTACGGAAGCGTCAATCAAAGGTATCTTACCAGAACAATACAAGGTAGACGAGGCACGGCGTTTGTTGACTGCCCCACATTTTTCAGGAACGCGCTGCGTGAGTATGAAAACAAAGGCAGGATCGAGCCCCCAGTCCCCTGATGTCACATGCCTAAGACAAAGACCCATTGCCTCTCACATCCGTTGACACGCACACCCATCCACACCCATCCACACCCATACTCTTATCAAAATCCATACCTCCGCATGCATCCACACTTTCATCGGCATTCAGATCTGCATTCACATCGACACCTGCATTGACAACCCCATCCACACCCGCATCCTCACCCCCATTCACACCTGCATTCACACCGATATTTATACCCACATCCACACCTACATCCACACCCGCACCGACACCCACATCCAAACCCGCAACCACATCCGCACCCAAATCCACACCCATGTCCGCACCCACATCCACACCTGCTGTCAAAGAGCTCCAGCAGTGTCACCAGTCGCTCTGTAGTGGGGCAAGTGTCAAGCGTGAACACAGCCGCAAAGGTCTCAGGCTCCCACTTGGAGCAGACGAGGAAGACGTCCTGGACAAAAGGGAAAAGCCAGGCAGCGAGTAAAACTGCGTCCTGTGTGCTGTTAAAACCACATTCTCTGTGCTGTTGCAATCGTGATCTAGGTATAGTTAAAACCGCATTACTGGTATCTGTGCTGTTATCGGTTGAAGACAGAGGCACTTTCAATACCTGATTCAGAAGCACAAAAAGAATGAATTACCAGGATCTTAATTAAGAGGGTTCAGGTTGTTCAAGACCAGGGTCCACAGATCGCCCCGGCATTATGAACATCCGCCACGGGATCCCGAATTCAGAAGGTGTCACACGATGAAGGCATGATATCAAGAACGGAATGAGCCGAATTCAGAAGGTGTCTCACGATGAAGACCGGGGGGGGGGACCAACCAGCGTTTCCGGGGCGAGATTTTTGCCGAGGCATATGTTTCGCAAATTCGCCACAGAACCACTGTTTCCCCTCCCCCCCCTGATGAGGGCACAAGACTAAGGAGGGAATGCGCCGAACAGCACCAGCGGTGGCTCACAGCCGGAGGACAGAACAGAAACAAGACGTGCACAGCCTTGTCACCAGGTGCATCCTTTCCTTTTCCGTGACACAGCTACATATCAGCTACACTCCAGCGTACGGCCAGTCACCCCAGGTTTGGCCGGCCATGCTGCTTGGGCCGACCGCCGCAAGATGGTCCAGGCTTGATCCCGATCGGGCCCTGGGCGGCTATGCGGCGGCCCGGCAAATGTGGCTGCATAGCCGAAAAAAGAAACCATGGACTGGTGGCCACTGCGGTGCATGGCAGCATCAAGCACCTCTGCCCTTACCTCCGGCCCTCGGTATAGCGCTTGCTAGATTCTGGCCTGCAGTAGTGCAGTGTTCATTTGGGGGCTGCGACGCCAGCTTCGGCAGGCCGCCCCGCGGCCACCGAAGGCCCGATTGAGACCAAACCAGGACCCGCCCAACACCGTGAATATTTTCAAGAATTCAGAGAAACTTTGTTTTGATCACACCTCCATGTTAGAGGCTCTCTCAAGTCCAGTTTCATCGCGGTCAAGCCGAGGCAAAGCCTCTGTGCGGGGTGGGGGCACCCCACTGGTGCTCAAGGCAGCCTGTCTGGCCACAACCGGGGCGTCTGGCTACAGGCCAAAGTGTAGCTGACATGTAACTTCGTCAAGACAAAATAAACACCGCTCCCGGGCTGCCCCTGCCCCTGCCCCTCCTTCTCACCTCCAGCACCCAGTATAGAGCTTGTTGGCTCCTGGCCTGCCCCCGCCCTTGCCCCTCCATCTCACCTCCGATGACCAAGTCGCCAAGGAGTTGCACACGACAGAGTACGCCTGCTCCTCAACGCAGTTCAGAAGCACTCTGCGGCAGCGGTAGAACCACAAGCGGTCGGCAGACCCTGACGCGGGCGGGAGAGCGGTGTTGGTCCCGCTGCCACTGTCTGGGCCATCTTTGCATTTCTTGCCCTTCTTGCCTTTCTTGCTGCTTTTGCTGCCTTTGCCGTTTTCCCCACTCTTCTTGCCCTTCCTGACTTTGCCCGCCGGCTCTGGTTCTGGTGAACGCTTGCCAGGCTTTGCCTTCGACTTCCATCCCTCTGCCGTTGCTTTCGCCGTCACCGTGGCGGTTGATGGGGCTGTTCCTTTTCCTGTTGCGACAGCGGCTGTTGCTGTTCCTGGTGCTGGACCTCTGGTAGCAGCTGTTGCTTTTCCTGTTGCAACAGCAGCTATTGTTGTTCCTGTTGCTGGGCCTGTGGTAGCAGCTGCTGCTTTTCCTGTTGCAGCAGCGGATGTTACTGTTCCTGCTGCTGGGCCTCTGGCAGGGGCTGTTGCTGGGCCTGCTCTGACCTCAGCCGCCACCGTATGGGCTGGTGGTTCAGCAGCAGGCGTCCCATCCTGCAGCACTTTCTTCTTTTTCTTCTTCTTCGTCTTGGCCTGCAGTAGCTTCATCACAGGCGTCGCCTCGTCTTCGCTGCTGTCGTTCATGGCTATGAAAACGAAGCCTGGTGCTGTTGATGGTGGCTTGCCGGTCTGCATGGGTGCCAGGCTGTGCTGCTCGAGCAAGGCAGGGGACGATGCACGCGGCCCCTCCGCAGGACGAGGTTTTGAAGAAGGGGGATTGTCAGGAGGAGTGTCGCCCCCGCTACCATGCACGCCGCATGGCTTTTGCCGCTTTCGCTTCCCCATGGCAACCTGTACCTCAGATCCTCCCTGGACGTGCCAGGCAAGCTGGTTTATGTCAGGGTTTAAACCTCAAGAACGTGCAATGCATGCATTAGCGGTCTCAGTTCGGGGTGGGATGCTGTCAAAGGTGAGTGCGCTGTGCTGCGGCTGCTCGATTGATCTATTCTCAAGTTCACACTCGTTGCGGTCGATTCACGTGAGGTGTGGACACGAACTTTCACGTCGAAGTGCTCTCTGGATAAGCGATTTCCCCCCTCTCATTCCCCAGATCGCCTGCGAAAAGTTTGAAATGGCCACATTCCAAATTGCAAGAACAGCGCTGTTCCCCATCGCTGGGCTTGCTGCTGGTGGCCTATACTTTAACAGAGGCTTCGGCGAAGCCGCTTTGGTGAGATAGCCTCCCTTGGAATTTCCCTGCGCAGCATCCTCGACCGATCCTCAAACCAGATATCCCCCACATCGCCCTGCGGCACCCTGCTGTAGGCCGATGCCCCTGCCCCGCCTGCCCCCGGGGCCCTCAACCCTAATGAGTTCAAGCCCTTCAAGCTCATAAAGAAGGAGAAGCTCACCAACAACACCACCCTCTTCCGGTGAGATTTGGGCCTTTCCTACTGCTTCCTTGCTCAATCACTTGAAATACTGTGAAGGACAAGCCCCACGCAGCAGCAGCATGCCTGGTATGCGGCTACAAGGCATGCTCGCGTATTAAGCCCTGCCAGCCTGAAATCATGCATGGCATTCCTTTCCTGCACTTGCTTTCAGCATGAAGACCGTGCCTTAAGACATGCTTGTATGTTAAACACTTAAACCCTGCCAGCCTCAAACCATGCAGACCACACCACGTCCTGCCTCTACATGTTGTCTGCTTGAATACGGTGCATGGCCCCTGCATGCTGCCAGCATGAGGCTGTCTGGCATGCTTTTGTGTTGAACCCTGCCAGCCTCAAACCTTGCACAACACGCCCTGCCTCTGCATGGTATCAGCGTGAACAACGTGCATTTCATCTACCGTGTATTTGAATTGCCTTCCGTTTGGTATGAATGAATAATTCATGATCATGCTCTCCTTGGGGCCAATGAATATTTTGTCCGCTACGAGTGAGACTTCGGCAGGCCGCCCCGCGGTGCCAAAGGCCCGATTGAGACCAAACCAGGACCGGCCTACGACTGGTACTCAAGGCAGTTTGGCTGGCTATAACCGGAGCCACTGACCAGAGGCCAGAGTGTGGCTGACATGTAGCTGAGTCACAAAAAATAAAAGCTGCTTAAAGCAAACCAGACAGGAACTTTGGATATTTTGAACTGGCAGCTAGTGCATGCGATCGAGAAGTAGTATTTCGATATATATCCCTCATCCCTGATTCACGTATTAAATAATTGAAGGCCAAGCGCCCCTAGACTCCCTACAATACTTGATGTCACCATGCTAACCTCAAGCCAATACTTGATGTCACCATGCTAACCTCAAGCCAATACTTGATGTCACCATGCTAACCTCAAGCCAATACTTGATGTCACCATGCTATCCTCAAGCCAATACTTGATGTCACCATGCGAACCTCAAGCCAATAGTTGATGTCACCATGCTAACCTCAAGCCTTAGCCCTGCCAAGCTCAGCGCCCACCCACACGCCCCACCCTGCGCCATGTGTGCAGGTTTGAGCTCCCTAACAACCAGGCTTCTGGGATTTTCACCGCCAGCTGCCTGGTGACTAAGGCCATGCTGAAGGAGAAGCCAGGGGACGAGCTGCCCAAGCCGGTGGTGCGGCCCTACACGCCCATCTCGGCGCCAGAGACCAAGGGTCACCTAGACATGATCATCAAGGTGGGGTGCTCAAGATTATTCCGCAATGAAAGGCTTGTCCCATGCTTCGGCCAAAATGGGCGGCTTCCTTAATCCAAGCACTTTGCGTATTGATGTATCTGCGTATTCATTTATTTGCAAAAGTCTGAAGGCATGTCTTGGGAATGTGGCTGATACGGGTTTTTAGGACACCAACAAGGACGGCAGCTCTGCCTGGTATATACCGTGGCTCCATGGCTTTTGAATGCTTATCCACCTCACTTCACCTGATAATATAATATGATATAGGCACTGTGATACCATGGAATTGATGTGTGTCCGCAGGCGAGAAATAAAACGGCAGTTTGATTACCAATAGGCGACGTTTCATTGGTTAACTTTCTTGGACGCCCCACAATGTGATTTGCCATGCTGCAATCTGGTTTCCTTGCGATTTGAATAGGTAAGTCGTTATCCTATTGCAGAGTCAGATTTTGTTGAAGCAGTATAAAAAGAGAGGAATCTGTGCATGTAAGGGACACGGGGGTCTGTCCTGGGTGCGTGCGTGCATGCATGCGTGCGAGCCAAGCTCCGGTGAGGTAAGGCTCGGGTTGTAAGCACAAGGCTCCTCGGATGGGAACCAGGCTACTGACTCCCCCTCACACCTCCTGGCCTACTCTCTCTCCATATCCTCCAGGGGCCTGTTTGCAAACCTTTCGCAAACAGCCTGTGGCTACGGCCCCAAGCTGCGCTGTTTCCTTAACCTTCACGTCCTAATAGGGCGTAGCTTTCTTTCTTTCTTTCTTCCTTTGAAGTCAGCCTCTCCTGTGCACTGCATGCATTGCACTCGAGGGTAAAATATATGAATCCTGAATCCATCTGATGTGGTGTTCCGAGGCTCCCTACCAGCAGCAGTGGATACCATGATAGTGGAGGGTGCTCTTCGAGTCTGGTCCCACGTCACTCCCAGTAGCACCCGCAATACTCCAGCATCACTCCAGCTTTGCTCACGGAAGTATCAGCATCACCCCAGCATCACCCCAGCATGACATCCAGTAGTACGAGCACCACTCCAGCATCACCCCAGCATGACATCCAGTAGTACGAGCACCACTCCAGCATCACCCCAGCATGACATCCAGTAGTACGAGCACCACTCCAGCATCACCCCAGCATGACATCCAGTAGTACGAGCACCACTCCAGCATCACCCCAGCATGACATCCAGTAGTACGAGCACCACTCCAGCATCACCCCAGCATGACATCCAGTAGTACGAGCACCACTCCAGCATCACCCCAGCATGACATCCAGTAGTACGAGCACCACTCCAGCATCACCCCAGCATGACATCCAGTAGTACGAGCACCACTTCATCATCACTCCAGCATCACTGCAGCATCACTCCAGTAGTACGAGCACCACTCCAGCACCACTCCAGCATCACTCCAGTAGTACGAGCACCACTCCAGCATCACTCCAGCATCACTCCAGTAGTACCAGCATCACTTCAGCATCACTCCAGCATCACTTCAGTAGTACCAGCATCACTCCAGCATCACTCCAGCATCACTCCAGTAGTACCAGCATCACTCCAGCATCACTCCAGTAGTACCAGCATCACTCCAGCATCACCTCTGTACCCCCTGGATCTGCCTGCAGATCTACCCCAACGGCAAGATGGGACCTCACATTGACTCGCTCAAGATTGGAGACACATTAGAGATTAAGGTAGGAGGAGGAGAGGAGGGCTGGCGCCGGACAGAGGCAGTGAAGCTACTGCCTGCGTGAGAGGGAGAGGGCACCATGATAGCAGTGCTGCTCAATTGTGTGAGAAGTCAGAAATCGTGTATGTAATTGAGGTACCTTACTGGTAAAAGTAGTAGCTGGCTTTGCCTTGAAATTTACGGTGACTGGAACCCTAGGACATAATTCTGGATTGTTTATTTCAAAATCGTCTCTCTCTTGTGCTGGACTCTATTTCTGCCCCTTGTTGGATCATGCAGGGTCCCATCCCCAAGTACCCTTACCAACCCAACATCAAGAAGGAGATCGGCATGGTTTCAGGCGGAACGGGTATTGCGCCCATGCTACAGGTGTGGTTGCGATTTGGTTTCAGGCGGAAGGGGCATTGCGTCCATGCTGCAGGTGTGGTTGTGATTTGGTGTCAGAGCTACAAGATCCATAGCAAAACCTCCTGGACTGCAGACGCGTCTGAGCCAGGCTGCCAATGAGCGGCCTCTGCCTTTGAGCTAAGAATTAAAGGCTCCACCACCTGGCCCCTATTAGCTGGTCCTACCAGGTGTTCCTCATTTACCATTTGAGACCACTCTGGGTCTGATCATATCCTCCCCCCTGGGCCCGACCCATCTGGATATTCCCCTCTTCCCCTCTGGCTCTGAATTCCCTCTGGGTCTGAACCCCTCTGGGTCTGAATCCCCTCTGGATCTGAATCCCTTTGGATCTGAATCCCCTCTGGATCTTCCCCCCTTTCCCCCTTCGGGTCCAACCCCTCTATTTATTCCCCTCTCCCCCTGTGGGTCCAATCCACTTAGCATGCTGGTGAACCCTGACCTCTCCAACCCCGCAGGTGATCGATGCGGTGCTAGCCAACCCTGCCGACCGCACGCAGCTGTCGCTGGTCTATGCTAATGTCTCCGAGACAGACATCATCCTCAAAGCAAGGCTGGATGAGCTCGCGGCAAAGCACGCAGACCGCTTCAAGGTGTGCGGTAGACATGTATCATATATTCATATACTCATATTATTCATAGGCATGGTTTTTAATTACCTATTTTTGAAGACGTGGCAGTTTGTAATCAACAACTAAACGTTGCATGATTCCAAGGTCCATGCATTCAACATAGAAAGTGGGGTCGCCGCCAGTTTTGTGAGGCATCAGCCGGCCCCCTTCTCTCACATCCTCTACAGTTCCCCCGTCCTCTCTTTCCTCTGACCCATTCTCTCATTTCCTCTTTCCCATTCCCCCACCCTCTCTGTTTTCAACCCCTGTCTCCCGCCTCCTCTCCCTTTCCCTCTCCTGCTCCCTCTTCAACCCGCCCCCTCCCTTTCCCTTTCTCCCAATCTCTCCCTCCTGACCCTTTCCCCCCCAAATTCTCTCCCTTTCCCTCACCCTCTATCTCCTCAACCCCTGTCCCCCACTACCTCTCCCTCTTCCTCTCTCCCTTCCATCCCCTTTCTCTCCCTTTCCCACTTCCTCTCCCCCTCACGCTCCCAAACCCCTTCCTCCCACTTCCCCTCCCTTCCCGCCCCCTCTCCTCCACACTCTCATTCCCCTTTCTCTCCCATGCCCCCGCCCTTTCCGTCTCCCTTCTCACTCCCTCCCATCGATTCTTGATTCCTTGGTCTTTATATCTCAGACATGTGCATCCCCCCTCCCCCCTTGTCCATGTGTGCCCAGGTGTACTACGTGGTGGACAAGCCCTCCTGGTTCGGCATGATGTGGCGCGGAGGTGTGGGCTACATCACAAAGGACATGGTACGTCCTCACTAAAGAAACGATGACATATGGCTTGGCTCTATTCGCCCTCATACTGTCTAATGTCCTCAAAGCCCCCCATCCATGCAACTCACCATTTGATGCGGTCGTATGCCACGCCACGCGTCTGCATTTTGTCGTGTCCTTCTTCTTCTTCTGACAATTCTCGCACTCTGTATCGCAGCTAAAGTCCAAGCTGCCTGCCCCTAGCAAGGACAGCCTTGTGATGGTGTGCGGCCCGCCTGGGATGATGGCGGCCATTTCGGGGGGCAAGGCGCCGGACTTCACGCAGGGGGAGGTTTCGGGGCTGCTCAAGGAACTTGGGCACACCAAGGAAACTGTATACAAGTTCTGAGGAGGGATCTTCTGTGATGGGCGCTGAGTAGTGAGCTTATGAAGAGAGTTTGAGCATATGAAGAGAGTTTGAGGGGAAGAATGATGTGAGAGAGGTGCGTTTTGGGGGATGTAGGCTCATGGAGGTTGTCGGGTCTGGGTACCTATATTGTGGTTGAGGCATGGCCAGGATTTGGATGTACCACTCGGTCTAGCAGGATGCTGTCCAAGTGCTCCACAACATGGTGATGTTTCGCATTCAAGTGACTCCGGTAGCTCACAAAACATGCATTAGTAAGAGTGAGGAAAAGTCCTCCGTTGCTGAGCAGGAGTTATGCCACATGTTCTGAGCTGATGTTTTGACTGTAGCTCCCATCATGTGTGCTTTATGGAAGTTGTGCCCAACTTGCAATAAGTGGTAAGTGATAAATCCAGGATTCGTCTTAATCTCCCAGACCCTTGCCTGCACCGCCAAGTAGCCCCATCAAATCTGTACCCCTGACAGAGAGTGATTGAATCAAGCACTCAGGGAAGTTCTCGAGATTTTTCTAGGTATTGGGCCTAGTATTTCACACGGTCTGAAGTAGAAACAAACATGCTCGAAAAATGTGAGGTGTTAGTGCCTCTTCACAATGCCATGGTCAACTATATGATGACACCTCTGGGGCCAAGCTCAAGAGGATCGGCCGCATGGGCGCTCTACTGTCTGACCAAGAGGAATATAAACATCAGGCTAGATGAGAAAGGAAAGAAATAGACGTGCGAAGGTGAAGGTGAAGGCAAACTACCTTGCTGTTGGACTACGACGCGGCCGAGCTTTGCAGCATGGCCCAGTGGTGTAACGTCATTGACCCCGCAAAGTTAGGGCAGTAGGAATAATCCCCAGCCCTACCAGATCCTAAAGAGGACATGAAGGAGGTCGTGTACCGTAGTCACAGACGTGTTTCGTTGTTTTCGAAGTTCGTTGTTGCTTAATTTAGCCTTTTGATTTATCGCGGACCTTTTCATTGTTTTGATTCGTTGTCCCTTACGATCGCCAACATTTTGGTTCGTTTAACCTTACACACGCTGGCTTACACTGAAGAATATGCTGTAATATAGCAAATACCAACTATGGTTAGCATGACTCGCCCAGTTTGTGCTAGGCAAGGAGTTCGGACCAGGTCCTGTCGGCACCAGAGTCTCTGGTCCCCCTGTCAAGAACGCCAGGTATGAAATCGCCAGGAATGAAAGGTACAGATCGCTGAGTCTCACAACAGCTCACAACTTTTTATATCGCAGAATCGTGTTCCCCTTATGCAATTTGGTATCCTGTTAAATCGGGGTCCGCAGCCTGAGGCTAATCGCTAGCGCCCACCTGATTTCGCACCGGATAACGATGGACGAGCAAAGTAGCCAGGAGCTTAGTGGCATCTTAGCCTCGCATCTGCATCAGCCCATGTCTACTGCCGGCAGTGTCAGAACCTTGCGCAACCAGAATTTCGTCATACCGCTGGGCTCGGTAAGATGCATCCCGCCTGGAGAAACAGCGGACGAGCTAGTTGATCAGAAGTTCGTGGATGCCAGAATTCTGGACGTGCCTCAACGACGGGCGTCAGGTCAACCGCCAGGGAGGCAGTGAAGAGCCTCTTCGCTGCCCTCATGTCTTTTTGGCCAGCTCACTTCCAGCTTTACTGGCCCACATCTGCAAGACTAGCCTCGTTTGGCCATGTCGGGTCAGCTGGAGCAGCAGGGACAGGTAGTGCTGCAGGGGCAGCAGACACAGCGGGGCTGGCAGCTGGGTCAGCAGAGCCAGCTGGGACTTCAGAGACAGCAAGGGCAACATGGACAGCAGGGCCAGAATGGTGGCCACAACCGTCAAGCCGTGCAGTCCTCATCCAGAGGCCAAGTGAAACCAACCGCACGAAGGCCTTGGGTAAAGCTGTCCATGAGGATGCCGAGTGGTACTTCTGTAGCTGCTGTGTGCAGATGCAAAACGGGTGCCCCGGGGCATGCATGCTCATGCAAACTCGCGATGCTCCAGGCGAGCTGCGCGTGGTCTTCAACGGAGATTGCCAGCACACCTCAGGCGGGAGAGTGGTAGGAAGACTCTCTGGGGCAGCACGCCAGGCAGCTGTCACCACAGCGGTAGGCAGAGCACCAGCCTATGCGCATGCACTCAGCCTCAGTGCCCGGCCGCTTGTGCACCAGCTTGACAACACAACCAGCTTGGTTAGCACCTCTTCCCAAGTCCTTAGGCAGGCCATCTCGTAGGAGCGCAAGCGGCGTTTCATCCGCCACAAAGACGACGTGCTGTCCATGATTCTGCTGTCAAAGGAGCTGGCAGAGCAGGACATGAATGCCACCCCGGTGGAAGACCAGGCCGGCAAGATCATGTATGGAGACACACAGCTGGTCGTCAACTTGGAGGATGGGCACTTCCTCATTGTGCGCGCCATTGAGGGGCAAGTCAGACGCTGGAAATTCGGTAAGGCGAGGGGCCGCCTTGGTTGGTACATTGACACGGTGGGTGGTTTGGTAAGTTAAATTTCATGCCTCTGCTTGCCAGGGATTATTTAGCACGCTCCAGGAACAATTCAAGTACCCCGCAGCCTTTGGCCGTGGGGGCCTGGTGCAAGGATCCCTGCTGCTCAGGCAACCGGCCATGGGCCTGTCAACGTAGCGTAACTTTGCTTGCCTGCTTTTACTATTGCTTTCTTGTGTCTTATTCTGTTTGCCTTTGCCCTCCTCTACCAGCCTTTACTTGCATTTGCATTTTTGTTGTAAATGTTACGATTTCTGACTTGTGTCTGACATGTGAGGGCGACAATATAGTCGTCTGCCGGCGTGCATGGTGAGGACCGCTTCCTGCCCCTAGGTGAAACCTGGCTCGGGGCAGCGGGTGCGGATCGAGGGCGAGTCGAGGGGCGGGTGGGGGGGTGAGAGGAGGGGAGGTAGGTGGAGGGGCGGGTTGAGGTGTTCATGTGTGGCTGGGTGGAAGGGCCAGCCGGAGGGCCAGCTGCTGGGCGACATGGGCCACGTGACAAGGCAACGGCCGGCGTTGCTGCATTGAGGTTGTTGACGGGGAGGGTTGAGGGGCCAGTAGAGGGGCCGGCAGCGGGGCCCGCATATGACAGCCGAGATGGCACAGCCGCCCTGGACTGCACCTCGTGACGCCGCGGCGAGCCTCCTGCAAGCACTGTCGGAGCCAAGGCCTCCTCCTCCTCTTCCTCCCCCTCCACCTCCTCAGAGAGCTCATCCGAATCGTTGTCCTCCTCCTCCCAGGCCTCTTCGTCCTAGGGTGGCTAGGGGAATCCAGGGATCAAGTCAAGATGTATGTGGTACAAAAGAAGTAGTTGCATCTCATGCCGGTCCAAGGAGTTAAGCAATGAACATACTCCCTAAACTATACCGCCTAACTCTGACAACATGGTACTGGTCAGCCATCATTGAGCCAATGCATAAAAAACGTTGGCCGGCCAGTGGTCCTAACAGCATGGCATGTTGCAAGGTAGCTGAAACACCATGAATGAACTATTATGAGCGCACCATGTCCATGGGTTGCGCAACGGCGTGCAGCTTCTCCAAAAATGTAGTGTTAGTGTGTCTAGTCCTGTGGCAGAGAAAGCAAAACAAGTCAGTGAGTCTGCCGTACTATGAGGAGCAAAGGACGTGGCGCAAAGTAACATGCTTGCCTTGTTACTATTTATGCTTTCCATTCAAGGCAACCATGCAATCATCCGAAAATCATGTTCTCTACTTACCGCATAGTGGAGCAGCTCATGGGCTCAGGGCTGCCAGTCAGATCCACTAATGGGTGACTGCCGCCAATGATGCGTGCTTGCATGATCCTTGGCGATGTGCGTCGTACAGGTGCCGAGTTGGCACTCCCTCAAGGCACATGCATGCAATGAAAAAGGCATTACGGTGTGCTAACATGACAATGGAGGTTTCGTTCCACATCATCAGAGGTGACTCAGTGAGTACTAAGTATATGACTCAGTGAGTAATAAGTTATAGAGATGGCAAAGGAGTAGTACTAGTTCCTGCTCACAGGGGTTGTGTCTAATGACACAAATCCAGGCAGACTGTCTGGCTAGACAACACAAGTACTAGACATGATCCCATTATGGCATGTGCACAGCTAAGCATGGTCAAGCCCTTCACTCACCTGCAACGTGGTTTGGGAGGGTGCGCTGCATCTCGATGAAGAGTAGTGGATAAATCAGGGATAGGAGGTGCGTCACAGGATAGAACGTGCCCTTTTATAGAGGCCGAGCCGCCAAGGAGGCCAACTGCCGATGCCGCCGTATCTGCTTAGCGCGCCATTTCTGCTAAAGCGATGACAAATGCAAATGCAAATGCAAATCAAGACAAATGATAGACATGGACCCCAAACCCGAGGTTAGCTAAGGGCCAGCGGGTCGACTTCGAACTTCTCGTAGGCGACAGCTACGAGACCCGCGCTAGATCATATGCAGTGCGAAGTCCTTAACACAGCCCAACATATTTTCAAAAGCAAGAAAGCAACGTCTTTTATGTCGGGACGCGGAGTGTCATCGACAGTACCTTTCATTCCTGGCGATTCCATACCTGGCGTTCTTGACAGGGGGCTCTGGCCCCCGGTCGGCACCATACTGGCCGTACTGCCGTACTTGCCGAACATCGTGTCGAATGATTTTACTTTTTATGGTTCTTTCCCCCTTACCACATCGCAAAGATTAATTCGTTATGATTCGTGACACTTGAACAACGATCATAACAACGAAACACTTCCGTGACTACGGTAGTATGGGAGAGGAAAAGCAGCCAGAGAGGTGGACAAGCCACCACTACGCACCAAACTACCGGAAGGGGGGATGTTCTCAAGGCCCCTACTGAACGTTTCTCATAAAAGGGAAACGGTCCTTATTTGAGCAGGGCCCAGAGGTGTAACGTCATTGACTCATGACTTCTGCTGAGTCGTGACAAAGCAGAAGCGAGAGGACTGGGGAACGCAAAAGTTATATTGGCTTTTCAGCTGGCTTGTGTCTGACTCAGTGAGGTCAGAGAGTGGAATGAGAGGATGAGAGGTGCGGGTGCAGCCCTGACTGATGACTCCCACCGCCATCGAGTGCATGGTGAACGTTTCGATGGATGGCGAGCCGCGAGGCAGCGCATGCGCATTTGGACCAGCCCCAAACTTGTGGAGAGCTGATGCTGTTTGCCCCGCCCCCGTAGCTGCGTAAGGGGTTTGGACATGCCGTCCGTCCGTCCGTCCGTCCGTCCGTCAGGGGAGGTGCCGGACAAGGGCTGCGTGCAAAGTTGCAGTGGTCAAGGGACAAGATTTGGTGGCATATAAAAATGACATGAAAGTGACAGAATGAACGGGGAGACCGTGAGCTAGGCCTATCGAGGGGTTGTAACGAAGCTGGTGGTCAAAGAGACGAGGCTGAATGCGAAACGTATTATATAACTGGATTTTGAGCAGAGGTAGGGAGGGCCGGGGGAAATCGTTCGCCAGGAAATCGTTCACCGTCTCTAAGACATGTCGTGGCCTATACACTTGAAAATACCCTCGCTGGAACCAGCAGGAGGATAGGATTAAGAATCCGGGGCGGTGTTTTAATTAAAAGTCGGCAGAGGGAGGCCTAATTTGTTTCGTGAGTGGTAGATCTACTCCAGAGTGGTAGATCCACCACTCTGGGGTGTGGACACAGGGGACACCCCTGCAGGGGGTGTCCACACTGCACAAGCATTGGCATTTCTGTGGATGCATACTAAAGTCCTAAGAAAAGAATACGCTGATGCGCGACGCGGAACAGATTGACAGGTCGAAGCTCACTTTTCAGTTTTCACTTTCCATTCTTTCGAACCCAATATTCGATCGTAATTGGAAATCACGAGAACTAGTGTTTCACTGACCGGGCAAGCTAACGGGCCCAGCAAGACACTGGAGAGCAGTAATGTCAACACGACTGTCGAGAAGAGCTCTTCAGGAACAGCAGGTGTGTAAATTCAAGACAACGCCATACGTGACACCAAGAGGCGATTATGAGTCGTGTCAGGCTCAAGAATACCAGCCAGGGGGTACAGGTACCGGTATGTGGCCCATGCGGAAAAGGTCTGTAATTTTGCATGGGTCAATAACGTTACACCTCTGCGCCCGCTCAAAGCTCGGCCGCATGGGCGCCCAACTGTTCAGAAGGGAGAAAAGAATACGCTAATAGGAATAGGGGGGGGAGGAAGAAAAGGAGAGACCGGAAAGGTAATTTCCCATGGGTGTGAAGACATTTCGACATAGGAGCAACAGGAGCTGCATGGGTGCAGGACCCTTACCCTTACATGAAACATGGGCCTGTGCATATGAGATGGCTTCCTAAGAATGAGGATGGTATGTCTGGGCATGAATTGCGCTGATTGGTTGGGGCAAGTATGGGAGGGGGTAGGCAGACATGCAGGATGGCAAGGAAAGAGGGCCTTTGGGGACGCTTGCGGGGATGGAGCGGGTCCAATTTTCGCAGCAGGAGCGACGACGTCGGTGTAACCATATGCGCGGATCTGAATTGGATTTAGGTCTGTAGGGAATGTTCAGGGTTTTAGGTTTTGATTTGGTTCTTGTAGCTGGTTTCCCCCCGGTTCGCTTTGCTTGGCCCTTTCGCAAAAGGCTGAGAGTGGATGCGTTGACTTTTTAACAACAACTCCCCCCCCCTGTCCCTGGTGAGGCATGTATCCTCAAGGAGGATGCGAACACCTTCAACTATCCTTCATGATCATTCCTACGCTCTGTTGTCCCCAAACCAGCGCACGGCCAAGGCCCTCTCAAAGCTTGGGCCCGGCGCAACTTTGATCCTGCTTGCCAGGCATGGAGAAACTGACTGGAACTGCAGCCACCGGCTTCAGGGACAGGATCCTACAGCTCCTGGCCTCAACAACACTGGCAGGCAGCAAGCGCAGCAGGTGCGTTTGATTGGCAATTGGTTTGCGGGCAGTCTGTTGACAGGCAGTTGGATAAGTAAGCAGTCTGTTGACAGGCAGTTGGATAAGTTAGCAGTCTGTTGACAGGCAGTTGAATAAGTTAGCAGTCTGTTGACAGGCAGTTGGATAAGTAAGCAGTCTGTTGACAGGCAGTTGGATAAGTTAGCAGTCTGTTGAGAGGCAGTTGGATAAGTTAGCAGTCTGTTGAGAGGCAGTTGGATAAGTTAGCAGTCTGTTGACAGGCAGTTGGATAAGTAAGCAGTCTGTTGACAGGCAGTTGGATAAGCAAAACAGTTGGAAACAGGCCTGGACCTATTTGGTGCATTCTGACGCATTACCGCTTCGGTTGGCCCTTTCGATTATAATCTGAGAGTGTCTTTCAATGACGTGACTGAATGATATTCCTGATTCCAAAACTTGGTATAATTTGAATCCTGATGTGTCATTTTTTCCTGGAGGCTGCTGTAGTCTTACAGCAATATGCTTGGAAGCTGAATTTGAATTGATTTGTTTGATGCCTCCGCAGCTCAAGCGGCACTTTTGCTCCGAGTCGAGCCAGGGGCGATGCTTGGATGCGATCTACTCATCGGACCTAAGCCGTGCATCTGAGACTGCAGATATAGTTTCCCAGGCATTGGGACCCGGCATTCAGGTAATGAACCTCTGTTTTGGGTGTTCCTCCACTACATGGGGGGAACCACTGCTTGCTGGGGGGGGCCCCACTACGAGGAGGGACACGCAGTATTGGTTTTCTTGTTACGAGTTCACATTTGGTGGGCTGCCCCTTGTCCCCACAAGGCGCGATTGGGGCCAAACCTTGACTGGCCTACAGGCACAGTCACACACAGCATAGCTGGCTGCGTACGGGGCCTTTGGCCGGAGTCTAGGAGCTTAATTGTAGCTGGGTTTTAGCCAAGCACCCACGCCACATGAAAAAGTTTTGCTCTTGCCCTCTCTTAATGGCTTCAGCTTTTGATCAATTTATTTGAGGGTTCACAATTGCTGCCTGGATCGGTTATGTACTTATGTATAAGTGCATCAAAGGAGTTGCAGCCGCTCAGTCCGCATCTACCTCTGTGGCATTCATCTGGCGTGAATCGGTCTCTTGCGGAACACGAGATAGCATGGGTTCATTTTGACCAACTGCCACATGCAGTTCGCCAGGGTGAAACGCCAGTGTAAGTGTAAGATGATAGACTTAGGACTGGCAGCCTGGAAATCTGAAACACGGGAATTCGGATTTTGAAATCCATCCATCAGAGTGCAGGGCTGTGTGAGTGTCATTTAGGCATCATCCATGATCCGTGCACCCTGCGATTACCCCTCCTCAGCTGAATACTGGTAACAGAGATTGCGTACATTTGAATTGCTTTTCGCTGGGTTGAAAAATTCTTTATTTTACCGGTTCAGTTGGGCTAAAAAGGGCAAAAAAAATCTCACGCGAATGGATGTGGCGTTGACAATCGAGAATGATTATTTAAATGGATCTGTCACCCCTGTAAGTGTGAATTTCGAGGGAAGGCAATGCGAATGTATTGTTTCGTACTTCCACCAAGACGCAGGTCCACCAAAGCACAGGGCTGCGTGAGCGCCATCTGGGCGTCCTCCAGGGACTCACGACCGCAGAGGCAGCGGTGCAGCAACCAGCTGCCCTGGACATTCTGAGAGGGGTCAGCGCAGGGTCAAGTGCAGGAGCACAGGCACTGGCAGCCGGGCCTGGGGACAGGGTGGCGACAGGGGCAGAGGGCTGGACCGTTTGTGCGGCAGCTGCTCAGTTGCCTGGAGGCGGGGAGAGCGTGGATCAGCTGGGCATGCGCGTCTCTCGGGAGGTGGAGCGTATTGCAGCCATGCATAAGGGTGAGAAACCTTAAACCCTGGACCCGAGGGACTGATGGCATCAGGTGGAATCACTGAACCCTTGGTTCAAGCCATGTCATACTGAATGGTGGATGGACAGTACATTTGAGGGTTCAGGGTTCAGGTATTTGCGTACTGGCCGGTGGAATGTAAGCTCCGGAGCAGTTCAAATTTGAAGCCCAACGAGATAGCCAGACTGCCTCGGCCGACGCATTGGAAGCATGGGTCACCTCTTTAAGTGAGCACCTTTCTAATTTGCTGACTGGTCCACAACCCGCTTGCCCACTCGCTCGACACCTCCGTCCCTGCTTTGTCAAGAAGGAGCCCCTGTTTATTCCGCTGACAGCCTTATGGATAAAAAATCCCCATTCTTATCCACACCCCGCTCGCTTTACACCTCAGCCCAAGCTTCAGCAAAAAGGGGCACGTCGTTAGTTACCTGCATTACTTATTGATGACATAATCCACACAATACTGTCCACACCCGCTGGCCTGCTCGCTTGATACCCCAGGTGGGCGCGTGCTGCTCGTCGTTCACGGCGGCGTACTGCACGCGTTGTACTGCCATGCCGCCGGCAGGCCTTTCCCCGGCCGGGTATTAAACGCCGCCCTTGGGACCATTATGGTGGATCCGACCACTGCCGCCAGGAACAGCGCAGGCAGAGCCGCCAGAAACAGCAGACCGACGCCAGCTGGCATTTCAGGCATCAGCACGCTGGCAGGCCTAAGTAGCAGCCCACAAGAAATAAGGGACACAGGAGATGCCGATACCACTGGTGGCCTGTGCTGCGACGTCCCCAGTGGCACTGTCAGCATCCCCCGCAATACCGACCCTACCAGCAGTCAAGGCAGCAGCGGCAGTAGCAGCGCTAGCAGGGGCGGCAGTAGCGGCATGGCTGACCCTGTCCACGCTGTTGCTGCTGCCGTTTGGGTGGTGACGTCATGGAACCAAGTTGGGCATCTAGGGGAGGAGTTTGGTTTGGATGAAGACGGTTTCGGGGGTGGAATGGGGGAAGCTTAGAGGTCAGTGGTAAAGCTGCACTGACGCCGTGCGTGCTGCTGTCGTTTGGGTGGCGTCCGTGTTATCATTAAACGTTTTGTGTATTTTGAGGACGGGACAATGACGGGATCAGTCTTAATGGGGATGAGTGTTTTAACAGATCAGGGAAGCCTGGACATACGGTATGCCCAAGAGTCCAAGGCTTCTTTCGAAATGGCGTAGCCTCAGTTGTCAAATGTACAGCTCTGTTATGCAGCTCGAGCATAGAAGCTTAGGCATGTTTAGAACGGTGCATACCCACTGGGCATGCTGAACGCTCGACCACGTGGGGCTGGTGGGGAATGACTATGCTCAATTCCAGCTACGATGCACAGCCTGGACCAAGCTTAGGCATGGGAGGCATCATGTGTAAGATGACATCATCCTACCTGCGTCCACACAGGCAAGTGTATGTCAAGCCTCGTACTCTATTTATTCCTTAAACTGCAATGTCAATACTCGAAGATGTGGTGCAAGTCCTGCATTAGTTTTGGACTGAGAGCGATGACACACCCGCAGACGCAGCCGTATTTGAGAGGTCGGTTAGGATCGGTTGGTAATCTGGCGCAAATAATTTGAAATTCATCAGACAACATTCCTTTCTGTTCTTAAAAGATGGCCGCGTCAAAGACAGACCTGAACGACTTAGTGAAGAAATCCTTCTATGTCGAGGCCCCAGTTCCCAAGGCCGGCAAGTCCCAAACCGTTCAGTCGGACAAGAGCTCGCTGTTGTCCCCCAACCAGCGCTTAATAGTGGACAGGAGATTGCTGCCGAACAACGCGATCGTGGGTAAGTGCCCCTCGGATCGTGGGTAAGGGCCCCTCTGATCTTCACGTTTGGATGGACCGCCCCCACCCTTAAACTTACCTGCGTGCGCAACCTGCAGGATGTGAAAAGTTGATATCAAAGGCATCTACCGTCAAGGCAATCAAGGCAGTTCAACCCCAAGCTTCGCATTCAGCACTGGGCCTATTCACCGACGACTTGCTCAAGGTGATCCTCATGCCTACCAGCATGGCATCAATCCTTCGTCATGCGAGGGTACACAAATGAACACAAACTTCCGGTCGATTAGCACCCAGCGATCACTCCATCTTCAAATAAACATGCAAGCACACACATGCACTCGCAGGGACTTTGATTTCCCAATTTACTGAGTCGAAATTTAGTGCATTGATCGCTTTACTCGACCTGTCCTCAAATTGAGTGCATTGTACCCTGTCCACTACCTGTTCTCCCTGTTTACCAGTCCTCCCGGTGTCGCGATGCCCCCTGTCTATTACCGACCCTGACGAAGGCCATGCAGGGTTCACACAGTCCATGGTGTCCCTCTCCCACCTACCCTGGAAACCTTGAACGTCGCTTCCTGTCTCTCTAATGATTATTTTAGGGCCCTTCAACGACAGGTCTGCTATTTTACAGCCTATGGCCATGTGGGTCTATGGAAGGATGCCCTGCAGCTTGGGCTCTCGGCCATAGGCAGGCCATGGTTTGGTCCTAATGAGCCCAGTCGTGGCTGCCTCGCAGCCCCTCCCGGTTGTAAGGAACGCACCTCGGCAAGTTTAAGCCTTGAACAGCAAATAATACTCCCTGCCCACTACCGATCCTAATTAGTGCTCCACCTGCTTGAATCCTCCCACAGGTGGTTGCCTCTGATGCATCGGAGAAGGCAAAGCTAAGAAAGGCTGTTGCTGAAGAGGCAGCCGGCAAGTGGAAAGGTCTCAAGGCGGAGGAACGCCAGGTCTACGAGGAGCTGGCCAGCGGTAGGTCAGGGAACGCACCTCTTGCTGATTTACGGAGGAACGTTATGATTGTTCAGAGCTGGCCAGTGGTAGGTCAAGGAACGCACCTCTAAATGATTGAAGGAGGAACGTTTTGACTATTCAGAGCTGGCCAGTGGTAGGTCAAGGAACGCACCTCTAAATGATTGAAGGAGGAACGTTTTGACTATTCAGAGCTGGCCAGTGGAGGGTCAGGGAAGACGATTCTGCATGATTGGTAAGACATTTAAGGTTTTGGTCCTGCGGTAAGCAGCAGCAGTAGCAGCAGCCTGGGTTAAGGGTGTAAGGTTAACATTCCGCCCCTGGGGCTCTGGGACTACAGCTCTTGACATCTATTGGCGTGGCGGTTGACTTTTTCTCTGGCAGTAGGGATGCAGCTCTCTTATCTTCAGCCCACTTCGGCCAAATCCCGGCCTGTGGCGGGGGGCACATGGCAATAAGGCATGCACTGGAAATGTCAGTGAGCTTGCCCTCAGAACCTCACTGCAAGCCCTCCCATGGTGCCGACTCTCACAAGCGTGCTGCCCGGTCCTTTTCAGCAATGCCCCTAGATGGATGCGCAGGTTGATGCTGTGCATGCAAAACCTCAGTGCGCTGTACATGGCATGATCCCCCACCAATATTTTTGCCACTGAACTCTTCCCTCCTGCCTCCCATGCGGACCTTCAGTCGCTAAGGCGCGGCATCAGGAGGAGATGCTGGCGTTCAAGGCAGCCCACCCGGAGCTCAAGAAGGAACCCAAGGCCAAGGGCAAGGGTGGCAGGGCACAGAACAGGAATCGGAAAGAACAGGTGCATGGGTTGCTGCTAGGAAATCCCAGATGATGCAGGGACACCATTTAGCAGAGGGAATCGAGGGCTCTGGGGTGCAAGCCCAAGCAGGGTAGGGCACAGAACAGGAAGCGGAAAGAACAGGTGCGTGAGTCGCAGCTAGGGAATTTCAGACAGTGCAGGGAGTAAATCAGCAGCAGTTCTTGAGGCTCTGGGGTGCAAAAGCCCATGCGGGGCAGAGCATAGAACAGGAGGCAGAGATAACGAGCGTTCGGGTCAGCAGCACGTATTGACGGCCCTGGGGGACCCTGGGGTGTTGCCTGACATGCTGGGAATCAGCAGATGGCGCGCTAGACATCAAGCAAAGGGGCATTTACGTTTACTGTCACGGAGCAGGTTTTCCTTGCAGCTGAGTTTAGTCCAAAGAACTGAGCTGCAAAGAGTCCAAAGAGCTGAGTTGCATTTCCTGCTCTCAGGCGCCGGCTGAGGAGTCCGAGGAGGAAGAGGAGGAGGTTGTAGTCAAGGTGAGATTTCATGCCTGAGCACGGAATTCCTTGTTTCCAATCGATGGCCAGATCTGATTTCCTTGGCGCTCTGAAGACAACATGGAAGCCTGGCAGTGCTGTCACTCCTTTTTTATAGAGGCACTGCGCAGGGCAAAGAGCAGTCATGACCATGCTGCCATTCCTGGGTTGGTATGGTAGTTTCACACACACACACACACACCTGATGATCCGGCAAGGGATGTCATGCAGCCAGTCGAACTAGGAAGTGCTTCAGCAGTGCTGGACCTGCCACCCAGGGCAAAGGGCAGTCGTGACCACGCTGCCATTCCCTGGGTTTGTGAGGTAGTTTCACACTCACACCTGATGATCCGGCAAGGGATGTCATGCACAAAATCGAACCAGGAAGTGCTTCAGCAGTGCTGAAGCCGCTACCCAGGGAACAGTGTGACTCAGTGTGAAAAGAGCAGGGGCCTACCTGTGGATAGTGAAAGGAGTGACTGGGAGGCTGTGGCTGTGGAGAGTAACATATAAGCAGTGAAACCTGCCTTTTCACCGTTAACACCAGTACGGCGTTTTGAATGTCCGGTCAAATGTGGGTGATTCGCAGTTGCCTGCATGGCCAAGAACTCAAAGCCAGTCACCTGCTGCCGCACAGTAAAATGACCGCAGTACCGTAGCTATGGAAAAACAATGGTGTTTTACCTCAACGTGACTTTGATTGGCATTCTGCCTCCATCTGCGTTCAGCATACTAGCTGCATCTGCGTTTGGTGTTCTTGGATTCCTTGCTGCGTCTGTGTTGCCCGCCCAAGCGCTTCTGCCTCCGCTGCTGAGCGCGGTGTATTTTTATTTCAGGGCGCTTCACTTCTGCTACCTCCTGGCCTTTTGGCAGCCAAACTAGGTGCAGCAAGGCGCCTGCTGCTAGGCCAGTACAGATTTGTCCTTACAGGCCCTGCGGTGGCTTCCACGCCTCCCCTCAAGGTAGTCTACATGGTGGGCTGGCGGCCCGCACTAAAATGCCAAGGGAGTCTACAGGTGGCCTGCACTAAAATAAACACTCGTGCTGTGTAGGTGCCGGTCGCGCAGAAGAAGAAGCCAGCCAAGGCAGGGGGCGCCAAGACCGCCATTGGAGCTGCCAAGAAGGTGCAAGCCGCTGAAGAGGTGGCGGTGGCTGTTCCTATGAAGCGGGGCCGTGCTCCCGCCGCAGCGGCCAAGGCCAAGAAGGTTGAGAAGCAGGAGGCCCGGGTCAGCGACGACGACACTGACAAGGTGGGACACCAGGGGGGCTCTGTCTCCTCACGTCCTCTTACCTGCTTTGGGGATGTGCCTTTCACTTACAGGGCCGGGGTACCCAACCCCTGGACAGGGCTGGGGAGCCCACCTCCTGAATTTCTCACACTGAAAAAAGGGTTGAAGTGTGAAGAGGATACTGAGGCGTCAGGGGCTGACAAGATATGAGTCATCAGGTGCGGGAGCAAAATGAGCCATCGAGGATCAGGCCCATGACGAGTATTCAGGGATCGGGTATTCAGGGGTCAAGTAATCAGGGGTGGGGATTCAGGTAACTACTGCCTAGCAAAGATAGCAGGCATGGCAACGTTTGCAGGGTCAGCAGACAGGCAAAGTATGCTCGACCCCATGCTAACACGTCTGCATCTGGTCTTTAGTGGGATGCTGGGACAGCTGTTCATGAAGAGATTTTATTATCAAACAGGTGAGAGGGCCGCAAGGAGGCAAGGCTAACTCTGACCCCTCAGGGAAAGTGGTAGTTATCGGAACAATCCAGGCAGGTCCAGGCACGAGAACATCCGCACCGTTACCAGACATGCATCCCTTGAGATCATGATGGGGTCCATTGTGAGGTGCTTCTACCGGATCTGTTTCACAGGATTTAAGCTTTGTGCATACCATTGTGCGAGTTGCATGATGAATGGCCACCTCGTTCGACTGGTATGATATCTCCGCCAAGGATCCAAGATCTAGTTGCCCAGTGGGATGCAAAAACTGTTCCGGACAGCGGTCAGTTACTTAAAACATGGTTGTTAAGAGTCAGGCCCCACCCTGCCTTATGTGACAGGAGGAGGATGACGGTTATTGCAGCGAGAATTCGTCTGATGGCGACGACGCCAGTGCCTCAGAAGATGAGGGCCCCAAGGCACGTAAGGCCAGGCTGAGCGCAGAGGAGGCAGCGCCCGTCGGGAAGCGCTCAAACGCAACAAGGGCGGCAGCTGCGCCAGCGGCAAAGAGGCAAAGGAAGGTGCTTGAGGCCGTGACTGCAGATGAGGAGATGGATGAGGTGGTGGTGGCAGCACCGGTCGCCGAGAAGAAGCAGGCTAAGGGGAGGAAGAAACCGGAGGAGGCGGTGGTGGAGGCAGCACCAGTGGCTGAGAAGGAGCAGGAGGTGGTGGTGGTGGCACCGGTCGCCGAGAAGAAGCAGGCTAAGGGAAGGAAGAAAGAGGTGGAGGCGGTGGTGGAAGCAGCACCATTGGCCGAGAAGGTGCAGGAGGTGGTGGTGGCACCGGCAGCTGAGAAGAAGCAGGCTAAAGGGAGGAAGAAACAGGAGGAGGCGGTGGTGGAGGCAGCACCAGTGGCTGAGAAGGAGCAGGAGTTGGTGGTGGCACCGGCAGCTGAGAAGAAGCAGGCAAAGGGGAGGAAGAAACAGGAAGAGGTGGCAGTGGAGGCAGCACCAGTGGCTGAGAAGGAGCACGAGATGGCAGAGGCAGCACCGGCAGCCGAGAAGGAGAAGGAGCTTGCTGTGGAGGCAGCGCCATCAGCGGCAAAGAAGGTGGCGAAAGGCGGGAAGAAGCAGGAGGTAGTGGTGGTGGAGGCAGCCCCGGTAGTTGAGAAGATGCAGGAGGAGGTGGTGGTGGCGGCGCCGGCGATGGATAAGAAGAAGGCGAAGGGCGGGAAGAAGCAGGAGGTGGTGGCAGTGGATGCTGAGCCAACAGCCGAGAAGGAGCAGGGAGAGGTGGTGGTGGAGGCGGCACCTGCAGCGGCGAAGAAACAGGCGAAGGGGGGCAAGAAGCAGGATGTGGAGGTGGTGGAGGCAGCCCCGGCAGTGGCCAAGTTGCAGGAGCAGGTGGTTGAGGCAGCGCCGGCGGCGGAAAAGAAGAAAGCGAAGGGCGGAAAGAAACAGGAGGTGGTGGCAGTGGATGCTGAGCCAACAGCTGAGAAGGAGCAGGAAGAGGTGGTGGTCGTTGAGGCGGCGCCAGCACCGGCGGCAGCTGAGAAGAAGGGCGAGAAGAAGAAGGGCACAGCGGTTGCGGTCCGGAAGAGCAGGTCGCGTGCATAATTATTAGCCTTCGACGATCAAGTCTGCGTCATGAATGGCAGGCACGTTATCCTAGGTCCTGATGAATGGCATCAAGCAAGCCTGGGCCATGAATGCCAGGTCATAATGCATGATAGTGACCAGGGGGATCGTGACAAGCTCGTGTCATGAGAAAAGACATGTCCAACGCAAGTTATTTTCAGGATTGCCCTAGGTCTGGCCAGGCACCTCAATTTTTTGTTTGTGTGCACCAGACCACCTTTGGGAGCCCGGGCTGCTCCATAGGCAGGGCCTCAGAGAATCTCATGGATTCAAGGCTATGCCGCCTTCTCACAAGTTATTCAGAAAACTTGTATATCAGGTATAACAAGCCCAGGAGGGTCTCTGGTCTTTGTTTTATTTGCTGCCCTAGCTTATATAGTGCTCGCACAGGTTTGCACGTGTTCCACGCATGATGCAGAATGCTCCGCTGGACTGTAAAAACGTCACTTGACAGCAGAAAGGAGGGATTCTGATCAACGAGCCATGCCAGAGATTTGCGGCATGGTTTGTTTTTTTCTTTAATATGAGTTCGAATCACCAACTGATGGACCATCTGCGACGCTAGTGCAACTGGCCTACCAGGTACTCTGTCGGGATGCACACTTGTACATTCATGTGCACCATTCTAAACGTGTGCACATTCAGGGTAGCTTCAGCCAGCCAGCTACTACCCTCTGCAAACCCTGTTGCAAATGCCTATCCAGTTTTTCTTCCAGGTTGTAGACAGGGTACAGCTTTGGCCATTCAGCTACTCCGCTGGACTCCGCAGGTAGATTAGAGCTTTACTTAACAGCAACACTGTTGGGCTAAACATTGATGGCAGTTTCCCGCAAGCAGATGCTGTCCTGGTTGCAGCTCTGGGAATCTTGCTCCTCCCTCCTGCCCTTCTCCACTACTGCTGGAGAGAACTCACCCAGGTCGCTCTGAACCATAAACTGACCCAGGGCACCGACATCCTGGCTGCGGGGGAGCAGGTTTGTGGCGTTAGGGGCATGAAGGGGAAGGGAGCAGGTGTTTGTGTGTGGGGTGGTAACTTGATGGGATTCTAGGGGAGGTCAAGATGAGAGGGGAACACATGGGATGGCATGCCCCCCCTCTTCCTTTTAGTTTCTTCCTTTCTCCCTTCTGAACAGTTGGGCGCCCACACGGCCGAGCTTTGAGCGGGCCCAGAGGTGTAACGTTATTGACATGGGATGGCAGGCTGAGCTGTGGAGGCGCTTAAAGCCTTCGTCGTTGTCTCCATTAGCCTTGCTCATTGCACAAAGGAAGGGAGGGCGAGCGAAATGTAAGACGGAAGGTTTTTCCAGATGCTCTCTCCCCCTCCTCACACACATTGACACGTCCCCCACCTTGTTGGCCGCAGCAACGGCCATCATATACAGATGCCGGTAAATGAGGGGTTCATTGTGGAGATGGTGGTTGAAAGAGAATTAGGATGGGTAGAAGGGGGGGATTCCATAAGGAGGGGGACTTGAGGAAGGGAAGGGAATAAGGTATGAGGAGGATGTATGGACTATGGATCAGGGATGAGGAAGGGGATGGGGAGAGGGGGGGATTGGATGAGGAGGAGGATACATGTAACAGGGAGGGTGGATTGGATGAGGGAGACAAGAATGAGCCATGAATGAGGGACGAGGCAGGATGGGGAGGCCGGAGGCGTGGAACAAAGCTTGTATGGCACTGATCACATGGTAGGCCTGGACTTGGACGGGGTACATCTAGACAATTACCATCTCTGCCTGAGATGCCACGCGCCTGGGAGAATGGCTGATGCACTATCCTAATCCTGTATTCCTGTCGCCACTTAAAACCCCTGATGTGTGTGTTTCGTTGTTAGGGTTCAGTGTCCAGTTCGCCGCTGGTTTGGTGATCAGGAATCAATCAAGCATCTGCGAAAACGCGGAGGTCATCTGCTTGAGTGATGGAATTCAGTAGCAATGATCATACGAAATCGTTATCAGACGGCTCAGTGTGCACCACAGGTTTTCCATCGAATCGTTCCGAATCCTTCTCCGCCTCTGCTCCACCAGCCTCTGCACTCGCTTTGCAGCCATGCTGGCAGGCCAAGACAACAAAGCGCTTGGTGCTTCGGCATCAAAATCCCGAAGTAAGTGCACCTCGATACCGCAATAATGACGACAACCATTACTGATAGATACGGTAGGGTAGGAGGAGCGCAAGGCACAGCAGGCGAACACGATACAGTATGAGACTGGTATGCTGGAGTGCATGCAGTATTTATACTAAGTAATAATGATAGCGGCATACGCGGAGGACTGGACTTCGACGAGTGCATTCGTCAGTTTTCGCCAGGTCTGCACCATGCAATGCAGCATGCGATGTGGATTTTATAACTAGCAGCGAACGTAGCTAGTAGATAGGGGGCTACGTCTGTTTTTGTTGATGATGACCCTGTAGTTGCGGTGGGGCTGCTGCCGGGGCTGCTGGCCTGTGGGCCAACGGTCGCATCCTTCCACATAACGGCCGGCCGTAGGCATCAATCAACGGGCGTATTGCCACCAGCGATTGCCACCCCCCCCCCCCCGCGCCAGCGCAGACCCCACAAACCCCCTTCGTACGGCGAGGCAAAAGCTGTATCCCCTGCTCGATCCCATAAGGACCCTTTATTCGGCGCGGTATTCTGCCACCTCAGGTAACCAGGCAGGTGAATATTTCCACACAGCGCAACTATGAAACACAGCATCGTAAGAAGCACATCATAGTATTTACAATGATCTAAGATAGAGCAAGGGAGTCAGCACATGCAATCAGAATTTGAACGCCAGAGATAGGCTGGTCGATCGCGAGTCGCGACACGTGTGCACCCTGCGGCATGGAGTGCAACGAAGCATTGAATCACCTCCGAACCCACACGACGTTTGATTCAAGCTGATCCAACATAAAGCCTGTGATTCGACATATGTGTTGCACCCTTTGGACTCTGCTTTGCACGCGAGCGACTGAGATGCCTGTCAGGGCAGGCTGCGAGGGCATCTTGGGCGCGACGAAGCAAACATGCGGCATTGAGACCGAATAGGCTCTCAATTGCAGACACGGTGACGAGAGATATGCCCCTGCTGACGACAGATATGCCATGTTGACGACTGATATGCCCTGCTGAAGACTAGTACCGGTATACCCGAGTGACTGAAAGGAACGAAAAGGGATAGGGTTTGCGTTTTCAGTTGGCTTCACTGAGACATCGGTTCCCAACCGCCAAAGTGACCCTATTTTTGAAAGGCTCGTTCTTCGCGGTCGCCCCAGTGCTTCGAGTCATCTTTTGTTCCAGTGGCGTATCTCGTGCTTCCCTACCTTATGACAGTGCACTGCAACGGAGATGCGCCGAGTGGATCGGACGAGTCGTACTTTTTGGGGCATGCTATTTTAGGGGTTTGCGGTGAAAAGTGGCGGAAAGTGGTGTCAAATTCAGAACCAGGCCATCGCGTTGCCTCTTATTGGGCGCACATTCATTTGAATGTCTGTATAATTGTATATGCTCGTGGCGGGGCAGCCACGGCCTCGGCCACGTTGTTTTTAGACTTTCTTCACCGAAAGTCCATACTGCACAGTACGTGTTGTGCACTCGCGTTGTGCTGCTCGAAGCGCAAGCTCTTTGAACAGGTTAGCCGTGATGAAAGGGTTGCTCGCGTTGATCCGCATCGCTGCAGCCAGCGGCTGACTAGTTTTTGAACTTGCAGGATGACAGTTGACACTACAGAGCATGTGAAAAGCGGACTTGCATGCCTGCTTCAGTTTCCCGTGCATGAACTGCCATGAACTTTCGACAGAGGGTCGTATAGTGCCAAGGCTTTCACCTACTCTACCAGCCTCTACGCACCACAACTGCAGCAGTCAACTGCGTTGTGGCAGGATGAAAATGATCTGGCAAACGGCAGAATGCTAGTCGCACTGAATCACTGAATCTGGCACCCAGGTTGCGCACATAAGAAACAGATGCAATGGTCTCTTTGAGTAAGGGATAGAAGTCCAGTACAGCTGGTGAACAAGACATGACTTTCAGGGGCATGCTTTGTGTTGCTAGCGGCAATGACAAGCAAGCATGCCAACACACTCCAAATTTCTGTGCACATGCTTCTTGACAGTTGACGCAACTGAAGGGCCTGTGCATGAATTACTTTTGTGCTATCAGTGCCTGCGGCCACGTTGGTTTTGGACTTTCTTCACCGGAAGTTCAGACTGCACAGTCCGTGTCGTGCACTCGCGTTGCGCTGCTTTAAGCGCAAAGTCGCTGAAAATGCTAGGCGAGGTTACGGGGCTGCTCACGTTGATCCGTAGCGCTGCAGCCAGCGGCTGACTAGTTTTCGAACTTGCAGGATGACAGTTGACACTGCAGAACAAGTGAAATACCATCGTGGGGACTATCGTGCAGCTTTGCTCTAGGCACCAACTCGTTTTCTATGCAAGGTTTGGCAGTGCTAGCAGCAGGGGGTTGGCAGAATTGCTTGCCTGCTCCAGTTTTTGGTGAATGAAGTGTGACCAACTTTCAACAAAGCTTCCTGTGCCATGCACCAACTCCGTCATCCAGACACACCACAACTGCGGCAGTTTAACAAGAAACAGATATGCACACACACATGTCAACATATCGGTACCTTTGTCTGTTCTGATTGAGCGAGGCTTGGGGACCTGCTGCTCAGAACTGGTCACAGAACAGTGTTGTGTTCGGTTTGCAATCAGACTGTTAATGTGTGCACAGGGCCACCCATGGGACCATCCTAACAACATAACGATATAATAATAGAACCACAGTGTAACTCAATGCCCAATCATTTATCGCACGAATTTGACGACTTCAGCCCGCAGCAGAAATTTAAAGTTCCCACGGGCAGCAGCGCAGGCACTGGCAGGAGATCAAGACGGAAGGAACAGCAGCAGCATTTGCGATTTGGTGATCATGGCGAGGTATGTCATCAAGGAGACGAGCCCTCTGTGGCGGCGATGGATGTGGATCTACATGACGAGGGAGGAACTCAGCGTTGGAAGGGCCAACATCTAGTCCTCGACCAGAGATTGGTTGCGCTGGAGGAGCTAGTCGGGCATCTGCGAGGGACAAACGAGCTGCTAGGACAGAGGATCAAGTGGCTGGAGGGGCAGAATGTGGCGGTGCGTCCCATGGTGGAGCAATTCTCCCAGAAAAACGACGAGTTGATGCTTCAGATGCACGCAAAAAAATGCTTTGAATTAAAAAAGGAGTTCGTGGAGCTCGAGAAGAAGGTTTCTACGTGGGTGAAGGAAGTCGTTGAGCCATCTTTCCTGATCATTCGTGATGATGTAGCGGGACTGAAGGCTAGCATGAGCGTGCTGAACGGCAGGGATGTCGTGATAGCTGCGATGCAGAAGGAGCATGTCAATGTGAAGGCAGTTTTGAAGAAGATGGTGTCAGAAGCAACATTGGCAGCAGCAACAGCAGGAACTACACTGATGGTAGAAACCGAACGATCTAACGGCAGCAGCGTCAACAATAACAACAACACAGAGCGTCAGGCAGCAGCCCCGGCGGTTGCAACATCGTGCGGCGGTGGCACCAGCATGGGTGCCAACGGCATTGCTCCGCTAGCCATGCATGACAGCAGGGATTCCAGCTTCGTGATATCTGGCCTGCCAGAGGGTGGTCTGGGGGAGGACTGTGCGGCTCTGGTGTGTGAGACAGTGTGCAAGCTCATGGGTATCACTATCAATGTCAACAGCGCCTTCCGCATGGGCAAGCCGGATCCCAACAACAAGTTCATGCGGAAGATCAAGTTCCGCGTGGGCAATCACAGCGAGGCCGAGAGCATAGTGTATGGGAGGATTCAGTTGGCAGGCAAGGGTGTCACCATCTGGGATGATATGTCCCCTGCAGAGTTGTCGGCACGGCATGAGCTCTGGCCCAAGTTCCAGTTTGCCAAGGAGATGAAGTTGAGGGTGTTTTTCACGCGTGCTCGGCTCTTTGTCGATGGGGTGGAGGTGGCCGCATGAGTTTTTGCTTTCATATGTCAGGTTAAGGGGGAGTCTTGACTTGGGTTGACTATCACCTTGATTATCACAATTCCTATCTCTGGTCCATGTGTTTGTATCATCGTTTTTGAATCACTAATTTAACATTGAAATGGCTCACTTACAGAAGTTTCACACACTCATCTCAATAATTTATACACACAGGTCACACTTTTTAAACATTTAACTCACTTAAGTTATGTGTCACACAGTTTCATACATATTTCACACATTTTAAAACACTTAAACACACTGAAGTTTCGCTTACACATCACACAGTTTTTACACAGACTCAAAAAAATTCACTAAAACTTTCTTGTTTCCTTCTCAATTAGAATCTAACGCTGTCCCTTACGACACTCACCTGTCTTTCCTAGGAGGCGTCCAACCGAACTCTTTTGCACCCACGTCATGTTTTATGGCTGGGGCTAATCTGCTGCACTATGGGGTTCATTCCCACGCTACTGCTCGGTGGTTGAGTGTTGGTTGCTTGCCCAGGGGGGTCATTGGTTTTCGCTCGGTGTCCTAGCATATTTAGTGCCTGTACCGGTTTACGGGCACAAGTCCCATGCATCAAATGTGATGCCCCGTTGGACTGTAAAAACTTCACTTCACTTCACAGTATCACTTCTGATACCCAGCTTGCACATACAGCAAATGAAAATGATGCGATAGTAATTTTTGACCAAGCAACATGTGCCATGCTCAGCTGGACAGCTGGTGGACAAACCAGGAATCCTAGCAGAGGGACTGCGGTAGGCACGGTGCCGCACTGGCGCAACATGCAATGCACCTTACAGAAAACATGCAGCAAGCACACGCAACATGTTCCAGCACAGAAAATCATCCCACTACATTTTGTACTCAAGAGCTTGCCGATCAGAAGCAACTATGCACGCACGCAAACGCAGTAGAACCCTACATACACAATACCTACAACCTCGCCGCACAAGCAACACATGCAACACACACCTCACCAGCACCACCCAACATTCCACCAACAAAGCAGCACCATCGCCCAACATGTTCAGAACGTAAACAGAGGCAACAGTAGCAACAGGGAAAAACTTGGCAACTACTGCTGGAACACACAGCAGCCTAGGACAGCGCAACAGTTTTCAGGGCACACACGTCACTCGGGGGCTGCGCCAAAGGCACAGCTTTTACAAATGTACCTGTTGACGACAGATATGCCCCTGCTGTCTGCTACATCCCATATTCCCATGTACAGTGTGGTAGCAGACTAGCAGCCTGTTCAGCTGGCCGCGATATCCTTCATTCTGCATTGTCCTCTATGAGGCTTATAAGCAACGAGCGCGGGCTTTATAATGATGTTGGTGATAATTAAGGATCCAAACGTAGTGGACACGAAGCCTCATGAACATCCTGGTGCTCTAGGCGTGTGCCACATGCAAGCTGTAAGATTAAAAATTGGAGCTCCGAAGGCTCGTAAGGGAACTATGGGGTCTTTGGGTGCCGCTTATTTCTTTTGCTTGGACTTTGCTGCACATTGTCTGGTGGTGTTCATTTCACCATCGCGCCTCGCAGGGATACGTCAGGTATACCCCCGCCTTACCCTGGGGGCACACCTCGAATGATGGCCATGCCCCGATATTCAGTCTCGCAGTTTGTTTCTGCAAGTCTAGCGCTGATGTGAGGCTTCGAGACGCGTACGTAGCGTCGAGAAAAAAACTGCTCGACTGAACCTGTGCGTCCTGCCGAACCCCGCCCCTTGACGTGACGTATGACGCATACGCATATAGCTCCGAGACCAAAGGGGGTGGTGGGAAATCCGCCGCCTTGAGGCTATCTTATCGCACTGTTTTCAGCCCTGCCGTATATACGTCTAATAATCGGGCCATCATTGTCGGTATACCCCCGGGGTCGTGGTATAACGTATACATATATACTGACATTCGTAACTACCTTGTTAGCGAACGTAAGCTACGCCCGTTTTGTATCCTATATTCCAATACCCATAAGTGTGCTAGCGTACTGCTACTTTCAATTGGGTGTTCGACTTTGGGGGTAGCAACCCCCAATAGTAGCACCATCGATATTAGGGGTCCGCGCGAACCCCCAAAGTCGAATCACCACACATTTTTCAACCCATGTGTTGCGTTTCAGAGACACGCCGCCGACACTCTCCTCCTCTGTTTAAAGACGGGTTTTTAACTATGGAGGGCATCGCATTGCCGTGTTTTAAGTTCCCTGATGAGATGAGCTATAAGGGACACGCTCATGCCGTTGATTGCTGTTACTGGAAAAACTGGAAAATCAACCCCCAAAGTCATATCACCGGAATGTATTAAAAGCTTTTGCGAATCCCAAAGCGAACCCCCAGAACATTTTAAAAGGCCTCAAAACGGACCCCCAAAGGCATCGAACGCCCAAAGAAAGAAAGAAAGAAAGCCCAATTGAAAGTAGCAGTACGGTACATAAGGTAGGTCCGCGGATCCGGTAATAACTGGTCACCGTCACCTGGGCGGTCTTGTCAGCATGGTAGCAAATGAGAGGATTTATGAGCTATGTCTGAAAGTTGCATCGAAGGGAAGAAGTAGGGAAGCAGGGAAGAGCCCTAGTGGCCGCACTGCCAAAACCCCAACGGTCGATCGAGGTTTGGTCGAGGTCGAGGAGACCCTAGTTGTGAGCTGGCACATTTATATTACATTCAGCACACTGGCCCCTCCATCCATTATATTATACTCGGCTATTTCGCGACGCTCCCTGCGAATGGCTGACTATGACTACTTGTTCAAGGTGTGCGCTGTGGACGGGCTGACCCAGCTTCGACGTTGTATGTCCGTACACGATGTTTGCATTCAAAAATAGAGCAGTCGGAATGAATCACTCCTCCATTACGTATGTGCCCAGATCCTGCTGGTTGGGAACTCTGGCGTGGGCAAGAGCTGCATCCTCATGCGCTTTACGCAAGACAAGTTCCTAGACAGCATGACTTCGACCATAGGTGCGTCCAAGCATTAGATGTGTAGCAGAACTAGACACATGCATTTGATTGGACAAATACCTGCTGTTTGGTGCATGGCACGCATTTTTTCATACTCCAAGCCAAGGACTCGTCATGCACAATGTTGACCATTGGTGCGCCGAGGAAATTGGCAGTGAATGCAGCAGCAAAGGCAGCATGCCTACCTCTTCTGCATGGCATGAATTCGACCATGCGTTCGGACATCGTCTGCGTGGACAGCAGCAGGAGCGGCATGCCTGTCGCGCAATGCATGGCATTCTTTTTACTCCACAGCAGTAGCAGCATGCACCGCGCTCTGCGTACAGCATGTATTTACTCAACTCCCGTTGCAAGGTTCCGACATGCATGGTGAAATTGGGGCATGCTGACCATCATAGGGCCTGCCGCTCCATGATCGTCAGCATGCCCTAATTTGGCCATGCCTGAGGCTTTTGGCCGGATCAGCTGCCTGACAGTCTGCATGGGCACACATTCTGTACATACCGGTAGTCTCAATTATGCCAGTATACAAAAGTGTTATACCATCCGGCATAACATGCCATCCTAGGAAGACCGTTATGGCCCCAGAGCCCAACGCTCTTAATTTATAATTTTAGGTGCCACCGCGTGTCAGGGTCTGCCATATGCATTCGCCCACCAACAGCTGTGGCCTGAATGGCGGGAGGTGGCCTTCCCCAGGAATGGCTCCGCCTATTGAGCGCCAAGTTGCCATGCTGCTTCCGTCCCTGCCACTAGTTTTGGTTTTGGTTGGTGGTCTCCCCCTGGTCCGCCCTGCCTGGCCCTCTCGAAAGATGCTGTGGTTGGTTGCGTTAATATGTAACAACAATTAGCCGGACCAGCCTCTTCAGATACCACCTTGCTAGTGCCCGCCCCTGGCCATGCAACGCCTACGAAGGCTGGTACATCATGGCGTCATGCCTGCAGTGCCCATCACTGATTATTTTAGCCTGCTTCAGCTACAATTCAGCTACAACACGGTCTACGGCCGTGGGGGCCTGGTGCTGCAAGCCCTACTGCTGGGGCCACCGGCCGTAGGCCAGTCAAGGTTTGTCCCCATCGGCCCAGTAATGGCCGCCCGGCGGCCCCCCGAAGGTGCTCTGGCACGAACTTAAGCAAACGCTGGTGCCCATCCTAGGGCTGGGTGAGCAGACGGTGAGCTTGCTAGGTGACCCAGGTCCTCGCAAGTAAACTCTCGATGTCTAAGACCCTTTCGTGAAAGGCTTTTGAGGTGGATGCGCTGATGCTGCAGCCAAATACGAGCTCCTGGCTCTTGCGATAGTGAGCACGAAACACTGGAGCACGAAACAGGAAAATATCTGGCTCTTGCGATAGTGAGCACGAAACACTGGAGCACGAAACAGGAAAATATCTGGCTCTTGCGATAGTGAGCACAAACACACACAATTTCTGTCATGCCAGAGTTGCCATGACTACGGTACTTGGTTCATGGCTGGTGTATTATTTTCTATTTTCCAGCCCCTGGGCTCTTGCATCGTGGCTGACAGCTTCCCGTCCAGCTTGCCACATTTTCTCCGAGGCCATTCTGCTGAAAGTCAGTCATATGATGGCGAAGGCTCAGTCCCCATCAGCCACGTTTTGTCCCAAGTGGGGCCCGCCAGGTCCGGCTCGTGCGCACTAAAACCAGCACTGTCTTCCACAAGCACTGCCGTCCTGCGCACTAAAACAAACACTGGTGCCTGCCGTCCTGTGTACTAAAACAAGCACCACATTCCCCGAACACTGCCTTCCACTCGTGCGCACTAAAACAAGCACTGGTGCCGGCCTTCCTGTGGCCGCTATGCTGTAACATCGAATATAGATTAGAGTATTGCTGAGTTAAGAGCCCCGCCCTGCTCAATCCTGTCCATAACACATCCTCTAGATACGATGCACTGTCCATTGTACAGATGTTCAACATGTACATCTGTATAGCCTTAGACTCTGTAGCGTCCAGGGACGTCACACTTCCTTTCCGGCTCAATCAGTAGCATCCAGGGACGTCACACTTCCTGCCCGGCTCAATCAGTAGCATCCAGGGACGTCACACTTCCTGCCCGCCTCAATCAGGTGTGGACTTCCGAGTGAAGCTGATGGACGTTGGCGGCAAGCGGTGTAAGCTGACAGTCTGGGACACGGCAGGCCAGGAGCGCTTCCGGACGCTGACGTCGTCGTACTACAGGGGTGCACAAGGAATCTGCTTTGGTAAGGGTGGGCTCATGTTTGAATCCTGAACTCTTCAGTGGGGGCGGGCACCGGTTTGAATCCTAAACTCTTGAACCTAGGAATCTTCAATGCACGGAAGTGTGCTTCAGAATCCCTCTGTGTACTTGGTATCTTTGAAATGTACTTCAGTGTACTTCAGTGTGCGTCAGTGTACTTCAGAGCGCCTCATACTTAAGCATACTGAAGTGCACCTTGATACAGAGGTGTGGCAGCGCTGGGGCAAGCAGGCGTTATAGCTCTCGGAGTCCCAGATCACATGGATAGGGCGACGATGAGGGAGCGGGTACGAGGAAGGGGGTGGGGGGCGATGAGATGATTTTACACCACGGAAGGGGGGGCATGGGGATACGTTCTTAGAGTCCGGAGCCTGAGTGGGGGTCAAGGGGGCTGTATTGACATATTGAATCTAGACACTTATTTCTGACCCCTTGCCAAGTTTGAATCCCAGGGCCAAGTTTGGGCCAGATTTGACTCCCTAGCCCGACAAACTGATAGTTTTAGATAGTGATTTTTACAGAAGCTGCAAGTTCATGGGCTGCCTCGAATTAATCCGCCCAGTCCTCCCACCCAAGTACCGGTAGTCAGCTTTGTTATTTTGTGTGTGCGCACCAGGTCAGTTTGCTGGATTGTTTTGCCCAGCCACAGGTTGGCAGATGGGGACCAACCTTGGACCAACCATGATCATCCTACAGCCGGCAGGCCCAGTCAACAGGGCATGCACCACCAGGAGCCCTCATAGACAGGCTGTGATGTAGCCGAATGTAGCTTAACCGATGGGTGTTTGATGTAGCCAAATGTAGCTGAATCGATGGGTGTTTGAAACAACTGTGACCATTACGGTAGTTGCTCCGCACCATGGTAACGGCGTGGACGTGGCCTCGGCCCATGCCGCGCTGTTCCCTTCACCCTCACACCCCTGCACTTCTTTCTTCCGTATCCGCACTGGACGTGCACGCAGGACTGTGTATGTATGGGGGGGGCTTCAAGGACGGCGGGTCTGAACGAGTGGCATGCGATCTGTCTCCTTTCTGGGCAGGGAGCAGTCTCCGTCGGGGATCTGCCACCGAGGCATATTTAGGCATCGGCAATAAACTTAACATGCCCCGCCAATGTAAAGTATGTTATATATATAGTATATTAAGTCAGAAAAAACGGCCCAAACTAAAACTAAATTGAGGTGTGGATTCAGCTCAATCAGGGCATTCAGAATCTGCAGCTAACTCGTCCCATCTAAGAAAGCTAAGTCCTCAAAACATAAAAACTACCCCATGTTGCCGCATATTATCTGCCTCCATTTAGCGCAGGGAGGAGTCTTCATACCCTAGCGTTGCAGGCATTTGGTCACACACACTAACACATACGCCATCGCAATCACTCTCAAAGCGTACATGTTTTCAATGTGCACACAGATGCAAATGCGCGCACATTCTAACACAACCACAGTGTCCTGCAGTATAAGACACACAAACCCCACTGCCTGTCCCTTAAACCCTGACCCATAACCCCTGTCCACCGAACCCTTGACCCTGACCTCTGAATCCTGTCCCCTGACCCCTAACCCCTGACCCCTGTCCCCCAACCCCTAAACCCCGAACCCTGGATCCTGTCCCCTGATCCATGACCCCTGACCCATGTCCCCTGTCCCCTGTTCAGTTTATGATGTGACGAGACGGGAATCCTTTGAGGATCTTGAGGCGGTCTGGATGCGCGAGGTGGAGCTGTACAGCAACGTGGATGGAGCAGTTCGGATACTGGTGGCCAATAAAGTGGACTTGGTGGGGAACGCGTGGTTTAGGGTAAATTTCGGTTCTTGGCCCTAGCTTCGCTCTGCTTTTGGCCCTTTCGAAAAGACTGTCAGAGCCCAGCACTGTAACCATGGCAATGTATGGTGTTAGCCATGTAGCCGCCGGAAATGCAGTGTGCGAGGCCCCTACTCACAACTCGACGCCGGGCGTATTGTCCATTTGTTTACTTAAGTTTAGGATCCCGAGCAAAATCTCAGTATGATTTCGATTTTTTAGCTTCGCTAGTGTGAGCAGCTGGCCTTCTGGGATGAGGTGGTTTTCCGGACACGTGGCACTGCCACGTTTTGCTGCCCCCCACCCTTCCATGCACTCTCCCCCATGTGCTGCCCGTCGCCAGGCTTCTGAACGACAAGTCTCGCGGGAAGAGGGGCACGAGTTCGCTCAAAGGCACGGCTGCCTCTTTGTGGAAACCAGCGCCAAGGCTAATGTGAGGCTGTGACCTTTTACTCCTGTTAGCTGTGAAATTCCAAAATTCTAGTGTATGCCTTGTGGCTGTCCGTTTGACTATTTGTGACAGCCAGGGCCAAGTCAATGCGAGTCGGTGTTTATCTTCAGATTTTAGAGGACTCTTCCTTCTACCACGACTCCATTGGGGGACTTTTTCTAAAAGCTCTGTTTTACCACGAATCCAAGGCGAAGCCGCAGTAGGGGGGGGGGCGGGAGGACGCCGGAATATGAGCCCGCACCCTTCCTCCAGTGTACCGGTGTGCAGGTTTCACAATTGTAGAGGTCACTGTAATGTCATCATATGTTTTCGTGTGGACGATACTGTGTTCAAGATCTCCAGCGAGGGTGGCTCACCACCCGGCTGTCAGCACTGCACGCTTGCCACTTGAGCATCGCCATGCATGCAGGCTGTCAGCGCAGCATGCCTTCCACTTGCGTATTACCACGCCTGCCACGCCTGCCACGTCTGCAGCCTCCACATTGGTGCCTGCCGCCTTGGCTTGTGTGCTGATCTTTGGTGGCCTGGCAGGGTCTCAGCCTTCTATCTGTGCCTGTGTGTGTGTGTGTGTGTGTGCCTGTGCACGCTTGCCACTTGGGCATTACCACATCTGCCATGTCTGCAGCCTCCACATTGGAGCCTGCAGCCTCGGCTTGTATGCATGGTCTTATCCCGTGTGCGTGTGTTTGTCGGTGCACGCTTGCCAGTTAGGTATTACCAGGCCTGCAGCCTCAGCATGTGTGCAGATCCTTGGTGGGCAGGCAGGATCTCTGCCTTCTGTCTGTGCGTGTGTGCATGTGTGCGCCTGTGCATGCTTGCCACTTGGGTATTACCACGCCTGCCATGTCTGCATGTGTGCTGATCGCTGGTGGCTAGGCAGGGTCTCAACTTTCTGTTTGTGCCTGTGTGCGCCTTTCAACGTGTGTGTCTGTGTGTCCAAGAAGGAAAGAAAGAAAGAAAAACTACGCCCCCCTAGGGGCGTGTGGGTGAAGGGACCAGCGCAGTGTCCACATGGTGGGCAGGTTCTTATCCCTGAACCCTGCACCCTTATACATGTCCGCGTGGCTTTAGGGCGGGCGGATTCTAAAACTTGGACCCGAACCCTGAACCCCTTGTGTACATCGTGTTGACTGTGGGGCAGACAGGTTGCAAAGCCTGAGCTTAAACCCTAATCCCTTGTTAGTGTGTGTGTATCCAGGTTAGTGTGCGGCAGGCAGCTATATTTTAACCTTGTACCCCTTAATAAGTGTGTCCAGGTGGCAGTGGGGCAGGCAGGTTCTGAACACCGAAGCCTGAACCTATTTGTGTATGTGTGTCCAGGTGGCGGTGGGGCAGGCGTTTGAGGAGCTTGTGATGAAGATTTTGGACAGCCCGTCGCTGGTGGAGTCGAGTGGCAGCTTTGCGCCATCTGGGGTCAAGCTCAGCGCTGCTGGTTCGGGAGCTGGGCAAGGAGGGGCATGCTCGTGTTAGCAAAAGCAACAACGCGTGCCCGCTAGCAGCAGCAAAAACGTGTGTGCACTAGCAGCAGCAAAAACGCGTGTTCCAGCAGCAGCAACAGCGCACGCGTGCTAGACGCATGAACAGCCCGTTGCTGGTGAAGTCCAGTTATAGGTTTGCGCTCTCTGGGGTGAAGCTCGGTGCGTTTGGGAGATGGGCAAGGAGGGGTCATGCTCGTGCTAGCATCCTGGCGTGCACGTGCCAGCAGAAGGACTGTGCTTGTGTGTGATAGCAGCATCAACATCACACGCATGCTAGCCACCGGAACAGCGTGTGTGCTAGCTGCAGCAACAGCACACATGTGCTAGCTGCAGTAACAGCACACATGTGCCAGCTGCAGTAACAGCATGCATGTGCTAGCAGCAAGACAAAGAATTGAGTTTGCTAGCAGCAGCAACATAACGCGCTTTAGTTGCAGCAGCAACAGCGCATGTGTGCGAGCAGGAGCAACAACAGCGCATGCATGCTAGCAGCAGCAACATAACGCGCTTTAGTTGCAGCAGCAACAGCGCATGTGCGCGAGCAGGAGCAACAACAGCGCATGCTGGCTGCTGCAGCAATAAGGTGTGTGTACTAGTGGCAGCTAAAATGCGCTTGTGTCTGTCTGTGAGGGGACGGGGGAGGAGGAGGCTCTTCAGTGCTCTTTCTCATGTATTTCCCCCAAATGCTCTGATGGGGCTGGGTTGGGAGGGCGGGAGGGGCAAATCGAACTTGCCAAAACAGGAGTTCGAAATCGGCTGTCTATGATCAGTATGATGGCAGTTGAGGGTGGAGTGGGAGCTCACCAGACTCAATGATCTATGTATACGTAAAAATTTTCTTCAGCAGGGGCTCCCTATGACAGCTGTACCCAAAGAAGCCATTTGGGGCATTGGGCATACGTGTTGTGCGAAAGGTCGATGGCTTTACACCTCTGGGCTCTGCTGAAAAGGGGTGTGACGTCGTAGCCAAAGGTGCCAGAGGTACCAGAGGTAGCCTTGGTTGGGAAGGGTGGTGTTTCTGTATTACTGGGAACCTGGTCGCGATGGGGCCGCTATGTCAATGACAGGGGGAGGGGGCGACTTTTTTAACTCTCGTGCAACAAACGTTGCGTTATGTCACTTATATGGATGTGAAGTACTGACCACCATACCGGTTTTTGAGAGACATGCAGTGTTGCCAGATGGAAGAGGAGGAGGGTGTTGGGAAGGGCAATCCAACGGGGATTTGTTTGGCCTTGTGTTCCTTAACTAGCCATGTTGGAGTTTGCTTGATGAGCTTGACTCGTGTAACATATCTTAGTATGCGTCAGTCATGTTATGGGAACGATGGAAAATACCGGTAGCTGAGTTAAAATGTTGTTATAAAGGAATTTTGGAACTTCAGGGCGTGCACGGGTGGGTACAGAGGTTTTTTACATCCCTACGAAAACTTACCGTGTGCTTATGGGTCTTTCTAATGGGTGTGTCACAACTCACTAGAGACCTATGATGAAACCAATGTCCGCGCATGAAAATTATGCACTTTTAAGGCCTAGTTTAATAAGACTCACAGCGGCAAGCGTGAAGAAGGCCATGCATGCTAGAGAGACGCCTTAAGCTATAGGGTGTACGTTGCATGGCTGGTAGGGTGCGTCTGCGGCACCATCTGCCTACACACATTCAGCTAGCGGCTGGCTATGCAGAGCCAACGGCAAACTACGGAGATGGGACGTGGGCAACCTGTCGTCTCGACCGCAACACTGTCTAAGGGGCAGAATGTAGTCAATCCTACTTCAGCACATACGCCAGGCCGATCCTTTTTGAGCAGGGCCCAGAGGTGCAATGTCATTGACCTACGCCAGGCGGCGAGGCTACATGCATCCGCTCCCAGTTGGGGGGCATGCAGCCTACGAGAGGGCGTAGATGGAGGTCACCGGCCTAGGGGATCCCAAAGACCCAGCTATGGAGCATAGGTATGCGGCGCATGCAAGGAGCCGCACCAGCAAAAGGAAGTGTGATTGTGTGCACACAGACTTAAGGCTGCGGCCCGGCGCAATCTGCACGGCCAACACTATGGGAAGGCGCAGGTGTCAACAGCGTGACACTAGCTGCTGCCAACGATGTTGGGCAAGGGAGACGGCATTACATGCTTGCTTACATTGCCCCAGCTTGCAACATCACCTTCGGGAGCGGGGATGGACAGGCGCTCCATAAAGACTTCCACGCTTTGTACCAGGGCAGGCTAGGGTGGGATGGTCCCTGACTTTTGTGGAGGATATGGTAGCTTTCGTTGAGGCTTAGTCGTTTAAGAGGCCGGGGCTTCCCTTTCTCTAACTTGTTTTTGCACCATACCTATTTGCGTGTCCCTTCACGTTGCTTCCCCTTTCCGGGTTTTCTTGACCTTCTGTCCGAGGGGGGGGCAGGAGAAAAAAATATGAACCCCATCCCCCCTAATTCTCCAAAACTCATCCGTTTGACATGGAAGTTGCACCTAAGGACTTTTGGGAGGGTATCTCGGCTTCAAGAAAAAAAAGCAAACTTTTTGTTTAGGGCCTTGGACCCCCCCCTCTCCTAGTCTGGCATGTGTTGACCGGGTACTGAACGTTGACCCTTGACCATGCACACGGGGTTGTTGGAAAGCCCTAGCCCTACCATATGCAGTGAGATCTTAATATCATGCAGTCTTCTCGGGGATGAGATGTTATTTGCAAAATAAGCTTTTGTGAAATCTACGAGATCCTTATTGTTTGGCTCTGTGTACCTCAGGCACCGCTGGGCCAAAAAGCATTTTAAGACCAGATATGGAAAGCTCTCTTCAAGCTCTATAATTTTCGAGGATGGGGTGTTTCCAGTTTTTCTTTACCCCCCCTCGGTTGGCAGTGGAAATAATTCTTTTTCTGCAACGTGTGGTTTTGATTGGCGGATCTCCTAAGGGCTGGCTTATTGTGTGGACGGAAGTGATCTGAAATTATCTGAAAGATAAGTGACGTTCAATTCTTGGTGGGACGAATGATAGTTGAGAGAATGAAGGCGAGCAGGAACAGGAAGGGCCCACGACCAACAAGCACTCCACGGCCACATGGACTCCGTCGTATATAACTACGCTTCGCCAAACCAGAATTAAAGGCGCAACCTTAGGACACTCTCGTGGCGCTTTACAAATCACTCGCATGTGACGTCATCACGTCGTTGGACATGAGCCCAGTTTTGCATAATAAAAAGGAGTATTGCACTGCAATACACGTTACTCGCACACGAGGCTGTTGAACATGAGCGACTGTTGCCTTTTGCACGTCTTGATGGTCAGCAGCTCCACATTGAACACCTGGAGGGAAAACAGGGGAAAGGGGCAGGTTTTAGGTGACTGGAAATTAAGGGTTCAGTGTCTAAATTCATTTCTTTGATGTGGTATCGAATGCGATTGTGTTTTTTGTATTTTTTTTTCACAGGGTTTAAACAAATTGTCGATTCTTTATCATGTTTTTGACAGGGTTCAACGGTCCATTTTGCATCCTGCACTTTTCAGGGTTAAACAGTACAAGGGTGCCATAGGGCGCACACGACCCTGTCAACAAACAAATCAATCCAGCTTTAGCCAAACTATGATCACGGTAAGGACACAAATTGAAAGAACCCTTCATATTAAAATAAAATCCTTGGCCCCCAGGCATGAGCACAAGACAATGAGCTGGAAAGGGTTGGCTCTCCATAGACCCATCAAACAAAAGGCACACCACTTATTTAGGGTCCGTCAGCTACAATTCAGCTACATCACCGCCAACTGCCGGGGCGTGGTCCACCAAGCTACATCTGCCCAGTGGCCTGCCAGAGGCAGCCTGGAGCGCACTGAAATAAACTGAGAACGAAGTGACGGGGAAACAAATGGCAAACCGCGGTCAACATCAGCATCACATTCGGATACGCGCCAGCATTTGAAGAAGACGTGTCCCATGCGCCTCTCAGCCCCCTCCCTGGATTTCCCCCCTCCCACCCGGACTGTATGAATCTGGGTTGTACAAACCTGAGGCCCCCACCTCCCTGAAACAGCCCACCAAAGTCTAAAAGTATACACCGCCGGCTGCAGACACGTCACAAAGATCAGGGTTCATAGGGGGGAGGTTGCAGCATGCCCTAGGGGCATGGGTGAGGGTGAGGGGGAAAGGCCGAGGGGGAGACAGCTGAACAGCCCAGACGCCAGGTTCAACGCCCAAAGCTTCAAACAGCCCGAATAAAAAGCTCAGAGCTTATCCCTAACCCCTAAAACCCTCCTGACCCTTGAAATCATTGTCCACACCTCGCATTGCTTTGCGCTGAAGAATGTGGACGGGCCCACTGGCGGGCCCAGTGCAGGCGGGACGATGAAACGTCTCTGAGTCCCCACCCTCATCGTCCGTAGGGCCAAGTCGAAACCTGCACAAGAAAATGAGTTGGTTGGATGGTTGGTCAGGGTGGGCGGCATCCGAGTCCCCACCCACATTGTCCGCAGGGCCAAGTTCAAGCCTACACTAAGGGGTTTGGTTGGTTGGTTGGTTGGTCAGGGCGGGCGGCATCTGATTCCCCACTCTTATTGTTCGCAGGGCCAAGTTGAAGCTCACACTAAGGGGGGTGGTTGGTTGGTTGGTTGGTCAGGGCAAGTGGCAGGGCAGGAGGCATCGGCCATATGCTTTATATCATTATATATTTATATGCCCCGCCAATGTTAAGTACATCAATAATGTATCACTAAATATTTAGAGTACATGATACTGCAAATGCCTACGGGACAGTATCAGTCCAAAAAGAGCTGCCGGCATCTGAAATAAACGGGGATGCGGGCCCGGGCAGGCGGAAAGCTGGTAATGTCCCAACAAGCTCAAGGTAAATCTGAAAGCAAACGGGGGGAGGGGACGGGGCATGCCAGGGAGGGTGGCATCACGTTGTCAATCCAACATGATTTGAATGCACATGACCCAAACCCAAACCCTAAATTCCAAACACTTAATGTGGGTGATGGTAAGGCAGATACATTGCTCTGGCATGCCCTACTATTCAGCCCAACTGCCCCAAGTTGCTTCTAGCAGTATGAGCTACCAGTCCAGCGATGTACAGCAGTACACCCCCTCCCTCACCTGGGATCAGCCCACCCACTCCCAGCTGCGTCTGTGCTGGACGGTCTTGGCGGTACGAGCTGTCAATCACGGTGCCTGACTCATTATAGCCTGTGTACTGAAACGTCACTTCCTGCGGCGTGCGAGGGGGCCACCGCACAGCATGAGCGCAGCATTCTGACATTTCTGACAACTGAAACCTCAGCAGACCCCACTGTCGATTACAATTTAATGATACCAGTAGTAAGACCGGGAATTGCATGCACATGGGGTCACACCACATGGGGTCACTGAACATGGGGTGACAGCACATGGGGTCACAGCACATGAGGTCACTGAACATGGGGCCACTGCACATGGGGTGACAGCACATGGGGTCACTGCACATGGGGTAACAGCACAATGGCACAAGGGCTGCCAGGCCATCGATTGAATTCAACAACCTCAGTCCCTCCCTGCGCATTGTTCAAATTGCCATGATCCCCACATGATTGAAGCAAATCCATAACCAAGCACTCATGGAGGAGGAGGGGTGTGCCCCCTCCCATCTGCACATTCACAGGTCCCTTAAAGCCTTTTCCACATTCCTAAGAATCCTAACATCCAAACCCTCCACCCAGTCCCACCTGTCCACCCCTGTGTCCCACCTGTCCACCCCCCGTGTCCCACCTGTCCACCCCCGTGTCCCACCTGTCCACCCCCGTGTCCCACCTGTCCACCCCCCGTGTCCCACCTATCCAACCCCTGTGTCCCACCTGTCCACCCCCCGTGTCCCACCTGTCCAACCCCCGTGTCCCACCTGTCCAACCCCGTGTCCCACCTGTCCACCCCCGTGTCCCACCTGTCCACCCCCCGTGTCCCACCTATCCAACCCCTGTGTCCCACCTGTCCAACCCCCGTGTCCCACCTGTCCACCCCCCGTGTCCCACCTGTCCACCCCCCGTGTCCCACCTATCCAACCCCTGTGTCCCACCTGTCCAACCCCCGTGTCCCACCTGTCCAACCCCCGTGTCCCACCTGTCCAACCCCCGTGTCCCACCTGTCCAACCTCCATGTCCCACCTGTCCAACCCCCGTGTCCCACCTGTCCAACCCCCGTGTCCCACCTGTCCAACCCCCGTGTCCCACCTGTCCAACCCCCGTGTCCCACCTGTCCAACCCCTGTGTCCCACCTGTCCAACCCCCGTCTCCCACCTGTCCAACCCCCGTGTCCCACCTATCCAACCCCCTGTGTCCCACCTGTCCAACCCCCTGTGTCCCACCTGTCCAACCCCCTGTGTCCCACCTGTCCAACCCCCGTGTCCCACCTTTCCAACCCCCGTGTCCCACCTGTCCAACCCCCGTGTCCCACCTGTCCAACCCCCGTGTCCCACCTGTCCAACCCCTGTGTCCCACCTGTCCAACCCCCGTGTCCCACCTGTCCAACCCCCGTATCCCACCTGTCCAACCCCCGAGTCCCACCTATCCAACCCCCTGTGTCCCACCTTTCCAATCCCCGTATCCCACCTGTCCAACCCCCGTATCCCACCTGTCCAACCCCTGTGTCCCGCCTGTCCAACCCCTGTGTCCCACCTGTCCAACCCCTGTGTCCCACCTGTCCAACCCCTGTGTCCCACCTGTCCAACCCCTTGTGTCCCACCTAACTAACCCCTGTGTCCCACCTGTCCAACCCCCGAGTCCCACCTGTCCAACCCCTGTGTCCCACCTATCCAACCCCTGTGTCCCACCTGTCCAACCCCCGTGTCCCACCTGACCAAGCACTGGCAAGTCCCACCTGTCCAACTCCCTGTGTCCCACCTGTCCAACCCCCGTGTCCCACCTGTCCAACCCCCGAGTCCCACCTATCCAACCCCCTGTGTCCCACCTTTCCAACCCCCCTATCCCACCTGTCCAACCCCCGTATCCCACCTGTCCAACCCCCTGTGTCCCACCTTTCCAACCCCCGTATCCCACCTGTCCAACCCCCGTATCCCACCTGTCCAACCCCTGTGTCCCGCCTGTCCAACTCACTGTGTCCCACCTGTCCAACCCCCGTGTCCCACCTGTCCAACCCCCGTGTCCCAACTGTCCAACTTTCTGTGTCCCACCTGTCCAACCCCCTGTGTCCCACCTGTCCACCCCCCGTGTCCCACCTGTCCAACCCCTGTGTCCCACCTGTCCAACCCCCGTGTCCCGCCTGTCCAACCCCCTGTGTCCCACCTGTCCAACACCCGTGTCCCGCCTGTCCAACCCCTGTGTCCCACCTGTCCAACCCCCTGTGTCCCACCTGTCCAACCCCCTGTGTCCCACCTGTCCAACCCCCTGTGTCCCACCTGTCCAACCCCTGTGTCCCACCTGTCCAACCCCCTGTGTCCCACCTGTCCAACCCCCTGTGTCCCACCTGTCCCACCCCCGTATCCCACCTGTCCAACCTCCGTGTCCCACCTGTCCAACCCCCGTGTCCCACCTGTCCAACCCCCGTGTCCCACCTGTCCAACCCCCGTGTCCCACCTGTCCAACCCCCGTGTCCCAACTGTCCAACCCCCTGTGTCCCACCTGTCCAACCCCTGTGTCCCACCTGTCCACCCCCCGTGTCCCACCTTTCCAACCCCTGTGTCCCACCTGTCCAACCCCCGTGTCCCACCTGTCCAACCCCCTGTGTCCCACCTGTCCAACACCCGTGTCCCGCCTGTCCAACCCCTGTGTCCCACCTGTCCACCCCCCTGTGTCCCACCTGTCCAACCCCCTGTGTCCCACCTGTCCAACCCCCTGTGTCCCACCTGTCCAACCCCTGTGTCCCACCTGTCCAACCCCTGTGTCCCACCTGTCCAACCCCCGTGTCCCACCTGACCAAGCACTGGCAAGTCCCACCTGTCCAACCCCCTGTGTCCCACCTGTCCAACCCCCGTGTCCCACCTGTCCAACCCCCGTGTCCCACCTGTCCAACCCCCGTGTCCCACCTGACCAACCCCTGTGTTCCACCTGTCCAACCCCCGTGTCCCACCTGTCCAACCCCCGTGTCCCACCTGTCCAACCCCTGTGTCCCACCTGTCCAACCCCCTGTGTCCCACCTGTCCAACCCCTGTGTCCCACCTGACCAAGCACTGGCAAGTCCCCTGTCCCCTCTCGGTAGTCCTTGTAGATGATACTGTCACAGCAGCAGAAGCAACAGGGTCACGATGTCAGCAAAACAGCGGAAGCGGCAGACACGGACAGCAACGGAGGGGCAGCACATTAGCGGGAATAAGCAGCAGCAGCAGCAGCAGCAGCAACAACAGCAGCATTAGCATTAGCATTAGCATTGGCATTAGCAACAGCATTAGCAACAGCATTGACAGCAACAGCATCGACAGCAGCATTAGCATTAGCAACAGCAACAGCATGGACAACAACAGCATTGGCATTCCCTATCCCCTCCCCACTCATCTCCCCCTTCCTCCCTGTTGACTCACCCTTCGGGTGTGACTGAGAACCCTGGTGCGATGACCTTGACATCAAAGCCCCCTCTCACAAAGGATGGGAAGCCGGTGGCCACACGATTCTGGGCTTGAATCCGCTGGTTGAGGACAAGGACCTGAGAAGGGGGGGGAGGCGCTTCAGGGGAAAGTTGGGTTGGCTTTATTGTTTTGCATTCCTAGGACTGCAACCACAGATTTTATTTATATTCCGTAAGGTATGGAACAATTATCTATTTTAATGCTAATTCCCCTCCTCAGGGCTAACTTTTGACATAACTCTTAATTTCTGACAGAAATTTTGCGCTGACAATCGATAGTTACTATATTCATGGACCCCTCAACCCCAAACAACACCAATTACGAGGAAAGGCAAAGCAAATCTACGGTATTCATAGTCAAGACACTCAAGCTCTCCTGGTAAAAAGTTGAAGGGGAATGAGAAGTTTTAAGGTAGCCTTGGCGACGAGAAGCCTAGGGCAGCTAGGTATTGAAGGTAAAGGCTGGAAGGCAGATTAGGAACTGAAAGGCAGATCAGGAGCTTGAGGGAGATCGTTGGATGCTCAGGGTTAAAGTTATGTGAGATGAGGGGTTTCAAGGGGATGGGGCAGGGAGAGGATGAGGATGGAGCAGTAGGATAATATACCATTTGGGTGCGTAAGAGGCCCACCACGTATCCTTCCAACCCTCTTAGCCCCAGCTTTCCTCTCCACACATTAACCAGTATACTGCCCTCTCCTCCCTCCCCTCTTGATCCCATGTCCTCCACCTCTGCCCCTCTACACCCCTTCTCTGACACCCTGCCCCCCCCCCCCCCCCCACACACACACTGCACCCCTTCCTCCTGATACCCTTCCCCATCTGCCCCCCTTCTTCCCCCCTCCCCCCCATCCTCCTTCCTCATACCCTCTGCCACCCCTACCTGTTTCTCAGATAGTGTCAGGTTGTCTGCCTCCTCATCTGTCAGCAGGGTAACCTTTCCCTCCTGTTGAGGTAACAGGACAACAGGGGGGTGGAGCACAACAGCATATGCCTTCATGAGTGGAGGATCCTAATAGCATATGGCATATGGATTAAGGGTCTGGGGTTAAGGGTATAGGGGTGATTTTCCTAGGCTGGGAAGAGCTGCCACCGCAGGCACAGCAATCAAGGGCAGCCTTGTCAAGTCAGGGGTCGATTTTGTAGACGAGCTTGCTTGAAGAGTCTGCCAGTGAGAGACCGTCAAGGCTCGAGTGAAGAGACATAAGCACATGTGACGGGGCATGCTGTCACAGAGCGTGAAGGATGAGACATGGGCACAGACTGAAAGGGGCTGAGGGAGGGGGGCAAGTACACACACACACACAAACAGGCGCACATGCACACAGAAATCCAGGAGTGCACACACCCTTACCTACACATACATACATACCCACACACATGCACACGTACATTCACACACCTGCACCCACACGCACACACCCTTGCACCCAATACGCACATAATTTTCCATGTCAGTCCTTGGAAGGGCCTTTGGAGGGACCGTGGGGAGCACTGTCTGGGGCTCCGATAAATTGGGGAGCACCGTCTGGGGCGCCGTAGACGTGGGGATGTCTTCAGCCGCTGACGCCTGCGGGTTGATCAGCGCCGGAGAGGAGGCGCCCAGCGCCAAGACGGCCGCAGCTAGCAGCTGACGCCGGCTGCCCCCCACGACCAGATCTCCCGCCTGATCCGAGGGGAGGGCCTGCCCCTGAATCAGGGTGGCAGCAATTATGTTTGTTAGGACATTGACCAGGATTTGTTAGAGGTTCTCAGGGTTTAAAACTCAAACCCTAGAATAAGCAGGCTTCCAGGGTATGTAGGGGTTCAGGCTTAGTAGGGTTTCAGGCTAGCTAGGGGTTCATGGTAAGTAGGATTTAGGGTAGTGGGATTTAGGGTAATAGGGTTTCAGGGTGGGTAGGATTTCAAGGTACGTAGGGTTTCAGGGTAAGTAGAGGTTCATGGTAAGTAGGATTTAGGGTAGTGGGATTTAGGGTAGTGGGATTTAAATAGTGGGATTTAGGGTAGTGGGATTTAGGGTAGTGGGATTTAGGGTAGTGGGATTTAGGGTAGTGGGATTTAGGGTAGTGGGATTTAGGGTAGTGGGATTTAGGGTAGTGGGATTTAGGGTAGTAGGATTTAGGGTAGTAGGATTTAGGGTAGTAGGGTTTCAGGGTAAGTAGGGTTAAGGCCAAGGTAAGTTAACTTTTAGGGCAGAAGGGTTTCAGGGTAGGAAGGTTTTCAGACTTCAGTGATTTGGATGATCACGTCCTACCTAGAGCGTCAAGATGTACGACAGTACGAACAAGCCCCCCTGATCTTAGCTGCCTGCCCCTGAAGCTCTTCCAGCGGCTCTAATATGCTAGGTGAGCTAGAGAGGGGATCGGGCGTTTACATCCTCTGTTTGGTCTAGCCTTCGTTGCGCGTCCAACCTTTGTCGCTCGCCCGACCTTTGACGTTCATTGAACATGCCGTATTGATCATGTCATACTGATTTGTACCGTGTTTTGCTCGCTTCCAGTGTACCGTAGAACCACTTTGACTCCGCTCGTAATTAAATAATTATTGGGGTGCGCGGACATGGCTGCGCGCTAATATTAATTCCAAAGTCATCCCTGGGTCACAAAACCCCTTTGCAGCCCAAGCTCTTCCTCCCAACATTCACCCTAGGTCATGAAACCCAAGCACTACCTCCCAGCCCCTTTTCTGGGTCACAAAACCCCTTTGCAGCCCAAGCACTACCTCCCAGCCCCCCTCCCAGAGTAACAAAACCCCTTTGCAGCCCAAGCACTACCTCCCAGCCCCCCTCCCAGGGTCACAAAACCCCTTTGCAGCCCAAGCACTACCTCCCAGCCCCCCTCCCAGGGTCACAAAACCCCTTTGCAGCCCAAGCTCTTCCTCCCAACATTCACCCTAGGTCATAAAACCCAAGCACTACCTCCCAGCCCCTTTTCTGGGTCACAAAACCCCTTTGCAGCCCAAGCACTACCTCCCAGCCCCCCTCCCAGGGTAACAAAACCCCTTTGCAGCCCAAGCACTACCTCCCAGCCCCCCTCCCAGGGTAACAAAACCCCTTTGCAGCCCAAGCACTACCTCCCAGCCCCCCTCCCAGGGTCACAAAACCCCTTTGCAGCCCAAGCTCTACCTCCCAGCATTCACAAATCCCCGGATGCACCCCGCTGAGGCTGAGAGAAGCGGCATGCACCTCCCCGTGCTGTGGCAGAGGAAGGCTGTATGCTTAGGCTAAGACAGGCAACATGCACCTTCCCGTGCTGAGGCAGAAAAATGCTGCATTCTGATCAGCATGGCTGAAGCTGAGCAAGGTTGAGGCTGAGACAGGCTGCATGCACCTCCCCTGTGCTGAGGCTGAGAAAGACTGCATTCACATGTATCCATTGTTGCTACCTGGGCCACCATGCCACTTCTAGGTCCTAGATGGACTGAAAAACAATTGATCCGATTTTCTCTTCCCTGGTTAGCTCTTCCCTGCTGAGCTGTGCGATGTCAAATTACGTGGTGTCGAGGAGGGCGTCCGAAATGGTGTAGGGTTCTGGATGAGGGTCTAGCATTAGGGCAGGGGTCTAGCATAACTGGGTAAGGGTCTAGGGTTCATGAAATCAGGAGTCGGCGCATGTGATACGTCAACAGGGGGACATCAGGGGACATGACGCAATGGATCTCGCAGGCACCCCATGCATCATGCATGGTACGGCACATCACACATGAGATCTACCGGAAGTGTGACCCCATGCACAACACACACACATCACACATGGTATGTAACATAAGTGTGACACCATGGACGGCAGTGATGGTCACCGCTCTTACCCGTTGAGTCCTTGATTGCAGCTCTGGTTTAAATCCAACAGATCTAGATCCAGCAGCGGCTCCGAGGGGATGTGCCGTGACAGCTGGCAGCAGGGCTCGGGCACAGCGGCCGCTGCCCAAGGCAGCTGACGAGGTACTGGCCTGCAGCCTGTGCCAGGGGGAAAGTAAGCAGGAAAGGGAAGGGGCGGAAAGTAGAGCAGCTAGGGGGAGGAGATGCTCTGTATGTTTGCGTGCTGTGGAAGCAGGTGGCCAGCCCATGAGGCTGAAAGCAATCGCAGGAGCAGGAGCAGCAGCATCTGGGCAAAGGCATCAATGTACGGCTGGCCAGGCATGTGAGCCAATCTTCGCAGGAATGGCCAGTGGGGGACGATTTAAGGCCTTGCTGAGCAGGCGTTACAAGGAATGTACAGCAGCTGGGGAGTTAATCCTAAGCCTCCGTGTTCCATGTGGGATTATTTTATCATGGGGGGGCGTCTTGCCATGCACCGGGATTTTGTGGTCATAGGGGTGATCATGACCAGTCTTGCCATGCAACCCACGGCCAGGATGGGGTGCGTAGCCCAGTTCGATCAGGTCGCATCACCAGGGGGTGATTAGAATGTTCCATCAGGCATCACATGTCCGATCAGCAGCAGGCGTGTCGGTTCCTCCTAACTCTTGATGCATCGTGCGCGACGGATCGTTCACACACAGGGCCTGCGCTCTCACTTCATGTCGGAGGGATTCCAGGGCGTGTCGCAGCAGAAGCGGTAGCAGTGTAAATGCTCCTGCTCTCTTTGAAACAAGTTAGATTTGGCGCAACAGAAGTGCTAGGAGTGCAAGGCTCGTCAGGAAGCGATCGCAGCAGGGACGCGTGTGGCCGTCGCGAGTGGGCATGCCTGCCGGTTTGGATCAGATCTGCCGAGCGGCAGGATCCCGATATTGCCGCACGGTCCGAACCAGCTTTCACCACATTCATTTGCAGCCCAGCAGTAGCAAGCCGGCCAGAATATTCAGCCGTGGCTCGACGTCGACCTCAACCAGGCGCAACAAGTGACTGTCCAGATCCTGAAGACTCGAGTGACTAGATCCTTTCATTAGACTGAAGTGTGACTAGGGTGTGACCAAACATCAGGGAGATTCCCACAGCAAACCTGCTTTACAGCAGCCTGCAGAGAGCCACCAAAGCCCTTGCAACTTACAAAACCGAATGCTTCCTCTCTGCCCTGACCCACTCCATTGTCTGCCACATATCTACCGCTTTGCTATGTCGCTAACTGCCTCAACCTGGCTCAGCTTTATTTAAGCAGGGCCCAGAGGTGTAAAGTCATTAACTGCCTCAACCTGTCTGGATTTCTGCTGCTGCGATGCCACCTACCTCAAACGTTTTAAATCTCCAGCCTCAACAGATAAACTGAATCAGCCTCGGCCTCCAATCCCTCGCATATGCCGCAGCCGAAGATGCATCCCTGACGATCGCTCAAATGTCTTGAGGCTAGGCAAGGACTAAACATGGGTCAGTGGTGCTTTTGAACCACAACGAGAAGCAGACATTATGGTGGAAAGAATTGCAGCAACTCACCGCTTATGCAGCGACCAGAGAGCTCCCATGCATTCAAAGCATAGAGCCTAGCGGCTGACCAGCAGCGTCCGGTAAGACAAAATTAAAAAAAGGAACACAAATATAGCAAATACAGTAACCCAGTAAAGACCTCCCACTGCCGTATCTGGCAGATCAGCATCGGGCAAACAACATTGCCCTGCCAGTCGAAGAACCAGGCAATGGGTACAGGCTACCAAGGCCGTTGCCTATGAAAAGCAGTCCGATTCTTGTTACAACTCGACGCATCTACCCCAATCCCAGTTGGGTCCCAAGCTGCCCAGGTCCACTTCCATCATCAGACCCAGAGGTCTCTCATCAGACCACCGAATCTCTGCAATAGTTGCGCAGCAGCACCTCACTCATACCCGCCGTCCTGCTCGCCGTTTCTCTTCTTATTTCTGCCGTGTCGTGTCGTGCCCGCCGCTCTGCAGCCGTGACGCCCCCCAATGCGCCCTCAGCCTGTCAGCCTGTAGTTTCCTCCTGCATTCCAGCCTCTTTTCATGCACTGCTCTGCCACCGCGGCGCCCTCGCTTCATCTCCCACCACAGCGGAGGCTAAGAGGTCAGGCGAAGCATGCCTGGTTGACCGGGCCGCCGGTCAAGGATTGGTCCAGGACTGGCTGTTGGTGGCCCGCACATTTTGTCTCCCACCACAGCGGCGGCGGGAAGGCCAGGCGCTACTACCACAGCAGCTTCCTCACTTACTCTCCCACCACAGCAGCTTCCTCACTTTGTCTCCCACCACAGCAGCTTCCTCACTTTGCCTCCCACCACAGCAGCTTCCTCACTTTGCCTCCCACCACAGCAGCTTCCTCACTTTGCCTCCCACCACAGCAGCCTCCTCACTTTGCCTCCCACCACAGCAGCTTCCTCACTTTGCCTCCCACCACAGCAGCCTCCTCACTTTGCCTCCCACCACAGCAGCTTCCTCACTTTGCCTCCCACCACAGCAGCTTCCTCACTTTGCCTCCCACCACAGCAGCCTCCTCACTTTGTCTCCCACCACAGCGGCGGCGACGAGGCCAGGCGCTTGGTGAGCAAGTCCACGCCGTCCTTGGTGACAAGCATGGTGTGCTCAAACTGTGCGCTGCGCCTGTACACAGAAAGTGTTCAGGGTTAAGGGTTTAAAACATCTCTAACCTAGGTATGCTCAAACAGGGCCATAAGCTGACGTATTGAGAGGGTGTAGGGTAGAGGAGTCAGCTATGCACACCTCAAAATATTCGGTCCCTGGTCCCCAACATAAACCTGGACGTCCCCCCAAAACCCCTTATATTAAGGGGGGGGGGTCGGGGGGCAAGCTGCAGGTACCTTTCTCACTGCTGTGACTGCCGTCCACTGGCCCCCGTCACGAACCTCAACCGCCTCCCGCAAACCCGAATAGTAAATCACAGGGAAAACACTCGAATTTTCCCACTTACCATCCTCTGTGACCACCACTCCAAGGGTCCCCAACAACCTCAACCTCCCCCTGCAAACCCTAATATAGTATATCGGGGGACATGCACGAGGATTTTACTCACTTTCCATCCTCAGTGACTGCCGTCCACTGGTCTGGCCATGTCTTGTCTCGCCAACTGCCGACATTGATCATGGGCTCAATCGTGAAGATGTGGCCCTCCTTCATGACGCCAACTGCCTTGTTGCCGCTGTAGTGCGGGATGTTGGGGGAGCAGTGGAACAGCTCGCCGATGCCGTGGCCGCAGTAGGAGCGGACCACTTGGAAGCTGCATAGGATTAGGGTTAGGGTTAGGGTCAGGGGGGCTGGGTTAGGGTTATGGTCAGGGGGTCTGGGTTAGGGTTAGGGTTAGTGTCAGTCAGGGTCAGGATCGGGGTCAGGGGTCAGGGGTCAGGGTGAGGGGTGAGGTGAGGGTGAGCAGTGCTTTGGGTTAGGGTATTGGTCAAGGCATAGGTTCAGGTTTAGGTCCAGGGTCATGGTTGAGGACGGGGATGACCGAGGCATTAGGATGGCCAACCTACAGCTCTAAGACTGCGAAAAACACGCATGGACAGAAATGTGCAAGTTAATGGAAAGCGGTCGAAACGCAAGGTCACGTAACACACGGCAAACATAACGAGCGTTTCAAAGCGTTGCTCAAGCTGAGTACGGGTCCTATTTTCCGCACCCGTTGTTCGCCGCGTGCTTGGAGATGACGTCGCCGAGGTCGCGGTACCGTGCGCCGGGCTTGCAGATCGCAATCGCCTTCATCAGGCAGTCATACGCCACGCGCGTCACGGCCTTGCCTTCGTCGTCCACGTTGCCAACCTGCAGGTTTGAATTTGAAGTTAATATATTTTGCGGCAGAGCGCGCAATCCAGGTCATGTACCAGTACAGGATGCGTACACCTTGAACGAGGACCAAAAAGAACGCATCCCTCTAGCCGGAGAGCCTCTACCGGATAAGATCTCTGGAGCAAAGGCAATCCCTTGAAAGGTGGCGGTACAAATAAAATCCCATAAAATCCATCAACCCAATTACCAGGCCTGGGTGATATCCTCCGATTGCGCACATGCCTTCCCTTTCAACCCGGAAGCCTTTACCTCCCATCGGCCAGCATCTAGCACTCACAAACCCACAGACCCATACGAAAAGCCATTAAGGTTCTGCTTCATTTGTGTAGACCTTAAGGAAGCAGGGACCTTCGTAGCTGCTGCTCTCTCATGGGGGCATTTATGGCCCATCCCTCCGCTCTGAGATGTCCACTGCTTGTTCAAGGGAGCTTAAGCTACAGTTCAGCTACAGTTCGGCTACATCAGAGGCTCCAGCTGTCGGCGCCAGGCGCAGCCAGCATTGCTGCTTGGTCCACCGGCCACATACCGGTCAAGGTTTGGTCCCGATCAAGCCCAGTGGTGGCCTCAGGGTTAAGAGGTTTAGGGTTCAGGGTCAACACCGGTCAACTTTTGGTCCCTATCAGTCCAGTGGTGGCTGCCAGGAAACGAGTCGAAGGTGGTTTGGTGGGCACAGAAAGAAAGACAGTGGGTCACCAACCGTTATGAAGGTCCCAATGAGGCCCAGGCAGCAGGCCGTGATCAGGCTCAATTGCAGCTGAAATGCCACCAACAAAGACAAATTACGGGCAGCTGCCCACCGTAAAGGCCTCACTGAGGCCCAAGCAACAGGGCGTTTATTACAAGGAGCCCTCAACCGCAAGCCGGGACAAGGACTGAGCAGTAGGGCACGCTGCAGCGACAACCCTTGGCCGCAGGCCAGGTTAGCTTTTCGCGCTTCCTTCACATGCCAGTGTGACTCTTTTCTATTGTGAGCGCTCCGCCCTATCTTTTTATTATCGAACCTCATGAAGCTTGAGTACACTAAAATAAACTAGGATTTAGGTACCAGTAGTAAAATAGGGTGTACCTGAAGTACTAGAAAATAAACTGAGATGCAGCTGAGGTGCGCGAAATTAAAAAAATCCGGCTGCCGCCACCCACCGTGAAGGTCTCGTTGAGGTCGCCGTGGTAGCCGCCCAGGAATGCCGTGACGTCCACGTTGACGATGTCGCCATCCTGCATCTCCCGTTGGTCGGGGATACCGTGGCAGATGACCTACACGCAGGGTGCAGCGAGCGGTGCAGGCGCAGGTACGTTACATCTGAAGACATTATCGAAGGCTTTTGAACTGCAAATCTCAGAGCAGATGTAAGAACGGTCCTTTGCCCTCATCTGGACATGAGCTGCCCATGCAGTACATGCCCCTCCATGCAGTACAGGGTCCCTCCTAGCAGGACGTGCCCCCTCCTAGCAGTACATGGCCTCTCCTAGAAGTACAAGGCTCCTCATAGAAGTACATGGCCCCTCCTAGAAGTACAGGGATCCTCCGTACAACACAGGGCATTTCATTGCAGCACGGGGCACCTCCTAGCAGTACAGGGCACCTCCTGGCAGTACATGGCCCCTCAAAGAAGTGCATAGCCCCTCCTAGCAGTACAGGTCTCCTCCTAGCAGTACATGGTCCCTCCTAGCAGTAAAGGGTCCCTTCCTGTTGCACGAGGCCCCTCAAGCAGCCTACCTCAAAACAAAGGCGCCCTCCACCCTTACACCCCTGAACCCACCCCCCCCAGGCCCCCACCCTTACACCCCTGAACCCACCCCCCCCAGGCCCCCACCCTTACACCCCTGAACCCACCCCCCCCAGGCCCCCACCCTTACACCCCTGAACCCACCCCCCCAGGCCCCCACCCTTACACCCCTGAACCCACCCCCCCCAGGCCCCCACCCTTACACCCCTGAACCCACCCCCCCCAGGCCCCCACCCTTACACCCCTGAACCCACCCCCCCCAGGCCCCCACCCTTACACCCCTGAACCCACCCCCCCCAGGCCCCCACCCTTACACCCCTGAACCCACCCCCCCCAGGCCCCCACCCTTACACCCCTGAACCCACCCCCCCCAGGCCCCCACCCTTACACCCCTGAACCCACCCCCCCCAGGCCCCCACCCTTAAACCCCTGAACCCACCCCCCCCAGGCCCCCACCCTTACACCCCTGAACCCACCCCCCCCAGCCCCCCACCCTTACACCCCTGAACCCACCCCCCCAGGCCCCCACCCTTACACCCCTGAACCCACCCCCCCAGGCCCCCACCCTTACACCCCTGAACCCACCCCCCCCCCAGGCCCCCACCCTTACACCCCTGAACCCACCCCCCCAGGCCCCCACCCTTACACCCCTGAACCCACCCCCCCCAGGCCCCCACCCTTACACCCCTGAACCCACCCCCCCCAGGCCCCCACCCTTACACCCCTGAACCCACCCCCCCCAGGCCCCCACCCTTACACCCCTGAACCCACCCCCCCCAGGCCCCCACCCTTACACCCCTGAACCCACCCCCCCCAGGCCCCCACCCTTACACCCCTGAACCCACCCCCCCCAGGCCCCCACCCTTAAACCCCTGAACCCACCCCCCCCAGGCCCCCACCCTTACACCCCTGAACCCACCCCCCCCAGGCCCCCACCCTTACACCCCTGAACCCACCCCCCCCAGGCCCCCACCCTTACACCCCTGAACCCACCCCCCCAGGCCCCCACCCTTACACCCCTGAACCCCCCCCCCCCAAGCCCCCACCCTTACACCCCTGAACCCACCCCCCCAGGCCCCCACCCTTACACCCCTGAACCCACCCCCCCCAGGCCCCCACCCTTACACCCCTGAACCCACCCCCCCCAGGCCCCCACCCTTACACCCCTGAACCCACCCCCCCCAGGCCCCCACCCTTACACCCCTGAACCCACCCCCCCCAGGCCCCCACCCTTACACCCCTGAACCCACCCCCCCCAGGCCCCCACCCTTACACCCCTGAACCCACCCCCCCCAGGCCCCCACCCTTACACCCCTGAACCCACCCCCCCAGGCCCCCACCCTTACACCCCTGAACCCACCCCCCCAAGCCCCCACCCTTACACCCCTGAACCCACCCCCCCCAGGCCCCCACCCTTACACCCCTGAACCCACCCCCCCCAGGCCCCCACCCTTACACCCCTGAACCCACCCCCCCCAGGCCCCCACCCTTACACCCCTGAACCCACCCCCCCCAGGCCCCCACCCTTACACCCCTGAACCCACCCCCCCCAGGCCCCCACCCTTACACCCCTGAACCCACCCCCCCCAGGCCCCCACCCTTACACCCCTGAACCCACCCCCCCCAGGCCCCCACCCTTAAACCCCTGAACCCACCCCCCCCAGGCCCCCACCCTTACACCCCTGAACCCACCCCCCCCAGCCCCCCACCCTTACACCCCTGAACCCACCCCCCCAGGCCCCCACCCTTACACCCCTGAACCCACCCCCCCAGGCCCCCACCCTTACACCCCTGAACCCACCCCCCCCCCAGGCCCCCACCCTTACACCCCTGAACCCACCCCCCCAGGCCCCCACCCTTACACCCCTGAACCCACCCCCCCCAGGCCCCCACCCTTACACCCCTGAACCCACCCCCCCCAGGCCCCCACCCTTACACCCCTGAACCCACCCCCCCCAGGCCCCCACCCTTACACCCCTGAACCCACCCCCCCCAGGCCCCCACCCTTACACCCCTGAACCCACCCCCCCCAGGCCCCCACCCTTAAACCCCTGAACCCACCCCCCCCAGGCCCCCACCCTTACACCCCTGAACCCACCCCCCCCAGGCCCCCACCCTTACACCCCTGAACCCACCCCCCCCAGGCCCCCACCCTTACACCCCTGAACCCACCCCCCCAGGCCCCCACCCTTACACCCCTGAACCCACCCCCCCCAAGGCCCCCACCCTTACACCCCTGAACCCACCCCCCCCAGGCCCCCACCCTTACACCCCTGAACCCACCCCCCCCAGGCCCCCACCCTTACACCCCTGAACCCACCCCCCCCAGGCCCCCACCCTTACACCCCTGAACCCACCCCCCCCAGGCCCTCACCCTTACACCCCTGAACCCACCCCCCCCAGGCTCCCACCCTTACACCCCTGAACCCACCCCCCCCAGGCCCCCACCCTTACACCCCTGAACCCACCCCCCCCAGGCCCCCACCCTTACACCCCTGAACCCACCCCCCCCAGGGCCCCACCCTTACACCCCTGAACCCACCCCCCCCAGGCCCCCACCCTTACACCCCTGAACCCACCCCCCCCAGGCCCCCACCCTTACACCCCTGAACCCACCCCCCCCAGGCCCCCACCCTTACACCCCTGAACCCACCCCCCCCAGGCCCCCACCCTTACACCCCTGAACCCACCCCCCCCAGGCCCCCACCCTTACACCCCTGAACCCACCCCCCCCAGGCCCCCACCCTTACACCCCTGAACCCACCCCCCCCAGGCCCCCACCCTTACACCCCTGAACCCACCCCCCCCAGGCCCCCACCCTTACACCCCTGAACCCACCCCCCCCAGGCCCCCACCCTTACACCCCTGAACCCACCCCCCCCAGGCCCCCACCCTTACACCCCTGAACCCACCCCCCCCAGGCCCCCACCCTTACACCCCTGAACCCACCCCCCCCAGGCCCCCACCCTTAAACCCCTGAACCCACCCCCCCCAGGCCCCCACCCTTACACCCCTGAACCCACCCCCCCCAGCCCCCACCCTTACACCCCTGAACCCACCCCCCCAGGCCCCCACCCTTACACCCCTGAACCCACCCCCCCAGGCCCCCACCCTTACACCCCTGAACCCACCCCCCCCAGGCCCCCACCCTTACACCCCTGAACCCACCCCCCCAGGCCCCCACCCTTACACCCCTGAACCCACCCCCCCCAGGCCCCCACCCTTACACCCCTGAACCCACCCCCCCCAGGCCCCCACCCTTACACCCCTGAACCCACCCCCCCCAGGCCCCCACCCTTACACCCCTGAACCCACCCCCCCCAGGCCCCCACCCTTACACCCCTGAACCCACCCCCCCCAGGCCCCCACCCTTAAACCCCTGAACCCACCCCCCCCAGGCCCCCACCCTTACACCCCTGAACCCACCCCCCCCAGGCCCCCACCCTTACATCCCTGAACCCACCCCCCCCAGGCCCCCACCCTTACACCCCTGAACCCACCCCCCCAGGCCCCCACCCTTACACCCCTGAACCCACCCCCCCCAGGCCCCCACCCTTACACCCCTGAACCCACCCCCCCCAGGCCCCCACCCTTACACCCCTGAACCCACCCCCCCAGGCCCCCACCCTTACACCCCTGAACCCACCCCCCCCAAGCCCCCACCCTTACACCCCTGAACCCACCCCCCCCCCAGGCCCCCACCCTTACACCCCTGAACCCACCCCCCCCAGGCCCCCACCCTTACACCCCTGAACCCACCCCCCCCAGGCCCCCACCCTTACACCCCTGAACCCACCCCCCCCAGGCCCTCACCCTTACACCCCTGAACCCACCCCCCCCAGGCTCCCACCCTTACACCCCTGAACCCACCCCCCCAGGCCCCCACCCTTACACCCCTGAACCCACCCCCCCCAGGCCCCCACCCTTACACCCCTGAACCCACCCCCCCCAGCCCCCCACCCTTACACCCCTGAACCCACCCCCCCCAGGCCCCCACCCTTACACCCCTGAACCCACCCCCCCCAGGCCCCCACCCTTACACCCCTGAACCCACCCCCCCCAGGCCCCCACCCTTACACCCCTGAACCCACCCCCCCCAGGCCCCCACCCTTACACCCCTGAACCCACCCCCCCCAGGCCCCCACCCTTACACCCCTGAACCCACCCCCCCAGGCCCCCACCCTTACACCCCTGAACCCACCCCCCCCAGGCCCCCACCCTTACACCCCTGAACCCACCCCCCCCAGGCCCCCACCCTTACACCCCTGAACCCACCCCCCCCAGGCCCCCACCCTTACACCCCTGAACCCACCCCCCCCCAGGCCCCCACCCTTACACCCCTGAACCCCCCCCCCCAGGCCCCCACCCTTACACCCCTGAACCCACCCCCCCCAGGCCCCCACCCTTACACCCCTGAACCCACCCCCCACAGGCCCCCACCCTTACACCCCTGAACCCCCCCCCCCCAGGCCCCCACCCTTACACCCCTGAACCCACCCCCCACAGGCCCCCACCCTTACACCCCTGAACCCCCCCCCCCCCAGGCCCCCACCCTTACACCCCTGAACCCACCCACCCCAGGCCCCCACCCTTACACCCCTGAACCCACCCCCCCCAGGCCCCCACCCTTACACCCCTGAACCCACCCCCCCCAGGCCCCCACCCTTACACCCCTGAACCCCCCCCCCCAGGCCCCCACCCTTACACCCCTGAACCCACCCCCCCCAGGCCCCCACCCTTACACCCCTGAACCCACCCCCCCCAGGCCCCCACCCTTACACCCCTGAACCCACCCCCCCCAGGCCCCCACCCTTACACCCCTGAACCCACCCCCCCCAGGCCCCCACCCTTACACCCCTGAACCCACCCCCCCCAGGCCCCCACCCTTACACCCCTGAACCCCCCCCCCCCCCCCAGGCCCCCACCCTTACACCCCTGAACCCACCCCCCCCAGGCCCCCACCCTTACACCCCTGAACCCCCCCCCCCCCAGGCCCCCACCCTTACACCCCTGAACCCACCCACCCCAGGCCCCTACCCTTACACCCCTGAACCCACCCCCCCCAGGCCCCCACCCTTACACCCCTGAACCCACCCCCCCCAGGCCCCCACCCTTACACCCCTGAACCCACCCCCCCCAGGCCCCCACCCTTACACCCCTGAACCCACCCACCCCAGGCCCCCACCCTTACACCCCTGAACCCACCCACCCCAGGCCCCCACCCTTACACCCCTGAACCCACCCCCCCCAGGCCCCCACCCTTACACCCCTGAACCCACCCCCCCCAGGCCCCCACCCTTACACCCCTGAACCCACCCCCCCCAGGCCCCCACCCTTACACCCCTGAACCCCCCCCCCCCCAGGCCCCCACCCTTACACCCCTGAACCCACCCCCCCCAGGCCCCCACCCTTACACCCCTGAACCCACCCCCCCCAGGCCCCCACCCTTACACCCCTGAACCCACCCCCCCCAGGCCCCCACCCTTACACCCCTGAACCCACCCCCCCCAGGCCCCCACCCTTACACCCCTGAACCCACCCCCCCCAGGCCCCCACCCTTACACCCCCTAGCCCCATAACTAGATAACGGAGGTGACTACCAATCCAACACCCCCGAACCCCGACCCCCCTCCCGCCTCTTGTAGGCGACAGCCACCCCTAACCCCCTGAACCGTATCCCCCCAACCCCTCTGAACCCTATTCCCCCTTCCCCCTGAACCCCTATCCCCCAAGACTTGTTGACGGAGGTGACTACCAATCCTACACCCCTGAACCTCTACCCCCCTTTCCGCCACTTACTTGCTGACGGAGGCGACAGCCACCCCTACCCCCCTGAACCCTATCCCCCCCACCCCCCTGAACCCTTTTACCCCTACCCCCCTGAACCCCTACCCCCCTTAACGTGTTGACGGATGTGACAGCTAATCTTACACCCCTCAACCTCTACCCTCCCTCCTGTCTCCAATTTTCTGACGAATGTGGGGGCCATCCCGACCCTCTTGAACCCTATCCCCCCTACCCCCCTGAACCCTATCCCCCCTACCCCCCTGAACCCTATCCCCCCTACCCCCCTGAACCCTATCCCCCCTACCCCCCTGAACCCCTACTCCCCATAACTGGTTGATGGAGGTGACGCCCAATCCTACAACCCTGAAGTCCTGAACCTCCATCCCCCCTCCCGCCTAAAACTTGCTGATGGATGCCGCAGCGGCTATCCCTCGACCCAATCCTACACCCCCGACCTTTTACCCCCCCTCCTGCCTTCACACCCATCCCGTCTCTAGCTTGCTGACAGAGGCGGCGGCCACCCCTTCACACGCACCTCGTTGATTGAGGTGCACACAGACTTTGGGAAGTTGTAGTAGTTGTACGGGGAGGGATAGGCACCCCGCTCCATCATGCCATCATGGACCTGGAAACAGGGGAAGGGGTTAGGGTTAAGGGTTTAGGGGGTAGGGTGTAGAAGGGGGGTGGAGGAGGGATAGGCACCATTCCAATCATGTCTTCATGGACCCGGAAACAGAGGTTTAGGGTTTAGGGTTTAAACAGGGGATGGGGTTAGGGTTTGGGGTTAAAGGTTTAAGGGGTCGAAGGAGGGTGGAGGAGGGATAGACACCCCGCTCCATCATGCCATCATGGACCTGGAAACAGATGTTTAGGGTTCAGGGCTTAGGGTTTAAACAGGGGATGGCCACTTCACTCAACGATGCAGATTTGGGGTCTGCGGAAAATCCAACACCATACAATTTCAAAATCAATTTATGCAAATGTGATGCAAAAATCCATTTGGTGCAGACGTGATAGGTGAAATAAATAAATAAATAAATTCGAAAATGTTTAATCCACAAACTCAATTTATACAAAAACATGATTTATCAATGCATATCATGATCCATGATTCAATTCTCAGGCCTCAAGGAACTGTGCCCGGGACTAGGGCCTTGCCGCGCTCCATGCGATCCCCCATGGTGGCATATGCCTATGCAGCATATTGGCAGAACATGAGCTAAATGTCCACATCAGCAACACATCAGATCACACTGCACACACCCTTTGCTGTTCACACTTCCCAGCTGGACCTCACGTCCACACAGCATAGACCTGACTGCATGGTTCAGTGTTCAGGGGCTTTTCAATCCTCATTCCCCATAGTTTTGCCTTTTTGGTCCCCAAAATGCAGATTTCAGTGGTTTCGAATTCCTCAGGTTGTATTGGCTATTAGGCCCCCTCTCCCCAGGGCTCAGGCTTTTCAGTCCCCAAGGCAGACTTCAGTGGGTTGAAGGCTTAGGATTTAGGGTTTAGGGTTTAGGGAATAGGGCCCCAGAGCAGGGTTCAGTGGCTTCCATGTCCCCATGGCAGGGTTAAGGGTTAAGGGTTAAGGGTTTAGTACTTCAGTGGCTTCCATGTCCCCATGGCAGGGTTTAGTGACAATGAAGCCCTCAGGGTTCATCAATTAATGACCATGAGGGCAATGGGGTTGAGTGACACAACACTTTCATGCAGAGGGGGTCGTTTGAGGCACTCACGATGCGATCGAGCTGTCTTAAACCTAAACTCTACACCCGTAGCTCGTTTGAGGCACTAACGATGCGATTCAGCTGCCTTAACCCTGAACCATTTAACCTCTAAGCTTGTTTATGGCACTCACGATGCGATCCAGCTCGTCCGTCGTGACGCCAGGCCGCACCGCAGCCGCAGCCAGGTCAAGCACTTCCCGGCCGGCCACGCTGGCAGCGCGAATCCCGGCCACGTCCCGCGCACTGTAAATGGGTGCTGCGGGGATGATGGGAGGGGGGGGGGCGGGTTGCGACGGCAGGAGGAGAGGGCAGCGGGTGGGACGTAAGTTGCGCCTACCAAAACCCAGGTCCGAAACATAGATCAGGTTTGTTATTTACATCCTTTGATTCCCCGTCCTGTGTGGCTCACTTTTCGCCGTTCCTTAGAGCACCTCTCTCGTTCCCAAGCCGAAGGCCCTCCCCCCTCCATTCCTTTGCTGAAAATCCAAGCCATGCGCCGGACACCTGACCCTCGAGCCTGCCTCAGCCTGGGCGCCTTCCGCGCCACTCACAATTTCCGCCTACTTGGAAATTCATGTTAAGAGTTCAAACCCGTACCTGTACTGTGCCAGTACAGGTACGGGTTTGAGGGTTGCAAGTTCACAGGTACACTACAGGTGCGTCGGACACCTCATCCCCCAAGCCTGCCTTCCAACTGCTGGTTCGACGAGACGGTGCCTTGGATGTGCACAGATCCTGGATCTGTGCCTAGATCCTGGATCTGTGCCTAGATCCTGGATCTGCGCCTAGATCCTGGACATCAATTCTAGATGTGCCAAGTACTTCTTCCGCGCCTAGATCCTGGATACACCTGGATTCTCAATGCAACTTGATCCTATATCTGCACCTGGATCCTGGATACCGTACACAGAGATCCTGGATCTGTGCATGGAATTTAGATGCGCCTAGATCCTGGATCTGTGCCTAGATCATAACATACCTAGATCCTAAACAAGCGCCTAGATCCTGGATGCACCCACATTTCCCCCTGGGTACCTGGCACCTGTCCCTCACCTTGCATCTGCTGCTTGCTCTGTTGCTCTGAGACAGGGATGCCATCCGAGTGGTAATCCGGCTTGGAAACGCTGTCAGGGATCTGAAGAGCAGGATGGGGCGGGAGGGAGGGAACGGGTAGGAGGAGGATCTGGGGGGCAGGATTGATATGGGTGGGTGGGAGGGGGGCGAATAGGAGGGGAATCTGGGGGGAAATATTGGTTGGGTGGGGGGGGAGGGGGGCGAATAGGAGGGGGGTCTGGGGGCAAGATTGGTTGGGTGGGGGGGAGGGGGCGAATAGGAGGGGGATCTGGGGGCAAGATTGGTTGGGTGGGGGGGAGGGGGGCGAATAGGAGGGGGATCTGGGGGGCAGGATTGGTTGGGTGGGGGGGGAGGGGGGCGAATAGGAGGGGAATCTGGGGGGCAGGATTGGTTGGGTGGGGGGGAGGGGGGGCGAAAAGGAGGGGGATCTGGGGGCAAGATTGGTTGGGTGGGGGGGAGGGGGGCGAATAGGAGGGGGATCTGGGGGGCAAGATTGGTTGGGTGGGGGGGAGGGGGGGCGAAAAGGAGGGGAATCTGGGGGGCAGGATTGGTTGGGTGGGGGGGAGGGGGGCGAATAGGAGGGGGGTCTGGGGGGCAGGATTGGTTGGGTGGGGGGGGAGGGGGGCGAATAGGAGGGGGATCTGGGGGGCAGGATTGGTTGGGTGGGGGGCAGGGGGGGCGAAAAGGAGGGGAATCTGGGGGGCAAGATTGGTTGGGTGGGGGGGAGGGGGGCGAATAGGAGGGGGATCTGGGGGAAGGAGGTGACCCATTGAAGGGGCGGCTCTGATGGGGCGGGTTGAATGGGGCAGGCTGGACAGGGTAGGTTGGAGGGGATCTGAGGGGCAGGATTGGGCGGGTTGGGAGGGGGGTCTAAGCTGGTTGCGAGGCAGGAGCAGCGTCATGTCTGAGAGGGGCTTAAAAGTGTGATGGTAGCTAAAATGTGGTTGAAGCACCCTAGAAATGAGCCATGCTCACCACCTGGGGAGGTCCGATCCTGGCCCGATCCCGTAAAAATGAGCACCACCCGAGGAGGCCCGAAAAATGCTCACCACCCGAGGCGGCCCGATCCTGTACGGCCGCAGGGGGCCAGTCCAATCAAAGCTGGGCATGACGTCCGAGCGGGCTTTCCCGCGTTTCAGGCAGTACATCCAGGCGTCAGCTGAGGGGCGATGGCACGCCTTGTGTTGGGGCCAGGCCGCCTGCAATCACAGGGGGAAGGATGAGACGATGTGCGATTCAGGAGGCTGCCTTCACGCCCTGCCTGCCTGCCCGGCCTGCCTGCCTGCCGACCTGCCCGGCCTGCCTGCCATCACTGCATGTTAGTGAAGGAAGTTTGAATGGGACGATGCGTGTTGCAAGGGGTAGATGCGTGTTGGAGGGAGCTGCCTGCCTGTCAGCACTGTACAATCACATTAGGTGCTGAGTCCATACGGGCGGTTTCCTGAATCTGCGCCCCAGCAGGGCGTATGATTTCTGTATTTATAATTTAAGGTTGCAAGGGGTAGATGCGTGTTGGAGAGGCTGCCTGCCTGTCAGCACTTTCACTGTACAATCACATTAAGTGCTGAGGCCATACGGTGCCTCCTTCAATCCACGCCTAGGACGTAAGATTTATTTATTTACCGAAGGTACAAGGTTGCAAGGGGTAGGTGCGTGTGGGAGGGGGCTGCCTGCCATTCAGAGAGGGTTAGGGCCACAACGACCCAATAGCTGCAACTTGGTACCATCTCGTCCACCGGTCTATGTGTGGAGCCTTTTCAACCGATGACTCTCTCTACCGGTACGTCATACCTCATAATTTTTCGAAACTGTTTGTTTTAGGGTGGTTCAGCTACCATTCAGCTACAGTCGAAGGCATTGGGGACCTGCAGCACCAGATCTTGCTACTTGGGCCCAAGTAGTTATATTGGGGCCCCATCGGCCCAGCAGTGGCCACCCGGCGGCCTGCCCCAGCCTGACGCGCACAAAACATACTCGTTTTCCAGCACTCTCACTCGCTAAATAAAGCCTGCTCAGTGCTCAAGGTCCTGGTTCACAATGATGATCATATTCAGTGTGGTTATCATTTTGGCTGTGCGTCTGAAAAGGGACAGGCCCTTCATGGGTACTACGAGTCAGCAGCCCACCATACAGCACTCTTGGTTGCAGAGCATGGGTCTGTGTGTGTTAAGCAAGTTCAGCCCAGGGGTCCAACCAACATTACAACCAACTGACAGTCAGCAGCCTACCTTGAAGCACTCTTGCGTGCAGAACACAGAGGCAGGTCGGGGCAGGCCCAGCTCTATGCACTTCGGGCATTGCAGCTTGGCTGGGGCGGAGCACCTGCACGCAGCACATGGGGGCCGCCACAGTCAGCTACTTGGGAGACGCAGTCAGGAACAGTGTTTCTCTCCTTAAAATACAGCTACACTTCAGCTACACTTCAGCTACGGCCTGGCCTGCGGCCGAGGGCTCCTAGAGTCCTGGTGCGGCATGCCTTGTTGCTTGAGACGCTGGTTCAAGGTTTCAGTACATCTGGCTATTGGCGGCCGCTCGGAAGCCCCCCATCCGTAATTCAGGGCACACTTATGACAAAGCTGGTGATGATGACCAGCGTGTACCAGCACTGCGGCCAAGGGGTAGATTGTGCTTGCTTGACCTCATATGACATAACTAACAAGAGGTACTGTGCAATGCCACAGGCGTCCCTAGCGGTACATGCGGCAGTGGCATAGCTCAGGTTCTTCAGTACAGCAAAATCCTTGGGGCTTGCAGTGTGTTCAGGACGATTCCCGTTCTGTGCCATTGCTGGCCAGCCATGCTGCTCATGTTGGATTTGATGTTCAGCCAGTCTCTTTGAGAGTTCCGCCGCTGGACATGGCAGCCCATGTAACGCATCAGAGATTAATGGCGCAGCCGGCGTGGGGCTGCTAGCGTTTGAGTTGATTGTTGGCAGTGGCCGGAGTTGGAGGATAGCAGTTGGGTGGGGGGCTGAAGGGGGCAGCTATTACATGACGGCTACCTCACCTTACGCAGGGCAAGGTCCGGATCGCAGCCTCGGCTTCCTTTCCATCCGACATGTTGCTACTATTGCTATATGTGCGCGAGGTGACTGACTGTGCTGGATTGGCCTGGGTACAGCCAGTGTACAACAGACGACGGCTGATTTGCTGGATTGGTCTAGGGAGCTGGGTAGCAGCAGGCACCGACTACGTGCATAGATGCTGCACTTATTCAACTAAAACAAACCTCTAGATGCTCTGCCTTCCGTCATAAAATCCCTTGATTTCTCTCTGAAAGTTGTCTCCGAGCCTCGCGGCTTCCATTTGTTTGATTAATTATTAGTTATAATCAATCCAGGCTGCAGTTCCGTCCTGGTTCATCTGAGAGTGCTAGGCCAGTCCAGGGCACATGGGCTGGTCTATGATTAACGCGGATATCATTGCTACAAATGCCCTTCTTTTCGTTGGAATCGACGAAGGGTTCAACCGTCACGTGTAAACTCTCGCATCATCTTGAGGCTCGACTCGGTTGCTATGAGCCGAGACGTGCTACTGAACGAGCACGCGGATTTAAGCAGTATTAAAAGGCGAACGGGCATCCTCGACCTGCCCGAGCGATGGCGGACCATCTACGGCCGAGCACTGTTCTCATTTCGGCAGGATGGAGGATCGCCGACACCATCAGGGCTGCCGGGATCACAAGCCAATAGGAAGAGACAGCGCACCGTCTCCATCGGGTCCATCCCGCCCGAGATCGCTAGGGTCCGGCGCCTAGAAGAAATCTGGCGAACCTGCAGCTCTATCCTGCTTAAAAAGCTGTGGCAGAACAAGAACGCCACTCCCTTCCTCCAGCCTGTGGATCCCGCCTGGCTGGGCATTCCAGACTACTTCAACTACGTCAACCGACCCATGGACCTCAGGACTATCAAGGAGAGGCTGGCCACCATGCACTACCCCTCGCCCCTGGAGTTCAGGGATGACGTTCGACAGGTGGGTGGTTGGTGGGGAACCATGCATGGCTATGTTCCATGCATATTGTTTGGCTGCACCCTTCAGCATGAAGGCGCTAAGCCTGGCTGCCTGGCGCCCCCGCTGCGCTGTTGGCGCCGCCACAAACCGGTCCGGTGCCTGTCCAACCTGAAACCGTCAGGTGGCATTCTCGAGACCCCAGCTAGATTTCAGCGCTGTGTGTGTCTTCCTTTCCTCACCCAACACCGTACCTGCATGTCTATGACCCCTTTGCTCACCCAGCTCATCACCTGCGTGTCCTTCCTTCCTTCTTTACCCCAACCCTCTCCTACACGTCCTTGATATCCCAACGGTCAGGTGTGGCTCAACTGCACCCTGTACAACCACCCGAACACTCCCGTGCGCGTGATGGGCGACATCCTTTCCGACCTGTGGGAGCGAGCTTGGTTGGACAGCAACGTGGAGGCAGCATGGAGGGACTTCGAGCTGCGGCACGGGGTCGGTGCGGCTGCGGCCCCGACAGCAGCGGCAGCGGCGCCTGGCACGGAACTGAGCCGCAGGAGCAGCTTCGCCGGGGCGGAGAGCAAGGTACGCCTGGTGACCTGTTTGGTGCCTGCTCACTTGTTTGCCCCTGAAGTGAATGCGGACTCTTGTGTTCTGTCACTCGGATCGGAGTGCAAGCATGCTCAAGAATACCCTGGTGTAGCGGACTGATCGACAGCCGCTCCCATTTCTAACGGCTCCCCAAGCATACCAACAGTGTTTATTTTGTCGGCCACGAGGCCACCACCAGCAGGCCGCCCAGCGGCCGTCAAAGGCCCCATTTAGACCAAACCTGGACCGGACGACGGCCGGCGGCTCAAGCAGCATGGCTGGCCACACCCGGGGGCTCTGGCGGGGAGCCAGGTTGTAGCTGATTTGTGGCCGAGTCACGAAAAATAAGCAATGGCATACCAGCACCAGCACCACCATGCAAGCTTCTGCCTTTCTTTGAAAGGGCGCGAGGCTAAGGCTAGACTCTCAGGTTGTTTGTATCATCAGTATCATGTAGCATCAGAATCATCATGACAACAGGCACTGTCAGATGCCCTGGATTCGCTCGGTATGGACTTCACGATAAAAAAACGAAATCTGCTCCCTTCAGGCACTCTTGCTGGAGGTGGCTGCAGCTGACGTGCCCAAGGCAGCCCAAAACGCTCCCGCAGCGGATTTGAACCCCCCTGTCGCACCTCGGGATGCCATGGCAGCTCCTGACGCTTCGATTCCAGCTCAAAATACTCCACCTGCCGATGCGGTCACGTTTGTGGCAGAGCCGGATGTGGTTATGGCTGAACCGAATGATGCTGCTGCAGCTGCTGTGATGGCTCAGCCGGATGGTGCTGCGGCCGCAGCTGCAGATGTTGTGATGGCAGAGCCGGATGCTGTTGTTGCTACAACAGATGATATTACCGCTGCGGCAGATGTTGCTTTGACTGCTGCTACAGATGTTGTTATCGCTCCGCCAGATGTTGCTATGGAAGCCGCCCCAGCAGCAGATGCTGCCGTGGCGACGCCAGATGTTGCTGCGCCAGCGCCAGATATCGCTGTGGCTGCAGATGTTGTCATGGCAGCACTGGATGCTGCTGCAGATATTGCTATGGCTGTGCCGGATGTTGCGGTGTCTGCGGCTGCAGATGTTGCGATGGCAGCTTCCGTTGCACCCTCGGCAGCCGAGGCACCAGCCGAAGGGATCGCCGATGTGGATGCTACTGCGGCCTCTACAGCGCCCCCAATTGCAGCTGAAAACGCTGCAATGGCTGCTCCGGAACCCTCAAAGACCTCTGCTGTCACCCCCACGCCGGTCCCCGATGGCCTGCCTGCGAATACCGGCGCCTCTGCGGCAGAGTCCATGGCCCCTCCCATGGCGCCCCCTGCGGCGCCCGATCTCCACCTGGTGGGTCCTGCCGAGCAGCAGGCGCCGCAGCTGCCATTGCAGCTGCCTCCGACGGAGCCGCCACTGGGTGTGCCTGATGAAGCCACGAGTGCATTCATCGAGCGCCGCAAGCTGGCGCTGCGTATGGTGGAGCTGCCTGGGGAGCACCTGCAGGTGAATGTCCATGCCTGCATGGGGCGCATGGGGTACATGGGATGCAAGCTGCCTGGGGTGCATAGGGCGCATGGCATGTCGCAACTTATGCCGCATCCCAGTGAAGCAAAGGACCGCCTCTTTGGTAGCGGACTTAGGAGAGGGGGGAGGGCTGCCCCAAATGGTTAGTGATGGACTGATGTTGGGCTGTGGCTACTTGTAGGCTCTTGGCGATACTGGCTGATGGTGGGATGGGTATAGCCACCATAGCTTGTCACTTGTAAGTAGATTCAGCTGTCTTGACCACGTTTCCGTTCATCCACAGTCCACACAATGGTTTGGTTATCTTGTGCACCCCTGTACACACCTGCCTAGTCCTGGCTCCTTAGTTAGCCAAGCCCCCATCAGCCACACTTGCTTTCCATGCCTGAGTTTGCCTCCTTCATACCAGTATTTATACCTCACACACGAGTGCTTTCCCTCAGCGTTTTTTATTTAGTGTATCCACTGAGTGATTCCACAGTGTATTTACTGAACATTTACGGTTCAGTTATCCACTGAGTGTTTTCTCGTGTTTTCCACTAGGTACTTTCACATACCGTTTTCATTTAGTGTTTTGTACACTGTGCTCTCACTGTTGTGCAGGCTGTGCTGGACATCGTACTCCTGCACGAGCCTTGCATGATCTTCAACCCCTCGGATCCGGAGCACGAAGTCGTCCTGGATCTAGACCTGCTCAGGCCGGACACGCTGTCGGCAATTCGGATACACCTTGACAGGCTGGCGGCCCAGGCGCCGCCGCGCTGGCCTGCGCCGCTCAAGATGCCGGGCGGCAGCTTTTCAGGAGCTGCCGGCGGCTCGACTGCTGCGGCAGCCGCTGCAGCCGCTGCGATGCACCCCCAGCACCTCAGCATGACACCAAGCTCAGCTGCGGTGGCTGCAGGTGCAACCAGCATCTTCTCGGCAGCTCCCTTTCTGGAGCCCGCCCCTGCGGCAGCTGCCCCTGCAGCCGCTGCTGCAGTCGTAGCCACGGAACCGCTCTCGCGGCCGCAGCGGGTTTTGCCGACTCCTGCGCCAGCGAGCACTGGCCATGTAGATAGCGCTGCGGCGCGCGGAAACGTCACGGACCACAGCCTGCGCTCCGCAACAGCTGTCTCGCTGGGCCGCGTTCCGCCGGCCGCCGTCGTCGTCGCGCAGCCGGCCAGTGTCGCGCAGGCGGTCGGCCTCGCGGTTCCGCCGCTGCCTCCCTCATCAGCGGGGCACAACCAGGCGGCGGATTGCGTGCCCCAGGTGGCGCCGCCCGCACAGAACGTCGCCGCGGCCCCGCTGCGGACTGCATCGTCGGCCGCGCCCAGCAGAAAGGCGCTGCCTGCCGCTGCTGCTGCTCGGCCGGCTGCTCTGCGTCCCGCTTCGACTGTGCCTGAGCAGAAGCTGCAAAAGCAGCAGAAGCAGCAACTGCCAGCGAAGAGCGTGCTGCCACAGTCCAATAGCGCAGCTAGGCTTGAAATGGTGGGGTCGTGTCCTCCTGCGCCGAAGGCCTCCACTTCAGGGCCCGTGCAAGGGGGGCAGCAGAAGCAGCAGGCCCCCAACGGCCACGTAGCCACCACACAAGAAGCTGCCGCTGCCAGCACAGGGGCAGAACTTGGGGAGGTTGGAGGGGTAGCAGAGGCAGCCGCAGGGGGCGCAGGGCCCGCGCCCGCCCCCCTGGCTCCCGCACTAGGCACCGTGGGCAGCCGAGCGGTGGTTGGGGGCGCCGCGGCTCCGAAACGCCAGGGAGGGCCCGCTAGCGCGCAGCTGCCTGCTGGCGCGGGCAGCAACGGTGGTGTGTGTAGGGGGAACAGGGGTAGCACTTGAGACTCACGATTTTTGAACTTGCTACCGTTAATCTTAGGGTGCGCTGCGCGGGCTGAGAGTAATCCTTTAATTATTCCGGTTCTGGTTGTACGGCATGGCCTGGAAGATCACCAGAGAGCAAGGCAGCGCATTGTCTTTCTGATCCGCCAGCTCGATAACTTCTGATCCGCCAGCTAGATAAAAGAGCAGGTCGGATACGAAGATGCTACCGGCAGCACCACCCATGACAGTCCACCCGTTTTGGTGCTTCCTGGGATGGGGACGTCCTTTGGCACAGCCTGACACCCATCACAGCCTGTCTGATTGCTGCTGCCTGGGATAGGGACGTTCTTTGACACAGCCTTACGTCCCGGACACCCATCACAGCCTGACTGATTGCTGCTGTCTGGGATGCATCTGGCGGACAGGACAGAGGGGTAATAGGGGTGTTTGAGTTCGGGAGGCCGAGGTAGCCTTACAGTTTGCTTACAGCCCATGGCCCACTAACAAAATTGGTATATACAAAATATAATGCAAATTAGCCAATTGAAAGCAACCCTTATTAGGCAATCAAGCAGGCTTCCGATCAAACGAATCCTCCCATAGTTGCGCTGAGATGGTTGATTCCTTATGCACACTAGCATGGCGGAGGCCCGAATCATTCCAATGAAACGTTTTCACATATTCAAGAGAGTGAGAAGGTTTGGTGCGAGCAAATGCCAGCAAGCAGGAGAACCTCAACCAAGGGTGCACACGGTGCGAAGTGTCAAATTTAATAAAAACTGCTCTTCATCAGTCAGGCAAAGCATACGCATATGAGTGAGTCATACATCGATGGAACCACGGCTGTGATCTTAACCTGCAATTTCGGCCCACGCTCGTGCGCAATGCCTGATGATCATGCTTGACAAGCATTTTGAACACTGGTGCCAGAGAGCAAGAGCTCTGCTCCACCAATGCTGGCTTGAAAGAGAATGGCAGCAGCATCGCCCAGACGGCAGAACCGAGTTAGTTCACGCCATACCAACTTGCCGAGGGTTTTGGGCAGCGATCACTGAGCTAGTCCGAACCAATCCATGACCAGTCCCTAGCTGGCAGCCCAAACAACGGGGCATTCTGCACGAGGACCCCTTCTGAGGGCCAGGGCGGAGCAACAATCTATAGCTGTAGAGGACTTGCATAAAACAGCACCAGGTTTAGGGGGCCCAACCCTACAACCTAGAGGGGACTGGGCACAGAACAGCGCCCTTAAAGTAGGCGCCCACGCGGCTGAGCTTTCTTGAGCATGGCCCATAGGTGTAACGGCATTGACAGAACAGCGCCAGGAATCAAGGGGCGCAGCCTCGTCATCAATTCTTTACAGGCAGCCCCAGCTCATGCTCTGGCTGGTCCTGCTGGCTCGTCGGGGCCGCGGGGAGGTTTATATCAGGCTCCTACAGGCAGGCGCACAGCGAATGCAAACGACGAGCTTCAGTCATGCACAGGTCTTCAGAATTTGTATCGTCCAGTTAGCGTTAAGAAGGCCCACTCTCGCGACAGTACAAGACGTAATTTTGAGCAGGGCCCAGAGGTCAATGACGTGAGAACATCTACACCTCAACGGTATCAGGGCCCAGAGGTGTAACGTTGTCAACTCACAGCACACAAGCAGAGCGCAGGAGTGTGGGTCCCACCGTCCCAGCTTCTCAGCAAATCTCAGCACTGACATTGAATCGCAAGCAGAACACAGTTGCTCAATTCAGTCAAGGGGCACAAACACACACACACACCTCATCCTCCTCCCAGCCTCCAGCCATACCGCCTAACCGCCCCATCCTCGCAACCTCCTTCCTCTCCCTACCAGCCTCTAACCCTGCCTGCCCCTCCTCCCTACCAGCTTCTAACCCTGCCTGCCCCTCCCCCCTACCAGCCTCTAACCCTGCCTGCCCCTCCCCCCTACCAGCCTCTAACCCTGCCTGCCCCTCCCCCCTACCAGCCTCTAACCCTGCCTGCCCCTCCCCCCTACCAGCCTCTAACCCTGCCTGCCCCTCCCCCCTACCAGCCTCTAACCCTGCCTGCCCCTCCCCCCTACCAGCCTCTAACCCTGCCTGCCCCTCCCCCCTACCAGCCTCCCCCGTCCCCCCTTCCCTCGTCCCGCTACCAGCCTGGTTTTCTACCTCCCCCACATTTCTCTCCTCCCCCAACCAGCCTCTACCCCTGTCTTCCCCCCCCCCTTCTTCCGTCCCCCCCCCCATCCTGTAACTCTGCCTCCCCCGCCCTTCCCTCCTCCCCCAACCAGCCTCTATAACCCCGCCTCCCCTCTCTCCCCCTTCCCTCCTCCCCCTACCAGTCTGAGATTCTGCCCCCCTCCCCCCCTTCAACAAGCTCTTCATTCTCCAACCAGCTAACGTGCGATCTCCAGCCAACCCTCTCAGCTCCCCAGCCCCACCTGCAGGTACGAAGGCGCCCCCCCCGCTCCCAGCTCCTCAGCCCCTAGGTCCTCCTCTAGACCGTCCAGCTCGGCCATGAGGTCACTCTCGTCCACGTCGTCGGGAACATCGTAGGAGCGGCCCATGGCCTCATTGATCTCCTTGGCCATGTCCTGCAGGGGGGACGCGATCACACTTTATCGGCAATGCCACTACGGCGTATTTGAAGGGTGGACGCGATCACACTTCATCGGCAATCACACTACACCAGGCGTATTTTAAGTGTAATTTCTTTGAACTGTTGTTTTTAAGCTGTTTTTTCTCTTTCGATTTTGTTCAAGTGTTCTTCAGCAACGATTCAGCTACGGTTGGCATTGTTTTTTTCTACTAAATAAGCATTTGATTACAGAATTGAGCGTATCAGCGCTTGTGCCGCACCATCATGTCATGCATAACATAACTTAAATTTCGTGACATAGGCCTGCCTCACCATCATGTCACACGTATCATCCTGCATCTTATCCATGTAGTTGATGTCCAGCTCCTTTTTTTCTTTTTTCTTTTAAACCGTCGCACAAATAACTTCATAAATTAAATTGCGCAAGGTAGATCTGTCTCACCATCATGTCATACATATCATCCTGCATCTTATCGATGTAGTTGATGTCCAGCTCCTTATTCTTCTTGAAGTTGGTCTTCATCTCTTTGCCCGCCGCCGACATGGCCTGTCAGGAAGAGGGCAGCATGAGGGAAAACATACTTTGGAAATATTTCAGGCTGCATAGCCTCCTTGCCTTGCCTGAACGGCAACAGCAGGCAGCAAATGGAAGCAGAGGACAACATATCAGGCTAATGATTTATGTCTTCATCATTGAATGATTTGAGGGGTAGATGCTTGTTGAAAGGCTGCCTGCCTGCCTGTCAGCACTACCATCCCATTAGGTGCTCAGAGTACGGTATCTCTCTTTCTCCTCTGCACCTTTGAATAGGATCAAACATGTTCCGTTCATGTTCGCACCCTTCATACTCATTTACATGTTTTAGCATGCTGCTGGGGAATCACAGAAGATGGCGTGTTGCACCAACTGCCATATTTGAATTTCAAAGAAACTATAATGGTACCCTGGAAGGGGCCAAGAGGGGAGAGAGTGCGAGCAGCCAAGATTCCTGTGACTGGCCCCGAACTTCAAGCCTCACTGGCATGCACGCACGCACGCCCATGCACCCTCCTCCCTCCTAGCCAGCTCTACCCACCATGACCAGGCAGGCCACACTAACTGCCCAGGTGCGGCCAGCAGCCACCGAATGGCTTGACATGCAGAAGCCCTCCTCCAGGTGCCAGCTGTCAAACATGCCAAAGGGCGACGTTCAAACCCTATTAGAATTTTGAAACGTACCAGACGGTGATGTTCATAACCGCAGGGCCCCCAACCAACAATCACGCCCAACACTGTACTGCATTCCCATCTGGCCAGAGTACCGTAGCTAACATAAAAAACCCGGGGGGAAATGCCCACCCTCACCCCAAAAACACCTGGACTGTAAAAGAAGCGCCCACGCCGCCGAGCCGTTTTGAGCAGGGCCCAGAGGCGTTACGCCATTGACACCTGGACTGTGTACCGCGAAATAACCTGGGGGGAATGCCCACCCACAGTCCCTCACCCAACATACACTTGGACTGTGTAATGAAAAATAACCTGGACTGTGTACCATAAGAATGGTAGCTCACCCAGTGCTATGGCCGAACCGGTGGCTTCCTCCATCCATGCCTCAGGGCGTATCGTTTATTTATTTATTTAACCAGGGGAAATAACCCCCCTCCCTCCCCACACACCTGGACTGTGCTGACTGTGTCTTTAATACCCCCCCTCACCCCTCACACACCTGGACTGTGCTGACTGTGTCTTTAATGCTGTCCACCGTGAACTTGGTTTGCTCCACGTTGAATTGCTGCTGGTACAGCTGCTCGCGCTGCCCCTCATACAGACGCTTCTGCTTCAAGATCTGAACCCAAGCAGCAAAATAGCTGACAAAGCATTCGTGAATACAGCTTCGCAATACAAATTGCAGCAGTACAAGAGAGGAAGCCTAGGCCAGGTCATGGAGCACGGAGCCCATGCTGTGTGGCCGAGGATGGCTTCCATGCGCATGAGGCGTACGCACAGGTGACGTAGGAACTCTAAAGCCGAATCCTCCAGACAGTGGTGTGTGGTATGGACATAAGAGGGGGTATCCTAGTTCTGAAGCGCTCAATCGCTCATGCAGCGTGACAGGCATGTCCTCCAGCCTTCCGCATGTACCATCGCCATTGAGAGTTGCAGGTCGAAGAGAGGGAGTGCGTGATAGGGCCTTGCCTGTAGCGCTCTTCTTTTGATTGCGTCCTGTGCAGGGCCCGGTCGCGTCCGCTTGATCTGCTCCTTATACTTCATCAGCTGCTCGTCCAGCTTCCCCACTTTATCATCCATCCTGCACAAGGATGGAAGAGCAGGGAGTTAGAGAGCGCAAGGCGCACATGTGACGGGCGTTGGGTGAGGTTTCTCGAGAGAGACCCTCTTCGGGCAGTTTTGTGCGGTCTTGCACAACAGACGGTTGAAGCCTCGGTCCGCGAGCGCAATACTCTTGTGCCGCACCTGTCGCCTCGACCCTGCATCCTGTCGTTAGCTTCATCAAGAGAGGGAGCAGGCACTATTTCCTTCTTCGCCCCAAATATTCTCCTCATGTTCTCCTCAAAGGTCGTGTTGCTAAAAGTCGCGTGTCTAGACGAGGGGACCTCGCTATGCAATAGTAATTGATACGATGTGGGCGTTGGAAAGAAGCGGGTGAGGACGACTTGCTAATGACAAAGCGACAGGACTAGAGACGGAGTCGGATCTGTGTCGAAGGTGCATCCCCTCCGAAACCAAATCCCAGCAAACTAAGAATCTCATTCTTAGTTTGAATCGTAGGTACCAGGTAGTCAGGTGGGAGACTAGGAGTCCGAGTAGGAGTGACCTGCCAATTGACTTGCCCAAGCTTACAGCGTATCCCTGAAATTTATACAGACGTTATGAAATTGCATGATTGTCCTCCAGGGTGTGCTAGTTTGTGTGACAAGACATCATTTTGGACGGAGTGACCCAGTCAGGGTGATCCCGCAGCCAGCACCTGAGGTGAATCCTTTTGTTTCCTTTCTGCCGTCGTGTTTCGAAGTGGATTCATGATGTGGTCGCATGATAGCGACTGGGCCATGCCCTTGTAGACTGCGTTGTCAGCACAACGAATTGTTACAACTTGCAAAATAAAGGTGTCGACAATGCCAAAGTCAATGAGGACATCACACCTCTGGGCACTGCTTAACAGGGCATGGCCGCATGTGCGCCAACTGCAGGGAGAAAAAAAAGCGGAGGAAAAAGGAGATGGATGATAATCCCCCCAAAGAAAGACATTATCAACTGCGTCGAGGAAACTGTGCGTGGGTCGACCCACGCCCACCCAGTGGGGCAAGCGGCAGAACTAAGTGGGTTGCCCCACGTGGGCCCATCCTCCATCCACGCGGGTGAACGCTAGGGGTACACCATCGGGTGCACACGCGTGGGTGTCGCCACGGTGTGCGGACCCGCATGGTGTGACCCGGAGGTGTGACCCCATATGGGTAACCACGGTAATGCAGACCCGCGTGGGACGGCCCACCCTGCCCCCCACGAGTGATCATGCATTCATGCCCTGTGAACTTGTCATTTAACTTCTCAAACTTATCATCAATTTGAACATCAATTCAGGAGAATGCCTGCCACGTGAATCCAGACAATGCATGCAGCGCAGTGGCTTCCCCTGCCATGCTTCCTCTCCTAATGCCTGAAAATGCCATTGGTAAATTGTCGACGCCTGTTGTCTGTCAGAAATGTTGACTTTGGGTCGACTTTTGGCCCATACGGCAGCCTTATGAAAGCATCAATTCATATCCGAGGGCCCGCGGGTATGTAGGCAATTTTTATCAACGGTAACAAAAAGCAATGGGTAACACAAGCATATTACACCCCGGTAATCTAGTGATGCCATCCGCAAGTGAAGCAAGGTATCAGCTGGTGAAGCTGATGAAGCTGATGAAGCTGATGAAGCTGATGAAGCTGATGAAGCTGATGAAGCTGATGAAGCTGATGAAACTGATGAAGCTGATGAAGCTGATGAAGCTGATGAAGCTGATGAAGCTGATGAAACTGATGAAGCTGATGAAGCTGATGAAGCTGATGAAGCAAGGTACCAGCTGATGTAGACAAAGAGCGAAAGGACACAAAACAGCTTTATCCTCTCAAGATCAGAAACTCAGCTGGCTGGTGCGCCCTGCTGGTGTGGGCTGACACACCCAAATAATGAAAACAGTCATCGGGTGAAGTGGACAAGAGGTTCAGCATCGAACCAATGATTGCAATCCAGGTTCAGGCAGCATCGAACCAATCCCGAAAACGCGAAAATCTGGAGAAACGGGAATTTGTTTCAGTCTTGGGGATGATATACCGGCAGACGTTACAGTCTTCACCAACTGTTTGGCAAATCACTACGAATTTATTAGGCGTACCGTACGTACATGAAACGCCATGCCCCCGGCATCTGGATGGTGCGGGGTGTGTGGAGCCTGAGCGAGGCGGTGTCTACAGTTGTTTATGATAGAACGGTGCATATGAGCATATCTGCTGGGACCTGCTGAACGCCTACAGGTGTGAGGAGCGTTGGAGTGATTCACGCCCTTATACCGCCAGCTTCTACGCCCTGATCCCTCCGAGGCGAGAAATGTTTAGTGCGACCCTCCGTATCTGCCTCCGTACCACCGTGCTCCGTACCGTATACCGATTTTCCAGGTTCGTTCCGCACTTATCCCCCGGGTCGAAGTCCCTTAGGACACGGGTGGAAGTTGCTCTAAAATGCCTCGACAGCGTTGCTATCGATGCACACGCCGTAGTTTCTACAATTTGTCACGCGATGGCAACGCGCTGCCTCACTTCTGGGCCCATTATTGAGTTTTGAGCAGCAGGTTCACACCCCACTGTTCCCGTACCACCAATTGAACGCAACACAGCGAAATGGTGAGCCGCACCAGTGCGCTTTATCCACCCTCTTTGAATACTTCTGCTTTAACATGTCGACGAAACTTAACATTCGTCCTGCTTTGCCAGGCAGAAAACAGATGGACTCGGGTCCTGCGCCGACTGACAACTGCTGGTGGCGTGCATGACTGCGCATCCTGGATAAGGCGTCTCAGGATTGCTGTGTTGGTAGAATTAGTAAATGGAGAAGCAGTGCCATTGCACAATGGCAATCAGGTCTATGATGTATAACATGTTTGACGTCTTGCCTTTCGAGGCAGTGTCTCCCGACGCGCCTTGTAATTGTGGCATACCGGCATTTCCTGCGAAACGAGCTAACTGTGCTAGATACCAATGTGAACCACTCATGCCCGCCCCGTAAACAAAGAAGAGGTAATCGGAAAACTAGCAACAAAACCAACACACCATGGCATGCATGGTGCCCCTGAATGACAGGCCCTTTCACTCAAGTCACAACAAAGAGAGGCTGCCAGTTGTTGCCAGCCATGCTTGAGCAGGTGTTGCTGCCCTCTGACATTTGTAACTCAGGCCACTAGAAAGAAACAGCTAGTGCTCTGGCTGCCAGTTGTTGCCAGCCATGCTTGAGCAGGTGTTGCTGCCCTCTGACATTTGTAACTCAGGCCACTAGAAAGAAACAGCTAGTGCTCTGGCTGCCAGTTGTTGCCTGCCATGCTTGAGCAGGTGTTGCTGCCCTCTGACATGTGTAACTCAGGCCACTAAAATGATACAACAAGTGCTCTGGCTGCCAGTTGTTGCCAGCCATGCTTGAGCAGGTGTTGCTGCCCTCTGACATTTGTAACTCAGGCCACTAGAAAGAAACAGCTAGTGCTCTGGCTGCCAGTTGTTGCCTGCCATGCTTGAGCAGGTGTTGCTGCCCTCTGACATGTGTAACTCAGGCCACTAAAATGATACAACAAGTGCTCTGGCTGCCAGTTGTTGCCAGCCATGCTTGAGCAGGTGTTGCAGCCCTCTGATATTTGAACTCAGGCCACTAGAAAGAAACAGCCAGTGCTCTGGCTGCCAGTTGTTGCCTGCCATGCTTGAGCAGGTGTTGCAGCCCTCTGACATTTGTAACTCAGGCCACTAGAAAGAAACAGCTAGTGCTCTGGCTGCCAGTTGTTGCCTGCCATGCTTGAGCAGGTGTTGCTGCCCTCTGACATGTGTAACTCAGGCCACTAAAATGATACAACAAGTGCTCTGGCTGCCAGTTGTTGCCAGCCATGCTTGAGCAGGTGTTGCTGCCCTCTGACATTTGTAACTCAGGCCACTAGAAAGAAACAGCTAGTGCTCTGGCTGCCAGTTGTTGCCAGCCATGCTTGAGCAGGTGTTGCTGCCCTCTGACATTTGTGACTCAGGCCACTAGAAAGAAACAGCCAGTGCTCTGGCTGCCAGTTGTTGCCAGCCATGCTTGAGCAGGTGTTGCAGCCATCTGACATTTGTAACTCAGGACACTAAAATGATACAACAAGTGCTCTGGCTGCCAGTTGTCGCACCATCAAGCAGTAACCGTGCTAATATGGTAAATACCGTAAACTCCGGTCAGGACACCTTAGAGAGGTGTCCTCTACTCACAAACACGGTACATCACCGTACACTCATGCTCCTTGTACTTCAGACAAGAGTGTGTCAACAAGATAACTGTAACTGGAAGTTCCTAACTGGATGTCTCTGCATAGAAGTCTCCGTCTCGTGGGTACCGCCCCTACTACTTTACTACGCGATGTGCGCTTCAGGTCCGTGGCGGACTTCTTTCCTCACGGCAGTGACGGACGCCTACGGGCAGGCTCAGTGACTATTCACTGGCTGCGAGTGCTCTTCGAGTTAAGCAGCTAGATGGATATTTGTGTATATAGCAATTGACTTAGGTAGCATAGGCCTTCTGGCCGTCTGGGCGCGATCCAGCTGGGCTATGTTAAGGTGCACTTACCGCGCTACACGCGGTGAGGGTGACGGGACGTAGACTGCGTACTTCTTCTTCGGCAGGGTGGTCTCGGTTCTCTGGCTGTGGTACTTGTCTCCAGCTATCTCAGCTGAGGCTGGTCTAGGCTTGACTTGAGTAAGGGTACTGACTTATGTGAACGTAAGAGGCCTCATACACGGATGACGGCCGGTGCTGTTTACAATAGAGGTCTGTCCTTTAGAAAGGGACGAAGTAACTAGCCAAGGCAATTGCCGGGATACAGGGACCCGGCAGGCCCAATACAGAGTACGGTAGAACCTGTCAAACTTATCCTGCGTAAGCGGGTTTCTAGGTCTCAGTTCAAATCCGGAGGCTCCGCAGAGAAGCTGCGGAGTCACTGAGGCCGCTAACTGCGGTCTAAACGGTTCTGTCACGTATACGGTAATATACCGTGACAGCTGTCGCACCATAAAGCAGTAACCGTGCTAATATGGTAAATACCGTAAACTCCGGTCAGGACACCTTAGAGAGGTGTCCTCTACTCACAAACACGGTACATCACCGTACACTCATGCTCCTTGTACTTCAGACAAGAGTGTGTCAACAAGATAACTGTAACTGGAAGTTCCTAACTGGATGTCTCTGCATAGAAGTCTCCGTCTCGTGGGTACCGCCCCTACTACTTTACTCGCCCCCCGCTCCCCAGCGTTAAGCCCTCCAGGCATGCGCGGGGAGCCGGAAAAGGGGTGGTACTGAAAGAACTTCTTGAAAAATATGTACGTAGAAGCTCAAATCATCATCTGCAAATATGCCTGGTTCCGGCCTTCTACAAATCTGCCTGGTTCAGGCCTTCTACAAATCTGCCTGGTTCAGGCCTTGTACAAATCTGCCTGGTTCAGGCCTTCTTCAATCAGAAAATAAAAAAATCAACCGAGTTTCAGCTGAAGCGCAATGCGCGGCACCCTACAAATTCAAGCTGTTCAGCCCACTACTGGCTAGCAAACAGTGAAATTTCAAAGTTATCAGGTCAAGCTAAGAAAAACCGCTGCTCTCGCCCCACTGCGCCAGAGCCGCCTGGTCTGCAAAGGCCACAGGAAATGTGCGCCGTAGCAGCGTGATCCGCCCCCTGCTGTGTTAGTACTGCCCGAGGTGACTAATTCTCCTCGCTCATCATCCTCATAACATATGGATTACCGTAGCCTTGTTGCTATGGTGTTTGAGAAACAAATTTTCATTAAGCTGCCGTAACTCTACTCTTGCATCTTCCGTCTTCGGTCCGCTGGCTGCCGGCCCACTGCCTACCGGGTACTAGGACAAGCCGCGCTGCGTCTGCATTTCTGCTCTGTAGGCGCCTGCCCGCTCCTTGCCAGTTACGGCGTGGGTGACGTCACGTGCTCAGCGGCCTTGCCGCTCCGGGCTTCAGGTCCCGGTAAGATCCTCAAGGGCTGACTCCTCTTCCTCCCTTGCTGCTTCTTTGGCCACCTTGGCCCTTCTTGTAACTGCTCTCGGGGTGACATTGGCCTCTCCCCGGCCAGTGGTGTACGAGATGTCATACAACCCGTTCGCCATTGGTCTTGCGATGCCCCGCTCCATTTGCCTTGTTGCTGGGTTGGTGGCCATGACTTCCACCTCAGGCCTGTCCATGACATTGGCCTCCAGGGCTGTCCTGGCAGCCGCTCTGGCTGCCGGGCTCGGCCGCCCCTGCACCTGTAAACGGCGTTCCTCTGTGGTGGGCCCTGCTACTGCAGCGGGCCCAGCTCCCTTGTCATCCGGTGTGCAGTGTGGGCACAACCACTCGCCCTCAGGCACCTCCTCGAGTGCTGGTACCAAGCAGTCCATGTGCCAACCTGTATTGCAGGCATCACACAAAAGCATCACCTCTCCGCGATCGGGCAGCTGGCACACCTCGCAGGACAGGCTGTTATTGGGTCTGGTAGTACTGAAATCAACCACTCCCCTGAGGTTGGGCAAGTGGCATGGAGAACAATTGACAGCATTCTCTGTTACTGTAAGGCCATCTGCCCCCTCCAACACCAAGGTTCCCGTTGCCCCCAGTGTTTTTACCCTTAGGATCTCAGGCCTGGCCTTGGGATCGAGGCTGCGTCGCTCTGATGAATACTTCACATACACGTAATCTCCCTCTGCAAAACGCCTGACCTGGGGGACATACCCTCCCCCGCGAATGCGTGCATATCGCAGCTTGTCGCGGTGCTGCGCTATTTTCAGATGCTCACCCGCGACTGGCAGTGCCTCTTTGATCCTGGCCACTCTGGCCAAGAGCAGGTCTGCTGCCTCCTCTGCTGTTGCCACCTTGGCTGTGCTCCAGAGGTCCGCCCCCACCCTGGAGGGAAAGGTGGGTCTCTGCCCGAACAGCACCTCGTACGGCGCCATGCGCGTGGCCTGCTGCGGCGAGCACCGGAAGCCAAGGGCTACCCAGGGCACCATCTTGTCCCAGGACTCGTCGCTGCTGCCCTCCTCGCAGCACTTGCGCAGGCCTGCCTTGAGGGTCTGGACAGCCCTCTCTGAAAGCCCGTCTGCCTGGGGGTGGTTGGCAGAAGTGGTGCGATGGTCAATGAAGCAGTCCAACAACATGTCCTGAAATTCACCCTGGAACTCTGTTCCCTGGTCTGTCACCACCTCTGCGCATCCCCCGAATCGTGCAACAACATTTTGAAAGAATGCCAAGGCCGTCACATCAGACGCCTTGCTTGGAATGGGAATCAACTCCACCCATTTGGAGTAATGCTCCACACACACCATCACAAACCGATTTCCCCTGGAAGTGGTCGTGAATGGACCACACAGGTCCACTCCCCACCGGAAAAACAACCCCTCAATGGGTAGCGGGTGCAGGTTGGGCTGTATGTGATTGAACGTGGACGCCCTGGCCCTGTCACACACACCGCATTCCTGCACCGCTTTCTTGACTGCTGCTCGCAGCCCCCGCCACCAATGCTGCTGCATGACCATGAAAGCCGTGCGGTGGCTGCCAAAATGGCCCGTACTTGCATGCGCTGTCTGGATCACTGCTAGCCTGTCTTCTGGCCTGGGCACCACACAACGTCTACCATCTGGCATGAGTCTCATCAGGACTCCTCCCCTCTCTGATTCCCACTGGAATGGCGCTGCTCTGCGCTGTATTCTGGTCTGTTCTCCTAGCTCTGTTCCCTGGACATAAGTCTTCTCACGGAGAAACCTCAAGACGGGCTCATCTGCCCACACATCAACCCTAGCCGACGGTCCTGCAGGACAACCTGGCTGGTCCTTCTCACTCTCTGTGTCCCTGGTTACCTTGATTCCAACATCAACTTGTTCCTCAGGCGTGTTCCCACCTGGTTCCTGTGCCGCGTCGGCCCAGTCTGCCGCAGCCGATTCTCCCAGGCACTGTCTGTATGACGCGGCCGCTTCTCCGCTGCCCGAGCACGCGTTTCCTCCAAAAGGCTCGAAAAGGACGACTCCTTCGGTCTCCATGGCCCGCACAGCCCCACTCGACAGGCAGGCTGTGTCCAGGCCTGCAGGGGCATGAGGGGGCGTCACCCTAGGTAAGTCAGCAAGCACATCACTGATCATTGTCCTGGACCGCTCCCTGTTGCTGAACGCCTGCTCTGCTGTACTGACAGGCTGCGCCTGTTCATCATCGTCAGTGGCGGCAGAGGATATCTCCTGCCCCACCGGTGCTGTCACGCAAGCTGCCTCTGCAGCTCGCAACATCTGTACTCTCCTTCTGCCCTCCTGCGCCATGCGCACTATCTGGTCTGCATGCCACTGGTTCACTCTGCCCAACCCCGTGAGCAAAGCTACTTGCTTCCCACTTGCCTCCTCCCTGGCTGCTGGCTCGGGCGCGACTGTATCAAGCCTGGCCCCTGTGCGGTCAGCTGAGGATGGGAGGGGAGATCTGGACGGGATGTCTGCATTCTGGTGGCATGCTCCTGAGCGGTGGACAATGGTAATGTCCAGCTCTTGAAGCATGAGAGCCCACCTAGCGTGCTGGCCTACCATCGTCTGGTTGTCCATGAGGTAAGTGAGCGGCTCATGGTCAGTGATGAGATGCACCTTGCACCCAAACAGCATGTGGCGGTATGTGCGTGCTGCATACACTGCGGCCAGCATCTCCCCCTGGAACGAGGAATAGTTCCTCTCGCTTTTGTTCAGGGATCTGGATGTGCATGCCACCATATACTCCCGCCCGCTGTCATCACACTGCCCTAGCACTGCGCCTATGCCTTGCTTAGAGAAATCTGTGTACAATAAGAACGGCCTTGGCGGCCCCTTGCCGTCTGGCCCTGTCCCACTGTAATCTGGTCTGCGCAGGACTCTCCCGCCCTCGCACATCTCTGTCTTAATCAACTGGAACGCCTGCGACTGCTCTGGCCCCCACACAAACGGGACCCCCTGGACCAGCAATGCGTTGATGCAAGCTGCCTTTTTCGAGAAGTCCGGGACGTAGCACCGGTAGAAATTCAAGAATCCCATGACCTCCTGAATGTTTTTCACCGATGCGGGCTCTGGCAGCGCCATAACTGCTGCTATCTTAGCTGCGTGCGGCGTGAGCCCCTGGGCCGACACATTGTGACCCAGGTACTCTACTGTTGCACATCCAAACAGGGACTTGTCGGGGTGCGCCCTTAATCCTACACTGTGGAGCATGTCCAACATCAGCTCCACATGCCTGATGTGTTCTGCCGGTGTGTCACTGTACACTAGCAGATCGTCAATGAATGCCACACAGAACGCACTCAGGCCTGCCCTAGCAATCTCCTCCTCCATCATACGCTGAAAGAAGGGAGGCCCATTGCGCAGACCAAAGTTGAGCTTTGTGTACATCCAAAGCTCAGGTCCCATCCAGAAAGCTGTCTTAGGCTGGTCCTCGACCTTTATAGGGATCTGCATGAACCCCGACCGGAGATCAACCTTGCTAAATATCTTGGCAGTGCCCAGGTTTTGAAAAATAGTCTCCATCCTGGGGATTGCAAATTCCTGCTTAGCCGTACGCAGGTTTAACCTGCGCATATCGTGCGCTATTCGATGATCTGTCCACTCCCCAGTCTCAGCACTCTTCTTGGCTGCTACTACTGAGTTAGCCGCAAACTTGATAGGCCCCCCCTGGGGCACCTTGACGATGATGCCTGCCTCAATCATTGGCTGACACTTTTCCTTAAAAATCGCTGCCTTAGGCGGTGGCATATCCCTGGACTTCTGAAAGCACGAACTGACCTTGTCTTTTAAAGCCAGTGTAAACTCACCCTGCGTGCCGCAGTAGCCTGGTAGATCCTCCATGGAGTAAGCGAATGCTCCTTGGCGATCCCGGAGGCTCTGCTCCAGGCTCTCCTGCTGCTCCGCAGTGAAGTCGGGATGCTTGCCCAGCAGCCACCCCTCCTTGGTCTTGACGTACTCTGCGGGTGGCTCCACTATTCCCCCCGGCTGGAACATGTCGATCACCACAGCCGCCTGCGGGTCGTCCTCCGCGGGCAGCTCTTCCCCGCCAGTGGTGTTGCCGCTGTGCCATCTCTCCTGCTGGCTGCCTGCACCCCTCCTGCTGGCGTCCCCCATGGGGCTGACTGCCGGTGGGCGCAACCATCCAGACGACAGCTTTGCTGCTGCCTCCTTTCCAGACACAAAAGCCCCTTGGCCTGCTGTAAATCCTCCTCCTCTCACGCCCTGCTCGGTAGCTCGCGCCCCCGGCACACACACTGACAGCAGGAGCCACACCAGTATCAGCTGGAGCGTCCCCGTAAGGATCCCCTTAATTGCTGTACAGGTGAGGAGTCCTCTGCACGCTGTCAACTTCCTCATGGGTTGCTGCGGTAACTGTTCTGCGGGCTGAACGCATGGCTCTGCATTCTGCGCTGGCAGCTGCTGTCCTTTGGCCCACGTGATCTCCAGGTCTACCTGGCTGATCCTGAGTGGCAGGGTTGGGCAGTCCATTCCTGGCCTGCTGCCACGGTTCCTGTCCGCGGCCGCCCTCTGCGCCTTTCCTGCACGTCGCCTGGCCTTCTTTGAATTTTTTCCTTGCAACTTGGCAGTGTCAGCCCAAATCGCACTGGCCCTTTCTGGCCCTGCTCCTGGGATCTGTCCTGTGCTGCACTGTGCCATCCTCTCCTGCCTGTGGGTGGCGCGCTGCACAGCCTTGCTGCTGCCTGCACCCGCGGGCTCCTCTTGCCCACAGCTCCGTCGTATGGTTTCCCGCGCGCCGGCAACCCTCCTTGCGAGATCCTCGCCCCTGCCGGTTTGGGTTTGGCTGCTGCGGCTGTCCGACGGCTGTTGGGTGTCCGCTCCTTCTGCTCTCCTCGTGTAGAGGGCTGATACTCTCTCCGTCAGCTCCTCCTGTAGCTCCCTGACCGCCCTGCTGTAACTTCCCATCCTGGGGTCCGGATCGGGCTGTGGTAGCATTTTAAGTCGGAACAGCAGGCTAGCCTCCTGGCCCGCCTCTTGCTGCCCCATTTCCTGCCTTCGTAGCACGTCCAGTTGATCTACAAAGTTCCTGAGCACTGCTACCCAGCGTCCCGTGCTGTACGCTGCTGGGTCACCCCAAGGCCCCTGTGCCGCTGTCTGTGCTGGCGGGCTGATCTGGGGGTCTCCTGGGTGCCCGTTGCTCTCCCTGCCTGCTGCTGCCCCCTCGGGCCTGCAAGCGCGCTGGTCTGCTGCCTGCTGATGGCTGATCCCCGCTGTGACCTGGTTTGCCTCCTCCTCCAGCGTGATCCCGTTACTGAGCTCCATAGCGGCCCTCCTGCTTCTGCGCTCCTTCATCGCTGCCTGCTCCTGAAAGATGCCGCGCACCCACGCGCGCCTCAGCTGTGGCAGCTCTCCCACCATGCCGTACCTTGGACTCCCTGGTCCTGGGCCGCTGTCTGCTGGCATATAATTGCCCTCTGCATCCCGAGCCTCTGCTCTGGTGACGCTATCCTGGTCCGGGGGCATGGCTCCTCCCTCGTGCCACTCCTCATCTGACTCGGTGATCTCAACCAGTGGTGGTGGACCCTCTGAAACGTCGTCGCTGAACTCTGGGGTCCTGCTGTCCGAGTCCTCTGTGGGCGGTGTGCTGACAATGTCTAGGGGTGCCTGGGGCTCTGCCCGTCCCCTAGGCTCAGCTTCCAGTGCTGCTACCCCCAAGTCGTCCACGTACTCCAGCAGCTCCCATGAGGCTGCTGCCGCCCCAAATGTTACAAATGCCGCTTGGGTCCATTCTGGCTCCCCATCCTGGACAGGGTCGTCGGTGGCAGCCGCGGGCTCCTCCGCATAGGCGCCGCGCCTGCCCACCAGCCCATGTCCCATACTCGGCTGGTTCCTTAAGTCCTCCAATTCCTCCTCGATGCCTACTTCCCTTGCTCCTCTGAACAGGGGGTGCAGCGTGCGCACCCCTGCTGGGTGCGCCTGTCTCCACAACTGCGTCGTTATGACGTCCGCCTGCCAATAGGGCAGCACGCTGCTGGCCCTGTTGTCGTGCCACGCCCTCCGCTCCTGACGCACCCACTGGTGCACATATGCTGCCAGGCGTTCTACTGCGAACGGCGAGCGCGCCAGCTCGTCCTCTCCTTCCCACATGGCTCCTGATGCTGGCGTCTGCTGGGGTCCGTAAGGCCATGTTGGACAGGCCGTTACCTCTGTAGGCGCCCACTGATCCTCTACACCCCACACGTGCCGCATGGCCGCTGACAGCTGTCCTGGGAGCAGGACCCTCTGCAGCGCCATAAGCACGAGCGTCCACACTGTCGGGTCTGCTCCCCTAGCGTAGGTATAGGCATGGAACTCCGCCTCGTCTACTGACGCGCACTTAGTGACTGCCACGTCCTGCTGGTGCCTCGCGAACAGGTAGACGGGCATATCGTCGCGAGTCGCGTGCATGTGGATCCATGCCGATGAAACGGGCAACTCCTCATCAGCCATCTCCTCATAGTAGTAAGTTACTAGCTGCTGGACTGGGATGGCTGCCCTGGCGTCCCCTGGTGCTGGCCCCCACGGCACTGCTTGTCCTGCGACCGTCCTGGGGATGACGATGGACGCCTCTATGGTCGCCTCACACCGCCCTGGCCTGCCTGGGTGACACAGCCCTACCCCCACTGGGGCCTGCTCTGTTGTTTCCACAAATCTCTCGTACTCGCCCATGGCTTGGACTGGCACATAAAATGCGCGGTCTCTGAGGGCTGGATGCCCCATCAGCTCACGGACACAATCCATTGCCCACGGTGTGCGCATGAATCCTGGCTGCGCGCCCTGCCACATCCCCTCGGCCGGCGCAATGTCTGGCATGTCCGGGTGCGCCCAGCCTGCTGCATCCACCGCTGTGATGCCTGCTGCAATGGCGAGACTCACCATCTCGCTAACGCAGTATGCATAGATGGGGTGCCGCAACCATCCCCTCTGCATATAATCTGCCATACTTGTGCTGGGCTGGATGTATCCTTTGAGCGTAGCGCCCAGCATGACAGCTGTTACTGCGTCCCACGGGAAAATCATCCTGGCAACTGCCTGCATGGCTCCTGCCTTGTTAACACATGTCTGCTCTCCGCCTCCCAGGAGCCTATGGTTCTGCAACCGACATGGCCCGTCCATGCACTCCGCTGGCATAGTCAGCATGGCCCCGGAGGTGGACGCCGCTGGCATCTCTTCCCCCAGGCGGAAGTACTGCACAAAGGGCTCGCCTGCTGGCAGCGACTGCGGGAACGGCTGTATGTAGACGCGTTCTCTGCTGTAGGACCTGTCTCTGCTGAAGGACTGGTCAAGCTGGCTGTCCTCGCCCCTTGCTTCAGACCTCCCTCCCCTCTCGCTGCCGTGCTGTGTCTCTCCGTCCTCGTCGATACCTCCCCAAGCATTGCACCGAGAGGTAGTGCTTTTATGGGTCCTAACGGGCCCCGCCAGAGCGTCCAGCTGGCTCCCTGCTGCGGTCCCTCTGGCCGCTGGGTATCGCGACCCCGCTCTGGGTGGCTCCCCTGTCTCGGTGGCTGCTCCCGCTACCCCTCTGCCTGTGTCTTGGTTGCCCTCCGGAGTACCTGGACATAACACGCCAAATTCTTCCTCATGCAAGGGTGAGGGTTCCTGAGGCTCATATCTGCCTGCTGAAAGGTTGGACCCTGAATCGGTCTCCCACCCGTCTACGTTGTGCTGGGGTACTGCCTCCCGCTCGCGTCTCTCAAACTCATCCCATTGCTCATCATACTTGTCCCATTCCCTGTCTAGGAACCTCTGCATCAGATTTGGCCATCCTACACACGGAGCTGGGCACCCCCTCCTCTGGAGATCCCTCAAGAATTCTATCGCATGTGTTACGGATCTGGCCGACCCTGCAGGCATAGTCCCATAATGGTTCATGGCTAACGCCTCCACAGCCATCGTCCAGTGGTTTACCTGACTGGCTACCTGCCCTTCTGGCACCCTCTGGGGGGCCACCTGAACTGGTCCTGCCTGACTGACCTCAGCCTGGTAGGCACCCCTGTCCTGGCTAATTTCCATGTGGCCTGTCATGAAGCACGTGTGGCCTCCTGTCCCCTCCCACCTTGGCTGCTCGCCCTCCGGTGGTTCCTGTCGCGCTGGCGGTCCTGGCCACGCGCTTGGGCCTGCTGCTGCCTGTTGGAAGTCCCCTGCGCTGGGAGTCCCCATGGCTGTCTCGAAGTTTCTGCGCCGGCTCCCTATGGGCACCCCCTGGCCCCTGCCTGGGCCCCAGGCTCCATAGCTCCGTGCCGGGCCTGCAGGTGCCCCTGGCCTGTCGCCTGTCAGCCCGGCCTGCTCCGGGTTGGTGCACTCGTTGGCAAAGTGCCCAGGCTGGTTGCACTTGAAGCACAATCCACCATGGCGTGGTCCCAGGTGACGCCTAGGCTCTGCCACCCCGTTGCCCCCTGCCAGGGTTCTGTCTGTCGGACCGGGGCCTGGGCCTCGCTGGTGCTCCTGCCCCTGCCTGTAAGGCCTGGCAAACTCAGCAGGGTGCCGGTCCCTGGATCTGCCCCTGGGCTGGTCCCTGCTGGGTGACCGCTGCCTGTGGTCCCTGCTCCTCTCCTCACTGTTGCTGCGCCGCCCTGCGCCTTGCCGCTGGGTCCTGGCTGCCGGCGTTGGCACCGTCCCGTGGCGCCCCTCACTGATGGACCTTTCCGCGCTTCTGCTGCGCTGTCGCAGTCTTCTGTTCCCTGAGCCGCTCTCGTCGCTGCCATCAGAACCGTGCTGCTGCTGTTCTTCCTTTGGCTCCTCCATGCCGGCAGGCTCGATCTCCATGTCTGGTAACGGGGACGGGGTCCGTAACATTTCCCTGACACACTCCGCCAACGCTGGGTCATTTTCAAATGGGAGCGGCTGCCCGTGATTTGGCAATCCCCCCAAGTGCTGTGTTCCAAGAGCTTCCTGCATCTTGGTCAGCTCATCGGTACGCAGGATGTACTCCTGGTGAACCTCTGCCATGGCTTGCTGAGCATTCTGGATGCTCTTCCAATTGGCCAGCTGGCCTTTTAGGTACCCCACAATTCCCGCTGCCTGCTTCCACATCTGACGTTCTCTCCACTTGAGGGCTGCTTTCAGCCCGTCAACTTGCCCGGTCAGCCTGCCGATGTTCCCGTCTCGACTGCTGGTCCCTGGTTCTGGAACCTTTTCGACGCTGCACTCTTCCTCTTCCTCCTCCTCTTCTTCCTGCGCTTCGTCATTGCTGCTGCTTGCTGGTTGCGTAGGAGGCCTTGCTGCGCTTGGCTGTCCCCGCAGCTGCCGCTGTTGCGCCTGCCTACCATCGCCGTTGCTGGCCTGTTGCACACTAGGTCCTGCCACCTGCGGTTGCTTTTGCAGCTGCTGCTGTTGCGCCTGCCTACCATCGCCGTCGCTAGCTTGTTGCACACTAGGCCCTGCCACCTGCGGTTGCTTTTGCAGCTGCTGCTGCTGCTGCTGCTCTCCCCTGCTGCGCGCTGAATTTGCCTGTGCAGCTCTGCCGGATGCAGCTGTGCCATATCTCCTCTGCTGTGCTGCAAGCGGCACTGCCTGCACCGCAGGCGCTGCTTCCGGGGTCCGCGAAAAGACTTCAATCCTCCTATCGCACTCCTCCGCCGAGTGTACTTCTGGCTTTCCGCACAAGGCGCACGGGTGGCTGGGGCATGCTGGCATTAAGTCCCTGATGAGCTCTCTCCCACTGTCAGAGACTACCGCGGCTCTGCGCGCTCTTGTCACCTCCTCTGCGGTTGGTGCGGCGGCCTCTGCCACTGCTGCCTCGACTGGCACCAGCCTGTGCCTTTGTAGCCTGGGGTATACCTGGTTGCTGGGTCCTGCGTCCTGTCCAGCTCTCATGGCGGCACCTGCGCGTGTGGCCATGGAATGCTGTAAGAGCGGTTCGTGCTCTGTTTCAACTGTTGCAGCTGGCCACCCCTCTCTTTCTGCGAATCCGCACTGAATTCCTGCCCATGCCACTGCTGCTGCCTGGTACCCCCCTGCTGGGGATGCCCGCATTAGTGGCAGCGTAAGGTCCCTGACCCCTTGCGCTCTCTGTGGGCCCTCTCTGGGTCGTAAGGTCAGCCTTCCTGCTGCCTCTAAGACCCCGTTATACTTGAGGAACTCTGGGTTCCCTACCAAGTGCTCATATGCGTCCGGTGGTGTCTTAACGACCCTGACCACCGTGGGCTCCATAATGGCATTGGGCCCTCCGTATCCATACACCACATAAATGAACAGTACTCCATACAGATCTGCCCCTGCATTGTCTGTGGTACGTATCTTCTCGTCCGTACGCACCAGCTCCGCCCCCATGGCAACTAATTGCTCTGCAATATTGACAGTGATGACATGGCACGTGCATGCGGAGTCCATGAGCGCTTTCTGAGCCACCAGGACCTTCCCATTGACCATAAGTCCCACACACTGCTCCAGGTTGCTTCTGTCATTCTTGAAATACTGCAGCTTGGGTGCAGCTGTCACCGTTCTACCCTCTGGCCTGGTGTTACTGGTCTCACCCCTGTGGCCGGAGTTGTCTGCTCCCATGGGCATCGTGGTGAACGACAGCGCTGAGAGCCTCTCGTTCAGCTTGAACACCTGTAGGCGGATGTCAGACATATCGTCAGCTAGTTTACTCAATACCAGCCTCTTTGCCCCCTTCCTGGAGGGAGGTTCCGCGAATCCTGGCACTGGTTCCTCCTCCTGCAAAGGTTCTGGCATAAACGACTTAGGACGGGCGTTATGAACCGCCTGTTTGAAACCTGCAGGCTTGGGTACCAGTCCAACCTGCGTCATGAGTGCTACGGACTCGCTGAGCATCTCTGCCATGGTCTGGTGCCATCCTTCTGGCTCAGCCTGCCCCGTTGCATTGCTGAGATGCGACACGTGGGCCGCCTGCTGCGCCTGACCTCCCTGGCCAGGCCCAGGCCTAGGATACTGTCTGTTGTTCTGATTCCTGTCATACGGCCTGCCTGCCGCCTGTCCCTGCTGCGGCCTTGGCGGCAGGGGATACTGCTGTTGCTGCGGATACTGCTGTTGCGGCTGTCTGGCCGGTCCAGGTGTGATGTCTGTAACCAGGGGCATAGGTCTGCGCTCATCCCTGGCCCTGGGCGCCCTGCAATCCCTGGCTAGGTGCGTCGTGCTACCACACTGGTAGCATGCCTTGGCTGCGCCTGAGCCACCCTCGGCGTTGTAATTTGCCGCCCCCGTTTGGTCCACCCAGGTAACTCCTCTGGGTTTACCATCCATCCGCACCTGTGGTACTGCTGCTGAGCCTGTGGGGTGCACAATTCCATCAAGGCGTGCCCGCATCTCCCACTGTCCTGCTCTCTCTTTTCTGCCCCTGTTGGGCTGTGCCTCTCCTTGGCCAGGCCCGCTGTTGGTAACCTGCCTGAAGCCGGTACCTCCCAGGTCACCCATTTCCAGGGCAAACCTCTCCCACAGCACCACCTGCTGCGTGAGTACTGCGATTTGGTCTTCATCGCTCATGCTGAGATACCCTGGCACCGTCATAACGAACTTGCTCAGCTTGGCTCTAGCAACCGCTGGAAGTCCGTCATGGAACATGCGCGAGACCGAGTGGCTTCTGCCGAAGTGATCTACTGCATCCCTTGAGATCTGCAGCAACTCTGCTGTTGTCAGCACTCTGTGAGCAAATGCTTCTACCGTCTCATCTGGCTTGACGTCTGGGTCTAGAGTAGTCCTTACTCCTAGCCTGAGGTTGGTGATGGCCGTCCTCTCCTCTGAAGTTGGCTTTCCCACCTCCTCCTGGACCACCCTGATCCACAACGTGAGTAGCGAAGCTTCGCAACCCTGCCCCTCTGCTGGGGCTATCCACAGCTGCCCGATCCGCTCCACCTCTCTGGCAATGCTGTTTCCTGCGTGGGGCGCTGCCCTGATGGCTGCCATCAGCGGCCTCATGCTGGCCGGCTTGCTGTCCCACAGCTTGACCAGCGACTTGATCAGCAACGTCATAGCTGACGGCGACTGGCATGATCCAGCTATTTCACCTGCCACCACAGCCAATGCTGGTTGGTCATCTGACATTGCCAACCTGTTGTGCGATCCCCAGTATCCACACGCCTGGCAATACTTCCTGGCTGCAACTGCGCCTGGGTGTGACATATCCAGGACTGGTACGTTGCCTTGGATGGCTGGGATCTTGGCGACCTTGGCTACCCCTGCCAGCTGCAGTACCATCTGCTGCTGCAGCTGCAGGTTCACCCTCGCCTGCTCCCGATCGAGCCTTTTCATTTCCTGGTCGCTGGACTCCTGTCTGGCCCCCGGCCTGCGTCTGTCCGCTCCTCCTGGTCCCGAATCTACTGACTCTGACCGTGACCCAGGTCCTCCACTGCCGCCCCTCGATGGGCTGCGGCCTGAATGATACCTGTCATGTCTGTTATAATCCTCATCCTGATTGTGAGCGTCTCGTGATGGCTGTCTGCCCACTCTGCCTGCCGAGCTTCTACTTCCTTCGGGTGGCGGTCGTTCTGATTCGCTTCTGCCTGGTCTGCTGTCAGATCCAGGCCTCCAAGACTGTGCTCTACCGGGCTCTGCCTGTCCCCTGGGCAGCTCCTGGTCTTGCCATTCCTGCCTTACTCCTCTGCTGTGCTCCGCTGGTCCCCTGGATTGCTCTTGGTTCTGCTGGCTTGGCTGTTCCCTGCCCTCTGCTTGTCCTCTGGGCGGCTCTTGGCTATGCTGGTGAGGCTGTTCCCTGGAGTATGCCTGCCCCCTGGGCGGCTCCTGGCTCTGCCGACCTGGCTGCGTCCCGCCTGTGTAATTCCTGGCATAGGAATCAGACTGTGTTTCCTCTCTGGCCTCCTGTATTTTTGGACCACTGCTCCGTGCGCTGCCTGCAGGCTCATTCCTCCTGGCTCCCCTTGCTGTGCCTGACTGCCTGTTCCTCAGAAATTCCTTGATGTAATCCACCTGGGTTTCCTGGTATGCGTTCTCTTTGTCCTCGACTATGCGTAGCAACTCATAAGACTCTTGCCTGCTTGCTCTGCGTGTTGCTGTGCTTTGCTCTGCCATCCTGGCGAGTGATCGGCTAGTCAATTCCGCCCTTTCGCTGGCGGCTGGACTGCTGGCTCTGGGCGCTTCCCTGCCCCTTGGCCGTCCTCTGAGGCTGGGCTCGCTGCTGACCTCAAAAACTGCAGATCTGAGTGTTGGTGTTGGCGCGGCTCCCGCCTGCTGCTGCCACCTTTGCACCTCCCTGAGCCCCTCAGGCCGCTGCACCTCTGTTTCAATTCCTTCCCACGCCTGGTCCTCCTCATCCTCTGGCTCTGATCCAGGTTCCTCCTGGTCTCCTGTGACCTCGTTGCACCATTCATCTGCGAAGGCTTTAACAGCCCTGGCTGCTTCGTGTCCCGCCCTTCCCTTGGATACCTGTCCAAGGGCGGCTAACAGTATCGCCCTGTCCAACCCTGTGTGTGGGATACCCAACATGGCCTTTGTTGCCCATCCCCGCAGATGATGGGCCTTGAACTCCTCAATGGCTGTGACCTGGTCCTGGAAATGCAAGAACGTCCTGGAGCACACTTGCTTCCACAGGTCTGTTGCCCACTGCACAATTCCTGCCCAACCGATCGGCCCTTCTGACTCCTCATTGCCGCACACTACTCCCCCAGTCTCGGAGCGCTCTGGCTCTCTTTGCATCTGGCTGCTAGATCCCTCCTTGGATGTCTGCGCAGGTCTGTTCACGCTGGGTGGAAAACTGGACAGCGGTGTGCCAAAGACTGTGGATCCAGCTCCTCTTCTAACCAGTGCCTTACGCGGCTGCAGCTGCTGCACGGGACGCAATCCTGCTGTAGTCTGCTGCCCCTGCTCTTCCTGAACTGGGTCTGGCTGTTCTTCCTCGGATAGATCAGCCCAAGGCTTCCCTACCGGCTCAGCTGGTTTCTCCCTTTCCTTGCCTGCCTGCGAGCTCTGCCTGCCCGCTGCTGGCTGGGGCTCAGCTTCCTCGTGTTTGACCCCTGCAGGCATATTCCTGGCCCCATCTTCCTCTGTTTTTATTCGAGGTTCGTCTGTGCAGGTTTTATCACAGCCTGCAAACTTGTCTGAAGCTGCGGCTACCTTGGACCTTAGATCCGGTTGGCTGGGCTCTTTTTCGACCCGCTGTGCAACACTTGCCACCCTGGGCAGGCTCTGCTGCGGCTCGGCCTCAGGTTCACTGTTCTGTCTCGTGTCACAGCTCTGGGATGCTTCCGTTGCTTGATCCAAGATCAGCTCTGGGGTTCCTGCTTGAGTCTGCCCCTGCTCGAAATTCAGACTGCTGTCGGAACCAGCGGGCAATGGACCCCCTCGACCAATGCCTTTTCGTGTTACTAGTACTGCACCATCTGCCTGCGCCCCTGCCCCTCTGGGTGGTACGCGGCCCGGCTCAGGTACCCTGCAGTCCTCTGCAGGCGGTTCCACTGGCCCTGCCAGCTTTTCCGCCATCAACAGGGCCTCTGCCACAATCTCAGCACTAGCATTTTTTAGGTCTACACCCGGCTCCAGCCCCCTCAGACGCCCACTCTTCCGTTGGACGTCAGGGTGCTGGTGCCTATCGGGGTTCAGATCTACGCCTGTCATCTCCACAGGCATTTTACGAACCGCACTGTCCTGCAGGTGTGCTGGCGACACCCCCTACAAAACCTGCTAACGTTAGGCTTCTGCCCCTTATCCCTACTGCAATCTGGTGAGGATCTGCTAGTCAAGGCCGGACGGCAGGTACAGCAATTTCGCAGGCTAGGCCTTGCCCTCTGCTTTTATGCTCACTAAACTTTTAATCTGGCGGAATCCTCCTTCGCCCTTTTTAGTCCCTCCCACCTTTGCTGGCTGGGCTGCCTCTAGCTGGCACACGTCCCTTGCGGATGTCTCGCCTCCGGGCGGATATATCCTCTTGCGCTGTGTCAGTTCCTCTCTGACACCTGCGGGGATCCTTTGGTACACCACAAAATTTTAAACTTGGATGATCTGTCAACAAGTTCACTTCTGTCAATGATGAACGATTGGATCCACCTGATCACAATCTGCAGTCACACAGGAATTATCTGCTGGGTGTATAAATCCACAGCCAGATCCTCAAGCCTCTCCTGGACTCAACACTAAGTTGCCACTCTTAGTGATTCTCAGGGCTTAACTTGGCACTCTCTATGGAGATTACCACAGCAAAGTGCAGTTCATATGCTGTCCAAGGTCGTTTGCATACAAACAAAATTCCAACTTCGCTGCACAAGCACCTTTAGCAGGAATTGGCAAATCAGGCTGATCAGGCTAGATCCACTTCGTCCCTTTCTAAAGGACACGCGATGTGCGCTTCAGGTCCGTGGCGGACTTCTTTCCTCACGGCAGTGACGGACGCCTACGGGCAGGCTCAGTGACTATTCACTGGCTGCGAGTGCTCTTCGAGTTAAGCAGCTAGATGGATATTTGTGTATATAGCAATTGACTTAGGTAGCATAGGCCTTCTGGCCGTCTGGGCGCGATCCAGCTGGGCTATGTTAAGGTGCACTTACCGCGCTACACGCGGTGAGGGTGACGGGACGTAGACTGCGTACTTCTTCTTCGGCAGGGTGGTCTCGGTTCTCTGGCTGTGGTACTTGTCTCCAGCTATCTCAGCTGAGGCTGGTCTAGGCTTGACTTGAGTAAGGGTACTGACTTATGTGAACGTAAGAGGCCTCATACACGGATGACGGCCGGTGCTGTTTACAATAGAGGTCTGTCCTTTAGAAAGGGACGAAGTAACTAGCCAAGGCAATTGCCGTGATACAGGGACCCGGCAGGCCCAATACAGAGTACGGTAGAACCTGTCAAACTTATCCTGCGTAAGCGGGTTTCTAGGTCTCAGTTCAAATCCGGAGGCTCCGCAGAGAAGCTGCGGAGTCACTGAGGCCGCTAACTGCGGTCTAAACGGTTCTGTCACGTATACGGTAATATACCGTGACACAGTTGTTGCCAGCCATGCTTGAGCAGGTGTTGCAGCCCTCTGATATTTGAACTCAGGCCACTAAAAAGATACAACAAGTGCTCTGGCTGCCAGTTGTTGCCAGCCATGCTTGAGCAGGTGTTGCAGCCCTCTGATATTTGTTACTCAGGCCACTAAAAAGAAACAACAAGTGCGCTGGCTGTCAGTTGTTGCCAGCCATGCTTGAGCAGGTGTTGCAGCCCTCTGAAATTTGATCGCAGGCCTCTTGATAGAAACAGCTAGTCTCCAAGCATGGATTGGTGTCAGCATGAAGTTACATAATTGCACATGTCGTTGAGGCTCTTAGTGGCTAGGGAAAGGGCACGAGCTGGAATATGAACATGCATGCTGACCAGTGTTGTGAGGGTGCTGAGAGAGGGTAAAGAGATGTCCCTTCTCTTCAGGGGAACTTGGGATTCTCGGTCTCCTTCTGTAAAAATGTCGCCCTCCGGGCGGGTGGGCTCATTCAAACATAGTGTGGGGCATTAAGACAATACTTAAGGCAGTACGTCTTGGATCTATGAAGGCCATACTTGGTGCGATGTATCGAAATGCTGATTAAGCTCAAGGCATCCGCAGTTACAGTATTGTCGGATTGCTTACATGCCATAAAGAGGATAGCTCAAACAGGATGCCTAAAAAGGAAAGCTCGAACATGATAGATCACACATTGTGACAATACCAGGATGGCTTAAAGAAGATAGCTTAAACAGGATGCCTAAACAGGAAAGCTCAAACATGATAGCTCAATCAGGATTGTCTAAATGGCTTAAAGAGAATAGCTCAGACAGGATGCCTAAACAGGAAACTCAAACAGAATAGCTCAAACATAATGGCAATAGCAAGATGGCTTACATGCCTTCAAGAAATTCGGAGACTGCCATAACAAGAGTTGCACTGCCCCCCTCAGAGCATCCCTGTCCCATAAGAGCATTTTTGCTCCCTTGGCAAAGCCTTTCTGCCCCACCATCAGAGCATCACTGTCCCTCAAAGGAGTCAATCTGCCCCCCCTCAGAGCATCACTGTCCCTTCTCATCAAAGCAGCACTTCCATCCTATGAACATCTTGCTATCCATGAAACTGAGCTAAACTTCAGCCTGTGAAAAGAGACACACTGTTGGATGAAATTAGATCACAAGGTGGGTGGCATGGTGAAAGGTGAGAAACCAAACACACACATACACACACACAACTCACAGCACACATAGCTTACATGACAGGTCACATCTCACACATCTCACATCTCACAGCACACACAACTCACATGTCACATCACATAGGGCACACATCTTACAGCTCACATCACATATGTCACAGCTCTTACAGCTCACATCACATGTGTCACACTTCTTACAGCTCACAGTATACATGTCCCACATCTGACAGCTCACAGGTCAACAGCATGTGCCTACCTTACCTTCAAAATTCCATCATGACAGTGGGCACAGTTTTTATAAGGATGTACTGCTGTACTACCTGGGTATGCTGTACTTGTACCCAGCATGTGCATCATGAACACACACACACACACACACATGATGGAGGGCATGCATTCATGTGCAGGTCAAGGACCTATCAGGGTTCCAGCAAAATACTAGAGCTCTAAGAGAATTCTGTTAGATTTTTAAGGGGAATGTACTGCCCAGTGGGCAGGAGGTACAGGTACCATGCAGGTACATTTAGTATGCATGTACAGCATGCAGTGCACAGGTTGACTGGGGCTCCTACTCCTACTGCATTATGATTTGGAATTGGTTTCAGGGAAACATGTGAGAAAGACAATACAAACGAAAAGACAAACGCACGTTGGTTCTGGAGCCCTCTCCCCCTGAGACATCAAAACAGCATCTTACCTGCAGATGCTGTGGCTGGGCTGCTGAAACTTCACACCATCATGAAAGTATGACAGGCCAGCCAGCCCCTTCCTGTGGCAGCAAGGGAGGCAGGACAGGGGGGGGGGGGGGGGGGGGGGGGGGGGGGGGGGGGGGGGGGGGGGGAGATGAGGGAACAGAAAGGGAGCAGAGAACAGTCTAGGAAGCATTTAAAGTGAGGCATGAAATGCATGAACATACCCCACCCCCTCATGGCCAGTGGGTGGATTGTAGGTGCTTAGTATGTAGGGTTCCAGTTGTGTGCTTAGTGTGTAGGGTTGCAGGTGGGTGCTTAGGGTTTAGGGTTTATGGGAGCAAGTTGGTGCTTAGGGTGTAGGGTTCCAGGTGTGTGCTAAGTGTGTAGGGTTGCATGTGGGTGCTTAGGGTTTAGGTTTAGGTGAAAGTAACCTCTGGCAGGGGTAAGTAACCTCTGACATGTGTAAGTGACCCCTGACATGTTTGTAGGTAACCCCTGGCAGTGTTTAGGTAACCCCTGGCAGGTTTGAGTAACCCCTGGCAGGTTCAGGTTATCCCTGACAGGTTTTAGGTAACCCCTGGCAGGTTTGAGTAACCCCTGGCAGTTTGGGTAACCCCTGGCAGGTTTGGGTAAACCCTGACAGGTTAGGGTTGCATGAGATGTGACACCTGGCTTATCAGGTATTAAATCTATTGTGGTAAACAGGAGCATAAGAAGATGGGGTGAGGCCAGGCACTATGCATGCAGATACCCCAGGCATGTGAGACACCCCATGCATGTGAGGCAACCCATGCATGTGAGACACCCCATGCATGTGAGACACCCCATGCATGTGAGACAACCCATGCATGTGACACACCTCATGCATGTGAGACAGCCCATGTGAATTTGTATGTGGACAATGCTAACAAAATCTGTCTAGCAAAGGCATGTAGCATGAAGTACCTCAGGGTTGACCACAGGTGGGGCAATGCTGCATGAGCTGCAGAAAGCTGCTCCTCCACCCTGGCTAGGGATCTGGCCTGAGCTGTTTGTTGCTGCTTCTCCAGAGATCAGCTGTGCGTATGCCTTGAAAACCTTCGAATCCCAACCTCTGGTGCCCCCCTGCTCCTCGACAGATGTGCTGAACCTCATCCTGGTAATCGATGACTGTTTAGCAGAGTTGAATGAGTGGTCGAATGCAAGGTCTAACACGGAAAGCCCACAAACAACAACGAACATGTCGAAGATGGGCTTAGCCTTCCGCTGTAAGTGCGTAACGCTGGCGCAAGGCATCTCTGCCATGGCCTGAGTCTCCTTGGCATCATGGGCGTGCACCTCCTCCTGGTTGGAATCCCGATTATTCTCTAAAGCGCGACACGTCTTTAAAGCGCAGGTGAAGAGTCACTAGCATCGTTTCTCAAGTCGACCAACTGTTCCCTGAACTGGTTGCAAGCCTCGATCCTACGAGACGAAGATTCAAAACAATCCATCCTCCCTAAGAGGAGAGTGCCGACGGGGAGGGCCAAAACGTTTGAAATGCAAAGCGTGCGTCTGAGCGGGCAGGCCCCTGCCCCTCAGCCCTCGCCCCCTCGCACACACCCAATCGGCCGTGTGGGTGCACGCGCGAGTGCGCTGCGCCCACATAATTGACAACAAATGGCAGCATTGCTTTGGCAGGCGCAGCGCGCCTGGGGGGCGTCGCTGAAGCGGCCTAGGGCCCGGTGCGGTGCCGCGGGGGGGTCGAAGCCCATATACTGCCAGCGCGGCTGCCTCGGGACTTCCTAGAAGTGCCCGTCCTAGACAGGCCCCCCGACTTCCAGGCCGGTTTACCTATAACATACAGGGGTTCCGCGCAACCTACACACCGCACACTATTTTTCAACCGGTGCTTCGTCAGTCGGCCCGTCCAAGGGAGGCAAAGAATCTGCCAATCAATGTTCATTTCTGAAGTCCATTCTTACCGGAACTCTCACGTTTTCCCGCGTTCTCCTTGATTTCCTGACTCAATTTGCGGAGCTCTTCGGTTACCTTTGACCCGACCCCGCACCCACAACCCCCAGTGACGGGGTTGACAAGGAAATCACATCAAATCCGATTTCCTGCCCTGCATAGTAGGGTTTTCAGATGGGCATCATCTCCTATGCCGCCCTCTCGACGAAGCGACCAACTGACGTACAAACAGGCGGGAAACACAACTTGCACGAGGCTTACGTCGTAGGGAAGCTGCTGGGCCAGGGCAGCTCCGGACTGGTGAGTCGCTCCGCCTAGTCACTCCTTTGAGAAATATAGCAAATTACACCCTGCCCTGCAGAAGGGTGCCTGTGGTTTAGAACACAGAGCGGCATGGGCCACCGAGGAGGCGAGGCCATGTATGTTTGCCGTGCTGCCATCCACCTTGCTCGGTTGAGATTTTTTTGAGGATTGATAGCTAAGAACCAGCGCTCGTGAATGAATGTCAGGGCTGTAGAGAGGAGTGGAGGCAGGGGGGCAGAGTGGCAGACAGGTACGAATGCAACCAAATTAATTGATTGGTCTCTCTAAATCACCATGATAAAAAGACATTACGGGTTTGGCAGTGCCCTACATGTAACAAAAAAACGGTCTGGCGGGGCAATCAGACACTAGATCAAGCATTCACCAGCAGGGGATACCAAGAAAGAAAGAAAGCTGCGCCCCGTGAGGGGCGTGAGAGTTAAGGAAACAGCGCAGCCAGGGGATACCACTCAGTAGGGAATCAATTGCGCGGAAGCAAGTAAGGCTTAACAGCTTATTATATGCAGTAATGCACTGGAGTTTGCAGCTGTGAGGTAGGTAGTGCTCTCAAGCATTTGAGAATAAGCCAGATGCTGCAACCAGCCAGCCAGCCAGGTACCACTCTGACCATGCCTATCATGCCAGCTTTGTCCTGGGAAGTTAACACAATTTATACGTAATGGGTAGAAGGCGGCAATTTGTACACTCACACATTCATAAGTACCGGTGCATTCGTGCGCATGCTCCTACATGATCGCTGTGACTGGAAACCAGCTGTATGATGTCTTAGTTTGCAGTGACTGTTCCTGTGATGCCTATCACTGAGTTCTTTCCTCCCAACCTTTTAGTTAAGCGCCCACGCGGCTGAGCCTTTTGAAGCAGGGCCCAAAGGTGTGACGTCATTGACCTATGATCACTGAGTATTGTTCGCATGCATATGAAGATATGACGATAGTGACGGATTTTCTTGTTTTCCTTGGCGTTTGATTAAATCAAGCTATGCATGCGACATTTCCTTGGCGTTTGATTAAGTCAAGCTATGCATGCGACATTTCCTTCTGGCCACATGCAGGTCTACCGCGCTGTCCACAGAGCAAGGTGCGGTCAGCAGCATGGTGCATATTCTACATGTGCGCTTCAGCTACATTTCAGCTACATTATTACATGAAGGCATGCAACCAAACAAGGGTGGCTAGTGCATGAAGCCTTGCTGCCCCGACCACCGGCCGATGGCCGGTTAAGACTTGGTCTCGATCGGCCCAGTGGTGGCTGCACAGCGGCCTGCCAAAGGTGGTCTGGCACACACTTAAAGATGCTCTGGGATAGTGCGGCAGCGGATGGTTCCTGTAGTGAGGATCTTAGTCTGTGCTGTTTGTTTCTGAATAATATACTTAATTTGACATTCACCACAGATGAGCCCGCTGGCACACGATAATTCTGTGACCGGGTAATTTCTGGTAGACCATCCCTGAGGGAATCCAGTACATTATCGATCATCCTTTGCTAGTGGGGGGCAGCCCACCACCTACTTCCCCACCCACACACTATTAAGTGATGGGGAGATATTTTCTGATATAATGCATTTTCTTTAGTACGCAATACCAGTTTAGCACGCCCCCCCAAGCGAAACAGGCCTGGTAATTTAATTGTTTTTTAATCAAAATGTGCCTTAGTAGGCCAGCTGGGCTAGGTAGGCATGGACTATTGCTTTGTCTAAGAAAGAAAGAAAACTACGCCCCGTGGGGGGCGTGAGAGTTAAGGAAACAGCGCAGCCTGGGCCGAAGCCACATCCGCGCCGTTACCGTGAGAAAAATAAGACACATCATAATTAGTTACGGCGGCTTGCGGGTTTGATTAATTTTCCCACCGATTTGAGCAGGTCCAGTGGGGCAGTATTCAATTCTTCGCCTGGTCTGCACAATGCTATGTAGGTATTTAATAGCTTGCACATGCATTTTCTGCACACATTTTTTCGCATGGTAGGTGGACAAGCCCAATTGTTGCATGCTCTGAAGGGTGTGCTCGAGATAGACTGTGCCTGACGTCCCGATTAAGACGGGGACAAGCTTGATATTGCATTGCCTATATCCACTTTGCATGAGTTTCGCAATGAGGAGGGCATGCTGGTTCTTGCAAGCTACAAGCTGGGTTTCCGGCAGGGTATCTCTGGAGTATTTGAACTCAATGACATAAATGGTGGTGTCTGCTTTGTTAGCTTTGTGTTGGACAAGCATGATGTCGGGTTGCAGCTTCTTTTTCTCCCCAGGCTCCGTATTGAGCCCTAGTAACATGTCTTTCGGGACCCTGTTGCACGACATTACAGGTGCGCCTGCCTTTTCACATTTGTGTGCTGATCCAAGGTCAGCCATGACGAGGTCTCCCCCCATGCTGCCCTTCGAAATGGCCCTTAGCAATATCCGTCCAGTGTGGTGGTGCCGTTCAGTGTACATTTTCCCCATTTCCGGGTGTTGGCATCCCCCGGTGATATGTCCAGCACTGTCCGGATGTCCACACAGCAGGCACTTGTCTGTGTTGCTTTTGCCGTACCTGTGCGCCAGCTTGTTATTCCATAGACAGCCATGCCTCCACTTCAGCGTGTTCTTCCGTTCGGATTGAGTGATGGCAGGATGATACATGAAGCTGTTGCTGATTGCACCATCAGCTTTGGCCTTTATCTTTTGCCAGCCCTGGAAGTACACGCCAGTCGTGTCGGACTGCCCCAGTCTGCGTCTCTCATGCATGTGAGTGTGGAGTGCCCCCCTTAGGTTTTCAAGGCTCTGGGGCATTGTATCAGTGGTGTCCTCGATAGACTTGCTGGGCCTGCTGAACAGCCAGTAACTGTTTTGGTACGAGGGTTCGGGGGAAACATTCACCGTCATGTCACACTTTCCTTCGAGCGTTGCTGCTTTCTTTGCGACTGCGTCCACTGTTTCGTTGCCGATATCCCCATTATGCGCCTTTACTTTATAGAACTCAACCGGCACATTTCACGCGTCAGTTCGCGTAACTTCTTCGCGATGTCTTCAAGCATGTCCCTATGTTTGTGATAGAGCAGCCTATCCGGGAATTTGATAGCCGTTCGGACTTGGTATAATGCTGTGGCGCTATCGACCGCAATTTTATGCTGCTGCTTTTCCAAGGCTCCGGAAATCCCTGCGAGCTCGGCCCTTGTGATCGTGTTCGTTGGTCCTTTTCCTGCTGGGTCGATCGTGAAGTTTCTCTGGCCTTCTGCCGCATCAGGTATAAAGAGGCCGGCGCCAGTCTTCTGAATTTTTCCTATGGGGAGGGTGACGTCGATGCAGCTGCCGTCTGTGTAGGCAATCTTCCTCCAGTCGTGCCTCAGTTGGCTGTTATCACAGCCGAAGTCGCGAGAGATGCCCTGTGTTGTCATGACTGCTTCTGCCCAGTGTGGGAGGATCTCATCCGAGGGCATTTCGAGGAAGGAGCGGGGTGCTTTAAAATGGGTCCCGTCTGCTTGCTCGGTTGGGTCAGCTCTTGCATGGGCCCAGCATGTTCCGAGGTCCTGAGGGATGGTGTTGTTTTCTCTGTGGCTTGTTAGTCGGGGTTGATGTTTTGCCGCCTTGTCTGAGGTATGTGAGGCTTCAAGCGCTATCTTCAGGTCCTCTGACAGTCGTTGTGCCATGTAGGGATCCCATGTTGTGGCACACTTTGGATTTGGGGATCTGGCCGAGGAGTTCCAAACAAGGATGATGTCCATGCAGCACTTCCCTTTAGGCTGGGGTGTTGCTCCTTGCGTCCATTGCTCGTCTTGTGATAGGGGGAAGGGTGAGCCAGAGGTGCTGGCAATGTGCGTGCAGTATTGCGGATATTTGTCAAGCCATTTCTGAAATGCTGGTTTTCCTGGTGACCGCAATGTCCTCGGCAGGAACATGACGGTGGCTGTTGGGGAATCTGCATGGTGGGCAGACCAGAGGGCCCAGCGTACAGCTTTGTCTAGTGATGGATCGTCGTGGTCGGGGAATGCATGCGAGTAACCGGTCCACTTGTGTTTGTATGCATCAATTTGTGCCCCGAAGGCAAGGTCTCTTTGGTGCATGCTCCAGTACCTGGTTTTATGGCCTCTTACATTTAGTGGACTTGCAAATCTTTCCTTGTCTGTATTAAAATATGAGTCTATCACTGAGCGGAGGGGGTCCGGTATGCTCCATTGGTCATGTTGTTGTTTGGTCTGGGCCTTTGTCCCTTGCTTGTATCTAATGATCAAGTCTATTATCTCCTCCTCAAATGAGGAGGGAGGAGGGGTCATGTTTTTATGCATGTCCATGCGCTCTGCTTTGTCATATAACTGTCTAAGGGTTATCAGTCTGTCTAGGGTGATCGTGCCTACGCATTTGCCATTGCCTTTATAGACACATGCCATGTCGGTCTCACGCGTCTGCGTTACGCTTTCCTTGTCCCATACCTCTATCTTCCTTATCTCTATTTTGCATTCTCCCGTCGGGTGGATGTCAAGCTGCGGGTTAATGGGTTCCATTTCAAAACTCACTAGACCTCTGACGGGGTCTCCCATTGAAGTAATCCATGGGTCTGCTTGTGTATCATGAAATCCTTGCCTCGCAAGGTTTGGCATGTGAGCATCCAGAGCAGCCGTGCATAGTCTTGGTGGGGGCTGGTCTTGGTTCTCTTTTTTCCATTGCCGTAAGAGCTCAGCTATGTTTTTATTGGCACTTAGTGTGTCTTCGGGTTCCCAGCTGGGGTTCCAGTGGACCTCCACTAGGGTATCAGTGAGATCTGTGTCGTGGCTTGAGTTAGCAGTACATGCTGGACAGTGCCAGGATTCTGAGTCTGGCCTCCAGCCCCTGGTTTGACCTATGCATTGCACGTGGTAATATTTGTTGCATTCGTCGCAAACTATGACGTCATCTTGGCAGTTGGATTCAGAGTCATATTCAAGACTGTTGGGGCTCCAGCACACTTCACATGCCGCAATCGAAGCCCATTCGTGTGGGGGTAGGTCAAGCCCGTGGGTGAGGTCCTTTCTTGAACGTACGGTGGTGCTTGCAGTTGTGTACCCCGCAAGTTGGTGGTAGTGGAGAGCCCATTCTTCTATTATGCTTGGAAGCCAAGCTACCTGATACTGGATTTGAGTGATTATTTCTTTTTCAATATCATCTTTCCTATTCTTCTTAGTGACCATGCGCCATCCAGTTATGCCTGCCACCTGGTGGGTGTGCCCGTACATGTGTTGGACTACAGTGGCAGCCCTGTCACCATCCGTACGTCGGCGAGGTGCATCATTAAAGATGAGATCTGCCTGCTCCTGTTTGTACGCGTGATTTTGGCACTTGCATGTACCCGTGGCGTGTGTGTGAGCAACGGTTGGCGCTTGGGTGTCTTTTCGGAGCAGGCTCTTGCGAGGCGAGGCATGTTCCCGCTGTCTTTTTCTGGCCTTGTCTCTGTGGAGTGTGGGGTCTTTATGCGTTGGCTTGCTTTTTGTGCGTATTTTTTCGGCGTTGACGGCTTCTGTAGTTGCAATTGCTGTCTGGTTGGGTGTTGGTTGCTGCCCTGTTTCTTTGAGGGCTGTTTGCCTCGCAAGGAACTCAGTTATCAGTCTTTGGTCGGGGTGCTTGACGGCTGGGAATGGTATTATCGTGGGTTGGGAGTGTGTTGCTTTGTCTAGTCATCTGCACGCATGGAGTGAATGGCAAAATTGGCTGAGTGCGTGCACAGCCTACGCAGCTCACAAAGCCGTTGTTCTTGGCCTGGGAGAAGTCTTGGGTAACCACTGGATTCTGAAATGATCATTGTAGGGATGGCAGGAGGGCGTCTGTGGCAGGGCTCCAGGGACCCAGACCAAGAACATTGTATGCCTGAGCTCTGCGCGGGCACCTCCCTGCCATCTACCTCTTACCTCTATCTCCTGCCACGGACAGACGATAGTTTAACAAAAAATACAATGTACCGTATGACTGCAACGTATTTAAAAATAATATGATTTGGGTAGATTGATGAAAGTTCATCTTTCGGAATACTTGGTCGAGTGACGACAGGCTGCGCAAGCAAGCTAAGCAGCAGACAGATGGAGGCGTTTTCATTATGGTGAAGTTTTACAGTCCAACAGAGCATCACATTTGATGCATGGGACGTGCGCCCGTAAACCGGTACATGCACTTGATACTCGGGTACTGTACCGTCACCATGATGTCATAATCAGGCTGCATTAAGCTTTCATGTGGGCTTTTTCCTGATCTTGAACATTCCTTCCTCGTTTCACTCACTCCACGTGCAGCCAGGAAGCTGTCGCTGTGAAGACTGTTCTCAAGGTATGTTTCTAACGGCGCATACTATGCACCGTTATAGTACCCGCTGAGCCCTGCTGAACGCTTGGCCACGTGGGGCTGGTAGGGAATGACTGTTCTCAAGGTACGTACTTTTGATTATACTGGCAGCAATTCGATCATCAAAGTTGATATATTGAGACTGCATCCACATGGTCAGAAGTTTGAGCATCCGTCCCATCAATTTATTTGAGAGGGGAGGAACGAGGGTTCAGAATATCGAGTTGAGGGCTGGGGGTTGAGGGTGTAGGGTTCAGGGTGTAGGGATTGGTGACAAGGGTTGAGGGTTCAGGATTCGAACCAATTTTTATCCAGAGTGGTAAAAAACCATCAGTCTATATGAGCATATGTATGTATTATAAGTTATCAGTCACGACATATGTGTGAGTGTTTTGCTGGATGAAGCAAAGCTGTCAAGCTGCATTGTTATTTTAATATTCCGCCCAGGCTGCGCTGTTTCCTGAACTCTCACGCACGCCCCCCACGGGGCGTAGCTTTCTTTCTTTCTCTCTTTTAATATTGGGTGATGCCAACAAGTGTGTCGACACTCCTGCACTGAAATGACCGCTGCCTACCCTGTCCGGCCCTCAGGGTGCTAGAGGTCATGCCTCTGCACTTAAGTCCATGGAGAACATACGCCACGAGACTGACATGCTCAGGAGGCTTCAACACTCCCGAGGTGTTGTTCAACTCAAGGTGAGGTCAGATCTGGCTATTGGCTGCCCGCAGCAGGTACATTCGGGGGCTGATCTATATTCTTGGAGGTACCGCACGCTCGTCTTGAGTGCTTTTTGCCAAACTTCTCAAGGGCCAGACAGCCAGCCTCATTACCGTAAACCATAAAATTTTACAACCGGTTATCAATTTATGTGGCCATTAGGACTAACAATTCTCGGTGGGCTCAGTGACACTATGCTGATTGGCCGTCCACCCTTCGGCGGAGGAGTAGTCTTTCTTTCTTTCTTTCTAACAATTCTTTGTAACTCAGCCGGAACCTAAGCTGGGGACAATGCCTGCTCAACTACGGTATGGTATCTCCTGAAGTACACGACATTTCAAATGACCATGTGATAAAAACGAATGCAGGACTTGTATGAGGATGACACCAACGTGCACCTGGTCATCGAGTTGTGCGCTCATGGGGACCTCCAGAAACATGCTGAGGTGAGCTAGCTAGTAGATAGCACTTAAATAAGAGAGTAACATACATAATGTGCTTTTTGCTTGATGAAACTTGTTGGTTTTGGTACCATTCACACATTGCGCAGCACGCAGTACGCACCCACACTTGCATTGATGCCTGCTTGCATGCCGTGGAGGGCCGACTGCCATTGAACTCATCATGCACAATGTTGTCGTTTGTGCGGCTAAAAAAGCGAGGTCACCAAGATTGGAACCAGTCCTCGACCGGTCTATCTGCGGCCTACTGCCCAAGCAGCATGGCTGGCCACACCTTGGGCTACTGGCCGGACACGGGAGTAGGGCTGGCAGATAGCTGAACAACCCCTGTATACAACGATATTTTATAACCTGGATATATCATCATTTGATTGCCAGTAGTGGATGGAGCATAGTGAGCTGCATTTTCGCAAGCTGTGTCAATGAATCTGCTGTAACACCTCAATCATTTAATTCATTTGCTGTAACACCTCAGTAAATTAATTTATTTTTGCTGTAACTCCACAATAAATTAATTTATTTGCTGCAACACCTCAATTCTTTTATTTATTTGCTGTAACACCTCTATCACCGTAAAACCGGATAGGGTTTGCACACCCCTGTTTTGAATAACATAGTTAATTTAAATCACCGTGCAAGGTTAAACAATCCTATTCTACGCACGCGCAGCAGCGATGTTTTAAAATATTTAATTGCTGTATCGCGCAGCCGGTCCGAATAAGGTAATTAGGGTCCGCGCAGCACTTTTAGTCGGTCGTAACATCAAATCTGCACAGCACTTACAGCCACTACGTATATCAGTAGTCAACTCAATCAAAAACCCAGTTTGATGTCTGAAAGAGCAGTACACAGTCTGCAATCAGTGAGCGGATGTCAAATTAATCAGTCCTGTGCTATCGAGCGACTTTTTTTTTGGCACCGGAAAAACTACTGTACACCCCTGATGTTGATTATTATTCTATCGCGTGTCAACTCCGTGCACCTGCAAGATCAAATGATTAATAGGAGAGACAAACCTGGTCTACGGCATTTTTTTTGGTAACACCTCAATCAATACATTTATTTGCTGTAACACCTCAATCAATTAATTTGTTTGCTGTCGGTTACACTTCAATCAATTAATTTATTTGCTGGCATGGCAGAAGCTCAGCACCCAGCGAGTCAGTGCTCGGAGCAATGGCACGAGCTCAGCATTCAGCGCCCAGGGCGAGGGCATCAGTGAGCTCAGCAATTCTTGGCCCTCAACAGCTCAAAGCTGGAGCATGTGCACATGACTCAGTCTGTTGGGGCCAGGGTGTAAGCTCAACACTCGGCGCTCGGGCTAAGGCATGTGCTCAGCTCTTTGAGATGAAGGCCAGGGTATCAGGTCAGAATTGCACCTCAAATCCAAAGCATATTCTCAGCACTCGGCGCTCAGGGCGAGGGCAAGAGTTCTACGCTCAGCCACCAAGGCAACTTCTTGAGCAGGTCCCATAGGTCAGTGACGTTACACCATGGCCCATAGGTCAGTGACGTTACACCATGGCCCATAGGTCAGTGACGTTACACCATGGCCCATAGGTCAGTGACGTTACACCATGGCCCATAGGTCAGCAGTGACGTTACACCATGGCCCATAGGTCAGTGACGTTACACCATGGCCCATAGGTCAGTGACGTTACACCATGGCCCATAGGTCAGTGACGTTACACCATGGCCCATAGGTCAGTGACGTTACACCATGGCCCATAGGTCAGTGACGTTACACCATGGCCCATAGGTCAGTGACGTTACACCATGGCCCATAGGTCAGTGACGTTACACCATGGCCCATAGGTCAGTGACGTTACACCATGGCCCATAGGTGTCTTCGCTTTGTTATTTGGCCCATGACGTGGGCTTGGATTCTGGCAATCTGGCCCAAGGAATGAGCTTGGCACTTGACATAAACGGTCGGCACATGACAAGAGACTTGTGTGCCTTCCCAGCCTCTCCGTTTGTTTCCTCTTCCGTTTAGTTTAATTTTTAGCCCTTCTGAACAGTTGGGCGCCCATACGGCCGAGCCTTCTTGTGCATGGCCCAGAGGTGTAACGTTACTGACATGACATGACAAGACATGACCATGAACCCTGAGTCAGCATTTCTCCTCTCTGACGTTTTTCTTTCGTCCCTTCTTATTGTCGTCCTCCCTAGCCTGAACAACGGAGCCTTTTTTGTGCATGGCCCTGAGGTGTATGTATCAACCAGACATTTACGAGCCCCCGGACGCAAGCAAAACTGCTGCCGGTTTACAATCATCCATGTAACGGTATTGATTAAACATGACGACATGGCTTTAAATGACTAAGGGCGCAGAGTATGTGTACATAATTTCCCAATGCGGAAAAAAGGTACGGACAAACGGTATGGTACGGACAAAGAGGACTAAGAGGATGACATGTGCAGTGTTCAAGAACATGGGCCCCAATGGGCCGTCCAATAGTGCCATACGGTATAAACAATTAAACATCATGGTGCAGAAAAATACGGAGATGCTCTATCAGTGGTATGGACGATAAACAACCTAAGTACCGTCTAGGGATGAAGCTAGTCAGACTCGTGAGGACCCAAATTGGCCTCCAAGAACCGCCACGCATGCACGAGCTTAAAAACAAATAACCGGACGTGCATGGTCCCTAGACTTAACTGATGGACTGAGGGCAATCATTCGCAAAGACCCACAAGTGCAACCCCGAAAACAGATTGAAGCAAGGGAAGTATTTGGGGAAAGCAAAGACTACCCAAGAGAAAATGCAATCAGATATCATACTACACTTTGGGGGGCTCTACTCACTTCTTGCGGCAGCTGATCTGCCCCATCTCTGCTTCTTCTCTCCTCGCAGGCCGGCCCTTGGGGCTCTGCCCCTCTGCCTGATCCTGCCTGCTGTCTGGGCGGGTCACGGCTGGGCCTGCTTGGCTGCGTTCCACCCGTGTACTCCCTAATGCAAAGAAGCGAAGCATCCCAAGGACACCAACATCCTCATAGTGGAACTTTGATACTACAAAGACACACCGAGGCGGTATCCGAGGCATCAACTATCAGTGTGTTACAACTTACAGTCCTACACACAGAGGCCGCCTCAGGAGCAGCTTCAAGATGGAGTTCGAGGCGACCCATGAAGGCCGCCTCAGGAGCAGCTTCAAGATGGAGTTTGAGGCGACCCACGAAGGCCGCCTCAGGAGCAGCTAGAAGATGGAGTTTTGAGGCGACCCATGAAGGCCGCCTCAGGAGCAGCTAGGAGATGGAGTTTGAGGCGACCCATGACGGCCGCCTCATGGGCAGCTAGAAGATGGGAGTTGGAAGCGACCCATGAATACCGCCTCAGTTTGTAGCTATAATGGTTTCCCGGGAGAGACTTGCATGGGGATTCTAGCTCTCCAACTTGTCTTGGCCATTACCGACGGTCTCGCTTGGGACATGTGCCTGCTTTTTGAATGCGCCATGATTTCCTGTTTTTCAATTCTCCTTTCCCCCCTTTTCTGACAGTGGGACGCCCACGCGGCCGAAACTTTTGAGCATGGCCCAGACGTCTTTAGCTTCCGGTAGTTGGATTGGGGATTAGGACTTTTTGTTTTGTTTTTGAGGGGGTCTCTTTCCTCTCTCTCTTTAGTTTCCAACCTTACTGTTGGACGCCGACGCGGCCGAGCTTTGCAGCATGGCCCAGTGGTGTAACGTCATTGACACACAGAGCTAGCTAGTACACAACTTCAGAGCATAGGATACTGAACAAATAACATCTAGATCATCCCTGGCATTATGCTGAGAACCTTTGGAACCATCTACAAGAGCACACAAAACCGGGACGTGCACTAAAAAATGCACGTGCATGCTTCAAAACTCCTACACAGCATCGTGCAGACCTGACGTAGGTTAGAATACTTCCCCACATCAGGAACCACATAGCAGCCGGCCAAACACAACCAAAAGCTTAAGTCACAGTAGCTTGCATGTTTTCCTCTCATTATGATGGTAACGGTGTGGACGAGGCCTCGCCCCATGCCGTACTGTTCCCTTAACCCTCACACTCCTGCGGGGCTTAGTATTTTTTTTTGACCACGGGCATATGGCTCTGAAGTAGTCGTAATATGTCAGGGCTAGCTATTCATAAGGCAAGGCCATTCGAACAGTCTGCGTGAGGTGCATGCTCTGGCCACTCAAGAAGCAGACGCGCCACACCCTCATGGCCTCCCCTAGCTGCACAGCACAAAGCCTTGCCACCTTAGCAGTTTGCACGGGGCGCATGCTCTTGCCACTCCAAAAACATACACACCACAGCCTCGTGGCCACTTTGCGCTGCATAGCACAAAGCCTCACTATCCCTACAATCTGCATGAGCTGCATGCTCCCGGCACTCCAAAAGCATACACACCACAGCCTCGTGGCCATTTTTCGCTGCATTGCACAACGCCTCACCATCCCTATTCCCTACAATCTGCATGAGCTGCATGCTCCCGGCACTCCAAAAGCAAAAGCACCACAGCCTCGTGGCCACTTTGCGCTGCATAGCACAACGCCTCGCCATCCCGGCAGTCTGCATTAGCTGCATGCTCCTCACACTCCAAAAGCAAACGCACCACAGCCTCATGGCCATACTCAGCTGCATTGAACAACGCCTCACCATCCTGGCAGTCTGCATGAGCTGCATGCTCCCCACATTCCAAAAGCAAACGCGACACATCCTCATGGCCTCCCCTAGCTGCACAGCACAAAGCCTTGCCACCTTGGCAGTTTGCACGGGGCGCATGCTCTTGCCATACCAAAAGCCTACGCACCACTGCCTCGTGGCCATACTGCACTGCTTTGCACAATGCCTCGCCACCCTGGCAATTCGCTCGAGGCGCATGCTCCGGCCACTCCAAAAGCAAACGAACCACAGCCTCCTGGCCTCCCTCAGCTGCATTGCACAACGCCGCGCCATCGCTGTCGTCCGCTCGATTTGAATGCTCTCCGCAATCCATCAAGAAACGCACAACACCCAAATAGCCTTTCGTAGCTGCTTTGCGGAACGCCTTGCCCTCGTCGAGGTTCGCACGTGGTGCATGCTCTGGCCACTGCACAAGCCTTCGCACCACTGTCTCGTGGCCATTCTCAGCAGCCGCAAGCAGCAGATCCCCATCATCACAATCCAAACGGGGGGCATGCTCTTTGCAATCCAGAAGCATACGCATCAGGGCCTCGTGGCCATTCTCAGCAGCCCTGTACAATAACCACCCACCACCGTGATCCGCACGAGGTGCATGCTCTGGCCAATCCAGGAGCATACGTACCACATGGCCATGCTCAGCAGCCAACAACAATGCCCTACTATTATTGCAATTTGCGCGAGGCGCACACACTGGTGATTCTAGAAGCATCCTGACCAGAGCTTGGTTTCCACAAGATGCGGCCTCCACTAGCGCATGTCCCTCCTGGCAGTCAGCCCTCACAAACTTCAGGATCTGCCCCACCACTGCGCAGGTGTCCACCACTAAGCTGCCGCAACTGGCTGCCTGCATAAGCGCCTTTTCCGCGCCGTGAACCTCGACCAGATAGTGGGTCAGGCGGTTGGGGCAGTCGAATAGGCAGTCGCGCCACTCCCGGCACACGTTCCACGATGCAAATGCGGTCCCAGCCACCTTGCATTCGCCAGCCCCGATTAGGGTTTTGCCCAACAGGTCTGCAGTGAGGTCGTTTCCATGTCATTCAGGTCGCCGATCACGTCCGGATCGCCGCTCATTTCATAGTGCTGATATCACGTTTGGAGCGGTGATTGTGATGACTGGCTAGATATCGGCTGGAGGAAAACGTCGCAATGGGAATGATCAAGTCTCGAATGTCATGGGTTGATGGGGGTGGGCAGTAGCAAAGAAAGGGGCGAAATTCTGCCTCATCAAATTCGTCTCACTCGAAAAAGGCTTGCCATGGATCTGCCTGCCTGCATGATCCCGGCGCCGCTTTCGTCGTGTACGTGGCACTCCACCACGTAACTGCCTGGTATCCAATGGACCAGGCAACTAAATGAATATAACTTGCTCATATGACCTTTGTGGGGAGGGGTGAGTTGCATGATCAGGGCTGCCCGAGTGAGCCGTTTAACAGGAGCTGCACCCAAGCCCCATCAGAAAGGACACTCGTCTGTCTGCCGAGATGCATCCTAGCAACATCCAACGTACCGGTAAATTGCCTTTCAATGCAAGAGTCCAGTCCCACCTATGCTACATTTGAGCCGCCATAAAAGCAGGACCTATGAGCACTTGCTGCATCTTCCAAGCAACCTCAAAAAATAATTACATCATCACCCACCCTAGACTGTCGACGGAAAGGGCGTCGACACAGGCCAAAGGACGGCCGTTCATTTATTTTCATTCAGGTGCAACACAAACACCTGCAAGAGCCTCACACACCTCACAACCGGACGCTGACGCGGCCAAGCATTGTGAGCAGCAGGGTCCAGAGGTGTAACATCATTGGCCCGTTGGCCCCCCCTCACCTAAAGACCCACGGCCCCTTAAGTAGTTCCCTCCCTGCTGGCACCATGCATCTCCCCTGCAGCCCCCCCTCCCCGATAGACAGACGGCCCCACGACGGCCACCCAGCTCCACGACACCCGACTCATTTGCAGGTCAATCATCGTCATGAATGTTCAGTAGCCGAGCGGGAGGGGGCTTGCAGCAGACATCCTCCGTCGCCTCTCCTTGAACCATGCGCCACGGCTGTGCGCTCTCAACTCCGGCGCCGACGGCATTTACAGGGGCACATACCGTCATACACCTAGCTGCGTCCTGCTTAGACAGCGGCGTTGCTTTCCGTGCTCAGCTTAGAAAGCATCATCGTCATCATAGACCTGTCCGTCTAGGTCGTCATAGTCTTCACCATGCAGCTCAGACATGTTCACCTGCGAGCAAGTCGGTATCAAATAATTAATAATGCACCAACAACCAAAGTTGGTTACTGGTAAATGACAGCTCAGGAATTATGGATCATCCGCGCCCAGGAACCAAGGGCCCTGCCAGACCTGCCATACCGGTACTGGCCCGCTTTCAGGCCAGCAATATTTGTAATAACAGACCACCAAATTACCGCGCAGCGTAAGTTCTGAAATTAACTGATGGTGCACTCGCAGAAACACACAACACAACCTGTTTTTGGGGCGGCCCCAAATGCGCATCACGGTATTGGTCATGTTTTGACACGAAAGCAGACAAAATATGAGAAAAACGTTGTGGGCTTCTGGCACCCCCCGCACCTGGTAACGCAATATGCCCCCAATGCCTCCAAAGCCTCGACAGAACTGGCTGCCCTCCTGGCTCTTGTTAGTCACAAACTCCAGCGTGCATCCAAACCTCTTATAGTTGGCTGCCAGCCACTCCAGGAGCGGGATCTTCTCCTGCACCTCAAGGTCGGAGCCCGACTCCTTGTCCTTGAAGTTGTTGGTGTCCTTGGCCTGCAGGGGTTATCGGATCAGGGTTTACGCTTGAGGGCCAATTAACCCTATAGGAATTATTGGATCAGGGTTTACGCTCGAGGGCCAATTAACCCTGCAGGGGTTATCGGATAAGGGTTAATGCTCGAGGGCCTTCACAAACTTGATTAAGTCCTAGTCTTGCAAGGGGTATTCAGAATAGGGATTAAGTTTGAGGGATTATGACATTGATCGAGTACTTGGCCTGCATGGGGAAGGGGTAAGGGAGGCATGGAGTGAGGGTTTTCAATTCGCTTCATGGATCGGGAGAAGAAGGGAGGGAAGGGCTTAAAACAGTTTTTTGTCCTTGAATTTGTGTCCTTGTGGCTTGCAGACGGTAAGGGCAGGGCAGGGCAGGCAGGGAGGTATTCAACAGTTTCCTCAACATACCCCCCTGCAATACCCCAAAGAGAAAAATAAATGCAACGTGCGACATAATGGTGGGTTTTAGCATACAGCTGCATTATATACAAGGCTACTATCGTATTGCCTGTCAAACCATAATTAACACATCGCTACTACACAGGTGCTTGAAACATGATGCATAATAAGTGCATGCAAAGTGAAAAAACATGATGCATACAACGCTACTACACAGGTGCTTGAAAAAACATGATGCATGTTAAGTGCAACACAGTGGCCATCAGCGATCTTGGTGATTGTTTCGTCGTCATTGAACGCGCTCGAGAGTAGCAAATATTATTTGGTCATCATTGGCCAGGGGACATGCATGGCAACATACACATGGCCAGAGGACATGCATGGGATGGTGACAAACGTGCATGGCAACAAACAGAGAGTATGTGCATGGCGAACAAACAGAGGCTGGCAAGAAGGTTGGTTTGAATGATTCCATCACAAGATGCAAATAGCACGATGTGAACCTCAGAGAGAAGATTAGTAAGAAAGTTATTTCAACGGGTCGAGACCCTCAATTGACACGCATGAATGAGCATTCTCATCATTGGTTGTCATCGTGCATTTTACGTGCATGAAATGTGCATGATGCCATTCAGGATGCATGATGCCATGCATAATGTATGAGCCATGCATCGATGGTGTGCGACGGAGGGGAGGCTAGGGTTCTGGGCCTCAGAGAAAAGATAAGGTGATTTCAAGGAGCCGCGAGGCCCTCAATTGACACGCATGAATGATTTGTGATCTAAATTCATCATCGACCTTCCTCCTCATTTCCACATCAGCAACACCGGTACCCAATGGAAAGAACATGGGGCACGCCAGTAGCCAGTTCATGATCTTACAAAACATGCTTGATGAGTGAGATCACGTGCTGATCTAGAATTATAGGTTCGCCGATAATCTTGGATTATAGATTCGCCCAAGATCACGTGTTTATCCAGGATTCTAGATTCGCCAGCCAAGCCTGCGCCCACCCACCTGCTCTGCAGTCATGTGCAATGAGTGAGATCACGTGCTGATCTATGATCGGCGCCCACCCACCTGCTCTGCGGTCAGGTGCATGACCTCCACCTTCCCGCTCGGGTGCATGAGGTCGTATCTGTCGCAGTCCAGGTTCTCCCACACCAGCAGCGTGTCCACCGCACCCATGTCCAGGCAGGCCAACGTGTCCTTGGTGCCAAACACGTACTTATTCGTGTCTTGGCTGATCTCCTCAAAGAACCTGAGCAACAGCGGACAGGGAGGTGAGACGGATCCTCTCCAGAGTGCATGTCAACACGTGCACGACAAAGGTCATGCCGCGTATGTCCGGTGTACGGGTCGCCAACTCTCCACCAGTGTTTGTCAGAAACAACATGACATGAGACATCAGAGGAGGACGGATCTCCAGCGAGTGTGTCGACACCTGCACGACAGGGGTCATGCCGAGGTACGGGTCGCCAACTCTCGACCAGTCTTTTCTGTGTGTGTGTTCGTTTGGTGGGAACAACTTCACACAGGTCATGAAGAGGCGGACATAGGAGGACATATCTCCAAGAGTGTTGGTTAGAACCTTCACCATGGGTCCTGGTTGGGTACCTGTCTCCGATGCTCTACCTGTATTTCTGTGCTTGTTTGTTTGTTGACAACTTGACACAGGACATAAGAGGAGGACGTATCTCTTTGAGTGTGTGTTACAACCTGCATGACAGCGGTCATGGCCTCATGCCCGGAGTGCAGGCCTTTTATGCTCTACCAGTGTGTGTGTGTGTGTGTGTGTTCTTCCTTTGTTTGCGTTTGCTATAAATAACTTGACTTGGGGCATAGAGGGGTTGACGTATCTTAATCAGTGCGTGCAAGTCTGTGTCTAACCTGTTGTTGGGGTCGGTGCTGGCTGCGCTTCATGCGAGTGTGTGGGATCTGAAATGCCTCCCTAGGACCGTGCAGGACCCCACCTCTTCAGGAGACAGCTTTGCGTCACAGCCTTACAGCTTGAGTGATGGGTCAAAAAGGGGGCAGGGCTACCTTGGGCCTACTTGACAAGCAGACTTGTGTTGTACATGATAGACAGAGTGACTTCTGCTTACTTAAGGGTCAGACTGACTCATGTCCACATGAGGGTTTATGGTCTATGAGATGGGTCAAATGAAAGACAGGGCTGACTTGAGCCGCTTAGTGACGACTGGTGCTCAACAGGCCTCACTAGCACAGACTTGTGCACTGTTAGTGATCCCCCCACCCCTCTGCTCTCCCCCCTGCCCACCTCCCTAAACGACACTCACTTCCCAATGAGCTTCTTCTCCTGCACAAACTTGACATTCGCCAGCATGTCTGCTGCCAGCTCAATCGCCTGGTTGAACCCATTCTCTCCGCCTGTGTGGGAGGGAGTCGAGGCAGGTCAGAGGGGGGGCCAGTGAGGGGTGGCAAAGGGAAGTGAGTGCGAGTGTATGAAGAGGGGAGGGATATATTTTACGAGGGACGACTATGTCAAGCTTTTGGCACCAAATTCTATGTCAAGTGACATCCATCAGCCAAGCGGTAAATTCAGAACTGAACGGCTCTGGGACAAAAAAATGCGAGCATTGGGCTACCGTAGATTTCATTGCCTTCCCTCAGATAGGAAAATACGATTTCATTTAGAGCTGACCTCAAGGCAAACTCTTAATTTCTAACTGAAAACTGGAGTCGACAATCGATAGCTAGTATATTCATGGATCCCTTAACCCCAAGGAACATAAAGTATGAGGGGGTGCAAGGCAAATCTCCGGTAACCAGACATTTCCTTGGCCTATCCATCCTCCTACTCATCCTCCTACTCATGCACTTGCTCCCCACGCTCACCATATGACACATCCACACTGCCCAGCACCACCGCTTGTAGCCGAGGGTCAAACATATCAGATTGCCCGAGGTCTGTCTTGAAATCTGCACTTCCTGCCAACACGATCCCGCTCACGTTCGGCCGATCGTTGGTGATGTAGTACTGTGTCGCCATCTCAGCGACCTGAGAGGCCCCGGCAACAGATAGAGGAGGCTTAAAGGTTTGCAGTTCAGTGTTTGGGGCTGTAGATCATTAAAAGCGCAGGCCGGCGAAGATCTGGGAGTTCGGTAGACAGGTCTAGCGTGCGCAAAGGCAGGTGGTGATGTAGCGTCGAGTCGTCATCTCGTCAACCAAACAGGCGGGACAACAGGCAGGCGGTGGATTGATGGACTGGAGTCTAGGGAGGCAGGGAGAGGATGAGCACAGTCAGGATGGCAGGGGCCTCTTCATGCCGGACTGTAATGGGCGTGTGAATTCGTCTAGGGCTCTCAAGACTTAAATCCTCAGCCGAGGAGAATTGGCGCAACCGTCTCTATGCAAACGTTAGCCGGCCTTCTTAGCAGCTTATCAGCGACGTGATTGGTAGAGGGGGAGGGGAGGACAGAGTGTGTCAGTGCTAGGTAGTAAGCAGGAGAAGAGTTGTGAGAGTTGCTCTCAAGCAAAACTTGCGCCAACCCTACAACAGGATAGATGCATGTTCCTGGGCTGCCAACCTCCCCTGCCCTTCCTGAAGAAGATGGGTGCGTGTTCCTGGGCTACTACCTCCCCTGCTTCCTCCCAGGAGGATAGGTGAATGACTGCACGTCCCCGGGGAGCACATCAGTATGTGAACAATTCCGCAAGTCTAGCAGCTGCCTACCTTACCCACCCTTCCAGCCTGCTGGCATAACCCCGGGTGCAAGTTTGTAGGCAGCCTGACGTCCCTCACCTTTCGCACGTAGTTGTGTCGCTTCTCCAACCGCAGACGGGCGAAACGCAGCGCGGACTGTCCTCCTCTCCCGTGCTTCTTGGGGAGGTCGACCTGGAGGACACAAAGGGGTCACACGGGGTTAGAAACCCTATAAGGTGCCGGTAGTTGGAATGGCCAAATACCGGTAGTAACACAAAAATATGTTACACAATCAGGGAATGAACAGGCTTGGGGACATGTTTCGACTGTGTGCTAGCAGTTTTACTGTGTGCTAGTGTTTTTTCTGCGTTCTCATGGTTTTACTGTTCGCTTGTGGTTTTACTGCGTGCTAGTGGTTCCAGGTCCTTCTCCTCAGGGCCCTCCACCTGGACACAGGTGGAATGCGTTTGGAGATGATATTGAGGTTATCACAGGTCCCATGTCGATAGCCGAGAGGATCCGACACGGCATGAACTCTGGGGTTTGTAGGTTGAACAAACCTGCGCCTCCTGAACGCTTTTCCAGGAGATGTAAAATCTGAACAAATGCAATGACAGTTCAGGAAGCTGTCCTGCATCGGCCCACCCTGTCCCCTAAGTTCTCCCTCCCATACTTCATTATCCTCCCCTTGCAGGGGGCCTAGCCATATATTTTTAGACACGTGCCATCCTCTCCCTCCATGATGATAGACCCTCTCTAGGAATCCACCAGGTCAAGGCATGCTCTGGCTTCAAGCGTCATGCCCGAGCCACTGGCATCCGTAATTCCAACTCCGAGCGACCCCTGGCAGCTGTGGAGCTGCCGTGTGGCCTCTGGCAGCTGCGCGTCAGCCTTCCTGGCAAGATAACTGCTCTTGTCTAAACAAGTGTATTTGTTTTCTGCCTCCAAGAGGTCAATTTCGAAGCACACTACAACTCATCTGGGAGACGCCGACCCCACCGCACTCCTGGTTACTTTCACAATGTCTCGAAGATAACCGATCCCCCCAAAACCTATTTCTAAAGGCCAGGCAGGGCGAACCGGGAGGAGACCAGCAAGGAAAACAAAGTACTTGTTGACCCAGCATCCCCTTGACGCTCACCGTGAACTTGTGCATAATCTCGCGGGTGTTGCCTGACAGGGTGCCAAACAAGCTTCCGTTTCCGTCCATGATAATGAAGCCATACCTGTGAGCGAGGCGGGTTCAGGGGGAACATGGTCACGACAGGGTAGGGAGGCACAGGGCCAGTGTTCATTTTTGTGTGGCTCAGCTACATGTCAGCTACACTTCGACCTAAAGCCGCAGTGTGCCAATTTGTGGCCAGCCATGTTGCTTTAGGCACCAGACGTAGGCCGCTCGAAGTTTGGTCCCCATCGGGCCTTTTGCGGCCTGCCAAAGGTGGGCTTGTAGCTGAAAAAAGAAACACTGCACAGGGAACGTGCATCGGAAGGGGAGGAGGAGGAGGGGAGGGAGGGGGGACGGGGCTTGGAGGGTCATTCGGGCAGGAAAAGAGGATGGGCAGAGCAAGTCAGGGCGGGAAATCACAGCTTCAATACAGCGCAGACATGGTGAACATCCCATCAGCTACAGCTGCATGCTACTTGCCATGGAAGCAGGATGCAGGTATGATCATGAAGCATCTGACACTATAGATTTCTGTGAAGCCTTGCTGTCCCAACAAGGATGCCGGCACATTGTCCCGGCCCTCACAGGTTCTGCCCATTTTTGGATTGGGCATGACTCTCTTCTCTTGCTTGATGTTCAAGGGTCCTAAGAAAGGCTCCCTCAGGGGGCCTGAGACCGTCCCTGTTGGCACATATTCTGCCCCGTCCAGTCAACCCACTTGTTGTCTGATTCCAGCAGCTCATTCAACGCCTCTGTGTGGAACTTGTTATCGCACAGGTACAGCGAGGTGTTGATTGGCTTGAAGGGCTCAAAGTCGATGTTGACCTTCTTCTCCTTGCCATCGTCAGTCATGATAATACCGGTGTACACGACCAATCCATTGGGGGGTACCTGAGGGGAGAGTCGTCATAAGCTTCAAAACTATAGGAGGGCCAACTTAAATGCTTTCTGAGATTGGTGATGCCTGGTGGTGATGGTGGCCTGGTGGTGGTGGTGGTGATCCCAGGATGGATGGGGGGGCTATAGTGTAGAGGGGTAAACATGCATGTTGGCCAACAATGATGCGGCAGTACAGGGATAACAGGATGTGAGGGGGGAGACGTGGGTAGATTCTTGGTGGTGGCAAGTAAGAGATTGCTATGTGCGAAACGGTTTCATGGCACGCAGCAACAACATGCGAAGTGAGCCAGGCCCATGCGTGGCATGGAGCCAAAGAAAGCGTGCACTATGAGACTCATGGAGCCAAATAGGATCCATTTCGGCTTGTGAAGTTGTCGACGCACTGCCCATGAGGCGTGGATGTGCTGCCATGTATCGCCTCATAAGACACCTACCCCCTCATAAGACACCTACCCGGGTGTAAAGCTTCAGCCGCTGCTGGGCTGAAGTGATTGCGCTCAGCACGGACAATCTGTTCACTCGACTCTTGATATTACTGGCAGTCCCGTACTCATCTCCAAGCATCTTGCTCGCTCGGGATACCTGCGGCCGAGTTATGGCCTCACTCAACATTGAAAATCTGGACCGGGCAGGCGAGGCGGGAAGGAACCCACTTGATCCTTGGGGGGCATGATCAAGCTGATCATGCTCGTCCCGGCGCCTCTTGCGCACTCCAGCGCCTTGATTAACTGAGGAAAGAGGAAGTCGGTGATAAACTGTTGGGCCAAACCTGCACCTGCGCTTGAACAAGCCGGGATGCCACCACAATTCACAACACACCCGCTTAATCTTCCACATCTCTATATTCTTGTCGGTCTCATTGGAGTCCGTCATGGCCAACAACAACTCCTTTCAGGCGGCTGAAGGAGGTGCCCCAAGTTTTAGCCTGGTTCCTTCAAATTAAATATGCCTTTGTAACGAATCTGTATTGAATGAGCGATAGATTCTTTCACTTTAAGAGGTATGAAGGTATCGCGGTGATAGATCATTCGCTCAACCCTAAAACCCGAGGTGGCTTGTAAGTTGTACGGGCAACCCACTTTTAAAACGGCTATGTAGAATTTTCAAGTAACGCATTGACATTTTGTATTAGTAACATCACTAATGATGTATAATGTAAACTTAAGTCTCAGTGAACTGTACATGGGGGGTGGGGACACCTATTATGATGCTAAGATGTATGGGACAGTTAGCGGGTTGTCACATACCGTACCGGTACGTGCATGGGCACAGTGTCATTCTGACATGACAACTTTGTTATTTCTGTGTGGAATAATCCATGGGTAGCATGTGGATTCACGGCATATCTCGCTGCTATGATGTTCATGTTACTCGACCGGTATGCCGCACCGCATGAGTGCAACATGTGTGCATGCTGTAAGGGGTCGGTCAGACTTATTGCCTTGTGTGGGTTGCGATTGACACTCATAATCGTAAATAGCCTATCAGGCGCAGTTGATTCCATTTAAACATACCAATGTTTTATCCAAACGCACCCCCCCCTTCTGTGTTTCGCGTCTGCGTTTGCCTTTGGAAATCCAAATGCAACCTCAAACGCAACGCAGTCTGACCTACCCCTTATACCGATAGCCCAGGTGAAATGTAGGTACTCAACGAGATTAAGTCATCATTCTGTAAAAGAAACATGGTAATTTCAGCATCTGACCAATGCTGCAAGTCATGAGGATGTGCCATGCATACCATGCAACAGGAGGCAGCCGGAGTCTAAATATGCAGTTCCTCATGCAGACGCCCGCCAGTCAGTGGGAGGGGGGGACAAACCCTACCATACGTAATCTCAGATCGATGCGTAAATTTATGCCACCACACACAAACCTGGCTCCATTCCCTGATCAATCCTCCCACGCTTATTGCGATGAAGCAAGCAATGCCTGCTGCCCATAGCGGTAGCAAGCCAGGTCACGGGACTATGTTGAGGGCACGTGAGGGTCGAGCATCTGTCCCGATGGGCTCTTGTTTTCGTTACGGGTCGGGCTTACAAACTTCTGGATCGAGAAATGCAACGGTGACCACCATGAACTTGGGCAGGCACGCATGCCCTGGCCGCAGAGCGCCCTCGGTCCGCTGCTGCTCTGGCAATGCCCCAATCAATATCAGTGCCAGCGGGCCTCATGCCGCCCAGGTGAGGCGCTGCAACCTGCATTTTCAAAATTGAGATTGACTCTCGATCCTGTCCCGACGGCTCTGACTCGGTGTACGTGCGCTCTGGGGTTTCTCGCTGATTACACAGTCGCTGGGCGAGGAGGTGCCCTTCCGCAAGATCCTGTGTGCCAACCGCGGCGAGATAGCAATTCGAGTGTTTCGAGCGGGCACCGAGGTGAGAAGGGAGAGAGCAGCTTTGCCGGGCGCATCGCGGACGTTTTGGACCCGGTGCAACCCGGCGCCACGTCACACAGGCAGTTGGGATCAGCGTTTGGGACCCTGCATTTTCCCCGTCAGCCACAACTTCTTCCTATGTCGGTGCCACCATACCAGACATAGTCCTCATATGCTGCTGCAGCAACCAGAGCCCACAGTCCAGAAGTCCAACCAGGGCCCACAGAATCACAGCCCAGAAGTCCAATGCAACGAAACCATGCATGGCAGACGGCCCCTCCCCGGTCCCCAACACTCCCATGCCACAATGCGCCAGACGCACAACTTTGCCAACCTGTAGCTGTATGATATTTGAACCTGCATGCCCCCAGCTGCCCAGCTTCAGCTCGCATGACCCCTCCCCATGCAGCTGGGCCTGCGGACGGTTGCTATCTACAGCCCGGCCGACCGTCTGCAGCCACATCGCTACAAGGCTGACGAGGGCTACCAAGTTGGCACTGCCGACATGGCCCCCGTGTCCTGCTACTTGGACATTGACAAGTGAGTTCATTTCAAGCTGCACGTGTTTCCCCCGGGATTTCGGTCTTTCAGACTGCCCCTGAGATGCTGAGAGGTGCCTGCCCAGAAAACTTTCAAAAAAAAAATCCAGAATAACTGCCCAGAAGACCCTAAATCTCAAACCCAAGGGTTGATCAGACCCATCTCCATGACCCACTGGTTTAAGGAGGGTGGCAGCAGTCCCGCAGCGCAGAAAAAACAATCGCCACCGCTGTGCCCTTCGCCGTGTTGCGCACGTCCCCCGCCGTGCCCTCCACCGCTACTGCCTACGCCTTGCCGCGCTTATACATGAAGATCTACCTGTTAGCGCGCCCCGGCCAATCAAGCCCTGAACCCTAAGCCCATCACGGCATGTCCGGCTATCAATGCGAGCAGGCCTCTCGTAAGCACGCCATGATTAAAACTGGGGAGGGGGTGACACAACAGATTAAACACCTTTCTGAACTGAGCATCACACACACTGCCCCGCCCCTGCTGCCCGCTCCAAGTCTCGCAACCTGAGCGCAGCATCCCATACAATCGTCCCTGCCCTGACCCCCGCTTCACGCTCAATGCTCCCTTGAGTAGAGCATCTTCACATCCCTCCCCGGACCCTTGCCCCCCCCTGGCCCCCCCTGGCTCCTCCCCTGGCCCCTCTCCTGGCCCCCCCTGGCCCCTCCCCAGCCCCTCCTTGCCCCTCTTCCTGTCCTTGACTGCATCATAAATTCATAATCTCCTCGAACCTCCCCGCCCCGAACTCCTTTGAGCGCAGGATAATCCAGGTGGCTAAGGAGGCCGAGGTGGACGCCATTCACCCGGGGTATGGCTTCCTGTCGGAGAATGCAACGTTTGCACGCAAGTGCGCGGAGGCCGGCATTGTGTTTGTGGGGCCGCTGCCTGAGACGATCGAGGTGAATGACGGGGGGTAACCGCATGAGACAACCAGACAGCAGTGTTTATTTCAGTGGGTATAGGACGACCTTTGCTGGGCCGCCCCGCAGCCACCCCTGGGCCGATTCACACCAAACCTGGACCGGCCTCCGGCCAATGGCTCAAGCAGCAGGGCTGGCCGAACCAGGGGCTTGTGGCTGGTGGCCACAGTGTAGCTGAGCTGTAGCTGATAGTGGTGTACCACTCACTAAAAAAACTGCCGGACATGCGTCGCGAGGCAGCCAGGGGGGCGTCAGGAGAGCAGTGGTCTGTTTTACAGTGCCAACGGGCATCTACCTTAATGCCTATTTTGTAAGGGCAAGGAGGTGTGAACCAGAATAACGGAGAATACTAAGCGGCATTTGATAAGAAGTGCAAGGTACATGAGAGGGCTGAGGGCTGTGTGAACCAGATTTGTAGAAAATTATAGCTTAACTTTGATGAGAGATGCAAGGAACCTTGGTTTGCACAAAGCTAACGAAGAAAGCATGCCCCCCTGAACAGAGCCTTTCACACCTCTCTCGCCCCCCTGAACAGAGCCTTTCACACCTCTCTCGCCCCCCTGAACAGAGCCTTTCACACCTCTCTCGCCCCCCTGAACAGAGCCTTTCACACCTCTCTCGCCCCCCTGAACAGAGCCTTTCACACCTCTCTCGCCCCCCTGAAAGGCCATGCAGGACCAAATGGCGTGCCCCCAGTTGAGGGCATCCCATGCCTTTAACCTGGGGGGTAATACAGACAGCTTGCCTATTTAACAGTCATTCTCAACACCTCTCACACCTCCCACACCAGCTCTCAAAGCTCCCACACCTCTGTGCCCCTGCTGATAGTCCATGGGGGACAAGACAGCAGGTCCCCGCTTAAGAACATGCCTTGCTTTCAACCTGGGGGTTGACACAGATGGTATGCCTCGTTTAACAGTTACTCCCACATGTCACACTTTTCTCACCAGCTCTCAAACCTGGAGGTTGAAACATATGGTATGCCTCGTTTAACAGTTACTCCCACATATCACACTTATCTCACCAGCTCTCAAACCTGGAGGTTGAAACATATGGAATGCCTCGTTTAACAGTTACTCCCACATATCACACTTATCTCACCAGCTCTCAAACCTGGAGGTTGAAACATATGGAATGCCTCGTTTAACAGTTACTCCCACATATCACACTTATCTCACCAGCTCTCAAACCTGGAGGTTGAAACATATGGAATGCCTCGTTTAACAGTTACTCCCACATATCACACTTATCTCACCAGCTCTCACACCCCTCACACCTCTCTGTCCCTGCTGCTAGTCCATGGGGGACAAGACAGCCGCCCGGCGAGCTGCGGTGGAGTGTGGCGTTGCCATTGTGCCGGGCACCAACAAGCCCATTGCGGACGCAGCCGAGGCAATGGTGTTTGCACGCGAGTACGAGTTCCCTGTCATGCTCAAGGCCGCGATGGGAGGCGGGGGCCGGGGCATGAGGGTCGTGAAACATGGTGAGCTGAGAGGGAGACGGAGGCATGAATGTCGTGCAGCATATGAGAGGTCTGGAGCATGGTGAGGGGCAAGAGGGTGGTGGGGGTAGGGAGAAGGAGGGTTGAACATGGTATGGAGAGGGAGAGCTGGGAGGCAGGTGGGGGTAGGACTGTAGGAGAGGGCAGTTAGATACGCTTGAGAAGGTGGTAAGGGGATGGTCAGTTGGAAGGCAGGTGGGAGAAGGGGGGAAGGGTGATTATACGTGGTGAGCCGTGGGAGAGTTGGGAGGCAGGTGGGGGCAGGGGAGGGTGGTGAATCATGGAGAGGGAAGGTTGCACGTGGGCGCGGTGGCAAGGGCATGAGGGCGGTGAATCAAGGTCTGGGGAGGGAAGGCTCTGAGGTAGACGGGGGCAGGGAGACTCCTGCCACCGCACCCAAGCTCGGTAGCCGTCTTCCAGCCCCCTCCTGCTTCTGATCCCCAAAGCTCCCTCCAGTCCTTGTCTGTCCCGCTCCCGATTCCCTTAACCCTTACCACCTCATGTCCTTCCCTGCTCCCCCCCACCCCCAACGCTCCCTCAGGGCCTCCCTCAGACCTTAAACCCCCATGCCCTCCCCTGCTTCCCCCCTCCCCCGAGGCTCATCCAGGGCTAAAGGGCTTCCCTCAGCGTCCCGCGCGCCTCCTTGCTCTCTTTGCCCCTTCTCGCTCTCCCCGCCCCTTCCACTCCCCAAGAGTCCTCTCAGCCAATGCCCCTCCCCGCCCCTCCTCGCCCCACACCGCTCCCCCTGGGCCTCCCTCATCCCTCCCGCGCCCTTCTCGCTTTCCCGGCCCCTCCCACTCCCTAAGGGTCCTCTCAGCCAATGCCCCTCCTCTCCCCACACCGCTCCCCCAGGGCCTCCCTCAGCCCTCTCGCGCCCCTGTCCACTCTCCCCGCCCCTCCCACTCCCCACGTGTCCTCTCAGCCAATGCCCCTCCTCTCCCCACACCGCTCCCCCAGGGCCTCCCTCAGCCCTCCCGCGCCCCTTCTCGCTCTCCCGGCCCCTTCCACTCCCTAAGGGTCCTCTCAGCCAACGCCCCTCCTCTCCCCACACCGCTCCCCCAGGGCCTCCCTCAGCCCTCCCGCGCCCCTGCCCACTCTCTCCGGCCCTCCTACTCCCCAAGGGTCCTCTCAGTCAACGCCCCTCCTCGCCCCACACCGCTCCCCCAGGGCCTCCCTCAGCCCTCCCGCGCCCCTGCCCACTCTCTCCGCCCCTCCCACTCCCCGAGGGTCCTCTCAGTCAACGCCCCTCCTCTCCCCACACCGCTCCCCCAGGGCCTACCTCAGCCCTCCCGCGCCCCTCCCCGCTCTCCCCGCCCCTCCCTCTTCCCATGTGTCCTCTCAGCCGATGCCCCTCCCCGCCCCTCCTTGCCCCACACTGCTCCCCCAGGGCCTCCCTCAGCCCTCCCCCGCCCCTATCCATTCCCCCGCCCACTCCCGCCCCTGCCCACTCCCCCGCCCACTCCCGCCCTTGCCCACTCCCCCACCCCTGCCCACTCACACCCCTGCCCACTCCCCCGCCCACTGCCGCCCCTGCCCACTCCCCCACCCCTGCCCACTCACGCCCCTGCCCACTCCCCCACCCCTGCCCACTTCCGACCCTGCCCACTCCCCCACTCACGCCCCTGCCCCCTCCTGCCCCTGCCCACTCACGCCCCTGCCCACTCCCTCGCCCACTCCCGCCCCTGCCCACTCCCCCACTCACGCCCCTGCCCACTCCCCCGCCCACTCACGTCCCTGCCCACTCCCCCACTCCCGCCCCTGCCCACTCACGCCCCTGCCCACTCCCCCTCCACTGCCCACTCCCGCCCCTGCCCACTCCCCTGCCCCTGCCCACCCCCCCAGAGTCCGAGATGGCCGACTCCTTTCAGCGCGCCTCCAACGAGGCCAAGGCCGCATTCGGTGACGGCCGCATGTTCATCGAGAAGTACATTGAGGAGCCGCGTCACATTGAGGTCCAGATTCTGGCCGACAACTACGGCAATGTGGTCCACTTGTATGAGCGGGACTGCTCAGTGCAGAGGCGGCATCAGAAGGTGGGTGGGTGGGTGGGTGCAGGGGCGGCATCAAAAGGTGGGTGGGTGGGTGGGTAGGTGCAGGGGCGACATCAGAAGGTGAGTGGATGGGTGGGTGTGTGAGTGGGTGGGTGGATGCAGAGGCGACATCAGAAGGTGGGTGGGTGGGTGGGTGCAGGGGCGGCATCAGAAGGTGGATGTGTGGGTGGGTGCAGGGGCGGCATCAGAAGGTGAGTGGGTGGGTGGGTGCAGGGGCGGCATCAGAAGGTGGGTGGGTGAGTGGGTGGGTGGATGCAGAGGCGACATCATAAGGTGGGTGGGTGGGTGGGTGCAGGGGCGGCATCATAAGGTGGGTGGGTGGGTGGGTGCAGAGGCGGCATCAGAAGGTGGGTGGGTGCAGGGGCGGCATCAGAAGGTGGGTGGGTGGGTGGGTGGGTGCAGGGGCGGCATCAGAAGGTGGGTGGGTGGGTGGCTGCAGGGGCGGCATCAGAAGGTGGATGGGTGGGTGGGTGCAGGGGCGGCATCATAAGGTGGGTGGGTGGGTGGGTGCAGAGGCGGCATCAGAAGGTGGGTGGGTGCAGGGGCGGCATCAGAAGGTGGGTGGGTGGGTGGGTGGGTGGGTGGGTGCAGGGGCGACATGAGATGGTGGGTGGGTGAGTGGATGGGTGAGTGGGTGGGTGGATGTAGAGGCGACATCAGAAGGTGGGTGGGTGGGTGGGTGCAGGGGCGGCATCAGAAGGTGGGTGGGTGAGTGGATGGGTGGATGCAGAGGCGACATCAGAAAGTGAATGGGTGAGTGTATGAGTGGGTGGGTGCAGATGCGACATCAGAAGGTGGGTGGGTGAGTGGATGGGTGGGTGCAGAGGCGACATCAGAAGGTGTGTGGGTAGGAGTAGAGACGACATCAGAAGGTGAATGGGTGAGTGAGTGGGTGGATGCAGAGGCGACATCAGAAGTTGGGTGGGTGAGTGGGTGGGTGGATGCAGAGGTGACACCAGGAGTTGGGTGGGTGAGTGGGTGGGTGGGTGCAAAGGCGACATCATAAGGCGGGTGGGTGAGTGGGTGGGAGGATGCAGCGGCGACATCAGAAGGTGGGTGGGTGAGTGGGTGGGTGGATGCAGAGGCGACATCAGAAGGTGGGTGGGTGAGTGGATGAGTGGGTGGGTGCAGAGGCGACTCAGAAGGCGGGTGGGTGGGTGCAGAGGCGGCATCAGAAGGTGGGTGGGTGAGTGGATGTGTGGATGCAGAGGTGACATCAGAAGGTGGGTGGGTGGGTGAGTGGGTGGATGCAGAGGTGACATCAGAAGGTGGGTGGGTGAGTGGGTGGGTGGATGCAGAGACGACATCAGAAGGTGGGTGGGTGAGTGGGTGGGTGGATGCAGAGGCGACATCAGAAGGTGGGTTGGTGAGTGAGTGGGTGGATGCAGAGGCGACATCAGAAGCTGGGTGGGTGAGTGGGTGTGTGGATGCAGAGGCGACATCAGAAGGTGGGTGGGTGAGTGGGTGGGTGGATGCAGAGGCGACATCAGAAGGTGGGTGGGTGAGTGGGTGGGTGGATGCAGAGGCGACATCAGAAGGTGGGTGGGTGAGTGGGTGGGTGGATGCAGATGTGACACCAGAAGATGGGTGGGTGGATGGGTGGGTGGATGGATGCAGAGAGGACATCAGGAGGTGGGTGGGTGAGTGGGTGGGTGGATGCAGAGGCGACATCAGAAGGTGGGTGGGTAGGTGCAGAGGCGACATCAGGAGATGAGTGGGTGAGTGGGTGGGCGGATGCAGAGGCGACATCAGGAGATGGGGCACGTGGGTGGGTGGGTGGGTGCAGAGGCGGCTTCAGATGTGTACTTCATATGCCGAATGCATATTGGCGGGTCTGAAGGGTTCTTGAAGGCACCGTCTTATCATCCACTGGTGGGCGGTGAAGCATGATGAGGAATGGTAGCATACAGCCACTGAGCCCCTTCACCGCAGGGTAGTGACGCTGGGGCCGGCGCCGGGGGACATGGGCAAAAAGCCCATATCCCCTGGCCATCTTGCGACCCTACACAGCCAGCTGTAAGGTGTGGGATGGAGTGTATGCTCGGGGTCCTCTGGAGGTTGGAACCTGCTGGTGCTGCCGGACTGGGCCTGGACTCAGCTTGTGTGTATGGGTCCCCTTGGGGGTGCAGACGCTACGCACCTGCACCAGACAGGCCCTATCCGCGGCTCCGCGCGCTTGGGCCCCACACACATATATTGTCATCAGGGCAGTCGCCGCTGCTCCTCCCTGCCCTCCCTCACTCCGCCGCCCCTCCTAACCCCCAGGTGGTAGAGATGGCGCCCTCCTATGGCCTGCCAGACCATGTGCGCGACGCGCTTTTTGCGGATGCGGTCAAGCTCTGCCGCCACGTGGGGTATCGCAACGCGGGCACTGTGGAGTTTATGGTCGACAAGGCGGGGCGGCACTACTTCCTGGAAGTGAACCCTAGGGTTCAGGTGGGTGGAGCGGGTTTCAGGTGCTGGTGCGCGTGAGTGATGTGGGGGAGCGGGTGCATGTCTGGGGGGGAGTGGAGTTTATGGTCGACAAGGCGGGGCGGCACTACTTCTTGAAAGTGAACCCCAGGGTGCAGGTGGGTGGAGCGGGTTTTAGGGTGCAGGTGCTGGTGTGCGTGGGGTTGAGGGTGTCGGTGTTGGGGGTTGAGTGGGGTGTAGGGTGCCGGTGTTGGGCGTTGAGTGGGGTTTAGGGTGCTGGTACTGGGGGTTGAGTGGGGTTTAGGGTGCTGGTCTTGGGGGTTGAGTGGGGTTTAGGGTGCTGGTCTTGGGGGTTGAGTGGGGTTTAGGGTGCTGGTCTTGGGGGTTGAGTGGGGTTTAGGTTGCTGGTCTTGGGGGTTGAGTGGGGTTTAGGGTGCTGGTCTTGGGGGTTGAGTGGGGTTTAGGGTGCTGGTGTTGGGGGTTGAGTGGGGTTTAGGGTGCTGGTGTTGGGGGTGGAGGGGGGTAGGGTGCAGGTCTGTGTGTGTGGAGTGGGTTCAGGTCTTGGGTTGGAGAGGAGTTCAGGGTTTACAAGTCGGTGCGGCACTCCTTCCTGGAGGTGAACCCTACATGGAACTGCTATAAACTGCTCTTAGTAGCTTACATGTAACTGCATGTAACTGCTGTTAGTAGCGCACACCAGTAACCACCTTGGGGATATGGCTGGGCGGTCGTCGATCGGGACCAAACTATGACCAGGCGTTTTCGATGCCCCGAGCCACAGGGCATACGGCACACCAGGGTTTGAGGTATGGTTTTAGGTATTAGGGTTAAGGGTTTAACCCTAAACCCAAGTCACAGGGAATGCTGCACAACAGGGCTTGCGGTATGGACCTTCTTCCTGGGCCATCGTAGTGAAATATGACTGCTGAGATTTGTGCCAAGGCCCTTTCAGAGTTCAGGGTTTACAACCTGGTCGCCACGCTATACTGAACTTTGACTGCTGACTATACGCAAAGGGCCCCCTCAGGGTAAGGGTATTCAATCTGATCACTTTGCTGTGCTGAACCCTGACTGCCTCGCTGTGCTGAACCCTGACTGCGGCGCTGTGCTGAACCCTGACTGCGGCGTTGTGCTGAACCCTGACTGCTGTGCTGTGCTGAACCCTGACTGCCGCTGTGCTGAACCCTGACTGCTGTGCTGTGCTGTACCCTGACTGCCGCTGTGCTGAACCCTGACTGCTGTGCTGTGCTGAACCCTGACTGCCGCTGTGCTGAACCCTGCAGGTGGAGCACACAGTGACAGAGGAGATCACCGGGGTGGACATCGTTGCCAGCCAGATCAGGATTGCGGGTGGGGCGACGCTGTTTGACCTCGGCATCGGCAATCAGGTGGGGTCCATGTACCCCCCTTTACACCTCACCGACACGTCCTTACTAGAAAGAAAGGAAAAAACGCCACGCCCTATCAGGGCGTGGATGTTAAGGAAACAGCGTCCTTCCTACATAGCAGTCCGTTGTGCCTCCCTTCCCTGCCTTACCATTGCCGCGTACCTTCTGAATCCCTACCCTACTTATCTTGCGCACACACACATCCCCCCTTTGCAGTCAGCAGTGCTGCACTCACTTATCACTCACTATCACACTTATCACACATCTTGCACACACACATCCCCCCTTTGCAGTCAGCAGTGATGCACTCACTTATCACTCACTATCACACTTATCACACATCTTGCACACACACATCCCCCCTTTGCAGTCAGCAGTGCTGCACTCACTTATCACTCACTATCACACTTATCACACATCTTGCACACACACATCCCCCCTTTGCAGTCAGCAGTGCTGCACTCACTTATCACTCACTATCACACTTATCACACATCTTGCACACACACATCCCCCCTTTGCAGTCAGCAGTGCTGCACTCACTTATCACTCACTATCACCCTTATCACACATCTTGCACACACACATCCCCCCTTTGCAGACAGCAGTACTGCACTCACTTATCACTCAATATCACCCTTATCACACATCTTGCACACACACATCCCCCCTTTGCAGTCAACAGTACTGCACTCACTTATCACTCAATATCACCCTTATCACACATCTTGCACACACACATCCCCCCTTTGCATTCAGCAGTGATGCACTCCCCTGGGTCCCTGCCCCCTGCCCCCCCTTGCCCCCCTCACCAACCCGTCCATCCTCCTCCTGCAGTCCTCGGTGCCGCCTATTAACGGATTCTCCATTCAGTGCCGCGTGACCACGGAGGACCCGGAGCAGAACTTCCAGCCGGACACGGGGCGCCTTGAGGATTACCGCGTCCCTGGGGGGCCTGGCATCCGGCTGGACGGCGCGCTCACGACCGGGAATGTGGTATCACGATACTATGACTCTCTGTTGGCCAAGGTGGGAGCAGGGGCAGGAGCGGGAAGCAGGAGAATGCGGGAAGCAGGGGAAGGCGGGAAGCAGGGGGGCGAGTGTGTGTGTGCCTGTGGGAGGGGGGGGGCATGGGGTGCAGCAGGTGCAGCTGCTGCTCTTTGCCACATCAAGGACAGCCCGCATGCGATGCCATCTTCACACTTGAAAGGAAGTGTGAAGGATCGTTTCTTTATTTGTCGCGGCAAGAGATATACTGCACACTGCCCATGGTGCAGTGCGTTAGCCAAGGCCCGTGTTTTCTGCATGTTCTTTTACATGTTCTTATACACTGACAGTCAATGGTCAGGTCAGGGTATTAGTCCAGTCACGCGTTGACATGTTTTTATTGCATTGCAGTTTTATTTCGACATTTTCCCCTCCTTCCCCCCTCCTGAGTCCTGACCCTGCCTGCCCCCCTCCTGCGCTGTGCTTTCCCTCTCAGGTCATTGCGTCAGCGCCCACATTCCCTAAGGCCATCCAGAAGATGCAGCGAGCTCTGGCAGAGTTTCAAGTAGGTGACGGGGGCATGCCACGAGAAGGATCAACGGTTGAGGGGAAAGAGCTGAGGGTTTGGGATAAAGCTCTGGCAGGGCTTCTAGTAGGTAACGGGGGGCATGCATCGAGAAGGATAAATTCTTGAAGGGAAAGATGTTCAGGGTTGAGCAGCATTGGCTGAATTTCAGGTAGGTGACAGGGCAGGCCATGGGGAGGATACGTGGTCAAGGGGAAGGGTTTAGGGCTCAGCCCTGGCAGACTTTGAAGTGCGTGCCAGGGGGGGGATAGACTGTTAGGGGAAAGGGGTTAAGGGATCAGCCTTGGCAGTGTTTCAGGTGAGTGGTCGGGGTGATGCTACATGGAAGATAAAGAGAGGGGGGAGTGGGGTGGGTGAGGTAAAGCTCTGGCAGAGGTTCCGGTGGCTAACTCGAGATTTGTATGACTTTCCAACCTTCCTGACGAGAGTGCTCCACCTCCCTTGCCCCTCTCATCCTCTCCCGTTGCCATCCTCTACATTGCAGGTCTGCACCAGGACCAGCAGGAGTTCACACACTAAAACTGCAGTGTGTGAACTCTCAGCTGAACTCTGGACCCTAGTGGCTGACCCCCCCTGCCCCTCCCCCTGCAGGTGTGCAGCATCAGGACCCTAATGGCTGACCCCCCCTGCCCCTCCCCCCCCCTGCAGGTGCACGGCATCAGAGCCTCCTATCTCCTTCCTGGAGAAAGTGTTGCGGCACCCCTCCTCACTTCATCTGCACCCTAACTGCCCCATCTTCCCCATCCAATCCCTCCTCCCTGCAGGTGCGTTGCAGCATCAAGACCATCATCGCCTTCCTACAGAACGTGCTGCGGTGCCCCTCTCCCCCCTATCTGAACTGACCTCCCCCCCCCCCCCCCATCGGACCCCCCCCCCTCCCCCCTCCAGGAGCGCTGCATCAAGATTAATATCTCCTGGGTGGACAATGCGTTGCACCGCCCCTCCCTACACTAATGTTACCCCTTCCACCCTCCTTTCCCCCTTCCTTTGATCCCTGCCCCCTGTGCAGGTGCGCGGCATCAAAACCAATATCTCCTTTTGGTGAATGTGTTGCACCTCACCCCCCCCCCCCCCCTCATCTCATCCCTCCCCCCTCATCTCATCCCTCCCACCTCCTCTTATCCCTCCCCCCCACCCTTCCCTCATCTGATACCTCCCCTCCCTACATACGCACGCGGCAGGAAGGCCAACATCTTCTTCTCGGAGGATGTGTCAGGGTGCCCCTCTCCTCCCTATCTGAGCCGTGAACCCTTGCCTCTCCCCTCATCTGTCCCCCCACCCCTTGCAGGTGCGCGGCATCAAGTCCAACATCTCCTTCCTAGAGAATGTCTTCACCTCTCCTCGCCTCCCCACTCATCTGCTCCCCCCCTGTGCAGGTGCAGAATGTGTTGCGGCACCCCTCCCCCCATCGTAGCGTTGACGCCTCCCCTCCCCCCTCATCTACCCTTTGCAGGTGCGCAGCATCAAGACCAACATCTCCGTCCTGGAGCATGTGTTGCAGCACCCATTCGCCCATCGCAGCGTTAATGCCTCCCCTCCACCCTCATCTACCCCGTGTAGGTGCGCGGCATCAAGACCAACATCTCCTTCCTGGAGAATGTGTTGCGGCACCCCGAGTTTCAGGCAGGGGAGGCCACCACCTACTTCATCGAGAAGAACGCCAAGGAGCTCTTCAGCTTTGAAACGCACGCATCGCTGCGCTCGTCAAAGATGCTGGGCTACTTGGCAGAGATGGTGGGGAGATGGGTGTAGGGATATGTGAAGGCATCCGCCTTATTTGAAACAATTGCACAGGAGCTGATTAGCTTCAAGGCACATGCCTTACAGCGCTCGTTGAAAACATTGGCTACCTGGCAGAGATGTTGGCGAGGGGTGTGGGGAGGGGTGGAGGTGACCGCCTGGAATGAAAAGATTGCCCAGGAGTTGTTCAGCTGCAGGACTCGTTCCTAATAGTGGCTACCAAAGATGCTAGGCTGTCTGCTGCCAGAGGAGGTGTGGATAGGTGTGGAGGTGACCACATTCTTCGTAGGGAGTGGGGAGGGGCGGGAAGGGAAGAAGGGGAGGACAGGGGGGGGGGGGACGAAGGGGTGGGAGGGGTGGACAGGGGTAAGGAGGGGAGGCGCATGCATATGTGCGTGTGTGTGTGTGAAAGCTGGGTTAGTAGGGGCAAGCTTACGGTATGTTTAAGTGCATGCTGGTATACTCACTGCCTCCTGTAGAAATGTTTTGCCTCCCTCCTCATTAGCATTGCCCAGGGTCAAGGGGTATGTACAACTGGTACAAGTAATGCTTATCGACCGAGGACGACAGTTTGCTGTCGGAAACCTGAGTTTGTTTTTTTCCAACCTGAGGTGCAGCTTTGAAAACAAATTGTATTTTAAATCTGAGGGACAACAGTTTTGATCTGCGTTACGGCATTTAAGCAACTGTTTTATTTGTAGTTGTGCCGGGCAGTGTTTATTTAAGTACGTGCCAGAGCACCTTTGCGGGGCCACTGGGCGGCCATTTCTGGGCCAATTAGTAAGTAACCTTGACCGGCCTACGGCTGGTGGCCAGAGCATTAGGGCTTCCTGCACTAGGGCCGCACGGCCGTAGGCCGTGATGTAGCTGAATAGTAGCTGAAGCGCGCTAAAATAATCAGTGGTGCCAGCGTGCCTTACTTGATCCACCATGTACGGTATCTGGTATGAAACAACAAAAAAGAAACAAAACACCGCCTGCTGCTACACACCTAACCCTGCCCACAGGTTGTGAAACCCTAAACACTGAACCCTGCCCTCAGGTTGTGAAACCCTAAACACTACTCACTTAACCCTGCCCACAGGTTGTGAAACCCTAAACACTGAACCCTGCCCACAGGTTGTGAAACCCTAAACACTGCACACTAAACCCTGCCCACAGGTTGTGAAACCCTAAACACTGAACCCTGCCCACAGGTTGTGAAACCCTAAACACTGCACACTAAACCCTGCCCACAGGTTGTGAAACCCTAAACACTGAACCCTGCCCACAGGTTGTGAAACCCTGAACACTGCACACTAAACCCTGCCCACAGGTTGTGAAACCCTAAACACTGCACACTAAACCCTGCCCACAGGTTGTGAAACCCTGAACACTGCACACTAAACCCTGCCCACAGGTTGTGAAACCCTAAACACTGCACACTAAACCCTGCCCACAGGTTGTGAAACCCTAAACACTACACCCTAAACTCTGCTTACAGACTTAAAACCATAAACACGTAACCCTAAACCCTGCCCACAGGTTGTGAAACCCTAAACACTGAACCCTGCCCACAGGTTGTGAAACCCTGAACACTGCACACTAAACCCTGCCCACAGGTTGTGAAACCCTAAACACTGCACACTAAATCCTGCCCACAGGTTGTGAAACCCTGAACACTGCACACTAAACCCTGCCCACAGGTTGTGAAACCCTAAACACTACACACTAAACCCTGCCCACAGGTTGTGAAACCCTAAACACTACACCCTAAACTCTGCTTACAGACTTAAAACCATAAACACGTAACCCTAAACCCTGCCCACAAGTTTGAAACCCTAAACACTGAACCCTGCCCACAGGTTGTGAACGGCCCCGATCACCCCGGTGCCGTTGGTGCAGCTCCCTCGAAGAATAATCCCCATGCGCCTGCCGTGCCTGCTGAGCTGTTGGGCCAGCCGCTGCCAGGCTGGCGCAATGTACTGCTCAAGGAGGGCCCTGAGGGCTGGGCAAAGGCAGTACGGGCGCACAAGGGCGTGCTCATCACAGACACCACCATGTAAGCGGTAGGGGGGCAGGAGGGACGTGTGTGTGGTAGGTAGGGGGGGGGCCGGGGAACAGGGGAAGTAAGGTGTGGGAGGGGGGCGGGTCGGAGTAGGGGGGGGGGAGAGCAGGGGGCGGGGGACAGGGGAGGCTGCACGTGTGGGAGGGGGACGGGTCGGGGGAGGGAGGGGGGGTTGCATGTGGGATGGGGGAAGGATGGCGGGTGGCCAGGATGTTCCTATTGGGATGGAGTGGGTAGATAATTGTTTACTTAGCAAGCGCACGGATTGAGTGCGCCGCCCGTTTTGAACAAGGCATGGGACTTGGTAACTGCATGGGCCATTTGGCTACTGCATTGGGACAGGCCTACAGGGTTACGGGGCCGCCCGTTTTGGGACATGGCTACTGCATTGGACATTTGGCTACTGCATGGGATATGGCTACTGCATTGGGAAAATATCAGCAGGGAGGGTTGAGGCAGCATGCTGGGTTGTGTAGGGAATAAGAGGGGAGGGGAGGGCTAGGAAGAGTGGTGTGCGTACTGCGCCCCCCCCACCCCCCACCCGGGAAGGAGGACTGGAGGCCGCAGCTTTTGGTGTTCTCACGCCCTACTGTAATCCTGACCCCCCAAACACCCTGACACCTGCACCAGTTGAACTGTTAACGCACTGGTCTCTCCTGGAAATTCTGGACCCCAACAACCCTGAAACCTATACACCCTGCACCCTGCACCCTATGAACTTTTTATGTACCGGTCCCTCCTGTCAACCCTGAGCCCCAACAACCATGAAACCTGCACGGCTGCACCTTCAGGCGCAATGCGCACCAGTCCCTCCTCGCTACCCGTATGCGCACCACAGACATGCTCAAGGCTGCTCCCCTGCAATCCTTGACCCCAACAACACTGAAACCTGCACGGCTGCACCTTCAGGCGTGATGCCCATCAGTCCCTCCTGGCAACGCGTATGCGCACCACCGACATGCTCAAGGCCGCACCCGCCACCGCTGCCATCCTGGCAAATGCGGGGTCTCTGGAGATGTGGGGGGGCGCCACCTTCGATGTGTCGCTGCGCTTCCTGCACGAGTGCCCCTGGCGGAGGCTGGAGAAGCTGAGGGCGCTCATCCCCAACATCCCGTTCCAGGTGGGTGTTACCTCCCTGGTTTATGTTCAAGGGTTCAGTTGCTACATACCTTACAATGTGACATCTGTTCCAGGGAGTTGCTCACATAGCTGCAACACACTGAGGGTTTAGGGTTTAAACCCTCAACCCTACAACCTTTAACCCCTAAAACCCTTAACCCTTACCCCTAAAACCTTTCACCCTAAATATGAAACATCCTGTTCCAGGGAGGTGCTCGGATAGCTGCAACACACTGAGCACTGCCTTGGACCCTCACTTCATCGGCCTGCCCACTTACTGTGTACCCTCCTCCCCTATTGTTGCTTCTTCTGCTACCCCCGCTGCTTATCTGCTTATCTCCACTTGTGCCCCCCCCCCCCCCCCACACTGCTTCCTCTCCCACTGCCTCCTCCCCTTTTGCCTCCTCCCCTGTTGTTGCTTCCTCTGCTACCCTTGCTGCTTATCTGATTCTGTCCCACTTTCCCTCTCCCACTGCCTCCTCCCCTTCTGCCTCCTCCCCCCCTGTCAGATGCTGCTGCAAGGTGCCACTGCTGTGTCCCACTTTTGCCCCCCCACTGCCTCCTCCCCTTTCGTCAGATGCTCCTGCGAGGTGCCAACGCGGTGGGCTATACCTCCTACCCCGACAACGTGGTGGATGAGTTTGTCCGCGAGTCACGTGTGGCAGGGATCGACATCTTCCGCGTGTTTGACTCTTTGAATTACGTGGACAACCTCAAGTAAGGTTTGGGGATAGATGTCTAGAGGGGACTCACAGGGGAGGACGTTTTAGGGGGAAGGAAGTCAGGCATGCCGAGAATCGACATCTTCCGCGTGTTTGACTCCCTGAACTACGTGGACAACCTCAAGTAAGGTTTAGGGGAAACGTTTCTAGAGGGCAGGGCGTTTGGGCGGAAGGGAAGTCAGGAATGTGTTCGGCTTTCTGAACAACGTAGACAATCTCAAGTAAGGCTTGAAGAAAGTGTCTAGAGGGGAGAGCGTTATGGGGGACAAGGAAGTAAAGAACGCTGAGGATGGTCAGGATATGGTCGTGCGCGTTTGACTCCCTGGTTAACGTGGACCACCTCAAATCGGGTTTGGGGGAAGGTGTCTAGAGGGGTAGGTATGGAGGGGTATACAAGGTATCTACCACAACACCTCTCATACCCTTCAGCAAGGCATGCCTTCGACCGATCACAATTTGTCATCCAGCATACAATGAAATCTCGTCCTCCAGCATTTCACCTCATCGCCGCTCGTGACCCCTGCTCCCTCAGATTTGGTGTGGACTCGGTGTTGAAGGCGAACGGTGTGGCCGAGGCGACGATCTGCTACACCGGGGACGTTTTGGACCCCAAGCGGACCAAGGTAAGGAGGAGTTGGTTTAGGGTGAGGGTCAGGGTTGAGGTTTTTAAACCCTAAACCCGTTTTTTTGGACCCCAAGCGGACCAAGGTAAGGAGGAGTGGCTAGGGAGGAGCAAGGGTGAGGAATTAGAAAGGGCAAGGGAGGAGCTGAGGCAAGGGTGAAGTGGAGGCAAGGGTGATGGAGGAGGAAGGCAAGGAAGGAGCAGAGGCAAATTGGAAGTATGGTCAAGGACTGACCCCCTGAACTCCCACCTGTTCTCATCCCAGGACAGACCCCGCTGAACTCCCACCTGAACTCCCACCTGTTCCCATTCCTGTCTCTCACCCGCAGTACAACCTGGATTACTACCTGCATCTGGCGGAGCAGCTGGTGGATCACGGCATACACGCGCTCGCAATTAAAGTGGGTGACTGGGTACATATTTCAGCAAAAGGTCTTAGGGCTTAATGTGTGTCTTGCTTTTTTTCTTCAGTGTGTGACTGCCCTTCATGTTTGGAACCTGATGGAAAGAGTGCTGTGTTGGGCGATTGACGGTTGTGACGGTCGGCCTTGTCTCGGTGCCAGCAATATTTTCACGGCGCCAGAAATATTGTACGGTTATTTACTTTACGGTGTCACACATTGCCTGACGTTACACTTGAGTAATCTTACTGTGTCAGAGCCCAACACTGAAAGAGTGTGACCATCATAAGCGTGTGAGTGTGTGACCATCATTAGTGTATGAGCAGCATGGGTTGGACTACCGGTACTTGTCGTTGCGGCTGTTGTTTGCTCCGTTCATTAAGGACCTCGCAGGTCTGCTGAAGCCCTGTGTGGGCGCCCCCCCTGTTCCTGTATGCTGAAGCCCCACGCGGGCGCCCCCCCTGTTCCTGGTGCTGCTGTTGTTGACTGTTTACTATCCAACACCTGTTCCTGTTGTTGCCGTTGCTGATACTATTCCCAGCCTGCAAGGCATGCCCACCCTGCTGCTGGCCGCCTATCGCCTGGCGTTTGTATGTTTATATATAATTATTTGGCTCACTACTTGCAGGATATGGCGGGTTTGCTCAAGCCCCGTGCTGCCACCCTGCTGGTGGGTGCGCTCCGGAGCCGCTTCCCCAACCTGGTCATCCATGTTCATACCCACGACTCAGCGGGCACAGGCGTGGCCACGCAGCTAGCTGCGGCAGCGGCAGGTGAGAGGAGCAGGGGGGCCTGTGTGGGGGAGAAGGTTACGTGGAGGAGTAGTGGGGCACAGGGGGCTGAGAGGTAGGGGGGGCCTGTGTGGGGGAGGAGGGTAAGGGGAGGAGCAGGGGGGCAGGGGCTGAGAGGTAGAGGGGCCTGTAGGGGGGAGGAGGGTAAGGGGAGGAGCAGGGGGGCAGGGGCTGAGAGGTAGGGGGGCCTGTAGGGGGGAGGAGGGTAAGGGGAGGAGCAATGGGGCAGGGGCTGAGAGGTAGGGGGGCCTGTAGGGGGGAGGAGGGTAAGGGGAGGAGCAATGGGGCAGGGTCTGAGAGGTAGGGGGGCCTGTAGGGGGGGAGGAGGGTAAGGGGAGGAGCAATGGGGCAGGGGCTGAGAGGGGTTTGCAGGGAATCATGAGCATGGGGCTTAAGGGTAGGGAGGGCTTGTGTTCATGACGTTACACCTCCGGGCCCTGCTCAAAAAAGAAGCTCGGCGACGTTGGCAAGGAAGGGCTTGTCTGTGTGGGGGGGGAGGGGCGATGGGCAGGTGTGGATGCTGGGCTGTTTGGATCCGAGGCGCATGCGCCCCCCTAAAAACACCAGGTGTCGTCATCAATGACTGCTGCTTGGACTCCTTCTCTGGAACAACACCCATGGCATCCACACATTAGCCCACACACTGCCCTTCCAGGTGTCTATGTGATTGACTGCCCCTTCAACTCCTCCTTTGGAACAACCTCTCACTGAATGGGAGTCTCACCCGTGCACCCTACAGATCCGCCCACACACTGCCCCCCCAGGTGCTGACATGATTGACTGCTGCTTGGACTCCTTCTCCGGAACCACCTCTCACCCGTGCACCCCACACATCCGCCCACACACTGCCCCCCCCCTGGTGCCGTCATTATTGACTGCTGCTTGGACTCCTTCTCCGGATCCACCTCTCACCTGTGCACCCCACACATCCGCCCACACACTGCCCCCCCCATGTGCCGACATTATTGACTGCTTCTTGGACTCCTTCTCTGGAACCACCTCTCACCCGTGCACCCCACACATCCGCCCACACACTGCCCCCCCAGGTGCCGACATTATTGACTGCTGCTTGGACTCCTTCTCTGGAACCACCTCTCAGCCCTCCATGGGGGCCATCGTGAACGGGCTGGTGGGGTCTGACCTGGACACGGGCATCAATCCTTCGCTTATCCTGCCACTCTCCAACTATTGGTAGGAGGTGTCATAAAATATGCATACGCTGATCTAGTGATCTGCACTTAGCATAAGCCAGGGATCAAGTGGTCACTAACCCTGTCGCTCTCCAGCTACATTGGTGGGAGGAACTTATTTACATGCATACACTAATCTAGTCGTCTGCAATAAGCGTAAGCCAGGGGTCAAGAGGTCACTCATCCTGCCACTCTCCAACTATTGGTAGGAGGCCCTGAATAACATGCATACACTATTCTAGTAATCTGCATTAAGCATAAGCCATTTGCCAGGGGTCAAGCCGTCACTTATCCTGCCCTCCACCTTTCAAGAAGAGGTGCTATGTAACATGTATGAAAGTGTGAAAAAGAATAAACCTGTGACCAAGCCATGACTAATCCTGCCACTCTTCATTCTCCAGCTTTTGCTTAGAGGTGCTATATAAAATGTCACATGTATACGGTAACTGGGTCTGCAATAAGCATAAGCCTGGATCCAGGGGTCACTCATCCTGCCACGATCCAGTCTCCAACATTTGGAATGGGGTGCTATACAAAATGTACGCGGTAGACAAGTCTGAAATACGGTAAGCAAACGCCGGGGACCAAGCCATCAGTCATGCTGCCAACCTTGAACAAATGGTAAGAGGGCGCTGAGTAAGATTTGTATGAACTAAAGAATGGAACACGCGTGACCACAAAAGCCGGGGATCAAGCTGTCACTCGTCCTGCTTCTCTTAAGCCAAGGGTGAGACTTTTCTAGCTGATGGGAACCTCAGCGTCCTGATCCATCCCTCAATCCCAATCCCAATAAATCCTACCCACTGAACAATATCCGATCCTCCATCAGATACGCTCCTCTAACAAATGCAACCCACACGTCGGTGTTGTTCTTTCGTGGTCACTCATGCTGTTGCCACATGTGCGCTGTAGGGAGGAGACGTGAAAGCTGTACGCGCCGTTTAGGGTGAAGGGTTTTTATTGCCACCGGTGTTGTTGCCACATGTGTGCTGTAGGGAGGAGACACGGGAGCTGTACGCGCCGTTTGAGTCCAACATCAAGTCGGTGTCCTCCGATGTGTACCTTCACGAGATGCCGGGTGGGCAGTACACTAACCTCAAGTTCCAGGCAGCAAGTGTGAGAGCAACGGGAAGGGGGGGGAAGGGAAGGGGGGAAGTGCGTCGAGAGACAGCCAGGGGGAGGAGGGGGCGAGAAGTCCCTGAAGCTCTTGGTGGCTTGTTTGACTGCAGTGGGAGGGGGAGGAGGGGGGAGGGCTTTGTGAGAGAGCCAGGGGAGGAGGGGGGGGGCGGTACACAAACCTGAAGCTCCTAGTGGCTGGTGTGAGAGCTATGGGAAGGGGGGCAAGCACAAAAGGAAAGAGCCGCAGGGGGTGGGAGGCAGGGGTCAAAACCCCGATTCTGTCTGTCCCCCCCCCCTCCACCCTTGCAATTATCAATCCTGATACCTGATCCTACCTGCCCCCTCCCTCGTCACCTCATTTTATGCCCTAAACCTCCTCTTCCTCATACCTACCCCCCCCTCCCCCGTCGTCCATGTCCTTCCCTCCTTGGAGCTGGGGTTCGGCAAGGCTGGACGTAAACCCTAAATCTATCTCCCCCCCTTCCTCGCAGCTGGGGTTAGGCAAGGCTGCACGTGAACCCTAAACCCTTAACCCATTTCCCCCCCTTCCTGCGCAGCTGGGGCTAGGCAAGGCTGAACATAAACCGTTCACCCTTAACCCATCCCCCCCCCTTCATGTGCAGCTGGGGTTAGGCAAGGAGTGGACCCGCATCTGTACCTCATACGCTGCGGCCAACCGGGCACTTGGAGACATTGTCAAGGTGAGTGAGAGAGAGGTTGAGGGTTAACGGATTAAACCCTATACTAGGCCAACCGGGAACTGAGGGGATATCGTCAAGGTGAGTGAGAGAGAGAGGAATGGAGGTCTTGCACCCTGTATCAAACCAACCGAACATTAGAGGTTGAGGGTTGAGAGTTGGTACCCTAAGATAGACCAACTGGGCGATGGGGGATATCATCAAGGTGCGTACGAGGTTGAGGGTTTGGGGTTCAGGGTTAACAACTTTATGAACACCCTAATCTATATGCCAACCGGGCATTTGGGGACATTGTGAAGGTGTGAGTGGTAAAGTCACCTCCAGTGCTTAATTTTTTAAAGGTTTACCCTCCAGGCTCAAAAAACGCTCCGCTCCCCAAAAGGCCTGTGTCTTTTGTTCTAAGCTCACCTCCATCGGTTTTGCACCGAGGAAAACCGTGTTTTACATCTTGCGTGCTCGGTGTGCCAGAGGTGAACGAAAGCCCCCCTTGCCACCCTGAACCCTCAAGTAGGCCAACAGGGCACTTATTAACATTATCAAGAAGGGGGAGGAGAGAGAGTGTAACTGACTCTCATAATTAAAAGACTGAACCTCTCAGAAAACATATACGGTATGCTAACATATATCGTGGCCACCCTTCCCTGGTGCACTAAGCCATGCTGGAGGAATCAGCTGTAAAAAGCCTTGACCCACCAGCCCTCCCCGCTCACCCTGCCCCCCCTCCCCGTGTGCCCTCATGTGCAGCTTTATCCTGCGCCCCTCTATGTGCCCCCCTGCGCACCCGCTCACCCTGCCCCCCCCCCGTGTGCCCTCTTGTGCAGCTTTATCCTGCGCCCCTCTATGTGCCCCCCTGCGCACCCGCTCACCCTGCCCCCCCCCCGTGTGCCCTCTTGTGCAGCTTTATCCTGCGCCCCTCTATGTGACCCCCGGTGCACCCGCTCACCCTGTCCCCCCCCCGTGTGCCCTCTTGTGCAGCTTTATCCTGCGCCCCTCTATGTGACCCCCGGTGCACCCGCTCACCCTGTCCCCCCCCCGTGTGCCCTCATGTGCAGCTTTATCCTGCGCCCCTCTATGAGCCCCCCTGCGCACCCGCTCACCCTGCCCCCCCCCCCAGTGTGCCCTCTTGTGCAGCTTTATCCTGCGCCCCTCTATGTGCCCCCCTGCGCACCCGCTCACCCTGCCCCCCCCCCGTGTGCCCCCTTGTGCAGCTTTATCCTGCACCCCTCTATGTGCCCCCCTGCGCACCCGCTCACCCTGCCCCCCCCCCCAGTGTACCCTCTTGTGCAGCTGTATCCTGCGCCCCTCTATGTGCCCCCCCTGCGCACCCGCTCACCCTGCCCCCCCCCAGTGTGCCCTCTTGTGCAGCTTTATCCTACGCCCCTCTATGTGCCCCCCTGCGCACCCGCTCACCCTGCCCCCCCCCAGTGTGCCCTCTTGTGCAGCTTGATCCTGCGCCCCTCTATGTGCCCCCCTGCGCACCCGCTCACCCTGCCCCCCCCCCAAGTGTGCCCTCTTGTGCAGCTTTATCCTGCGCCCCTCTATGTGCCCCCCTGCGCACCCGCTCACCCTGCCCCCCCCCCCGTGTGCCCTCTTGTGCAGCTTTATCCTACGCCCCTCTATGTGCCCCCCTGCACACCCGCTCACCCTGCCCATCCCCCCCAGTGTGCCCTCTTTTGCAGCTTTATCCTACGCCCCTCTATGTGCCCCCCTGCGCACCCGCTCACCCTGCCCCCCCCCCCCAGTGTGCCCTCTTGTGCAGCTTTATCCTGCGCCCCTCTATGTGCCCCCCTGCGCACCCGCTCACCCTGCCCCCCCCCAGTGTGCCCTCTTGTGCAGCTTTATCCTGCGCCCCTCTATGTGCCCCCCTGCGCACCCGCTCACCCTGCCCCCCCCCCAGTGTGCCCTCTTGTGCAGCTTTATCCTGCGCCCCTCTATGTGCCCCCCTGCGCACCCGCTCACCCTGCCCCCCCCCAGTGTGCCCTCTTGTGCAGCTTTATCCTGCGCCCCTCTATGTGCCCCCCTGCGCACCCGCTCACCCTGCCCCCCCCCAGTGTGCCCTCTTGTGCAGCTTTATCCTACGCCCCTCTATGTGCCCCCCTGCGCACCCGCTCACCCTGCCCCCCCCCAGTGTGCCCTCTTGTGCAGCTTTATCCTGCGCCCCTCTATGTGCCCCCCTGCGCACCCGCTCACCCTGCCCCCCCCCCCAGTGTGCCCTCTTGTGCAGCTTTATCCTACGCCCCTCTATGTGCCCCCCTGCGCACCCGCTCACCCTGCCCCCCCCCCGTGTGCCCCCTTGTGCAGCTTTATCCTGCACCCCTCTATGTGCCCCCCTGCGCACCCGCTCACCCTGCCCCCCCCCCCCAGTGTACCCTCTTGTGCAGCTGTATCCTGCGCCCCTCTATGTGCCCCCCCTGCGCACCCGCTCACCCTGCCCCCCCCCAGTGTGCCCTCTTGTGCAGCTTTATCCTACGCCCCTCTATGTGCCCCCCTGCGCACCCGCTCACCCTGCCCCCCCCCAGTGTGCCCTCTTGTGCAGCTTTATCCTGCGCCCCTCTATGTGCCCCCCTGCGCACCCGCTCACCCTGCCCCCCCCCAAGTGTGCCCTCTTGTGCAGCTTTATCCTGCGCCCCTCTATGTGCCCCCCTGCGCACCCGCTCACCCTGCCCCCCCCCCCGTGTGCCCTCTTGTGCAGCTTTATCCTACGCCCCTCTATGTGCCCCCCTGCGCACCCGCTCACCCTGCCCATCCCCCCCAGTGTGCCCTCTTGTGCAGCTTTATCCTACGCCCCTCTATGTGCCCCCCTGCGCACCCGCTCACCCTGCCCCCCCCCCCAGTGTGCCCTCTTGTGCAGCATTATCCTGCGCCCCTCTATGTGCCCCCCTGCGCACCCGCTCACCCTGCCCCCCCCCCCAGTGTGCCCTCTTGTGCAGCTTTATCCTGCGCCCCTCTATGTGCCCCCCTGCGCACCCGCTCACCCTGCCCCCCCCCCAGTGTGCCCTCTTGTGCAGCTTTATCCTGCGCCCCTCTATGTGCCCCCCCTGCGCACCCGCTCACCCTGCCCCCCCCCCAGTGTGCCCTCTTGTGCAGCTTTATCCTGCGCCCCTCTATGTGCCCCCCTGCGCACCCGCTCACCCTGCCCCCCCCCCGTGTGCCCTCTTGTGCAGCTTTATCCTGCGCCCCTCTATGTGCCCCCCTGCGCACCCGCTCACCCTGCCCCCCCCCCAGTGTGCCCTCTTGTGCAGCTTTATCCTACGCCCCTCTATGTGCCCCCCTGCGCACCCGCTCACCCTGCCCCCCCCCCAGTGTGCCCTCTTGTGCAGCTTTATCCTGCGCCCCTCTATGTGCCCCCCTGCGCACCCGCTCACCCTGCCCCCCCCCCCAGTGTGCCCTCTTGTGCAGCTTTATCCTGCGCCCGACTATGTTCCCCCCTGCGCATCCGCTCACCCTGCCCCACCCCGTGTGCCCTCTTGTGCAGCTTTATCCTGCGCCCCTCTATGTGCCCCCCTGCGCACCCGCTCACCCTGCCCCCCCCCCGTGTGCCTTCTTGTGCAGCTTTATCCTGCGCCCCTCTATGTGCCCCCCTGCGCACCCGCTCACCCTGCCCCCCCCCCCGTGTGCCCCCTTGTGCAGCTTTATCCTGCGCCCCTCTATGTGCCCCCCTGCGCACCTGCTCACCCTGCCCCCCCCCCCAGTGTGCCCTCTTGTGCAGCTTTATCCTGCGCCCCTCTATGTGCCCCCCTGCGCACCTGCTCACCCTGCCCCCCCCCCCGTGTGCCCTCTTGTGCAGCTTTATCCTGCGCCCCTCTATGTGCCCCCCTGCGCACCCGCTCACCCTGCCCCCCCCCCCAGTGTGCCCTCTTGTGCAGCTTATCCTGCGCCCCTCTATGTGCCCCCCTGTGCACCCGCTCACCCTGCCCCCCCCCAGTGTGCCCTCTTGTGCAGCTTTATCCTGCGCCCCTCTATGTGCCCCCCTGCGCACCCGCTCACCCTGCCCCCCCCCAGTGTGCCCTCTTGTGCAGCTTTATCCTGCGCCCCTCTATGTGCCCCCCTGCGCACCCGCTCACCCTGCCCCCCTTCCAGTGTGCCTTCTTGTGCAGCTTTATCCTGCGCCCCTCTATGTGCCCCCCTGCGCACCCTCTCACCCCCCCCCCAGTGTGCCCTCATGTGCAGCTTTATCCTGCGCCCCTCTATGTGCCCCCCTGCGCACCCGCTCACCCTGCACACCTTCTCACTCCTTCTCCCTTTAGGCGACCCTTAGCAGCAAGGTGGTGGGTGACCTGGCTCAGTTCATGCCCCCCCTCTTTCCCCCCCCCTCCCCCCCCCCTCCGTCCCCCACCTCCTCCCCCCTCTCTCCCCCCACCTCCTCCCCCCCCTCTCCCCCCCTCTCCCCCCACCTCCTCCCCCACCTCCCCCCCCCTCCCACCATCTCCTTTCCTTCCTTATTCCCCCCAAGTTTATGCCCCCCTCTCTTCACCCCCTCTTCAACCTCCTCCCCCCACCTTCCTTCAGGTGACTCCCAGCAGCAAGGTCGTCGGTGACCTGGCTCAGTTCATGGTCCAGAACGACCTGGATGAGTTCACCCTGGTGGAGAGGGCTGAGACGCTGTCGCTGCCCTCGTCGGTGGTGGAGTTCTTCCAAGGCTACCTCGGGCAGCCCCCGTCATGGCCAGAGCCCCTCAGGAGCAGAGTGAGTGTCACGGGCTGTAAAAGATTTGCAAACCCTGAACCCTACACTAGGTGGAGGAGTGAGCCCTAGATCCTGAAGCAGACACTAGGGTGACGTGGTAGGGCGGGCGGGCGGGGGGGTAGGGCGGGCGGGCGGGCGTGGTAGGGCAGGCGGGTGGGGTAGGGCGGGCGGGCGGGCGGGGTAGGGCGGGCGGGCGGGCGGGGTAGGGCAGGTGGGCGGGGGGGGGTAAGGCGGGCGGGCAGGCGGGCGGGCGGGCGGGGTAGGGCGGGGTAGGGCGGGCGGGGCGTTTATGGTTTGTGATTAGTTTAAAACATGCCTTGAACCCCGTCCCCCGTCCCTGTCTCCACTCTCACCTGATGTTGTGATTGAAAGCGGGACTTAGCCCTACAACCTGGACACTTAAACTAGGGTGGAGAGGATGTGCGAACGGGGAATTGGCGGGAGGGGGAGGTAGCGCTTATGAATTGCGATTAGGCTTAAGACAGGCCCCTAAACCCTAACCCCTAACCCCTAACCCCTAACCCCTAACCCCCCTGGTGCAGGTTCTCAAGGGCCAGGCTGTGATTAAGGGCCGGCCAGGCGCCTTAGAGGGCCAATGGCGCTTGGGATTGTGTTTAGGTTAAAGACATGCCCTAACCCCAAACCCCGTCCCACCTGATGCAGGTTCTCAAGGGCAAGACTGTGATCGAGGGTCGGCCGGGCGCCTCCATGCCCTCCTTGGACCTCAACACCAAGGAGTACCGCCTCAAGGAGAAGTACGGCGCGGCAAACATCTCAAAGAGAGACGTGCTCAGCTCGGCCATGTACCCCAAGGTGGGGTACTCAGCTTATAGGTATAAGGTTCATGGAGTGGGTTGTGAAGCATTCCAGAGAGGGAGGTGCTCAGCTTTGCCATGTACCCTTAAACGGGTCCCTCCGTTTTAAGGTTTTGGTTCAGGGAGTGGGTCGTGAAACATTCCAGAGAGGGAGGTGCTCAGCTCAGCCTTCTCCTCCCAAGGTGGGATCTCCGGGGTTTAGGGGCCTGTCTTAAGCCCCTAAGGGGAGGGGGGGTCCTGGCTCTTCTACTGACGCCTGGCTCCTTAAATACAGGTTTCATTCGTAACCCTCCACCCCCCTATTCCAAAAGGTGGTCATCTGTGGGAAGGTGTCTGATATTCCACGTCAGCCTTCCCAGCCAACCAGGCGGCCTCCGGGATCTCAGTCCCAGGCCATCATGTTTATTTATTCACCCGGGCACTGACCCAGATCCCCCCCCTGACTGCCGGATGTCTTATCGTGAGGCTCTCCCTATACTGCCCCATTGAGATCCCTATTTTCTGCCCTTAATCTCACAGGCAAAAACAAACACCATTTCCTGAGGCTCCCTTACTGCCCCATTCATGCCTTCATTTCGCTGTTTTGCCTACGAAATGGCAAAGACTCGCACCAGTGTTTCTTTCAGCGCGCTTCAGCTACAATTCAGATGCAAAAGAAATGCTTTTGCCCTGCCTTATGGGAGCTCACCTATTGCTACGGCCGAACGGGTGGCTTCCTTAATCCAGGCCTCAGGGCGTATCGTTTATTTATTTATGTGCCCTGCCTTTCCCCGTCCCTCGCATCCATCCCGCCGCCCCCCTCCTTCAGGTTTTCGAGGAGTACATGGACTTCTCGCTGCGCTACTCCCAGCTCGTAGAAGTATTGCCTACGCGCGCGTTCCTTGCGCCCCTTGACGAGGATGAGGAGGTGGAGGTGCTGTTTGCCAAGGGGGTGGGGGCGACCATCAAGTTCAAGGCACTCGGGGAGCTGCAGACCAATGGTGAGGGAGAAGAGTGACATGTGCGTGACGTAAGTGTGACGCAAGTGTGACCAGGGAGGCTGGGTGGTTCAAGGGATGAGGTCCGAGCTGCCACTCAGCCTCAGGCACTGCGGGAGCTGCAGACTAAGGCGTCAAAAGGTGTAAATCCGTTTGGCCCTCGCAAATTTTGCATGTTTTGAATTTTTTGCTCATTTCGCAACGTATGCATGTTTTGCAACTTTTGCTTATTTTGCATTTTTTGCATATTTCGCAACATTTCCTGCCTCTGGTACAAAAATAGTCTATGAGTGTATGAAAGGGGAGGGGTAGGTGCCAAGCCCCTGCAGCTTGCCCTGTATTTAGCAATGGCATTATGTTAGGCTGTTGTTAAGCTACGCTGCAATTACGGTATGCTGTCGTTTTGTTACGACAAGCTGGTGTAGTAATTGCGACGTAACGTATCCCCCATTGTTGTGGAGAACTGTCCATTGCCTGCACCCCTCCTTGAGCAGGAAAATGGGAGGTGCTACATTATGCTGTTGTTTTGTTATGCTGTTGTTACGTTATGCTGTTGTTACGTTATGCTTTTGTTACGTTATGCTTTTGTTACGTTACGATAAGCTGATGTACATATGTTGTAATTGCGACGTAGTGTATCTCCTGCTGCTGCCAAGCATTGCCTCCCCCCCCCCCTTCTGCAGGCAAGCGAGAGGTGTTCTTTGAGGTCAACGGGAGGTGCTATGCAATGCTGTTGTTACGTTGTGCTGTTGTTACGTTATGCTGTTTTACGCACATATGTTGTGTTTGCGACGTAATGTATCCCCCGCTGCTGCCGAGCATTGCCTGTCCCCCCCCCCTTGTGCCTGCCCCCTTGTGCAGGCAAGCGGGAGGTGTTCTTTGAGGCCAACGGCATCCCACGAGTGGTGGAGGTGAGTGCTGGCATCCTTTAGTGCAACGAACTCGGCACCGGTATCTAAACAAATATCTAACAAATATCTAACAAAACGTGGCAAGGGAAATCGAGTGTGCCATCTCCGATGACAATACAATAAAGTAAAAGTGAGGGATACCAGGGTGATCCCTCCTATTGTGTTAGGAGGTGGATGGCTGCTTGACACAAACAGCTGCGTGGTCTTCTGCGTTAAGGCCCCCTGCCTGCAAGCCCCTGTCTGCATGCCCCCCTGCCTGCAAGCCCCTGTCTGCATGCCCCCCTGCCTGCAAGCCCCTCTGTCTAGCTGGCATTGCTCCCCTCGTTACCTGAACTGGCTAATGAACCATTTCCAGGCGTTGATTTTCTCATTGTGACATGTTTGTGTTTTCCGTGGGTTGTGTATGTCCTTGCATGCAAAAAAAATGAAAGAAACAGCAACGTTATTTGAGTTCCTGCTCACAAGTGATGGACTGTGCCGCAGAGAACATGTCTCTTTTACTTAACCCTCAACCCCCCTCAACCCTAAAACCTTAACCCCCTACACACTAAACCCTTAACCCGCTTAACCCTCTGTCAGCGTGTGACCGCGCCACGGAGATTGTCCACATTGCCGCCAATGCCGGCAAGAAGGCAGGTAGGACTGGCCTATTCAAACAGAAACGTTCAGAGAGGAATCCTGTCCATCCCTGCAGGTGATTGACCGTGCCGCAGAGATTGCCCACATCGGCAAGAAGGCAGTGCGCGAGCGTGCTGACCTGGTGGTCCTCGGAAGGTGGGCTGCGGCGGTTAAAGGCAGTTTGGTGGTTGTGTTTGAATTCTGTGATTGCCCACATCGGCAAGAAGGCAGTGCGCGAGCGTGCTGACCTGGTGGTCCTCGGAAGGTGGGCTGCAGCGGTTAGAGGCAGTTTGGTGGTTGTGTTTGAATTCTGTGATTGCCCACATCGGCAAGAAGGCAGTGCGCGAGCGTGCTGACCTGGTGGTCCTTGGAAGGTGGGCTGCGGCGGTTAGAGGCAGTTTGGTGGTTGTGTTTGAATTCTGTCTGCACGGATGTTGCCGGGTGGTATTCCTGTTTACTGTCTCGCCTGACTAACCCCGCACTGACACGTTGCCGGTAGCGTTTATCCTAGTGCAAGCCATACCTCTGAAAGGGTGCGGCTGGTCGGCCACACCATACCACTGTAAGGGTTGCGGCTGGTCGGCCACCACAGGGCCGATTGGGACCAAAACCTTGACCTGCCTGAGAAGCAGGCACCTTGCTGCACCCAGTCCCCTCGGCATAACACCATCATGCACTTCACTAGCATAAGCGCGCTGGAGTGAACATGTGTGGCCGCCCCTGTCCTCCTGAACCCAACGATCGAAACCCTGACCTGCTCTGCCGCCTCTCCCCTCATGCAGCGTGGGCGCCCCGATGGCGGGCACCGTTATTGAAGTGACGGTGAAGACGGGCTCGGTGGTCACTGCCGGCCAACAGCTGGTGATCATGAGCGCTATGAAGATGGAGACGGCGGTGTGCGCACCAGTCGGCGGAATTATCACACAAGTGAGATGCGGGGGGGGGGGGGGGCATCACTCAAGTGAGATGCGGGGGGGGGGGGGGCATCACTTAAGTGAGATGCGGGGGTCACACCCAATTGAGATGGGGGGATTATTATACAAGTGAGATGCAATGGGGATTATCACACAAGTGAGATGCAGGGGGGGGTGGGGGCATCACTCAAGTGAGATGCAGGGGGGGGTGGGGGCATCACTCAAGTGAGATGCAGGGGGGGGTGGGGGCATCACTCAAGTGAGATGCAGGGGGGGGGCGGGGGGCATCACTCAAGTGAGATGCAGGGGGGGGTGGGGGCATCACTCAAGTGAGATGCAGGGGGGGGGCGGGGGGCATCACTCAAGTGAGATGCAGGGGGGGGGCGGGGGGCATCACTCAAGTGAGATGCAGGGGGGGGTGGGGGCATCACTCAAGTGAGATGCAGGGGGGGCAGGGGGCATCACTCAAGTGAGATGCAGGGGGGGGTGGGGGCATCACTCAAGTGAGATGCAGGGGGGGGTGGGGGCATCACTCAAGTGAGATGCAGGGGGGGGGCGGGGGGCATCACTCAAGTGAGATGCAGGGGGGGGTGGGGGCAACACTCAAGTGAGATGCAGGGGGGGCGGGGGGCATCACTCAAGTGAGATGCGGGGGTCACACCCAATTGAGATGGGGGGATTATTATACCAGTGAGATCCGGGGGGGATTATCACACAAGTGAGATGCAGGGGGGGGGGGGGGGCATCACTCAAGTGAGATGCAGGGGGGGGCGGGGGGCATCACTCAAGTGAGATGCGGGGGTCACACCCAATTGAGATGGGGGGATTATTACACCAGTGAGATCCGGGGGGGATTATCACACAAGTGAGATGCAGGGTGGTGGAAGACGGGGATGAGGAGCAGGGGGGAAATGAGGACATGGAGTGGGGGCAGGGGGGTGGGGGGGCTTGGGAGGGATAGAGGAGGGATTAAGAGCAGGGAAGGAGAACAGGAGACTGGGAAATAGGGAAGGAATAAGGGGGGGGTAGACAAGTGGGATGGGGGAAGTAGGAGATGCAATGGGGACAAGAGGAGGCTGTGTTTGTCCCTCCTTTCTCGCATGCTGATTTATGTTGAGCAAGCGTCACATCTCGATTTGTAATGTTGTTGCGGTTGGCACTGCCTGATCCCTTTCGAAAAAGACCATGGGGTGGATGAATTTATGCTGTTACATCAGCATTTGACTAGGGGCCCTCAGTTTTATGGCTGTACCTATTATGACTGATGTGCCCTATGCGTCCATGCGTCTCCATGATAGTTACCCATGCATCCATGCGTGTTCATGATGGTGACCCATGCATCTCCATGCGTCCATGCGTCTCCATGATGGTACCCATGCATCTCCATGCATCCATGCGTCTCCATGATGATTACCCATGCATCTCCATGCGTCCATGTGTCTCCATGATGATAACCCATGCATCTCCATGCGTCCATGCGTCTTCATGATGGTTACCCATGCATCTCCATGCGTCCATGCGTCTCCATGATGTTAACCATGCATCTCCATGTGTCCATGCGTCTCCATGATGGTTACCCTCACCCGCCTGCAGGTCGCCGTGGAGGCAAACGACGCCCTAGACGCAGGGGATATGATTGTGTTCATCGATTCTTCGACACTGCCCGCTTTGATCGCGGACCCGATCGCGAGCTTGGACAGTGATGACAACGAATAGCGGCAACGTCCGTTGTGACACTGCATTCCTGGGAGGGAGCGCGTGCCTAATCGAAATAGTAATTGTTCTTTAAGTGGGTGGATGCATGTAGGGGTGCGCATGCTCCTACCCACATCTTGAGGGTGGTTTGCAGGTCCCGAGCGTCTTTATGATACCTCGTGTTATGTGAAGACACATGTAGCTTTCATCTGGTTCTAACATCTGAAGTGGGTGGGGGAGGAAGGAGCAAGGGTAACTGAACTATGGCCGAAATGGGTGTCCTTGAAGGGAGCAGCTGGCTGTTTGGTGAAGCTGCCCCCTGTACACCCCCAGCAGAGCAGCTGGCTGGGTGAAGCGGCCCCCGGTGAGCAGCCCGGCAGACTGGCAGAGTGACTGGTTGGGTACTTGGTTGAAGCTGACCCCTGTGTGCAAGGCAGCTGGGCAGATAGCTGTCAAATCGACAATGACTACCATAGTGTTCTTTGATAGTGGAAGACTGGCTCTTGCAACACTCGTTTTCGGACGCAGGCGTGGAAATGATGTTGAACAGGCCTCGTAAAAACGCATGGACTGACCAAATCTTATGTAACATGACAATGTTGGTTCTAACCTGATGCTGACACGCTAATGTGGGGGTGCTGTACTGGTGTGCGCTTCCAAGTGTTTGTGTTGGGTACCGTACGTTCTAGGTAGTGGTTCGGTACGGCAGTGGCTGAGGTGGCAGTTGGATCGTGGAAGGTGAGGAATGGGTGTGTGAGGGGAGCAGTGTGTGCTTGTTCTCTTTCTCATGTGTGAATGACGTTCTCTTTGTTATATTTGGTAGCGCTGTAATAGTATGAAATGCCTGGTCGGCTATATCGGTTAGGCGAGGAGACGAAAGCGTGTGGCTCTGGACGGGGCGGCCGCATGCTGTGCAAATTCGATAGCCCCAGCGGCTGCCTCGGCCGCCTCCCCCCAGAGGCTAGTCAAGACAGCAGCGGCGGTCTAGGCGGCGGCACAGGGCGCGCCAGCCCCCAGCCGCTGCCCTGCTGCTCCTTGTGATATAGATCCGGGTGTGGTTCTAGGCTGAAGAACCCAGGCCTCACATGCCCCCGGCCGCTGCCATTCCCACTTCCAGCAGCAACGCAATCCTCCCAAAAGCTCCGGCGGCGGTCTCGGTCGCCGCCCTCCAGAGGGCACGAGGCGGGTGCCAGGCGGTGGCACGGGAGGACACATGCTCCCAACCGTGGCCCATCCCTCTCGAGGCGCCAAAGCATCAGGTGGGACCGCCAGCTCTTGCTGCATCCCCCATCTCGTGCTGGCAAAATGCTTGGAAATTCAAGTTGACCCGGAAGCGGCTCTGACAGCGGCAGCAGGCTTGGCCTTTCTGCTTGGCTCAGGCTGAGACACTGCTCTCCCCTTGACCCTACACGTATGTCAATGACGTTACACCTCTGGGCCATCAACAACTCTGGGCCTCAACAAAGTCAAAAAAGCGTCCAAAAAGCAACTGCATCCCACCCCTGCCCGGCTTGGTACAGCTGGTGGACGTCCGTGGCACCGTTCAGGGGACCTGCCCACCCCTGCTCCTGGAACTACTCTCTGACACTAGGGCATTGGAAGCAAGCATGTAGTGCATCCTCTTTATGCTCTCCATCACCCCTTGACCAACATCGTAGGCAGTAGCGTGCCTCTCGCCGCTGACCGCTGCGCCGTCCTCTGGTGTCAGCTGTGCTGATCGCGCCTAGCCGTAGTCGCAAATTGGTGAGCAAACAAGCACACTCCCTCGTGCGGATGCGGTCCCTGGCTTGCGTCAGCCCAGCGCCCGCGGTGGTCTGAAAACAGGCGCAGTAGGTCACCACAGACCTGTGCTCAGTGGTAGGGTCCCTAGGATCCCCCCCGTCGCTTGCATCCAGCTGCGCCTCCTTGTAGGCTGCGTCAACGGGAGCCAACATCTCTGTGACGGGTAAGCGCTGTAAATCAGCTGCTGCCTCTCGCAATGTGGGGTCGGATGCGGCCCCGCTCCAGCTCCTCAAGTCAATGACGTTACACCACTGGGCCATGCTGCAAAGCTCGGCCGCGTCGGCGTCCAACAGTAAGTTTGGAAACTAAAGAGAGAGAGGAAAGAGACCCCCTGAAAAACAAAATAAAAAGTCCTAATCCCCAATACAACTACCGGAAGCTAAAGACGTCTGGGCCATGATCAAAAGACTGGGCCGCGTGGGCGTCCCACTGTCAGAAAAGGGGGGAAAGGAGAAATGAAAAACAGGAAATTATGGCGCATTCAAAAAGCAGGCACATGTCCCAAGCGAGACCGTCGGTAAAGGCCAAGACAAATTGGAGAGCTAGAATCCCCATGCAAGTCTCTCCCGGGAAACCATTCTAGCTACAAACTGAGGCGGCTCCAGCTCCTCAAGTGTACCCAGCAGATCAGAGCACCAGCTGCATCCTCCAGTGCCCTGGCTTACTGCCGGCTGCATTAGAGGGCTGTCTTGCTGTGCTGCCTGTGTCAACGCTGCATTGTGGAAGCGGAGAATAAGAGTCCGTCAGTCTTGCTGTAATGGCTGGATCTGCAGCCCTCTCAGGACCCCCAGCTGGCGGCGGATGCGGGTGGCACTGGAACCCGGTGCAAGTGCTGAAGCAGGCTGGACTGCACCTTGTTGTGGAGACATTGCCGCGGGCGGAGCTCGCCGTAGTTGGCTGCAGGCGCTGCGTAAACAGCTGCCAACCTAATGCGTTGGTAGAGGGTGCCTTAGGCGCACCTTGGCGGCCCTGTGGCGAATGCAGTGCAATGCGGCAGCCAAAGGCGCCTCTCTACCTTGCATGGCCCTTTTTAAGCTGCCGCGTTCGTGCTGAATGATGCCCCAGAACTTAAATTCCCCGAAGGTGGTGCAACTACCGGTAGTCTTCAAAACCACTCCAATTATGAAATTCTCAGCTGACGGAGACTTGGGAGACGATATGTCGTTTATTCATGTCACATTTGTGCCATGATCAGTGTAGAGGAAGTTAGGGGAGTGCGGTATTAATGAGGCAAGAAGCAGAACACCAAGTTGATTCAGTTTAAAATCTCCAAGCTGTTGAGAGATGCCAGTAGGCCGCCTGGCTCATCCCCATTCTCTGTCAAAAAAGATGGTCACTGGTATTTAGCTGTAATGGATTCGATGTATCTGTTTCTGGTTTTCTTCTGGTGACAGAGTAATACAAGGAGCATAACAGCCACATTCCGTGGTTTGGAGTAGCCCCAGGCTCATGTTGGTGACCAGTAAGGAATCTTTCGGAGCCACCCTAGTAACGCTGTTGGAAGCTCGTTTGAGACGCAGTGGCCAACGTGCCGAGGCAGTGCAAATTTGGCACATTCCCAGTCGTAGCAGTTGCAACAGACATGCACAAGGGGCGGGGTTCGGCAGGACGCATAGTTTCAGTGGACATTTCTTTAAAACATCGAATGGAACTATGAAATCCAACCACCGAGACAGGAGGACAGAGGGGAGAGAAACATGGCAGTCCATGAACAGGTATACCGTGTGTAAAATTGGACACTTTTACAGCTGCAGCGGTCGAAGCAGACACGCACATTCAGTGGACATGGAAGTACATCAACATTGTGTATAGGAGCCAGAGGCGCCAAACAGCGCAAGCTTTTACACTGAAAAAACAGGCCGACGAAGCGGACAGAGCAAGGCTGCATGTAGCTGGCAAGCTGACAGGACATTCTGTGTACTGAAGAGAAATTGGGGTAACACGACTTGTTTTAAGTGAACCCTGTTACTTTTAAGAACAACAAACCGAAACAACCAATTGGTCCAAGCAGGGGGTCCAACCTAGTGCAATGGCTATATTCAAGGTGAAAGTTATGCAGGTTTTAGGTAAAATCAATCCTGACCCACAGCACAAACTAAATGTATGGGATACATCTCCCCACAGATTGAGGAAACCCTAAACCCACAAAAGGGATGGGATACAGCTCCCCACAGATTGAGGAAAACTTCAAGGGTTTATGAAGACATGCCTATCATTACTATCATATACAACGGTTTTATAAACAGGTGATGTATCCTCCTTTGTCCTCATATGCAAGGATACAAACATGCATGCAAAAAGTACAGGATGTTGATACGTGGCACATAAACAGCCAAAGAGTTAAATAATAAGAGGTACATGCATGGAAGGGGCATGCATGGGAGGGGCATGCATGGAAGGGGCATGCATGGGAGGGCACTGCTACTCAAACTGCAGGAGCTACTACTTTGCCACAGACAGCTGAAATCGCCCAGCCAAGGCGTAGAAAAAGAACACATCCCATTTGTGTGCATAGCTAATTTCACACCTATATGTAAAAATTTGTCGGCATGCAAGTTAAGCACGACCCCTGGGGTATACGAGTACTTATTTCACACCATGCCCGTCACTAAATGCACACCGACTTCAAAAAGCATGCCCCCAATTACTATTCAATCGGGAAGGAATCACTGTGGAAGGGATCACACACGCACAGGCCTCAATAACTAACAAGTAAATCAGGTTGATTGCATGGTATCTTGACTAAATGGCCTGAAACAGGCACTTTTAAGGACATCTAAGCACTCGTCTCGCAAATTAGGCCGCAGCCATGAACAGATGTTGTGGCCCGCTTTCCATTACCACCGCGATCAGATCTAGATCTAGATCTGGCTGACAGATATCCAGCTCAACCAGATCGACATTCGCTTCCCACTGCACCATCCTTGCTTGTGCTCTCATAGCCCGACTCCGGGGGCCCAGGTTCATCGACAACAGCCATCTCCAGGGGCCCACTCCGGGGGTCCAACTCCGGGGGCCCAGGTTCATCAACACGGCCATCTCCAGGGGCCAACTCCGGGGGTCCAACTCCAGGGGCCCAAGTTCATCAACAACAACCGTCGTCATTGTTGTCGTCGCCTTCGCAGCATCTGGATAAACAGCACGTCAACCTGCATGTTTTGGGGGAAGGGTGAATCAATATAAAAATGGATTCCGGAGATATTTAAATGTAATTGCGTTATTGCACAAAAAGGGGGCGCGAATTGGGGTGCATGGGAGCTGAGCATCAGATCGGGCTAGATATGGAGACGAGAGGGTGAGATGGTTTCGGTGAGCAGATCCCAGGATCAGCAGAATAACACTTCAGATAACACAGATTAACCAGATGTTGGGAAAGAGTAATACAACTCATACCGTAACCAAGTGCTGAGGCACTCTCGTCCCTACTTCAAGGGTAGGTCATCAGCATCCCTAGAGCAAAGCAGTGAGGAACCCACCAGCGGCACCAGCAGCGGCAAGAACAGCACCCATCATCTACCGGCGCCGGAGGCTGCTGAGGATAATTATTGATGAATATGACTTGAGGGGGCTGGCAGTAATATTGACCTGAAACAGGTATGGAAGCAGCAAGGTGAGGGGCTGAGGGCAGGCAAGCACGCCTCGGGGAGTGCCGGAGATACTGCAGGTAGCCGAACAACATGACAAGATATGCATGCCAGGCCAACGGACACTCTCATTACAATGGCTCAGTCAGGAAAGATGCCAGCACATCGGGTGTCGGATGACGGACACTAAAGTCAGTTAGCTGTCGGGTGGCATTCTTGTGTGCATGGTATTGCATATTTCAATATTTGCATGCACTCAGGCGATCGTGCCGAGTCAGTAGGGTGTCAAGAAGAAGTGGGGCCTCAGGGAACAGGATGAAAAGCTGACAAGCATGGCAAGAATGCGGCCCATGCATGCTGCAATGCTTTTATTCAGAATCTAACAACATCGGTGGGGTGATATCCTGGCATGCATTCCATGGCAAGAATGTCAGCCAGGTCTATAAACTCTCTCATTGTAGGGATAGGATATGCATGGTACTAACAGGCATCGGCTGTCTGATGAATTATACGGATGTCTGTCATCTGAGTGGTGACATCAGAACATGGTATCATATTGGTATGGCATGCATCCAGAAAGACGAAGAGACTCACAGGCAGTGCGGTAAGTAGAACTTTAGGATTGGGAAACATAATAATGACTATAATACGGTACTCAAACGTGTTGATAACCGCGGTGAAAGACAGTGAGGTCAATGGCGTTACACCTCTGGGCCATGCTCAAAAGAAATGTGAAGTCCTGTGCATCAGAGAGCTGTGCATCATGATTAATGCAACGTACACGTACGGCATGTTTGCGTTCAAATACAAATTGTGTTTTCCACCACGACACTATGTGTCTGGCATTTCTACAAGTGTCTTGTGCGTGAGATCACGCCCATGAGCTGCATGCCACGTTGGGTAGAGAAACCCGACTGCCGCTCACCGGGTGGGCATGCATTCGCTTGCACATCGCCCTTCTGCTGCTGCGGGTAGCCAGCTGGGGCGTAGCCTGGAGCGCCAAGCTGGGGCCCACCTGGGGCGTAGCCAGCTGGGGCGTAGCCAGCAGCTGGGGCGTAGCCTGGAGCTGGGTAGCCAGGAGCGGGGTAGCCACAGTACGCTGGATTGGACATTCTGCTGTATGGAGTATATGAAGAAAGCAGAAGCGTGGGTTAAGAAATGGTGTCCTGCTCCTGTTTATGATAAATGTTTTTCTTGGGCGAAACCTTATGTTTCGTGAAGCCGGACGAATAGTTGCCATCCGGGGTAGCAGCTGCGGAGGCGGAGGGCTGTGTTACCAGGCGGATTTCCCCCGTGGGGAAGAGTTGGCCAAGTCTGTATCTTCGCTATCGTCGGATCATTCACGATCGTTTCAAGCTGCAGATACCGCCACTGTAACAATTCATCGTCATGACAAATAAGAATCGACGCGCAACGGCCTGCCGGGGGGGGACGTGGCCGGAGGGGGGGCGAATTTTGACGGAAAGACGAAGGGAAGACAATATAAGCTTCAGTAGGTGCACAACTTTATACATAAGGCTTGGGAGGGAAGTATTAGGGAGTGAGCCACCCGGGAGTGAGCATAAACGTTCCAATCCTCTGGATCGATCGGCAGCTTTATTTGGCATCCCTCTCCTGCCTCTTTGCTATCAGAATCTGCATCTGCACGACTTGAGGTCGTGATCCTGCTGCTGCATGTATAGCTCAACGTTGCTGCGAAGTGCGAACCTTCTGGTGGTGAGCTTTTTCAGCCAATGGGGCAGGGACCAGCCTGTGGAAATGTGGAATGCCATGTCCTTGCTTCCAGCTGCTGGGACGCCGTAAGGTGCCGGAGGGTCTCCTAGTGCTCCTTTCCCATGGCAGCAGAGGGACTGCATGAATATGCTGAGCTGAGATGCCGCCACATCAATCTGGGTAGCTGCCACTTCTGCACCTTCCATGGACGAGGCTCGAGCTGACGAGCTGCAATGCTGGGCTTGCTGGCCCATGCCTCCACACCCCCTGAGCTGCAATGCCATGCCCATGCCTCCACACAGCCTGAGCTGCAATGCCATTTCCGTGCCCCTCCACGTTGATCGTGGACTGATGCGAGAAGCAGGCCGGTACCAGTACGGGCCAAGAGGTCGGGCCGTCGGGGGCCGGAGATGACTAGAGTCACCACCGGTGGACATGACGACGAGTCACCACCGGCGCTGCCCCTCAGCTTCTCTGCTGCTGCGCTGCAGCTGCGGCCCGCAAGTAGCACCGGCCTCTTGCGGTGGCCCCATCATAGTCGGCTGGCAATCATCTGTACCGCCGCCGCCGATGCATATTATTTCGGAGGATTGGACACTAAGGTTTAAGGTCAAGGGCGACGGCATGGCTTCGTAGACTACCTTCCGTCATGACGCCGGGATCGTTTCCCACATGCTGCTGATCACCTGCTCCAACTCAGTGTCAGCATCTGGTCGCTGTGGTTCGCAAGATCGAGCTGGGATCTAGCTGCTGAGCTGGAGGGCGAGTCCTGCCTGTTGGCAGCAGCGGCTGTGAATGTGACTCAAAGACAGCAGCAAAAAGAGAGGGTTGCCGTGTCTCCCATTCATCGCGGGGCTTGCCAGCACGGGCTGGTGCAAACGCATGGTGGCTGAGCTCAGACATGGCCCGGAAAACTGGGAAAGCGCCGCCGGGTTGCGCACCGTGTTCAGCCCTGTGAATCCCACAAAGTCAGTGAGGCTGGCCGCCCACTTCGCACTGCGCAGGGGGGCAACATGATGCATACACTTTTCATTTCCCCCCTGCCCCTTTAACTTAGGCGCCCACGCGGCCGAGCCTATTTGAGCAGGGCCCACAGGTGTAACGTCATTGACAAAAATGACTGAGTGGGCTGGTTGGGGCAGCTCCAGCTAGAGTATAGGTTATCTTCAAAGCGGGGCAGCCGTGCACCAGCAGCCAGGTGGGAGAGCCTCCTGTGCCTGTGCCACGGCAAGAGGCTGGGTGTAAGGCATGGAATCCAGCCACGCAACGGGAGAGGTGGCTCACTGGCAGTGAGGGACCTGTCAGTGTGCGCCCGGCCAGCTGAGGAGGCAGGGATCCCGCTGTGTTTGCACGTGAGGCCTCTGCCAGAAAGAAAAAAGAAACTACGTTCCCCTAGGGGCGTGTGGGTTAAGGGGACAGCGCAGCTCGGGGCCTCTACCACAGTAGCAAAGGTTAGGTAGACCCATGGGCAGAGGCAACTGATGATGGATTGTGCTAAGTTGCTAATGGTGCCCAGATAGGGACTGGGCTGGGCTGGGCTGGGCTGGGCTGGGCTGGGCTGGCAAAGCATGGGTATCGTCTGAAGCTGTGAGCTGAAACTTTGCTGGGGCCTCTGGAAGTACACACCTTCACAGGCCCTGAAGGCTGAAGGCGCCTGACCAACATGGTTGAGCGGGCTAGGCAGTTACCGCGCCAGGCCAGAGCACCGAAACTGCCCTCCTAAACATGTCTGACCAGGAATGCTAGTTGAATATGAGGGGTTTCCTGGCATTGGCCCTGCCGTGTACTGTTTTTTGTACTTCTGATTGCAGCGGGGGTTGACTGCTGAGCAGCCGTTAGCTCAACTGCTAGAACTTGAGAGTCAGATCCCAGACTGGCAAACCGAACAGGAGAGTTGTTTCAACTTGGGTCAAATCAATCTCAGAAGAGAGAGATTTCATTTTCAGGGTACCGTATTACCGGTACACAAGAAGTCGGTCGCTGCGCAATTGTTATCCCAACATGACAGATTAACTCGGCGTTCTAAATCGATTTGTCGATGTTGGGAATTACACCCTGGCAGACGGCCAATGGCCGGCCTCCGAGGCTCCTAGCAGTCAAATTATTGATATGTCATTCTGAAAAGCAGCAAAAAATGGCGGCACGTTGCACCGGCATGATGTTGAGTACAATACAAAATATAAATTTACAAATATCACAATAGTCACCATCCAAGCGCAGATCGGATAACGTTCCGAGTCAGGCAGGGGTCACCAGTTCGAAACTGGTTGGGGGCATGTCTCGCCTTCATAGCTCAGTTGGTTAGAGCACTGCTCTCATAGAGTTGGATACTTTTCTGATTGGAAATGTGGATTGTTGCTCCGCTTAGAACCCTCAACAGCCAGCCCCATGGAGCGCCTATCAGCAAACAGTATCCTTCCCGACTAGACCGATCATTAGTCATAGCGGGAGAATGAGTTAGGTTGGTACGAAAATAAAGACCGGTATGCCAAAACAAGAGAATTTCGATGGTGCACATGGTCCGCATTGCCTGAATGGACTTCATGGACTGCCTACAGGCCTAATGATACACATTGCCCTGCCAAAAAGTCTTGCAGGAATACACAATACCAGTCATCAAAACATGTCATGTGGGTGTGCGCACGTGTGTGCACTGACTGAAGGCTGCAACTCAAAGCGGTCAGCAAGGCCCAGCTGTGTAACGTCATTAACAACATGTCATGCTATGATCCTGACCCACGTGGGTAATGTCATAGGACGTCATGTCCCTGCATTTCCACACACCGATTCCCATCACAATGATCCATATCAAATTTTCACACAATTCGCTTTTTACACTCTTATTACGGCAATACGGCATCTGGGCCTGTTTGAACCTCAGTCTGCAGGATTCAAGAGCGAGTGAGCGACAAGCCTCACAGTTCGTGAACTTTAGGCAAAATAAAGATAAATTATTGTTAGGCAACACCATGTTCTGAAGTCTGAGCAACCTGGCCTCGTCGTGCCTCTAACAACTTGGGCCTGCCATGCCTCCCTTAAAAGTATATGTACAGCTAAAGTCTGGCCAGAACGATCGGTTCTGATCTAGTATGGCAGGGGTCGCAGGTTCGAAACAGGTTGGGGGCGTTCTAGCCTCCATAGCTAAGTCGGTAAGACCTCTGCTCTCATAAAGTGGATTGTTTACTCCAGCGTCTCGCCTGCAACCAATGGACTCTGTAGCTTTGGTGCGAGCCTGCTTGAAGCAAGTTGTCCTTTCCTTGCAGAACCAAGGATTGAAGTTATACCTCTGGGCCCTGCTCAAACAAAAAGGCTTGGTTGAGAGGGCGCCCAACAGGGGAGTCAATAACATTACACCTCTGGGCCCGCTCAAAGCTCGGCCGCGTGGGCGCCCACAACTGTTCAGAAGGGAGAAAAGAAGAAACTAAAAGGAAGAGGGGGGGAAAGGAACAAAAGGAGAGGCCGGGAAGGGAGAGAAGACCAAGTCCGACACCTGATTTCCACTAGAGACTAGCCCTCAACAAAGCCTCTGAGAAAAGAAAAGTCCACAAAAGCAGGCGTATCACACCCCTGCTTGGCCGTGAGGGCGCCCCACTGATAAGAAGGGAGAAGAGAAGACACGAAAAAGGGGGCAAACAACAACACAAAAAGGACCAAAAGGGAAGGCCAGAAAGGCAAACGACACCAGCGCCTCGGTATCCCTAGAGACTAACCCTCAACAATGCCCACAGCACAGTCCACAAAAGCAAGTGCATCCCACCCCTGCTCAGCCTGGTACAGCTGGTGGAAGTTAGTGGCAGCGCCCAGAGGACCTGCCCACCCCCGCCCCCGTAACTGCTCCCTGACACTAGGGCACTGGAAGCACACATGTAGCGCATCCTCCACCTGCTCGCTATCCCCCCGTGCCCAACACCGCTGGCAGCAGCGTGCCTCTCGCCGCTGACCGTTGCGCCGTCCTCTGGTATCAGCCGTGCTGATCGCGCCGAGCCGCAGGCGCAAATTTATGCGCACACAAGCACACTCCCTCTGGCTAGTGCGGCTCTTGGCTTGCGCTAGCACGGCACCCACCGTGGACTGGAACCAGGCGCGGTAGGTCACCGCAGATCTGTGCTCGGGGGTAGGGTCCCTGGGGTTCCCACCGCCGCTGGCGTCCAGCCGTGCTTGCTCGTAGGCAGCGTGAACGAGTGCCAACACTTCTGTGACGGGTGGGCGCTGTAGGGTAGCTGCTGCCTCGCGCAAGGTGGGGGTGGCTGTCCCCCGCTCCAGCTCCTCTAATGCACCCAGCAGATCAGAGCACTAGGTGCGGCCGCCAGTGCCCTGGCTGACTGCAAGCTGCATATCTGCTACCATGGCTTGAGCCATGAGAGGGCTGTATTGCTTTGCCTCCGGTGCCACCGCTGCATTGTAGAAGCGGAGGATATGGGTCCACCAGTCTCGTTGTAGTGGCTGGAGCTGCAGCTCTCTCAAGACTCCCCAACTGGCGGCTGATGCAGGTAGCCCCGCAGCCTGGCGTAGGTGCTGAAGCAAGCTGGACTGCATTTTGCTGGAGAGACATTACCGCGGTCGAAGGTGGCTGGTGGCCCACACCACGTCGCCGTAGTTGGCCGCAGGCGCTGCGTACACAGCTGCCAACCTGATGCGGGTTGGAAGATGGCGCCTGAGGCCCACCTTGGCTGCCATGCGGCCAACGTGGTGCAGCGCGGCAGCCAAAGGCGCCTCTCTAGTCTCTACCCTCCATGGCCCTCTTCAGGCCGCCGCTTTCGTGCAGAGTGATGCCCAAGAACTTAATTTTTTGGACACGCTTCAACACGGCACGGTCAGGGCCGTAAACGCAAACACGGGCTGGCAGTCGGCGCTGCGCTGCTTAGCGGTTGCCAAACTCCATGATCTCTGTCTTACTGACATTGACCTGAAGCTGTTTATGTGCCGCATACTCATGCAAGGCATCAAGCATGCGTTGCAGCCCTGCTGGGTTGCGGGCTAGCAGGGGGAGGTCGTCCGCATACAGCAGGCAGCGTAGCTGTCGCCCCGCCTGCATCTCAATGCCCTCTGCCGGGCACTTGGCTGCGAGCATGGCCGGCAGGTCACTGAGATTAAGGCTAAAGAGCAGGGGGCTCAGGGGGCAGCCCTGTTTGATGCCTCTGGTGCAAGGCACAGGACCAATGCGCCTGTGGCCGTCAGTGAGCGTGTAAACTGCACCGGCATAAAGCGCTTGCACCGTGCGTAACAGGCATGTAGGCATGTGAAGATGCTCGCATAAATGCCGCCACAGCTGCTCCTGGGGCACGCTGTCATAGGCCTTTGTGAGGTCCAAAAAGGTCACATGCAGCTTGCCACGGCCTGCAGCTGCCCGTTGAGCATGGACTGCATGCCTGAGGAGGAAAGCAGCCTGGAGCGTGCTACGGCGTTGTTGGAAACCAAACTGCTCAGGAGGGACGTGGCCGTGCAATCGTGCCCACTCATCAGTGATGGCAGTGAGCATGCTGGCATACAGCTGGTAAAGCACGCTAGTGATGGCGATGGGCCGGTAATTACCGGGATCAAGGGGGGCGCCCTTCTTGCAAACAGGCTGAATCCTGACTGGCTGCCAGGCACTAGGCATTCCCCCCCGCACCGCCATTGCAGTCAACCAGTCTTGCAGCAGATGCCTCAGCACGTGCCGTTGCTCCCCCTCTGAATCGTCCTCAACCAAAGCCAACTTGGTAAAGGGTGCCGCCAGACCATCTAGGCCCGCTGCGGTGTGTACGCGCATGCGGGAGAAAGCCCTTGCGAAGCAAGAGGCAATCTGATCAGCTGACACGCCGACTGAGGTCCTCCGACTGAGCAGTGGTAGGGGGCAGGGGAGTAGTAGGGAGTGGGAAAATAAATGGAAGAGGAGAAAGGAAAGAGGAGGAACAAAATGTAGAGTCCCCCCCCCAAAGAAAGACAGGCTTTGGATGAGGAGTCCTCATCCAAAGCCTGCCTTTCTTTGGATGGAGGAGTCCTCCTCCCAGGCTTCCTTGCCTCTTTTCCCCACATGATGTCATGACGTATGATTGCACTGCACGAATTAGTCAATGACATAACACCTCTGGGCCCTGATCAAAAAGGCGTGGCTGCGTGGGCGCCCAACTGTCCCTTTGGAAGAAATTAAACTTTAAGTAAGAGGGAGGGATTGCACTGCACGAATGAGTGTGTTGATCACATTTTCAGTGTTTACAGTACGGTTAGAATAGTACAATGTGCCGTGCTCTCCAGGCACGCTTCGTTGGTTTATTTCTTACTTCAGTCTTGTACTGATCCTTGCAAACCTAAGCAAAATGTGCAGTCCTAAAGCATGCACGGCAATCCTGACAAAAAGAGCAATCGAGGACAACTTTAGTCTGGGTTGCTAAAGGAATTGCTCTAGCTGGAGCAATTCCTTTTGCAACCCAGACCCTTCAAAGAAATAAGAATTCTGAATAACGGTCAATTTATGCCACTGATAGTCTTTATCATTGCCAGACTTTCTTCAACTACGAACCATGTTCCTGGCTTATCCTCCACCGACCAACCAAACTCCTTATCTACAACCACGCCACAACCCTCCTGATCGTCATCAGAACAGTCCTGCCCACCAAGAGTTGGAGATCATAGATCTTATCTTTCCCATCCCAGATTAACGGCCACATTCGGTCATGAAGATCGTCCTAGGATTGTACGAACTCCAAAGATCCCTTGCATGGTGAAGTCAAACAGCCTTGTCAACAAAAGAGAGAGTCAGAGGCATCAATTAGCACTTCCTCCTCCTTTCTGGCGGAGTCTCTAAGCCACAGCAGAGAGTTCGAGCCTAGTAACAGAAGAAAACAAGATATGTTAACAAATGAAGTCCGATTGGAAAGCCTCCACTGCAGTAAGTTGGTCGCCTTTAAATCTTTGAGTGCCACGCTGGCACGCCAGCTGGACTCAAGCGGATAGTTTCATTTGCGGGGCGCCCTTGCTTTGCGCTTGCATTAATAAAGCAATCTGCACCTGTAATTTGATGCCGCTCCCGAGCAGAGTCGCGGCCGTCTCGCTATGATCTCGCGATCACTCTACCATCGAGAGTTTGGAAAGCTTCGGGCTCTAGCGGTGGAGGGACCACCCAGTCCAGACTTCTCTGTGATTAAGAGTCCTGCCCTGTCCTCCTGGCTCATGCATTAAGTATGGGTCTCTTTCCACAGAGTTCCTGTCAGCTGGGACCCTTCACCATCTGTGGGAACAATCTGAATACGACCTCTAACACCGTCATTTTCACATTCTAATCATGTAATACGGTACCTCTGCGGTATTACCGTATTACCGCAGAGGCACACTCAAGCGCAGTGGTGCAGCCAGTGCAGTCCTTCACCGCAAAACCTGAACCCTTGCACTCACATCATCAGATTTGTGAATCCGCATCCAATTGTTGCTTTCCAAAAAATTATCTTTATGAAGGGGTTCATTTCCTACCATCTAAGATGTCATACTGGTGCTTGTGCATTTGATGTGCCAGCCAACAATGCCGTCGCACATTCACAATTTCGCATTGGCTGTAGGCCAAGGCCAAGGGCCTCCAAGTCCACAATGTGCTGCCGTAGGTCCGCAGTTGCATTTCCACTCGAACTTTTACTTGCACTTTCAGGGGTGCCAGCCGTGAGGCCAAAGGCTGCCGATAGCACTGCATCTCGCATTTCCTGCACGCAAAACAAATTCCAAGATAAACGCAATGAATGTCACACAGCAGCAGGCGCAGCAGGCGTGCATCACCAAATGAGTAGGCCAAATCCAGACTTCAATCAGAGCTCAGACGACCAATCCCAGCCAGGGTGCTCAGCCACGCACCTGAGCTACACGGTTCACGAGCCTCAAAATCTGGACCTTCTTTCCATTCAATGTGACCATGATTCCGTCCACCAAAGCAGGCCCTTGCACCGCGGCAATGAGCCTCTTCTGCATTCTGAGGAGGACACCTGTGCCTTTATCACCGGCACTCTGGCTGTACGCAGACTCCAGGCAGTTGGCGACAGAGCTCCCAATCATGGTGGTGATGCCGCGGCTGTGCCCGCTGATTTTGTCCAGAAGGACTGACAGCTTTACGTGCATGCTGAATGTAGCCAGGTCGCGAACCTGCAGTCGCGAGAGTGGCAAATTAAGAACGCACAATGCGGACTGCAACAGCGCAACGCACACACACCCGTCCGCTCGCAGCCTCAATCTGAGCGTGTGTCAGTCCGCTGGCCTCCGTCGAGTGCTCCTGCATGCCCGTTCAGCCGCAGGTCCAGGGATTGCAGAAGGTCAGCCTCCACCTGCCGCAGGTAGTCTGCCAAGTGACAAGGCGCCGGATCCACATGGCACATCGGGCCAGGTAGTTGTCATGCCAGGCCAGAGCATTAAACCCGTCCTCCTCAACGCGGCCCACCAGCAGCGCTGAGGGGTTCCCTGGTTCCCTGGCTGGCATCAGCCGGCTCTGCTGCTGAGCACGTAGTGCCGCCTGGCCCTTGTCCAACAGGCGGGTGTGAACTGTGAAGGCGGTGCATCTCCTCCTGCACTGCTTCTGGCATGTTGAGACGCTACAGATTCCAGACTAAGACGGTGCTAAAAATTGGCGGAATGCTGTTAATACTGAACGTGACATGGCAGAATCCACTGTCCAACGAATGATATTTCCATACGTTGAGTCAGTCAATGACGTTACACCCTTGGGCCCTGTTCAAGAAGGCTCAGCCGCGCGGGCACCCAACTGTTCAGATGGGAGAAAAGAAGAAACAGGTCTCCTGATAAGTCAGAGACGTTACACCTCTGGGCCCTGCCCCAAAAAGGCTCGTCCGCGTGGGCGCCTGACTAAAGAGTTGGGAGGAAAGATGGAAAGAAACACAGAAGGGGGCGAGGGGGGGGGCAAAAAAAAGCTGGGGACCCCATCCCCCAAAAATAAAACGAGCACCCAAGCCTACCACCCCCCCACCCCCCGCCTCCGGAACCCATTGAAATTTAAATATGTCAGTCAAATTCAAAATTACAGGGCATGTAAGGGGTGTTTTATGATCAGCTCGTTAAAGCGCTTCTACTAATATATATTTCAATTTGTTAGGTGATGACCATTCATGCCAACAGTCAATTTTGTTACTGGGCTCAGCCAGGCTACTGAGTACCGACCTATGCTCGCGATCACAATTCATACCAACAGTCAATTTGGGTACTGAGCTTGGCCAAGCTATTGACTGCCAACTACTTCTAGCTAGCGATCACATGTTTCCAGAAGGCAGATGGCCTGGATGGCAGTGACAATGCTGTCATGCTGAATCAGCGCACCGCGCGTATAACTGAATTGTCAGTTCCTTATTTAAGGATTCTTGTAGCTTAACTCTGTGTACGGAACTGCTGTTGCAGTTACACTTTGTGTTTTCTCTGGATGTCAGAGAAGTGTGTATTTTCACACTTTAGCCTCCTTCTTAGTGGCTGCTTGGTTTTTTGCAACTACTATTTATTTCTCACTTGAAGCCCTGATTACGTAATCACCCTTTAATCTGAAGTTGCATAGTCACTCCTCATCTAGCAAGCACAAACAGTCAAACACTGCTCACTTTATTCCAGCAAGCACAAACACTGCTCGAGTACTTATCGATCCACCACACAGGACAAGCACCAAAACTGTTCGACCCTTTCAGTCTAAGCAAGAACAAACACTGCTTAGCCTATAAGGTCTTCTTTTGATATTTCGGCCTTCATCAGGCATTCTCCAGCCTTCCAGCTGGTTTACCACCACCAACTCCATCAACTCTTCATCAACAGCCAGTCCAGAGGCTCCAAGTCGACTCCCTGATAGATCATCAAGCGAGTCTCCCCATCTGAAGATCGCCTACAAGCGACTTCCCACTGAAGATCATCGTACCCTGTCATCAGTGTATTACATCTTCGACCGCTGCTACAGTCACCTTCGTAAGGGTCGACGATCAGGCAATCCTGTCAACAGTAGAGAATAGTCAGGTAAGTAGTCCAGAGTATACTTATCTTAAATACATCGACTGATTCCCAGGTTTACAGCTGGGAATTCGAGTCTCAATAGCAGTGATCAGGAATCTATCATATTCCTGAGGTCACAGCACTTTTCTAAGTGAAAGGGTGTCTTTCATACTTGCGCAGTCATTTACTCGGCGCAGCCCTTAGCCCCGACAATGCGATGGCATCAGCCTTCATCTTGGCCATGAGCTCCCTCACTGCCTTCTTCCTCTCCCTCAGCGGGACCTCTTTGCCCACTACTCCCTCTAATTCCTCCACCGTTACCGCGTAGCTTGCCACATCTGCCTCAGCCAGCTGCTGATCGGGATGGGCTGTCAGCATGTGATCAAGGTAGTGATAACTCTAGACCCACGGGCGGGGGACGGGCGGATCCCTGCTCCTGCAGACATGGCATGGCACTGGCCTGTTGGTGCAAGGATTGGTGGCTGACATCTTGTGGTGCAGAGGGCATGCGGAGCAGACTTTCACGGTACTGCTGTTAGAGCCCTTTCCCAGCTCTGACCTGCACATGCCAGAGTCCCGGTCTCCACACACGGCGCCACAGAAGCCACATGCTTCATCAGCGTGAGGCTCCAAGCTGCACTGTGTGCAGCAAATGCCCAATGCGCTGCAAAAGGCTGGCCGACGGGAGGTGAATAGCCCTGCCTGGCACTTATAGACCTCTCGCAATGGCGCAACATCTGACGAGGGAGGCGATGCCGTTGCAGCCTCATTCTCAGCCGGAGATGGAAAAGGAGAGGCTGGCGGGCTCGCCCATGTTGGCGCGGCTGGGGCAGCAGTTGGGGTTGCAGCAGGGGTAGCTAGGGGTGGAACGGGAGCAAAGCCGAGCGTTCTCTGCCGCTTCGAATCGCGTGGTATCACGGAAGCTACCATGCACTCCCTCCCATTCTGGTGGCGTCTGACGTTTGCAGGGTCGGCGGATTTGAGGACGTGGCCACAAACAAGACCACAACGACCACAAGTGATCGGTTCATTCATGATCCACCGGATCAACAGTACTATGTGCTGCGTATAATACAGCTATTTCTAAGGCTGCCTCAGCTGGTTTCCGGATGTGTCCAGTGGGGCAAAACCATCAGTGTGGGGGGCAGGGGGTCATGTGGTAATTCAAGCAACATTTTATGGTGTAAATGGACTCGTGTTGGCAAGAAGAACACAGAGGTGCCGCTGCCAGCCTCAACAGACCTCCAGAAAAAAGATACGAAGTTTGAAAAAATGTTTTTTGGGGAGACCCCCCCCCCCAACTTTGCCCCCCCATATCTCCCATCCCCCTGGGCCAAAAAATATTTAAAAACATCCATAGAGCGCTCTCGTTAAGCTCTACCAACAAAGGGATGTGTCGTTTTTTTGTTTTGTTCCCCCCTCGGAAGGGGGCAGGACAAAAGAAAGGGGGGAAAAGTGGGAAATAAAGTGAAGGGACAAAACAAAAGGCTGGAAACACGAAATACAAAGGAAGTCTCCTGATAAGTGATGATAGTTGTCCCTCGGGGTAAACACAACTACATCACGGTATTTGTATTCCCAAGTTTTCCCAGCGTTTACAAATACATGCTCAGCGGGGTCACTAGTGCGAAAATGGTTGGGGGCAGACACCGCCTCTTAAGCTCAGTAGGTCAGAGCACTGCTCTCACACAATAAATTGTTTTATGTTCTCCTCCTATCAGAATATCCTCCTACTCTCCCTTGCAGCTGTCATCTAGGAGGCCGGCTTGAAATAAAATGTCCTTTCCCTGGAGGACCACTATCTAGAAGGTTCTGGGGGAAGAGGGAGTCAGCGTCACCAATCTAGATACATAACGAAAACAAATGCCAATATTCCTCTGATGGTGCACATAGTCCACATTGACATGCATTGATTGAAAGGGAGCCCGTAGACTACCTTACGTTATTCTCCTTCATGAAAGTTCCATGTTACACATTGATCTGCCAAGAAGATGAAAGAATTGTGAGAAAATACGACTGCTTTGGATGTCCAACGCGATACAGGGTTTCAGGGCTCGGCCATGCAACAAAAAACTGCCCCTCGAAAACCAATCATCGTAACTTGCATGTCATGTTCCTGAATTCCCCCACATACCGGTTCCCCTCACATTGAATTATCCAGACTTTCCACACCATTTACTATACAACAGAACCCGCAATTTTGATCCATTATGTGGTGATCAACATTCAACCCTTTGCAGTGGGGTTTGCACCCACGACGTGTTTTTCGATCTTCTGCACTTTAGGGTTCATTTCCAAGCCACTCGTCTGTGCCTCCGTGATTGTGTTTAGAACAGTGCATACCTGTCGCACCATAAAGCAGTAAACGTGCCAATATGGTAAACTCCGGAATCTCCGGTAAAGGCGCCTTAGAGAAGTGTCCTTCTACTCATAAACACGGTACATTACCGTACACACAGACTCCTTGTACTTCAGACAAGAGCTGTTAACTGGCTACTGTAAGGTTCGGCCCTAGCAGGAAGTCTCTCTGCCTAGGGGTAAGTCTGGGTGTCCCTGTCTCGTGGGTACCGCCCCTACTACTTCACTCGCCCCCCCGCTCCTCAGCGTTAAGCCTATCGGGCATGCGCTGGGAGCCGGAAAAAGGGGTCGGTACTGTAAGAAAGAAACTTCTGGCAATATGTACACCTCAGAAGATCAAAATATCAAAGCAAATCTGCCTGGTTCAGGCCGTCCTCCGCATCTGCCTGGTTCAGGCTATTTTCAAAGCAAAATCTGTACGCCCAGAACTCGTCAGTTCCCTAACACTGAAGCCTCCTAAACATCTGACTGCAATCCAGCCAGTCGGTAAAAAAAAACTGAAGAAAATCCACTGCAGGAAATGTGCTGCAGGACATCCACAAAAGGAAATTCACCAAAGAAAAAATGCACTGAAACCCGTGGCGGACCCTAGGTCCACCCACGGTTCTGGGACCCTGACCTCTCTCCGGCCTGATCGGGGCACACAGAATCCGGTACCGTCACCAGTGTCATGCTTGGTTGCAGGCAATAAAGGGTCAGAACCCATCAGAAACCCTCAGCAACCATCAGAAACCATCAGAAATCATCAGAAACCATCAGAAACCATCAGAAGTCATGAGAAATCAGAATCTTTAAACTTCTGGAAAATATGTACGTAGAAGCTCAAATCGTCTTAGCAAATCTGCCTGGTTCAGGCCTTCTTCAATCAGAACTAAAAAAAAATCCACCGAGTCTCAGCTGAAGCGCAATGCGCAGAATCCTACAAATCCAGGCTGTTCAGCCCACTACCGGCTAGCAAACAGAGAATTTTTCAAAGTTATCAGGTCAAGCTAAGAACAACCGCTGCTCTCGCCCCACTGCGCCATAGCCGCCTGGTCTTCAATGGCCACAGGAAATGTGCGCCGTAGCAGCGTGATCCGCCCCCTGCTGTGTTATCATCGCCCGAGTTGACTAATTCTCCTCGCTCATCATCTTCATAACATATGTACTACCGTAGCCTTGCTGCTACGGTGTTTGAGAAACAAATTTTCACTATGTTGCTGCGATAGCTTTAACTCCAATCCTGCATCTTCCGTCTTCGGTCCGCTGGCTGCCGGCCCACTGCCTGCCGGGTACTAGGACAAGCCGCTCTGCGTCTGCATTTTCTGCTCTGTAGGCGCCTGCCCGCTCCTTGCCAGTTACGGCGTGGGTAACGTCACGTGCTCAGCGCCCTTGCCGCTCTGGGCTCGGCCTCAGGTCTCGGTAAGCTCCGCAAGGGCTGACTCCTCCTCTTTGTTGGAAGCCTAGCGCCACCTTGGCCCATCTATGGACCGCTCGCTGGGTGACATTGGCTTCTCTTCATCCAAGGAATATCTTTCTCCAAAAAGTCTCTCCCTCCAAGAAGCCTCTCGCGCCTCCTCCTCCTCATCCGCCTCTTCCTCCTCTTCCATCTCATTCTCCTCTTCTGCCTCTTCCATCTCATTCTCCTCTTCTGCCGTAGGCCTGTGATCTGTGACCATCAGGTCCCCCATTTCCAGGGCGAACTTCTCCCACAGCACCACCTGCTGCGTCAGCACAGTGATCTGCTCCTCATCGGTCATGCACAAGTACCCTGGCACAGTGATCATGAACTTGCTCAGCTTGACCCTGGTGGCCACTGGCAGCCCCTCATAGAACATGTGCGAGACCGAGTGCCTTCTGCCAAAGTAGTCCACTGCATCCCTCGAGATCTGCAGCAGCTCTGCTGTGGACAGTACTCTGTGCGCAAACGCCTCCACTGTCTCCTCTGGCTTGACCTCTGGATCCAAGGTTGTTTTGACTCCCAGCTTGAGGTTGGTGATCGCGGATCTCTCATCCGAGGTCGGCTTCCCCACCTCCTCCTTTACCACCCTGATTCACAGGGTAAGCAGGGAAACCGCACAGCACTGCTCCTCTGCTGGAGCGGCCCACTGCCCCCTGATCCTTTCCACCTCCTTGGTGGCCCTGTCCCCTGCATGGGGCGCTGCCCTGATGGCCACCATCAACGGCCCCACACTGGCAGGCTTGTTGTTCCACAACCTGGCCAGGGATCGCACGAGCATGGCCATGGCCGAGGGTGACTGGCAGGATCCAACAATTTCCCCTGCCACCACGGCCAGCGCCGGTGGTTCATCCGACAGCGCCAGTCTGTTGTGTGATCCCCAATAGCCACACGCTTGGCAATATTTCTTGGCTGCAACCGCGCCCGGGTGTGACATATCCAACACCGGCACGTTGCCTTGGATAGCTGGGATTTTGGTATATTTGGCCACCCCTGCCAGCTGCAGGACCATCTGCTGCAGCAGCTGCATATTCACCCTTGCCTGCTCCCTATCGAGCCTCTTCATTTCCTGGTCGCTGGACTCCCGCCTGGCCCTTGGCCCGCGCCTGTCCGCTCCACCGGACCCCGACTCGTCTAAACTGGAGTCTGATCCAGATCCGCTACTGTCGCCCCCTGATGGGCTGCGACTGCGCTGGTACTGGCTGTTTCTGCGGCCAGCCCCATCCTGGGCTTGTCCGCCCCCGGACGACTGTCTGCCGGCCCCGCTCGCGGAGCCTCTGCTCCTCTCGGGTGGCGACTGATCAGCCTCATCTCTGCTTTTTCTCTCCTCTGGGCCAGATTCCCGAGGCTGTGATCCTCTGCCGGATTCTGCCTGCCCCCTGGGCAGCTTCTGGTTTGGCTCGCCTGGCTGTGTCCTCCTGCCGTATTCTGCCGGCCCCCTGGGTGGCTCCTGGCTCTGCCAGTTTGGCTGTTTCCCTCCTGTGTAATTCCTGACGTAGGCATCAGATTGCGTTTCCCCTCTGGTTTCCTGCCTTCTTGGTCCACTGCTGCGTACACTGCCTGCAGGCTCGTCCTGTTGTGTTCCTCTTGCTGCGCCCTCTTGCCTTTTCCTCAGGAACTCCTCGATGTAATCCACCTGGGTTTCCTGGCATGTGTTCTCTTTGTCCTCGATTATGCGCAGGAGTGCATAAGACTCTTGCCTGTTTGCTCTGCGCGTTGCTACGCCTTGCTCAGCCATCCTGGCCAGCGATCGGCTAGTCAACTCCGCCCTTTCGCTGGCGGCTGGGCTACTGGCCCTGGGCTCTTCCCTGCCCCTTGGCCGCCCCCTGAGGCTTGGCTCGCTGCTGACCTCAAAAACCTCAGATCTGAGGGTTGGCGCGGTTCTTGCTTGCTGCTGCCACCTTTGGACTTCCCTGAGCTCCTCAGGCCGCTGCCCCGCTGTTTCAAATCCTTCCCATGCCTGGTCCTCCTCATCTTCTGGCTCGGATCCCGGTTCCACCTGATTTCCTGTTACCTCATTGCACCACTCATCTGCGAAGGCCTTAACAGCCAGGGCTGCTTCGCGTCCAGCCCTTCCCTTGGATACCTGTCCAAGGGCGCTTAACAGCGTCGCCCTGTCCTGCCCTGTGTGGGGGATACCCAGCATGGCCTTTGTTGCCCATCCCCTCAGATGATGGGCCTTGAACTCCTCAATGGCTGTGACCTGGTCCTGGAAATGCAAGAACGTCCTGGAGCAAACTTGCTTCCACAGGTCTGTTGCCCACTGCAAAATTCCTGCCCAACCGATCGGTCCTTCTGACTCCTCATTGCCGCACACTACTCCCCCAGTCCCGGAGCGCTCTGGCTCTCTAGGTCTGGTATCCTGCGCCTGTGCTGTACCTTGATAAAATCCGCGCAGGATTTCCTTGTGGCTGCCGCCTGCTCGCATCTGGCTGCTAGATTCCTCCTTGGGTGTCTGCACAGGTCTGCCCACACTGGGCGTAAACTTGGACAGCGGCGTCCCGTAAACTGTGGATCCCGCCCCTCTTTGAACCGGCACCCTGCGTGGTCGCATTGGCTGCCTTGGGCGCAGCCCTGTCACTGGCTGCCGCCCCTTCTCTACTTGTATCGGATCAGGCAGCTCTTCCTCAGATATTAGGTCAGCCCACGGCTTTCCCACCGGTACAGCTGACTTTTCCTGTGGTTCTTTGCTGCTCTGCGGGGCCTGCCTGGTCACAGCAGGCTTGATCTCAGCTCCCTCGCGCTTGATCTCTGCATCACTGGCCTCAGCCGGATCCTCACCCGGCTCCAGCCCCCTCTGGATGTTGGCATCCATGAGGTGCTCACATGCACTGTCGCTGTGCTCGCACTCGAACCCGCAGAACATGCATACTCTTCCGGGGTAATACCTCATGGCCTGACGCATGGCATTGCGGGTGTCCATCTGCTGCTGGCGGTCACCTGTTGCGCAATCCTCCCAGAGCCTGGCCAGCTCCACATCTGCAGGCACCGCAGCAGGGAATGCTACCATGCACACATTCCTGCTGCTGCTGTTGTTCACGGGTGCTGGCACCGGAGACCTGCTGCTCCTAGCTTCATCCACGTCACTGTCAGCTGCCCTGTCTTGTGGCAACAGCGTCTGCAGTTTCTTTGCCAAGCGACGCTTCATCATCCTCAGCTGCCTGGTCATTCTCATCTGCCAGGCAATCCCTGGCTGCCTGGCCATCCACAGCTGCCTGGCCATTCCTTTGAGCTTCTGCTGGTACCAGTTCACCTTTTCCCTCAGCATGGGTATGGAGATTCCCTGCTCCTCTGACCCCTCAGGATTCTCTGCCGCCTCCAGCTGTTTGCTGGCCTGCTGGGCCGCCCCTGGTTCTGATATTGGCACCTGGACCCCTCCTGGAGCTGCTGCCACTGGTGGTGTGACAGGCCCATCCTCTTCTGGCTGGTGCATCTGCACCAGCACCGGCGCCTGCCTGTGCTCGTGGTCCTCAACCTCACTTGGTCCAACTGGTTCCTCAGCCACCTGTTGGTTCAGCTTCTGTTCCCACGGATGCAGTTGGTCCGGCTCGCAGCCGCCGGCCAACACAGGTGTCACATGGGCTGCCTCCCTCGACAAACACCAACGTGACGCCTGCACCTGCAGTTGGCCTGGCTCACAGCCACCAATCCCTACAGGTGTCACATGAATTGCCTCCCTCTGCAAGCACCGTCGTGACGCCTGCAACTGCAGTTGGCCTGGCTCACAACCACCGGCCACCACAGTTTTCACAGGAACTGCCTCCTTCTGCAAACACAGCCGTGATGCCTGCACCTGCAGTTGGTCTGGCTCACAGCCACCGATCCCTACAGGTGTCACAGGAACTGCCTCCCTCTGCAAACACAGCCGTGACGCATGCACCTGCAGTTGGCCTGGCTCACAGCCACCGGCCGCCACAGGTGTCACATGGGCTGCCTCCCTCGGCAAACACAGCCGTGACGCATGCACCTGCAATTGGTCTGGCTCACAGCCACCGATCCCTACAGGTGTCACATGAACTGCCTCTCTCTGCAAACACAGCCGTGACGCCTGCACCTGCAGTTGGCTTGGCTCGCAGCCACCGGCCACCACAGTTTTCACAGGAACTGCCTCCTTCTGCAAACACAGCCGTGACGCCTGCACCTGCAGTTGGCCTGGCTCACAGCCACCGATCCCTACAGGTGTCACATGAACTGCCTCTATCTGCAAATACAGCCGTGACGCCTGCACCTGCAGTTGGCTTGGCTCGCAGCCACCGGCCACCACAGTTTTCACAGGAACTGCCTCCTTCTGCAAACACAGCCGTGATGCCTGCACCTGCAGTTGGTCTGGCTCACAGCCACCGATTCCTACAGGTGTCACAGGAACTGCCTCCATCTGCAAACACAGCCGTGACGCATGCACCTGCAGTTGGCCTGGCTCACAGCCACCGGCCGCCACAGGTGTCACATGGGCTGCCTCCCTCGGCAAACACAGCCGTGACACATGCACCTGCAATTGGCCCGGCTCGCAGCCACCGGTCACTGGTTTGGGTGAAAAAGCATTCCCTACCGGAACACAGTTGATCAGGTGCAGCTGCTCGCTAGCTACCGGGCTATCCTGCCTGGGTGGGCCGGCACTCTCTGCCGTAATACAGTTGATCAGGTGCAGCTGCTCGCTAGCTACCAGGCTATCCTGCCTGGGTGGGCCGGCACTCTCTGCCGTAATACAGTTGATCAGGTGCCCGGGACTTGGCTCACTGTCACTGCTGAGGATATCAAACATGGGCCAGCCGTTGGGGGACACCTGATTACCTGGCTGCTCCATACACCTGGTCAATGCCTCCAAGGGTGCGTGCTGCTGGGGCACAGCCAGACTGCTTAACCCCGCCTGCTCTGCGTCACACACACTTTTCCACACTCCAGTGGCCCACTGCCCTAGCCTGTTCCACCCTATTGGCTGAGCCAGATCCTCCTTCCTTTTTACTGGGGGCCATTCCGCAGTGGCGGCTTTTGCTCCACCCACCGCCTGCAGATCTGCAGGTTTCCTGATCACCTGACTTCCACCATAGGGCATCGTCCCGTTCTCCTTTTGAACGCACTGCGCAGCACTTGCCACCCTCATCAGCCTCTTCTGCGTCGCGTATTCTGGCCCACTGCCTAGGTCTCTTGCTCTCCCGCACTCTGCTGCCCCCTCTGGGGCTGCCGAGGTGCCTGCCCCTTGATCACCGTGATCGGGCTCGTTCTTGACTCGTTGCACGGCCCCTGCCCCACTGGGCAAGTCCTGCTCTGGTGCGCCTTCTGGACCACTGTCCCGATTTGCGCCACTGGTCTGCGACACCTCAACGGGCCAAGCTTGATCTGCACTGGGCACCTTGCACCCCAAAGTTGCGGGATCCTCGATCCCTGCTAGCCCGCGAGAAATACGCGTCGCTTCTCCCTCAAGCGCCACCTGCTGCTCTGAGTCCAGGCCCTGCCTTTCAGTTCACACAGTTCACACAGTTCTGGGCCACTGAAATCTCAGCCTCAGCAATCCATTGATCACTGATCCTTAGATCCACTTCTGTCACTTGGGAATTTGCACTCCACCACAAAGGCAAGTCCAGGTGCACAGGCACTATCAGCTGGGTTTATAACTCCACAGCCTGATCTTCAAGCTACGTCTGCTTCTGTGTTGCCACGCCCAGCGCAAGCAGGGATTGGCTTGGAATATCTATGAGAAATCCTCTGCTCAGTGATTTCTAGCTGTCCAAGGCAATCCGCTGTCTCAAAAAGAAATTCCAAGCTCCACAGCACATACACCTTTAGCAGGATTCGTTGGGTCAGGCTGATAAGGCAAGATCCACTTCGTTCCTTTTAAGTGGACACGAGAGGTTTGCTTCAGGTCCGTGGCGGACTTCTTCCCCACATAGTGGCGGACGCCTACGGGCGGACTCAGTGACTACACACTGGCCGCGGATGCGCAGCGCGTTAAGCTGTGGCTGGAACTTCTAGATGACAGACACGGAGCTGGTCACTTGTAAAGCTTAACTGCTGGCCCTTCAGACAGCTGATCTGTCGGGTCGCTGAGTCACTCACCGCGTGAAGCGGGGGATGTCGTAGCCGTAGACTGCGGGCGGTGTCCCAGGTCGGGCTGGGCATCTAGCTGAGGATAACTAGGTTGCTATGTCGGCTCTGAGGCTGAACCAGGCTTGATCGTCTTCGTGCCTTCGTGGTACTGGCGTTATTGGTATTCACAGGGTATATCTTGGGATGATAGCCGTTGCTGATTACAATTAGAGGCCTGTCCACTTAAAAGGAACGAAGTGAGTGTCAAGCGTGCAAGCCGGGATTCAAAGGTCCCGGCAAGCCCTATTTACTGAGTACGGGAAATCTGCTACACTTCACACTTAAGCGGGATTCTGGGTCTCAGTTCAAATCCGGAGACTCCGCAGATAAGCTGCGGAGGCTCCGCGGCCGCTAACTGCGGTCTAAACGGTTCTGTCACGTATACGGTAATATACTGTGACATACCCGCTGGGCCCTGCTGAACGCTCGGTCACGTGGGGCTGGTAGGGAGCGACTAGGCTCAATTCCAGCTACCATGCACAGCCTGGGCCATGGTGCAGCCATGCCATCCTCCTATGTGAGGGGGCAGGAACATGGAACCCGGCGCTCTAGGCAGGGGGGGAGAGAAGATCGTGTGGCGATCCCTCAACCTCCGTGGTTGTGTGTTGGTGGCTTGCCTAGTAGAGGGGTCACTTTTTTGCCGCTTGCTGTCCTAGTTCATTTGTGATCGTACCGACTTTTGAGCTCTTGTCCCATGCATCAAGTGAGATGTCCTGCTGGACTGTAAACAGATCACAAACGCTTCACATGTCCCTCCCTTAGGGCCCGTTCCCACCCAACAACCTCACACAAAGTATGTTACTAAAACCTGCAGTTATGCAAGCCGTAAGTTCAGGGCAGTATCAGTGCCATTCACGAGTCCGGGCAGTGAACAATGAAAAAGCAGCTGCGCCTTTAAAACAAGCAACAATGCTGAAAATGTTCACTAAGCTGCCGATGCAAGGCAATTGTTTCATAACCAGCCAGAACTAAAACTGTTCACACCACACCGTCACACTAACTCGTCTGCAAGCTTGAGACGGAAAGCATTCAGCGACTGTTCCAGTTGTAGATGCCAGTGTTTCTTGTAGTGGGCACCAGACCTCCTGTAGGGGGCCGCCGGGCGGCCACCACTTTGCCAATTGAGACACAATCTTGACCAACCCGTGGCCGGTGGCCCGGGCAGCAGGACTTGCTGCCCCAGGGCCCCATGGCCGTAGGCCATGATGTAGCTGAATGGTGGCTGAAACGCGCTAGAAGACACACTGGTAGATGCCAAACCTCAGTGCACACATCCTAAGATTCGGTCTATGACGTCCTAAGATTCAGTGTAATTTACTATGACCTCCAGCCTCAAAGTGTGACGAACTATTTGAGCCTGCTGCTACTGCTGCAGCAGGCGCCACTGCCTGATCCAGCAGGTCACCCTGGCTTTCCTTAACCCCTCTCATCTTGACAGACTTGACCACGCCCCATGCTATAACATGTCCGTGGTCTTGTATGACAAACCGGCCGAGGGCCGAAAGCACCTTTTGCTCCTCTAGGAACAGAGGGCGCAGCGGGGTCAGCTCCACGTCCCCAATGTCGCGTTCAGCAAGGCGGACCGGACCCAGTTCCTCCACCCGCCCTGGGGGGAATACGAGAGACAGTTTCCAGTTCAAAAAAACACCTTCTGGGAATTTGTGACCTGTCAGGCAGGTTATTTATGTCATCAAGGTTCAGAGGCACACGATAAACAGCGCTGCCTGATATTGCATTTTTTAAATCATTCTTCGGGAGTCCAGCGAAGCATCGAAATTCATCCATTGATGAATGGAACAGGTATCCGCAAACCAGATAGAGTAAAAACGTATCCCTTGAGAGCAACAGAACGTCAGTTGTGAGCGATGCTGATTTTGTTCCCAGGCACCTCTCCATCGCGACCCTCCGACTGCATCCCACACCATTCGCAACACGCCACTCACCCGTCTTCTTATCCAGTTTACTAATGATGCGCACAAAGCGGCATGGAACACGAGCGGTGTGCACAGCCACCGTACTGAGAAAGCCACATCCTATGCCCTTTGGCATGAGGACCGATATTTGAGCTATAAAGCTGGCAACCTGCACCACAACAAGACAGAAGGTCCCTTTGATATGAGAACAAATATCTGTGCCATAAAGCTGGCAACCTGAGGCAAAACAAGACAGCAGGCCCCTTCAGCATGAGAAGGGATATTTGTGCCACCAACCCGGTAACCTGCGGCACAACAAGACAGCAGGGCAGGATGCACGTCTGTAACATGTCAAACAGCATGCTGCATTGCATAGGCATGGACCATCGGAAACGGGTTGCTCCACCCGTTTATGTTCCGTACTTTCTAGGGCTCCGAAGCTCTGACACCTGCTTCATGGCAGTAAGGGTTAAGGGTAGTGGGCTTCCAAATCTCTGCCACAAGCTAGACGCCAGCACTGTGTCAAGGGTTCAGGTGCCTTGGAGCCACGACACCAGCTTCATTGCAGTTAACACATACACGCAGATCCCCCAAGACCCCTCGCCGCAGCGCTGCCTGCCCCCTTGGTGGCACGCTTACCCTGATCTGCATTTCGCCACGGATTGCTTTGGGGGGCGGCATGAGCACCATTCCGCGCCGGGCTGCTTCGGCTGAAACACCTTTGAGGCTGATGCCCACGCACTCCCCTGCCTCAGCTCTGGATACCTGCACAAGGCGAGGAGGGTAGAAGCCCAGACCTTGAACATTCCTAACACCCTGCCAAAAGAGACTCCTGGCAATCCTGATAAGTCCAAGGCGTAAGCTCATGCTCTCATTACACACTACCCCGCTCTGGATACCTGCATAAGGTGAGGAGGGTAGAGGCCCACACCTTGATCAAGCCCAACACCCTGCCAAGAGAGACACGCCCATGGCGTAAGCTCATGATCTCATTACACACTGCCCCGCCCCAGCCCTTGATGCCGGCGCAGCATCAGGAGTTGAGGAGCCTTGAGAGCCCATAACTTGAAACAAAGCCCGCCCCGGGCAACTCCTGGGCTACTCCTAACACTCCCTCGTCATGCCCAACTTGCTGCTACGGCACAGGGTTTTCAGAAGGCCGCATGAATAATGAAGGCCCCGTGTCCCTGACAGGGACCCTCGTCATGCGCTCATTGCATGCTCATCCAGCCAGTCCTCGGTGCTGTTAGAGAATGCTACAGAGACCCTGTGGAAGGGACTCCGCATACTAGTCCAAACCACGAGGGTAGACTCTCAAACCCCAATTCTTCATACACCTCCCCCGGGGCATCCGCCTGGTAGACGGTTCAAGGAGCATTCAATTCCTCCGCGTTCCTTTCTTTGCTTCCGCATTCGCCCCTCTGCCTGAAGTATTCACATATAGCGCCCCTCACAGCTGCACAGCAGTTCCTGCCCAGTGCGGATCACTTCTCTAGGTCAGGAGGTGCACAGGGGGCTGATGCTCCCGGCCCTGAAATCACCCCATTGCTCCCAGCCTGCGTCCACCGCCTAATTACTCTGTGTGCTAATCTGAACCACGAGGGCACCCAGCCCGCACCTACACCGCCTCCCTGCGCCCAGCCCACCACCTCCCTGCACCCAGCCCGCTCCTACACCACCTCCCTGCTCCCGGCCTTTATCGCCGGCCTCACCGTTCTTGCATAGACTTCGATAGACTTGACAACTGCGACGACCCCGGACGGCGCGAGCACGAGCTGCGCCCCCTCCTCCAGCGACCCCGCCTCAATCTTGCCACACAGCACCGTGCCCACGCCTCCCACACGGAACACAAACTGCGCACGGTGGACGCAGCAGCTCCGTGATTGACAGACAGTGCCAATGCAAAGGGTGCCGTGGGAGGCCACTCACCCAAAAGAAAGAAAGAAAGAAGGGAAACTACACCCCGCAGGGGCGTGAGGGTCAAGGAACAACGCGGCATGGGCCGAGGCCTCGTCCGCGCCGTCACCATGATAACAAGAAGAAAGGGTACCATGGAAGCCCACTCACCCCATATCAGATTGCTTTAAGTCTACAATTTGAAGGTGGGTGAATGCTTTTCTGTCCTTCTGTTTCACGCTGCCTTACTCTTTTCGAACTGGCTGCAAGGTGGATTTAGGGCTTAGGGTTAAGTTGTAATCCCAAATCCTTTCCTAACAGGATGCAAGGTGGATTTAGGGCTGAGACATAAGGTGTAATCCTAAACCCTTGTCAAGCAGGCTGCTAGGTGAATTTAGGGCTTAGACATAAGGTTTAATTTTAAACCCTTGTCAAGCAGGCTGCTAGCTGGATTACAGCTACCGGTATAGGGTTCAGTTTTAACCCTTCAACCTGTTTTAAAAGGCCTTTAGGTGGATGTAGGGTTTAGTTGCACCGCTTACCCTTATCCAAACAGGCTGTCACGTGGATTCAGGGTTCAGGGTAACGGGTAGCCTTAAACCATAACCCTTTCAAAACAGGCTGTACAGAGCAGGGGGGGAAGGAAGATGCATAGATGCTTGGACAACAAGACGATGCTGCACCCGACCCTAAATTATGGCACCGCACTAGATCCAACGGCGCCGTGACCAGCCGAGATTCAAACCTTGCCAGTGGCAAGCCTTAACTCTGCCTCCACGTGCAAGCATACGGGTGCGTTCAGGCCATAGGCTAGTCGGCTACATTTCCACCAGGGCAACTCACCGGCCCAGGCATGCGGAACGGCCGAGAAACCGTACCTGCACAGGCATTCGGAATGGCCGGGCGGACAACCTGGGCGGAGCCGATACCGCATCCAAGGCCTCCAATATGGTGCTGCCCGTGAACCTGCCGCCATTTCACAGGAAGGGGAGGGTTTCAGGTTAGCTTCCAGGGTTTCAGGTTAGCTTCCAGGGTTTCAGGTTAGCTTCCAGGGTTTCAGGTTAGCTTCCAGGGTTTCAGGTTAGCTTCCAGGGTTTCAGGCTAGCTTCCAGGGTTTCAGGTTCGCTTCCAGGGTTTCAGGTTCGCTTCCAGGGTGTCAGGTTAGCTTCCAGGGTTTCAGGTTAGCTTCCAGGGTTTCAGGTTAGCTTCCAGGGTTTCAGGTTCGCTTCCAGGGTTTCAGGCTAGCTTCCAGGGTTTCAGGTTCGCTTCCAGGGTTTCAGGCTAGCTTCCAGGGTTTCAGGTTCGCTTCCAGGGTTTCAGGTTAGCTTCCAGGGTTTCAGGTTCGCTTCCAGGGTTTCAGGTTAGCTTCCAGGGTTTCAGGTTAGCTTCCAGGGTTTCAGGTTAGCTTCCAGGGTTTCAGGTTCGCTTCCAGGGTTTCAGGTTGGCTTCCAGGGTTTCAGGTTCGCTTCCAGGGCTTCAGGCTAGCTTCCAGGGTTTCAGGTTAGCTTCCAGGGTTTCAGGTTCGCTTCCAGGGTTTCAGGTTAGCTTCCAGGGTTTCAGGCTAGCTTCCAGGGTTTCAGGTTAGCTTCCAGGGTTTCAGGTTAGCTTCCAGGGTTTCAGGTTCGCTTCCAGGGTTTCAGGTTCGCTTCCAGGGTTTCAGGCTAGCTTCCAGGGTTTCAGGTTCGCTTCCAGGGTTTCAGGTTAGCTTCCAGGGTTTCAGGTTAGCTTCCATGATTTCAGGTTAGCTTCCAGGGTTTCAGGCTAGCTTCCAGGGTTTCAGGTTAGCTTCCCGGCATTCCGTACGTGGAATTCAAAAAGCTGGGTTTACAAGACTTGTCAGGTGCCGACCAATTCAATCCATTAAGACAAGAGCGCAATCAACGTTATGCAATCTATTAAAGGGGCGTGAAGAGCACACGCGGAGGTGAAATTCCACCCTTGTATGCAAGCACTCACCAAGGCATGTGCTCTGAGGCCGGCATCCTGACATTGTCCCCATGCTGCGCACACAGCGGGATGAAGCGGGCCTGCAATGAGCGCGGGGGAGGACGCAGCTCAGCAGCAGGAAACGGTTTCCTGGGGGTGACACCTTCCCCTGCCTTTTCATACCCAACTGAGCCAGCAGCTTAGTGTATGCAAGATGCGGGTTTGAGAGGAGCCAGATGCAGTGGCTGACTAGCTGCACATACTGCAGGACTTGCACATACTGCAGGGCTTGAATATATTGCAGGACTGCAAATACTGCAGTGGCTGACCAGCTGCACAGACTGACCAGCTGCACATACTGCAGGCTTCAAAAATTGATTCCCTGACACAATTACGCAGACAAAAACATACACTGGCACATCAGACTGCACGGGGCTCCGAAATGTGCTCATTAAAGCCACACAGGACGGTAGTTCAGTCTTACTAGTATAGGTGGAATGGCGGTTTCGGGCCTGCTTTCCCGATTATCTGCTTTCAGGCACGCCGTGTGATCCCCAGCTTCCAACTCCCACTTATTCGAGGCGTTACCTGCTCGGGGTCGATGTGCAGCTTCTTCATTTGCGCCGTGGTTGCAACGCACAAGGCATCGAAGCGCTGGCGGTCATAGTTGCATGTGTCCATCTTGTTGATGGCAACGATAATCTGCAACGTGCAACACCGTGTTCATTTTAGGGCACGCTTCAACACCAGTGGAGAGCTATACCGCCTAAATATGAGTGTCTGCCCGGCGGCCACCACTGGGCCCTAGGTACGAAGACTTGACCGGCCTATGGTTGGTGGCCAGAGCAACAGGCTTGCTTGCTGCTTCAGGCCCCCCCCCCCCGACAATGACCGTGATGTCGCTGAAGCGAGGCAGGACTCTAGCAAATACACTGATGCAAAGCACCCCTGCATCGAATCGCAGGCAGCACTCGCACTTACAGCTTCTAGAGACAAGACATCAGTCACTGTCCTGTCTATAGAGCCATACTTCGAGGCCTCAAAACCAGCAGCAGGATCATTTCATTGCTGCCAGCCCAAGTGGGTATTTTCAAAACTATGATCATGATGCAGTCTGGCTGCCTAAAAAACGTGAGAGCCTGCGAGTTAGTGGCCATTATAATGCCAGGCTAGGAAAGAACTAGCCTTGGTTTTTCAATGACCCAGGCCATGAGCAACGGCCATAGGATAGAGCATGAGAGCCCTTGTCGATGCAGGCCAGCAAGCTCAAAAGCCCACACATGTTCGGCCCACACTTGCACCCCTTCAAAATACTTATACAGTCCCCAACATTGCTGAGGAGCTGCTGCTCCTGCATTTACGCGTGCTGGCATGCACCCTAACCCACTCGGAAGTCCATGCCGTCACATGAAGGCGGAATGCATTCCTTGGTAGACCCTTGGTATTCCCACTCGTGTGAATCAAAGAGGTGCTTCTAACCAGCGGTTACTTTCGTGCGCCCCAGACCACCTTTAGCAGGCGGCTGGGCTGCCACCCTTGGGCCGACGGGCCCAAACTTCTACCGGCCTAAATGCGCAGCCGGTGGCCCACGTGGCAGGGCTTGCTGTACCAGACCCCCACGGCTGTAGGCCGTGAAGGAGCTGAATTGTAGCTGACGCCCAAGTAGGCCATGAAGTAGCTGCATGGTAGCTGACGCAAAAGTAGACTGTTAAGTAGCTGAATAGTAGCAGACACACAAATAGGCCGTGAAGTAGCTGAATCGTAGCTGATGCACAAGAAAACAAACACTGCTCCCAACCTGAAGTGTAACCTGCGGCGCACACGGTCCACTCTCACTTGCTTGATGGCCAAGGCCTTGACTAGCAGCAGGTGCTCCCTGGTCTGGGCATGCGATCCGGCATCCATGTTCGCCTCAAACACCCCAGGCGTTGCATCTAGAACAAGCAGAACACAGTCCGCGGTGGAAAGTCCTGGAAAGGGGGGAAAATGGAAGGGGGGGGGCGCAAATGGGGAATAGAGGCAAGAATAGACGTGGTGGTGAGTTTTATGCGACAGTGCTTAAGCAATTAACCAGAAGCCAATTTCCAGGTCGATACCAGGATGTAACCATGTAAAAAAGATAAGCACTGGTCAAAGTGCACTGGTCCAAACGGGCGACTTACGGTATGTTTGGGTATGGGTGGTAAGGTGTGTCCATATAGGCCGAGCAGTGGTGCGATAAGCGCACACAGTGTTGCCACGAACCCACAGGGCAGGCAGATAAATGGCCACATGGGAAGTGTGCCGTGGCTAGGAACGCAGTGCACAGCACACAGGGCATCGGAACGCAAGCTAATGCACAATGACACCGCGGATGAATAAGGGCACGTTTGTGACAGAGCATGAAACAGCTGTTGGGGTTCCTCTAGCAGTCCATTTCCTATGAGGATTGTGTTGAGGGCGATTCGTCTCTTATTCAATTTCTAGCTAGCCCTGTAGTTGTAGATGCTGAGGAATAGGAGCCCTTTTTCGAAAACTAATCCAGTCCCAGAAAAAACGCCGACGGTTTAAGGGGAACTGTTTAATACTGTGTGAAAAAATATCGTCCAAACTGCCGGCCGGTTTCAAGCTACAGGCCAGCCCAAACAATACCCTCGGCCGGCAGGACACAGCCGGTTGGCTGACCCCTGGCTCTTTCCTAGGCATGACACCTGAAAAGGTGCGCAGAGCTTTTTGGCATTGCGCTATGCTCTGCCTAGTTGGCCGACAATTTGATCCGAGCATCGCATGGAGCGTGGACTATCGGTATATTGTTTGCTCCAGGATGTGATGCATGGAGCCTAAGCAGCATGGGCAAGGCAGTGAGGCACTCGCCTGCTAGAAGGTTACGTATGTACTTGTTATCTCCGGGGACGTCAATCACAGTCCATCTGACATGGCGGGCGCAGAAGCTCTTGCCATGCAGGGCGATGGTCCGATCCTGTTGTTTCTCCAGTGGGCTAGTGTCCCAGAGCTGCTTGCACGTTGTTTCCGTCGGCAAGAAAGAATTCAGAATATTTCCTAGCTCCGGGTGCAGAGACGTAGAAGCTTGCAGAACTCACTGAGGCGTATCGGCCGTCACGCTCGAGTCTTTCCACATCAGCGATCTCTGCAGCGCCTGTCTCGCAAATTATTCGGCCCAGGAGCGTAGATTTACCGCAACCTGCATGTCCCAGGGCTACCATGGACAGAGGCAGCAGCGCTGCCGCGTTGGCGGTGTCCGTCATCAGGATTTGGATGACCTGGATCGCAACTAGGCTACACGATAAGAAATGTACCTATACATAAACATAAAACATTTAAATATACCTACGTGGAACCATACATGCAGGAAGATATACCTATATCTGGCCTACATGGTATGTTCTGTGTGACTCGAGTGACTGGCGAAACCCTGGGTAAAACTCCCAGCCCCCCTCCAGCCATAAGCATGCAAAGGATGGTGGCAATCCCTCCCATGCACTGGCCATGGGTAAATAAATATATGGTGCATCCCACAAAGGCCCATGTCTTACCAAGCTATGGCTTCTAAGGTACAGCTGTCCTGGTTATTCATGTGGACATGGTTGAGGCTGCAGCGAGACATTGTTGGCGACATGCATGGGCTTGGCATGGCATGGTTGGGCTGGTCTAGGCTGGGCTGGGATGGGATGGGATGGGATGGACAGGGCAGAGGGGAAGTGGGAGGGGGGGGGAGGACGGGGGGGGGATATCTCATGTGATAAAAAGTCGTACTATCCTATCTTATGGGGTGTCCACAATGAGGGAGTTGGTCCCCCTCTGCGCCCCCCCTATACATGTATTATAAGAAAAGCACCATACACACGGTGATAGTATAGGGCATTAAGGCGTGAATGGCACTGATGACTTATGTTATCTGACATGAATATACGTGTACGCCATTGCAGCACGAGCAATGCTGCTATGGCTGAAGATTTGGGCATAAAACTGTGGCTCGAGGTGTTTCACACCATCCGTGCTGCCTGCCTCCTTTCGCCCTTCGGTTGGGCGTCAGAGCCCATGAGCCGTATGGCAATGCTCCTCCTGACGCTTGACAAGGCCGCCCCCAGCTAGATTGCGGGAATGTGCTCTCAACATGGTAATATCCTGCTATCCACCTGGACATTGGCTTGTAGTACATTGCTTAAGCATTGTCACATATAATTCACCACCGTCTAGTGTTGCCTCTATTCCCCATTTGCCACCCCTCCTTCCATTTTACCCCCTTTTCCAGGACTGTCCACCGCGGACTGTGTTCTGCTTGTTCTAGATGCGACGCCTGGCATGTTTGAACATGCCAGAAGCGGTGCAGGAGGAGATGCACCACCTTAACAGTCAACATCCGCCCGTTGGACAAGGGCCAGGCGGCACTACGTGCTCAGCAGCAAAGCCGGCTGATGCCAGGGAACCCCTCAGCGCTGTTGGAGGGCCGCGCGATGAGGAGGACGGTTTTGGTGCTCTGGCCTGGCAAGATAACTACCTGGCACGATGTGCCATGTGGATCAAGTGCCTTGTCCAGGCGTTTTTGACCCAGGCCTCAGCCGAGCAGCAGCTCACAGTCTCAGATGATGCCTCTGTTTCACCAGCCCAGCCCAGCAGCATCCCTGTCTGGGTACCGTTAGAACGGTACATATCATCGCCGCCTCTGCTCAGCGGTCCACCCGGTCTTTGCTATCTCGGAAATGGCCTCGCCTGTGACCACAGCGGGATCCCTACCTCAGCTGGCCTGGCGCATGCTGACAGGTCCCTCTCTGCCAGAGGGAACCCTCTCCCGCTGGGCGGCTGGATTCCATGGCTTAGGCCCAGCCTTTGATGTGCAACAGGCAGCTCTCCCACATGCCCATTAGTTAATGACGTGAAACCTCTGGGCCATGCTGAAATGAGGCTCGGCCACGTGAGCTAACAAAAAGTCAGGTAAGAATGTCAAGGGAGAAGGCACAAGAGGAAAGAAATAGTAGCAAGTTTAACAACAATAACACAAAGGTCAGGCCCCCAACCCTTTAGGTAGGCGCCTCAGGTAGGCGCCTTAGGCCTGATAATGCTTTCATTCATAACCACATATTTTAAAATACCATTCAGAGGGGAAAAACGTTTTTTTGCTGCTTTCATTGATTTCAGGAAGGCATATGACTGCATTGACAGAGATTTACTGTGGCGGAGTTTACAGAGCATGGGCGTGCACGGCCGGATTTTAGAAAGTTTGAAGGAGATGTATCAGGATGTAAAAATCCGTGTACGGGTTGGTGGTAAACTGGGAGATAGTCTCTCCTCCTTTATGGGTGTTAAACAAGGAGACCCGCTTTCCCCTCTATTGTTTGGCCTGTTTATCGACCGTTTCGAGAAGTTTGTCGCAAGTGAGTGCTCTGATATTGGCGCCCGTCTTTCACATGCTTTGGTCAGAGTTTTACTTCATGCTGATGATCTGGTGTTATTCGCTGAATCGCCGGATGATCTGAGTGCAAAAACGTCTTGATGCTCTCCATATTTTTTGTCGCCACAATGCCTTGGCGGTCAATAAAAAAAAATCTGAAGCATTTGTTTTTAACCAGAAATATTGCCGTCATTTGGCATCTCTGTTTTATGACGGAAGCTTTCTTGATATTAAGCCCCTTTTCATCTACTTGGGTATGTTATTTGATGAGGCAGAAGGTATGAAGGGTGCAGGTAGACGTTGTGTCAACAAGGGGAGGGCAGCTTTGTATGCCATGGTCCGGAGATGTCATGAGCTTGACATACACAATGTTCACATTAAATGTTATATTTTTTACTCTTTGGTGAAGCCTATTCTGTTTTATGGGTGTGAAATTTGGGGACCAGGTCTCCTTTCGCAAGGAGTCGGGTTGGCAGATACTGGTTTCTCTAGAGATTTGGAGGTAATTCACAAGGGTTTCCTTAGGCAGTGTCTGGGTCTTCGCAAGTCTGTGGCGGAGTATGTTCTCATGATTGAACTGCACCGTGAACCCCTTATCTTAAGTCTTTTTCGGCAGACCCTGAGTTTCTGGAATAGAATTAATCTGAGGCCTGACGATGACCTTGTGAAAATGGCTATGCAGGAAAGTTGTGATTTGGCGAAGGCTGGCACTTCACTTTGTTGGGCTGGTTTTCTGTCTACGATATTGATGACTCTGGGTATTGATTTATTGACTGCTTCAGCCAATACCTCTTTGGATATTGAGGTCATTGTGAATTCAGCTTGGGATCAGTGGCTTTCCAAAATTTCCAGGGATATGCCACTTGCGGCCCTGTCAGTACGTGCTACTCCTGACTCAGAACGCTCGGGCTTCAAATTGTTTACGTTCTCTAAGTGGTTCCAAATTAAGCGTGATGTGAAGGAGACTTTCTGGTACCATTTGAGGAAGCCTATTATTATTTTCGCTGTAGCCCGGTATCGGATGGGGTCGCATTGGCTGAATGTTGAGACGGGGCGCTTTGAAAAATCTTGTGTGCCTCGTAGCGAGAGGATTTGTAGGTGTTGCAATCTTGAATGTCGGGAGGATGAGCTTCACATGATTACTGCCCGTTCTACACAGACCTTCGTTTTCAGTTTAGCCTTACTTTCCATAATTTACTAGAGGACGAGGATGAGGCCATGAAACGGTACTCAAATGGAGTATGGGGCAAACTAAATGCAGCGGATTCTGCATATGTGTTATGGTAGAATTTGGTTCTTATATCTTTCAGTGTATGATGAAAAGAGAGAATCATCCTAAAACTTTGCCAAATTTCCTGTCTCCCCCTTAATTCTCTAGGCGATGCTCAATCGAACTCTTTTGCACCCACGTCATGTTTTATAGCTGGGGTTTATCTTCTGCACTATGGGGTTCATTCCCGTGCCACTGTCGTGGTTGTGTGATAGTTGCTTGCCCGGGGGGTCACTGGTTTTCGCTTTCTGTCCTAGTGTATCAAGTGCCTGTACCTGTTTACGGGCACATGTCCCATGCATCAAGTGTGATGCTCTGTTGGACTGTAAAAACTTCACAAAAACTTCACATGCCCTCATGGCCACATCATAACCCCCCACCCACAAAGACACAGCTGTTTTTTACAGCTGTGTCTTTGTGAGTGGGGGGTTATGCCTACGGGTTTCACTCAGCCCTTTGCCCTCTTAGTGTCCAGACAGCTCCCTTTCTGGCTCTGCCCGCCACTGGAATTGCCTATTCCTTTTCCTCCACTGGAAATCTGCTGGAAACACACTGTAACCACCACATTTGGTACGGGAGAAGTACACATTCCAAAATCTAAGCCGCTTTCCCTATCGTTCTTTCTTTCTAAAATTTCCTAAAATTGAAAAGGAGCCACAGGTATGATCGTCTTCGCACGCCACAAATGTGCGTCATCACAATCTTGTACCTTTGCAAGTCAGGTGTCATCTCGGTGCTCATTAGTGAAACCCTCTATCAGACCTACATATCTTTCTAAACGTAATTCGTATGTGATGGGCACCAAACCCTGCTGGCTGCTAGCCTTGTTTCTAAACGTGCCTTCTCCTCTATGTGTCGTCCAATGATGATAACGATTTGTAATACAGCAACGAATCCGCGCATATGCGTTACGACACGGTATCCATTGCATGCATACATAATTGATTGATTCCACCCCTAGATTGCTGATCGAGGCCACTCAGAGCGGACAGAATGGATTGCTCTACGCTTGTACCTTGCAAGGTCATTGATTGCCTGATGCTTCCCTGATAATCGATAGCTTAACAGCTTACAACTTGCGTGCGGGAATTGATGCTTCTGCATATGGTAGCACGATGAGGCACATTGGGGCACAGGTTAACCGGATTTTGCCACCATGCCTCTGCTGGTTGACCCAGCCCGGAATTGGGAGGCAGGTTGCTTCTAACGGCATGCATGCTTGTCCCTTTTCTCGTCTGACAACGCTCTTTGTGCATGATTGTTTTGTTCATCTGCAGGATTGACAGCAATCACAGCATGCAGCATGCGGTCCTCATACGTGAAACCGTTTGCATTATTTGCAGCGAGCCCTTTGACTGGGTCGAGCGTCCTGCCAGAGTAACCCCTTGCGGCCACGTCTTCAGTGATGCATGCCTGGGTGAGTCTTGTGCAAGTCTACCGTGCACATTAGCCGTGACATGCCCCTTCTTTCTTGAGTGTTCCTTTGGCGTTGGCGTTCCTTTATGCAAAACTTCCATCCTGTCTGCGCTCACAGCCGGTCACATGATGCCGGTGTCTCTTGTAGAGCTTCTGCCTCCACTCGAAAATGCAAATTGTACCTGCCCGCTGTGCCGTTGGGAGATCCCGGCTGACAGTGAGTTTCGAGAGGACGAGGACTTTGACTGTGCCTCCAGCGTGCCCAGCGGCATCGGTGACACACTGCGGGGGCTGGCCCGCATAGCCAGGCACCTGGAGGCAGAGCCTGGCTTGCACAATGAGCTTACACTGCAGGTAAGGGTCATAAATGCAATGCGGGGCATGGAAAGTATACATGATCCGGGTCCTCCCTCTAGGTGTGGGGGGCAGTTTTATTTGACTATGACGGGCTGCCCCGTGGCTGCCTAACGCCCGATTGGCGCCAAATCATGACCGCCATACGGCCAGTGTGCCAAGCAGCCTGACTGGCCACACATGTGGTCTCTGGCTGGAGGGCAGGAGTTAGTTCAAATGTGGCAGATCCTGTATGCAGGTGAGCCATGAAGAAAGAAACCCTGGTTGGGGCATAGTTGCATCCAAGACCTCTTCTTTTGAATGTCCAGGCGAAAACAACAAGTGCCCACCTGTCGGCTGGCCTCACTGGCACCCACCGTGTGGGCATCCTCGGCGACAGAGGCACGGGCAAGTCCACCCTCTTGAATGCCCTCCTTGGCGAGAGGCTGCTGGTTACAGCAGGAACAGGAGACGCATGCACAGCTGTGCCGACAACGCTCAAGTACCTTCCCATCAGTGGCTACAACGTCCGCATAGACTTTGTCACCAAGCAGGACTGGAAGGAGCAGGTATGACGGGCGGGGGGCCTGACGGCTGGTTCATACACTGGCACTTTTCCTGATCCACAGTGTCTTGATCAAGCCTCGTGGCCGCCTTGGCGGCAACTATTTTCAGCAGGCTGCCAACTGTTGTGGCAGACCCCATATCTCCCCTGCTGGTACTGCACTTGACCACATCCCCCCCTTTGTTTGCAGGTCGCCTCCCTTATTGGGCTCGCATATGCAGTGTCCTCAGATGACGAAGCTCGGGATGCGTTTGGACCTCGCCATCTCGGCCTCAAGCAGCTGCAGCTGGTGTACTCAGAACAGGCCCTGCAGGCCCTGGACTGGGCCCTGCCTGTGGAGGAGATTGTGGAGCTCGTGATGGGGCTGGACGTGACCATTGATTTTGGGCAGTGGACGGTGACGCTGCAGGACCTTCTGGACCGAGGGCGCTGGGAGTGCACGTGTGATGACATTGACATGGTACAGGTGAGTCACTGCATTCAGGTAAACGCTCGTCGACCGGCCAGCTGGGGGTCCACCCACAATTTAAGAGTTGAGGCTCAAGGGGAATTTCAAGGAGGCTGCAATGGAATTTTTATTTTTATACCATAAACAATTCAACAAGTGAAGCCTTGAGGCCTGCCCCTCCCCTCACACTCAGCCACACATACTGGTGCGCACCTCAATCAAAACTGGTTAAATTTGTGGTTGCTTCAAAAGCTTCGGGGTTGCATGGGGGGTGCATCGTTTGTTTGCAGCTTTATGACACCTTTCTTAAGCCAAATAAGTGGCTTCTGCCGTCTTCACCCGTGACTCCTCATATGCTTCTCCCGTGGTGGGAATGTGGGTGCCGCTTGGGGCCATCTTGGGAGCTTGTAGCTCTTAATGCTGTCGCAACGTCCCCCCTCCCTCTCGTGGTTAATGCATATTCTCCACAGGTTCTCTCCCAAAAGCTCCAAGCCAGCAAATGCCTCGCCAATATTCTCCAGAGAGTGTCACCATCAGGCACAAGTGGGACCTACTGGAGCGGGGCGTGATCCTCATGGACCTGCCGGGTGTCAATGATGCAGAACGCATCCGCAACAACCTTGCTGCGGACGGCCTCAATTTGTGTGACTCAGTGATCGTGAGCGCGGACATCCAAAGGTAGGGGCTTCCAACAGGGGGGGGGGAGGAACTTCTCATGCCAGTGGGACTGGCAACTAATACTGCAAGCTACTGAACGCAGGTTCCTCGCAAATCAGACAGCTATTGAGTTTGCAGAGCGGGTTCTGGGAGCTCCTGGAATGGGCATTGATGATCAGCTGAGGGTGAGTCATTCAGGTTATGATAGAGGGCGAGTTATTATTATCTCCTGATTATTATCTGACAGAGTTAAGGGGGCTTGATGGTAATATTTGGTATCAGCAATGGGCTGACGCCATGCGCCAGCTGCCCAAGTGAACAAGAGACGTAAAATAATCTCGTACTACTTCTGGAATATACCGGTAATCCCATTCGTTTCTTTCAGTCACTCGAATATACATAAACCACATGGTACATCATGTGTTTTTCGTATTTTCACCTGTTCGGGTCATATACGGTACCGGTAGTGATTAAATTTAATTTTTTTGCTTGATCGGCTACCATAGATAAGATGTGAACTGATTAAAATCTGGTAAAACTAGAGGGTACGGCATGTCCGCATGAGCTGTATAGACCTGCAACGATCAAAACGCGGTACGTAATACTGGTACCCGAGGTAGGTAAGGCAAATGAGCTATATGATAAGTACCGGTGTATATGATACCGGTACCGTACAATACTTCTTTGCCTTTGAAGGCAGACACAGTTGGCTAAATTTGATGCCGCACATGAAATGCATAGCTGCTGATGGTAATTCATAATCCATTAACACGGTACACGTTACACTTAAATGATGAGGCAGCTGATAGAGTAACTAGCGTCTGCAGGATGTGTGGACGGAGTGAAGGATGTGATGGATGGCAGCAAGCACGAAATCAAGGGGGCAAGGAAACCTGTGATACAGCTGGAAGCCCAACAACTTCTTGGCAGGAAGCTTGGCCACTCCTGGGCCTCCGGCTGGGGGCCGGAATCCGAAGTTATATTAAGTTATCAGTGATTCCCTTTTGCAGAGGTTCAAAGCGTGACGGCACCTGTGAGGATGGTTCAGGATCTGGCTACATTCGCCTACAAGTTCGGCAGGCCACCAACGGCCCGATTAGGACCAAACCTGGTCCAACTGTCCAGGCTACAACTGGTGGCCAAAGTAGCAAGGCTGGCCACAATAGGGGCCTCCGGCCAGCGTCTGGATCGTAGGTGACATGTAGCTGAGTCACGAAAACATAAATACTTAAGTATATTATCACCGGCAGGGTTAGGTGTAGCTGAAATACGGCTGACATAAAGCTGAACCTCTGAAATGTCACTGCCGACAGAGTTGGGTGGTTGTGATGTGTGCAGGCGAACAACTACTATGCACGCATCTTTGTGGCGACTCGAGTCGACATCGTCAGCACAGACCCATATGAGCTGCTATGCTTCAGAGGCAGCCCAGTGGAGTGCTTCACAGCTGCAGGTGTCTCCGTTCTTGAGTACGAGGAGCTCTGTGCACTGGCCCCTCGACAACACACTCCTGCGCAGCGAAGGATGCTGAAGCGCATGTACACCAGCTTGCGCCAGGCAAAGGTTGAGCTCGTGGCCAAGGCGTCCTTCACTGCCATGCTGGGTCCCAATGGGGGTGGACAGCACATGCTGGAAGTTCTGGCCGTCAGCGCTGCAGAACGCCTGCTGCAGCTTGAGGAGGACACGAGTGCCGTGATGGCCACTGCCAAAGAGACGCATATTCCTCAGCTGTGCAACATCGTTAAGCAACTTCTGGACCTACGCCAGCAGGTAACTTGTGCCCTCCCATCCTCTTCATGGCTGCATCCCGACCCAGGCAGGGAGCCTTTCCTGTCGCACACACGGCAGCAATCCTGGCCGGGCAGAGAGCCTCCCCCCCCTATATACTTGTATCTCAAGGTTGTGAGCCTCCCTGACGCTCTGTCTTGACCTTCAGAGAGATGAGTCCAGAGATCCCTCCCAAACACTCAGCTGCCACTTTGCAGGTAGGCCTGAGCAGGTAGAACTGAGCAGGTTTGCAGGTAGGCCTGATCAATGACTAAGAAGATATTAAGGGCTCATTTTAGTCATTTGTATTATGCCCATTGTAGGACATCGCAAGCACGGCGCTGGGGGTGCTGCGCAACCTGCTGCGTGTGCTGGTACCCGACGACGATGAGAGCGCCCCCAATGATGCCATAACTGCTGCTCTGAGCCTGGCTGCTGAGCAGCTGCATGACATGTTGGAGCATGACATGGAGCAGGCCGGACAGAAGTTTGATGACGATCTTGCTCACTTGGTGATTACTCGCTTGGAACAGCCGCTTGCGGAAAGTGCAGCAGTGGCAAGCCAAGCAGCCTCAACTGAAATGCGTAACCTGGTCCATTTGTTGCATTACAGAACTTTAAGGGCGATCTGCGACCGCAAGGGCCGCTTTTCTGGCAAAGGAGGGAGGTAAGTGCCACTGCACACAGACATGGTGCTTTATGCTATTTTCCACTGCTATACTTGACTAACATTCTTCCTCTGTTTCTGGTCGCAGCTCCAATGACTTCAATGCTGCGCTAGCGAGGCCCATCATCACGGCTGTGTGCGACAGATGGGGGCCGCTATTCAGCCCTGAGGAGGGGGGCCACCTGGCAGACTACCTGCGGCAGGTGGAGGTTGACCTTCTGCAATCCCTGGACCTGCGGCTGAATGGGCATGCAGGAGCACTCGAGGCCAGCGGACTGACACACGCTCAGATTGAGGCTGCGAGCGGACGGGTGTGTGTGCGTTGCGTTGTTGCAGTCCGCATTGTGCGTTCTTAATATGCCACTCTCGCGACTGCAGGTTCGCGACCTGGCATCATTCAGCATGCACGCAAAGCTGTCAGTCCTTCTGGACAAAATCAGCGGGCACAGCCGCGGCATCACCACCATGATTAGGAGCTCTGTCGCCAACTGCCTGGAGTCTGCGTACAGCCAGAATGCTGTTGAAGCTGGCGTGGGTATGCTCCTCAGAATGCAGAAGAGGCTCACTGCCGCGGTGCAAGGGCCTGCTTTGGTGGACGGAATCATGGTCACATTGAATGGAAAGAAGGTCCAGATTTTGAGGCTCGTGAACCGTGTAGCTCAGGTGCGTGGCTGAGCACCCTGGCTGGGATTGGTCGTCTGAGCTCTGATTGAAGTCTGGGATTGGCCACTCATTTGGTGATGCACGCCTGCTGCGCCTGATGCTGTGTGCCATTCATTGCGTTTATTTTGGAATTTGTTTTGCGTGCAGGAAATGCGAGACGCAGTGCTATCGGCAGCCTTTGGCATGACGGCTGGCACCCCTGAAAGTGCAAGTGAAAGCTTGAGTGGAAATGCAATGGCGGTTCTGCGGCAGCACCTTATGGACTTGAAGGTCCTTGGCCTTGGCCTGCAGCCAATGTGAAATTGTGAATGTGGTGCGTCGGCATTGTTGGCTGGCACATCAAATGCACAATTGGCTGGCACATCAAATGCACAAGCACCAGTATGACCTCTAAGATGGTAGGAAATGAGCCCCTTAAAATGAACAATGGTGCCCTGGGCGTAACGTGTCGCACACGGTTGTATGTTGGCAGTGGCCTTCAATTGATGCCAATGGCTTTATTTGCCGTGCCATGCATGCACCCATGGCATGAGGAACCCCATGGAGTCCCACGCGTGTGGGTGGCGTGCGCCACCGGGATATGAATACATTATGGACTTCATAGGTGCAGCAGTATGGAATGGGTGCCGCATGATAGCTCGGGATGCATGCATGCACCCATGCGTCAGCATGAGGAACCCCATGCATATCGTGCACAAACGAAGTGAGAACATTATGAACTCTGTAGTGTGGTATGGGTGCTGCAAGAAATCAAAGGGCTGGCCCTTGGGCCCGCCTCCCAAGTTTCCTGTATCCTGCAACATCGTTTCTTTCTAATTCGGACGTTTGGTTTTGTTTTGAGTAACCCAGCTGGCTGGAAGAGCAGGACACCATGCATGAGAACTTCGACCGGGAGGAGGGCAGCATGTATTCCATTGACCAAAAGCTGCGCAGTAGGGCAGCAGTAGGCTGGGTAAGAAGTTGGGCATCAGAGCTGTAGGCAGCATATAGAAGCATAAGCTGGACAGTTGGGCTGTAGGCAGCAAGGAGCATGTACAAGCTCGGCAGCATGATAGTCGCTGGTCAGTAGGGCGGCAAGCTCCAGGAACAGATCTGAGCAGCAGGGCAGCATGCAGTTGGCAACAAGCAGATACTGAGCAGCAATGTTGTAGAGAACACGCATGGGTTCAAACTGCCCAGCAGCAGGGCATTAGGCAGATGGCAGGATCAAATCATGGGTAACAGGGCATTAGGCAGCTGATTGTGCCAGGAGCTAGCTGGCCAAGACAACAGTACCGGAAGGCATCTATCAGCGAGATCTATCAGGCAGCGCAGGAACAGAAGCTGGGCAGCAAGCAGGAGATGGGAAGCATGACAGATTGACATTAGGCAGGCAGGATAGAAGGTGGGCAGCAGGGCATGCAGTAGGCAGCTGGCTGGAGCAGAAGCTGGGCAGCAAGGTAGATAGCATCAGGGGCATAACATATAATAGGCACAAGCTGGGCAGCAGGGCAACATGCAACTTTGGATACGGTATGTTCATGCGACTTCAGTTCAGGCCGACCGGTGACCCCCAGAGGTTTGCACACCTGGAAAAACAAGATAGCTACCAAAATTGGGCCGAACGCTGCGTGCACGAACGAGAACTTTGATGCCAAACATGCGGACACGTCGAAACAGCGATTTCATGCCGTTCGGCAGCCTCGCAGCCGTCCCCTGGTGCCCCGCACAGAGCAAAGATTCGGCCGCGCCTAGAAAGAAGAAAGCTACCACAATTTGGCCGAACGCTGTGTGCACGAACGAGAACTTCGATGCCAAACATGCGGACGCCGCACGTCGGAAGTCGAAATAGTGATTTCAGGCCGTTCGGCAGCCTCGCGGCCGTTTCCTGCTGCCCCGCTAAAGCAACAGATTCGGTCGCCTAAAAGAAGAAGCTATACAAATTTGACTGAACGCTGCCAGCACGGACGAAACTTTCCATGCTCAAACTGCGACACATCAAAACAGCGATTTCAGGCCGTCGGGCAGCCTCGGGACGACTCACTGCCCCGCTTAGAGAAAAAGATTGGGATCCCCTGAATGGAATGGACAAAAATCAAGAATGCTGCAAAGATGAGGCCGGACGCTGCCGACACGGACGAGAACGCGGACTTCGATTTTTTAATTTTTACTTACAGGAATTTTTTAAACATAGAAATAATTTAAATATATATTATGTTAAGCTTAAAATGTATAATAATTTGATTTTTAAATAGAGTACAAAATGATATCTTGAATAAAATGCACGCGGATCAGGCTGAAGATGGTTGTATATAATCCCTGGCGTTTCTTCGAAACTCGGGTACAGCATTGGTACAGGTCTGGAGAGCCTTTGCTGAGCTGTTTCTTATGATTCTAAATTCGAGCGTGCGATCGATAGGTGCATGTAAAGCTGGTTTCTTAAGACTTAAGTCACATGGCAAGCGAAAGACAGCAGTGCGCTTCACAGATCTAGCACTTTGTTGTATTTTGACACCTTTCCTCATGGCCGACGTCATGTTGGTGACCTAGACTTGAAACAAGACGTTGCCAACGGCCGGGATCCAGATGAAAGTGCCTTCTTGCATGATAATACCACGCTTGTATATCATAGTTTCATAATGACCTCAGTTTCGAACGTGCGATGTCTTGGCAGTGGCGACAAACCAGCTGCAGGTACGGAATATGGCACTCGGCCACATCACGACAAGAGAACAAATTATGTGTCCGGGAACTTTGGCTTGAGCATGGTAGGTATATATGAAGGGGGGTAATTGACATACCAGTTGGTAGCGACAGTTCCTATTTTAAGTTATCTCTCACGTCTTTACTGTCGCGGCACAGGGGTGCACCCTAAGGAATAGGTGCACCAAGCGAAAATAACACAAGACATTCATGGGACGACCTTGGGCGAATGTGGCCGTTGATCTACTGTGGTGAGTCGCTTGCTTGGCGACTTCTGGTGACTGAAGATATCTCTGATGAATCAGATGGTCGACTTGGAGCCAAAGGAAAGGCTGTAGGTTGGAGATGTGATGGTTGGTTGGTGGTAATATCCAGCTGTAGGGCTGGAGATATGCCTTGTTAACAGGCAGGAATAACGCTAATTGCTGCAAATAGTCGACTGTTGGCCTAAATGCACTGCCAGCTTCGTATCAGGAGACTTGTTGATGCTTATAGGGTCGCTGTTGGCCTAGCTGCTCTGCCAGTTTCCCCTTAGTAAGACTTTGGTTGACGATTAACTTGCAGATCGATAATCAGGAACAAAAGCTGGAACGTTAAGAGTCTATTGAAGGCCGTGAAATCAAGTTAGAAAGAAAAAGTAAAGGACCCAGTTCGGGATCCTCTAAGACGGCAAACACACTTGTACAAGTTCACACATAACTTCCAACCGAAAAAGCAGTTGGCGCAGTCAAACGCACGGTGCAGTCATACGTCGTGACATTACAACGTTAATTACGGTATGAGGGAAGGCAATTCGAACCTACTGTAATAGCTGTGGATCAAGTCTTACAGAATTACAGATCACACGAGAGCCATCATTGCATCTTGTTGCCCCTGTTGCTGCCCCTAGATCAGCAAGAATTATTTATTTAGGAAAGAAAGAAAGAAAACGCCTGAGCGTGGCTTAAGGCATTTACCATATTGTGCAAGCGTGGTAACCTTGGTTTCGAAGGTTTCAGGGTTTCTTTCTTGCCGTACCTTTTTTGTGGCCCTCGAACTAATTTCCTATAACTTCTCCTTGCTTACCTTCGGTAACGTTGCCGCTTTGTAGTTTCATTTCACCTACTGCTACTCATACTGCCGAAATTGCTCCCTCAGCGGATCCAATCCACCGTCCTTGCCAATAGCATTACTTCTGCCTCATGGCCGGTCTGGATAAAGCTGCTGAGGTACCTGCACACAAAGACATCAACAAGGATCCAGCTGATTATATTGCGCTGAACAAATCCCTTCGCGCATGCTTCGTATGCCGGCTAGTGAAATCTGAGACGCAGGTGGGCCAGCGCCCAGGGCTGTTAATGCAAGATCTTGTCCTTCGCTGATGAGGCTGACTTCCGCGCCTTTATGACTGAGAGCAGTTCGTCGAGTCCGGATGTGACAACTGTGCCTTTCTTGCTCTCGACAACGACCGAGGAAGGGTATCAGACTACACCACGCCCAACTTTTCTGGGTGCGGTAGCTTGTGGCCAAAGATGGCATGGTATCTCCCGCCATGCATGCATATTACATGATGATTACGCGTAGTCCCATGCAAGACGTCCGCTTGGCTCTATTGATCAGGACTGCATGCCATTCTGATTCTTTGCGGATTGATGCTTGGCATCCAGCAGGCGCACCCCATGCATGAAATTTATTGATTTCCTGACGTAAATATTCATGACGGGCCCTCTGTAGGATCATCTCTGTCATGGATCCGACGACTAGCTGGGCCACAAAATGGATGCATCTAAGTAAGGAAGTCCTGTATCAATTTCTTACTAGGTCAGATATGGATAGAGAAAGTGTGGCATGATATCCACTTTGCATCTCACCCTCACGTGGACCAACCAGTATCTTCAAGCGTTGTTGTCAGCTAAGAGCTGTGCCAAGAATGATGAGTTTATGGCTGCACCTCCACGTGGATGCATCCTGTCACCTTAGGCACGCTTTATAAACCACCTTCATCCTAGTCATGGCCTATTGGATTCATGATGCTGAGTCGTTTTGCTGACCAGGGTGCTGCTGGCAACCGTGCCCCGTTTTTGTTGCATGTCACAGGCAAGGCGGTGCCGGGCTGCTATACGCTCATGATCAATGAAGAGGTACCCGACTCGCTTCAGGTGGGAAACACATTTCATAAAATAGTTCCTCAGATGGATTGGGAGCATGGTTCAGGGGCTGGCGTAGGAGGTAAAAGCCACGGTTATTGGTCATGATGAGCTTCGGTGAGAAACAGCACCTCACCTTATCTGGTTTTATAGATGGCTGGTACAAATTAGTGTGCCTTCATGGCGCCAGGGGCTGGGTGAGAAACAGCACCTCACCTTAGCTGGCTCGACAGACGGCTGGTGCAAAATAGTGTGCCTTCATGGCGCAATACCTGATGCAGGAAGATCGAGGAGGTTCATGTCACACAGAGGTTCAGACGTGCCTCGTGAACTGATGCACTGGGTTCACAGGGCGCTTGTGCTGGTGGGACCACTGGTGTTCCTCAACCCTGACACGAGGGAGATAGGCCTAATAAGGTACACCTAAAACTCTATAAGAGTGTCTCAATGTCCCGCATGAGCAGGGTGAGCCAAATGTATATGTACCCGCCTACCCGGTGCTCAGTACTAAGATTGTCTCCAAACACCATACTCCCTGAGTCCCTGATTCACAGTGACAGGCCTAGGTATATGGTCAGGGTACTGGAGGTCAGGCTTGTGTTGTTGCTCTTGGATCAACTGGGCTATGTGTAGGCAGCACTGGAATTCTGTGCTGTCCTGTTGCCTCCTTGACTCTCTTACATGACATTCAGATTCATTGTCTGACCTGCTGATGTCAAACATTACCAATTTGCTCCTGCCTCATGTCTTGTGCTGTCCCCTGTCTCCTCCACGCTATCATTCACAGGACATTCTGGAAGACAGGGGCATCAAGGTTCGGACAAACTTCCAATAGCAGTGGTGGGCAGCGCTTCTTCGGGTATTCCTCTATCCCTGCCTCAATTCGGAGGGACAGTCGACGTCAGTTTGTGAATCATGGGCGTACACTGCTAGTGATGATGATGCTGCTCTGCGAATCATGAGATTGCGTCCCGGATGAGGATGTCATGCAGCTCTTGCCCTGGGCTTTGAGTACTCAGCATAGCCCTCGCGTTGAAATTCAGTTGCTGTACATACTTCAATTCTGCACTTTTTAGTCTATGGTGCCGGACTGCGCTCGTACTTTTGCTTTATAAACAAGTTTTGCCTCGTCACACTGTGTGGGCCCCCTCGATCAGGACATGTGAGTGGTTATGTGGCATGGTGCAACAGCTTGACATCAGTGTGATGTAGAGGCCGGTGCATATCTCATTTCGCATGTCAACCTTGCATTCGGAGGTTCAAGAAGGCGGGTTATCCATGACTGTATCAACTGTGTGGTAGAAATACCAGTACTTAGTTTGATTGGCCTTGCTGCGATGATGGCATCATTTTGTTTCGGAGAAAATGCGCTTGTTACTGCAGCCATGCATTAATAGTCTCAACAAGCATGTCAGATGGGATTCACGGTAGTGCAGCGCATGGTTTCTTGTATGATTAATTGATTGCATGGCACCCTGTTCTAAAGCCTGTCAGAATAGTAGGTAGCCTTGGATGCATAGACGATTGAAATTGATCCATGTGGAGGCATGTATTTACATGCGTGGACTAGAAGAGTGATTTACTTGTCAGACGCCTGCATCCTTTGTACAGAAAGGTGGGTCACGATGAGAAGCATGCCTGCCAGGTATGCGTTACCCCGGAATGAGCCCTCGGTCAAACGGGTTGCCCTGTCTGCCTTGTGCAGAGAGTCACAATACGTCCGTGGCACACAGCCCAACTTTCGGGGGCGGAACCTGTGCCACTGATCTTGCATGCAAGGTGCATCAGTGATGTCACACGCTGTCACACCGAGCGACGCGCTCGCAATGTCTCTCATGAGCGCCGATTTCAGTTTCCCAAAATATGGGTCAGCTAGCGTGTTTTCTTGTACTTCACATATAACAGAGCCCTACCAATTCCTGGATTAGCATTTGGTCGACAGACATTGGATCTGAAAGGCCTCGGAGAGCAAAGGGCACCTTCCAATAAAACGCCACCAGTGCCCCGTATGGTACACGTCAGATCTCTGGTCCACGTCGACGGCTATTCTGCTACAAGATTAGGGTTTTGAGTCTCTAGCCCAACTCCATGCCCCTTGGCTTGCTTGCGTAGGACAGTCAAAACGTGTCGCGTCAGAGTTGCGTCACTTGTTATCCTCGCATCCACGAGTATAGGGCAGCATGATGGCGGGTCTCAGTCAATCCAAGCTGCCCCTCCGACAGTGCATCAAGTTGGCAAGTCGGGGTCAGAATGTTTGGAGGCGAGGCGCTGCAGTTTCCACAGCAGCGACAGCTGCATCCCTGGCGAGACATCTCTCTGGCATCTCCTCTCGAAAGGTGCGACCCTGGATCAAAGTCCTGAGGAGGGCACTTCTACCCCCAGGTCACCCCAACATCCAAAGATCCACATGTCATCTGGCCATCCTGCCAATGTTGCATCCTCCAGAGGCCCATGAACACATGAAAACTCGTCTTCATGGGCTGCTGCACTAACTATAGTCCTGTGAGATCCCCTGCTCTGATACATATATCCCCCCCCGAGGAAGGCCGTTATAGGATCTGTGCTGTTGCCAGCTCATCGCCATACACCAACCCTCTTAGCATGCGCCTCCGGAGATGATAAGGACAAGGGCCGAGCTTTCATGGAAGCAGACCCAGTTTGAATTCTGACAGCCAAACAAAGGCGATATCTCATTCACCTGGTACTGGTAGGATCCAGAATTCGACACGTATGCTGATGAGCCGTCCCTTATCACAGTCACATGGCCTTACCATCAGCATCGATCTTGTCCCCTGCATGCTGATGGGTTTTTGTCACTTTCGGAGCTGCCATGGCATGAGAATACGAGATGCATGCTGCCTCTCCACATTAACCCACTTTTGACCATGCAAGACACCGCATCCCCTTGATGCTTTCATGGCATGATATGCATGCTGCCTCTCGACAACAACCCAAGTTGCGGCATGAGATGCACGCCCCGCCTGTCAGCCTTAATGTACCCTGCACACGCATGGTCCCCCCGTCACGATGCTGCTCTTCATGCCCCAGGGGTTAATGCAGCCGGATGAGCTTCCATGGCATGAGATGCAGGCTGCCTCGCAGCTGGCACGATGGACAGGCCTGTGCTATCAGCCCCAGGAGCGACTGGAGCAGGCTGTGCAAGCCGAGGGGCTGGAGCTGGTGGCGCATGGCAGGGACAAGTACACCTCCTGGTGCGGCATGAGACATTGTTGAATTCGAATTTTGAATGCGGTATTGTGATCGAGGGATCAGTACACTTCCTGGTGCGGCGTGGGACACTGTTGATTTGAATTTCGAATGGGATGTTGTGATCAAGGGACAAGTGCATCTCCTGGTACGGCGTGGGATGCAGCTGATGAGCTGATTTTGAATTTGAATGTGATCCAGAGAATGGGCGGTGAAGACAAAAATGAGCGGACATACCTGAGTTGGACAGTGGTAGCAGATTTCTGTGTGTGCTTTCTAGGGAAGCTGGGAAGTTCAGGCAGGCTGACTTGTGCTCTCTCTGCTTCTGCTGCTCCTAAAGGATTGTTGTAGACGGCAGGCTTAGCACCGCAGCCACGAACCGGAGTTCCCTGCTCCCTACGGGCAGCAGCAGCAGCAGCGTATCAACGCTTGCAACGGCCGTCGCCCATCCCTCGGATGAGAAAAACAGCAGCAACAGCAATGAAAACATTGGGGAGATGCAACGCATCGTGTTGCTCCGGGGTGTGCATTGGAATGCACCGGAGACTAGTGCTTGGGACATGGGACGGGCGCTTGCATCGGCGTGGCCGGTCCCGTTCGCACAAGAAATGACGGAAGGCCGGGGAGGTGCGCTGGGCAGGGCAGTGAGGAGAGGCGAAAGCTGGGCAGGGCAGGGGCATGCATTAATCATAATATATTACCGGTATGATATATTACCGGTTTATAATATATTATGATATAATATAGGGTATACGGTACTTGGCAGGGTCAACTTGAGATCAACTTGTAAGGAAGTCTGGGAGCCTGCATCCTGAGCCGCAGACCTCTGCGGTGTATCTGTGTCCTGGAAGTCTGAGATGCCGCCCTATCGGAATTGAGCGCTTAGGCTCCCTCTGTTTACCAGGAATAGCCCCTCGCTGCTTGGGTGCGGCGGGACTGAGCCCCTTCCATTCCGTGTAGCGGCCAGTTATTGTGAGCTCTGTCTCTACCGGAAACCACCTGGACCCTGAGACGCCAACCTCTGTTGGTAGCCACCTGGGAAATAGAAGCTGCGCTGCCCAATCAGCCTGAGAATTGAGGGAAGCAGCGCAGGAAAGGGGGCACGCATGCAGATCTCGCATACAGGTGCCGCCGCCGAGCCGCCGAGGAGTTTGAATTCTGACCATCCTGTACCCCCTGAGGGAATCTGAGTCGAGTGCGCTGAGCCTAGTATGACTGCCTGATTCAAGTGTACCTGCCTGCATCCCAGTGTACCTGGCCTTTGGGCGAAAGGGGTACCAAGCAAGAACTTTGATTAATGCCTGGGAGGGAGCAACAAGCAATGGCATGGTCAGTTAAGTGCTCGATGCCTCTGGGAGGGCCTGTCTCCTGCAGCACATCCCTTACGAACGCCTGCCGTGACACAACAAAGAAACCCCTTATGAGTTCATGAGGTACCTTGTTTTCTTACTCCGGTATCTTCAACAAGCTGAGCAAGGATGAATCCTCTCATCCCCCCGCAGGCCACTTGGTCTGCCACTCTGGCGTTGCAGACGTCGCACTGGAGCTGTTTGCTCATGTGGCGCCGCACCTCAGGAGCACGCCTGCCGGCATGCCGCTGGTCTTTGCGGGCCACTCGCTTGGGGGCTCGCTGGCCAAGCTTCTCTGGACGCTGTCTCTGCTGCACGAATACAGGTAGGGGTATAGCTCTTCAGGGATGTGTGGAGGGTGCATGCCCTGAAGTGTGGATCAAGGAGGGGCAGCGTTCGAAGTTTAGCCTGTGAATGGCGACAAAATTGAAAGTTAAGATGTATATTTATCGCCCATTTTTGTCGCCTGAGGCCATACCGGTATATGGCCTGAAAATAAAAACTGAATGGCGGTGCCAATGCAGTGAAAATCAGAAATGAGCGGCTCCTCTTTTCCTTCACGGTATATACAAATACTTATTGGACATAAAAAGCTGCCCCGGCCATGATGGTCTGGCCTCTTTTGCTCAGCAAATCATGCCGCTGCTGCCCTCTAGGGCTAATCCCACCAGCACTGGCATCCACACTATGGCCTTGACCCGCTTGTTCCTAGCAGGTTGGCGTCCAGGTGCCTGTGTTGGTAGGCTTAGGTTTTGGGGCATGAAGGATGCAGCGTGCAGCGCTTAGATCCTTACAAGCCCCACCTGGATAACTGATTTTAAAGACGTGGCTCACTCTCTGTTTTCGAACGGCCAGAGTCGACGATCTGCCCACTTAAACTCTCCCTCCTACTCGGCATGATGTGCTGTTGATGTCTCATGGCCCCCTTCCCTTTCTTCTTACTTCCTTTTTCTCACTTCCGCAGGACCTCCCCGCTTCTAAACTGCCACACCTTCGGCTCGCCCCAAGTGCTTGCACATAACGAAGGCGGCGGCAGCAAAACGTGCGTGGGGTGCCCTGTTCCAAACCTTGAACCTTGAACTCTATACAGCACTAGTTAGCTGGGCACCCTGGCTCTAGTTTGGGTTATCAACCTGTCACCCTGAACTATCTACAGCACCAGTTAGCCGTGCACCCTGGCTCTGTTCTGGGTTATAAAAGCTGCCCCATCCAGCTCGCCAACCCCTGCAATAACCCATTATGGGTGTTCTCTGACCTCGCTGCTGCCCTTGCTTGCCTGGAAGCAGGGTGTTGCAGCTGCTGGGGGCAGTGCCATCCAGCTGCCGCAACTGGGTGCAGGAGCACGACCCCATCCCGAGGGCCATGACGCTGGCAGACCCCTACCTCAACGCGGCAGTACAGAGCAGGTGACTGCAGGACCAGGCAGGCGGCGTAGGGTCGGTGTTCGTTTTTGGAGCCCAGGTTTAGAAAGAATCAGGTGTACAAGCAGACTGTATAATCAGGGTTCAGAAACAAGGGTTCAGAAACAATCAGGTGTAAAATAAGGTGTACAGGTTCAAAATGTTAAAATGTGCTATGGAAAGCCTGGTGAAGGCTTTGAGTATGCCGTTGACCCTCAGCCCTGATGTCGATAGGTTATGTAGCAAGTGTACGGGTGGCTTTCTTAATCCACGCCTCAGGGCGTATTGTTTATTTATTTATGTAGCAAGTGCAAGTTGCATTGATCGCCCTGCCTGCTGACAGCCTTCGTCCCCCTGCTCCCCTCCCCCCCCCCACACACACTTGTGATTGCAGCGCCGTGAGGGCTCTGCTTCAGGCCCGATCCTGGCTCCTCGGGTCGGGCAGCCTGGTGTCATCTGGGCGCTTCCTGTTTGAGAACGTTGGGGAGGTGTACCTCATTAAAGGTGAGAGGCAGTGCACAGCTGTGGGTCGCGTAACATCTCCTCCCTCTCGCCTTACACCTTGCTGGACGCATGAACAAAACGCCAGGCAGGAATGGATCGCATTGCATACCCCTGCTTCCTGCTGACACCTTTGGTGCAACCCTGACTTACGCTTTTGCTGGCTGCGTCCTACTCTGGCTCACACCATGTTGGCAGTGCCTTGCACTGGCTTCATCTTTGCTTGCTGTGCCCAACCCTGTGCGGCCCGGCTTAATCCTCTGCAGGTGGCTGCGAGGTGGTGCGCGTTCGGCCAGAGGATGAGGTGGGTAGCAGGCAGATTGGACTTTCGCCCATGCACTGCAGATGCATGCAATGATTTATAAATAAAGAAACGAGGCGTGGATTAAGCAAGCCACCTGTTCGGCCGTAGCACCAGGTGAGCTACCATGATACAATCATGTAAATGTATTTTTAACATGTACACTGCACCGTTATGCCTGCATGCCTAGTGCATGCAGGCTGTGATCGGAGGCTCTCCTGATCTATAAACGCCCTGAGCCGGAACTGCTTTACTATTGAAGCGTTCCTCCTGCTGCCTCCTCCCTTCGGCTTGCGTTCACACATCAATCAGGTTGACACATATCGTGCTCTCAGGGGCCCTGTCGTGACCTGATAAAACGCTGCAATACTAGCTTGAGGGCCACAATCAGAAACCAAACGCTGCTCCCCTTGCCTTCTGTACAAATTAATCAGATGCACATGGATATGTTTGCGGCCTTGTCATGCCATCGCTAGTTGCTGCAGCACTGGCCGATCATTACTCACAAATTGAAGCACAGACCCCCTGCTGGCTGATCATTACTCACAAATTGAAGCACAGACCCCCTGCTGGCTGATCATTACTCACAAATTGAAGCACTGACCCCTGCTGGCTGATCATTACTCACAAATTGAAGCACAGACCCCTGCTGGCTGATCATGACGACACAAATCATAACGCTGCCCCCTGCTGGTCGATCATGACCACTCAAAATGAAACTCGGCTACCCTCGCACCACATCCACAGATCAATCAGCTGCATATGGTGCTCTCCGAGGCTCTGTCGCGCCCTCACAAGACGCTTCAGTACTGGCTGGACCACCACCATGGCAGCTACGCACACGATCTAGAGATGGCCGCCATGTCAGCAGTGAGACGCAGCCTGGGGTTGAGGGCTGCTTTTAAGCCTAAACCCTGAACCGTTACGCCGTTCAGCCAAAGCGTAGGTGAAGTGGCCACAGCTTGGTGGTGACAGCTACGCCTCCACATAGAGGATTCGGAGCTGCACGTTTTTGAATGCCGATCCGTCAGGTTGTATCAGCACGCCGACCATCGGCGCATGAGAACGGCGTCAACTGAGCGATGAGACGGGCTAGGGACCATGAGCTTTGCTAATTTCTTTGTGTGAGCTTGCTCATCTCTTACCAGTCCCACGCGTTCGTAAGCGTGAGCGTTCATCAGGGCCCAGAGGCTATGCACTGTCCTAAAACTCGGTTACTTGTACCTTCAAGCCTCACCCCCCCTGTCATGTGGGCGTGTGTGGGCTTCCTTAGGGATCAGGGTTTGCCCTGGTTCCGTGGCTCATGACCTTGAATGCTCTGTGCCCTGTCTGACCAATGCTTGTGACGGATGGGCTGAATAATGCCAATGCTGGATGAGGTTTAGGCCTTGAACCAGGCGGCACCTAGTCCAGAGGCAGAGCATGCCTTGCATCTGAGGCAGGGCCTGTGTCGCATGCTGTACACGTGCTGAACCCTAACTTTTTTTTGCTGTGGATCTAGGCGGTCCATGTTTATATGGTGATGGCATCCATTATGCCATGCTTCAATGATACACACAACAATTTTGATAGTGATTGTTCCATGGCTTTATGAGTGGCCAATGTTGAGTGTCCTTGAGTCTCTGTTTTGTACGGGGCTGGTTGTCTCTGCTAACCTTGAGCCTTTTTCGTGTGTTTGTTAGAGTGAATGAGACCGAATGAGTTGTTATTTGAGCCATTATATATTTGAGCCTAGCTGGCAGCCTAGAGGGGCCTCTGATATCCGTCTTTCCAGGATGTGATGGTACCCTCCTGCCACGCAAGATTTATGTTGAAATTGAACAAGCCCGAGCGGCCTCATGTATGTTACGAGTAACCTTGTACTTGTAGCGAGCTGGATTGCTATTTGCCCTCAACCGACTGTTTGTGCTGATGTCATGTGCCAAAAATTGCAGTACTGGTGCTCATCTTCATATCTTTAGGCTCTCAAGTCGCAAGGCAAGAAAGCCAGGAAGTGTACTACGGTATGTCGGCTTGACAGCGCTGCAAATGCTTTATTGGTTGAACAACAACATTTCGGGAAAGAAGCAGAGGATGAAATCCGAGTTGAATGACCACTAGTGCAGCCTCATGCACGAAACGTTGCGCTTAATGGACTATCACATTCATGCTGCATCATGCTAAGGGATCTCCTGCTTAAAATCGCTGGCTAAGAATTCATCTTGTGCTCACAAATGCAGTAATTGCAAAAACAAGATCATCACCAGCACATTTCATAAGAACCTGTAGGGACCTGCAACAAAGAAAGACACGAACATGCATCAAAAACACTCAAAAACATCCGGGCCAAGAACTGCAGGGAGCTGATCTGTCATACTGTCAGACCACAAGCTTCTTTGCTTTTTCAGCTAGGGGCTCAAATCGGGCGCGCAGTCTCTTTGCAGACAAGACGAGCAACACATCCCAGTTGTTGCACACTTCAATTGAAGCGCGGTGCTTCTTCACCCGGCCAGGTGACCGACTTCATAGTGGTCTCCATCTGATGCTATACCACACAGGGGCTGTCACTACATAAGCTCCTCCAGCCAGATTCGAATATCAAGCAGCTCAACCAGCAGCTTTGTCACCAGGAAGGTCTCACTGGGCCACAGCCACGCTATGAAGTCGTGGCTGCCAATTATGCCTGAGCCCCCCACTCCAGCGCATCGTAGCCAGCCCTGACATCGCCGCCAGCAGTCCATCCTCACAGCGCCATTCCTTGGGATGCTCCGGCCTCATTCGCTCTTCGTCAGAGCCATGAGGTTGAAAGATATGCTCTGGGTCCTGGTTTGCAGATTAAAAAGGGGGTGATGAGTCAAGCAAGGTCGGAACAAATTTGAAATTTCACACATTCGCTATCGGATGAAGTGGGTTAGACTGATCTGGGCAGATGGGCGATGGCCCATCCACACGTATCCCCTGTGTGCTTTGTACATATCTAGCGCGGTGCACTCAACTGATGACTTGATGAGCATGGCCGCTCCCCGTCTTAAGGGGATCCTGGCATACATCTTGATCCTTTCAGTTGCACCGAGACTTATGGGACCCCATGGCCTCCAAATATGTTCAAGAAGCGGTAGTGACATTAGCACCCAGCCTTTGCATCTAAGCTGTGAAGCCTGAGCAGCAGGGCAGGTAATCCCCTCTTTTTGAAAATGGCGCAACCCAGGACAACCACTCCCCTTAGGGGTACAAAAGATCAGAAGCATGGCGAATATTGTATAAGCCCCCCGAACGCTCACATCTCGGCAAATTTGGCGACAACAGCTGCTGTGTCCTTCAGCAGTGTCTCTGGTGTTGTGGCCCCACAATCCACAGGGGCAGGGCGTCTTCCGTCGAGCTGCAGGAGCCGGCCTGCGGGAAAGAGTCAGGGTTTCATACCATCAGCCACAGCTGTACACACGTCGCGTCAATATTGCAGCTAGCTACAGCTGCTGGTTTGCGGGAAAGAGTCAGTGCCTCAAACCATCGGCCACAGCTGTACACTTGGGCGTCATTATTGCAGATAGCTGGAGCTATTGGCTTTTGAGACAGAGTCTGCATTCCAAACCATGCGGCGACATCAACATAAAGACACGACGTCAATATTGCAGCTAGCTGCAGTAGCAGGCCTGCGGGACTGAGTCTGCATTTCGAACCATACAGCAACAGATGTTCACACATGGCGTCAACACTGCAGCTAGCCGCAGCTGCTCGCCTGTTAGGCAGAGTCAGCATTTCAAAACATACAGTAACAGTTGCACAAATGTGCACATACAGCGTCAACACTGCAGCTCGCTGCATCAGCCGGTTTGTGGGGAGGCATTGCATTTTCAAACCGTTGTACAGATGTAAACAAACACGCCTTCAACACGTAAGCAAGCTGCTGCGCCAGTAAGGTGGCTAGTTGAAGAGTGTAACAGTGCCGCTGAGTGTGCACTCACCCTGTCGATGCACAAAAGCCACGAAGTGTAGCAGAACCTCCTCCCCCTCAACGGGGGGCGCAGTGTTGCCCTCAGACGCAGCCTCCTGCAGCGTGTTCACACATTGAGCGATATCGCGATGCCTTACTTGCTGGAGGGGAAATGGGTGAGGAAATGTGCCAAACACCCAAGTTGCCAAGCGATATACCCAAGTTGCCAAGCTATATCGCGATGTCTTACTTGCTGGAGGGGAAATGGGTGAGGAAATGTGCCCTGGGTGAGGAAATGTGCCAAACACCCAAGTTGCCAAGCACCCGCGCTCTTCAACTCAGCAGCACAGTGCCAGATCTCAGGGGTTTGAGATACCCAATTTTGATGTATATGCGCACACCATACCACCTTTGGGGGGCTGCCGGGCAACCACCACAGGGCCAATTCGGACCAAACCTTGCCTACCAACGGCCGGAGGTCTAAGCTAGATGGATTCATTCACCAAGCCCAAGCCGAAGTGTGAGTGGAGCATTTGGAAATGAAGGGTCCGACAACCTTGCCCTTTAAATTACCAGAACTGCGCCAGCTCTCAGCGACTTAAGAGAACCTGCCTGGTGTGCCTCCTCGATGTTCAGCGCCCCCTCTGGGGGGTCTTCCAGGTACTTGCCCCTGGCATCAGAATCGAGGCCCTTCGTGGCCGCAAAGAACCGGTCAAGAAAGGAGCCGGGGGCTGCGCGACAGCACAGCACGTCTGGATGTTCAGATCTATACGGTATCAGGTTATATTAATATAGATGTGTAAAGACAGAAAGGTAACAAAAGATGGCGGTTACATATCTTCAATTAAGTTAGAATGATCAAGCTGATCAAGCTTACGTGTATACTAATGTATGGCGCCACCAGGGCAGTAAAAGAAAAATTGATCCAGTGGGCGCAGAGCAGGCCATGCAAGCCATCCCAACTCCAGTTGCCCAGAGCGCAGCGCGGTCGGATCAGATGGGCAGCAGGGCACCATGGGGCACTCGTTTCCGTCTGATCAATACCTTCCTGGCTTCACACTCCTTGCATACCTGTGGCAACCTGAGCCGCACAGTTGCCTACGATATGCAGCAGGCCAATGGTGCCACACGCGTTGCCGATGGTCTGCTTCATGAAGTAGTCAGCGACCGGAGGAGGTCCCGAAGAGGCAGTGGCAGCGTCCTCTGCATGGCGGGGGAAAGTGAGGTCATGGTGCTCAAGTTGCCCTTTTACTGAGCTCTGTATAGGACATAGGTAGAGCGTCGTACGCGAGGTTGCTGCAGCGCGTGTCTGTCTGGTATCGGTGTCCACGAGGTTCAGGGATGATGAATTGATGCCTATCGTCCCTGAGCCTTGTTGATGCCCTTGACATAGTGAGATGAGTCAGGTTCCAACACATGCCATACCCTAGACAGGAAACCAGGCACATGTCTTTTGAGCCTAGCAAGAAGATCAAGCGGGGAGGGCGTCAGGGGGGCTTAGCAGTGGGTATAAAACAGAGAAACCGACTGGGATCATTGGATCATAACCCAAGGAAAAACACGTTGTACCTGAAAAGAAAAGTATCAAGATTCCTTGACATTTTTGCCTCACCTGCCTTTGCCGTCGCCTCTGTCAGGTCCGTGATTGGAAAGCACATGAGTACTGACACTACCGGCTGAGGAACCATGGACAGCATTTCCTGCATACAGAGCACAAAGGACGGCAGGAGTAGCGCATAATATCGGTCTGAGGTTTCAAATTAGGAGATTTATCTGGATACTGGATCTCGTGCAGAAGGTCACCGGTATTGTGTAAAGAATCTCGGGGCTCATCTGACAAGATCAACAGTAACAGTAGCTTTCCTGAAGGATGCACCCCTGCATCCAGCCTCTTCTCATCATCCAAACAGAGTATCCACCAGGTTAGCAGGACTGGGCGCACCAGAAATCTACCTGCGCTCTGCATGGTCGCCATGTTGCAATCCTGTCGGCCTTAGTCTCTCCCCCATGCAGGAGAACCCATGACAAAACCCTGATCACGGAGTCTCTTGAGCAAAGGGCATGTTCACCTCATCCAATCCGTATACATCGCAGAAGGAGTGGTGGGACAGGTCGAGACCGAGCTTGATTGAGTAGGCGTTCAACACATCAGGATTTGACTCCAGGGGCGTCCACTTCTTGTGGCTGGTTGACATTTTTGCTTGCTTACTTCTCTGCGTGAACTGTGTTCAATTTACGAGGGCTACATATGGCCCGGGAATTACAGTTGGAACCAGGGGTTCGAACATTCGTTGAAGTTGATAGGGTTTTTCAATCATATCATCTATCTAAGCATGCGCGAGCGTTCCGGACCTTGACTTTCACTCTGCCCCTCGCTGGCAACTTATTCCTGTCGGCCCGTTGTCGAGGCTTCTCTTCTTGACCGACAGTTAGATCAGAGTCAGGTATCTGATCTGTGACCGTCCCTCTACCGGAGACCCGCCTGTCCCGCCCTGACATGACATGACACTGTCACTGCACCACTAGCCGAGAATACAGGCTAATCCTTTTACATTTTAATTTCAATATATTTAGGCAGCAAGATGCAAGCCCGAATCTCCAGGGGAACTATCACCGGTCCAGCCAAACGCGCCTCGGTTCAACCGAGCCCGGCACTTCGGCACCCTGTCCTTGGGAGCTGCAGGTAGCATTTTATTAAACATCCTTACCTAAATGCTTTCCGGGCCTACCAGATCCACAATCCGTTCCCGGACGTCTTGCAACATCGTCACTTTCCATTCACAAGACGTCACTTTCCATTCACAACCCTTAACGACTAAATCTGTGTTGACCCACTTTGTCTTATTGCAGGACATCGCATCTGCCCATTTCTCAACTGCTCCCTTTCCCCCAGTTTCAAAAAGAGCAGCTGCATGCCCCCATGGTCACCAAGCACCGCCGACCTGACCTGCTGAGGACAGATGCAACAGCTGCAATTGCTGCAGGAGGAACCCCTGAAGAGGACAAGGTATGCAGGGCTGACTATACAGCCAATGTGCTCTCAACCCTGCTGGCCTGTCCGCCAGGGAGCTCAGCCCGTACAATTTGCAGCGATGCTGTTGGACATGCCAACTTGTCTGGGTTCCTTTCTGACATGGCAGGGGTAAGACTGGAAGGCTGGGTCTTGCCCTCGGAGTTTGACAGTTACCCCGATACAGCAACCTGCCAGCACCGCAGGCCAGCTAGAATGGCACATATCTCGAGGGAGGAGAGGCTTGGGAAGTCAAGGAACTGGCGCAATTATGGCCAGGAACCCCTCATAACCAGGGATGGCATGCATAAACCATGGAAAAGAGTGACAGTGGGAATAGGAACATGGGTGTATGGCTCCAATTTCGCTGTCCATAACCAGATGTCGCTTCAGGAGGCTGATTTTTAACTGGGGTCCTTAGTGATTGGTTACTTCAGGTTCCGTGTAGATAAGCCCATTATCGGAGACAGTGCTTTTCCTTCATGCTGTCAATAAAAAATTGTGCATGGCATTTGGCCGTGTTGCATGTGTGGTCCACTAGGACTGCTATCGAAAGCTCTCTTCATGGGCCGCCGTCAACTGTTCGCAGGATAGCCTATGCGAAACGGAGACAAATATCCTGTCTGCAGCACATGTCCCTCTGAAGTCTCAACTGACTCGAAGCCACGCAATATTTGTTTAAATAACTTACTTGTTCATGGCCGCCATCCTACAATCCCCTACACCTGCACCTCAATTCCATGCTTGGAAAGTTTTGGGTGTGCTTCGACCGCTCCCAAACTTCAGAGCTGCGCTTTTGCCGAATATGTTCTGTGTTTCTTGCTGCAGCCTGTGGCCTACACAAAGGAGTTCACCTGGCGCCGGTTGCTTGTGTTCTTTGGCATCGTGATCGGGTGCGTGACTCTGAATTCTGTTGTAAACACACAGGTCCAAACCTGTCATAAGCACTGGTCCAGGCCTTCTGATCAGTCGTAAGCTTCACAAGCAAACAGCCTAGTGTAAGGGTGTGGGAGTAAATGCTGATTATATTTTGCCCTGAATGGCAACTAAGCTCCACTTGGGCTTCATATTATGGCTAAAAGAGCTACTTGGGTGCCCAATCCCATCTTGACATCCTCACATCCTGACATTCGCCCTAGGCGTTACTTCCTGGTCCTCACCCCCCCTTATGATTTTTTTTTCTATGCCAATAATCATAGCGGCACTAATAGGGCTCATAACCTCACCGAACAGGGTCCCCGCCTCCCCAAACGATAAGAAACAAACGATAACAAACGATAAGAAAGAAACAATTGTTTCCTATGTCAATAATCATAGCGGCACTGGTAGGGCTCATAACCTCACCAAACAGGGTCCGCCTCCCCAAACGACAAAAAAAAAACGATAACAAGCGATAAGAAAGAAGCGATTGTTTCCTATGTCAATTATCATAGCAGCACTAGTAGGGCTCATAACCTCACCTCAGGGTCCGCCTCCCCAGTACCATGAAGAGTTTACCCAGCTGTGATCTGGGGAGGACTGACGGGCGTTAAGAAACAAACGATGAGAATTACAACCTCTATTTAGACCATGGGCTTGGCTCCCTCTTTGATGGTGCTCGATACGCTTGTACCCCACACCTGCATCAAGAAAACATTATCTTCCCAAATCCCAATCAATTCGTGTGAAACAGGACCATGAAAAATACTCGTGTAACATGCAAAAATCCTGAGAGCTCCTGCTGGATTTCTGTACTGAGAAACAATCCTGAATATCTCCTGAAAGTAGCACTGATGCCCCCCCCCTCCCCCGCAGATACTCCTCTTACTACCTGACCCGCAACAGCTTGACCTACTGTGCACCCGTGATGGTGGCTGACCCCTCCCTGGGCATGGACATCACCATGATCGGCGCCATGACCTCTATCTTCCCCATCGCGTATGGAATGAGCAAGTAAGCAGCCTGAGCAGCCACTCCAGCTCGGCATTTGAACGCCATCATCGGTGGCTGGTTATGCAGCTTGGAGCTGTCAGGGCGCTGGGTGCTGGAGTATCTGGTGGAGGGTGTGTCTGGGAGACTCGGGACCGACTGCAAATGGTGGCATTCATGGCGTTTTCCCGATTTTTTGCCATGATACGGTAGTAAGTGGTAGTAAATGTCTATAATCTGTACCTGCAGCATTTCCCTAGACCAGTACGTCTTTTAATAATGCCACTGGCACATGCACCGTTGTTCCTGCATCAGGTTCATCAGCGGCGTGCTGGGCGCCAAGTTCTCTCCGACGGTGCTGCTGGCAGGTGGCCTCATGTCCACTGCGCTCATCAACATTGCTTTTGGATTTGGAACCAGCCTTGGGTGGTTTGTCTTCTTCTGGGGGCTCAACGGCACGCTGCAGGTGGGCGGCAGTCTTTATCCTACTCTGTTCTCATAGCTGCTCAACAGAACGCCGCAGGTGGGCGGCAGGGCTCCCTCCACTAGTCTTGTGCCTGCGGTGCTGTCTGGGGTGATTTCTATTTGCTTTGGCTGCATTAGCTGTCCATGACCTGAGGGAGCTCACGGATCTGCAGTCTCTGGCGGCAGCCTGAAACCGTGATGCCTACTAGCAGCACATACATATACTAATATATTAATATTCCGGTTTTTAGTTAGGTAGATGTATGGTATATATCTATTCGGTAAGGGACTACTGGTGTCAGCAACATGCTGGTATACCGACACATATATATTTCTCGGTTAGGGTATACGGGTATCAGGAACATATCTTTTTTATCGGTTAGGTAAACGTGTATCAGCAGCTAATACAGTAATTGTACATATATTTGTTTATCTCATTGACAGGGTCATACCGGTATACTGGTGCATCCGTATGTATCCTCCTGAACCTGTTGGCGCTGGCTGGGCTTGTGTGAGCCGTATAGGGACATATCACTTGCGGTCATGCGGGCCGAATAGGAAAACATCACTCATGTGGTCATGCGGGCCGCATAGGGACATATCACTTGTGTGGTCATGCGGTCGCATGGCTGTCGTGTTGTGGGGACCCGCTGATCCCCTACGGATCCACTCCCTTATGGTGGCTGCTTTGGAGACGTCCCATGCTCCAGCTCATCCCTGAAAGGCAGCTCAAGTGAGGAGTCTTCTGCGGATGTGTCATGATATTCACATTGCCCCTGCCCGTGTGCTAGGGTGTGGGAGGCCCGTGCTGCGCGCGAATCTTGACAACATGGTTTGCTGGGAAGGAGCGCGGCACTTACTGGGGCATGTGGAACATTGCGCACAACCTGGGAGGCTTTGCGGCGCCGCTGATCGCTGGAGGGTTTGCCAAGTCGATGGGCTGGCAGTGGGGCATGTTCGCGCCCGGCATCATCGGGCTGGTGGTGGGGGCCTTGGTGCTAATAATCACAAGGTGGGTCGGAGGGTGCAAGGGGCTGGTATGTGGATGGTGCAGGTAGTTGAAGTGTGGAAGGATGGGAGCTAAGGTGGGGGCATGTTTCATACTTGGGTGGGACAAGTCTTGGGAGGAGGGCGTAGGGCACTTCATGGGCTGAGGCTGTGGTCAAAAAAATGCAGAGCCTACGATTGCTTAACTGCCTGTTGTCCCCCCTGGAAAGGTTGGTTATGGGGCTGGCCTTCACTGTCTGGGGCCCAGTACCATGTCACAGACTTGGACGTGCTATCAGGAAACGGAATTAGGTCTCACACTAGTATGACTGTAGGCCTGTGAGCTTCACATGAACTGACTTTTTAAGTCCCATGGGTCGCCCAGAACCGCGATCATGCCCGCCTGTGTCCATATACAGCATATAAATACATAATGATTGCACAGGCTTGCTTCAGGTTCAGAGTTTTTTTGTCTCGGTGCTTCGATGTTGAACACGGCTCTAGGCCTATGGGCAACTTATTCAGGACCTTTACTCTTGGCAACAAACTCAGGAGCTTATCACCACCATACGGGCATGACCGCTACCCCATCCAGCCGCCTCACCTCTGCCGCCTCTTCCTCAAACAGGGACAAGCCTGAAGACCTGGGCTTCCCCCCAGTGGAGCCTGTGGCTCCCGTTAAGAAAGAGGCGGATGGCAGCATCACGGCCGCCAAGTCGGAGACCATGATGGAGTCTCTGTTCAACAACGTTCTCAAGAACCCTTTCATCTGGGGCATGGCGCTCACATACTTTTTCATCTACGTCGTGCGCCAGGTGGGGCTCCGAAAGTCGTGTGTGGGGGGGTCTGTAAACCCTGTGATTGAAACCTGACATCCGATGTGGCCCTGGGTGCTCCCCTTCCCTGCCATTTCCTCACTTGTTGTGGACACTTGTGTCATCGCTTGTTAGTGATGACACGACATGGTTAAATTTGCCACCTAGCTTGGTGGATCACTTTGATGATGGTGCTCATTCTGAAGCTGGCTGCCCGGTCCTCCCCCTCCACCCCCCCGTGTTGGGAGTGACCAGCTGGCTGACTCGTCCTCCCCTCCCACACCCCCTTGTGTCCATTCTGAAGCTGGCTGACCCGTCCTCCCCCCCCTCCCCCCCCCCCCGTTTAGGGAGTGACCAGCTGGCTGACCCGTCCTCCCCTCCCACACCCCCTTGTGTCCATTCTGAAGCTGGCTGACACCCCCCACCCCCCTCTCTCCTCCCCCGTTTAGGGAGTGACCAGCTGGCTGACCCGTCCTCCCCTCCCACACCCCCTTGTACTCATTATGAAGCTGGCTGACCCCTCCCACCCCCATCCCCCCCCCCTGTTTAGGGAGTGATCAGCTGGCTGACTCGTCCTCCCCTCCCACACACCCTTGTGTCCATTCTGAAGCTGGCTGACCCCTCCCCCCCCCCTCCCCTCCTTCCCTCCCCCCCCTCGTGCAGGGCGTGACCAGCTGGTTTGTGTTCTATCTGATGGAGAAGGGTGTGGCGGATGCGCAGCAGGTGCGGATGTATCTGAAATCATAGGGCCGACCGCACACACGCAGTGTTAGGCCCAATGTGGCGGTTGGATTACAGTATCAGTGTACTGTAGTACATTGCACTAGTAATTGGGTTTATTAACCTAATTTCGGCGTCAATTACATAAGAAATTGAGTATATGGGGCTTTCTTAGCCTTTTATCCCCTGCTTTTTGCGGTGTGTTTGTTCAACCCTGCCCACTCGGAACAACGCACATGGAATTCCATAGGCATACTGCTGGTGCTCTGGAGGACATGCCTGCTGGAGCGGTGCTTAGGGCGGCCTATGCTCAGGCCCAGAGTGGCATGCCTGGAGCAAGGCTTCAGTCCTAGGGGGGGGGTCTGAAGGGCATAAAATTCTTCATTGGCTGCCCAAGGTTGTTCACTTGCTCCCCCCCCCCTGGTGCTGGTGCTCCCTCTTACAGTATTTAGCATGCAGACACCTGGCTCTCTGCCACGGAAGCTCATGGATTCGACAGTGCTCGTTTGAATACCCCACACTGCCTGGCGGCTGCTGTCTTTTAAAGCCCCTAAGTCCACTGCCAGGAAACCAAACCTGGATGTAAACCCTACTGCCGTGGCTGACCCCTCCCTCCCTCCTCCCTTCCTCCTCCCTCCCTCCTCCCTCCCTCCTCCCTCTCTCCTCCCCTCACAGGCGGCGATGCGGGTCTCAGGCCTTGAGCTGGGCGGCTTGATTGGCAGCCTGGTTGCTGGTCGCGCCAGCGACTGGCTGATCAACCGGTCAGGCGGCAAGGGCGGCAACGTTGGAGCGCGAGTGAAGGTGGGTCCTAGGGTATTAGGACGCTCAACCCAGCCCTGAACCCTTGATTTTAGAGTCAAGGCGGATCATGGGGGGGGCAGTACCCTAAACCTGAAGCGTAAGGATGGGTCCCCGAGGTTCAGTACCCTGAACCCTGAACCCTAGAGTTTAGGTGAGTCACCTGGGTTAGGGGTGTTTCACACTTTTCCACACCGTTTGCTGCAATAAAAGTATGTCCAAGATCTGTGGACAGAGGCGTGGATGAAGACCTTGCTTGAGCACCATAACTTCATCAGCATCGGGAGGCCTTGCCAAACCCTGATCTCGTGTATTTGTGGATCGTGGCACAGTTTCAGTTGTTCAGCTATAAATCGGCTACATCACAATCAACGACCCCGTTGCATCAAACTTTGCTGCCTCTGACCGTTGCCCACCCAGCAGCCTGCTGAACTTGGTCTGATGCACACTAAATATCCGCTAAATATCACTGTTTTTGTGTCATTTGTGCCGCAGGTGGTGATGGCTTACACGGTCGGCATCGCAGTGGCATTGCTGACCTTCCAGACGATTCCCACCAGCTTGCCGTGGCTGCAATGGGCCAACGTCTTCATGATCGGCTTCTTTGTGTACGGACCCCAGGTCAGTGTGCTTCACTGAGCTTCTGATGAACGGCCGAGCTAAAGTGATTTTGCAATTGAAGAAGTGATTTTGCAGCTGAAGAAGTGATCTTGATCCGAGCTGAAGTCTTTATGTGGCAGTGGATCAAACCATTCTTGGGGGGGGGGCTTCTCGAGGGCTCCGGTCACAGTACTGTCACTTTTATTTGGAGGGATGCACATCCAGACCCTTTGTGCCTCGGCAGACGCGTTGTCAGCCTGGGTTATTTGTCTGTTTCTTCTCCAGATGTTGTGACTCAGCGCTTTTTACTGTCCTCCCTGCGACTCTTTCAGATATTCTCATTGGCCACAGATGCTGACTCAGCGCTGTTGTCTGTTCTCCCCGTGCCTCTTCACAGATGCTCATTGGCCACAGATGCTGTCTCATTCCTCCCTGTGACTCTTTCAGATGCTCATTGGCCACAGATGCTGACTCAGCGCTGTTGTCTGTTCTTCCCGTGCCTCTTCACAGATGCTCATTGGCCTCAGATGCTGACTCATTCCTCCCCGTGCCTCTTCACAGATGCTCATTGGCCTCAGATGCTGACTCATTCCTCCCCGTGACTCTTTACAGATGCTCATTGGCCTCAGATGCTGACTCATTCCTCCCAGTGCCTCTTCACAGACGCTCATTGGCCTCAGATGCTGACTCATTCCTCCCCGTGACTCTTTACAGATGCTCATTGGCCACTAGTTCTGACTCTTTCCTCCCCGTGACTCTTTACAGATGCTGATCGGCCTGTGCGGTGCGGAGCTGGTGGGCCCCGGCTCTGTGGGGGCCAGCGAGGGATTCCTGGGCTGGGTGGCCTACTTGGGAGCGGCAAATGCAGGTGTGCATGGCAACACTGAAGGGGGTGGGAGAGGGGGAGAGGATTGCAGGAACAAACATATGGTGGATGGCAAGGATTGAAACATTTATGATTTTTTGGATCTTGAATGATCGGCACAGCTAGGCTCCCATATGGGGGGCAAAACATGGCTGGATGTGTGAGAGGATGTTTCAAGCGTTAGAGTCCATAATGCCATTGCGCTGTTTTCTTCGGTAGCATGACACTGTTTCCTTCGGTTGCATCACACTGTTTTCTTCGGTAGCTGCCCGAGGCTCGAACGCGTCTTATGTGTGGGTTCTTCATATGTGCGTGGTCCTCAAACTTGCTCACCCTGTTCACACTTTCTCTTCACACAGGCATCCCCCTGTCATACATCGTGAAGCACTACGGATGGAATGCGTACTTCTTGACCCTGGTTGCGGCATGTGGGATGGCCGTGTTGCTGCTGTCACCCATGGTGAAGCTGCGGAGCTATGTGCAGAGGGAGGCCGCACGCAAGGAGAGACTCCTCAAAGAAACCTGAGCGATGGCATGAGGCCCGCTAACAGCAGCTGGATGGATGTAGGGTCCAGTGTAGGACCTCTCCTATTGAGGGGCGGCAGAGGATGCATGTTTAGAACAGGTGCATACCGGCTGGGCCCTGCTGAACGCTCGGCCACTTGGGGCTGGTAGGGAATGACTAGGCTCGATTCCAGCTACCATGCACAGCCTGGGCCATGGTGCAGCCATGCCAAATCCTCCTATGTGAATGGTTGCATGTAGCAATCTGGTGGAGGGTTGGGAAGCTTGGGTGCGAGGCTGCCTGTGCTGGGGGTAAGCTGCATGCAGTTGTGATGTGAGTTGCTTGTCAGAGAATTTGTACAAAGAGACAAAATGTGAGAGGAGTAGAGGACGTGTGTTGGAAAGGGCCATATACATAGCCTAATGGCAACAGGGTTGGACGCCTGGACGGACCCTGGCTGGGCTCGGGCTAAGCATCTAAACAGGGAGACATCCCATATGAGACCTGGGAGGGGGTAGGAACTTGGTTTTCTGAATTCCTATTTTTGAACGTTGAATGAACAATGTGTTTTAACGGGGTGGAGGATCGGATAAGCTTGTATCACTTCGGGAGAGGTTTCAGTAAGTGTTGTATTCACGGAACCTTCCTCACCTTTTTGAAATTGACAATCGTTAAGATTTCCTATGAGGCTGACGTTTCCTCACCCAGCATCGCCAGTAGGACCTCGGTTCATACTGCTGGGTTCAGCACATCCTGACTGCAATTAAACGCCAAGCCGAGCATTTTGTTGCGAAGCCCAGAGGTGTCAAAAACGTTACACCTCTGGGCCCGCTCAAAGCTCGGCCGCGTGGGCGCCCAACTGTTCAGAAGGGAGTAAAGAAGGAACTAAAAGGAAGAGAGGGGGGAAGGAACAAAAGGAGAGGCCGGGAAGGCAAAGAAGACCAAGTCCAACACGTAAGTTCCACTAGAGACTAGCCCTCAACAAAGCCTCTGAGAAAAGATAAGTCCAGAAAAGCAAGCCTATCCCACCCCTGCTTGGCCGCGAGGGCGCCCCACTGATCAGAAGGGAGAAGAGAAGAAACTAAAAAGGGGGCAAACAACGAGTTGTATGTAGTTTGGCCTCTCTACGGCCCTTTTACCCAAGTTGTGAGTAGTCGGCCTCTCTAAGGCCTTTACCCCCTTTATCCCGTTTACGGGTTTAAGGCGCGACATCTGTCACATGATATTCCCGTATTTGTGACAGAAGCGTACTCGCCTAAGTTTCCGACAGCGGTAATCCCGATCTTACGGTCTTACCGGGACAAGAAGTAGTTACAGTTAGATCAGCTCAGGAACCACCCCCAAAGCGTTGGAAAGGGAGGTTTCCTTGCATTTCCCTGCAAAAAACTGGGTTTGCCAGGCCTTAAAGCTTGCCGCCTTTTCTGCCCGTTGCCATAGTTGGGGGAGTGGAGGAGTCGGAGGAGTTTATGGAGGCCCTTAGAAAATTCTGGGAGGGGGTATAGTTGGGGGAGTTGCCATAGTTGGGGGAGTCGGAGGAGTCGGAGGAGTTTCGGGGGGGGCCTTGGAAAATCCAGGGAGGGGGTATAGTTGGGGGAGTTGCCATAGATGGAAAAGTCCGAGTAGTCGGAGGAGTTTCGGGAGGCCCTCGAAAATTCTGGGAGGAGGGGTAGTTGGGGGAGTTGCCATAGTTGGGGGAGTCGTAGGAGTCGGAGGAATTTATGAAGGCCCTTCGGAAATTCTGTGAGGGGGTATAGTTGGGGGAGTTGCCATAGTTTGGGGAGTCGGAGGAGTCGGAGGAGTTTCGGGGGTGGCCCTAACAAAATTCTGGGAGGGGTGTGGAGTCTTGGGAGTTTTCCATTTCCCTTACAACTCTCCCCTCCCTCAGTTCAGAGGATTTGTTAGGGGAGTGTAGATAAACTGTATAGAAACTAGGGGGTATAGAGTCTAAACTACACTATCAGTGCCACTTTCTCAAGAGACTAGTCCGACACGGGGGCACAACCGTCAGCACACTCTTTGCTTCGCAAACAAATGTTTATTTATGCATGCGTTACAATTATGACGCACAGACCGCATTCGTTGAAGCAATGCTTTTGCAGTTGGCCGAACCATGTCGTTTCTCCCTCGTCATTGAGTGACTCGCAGTTCATGCGACATGTACCGGTAGTTGACACGAGGTTGATCAGAGACAGTCCGTCGGCGGCAGGTTACTCTTCCTGTCTCACACAAGCGGGCTCGTTTGCTGGCCTGTTCGCAAAGGTAGAAATCATGCACGCACGCACGCACGCACGCACGCACGCACGCACGCACGCACGCAGATGGGTACCGTACTGCCACGATGTTTTGGTGCTTCGACTTTGGGGGTAGCAACCCCCAATAGTAGGGGTCTGCGCGAACCCCCAAATTCGAACCACCACACAATTTTAGCCCAAGCGTGGCGTTTCAATGACACACCGCCCCTTACAAGTCCACCCTGAGGTCTGCAGTTCGAATCCTGTCAATGTTCGAGTGGATGGAGGCTGAAGTGAGCAGTAATGCTACCTATGAGTACCGGTAGTGCTCATCTGAGTCATCATAGTGTTACCATGCAGGGCTATTTGGGCACACTTGACAAAGATGCCTGAACGGATGTCGAATCAAACAGTCGCGCGCTAGCGCGCAAAATTTTGTAAAAAATGCTGTTTTTAATTCATACCACGCACCCCCAAAATAATTGTTTGGGCACCTGACTGACGCTCCGCGCAGTGGCAATTTTTGAATTAATATTAGCGCGCAGCCATGTCCGCGCACCCCAATAATTATTTAATTACGAGCGGAGCTAAAGTGGTTCTACGGTAGTTGATCAAACTATTGGACTTGCCCCTGAAGTTCGACAACAACAGGATGATCGAAGCGCGGCTCGAGCAGCACAACGAACTAGCTTGCAGCCCGCTGCCAACAGGTCCAGCTCTAGGCAGGGCCGTCTGGGGGAAAATCAACCCCCAAAGTCATATCACCGGAATATATTGAAGGCTACAGTGAACCCCCAAAGCGAACCCCCAGTATATTATAAAAGGCCTCAAAACGGACCCCCAAAGGCATCGAAGCACCAAAACATCGTGGCAGTACGGTATTCCGCCGGGTTGATCGGGTTACTTGTCTTTTACGCCCGTTAGTTCAACTTTTTTTGCCAATCAGCTGTATGTAGGACAGTAGGACCTCGTTGTAGGACCTCGAAATATCCCAAGGGTCTAATGGGCGGAAGACATTGATGTAAACACGGACTTTGTCAATCCCTTGTAATGTCCTCGCTTTTCATTCACAAGCGGCAAGCCCTAACTGTGCGCAGACAAACTTCATCAGTCATAATACAAAAGTGACATATATCATCTCGGCGAGTAAAAGGAGCCTCGGAGGTTGTGCGGAGGTAAGGGGGAGCGTTCGTTATTAAGCAACCTGGATTCGCGTCTTTCTTCCGCGTCTCATTTCAGTCACCGTACTCATCTCACTGCTTGTACCTGCGGTGTTTACACGTCAACAGTGAGATGGGTTGTGAAATTTACCACGCGTGGGAGACAGATAGAGATGGATACATTTTCAACCCAAGTGTGGCGTTTCAGTGACACACCGCTGACACTCTCCTGCGCCGTCTAAAAAACGGGTTCTTCACTATGGAGGGCACCACCCCTCCTCCCCGACCACCCTTAGCGTACGACCAATCAGGAACAGGCCAATGCCGCTAATTGCTGTAAATGATGGGAGAAATCCAACCCCCAAAGTCATATCACCGGAATATATTGAAGGCTTCAGCAAAACCCCAAAGCGAACCCCCAGAATATTATAAAAGGCCTCAAAACGGACCCCCAAAGGCATCGAAGCACCAAAACATCGTGGCAGTACGGTATTACTCTAGGCGGACTAAAGCCGTTTCCGTTTGTGTTACTTTCCCGAATCTCCTTCCGAAGTTCGGTGATTACTGTAGCTGCCATGACTAGCTGACTGTAGCCATGACACTATGACACCATGACATACTGACTAAGTTCCATGACACTCTGACTGTGTCCATGACTCTCTAATGCATGGTATTAATTGTTATTTGTCACCAACTAGGGCCTGCCTAGTCTGCTTGCCTTCTTATACTCTGATCTTCTATTCACCAGTAGATTGTTATTGGATTGATCTAATGGACCTATTGTCGCACCATAAAGCAGTAAACGTGCCAATATGGTAAATACCGTAAACTCCGGTCAGGACACCTTAGAGAGGTGTCCTCTACTCACAAACACGGTACATCACCGTACACTCATGCTCCTTGTACTTCAGACAAGAGTGTGTCAACAAGATAACTGTATCTGGAAGTCCCTAACTGGATATCTCTGCCTGGAAGTCTCCGTCTCGTGGGTACCGCCCCTACTACTTTACTCGCGAGGTGCGCTTCAGGTCCGTGGCGGACTTCTTTCCTCACTGCAGTGACGGACGCCTACGGGCAGGCTCAGTGACTACTCACTGGCTGCGAGTGCTCTTCGAGTTAAGCAGCTAGGTGGAATTGTGTATATATAGCAACTGACTTTGGGGGCATAGGCCTTCTGGCCGTCTGGTCGCGATCCAGCAGGGCTATGTTAAGGACACTTACCGCGTAACACGCGGAGAGACGGACGGGACGAGGCTGCGTACTTCTTCTTCTGCAGAGTCTCGGTTCTCTTACTGGGGTACTTGTCTCCAGCTAGATCAGCGGAGGCTGAGCTAGGCTTGACTCGAGTTAAGGTACTGACTTATATGGAAGCTGCTGGTCTCAAAGACTGCCGGTGCTTGTTACAAATAGAGGTCTGTCCTTTAGAAAGGGACGAAGTAACTAGCCAAGGCAATTGCCGGGATACAGGGACCCGGCAAGCCCAGTTCAGAGTACGGTAGAACCTGTCAAACTAATCCTGCGTAAGCGGGTTTCTAGGTCTCAGCTCAAATCCGGAGACTCCGCAGATAAGCTGCGGAGGCTCCGCGGCCGCTAACTGCGGTCTAAACGGTTCTGTCACGCATACGGTAATATACTGTGACAGCTGTCGCACCATAAAGCAGTAAACGTGCCAATATGGTAAATACCGTAAACTCCGGTCAGGACACCTTAGAGAGGTGTCCTCTACTCACAAACACGGTACATCACCGTACACTCATGCTCCTTGTACTTCAGACAAGAGTGTGTCAACAAGATAACTGTATCTGGAAGTCCCTAACTGGATATCTCTGCCTGGAAGTCTCCGTCTCGTGGGTACCGCCCCTACTACTTTACTCGCCCCCCGCTCCCCAGCGTTAAGCCCTCCAGGCATGCGCGGGGAGCCGGAAAAAGGGGTGGTACTGAAATAAACTTCTGGAAAAATATGTACGTAGAAGCTCAAATCATCATCAGCAAATATGCCAGGTTCTGGCCCTTTACCAATCTGCCTGGTTCCGGCATTCTACGAATCTGCCTGGTTCAGGCCTTCTACGAATCTGCCTGGTTCAGGCATTCTGCAATCAGGAAAATAAAAAAAAATCAACCGAGTTTCAGCTGAAGCGCAATGCGCAGAACCCTACAAACTCAAGCTGTTCAGCCCACTACTGGCTAGCAAACAGTGAAATTTCAAAGTTATCAGGTCAAGCTAAGAACAACCGCTGCTCTCGCCCCACTGCGCCATAGCCGCCTGGTCTTTAAAGGCCACAGAAAATGTGCGCCGTAGCAGCGTGATCTGCCCCCTGCTGTGCTAGAATTGCTCGAGTTGACTAATTCTCCTCGCTCATCATTTTCATAACTTATGTACTACTGTAGCCTTGCTGCCACGGTATTTGAGAAACAAATTTTCATCAAGCTGCCGTAACTCTACTCCTGCATCTTCCGTTTTCGGTCCGCTGGCTGCCGGCCCGCTGCCTACTGGGTACTAGGACAAGCCGCACTGCGTCTGCATTTCTGCTCTGTAGGTGCCTGCCCGCTCCTTGCCAGCTACGGCGTGGGTGACGTCACGTGCTCAGCGGCCCTGCCGCTCCGGGCTTCAGGTCCCGGTAAAATCCTCAAGGGCTGACTCCTCTTCCTCCCTTGCTGCTTCTTTGGCCACCTTGGCCCTTCTTGTAACTGCTCTCGGGGTGACATTGGCCTCTCCCCGGCCAGTGGTGTACGAGATGTCATACAACCCGTTCGCCATTGGTCTTGCGATGCCCCGCTCCATTTGCCTTGTTGCTGGGTTGGTGGCCATGACTTCCACCTCAGGCCTGTCCATGACGTCGGCCTCCTGGGCTGTCCTGGCAGCCGCTCTGGCCGCTGGGCTCGGTCGCCCCTGGACCTGTAAACTGCGCTCCTCTGTGGGGGGCCCTGCTACTGCAGCGGGCCCAGCTCCCTTGTCTTCCGGCTTGCAGTGTGGGCACAACCACTCGCCCTCAGGCACCTCCCCGAGTACTGGTACCAAGCAGTCCATGTGCCAACCTGTATTGCAGGCATCACACAAAAGCATCACCTCTCCGCGATCGGGCAGCTGGCACACCTCGCATGACAGGCTGTTATTGGGTCTGGTTCCACTGAAATCAACCACTCCCCTGAGGTTGGGCAAGTGGCATGGAGAACAATTGACTGCATTCTCTGTAACTGTGAGGCCATCTGCCCCTTCCAGCACCAAAGTTCCCGTCGCCCCCAGTGTTTTTACCCTGAGGATCTCAGGCCTGGCCTTGGGATCGAGGCTGCGTCGCTCTGACGAATACTTCACATACACGTAATCTCCCTCTGCAAAACGCCTGACCTGGGGGACATACCCTCCCCCACGAATGCGTGCATATCGCAGCTTGTCGCGGTGCTGCGCAATTTTTAGATGCTCACCCGCGACTGGCAGTGCCTCTTTGATCCTGGCCACTCTGGCCAAAAGCAGGTCTGCTGCCTCCTCTGCCGTTGCCACCTTGGCTGTGCTCCAGAGGTCCGCTCCCACTCTGGAGGGGAAGGTGGGTCTCTGTCCGAACAGCACCTCGTACGGCGCCATGCGTGTGGCCTGCTGCGGCGAGCATCGGAAGCCAAGGGCTACCCAGGGCACCATCTTGTCCCAGGACTCGTCGCTGCTGCCCTCCTCGCAGCACTTGCGCAGGCCTGCCTTGAGGGTCTGGACAGCCCTCTCGGAAAGCCCGTCTGCCTGGGGGTGGTTGGCAGAAGTGGTGCGATGGTCAATGAAGCAGTCCAACAACATGTCCTGAAATTCACCCTGGAACTCTGTTCCCTGGTCTGTCACCACCTCTGCGCATCCCCCGAATCGTGCAACAACATTTTGAAAGAATGCCAAGGCCGTCACATCAGACGCCTTGCTTGGAATGGGGATTAACTCCACCCATTTGGAGTAATGCTCCACACACACCATCACAAACCGATTTCCCCTGGAAGTGGTCGTGAATGGACCACACAGGTCCACTCCCCACCGGAAAAACAACCCCTCAATGGGTAGCGGGTGCAGGTTGGGCTGTATGTGATTGAACGTGGATGCCCTGGCCCTGTCACACACACCGCATTCCTGCACCGCCTTCTTGACTGCTGCTCGAAGCCCCCGCCACCAATGCTGCTGCATGACCATGAAAGCCGTGCGGTGGCTGCCGAAATGGCCCGTACCTGCATGCGCTGTCTGGATCACTGCTAGCCTGTCTTCTGGCCTGGGCACCACACAACGTCTACCATCAGGCATGAGTCTCATCAGGACTCCTCCCCTCTCTGATTCCCACTGGAATGGCGCTGCTCTGCGCTGTATTCTAGTCTGTTCTCCTAGCTCTGTTCCCTGGACATAAGTCTTTTCACGGAGAAACCTCAAGACGGGCTCATCTGCCCACACATCAACCCTAGCCGACGGTCCTGCAGGACAACCTGGCTGGTCCTTCTCACTCTCTATTTCCCTGGTTACTCTGATTGCAACCTCAACTTGTGCCTCAGACGCGTTCCCACCTGGTTCCTGTGCCGCGTCGGCCCAGTCTGCCGCGGCCGATTCTCCCAGGCACTGTCTGTATGACGCGGCCGCTTCCCCGCTGCCAGAGCACGCGTTTCCTGCAGTAGCAAGGGCATAGTGGCTGGACATTAAAGTCGCCCCCAGCACTGGGTCCCTGTCCTGGCCTGGCAGCTTTGCCCTGCGCGTCAATTCTGCTGGCATGATCTTAGCACACTCGAGTGCCACATTGAGCCATGCACTGAGTGCCCATGAATCCATGCACCTGCCCAAGGCTGCCCGTCTGGCTGCCTCTGGGAAGTCTGGGCGCGGCAATGTGGACCCCACAGCGTACCCCATGGCGCGCTCACGCTCGTTTGCGTTGGGCTCCTGCAAGTCCCCCATGGGCCTGTACACCATCCCATTTTGCCCGTTCCGGAAAGCATATGATGAGGGCGTGGCCATCAAACACGGCAGCACCCTCCTGGGTTGCCCTGTGACATTGATGCGGTACCCCCCATTGTCCGGACATGATACTACCTGGGCCTTGCTGCCCTTGTCCAGAATGTCGTCTACAATCCCCTCGTGGGGTCTGGTCGACGCACGAATCACAAATTCAATATCTGCTGCGGGGGCAATATTCCCCCAATAGTTGCGGGTGCGGTGGGCGTAAGACCCCACCTGCGCTGCGTCAAACAACGCCGGTGTCCCTAGAATCCTGCACACTTCCTGAAAAGCCTCAACACTGGCCTTCTCACTCTTCTGATTCAATTGCATTGCTACATTCTCAATCAGGTACGCTGGCGGCCTAGGTCCCTGCAGGAACTGCAGAGTACCCAACAGCTTGACTAACGGGAAGAAAGACTTGCTTCTCTCTCCCACGAGCCCCCGCCCCTTGCCAGCTGACGAAAGGTCCTGGCACTCCCAGCCTGCTACCATGAACCACTGGCGCCCCTCCTGGGCACCCGCCTCCTTGAGGTGTTCTGCCGTAATGGCATACACATCTTGCGGCAACGCTCTGAAAGCCTTATCAAACGCTCTGACCGGAAGCAACTGGGGGAATCTCTTGTGCAACTGCAACAGGCGACCCCCTGCGATCTCTCTGACTTCCTCACTGATATCTGCATACAAGTACTGCACTACTGGGATACCTGCCCTGAGTACCATTTCCAGCCCTGAGCACATACCTCCAAAAGGCTCGAAGAGGACGACTCCTTCGGTCTCCATGGCCCGCACAGCCCCACTTGACAGGCAAGCTGTATCCAGGCCTGCAAGGGAATGAGGGGGAGTCACCCGAGGCAAGTCAGCAAGAACATCACTGATCATCGTCCTGGATCGCTCCCTGTTGCTGAACGCCTGCTCTGCTGTACTGACAGGCTGCGCCTGTTCATCATCGTCAGTGGCGGCAGAGGATATCTCCTGCCCCACCGGTGCTGTCACGCAAGCTGCCTCTGCAGCTCGCAACATCTGTACTCTCCTTCTGCCCTCCTGCGCCATGCGCACTATCTGGTCTGCATGCCACTGGTTCACTCTGCCCAACCCTGTGAGCAAAGCTACTTGCTTCCCACTTGCCTCCTCCCTGGCTGCTGGCTCGGGCGCGACTGTATCAAGCCTGGCCCCTGTGCGGTCGGCTGAGGATGGGAGGGGGGATCTGGACGGGATGTCTGCATTCTGGTGGCATGCTCCTGAGCGGTGGACAATGGTAATGTCTAGCTCTTGAAGCATGAGAGCCCACCTAGCGTGCTGGCCTACCAACGTCTGGTTGTCCATGAGGTAAGTGAGCGGCTCATGGTCAGTGATGAGATGCACCTTGCACCCAAACAGCATGTGGCGGTATGTGCGTGCTGCATACACTGCGGCCAGCATCTCCCCCTGGAACGAGGAATAGTTCCTCTCGCTCTTGTTCAGGGATCTGGATGTGCATGCCACCATATACTCCCGCCCGCTGTCATCACACTGCCCTAGCACTGCGCCTATGCCTTGCTTAGAGAAATCTGTGTACAATAAGAACGGCCTTGGCGGCCCCTTGCCGTCTGGTCCTGTCCCACTGTAATCTGGTCTGCGCAGGACTCTCCCGCCCTCGCACATCTCTGTCTTAATCAACTGGAACGCCTGCGACTGCTCTGGCCCCCACACAAACGGGACCCCCTGGACCAGCAATGCGTTGATGCATGCTGCCTTTTTCGAGAAGTCCGGGACGTAGCACCGGTAGAAATTCAAGAATCCCATGACCTCCTGAATGTTTTTCACCGATGCGGGCTCTGGCAGCGCCATAACTGCTGCTATCTTAGCAGCGTGCGGCGTGAGCCCCTGGGCCGACACATTGTGACCCAGGTACTCTACTGTTGCACACCCAAACAGGGACTTGTCGGGGTGCGCCCTTAATCCTACATTGTGGAGCATGTCCAACATCAGCTCCACATGCCTGATGTGTTCTGCCGGTGTGTCACTGTACACTAGCAAATCGTCAATGAATGCTACGCAGAACGCACTCAGGCCTGCCCTGGCAATCTCTTCTTCCATCATACGCTGAAAGAAAGGAGGCCCGTTGCGCAGACCGAAATTGAGCTTTGTGTACATCCACAGCTCAGGTCCCATCCAGAAAGCTGTCTTAGGCTGGTCCTCGACCTTTATAGGGATCTGCATGAACCCCGACCGGAGATCAACCTTGCTGAATATCTTGGCAGTGCCCAGGTTCTGAAAAATAGTCTCCATCCTGGGGATGGCAAATTCCTGCTTGGCTGTACGCAGGTTTAACCTGCGCATATCGTGCGCTATTCGATGGTCTGTCCACTCCCCAGTCTCAGCACTCTTTTTGGCTGCTACTACTGAGTTGGCCGCAAACTTGATAGGCCCCCCCTGGGGCACCTTGACTATGATACCTGCCTCAATCATCGGCTGACACTTTTCCTTAAAAATTGCTGCTTTAGGCGGTGGCATATCCCTGGACTTCTGAAAGCACGAACTGACCTCGTCTTCTAAAGCCAGTGTAAACTCACCCTGCGTGCCGCAGTAGCCTGGTAGATCCTCCATGGAGTAAGCGAATGCTCCTTGGCGATCCCTGAGGCTCTGCTCCAGGCTCTCCTGCTGCTCCGCAGTGAAGTCGGGGTGCTTGCCCAGCAGCCATCCCTCCTTGGTCTTGACGTACTCTGCAGGTGGCTCCACTACTCCCCCCGGCTGGAACATGTCGATCACCACAGCCGCCTGCGGGTCGTCCTCCGCGGGCAGCTCCTCCCCGCCAGTGGTGTTGCCGCTGTGCCATCTCTCCTGCTGGCTGCATGCACCCCTCCTGCTGGCGGCCCCCATGGGGCTGACTGCTTGTGGGCGTAACCATCCAGACGACAGCTTTGCTGCTGCCTCCTTTCCAGACACAAAAGCACCTTGGCCTGCTGTAAATCCTCCTCCTCGCACTCCCTGCCCGGTAGCTCGCGCCCCCGGCACACACACCGACAGCAGGAGCCACACCAGTATCAGCTGGAGCGTCCCCGTCAGGATCCCCTTAATTGCTGTACAGGTGAGGAGTCCTCTGCACGCTGTCATCTTCCTCATGGGTTGCTGCGGTAACTGTTCTGCGGGCTGAACGCATGGCTCTGCACTCTGCGCTGGCGGCTGCTGTCCTCTGGCCCACGTGATCTCCAGGTCTACCTGGCTGATCCTGAGTGGCAGGGCTGGGCAGTCCATTCCTGGTCTGCTGCCACGGTTCCTGTCCGCGGCCGCCCTTTGCGCCTTTCCTGCGCGTCTCCTGGCCTTCTTAGAATTCTTTCCTTGCAACTCGGCAGTGTCAGCCCAAATTGCACTGGCCCTTTCTGGCCCTGCTCCTGGGATCTGTCCTGTGCTGTACTGTGCCGTTCTCTCCTGCCTGTGGTTGGCGCGCTGCACAGCCTTACTGCTGCTTGCACCCGCGGGCTCATCTTGCCCACAGCTCCGTCGTATGGTTTCCTGCGCGCCCGCAACCCTGCTGGCGAGGTCCTCGCCCCTGCCGGTTTGGGCTTGTCTGCTGCGGCTGTCCGACGGCTGTTGGGTGTCCGTTCCTTCTGCTCTCCCCGTGTAGAGGGCTGATACTCTCTCCGTCAGCTCCTCCTGTAGCTCCCTGACCGCCCTGCTGTAACCTCCCATCCTGGGGTCCGGATCGGGCTGTGGTAGCATCTTAAGTCGGAACAGCAGGCTAGCCTCCTGGCCCGCCTCTTGCTGCCCCATTTCCTGCCTTCGTAGCACGTCCAGCTGATCTACAAAGTTCCTGAGCACTGCAACCCAGCGTCCCGTGCTGTACTCTGCTGGGTCACCCCAAGGCCCCTGTGCCGCTGTCTGTGCTGGCTGGCGGATCTGTGGGTATCCTGGGCGCCCGTTGCTCTTCTTGTCTGCTGCTGCCTCCTCGGGCCTGTGAGCGCGCTGGTCTGCTGCCTGCTGAAGGCTGATCCCCGCTGTGACCTGGTTTGCCTCTTCCTCCAGCGTGATTCCGTTACCAAGCTCTATAGCGGCCCTCCTGCTTCTGCGCTCTTTCATTGCTGCCTGCTCCTGAAAGATGCCGCGCATCCACGCGCGCCTCAGCTGTGGCAGCTCTCCCACCATGCCGTACCTTGGACTTCCTGGTCCTGGGCCGCTGTCTGCTGGCACGTAGTTGCCCTCTGCATCCCGAGCCTCTGCTCTGGTGACGCTATCCTGGTCCGAGGGCCTGGCTCCTGCCTCGTGCCACTCCTCATCTGACTCGGTGATCTCAACCAGTGGTGGTGGGCCCTCTGAAACGTTGTCGCTGAGCTCTGGGATCCTGCTGTCTGAGTCCTCCGTGGGCGGTGTGCTGACACTGCCCAGGGGCGCCTGGGGCTCTGCCCGTCCCCTAGGCTCAGCCTCCAGTGCTGATACCCCCAAGTCGTCCACATACTCCAGCAGCTCCCATGAGGCTGCTGCCGCCCCAAATGTTACAAATGCCACCTGGGTCCATTCCGGCTCCTCATCCTGGACAGGGCCGTCGGTGGCTGCCGCTGGCTCCTCTGCATCGGCGCCTCGCCTGCCCACCGGCCCATGTCCCCTACTCGGCTGGTTCCTCAAGTCCTCCAACTCCTCCTCGATGCCTACTTCCCCTGCTCCTCTGAACAGAGGGTGCAGCGTGCGCACCCCTGCTGGGTGCGCTTGTCTCCACAACTGCGTCGTTATGACGTCAGCCTGCCAATAGGGCAGCACGCTGCTGGCCCTGTTGTCGTGCCACGCCCTCCGCTCCTGACGCACCCACTGGTGCACATATGCTGCCAGGCGTTCTACTGCGAACGGCGAGCTCGCCAGCTCTTCCTCTCCTTCCCACATGGCTCCTGATGCTGGCGACTGCTGGGGTCCGTAAGGCCATGTTGGACAGGCTGTTACCTCTGTAGGCGCCCACTGATCCTCTACGCCCCACACATGCCGCATGGCCGCTGATCGCTGTCCTGGGAGCAGGACCCTCTGCAGCGCCATTAGCATGAGCGTCCACACTGTCGGGTCTGCTCCCCTAGCGTAGGTATAGGCATGGAACTCCGCCTCGTCTACTGACGCGCACTTAGTGACTGCCACGTCCTGCTGGTGCCTTGCAAACAGGTAGACGGGCATATCATCGTGAGTCGCGTGCATGTGGATCCATGCCGATGAAACGGGCAACTCCTCATCAGCCATCTCCTCATAGTAGTAAGTTACTAGCTGCTGGACTGGAATGGCTGCCCTGGCGTCCCCTGGCGCTGGCCCCCACGGCACTGCTTGTCCTGCGACCGTCCTGGGGATGACGATGGACGCCTCTATGGTCGCCTCACACCGCCCTGGCCTGCCTGGGTGACACAGCCCTGCCCTCACTGGGGCCTGCTCTGTTGTTTCCACAAATCTCTCGAACTCGCCCATGGCTTGGACTGGCACATAAAATGCGCGGTCTCTGAGGGCTGGGTGCCCCATCAGCTCACGGACACAATCCATCGCCCACGGTGTGCGCATGAATCCTGGCTGCGCGCCCTGCCACATCCCCTCGGCTGGCGCAATGTCTGGCATGTCCGGGTGCGCCCAGCATGCTGCATCCACCGCTGTGATGCCTGCTGCAATGGCGAGACTCACCATCTCGCTAACGCAGTGTGCATAGATGGGGTGCCGCGACCATCCCCTCTGCATGTAATCTGCTATATTTGTGCTGGGCAGGATGTATCCTTTGAGCGCAGCGCCCAGCATGACAGCTGTCACTGCGTCCCACGGGAAAATCATCCTGGCAACTGCCTGCATGGCTGCTGCCCTGTCAACACATGTCTGCTCTCCGCCGTCCAGGAGCCTATGGTTCTGCAACCGACATGGCCCGTCCCTGCACTCCCCTGGCATAGTCAGCATGGCCCCGGAGGTGGACGCCTCTGGCATCTCTTCCCCCAGGCGGAAGTACTGCACAAAGGGCTCGCCTGCTGGCAGCGACTGCGGGAACGGCTGTATGTAGATGCGTTCTCTGCTGTAGGACCTGTCTCTGCTGAAGGACTGGTCAAGCTGCCTGTCCTCGCCCCTTGCGTCAGACCTCCCTTCCCTCTCGCTGCCGTGCTGTGTCTCTTCGTCCTCGTCGATTTCTCCCCAAGCATTGCACCGAGAGCTGGTGCCTTTATGGGTCCTAACGGGCCCCGCCCGAGCGTCCAGCTGGCTCCCTGCTGCGGTCCCTCTGGCCGCTGGGAGTCGCGACCCCGCTCTGTGTGGCTCCTCTGTCTCGGCGGCTGCTCCCGCTACCCCTCTGCCTGTGTCTTGATTGCCCTCCGGGGTACCTGGACATAACACGCCAAACTCTCTTTCATGCAAGGGCGAGGGTTCCTGAGGCTCATATCTGCCTGCTGAAAGGTTGGATCCTGAATCGGTATCCCACCCGTCTACGTCGTGCTGGGGTACTGCCTCCCGCTCGCGTCTCTCAAACTCATCCCACTGCTCATCATACTTGTCCCATTCCCTGTCTAGGAACCTCTGCATCAGATTTGGCCATCCTACACACGGAGCTGGGCACCCCCTCCTCTGGAGATCCTTCAAGAACTCCAACGCATGTGCTACGGATCTGGCCGACCCTGCAGGCATAGTCCCATAATGGTTCATGGCTAACGCCTCTACAGCCATCGCCCAGTGGCTTACCTGACTGGCTACCTGCCCTTCTGGCACCCTCTGAGGGGCCACCTGAACTGGTCCTGCCTGACTGACCTCAGCCTGGTAGGCATCTCTGTCCTGGCTAATTTCCATGTGGCCTGTCATGAAGCACGTGTGGCCTCCTGTCCCCTCCCACCTTGGTTGCTCGCCCTCCGGTGGTTCCTGTCGCGCTGGCGGTTCTGGCCACGCGCTGGGGCCTGCTGCCCCCTGCTGGAAGTCCCTTGCACTGGGAGTTCCCATGGCAGTATCGAAGGTCCTGCGCCTGCTCTCCATGGGCATCCCCTGGCCCCTGCCTGGGCCCCAGGTTCCATAGCCCCGCGCTGGGCCTGCAGGTGCCCCTGGCCTGTCGCCTGTCAGCCCGGCCTGCTCCGGGTTGGTGCACTCGTTGGCAAAGTGCCCCGGCTGATTGCACTTGAAGCACAATCCACCATGGCGCGGTCCCAGGTGACGCCTAGGCTCTGCCGCCCCGCTGCCCTCTGCCAGGGTTCTGTTTGTCGGCCCGGGGCCTGGGCCTCTCTGGTGCTCCTGCCCCTGCCTGTAAGGCCTGGCAACCTCAGCATGGTGCCGTTCCTTGGATCTGCCCCTGGGCTGGTCCCTGCATGGTGACCGCTGTCTGCGGTCCCTGCTCCTTTCCTCGCTGTTGCTGCGCCTCCCTGCGCCCTGCCGCTTGGTCCTGGCTGCCGGCGTTGGCACCGCCCCTTGGCGCTCCTCACTGATGGCCCTTTGCGCGCTTCTGCTGCGCCGTCGTAGCCTTCTGTCCCCTGAGCCGCTCTCGTCGCTGCTAGAAGGACTGCGCTTCTTCGGCTCCTCCATGCCGGAATGCTCGCTGTCCACGTCTCGTAGCGGGGACGGAGTCGCCAACATTGCCCTGACGCACCCCGCCAACTCTGGGTCTGTTTCGAATGGAAGCGGCTGCCCGTGGTTTGGCGGGCCCCCCAAGTGCTGTAGTCCCAGGGCCTCCTGCAGCCCTTTCAGCTCATCTGCCCGCAGGATGTACTCTCGCTGGACCGTTGTCATGACCTGCTGACCATCCGTGATGACCTTCCACCCGGCCAGCTGGCCTTTCAGGTAATCCACAAATTCCGCTGACTGCTTCCACATTTGCCGCTCTCTCCATCTTAGGGCCTTTTTCAGCCCGTTGACTTGCCCTGCCAGCCTGTTGATTTGCCTGTCTTGTGGGCTGGTCCCTGGCTCTGGAACCTTCTCTACGCTGCAATCTTCCTCCTCCTCTGCTTCCTGCGCCTCATCTTCGCTGTTGCTGGCTGATTGCGCGGGGGCCCTTGCTGCCCCTGGCTTTCCTTGCCCCTGCTGCTGTTGCGCCTGCCTACCCTTGCCGTCGCTGGCCTGCTGCACTCTAGGCCCTGCCACCTGCGGTTGCTTTTGCAGCTGCTGCTGTTGCTGCTGCTGCTCTCCCCTGCTGCGCGTTGAAGTTGCCTGTGCAGCTCTATCGGCTGCAGCTGTGCCGTATCCCCTCCTCTGCGCTGCAGGCGGCCCTGCCTGCACCGCAGGCGCTGTTTCGGGTGTCCGCGAAAAGTCCTGAATCCTCCTCTCACACTCTTCCACCGCGTGCTTGTCTGGTTTTCCGCACAAGGCGCACGGGTAGGCGGGGCATGCTGGCATGAAGTCCCTGACCGCCCTTTTCTCAACGTCAGAGAGTTCCGCGGCTCTGCGCGCTCTTGCCATCTCCTCTGCGGTTGGTGTGGCGGTCTCTTCCACTGCTGCTTCGACTGGCACCGGCCTGCGCCTTTGTAGCCTGGGGTTTGGCTCGCTGCTGGGTCCTGCGCCCTGTTCGGCCCTCATAGCGGTACCTGCGCGTGTGGCCATGGAATGCTGTAAGAGCGGTTCGTGCTCTGTTTCAACTGTTGCAGCTGGCCACCCCTCTCTTTCTGCGAATCCACACTGAATTCCTGCCCATGCCACTGCTGCTGCCTGGTACCCCCCTGCCGGAGATGCCCGCAGTAGTGGCAGCGTAAGGTCCTTGACCCCTTGCACTCTCTGTGGGCCCTCTCTGGGCCGTAAGGTCAGCCTTCCTGCTGCCTCTAAGACCCCGTTATACTTGAGGAACTCTGGGTTCCCTACCAAGTGCTCATATGCATCCGGTGGTGTCTTAACGACCCTGACCACCGTGGGCTCCATAATGGCATTGGGCCCTCCGTATCCATACACCACATAAATGAACAGTACTCCATACAGATCTGCCCCTGCATTGTCTGTGGTACGAATCTTCTCGTCTGTACGCACCAGCTCCGCCCCCATTGCAACTAATTGCTCTGCAATATTGACAGTGATGACATGGCACGTGCATGCGGAGTCCATGAGTGCTTTCTGAGCCACCAGGACCTTACCATTGACCATAAGTCCCACACACTGCTCCAGGTTGCTTCTGTCATTTTTGAAATACTGCAGCTTGGGTGCAGCCGTCACCGTTCTACCCTCTGGCCTGGTGTTACTAGTCTCACCCCTGTGGCCGGTGCTGTCTCCTCCCATGGGCATCGTGGTGAACGACAGCGCTGAGAGCCGCTCGTTCAACTTGAACACCTGTAGGCGGATGTCAGACATATCGTCAGCTAGTTTACTCAATACCAGCCTCTTTGCTCCCTTCCTGGAGGGTTGTACCGTGAATCCTGGTACTGGTTCCTCCTCCTGCAAAGGTTCTGGCAAAAACGACTTAGGACGGGCGTTATGAACTGCCTGCTTGAAACCTGCAGGCTTGGGTACCAGCCCAACCTGCGTCATGAGTGCTACGGACTCGCTGAGCATCTCTGCCATGGTCTGGTGCCATCCCTCTGGCTCAGCCTGCCCCGTTGCATTGCTGAGATGCGACACGTGGGCTGCCTGCTGCGCCTGACCTCCCTGGCCAGGCCCAGGCCTAGGATACTGTCTGTTGTTCTGATTCCTGTCATACGGCCTGCCTGCCGCCTGTCCCTGCTGCGGCCTTGGCGGCAGGGGATACTGCTGTTGCTGCGGATACTGCTGTTGCTGCGGATACTGCTGTTGCGGCTGTCTGGCCGGTCCAGGTGTGATGTCTGTAACCAGGGGCATAGGTCTGCGCTCATCCCTGGCCCTGGGCGCCCTGCAATCCCTGGCTAGGTGCGACGTACTACCGCACTGGTAGCATGCCTTGGCTGCGCTTGAGCCACCCTCAGCGTTGTAATTTGCCGCCCCTGCTTGGTCCACCCAGGTAACTCCTCTGGGTTTACCATCCATCCGCGCCTGTGGTACTGCTGCTGAGCCTGTGGGGTGCACAATTCCATCAAGGCGTGTTCGCATCTCCCACTGTCCTGCTCTCTCTCTCCTGCCCCTGTTGGGCTGTGCCTCTCCCTGGCCAGGCCCGCTGTTGGTTATCTGCCTGAAGCCGGTACCTCCCAGGTCACCCATTTCCAGGGCAAACCTCTCCCACAGCACCACCTGCTGCGTGAGTACTGCGATTTGGTCTTCATCGCTCATGCTGAGATACCCTGGCACCGTCATAACGAACTTGCTCAGCTTGGCTCTAGCAACCGCTGGGAGTCCGTCATGGAACATGCGCGAGACCGAGTGGCTTCTGCCGAAGTGATCTACTGCATCCCTTGAGATCTGCAGCAACTCTGCCGTTGTCAGTACTCTGTGAGCAAATGCTTCCACCGTCTCCTCTGGCTTGACGTCCGGGTCTAGAGTAGTTTTTACTCCTAGCCTGAGGTTGGTGATGGCCGTCCTCTCCTCTGAAGTTGGCTTTCCCACCTCCTCCTGGACCACCCTGATCCACAACGTGAGTAGCGAAGCTTCGCAACCCTGCTGCTCCGCTGGGGCTATCCACTGCTGTCCGATCCGCTCCACCTCTCTGGCAATTCTGTTTCCTGCGTGGGGCGCTGCCCTGATGGCTGCCATCAGCGGCCTCATGCTGGCAGGCTTGCTGTCCCACAGCTTGACCAGCGACTTGATCAGCAACGTCATAGCTGACGGCGACTGGCATGATCCAGCTATTTCACCTGCCACCACGGCCAATGCTGGTTGGTCATCTGACATTGCCAACCTGTTGTGCGATCCCCAGTACCCACACGCCTGGCAATACTTTCTGGCTGCAACCGCTCCTGGGTGTGACATATCCAGGACTGGTACGTTGCCTTGGATGGCTGGGATCTTGGCTACCTTGGCTACCCCTGCCAGCTGCAATACCATCTGTTGCTGCAGCTGCAGGTTCACCCTCGCCTGCTCCCGATCGAGCCTTTTCATTTCCTGGTCGCTGGACTCCTGTCTGGCTCCTGGCCTGCGTCTGTCCGCTCCCCCTGGTCCCGAATCTACTGATCCTGACCGCGACCTAGGTCCTCCACTGCCGCCCCTCGATGGGCTGCGGCCTGACTGATACCTGTCATGTCTGTTATAATCCTCATCATGATCGTGAGCGTCTCGTGATGGCTGTCTGCCCGCTCTGCCTGCCGAGCCTCTACTTCCTTCGGGTGGCGGTCGTTCTGGTTCGCTTCTGCTTGGTCTGCTGTCAGATCCAGGTCTCCACGGCTGTGCTCTGCCGGGCTCTGCCTGTCCCCTGGGCAGCTCCTGGTCTTGCCATTCCTGCCGCACACCTCTGCTGCGTTCCGCTGGTCCCCTTAATTGCTCCTGGCTCTGCTGGCTTGGCTGTTCCCTGCCCTCTGCCTGTCCTCTGGGCGGCTCTTGGCTATGCTGGTGAGGTTGTTCCCTGGAGTATGCCTGCCCCCTGGGCGGCTCCCGGCTCTGCCGACCTGGCTGCGTCCCGCCTGTGTAATTCCTGGCGTAGGAATCAGACTGTGTTTCCTCTTTGGTCTCCTGTATTTTTGGGCCACTGCTCTGTGCGCTGCCTGCAGGCTCATTCCTCCTAGCTCCTCTTGCCGCGCCTGGCTGCCTGTTCCTCAGGAATTCCTTGATGTAATCCACCTGGGTTTCCTGGTATGCGTTCTCTTTGTCCTCGACTATGCGCAGCAACTCATAAGACTCTTGCCTGCTTGCTCTGCGTGTCGCTGTGCTTTGCTCTGCCATTCTGGCAAGTGATTGGCTAGTCAATTCCGCCCTTTCGCTGGCGGCTGGACTGCTGGCTCTGGGTGCTTCCCTGCCCTTTGGCCGTCCTCTGAGGCTGGGCTCGCTGCTGACCTCGAAGGCTGCAGATCTGAGTGTTGGTGTTGGCGCGGCTCCTGCCTGCTGCTGCCACCTTTGCACCTCCCTGATCCCCTCAGGCCGCTGCACCCCTGTTTCAAATCCTTCCCACACCTGGTCCTCCTCATCCTCTGGTTCTGACCCAGGTTCCTCCTGGTCTCCTGTGACCTCTTTGCACCATTCGTCTGCGAAGGCTTTAACAGCCCTGGCTGCTTCGTGTCCCGTCCTTCCCTTGGATACCTGTCCAAGGGCGGCTAACAGTAGCGCCCTGTCCAGACCTGTGTGGGGGATACCCAACATGGCCTTTGTTGCCCATCCCCGCAGATGATGGGCCTTGAACTCCTCAATGGCTGTGACCTGGTCCTGGAAATGCAAGAACGTCCTGGAGCACACTTGCTTCCACAGGTCTGTTGCCCACTGCACAATTCCTGCCCAACCGATCGGCCCTTCTACCTCCTCATTTCCGCATGCGACTCCCCCGGTCTCCGAGTGCTCTGGCTCTCTCTGCCTCTGGCTGCCAGATCCCTCCTTGGACGTCTGCGCAGGTCTGTTCACGCTGGGTGGAAAACTGGACAGCGGTGTGCCGAAGACTGTGGATCCAGCTCCTCTTCTAACCAGTGCCTTGCGCGGCTGCAGCTGCTGCACGGGACGCAGTTCTGCTATAGTCTGCTGCCCCTGCTTTTCCTGAACTGGGTCTGGCTGTTCTTCCTCGGATAGATCAGCCCAAGGCTTCCCTACCGGCTCAGCTGGTTTCTCCCTGTCCTTGCCTGCCTGCGAGCTCTGTCTGCCTGCTGCTGGCTGTGGCTCATCTTCCTCGTGTTTGACCTCTGCAGGCACAATCCTGGCCCCATCTCCCTCCGTCTTTATTCGAGGTTTGACTTCGCAGGTCTTATGCCAGCCTGCAAACTTGTCTGAAGCTGCGGCTACTTCTGCCCTTAGACCCGATTGGCTGGGCTCTTTTTCAACCTGCTGTGTAACACTTGCCACCCTGGGCAGGCTCTGCTGCGGCTCGGCCTCAGGTGCACTGCTCTGTCGCGTGTCACAGCTCTGGGATGCTTCCGTTGCTTGATCCAAGATCAACTCTGGGGTTCCCGCTTGAGTCTGCCCCTGCTCGAAATTCAGACAGCTGTCGGAACCAGCGGGCAACGGACCCCCTCGACCAATGCCTTTTCGTGTTACTAGTACTGCACCATCTGCTTGCGCCCCTGCCCCTCTGGGTGGTACACGGTCTGGCTCACGTACCCTGCAATCCTCTGCAGGCGGTTCTACTGGCTCTGACAGCTTTTCCGCTATCAACAGGGCCTCTGCTACAATCTCAGCACTAGCATTTTTTAGGTCTATTCCCGGCTCCAGCCCCCTCAGACGCCCACTCCTCCGTTGGACGTCAGGGTGCTGGTGCCTATCGGGGTTTAGATCTATGCCTGTCATCTCTACAGGCATTTTACGAACCGCACTGTTCTGCAGGCGTGCTGGCGACACCCCCTACAAAACCTGCTAACGTTTAGGCTTCTGCTCCTTATCCTTACTGCAACCTGGTGAGGATCTGCTAGTCAAGGCTGGACGGCAGGTACAGCAATTTTGCGCGATAGGCCTTGCCCTCTGCTTTTATGCTCACTAATATTTGTATCTGGCGGAATCCTCCTTCGCCCTTTTTAGCCCCTTCCCACCTTTGCTGGCTGGGCTGCCTCTAGCTGGCGCACGTCCCCTGCGGATGTCTGCCTCCTGGCGGATCTTGCGCTGTGTCAGTTCCTCTCTGACGCCTGCGGGGATCCTTTGGTACACCACAAAATTTTAACCTTGGATGATCTGTCAACAAGTTTACTTCTGTCAATGATGAATGATTGGATCCACCTGATCTCAATCTGCAGTCATACAGGAATTATCTGCTGGGTGTATAAATCCACAGCCAGATCCTCAAGCCTCTCCTGGACTCAACACTAAGTTGCCACTCTTAGTGATTCTCAGGGCTTAACTTGGCACTCTCTATGGAGATTACCACAGCAAAGTGCAATTCATATGCTGTCCAAGGTTGTTTGCATACAAACAAAATTCCAATCTCGCTGCACAAGCACCCTTAGCAGGAATTGGCAAATCAGGCTGATCAGGCTAGATCCACTTCGTCCCTTTCTAAAGGACACGCGAGGTGCGCTTCAGGTCCGTGGCGGACTTCTTTCCTCACTGCAGTGACGGACGCCTACGGGCAGGCTCAGTGACTACTCACTGGCTGCGAGTGCTCTTCGAGTTAAGCAGCTAGGTGGAATTGTGTATATATAGCAACTGACTTTGGGGGCATAGGCCTTCTGGCCGTCTGGTCGCGATCCAGCAGGGCTATGTTAAGGACACTTACCGAGTAACACGCGGAGAGACGGACGGGACGAGGCTGCGTACTTCTTCTTCTGCAGAGTCTCGGTTCTCTTACTGGGGTACTTGTCTCCAGCTAGATCAGCGGAGGCTGAGCTAGGCTTGACTCGAGTTAAGGTACTGACTTATATGGAAGCTGCTGGTCTCAAAGACTGCCGGTGCTTGTTACAAATAGAGGTCTGTCCTTTAGAAAGGGACGAAGTAACTAGCCAAGGCAATTGCCGGGATACAGGGACCCGGCAAGCCCAGTTCAGAGTACGGTAGAACCTGTCAAACTAATCCTGCGTAAGCGGGTTTCTAGGTCTCAGCTCAAATCCGGAGACTCCGCAGATAAGCTGCGGAGGCTCCGCGGCCGCTAACTGCGGTCTAAACGGTTCTGTCACGTATACGGTAATATACTGTGACACTATGTCCGTCTTTGACTCTTTGTAACAAGAGGCTGCCAATTCCCGGATTCCCCGTTTCCCCGGCCTGCTCCAAGTACTTCAAGACAAGTTACTTCAAGTAAGGGCAATTCAGTTGATATTATCCTGTCACATTTGGTCTCCGAGCCATTTCCTATCCGTGTCACAAAATTCGTGTGAGGGACCTACCGGTATCACACACGGGGGGGGGCTTAAACGTAGTCCAAGTCGGGTGGGCTAGAGAACCATTGCTCGCCACGCTGGCATGCCAGGTCGACTCCTGGATCGCCAACGTGGTCACCAGCGAATATTAACTTCTCGCCACCGTTGCGCTCGAAACCCCTGCATGCTCGAAACGGTATGATCTGTGGTCGAGCGTGCGATCAATCCTGCTCATATCGGGTGCGGAAGTTAGCCCACAGATCGTCCCGCCATCATCCGACAAACTACGCTTTACATAGCCCGATCATGAGGTATCGACATTAACTCTAAACTCAGTAAGAACCAGCGTGAGCCATCTACCAGTATCTGTCAGCCGACATACCTTAGCTCAGCAGCCGCCTACGAATGCCCCAGTGCCTACTGCTACCCAGCAGTTGCAACATCTGCCCTTCGTTGCTGACCCGCGTCAATGACCGCATTGCAGTGTGTTAGGCGAGCGGCAAACTAAAAAACTCGACGCTGGCGATCAAACGTTGGAAGTTGTTGGTCGCCACGCTGGCGATCAAGAGTCCACCTGACATGCCACCGTGGCGAGCAATGATTCTCTAGCCCACCCGACTTGGACTAAATTTAAGGCCCCCCTCACGCACCTACTGTTACCAAACGTCGCCATTTGCCCAACTGTCGCACCTGATCAATACACGTTGCTTGCCACACGCTGCTTAGTTTAGTTTAGGCCCAGGTACTCGCTTGTTGATTCGCTTGACAAACGGCCCTGCCTATTTGCATGCTTGCGACCATATATAGTTTAGGCCTAGTAGTCATCGGTACTCGCTTGTTGATTCGCTTGACACACGGTCTTGCTTATTTGCATGCTTGCGACCACAGTTTAGGCCTAGTAGTCATCGGTACTCGCTTGTTGATTCGCTTGACACACGGCCTTGCTTATTTGCATGCTTGCGACCATAGTTTAGGCCTAGTAGTCATCGGTAATCGCTTGTTGATTCGCTTGACACACGGTCTTGCTTATTTGCATGCTTGCGACCACAGTTTAGGCCTAGTAGTCATCGGTGCTCGTTTGCAGATTCGCTTGACACACGGTCTTGCTTATTCGCTTGCTTGCGACCTCCAGCGACCTTCAGCGACCATCGTACCTCACCCCTGCCTTGCTTAGGCTGTGTTTCCATTGGAGTTTGAGGTTAGCAGTCGGGCAGGTCGGTTTTGTTTGGTCCGCGCCAAGGTTTTAGCCCGCGGTGGATACCACCACATAAAGATCCGACATTCGTTTCCATTGCATGTCCGGGGTGGCCGATTCGCATTCAAGAACCTCGCAGGCTAAGATTTTCGAAATGTCGCAGCATTCCTTGGTAGTTGTTAAGTCGCGTTTGTCGCGCTATCGGATTGTCCATGCGTAGTAGCATTGGGCGCAGCTGCCAACGCTCTTTTGAAATTTCTGCACCTATTTAGCTTGAACACGTAGATCAAAGCAACCAGTGGTGCTTACGTATACTATAGCTTTATTTCGATTCAGTCGCGCATGCTGCAACGCAACGACGGGGTAGGAAATCGTCACGTGAGGTTCCGTGGGCCGGGACAGCCAGTCGACTTCCATCGAACCAGCAGAGTTTATCAGCGGTATGAATATAGGAGAATGAGCACAGGGCTAAAAAAACAAGGCTACGAGGTATTGTCCAGCTGGCGTTTGGATGGGGTGGATGTCACCCAAACTCACTTCGGATCTCGGACCCGAAGTGGATTTGGGTAAGTTTGGGCAGAAGAGTCTGGGAAACCAACCGTCGACAGTACTAAATCCGGTCGTGTTCCGACGTCCAATGGAAACGTTTTCGTCGGGGTGGAACAGCTGGCGCCTAGCTGGCAGCCCACCCCGACGTCAAAACAGCCAATGGAAATTGGAAACACAGCCTTAGGTAGTTGCGCAGCTGTAGAATTTCGCAGTGAACTTCCCGCATGGAAGCTGCATAATCTCAGTTTGTGACTCATCCTAGTACAACATCGCCTGAGTTGTTTCGCTGTCTACTGCTCGCAGTGCCGCCTAAGCGCCCAGCAGAGGACGATCCTGAAGTGAACGATGATGTGGACGAAGATGCGATCGAGCTGGATTACGGGGACAGAGTAGAGGAGGACACTGCCGCTCCGCCTCAGAAGTATCCTCGTCGGGACCTTCAGCCGGGACCCTCGGGATTCTGCGCCCCGGCCTACAAGCCGAAGAAATCCGCTCCCGCTCCTCCCTCTCAGTCGTGCGCCAACTTCGTCAAGGCAGCATCCAAAACCAGAATTGCGTCGAGGTCGGACTGGCATTGAAGTGGACCATGAGAAGATCCGTGCTGTCGCAGAGTGGCCGACGCCTAAGAATGAAAAGGACATATTACAGTTCAAAGGATTGGCAGAGTTCTATCGACGATTCGTCAAGGATCTCTCCATGATAGCCGCCCCGCTATCGGCACCCACAGGCAACGTCAAATGGACGTGGGTTCCAGCACAAGAGGCGTCGTTTAAGCTACTGAAACATGCTCTTACCCACGCTCTTATCCTGGCTCCCCCCGACTATACACAGCCATTTGTAGTCGCTTAAGTCACTTGCGATTCGTCCGGCTTCGCTGTCGGCGCACTCCTAACCCATGGCGAGGGGATCGATTTGCGCGTCGTCGCGTTCGAACGCAGAAAGATGATTGATGCGGAGACGCGTTACGAGAACCACGACAAAGAGTTGCTTGATGTAATACACGCGCTCAAGAAGTGGGGTTTCCATCTTAGGGGGAAGAAGTTCGTCATAGTCACGGATAATTGGGTGACGAAGTTAATTCAGACAAAACCAACACTCAACCACAGACAGATGAATAGGATGAACACATTGGCTGAGTTTGATTTCGACATTGTCCACCGTCCTGGCAAAGAGAACATTGTAGCCGACGTCTTGTCCCGTCGTCCGGACTACATGGTGAACGCATTAACGTGGCTGAAAGTAGATGACGATCTCTTCCAGCAAGTTTGCACCGCATTGATATTGATATCTGATCCGGAGTACCAGCGCACTCTCAAGGCTGTAGATAAGGGCTCGCGGAAAGCGCTGTGTCAGTTCCTCTCTGACGCCTGCGGGGATCCTTTGGTACACCACAAAATTTTAACCTTGGATGATCTGTCAACAAGTTTACTTCTGTCAATGATGAATGATTGGATCCACCTGATCTCAATCTGCAGTCATACAGGAATTATCTGCTGGGTGTATAAATCCACAGCCAGATCCTCAAGCCTCTCCTGGACTCAACACTAAGTTGCCACTCTTAGTGATTCTCAGGGCTTAACTTGGCACTCTCTATGGAGATTACCACAGCAAAGTGCAATTCATATGCTGTCCAAGGTTGTTTGCATACAAACAAAATTCCAATCTCGCTGCACAAGCACCCTTAGCAGGAATTGGCAAATCAGGCTGATCAGGCTAGATCCACTTCGTCCCTTTCTAAAGGACACGCGAGGTGCGCTTCAGGTCCGTGGCGGACTTCTTTCCTCACTGCAGTGACGGACGCCTACGGGCAGGCTCAGTGACTACTCACTGGCTGCGAGTGCTCTTCGAGTTAAGCAGCTAGGTGGAATTGTGTATATATAGCAACTGACTTTGGGGGCATAGGCCTTCTGGCCGTCTGGTCGCGATCCAGCAGGGCTATGTTAAGGACACTTACCGAGTAACACGCGGAGAGACGGACGGGACGAGGCTGCGTACTTCTTCTTCTGCAGAGTCTCGGTTCTCTTACTGGGGTACTTGTCTCCAGCTAGATCAGCGGAGGCTGAGCTAGGCTTGACTCGAGTTAAGGTACTGACTTATATGGAAGCTGCTGGTCTCAAAGACTGCCGGTGCTTGTTACAAATAGAGGTCTGTCCTTTAGAAAGGGACGAAGTAACTAGCCAAGGCAATTGCCGGGATACAGGGACCCGGCAAGCCCAGTTCAGAGTACGGTAGAACCTGTCAAACTAATCCTGCGTAAGCGGGTTTCTAGGTCTCAGCTCAAATCCGGAGACTCCGCAGATAAGCTGCGGAGGCTCCGCGGCCGCTAACTGCGGTCTAAACGGTTCTGTCACGTATACGGTAATATACTGTGACACTATGTCCGTCTTTGACTCTTTGTAACAAGAGGCTGCCAATTCCCGGATTCCCCGTTTCCCCGGCCTGCTCCAAGTACTTCAAGACAAGTTACTTCAAGTAAGGGCAATTCAGTTGATATTATCCTGTCACATTTGGTCTCCGAGCCATTTCCTATCCGTGTCACAAAATTCGTGTGAGGGACCTACCGGTATCACACACGGGGGGGGGCTTAAACGTAGTCCAAGTCGGGTGGGCTAGAGAACCATTGCTCGCCACGCTGGCATGCCAGGTCGACTCCTGGATCGCCAACGTGGTCACCAGCGAATATTAACTTCTCGCCACCGTTGCGCTCGAAACCCCTGCATGCTCGAAACGGTATGATCTGTGGTCGAGCGTGCGATCAATCCTGCTCATATCGGGTGCGGAAGTTAGCCCACAGATCGTCCCGCCATCATCCGACAAACTACGCTTTACATAGCCCGATCATGAGGTATCGACATTAACTCTAAACTCAGTAAGAACCAGCGTGAGCCATCTACCAGTATCTGTCAGCCGACATACCTTAGCTCAGCAGCCGCCTACGAATGCCCCAGTGCCTACTGCTACCCAGCAGTTGCAACATCTGCCCTTCGTTGCTGACCCGCGTCAATGACCGCATTGCAGTGTGTTAGGCGAGCGGCAAACTAAAAAACTCGACGCTGGCGATCAAACGTTGGAAGTTGTTGGTCGCCACGCTGGCGATCAAGAGTCCACCTGACATGCCACCGTGGCGAGCAATGATTCTCTAGCCCACCCGACTTGGACTAAATTTAAGGCCCCCCTCACGCACCTACTGTTACCAAACGTCGCCATTTGCCCAACTGTCGCACCTGATCAATACACGTTGCTTGCCACACGCTGCTTAGTTTAGTTTAGGCCCAGGTACTCGCTTGTTGATTCGCTTGACAAACGGCCCTGCCTATTTGCATGCTTGCGACCATATATAGTTTAGGCCTAGTAGTCATCGGTACTCGCTTGTTGATTCGCTTGACACACGGTCTTGCTTATTTGCATGCTTGCGACCACAGTTTAGGCCTAGTAGTCATCGGTACTCGCTTGTTGATTCGCTTGACACACGGCCTTGCTTATTTGCATGCTTGCGACCATAGTTTAGGCCTAGTAGTCATCGGTAATCGCTTGTTGATTCGCTTGACACACGGTCTTGCTTATTTGCATGCTTGCGACCACAGTTTAGGCCTAGTAGTCATCGGTGCTCGTTTGCAGATTCGCTTGACACACGGTCTTGCTTATTCGCTTGCTTGCGACCTCCAGCGACCTTCAGCGACCATCGTACCTCACCCCTGCCTTGCTTAGGCTGTGTTTCCATTGGAGTTTGAGGTTAGCAGTCGGGCAGGTCGGTTTTGTTTGGTCCGCGCCAAGGTTTTAGCCCGCGGTGGATACCACCACATAAAGATCCGACATTCGTTTCCATTGCATGTCCGGGGTGGCCGATTCGCATTCAAGAACCTCGCAGGCTAAGATTTTCGAAATGTCGCAGCATTCCTTGGTAGTTGTTAAGTCGCGTTTGTCGCGCTATCGGATTGTCCATGCGTAGTAGCATTGGGCGCAGCTGCCAACGCTCTTTTGAAATTTCTGCACCTATTTAGCTTGAACACGTAGATCAAAGCAACCAGTGGTGCTTACGTATACTATAGCTTTATTTCGATTCAGTCGCGCATGCTGCAACGCAACGACGGGGTAGGAAATCGTCACGTGAGGTTCCGTGGGCCGGGACAGCCAGTCGACTTCCATCGAACCAGCAGAGTTTATCAGCGGTATGAATATAGGAGAATGAGCACAGGGCTAAAAAAACAAGGCTACGAGGTATTGTCCAGCTGGCGTTTGGATGGGGTGGATGTCACCCAAACTCACTTCGGATCTCGGACCCGAAGTGGATTTGGGTAAGTTTGGGCAGAAGAGTCTGGGAAACCAACCGTCGACAGTACTAAATCCGGTCGTGTTCCGACGTCCAATGGAAACGTTTTCGTCGGGGTGGAACAGCTGGCGCCTAGCTGGCAGCCCACCCCGACGTCAAAACAGCCAATGGAAATTGGAAACACAGCCTTAGGTAGTTGCGCAGCTGTAGAATTTCGCAGTGAACTTCCCGCATGGAAGCTGCATAATCTCAGTTTGTGACTCATCCTAGTACAACATCGCCTGAGTTGTTTCGCTGTCTACTGCTCGCAGTGCCGCCTAAGCGCCCAGCAGAGGACGATCCTGAAGTGAACGATGATGTGGACGAAGATGCGATCGAGCTGGATTACGGGGACAGAGTAGAGGAGGACACTGCCGCTCCGCCTCAGAAGTATCCTCGTCGGGACCTTCAGCCGGGACCCTCGGGATTCTGCGCCCCGGCCTACAAGCCGAAGAAATCCGCTCCCGCTCCTCCCTCTCAGTCGTGCGCCAACTTCGTCAAGGCAGCATCCAAAACCAGAATTGCGTCGAGGTCGGACTGGCATTGAAGTGGACCATGAGAAGATCCGTGCTGTCGCAGAGTGGCCGACGCCTAAGAATGAAAAGGACATATTACAGTTCAAAGGATTGGCAGAGTTCTATCGACGATTCGTCAAGGATCTCTCCATGATAGCCGCCCCGCTATCGGCACCCACAGGCAACGTCAAATGGACGTGGGTTCCAGCACAAGAGGCGTCGTTTAAGCTACTGAAACATGCTCTTACCCACGCTCTTATCCTGGCTCCCCCCGACTATACACAGCCATTTGTAGTCGCTTAAGTCACTTGCGATTCGTCCGGCTTCGCTGTCGGCGCACTCCTAACCCATGGCGAGGGGATCGATTTGCGCGTCGTCGCGTTCGAACGCAGAAAGATGATTGATGCGGAGACGCGTTACGAGAACCACGACAAAGAGTTGCTTGATGTAATACACGCGCTCAAGAAGTGGGGTTTCCATCTTAGGGGGAAGAAGTTCGTCATAGTCACGGATAATTGGGTGACGAAGTTAATTCAGACAAAACCAACACTCAACCACAGACAGATGAATAGGATGAACACATTGGCTGAGTTTGATTTCGACATTGTCCACCGTCCTGGCAAAGAGAACATTGTAGCCGACGTCTTGTCCCGTCGTCCGGACTACATGGTGAACGCATTAACGTGGCTGAAAGTAGATGACGATCTCTTCCAGCAAGTTTGCACCGCATTGATATTGATATCTGATCCGGAGTACCAGCGCACTCTCAAGGCTGTAGATAAGGGCTCGCGGAAAGATTTCCAACTGACAGGTGGATTGCTCTACAAAGGGTCTAGGCTGTATGTGCCGCAGTGCGATCTGCGACATAAGCTGTTGTTTGAGGCACCGCGCTGCCCGCCATGCAGGACAGCAGGGATTTCAGTTTTGTCATATCCGGCCTACCAGAGGTTGATTTGGGGGAGGACTGTGCGGCTCAGGTATGTGAGACAGTGTGCAAGCTCATGGGCATCACTATTAATGTCCAACTATCCCCCCTCCTAGAATTTTCTTAGGGCCACCCGAAACTCCTCTGACTCCTCCGACTCCCCCAACTATGGCAACTCCCTCAACTATACCCCCGCCTTGGATTTTTGAAGCCCCCCCGAAACTCCTTCGACTCCACCAACTCCCCCAACTATGGCAACTCCCCCAACTATACCCCCTCCCTGAATTTTCTAGACCCCCCCCCCCGAAACTCCTCCGACTCCCCCATCTCCCCCATCCAAGTATGGCAACTCCCCCAATGAAATATACCCCTCCCTGAATTGTGTAAGCCCCCCCCGAAACTCCTCTAACTCCTCCGACTCCACCAACTCCCCAACTATGGCAACTCCCCCAACTATACCCCCTCCTTGCATTTTCCAAGGCCCCCCGAAACTCCTCCGATTCCCCAACTCCCCCAACTATGGCAACTCCCCCAACTACACCCCCTCCCTGAATTTCAAAAGGCCTCCCAACACTCCTCCGACTCCCCCAACTATCCCCCCTCCATGAATCATCTAAGGCCCCCCCGAAACTCCTCCTACTCCCCCAACTCCCCCAACTCTGGCAACTCTAAGGGGTGGGGCATAGTTGGGGGAGTTGGGGAAGTTGGCGGAGTCGGAGGAGTTTTGAGTGTCCCTTGGAAAATCCTGGGAGGGGGGCATAGTTGCCATAGTTGGGGGAGTTGTCAGAGGAGTTGGTGGAGTTTTGGGGGCCTTCGTTAATTCTGGAGGGGGGTATAGTTGGGGGAGTCGGAGGAGTTTCGGGGTCCATCCCCTAGAACCATGGCAACTCCCCCAACTATGCCCCCCTATCCGATTTTTATATGGGACCCCCGAAACTCCTCCGACTCCCCCAACTCCCCTAGGCAACGATGGCAACTCTGGGGGGGGCATAGTTACCATAGTTGGGGGAGTTGGAGGAGTTGGAGGATTCGGAGGAGTTGTGGGGGTCCCTCGGAAAATACTGGGAGCGAGGGGGGCATAGTTGCCATAGTTGGGGGAGTTGAAGGATTCGGAGGAGTTGTGGGGGTCCCTTGGAAAATTCTGGGAGGGGGTATAGTTGTCATAATTGGGAAAATTGGAGGAGTTTGTGGAGTTTGGGGGGTCCCTTGGCGAATTGTAACAGAGCTGGCACCTAGCAAGTGCCATGCTAATGCCTGTCAGAGATGGTAGCTAGGATGCCATGCTTTTAGTCATGCTAGTTCGCATATTACTACTCTGTGCGGATTGAAGCTCGTTTCCGTGTGTGTTTGTTCTTAGTAACTTCCTTCCGAAGTTCAGTGATTACTTTAGTTGCCATGACTAGTGACACGTTAGCCATGACACTATGACTGTGCTCATGACTCAACTATGCGTGGTAGTAATTCTGATTTGTCATAGACTAGGGCATGCCTTGTTTGCCTAGCCTTCTTATACTGAGACTCTGTTGATTCTTGATCTGATTGTACGCCGACTCTTTTGTTCTACGATAGTATCAAGATGTAACCAGCGATTCTCCACCGAGTTCCTGACTCCCCGGTCTCCGCTTCCTCTCCCAGCGTTGACAGTTAAGAGATACAACTAAGGGCATTATTGTCTATACTGCCCTGCTTCACTTGGTTTCAAAGCCTGATTGATCCTGAATTGCCATTCCTGGCAATTTTTGACGGACTTGTCACGCCTGGCCTGCGTCCCTGCGACTGCGAAATCGCTACATGTTGGCCCAACCTCCGCGTAGTAGTGTCGTACGCGCACTGTCAGCCAGTCATGTTGTATTGCTGTCGCTTGTGTACATAGCCTGAGTATCGCCTGTGTATCTCGCTTGACATCCCGTCTCGCTTGTGCCCTCGCGCGTACCTCTCGCGTGTGCCCTCGCTTCAGCCAGATTTGGTCAGCACTTCCAGTGGGCAGCAGTCAGCCTGAACTTCAGCGTGAACTTCAGCTGTCAGTTAAATGACCAGTCATCGCCATATGCATATAACCTGTGTATCTCGCGTGACACCCAGTCTCGCCTGTGCCCTCGTTGTATCTCTCGCGTGTGCCCTCGCTTCAGCCAGATTTGGTCAGCACTTCAGGTGGGCAGCAGTCGACAGTCAGCCTGAACTTCAGTGTGAACTTCAGCTGTCAGTTAAATGACCAGTCATCGCCACAGTCGGCCTCAGCAAGGTCGTTCTAGGCATGCTAGGTTCATCTCGACAAGCCAGTGCCTAGCGATTCATGGCTCGATCGAGCTGCTATCAGACGTCTGCTGAATTTGCAGATGTTTTATTTCATAATGGCGTGGCTAGAAGATGACGGGACTATGGCACCCAGATTCAGCACGTCCGGTTCTCAATTTCCCAGATTCTTATCCCCCCGGCCAAAACGTCTCATTCTACTGTGTGTTCCTTATGACCGTCCTCTACCGTCCAACTCAAAGGCTGACAGGCAACGCAATTCCCATCTGAAACCATGGCATAGACCTAAAGAGTTGTATTGCCTAGGCCGGATGCACCACTTTGCTGGTGCGGCAACTCACGGAAACCTGTCCTGCGCAATTACTAGATGTGCCCCGGAGTGCACACATTTGTTTTGAGGGAGGAGGAGAGATGGGTCAGCACTTAGCAGACGGGCATGAGAGGAGTTAATGCAGTGCGTCGAGCTAGGACCCTTGAGGAGCCGGTGAAGAGTAATTGCCGTGCATCCACTTGGGACCACTGACCACGATAGGCAGATTAGCCTTAACCCCTTCGGGTAATGTCAAGACTGTGCTAAGTTTCGAGACGTAGATTCTTACATGTCAAAACAGAGATTTCTTTGCACGGAGATGAGGTGTTCCTAGAATCAACCCGATATCTATACACCGCCCACGGGATCCTTTGCGTGATTCGTCTTGGGTATTCCATTTTCAACGGCCCGTTGTGACATGCCAATGGATTATGGATTTTCCTCCTCTAGGTTGCGGATAAGCCATCTTTTTCGGCGACATCTAGAACACGGCTTTGACCAAACGGCAGTTTGTCTTCGCGTGTGTGTCACCATGCCATCTGATCCGGAGCTCTTATGCACTCTCACCGTAACTGGCCGAGATGAGCTCGCGGATAGATGAGGATGTTCAGCTCACATCAGGAATGCACAATCATGGTTCCTGGTTGTATGTGCCGCATAGGATCTGCAGATCTTGCATATGCGCCACCGGCTGATTCATGGCTTATGATGTTTCCACTTCCGGCTGCGGAGCGCGACAAGCGAGCGATTGCCTCACGCGTATTTTAGCGGCCTTAGCTTCATCATCTGGTGGATGGATTTTGCAAAGCACATCAGTCCATCAGACCAGGTTGCGACAGAGTAACCAAGCCATAGCTTGGGTTTCGTACCAGGGTACACCCTCGCTCCAGGCAGGAGAGTCATTATCCCTGGCCTGCCCCATCTAGTGAGATGGGGGGTGATATCGTGTACTATGTTGCACTTTATCCATTCATGGGTTGAGCATTGATTGTGTTCTACACATTTGCTTGTAAAGATATTGAGGATGCCTTCATGCATCGCTTCAACATCTATCCCATGGCCACGCTAGCTAGGTTTTTGTAGTTCCTCCGGAGTCGCTCTCTAGGATTTATGCAGAGCCTCCACCACCAGTTACGTCAAGATTTTAGAGGAGCGGGAGCCTGCCGTCAGTCCCGGGGGAAAGGAAATACAGTCCCGGGGGAAAGGAAATTACGGATTATGTTCAAGAAGACGAAGAAGACGAACAAGACGAAGATGGAAATGCAGATGCGTGATGAGGAGCTATTAAATGGTTAAAATGCTTACTACGGCGGCGTGATGGAAAGTAGCATACCTATTGTTGTTAGGCTCCGAGATATGTCCTCGATATGTTGACGTCCTTCTGTAGATCCCATGACATGACATGTTTAAAGAAATAATGTTCTGACTTTTGAGAAAATAAATTAGTTGACATTTAGATGATTGTTTATGAACGAATACGTTGGACGCCCGCCGATTGATCATCGTATGGTTTTCTAGTTATTCTGCCATAAGCATGTTAATTTTGGATGGCTCCGAGGGCGTAGCCTGTTTGAAAAGGGGGGAGAATGTAACAGAGCTGGCACCTAGCAAGTGCCATGCTAATGCCTGTCAGAGATGGTAGCTAGGATGCCATGCTTTTAGTCATGCTAGTTCGCATATTACTCTGTGCGGATTGAAGCTCGTTTCCGTGTGTGTTTGTTCTTAGTAACTTCCTTCCGAAGTTCAGTGATTACTTTAGTTGCCATGACTAGTGACACGTTAGCCATGACACTATGACTGTGCTCATGACTCTACTATGCGTGGTAGTAATTCTGATTTGTCATAGACTAGGGCATGCCTTGTTTGCCTAGCCTTCTTATACTGAGACTCTGTTGATTCTTGATCTGATTGTACGCCGACTCTTTTGTTCTACGATAGTATCAAGATGTAACCAGCGATTCTCCACCGAGTTCCTGACTCCCCGGTCTCCGCTTCCTCTCCCAGCGTTGACAGTTAAGAGATACAAGTAAGGGCATTATTGTCTATACTGCCCTGCTTCAAGAATCCTGGGAGGGGGGCATAGTTGCCGTAGTTAGGGGAGTTGGAGGAGTCGGTGGATGGAGTTTTGGGGGTCCCTTCAAAATTCTGGGCGGGGGGCATAGTTGGGGGAAGTGAAGGAGTTGGGACCGAGTCGGGGGAGTTTCGGGGGGCCCTCAGAAAAGGCTAGTATGAGGGTAAAGTTGGGGGAGTTGCCAATAGTTGCCATTGTGGTGGCAATTGTGGCAGTCATAAGAGTTTAGGCGCTTCCGCGCTTGCACCCGTCCGCAATAGCCGCCGCCAGTGTCGCGTCCGCCGCGTGCATGCCCTTAGTGGTGCACGTCAAATGCCCAGTGGCCCAAGAAGAGGCCTGCGCTCACGACGATGAACAGCTCCACCTGTCGAAGGGATGAGCAGAGTGAACTGGGATGAGAGTGACTTTGCCATGTATAGAATCCAGGGAAAGGGCTCCGCCTCCTTGCCTCCCGGCCCCAAGAGTGCCTATGGAGAGACATGCGATCACCATGATGAACATCTCCCCTTGTGGAAGGGACGAGCATCAGCCAACCGAGGGAGAGTGAGATAGAGACTACTGGGAGAATGCTGGCCATATCCCAGCCCCAGCCCCTAGGGGTCTAATCCTGCATTGGGTGAAAGAAAGGGTAAAACAGATCAAGAATGGTAATTACCGTAGTATCAGGCAAATTTCGTTTTATATTGAATTTCTTATTTGTTTAGAAACCTTGTTGTTAACAAGGCATGGTTTCGTTTTACTGGTTCGTTTTTCTGATCGGGGGCTGAAATTGTGTACGATCACTGGCGAGATCACTTGTTCGTTTTTGCTCCAGACCCACACAAAATGGCTATCACTGGTCATTCGCTCTAGCAACCGACTCAGCAAAAATATAGTGCCTTTTGCTCATAATAACGACAGCATTTCGATGCGAAAGGATCGTGTCTGCGACATGAGCGGCGCTACTCTTTGTGTGGCGATTTTTAGGGTTCGGGGCTTAGTTAAGTACCGTAGTCAGGGGCAACGAATGAGAAAATCGCAAAAAAATGACTTTTTAAGCAACAACGAACTTCGAAAATAACGAATCACGTCCGTGACTACGGTATTCGTTTTTTGTTCGTTTTCGTCATACGATACATATTTTCATCAGAGATTTTCGTGGAAATCAAAGGGTCTTCCCCATGCCTTGAGCTTCAATTTCCAATGGCATGGTGCCCCAAGAGGTGGCCAACAAAAGGTTTACAAACGAGGTTAAACATGCAGATGATACTCGCTTTCAATGGCAGGGGAGTGGGGAGCACACGATGACGAAGCGACAAGTATCAAGCAATTTCGGCATAAACCCTAACGACTGTTGCCGTACGGTAAGGCCGTTGCGACATGTCCTGGGGCGCCTTCACATTGGCTCCAATCCAGTCGTTAGGATTCTTCGTTGCATTAGTATGGATCTTGTTTGCCCACTCTCTCGCCAGCTTCAGCTACTTGCAGGAATCCGTCAGCCACAGACGATTTCACAGTCAAGTTCTGATATCAACACACCACAATCGTCGTGGCGCGCTTATCACTGCTGCTGTGAACACGAGAGAAATCGCGCAGGGATCTCAAGCTTGCACCATAGCATGTACCGACCGAGACTCTCCATTTTGCCATTGCATGCATAGCACCTTTCCTCCTCGATGAAACATTTTGCTTAATCACACCCATTCCAAAATAACAAGCACGTAAACGAATGAGACAAGTATGCATTCAATCGACATAGTTTTGAGTTTGCGTGAACCCTGACCTAGCCAGCGTGGCAGGATCATTTGGATCATTCTTGGACACTACCTCGGGAGGTCGTTTCTGAAATGATCCTAGATGTACACAAAAGTACAACGACTAACTGTCGCCCAACTCGCGCCTCTAGTGTGGATGTAGTTCGGATCATCTCAGAATTCTGTACGGCGCCCACTTTTGGCTCGGATCACCCCCAATGTGAACGCGCCCCTGGTCATCAGTTGGGCAAGTATGTGACTCGTGGCAACCTGGCTGATTGGAGCCCCGTGATTAAATATTGATATCAATTAAATCGTAGCAAATTGAGGAGATCCAGCACATGCGAGTTTGTGGGTGGCAGGAACAGGCGAATCGTTTAAATGTGGATGCTGACGTCAGATGTTTGGTGCACCTTGAAGCCACTGCATGTGTTACTGGTACCGGTAGTATGAATCATCGGGTCGGAAAGTGTGAACGGTCAGACAGCGAGACAGACAGCGCTGGAAGGGAAGGCCATCCATAGCGAAATGATGATGATGAAAAGGCTGCCGTGCAAGGGCCCTGGTGTCATGCGATGCGGAGGGCCGAGGAGCCGAGTCCGACCTTTAGCCCCTGTCCGAGCTGCAGCACGCCCTGAATACATTCCTAACAGAATAGACGACCCTAACTACGTGAGGATATTCGACACTACTCTGCGAGACGGTAAATTTGTCGGCTTACGCTTCCGGGGGATCGCGGCGTTATCGATGTGATTGCTTAGCTATATATTTTAATCAATTTCAGGCGAGCAATCTCCCGGAGCCACCATGACGAGTCAAGAGAAGCTGGACATTGCCCGACAGCTTGCCAAGCTGGGTGTGGACATTATCGAGGCCGGGTTCCCCATCGCCTCGCCAGACGACTTCGAGGCCGTGCGCCAAATCGCCATAGAGGTTGGCAATGACGTGCAGCCCGACGGATACGTCCCTGTCATCTGCGGCCTGTCTCGGACCAAGTTCCAAGACTTAGAGCGTGCCTGGGAGGCAGTGAAGCCTGCGAAGCGCCCGCGGGTGCACACCTTCATCGCCACTAGTGAGATCCATATGAAGTACAAGCTGCGCATGACGCAGCAGCAAGTGGTCGACAGCGCAGTTGCAGCCGTCAAGCACCTGCGGGAGCTCGGCTGCACCGACATCGAGTTCAGCCCGGAGGACGCAGGGCGCTCTGACCCCAAGTTCCTTTACGAAGTGGGTCCATGATGGCAGGAAACAAACTCTCTCCCCCATTGTCAGACACACGCAAAAAACACAGGAATGCACGCATGGCATGGGGGGTGCATGCATGTGGCAAACAATACCTGCAAGCCGCATGAGCGGTTTGTGCCTCCGAGGCTCAGCTGATGGTCAGAGGGCCAACCCAGCACAAAAGGAATCCTGCGTCGATAGGGGCCATGAGGATCGCAGCATGGCTTGTGGGCTGAAAAACTTGGTATCTAGACATGCTTGCTATCTAGACATGCTTGGTATCTAGGCATCCCATTATCCAGGCATGCCTGGCATCTAGGCATGTCTGGTATCTTGGCATGCCCGGTATCTAAGTATGCCTTGTATCCTGGCGTGACAGATATCCAGGCAAGCACACCTTATTTCATACCTTGTTTCCCGGCATGCCCGGTATCTAGACATGCCCGGTATCCAGTTGTGCTCGACATCTAGACATGCCTGTTATCCACTTTCACCTGTTATCCAGGCAGGCACACCCCAGTTCATGCCCTCTTTACTGGCATGCCCGGTGTCTAGACTTTCCCAGAGATAGGTGACGGGGGGTCCTGGTGTGACCAGCCATGAGCATGTCTGCCCATCAGACCCCACCAAAGACTCTCACTGGACCTTGGCTTGTGCTCGTACACGCTTGGACGTAAGGTCCCAACGTGATACTCGCAGCTCTGATGCGGCTGCCTGATTTAGGCCTGGCTGTATCCTTGTCTTTAAAATCTGGAATTTGGAAATTTCGGGGTCTAGATTAGGGGATCTAGAACCAGGAGATCTGGAACCTGGAAATCTGAAAGCCTAAAAACTTGAAACCCCTCTCCATCAGATCCTGGGCGAGGTGATCAAGGCCGGCGCTACGACCCTCAACATCCCGGACACCACGGGCTGGAACCTGCCACACGAGTTCGGCGGCCTGATTGCGGACATCATCAAGAACACGCCTGGCGCTAAGGACGTCATCATCTCGACGCACTGCCAGAACGACCTGGGCCTGTCCACCGCCAACAGCCTGGCGGGCGCAATGGCCGGCGCGCGCCAGATCGAGTCCACGATCAACGGTATCGGGGAGCGCGCGGGGAATGCTTCGCTGGAGGAGGTCGTGATGGCCATCGCGCTACGAGGGTGAGAGGGGGAGTGCTGGGGTGAGAGGGAAGCGCGGGGTGAGAGCGGGGTAAGAGGGGAGCGCGAGGAATGTTTCGCTGGTAGTGGTCGTGATGGCCATCGCGCTACGAGGTTGAGAGGGGGAGCGCTGGGTCGAGAGGAGGAGCGCTGGGCTGGGGCTGCCTTGGCTCGCAGCGCCGCCGCCGATGGGAACTTGGAAGTATAGAATGCTGTCCTTCTTTTTCAGAAGGGTGCATAATGAGTCCCCCTCCGGGCATATGACAGCTTCAAATCTGGAGGGCTGAGAGCAGCCTTAGGGTGACGGCCAGTGGGGTATGCGTCAGTTTTTCTTTTTCGGCCACAATTCAGCTACATGACGGCCTACGGCCCCCGACAGGTTGGCCGCCCGGTGGCCCCCGACAGGTGGTCTGGTGCCCACTAAAAAAAGCACTAATATGCGTAATAGCGCCCCATGTAGCGCTCATGCTCCCCTGATGGTCATGGCACTGCGAGGGTGAGGGGTTGTGAGCAGAGCAGGGGCTGCCTTGGCTGGATATACCACTGCCTACCTTTTTTCACTAGGCCAGCCCCTGCTCTTGACACAATACCCTGCCTGTCCAGAAGACTGAAACACTATGAGCTACCGTTGACGGGCTGACGCCTCCTCTATCCTGTCTTTCCGAGCAGGGACGCAACAATGGGGGGCCTGCGCACCGGCATCAACCCAGTGCACATCTGCCCTACCAGCAAGATGGTGAGTTGCTCACCAGTGTTTCTTTTTCCGCCACAAGTCCAGCTATGGCAGGCCTCCCAGCGGCTGCCAATGTCGTAGATAGGACCAAACCTGGACCGGCCTACGCCTGGTGGCCAAAGCAGCATGGCTGGCCACAAACGGCGTCTCCAGCCAGAGGCCGGAGTGTAGCTGACATGTAGCTGAGTCACATGAAAAGAAACCAAGTAAGCCCTACCGGTATCGCTTTCAGGCTTAATATTTCCGAGCCTCGATAAGTTCATGGCAACAGTTCAGCAATCCAGCTATTTCCCGGCCACTGGCCATTATACTCATGCATGGCCTGCCATGCTGCTTAGGCCGCAGACTGTTGGCCAGCCCAGATTTGGGGTCTAAGCCGAATCGAGATTTCTGCGGCCGTGGGACGGCTCGTGGAACGTGCCCTCAATACCCGAGAGAATAAACTGCTGACCCCTTGAGCGCCTTGCTTGTGGAGGTGTGGGGCCACAGCCGACCACCTTCCATGTAGCTACTTTGCGCCCCTCTTTGTCTTTTCTTCGAAATGATGTTTGTCCATGTGTCCCAGGGAGCTGTGACATTGCTTGCACTTTTGGCCATGATATCACAATCCGGCTGAACCTGTGCCGTATTGCGCCGTATCATGCCGTATCGTGCTACCATGCTTTTGGCCATGTGTCAGCACTACAGCTGATCGTTTCCATTTGTCCAGCTCAGATGAATGGCCCGGGCATGCCAGCCCATATCGCCCTTGAGGCGCAGGATTTAATAGAAGGGGGTGGACAGTTGGACACTGGACAGGGCATGGGCTGCCGCCTGCCGTCAGGATGGTACCAGTCCAATTGGCAACGGAGCGGTACAGCTCGGCGACGGGATAGCGGGCCACATTTGTGCAGGTCTTTATCTCGTGGGCTTGTCCTATACACCTCTTGGTGCCACTGGGATTGCAAATCGAAGCCCCAAATGAACCGCAAATGAAACAAGGCAACTGATCTGCAAACAAATCCCAAGAGCTAATCAAAACCCCAGCTGAACTGCTAGTCAAAGACCCAACTGAAAACGAAATTAAACAGTGCACGTCCTTGTGTCCAAGGTCTGTCTGTGGGTCGAACTTCGCCCCCCCAGTTTCCCCAGAGCTGATAGCTGGCACACCTTTGCTTTGTGAAAGTTGTGTCCAAGGCATGCCTGTGGGTCAAACATCGCCCCCAGTTTCCCTAGCTGATAGCTGGCACCTCTTTGCTTTGTGATCCGTGCGCTGACTGTCGCTGTTGTCTCCCTACGCCCCACTGGACGACGCTCTCTGTTGTGCGGTCACAGGCGCATGTTGGGAAACTCCACCAAACCATTGTCGAGTGTGTCCACCCTGAACATAAACTCCAAACCCTGTATCAGAGGTCCAGGGTAACGGACTTATCATTGCGCAACACCCTACCGTAGATTTGATTTGCTTTCCCTCAGGTATGAAAAACGATTTCTTTTTATGCTGCCCGCAGGGCAGATTATCGACCGGAACTCAAAATTTCTGACTGAAAACTGGCGTCGACAATCGATAATTAGCATATTCATGGATCCCTCAACCCCAAACAACGTTAATTATGAGGGAAGGCAAAGCAAATCTACGGTACTAGGCCCTTTCTAGACACTGAACATGAACCCTAAACCCTGTCTCCCAGGTCAGCGATTAAAAGCGTATGTTGTGCTCCCCATTAGGCCCCTTTTTATACAGTAAATACCCCGAACCCTAAACCCTGCATCCCAGGTCAGCGACTACAGCGGCATGATGGTTCAACCCCACAAGGCGATTGTTGGGGCGAACGCCTTTGCACACGAGTCAGGCATTCACCAGGTGGGGGGTAGAGCAGGCAGGAGGTGAGGCCAACAGGTGGGAGCACAAACAGTTGTTTATGGAGGGGGGGGTATTGGGGGTTCTCTGCCGTTGGGTTGAGCCAGGGAGGTTGAGTTGGTGACCAGCTGAGCATGTGTGAGGTTGAGAAGCTGTCTAGTAGCTGTCCGTCCGGGGCTCTGCCTGGACACTGTCGTTGTTGCCAGGTTGACAGTTGGGCAAGTACCAAGCTGGCAGTTGGGCTAGTGCTGAGCAGGCAGTTGGGATAATGCCAGGTAGGGAGTTGGGCTAGTACTAAGCTGGCAGTTGGGCCAGTGCTGGGCCGGCAGTTGGGCTAGTGCCAGGTTGGCTCTTGGGCTAGTGCCAGGTTGGGAGTTGGGCTAGTACTAAGCTGGCAGTTGGGCTAGTGTCAGGTTGGCTCTTGGGCTAGTGCTGGTCTGGATGTTGGGCTAGTGCCAGGTTGGCAGTTGGGCTAGTGTCAAGTTGGCAGTTGGACTAATGTTGGGCTGGCACTTGGGCTAGTGATGCGTTGGCAGTTGGGGGAGTCCTGGGCTGGCAGTTGGGCTACTGCCAGGTTGGTAAATGGGCTGGTGCCAGGCTGGCAGTTGGGCAGGTGGCAGTAGCCTTTTGGTTGGAGGTAGGACTCTCCTGATGGATCATCATCTTCCGAGGAGGACGTTCTAGCCGCGCTCACTCGGATGAATACTGGACAGGGGTGTGCTAACGACTTGGACACAGCCTCAGCTCATGCCACCCTGCTTCTATTACCCTCGGTCCCTCAAGTCGTACTGGGTGAGACTTCCCCCCTGCTCATAAGGGGCTTGTAGCGGCATATTTTGGCGCCTCCGCTGCATGTGGCGCCATGTTACATCTGTTCCTGCGAGTGTGCTGCTTCCTTTCGGAGTCATGCTGAAATCACCCCTCTTTTTATCAACCCCCCCCCCTCTTTTCAAATGTCTCCTCAGGACGGCATGCTCAAGAGCAGGGAGACGTACGAGATTATGACGCCCGAGAGCATCGGCCTCACACGTGCCCCGGAGGATGCAGGTACGGGCTGCATGGCGTGTGTGTGTTCAGGGGGAGGAGGGGTTTTATGCAGGGGGAGGGGTGCTCAAAATACAAGCGTCTGGTACGGTACCCCCCAGACTGAGGGGTTGAAAACTCATTGATGAGGAACGAGATCCTGATGGAGCCCATGGCAAGGCTCGTGGAATCCACGACTTCAGCTGTTTTGCATTCAAGGTTGCATCCTGTGTTTTTGCATTCCATCATGCATCCTGTGACGCCGGCCGGCCCCAAAGATATTTATTTCGGGTTAGCGGCCGGGATTACCGTGTTTGTACTGCTGTAGCCATGTCAGGCATGCACCACGTCTGCAGTGTCCCTCTGTCCCCCCGCCCATCCTGCTGTTGCACTCCCTTTTTTTGCACCTGTAAGAATGAGTGATGTGGGTGGCCTAACTGCAGTGCTTTACACTTCTGTTTCTGCCCTCCAGCCCACCCAGCTTACCCCCCCCCCCATGCTATTGCACTCATGGCAACCTGACGCGCCTCCTATTTCCAATCCCCCGCAATTGCACTCCTTGCAATCTGGCACGCCTCCTATATCCGAACCCCGCTATTTCTCTCCTTGCAATTTGCAACTTGAAGTGCCTTATGCTGCTTGGTTTGTGTCTCCCTTGTCCGCCAGCTGCGCTCGTCCTGCCCCTGCCCTGGCCACAGCCTGCCCTGCCTTGCCTGCCCTGCCCTGCCTTGGCCGAACTGCCTTTCCAGCTCTGGCAGCAGCCTTTTTTCTGCCCTGCCCTGCCCTGCCTTGCCCTGGCGAACCTGCCCTGACCTGACCTGACCTGACCTGACCTGACCTGACCTGACCTGACCTGACCTGACCTGACCTGACCTGACCTGACCTGACCTGACCTGACCTGACCTGACCAGCCTGCCCTGCCCTGCCCTGGCCAGCCTGCCCTGCCCTGCCCTGGCTAGCCTGCCCTGCCCTGGCCAGCCTCCCCTGCCCTAGCCAGCCTCCCCTGCCCTAGCCAGCCTCCCCTGCCCTAGCCAGCCTGCCCTGCCCTGGCCAGCCTGCTCTGGCCCTTGCCACAGCCTTTTATCACCCTGCCAGGTGCCCCTGCTGGTCTCTGGTCTGGCCTCAGTCGATGCACAGGTGTGAATGACCCCTGCCGCCAGCCCACCCACCCGCCCACCCACCTGCTGCCCTCGCACCCTTCCTGTCCCCCTCCCGCCTGACTGACCTGCTCCACAGGTGTTAAGCTGTGGCAAGCTCAGCAGCTGCAACGCTCTGGGCCACCGCCTCAAAACCTACCCACCCTGCCCTCTCACCTTTCTTGTCCTCCACCCACCCGCTTGCCTGCCTGCTCCTCAGGTATCAAGCTGGGAAAGCTCAGCGGTCGCAACGCGCTGGGCAACCGCCTCAAAGCCTTGGGCTTCGAGCCCAACCCGGATGAGCTGGGTGACATATTCAAGTGAGGCCCTGTTGCACGTGAAACTGGGGTTTAGTCAGTTGTTCCCAAAAACCTAAACCCTTTACCCTAGATCCAACAAGGATGACTTAGGTGACATCTGTGAGGGCCTGCTGCACGCTCAACTAGGGGGTGGTCAGGTGTATACAAAAAAACTTTACCATAAACCCTAAACTCTTAACCCAACCAGAATGAGCTGGGTGACATCTTGAAGTGAGGCCCTGCTGCACATGAAACAGGGGTTTGGTCAGGTATATAAAAGCCTAAACCCTCAATCCTAAACCCGACCAGGATGAGCTGGGTGACATCTTGAAGTGTGACCCTGCTGCGCGTGTAGCTGCGTTGCGTATGGTCAGGTGCATACAAAAACGGAAGAGCCAACTTGCTGCGCCTGCAAATGTTACTGTGGGGTGTATGGTCTGGGGTATGAAAAAATCTGGAGAGCTACCGGTAGGTTACGGAGGTCATACGGCAATTGCTATCCCTGCGGGAAAAGGCCTAACTGGGACCAAACCTGGACCGGCCAACGGCTGGTGGCCCTAGCAGCATGGCTGGCCACAAATGGGGCCTCAGACTGGTGGCCGGAGTGTAGCTGGCATGTAGCTGTGTCACTGGAACGTAATACTGCCTGCAGCAACTGTCGCAAGCGAAGCTCCTTGTTGGCTCCGGGGCAATGAACACAGAGAGCGGGAAAAGGATGTTGTGTTTTGGGGTGAAGGGCATTGTTTACCTTACCCCTAAACTAGGCGTGAAAATGATGTCGTTTTGGGGGGATGGACCCATGCTGGATCCCACACTTTAGGGACGGCAGTTTGGACCGCGTGAGCAGCCTCTGCTCAGTGCATGGATGTTAATATACGTCCTAGGACTCCAAGCCCCTGGGCGCAGGGTGGGCTGGACGCATCCTGCACTCCTTTCCCCGTGGGGAATTTACAGCCGTGGTGGGGTTGTACAGCCGCGGTGGGGTTGTTCAGCTGCGATGGGGTTGTACAGCCATGGTGGGATTGTCCAGCCGCGGTGGGGTCGCACCGCCAAGGTGGTGGTGTACAGCCGCAGGGGTGAGAGTACAGGGTGTGACGACTTACACTTTTGTTCACTCTCTGGGCTACCAATGATTGCTAAAATTAAAGAGGTGCAATGAATGGCTTTGAGCCATCCGGTACACATCACGAAGCCTTGTGCCGAGCCTTGTGCTGCTGCTTCACGGCTGGCAGCTGGGAGTAGTTCACCTCCTGGAGCACGACGAACCCTCCTGGCTTTTGGTTCTGCGTGTTTAAGCCCTTGAGCGTATGTCCCCTCCCCCCCACTGCACACCCTCACCCTCACCCCCACCTCCACCCTGCCTGCTGCCTACTGCAGGCGATTCAAGTCCCTGGCTGAGAACAAGAAGATCATCACAGACGACGACATCCTGGCCCTTATGGGGGATGAGCTGCATCAGCCCCAGGTGAACCTCAAGCCCTGAACCCCGAACCCTGAACCCCGAACCCTGAACCCTGAATCCTGAACCCTGAACCCCGAACCCTGAACCTGCCTGTGCACCCCCCTGGTGGATGTGTCTTGGACAGGTTGCCGGACGGTTCATTTATGACGTAACAACAATGAGAAACACGATCCATGCTGGCAAACCGAATTGTAATTTCCGCCTTCCCGATGTGCCCTCATATAATGCCTAGCTTGTGAATTACAAATCAAAGCTCGCCTTGCGGAACGGTCCTGAATGCTAGGCTCGGTAATTGAAACATATATCCACCTTTCTGAATCCCTAGGCCTGTAAATTATAAACATACATACCGGTATGTGAATTATAAACATATATCCACCTTTCTGAATCCCGCCCGCGGACATACACTATGAGTATACATACCGGTATGTAAATTATAAACATATATCCACCTTTCTCTGAAAACCGCTTGCAGACTGTGTGGGAGCTACTGGAGATCCAGGTTGTTTGCGGCACGGTGGGCATGACCACCGCCACCATCCAGATGGTGGGGCCAGATGGCATCACACGCATGGGCGTCGCTGTAGGCACAGGTGAGACCTTGCGGCACGGTGCCAGGTGGTTGGGTGGGAGTGTGCGGTACGGTGCAAGGTGGTTGGGCGGGGAGGCTGCCTGGCCTCGGGACTATTGGGTAGCAAAGATAGCCGTGGGGAATTCCCCTGGCTGGGTCGGCTGTGCGGGGGTGCCCTCCCACTCAGGCTCTCTCACCCTCAGGCTCTCCCGTGCGGGCTTTCATGTCCTGAAGTGCTCCCGCCCAGGCTCTTGCCGGCTCTCTCACCTCAGGCCCTCCTGCGCAGGCTCTTGCCGGCTCTTCCTCCCCAGGTTTTCCCGCGCAGACTCTCTCTTCTTTGGGCTCTCCCGCACTCCTGCCCTCAGGCCAGCGCGCGGCCCCCCACTTGCTGGGGCTACATCGCTTACTGCATGGGTTTCCTTGGTCGCTCTCAGCTGATTGTGCAGCTTGACCTTATCAGGTTATGCCCCCCGGTATCTTTTGCCTCACTGGGACCTAGGTCTCCCACATGAGTATATTCCAGATCCATGCCCCCCAGATCTCCCCACCGCTGAAATCTGTCCCCCAGACTGCAGTACCTCAGGTCCATGCTACTCAGATCTGCCCCCGCCCGGATGTATGCCCCCCAGATCTGCCCCCGCCCGGATGTATGCCCCCCAGATCTCCCCACCGCTGAAATCTATGTCCCCCAGACTGCAGTCCCTCAGATCCATTCCACCCAGATCTGCCCTCGCCCGGATCCATGCCCCCCAGATCTGCCCCCGCCCGGATGTATGCTCCCCTGATCTCCCCCCGCCTGGATCCATGCCCCTCAGATCTGCTCCCGCCCGGATCTATGCCCCCAGATCTGCCCCCCCCCCGGATCTATGCCCCCCAGATCTGCCCTCGCCCAGATCTATGTCCCCCAGACCTTTGTTTCCTGGATTTATTCCCCCTAGATCTCTCTCCTGGCCAGACGTGTGTCCCCCAGATCTATGTCCCCAAGACTTCTCCGCCTATTGCTTTGACTTAAAGCGTAGCCGCCGTGTCATCAGGTGACCTATCATATTATAGGCAATTGACAGTACGAACTACACGAGTCTCTAATTCGTTTCCCTCAAATGTGTGTCCCCCAGATCTATGTCCCCAAGACTTCTGTCCCTCAGATGTATGTCCCCCGCCTGTATGCCTCACAATGTGCCTTGCCACTCTCAGGCCCGGTGGAACCCCAGATCTATGTCCCCAGATCTATGCCCCCGCCTGCATGCTTCACAATGTGCCTTGCCATTCTCAGGCCCGGTGGTCCCTCAGATCTATACTCCTCAGATTTATGCCCCCGCCTGTTTGCCTCACAATGTGCCTTGCCATTCTCAGGCCCGGTGGTCCCTCAGATCTATACTTCTCAGATCTATGCCCCCGCCTGTTTGCCTCACAATGTGCCTTGCCACTCTCAGGCCCAGTGGTACCTCAGATATATGCTCCCCAGATCCATGCCCCCGCCTGTATGCCTCACCTTGTGCCTTGCCACTCTCAGGCCCGGTGGACGCTGCCTACAAGGCTGTAGACTCCCTGGTGCGGGTGGAGGCTATGCTCTTGGACTACAGGTGGGAGGGGCTAGGGGGCATGGTTTTACTTCCCAATTTTACTTCAATTTGGGCGTGAATCGCTCAGTAGTAATATACTCTTGGACTACAGGTGCGAGGGGATAGAGGGCATTGTTTTTCGAAGTCCCAGTTGAGCTTCAATTCTGGCGTGAATCGCTCAGCTGTGAAATGCTTTTGGACTACAGGTGTGAGGGGCAAGGGGGCATCGTTTTTTTAGTCCCAATTCTACTTCAATTTAGGCGTGTGTGGCTCAGTAGTGAGGTGACGTGTGTGCTGCTGAGTGCAGATTTCACCAGTGTTGGTTTTGTTGCGGCGATTGCCAGTCATGTTTTTTTGTGACTCAGCTACATGTCAGTTACACCCAAGCCTCTGGCCGGGACCCCTTTTTCGTGGCCAGACATGCTGCTTAGGCCACCAGTCGTAGGTGGGTCCAGGTTTGGTCTCAATTGGGGCGGCCAGGTGAAAGTAGCCTTTTGGCCGAAAAAGGATCACTGCCTCTGGGTCAAGGAGAACTGCTGGCAGAGCTGGTCACAAATCACTATGATATTTCAGTTGGACATGCTTGTGGGATTTTGTGCTGACTGCAGCATGGCTTCGTGCTGATGCGGCTTTCATCTGTCCCCTGAACCCATAACCTAACATGGCATGGTGCTGTTTATGTCACCTTCCCATAAATCAGCTGCGTCGGTTGTCCCAAAGCCGCATGCCGCCCAGATGACTACTAGTTTCCAGACTTCAGATTTGTCAGTCCATGTGCGCCAGGGCCCAAGGAGGTGGAGCGTGAGACCTCCAGGCAGATCTAGGACCCCGACGCAGATCTAGGGCCCCAAGGCAGATCTAGGACCCCAAGGCAGATCTAGGGCCGTCTCGGTGCAGGATAAACCGCCTCGGTCCGGTGCGTAGCTTTGTTAGCCACTGGACCTGAAAGAGCCTGCTTGCCTTGCCTTCCCCGCTCCTCCTCCTCCTCCAGTGTCAACAGCGTCAGCGAGGGCATCGAATCCCTGGCTACCACCCGGGTGGTGATCAAGCCTACCGGAAAGCTGGCAGGCTCGTCTATCAGCGAACATGCCACGCTGGGCAAGGTTATGCGCACTTTCTCTGGTGAGTTGGGGCTGCCTAGTTTAGGGTTTAGGGTTTAGTCTCCGGTGAGGTGGGGCTGCCTAGTTTAGGGTTTAGGGTTTAGTCTCTGGTGAGTTGAAGCTGCCTATTTTAGGGTTAAGGGTTTAGTTGCCAGTGAGGTGGGGCTGCCGCAAGTCCTGGTCATGTTTCGGGTCCCTGAGCTGCAAGTGAGCTACATGGCAGCCTTTGTGGCCGGCAGGGCTGGTTGCAATGGATCCTGTTTTTCTGGGGCCACGGTCCCGGTTTGGTCCCCAGTGGCCCTGCGGCGGCTGTACAGCGGCCTGCCAAAAGGGGTATGGTGTGCACTGAAATTGATTTTGGTGGCGACCTGCTACAGCCCTACAAGGCAAGCTGTATTACAACTTCCCAACAGGTCTTCATGTGAGGGGAAGTGTGAAAATGGCAGGGGAATACAGTATACGTTGTATATATACTGCTATATTATATATTTACATACCGGTACAATTTCTTCATGTGTGGGTTCCTGGTATGGCGACTGCTCCATCCTACCTGGCAGTGGGCAGTGTTTTCATTTCCTTGGCGTTGAGTCAGTTGCCAGCGGGCCGCAACTGTCCCCACAACTAAACGACTAACCCCACTGGTAAATAAAAAAATACTGTCTGTGGGTCTGCCAGTGTGTTCCGTAGCCGACCAGGAATGCACTAGAGCGCCGCAGCCGCCTGGTGGAGACTTTCTCAATTCCTGTACCCTCGTTTTGCAGGTCAAGGTTCCGACGGGGACATTGTGGTGGCCAGTGTGCGCGCCTACACGCACGCCCTAAACAAGATGATCGGGTGGATGAGCTCGCGGCCAACTGTGCGGGAGCCAGTCGCAGCCCGCAACGGCAGGCCGGCCATTGCTGTCGAGGTTACTGGAAGTGCAGTCGCCGCTGCCTAAACTGTGATAGCCCGCAGCGGCAGGCAGGCCAATATAGCTGTCGAGGTTACTGGAAGCGCAGTCGCCGCCGCCTAGACCGTGATAGATTTGCTATTTTGACCGTGGTTGGTCGTGCTGCATGGGTTCGAAATGCTGAGAAGGCAGAGGCAGTAAGGAGGAGAGGCTGACAATGCTGGCTTGCCTGAGAGGTCGGATGTGTTCCTGTCGGGATGAAATAGGCCAACTGGTGTGTCAGGTGAAATCGGCCAACTGGTGTGTCAGGTGAAATCGGCCATCTAGTGTGTCAGGTGAAATCGGCCATCTGGTGTGTCAGGCAGTGGCATGCTAGGCTCGACCCTTCACGCTAGCGTCTTGGGTAGTGCAATCACTGCATGCCTCTTCTTGCTTGGCAGCCAATCCAGCACAGAATTGTGACACACGCACGCGTGCGTTTTGTGCCTGTCACTGACAGCATGCCATTTATATTTATTTTCCTGGAGCACTGTTGATGGATCCTCGAGTGTTGATGAGTTCCTTGGAGTAACCATCGTTATAGACGTATCGTGTGATGTGTCTGGGACTCTGGGTCTGCCAAGAGATGGCCTGAAGAAGATGATGCAGCCCGGGCAAGACGATAAAATACCAGTATAAGGAGGTATAATTAGCAGTTTGCAATTATCATCCTCTAAGAAACCGCATGAGGGCAAATCCGAGGGTTGTTTACAGTCATGCGGAGCATCACTGCACGGGGACGGGGGAGGACAAAAAGGTTCTTGAAGGAAGGCCATATACTGTGTTCCTTACATAATCAGCAGTTGGGCGTTCGACCATGACGCATAATATACAATTATGTGTTTAGGATCCTGATTTACTCTGGGATCAAGCCTCGAGTCTGGCATCACCACATCAGGCCCTTATATCCCAGTACAGGTCCAGGGAAGACTGAGCAAGCTTAGAGCCTCAGACCTAATGACGTCCAGAGATCAGACCTTATGCATGGCAAGATTAAGCCTTGAACCTACTAGGAAGGTTGGGCTGAAGGTCTAATCTCTGGACTTCACTTTTTGACCCTTGGTGGAGATTAAAGGGATAGTGGCCGGGTTTAGACTATATTAACTCAAGGTATTAGGTCTCGATATCAGGCATATAGATTGGGCCTCTGGATCAGACCTGAGACCCTCTGTTAAGGTTCGGGGGATAGTGGCCGTGTTGACCGTAAAAGACGTCTGGGATCAGGCAGTCTAATAAGACGTCACAAGATCTGGCCTCCAGAAATGGAAGGCATCAGGCCTGGAAAATGGCCTTAAACTCTTACACAACGGGTAAAAAGCTTTGCTACTTGCCTCTGTTTCAGTACTATAGAGGAATGTTCTCATGTTGCCTGCTCTCACCTGACCGACCCTCATCTGCCGTGTCAACCTCTAGTCCCTCCTCGTCTTCTGACACATCCTTCTCAGGGTCGCGGTCAGACTGTCAAATAGCAAGTCCATGACTTGTTTATCCTTCACCATGCTCATCTTGACCTAAATGTGGAGGCATAGGGTCATGTCAAACCATCTTGATCAGCCGGATCATTAAAACTTTTTAGGGGGCATTATTGGAGGGTTCAGTATCTGAGACATGAGGGCACACTTGATTATCTATGGACATAATGAAAGTGGCCAAGGTAGCTATCAAGGTGGAGTGAGTGGAGAATTAGAGAGGGGCATGCCATATTTTATTGTGTAAATAGACAGCATTTGACAGGAGGAACACATTGGTGCAGCTACCTTCAGAATATGATGCCTTCAAACAAGGTTTTGACTTTTGTATAAATGTTTGATTTTGAGGAGTTTCTCAACGATCCCCCAGTCTCCTCCCTAAATTGACAACACCCTCTAGGCCAAACCTTTTGAAGACCAGATGTAGAAAGTTCTCACTAAGCTCAACAACTTTGGGGTTATGTTAACTTTTGCTCCCTCCCTCACCCTTGCCGGCGCACACGGCGAACAGTCCCGTCACACGTGACCTGATTTTGTGTACCTTACTTGGATGGCTTGGTTCCAATGGCCATTAGTTGTCTCATCCCAGTGACTGGTGTAACCGAAGAGAGGATCGTAGGTCAATGACGTTACACATCGTAGATAATGAACAAATTTAAGCATCCGCTCAGACGGATTTGGGACCTAACTTAATCCATTTTTTGAAAAACCAGCACAGTAGTTGATATAAACAATGCAGCATGCCATGGATGCTTGTTTATGCCCTGGGAGCGTCAATCAAGCATCCAATTCCCAAAGCAAATACAGTGATGATAGATGGCATCCCCGATTGCTTCTGTCTGTACCTTATCCTTAGCTGTGTCTGTCTCTAGACTCCTAGAGATAAAGGCTTATGGAGTGCCACTCCACCCAGGGTGCATTCATGTTGTAACATCATAACTTCACTGAGAACCCATTTTGGTATTTCATAGTATTTTCGTTCCGCTGGCCTAGGTGAAGGAAACCCTATATGTCTCGTTGATGGGGGGCCCAGTAGGCCTTGTGACCACAGACAAGCCTGACCATAGAGCCTGACCAGCCATCCTCTGGGTTTTCTGCTGATCCATGAGTGAATTCCCCAGCCCACTACCTTCTAGGCTTCTAGCATTCACGCCGGATGCGTCCGTCCTTTGTCGTTGTTGAAGAGAATCTACCAAGAGCTTAGAGATCGCAGGGAGATCGCTCTAATTAGGCTTTGGAATATGGAAGCCGCCTCTTTAGCTCGCGCAAGATAGATTGGCGGATCTTTACCGACGGGGGTTGGTCGGCTGTAACCTTGTCCCCGGAGGAACCTTCAGGTTCCTCACTAGAACCCGGTGACTAGAACCGCGAGGTTCCTCCGGGATCTAGAATCCGCACTTCGTATGCGACTCCCCATGCAGATCTTGGTCACACTGGACTCCATCTGACCGAGCCCTCTCCATTGTTTCCGAACGGAGTTTTTATAACTCGAGATGAGCCCCATGTATGGTATACACCATATGCACTGGGCGTTCTATGGACAGTAATAATGAATGGGGCCCTAGTAGACGAGGCCTTGCATTCCTACGACGAGCCTCAACCTCTAGGCGTCCAGGTAAGGCCAAGCATAGGCAAACAACTGTTTTTCAAAATAGCCAGCCCCTGAAAAATTCGCCGCTTGCTCCATCCTTTTCAGCCTGTCACGATGCAGCACGGAGGCAATATTCAAAACACTTCGCCACTAACTGAGAGGAACACGCTTCATGCCATCCTCGTGGAAAACGGGCCTGCCCTCTCAACCATGACTTCCGTGCTGGCGGAGGAGGCCGAAGCTGGGATTGACACCGTGGACGGCCCTAGGCAGGAGTCACAGAGAAGAAGCAAGTCCTTGCACAGGCAGCCTTCCTCCAGAAGGTCGCGCCACGCCTCTGACATGGACCCTAGGCACCATGCATCATGGCAGCCATGGGAGCCCCCTTCGTCGCATCTTGCAGCAAGGTCGGCCGCTCATGTAGCCCACGACGGCCACCGCGGGGATCAGCTGCCCAATGGTCTCCACCGGGGAGATCCATTGCCGATGGCGCCGCCACCACCGGGTGACAGCCGCCAGCACAGGGGCGCGGCCCCTAAGGTCCACGAGTCCCCGTCCGCCCCTCGGTTCCACCCGGCTGGCTCCCCATACCCCCTGCCGGCCTCTAGTCTGCAGGAGGCCGCCCGCCAGAGCCGCCAGAGCACCATGGCGCTGCAACCGTTTGGTGCGGCGGGTCCCTCAGATTTGAATCAGCCAATCCCTGCTGCAGTTGCGGATCGAATGACCCTAACAGGCCCTAACAGTCGCCCGGGAAGGATCATTGCTGTCGGGCCTTTCAATCCGTTTGCCAGCCGGGACAATTGGGCAGTAGAGACAGCACCTTGGCAGCAAACTCAACTGGCTACCTTGGCAGGAGAGCAGCCATCCACTCGGCGCTCACCACCCAGGCGGGAAGGCGGCCCCGGTGCTCACTCACATGGCAACAGGAGAAGTGGAGACCACAGGGGTGCTTCGAGGGGCAGAGCCCACACGCCCTCCCTGTGCAGCAGCAGCAGCAGCGAGTCTCGTTCAGATGACGGAGATGACGCCAGCCGGGGGAGGCATCGCGGCAACGAGGGCAGGGGCGACCAAAAGTATCGCCACAGTGATAGACCCCGGGGCGAAGGACGTAGGGACAGGCACCGCCGTCATAAAAGCTACAAACCTGAACGTGCAGCACGGCGAGCAGAAGCTCCTGCCCGTCATCCCGCCATCTCTCCAGCTATTGCGTCCCCAGCTCCTGAGGGCGCGGCCGCTGCCTCTGCCGTGGAGCCCTCGCCTCGCCTTGAGATGCATGAAGGCCTAGGAGCTGCTCGAGGAGTGCTGGATGTGGCGGAGGCAGGGCTTCAGGAGCAGCATCCACGCAAGGCCCCCCCCTGGGACCCAGGTGCTGCCTCGGGCGCGACCCGTCCCAATGAAATACGGCAGGCAGGACCTGTCGCAGCTGGGGCTCCTGCTCTCCAGTCGCGTCCCGTAGAGGAGGACCGGGATGAACCTTATCAGCAACGCAGGGGCCGCGGTAAGAGCAAGGGCCGACGACGCTGTAGCAGGAGCAGAAGCAGAGGCAGGGGCCATGATCGGCGCAGTGGCAGGAGCAGGATTAGCAGCAGCAGGAGTAGCAGCAGTAGCAGCGGCGGCAGCAGCCGAGGCCGGAGCCGTCCCCGGCATGGACACAGCAGTGGCAGAGCACCGCATCTGGAGGTGACGGGCGGCCGCCGGCTCGCTGTTTTGCAGCAGCAGCTCGCTGATTTGGAGCAGCAGCTGGAGCAGCAGCGGGAGCGAGAGCATGCATGCGTGCATGCGGTGATGAGCATGGCACCCCTGATGGAGGCCGGGGTGGCCAGTGCAATTCAGGCGTGCATGAGCCTCATGGGCCCACACGCCGCCGATCGCGGTCAGCGCCGCAGACACCTAATGGTGAACCCTGCGCAAGACTCGGACCCCTCTGCCATGGACCGTGCCAGGTGCTTGTTTTCGCCCAGGTCTGAGCATTTGCTTGATTTATGGCTGTGATCTGTCCTTCGACAATTCGGAACGGGGTGGGCTGGGTGGCGGGTGCACTTGAAGTCTGACCGAGCAGCTGGTCAAGTGGCCCAGGAGCACCGTGTCCTGTTGGGATGCGAGCATGTGCATCCTTTTGTGGGCATGTGCAGGCGTGGGTGGGCATGTGCATGTGTGCTTGAGCATGTGCAGGCGTGGGTGGGAATGTGCATGTGTGCTTGAGCATGTGCAGGCGTGGGTGGGAATGTGCATGTGTGCTTGAGCATGTGCATCCTTTTGTGGGCATGCCTGTGCCTGTGCATGCAAACGTGAATTTGCTTGTGCCTGCCTGCATGCACACACACATGAAAGTGTGCATGCATGCATATGCTCATGCACATGCATGCATGTGTCTAAACTCAGTTGGTAAAAGGCGTCAGCCTCAGATGATGTGTGCTGTTGCTTTTGCGATCCAAACATGCATTGGCTACAGTTTGATATAATTTTGCTCAACCCTTAACCCTTGACTCTCCAGAAAGTGACCCTAAACCATAAAACAATGCTATCCTCAATACCGGTAGGGGGAACGGGGGGGGAAATCAAGTTTGCAGTGCACAGCCCTTTCTCATAACGGCTTTCAGTACAATTTCCATTGACGATGTTGCAAACAACAAAATGGCTTGACAGCCTGGTACCCAACCTCTTCCCCTGCAGGCCCCCCTTGCAGCAGCAGTGGGAGCAGCAGCAGCAGCAGCAGCAGCAGCATGGCCGCTGGGCTTCCGGGTACGCAGGCGGAATGCACAACCATGGCTTCTACGGCTTGGACGAGGAAGATGATGTCGGACCCAGCAGCCGGGAGTTCGGCGGTTACAATGTCGACGGTTTCACTGCCGGCAGTAAGGATGCCCGTGCGCAGAGTGGCCGGGAGTGGCCGGACAGCTTTGCCCACCCTTCATCGTTGGCCCATGAGCCTGCATTGGGCCGCAGGACAAGTCCCATTGCCCACCCTGAGGCTCTCCAGGACAGCAGGCAGCAGCAGCAGCAGCAGCAGCTGCAATTGCCGTATGAATTACTCGGAGTGGAAGCCTTGGAGGCTTTTGTGGAACAAGGCTCTGATGATGACTTACCAGATAGAAGGGGGGATGCTCGGCAAGGCAGTGGTCGGAACGGCAGCTATGGTTTGGAAGACGCCTTGTTGCAGCAAGACCGGCAGCAGTTGCTGGGGGGGCCCAGTGAGGGGCCAGCCCATGGGCGCGTGTCGCCTCCGCCACCGCCGCAGCAGCTGCTGGTCAGCGTTGCCGCAAAGCCTCCACGCGGCCGGGCGGCGAGCGCTGTGGAGGGGTCAGGCAAGCTGGCCGTCCGCGCCGACAAGCGGCGGCAGGCGGGCAAGTCGTCAACAGAAGCGCTGGCGATCGTACACGAAGTGGCGGCGGCCGAGGCGGCAGCAGCGGCAGGCGTCCCGCTGAAGAGGAAGCGGGGCCGGCCAGCCAAAGTCAGGCCACAGCCCCCGGATGCTGCCGATGCTGCCGATGCCCACGGTGCAGAGCTCGGAGAGGCCTTAAAACATGAGCTTTACAGCCTGTCTAAGGACCGCCAGCGCCGGCTCTGCCAGGGTCCCCCGCGGCGGAATGACATGTTCATTCCGTCTGTGGACAATGCAGAGGGCGAGGAGAACGAAGGTGGCGATGACAGCGGCAGTGACGCTGGCGTCGGCAACGGCGTCGGCATGCTGGGCAATGCGGAGCTCCCGGGGGATGTGGAGGATGGTGCGGAGCTGCATGGCGATGTCGAAGAGGGTGCAGACTTGCTCGGTCTTGGTGAGGGTGCTGAGGAATGCGAGGAGGATGGCATCGGTGGACGTGCACGACACCCCTTTGGCGAAGGGGGGGAGGGCTATGACTGGAGGGAGGGCGGCCATGGCGCCTGTGCGGACGAGGGCGTGGGCTGTCGACCCGGTCAGAGCTGGGAGGGCAGCGGCGATCAAAGCCTCTGTGGCGATGATGACGGCCAGACGCAGAAGCGTCGCAGCTCAGGAGACGTGCCTGCCACTGAGCCCGCCGCCGCTGCCACTGGCCCTGCTGCCACTGGCCCTGCTGCCACTGGCCCTGCTGCCACTGCAGGAGACGCGCCTGCCGCCGGGCCTGCCGCGGTTGCAGGGGCCAATGCTGACTCAGCGCCTGCTTCAGCCAAAGTGCCTGGCGACGTCGCTGGGCCTGCCGCAGTGGCTGGGGTCGACGCTGGCTCAGCGCCTGCTTCAGCCAAAGTGCCTGCCGCTGCTGCTGGGCCTGCCGCAGTCACAATGGTCGCTGCTGCTGCTGCGCATGCTACTGCCGATGTGCCTGCCGCTGCTGCTGGACCTGCCGCAGTGGCAGGGGCCGACGCTGACTCAGCGCCTGCTTCAGCCAAAGTGCCTGCCGCTGCTGCTGGGCCTGCCGCAGTCACAATGGTCGCTGCTGCTGCTGGGCCTGCTGCTGATATGAGAGACACTCCTGCTGCTGCGTCTGCAGCAGCCGCTGTTCCCGCCGTGGCTGCTGGGCCTGCCGCTGCCAAAGAGGTCGCTGCCGCCACTGGGCCTGCCACTGGGCCTGCCACTGGGCCTGCCACTGGGCCTGCCACTGGGCCTGCCACTGGGCCTGCCACTGGACCTGCCACTGGGCCTGCCACTGGACCTGCCACTGGACCTGCCGCTGGGCCTGCCGCTGGGCCTACCACTGGACCTGCCAATGGGCATGCCAATGGGACTGCCAATGGACCTGCCACTGGGCCAGCCGCTGGGCCTGCTGCATCCGAACAGCTTGCCCCTGCTGCTGGGCTTGCCCCTGTCTCAGTTTTAATTGCTGCAGCGGGGCCTGCTGCAGCAAATGGGCCTGCCGCTGCTGCTGGGCCTGCCCCTACCTCAGGGGGCGATGCTGCTGCTGGGCCTGCCCCTATTTCAGGGGTCAATGCTGCTGCTGGGCCTGCCGCTGCGGCTGTGCTCACCCCTGATGCAGGAGTGAATACTGTTGCTGCTGCTGCTGCTGCTGCTGCTGCTGCTGCTGCTGCTGCTGCTTGCGGCGGGGGTGGTGGTGGTAGTGTGACGCGGGCCACGCGCAACACCCTGGTGGCTGCCCAGGCTGTTGCAGGTGCCTTTGTGGCGGGAACAAAGAAAGCCTCGCGCCCAGCCCGCCCAAGGGCGCCGCCGGCCATAAGCTGGAACGCTGACGAATTGGCCGCCGCCGCCGCCGCAGCAGCAGCAGCAGTGATGCCACGGGAGGGAGAGTGTGGCACCGAGGTGACAGGGGAGCACCAGCAACAACAGCAACAACCGCAACAACAGCAGCAACAGCAACAACAGCAGCAACAGCCGGTGGTCGCTGAGCAGGGGGAGGGCGCGGGTGATGAGCTGGGGATACCGCAGGACGATGCTGGCGCCGAGGCCAATGAAGAGGTCCAAGAGGACGACGGGGATGACTTTGAAGATGAACAGCGCAGGTAGGTTGAAAATGCGGGCTGGATGCTCTGTAAGCATGCGCATGTCGTCTTTCTGACGCAGTGGTCCGTCAGTGTGCCTAGTCTGTTGGTGTGTTTGGCCTTTCTGGTATGTTGCTGGATGCGGCTGTGGTTAGGGTTAAGGGTTTAGGGGGTAAGCATTTCAAGGGCTCCCTCCAGCTTTGTGTGGCAAGTGCGGAACAGTTTGGCATTCAGAGCCCGGGTTTCAATTCGTGGCAGATTCGCCCCTCGACTGCATGCTCCCACGTTTTCACAGTCCAAGCCATGGTCGTTTCAGATGCCCCTCGACTGCATGCTCCCACGTTTTCACAGTCCAAGCCATGGTCGTTTCAGATGCCCCTCGACTGCATGCTCCCACGTTTTCACAGTCCAAGCCATGGTCATGGCAGATGCCCCTCGACTGCATGCTCCCACGTTTTCACAGTCCAAGCCATGGTCATGGCAGATGCCCCTCGACTGCATGCTCCCACGTTTTCACAGTCCAAGCCATGGTCATGGCAGATGCCCCTCGACTGCATGCTCCCACGTTTTCACAGTCCAAGCCATGGTCATGGCAGATGCCCCTCGACTGCATGCTCCCACGTTTTCACAGTCCAAGCCATGGTCATGGCAGATGCCCCTCGACTGCATGCTCCCACGTTTTCACAGTCCAAGCCATGGTCATGGCAGATGCCCCTCGACTGCATGCTCCCACGTTTTCACAATCCAAGCCATGGTCATGGCAGATGCCCCTCGACTGCATGCTCCCACGTTTTCACAGTCCAAGCCATGGTCGTGCAGCCAGTGTGTTCAGGTGTGGACACGATGGTCATGATCAGGGGTGGTAGCCACCTTATATGGAGTTCAGATATACACGTATATACCGTACATACAGATGCCGTACACCGTATATGAGCCATAAACTGTATGTATGGGCTGTGGAATAATAGGCCCTGAATATGCCACCAACAGGTTCAGCCTGGTGCGGGAAGCCCAGGCGTCACTAGGGGGCGCTGCAGCTGCTGCCGGCGAGCTTGTCGAGGCGAGCAGGGCCTCGGAGGAGGATGCTGCTGGTATGGAGGTGCCCTGGAAGGCGCTGTATGAAACGGTGGGTCGGCGGAGAGGGGAAAGCCTGGGGGGACAAGGGGGGGGGAGGAGGGAGGGGAGGGGGGGTCAATTTGGGGGTCAGGAGGGAGGGAGATGAGGGGGGGGTCAGGTATGGGAGGGGGGGGCATCTTGGGAGTCTGGGGGGAGGGAGATGAGGGGGGTTAATGGAGAGGAGGGGGAGGGGGATGAGGGGGGCCAGGGGGGAGGGAGCAGGGGCAGTCTAGTGAGTGGGGATGTCATGTCAAGTTCCACGGTCAGGGCGTACGATAGTCGTACGTTGCCCATGGATAAGCAGTGGCTCAGCCTCAGTTGATCTGCCTACCGGCCTCCGGCCAGAGGCCCTCTGCAAGGCATCTTATGCAATTAAGGCCACGGGCTGTAGGTCGATCTTGGGGCCTTGTGGTAAGCCATTAACCCTAAACCCCAAATCCTAAAACCTGAGGCCCCAGTCAAGCTTTAACACAGCTATGGGGGCGGCAAGCGGGCAGTGGTCTTGAGGCTGAACAAGAAAACGCTGGCCGGTGGACCTTGATGTCCTAATCGTCCATTTCAGAGCGTAGCACTGAAATACCCCAACCCGCTTGACCTTGTAAGACTGCCTTGTGTCCTTAATCCTCAGCCTTTGAGCCCTGTGTCCCTCTGCCCTCAAACCCTGTGTCCCTCTGCCCTCAAACCCTGAATCCCTCAGCCCTCAAACCCTGTGTCCCTCAGCCCTCAAACCCTGTGTCCCTCAGCCCTCAAACCCTGTGTCCCTCAGCCCTCAAACCCTGTGTCCCTCTGTCCTTAAACCCTGTGTCCCTCTGCCCTCAAACCCTGTGTCCCTCAGCCCCCAAACCCTGTGTCCCTCAGCCCTCAAACCCTGTGTCCCTCAGCCCTCAAGCCCTGTGTCCCTCTGCCCTTAAACCCTGTGTCCCTCAGCCCTCAAACCCTGTGTCCCTCAGCCCTCAAACCCTGTGTCCCTCAACCCTCAAACCCTGTGTCCCTCAGCCCTCAAGCCCTGTGTCCCTCAGCCCTCAAACCCTGTGTCCCTCTGCCCTTAAACCCTGTGTCCCTCAGCCCTCAAACCCTGTGTCCCTCTGCCCTCAAACCCTGTGTCCCTCTGCCCTTAAACCCTGTGTCCCTCAGCCCTCAAACCCTGTGTCCCTCAGCCCTCAAACCCTGTGTCCCTCAGCCCTTAAACCCTGTGTCCCTCAGCCCTTAAACCCTGTGTCCTTCAGCCCTCAAACCCTGTGTCCCTCAGCCCTCAAACCCTGTGTCCCTCAGCCCTCAAACCCTGTGTCCCTCAGCCCTTAAACCCTGTGTCCTTCAGCCCTTAAACCCTGATCCCTTCCCTTGCCTGAAACCGTAGTGTGGCATGCTTTGGACCGGTGGGTTGCTCCTGGGGCTGAACACGGGCAAGATCAAGCTGTTCTCCGACACTGCGGACAAGGAGCAGGTGAGACTGAGCTCTTCTCTGTTGCCACAGCATGGTAGCAGACATGGGAATAGCTTCTGTCTTGCACCACAATCTATCCAGACTGGATGATGGAGATCCCTAAGGGCCTGGAAGGAGACAACACATGCGAATTGATATTATTTCACCGTGGAGCAGGTCGGCGGGTCCTCAGTGCAGTGCGGGCAGTGCAGGCAAAGGGGGGCGGGCGGGCAGTGCGAACTGTGCGGGCAGTGCGTGCGGGTGGGCGGGCAGTGCAGGCAGTGCAGGCAGTGTGGGCAGTGCAGTGTGGGCTGTGTGCAAGGTATAGGCCTCCTGCTGCTGGCTGCCACGTTGCTGGCAAAGCCTAAGCTACCTTTCTATTTTGCAACGCGGTCGAATTGTGCTTCCACCCTGCCCCCCTGGCGTCCCTCTCTGACCATGGCCCTGCGCTGCTGTAAATTGCCATCCGGAGGTCAAAAAAAACGGGGCTCTGACCTTGTTTTAAAAATTGTTTATCGACCTTTGGAATCCATTTATGGATGCCTGAACCTTAAACCCTGAACCTTGCACCTTGCGCATCTTCTGATAACCCCAAACCCTCGACCTCACACCCTTCAGCCTTATCCCCTACCCTTCAAATCTGCGCTTCCGCTGAGCCGGATTCGGGGCCATATTGCTAGCCTGCCTCCTCACCTCCCAGATCACCAAGGCCTGCCACTTACTTAAGCCTGAACCCCAAACTAGGTCACCAAGGCCTGCCACTGAACCCTGAACCCTAAAGCTGGTCACCAAGACCTGCCACTGAACCCTGAACCCCTAACTCTGTCACGAAGGCCTGCAACTTTATAAACCCTAAATCCTAAACTAGGTCACCAAGGCCTGCCATTGAACCCTGAACCATAAAGCAGGTCACCAAGGCCGGCAACTGAACCCTAATTACAAAATAGGTCACCAGGGCCTTCCTCTTAACCCTTAACCCTGAACCCTGAACCAGGTCACCAAGGCCTGCCACGGAAGCCTAAGCCCTGAACCCTAAAGCAGGTCACCAAGGCCTGCCACTGAACTCTAATTTCTAAATAGTTCACCAGGGCCTTCCTCTTAACCCTGAACCCTGGACCCTGAACCAGGTCACCAAGGCCTGCCATTTCTGCCAGAGACAGCACCTCTTCTCTGTCTGTACGGGGCCCAGTGGCAGCATGGGCGAAAAGGCCCCAAACACGGCTGCAACCTCCCCAGCTGGGAAGAAAGGCGTAAGGGGCTTGCCGCCCCGTGCAGGGCCTTCCAAGGCATGCAGCAAGTCCTACTGTCGCCAGTGAGTGGGCTTCAGGGGTGGGGGGTGGGGGCGCTGACAAGGGTGTGGACAAGTATGAGCATGGGGGGCTAGAACATTCATTTCGGAAGGCCACCCCGACTTTCCACGATGGAGTGGCCGCCTGCGTGTATTTGTCCGCACCCGCCAGCGCTTGTGCCCACTCCAACTTGCGATGGTAAAGCCCAGACAGCCGAGCCTCAGTAATTAAACCCTGATACTGAACCCTGAGCGGAAACTGCCCCTTGGCTTCCCTGACCTCACCATCCCTGATCCCCCCCCCCTCCCCCTGTCCCCTCCTGTTGCGCGCAGGTGTGTGGCCTCACACTTCCCTGACCTCACGTATGCCGATGCAGAAGCGGTGTGTCCCTCATGTCGCGGTATCTGCTGCTGTAAGCCCTGCCTGGGTGAGGTAGGACCAGGGGTGGGACTGGCTCCGGGGGGGGATGAAACGAAACCATGCCTCACCAAGAGCCACCTGGGGTATGGAAACCAGTGCTTATCTTAGTGGGTACCGGACCACCTTTGCTGGGCCGCCCGGCGGCCACCTCTGGGCCGATGCCCACCAAACCTGGACCGGCCTCCGGCCGGTGGCCCAAGCAGTACAGCTGGCCGCACCAGGGGCTAGTGGCCGGGGGCCAGGGTGTAGCTGAACTGTAGCTGATAGTGGTATACCACTCACTACAAAACCAAAAGTATGGAAACACTGCAGCAGCTTTGTGGGCCCCTTCTTGCCCTAAATCAGCTGATACGCCTGGCCCCGGGTTCGTGTGCCTAGTGGGAGGCTCTTTTTAGTACTGCCGCAAGGCCATCGTTGCTTACAGCCCTTCCAGCGTTTCTTACAGCTCCTTACATCCCTGCTGCAAGGCCAGCGTTTCTTCAATTGTTATTTTGTCTTAGTTGTTGGTATAAATTGAGTAGTGAGAAGGGGGTGAGGAACTGGCTGCAGGCGCTGAATTCCCCCAATCCCAATAAATTATACGTTTTCTATACCATACGATTGAACTTAATTGTTCGGTGACATGCCTCACACTACAGCGCGACGCCGTTCGTCACGCCCAAAGCAGTGAATTTCAGGAGCATAGTTACGACAAGTCACCAGTCAGGCAGTCATAACTAAAATAACCCTGTATGAGGGTGTTTTGCTCATTGATGTGCCCGCCCCGCCATCGCCCGTGCCCTGGCCCTGCCCTTGCCCTTGCCCCACCCTTGCCCCTACCCTTGCCCTGTCCAATGGCAGAAGCTTGGTGGGCCTTCATTTACTTACACATGCATTCATGAGCTCGTCCCACCTTTGCCCCTGCCCCTTTGTCTGCCCTGAGCTTGAGGCAAGTCCTCATTTGCCAGTGTCAATTTATTTATGTGCCTGTCCCACCCTTGCCCATGCCCTGCCTGTTGGCAGGAGTCCCGGCTGTCGCTGCAGCCTGCATACTCCCCAAGCACCCTGCGCACCCTTTCACACTACGCTGTTCCATACCTGTCGGGACGGGTTGCGTCCTTGCTCGAGGCAGAGGATGAGCAGGTGAGGCGCTGATCAGCTCAGTGGATTTGCGGGGGGTAGGTAGGTTGAGCCTGTGGTGACTTCACTGTCCAATGCAAAGGACACCCTGGTGGGGCACTTGGTGGTAATATACTAATATGTGTGATGAGCAAATGGGGCGTGGGGGATAGCCTGGATCAGCAGGTGGCCGCCCTGCCCGAATTGTAAAAGGATAAAAGGCTTATTATGTGCATATATGTAAGTTAAAAAACCATTGTACCGTTATACGGTAAGCCAAAATATGATCTAATGGCATCACCATATTCTCTGTACACAAAAACAAAACCATCAAGCGATTGGTCTTGTCCCCCTTCAACAATGAACATAACGGTACGATTAAAGACTAAATGTAACAATCCTGAACCCTCAAGACCTAAACCCTCAAGGTCCAGGGTTCAAGGCTTAAACCCTCAAGGTCCAGGGTTCAAGGCTTAAACCCTCAAGGTCCAGGGTTCAAGGCCTAAATCCTCAAGGTCCAGGGTTCAAGGCTTAAACCCTCAAGGTCCAGGGTTCAAGGCTTAAACCCTCAAGGTCCAGGGTTCAAGGCTTAAACCCTCAAGGTCCAGGGTTGAAGGCTTAAATCCTCAAGTTCCAGGATTCAAGGCTTAAACCCTCAAGGTCCAGGGTTCAAGGCTTAAACCCTCAAGGTCCAGGGTTCAAGGCTTAAACCCTCAAGGTCCAGGGTTCAAGGTTTTAACCCTCAAGGTCCAGGGTTCAAGGCTTAAACCCTCAAGGTCCAGGGTTCAAGGCCTAAATCCTCAAGGTCCAGGGTTCAAGGCTTAAACCCTCAAGGTCCAGGGTTCAAGGCTTAAACCCTCAAGGTCCAGGGTTCAAGGCTTAAACCCTCAAGGTCCAGGGTTCAAGGCTTAAACCCTCAAGGTCCAGGGTTCAAGGCTTAAATCCTCAAGGTCCAGGGTTCAAGGCTTAAATCCTCAAGGTCCAGGGTTCAAGGCTTAAACCCTCAAAGTCCAGGGTTCAAGGCTGCAATCCTCAATGTCCAGGGTTCAAGGCTTAAACCCTCAAGGTCCAGGGTTCACGGCTTAAACCCTCAAGGTCCAGGGTTCAAGGCTTAAACCCTCAAGGTCCAGGGTTCAAGGCTTAAACCCTCAAGGTCCAGGGTTCAACGCTTAAATCTTCAAGGTCCAGGGTTCAAGGCCTAATACCTCAATGTCCAGGGTTCAAGGCCTAAATCTTCAAGGTCCAGGGTTCAAGGCCTAAACCCTCAAGGTCCAGGGTTCAAGACCTAAATCCTCAAGGTCCAGGGTTCAAGGCTGCAATCCTCAAGGTCCAGGGTTCAATGCTTAAACCCTTAAGTTACAGGGTTCAAGGCTTAAATCCTCAAAGTCCAGGGTTTAAAGCTTAAATCCTCAAAGTCCAGGGTTCAAGGCTTCAATCCTCAAGGTCCAGGGATCAAGGCTTATACCCTCAAGGTCCAGGGTTCAAGGCTTAAATCCTCAAGGTCCAGGGTTCAAGGCTTAAACCCTCAAGGTCCAGGGTTCAAGGCTTAAATCCTCAAGGTCCTGGGTTCAAGGCTTAAATCTTCATGGTCCAGGGTTCAAGGCTTAAATCCTCAAGGTCCAGGGTTCAAGGCTTAAACACTGAATGTCCAGGGTTCAAGGCTTAAGTCCTCAAGGTCCAGAATTCAAGGCTTAAACCCTTGGTCCAGGGTTCAAGGCTTAAACCCTCAAGGTCCAGGGTTCAAGGTAAAAACCCTCAAGGTCCAGGGTTCAAGGCTGCAATCCTCAAGGTCCAGGATTCAAGGCCTAGACCCTCAAGGTCCAGGGTTCAAGGCTTAAATCCTCAAGGTCCAGGATTCAATGCTTAAATCTTCAAGGTCCAGGGTTCAAGGCTTAAACCCTCAAGGTCCAGGGTTCAAGGCTTAAATCCTCAAGGTCCAGGGTTCAAGGCTTAAATTCTTCAAGGTCCAGGGTTCAAGGCCTAAACCCTCAGGGTCCAGGGTTCAAGGCTTAAATCCTCAAGGTCCAGGGTTCAAGGCTTAAACCCTCATGGTCCAGGGTTCAAGGCTTACATTCTTCAAGGTCCAGGGTTCAAGGCCTAAACCCTCAAGGTCCAGGGTTCAAGGCTTAAACCCTCAAGGTCCAGGGTTCAAGGCTTAAATCTTCAAGGTCCAGGGTTCAAGGCTTAAACCCTCAGGGTCCAGGGTTCAAGGCTTAAACCCTCAAGGTCCAGGGTTCAAGGCCAAACCCTCAAGGTCCAGGGTTCAAGACCTAAATCCTCAAGGTCCAGGGTTCAAGGCTTAAATCCTCAAGGTCCAGGGTTCAAGGCCTAAACCCTCAAGGTCCAGGGTTCAAGGCTTAAATCGTCAAGGTCCAGGGTTCAAGGCCTAAATCCTCAAGGTCCAGGGTTCAAGGCCTAAACTATTAAGGTCCAAGGTTCAAGGCTTAAATCCTCAAGGTCCAGGGTTCAAGGCCTAAATCTTCAAGGTCCAGGGTTCAAGGCCTAAACCTTCCTGGTTCAGGGTTCAAGGCCTAGACGCTCAAGGTCCAGGGTTCAAGGCTTCAATCCTCAAGGTCCAGGGTTCAAGGCCTAAACCTTCCAGGTGCAGGGTGCAAGGCCTGGACCCTCACCCCTGAACCTATGCCTAACAAATACATCAGGCTTGATCTCTCTGAGCTCCTCCTCCCTTTCCCATTTTCCTTAACAGGCCAACCGCATGGGGTTCCGGCGGCTGGAAGACGTCCCGTGGCGTAACATGCTGCAGCAGCGCCTGGTCTGTGACCGCTGCACCGCCTCGCTGCCCAATCTGCACGTCAGCTGCAACGGGTGCGGCTGGGACGTCTGCGTCCAATGTCTCAAGGAGCAGGACAGGGTCGTGGCCGACGCCGAGGAGGGGCCCTGCTGCGGGGCGGTGCCGTCGAATGAGCCGGAGGCGCCGTCGAATGAGCCGGGCGCACTGCAGCTGCGGCAGCAGTCGCGGATCTTGTGCCTAAACCCAGCATGCCAGTACAGGAAGCAGGAAGTGGGTCTGAAGGATGGGCTGTGGCCCGTGTCTGCCCGCTGTTTTTTCGAAGCAGGACGGCTCGGCGTGCTGCGCAAGATGGTCGCAACTTGGGCCAAAGGCGCGCTGCCGCCGTGCGCACACTTGGGTGCGATGACCGGACAGTGGGCCAGCGTGCTCAAACGGGACATCGAGACGCACAGGCTCTGCCTACATCACGGGCAGGGTGGGGCAGCAGCACCGCCGCCCTTGCCCATGCCCTTGCCAATGCCAATGCCGTTGCCGCCAGCGGAGTCTCTGCGCCTCGGCCAGGCCGCTGCAGAGGGCGCGACAATGAGGGCGCGGCCCCCGCCGACGTCTGTTGCGGCTGCCGCTGCTGCAACATGTGGCGCCGTAGCGCGGGACGGGCACCTGTGGGTATGGGGCCAGTGGGTTCGGCAGGAGGACGTGCGCATGGCTGCATGGCGCGAGGGACCTGGCCTGGCCGCTGGGCCGCTGGTCCCGGTCGGCATGCGCGCGGAGGAGATGCTGCTGTTCTGTCCCCATGCGGATTGCCTCAAACCGGAGCACCCCAAGTTCACTGAGTAAGGACACGGCCACTCGCGCAGGGTGATGGGTTGTGTAGGTGTGCTGAATCAAAACTATGGCGTGGCCGAGGAAAAATAAAACAGGGTTTCGTCACGCTCCGTTCGGAGGGAGCTGCCTGTGGAGGCCAAGCAGCTCCCACTTTATTTTTTTATCATGGATGTGCAGCTTGGTCGCTCACCTAGTGCTACGGCCGAACGGGGGACTTCCTTAATCCACGCCTCAAGTCGTTGAATCCTTTATGTGCACCTTGTTTGCTCATATTGCAGCTTATGCAGGGCTGCTACCAAAGGGGTGATTTTCTGAACGTACGCTTACCGGTCTCGATTGAGATTGATAAGAATCGAGAGAATATAAGTTGAATCATGATAAAAAATGACATGAAAAGAAGGAGGTTCTCAATTGATTCATTTACCACATTTCAATATTGGCACCCGGGGTCTCCGACACAAGTGGCCGGGCTGAGAGTTATCATGGGAGGCAGTCCCCCTATCTGTCCGCCCCCCTTTTGTCGGCTGCCTAACAGCACCTTGCCCTCCCTGGACCGGTCATGTAGTGCCCACAAAAACCGTCAGTCCCCAAATCATAAACCGAGCGCAGTGCCCTGAAAATAGCTTGGCAGGTGCAAGATCGCGTGCGCTGTCTTGGCTCTATGGACTACAAAACAGATCCGAAAACCTCAGCATGCCCCTCTTGCCCCCCACAGGTACATCGGCATTTTTCTGAAGCGATGGCAGGCCCGACAGCCTGTCATTGTGAGGGGCTGCGAGGGCCGGATGCGGTGGGATCCCGAGGTAAGCAGGACGCTTTAAATAGGAACACAGGAATTAGTAAAATGCTTGCTCGAGAATGGTAGGACACACAGGGAATTAGTTAAATTGATATTTCGAAACACAGGAAATGTTTGTAAATTAACATTCGGAAACACAGGGAATTAGTTAAATTAATACCGGTGTTAGGATACACAGGAAATTAGCTAAATTAATACCGTAGTGACACGATGAATTGGTGATAAACTTTGGTTACGGTATACGAATAACCAAATGTATCACCACGTAAAATGCAGCGAAAACCTTTAACCAAAGCGAAGCACTGCGATTTCGACCTCAAAACCCCCAAACTAGTTGAAATCCTCCCCTATGCGTTTTGGGGCGCGGAATTTTTTCTAGCCGTCATTCGACCTCAGAAGCCGCGATTCCTAGTGCCTTCTTTACTTATCTTGCTCCAATGGACTGGAAGGGCCACCTCCTGGCTTGCGGTGTCGCTCTGCTCGAATTCGTGAAACGTGCTACAGCCGGGCAGCCGAATGCAGCAACACGTCACTTTCGACTAGATCCAGCCGGGTAGCAAGAGAAAGATCGGAGGATTGAAGAGGATCGAAAGAGAGCAGAGCTTGACCCCCCTTCAAATCGCGCTAAGACAGCAGGCGTTCCGCAACGTGTCCGTCTCTTAGGCGCGAAGGGGCCGTTAAGCCGAGTCGTTGTGACCAGCAAATACAGTAGGAGGAGGAGGTGTCGTCTGATGAGATGGATTCAGACGAGAGTGATGGAGATGAGGGGTCGTCAGATGACGAGAAGCTTGATGCGGATCTGGGGAGATTGGCAGGAGCTCTTGTTGAGCTCAGGCCGCTGAAGTGCATCAAGTTCAAGTGGTCTGAGTGTGACCGGCTGTGGTACATGCCGCGCATGACAAATGTTTATTTGACTTGACTCTGGTTATGGGCTCACCAGTAGTTCTAGACAAGGGTGATTGCGCTCCAGTTGTTTTCTAAACGGTTCAGCTTCTCTTTCTAGCTCCCGTAGAGGATCGCTCTGTCAGGTGCTTTCTAGAAAGGCTTAAGGGTGGTTGCATCAACGTTGCAGCAACATCAGAACCATGGGCGGAGAACCATGTAATAGTATCCTTGACCACCTGAGGCGCTGCCTCGGGTAAATTTAGTCAAATCCATGGTGTGAAAAAAACTTAAACCAAAATTAAATCACCCATAAAAAAAAAGTCCAATCCTTTAACCAAAGTTAAATCACCATGTTATGTTTTTTTTTAATTTTCTTTAACCAAAGTGATTGTATCACCAATTCATCGTGTCACTACGGTATTCGGAAACACAGGAAGCTATTTGAATTAATGTATGGTAACACCGAGGGTAACACAGGAAATCAGTTCCTGTGTTACCTTGATTCAAATAATTTAGTTCAATTAATTCAAATAAATTAGTAAAATAAATGTTCGGAAACACAGGAAATCAGTTGAGTTAATATATAAGGTAACAAAGGAAATAAGTTTCATAAATACCGTACTATCACTCTCAATTGGTCTCCACTATGGTCGCAAAACATGAAACCACCCTGGATAAAGTGACCTTAAAATTAAAAACGGTCGAACCAAAGCTGGATAATCGGACAAGTCGTATTTTGTGCAAAAAAGTGTGTTTTAAACGCGAGGGGAGTATACTTCCTGGGAGCCGTGGCACCGGCAGCTCGTCCTCGATGTCGTTGCTGCGAAGGCTGACAGAAACACGACATGGAAGCCCAAAGATCTGCTCCTCGAGCTGCAAGCAATTCCCCCTCTCCAGCAGCTCGAGAAGTCGACCATGATGCGCTGGATCAAGAAAGGTCGCGCTAAGAGTCTTCAACGGCCCCCCGTGTTCGTCTTCGACCAGCATCCCGCGATCCTCGTAGCGATCAAAGAGTCTATCACGAACGTGATCAAAGCGAAGTCAGGGGTAAGTGTTGGAGCATGGGGTGGCTGGTTTTTGGATGCTCCAAATGCCGATGGGAAAGCCGCGGTTGCGGTGCATGCCGCCAGAGCAAATTGAGGCTATGAGGCAGCATCAGTACCGTACCGATAGTGCAGTGTGGCATGGCCCTTGACTGAGATGGCTGTATTTCACAAAAACCAATTTTAAAAGTGTTTTCGATGAACCAAATTCGGGTTCAAAAAAAAAGTCTCCATGCCAATGCTGGATAAAATTAGGCTTCATTCAAGGTCAAAACATGGAACCAAAGGTAAAGAATACCAATTGAGATGGATGGTACGGTACTAGGAAACACAGGAAATTAGTTGAATTCATCTTAGGAAACACAGGAACCTAGTTAAATTCATATTCGGTAACACAGGAAATTAGGGCTGATTGAGGTAGACGCGTGTGCGCTCGGTTAGGATCAACCGCAACTGCGCACGACGCTTGATAGCTTGTCAGAAGCTGCTAGGTGAGGCTTACAAGTAGCCCCGACTCGGTACTGACGATGCGCTTGCGCGAGTTCCCTCGTAATTAAACCGTTGGACGGGGCTGAGGGATACATTATTAAGTACCAATACTATATAATAATCGTGGCCGTAGGTTTCAGTTACGGAAGTTAGAGAGTTTATATATGAATAGGCAGATTTGTTTATATTTATATAAACAAATCTGCTTCTTCAAAGCAGCAATTAAATAATTCAGGGAATTGTGCTCAAACAGTGCTTAAGCAAAGGCCAATGAAACGTACGGTAGCTACAAGCCCCCCTGCGCTGCCCAGGTGATGATGCGGGCCTGCCGAGAGCGCGGCGACAAGCGCACGGGTGGCGTTGAGAGAGACACGCAGCTGCAGGTCGTCGAATGCGCCGGATGGCAGACCCGTCCCGCCTCTCAGCACGACTTCTTCACGGGGTACGTCCAGCCGCAGGACGGGGTGGAGGGTGCAGGCGGCAAGGCGGGCGGGCCGGGTGCAGCGGCGGCGGCGGGCGGCAGCAGCGGCAGGATGCTCAAAGTCAAGGACTGGCCCCCGGACGTAGCCTTCAGCAAGAAGCTAGTGCGGCACAACCAGGTAGGTCTGCGCACGTGTGTGGCCTGCTTACTCAAAGCGTGTGTGGCCTGCTTACTCAAAGCGTGTGTGGCCTGCTTACTCAAAGCGTGTGTGGCCTGCTTACTCAAAGCGTGTGTGGCCTGCTTACTCAAAGCGTGTGTGGCCTGCCTACCCCCCCATACTTGCCATATATTCCCTGATCCCCTGCATGTTGTAGCTGACACTCTGACAGGTGTAGCTGATACAAGGGTCGTAGTATGTATTATTAGGCGGGTGCGGCATGACCAGGTATGTCTCCTTGCGTGTGTGGCCTGCTTAATCAAAGACCGCCCCCCCGTACTTGCCATGGATCCCGTGCATGTTGTAGCTAACAGATGTAGCTTACACGAGGGTCCTTGTTTGTATTATAAGGCTGGTGCGGCACAACCAATTAACCAGGTATGTCTGCATGCGTGTGTGTGGTGGGAGGGGGGGCAGATGCACATCAGGACTCAAGGCCCTTGAGGATTGATGTACAACTGCATGTGAGCGGTTGAAGGCGAATGAGCACCTCATACGACCAGGTATGTCTGCATGCGTGTGTGATGGGAGGGGGGGCAAGGTCCCTGAATATCGATATTTTGTGTGTGAGGGGGGTGAGGTGTTGAGCACCTAACACAACCAGGCGTGGGTGCTTTGTTTGAGGGGGGCAAGTTGTCAATGTAAACCAAGCACGTTGGCGCAATGGCACAAACACCACACCTCTTGCCTGCACACCTATTTTTGCTGCTCATCCACTGTTCACCTCACCCACCTGCATCAACCCCAAACCCCTGCTCGGCATATCCACGCACAACCACTCATAAGCTCACGCAATCATGTCGACCTCCTCTACCCCTCTCCCCTTCCTCCAGACTGCATCCCGGGCTCCGTTCCTCCACCTTACGTTCCCCGCACCTCTTTCCTCCACCTCGCCTCCCCCGCCCCTTTCCTCCCCCTGCCTCCACCTTGCCTTCCCTGCCCTTCTTTCCACCACCTTGCCTTCCCTGCCCCTCTTTCCTCCACCTCGCCTTGCCTCGCCCGCCCCCCCTTCCTCAACGTTGCCTCTCCCTTGCCCTCACTTCCTCCACCTTGCCTCCCCCGCCCCCCTGCCTCCACCTTGCCTCCCCCGCCCCCTGCCTTCTAGGACTTCCTCGAGCTGCTGCCCCTACCGTTCTACACGCACCCGCGGAAGGGTCCCCTCAACCTGGCCTGGATGCTGCCCTCCTGGTCCAGCCCCATGGACCTCGGCCCCAAGACGTACATCGCTTACGGCAGGGTGCGTGGGTGGACGGATGTGAAGCAGGGTTACCCAGTACGACCGGTTGGGTCCCAATTCCGTACCATTTACCGTATCGTATCGCACGATCTAACAAACCTTGCCGTGTTAAAACACCGTGTCAGCCATGTGGATTTTTGAGGACTTTTTTCGGGTTCGCTAGAATGAATTAACTAATTAAATGACAGGTCGCCATTTACCAACTACAATTTTTGCCTCTGAACCAGTAACCACTGGATTTTATTCGTCTGCCAGGTTCCCGAGCACGAAGGCGAGGAGGGCGACTCTGTGACCAAGGTCCACCAGGACATGTCGGACGTGGTCAACATCATGATGCACTGCCAGCAGCAGCAGCCTGCACAGGCGGCAACAGATGCCGGCGCGGCGGCGGCGGCGCGGACGCCCCGGTCGGGCCTGGAGCCAGCCCTGCGGGGTAGCTGGTGGGTAGCTGCTCGGCGCATCGCATGACATTTAGGGGCGAGGAAATGAATTATGCGCTCTGGAGTGTGATTTCAGGCGTGATGCTCAGGAGGGCCCACCCACTCTCACTCACTCGCACATAACCCTCCGCCCGCCCCCCCACACATAAACGCTGGTTTGCCCCCTTGGTTTGCCCTGCCCGGCCTTTTCAAAAACGGCTGTGGGTGGTTGCGTTAAATTCGTAACAAAAACACACATACAAGCACTATCACACCAGCCGACATCCAGACCCGCCCCTTGCCCTCTCTGTCGCCCTTTTATTGTTCACATTTTTTACGCCCTGGCCGCTAAGTAGCTGAGCGCCTACCTCGACCTGGGCAGCTGCTCAGCTGTGCGTGGTTGCGTTAAATCTGTAACAATTACACACACGCAAGCATTATCACACCGGCTGACATTCAGACCCGCCCCTTGCCCTCTCTGTCGCCCTTTTTTTCATTTTCGTACGCCCTGGCCGCTACGTAGCTGACATCCTGACCCGCCCCTCGCCCTCTGGCCGCTACGTAGCTGAGCGCCTCCCTCGAACAGGGCAGCTGCACAGCTGTGTGCTCCGCCCTCCGAATGCACATTCCCCCCAGTCGCAGGCTTGCAAAGCCCGGGCTGAGGCGACGGCAGTTTTGTTTGCAACTGCAATAAGCTACCGGTATGCAAACTAATGGTGCCCTCCAGCGCTACACCGTACTCAAGCAAAAACTTACCGGCCTGCCTCAAACGGTGCTCAAGCAAAAACATATCAGTGCTTTCCTGCCTGGTGCAGGTACGGCGGGGCCGGAGCCGTATGGGACATCTGGCAGGGCCGGCACGTGCCGCTGCTACGCCAATACCTTGATCATCACCTTGACCAATTCCGACACGAGGGCCAGATGCTCAGCCGCCAGCGAGTGAGTGCTGCGGGCGCGGGAGGGCGGCTGGCCGGGCGAAAACCTCGCATGGCGGGTGCAGGGAGGGTGATTTGGTTGACCCGATAGCTTGTTGGGCTTTTACTTCTTGCCGTGGGTATGGGCGGGGTTTGGGCGTTGGGCCATGGTTTAGGTTTTTGGGGTTATGGGGGAAGACCCTAAACCCCTTTTAGGATTAAGGGGGAAAACTGTGAACCCCTTTTGGGGTTATGGGGGAAAACCCTTAACCCCTTAAGGGGTACAGTTGGAAAGCCCTGAACCCCAAACCTAACCCCATGCATCGGGTTCCAAGGTCCTGGGCGCCACTCGGCAAACGAGAAACAGGGCTGAATGCTCTAAAAGCCCATGATATGAACACTCCCCCGCAGCTGTGACCGTAGAGGGAAGAGACCAGGGTAAAAGGCAGTGTTGAATCGAGCAGACACCGCTCCGTAAAAACGACCTACTCTGCACACCAGCCTGTAGATCAATAAAGGATTTCGGCACCTGCCGACCATCCCTGAAAAGTCCACCAAGACCCTAGCGGGTTCAGGGAGGGTAGATGTGTGGGTCCCCATGTTGCAGGCGTGGGGAGTCGGTGCTGATTTTTGCGTGACTCAGCTACACATCAGCCACAACCCGGCTCCCTGCCAAAGGCCTGGGGCGCGGCCAGCAACGCCGCTTGAGGCGCCAGCCGTAGGCCGGTCATGAATCGGCCACCATCCGGCCATTGGAGGCTGCAGGGCGGCCTGCCATGAGTGAACTTGAAGCCGAAAAAATAAACGCTGGGGGAAACAGCCTGTTGGCGTCAGCTCAGCTGGGTGCCCTGACGGGTAAGGGCTGGTGAGGCTGTTGCTGGTGGAGCCAGACGCATTCTAAATGAACAAATGAATTATGCACGTCCAGGCGTCAGGATGAAGGAGGGTCGGACTAGGGATAGTGAGGTAGATACACTAAAAGCGTGAGACGCTAGAGGGCTCTGGGTTCTGGGTGAGCTTCAATTTTGACTGGGTGTGCATTACGTTTGACTGGGTATGAACCAATCTTTCTGTTCGTGCACTTAGGCCACACCACGGCCTGCGGCCGGGGCCCTGGTGCAGCAAGCCCTGCTGCTTAGGCCACCAGCCGCAGGCCTTTCAAGATTTGGCCCCCACTGGCTCATGAGGGCCCGCCAAACGGCACGCCATGGGCATCCTCGTATACATAATAAAACGTAACACTGGTGAGACTATCCGACATGCCTCTAGATGATATGTCCCGCGTTCCCGCAGCTCATGCCGGGAGAGCCTCTCTCTGGCATCCATCTGTGGCATTGAACCCTTGTCCTCTCGCAACGTCCCTGTCTCTCTCTCTCCCTGCTACCTCGTGCCACGTCACTGAACCCCTCATCCCCTTGAACCCACAGCCTTTCCCTCCCTGCCTGCCCTCTGAGGTCCCCACACCCTCAACATTCAACCCTATACCATCTCTCTCCCTGCCACCTTGCGCCAGGTCCCTCAACCCTCACCTCCTAAACCGCAAGCTCTCTCTCTCCCTGCCTCCTCCTGAGGTCCCTATACCCTCGCTCACCCTGCATCCCCGTCTCAAGTATCTGTACCCTAAATTCCAAGCCCACTCTCTCTCACCCCTGAGGCGAAGGATGTCATCTTCGACCCGTGCTGCATGGTTACGAGCACACACTTGATCCTCAGCCCTCAACACCCCTAACCCTCTCCCTCCCCTCAGGTCAAGAATGATATCTTCAACATTGGCCGCATACTTACGACTACTCACCGTGACCCTCCATCTCTTACCCTCATCCCTAAACCCTCATCCCTGGGCCTCTAAGCCTCATCCCTGGGCTTCCAACCCTTAACCTCCCCTCAGGTGAAGGATGTAATCTTCGACCCGTGCTGCATGGTGACAAGCACGCATCTGGATCGAATGGCGGCTGGTGGATGGGAACAACCCAGCACCTGCCCGCCCAGTGGGGCCGCCGGCATGGATGCTGGCAGCGGCGAATGCCCGCCCAGTGGGGCCGCAGGCGTGGATGCTGGCGGCGGCGAATGCCCGTCGTTTGTGCCGTGGCACTTTGAGCAGAACATACACGAAGCGGTTTTCATACCGGCAGGGTGCCCACACCAGGTACAGCTGATGCCTACCTCACCTGCGTCTGTTGCTGCTGCTGCCTACCCCACCTGCGTCTGTTGCTGCTGCTGCCTACCTCACCTGCGTCTGTTGCTGCTGCTGCCTACCTCACCTGCGTCTGTTGCTGCTGCTGCCTACCTCACCTGCGTCTGTTGCTGCTGCTGCCTACCTCACCTGCGACTGTTGCTGCTGCTGCCTACCCCACCTGCGTCTGTTGCTGCTGCTGCCTACCACACCTGCGTCTGTTGCTGCTGCTGCCTACCCCACCTGCGTCTGTTGCTGCTGCTGCCTACCTCACCTGCCTCTGTTGCTGCTGCTGCCTACCCCACCTGCGTCTGTTGCTGCTGCTGCCTACCTCACCTGCGTCTGTTGCTGCTGCTGCCTACCCCACCTGCGTCTGTTGCTGCTGCTGCCTACCCCACCTGCGTCTGTTGCTGCTGCTGCCTACCTCACCTGCGTCTGTTGCTGCTGCTGCCTACCCCACCTGCGTCTGTTGCTGCTGCTGCCTACCTCACCTGCGTCTGTTGCTGCTGCTGCCTACCTCACCTGCGTCTGTTGCTGCTGCTGCCTACCTCACCTGCGTCTGTTGCTGCTGCTGCCTACCCCACCTACGTCTGATGCGGCTGCTGCCTACCCCACCTGCTTCTGATGCTGCTGCTGCCTCCCTTGCCTGCGTCTGATGCTGCTGCTGCCTACCTCACCTGCGTCTGATGCTGCTGCTGCCTACCCCACCTGCTTCTGATGCTGCTGCTGCCTACCCCACCTGCGTCTGATGCTGCTGCTGCCTACCCCACCTGCGTCTGCTGCTGCTGCTGCCTACCCCCACCTGCTTCTGATGCTGCTGCTGCCTACCTCACCTGCGTCTGATGCTGCTGCTGCCTACCCCACCTACGTCTGATGCTGCTGCTGCCTACCCCACCTGCTTCTGATGCTGCTGCTGCCTACCTCACCTGCTTCTGTTGCTGCTGCTCCCTACCCCACCTGCGTCTGATTCTGCTGCTGCCTATCCCACCTGCGTCTGATACTGCTGCAGCCTACCCCACCAGCGTCTGATGCTGCTGCTGCCTAACCCACCTGCTTCTGTTGCTGCTGCTGCCTACCCCACCTGCGTCTGTTGCTGCTGCTGCCTACCCCACCTGCGTCTGATGCTGCTGCTGCCTACCCCACCTGCTTCTGATGCTGCTGCTGCCTACCCCACCTGCGTCTGATGCTGCTGCTGCCTACCCCACCTGCGTCTGATGCTGCTGCTGCCTACCCCACCTGCGTCTGATGCTGCTGCTGCCTACCCCACCTGCTTCTGATGCTGCTGCTGCCTACCCCACCTATGTCTGATGCTACTGCTGCCTACCCCACCTACGTCTGATGCTGCTGCTGCCTACCCCACCTGCGTCTGCTGCTGCTGCTGCTGCCTACCCCACCTACGTCTGATGCTGCTGCTGCCTACCCCACCTACGTCTGATGCTGCTGCTGCCTACCCCACCTACGTCTGATGCTGCTGCTGCCTACCCCACCTACGTCTGTTGCTGCTGCTGCCTACCCCACCTGCGTCTGATGCTGCTGCTGCCTACCCCACCTGCGTCTGTTGCTGCTGCTGCCTACCCCACCTGCTTCTGTTGCTGCTGCTGCCTACCCCACCTGTGTCTGATGCTGATGCTGCCTACCTCACCTGTGTCTGATGCTGCTGCTGCCTACCCCACCTACGTCTGATGCTGCTGCTGCCTACCCCACCTGCGTCTGCTGCTGCTGCTGCCTACCCCACCTGCATCTGTTGCTGCTGCTGCCTACCTCACCTGTGTCTGATGCTGCTGCTGCCTACCCCACCTGCTGCTGCCTATCCCACCCGCTGCTGCCTGCTGCTGCTGCCTACCCACCTGCTGCTGCCTGCTGACTCTGCTGCTGCCTGCTGCCTCTGCTGATGCCTAACCCACCTGCTGCTGCCTGCTGCCTCTGCTGATGCCTAACCCACCTGCTGCTGCCTGCTGCCTCTGCTGATGCCTACCCCACCTGCTGTTGCTGCTTCCTCTGCTGATGCCCAACCCCACCTGCTGCTGCCTGCTGCCTCTGCTGTTGCCTAATCCACCTGCTGCCTCTGCTGATGCCCAACCCCACCTGCTGATGCTTGTGCCTCTGCTGATGCCTAACCCATCTGCTGCCGCTGCTGCTGCTGCCAAACCCCTTTGGTGCTGTTGCTGCCTACCCCACCTGCTGCTGCCTGTTGCCTCTGCTGATGCCTAACCCCACCTGCTGCTGCCTGTTGCCTCTGCTGATGCCTAACCCACCTGCTGCCGCTGCTGCTGCTGCCAAACCCTTTTGTTGCTGCTGCTGCCTACCCCACCTGCTGCTGCTTCCTACCCCACCCTCTGATGCCTGATGCTTTTGATGCTGCTTCCTACCTCACCTGCTGATGCTGCCCCTCCCCTAGGTGCGGAACCTGCGCAGCTGTCTCAAGGTCGCAGTTGGCTTCATGGCACCAGAGGCGCTGACCGCAATCACGGAGCAGGCGACAGCGCGGCGGAAGTGCCCGCGGGACGCGTCCAAGTCGGCGCTGGGCAGCAACTATGAAGACAAGGTACAGATATGAGAGAGGGGGCAGGGGGCAGCCAAATAATGCTGGTAAGAGGCATCTAAATGCAATCAATGTGCCCGCGGGTGGAATTCTAGTATGCGCTCGGCAGCGACTATCAAGACGAGCTGCAGGTTGGGGTGGGGGGGGGAGGGGGGCAAAGTAACCCTCTGGTTAGATAAATTCGAATGCCATCAATGTACCCGCGGGAGGTATGCATGTTGGCGCTGGACTGCGACTGTTGGACAGCTTGCAGGTGAGGAGGGTGTGGTGAGGTGGGGGCCTGCGCACTAGGGAGGGGTAAATAAGGTGCATCTGAATGTTATTGAGTGCCCGCAGGGCGCATCCCAGTCAGCAGGGGACCGATTATGACGACAGGGGTGCATATCCTGGGGGACCGCTGGGTGTGATATCGTAGGGGGACGGGCAAAGTGATAGGAAAAATAAGGCTAGGAAGTGCAACGAAGTAAAGGAAGTCGGCTATGCCCTGCTGGGGCAGGAGGACATAAGTAGTAGCGCAGGATTGAGCCAGCAACAAGCAATAAGATAAGTAATACGCCCTGATGTGATGATGAGGGAAGCCACCCGTGCCAGCAGCAGGATGCAATACGCCCTTATGCGTTGATTAGGGAAGCCACCCGTGCCAGCAGCAGGATGCAATACGCCCTGATGTGTTGATTAGGGAAGCCACCCGTGCCAGCAGCAGGATGTAATACGCCCTGATGTGTTGATTAGGGAAGCCACCCGTGCCAGCAGCAGGATGTAATACGCCCTGATGCGTTGATTAGGGAAGCCACCCGTGCCAGCAGCAGGATGTAATACGCCCTGATGTGTTGATTAGGGAAGCCACCCGTGCCAGCAGCAGGATGTAATACGCCCTGATGCGTTGATTAGGGAAGCCACCCGTGCCAGCAGCAGGATGTAATACGCCCTGATGTGTTGATTAGGGAAGCCACCCGTGCCAGCAGCAGGATGTAATACGCCCTGATGCGTTGATTAGGGAAGCCACCCGTGCCAGCAGCAGGATGTAATACGCCCTGATGTGTTGATTAGGGAAGCCACCCGTGCCAGCAGCAGGATGAAATACGCCCTGATGTGTTGATTAGGGAAGCCACCCGTGCCAGCAGCAGGATGTAATACGCCCTGATGCGTTGATTAGGGAAGCCACCCGTGCCAGCAGCAGGATGTAATACGCCCTGATGCGTTGATTAGGGAAGCCACCCGTGCCAGCAGCAGGATGTAATACGCCCTGATGCGTTGATTAGGGAAGCCACCCGTGCCAGCAGCAGGATGCAATACGCCCTTATGTGTTTATTAGGGAAGCCACCCGTGCCAGCAGCAGGATGTAATACGCCCTGATGTGTTGATTAGGGAAGCCACCCGTGCCAGCAGCAGGATGTAATACGCCCTGATGTGTTGATTAGGGAAGCCACCCGTGCCAGCAGCAGGATGTAATACGCCCTGATGGGTTGATTAGGGAAGCCACCCGTGCCAGCAGCAGGATGTAATACGCCCTGATGTGTTGATTAGGGAAGCCACCCGTGCCAGCAGCAGGATGTAATACGCCCTGATGTGTTGATTAGGGAAGCCACCCGTGCCAGCAGCAGGATGTAATACGCCCTGATGGGTTGATTAGGGAAGCCACCCGTGCCAGCAGCAGGATGTAATACGCCCTGATGTGTTGATTAGGGAAGCCACCCGTGCCAGCAGCAGGATGTAATACGCCCTGATGCGTTGATTAGGGAAGCCACCCGTGCCAGCAGCAGGATGTAATACGCCCTGATGTGTTGATTAGGGAAGCCACCCGTGCCAGCAGCAGGATGTAATACGCCCTGATGTGTTGATTAGGGAAGCCACCCGTGCCAGCAGCAGGACACCCATGTTAGCGATGCAGGCCTGCTTCTGAGCGGGCGGAGTGGGTTGCTGGAACAAGATGTAACTTACAGGCTAGACCGAGGGCCTTTGTTGGAAGGGCCAGACAGCGCCAGCTGGGAAATAGTAAAGCGTGAGTGTTGACGTGGCATATGTGTGTTCATTGGGGACTGAGGAGCGTGTGCTTTCCGCCCCCTCGATTCTTTTTGCTTTGGGACTGGAAAGGCCCCGCGGCCTGTTTCTTAAACCAGGGGTCATTTCTCTTGTTACAATCAACAGGTCACCGTACTAGTATGCGATACAGTATCATTTTGTTGATATACCAAGAAGAAACGGTAGATCTTTTGTTGATATACCAAAAAGAAACGGTAGATCTTTTGTTGATATAACAAAAAGAAACGGTAGATCTTTTGTTGATATACCAAAAAGAAACGGTAGATCTTTTGTTGATGTACCAAAAAGACACGGTAGATCTTTTGTTGATGTATCGGTACGTATACCGGTTTACAGTACTGTTGATGTACTGTAGATTTGCTTTGCCTTCCCACATAATTTACGTTGTTTGGGGTTTTGAGGGATCCATGAATTTACTAATTATCGATTGTCAACGCCCGTTTTCAGATGGGAATCTAGAGCTGTAGTTGACAATTTTGCCCTGAGGGCAGCATTAAAAGAAAGCACATTTTGATGCCCAAGGGAAGGCAAATCAAATCTACGGTACCGGTACCGTATACAGTATATTAGCTGGTTTGGCGAACCGTATAGTATGGGGCGAATATTTCATTTATTTGCAGCCCGTTATTTTTATTACCCCGCAATCTTGGTAGCATTATTTAAAACAATCCAGCTTTGAACTTATAAAGCAAAGGATCGACATCTAAAATACATATCGGTACCAGTCTACCGTAGTGATACGATGATTTGGTGATACCAATTGGTTATTGGAATAACCAATTGTATCACCATGCAAAATGCTGCAACAATCAATCACTAACGTAAATCACCGCGATTTAACCGCCCAAACCCCCGGAGACCATGCCATATCACAATATATACCAGCGTATCCCTCTCATCACCGTATAGCATGATCAACAATATATTTATCAACCATAAATGTATCAACGATATTCTGGCATGATCAACAATATATGTATGAACGATCTCCCACGTCGGTCACTGTGTGCAGAGTCCACTCATCATGATGTGTGCAGCAGTGGAGATGTACCTGCAGACCCGCCCGGATCTGCGGTCGACCCTGCGTTGGGACTCACAGCAGCAGCAGCTGGGCGCCGAGCGCAGGGAGGGCGTGATGCCCAAAGTCCAGGCTCTCGCCGCAGCCGCCGCAAAAGCAGCAGCAGCGGCAGCGGTGGATATCACTAGCAAGTTCAGGGTCATAGAGTCGCCTCCCAGCGCCCAAGCGGCGGCGACAGACGCAGCAGCAGTGGCGCCGGCAGCGGCGGCGCATACGGTTCTGGCAAGCTCACAGCCGCTGCCGCCGCTTGCCGACGCTGGGGCGTCCTCACGCCAAATGGCAGAGGCTGCTTCTGGTGGCAGAGCTGCTGCTGCTCCTGCTCCTGCTGCTCCTGCTGCTGCTGCTTCTAGTGACCGAGCTGCTGCTGCTGCTCCTGCTGCTGCTGCCGCTGCTGCTGCTGCTGCTACTGCTGCTGCTGCTGTAACTGGGGTACCGCAGTCCTGCACTCGCCTGCCGGCCAGGAGGGGCCGTCAGGGAAGGTGGGCATGTGGGCTGTAGATGAGGACGAAAGAGGGATCAGGAACAAGAGGGGGGGCAGTGGTGTGGGCAGAAGTGTGAATCGCGGACCACTGGGCACACACGCGACATCAGCTTTCTCTGCTTGAATGTTCAGCAGTGCTTTGTGTATTTACGCTTCCATTAGTTTCGGCTTTGGCTCATACGTGCACAAAGAGAGGAGGGAATATCTGTGTGAGGCTAACAGGAAGACCATCCTGAAATTCCAATTATTGAAATCATTGAAGATTTTTAGGCAGTCCCGCAGTCCTTAAGTTGTTGAACTGTTGAGGCTGTGGCGATTGGTGATGTTGCTGGAAAGACTGCCTTGAATGCAGAGGGATTTAAAAGAGGGAAAGCATTGTCCCGCAGTCCCGCCCTGCCTTGTCCAGCAGTCCCGCCCTGCCTTGTCCAGCAGTCCCGCCCTGCTTTGTCCAGCAGTCCCGCCCTGCCTTGTCCAGCAGTCCCGCACTGCATTGTCAAGCAGTCCCGCCCTGCATTGTCCAGCAGTCCCGCCCTACATTGTCCAGCAGTCCCGCCCTGCCTTGTCCAGCAGTCCCGCCCTGCCTTGTCCAGCAGTCCCGCCCTGCCTTGTCCAGCAGTCCCGCCCTGCCTTGTCCCGCAGTCCCGCCCTGCCTTGTCCAGCAGTCCCGCCCTGCTTTGTCCAGCAGTCCCGCCCTGCTTTGTCCAGCAGTCCCGCCCTGCTTTGTCCAGCAGTCCCGCCCTACTTTGTCCAGCAGTCCCGCCCTGCTTTGTCCAGCAGTCCCGCCCTGCCTTGTCCAGCAGTCCCGCCCTGCCTTGTCCAGCAGTCCCGCCCTGCCTTGTCCCGCTGTCCCGCCCTGCCTTGTCCAGCAGTCTCGCCCTGCTTTGTCCAGCAGTCCCGCCCTGCCTTGTCCAGCAGTCCCGCCCTGCCTTGTCCAGCAGTCCCGCCTTGCCTTGTCCCGCTGTCCCGCCCTGCTTTGTCCCGCAGTCCCGCCCTGCTTTGTCCCGCAGTCCCGCCCTGCTTTGTCCAGCAGTCCCGCCCTGCATTGTCCCGCAGTCCCGCCCTGCTTTGTCCAGGAGTTCCGCCCTGCCTTGTCCAGCAGTCCCGCCCTGCTTTGTCCAGCAGTCCCGCCCTGCTTTGTCCCGCTCTCCCGCCCTGCTTTGTCCAGCAGTCCCGCCCTGCTTTGTCCAGCAGTCCCGCCCTGCATTGTCCAGCAGTCCCGCCCTGCTTTGTCCAGCAGTCCCGCCCTGCTTTGTCCAGCAGTCCCGCCCTGCCTTGTCCAGCAGTCCCGCCCTGCCTTGTCCAGCAGTCCCGCCCTGCCTTGTCCAGCTGTCCCGCCCTGCCTTGTCCCGCAGTCCCGCCCTGCTTTGTCCAGCAGTCCCGCCCTGCTTTGTCCCGCTGTCTCGCCCTGCTTTGTCCAGCAGTCCCGCCCTGCATTGTCCAGCAGTCCCGCCCTGCTTTGTCCCGCAGTCCCGCCCTGCTTTGTCCAGCAGTCCCGCCCTGCCTTGTCCCGCTGTCCCGCCCTGCCTTGTCCCGCTGTCCCGCTATGCCTTGTCCCGCAGTCCCGCCCTTCCTTGTCCAGCAGTCCCACCCTGCCTTGTCACGCTGTCCCGCCCTGCTTTGTCCCGCAGTCCCGCCCTGCTTTGTCCCGCAGTCCCGCCCTGCTTTGTCCAGCAGTCCCGCCCTGCATTGTCCCGCAGTGCCGCCCTGCTTTGTCCAGCTGTCCCGCCCTGCCTTGTCCAGCAGTCCCGCCCTGCCTTGTGCCGCTGTCCCGTCCTGCCTTGTCCCGCTGTCCCGCCCTGCTTTGTCCCGCTGTCCCGCTCTGCCTTAACCCGCTGTCCCGCTCTGCACTGTCCCGCTGTCCCGCCCTGCCTTGTCCCGCTGTCCCGCCCTGTCTTGTCCAGCAGTCCCGCCCTGCCTTGTTCCGCTGTCCCGCTCTGCACTGTCCCGCTGTCCCGCCCTGCCTTGTCCTGCTGTCCCGCTCTGCACTGGCCAGCAGTCCCGCCCTGCTTTGTCCTGCTCTGTGTTTTTGTCAGACGATGTTCGGGATGTTGAGTTCCGGACCTGGTTATCCGGCGGAGAGTGAGATGCTTTGCACGGGCGCCTGGCTGGCTATGCTGCTGTACAATCTGTTTGCTTGCTCCTTCAAGAAATATAGAAAGCTACACCCCGTGGGAGGCGTGAGAGTTAATGAAACAGAGCAGCTTGGGCCAAAGCCACATCCGCGCCGTTACCGTTATCTTCAGCAGTATCGTTTGCGTCTCCTCCCCAATTTATGTTGTTGCTTGCTTCACAATTCATAAACATTGCTGTGATGTTCTCTTGGCCTTTCCTCATATGATGCTAGCATGCGATTGGTGTAAGTATGCACGGCACGTGGTCGTATCGTCTGATTCGTCTCTCCTTTCATTCACCTCGATGCAGTGACTTAACAAGTGGCTTTACCAGTCAGCAACTGTTTTGTCAAGCCCACATGCTGCCTATTTCCCGAGCAGGTCAGACGAGGAGACGGATGATGCCGAGCCTGACTACGTTGACGACGATGGCAGCGAGCAGGAGGACACGAGGGCCAAGAAGCAGAAGGTTGCCGGGAGCACTCGGCTTGCAAAATCTGCCGACCCTGCTCATGACGTGCCCGTTGCTGTAAAGAAGAAGCGTGGCAGGAAGCCTAAGACGCTTTGTCTGTCGGAAGCAGCTGCTGGCCCGTCAAAGCCCAAAGGCAAGGTGGGCCGTCCCAAACGAGCCGCCGCCGACGCTCAGCCTGGAAACAATGACAAGCCTGTGGAGAAGAAGAAGCGAGGACGAGGGCGCCCTCCTAAGCTCTCCCCAGAAAAGCAGCAGCAGCAGCAGCAGCAGCAGCAGGAAGAGACTCAGCAGCAAGAGATAGAGCAACAAGAGCAAGGGAAGGTTCCAGACGCGGGGGCGGGCATCGAGGCCTGATGGCGCCAGCAGCAGTCTGCACCTTCTCCCTTGGATCAGTGCTTTGCTAAGATCAAGAAGAAGCCTGGCACGGCCAAGGCACAGAAACGGGGTCTTGGTGCAGGACACTCAGCCCCGCCGGGGTCGCCCCTATCACGAGTACCAATGCAGCCGCTGGCAGGGCAGCGGCCCAACGGCCGTCCTGCTCGGCTGCCACCAAAGGAAATGCAGCAGGAGCGGCAGCATGAAGTCTCCACGCTGGTTATGCTCGAGGATGACGAGCTGTGACTGTGCATGCCGTCTGGCGATGATTTGCAGCGGCGACAAATGCAGATGGCCGCGGCAGGTTTGTCAGCGGAAATCAACGCGGCTGGCCATTGAGCAGCTTTGCTAGATCAAGGCGTAGAATGGAAACTGATTTTGGGTCCCCAGAAGCCACAGAGACTGGAACCAATGCCACTGTGGCTGCGTAGACTTCTTCTGTTGTTGCCAATGCCTGCAACAGAGGAGACTGAGGATTCATCGTAGGCAGATTGGTGATCCTATCCTCTACAATCTACATCACTGATGGAGAGGATCGGATCAGCCTGCCGATCCGTCAATTTCAAATGTGGGAAGCCCTTTATGTTCAAATTTGGAAAGCCCTTAAAGGAGCACGCACTGACGCGTAAGGGTGTATTTGTTGGTATTTGACTGGTTGAACGGATGTGCATAAATTTCGGTTTCATCACTGAGGGACAAATTGACACGCAAGGTATGGCTGTATGGGCAACGGAGTTGTCGACAGGGCATGACGACAGGGAGTGGTGACCAGATACTACAATATTTCCGTTGTTTGTATTTCATGTATTTGCTGCCCGTTATTTGTATCACCCCGCAATCTTGGCAGTGTTTAAAACAATCCAGCTTAGAACTAATAAAGCAAAGGAATCAGCATCTAAAATGTCAACACGGCATGCAGAAATTGAAACTAGCGCTATGGGCGGCCTGTGCCGCCCCCCATACCCTACCTCCCCTTCAGCATTCCCCCCACGGTCGTGCCACCCAGCCTGAGGACGAAGCAACCACGTACAGTGTGGTGGGGTGACCAGGCCGCTGCCCACAGCACCAGTACCGGGGATCAGCAGGTTCCATCTATCTGTCCCCTCACACTGGAGTTTGGCATGCATGCACCATGGTCCAAGAAGTGCATGGTAGCTAGGATTGAGCTCGCTCATCCCCTACGAGTCCCACGCGGCCAAGCTTGGCGAAACTAGGCGAAAGGCAGGGCCAAGCAGGCAGAAATTATGCACCCTCCTCCGCTCCCCTCCAACTGGTGCTCATGGCGGCCAAACTGTGTAGCGGGTCAGAATTAAGAAACCATCTGCACCACCCTTTTGCACCCACGTCATGTTTTATGGCTGGGCTAGTCTTCTGCACTATGGGGTTCATTCCCACGCTACTGCTCGGTGGTTGTGTGTTGGTTGCTTGCCCAGGGGGGTCATTGGTTTTCGCTCGCTGTCCTAGCATATTTAGTGCCTGTACCGGTTACGGGCACTAGTCCCATGCATCAAATGTGATGCCCCATTGGACTGTAAAAAGTTCACAAACTTCACCAGGGGAAACGGGACGGCACATATTGCAGAAATGTGATTGTCAGAGGTTTATGGCGTTCTGCCCTAGGCTCCGCCCTACTGTATCCTTTGGTTGTGGATATTGAAATTCTTTGTGTGATCTCAGGTTCAGTCCTGGGCAGTACAACTTTGCACACTACCAAGGTGCTTTAGCTCGTGACTGTGAGGGACATGCGTCTTTGCGTATCTTCTCACAGTCAATGACGTTACACTTCTGGGCCCTGCTCAAGAAGGCTTGGCCGCATGGGCGCCCAACTGTTCAGATGGGAGAAAGGAAGAAACTGAAAGGAATATGGGGGGGGGGAAGGAACCAAAGGAAAGGCCGGAAAGGCAAACAAGTCCGACACTCTAGCTCCGCTATCAACCAGCCCTATAAAAATGTCTACAAAAGCGTCCACAGAAGCAAGGGCATCCCTCCCCGGCTTGGCCTGGTACAGCTGGTGGAAGTTTGTGGCACCGTGGCTCCCTGACACTTGGGCAGTGGAAGCAAGCGTGTAGTGCATCCTCTACATGCTCGCTATCACCCCTTGTCCAGCATCGTTAGCGGCAGCGTGCGTCTAGCCTGACCGCTGACCGCTGTGCCGTTCTCTGGTGTCAGCCGTGCTGATCACGCCGCACCACGGTCACAAATTCGTGCACACACATTGCACCACTACCTCGTGCTGGTGCGGCTCCTGGCTTGCGCCCGCCGTGGGCTGAAACCAGGCGCGGAAGGTCGCCGCAGACCTGTGCTCGGTGGTAGGGTTCCAGGGGTCCCCACTGCCCTTGCATCCAGCTATGCCTGCTCGTAGGCTGCGTCAATGAGTGCCAACACCTCTGTGACGGGTGTAACGTCATTTACCTCTGTGACGGGTAGGCGCTCTAGGTCAGCTGCTGCCTCGCGCAATCTGGGGCGCCTGCCCCCCTCTCCCAGCAGATCAGAGCTCCATGTGCTTCCTCCAGTTCATGCTGAGTGATGCCCAAGAACTTGAATTCTTGGGCACGCTTCAGCGCGGCGCGGTCAAGGTCTTACACGCAGACATGGGCTGGCTGTCGGCGCTACGCTGCTAATCGGCTGCCAAACTCCATGATCTCTGTCTTGCTGACGTTGACCTGAAGCTATTTATCTGTCGCATACTCATACAGGGCATCAGGCAAAGCTCTCCAAACCTCTTACATTTTTGACAGGGCTGAACTTTCAGTGACACCAGCCGCCCTCCCTCGCTGTCCGCCAGGGTGGATACCAGTAAGCAAACAATTCGAAATAACGAATGCAGTCTTGCTTCCCAAGGCCGCATCTAATGGTTTACCGTATCTACGTGATGAAGGCCTGCATCAGGGCCAGCACTATCGCAGCCAGGGTTGCAATGCTGACGATGTCTGCGATCCTGCTATGCCTTTGCATACTCCCCTGGATTTCAGAGTACCTGCAAAAAAAGGAAAACAAACTGTATGAGTCAGGTCCGCAACACAAGAACCCTGGTTTAGACCCCCCGCCCCCCTTTTTGAGTGGACAGCTAAACCAGGCATTCCATCAAAAGCGATCTTCCTCTCACTTGGCAGTCTGTGGGGGGGAGCTAGAGGTGGACTTCCCCCCCCTACCAAGGGATGATCGAGGATGTAAAGGATTCCTTTTGGGGTGGTCTACTAGATTGGTGCAGTCTGCACCGTTTAAGCGTGTGACATGGCCTATGCATTGGCTTCACAGCCTTGAAGCCAGCAGCTTTGAGACAAGCATGTGACACATCATCCTGGACCTAGCAGAACAATCCTAAAGTGCAATGTTTATTTCTTAGCGGCACAGTTTCAGTTCAGCTACAGTTCAGCTACCACCTGGCCTCAGGCCGGAGGCCTCTTGCTCGGAAAGCCACGCTATTTGGGCCACAGACAGCCAGCCAGTCAAGGTTTGGCCCCAGTCAGGCCTTTGGCAGCCGCGGGGCAACCAGCCAAAGGTGTGAATGTGCGGACATCCTACAAATCAACCACTGCTGAAGAAAACAGCAGTCGCTCTCGACACTCCCTGTATTCACCGCAAATGCGCACCTCATCAACGTGCCGTTAATCTCAAAGAGTGCGGGCTTGGGCACCAGCCACGGCAGCAGCTTGCTCAGCACGAACTGCCCGATGAGCTTCAGCATCGTGAAGCTCAGCAGGCTGGAGGGGCCCACGACGCCGGCGCGCACCTTGCGCCCGCTGTACCTCTGCGTCAGATCCACGACGGCCAGTGCGTCCGCGTGCCGGGCCTCGTGGAAGCATAGAGGCACCGACAGAACGGCCCCCTGTGTGACGTGTGCACACAGTCAGCCAACAAACAAATTATACCGGCTTGGAGGCTATACCACGGCCAATACAAAAGAAGACATGCATGATCTGGTACTCCCTGAGGCATGTAGGGCACTCAAACAAACATGTGAGAATAATGGCTACGAGCACTGCCCACCCCCTGCGGCCCACCGCAGGTCCATTCCCCCCCCCCCTGTGTTTGATAACAGTTCTGCTACCTGTACGTAGTACGTGACATTTACGGTTCAGGGTTCAGGGTTCAGGGTTTAGGGCTTACCCATCCACCCGAGCACCCACCTGGCATTCTTCCAGCACCTTCCCCAGCACGCCGGCGCTCTCCAGTGCTGCGTTGGCGCCTTGGCCGAGCGAAGGCCAGACCGAGTGCGCAGCATCGCCCATCATCACCACGCCCGGGCCCCACAGCTGGGAGCATCGTGTATTGCTGCCCCCCCCTGAGATGGGAGACGCGACCAGCTGAGCGGCCAACACGGGATATTGGTCCTGCGTGAGCGGCAGGGTGGTGCAACAAGTTGTGAACACTCCCATAGCCCATCAGAATTGAACTGGTTGCGACAAATGGTGGACACTCCCATCGCCCTTGAAAACCATTGGATGCAACAAATGGTGGGGGGGAAATCAAATCAGACACTGCGGTCATTGCCGGCATCAAAGGCATCATTTCTGTCGACGCAGTCTCTCTACCCCCCCTCCCATACAATTAACCCTTGGGTATGGGGTACAGGAGGGGAGGGTCCTCAGCGCTCAAGGCAGAAGCTGTGAATCTTGATGGGCTGTTGCCCTGCGTGTGCCACAGACTGGGAGCACCTAAAAATACAGGTAGGGACAGAAATGCTTTCTAGTGTGGGAATTAAGTTAAGCAGGCAGATTAAGAAGAGTGTGGGAGGCAACAGAGCAAAATTTCAATAAGATTCTTATCTTGGGTAAGGGAAATCTTGTAAACCGAGCATGCATTGCTCGCCTTTCCTCAGCTGACGACGAGGGCCACATGCACACCCGGGCTTCTTTTTGTGTGTTGTGTGTCAGGTTTTCTGGGGTTGGGCGGCCGACTTCACACTTTGTTACGTCCAAGCAAAGAGTTAAGCAGGCCGGCCAAGGGAGTGCAGACTGAAGAAGATAGTGTGGGAGTCTTCAGTGCTGAAGCAGTTAAGCTGGCCATGCAACGACAGCCCCTACCCTGCCCCCGTTCAGCGAGGTCATAGAAGGCCCTCTGAAAAAAAACCCAGCAATGTTGTAAATGTCCTTACCTCTCTCAACCCTTAACCCTGAACACAGCAATGTTGAATGTGCTCACCAGCGCTTTGCAAATGCGCCATACCGTACTTCAGAAATCGTGTTAGTAATAACGGTCCCTTCCTGCTAAATGTAGCTGAATTTGCCTTGAATTACCGTGACTGAAACTCAGCTATATGCAGTTCAGCCACCGTAAGGACCTTCATTGACACAGCACAGGTGCTCACCTCCCTGAACACAGTGAAGGATTCCCTAATCGCAGCCTCGCACTCTTCGGCCCTGCCCAGCCTGTCAAACGTCCCCTTTGGCAGGATAATGACGGCCCTCGGCGCCGCTGCCTCCCCCTCGGCAGCCGCCTCCGGCAAAGCGATCAGTGTTGCGCTGCGCTTCGGGTTGGACATGGTCGTGATGTGAGAGCGCCATTTGGGGTCCACATGCTCGAGGGACGGCAGCTCCACCATCTTGTACTCCATGCTGTCGGCGAGCTGGCTGAAGCTGAACCCTGTCAGCTGCTGGCCCAAGAGCTGGCGGACCCTGCAGCAAGGAGGCGTAAGGCTGAATCAGTGAACACCTGTTTGGTCTCTCCTTCGGCCGGGTGGTGGCCGCACATACGCCCCCCTCCCCACAAAGGGTGTCTGGAGCACACTTAAGGATCACTGGATCCATCCAATTCCACACTTCCTGTGGAGGTGTGGAACTGGAAGATCCACACCTGTCTTCCTTAAAACATGCCCTGTGGCTTGGTTTAAGGAGGCCACTTATTTGGCCTAGCAGCACTGGGCAGGCCATCGTGGGAGGAGGGCTGAGCCTTAGAGGGCATGTTAGAGGACTTGCCATCCTCAGCAGCCCTCGGTATTTCTTATAGACACAATACCGGTATATCGGAACATCAAAATAATAGCTTTCACCCGAGTTTCCCACACTTGTTATGACAAGGCATTTCCCACACACTTGTTATGACAAAGGCATTTCCCACACACTTGTTATGACGAAGGCATTTCCCAGAGGTTTTCTGCAGCAGCGACTTTGCCTATGGTTCCTCAGCTATTGAGGTATGCAGCATGTGAAGAAATAGGGCCCATCTCAGGTCCCAATAGTCACTCTAGTCATAGTCACTCTTTTAAAGGCAATATTCAATCTTTGAGGCGACAGTCACTCTTAGAAAGAGGGCTCATCTTAGGTCCCAATAACATGGAGAGCCATTTCGAAAGTGAGAGGAGCTTAAAGCTTAGCAGTAAAAGGGAAAACTTTTCCCACGAAGGGCCTCTCATGAGCTGAGCTCCTATACGCCCCATGCAGTGGTTTAGGGTTATTAGATCGAGCGTTTCCACTTTTTGGCCCCCCAATCCTTCAGGTTTGTGCATGACCATGCTTTACTATGCCCCAAACTTGCTCAGCTCAGGTCCCAATAACGTTGAGGGAGGTATTTTTGGTATTTTGCTTTTGCACTGTTGCACCAGCACTCCCCAGATCCAGTCCTACCCCCTCTTGCCCCCACACACCTGCTTCCCGCTCCATCTGCTCCAATCAGCACATCGTAATGGACCGGTGCCGGCTCCTCCTTGGAAGCCAGTGAGGAGAAAGTTGCAGTCATGCTCCTCAAATCAAAGCTGCGGATCTCAAAGCCGAAATGGAACCGGATCTTCGTAGGGTGCAGCCTCTGGGCCTCCGAAACCATGCACCTGGCTAGAGCGCCCCTGAAATGGACATTGAAATCGGTGATTGGACGAAGCTGAGGAAGCAGGTGGAGCTCCAGCACCAGTGATTTTTTTTCTCAGCTACATGTCAGCTACACTCTGGCCTGTGGCCAGAGGCCCCGGTTGTGGCCAGCCAGACTGCCTTGGGAAACAGCGGTAGGCCAGTCCTGGTTTCGTCTCAGTCAGGCCTTCGGCGGCTGTAAGGTGGCCTGCCGGAGTTGGACTGGTAGCCAACAAAAGAAGCACTGACCAGCACTCAGCAGCTCGTTGATGAGCTGGCATGGCAGGACAGGTGCAGCATCGCTTGTTAAAAGGAAGGTCAGCAAATCCACTCAAACAAAAATATAAAAGATCCACCGTCCGAAGCTTGTTGAGCCCACGTATTCCAAAAGCAAGAACCGCCCCGGAAGCTACGTGTGGCAGCAAAGCAGCAACAGCTCCATGGTCACGACACGGACGCGGACGCGGCCCATTCTTTCCGTAACCCGCACTGTTTCCGTAACCCTCACGCCCCTGCGGGGCGTAGTTTTGTATCTTCCTCCACTCACCTTCCAATGACCTTGGACCACTGATTAGATGGCATCCCAGGCGTTGCCTTGGTAGAGCCCGGGCTGTAACGCAGGCTTTCGGGGCTGGCCAGAAACGAGCCCTGCGGCAGCTCCACGCCCGCCCTCATCATTGCTTCGACTCCTCTGGAAAGGGGATAAGGCCATCAAAGAACAAGGTCAGGACAGGTGGCACAGGCAGGAAAATATGCAATGATGAAGAGGATTATAAGTGATGTAGAACCACAGAGACTTCGCTCAAACTTAATTAGTTATTGGCCTGCGCAGACATGGCTGCGCGCTTATAATAATAATAAAATCGCCGCTGCGCGGAGTTAAACCCAGGTTTTCCAGGTTTTGTCATAATAATCGATGCGCGGAGTGTCAGTCAGGAGTCTGTTGTGTTCGCTGCGCGGCGTTCAATTAAATTAACTGCAAAAATGTCGTCGCTGCGTGACCGTGTTTTGGGGGGGGGGGCTGTGCGACGAAGACTTAAATTAAATTTCCCCCGCTGTGTGGTTGTTTTACGGTAATAAGATAGTGTTCGAAAACAGTGCATGTTTTGGTATGGACAGGTACTCGGCTCCAAACAGTGTGGACAGGAGAGCACTAACCAAGCAGGACACAACAACAGTGATCTTGTGCCCATCAAGGCATCTCATGTGGTAGCTTGTCTCAACATCTGTGGGTGCATTCCTCCCTGTCCGTCACTCTTCCTCCGTCGGCTGGCATACCTCGGAGCCCAGAATCTTCTGATGCGCTAGATCTCTAACGCTGTGGTTTATACCTCAGCTCACCATTCCCAGCCTGTGAGGGTGCTGGGTTCCATAGGACCACCCGGGCAGGCCGCATCGATGTCCCCGAAGGCCTAATCGGTTCCCATCCTGACCAGCCTCCAGCCAGAGTAGCAGACCACTAGCAACTGCACCCAAAGTCTAGAGCAGCCCCTAGCAACCCCTAGCAAACATAGGGACATTCGGCCGGGTGTTGCAGCGAAGCTTACTAAGTGTACCTGAACCTGGCTAAAATAAGCAAATGTAACTCTTTCTGAGGTGTGAAATGCCTGTGGAGTGCCTTCTGAGAAACAATGCAGCTCTAATTACAATTACAGGCGCTACAGACCTCCGAGAGAGAAGGATGCTGTAGGACCTAGGACCAAGCGTCTCCCGTTCGGCGACTGGCGACGAGTCCCTTTCGTAGATGTCAACAGTGAATCCCTCGCTTGCAAGGTAAATAGCCGAGAGCGTCCCTGGGGTGGGCGATGAGGACTATTGAGGAGAGGGGGGGGCATGCAAAACAAGACTGGAGTAGTGGAGTCCCGTGCACAACCAAACGTTAGCATGCTTCAAGCCACACTCTTCATTTGCCACGGGGCTATAAACACAATGCGCTCAAACTCACTTTGACAAAGGCTACAAGGGCAGCACCGTGTGCCCAGTGCCCAATGCGTTGTTTCCTTAACCTCCACGCCCTAATAGTAGGGCGTAGCTTTCTTTCTTTCTTTCTTTCTTTACCCAGTGCTTACCGCTAGGCCCTGCACCCACAACGACAGCCTTTTTCCCCTCGTAAGGCTGCACTCTGCGGATGGCAATACAACGCAGGAGTCAGAATTCAAAAGGGCACATTCTGTGTTTCAGCTGGAATCGCCGAGTGGAGACTAGCTGTTTACTGACATCAAACCTAAGCATGGCCACCTGGTGACTGGCAGTAACATTACCCTTAACTCTGAAGCGGCTTGTAGCATAGCTCAGTCCATCTTGGACGAGGACAAATGGAGGCTGCTCATCATGTGCCATGGCACAAGGCCTTCCCAACACATGAGAAGGAGGCACATGAAGATGCAGCATGCAAGGCGCCCAGCAGTGTGGGGTATTTCAGGGCACACTTCAGTGTTTCGATCTTTTAATACTTACCTGTCAAGCCCACGCCCCACATGACTAGCTTTCTTTCTTTTGAGATCTGTCATACCGGCATTTACCTTTTCATGGCCATTCACTCGCCCGCTGCGAAAGGCCTAACGTACGTCACAGAACTCCGATCCGAATGGAATTAGGCCCTAGCTTGCTTCCCAGAACTCAGGCAGTTCCAAGTAGAGGTGATAAAAGAGTATGCCCCCGCAGGCAGCCCGCAGGCGAGAATTTTAGGAAGTAAGGAAGAGTGAGGCACTCAACTGGACATGCCCTATTTTTGAAGTGACGGACACCTTTTGCTTGGACCAGGGCTTGGACTTTGCAAGGTGCATTGTAAAGTCCAATTGTTCTTAAGTCCAATCGCGGGTTGTCTGCCGTATGCCTGGCACCTCAGGTCGCAAACCCCCTTTCCGCCGCAGACGTTGCCCCGGATAGGCAGCTACCACCCAGGTTCCCTGATCCGGGAACAGCGTGGGGTGCAGGGTTCACGACGGCAGGCACCAGAGAGCATGCACGATGCGTAATATGTCTCAGTTCTGATGAGAAACAAAACCTGGACACATTTATCATCCCACGCAAAGGCATCCTCTCTCTTCGTTTATAACGTCAACACAGCCTAATGTCCAACCCAGTGTACGGAGGATATGCATACCCACAGGGCTACCCCCAGACAGGCTCCCCCCCGATGGGCCAACCTCTGGCAGGTCAACCCGCTGCAGGCTACCCAGGTGAGCGGTGTTTGGATTTCTACACTGATATCGAGGCATACTTGTCATGTGTATGGGCGTACACGACATGATATGTAATAATGAGATCATGAACCTCCTGTTCGGCTGCATGCATGCTGCTATATCTTCCGAACTGTCTGGGGCGCGCTTGCTTGCCCTCAATATGCTTCTTTCATGCCTGTGTCAGGTCCCTACTACGGACCGCCTCAGGTCATGAGCATGAATAGTCAACCGCATCAGCAGCCTCGAAAGAATGAAGGTGGTTGGCGTTGTTGTGACAACCGTGACAATGATTGCTGCTGCGGCCCATGCTGCTGCTGCGGCACATGCTGTACCTGGTGGGTTGCTTGCTCTAGGGATACAGACGAGCCCACCCCTGGACGAGGGATGAGAGGTGCCTCAATCACTGGGTTACCACCCTTACTTGCCCAACACTCTTCCACCTTGTCTTCTTTGAAGATTCTATTCTGCTGATCCTTGAACATGCCCAAATCTACTTACCTCGTCATTGATCACCATGTTGAGACCGCTCGGATGCCCTGCCCCATGACACCTCTCATGTGCATCCAAGCCAGGAAATTCTGTCACCTCTGAACCTCTGTTTTACATTCAGTCCCCCCCTCCCCCAAAATTGCGCAGCCTCTTGTGCTGCTGCTTTAATGACTAAGCTAAAGCCGGATTGTACTACCATACTTCTAAGCACAATACGGCACAGGCTGGGTTTACCAGGCAGGGTTCAGCCGGATTGTAATACCAAGGTTGCACGATACGGCACAGATTCAGTTGTGTTGTACCGCCAATGCCTTGGCTTGAATCAGACCACACGTTGCACCTGGGTCGTCAACTAAGTCGGGCCATGAGAGCACAAGAGAGGATGGTGCAGCTGGCAGCAAAAACAATATTTTGGCTGGATATTTGCCAGCTGGATCTAGATCTACCTTGGCCTGGGTGCGGCAACAGGGCTTCCATATTTTATTAAAAATCATAGTTCTTATGGAAGAGTTCAAGTGCTTGGATAAGTTGAGAGCCCTTATAAGCAAAGACCGAGTCTAGCTTAACTTCAGTGCCTAAAATATATTTGATGTCGCTGGTTCATCTGTTTTGTCAGGCGAGGCCCAACTCAGGGCATAACCTTCCAGGGTCCAGGCCCCTTGCCCCTTGCGTGCATGCACATATCTGCATGTTTGCTTTATGTACAGTTCGGTCCGCATGTGCATCAGCCAGATGACTATATATTTCAAGCGGAAGTATAGAAGGTGTCCTCTGCCTCAAGTTTGAGCGATATGTTGCTCAAACTGCAGGCTAGATTGTGACTCGTAGGCAAAACTACAGATGAGGAATAGACAATGCCATGGGTCTTTGCCCTTGAGTCATTCAGTGACCTTGAAGGGACCAGGAGATTGGCATGTGCAATCCTCTCTGGCTTCATGATGTTTTGGTGTTCAGGGTCGTGTTCGTGCCTTTTAAATATATCGTCATGCCCGTGTTCCCTGCAAATAAGTGGATTGCTCATTATAATAACTAACCTGGCCTGAGCAATAGTATTTCCGGAATTCACCCCACTTGAACATTACCAGGGACACGCTTTCATGCTGTGCGGAATGAGTGGTGTCCACGAATTCTCAATGTGGTTTGAATGGTGTTTTTGAATGATGTTTGTGAGTGGTGTGACACGAGTATAATGAAAGTGGCATGACATTAACTATGCGCAGGAATAGGATGTGCTTGTTTACTTTACTTTGGCTGTGCGGCTTGAGCCCTGAGTAGCATAGGAGGAGTCGGAGTTTGAGTAGCGGTTGCAACATAACGCATCTTGTTTGTTGTTTAGGGGCCACATCTTAACAGAGTCCTGCATGTTGTTCTGGGATTTAAGTTCGTTTTTATGCATATGACGCGGGGGGATGGTAGGTGCTGCGTCCAATGTTTTTGGGCCCTTTTGGTGACTAAATCGATAGGGCATGAACTCTCTGTAGGTAGACATACCGTATCCAATGCATACCATGCTGCCAGACAGGATTATTTTTTCGGAGTTGGTTTTGCCTTTTCACATCGCATTTACCTTCCCCTTCTGGACCTGTTTACATCCGTGTTACCCTAGAAACAGGGGGGGAATGATTTTGTACAAAATGACATTTCCTTAAAATGTGTATGTTTCAAGCTGAGAAGCACTGTAAAACGTGACCACAATCCTGCGGTGGGTCTAGCAAGAACAAGGACTGGGAAACTACATCTTTGACCTGTTGATATATTGCACTAGTTTATTCAGTTTGGCAGACAATTGCAAGTCAATGATGTTACACCTGTGGGCATGCCTAATCTGCACTAGTGCTTGGGCATTCAACACAATCCTGTTTGAAAGAAAACATAAGAATGATTTCGTACTGCAACACAGGTACCGTATTTTGCTATGATTCACTGCATAACACGATATTTTCTCCTGCTTGCACCACCATCGCCACTTGTCCTGGCCTTGTTTTAATGGCATAAACCCTTCTCAGAGGAGAATAAGCGATCACAGCAGGACGGGACTGGCTGGAGGTGCCAAATGACTAGATTCTAGCTAGCGAAGGAAGCCTGCGTTATAGCCCAGGCTCCGCAAAAGCCAGGCCCGGGATGAGCTCCATACAACAAATATAATTAGTGGTCCAAGGTCATTGTATGTTTGGCAACCAGCAGAGAATGCTGCCGTCTTCCTGCTGGTTGTTGCATCCTCCCAATATGAGGTACCGGTATGTCGGGTCAGCAAATTTCTGAAGACCCGCCCGCAGCCAATATGGAGAAACAGCCCTGACCTGAGCCAGTCATACTGACGAGCAACTCAAAGTATACTGCTCCTGAGGTAGGTGGGTAGGGGACTTTGGCAAGACCTTGTAAGGCTTAAATCAGCTGTCACGTACTCCTACCCGTAATGCAATCCAGTGATAATATTCCCTCTCGCCTCCCCTCCAAAGGAAAGGCAGTGCCAATGTTCCTCGCCCCTGTAGAGTCAAGACCTGTACAAGGGGAGGGGGAGAAGGAGAGGAAAAAGTAAGACAGGAACAAAAAAGAAAATACCCGTCCCCCCCTCAACGAAAGGAAAATAAAACTGATGTCCCAGCTCTCCAAGAAATTATACCTCGATGATGTCAACCACATCCTCCACAAAAGCCAAGGCATCCCACCCAAGCCTGCTCCAGACTACAGTGCAACTGATGATAATCTGAGGCGCTTTCCGGGGGGCCCGCCCAACCTCTCTCCCTTAGCTGGTCCTTGACGCTAGGGCATCGGAAGCAAACACGTAGCGCATCCCCCACATGCTCGCCATCTCCCTCTGCCCGGCACCGCTGGCAGCAGCGTGTCTCACACGCTTGACCGCTACGCCGTCCCCTGGTGTCAGCTGTGTTAACCGCTGACCTCACCGAGCCGCAATTGTAACTTTGTGCCCACACAAGCACATGCCCTGCTGCTGGTGCGGCTCTCATTATACGCCCGCCTTTGGCTGGAACCAGGCGTATTAGGCTGCCGCAGGCCTTTGCTCGGTAGTGGGGTCCCTGGGGTCTCCTCTGCCAGTCGCCTCGAGCGATCCTTGCTTGTAGGCTGTGTCCACTAGCTGCAACGCCTCTGGGATGGGGAGCGGCTGCAGGTCAAGGACTGCCTGACTCGACATACGGTTGTTTGGGGACATTTGGTCCCCGCTCCAACTCCTCCAGTGCCCCCTGGTGGGAACAGGTTCTAATATTAGTAGTACATGTACGTTAATGCTGGATTGCTTAAGTGAAGCCCAAGTCCCCTATCAGAAATGCATGCCCTCCTCATCAATTCCTCTAGCAGCATGAGCATATGAACTTCTGGACAATCTGCTGTTTGTGCCAAAAAAACAAGAGACAAATGTGGATCCCTTTGCACCTGCTTTGCACCAATTACCACTTCGAAAAACTGGGAGTCAATAGCGTGCACGTTGGTGCGTCGGTGGAGGCAGGTGGCCAAGGAGCTGCTGAAGTGCTGGCAGATCACCGAGGCCTTTCGTCCTATGTTCACACTGACACCTGCTTTTCCAGTGATTTGAATCATACGAGTCTTCCACACATGCGCATTCTAGGTAACGACGTACGGCCCAAATGACTCATTCGAGACGAGACGCTAGGGATCAGCATCGGGAGAGATTTCGTCCAGGGTTTGACTAGTGTGAAACAGTATTCGAAAGAGGATCGCTCCTGCGGATCCAGACTGCAGATCGCATCCCCACTCGCCCCTTCGCAATTAATTTCTCTCCTTCGCTAAACAAGCAAGTCTGCCACTCCTTTCCCCATCACATTTGTGTCTATTAAGCTACCCACCTCGCTGCCTTCGCCCCCGGGCCCACCCTCGCCATGCTGGACACTCTCTCTCCAGACCTCATAAAGATAGTTGCCTCGCATTTGAAGAAACCGAATCAGCTACTTTGCTGCTGCCAAGCTGCGTCGAGTATCGGACATGACGCAGACGCCCTTGCGCTTTGGCTTCGAACGCAATTCGGTCCCCTGGGGCTGCTCGCTCTGACCAACACCCCCTGTTCCAACTCTTGGAATGGGGCCCAGCTACGGCAAACCTGTCAGCTGATCCTGGAGGGGCGTCGCAACGAGACCTGCAGCGCCTGCCCCACCCAAGAAATACCTTTTCAAATGGACGCCATCAGCTCTATCCTGCGCTGGGCCGCGCTGCATGTAGGAGATAGCCAGCTTGTGCGACTTCTGCTCTCGTCCTCACTGATCAACCCCTCCCCAGGATCGCCACCCAACAAGGGTTCCGGTCCCCTATTTCCTGCCCAGATAGCAACCTCGCCAGCTCCACCGAAAGCGGTCGCACAAGCATTGCTGAGCCACTTGCTGTGCAGTCTACTGAATGAAGCTTGCGGTGTGGGGCCCGAGGCCGTTGTGCGAGAGCTCCTTGATGCAGGGGCCATGCCCAAGGGCTGCCTCACGCTCAAAGCAGCAGTTCAGAGAGGGCACACAGGTGTCGTGTGTGCACTGCTTGACTCAGGTAAAAACAAGAAAGTCAAGGGAATGAATGGAGGACAATCAGGGGGAATGACGAGGGTACCACATGCAGCACGGGATCAACCGAGCGACTGCCTACTTGACTTCAGGTCTTGCTTTGACGTACCGCCATGTCTGTCACCTTTAAAGACCTGTTGGATACGTCATGCTCTTCTTTGACCCCCGTGCCCTTCGTGTCCAAATGCCCCCCTAGCCCGAATGCTCTCCTGGCTAGGCATGCCCCCCACCACATTTCCCTAAAACCTTATTTACCAAAATGCCTTGAGTGTCTAAAAGCTTGTGACTGAGCCGTGCAGCCCATGCCCTACATGCCCTTCCCATGCCCTCATATGCCCCCTATGTGCCCCCCATGCCCTTCGCATCCCCCCTTTGCCCTCCACAGATGTTGGTGAATGCTGCTTTCTCCTCATGTTCTTTACAAACTTGCGCCCAGCATTCCGAGCAAGGCATTGATGCCCTTTATGAGAAACCACCTTTTCCCATCGTGTATCGATACAATACAATTGCCGGCCAGTTATCTGCCCTCCTGTGCTGTCCCCATGCCCCATGTGTCTGGTGTCTGCCCTGCCTACCTCTATCTCCTCCTCCTGAATCTGCTAACCACAGGTCGCGTCAACCCTCGTGAGGATAGCGACTGTGCACTGAGGACTGCGGCCAAGTATGGGCAGGTGGCCTGCGTGGCCCTGCTGCTGTCTGTAGGCTGCTGCCCACAGGTGCGTGCCATGGGGCTTAAGGTCTCAGACGTTTGTTTGGGTGTTTACCATAAATGTCAAACTATTCACAGGTGTTTGCCACTGGGTTAAGGGTTTGTGATGTGTGGGAGGGCTGTCAACCCTAAACTCTTAGCATGCAGGTGTGTGCCACGAGGCTTAGGGTCTCAGACGTGTGTTTGGGTGTTTACCATACATTTCAAACTACTAGCAGGTGTTTGCCACTGGGTTCAGGGCTCATGATGTCATGATGTGTGATAGGGTCGTCAACTCTAAACCCTTAGCTGCATGTAGGTGTGTCAGTGTGTGCCACTGGGTTCAGGATTCATGATCGGTGAGAGAGTTGTCATTCTATCATCCCGAAACCCTGAGTTGCATGCAGGTGTGTGCCATCACTCAAGGAGGACCCCATCTGTGTTCATAGCTTGTTTACCTGGGAGAGGGCTCGCCTGCCTGGGAAGGATTGCCTAACCTGGGAGGGCTTGTCTGCTTGGGATTGGGCATGCCTGCCTAGGAGAGGGCTTGTCTGCCTTGGAGAGCGTTTGCCTGCTTGGGAGGGCTTGCCTACCTGGAAGGGCTTGCCTGCCTAGGATAGGGCTTGCCTGCTTGGGAGAGCTTGCCCACCTGGGTGGGCTTGCCTGCTTGGACTGGGCGTGCCTGCCTAGGAAAGGGCTTGCCTGTCTGGGAAAGGGCCTGTCTGCCTCGAATGGCTTGCCTACCTGGGAGGGCTTGCCTGCTTTGGATTGGGCGTGTCTGCCTAGAAGAGGGCTTGTCTGGCTGGCGAGGGCTTGCCTGCCTGGGAGAGGGCTCGCCTGCTTTGGAAGGCTTGCCTACATGGCAGGGCTTGCCTGCTTGGGATTGGGCTTACCTGCCTACGAGAGGGCTTGCCTGCTTGGGATTGGGCTTGCCTGTCCCGAAGAGGGCTTGCCTACCTGGGAAGGCTTGCCCGCTTGGTATTGAGCGTGCCTGCCTTGAAGAGGGCCTGTCTGCCTAGGAAAGGACTGGCCTGCCTTGGGTGGCTTGCCTAACCTGGGAGGGCTTGCCTGCTTGGGATTGGGCTTGCCTTCCTTGGAGAGGGCTTGACTGTGTGGGAGAGGGCTTGCCTACTTGGGAGAGAGCCCATGCCACACTGGTAGTTGCTGCTCCGTCTTTCACCTCCCACCCTGCTGCCTGCACTAATCGATACCCACAAATAACTTGCGGTGCAGGCACGGCAGGCTGAGGCACTGTGCCTGTCTGTTGGAGGAGGTCACACCGAGGCTGCCCGCTTGTTGCTGCAAAGCGGCGCAGATGCCTCTGCACGTCCGGGCCTGCTGCAGGTGTGTGGTTGGGGGAGCAGTGGGCAGTGCTACTATTTCTTGTGGCTTTGCTATTGTTGAGCTACACTTCAGCTACCTACAGGTATCCGTCAGGATGCCTCTTGCGTGGCCTGCCATGCTGTTTAGGCCGTTGGGCGGTCCAGGTTTGGTCCCAGTCAGACATTTCGCGGCCAAGGGACAGCCTGCCAAATGTGCCTATGTTACCAAGAAAATGAGCTTTAACAGTGGGAGGGAGTGGGGCTGTGCGGACAGGGTCACAGGGTGGCAGTGGGAAGGACCTAGACTTAATTAGAGAGGCAGCACGGAGGAACGGCCTGGGATGGGTCGGTAGTGGGGAAAAGGAGGGACGAGTTGTGTGAGTGTGTCCAGTTGTCCAGTTCATAGTTTTTCTTCCCATTTCGCCGTAGCGCCTTCTTTCATGATGTTGTGTAAATGCCGGAGCCAAGTGCAGCACAAGTATGACTGATCTGCATTCCTTTTATCAGGCTGCTGGGTAAACATGCACAACATGACAACTTGACAACACAAAGACGTCTGTGCTGCAGTTGGCCCCGGGGCTCCGCGGTAAATTTGCATTAATGCTGCCACACATGGAAAAAGTGCCTGGCCCTAAACCTAGAACCCTAAACCCTTTCGGAAAGGCTTTTGGGTGGATATGGTGAGGTGGTCAAGATACCTGTGCTGCAACCAACCAACATTATAATGCTTCAACACCTAATGTGCTGCAGTTGGCTGTGGGCGCTGTGGACGACAGCGAGCCTCTTGTGCGCATGCTGCTGGATGCCGGAGCCAGGGATGAAGGCGGTGCAGCACTGTGCCATGCCACGACTTCTGGCAAGGAACAGGTCAGTGCATGGGGGTGACATTGGTTTGCATGGCAAGATGCATGGTACGACGCATGGGGATGCATGTTGGAAGGCATGGGGATGCATGGCAGGACACATGGAGATACAAGGCGGGACGCATGGGGATGCATGGTAGGACGCATGGGGATATATGGTAGGACGCATGGGGATGAAAGGCGGGACGCATGGGGATATATGGCAGGACGCATGGGGATGCAAAGCGGGACGCATGGGGATATATGGCAGATTGGCAGGACGCATGGGGATACAAGGCGGGACGCATGGGGATATATGGCAGGACGCATGGGGATGCATGGCCGGATGCGTGGGGGGCCGTGGCAGGACGCATAGGAATGCATGATAAGAAGCATCATGCGGATATACATGACGGGATGCATGTGTGCATGGCAGGAAGTCTGGGCCATGTGGTTAGGGCCTTGGAACGCATGTGTCGCATGCAATGAGTATTGACACGCATGGCCATCCATGTACCATACTCATATTGTTTACATGGCTGGGCTACAGTCCATTTATGTTTTAGCCTCTTCTGGCCTCCGGCTGGAGGCTTTGCAGCCAGCCATGCCACATGCACCTGTGTCTGTAGGTCGGTCAAGGTTTGGCCCCTATTGGGCCGCTGGTGGCCACGGGGTGGACTTTTAGGTGGAAACATCGCATTGTCATATGACATGCATGAAGCCATATTTGAGCCTGTGTATCTCCCTCATTAATGGAATGTTGCCATTTGCTACTTACAATTTTTGCCAAAAGCAAGGAACTTTGCTTGCCTGCATTGGTGGCGTCCACCAATCGTGTATCTATGCCTTTGTACAGGATTGTGGCTTAAGTGCGCGCCATACCATATTTGAGTAGCCGGCTGGCTATTGGAGTCAAAAGAATGATCTTTTGATGGCCTGAAGGGTAGCCGCACCAGACCTATGACGCCGTAGACCGTGATCTAGTTTGATGTTAAGCTAAAGCGCGCTAAAATAGGGTAGTGGCGCTGAACATGGCAAGCACAGTGGCCCAGCACTTGACTGGGTGGGCTTTACCTGCGCCCGAAACCTGAAACCAAAACCTAAATAATCAACACCCTGAAAACCGAAACAGGTCGTCCAGCTGCTCCTCGGTTGCAGCAAGAGGGAGAGCAGCGTCTCGATTGTGCCAGATGTCCTGGCTGTAGCTCTGCAGCAGGCTGTCGTGAACGGTGGGTTCATACATACTATGGTTCATACTTTCAGTCGCAGAAAGAGGGAGGGCAATGTCGCGATGATGCCAGATGTATTGGCTAAAGCTTTGCAGCTCTGTTGCGTTGGTTGTGTGTTCAGTTCCTCTGCATTTTTGATGACGTTCGCAGCGTGTCCACCACTGTACCTCCTCCATAGCACACCTTGTTACACGTCCTTCTGCCCTTGTTACACGTCCCTCTGCCCTTGTTACACGTCCCTCTGCCCTTGTTACACGTCCCTGCCCTTTTTACACGTCCCTCTGCCCTTGTTACACGTCCCTCTGCCCTTGTTACACGTCCCTCTGCCCTTGTTACACGCCCCTGCCCTTGTTGCACGCCCCTGCCTTTGGTACACGTCCCTCTGCCCTTGTTACACGTCCCTGCCCTTGTTACACGTCCCTGCCCTTGTTACACGCCCCTGCCTTTGGTACGCGTCCCTCTGCCCTTGTTACACGCCCCTGCCCTTGTTACACGTCCCTGCCCTTGTTACACGCCCCTGCCTTTGGTACGCGTCCCTCTGCCCTTGTTACACGTCCCTGCCCTTGTTACACGTCCCTGCCCTTGTTACACGCCCCTGCCTTTGGTACGCGTCCCTCTGCCCTTGTTACACGCCCCAGCCCTTGTTACACGCCCCTGCCTTTGGTACGCGTCCCTCTGCCCTTGTTACACGCCCCTGCCCTTGTTACACGCCCCTGCCTTTGGTACACGTCTATCTGCCCTTCTTACACGTCCCTCTGCCCTTCTTACTTGTCCATGCCCGGGGCTAAGTGTCAATTAACCTCCTGTCAAGACCTTGCAACAGCCAATGCCTTTGACCTTGCAAAGTCCCTTGTCCCTAAACGACAGACAAACTTAGCCCTTGACCCTGTAGTTACCCTTTCAACACAACTTGACAACATATGCCCTTGTTTGACCTTTTGACCTCTCCTATCAAGACCTTGCGACAGCCCATGCCCTTGTCCTTGTGACAGCCCATGCCCTTGACCTTTTGACATTTCCCGTCCTGCAGGCCACCTCAACATCGCCGCTAAGCTGTTGGACGTGGGTGCGCCCATCGACTTGGCACTGCTGGCACTGAGGCGTAGCTTCCCCGATGCGGAAGCTGTCCTGAAGCTGCTGGAGGGGTATGCCGGCAACGTCCAGTGCAGCCAGGAGGTGCGTTGTCATCTTAGCCTGAAGCTGGTTACGGTATTAGCCTAAATGGGTGTGTTCTTGTGACAGCTTAAGTGTCAGCGTAAATGGGTATGTCCTTGTGACGGACTAAAAGTGCAACTCCTACCCTGTCGTCAATCAAGCGCATACTCAATTTCAAAAACAGTGTCTGTGATGGATGCCGGTAGACAAGAGGACAAGTAAAAACGATCAAGCATCGCTTATGGAATGGTATGTGTCAACGAGAAAGAAACAAATATGCTCTGGCCCATAGCTTCAATCTGGCTCTGGAGTGTGGTCAAAGGCCCGATGCCGTCTTAAGCCACTGCTATGTTTCCTCGTGTGCTAGGGCCTCCCTTATGCTGAAAGCATACCCTTTCACAATGTTCAACGGAAATTGGTCCAACAAAATTACCAAGTCTACAAACCTTCATCAAACCTGTATTATCTGTGGGGGAATAAACTGGAAAGTAACATGAAGCGCCAGCTTGCTCCGGATCCAGGTGCTGGACCCGCACCCTGAACCCTTGACCCTCTGCACCGACATTTTTTGTCCGGTTGCAGGTCCTGGATGATGCACTGTCCATCGCCGCTGCCGAGGCGGATGCAGTGCTGCTGGGTCTTCTGTTGCGTTGGGGAGCTCATCCCATGGCCCGAGACTGTCAGGTGAGATCTCAGGGGGGATCCATTTGCTGCTGGGTTTTCTGTTGCGCTGGGGGGAAACCACATGGCCCGAGGCTGTCAGGTGAGACCTCAGGGGCAATCAATGTGCTAGTTGCCAGGTCTGCTGTTGTGCTGGGGGGCTCATCCCATGGCCCGAGACTGTCTGGTAAGGCCTGAGGGGTCAAAAATTTCCATGTAGTTAGATCTGCTCCTAGGGGTCATTGATGTGCTAGCAACACCGGCAGCCTAGCCTTCCCACTTTCCCAGCCTCGCAGGAAGGAACGGCAGCTTTCCAGGGCACCTCGAAAAAAAGGCATCCTGACGGGATGCTCTTGTGGACAGGATGGCGCCCCCACGTTAAGTGTGTACTGACTGAACCAATGTATGAAAATACCCCAGCACTCTGAATCACTACCACAGCCAGGAGGAAAGCTTGTTCAACCGAAGGAGGAGGGTTGATATGCCCTAGTTTTTCAATATGTCTGGGCCAGGAACGGACCACCCAGCTAAATCTGTGGCCTCTCTTCAGCTGGCGGCTCTCAGGACTGATTCATTCTTGCCGACGCCCGCTGCTCATTCAGCTCGACCCTGAATTTGCAACCCTGGACTCGCAACCCTGACCCTAGGCGCTGCGCAAGGCCGTGCTGCACGGACGCATCACCTGCGTCAAGTCCCTGCTCAGTGTGGCGGGTGTGGCGGGCCTCAAGCAGCAGATGCCGTGCTGTGTGATGCGCGCTGCGGTGCAGAGGGGGCACCTGGAGGTGGGTGATTGAATGTTTCGGCTCCCTAAATTGCCTGACAGGATTCACCAGTACCGCAGCAACCTTGAAACTCCGGTTCCATATTAGAGGGGGCTGGTACTGGTACGAAAAGGTGTGGGAATGGTGCCACTGTGCCAGTGAGTGTAACCGGTGGCCTGGTTTGACACTGGTACTGAAGGGGACGCTTCTAAAGGAAGGATCGGCTCGACTAGGTTGGATTTCGAACCTGCGGCGGTGTCTCGTATGAGCTTCTAAGTCGAGTACGTCTTGATTGGATTGGATTTTAAACCCAAGAGATGCCTCTGGTCTCCAGGCTTCCAAGAGTGGGGTGCCGCCACATCCCGTTAAGGTTTTTACAGTCTAACAGAGCATCACATTTGATGCATGGGACATGTGCCCGTAAAGCGGTACAGGCACCAGATACATTCTGGTGTGTGCAAGGTATACCCAGCACAAGGTGCCCTTGGAGCAGAAAATATATGGATGAGGCACCAGCTGTTAGCGGGGAATGGGGGGCGCCTTGCAGACGCTTATCTCGTTCTGTGCGTGTGTGCGACCTTGCTTTCCATTAGGGTGAAGGGCCCAGTAGGCTGTTACGGGCCGCCAACTGACCTTTTGATGGGATGTGTGACCGACCTTCGTAACTGTCTGCTTGTGTGAAAAGGTCGTTTCAGAGCTGCTGTCTGTGAGCCTGTGGCCGAGCCCCAGCGCCCACCACTGCTGCTCCGACCCCCACACCTGTGCGGCGCGGATGCTCTGCGTGGTCTGCACTCCGGCGATGGCCAACCTGCTGCTGAGCTTCGGCGCGGGCATCCATGCGGGCGCTGCGTTGCGCTTGATCGCGTGTGGGAAGGCGCCAAGCTGGCGCAACGAGGAGGTGGTGCAGGTGAGGCGGCCAGTGTAGGTGTGTGACAAAGACAATTGCTGACGAAAATGATGACCCCCCCCGGTCGAATGAATTTAGAAGTGACAGCTGCTGGTGAGGAGCAAGTCCGGTTGATTTCAAATATAGAGAGGAGGAAGTCACTTTCACCCTTGAATATTGTGTATTCACATGTGAGACACATGCGTGCCCTCCTACAGGATGCCCTATGCCATGCCCGTGAGTGCCCCAGACAGGGTCCTCATGCAGCACCCATGCAGCATCCCTCATGCAGCACCCATGCAGCATGCCTCTTGCAACACCCATGCAGCATGCCTCATGCAACACCCATGCAGCATGCCTCATGCAACACCCATGCAGCATGCCATCTGCAAAACACATGCAGCATGCCTCTTGCAACACACATGCAGCATGCCTCATGCAACACCCATGCAGCATGCCTCATGCAACACACATGCAGCATGCCTCTTGCAACACCCATGCAGCATGCCTCATGCAACACACATGCAGCAGGCCTCTTGCAACACACATGCATTATGCCTCATGCAACACACATGCAGCATGCCTCATGCAACACACATGCAGCAGGCCTCTTGCAACACACATGTGTGCCCCATGCAATAACCATGCGTGCCCCGTGCATCAGGCCCCATACAAGAGCCATGCAGCATCCTTCATGCAGCACCCATGCAGCATCCCTCATGCATGGAGCCCCATGCAGCATGTGTGTCCCATGTGAAACTCTGTCTGTCTGTCGCAGTTAATGATGGACGCCATGATCAGCGCACTCTCGGCAGGTCTGAGACCCAAGTCGGGCGACCAAGCCAGCATGCAGGGCGGATGTTGGCACCAGCAGGTGGGTTTAGGGTTCAGGTGGCGGTCGTGTAGGGAACACCGAGTTAAGAAGTGTGGGGAACACCGATGTGGCGGACGTGTGGGGGACATTGGGTTAAATCCAGATGGGAAAATGTGAGCACTAGCATGTGCCATGGATAAGGCTTACGGCCTTGTTACTAGAGAGGGTGCCACGCTACCAAGCTCACCCCCGTTCTGGCGGCTTCTCTAGTACATCGAGTCTTTCTTTGCGGATGTTTCGCATGCATGTTCAGGTTTTTCATCCTGGATCCTTCTCTGGGTCCTCATGTTGCAAATTTGTTAGTGTTAAGGGCGTAACATCGGATCTGAAGTTTTACCTCAAGTCCGGCATTGGTGGCAAAGGAGTGAAAAATATGTGTTTTCAGGATGAAGAGTACCAGGAGCACAGCCTACGGGCGTCGAAGCGTCAAGTCATGGTTGCACTTGCCACAGATGACCACGAGCACGAGACTGACGACCCTCAGCTGACGCTGCAGCTGTCAACGTTAAGCATGGTGCTATGATTGGTACACACACATTGTTCTTTAAGAGTGTCTTCAAATTATGGGCGGGGTGAATTGTATTGAAAGTGTGTTTGAAACGTGCTTCCCCTCCATCCCCTTCTATCAAGGTGGGGCTGCTAGTGCTTCCTGCTGCACCATGCGTAAGAGGATTTGGCCGAGGTGAGGGTGTGTTCATGGTCGTCATTACCTTCGTTTCGTTTTGGAGGACGAGGTTTCATATTTTGGGTGGGATGGGCATCGGAATGATGCAAGGTGCCGTTTGTGCCTTTGGCTTTTTCTTCCACACGTATGATCTCTTTTTCCAACCGTGTTCGTCCTTGGGAGCATTGCACATTCTAGTCTCCGCCAGCAAAAATGCTGGTGCACCATGGCCTACGGCTAGGGCGGCCTATTGCAGCAAGCCCTGCTGCTTGGGCCACCGGCCTGAAGTCTGCCAATCGGTCCGTATCGGCCCAAAGGTGGCTGCCCTGCATCTTGCCAAATGTGGTATGATGCATGCGTCAGTGAGCACAGATTGTGTGCTGATTTTACCTACTGGGTATTTACTTGTTCTGCCCTGGTCACCTGGTGTGCTGTGTTGCACCTCAGGGTGTAATGCTGTATAGCTCATTTTGTGTTCTCTTTTGCCGTCCCTTACCGGTGTGCTTTTGAGTGTGGGATTCTTAAAACCACACCAACATGCTGCGCCTTGGCGCCAAGCCTCGTCTGTACCTCACACATCTTCATTTCCTCCTCAAATGAAACGAATCAATGTGCTTACTTTTGCCAGTGGGGCTGAACCTCGGGCCATGCAGTGAGTGGCGCGAAGAGATGTAGGAGCCCTCCTTTTTCTTTCTTTAAATGGATAGGTTTGCAACGACACATGCAGCTGTTCTCAGACTTGACGTGTGCCTGATATGTGAGTGCCCCTTTGAGGCATATCCATCTTCATCCCCCGTGTAGTACACCGTATTATGATAGGGCTCATTCAAAATGCACAAGTATTTTGGTGGTGTAGTCTCGTAGTACCCCAATGCTCCCTATTTGTCAGAGCGTAGGTTCACCTGCACTTGTGTCTGGGTGCATTTCTCCAATCATGTGCATTTCTCCAATCATGTGCCACTTCACTTATGAGCGCGGGTGCTTCCTGCCTTCAGTTTTAAATATATTCAGTGTGTGGCGCAGCTGTTGGACAGCCTCCCCCTTGGCCCTCATATTCATGAGACCCGGGTGGGGCTGGCCCTACTTCTGCTTGGCTCGGGTCCAACCCATGGGTCGACAGTTGCCAGAAGTTGAGAGATCGGTGCTGGTTGTGGAGGCACCGAAGCCTTGGCTCCTTTGCTTAGGGTGATGCCTGATTGCCTGTCTGAGCGATAGAAAGTAGCCGTTGATTGGAGCCTTAAGTGTGGCGGATGGAGAGTTTATTTGTGTGGTAGGTTGTTTAGTTGGTTATGTGAGTGGTTGGTTTGAATTCGAACTGAATGTGTGTACAAGCCAAGGCTGGCATATTACCACCCTTCGCAAATTTGGAAGTTTTCTTTCATTTAACCAGGGGGTCACTGGTTTTCGCCCGCTGTCCTAGCGTACCGGTACTTAGTGCCTGTACCGGTTAACGGGCACAAGTCCCATGCATCAAATGTAATGCCCCGTTGGACTGTTTAAACTTCACAATGCTTAGTGTGGTCTGCGGGTGTGAGCCTATGCATCCGCAATAAGATGCCAATATTGAACGCTTGCCACCCTTCATGCTCTTCTGAACATAAGATACCAGTTACCAGAATGGTAACGTCATTAACATGCGGCTGATGTAGAAAACGACATTTATTGGAGGTACTGCTCATGACTTGTACCATGCATCAAATGGACAACTTGTCACCCATTGTTATCGAGCCTGACAGCAGGGAAGTTGTTCCAAAAGAGTCTTGTATGGCACGCTCATGGGCCGTAATTTCTGATTCGCTGCTGTAAATGGGATCTTGAGTCGTACTGACTGCCACGGTGCAACAAGACCAGGGGAAGGAGCAGAGGCATGGACAGGAATGGGGGCATGATAATGAGAGGATGGTTGGATAGGGGCATGCATGTGCACAAGCAGGCAATGACAGGGACGGGCCGATCAGGAGCAGGTGCCTCAACTATTGAGGCCTTGGCATCATGCCATCATGAGGAGCATGGGACCTGGAAACAATCAGGGACAGATGAGGCAGCAGGAATGTATCTGCACATTCACGATTGGGTACAGGTAGGGGCAGAAGCAGAAATAGATTGGGCATCATGCCCATCTGAAGCCCTAATATGAAGTTGGGCAGGGTATGGGCCAGCATTGCATGGGCAGAAACAATAGTAGGCGCAGGAGTACAGGACCATGAGGGTTTGCATGGGCATAGGCAGGACAGGGGCATGAGGAGGAACAAGGACGGGGGTCGAGGATGGGCTCTTGGGCCATACGAGCCTCAGGGTCGGGTAGCGCACAAGGCGGGAGACATGTGATTCAGAAGCCAGTAATCTGAGCTCTCGCGGCTCGAATTTGAGATACATATATAAGATGTAAGAGGCGAAACTGTGCGCCCTGCCGAGATCTGGCCCAACCGTCGTCAGGAAAGCCGGTAAATACATGCATGTGGCCTTGGTATGTACTATGGCGATGATGTGGCAGCCTCTCTCCTCGCTTCATCCTTGGGGCTGATTTCCACAGGTCCTGCCGATGATGATCCGGGCACAAGTGGAATTAGGATGAGGCCCGACAAGTCCTCGTATGATTGTAAATTAGATGCATGCATCAATAATGGGTGGGGCAGAGACTGAAGGATACAAGTCCGGGATATATACAATCAAGTGGCGGTATAATAAATGCTGGACATGCTGATCTGTTGAGTGTTTCTTCGGGAGTTGCATACTCTCATTACTTCCATCCGGGCAATGCAAAAAGTATAATTATTTGGGAATTGCCGTAAAATACCCGGTCCGTAGTATCAGTCGGATTTGGTTTTATTCTGAGTAGGTTTTTTTGGCACCTCAACCTTACACAGGCACTTGATTGGTTTTAATGGTTGATTTATTTTTTGGTACCTGAAATCGAGGGGGGGGGGGGCAAAAAAAGAGTCAAACACCCCATCATAAAAAAAATGTGAAACGACCCCTGGCTACCCTCCCCCCCCCCCCGCCTCCGGAACCTAGTAAAACCTTAATTTCTCAGTCAAAAACCAGAATTTCAGGGAGGGGGCGGGGTCAATTTCAATCAGCTCGTCAGTGCACTTCTAATGGTGTAGATAAATGTACATGGTTCACAAATGTCAAGTGGTGAAACAAAAGATATACCATTGCTCTTGCTACCACCTGCCAGCTACATATCTACGCTAAAAACCATGAGGCTCCAGAAACGAGAGGACTCTCGCACCAGTGGCAGCAAACTAGCATATAACTTGAGTGTACTGACGTGCTGCTTCAGAAGCTTGGCCATCTGCTTCTTGGGGAGCTCCTTGCCCACTATCCCCTCAGCGCTGATGGCATATCTCGTCACATCTGCCTCCGTCAGCTCCTGACCAGGGTGGGCTGACTCCATGTGATCTAGGAAGTGATAGCTCCACACATAAGGGCGGACGGTACCCGCGAGGCTCCTGCAGATGTTGCAAGCCACTGGTCTGTTCAGTTGGTGCAAGGATTGGTGGCAGAATCCCTCTCAGCAGCTGCATATGACATCTTGTGCTTCAAGGGGCAGCGGGACTCGACTGCTAGCGTGCTGCTGGTAGAGCCTTTGCCCAACTCCGTTTAGCACAGGCCTGATGTCCTGTCGTCACACACAATGCCTCAGAAGCTGCATGCCTCAGCACCACTTGGCTCCAAGCCACACGCTGCTCCACATTGGCGCAGCAAGATGTGCGCTCCGACGTGCAGTCACATAGCTGATAGCTTGATTATCTTCCCACAGCCATGCACCTTGCACACAGTCGGCGCATCTCCAGCTATTGGTGGTCCATATTCTTGCTGAAGATCCTCCAACTCTAGGAGGGTGTCATCTCTGTACGGGAACTCAGCTGACATGCTCAAGCTGTGGCTAGAAGCTGATGGAAGCTGACCCGGGACCCCCACCTGTTGGGCTAGCATGCAGCTGAAGATGACGTCAAGGGTACTAGACCCCCTCACACGTCGCAATGATACCCGGAGAAGGGGAGGCTGACATTGCAAAGGGGATGGCCCTGTGGGCTGGCACCTTGAGCATAACACCGACTTTCCCACCCCAAGCCAAGGACGCTGCTGATCCATCAGCCTCACTCCCTCTAGAGTACGTCAAGTGCATGAGCACCCCTGTCACTACAGCTGCCTCCATCATCAGCTGCTCCGGTGTCAAATTGCCCACGCTGTACATGCCCCCCTTGGAAGTAGGGACCTGGAGCATATTTGCTCTGAGCACGGCCAGGGCTGACACGCCGTTGCGTGCTAGAGCGAGAGGCTCTACGGCAGCCGCATGCTCGATAGTAGCAGAAGCAGCCGGAGCAAGAGCTGAAGGAGTAGCAGAAGTAAAAGAGGGGTATAATGATGTGATTGTGCGCTGTCGCTTCGTCGAGTTCTCCTTGGCCAGCCTCTCAGCTCCTCTCTTGCACTCTTTCCCCCATTGGTGATTTGTTAGGACCACTGGGTTGTCTGTGAATTTTAAGACCTTCAAACAATGCTCACAGCAGGTTGGCATTGCTTAATTAATAGTAAGTACCAATGCAGGTACATCGTGTGAGTCCATAATGGGTGTACGCACAACGGTGCATGTGGTTCCGAAGCCATAACACCCCCCCATGTCAAAATTGCATGCCAAGAGTGGTCTGGCATTCTGTGTGGAATATTTTATGATGCACATCTGTAGCAAATGACAGTGGGAATGCAGCGCTGTAGCTATCGTCTCAATCTGATGTTTAAAAAAAGATGAAACAAATCAAAAAAATGCCTTTTTCTTTTTACCCCCCTCCTCTCCCCACTTTGCCCCTCCGTATGTCCCAGCCCCCTGGGCCAAAAGCAATTTAAGACCAGATATGGAAAGCTCTCGTCAAGCTCTACAACTTAAGATGATGGGGTGTATTCAGTTTTTTCTTGCTCCCCCCCTCGCCTGAAATTAACGAATGTCAATGGTAGGTTTTATTCTTAAAACCAGTCAATCGTCTGAAAATTTGGTTTTTGCCCGAGGGGGGGCAAAAAGAAAAAAATCGACCCCGTCCCCCTTTTTTGTAGAGCTTAACGAGAGCGTTCCATAGCTGTTTTCAAAATGTATTTTGGCCCAGGGGGGTGGGAGATATGGGGGGGCAAAGTTGGGGGTGGGGTGGGTGGGCGGTCCCCCCAAAAATCCATTTGTTTTTCAAACTTCGTACATTTGTTCTGTAGGTCTGTTGAGGCTGGCAGCGGCACCTATGGGTTCGCATTGCCAACATGAGTCCATTTACCTCCTAAAATGTTGCTTGAATTACCACATGACCCCCTGCGGCCCTGCCCCCCCACACTGAGGGTTTGGCTCCATTGGACTCCCCCCGAAACCAGCTGAGTCATTCTTAGTTGACTGTTGACATGTCATCACCTAACGAATTGAAATATACCAGTAGAAGCGGCTCGAAGAGCTGATAAAAAAACACCCCTTACATGCCCTGTAATTTTGAATTTTGCCTGAGACATTTGAATTGCAATGAGTTCCGGAGGCCGGGGTGGGGGTGGGTGGGTGGGTGGTAGGCTCGTTGGGTGCTCGTTTTATTTTTCGGGGATGGGGTCCCTGGCTTTTTTTTGCCCCCCCCTCGTTATTACCTGGAAAATCCCTGGACAGAACCTCAGCCCTGCAGCCAGTACGGACGGTCAGACATGAAGCCGAAGTTGCTACCGGGTAAATAAGATGAAATGTGAATACGGTACCGTACTGGCAGTCAGCGGCTATGTGAAATGCTTCTCGAGTTACTGCCCCATGCCCCCATCCCCCTCAAATGCATAGACAAGAGGACTGTGGCTGCTGGGTCCCGCCTCTCCTGGTACAAGTCCCGAAAACACCGTATCAACTAACCGAACAACTTTTGCAACCCTGTCTACCTCCATTGTCTTTGCTCTAGCCAATGACTTCAAAAATACGAACATCCTCTATCTTCATTCTAGATTCTGGGTAGAGATTGGTTGCGGTGGGCGTAGAATGGGGACGAAAAAGGCCTGCCTCTTCATTCCGGACTGCCTCTGCCTTCTCATTCTAGATAGCATTTGGTCCCAGTGCCGCAGTGTGAGATGCACTGTGCGTTAAGCAGAGGTAGCGACGAAGAGAGAAGGGAAGAAAGCCAAGAAAGGAACGCAAGGGAATTGAACACCTTTAGAACCGTCTACCATACGGACGTCCCGGGAGATATAGGGTGATTTGGGGTTCGAGGGTTTACCCTCGTAGTATGGAAGTATGGGTCAGTAATTCAGTATACGGAGATCTAACTACAGCGTCACTGTAGCGATCTCTTACTTTACACGCAGACTGGGGAGGCAATCAAAAGAGGGGGGGAACTCTATCTGGTGGTACCCGAGATAATTGTTTTTTTCGTTGTTTTTCTCTTTGGTACCTGAAACTGTTGGTTTCGATTATGGTTTTTAATTAAAAAAAACAAATCTGATTGATTCTACGGTGGCTATGATGTCCGTAGTACTATTACAATTCCGTAGCCGCTCATGCATGCTAAAAATTGAAAAGAACTTCATACAGTAGCGCTAGTAATGGAGCCCATAGGTGCAGGTGTGATAAGGACCTTAACACGTTAGCGTCGACTTGGACGCCGAAGTGCCTGGCCAAATTGAAATCACTGAAAGGATAGGCTCGTACCCCTCATACCGGGCTCATACCTGCATTTCATCGTATTTTGGGTACATAGGGCCCAATTTCACTAGGGCGCTCGACGGAACACGTTCCGGTGGCGGTTTATCTGGTTGGACGAGGCTTCAGCCACGCTGGCTGAAAAAACTTGAAACGCAATTCCACTTGTGTCCGGAATGTGTTCGGGTACGGTTGAGAATTTTCCCCCCTAGTGAACAGCCTGTCAAGCATTTGCTTTAACGCTTCGTGTATCTAAAGTGTTCTGTCTAGTGTCTACTTGTCTCGCTAAGTATGATAGTCCCGCATGACAAAATGTCGAGTTGCAGGGTACGTGCAGCCATGGGTGCCCTGGCACTGTTGAAGTTGGGTGTAGCAAATGCAGGCCGCTGCTAAGCGATAGCCCAGGCGATCGGAGGGACTACCAGGGGCAAATGTCGACATTCGCCATTGGGTTGGCCAGATCGGTTAGATCGGTGCAACTTCTACGCGGTAAAAGATTCAAATGAGGTTCATGTACAGGATATGCATCGGCCATGCATGGCAGCAGGAACGGGCGAAGAGGATTATATTCATAACGAAAGAAAGATGACGGCGATGGAAATTTGAAGATGAGGACGAAGGAGGAGCGATGCAAAATATGGCACTTAACGGGTACGGCAGCGCCACGCTGGCGCCACGCTGGCATTCCGGTGCCATTCCGGTGACGAGTGGAATTGGGGGGGGGGTGAGCTGGCATGCCATTTCCGCGTTCCGGTGACAAGTGGAATTGGGCCCATAATGTTGGTATAGTGCGTAAATCATAGTACTTTGTATCATTCACGAAGGAAGCAGGCGTGCCATGCTGAGCAGACATGTGTATACACGGTGGCGTGTCTGCCGGGGTCTGTTCCAGGGTGCGTCGCGATGGTAGGCCTGCTACTTACATACTCGAACCGCCGACAGGCAGATCTACCGACCACTCCGTCCAGCAGACGCCCCCTCACGAGTGATGGCTGATCATTCCGGGAACCGTCCCGGCATCGTGAAATTGATGTATCATCTCGCGGCTGATGATTAAAATCCTTCCCTCGACTAAGCATTTTTACTCCCCTGGGAATCACGACGGCCGCAAGTATGTACGGTATGTTCATCGGTTGGGTCTTTCATATACGGTAACACGGTGTAGTTTCCCGGCATTACATGACATCCCAATTTTTCAGGTGGCGCTTACTATTTCCTGAATGATACCTCGCTTGGAGCCTCTGCCTGGCCACGCGCGCTACATCAATGGGTGCAGGCTGTCACACGGCTCATTCGGCTTCGTGGACAAGTACACCAACGTCGAAACTAAGGAGGAGGTGGCGATCAAATTCTTGAGGCGCGCTGATAACGTGCGTGGGTAGGGTCCAGTCAGGCTCCAGATTATGGCATGTGATGCATGCCTGCAATCGCCCTCTGGCAGGTCGGTAGATATTGATATGGATTGTGGAATCAAGCGATGCAATGGACATTGTGGGCGACGAGACTGTGTCATGCCTCAAGCATACGCGTCTGCAGCAAGTAAAGGCCCGAGCTTGTCGAGCGTACACGGTCCTTCACAGCAGAAGCAGCCAATGTGATCATGGCGTAAGAGGTCGGTCTGGGAAGGATGGCGCTGGACAAGTGCTTTACCAGAAACTCGAGTGGATGCGTCCCAGATAAAGAGAGGGGACGGGGCCTGGTTGCGAGCTGGAGGCAACTGTAGCCAGAGAGGTAGAGACTAGCTGCAACAATCAGGGCAACAGTGATTGCGGCAGCGCGCAATCACGCGAAGTAAAGATCGCGATCGTTAGTCACATCAGCGCCTGCGAGTCCAGCAACAGTGTGGGCCACGTGGCAGTGTACCTTACACCGCAATGTCCAATATCGAGCATCGCTACCGTTCCTAGTATGAACCCCACCACTCCTGACTAACGTGCATGGAGTCTGGAAGTTGTGCACGACACCGCACTGGGCATGTCGACACTGTGGCAGGAGAAGAGGCGTTGGCACCCATCCCATCTTAGAGCACACACCCTTGCACACACCCTTGCACTCCCAGAAATCCTACACCCTTGCAAGCACCCTTGCACTCTGAGAAATCGTACAAGCGCAAGGCACCGCATGGCCTTGCTGTCATGGCAGTGTTTGTTTCAGTGCGCATCAGACAAGCGTTGGCTGGCTGCTGAGCGGCCACCACTCACCGGGGCCTATGGGTACCAAGCCATGACCCGCCTACGGCTGGTGGCCCAAGGGCCCCCCCCAAGGGCCCCCCCCAAGGGCCCCCCCCCACGGCTGGTGGCCCAAGGGCCTCCCCCCAAGGGCCCCCCCCCAAGGGCTCCCTCCGAGGGCCCATGTCTGCGGCCCATGCTGTAGCTGAATACCAGCTGCAGCAACCTAAGCAAACAGTAAATCACAGGCACCAGCATGCCTGAGCTCGTCATCTGGTCATGGTACCTGCCTAGGGAGTCAATCATCACGCTGTCCAACATTGATGATTGGCGTGATGCGTTTCATTCTGCGCAAACTCTCCCGCTGGTTTCCGGCTAACCGGATCCTAGTTCAGGTGCTGGTCCCTAGCAAGAGCCGGTCAGGGCAGCCCATCCAACAGCCCGCCACAGTACGGGAGTACTCACATTTGGAAGCTCAAATGCAGCATACGGTAGCTGCTAGCAGCAAGTGGCCGAGTTCTGCATTGTGCGCGCAATTCAGGTCTCCCTCAGGTCTAAGCCTAGTTCAGAGGGGGGACCCAACTAGTCCACTTTCAGTTCCTGATATATCGAGCCACTAACCCCCCCCCCCCACACACACCGCGCTGCTCCCCTCCCATCCACCCTGCCCATTCCTCATGCACGGCATACTGCTTCTCGTCCAACCAGCGACCCTACCTGTGCCACTCTGCATTCAGCCCTCCTTAACATGTTCTGCTGTTCTGCTGTTCGACAGAAATCCAAGTACATCGAGCCGGAGATCTTGAACCACCGGAGATTAAATCATCCCCATGTCATTGGCTTTAAGGTGAGGCGCGGCCAGAGGCGGCGCTAAGAATGCGAGGATAGCTTGTGTCCAGTACGTGGACGTGGCAGAATCCAGATGCGTGGGAGGGGGGGGGGTGACAGGGGCAGGAGCAGGTGTAGGAGTGACAGGGACGAGCTGGGGTGACGGGGGCAGGGCAGGAGTCGGGGAAAAGGAAGGAGATGGGTGACAGGAGCCGGGGCTTGGGAAAATGAAGAAGTAGGGGCGACAGGGGCATGGGGTAGGGAAGGGGAAGGAGCATGGGTGTAGTGTTTCTTTTTCGTGACACAGCTACATGTCAGCTCCACTCCGGCCTCCGGCCAGAGGCCCCGGTTGTGACCAGCCCTGCTGCTTTGGCCACCAGCCGTGGCCCGGTCCAGGTTTGGTCCCAAACTCCCAATCAGGCCTTTGGCGGCTTCCGGGCTGCCTCCCAGAGGTGGATTTGTAGCCGAGAAAGATACACTGCAGGGGTGATAAGTGAAGCAGGGGGAGGGTGAGCTGGGACCTCGTGGGCCGGGACGGCGCAGCCTTTGCAGACATCTCCCATCCTGATCACTGTACCTGGCACATGTGAGCACCTGGCACGTGGCACCCTACACTTGCACCCTGCACCCTGCACCTGGCAAGTGGCACCTGGCATGGTGGCACATATGTGAGCTGACATCCTAGCAGATTCCGAATCACGAGTGTTTGGGAGCTGAGTGTATCAGCTGGGAGCTGCAGCTTTCTGCACCCTTCAGCCCTGACTCTGCCCACCCCTAGCATGCCAGCCGGGAGCTGCGGCTTTCTGCACCCTTCAGCCCTGACTCTGCCCACCCCTAGCATGCCAGCTTCTAGCCGCACCTTTCTGCACCCTTCAGCCCCGACTCTGTCCACCCTCCAGCATGCCAGCTTCTAGCCACACCTTTCTGCACCCTTCAGCCCCGACTCTGCCCACCCTCCAGCATGCCAGCTTCTAGCCACTGCTCTCTGCACCCATGAGTCCTGACTCTGCCCACCCTCCAGCATGCCAGCTTCTAGCCACAGCTCTCTGCACCCTTCAGCCCCGACTCTGCCCACCCTCCAGCATGCCAGCTTCTAGCCACTGCTCTCTGCACCCTTCAGCCCTGACTCTGCCCACCCTCCAGCATGCCAGCTTCTAGCCACTGCTTTCTGCACCCTTCAGCCCCGACTCTACCCACCCTCCAGCATGCCAGCTTCTAGCCACTGCTCTCTGCACCCTTTAGCCCTGACTCTGCCCACCCTCCAGCATGCCAGCTTCTAGCCACTGCTTTCTGCACCCTTTAGCCCCAACTCTGCCCACCCTCCAGCATGCCAGCTTCTAGCCACTGCTCTCTGCACCCTTCAGCCCCAACTCTGCCCACCCTCCAGCATGCCAGCTTCTAGCCACTGCTCTCTGCACCCTTTAGCCCTGACTCTGCCCACCCTCCAGCATGCCAGCTTCTAGCCACTGCTCTCTGCACCCTTTAGCCCTGACTCTGCCCACCCTCCAGCATGCCAGCTTCTAGCCACTGCTTTCTGCACCCTTTAGCCCCAACTCTGCCCACCCTCCAGCATGCCAGCTTCTAGCCACTGCTTTCTGCACCCTTTAGCCCCAACTCTGCCCACCCTCCAGCATGCCAGCTTCTAGCCACTGCTCTCTGCACCCTTCAGCCCTGACTCTGCCCACCCTCCAGCATGCCAGCTTCTAGCCACTGCTCTCTGCACCCTTCAGCCCTGACTCTGCCCACCCTCCAGCATGCCAGCTTCTAGCCACTGCTCTCTGCACCCTTCAGCCCCGACTCTGCCCACCTTCCAGCATGCCAGCTTCTAGCCACTGCTCTCTGCACCCATGAGTCCTGACTCTGCCCCCCCCCCCCCCCCCAGCAAGGTAGCTACTAGTCACATCTTTCTACACCTGGCTGCTGGCTTTGTGAACTGTTTCTGGGTGTAGGGTGCAGGCCAGAGGCCGGATGTTCGCAACAACCCATCATGCATTTTACATGTAGGAGGTGTTGCAGGTGTTGCTGTAGTTGCTGCTGTTGCTGGATGCCTCCCCCCTCAGCCAGCACCCTGAAACAACAACCCAACCCAACCCATAATGCTCGCAGGAGGTGTTTGTCACCGAGGAATACATTTGTATAGTCATGGAGTATGCCAACTGCGGGAGCTTGTTCACGCTCGTGAATCAGGTGAGTGTTAAAGACATGCCATCTATTATGCTGGGATTGGTACAACCTTTCCCATATTTCTTTTTCCAGTGTGCCATTCGGACCAAACCATGACTTACCTTCTACCAGTGGCGACCCAAGCACCAGGGCAGGCCGCACTAGGCCCCCAAGTCAAATAGACTAAACACTTCAGCTGCTCAAGCACCTCGTTCCTTACCTGTGATACCTCCTGTGTGAGGCCTGCTGCTTGGGCTGCTGGCAATAGGCCGGTCAAGGCTTGGTCCCGGGTATAATGTGCAGCAGGGCTGCTGGCTGTAGGCCGGTCAAAGATTTGTCCCAATCAGCACAGGGGTGGCATCCCAACCGGATAACACATAAGATGGCGCAGTGATTGCCAGGAAATTACACCACCATGCATAATAATAAATCAATGCCGGCTGTTCCTGCCCCGGCTGTATCTGCGCCTGTGCCCTGAACCCTAAAGAAGCACTGTTAACCCTGTCCCCTAAACCCCGCCCGTGCAGTTGAGAATCCTGCGCCCGTGCCCTGAACCTTATAGAAGCACTGTTAACCCTGTCCCCTAAACCCTGTTTGTGCAGTTGAGAATCCTGCGCCTGTGCCCTGAACCCTAAAGAAGCACCGTCAACCCTGTCCCCTAACCCCTGCCCGTGCAGTTGAGAATCATGCCCGAGGCCCACGCCCGCTGGTACTTCACGCAGCTGGTGCTGGGCCTGGACTACTGCCACAGGAAGGGCGTGGTGAACAGGGATGTGAAGCTGGAGAATGCGCTGCTGGTGGTGAGTGGAGGGGGCAGGCGGCAGGCAGTAGCACAGGGAGTGAGTGAGCTGTTTAGGGTGCAGGCGGCAGGCAACAGCACTGGGAGGGAATGAATGAGGGGCTTAGGGTGCAGGCGGCAGTACAGGGAGTGAAGGAATGGGGCTAGGAGCGCAGGGGCAGTACAGGTGGTGAAGGAATGGGGTTAAGGGTGCATGCAGCAGGCTACAGCACAGGGAGTGAGTGAAGGGTTTAGAGTGCAGGCAGCAGTACAGGGAATGAAGGAATGGGGTCTTAGGGTGCAGGCAGCAGGCGGTAGCGCAGGGAGTGAGTGAAGGGTTGAGGGTGCAGGCGGCAGCACAGGGGGTAAAGGATGGGGTTATGGAAGCAGGTAGAAGGTGGTTGCATGGGGGTGAAGGAATGAGGTTATGGGAGCAGGTGGCAGGGGGGAGTACAGGGATGTAGGAATGGGGTATATGTCGCAGGTGGAAGGCAGTAGCATAAGGGTGGAGGAATGAGGTACATATCGCAGGTGATTATGGGTGCAGACGGCAGGGGGCGGAACAGGCAGCAGGAAGGAATGGGGTTGCAGGCAGCAGCTTTGGTAAAGAAGTCATAGGGTGTATGGTGTAAGCAACAGCTAAGAATCTAGTCATCACGGGACATTCACGCCCCTCAACGCGTTGCATGCATGCTTTCAATGCCTTAGGGCTAGGGGATCCGGCAACCATGTGGAGGACGCGCTGCATGCATGCTTTCCGGTTGCGGGCATGGAGGACGCGTTGAAAGCATGCTTTCTTTACAACACTGCTTGCCACGGGACATCCCTTTTGTCCACCTGCCGTGTCTCAGGACATCGCTGTTGTCCACCTGCCAAGCACCTGCACCCTGACGACCGCACCCCCACACTCCCTCTCTACCATCTCATCACACAATGGAGCCTAGTACTACTCTGTCTGCACCACCACACACCACATCACCAAACGGCCTCCCCAGTTCACCCTGCCTCCCCCCCACACACACCACATCACCAAACAGCCTCCCTAATACACTCTGCCTCCCCCTCCCCCAACACCACAGAACGGCAACCCGAAAACGACTCTGCCGCGTCTCAAAATCTGTGACTTTGGTTACAGCAAGTCGGTGGATCAGTCGGCACCCAATTCGATAGTCGGGACGACTTGCTGTGAGTTGGGACGGTCTTTAACTAATATGCGGACATTGCTGGACTTAAACCGCATGGTGGATGCCGCCGTGCAACTGCTTGCATGCTATTCTTGACCTCATTTTGGCCCCAAGCCATTTGTTGCTATTTTTGACTCACAATTTTTGCCCTCCATGAATATCCCATGCTAAGAACGGGATTAGGGTTTGAGCATGCCCTGGACAAGGGGCCTTTCACTTCGGGTGTCGGACGAGTCCTCCGACAATAGCAGTCGACCCTTGGGATGGGGTCTTTCCCCGCGAAAAGTTTTACTGGCGTCCAGGACAAGCTTTTTCATATGGAAGGAAAGTTCGCCTTTTTTAGTCAAAGTTTTTGGGTGGAAAGGCTCTGTCACGGCCAGGGGGTCACGGCCAAAATCCCTTGTTTGGGGGGACTCGTCCGATCCCCTGCCCCGAGTTAGAGAGGCAATGGACCCCACAGGGGAATGGGGTTTATAAGACCGGTTTACAAAGGTTGTGTGTTACATGACACTTGAAATATTGTATGCCATAGTCTCAACGAACGTATTTCAATGTTATATGATTTCTTTGCTGCTTAAAATGTCGCATTCATGTCAATTTGTTATGATTCGCTTCCCCTTGAGAGGGAAAAATTGGTGAACAAGACATTTTAACTTGCTTACGTTGTTCACGTACCGGCTATCATAACAATGAAGTATATCCGTATGTCCGCAACTGCGGTGCCGAATACTGCCAACTTTGGGTGGGTAGGGGCAGGTGTTGATAATGTGAGGTTCCCGGCAGGCCCAGCATTGACCCACAACTGTGCTGGGAAGGCCCAGCCTACGACAACGATTTTTCCAGGCAGGCCCCGAAGCCAGCAACAGCTTTGCTCGGCAGGCCCGGCACACACCCACAATTTAGCTTGGCAAGCCCTGCATCAAGCAAGGACCTAGCTTGACAAGCTCAGCTACGCTGACCCAGAATCCAATATCAGGACGTTTCACATGTGCAAGCTATGCAGGCCGAGAGAGTAGTCCAGCTTACACACCCCTGGCAGGCCTGCCACCTCCCGAAACGGTGGTTCAGTTCATTTTTGTGACTTCGTCAAAAAGGGGGCTTCAGTATGACTACATGCCTGCCACCTCCCAAAACGGCTGTTCAGTTCATTTTAGTGACTTCGTCAAAAAGGGGGCTTCAGTATGCCTACATGCCTGCCACCTCCCGAAACGGTTGTTCAGTTCATTTTTGTGACTTTGTCAAAAAGGGGGCTTTAGTATGACTACATGCCTGCCACCTCCCGAAACGGTTGTTCAGTTCATTTTTGTGACTTTGTCAAAAAGGGGGCTTCAGTATGACTACATGCCTGCCACCTCCCGAAACGGTTGTTCAGTTCATTTTTGTGACTTCGTCAAAAAGGAGGCTTCAGTATGACTACCTGCCTGCCACCTCCCGAAACAGTTGTTCAGTTCATTTTAGTGACTTCGCCAAAAAGGGGGACTCGGCATGCCTACATGCCTGCCACCTCCCGAAACGGTTGTTCAGTTCATTTTTGTGACTTCGTCGAAAAGGGTGACTCGGCATGACCACAGGCCTCCCACCTTCCGCTGCAACTATCAGTGTGTTTGCATGTGGTCATGCCGAGTCCCCCTTTTCGATGAAGTCACTAAAACAAACTAGGCCACACTGAGCCCTCCGATCCCAGTCTGGGACCCATAGCCAGTGTTTATTTTTGTCATGACTCGGTTTAACATCAGCTAAACCCCAGCCTCAAGCCGGCGGCCCCATTTTTTGCCAGCCATGCTGCTTTGGCCACCAGTTGTAGGCCGGGCCAGGTTTGGTCCCAGTCAGGCCTTGCAGGTGGCTGTGGGGCGGCCTGCGGGAGGTGGACTGATAGCCGAAAAGAGAAACACTGCCCACAGCCCTAACCGCGTCACACCACCGCCGCCCCTGGCCCCTTACCCCATCTTCACCTGACCCGCCTCCACTTCATCCCCTCCTCTGTTGATCTGCCCCTCTTTTTTGGTGTTTTATAAGAACGGGGGGCCGAGCGCAGCGCAGCCGTTATCCTGCCCGGCTAGATCCACCTCCCTTCCTTGGTGGTTTGTTATAACAAGGTGGGGCCAAGCGCCTTGCAGCCGTTATCCCTGCGGCTAGATCTGGCGAGCCAGATCCCAGACAGACTCGGAACCCCGAAAACAAATCATCCTTCCTCCCTCCCCCCCAACCCGCCTGACGCAATCAGACATGGCCCCTGAGGTGGCAAGGAGCTCCTCCACGTCGGAATACGATGGGAAGCAAGCAGACGTATGGTCCTGCGGCGTGCTTCTGTTCGTCATGCTTTTCGGCTACTACCCATTTCAGGCGCAAGAGGGCAACGGGAAGCCAGAGGTACGGTCTGGCTGGGGTTAGGGCCAGTGCTTACGCTATGCATGCCAGGCCACTTCCTGCAGGCTGCTAGGCGTATCATGCTACCTTTTTTTGTGCAATCTGGCTAAACCTGTGCCGTATCATGCTACCTTGGTAGTGCAATATGCCGTATCGTGTCGTATCTTGCCACCTTTGTGACCAGAGCAGCACTACCTTGTCATGATCTGACCCCTGATCTACACATTGGTCATTGGACTAAAAGCAAGACTGCTTGTTCCTATCCCACTACATTTATAAACTTAAACAAAAAAATGCCCCCTGGGGTTGTTACATTTTTTAATATGCTTTTAATAAACTTAATACTTGTACTTAAAATCATGGCAATTTTATTTGTTCTGTTTCATGTACCGTAGATTTGATTTGCCTCCCCTCGGCTGAGGAACAGCGATTTCTGTTTATGCTGCCCTCAGGGCAAATTATCGACCAAAACTCATACTTTTCGACTGGAATCTGGCATCGACGATGGATGATTAGTGTATTCATGGATCCCTCTACCCCAAACAACATTATGAGGGAAGGCATAGCAAATCTACGGTACTACCTCATGGCCCGCTTCAGATGTGATGCACCACACCTTCATTTCAATGAACTAAAAAAATTGGATTGATCTCGGAAACAAATATATTCCACTTTACCTGTTGCAGACTGCGGTAGATCGGATGCAGCGCATCGTGGAGATGCAGTGGTCGATTCCTAACAACATCCTTATCTCTCCCAACTGTCGAGACCTGCTTCTCAAGGTGCGTTCCTGATCAGAAACATCTCCAACACCTGCTGAGACATTTATATTTCGGAATACCGGTAATTAATATAATATCTTTCAAAGTAATTTAATTAATTGGTTGAAGGTGTGCTACCCAGCGTCTCTGTCTTGGGTATTTACTTCATGCGCTAAATCCACAGCCTTCTGTTGAATGGGCTCAGCTGCCAATGTCTTGAAATTAACCTGGAAATATCCATGTCCGGTCACCTTTCCTGTAGTGGAGATATCCATGTCCGGTCACCTTTCCTGTAGTGGAAATATCCATGTCCGGTCACCTTTCCTGTAGTGGAAATATCCATGTCTGGTCACCTTTCCTGTAGTGGAAATATCCATGTCCGGTCACCTTTCCTGTATTGGAGATATCCATGTCCGGTCACCTTTCCTGTAGTGGAGATATCCATGTCCGGTCACCTCACCTGTATTGGAAATATCCATGTCCGGTCACCTTTCCTGTAGTGGAAATATCCATGTCCGGTCACCTTTCCTGTATTGGAAATATCCATGTCCGGTCACCTTTCCTGTATTGGAGATATCCATGTCCGGTCACCTTTCCTGTAGTGGAAATATCCATGTCTGGTCACCTTTCCTGTATTGGAAATATCCATGTCCGGTCACCTTTCCTGTATTGGAGATATCCATGTCCGGTCACCTTTCCTGTAGTGGAAATATCCATGTCTGGTCACCTTTCCTGTATTGGAAATATCCATGTCCGGTCACCTTTCCTGTATTGGAAATATCCATGTCCGGTCACCTTTCCTGTATTGGAGATATCCATGTCCGGTCACCTTTCCTGTAGTGGAAATATCCATGTCCGGTCACCTTTCCTGTATTGGAGATATCCATGTCCGGTCACCTTTCCTGTATTGGAGATATCCATGTCCGGTCACCTTTCCTGTAGTGGAAATATCCATGTCCGGTCACCTTTCCTGTAGTGGAAATATCCATGTCTGGTCACCTTTCCTGTATTGGAAATATCCATGTCCGGTCACCTTCCCTGTAGTGGAAATATCCATGTCTGGTCACCTTTCCTGTATTGGAGATATCCATGTCCGGTCACCTTTCCTGTAGTGGAAATATCCATGTCCGGTCACCTTTCCTGTATTGGAAATATCCATGTCCGGTCACCTTTCCTGTATTGGAGATATCCATGTCCGGTCACCTTTCCTGTAGTGGAAATATCCATGTCTGGTCACCTTTCCTGTATTGGAAATATCCATGTCCGGTCACCTTTCCTGTATTGGAAATATCCATGTCCGGTCACCTTTCCTGTATTGGAGATATCCATGTCCGGTCACCTTTCCTGTAGTGGAAATATCCATGTCTGGTCACCTTTCCTGTATTGGAGATATCCATGTCCGGTCACCTTTCCTGTATTGGAAATATCCATGTCCGGTCACCTTTCCTGTAGTGGAGATATCCATGTCCGGTCACCTTTCCTGTAGTGGAAATATCCATGTCCAGTCACCTTTCCTGTATTGGAAATATCCATGTCCGGTCACCTTTCCTGTAGTGGAAATATCCATGTCCGGTCACCTTTCATGTATTGGAAATATCCATGTCCGGTCACCTTTCCTGTAGTGGAGATATCCATGTCCGGTCACCTTTCCTGTAGTGGAAATATCCATGTCCGGTCACCTTTCCTGTATTGGAAACATCCATGTCCGGTCACCTTTCCTGTATTGGAAATATCCATGTCCGGTCACCTTTCCTGTATTGGAGATATCCATGTCCGGTCACCTTTCCTGTAGTGGAAATATCCATGTCCGGTCACCTTTCCTGTAGTGGAAATATCCATGTCCGGTCACCTTTCCTGTAGTGGAAATATCCATGTCCGGTCACCTTTCCTGTAGTGGAAATATCCATGTCTGGTCACCTTTCCTGTATTGGAAATATCCATGTCTGGTCACCTTTCCTGTATTGGAAATATAAATGTCCGGTCACCTTTCCTGTATTGGAAATATCCATGTCCGGTCACCTTTCCTGTAGTGGAAATATCCATGTCCGGTCACCTTTCCTGTATTGGAAATATCCATGTCCGGTCACCTTTCCTGTATTGGAGATATCCATGTCCGGTCACCTTTCCTGTAGTGGAAATATCCATGTCTGGTCACTTTTCCTGTAGTGGAAATATCCATGTCCGGTCACCTTTCCTGTAGTGGAAATATCCATGTCCGGTCACCTTTCCTGTATTGGAAATATCCATGTCCGGTCACCTTTCCTGTATTGGAAATATCCATGTATGGTCACCTTTCCTGTAGTGGAAATATCCATGTCCGGTCACCTTTCATGTATTGGAAATATCCATGTCCGGTCACCTTTCCTGTAGTGGAGATATCCATGTCCGGTCACCTTTCCTGTAGTGGAAATATCCATGTCCGGTCACCTTTCCTGTATTGGAAATATCCATGTCCGGTCACCTTTCCTGTAGTGGAAATATCCATGTCCGGTCACCTTTCCTGTATTGGAAATATCCATGTCCGGTCACCTTTCCTGTAGTGGAAATATCCATGTCCGGTCACCTTACCTGTATTGGAAATATCCATGTCCGGTCACCTTTCCTGTAGTGGAAATATCCATGTCCGGTCACCTTTCCTGTATTGGAAATATCCATGTCTGGTCACCTTTCCTGTATTGGAAATATCCATGTCTGGTCACCTTTCCTTTATTGGAGATATAAATGTCCGGTCACCTTTCCTGTATTGGAAATATCCATGTCCGGTCACCTTTCCTGTAGTGGAAATATCCATGTCCGGTCACCTTTCCTGTATTGGAAATATCCATGTCCGGTCACCTTTCCTGTAGTGGAAATATCCATGTCCGGTCACCTTTCCTGTAGTGGAAATATCCATGTCTGGTCACTTTTCCTGTAGTGGAAATATCCATGTCCGGTCACCTTTCCTGTAGTGGAAATATCCATGTCCGGTCACCTTTCCTGTATTGGAAATATCCATGTCTAGTCACCTTTCCTGTATTGGAAATATCCATGTATGGTCACCTTTCCTGTAGTGGAAATATCCATGTCCGGTCACCTTTCCTGTAGTGGAAATATCCATGTCCGGTCACCTTTCCTGTAGCGGAAATATCCATGTCCGGTCACCTTTCCTGTATTGGAAATATCCATGTCCGGTCACCTTTCCTGTATTGGAAATATCCATGTCCGGTCACCTTTCCTGTAGTGGAAATATCCATGTCCGGTCACCTTTCCTGTATTGGAAATATCCATGTCCGGTCACCTTTCCTGTAGTGGAAATATCCATGTCCGGTCACCTTTCCTGTATTGGAAATATCCATGTCCGGTCACCTTTCCTGTATTGGAAATATCCATGTCCGGTCACCTTTCCTGTAGTGGAAATATCCATGTCCGGTCACCTTTCCTGTATTGGAGATATCCATGTCTGGTCACCTTTCCTGTAGTGGAAATATCCATGTCCGGTCACCTTTCCTATATTGGAGATATCCATGTCCGGTCACCTTTCCTGTATTGGAAATATCCATGTCTGGTCACCTTTCCTGTATTGGAGATATCCATGTCTGGTCACCTTTCCTGTAGTGGAAATATCCATGTCCGGTCACCTTTCCTGTATTGGAGATATCCATGTCCGGTCACCTTTCCTGTAGTGGAAATATCCATGTCTGGTCACCTTTCCTGTATTGGAAATATCCATGTCCGGTCACCTTTCCTGTAGTGGAGATATCCATGTCCGGTCACCTTTCCTGTAGTGGAAATATCCATGTCCGGTCACCTTTCCTGTAGTGGAAATATCCATGTCCGGTCACCTTTCCTGTATTGGAAATATCCATGTCCGGTCACCTTTCCTGTATTGGAAATATCCATGTCCGGTCACCTTTCCTGTATTGGAAATATCCATGTCCGGTCACCTTTCAAGTAGTGGAGATATCCATGTCCGGTCACCTTTCCTGTATTGGAAATATCCATGTCCGGTCACCTTTCCTGTATTGGAAATATCCATGTCCGGTCACCTTTCCTGTAGTGGAGATATCCATGTCTGGTCACCTTTCCTGTAGTGGAAATATCCATGTCCGGTCACCTTTCCTGTATTGGAAATATCCATGTCCGGTCACCTTTCAAGTATTGGAGATATCCATGTCCGGTCACCTTTCTTGAAGTGGAAATATCCATGTCCGGTCACCTTTCCTGTATTGGAAATATCCATGTCCGGTCACCTTTCCTGTAGTTGAAATATCAATGTCTGGTCACCTTTCCTGTATTGGAGATATCCATGTCCGGTCACCTTTCAAGTAGTGGAGATATCCATGTCCGGTCACCTTTCCTGATGTGGTGATATCCATGTCCGGTCACCTTTCCTGTATTGGAGATATCCATGTCCGGTCACCTTTCCTGTAGTGGAAATATCCATGTCCGGTCACCTTTCCTGTAGTGGAAATATCCATGTCCGGTCACCTTTCCTGTATTGGAAATATCCATGTCCGGTCACCTTTCCTGTAGTGGAGATATCCATGTCTGGTCACCTTTCCTGTAGTGGAAATATCCATGTCCGGTCACCTTTCCTGTATTGGAAATATCCATGTCCGGTCACCTTTCAAGTAGTGGAGATATCCATGTCCGGTCACCTTTCCTGTAGTGGAAATATCCATGTCCGGTCACCTTTCCTGTATTGGAAATATCCATGTCCGGTCACCTTTCCTGTATTGGAAATATCCATGTCCGGTCACCTTTCCTGTAGTGGAAATATCCATGTCCGGTCACCTTTCCTGTATTGGAAATATCCATGTCCGGTCACCTTTCCTGTATTGGAAATATCCATGTCCGGTCACCTTTCCTGTATTGGAGATATCCATGTCCGGTCACCTTTCCTATATTGGAAATATCCATGTCTGGTCACCTTTCCTGTAGTGGGAATATCCATGTCCGGTCACCTTTCCTGTATTGGAAATATCCATGTCTGGTCACCTTTCCTGTATTGGAAATATCCATGTCCGGTCACCTTTCCTGTATTGGAAATATCCATGTCCGGTCACCTTTCCTGTATTGGAAATATCCATGTCCGGTCACCTTTCAAGTAGTGGAGATATCCATGTCCGGTCACCTTTCCTGTAGTGGAAATATCCATGTCTGGTCACCTTTCCTGTATTGGAAATATCCATGTCCGGTCACCTTTCCTGTAGTGGAGATATCCATGTCTGGTCACCTTTCCTGTAGTGGAAATATCCATGTCCGGTCACCTTTCCTGTATTGGAAATATCCATGTCCGGTCACCTTTCAAGTAGTGGAGATATCCATGTCCGGTCACCTTTCCTGTAGTGGAAATATCCATGTCCGGTCACCTTTCCTGTATTGGAAATATCCATGTCCGGTCACCTTTCCTGTATTGGAAATATCCATGTCCGGTCACCTTTCCTGTAGTGGAAATATCCATGTCCGGTCACCTTTCCTGTATTGGAAATATCCATGTCCGGTCACCTTTCCTGTATTGGAAATATCCATGTCCGGTCACCTTTCCTGTATTGGAGATATCCATGTCCGGTCACCTTTCCTATATTGGAAATATCCATGTCTGGTCACCTTTCCTGTAGTGGGAATATCCATGTCCGGTCACCTTTCCTGTATTGGAAATATCCATGTCCGGTCACCTTTCCTGTATTGGAAATATCCATGTCCGGTCACCTTTCCTGTATTGGAAATATCCACGTCCGGTCACCTTTCTTGTATTGGAAATATCCATGTCCGGTCACCTTTTCTGTATTGGAAATATCCATGTCCGGTCACCTTTTCTCTAGTGGAAATATCCATGTCTGGTCACTTTTCCTGTAGTGGAAATATCCATATCCGGTCACCTTTCCTGTATTTGAAATATCCATGTCCGGTCACCTTTCTTGAAGTGGAAATATCCATGTCCGGTCACCTTTCCTGTATTGGAAATATCCATGTCCGGTCACCTTTCCTGTAGTTGAAATATCAATGTCTGGTCACCTTTCCTGTAGTGGAGATATCCATGTCCGGTCACCTTTCCTGTATTGGAAATATCCATGTCCGGTCACCTTTCCTGATGTGGTGATATCCATGTCCGGTCACCTTTCCTGTATTGGAAATATCCATGTCCGGTCACCTTTCCTGTAGTGGAAATATCCATGTCCGGTCACCTTTCCTGTATTGGAAATATCCATGTTCGTTCACCTTTCCTGTATTGGAAATATCCATGTCTGGTCACCTTTCCTGTAGTGGAAATATCCATGTCTAGTCACCTTTCCTGTAGTGGAAATATCCATGTCTGGTCACCTTTCCTGAAGTGGAAATATCCATGTCCGGTCACCTTTCCTGTATTGGAAATATCCATGTCCGGTCACCTTTCCTGTATTGGAAATATCCATGTCTGGTCACCTTTCCTGTAGTGGAAATATCCATGTCTAGTCACCTTTCCTGTATTGGAAATATCCATGTCTGGTCACCTTTCCTGTATTGGAAATATCCATGTCCGGTCACCTTTCCTGTATTGGAAATATCCATGTCTAGTCACCTTTCCTGTAGTGGAAATATCCATGTCCGGTCACCTTTCCTGTAGTGGAAATATCCATGTCCGGTCACCTTTCCTGTAGTGGAAATATCCATGTCCGGTCACCTTTCCTGTAGTGGAAATATCCATGTCCGGTCACCTTTCCTGTATTGGAAATATCCATGTCCGGTCACCTTTCCTGTAGTGGAAATTTCCATGTCCGGTCACCTTTCCTGTATTGGAAATATCCATGTCCGGTCACCTTTCCTGTAGTGGAAATATCCATGTCTGGTCACCTTTCCTGTAGTGGAGATATCCATGTCCGGTCACCTTTCCTGTATTGGAAATACCCATGTCCGGTCACCTTTTCTGAAGTGGAGATATCCATGTCCGGTCACCTTTCCTGTATTGGAAATATCCATGTCCGGTCACCTTTCCTGTAGTGGAAATATCCATGTCCGGTCACCTTTCCTGTATTGGAAATATCCATGTCCGTTCACCTTTCCTGTATTGGAAATATCCATGTCTGGTCACCTTTCCTGTAGTGGAAATATCCATGTCCGGTCACCTTACCTGTAGTGGAAATATCCATGTCCGGTCACCTTTCCTGTATTGGAAATATCCATGTCCGGTCACCTTTCCTGTAGTGGAAATATCCATGTCCGGTCACCTTTCCTGTATTGGAGATATCCATGTCCGGTCACCTTTCCTGTATTGGAAATATCCATGTCTAGTCACCTTTCCTGTAGTGGAAATATCCATGTCCGGTCACCTTTCCTGTAGTGGAAATATCCATGTCCGGTCACCTTTCCTGTAGTGGAAATATCCATGTCCGGTCACCTTTCCTGTAGTGGAAATATCCATGTCCGGTCACCTTTCCTGTATTGGAAATATCCATGTCCGGTCACCTTTCCTGTAGTGGAAATATCCATGTCCGGTCACCTTTCCTGTAGTGGAAATATCCATGTCTAGTCACCTTTCCTGTATTGGAAATATCCATGTCTGGTCACCTTTCCTGTATTGGAAATATCCATGTCCGGTCACCTTTCCTGTATTGGAAATATCCATGTCTATTCACCTTTCCTGTAGTGGAAATATCCATGTCCGGTCACCTTTCCTGTAGTGGAGATATCCATGTCCGGTCACCTTTCCTGTAGTGGAAATATCCATGTCCGGTCACCTTTCCTGTAGTGGAAATATCCATGTCCGGTCACCTTTCCTGTATTGGAAATATCCATGTCCGGTCACCTTTCCTGTAGTGGAAATATCCATGTCCGGTCACCTTTCCTGTATTGGAAATATCCATGTCCGGTCACCTTTCCTGTAGTGGAAATATCCATGTCTGGTCACCTTTCCTGTATTGGAGATATCCATGTCCGGTCACCTTTCCTGTATTGGAAATACCCATGTCCGGTCACCTTTTCTGAAGTGGAGATATCCATGTCCGGTCACCTTTCCTGTATTGGAAATATCCATGTCCGGTCACCTTTCCTGTAGTGGAAATATCCATGTCCGGTCACCTTTCCTGAAGTGGAGATATCCATGTCCGGTCACCTTTCCTGTATTGGAAATATCCATGTCCGGTCACCTTTCCTGTAGTGGAAATATCCATGTCCGGTCACCTTTCCTGCAGTGGAAATATCCATGTCTGGTCACCTTTCCTGTATTGGAAATATCCATGTCTGGTCACCTTTCCTGTAGTGGAAATATCCATGTCTAGTCACCTTTCCTGTAGTGGAAATATCCATGTATGGTCACCTTTCCTGAAGTGGAGATATCCATGTCCGGTCACCTTTCCTGTATTGGAAATATCCATGTCCGTTCACCTATCCTGTATTGGAAATATCCATGTCTGGTCACCTTTCCTGTAGTGGAAATATCCATGTCTAGTCACCTTTCCTGTATTGGAAATATCCATGTCTGGTCACCTTTCCTGCATTGGAAATATCCATGTCCGGTCACCTTTCCTGTATTGGAAATATCCATGTCCGGTCACCTTTCCTGTAGTGGAGATATCCATGTCCGGTCACCTTTCCTGTATTGGAAATATCCATGTCCGGTCACCTTTCCTGAAGTGGAAATATCCATGTCCGGTCACCTTTCCTGTATTGGAAATATCCATGTCCGGTCACCTTTCCTGTATTGGAAATATCCATGTCCGGTCACCTTTCCTGTAGTGGAAATATCCATGTCCGGTCACCTTTCCTGTAGTGGAAATATCCATGTCCGGTCACCTTTCCTGTAGTGGAAATATCCATGTCCGGTCACCTTTCCTGTAGTGGAAATATCCATGTCCGGTCACCTTTCCTGTAGTGGAAATATCCATGTCCGGTCACCTTTCCTGTATTGGAAATATCCATGTCCGGTCACCTTTCCTGTAGTGGAAATATCCATGTCCGGTCACCTTTCCTGTATTGGAAATATCCATGTCCGGTCACCTTTCCTGTAGTGGAAATATCCATGTCTGGTCACCTTTCCTGTAGTGGAGATATCCATGTCCGGTCACCTTTCCTGTATTGGAAATATCCATGTCCGGTCACCTTTCCTGAAGTGGAGATATCCATGTCCGGTCACCTTTCCTGTATTGGAAATATCCATGTCCGGTCACCTTTCCTGTATTGGAAATATCCATGTCCGGTCACCTTTCCTGTATTGGAAATATCCATGTCCGTTCACCTTTCCTGTATTGGAGATATCCATGTCCGGTCACCTTTCCTGTATTGGAAATACCCATGTCCGGTCACCTTTCCTGAAGTGGAGATATCCATGTCCGGTCACCTTTCCTGTATTGGAAATATCCATGTCCGGTCACCTTTCCTGTAGTGGAAATATCCATGTCCGGTCACCTTTCCTGTAGTGGAAATATCCATGTCCGTTCACCTTTCCTGTATTGGAAATATCCATGTCTGGTCACCTTTCCTGTAGTGGAAATATCCATGTCTAGTCACCTTTCCTGTAGTGGAAATATCCATGTATGGTCACCTTTCCTGAAGTGGAGATATCCATGTCCGGTCACCTTTCCTGTATTGGAAATATCCATGTCCGTTCACCTATCCTGTATTGGAAATATCCATGTCTGGTCACCTTTCCTGTAGTGGAAATATCCATGTCCGGTCACCTTTCCTGTAGTGGAAATATCCATGTCCGGTCACCTTTCCTGTAGTGGAAATATCCATGTCCGGTCACCTTTCCTGTAGTGGAAATATCCATGTCCGGTCACCTTTCCTGTATTGGAAATATCCATGTCCGGTCACCTTTCCTGTAGTGGAAATATCCATGTCCGGTCACCTTTTCTGTATTGGAAATATCCATGTCCGGTCACCTTTCCTGTAGTGGAAATATCCATGTCTGGTCACCTTTCCTGTAGTGGAGATATCCATGTCCGGTCACCTTTCCTGTATTGGAAATACCCATGTCCGATCACCTTTCCTGAAGTGGAGATATCCATGTCCGGTCACCTTTCCTGTATTGGAAATATCCATGTCCGGTCACCTTTCCTGTAGTGGAAATATCCATGTCCGGTCACCTTTCCTGTAGTGGAAATATCCATGTCCGTTCACCTTTCCTGTATTGGAAATATCCATGTCTGGTCACCTTTCCTGTAGTGGAAATATCCATGTCTAGTCACCTTTCCTGTAGTGGAAATATCCATGTATGGTCACCTTTCCTGAAGTGGAGATATCCATGTCCGGTCACCTTTCCTGTATTGGAAATATCCATGTCCGTTCACCTATCCTGTATTGGAAATATCCATGTCTGGTCACCTTTCCTGTAGTGGAAATATCCATGTCTAGTCACCTTTCCTGTATTGGAAATATCCATGTCTGGTCACCTTTCCTGTATTGGAAATATCCATGTCCGGTCACCTTTCCTGTATTGGAAATATCCATGTCCGGTCACCTTTCCTGTAGTGGAGATATCCATGTCCGGTCACCTTTCCTGTATTGGAAATATCCATGTCCGGTCACCTTTCCTGAAGTGGAAATATCCATGTCCGGTCACCTTTCCTGTATTGGAGATATCCATGTCCGGTCACCTTTCCTGTATTGGAAATATCCATGTCCGGTCACCTTTCCTGTAGTGGAAATATCCATGTCCGGTCACCTTTCCTGTAGTGGAAATATCCATGTCCGGTCACCTTTCCTGTAGTGGAAATATCCATGTCCGGTCACCTTTCCTGTAGTGGAAATATCCATGTCCGGTCACCTTTCCTGTATTGGAAATATCCATGTCCGGTCACCTTTCCTGTAGTGGAAATATCCATGTCCGGTCACCTTTCCTGTATTGGAAATATCCATGTCCGGTCACCTTTCCTGTATTGGAAATATCCATGTCCGGTCACCTTTCCTGTATTGGAAATATCCATGTCCGTTCACCTTTCCTGTATTGGAAATATCCATGTCTGGTCACCTTTCCTGTAGTGGAAATATCCATGTCTAGTCACCTTTCCTGTAGTGGAAATATCCATGTCTGGTCACCTTTCCTGTATTGGAAATATCCATGTCCGGTCACCTTTCCTGTATTGGAAATATCCATGTCCGGTCACCTTTCCTGTATTGGAGATATCCATGTCCGGTCACCTTTCCTGTAGTGGAAATATCCATGTCCGGTCACCTTTCCTGTATTGGAAATATCCATGTCCTGTCACCTTTCCTGTAGTGGAGATATCCATGTCCGATCACCTTTCCTGTAGTGGAAATATCCATGTCTGGTCACCTTTCCTGTAGTGGAAATATCCATGTCCGGTCACTTTTCCTGTAGTGGAGATATCCATGTCTGTTCACCTTCCCTGTAGTGGAAATATCCATGTCCGGTCACCTTTCCTGTATTGGAAATATCCATGTCCGGTCACCTTTCCTGTATTGGAAATATCCATGTCCGGTCACCTTTCCTGTATTGGAAATATCCATGTCCGGTCACCTTTCCTGTAGTGGAAATATCCATGTCCGGTCACCTTTCCTCTAGTGGAAATATCCATGTCCGGTCACCTTTCCTGTATTGGAAATATCCATGTCCGGTCACCTTTCTTGTATTGGAAATATCCATGTCCGTTCACCTTTCTTGTATTGGAAATATCCATGTCTCGTCACCTTTCCTGTAGTGGAAATATCCATGTCTAGTCACCTTTCCTGTATTGGTAATATCCATGTCTGGTCACCTTTCCTGAAGTGGAGATATCCATGTCCGGTCACCTTTCCTGTAGTGGAAATATCCATGTCCGTTCACCTTTCCTGTATTGGAAATATCCATGTCTGGTCACCTTTCCTGTAGTGGAAATATCCATGTCTAGTCACCTTTCCTGTATTTGAAATATCCATGTCCGGTCACCTTTCCTGTAGTGGAAATATCCATGTCTGGTCACCTTTCCTGTAGTGGAGATATCCATGTCCGGTCACCTTTCCTGTATTGGAAATATCCATGTCCGGTCACCTTTCCTGAAGTGGAAATATCCATGTCCGGTCACCTTTCCTGTATTGGAAATATCCATGTCCGGTCACCTTTCCTGTATTGGAAATATCCATGTCCGGTCACCTTTCCTGTATTGGAAATATCCATGTCCGTTCACCTTTCCTGTATTGGAAATATCCATGTCTGGTCACCTTTCCTGTAGTGGAAATATCCATGTCTAGTCACCTTTCCTGTAGTGGAAATATCCATGTCTGGTCACCTTTCCTGTATTGGAAATATCCATGTCCGGTCACCTTTCCTGTATTGGAAATATCCATGTCCGGTCACCTTTCCTGTATTGGAGATATCCATGTCCGGTCACCTTTCCTGTAGTGGAAATATCCATGTCCGGTCACCTTTCCTGTATTGGAAATATCCATGTCCGGTCACCTTTCCTGTAGTGGAGATATCCATGTCCGATCACCTTTCCTGTAGTGGAAATATCCATGTCTGGTCACCTTTCCTGTAGTGGAAATATCCATGTCCGGTCACTTTTCCTGTAGTGGAGATATCCATGTCTGTTCACCTTCCCTGTAGTGGAAATATCCATGTCCGGTCACCTTTCCTGTATTGGAAATATCCATGTCCGGTCACCTTTCCTGTATTGGAAATATCCATGTCCGGTCACCTTTCCTGTATTGGAAATATCCATGTCCGGTCACCTTTCCTGTAGTGGAAATATCCATGTCCGGTCACCTTTCCTCTAGTGGAAATATCCATGTCCGGTCACCTTTCCTGTATTGGAAATATCCATGTCCGGTCACCTTTCTTGTATTGGAAATATCCATGTCCGTTCACCTTTCTTGTATTGGAAATATCCATGTCTGGTCACCTTTCCTGTAGTGGAAATATCCATGTCTAGTCACCTTTCCTGTATTGGTAATATCCATGTCTGGTCACCTTTCCTGAAGTGGAGATATCCATGTCCGGTCACCTTTCCTGTAGTGGAAATATCCATGTCCGTTCACCTTTCCTGTATTGGAAATATCCATGTCTGGTCACCTTTCCTGTAGTGGAAATATCCATGTCTAGTCACCTTTCCTGTATTGGAAATATCCATGTCCGGTCACCTTTCCTGTAGTGGAAATATCCATGTCCGGTCACCTTTCCTGTAGTGGAAATATCCATGTCCGGTCACCTTTCTTGAAGTGGAAATATCCATGCCCGGTCACCTTTCCTGTATTGGAAATATCCATGTCCGGTCACCTTTCCTGTAGTGGAAATATCCATGTCTGGTCACCTTTCCTGTAGTGGAGATATCCATGTCCGGTCACCTTTCCTGTATTGGAAATATCCATGTCCGGTCACCTTTCCTAAAGTGGAGATATCCATGTCCGGTCACCTTTCCTGTATTGGAAATATCCATGTCCGGTCACCTTTCCTGTAGTGGAAATATCCATGTCCCGTCACCTTTCCTGTAGTGGAAATATCCATGTCCGTTCACCTTTCCTGTATTGGAAATATCCATGTCTGGTCACCTTTCCTGTAGTGGAAATATCCATGTCTAGTCACCTTTCCTGTAGTGGAAATATCCATGTATGGTCACCTTTCCTGAAGTGGAGATATCCATGTCCGGTCACCTTTCCTGTATTGGAAATATCCATGTCCGGTCACCTTTCCTGTAGTGGAAATATCCATGTCTGGTCACCTTTCCTGTAGTGGAAATATCCATGTCTAGTCACCTTTCCTGTAGTGGAAATATCCATGTCTGGTCACCTTTCCTGTATTGGAAATATCCATGTCCGGTCACCTTTCCTGTATTGGAAATATCCATGTCTGGTCACCTTTCCTGTATTGGAAATATCCATGTCCGGTCACCTTTCCTGTAGTGGAAATATCCATGTCCGGTCACCTTTCCGGTATTGGAAATATCCATGTCTGGTCACCTTCCCTGTAGTGGAAATATCCATGTCTAGTCACCTTTCCTGTAGTGGAAATATCCATGTATGGTCACCTTTCCTGTATTGGAAATATCCATGTCCGGTCACCTTTCCTGTAGTGGAAATATCCATGTCCGGTCACCTTTCTTGTATTGGAAATATCCATGTCCGGTCACCTTTCCTGTATTGGAAATATCCATGTCCGGTCACCTTTCCTGTATTGGAAATATCCATGTCCGGTCACCTTTCCTGTAGTGGAAATATCCATGTCCGGTCACCTTTCCTGTATTGGAAATATCCATGTCCGGTCACCTTTCCTGTAGTGGAAATATCCATGTCCGGTCACCTTTCTTGTAGTGGAAATATCCATGTCCGGTCACCTTTCCTGTAGTGGAAATATCCATGTATGGTCACCTTTCCTGTAGTGGAAATATCCATGTCCGGTCACCTTTCCTGTAGTGGAAATATCCATGTCCGGTCACCTTTCCTGTAATGGAAATATCCATGTCCGGTCACCTTTCCTGTATTGGAAATATCCATGTCCGGTCACCTTTCCTGTCTTGGAAATATCCATGTCCGGTCACCTTTCCTGTATTGGAAATATCCATGTCCGGTCACCTTTCCTGTAGTGGAAATATCCATGTCCGGTCACCTTTCTTGAAGTGGAAATATCCATGTCCGGTCACCTTTCCTGTATTGGAAATATCCATGTCCGGTCACCTTTCCTGTATTGGAAATATCCATGTCCGGTCACCTTTCCTGTATTGGAAATATCCATGTCCGGTCACCTTTCCTCTAGTGGAAATATCTATGTCTGGTCACTTTTCCTCTAGTGGAAATATCCATGTCCGGTCACCTTTCCTGTATTGGAAATATCCATGTCCGGTCACCTTTCCTGTATTGGAAATATCCATGTCCGTTCACCTTTCCTGTATTGGAAATATCCATGTCTGGTCACCTTTCCTGTAGTGGAAATATCCATGTCTAGTCACCTTTCCTGTAGTGGAAATATCCATGTCTGGTCACCTTTCCTGTATTGGAAATATCCATGTCTGGTCACCTTTCCTGTATTGGAAATATCCATGTCTGGTCACCTTTCCTGTATTGGAAATATCCATGTCTGGTCACCTTTCCTGTATTGGAAATATCCATGTCCGGTCACCTTTCCTGTATTGGAAATATCCATGTCCGGTCACCTTTCCTGTATTGGAAATATCCATGTCCGGTCACCTTTCCTGTAGTGGAAATATCCATGTCTGGTCTCCTTTCCTGTATTGGAAATATCCATGTCCGGTCACCTTTCCTGTATTGGAAATATCCATGTCTGGTCACCTTTCCTGTATTGGAGATATCCATGTCTGGTCACCTTTCCTGTAGTGGAAATATCCATGTCTGGTCACCTTTCCTGTATTGGAAATATCCATGTCCGGTCACCTTTCCTGTATTGGAAATATCCATGTCCGGTTACCTTTCCTGTATTGGAAATATCCATGTCCGGTCACCTTTCCTATATTGGAAATATCCATGTCTGGTCACCTATCCTGTATTGGAAATATCCATGTCCGGTCTCCTTTCCTGTATTGGAAATATCCATGTCCGGTCACCTTTCCTGTATTGGAAATATCCATGTCTGGTCACCTTTCATGTATTGGAGATATCCATGTCTGGTCACCTTTCCTGTATTGGAAATATCCATGTCCGGTCACCTTTCCTGTATTGGAAATATCCATGTCTGGTCACCTTTCCTGTATTGGAAATATCCATGTCCGGTCTCCTTTCCTGTATTGGAAATATCCATGTCCGGTCACCTTTCCTGTATTGGAAATATCCATGTCCGGTCACCTTTCCTGTATTGGAGATATCCATGTCTGGTCACCTTTCCTGTAGTGGAAATATCCATGTCCGGTCACCTTTCCTGTATTGGAAATATCCATGTCCGGTCACCTTTCCTGTATTGGAGATATCCATGTCTGGTCACCTTTCCTGTAGTGGAAATATCCATGTCTGGTCACCTTTCCTGTATTGGAAATATCCATGTCCGGTCACCTTTCCTGTATTGGAAATATCCATGTCCGGTTACCTTTCCTGTATTGGAAATATCCATGTCCGGTCACCTTTCCTGTATTGGAAATATCCATGTCTGGTCACCTTTCCTGTATTGGAAATATCCATGTCTATTCACCTTTCCTGTAGTGGAAATATCCATGTCCGGTCACCTTTCCTGTATTGGAAATATCCATGTCCGGTCACCTTCTTGAAGTGGAAATATCCATGTCCGGTAACCTTTCCTGTATTGGAAATATCCATGTCTGGTCACCTTTCCTGTATTGGAAATATCCATTTCCGGTCACCTTTCCTGTAGTGGAGATATCCATGTCTAGTCACCTTTCTTGTAGTGGAAATATCCATGTCCGGTCACCTTTCCTGTAGTGGAAATATCCATGTCCGGTCACCTTTCCTGTATTGGAAATATCCATGTCCGGTCACCTTTCCTGTAGTGGAAATATCCATGTCCGGTCACCTTTCCTGTATTGGAAATATCCATGTTCGGTCACCTTTCCTGTATTGGAAATATCCATGTCCGGTCACCTTTCCTGTAGTGGAAATATCCATGTCCGGTCACCTTTCTTGAAGTGGAAATATCCATGTCCGGTCACCTTTCCTGTATTGGAAATATCCATGTCCGGTCACCTTTCCTGTATTGGAAATATCCATGTCCGGTCACCATTCCTGTATTGGAAATATCCATGTCCGGTCACCTTTCCTCTAGTGGAAATATCCATGTCTGGTCACTTTTCCTCTAGTTGAAATATCCATGTCCGGTCACCTTTCCTGTATTGGAAATATCCATGTCCGGTCACCTTTCCTGTATTGGAAATATCAATGTCCGGTCACCTTTCCTGTATTGGAAATATCCATGTCTGGTCACCTTTCCTGTAGTGGAAATATCCATGTCTAGTCACCTTTCCTGTATTGGAAATATCCATGTCTGGTCACCTTTCCTGTATTGGAAATATCCATGTCTGGTCACCTTTCCTGTATTGGAAATATCCATGTCTGGTCACCTTTCCTGTATTGGAAATATCCATGTCTAGTCACCTTTCCTGTATTGGAAATATCCATGTCCGGTTACCTTTCCTGTATTGGAAATATCCATGTCCGGTCACCTTTCCTGTATTGGAAATATCCATGTCCGGTCACCTTTCCTGTAGTGGAAATATCCATGTCCGGTCACCTTTCCTGTATTGGAAATATCCATGTCCGGTCACCTTTCCTGTATTGGAAATATCCATGTCTGGTCACCTTTCCTGTATTGGAGATATCCATGTCTGGTCACCTTTCCTGTAGTGGAAATATCCATGTCTGGTCACCTTTCCTGTAGTGGAAATATCCATGTCCGGTCACCTTTCCTGTATTGGAAATATCCATGTCCGGTTACCTTTCCTGTATTGGAAATATCCATGTCCGGTCACCTTTCCTGTATTGGAAATATCCATGTCTGGTCACCTTTCCTGTATTGGAAATATCCATGTCTGGTCACCTTTCCGATAGTGGAAATATCCATGTCTGGTCACCTTTCCTGTATTGGAAATATCCATGTCCGGTCACCTTTCTTGAAGTGGAGATATCCATGTCCGGTAACCTTTCCTGTATTGGAAATATCCATGTCTGGTCACCTTTCCTGTATTGGAAATATCCATTTCCGGTCACCTTTCCTGTAGTGGAGATATCCATGTCTAGTCACCTTTCTTGTAGTGGAAATATCCATGTCCGGTCACCTTTCCTGTAGTGGAAATATCCATGTCCGGTCACCTTTCCTGTATTGGAAATATCCATGTCCGGTCACCTTTCCTGTATTGGAAATATCCATGTCCGTTCACCTTTCCTGTAGTGGAAATATCCATGTCCGGTCACCTTTCCTGTATTGGAAATATCCATGTCTGGTCACCTTTCCTGTATTGGAGATATCCATGTCTGGTCACCTTTCCTCTAGTGGAAATATCCATGTCTGGTCACCTTTCCTGTATTGGAAATATCCATGTCCGGTCACCTTTCCTGTATTGGAAATATCCATGTCCGGTCACCTTTCCTGTATTGGAAATATCCATGTCTGGTCACCTTTCTTGTATTGGAAATATCCATGTCTGGTCACCTTTCCTGTAGTGGAAATATCCATGTCTGGTCACCTTTCCTGTATTGGAAATATCCATGTCCGGTCACCTTTCTTGAAGTGGAAATATCCATGTCCGGTAACCTTTCCTGTATTGGAAATATCCATTTCTGGTCACCTTTCCTGTATTGGAAATATCCATTTCCGGTCACCTCTCCTGTAGTGGAGATATCCATGTCTAGTCACCTTTCTTGTAGTGGAAATATCCATGTCCGGTCACCTTTCCTGTATTGGAAATATCCATGTCCGGTCAACTTTCCTGTATTGGAAATATCCATGTCCGGTCACCTTTCCTCTAGTGGAAATATCCATGTCTGGTCACTTTTCCTCTAGTGGAAATATCCATGTCCGGTCACCTTTCCTGTATTGGAAATATCCATGTCCGGTCACCTTTCCTGTATAGGAAATATCCATGTCCGTTCACCTTTCCTGTATTGGAAATATCCATGTCTGGTCACCTTTCCTCTAGTGGAAATATCCATGTCTGGTCACTTTTCCTCTAGTTGAAATATCCATGTCCGGTCACCTTTCCTGTATTGGAAATATCCATGTCCGGTCACCTTTCCTGTATAGGAAATATCCATGTCCGGTCACCATTCCTGTATTGGAAATATCCATGTCCGGTCACCTTTCCTCTAGTGGAAATATCCATGTCTGGTCACTTTTCCTCTAGTTGAAATATCCATGTCCGGTCACCTTTCCTGTATTGGAAATATCCATGTCCGGTCACCTTTCCTGTATTGGAAATATCAATGTCCGGTCACCTTTCCTGTATTGGAAATATCCATGTCTGGTCACCTTTCCTGTAGTGGAAATATCCATGTCTAGTCACCTTTCCTGTATTGGAAATATCCATGTCTGGTCACCTTTCCTGTATTGGAAATATCCATGTCTGGTCACCTTTCCTGTATTGGAAATATCCATGTCTGGTCACCTTTCCTGTATTGGAAATATCCATGTCTAGTCACCTTTCCTGTATTGGAAATATCCATGTCCGGTTACCTTTCCTGTATTGGAAATATCCATGTCCGGTCACCTTTCCTGTATTGGAAATATCCATGTCCGGTCACCTTTCCTGTAGTGGAAATATCCATGTCCGGTCACCTTTCCTGTATTGGAAATATCCATGTCCGGTCACCTTTCCTGTATTGGAAATATCCATGTCTGGTCACCTTTCCTGTATTGGAGATATCCATGTCTGGTCACCTTTCCTGTAGTGGAAATATCCATGTCTGGTCACCTTTCCTGTAGTGGAAATATCCATGTCCGGTCACCTTTCCTGTATTGGAAATATCCATGTCCGGTTACCTTTCCTGTATTGGAAATATCCATGTCCGGTCACCTTTCCTGTATTGGAAATATCCATGTCTGGTCACCTTTCCTGTATTGGAAATATCCATGTCTGGTCACCTTTCCGATAGTGGAAATATCCATGTCTGGTCACCTTTCCTGTATTGGAAATATCCATGTCCGGTCACCTTTCTTGAAGTGGAGATATCCATGTCCGGTAACCTTTCCTGTATTGGAAATATCCATGTCTGGTCACCTTTCCTGTATTGGAAATATCCATTTCCGGTCACCTTTCCTGTAGTGGAGATATCCATGTCTAGTCACCTTTCTTGTAGTGGAAATATCCATGTCCGGTCACCTTTCCTGTAGTGGAAATATCCATGTCCGGTCACCTTTCCTGTATTGGAAATATCCATGTCCGGTCACCTTTCCTGTATTGGAAATATCCATGTCCGTTCACCTTTCCTGTAGTGGAAATATCCATGTCCGGTCACCTTTCCTGTATTGGAAATATCCATGTCTGGTCACCTTTCCTGTATTGGAGATATCCATGTCTGGTCACCTTTCCTCTAGTGGAAATATCCATGTCTGGTCACCTTTCCTGTATTGGAAATATCCATGTCCGGTCACCTTTCCTGTATTGGAAATATCCATGTCCGGTCACCTTTCCTGTATTGGAAATATCCATGTCTGGTCACCTTTCTTGTATTGGAAATATCCATGTCTGGTCACCTTTCCTGTAGTGGAAATATCCATGTCTGGTCACCTTTCCTGTATTGGAAATATCCATGTCCGGTCACCTTTCTTGAAGTGGAAATATCCATGTCCGGTAACCTTTCCTGTATTGGAAATATCCATTTCTGGTCACCTTTCCTGTATTGGAAATATCCATTTCCGGTCACCTCTCCTGTAGTGGAGATATCCATGTCTAGTCACCTTTCTTGTAGTGGAAATATCCATGTCCGGTCACCTTTCCTGTATTGGAAATATCCATGTCCGGTCAACTTTCCTGTATTGGAAATATCCATGTCCGGTCACCTTTCCTCTAGTGGAAATATCCATGTCTGGTCACCTTTCCTCTAGTGGAAATATCCATGTCCGGTCACCTTTCCTGTATTGGAAATATCCATGTCCGGTCACCTTTCCTGTATAGGAAATATCCATGTCCGTTCACCTTTCCTGTATTGGAAATATCCATGTCTGGTCACCTTTCCTGTAGTGGAAATATCCATGTCTAGTCACCTTTCCTGTATTGGAAATATCCATGTCTGGTCACCTTTCCTGTATTGGAAATATCCATGTCTGGTCACCTTTCCTGTATTGGAAATATCCATGTCTGGTCACCTTTCCTGTATTGGAAATATCCATGTCTGGTCACCTTTCCTGTATTGGAAATATCCATGTCCGGTCACCTTTCCTGTATTGGAAATATCCATGTCCGGTCACCTTTCCTGTATTGGAAATATCCATGTCCGGTCACCTTTCCTGTATTGGAAATATCCATGTCCGGTCACCTTTCCTGTATTGGAAATATCCATGTCCGGTCACCTTTCCTGTATTGGAAATATCCATGTCTGGTCACCTTTCCTGTATTGGAAATATCCATGTCTGGTCACCTTTCCTGTATTGGAAATATCCATGTCCGGTCACCTTTCCTGTATTGGAAATATCCATGTCCGGTTACCTTTCCTGTATTGGAAATATCCATGTCCGGTCACCTTTCCTGTATTGGAAATATCCATGTCTGGTCACCTTTCCTGTATTGGAAATATCCATGTCTGGTCACCTTTCCTGTAGTGGAAATATCCATGTCTGGTCACCTTTCCTGTATTGGAGATATCCATGTCCGGTCACCTTTCTTGTATTGGAAATATCCATGTCCGGTAACCTTTCCTGTATTGGAAATATCCATGTCTGGTCACCTTTCTTGTATTGGAAATATCCATTTCCGGTCACCTTTCCTGTAGTGGAGATATCCATGTCTAGTCACCTTTCTTGTATTGGAAATATCCATGTCCGGTCACCTTTCCTGTAGTGGAAATATCCATGTCCGGTCACCTTTCCTGTATTGGAAATATCCATGTCCGGTCACCTTTCCTGTATTGGAAATATCCATGTCCGTTCACCTTTCCTGTATTGGAAATATCCATGTCCGGTCACCTTTCCTGTATTGGAAATATCCATGTCCGGTTACCTTTCCTGTATTGGAAATTTCCATGTCCGGTCACCTTTCCTGTATTGGAAATATCCATGTCTGGTCACCTTTCTTGTATTGGAAATATCCATGTCTGGTCACCTTTCCTGTAGTGGAAATATCCATGTCTGGTCACCTTTCCTGTATTGGAAATATCCATGTCCGGTCACCTTTCTTGAAGTGGAAATATCCATGTCCGGTAACCTTTCCTGTATTGGAAATATCCATGTCTGGTCACCTTTCCTGTATTGGAAATATCCATTTCCGGTCACCTTTCCTGTAGTGGAGATATCCATGTCTAGTCACCTTTCTTGTAGTGGAAATATCCATGTCCGGTCACCTTTCCTGTATTGGAAATATCCATTTCCGGTCACCTTTCCTGTATTGGAAATATCCATGTCCGGTCACCTTTCCTGTAGTGGAAATATCCATGTCCGGTCACCTTTCCTGTATTGGAAATATCCATGTCCGGTCACCTTTCCTGTATTGGAAATATCCATGTCCGGTCACCTTTCCTGTAGTGGAAATATCCATGTCCGGTCACCTTTCTTGAAGTGGAAATATCCATGTCCGGTCACCTTTCCTGTATTGGAAATATCCATGTCCGGTCACCTTTCCTGTATTGGAAATATCCATGTCCGGTCACCTTTCCTGTATTGGAAATATCCATGTCCGGTTACCTTTCCTGTATTGGAAATATCCATGTCCGGTCACCTTTCCTGTATTGGAAATATCCATGTCTGGTCACCTTTCCTGTATTGGAAATATCCATGTCTGGTCACCTTTCCTGTAGTGGAAATATCCATGTCTGGTCACCTTTCCTGTATTGGAAATATCCATGTCCGGTCACCTTTCTTGAAGTGGAAATATCCATGTCCGGTAACCTTTCCTGTATTGGAAATATCCATGTCTTGTCACCTTTCCTGTATTGGAAATATCCATTTCCGGTCACCTTTCCTGTAGTGGAGATATCCATGTCTAGTCACCTTTCCTGTAGTGGAAATATCCATGTCCGGTCACCTTTCCTGTATTGGAAATATCCATGTCCGGTCACCTTTCCTGTAGTGGAAATATCCATGTCCGGTCACCTTTCCTGTATTGGAAATATCCATGTCCGGTCACCTTTCCTGTATTGGAAATATCCATGTCCGGTCACCTTTCCTGTAGTGGAAATATCCATGTCCGGTCACCTTTCTTGAAGTGGAAATATCCATGTCCGGTCACCTTTCCTGTATTGGAAATATCCATGTCCGGTCACCTTTCCTGTATTGGAAATATCCATGTCCGGTCACCTTTCCTGTATTGGAAATATCCATGTCCGGTCACCTTTCCTCTAGTGGAAATATCCATGTCTGGTCACTTTTCCTGTATTGGAAATATCCATGTCCGGTCACCTTTCCTGTAGTGGAAATATCCATGTCCGGTCACCTTTCCTGTATTGGAAATATCCATGTCCGTTCACCTTTCCTGTATTGGAAATATCCATGTCTGGTCACCTTTCCTGTAGTGGAAATATCCATGTCTAGTCACCTTTCCTGTATTGGAAATATCCATGTCTGGTCACCTTTCCTGTATTGGAAATATCCATGTCTGGTCACCTTTCCTGTATTGGAAATATCCATGTCTGGTCACCTTTCCTGTAGTGGAAATATCCATGTCTGGTCACCTTTCCTGTATTGGAAATATCCATGTCCGGTCACCTTTCCTGTAGTGGAAATATCCATGTCCGGTCACCTTTCCTGTATTGGAAATATCCATGTCCGGTCACCTTTCCTGTATTGGAAATATCCATGTCCGGTCACCTTTCCTGTATTGGAAATATCCATGTCCGGTCACCTTTCCTGTATTGGAAATATCCATGTCTGGTCACCTTTCCTGTATTGGAGATATCCATGTCTGGTCACCTTTCCTGTAGTGGAAATATCCATGTCAGGTCACCTTTCCTGTATTGGAAATATCCATGTCCGGTCACCTTTCCTGTATTGGAAATATCCATGTCCGGTTACCTTTCCTGTATTGGAAATATCCATGTCCGGTCACCTTTCCTGTATTGGAAATATCCATGTCTGGTCACCTTTCCTGTAGTGGAAATATCCATGTCTGGTCACCTTTCCTGTATTGGACATATCCATGTCCGGTCACCTTTCTTGAAGTGGAAATATCCATGTCCGGTAACCTTTCCTGTATTGGAAATATCCATGTCTGGTCACCTTTCCTGTATTGGAAATATCCATTTCCGGTCACCTTTCGTGTAGTGGAGATATCCATGTCTAGTCACCTTTCTTGTAGTGGAAATATCCATGTCCGGTCACCTTTCCTGTAGTGGAAATATCCATGTCCGGTCACCTTTCCTGTATTGGAAATATCCATGTCCGGTCACCTTTCCTGTATTGGAAATATCCATGTCTGGTCACCTTTCCTGTAGTGGAAATATCCATGTCTAGTCACCTTTCCTGTATTGGAAATATCCATGTCTGGTCACCTTTCCTGTATTGGAAATATCCATGTCTGGTCACCTTTCCTGTATTGGAAATATCCATGTCTGGTCACCTTTCCTGTATTGGAAATATCCATGTCTGGTCACCTTTCCTGTATTGGAAATATCCATGTCCGGTCACCTTTCCTGTATTGGAAATATCCATGTCCGGTCACCTTTCATGTATTGGAAATATCCATGACCGGTCACCTTTCCTGTAGTGGAAATATCCATGTCCGGTCTCCTTTCCTGTATTGGAAATATCCATGTCCGGTCACCTTTCCTGTAGTGGAAATATCCATGTCCGGTCACCTTTCCTGTATTGGAAATATCCATGTCCGGTCACCTTTCCTGTATTGGAAATATCCATGTCCGGTCACCTTTCCTGTAGTGGAAATATCCATGTCCGTTCACCTTTCCTGTATTGGAAATATCCATGTCTGGTCACCTTTCCTGTAGTGGAAATATCCATGTCCGGTCACCTTTCCTGTATTGGAAATATCCATGTCCGGTCACCTTTCCTGTATTGGAAATATCCATGTCCGGTCACCTTTCCTCTAGTGGAAATATCCATGTCTGGTCACTGTTCCTGTAGTGGAAATATCCATGTCCGGTCACCTTTCCTGTAGTGGAAATATCCATGTCCGGTCACCTTTCCTGTATTGGAAATATCCATGTCCGTTCACCTTTCCTGTATTGGAAATATCCATGTCTGGTCACCTTTCCTGTAGTGGAAATATCCATGTCTAGTCACCTTTCCTGTATTGGAAATATCCATGTCTGGTCACCTTTCCTGTATTGGAAATATCCATGTCTGGTCACCTTTCCTGTATTGGAAATATCCATGTCTGGTCACCTTTCCTGTAGTGGAAATATCCATGTCTGGTCACCTTTCCTGTATTGGAAATATCCATGTCCGGTCACCTTTCCTGTAGTGGAAATATCCATGTCCGGTCACCTTTCCTGTATTGGAAATATCCATGTCCGGTCACCTTTCCTGTATTGGAAATATCCATGTCCGGTCACCTTTCCTGTATTGGAAATATCCATGTCCGGTCACCTTTCCTGTATTGGAAATATCCATGTCTGGTCACCTTTCCTGTATTGGAGATATCCATGTCTGGTCACCTTTCCTGTAGTGGAAATATCCATGTCTGGTCACCTTTCCTGTATTGGAAATATCCATGTCCGGTCACCTTTCCTGTATTGGAAATATCCATGTCCGGTTACCTTTCCTGTATTGGAAATATCCATGTCCGGTCACCTTTCCTGTATTGGAAATATCCATGTCTGGTCACCTTTCCTGTAGTGGAAATATCCATGTCTGGTCACCTTTCCTGTATTGGACATATCCATGTCCGGTCACCTTTCTTGAAGTGGAAATATCCATGTCCGGTCACCTTTCCTGTATTGGAAATATCCATGTCTGGTCACCTTTCCTGTATTGGAAATATCCATTTCCGGTCACCTTTCGTGTAGTGGAGATATCCATGTCTAGTCACCTTTCTTGTAGTGGAAATATCCATGTCCGGTCACCTTTCCTGTAGTGGAAATATCCATGTCCGGTCACCTTTCCTGTATTGGAAATATCCATGTCCGTTCACCTTTCCTGTATTGGAAATATCCATGTCTGGTCACCTTTCCTGTAGTGGAAATATCCATGTCTAGTCACCTTTCCTGTATTGGAAATATCCATGTCTGGTCACCTTTCCTGTATTGGAAATATCCATGTCTGGTCACCTTTCCTGTATTGGAAATATCCATGTCTGGTCACCTTTCCTGTATTGGAAATATCCATGTCTGGTCACCTTTCCTGTATTGGAAATATCCATGTCCGGTCACCTTTCCTGTATTGGAAATATCCATGTCCGGTCACCTTTCCTGTATTGGAAATATCCATGTCCGGTCACCTTTCCTGTAGTGGAAATATCCATGTCCGGTCACCTTTCCTGTATTGGAAATATCCATGTCCGGTCACCTTTCCTGTATTGGAAATATCCATGTCCGGTCACCTTTCCTGTATTGGAAATATCCATGTCCGGTCACCTTTCCTGTATTGGAAATATCCATGTCTGGTCACCTTTCCTGTATTGGAAATATCCATGTCTGGTCACCTTTCCTGTAGTGGAAATATCCATGTCTGGTCACCTTTCCTGTATTGGAAATATCCATGTCCGGTCACCTTTCCTGTATTGGAAATATCCATGTCCGGTTACCTTTCCTGTATTGGAAATATCCATGTCCGGTCACCTTTCCTGTATTGGAAATATCCATGTCTGGTCACCTTTCCTGTAGTGGAAATATCCATGTCTGGTCACCTTTCCTGTATTGGACATATCCATGTCCGGTCACCTTTCTTGAAGTGGAAATATCCATGTCCGGTCACCTTTCCTGTATTGGAAATATCCATGTCTGGTCACCTTTCCTGTATTGGAAATATCCATTTCCGGTCACCTTTCGTGTAGTGGAGATATCCATGTCTAGTCACCTTTCTTGTAGTGGAAATATCCATGTCCGGTCACCTTTCCTGTAGTGGAAATATCCATGTCCGGTCACCTTTCCTGTATTGGAAATATCCATGTCCGTTCACCTTTCCTGTATTGGAAATATCCATGTCTGGTCACCTTTCCTGTAGTGGAAATATCCATGTCTAGTCACCTTTCCTGTATTGGAAATATCCATGTCTGGTCACCTTTCCTGTATTGGAAATATCCATGTCTGGTCACCTTTCCTGTATTGGAAATATCCATGTCTGGTCACCTTTCCTGTATTGGAAATATCCATGTCTGGTCACCTTTCCTGTATTGGAAATATCCATGTCCGGTCACCTTTCCTGTATTGGAAATATCCATGTCCGGTCACCTTTCATGTATTGGAAATATCCATGACCGGTCACCTTTCCTGTAGTGGAAATATCCATGTCCGGTCTCCTTTCCTGTATTGGAAATATCCATGTCCGGTCACCTTTCCTGTATTGGAAATATCCATGTCTGGTCACCTTTCCTGTATTGGAGATATCCATGTCTGGTCACCTTTCCTGTAGTGGAAATATCCATGTCTGGTCACCTTTCCTGTATTGGAAATATCCATGTCCGGTCACCTTTCCTGTATTGGAAATATCCATGTCCGGTTACCTTTCCTGTATTGGAAATATCCGTGTCCGGTCACCTTTCCTGTATTGGAAATATCCATGTCTGGTCACCTTTCTTGTATTGGAAATATCCATGTATGGTCACCTTTCCTGTAGTGGAAATATCCATGTCTGGTCACCTTTCCTGTATTGGAAATATACATGTCCGGTCACCTTTCCTGTATTGGAGATATCCATGTCTGGTCACCTTTCCTGTATTGGAAATATCCATTTCCGGTCACCTTTCTCGTAGTGGAGATATCCATGTCCGGTCACCTTTCCTGTAGTGGAAATATCCATGTCCGGTCACCTTTCCTGTAGTGGAGATATCCATGTCTGGTCACCTTTCCTGTAGTGGAAATATCCATGTCCGGTCACCTTTCCTGTATTGGAGATATCCATGTCTGGTCACCTTTCCTGTAGTGGAGATATCCATGTCCGGTCACCTTTCCTGTATTGGAAATATCCATGTCCGGTCACCTTTCCTGTATTGGAAATATCCATGTCCGGTCACCTTTCCTGTAGTGGAAATATCCATGTCCGGTCACCTTTCTTGAAGTGGAAATATCCATGTCCGGTCACCTTTCCTGTATTGGAAATATCCATGTCCGGTCACCTTTCCTGTATTGGAAATATCCATGTCCGGTCACCTTTCCTGTATTGGAAATATCCATGTCCGGTTACCTTTCCTGTATTGGAAATATCCATGTCCGGTCACCTTTCCTGTATTGGAAATATCCATGTCTGGTCACCTTTCCTGTATTGGAAATATCCATGTCTGGTCACCTTTCCTGTAGTGGAAATATCCATGTCTGGTCACCTTTCCTGTATTGGAAATATCCATGTCCGGTCACCTTTCTTGAAGTGGAAATATCCATGTCCGGTAACCTTTCCTGTATTGGAAATATCCATGTCTGGTCACTTTTCCTGTATTGGAAATATCCATTTCCGGTCACCTTTCCTGTAGTGGAGATATCCATGTCTAGTCACCTTTCTTGTAGTGGAAATATCCATGTCCTGTCACCTTTCTTGTAGTGGAAATATCCATGTCCGGTCACCTTTCCTGTATTGGAAATATCCATGTCCGGTCACCTTTCCTGTAGTGGAAATATCCATGTCCGGTCACCTTTCCTGTATTGGAAATATCCATGTCCGGTCACCTTTCCTGTATTGGAAATATCCATGTCCGGTCACCTTTCCTGTAGTGGAAATATCCATGTCCGGTCACCTTTCTTGAAGTGGAAATATCCATGTCCGGTCACCTTTCCTGTATTGGAAATATCCATGTCCGGTCACCTTTCCTGTATTGGAAATATCCATGTCCGGTCACCTTTCCTGTATTGGAAATATCCATGTCCGGTCACCTTTCCTCTAGTGAAAATATCCATGTCTGGTCACTTTTCCTGTAGTGGAAATATCCATGTCCGGTCACCTTTCCTGTAGTGGAAATATCCATTTCCGGTCACCTTTCCTGTATTGGAAATATCCATGTCCGTTCACCTTTCCTGTATTGGAAATATCCATGTCTGGTCACCTTTCCTGTAGTGGAAATATCCATGTCTAGTCACCTTTCCTGTATTGGAAATATCCATGTCTGGTCACCTTTCCTGTATTGGAAATATCCATGTCTGGTCACCTTTCCTGTATTGGAAATATCCATGTCTGGTCACCTTTCCTGTAGTGGAAATATCCATGTCTGGTCACCTTTCCTGTATTGGAAATATCCATGTCCGGTCACCTTTCCTGTAGTGGAAATATCCATGTCCGGTCACCTTTCCTGTATTGGAAATATCCATGTCCGGTCACCTTTCCTGTATTGGAAATATCCATGTCCGGTCACCTTTCCAGTATTGGAAATATCCATGTCCGGTCACCTTTCCTGTATTGGAAATATCCATGTCTGGTCACCTTTCCTGTATTGGAGATATCCATGTCTGGTCACCTTTCCTGTAGTGGAAATATCCATGTCTGGTCACCTTTCCTGTATTGGAAATATCCATGTCCGGTCACCTTTCCTGTATTGGAAATATCCATGTCCGGTTACCTTTCCTGTATTGGAAATATCCATGTCCGGTCACCTTTCCTGTATTGGAAATATCCATGTCTGGTCACCTTTCCTGTAGTGGAAATATCCATGTCTGGTCACCTTTCCTGTATTGGACATATCCATGTCCGGTCACCTTTCTTGAAGTGGAAATATCCATGTCCGGTAACCTTTCCTGTATTGGAAATATCCATGTCTGGTCACCTTTCCTGTATTGGAAATATCCATTTCCGGTCACCTTTCGTGTAGTGGAGATATCCATGTCTAGTCACCTTTCTTGTAGTGGAAATATCCATGTCCGGTCACCTTTCCTGTAGTGGAAATATCCATGTCCGGTCACCTTTCCTGTATTGGAAATATCCATGTCCGTTCACCTTTCCTTTATTGGAAATATCCATGTCTGGTCACCTTTCCTGTAGTGGAAATATCCATGTCTAGTCACCTTTCCTGTATTGGAAATATCCATGTCTGGTCACCTTTCCTGTATTGGAAATATCCATGTCTGGTCACCTTTCCTGTATTGGAAATATCCATGTCTGGTCACCTTTCCTGTATTGGAAATATCCATGTCTGGTCACCTTTCCTGTATTGGAAATATCCATGTCCGGTCACCTTTCCTGTATTGGAAATATCCATGTCCGGTCACCTTTCATGTATTGGAAATATCCATGACCGGTCACCTTTCCTGTAGTGGAAATATCCATGTCCGGTCTCCTTTCCTGTATTGGAAATATCCATGTCCGGTCACCTTTCCTGTATTGGAAATATCCATGTCTGGTCACCTTTCCTGTATTGGAGATATCCGTGTCCGGTCACCTTTCCTGTATTGGAAATATCCATGTCTGGTCACCTTTCTTGTATTGGAAATATCCATGTCTGGTCACCTTTCCTGTAGTGGAAATATCCATGTCTGGTCACCTTTCCTGTATTGGAAATATACATGTCCGGTCACCTTTCCTGTATTGGAGATATCCATGTCTGGTCACCTTTCCTGTATTGGAAATATCCATTTCCGGTCACCTTTCTCGTAGTGGAGATATCCATGTCCGGTCACCTTTCCTGTAGTGGAAATATCCATGTCCGGTCACCTTTCCTGTAGTGGAGATATCCATGTCCGGTCACCTTTCCTGTAGTGGAAATATCCATGTCCGGTCACCTTTCCTGTATTGGAGATATCCATGTCCGGTCACCTTTCCTGTAGTGGAGATATCCATGTCTAGTCACCTTTCTTGTAGTGGAAATATCCATGTCCGGTCACCTTTCCTGTATTGGGAATATCCATGTCCGGTCACCTTTCCTATAGTGGAGATATCCATGTCTGGTCACTTTTCCTGTAGTGGAAATATCCATATCCGGTCTCCTTTCCTGTATTGGAAATATCCATGTCCGGTCACCTTTCTTGAAGTGGAAATATCCATGTCCGGTCACCTTTCCTGTATTGGAAATATCCATGTCCGGTCACCTTTCCTGTAGTGGAAATATCCATGTCTGGTCACCTTTCCTGTAGTGGAGATATCCATGTCCGGTCACCTTTCCTGTAGTGGAAATATCCATGTCCGGTCACCTTTCCTGAAGTGGAGATATCCATGTCCGGTCACCTTTCCTGTATTGGAAATATCCATGTCTGGTCACCTTTCTCGTAGTGGAGATATCCATGTCCGGTCACCTTTCCTGTAGTGGAAATATCCATGTCCGGTCACCTTTCCTGTAGTGGAGATATCCATGTCTGGTCACCTTTCCTGTATTGGAAATATCCATGTCCGGTCACCTTTCCTGTATTGGAGATATCCATGTCCGGTCACCTTTCCTGTATTGGAAATATCCATGTCCGGTCACCTTTCCTGTATTAGAAATATCCATGTCTGGTCACCTTTCCTGTAGTGGAGATATCCATGTCTGGTCACCTTTCCTATATTGGAAATATCCATGTCCGATCACCTTTCCTGTATTGGAAATATCCATGTCCGGTCACCTTTCCTGTATTGGAAATATCCATGTTTGGTCACCTTTCCTGTAGTGGAAATATCCATGTCCGGTCACCTTTCCTGTAGTGGAAATATCCATATCCGGTCACCTTTCCTGTAGTGGAGATATCCATGTCTGGTCACCTTTCCTGTAGTGGAAATATCCATGTCCGGTCACCTTTCCTGTATTGGAGATATCCATGTCCGGTCACCTTTCCTGTATTGGAAATATCCATGTCTGGTCACCTTTCCTGTATTGGAAATATCCATGTCCGGTCACCTTTCCTGTAGTGGAGATATCCATGTCTGGTCACCTTTCCTGTAGTGGAAATATCCATGTCCGGTCACCTTTCCTGTATTGGAGATATCCATGTCCGGTCACCTTTCCTGTATTGGAAATATCCATGTCTGGTCACCTTTCCTGTATTGGAAATATCCATGTCCGGTCACCTTTCCTGTAGTGGAGATATCCATGTCTGGTCACCTTTCCTATAGTGGAAATATCCATGTCTAGTCACCTATCCTGTAGTGGAGATATCCATGTCCGGTCACCTTTCCTGTATTGGAAATATCCATGTCCGGTCACCTTTCCTGTATTGGAGATATCCATGTCCGGTCACCTTTCCTGTAGTGGAGATATCCATGTCTAGTCACCTTTCTTGTAGTGGAAATATCCATGTCCGGTCACCTTTCCTGTAGTGGAAATATCCATGTCTGGTCACCTTTCCTGTAGTGGAGATATCCATGTCTGGTCACTTTTCCTGTAGTGGAAATATCCATGTCCGGTCACCTTTCCTGTAGTGGAGATATCCATGTCTGGTCACTTTTCCTGTAGTGGAAATATCCATATCCGGTCACCTTTCCTGTATTGGAAATATCCATGTCCGGTCACCTTTCTTGAAGTGGAAATATCCATGTCCGGTCACCTTTCCTGTATTGGAAATATCCATGTCCGGTCACCTTTCCTGTAGTGGAAATATCCATGTCTGGTCACCTTTCCTGTAGTGGAGATATCCATGTCCGGTCACCTTTCCTGTATTGGAAATATCCATGTCCGGTCACCTTTCCTGTAGTGGAGATATCCATGTCCGGTCACCTTTCCTGTATTGGAAATATCCATGTCCGGTCACCTTTCCTGTAGTGGAGATATCCATGTCTGGTCACCTTTCCTGTAGTGGAAATATCCATGTCCGGTCACCTTTCCTGTATTGGAGATATCCATGTCCGGTCACCTTTCCTATAGTGGAGATATCCATGTCTAGTCACCTTTCTTGTAGTGGAAATATCCATGTCCGGTCACCTTTCCTGTAGTGGAAATATCCATGTCCGGTCACCTTTCCTGTAGTGGAGATATCCATGTCTGGTCACTTTTCCTGTAGTGGAAATATCCATATCCGGTCACCTTTCCTGTATTGGAAATATCCATGTCCGGTCACCTTTCTTGAAGTGGAAATATCCATGTCCGGTCACCTTTCCTGTATTGGAAATATCCATGTCCGGTCACCTTTCCTGTAGTGGAAATATCCATGTCTGGTCACCTTTCCTGTAGTGGAGATATCCATGTCCGGTCACCTTTCCTGTATTGGAAATATCCATGTCCGGTCACCTTTCCTGAAGTGGAGATATCCATGTCCGGTCACCTTTCCTGTATTGGAAATATCCATGTCTGGTCACCTTTCTCGTAGTGGAGATATCCATGTCCGGTCACCTTTCCCGTATTGGAAATATCCATGTCCGGTCACCTTTCCTGTAGTGGAGATATCCATGTCTGGTCACCTTTCCTGTAGTGGAAATATCCATGTCTGGTCACCTTTCCTGTAGTGGAAATATCCATGTCCGGTCACCTTTCCTGTAGTGGAAATATCCATGTCCGGTCACCTTTCATGTAGCGGAAATATCCATGTCTGGTCACCTTTCCTGTATTGGAAATATCCATGTCCGGTCACATTTCCTGTAGTGGAGATATCCATGTCTGGTCACCTTTCTTGTAGTGGAAATATCCATGTCCGGTCACCTTTCCTGTAGTGGAAATATCCATGTTTGGTCACCTTTCCTGTAGTGGAGATATCCATGTCTGGTCACTTTTCCTGTAGTGGAAATATCCATATCCGGTCACCTTTCCTGTATTGGAAATATCCATGTCCGGTCACCTTTCTTGAAGTGGAAATATCCATGTCCGGTCACCTTTCCTGTATTGGAAATATCCATGTCCGGTCACCTTTCCTGTAGTGGAAATATCCATGTCTGGTCACCTTTCCTGTAGTGGAGATATCCATGTCCGGTCACCTTTCCTGTATTGGAAATATCCATGTCCGGTCACCTTTCCTGAAGTGGAGATATCCATGTCCGGTCACCTTTCTTGTATTGGAAATATCCATGTCCGGTCACCTTTCTCGTAGTGGAGATATCCATGTCCGGTCACCTTTCCTGTATTGGAAATATCCATGTCCGGTCACCTTTCCTGTAGTGGAGATATCCATGTCTGGTCACCTTTCCTGTAGTGGAAATATCCATGTCTGGTCACCTTTCCTGTAGTGGAAATATCCATGTCCGGTCACCTTTCCTGTAGTGGAAATATCCATGTCCGGTCACCTTTCCTGTAGCGGAAATATCCATGTCTGGTCACCTTTCCTGTATTGGAAATATCCATGTCCGGTCACCTTTCCTGTAGTGGAGATATCCATGTCTGGTCACCTTTCCTATATTGGAAATATCCATGTCCGATCACCTTTCCTGTATTGGAAATATCCATGTCCGGTCACCTTTCCTGTATTGGAAATATCCATGTTTGGTCACCTTTCCTGTAGTGGAAATATCCATGTCCGGTCACCTTTCCTGTATTGGAAATATCCATATCCGGTCACCTTTCCTGTATTGGAAATATCCATGTCTGGTCACCTTTCATGTAGTGGAAATATCCATGTCCGGTCACCTTTCCTGTATTGGAGATATCCATGTCCGGTCACCTTTCCTGTATTGGAAATATCCATGTCTGGTCACCTTTCCTGTATTGGAAATATCCATGTCCGGTCACCTTTCCTGTAGTGGAGATATCCATGTCTGGTCACCTTTCCTATATTGGAAATATCCATGTCCGATCACCTTTCCTGTAGTGGAAATATCCATGTCCGGTCACCTTTCCTGTAGTGGAAATATCCATGTCTGGTCACCTTTCCTGTATTGGAAATATCCATGTCTGGTCACCTTTCCTGTAGTGGAAATATCCATGTCTAGTCACCTTTCCTGTATTGGAAATATCCATGTATGGTCACCTTTCCTGTATTGGAAATATCCATGTCCGGTCACCTTTCCTGTAGTGGAAATATCCATGTCCGGTCACCTTTCCTGTATTGGAAATATCCATGTCTGGTCACCTTTCCTGTATTGGAAATATCCATGTCTGGTCACCTTTCCTGTATTGGAAATATCCATGTCCGGTCACCTTTCCTGTATTGGAAATATCCATGTCTGGTCACCTTTCCTGTAGTGGAAATATCCATGTCTAGTCACCTTTCCTGTATTGGAGATATCCATGTCTGGTCACCTTTCCTGTAGTGGAATTATCCATGTCTAGTCACCTTTCCTGTATTGGAGATATCCATGTCTGGTCACCTTTCCTGTAGTGGAAATATCCATGTCCGGTTACCTTCCCTGTAGTGGAAATATCCATGTCCGGTCACCTTTCCTGTAGTGGAGATATCCATGTCCGGTCACCTTACCTGTATTGGAAATATCCATGTATGGTCACCTTTCCTGTATTGGACATATCCATGTCTGGTCACCTTTCCTATAGTGGAAATATCCATGTCCGGTCACCTTTCCTGTATTGGAGATATCCATGTCCGGTCACCTTTCCTGTATTGGAAATATCCATGTCCGGTCACCTTTCCTGTATTGGAAATATCCATGTCTGGTCACCTTTCCTGTAGTGGAAATATCCATGTCTGGTCACCTTTCCTGTATTGGAAATATCCATGTCCGGTCACCTTTCCTGTATTGGAAATATCCATGTCCGGTCACCTTTCCTGTATTGGAAATATCCATGTCCGGTCACCTTTCCTGTAGTGGAAATATCCATGTCTAGTCACCTTTCCTGTATTGGAAATATCCATGTCTGGTCACCTTTCCTGTAGTGGAAATATCCATGTCCGGTCACCTTTCCTGTAGTGGCAATATCCATGTCTGGTCACCTTTCCTGTATTGGAAATATCCAGTTCGATCACCTTTCCTGAAGTGGAAATATCCATGTCTGGTCACCATTCCTGTAGTGGAGATATCCATGTCTGGTCACCTTTCCTGTAGTGGAAATATCCATGTCCGATCACCTTTCCTGTATTGGAAATATCCATGTCCGGTCACCTTTCCTGTAGTGGAAATATCCATGTCTGGTCACCTTTCCTGTATTGGAAATATCCATGTCTGGTCACCTTTCCTGTAGTGGAAATATCCATGTCTAGTCACCTTTCCTGTATTGGAAATATCCATGTCCGGTCACCTTTCCTGTAGTGGAAATATCCATGTCCGGTCACCTTTCCTGTAGTGGAAATATCCATGTCCGGTCACCTTTCCTGTATTGGAAATATCCATGTCTGGTCACCTTTCCTGTATTGGAAATATCCATGTCCGGTCACCTTTCCTGTATTGGAAATATCCATGTCTGATCACCTTTCCTGTAGTGGAAATATCCATGTTTAGTCACCTTTCCTGTATTGGAAATATCCATGTCTGGTCACCTTTCCTGTATTGGACATATCCATGTCTGGTCACCTTTCCTATAGTGGAAATATCCATGTCCGGTCACCTTTCCTGTATTGGAAATATCCATGTCCGGTCACCTTTCCTGTATTGGAAATATCCATGTCCGGTCACCTTTCCTATATTGGAAATATCCATGTCTGGTCACCTTTCCTGTAGTGGAAATATCCATGTCTGGTCACCTTTCCTGTATTGGAAATATCCATGTCCGGTCACCTTTCCTATATTGGAAATATCCATGTCCGGTCACCTTTCCTGTATTGGAAATATCCATGTCTGGTCACCATTCCTGTAGTGGAGATATCCATGTCTGGTCACCTTTCCTGTATTGGAAATATCCATGTCTAGTCACCTATCCTGTAGTGGAAATATCCATGTCCGGTCACACCTTTCCTGTAGTGGAAATAACCATGTCTGGTCACCTTTCCTGTATTGGAAATATCCATGTCCGGTCACCTTTCCTGAAGTGGAGATATCCATGTCCGGTCACCTTTCCTGTATTGGAAATATCCATGTCTGGTCACCTTTCCTGTAGTGGAGATATCCATGTCTGGTCACCTTTCCTGTATTGGAAATATCCATGTCCGGTCACCTTTCCTGTATTGGAGATATCCATGTCCGGTCACCTTTCCTGTATTGGAAATATCCATGTCTGGTCACCTTTCCTGTATTGGAAATATCCATGTCCGGTCACCTTTCCTGTAGTGGAGATATCCATGTCTGGTCACCTTTCCTATATTGGAAATATCCATGTCCGGTCACCTTTCCTGTAGTGGAAATATCCATGTCCGGTCACCTTTCCTGTATTGGAAATATCTATGTCCGGTCACCTTTCCTGTATTGGAAATATCCATGTCTGGTCACCTTTCCTGTATTGGAAATATCCATTTCTGGTCACCTTTCCTGTATTGGAAATATCCATGTCCGGTCACCTTTCCAGTAGTTGAGATATCCATGTCTGGTCACCTTTCCTATATTGGAAATATCCATGTCCGTTCACCTTTCCTGTAGTGGAAATATCCATGTCTGGTCACCTTTCCTATAGTGGAAATATCCATGTCCGGTCACCTTTCCTGTAGTGGAAATATCCATGTCCGGTCACCTTTCCTGTATTGGAAATATCCATGTCTGGTCACCTTTCCTGTATTGGAAATATCCATGTCCGGTCACCTTTCCTGTATTGGAAATATCCATGTCTGATCACCTTTCCTGTAGTGGAAATATCCATGTTTAGTCACCTTTCCTGTATTGGAAATATCCATGTCTGGTCACCTTTCCTGTATTGGAGATATCCATGTCTGGTCACCTTTCCTATAGTGGAAATATCCATGTCCGGTCACCTTTCCTGTATTGGAAATATCCATTTCCGGTCACCTTTCCTGTAGTGGAAATATCCATGTCCGGTCACCTTTCCTGTATTGGAGATATCCATGTCTGGTCACCTTTCCTGTAGTGGAAATATCCATGTCTGGTCACCTTTCCTGTATTGGAAATATCCATGTCCGGTCACCTTTCCTATATTGGAAATATCCATGTCCGGTCTCCTTTCCTGTATTGGAAATATCCATGTCTGGTCACCATTCCTGTAGTGGAGATATCCATGTCTGGTCACCTTTCCTGTATTGGAAATATCCATGTCTAGTCACCTATCCTGTAGTGGAAATATCCATGTCCGGTCACACCTTTCCTGTAGTGGAAATAACCATGTCTGGTCACCTTTCCTGTATTGGAAATATCCATGTCCGGTCACCTTTCCTGAAGTGGAGATATCCATGTCCGGTCACCTTTCCTGTATTGGAAATATCCATGTCTGGTCACCTTTCCTGTATTGGAAATATCCATGTCCGGTCACCTTTCCTGTAGTGGAGATATCCATGTCTGGTCACCTTTCCTATATTGGAAATATCCATGTCTGGTCACCTTTCCTGTAGTGGAAATATCCATGTCCGGTCACCTTTCCTGTATTGGAAATATCTATGTCCGGTCACCTTTCCTGTATTGGAAATATCCATGTCTGGTCACCTTTCCTGTATTGGAAATATCCATTTCTGGTCACCTTTCTTGTATTGGAAATATCCATGTCCGGTCACCTTTCCAGTAGTTGAGATATCCATGTCTTGTCACCTTTCCTATATTGGAAATATCCATGTCCGTTCACCTTTCCTGTAGTGGAAATATCCATGTCTGGTCACCTTTCCTATAGTGGAAATATCCATGTCCGGTCACCTTTCTTTTAGTGGAAATATCCATGTCCGGTCACCTTTCCTGTATTGGAAATATCCATGTCCGGTCACCTTTCCTGTAGTGGACATATCCATGTTTGGTCACCTTTCCCGTATTGAAGATATCCATGTCCGGTCACCTTTCCTGTATTGGAAATATCCATGTCCGGTCACCTTTCCTGAAGTGGACATATCCATGTTTGGTCACCTTTCCTGTATTGGAAATATCCATGTCTAGTCACCTATCCTGTAGTGGAAATATCCATGTCCGGTCACACCTTTCCTGTAGTGGAAATAACCATGTCTGGTTACCTTTCCTGTATTGGAAATATCCATGGCTGGTCACCTTTCCTGTAGTGGAAATATCCATGTTTGGTCACCTTTCCTGTATTGGAAATATCCATGTCTAGTCACCTTTCCTGTATTGGAAATATCCATGTCCGGTCACCTTTCCTGTATTGGAAATATCCATGTCTGGTCACCTTTCCTGTATTGGAAATATCCATGTATGGTCACCTTTCCTGTAGTGGAAATATCCATTTCCGGTCACCTTTCCTGTATTGGAAATATCCATGTCCGTTCACCTTTCCTGTAGTGGTGATATCCATGTCTGGTCACCTTTCCTGTATTGGAAATATCCATGTTTGGTCACCTTTCCTGTATTGGAAATATCCATGTCCGGTCACCTTTCCTGTATTGGAAATATCCATGTCTGGTCACCTTTCCTGTATTGGGAATATCCATGTCCGGTCACCTTTCCTGTAGTGGAAATATCCATGTCCGGTCACCTTTCTTGTAGTGGAAATATCCATGTCCGGTCACCTTTCCTGTAGTGGAAATATCCATGTCCGGTCACCTTTCCTGTATTGGAAATATCCATGTCCGGTCACCTTTCCTGTAGTGGAGATATCCATGTCTGGTCACCTTTCCTGTAGTGGAAATATCCATGTCTGGTCACCTTTCCTGTAGTGGAAATATCTATGTCCGGTCACCTTTCTTTTAGTGGAAATATCCATGTCCGGTCACCTTTCCTGTATTGGAAATATCCATGTCCGGTCACCTTTCCTGTAGTGGACATATCCATGTTTGGTCACCTTTCCCGTATTGAAGATATCCATGTCCGGTCACCTTTCCTGTATTGGAAATATCCATGTCCGGTCACCTTTCCTGAAGTGGAGATATCCATGTCCGGTCACCTTTCCTATATTGGAAATATCCATGTCAGGTCACCTTTCCTGTAGTGGAGATATCCATGTCCGGTCACCTTTCCTGTATTGGAAATATCCATGTCTTGTCACCTTTCCTGTAGTGGAGATATCCATGTCTGGTCACCTTTCCTATATTGGAAATATCCATGTCCGATCACCTTTCCTGTAGTGGAAATATCCATGTCCGGTCACCTTTCCTGTATTGGAAATATCCATGTCCGGTCACCTTTCCTGTAGTGGAAATATCCATGTCTGGTCACCTTTCCTGTACTGGAAATATCCATGTATGGTCACCTTTCCTGTAGTGGAAATATCCATTTCCGGTCACCTTTCCTGTAGTGGAAATATCCATGTCCGTTCACCTTTCCTGTAGTGGTGATATCCATGTCTGGTCACCTTTCCTGTATTGGAAATATCCATGTATGGTCACCTTTCCTGTATTGGAAATATCCATGTCCGGTCACCTTTCCTGTATTGGAAATATCCATGTCTGGTCACCTTTCCTGTATTGGAAATATCCATGTCCGGTCACCTTTCCTGTGTTGGAAATATCCATGTCCGGTCACCTTTCCAGTAGTGGAAATATCCATGTCCGGTCACCTTTCCTGTATTGGAGATATCCATGTCCGGTCACCTTTCCTGTATTGGGAATATCCATGTCCGGTCACCTTTCCTGTAGTGGAAATATCCATGTCCGGTCACCTTTCTTGTAGTGGAAATATCCATGTCCGGTCACCTTTCCTGTTTTGGAAATATCCATGTCCGGTCACCTTTCCTGTATTGGAAATATCCATGTCCGGTCACCTTTCCTGTAGTGGAGATATCCATGTCTGGTCACCTTTCCTGTAGTGGAAATATCCATGTCTGGTCACCTTTCCTGTATTGGAAATATCCATGTCCGGTCACCTTTCTTTTAGTGGAAATATCCATGTCCGGTCACCTTTCCTGTATTGGAAATATCCATGTCCGGTCACCTTTCCTGTAGTGGAAATATCCATGTTTGGTCACCTTTCCCGTATTGAAGATATCCATGTCCGGTCACCTTTCCTGTATTGGAAATATCCATGTCCGGTCACCTTTCCTGAAATGGAGATATCCATGTCCGGTCACCTTTCCTATATTGGAAATATCCATGTATGGTCACCTTTCCTGTAGTGGAGATATCCATGTCCGGTCACCTTTCCTGTATTGGAAATATCCATGTCTGGTCACCTTTCCTGTAGTGGAGATATCCATGTCTGGTCACCTTTCCTGTAGTGGAAATATCCATGTCCGGTCACCTTTCCCGTATTGGAGATATCCATGTCTGGTCACCTTTCCTGTATTGGAAATATCCATGTATGGTCACCTTTCCTGTATTGGAAATATCCATTTCCGGTCACCTTTCCCGTAGTGGAGATATCCATGTCCGTTCACCTTTCCTGTAGTGGTGATATCCATGTCTGGTCACCTTTCCTGTATTGGAAATATCCATGTTTGGTCACCTTTCCTGTATTGGAAATATCCATGTCCGGTCACCTTTCCTGTATTGGAAATATCCATGTCTGGTCACCTTTCCTGTATTGGAAATATCCATTTCCGGTCACCTTTCCTGTAGTGGAAATATCCATGTCCGGTCACCTTTCCTGTATTGGAAATATCCATGTCCGGTCACCTTTCCTGTATTGGAAATATCCATGTCCGGTCACCTTTCCTGTAGTGGAGATATCCATGTCTGGTCACCTTTCCTGTAGTGGAAATATCCATGTCTGGTCACCTTTCCTGTATTGGAAATATCCATGTCCGGTCACCTTTCTTTTAGTGGAAATATCCATGTCCGGTCACCTTTCCTGTATTGGAAATATCCATGTCCGGTCACCTTTCCTGTAGTGGAAATATCCATGTTTGGTCACCTTTCCCGTATTGAAGATATCCATGTCCGTTCACCTTTCCTGTATTGGAAATATCCATGTCCGGTCACCTTTCCTGAAATGGAGATATCCATGTCCGGTCACCTTTCCTGTAGTGGAAATATCCATGTCTGGTCACCTTTCCTGTAGTGGAAATATCTATGTCTAGTCACCTTTCGTGTAGTGGAAATATCCATGTCCGGTCATCTTTCCTGTATTGGAAATATCCATGTATGGTCACCTTTTCTGTAGTGGAGATATCCATGTCTGGTCACCCTTTGTCTGTAGGTGATGGTCAAGGACCCCAAGCAGCGCCTGACCACTGCTGGCATTATGGCACACCCATGGTTCCTTGAAATGTTGCCGGCATGCATGCTCGGGGTGAACGATGCGGCCCTCGCAAATACCGACGAAACAGGTGGGTTGGGGGAAACATGAGAGGAAAACACAAGCGTCTGGCGAACCCGGTCAGATCCTAGGCTCATTGTAGGGCTCTGGCGGGTGTGCCTCGTTTGTTGGGTCTAGGGTATTTGTATCACGGTCATCGTTGAGTTGAGGGCCTGTTTATCACGGTTTTAAATGGTTGGAGCCACATGGGTTGTGCGCTAGGGGGGTAAGGTTGAGGATCTGGCTGACGGGTTGAGTGCTTATTACTTTCGGACGCACCCTCTCATCAGTCTGGAGCTCTCGCGTCTGGAGCTATTGAGGCCTAGCATCTCAAGCACGAAGCAGCGTCTATGCATGTGTGGCAAAATAGCTGCTAGGTATGTGTGGCGAAGTAGCGTCTAAGCATGTGTGGCGAAGTAGGCAAATCGTCATTTTGAGGGGGCTATGTTGATACGCTGATCTTCCAGTTTTCCAGCGCCCTGTAATGGGATTCAAACTTCATACGATACCAGATGAAGGAAAGCACCAACACTGCGCAAGAGGAGAGACATTGTAGCAAATAATTGAATTGTAAATAATTCGAAAAATCGGAGTTGGGGTACGAAACCTCCCGGCTTCCCCCACACACTCTGATGTAATTTGTGAATACACCCGTCATATGATGCAAGATGAAATAATGGCCTCAGGCAAGAGGAATACTGGCCTCAGTGCAACATACGTGGGTTGTCAAGAGGGCCCGTGTTGCGTGAAGTGAAATAATGACAATTAGTGCAACATACGTGGGGTGTGAAGAGGGTTGCGTGAAGTGAAATAATGGCCTCAGGCAAGGGAAATCATGGCCTCAGTGCAACATGCTAAAGGGGTCAAGAGGGCCCGTGTTGTGTGTGCACGTCCTACCCAGATGGTGGATGGGCGTGTTGTCCTGCAACTCCTGGGATGTGATGAACCGGGAGCTCTGGACATTAAGGGTTTAACTATCTTGGTACAAGCCTGATCGTGTGGGTCCAGCCCTTTGCTATCATTACATAACCCTCTATGGGTGCATGTACAGAAAATACTGCTGGTTGAAACAATGGTCCTTCGCCACCTCACCTTGACGCGATCTTGCCGCTGCAGGTGTCCAATCAGTGGCATCTATCCGGTCGATCCTGCAGCAAATGGGAAGCTCCGACAACTTCAACATGGCCTTCAACGAAGAGATGCACTGATACATTTCTTGCCCTATAAAGCGACAGGCGACGCTTGGGTCAGTGTTTAGTTTTTCGAGTGCAAACCTACAACCTTTGAGCAGGCACTAGGTAGCTACTGCTGGGAAGAGATGGGGATTTATACCTTCACCTTGGGCCATGATGTTGTTCCCATCCACGGCAAGCCCTCCTGCCTGGGCACTGTAGCCCCAGTAGCCAGGCTCGCTGCTCAGGGGCCCCTGGGCCGTAGGCCAGGATGTAGCTGAAACGTAGCTGATGCGCACTCAAACAAGCATTGTTGTGAGCAGGGGTGTGTGAGTGCATCGTGGGTAAGAGGTTGGTAGCAAATTGAGTGGTACTAGCTGCTTGGTGGCTGGTTGGGAGCGGATGGGGTTGTGAGGAGGAGGCCGGAATGGAGCAGTGTTAAGGGGTTTAAGGGTAGACCAGGTATAACGATTTACCATAGTTTCAGCAATGCCCTCTGGATTGAGGAGGGGGGCACATCCAACAAAGTGATGCCTTCTGGACTGAGGAGGGGGGCACTTCCAACAGAGTGATGCCCTCTGAACTGTGGAGGAGGCCACACCCGACAGAGTTTAGAGCCCCCGATCGGGAGGGGATATAATGTTGGGAGAGCAGGATGTCGAAGGGATTTAGATCAATCAATGACACCTGATTATTTATTATGCTAAATGTGGCGGTATGCCATGGTGCATGGATTAAGGAAGAACTTCGTATGGCTGAAGCATGAGTATATGGCATTAATGGTGACCGTCCCGTGAATTATTTCCGAAACTCCGCTTGTCTGTAATTCCGTCTCTGTAGTTTGTTTTTTGACCAACTCCTTATATAATCCGGTACAGATATACCGGTGTTTTGCGTTATGGTGACTGTAAAGTGTGCCGCAGCTGACATGCCTCCCTCCATACGTGGGGCAGTGTGGATGGCAGAGGACGTGCCTTGATGAATTCATGGGTGTCTGCTTCGTCGTGACCTGCAACATGCAGTGATGGTGGGCTGTGTCTAAGCGTTCTACCTGGATGCATGAATGTTCAGTTTGCTTGTCGGTTACGTTGTCAGCCAGCCTTCTTGGTGCCCAAATCAGAGGAACACCTTCAGGACCATGTTGCGAGGGCGGCCTGAAAGCACAAAAGGTAGCGACTATGACTCCCGCCCATGGATGCATGACTCCTTCCAGCCGCGCTGAAGTACCGAACCCTCTGAAGAGGTGCACGGTCTAAGGCGTTCTGCCGTTTGTGGGGGTGGTTAACACACTTTTTGCGGTTCCTGAATGATGGAATTTGTGCTTGAAACATGACGTGGCAGGAAATCCTGTTTTAGCTGTGGAACTATTGACAAGCATTAGTGCGTTTTCAGGGTCGGTAATTCCAGGCTCAGTTATGTTCATGTTAATGGTGATCTGACTCTGTGCGCCTCATGGGTCAATGACATTACACCTTTGGGCCCTGCTCAAAAAGGCTCGACCACATGGGCGCCCAACTGTCCCGTTGAAAGAAAAGAAAACTAAGGTAAGAGGGTGAGAAGGAGAATAACACAAAGGAAATAAATACATCCCCAAAAGGAAAAAGGCATCCCGAAGTATCCCTGCCCCTCTCAAGCCTATTCCCCAAGAAGGCAAAACAAAACAAAAAACGAGGCCTCACCATTGCGAACGACGTCCTCAACAAAAGTCAGAGTCTCCCATCCAAGCCTGTCCCGGTACAATTTTGAAAGTCTGTGGCACCCTCCGGGACCTCGTGGGTGTGTACCACTGCGAACAAGCTAGCAGATCATCTTGAAAGCCTGGGTTCTCTTGAATTTCCCCTTTCCTAAGATGGCTTCCTTAGAGTTCCATTCCAGAGTTTCATGTCACCTACCGGCAGTGAGATTTTGGAGTTTGGCAGCTGCTTACACCGCCAGCCTGCCCATGTCTGCGTGCACAGCTCAGATAGGGCAGTGTTGAAGCGTGTCCAAGAAATTGGACACGCTTCGATTGATGCCCAATAATTTGATTTCACATTATTGAAATGAAATCAAATTATTGGGCATCATGAATGGGCAGCGTGAGGAAGGCCATTCTAGGGAAAAGAGGTGCATATGGCTGCCGCGTTGCATCGTGTTCGCCGCATGGCCACCAGGGTGCGTTTAAGGCATCATGCTGCCTTCGGCGAACTAGCCTACTTCAGCACTTGCGCCAGGCTGCGGGGCTGCCTGCCTCCGCTGCCCGCTGGGGGGTCATGAGGGAGCTAGCTGCAGATCCAGCCGTTACAACGAGACTGGTGGCAGCACAAGCTCCGCTTCTACTTCTAGGGGGGGGGTGTCATGCTGAACTAGTGCACCGTGCGTATCATTGCTTTATATTTTCTTGAACTAAGGATCTCTGATGTTGAACTCTGGTTGTGAAACTGTTGTCACGGTCACACTTCTATGCTTGCTCTGATTGTCTGTGAAGTGTGATGTTCTCACTTCTATTGTCTCCTAAAGTGGCTGTTTTGTCTCTTGCAGCCACTATTTATTTCTTACTTGAAGCCCTGATTTCGTAATCACCCTTTAATCTGAAGGTACATAGTCACTCCTCATCGAGCAAGCACAAACACTGCTCGAATATCGATCCATCATACAGAACAAGCACAAACACTGTTCGACCCTTCAGTCTAAGCAAGCACAAATACTGCTTAGTCTTGGAGGTCTTCTCTTGATATTTCGGCCCTTATCAGGCATTCTCCAGCCTTCCAGCTGGTTTACCACCACCAACTCCATCAACACTTCATCAACAGCCAGTCCAGAGGCTCCAAGTCGACTCCTTGATAGATCATCAAACGAGTCTCCCCATCTGAAGATCGCCTACAAGCGACTTCCCACTGAAGATCATCGTACTACCTTGTCACCAGTGTACTACAACTTCGACTGCTACTACAGTCACCTTCGGAAGGGTCGACCCATCAGGCAATCTTGTCAACAGTAGAGAATAGTCAGGTAAATAGTCCAGGGGATACTTATCTTAAATATATCGACTGATCCCCAGGTTTACAGCTGGGGATTCGAGTCTCAACAGCAGTGATCAGGAATCTGTCATATTCCTGAAGTCACAGCACTTTTCTAAGAAAGAAATAGTCCGACTGGTCGCAACTCCAGTTGTCTGTGAACATGTCGACTCTAAGAGTTGACTCAAGTAGGTGCCAGAAATCGTCTGTCGACCATTTGATCGATCACAAGAAGTACTTTTCAGTACTCTGGAACCTTTCCTGTCAACAGTCAGGACTGGTTTCATGACTGACGAATCAGAGGATGAACATGGCAATGTAATGTCTGTTCAGGCCAAGCATGATCAAGATTTAGAGATTGTGATCATCAAGAAGAAACTAGAGGACATGACTGCTCAGGAACATATCCATTTGTTAATGCGAGCTCGGGTCAGAGATCAAGACGGGTTGATAACCACTGATTTGCCATACTTGAATAAGAATGAGCAAAGAAGCCTACGCAACGCGATTAGACATGCTAAGCAATGCGAGGCTGAAAGGGAAATTATGATGAACCGAGAGCATAGGGAGGTTTCGAGAAGGAATGATACTAAAGAAAAAGACGCACAACGTGATGCGGAGATTGCTTTGCAGAATGAAGAGGAAATTGCTTACTGGAAATTACAGAGTGAACATAACTGGGCAACAACTGACTCAGCGAGGACCCCAAAGGTAATGATAATCCCTGTTGGTGACGATAATTATAACGAAAGGATCCCTTTTTGTGTAATGGATAATCCTGCTTACAGTCTAAAAAAATCTGAATTCGATTATTCAGCCAGTAAGCTTCAACAATGTGCATACGTCACGAAGAGATCTGGGCAAACTAGTGAGCATAGCGATTCACTACCAGTCAAACGTGAAGATGGCTATCAAGGAGGAGTACCCGTATTGCATTTTATTGCAAAGAAACTTAGAGCAGATGGGACTTTCTCACCAAGCTGCGATAGCTCCAATAATTTCTCAGTTATAGGAGGAGACCAAGCAGCGGGATTCGAGCACATCACTCCGAAAGAAGGATATGTCCAAAGTCAAGTTCAGAGAATGAATACTGCGAATAATACTGGGTATAAGTCAGCAGTCAGTGCGTTCAGTAAAACGCCACCACCGCCGGTACAAACTCCAATCAGTGGTCAACCAATTAATCAGGACACTGTTGGGGTAGGTCAAGGGGTAAAACAAGAACAGTCAGACGTTCCCCAGCGGTATTCTAGAGAAGAAAAAGAAAAGTTTCATTCCAGGGAAAACGAAGCTCTAAGATATCAGATAGAACAGCTTCAGATTCAGAATGATTACTACGCTAACGCGGCACGTGACAGTGCACCTGAGTTATCTTTTGCAGTCCCAAATACTGGGATCAAGGATGAACACTTTGCCTCGGGTCAACGGAACGGTCCCTCTGCCAATGCCTCTCACTCTTATAATAAGGAATTTAAACGTGAGCCACCCAAAGAAATCAAAGATTTAGGAAAATATGTAAACCCTGAAGGAGTAGCACCTCACAAAGATGAGGGGTGAAAAATTAAGGCGGCTCTTAAAAGATTCACTTATTCCAGGTCCTCTGGGGCTAAAGGGGTATCGTCACAAAAGTGTGATCCAGATAGTGACGTATCAGATGATAACGAATCAAAAGGAGAAAAGCATAGAGATAAGAAGTCTCATTCCAATAGTAAGGGACGTCCCAGCAGAAAAATGCCATCGTCACACAAGAGTGATACTGATAGTGATGACTCTGGAGGTTCTGACCCCCAAAAGAGTGAAGCTAAAGAAAAGGAGTTCCATTCTAACAGCAGACGCCTTCAGATTCAGGAAGCTATGAGCCGAGGGAACGTAGACGAAAAAGTAAAACCTATCAGGCTGACAGTGATAGCCGTTCAGGCAGCAAATTTACTCCTCCTCACAAGGATAGTGACTCAGATGATGAAAGTTCCGATAGTGACGGGCCCTCAGTCATGGAAAGATATTTCTAGAAAAAAGGTCTGTGTCTAAAAGAGCAACTGAAGCGTTAGACAGGAAGGTCACGCTTGACTCGGCTAAAATAGGCATAAAATTTGACGCTATTAAAGGGGTTGTTAAATGGAGAAAAGTACATCAAGCTATTACTAGCTATAACGTGCTAAACATGCATAAGTTGGTTGGCTTTGTTGAAGCCCAAGTGCACATCATGTTTAGTACATGTACAATTTCAGGTGTTGCTTTTCTCAGGTTACAGCAGCAAGATTTGATTACGCTTTGTCCAAAATGTTAACCTTTCCTCCTTGACTTACTGGATTCTTTATCCACACCTGCCAGTAGTGATTCTTTGCAATCACAAATGTCTAAAATAAAGCAGGCAAGAGAGGCACATGAGCTTCAAAAATTTGGATTATCCAGCGACACTTTTAGTATTCATAAACCTTATCCTATGCTAAAGAAGGGTTCTAAGCCTCGTAACTTCTTTGACGCCATATTACTGGTAGGTGCACGTTACCTTAATGACGCTGTCACCGGAGAAATGAATATCTGGACTTCTGGGATGAGAATGGGCATGCCCAACTTACTTGATTATACAGTCAGTCCCACTGCGTCTCAAGAACAGTTTGCTGAGAGAATCATGGACGTATACTCAGTTTTCACTATCAGTAATGATCATGCTTTTGCTCAAATCTGTGGAAGGAATACTGTGATTGAAGTCCTTATTAACGGTTTGCCTAAGGATTTGGTGGAGGTTGCCATACGAGCTCAACAACATGTCAGCGTAAGACAGCATGGCATTGCGGCGTCCATCACAAATATAATTTTGGATGTTCAGACCAGACATGATTTTAATGAGCTTAGGGCACTTGAAGGAAAAGGGCCACAATGGGTTAACCCAATGGACCCACACTCTCAGTCAGCAAGAGATAAAATTAAACCTAGCCCCGTCCAGGTTCATCTAGCTCAAACTTCATCACATTGTCAGTGAAGCGGTCCTGACCCTGTGGAACTTGAGATGTTCCGCTGTCTGACTGCCAATGCTGTTGATACGGTGTACCCCAGTGGTATGCATCCCATCAGGTCTGGGGGAGGAAATTCGAGTAATTATCAAAAACCTTCGTATGATAAATCGTCTTTTAAGCAGGGGGTCTTGTTGCCAGATGGGCGCACTCCTGCAGTCAGACAACATGTTGGATTTCAAGCAAAACCTGCTTACATCCCTCAACCAAAAATTTGCAATATTTGTAATGGCCCACATTACATGGACAAATGTGATGATCTTGCGGATTTCAAGCGCCTTGCACTCAGGGGCAAAGCAATGGAAGACGCTGAGCGCAAGAGTGGAAAGATTACCACGCCATCTGCCTTGAGCACCACTTTTCAAGACTTGAAGGAATGGGCTGACACGGCCTTTGAAGAAGAAAAGCTTGGAAGAGCAATTCAAGATGAACACAGGTTTGACAGGGCTGTGGGCCGAGAGCCCCATGCTCTGAAGGCCAGGATTACCCCAGGTAATTTCATGCACGCTGCAGGGACTATTAAACCTGACGGTGATAATGATCTTCATGAAAAAGAACTGCTGCGTGAGTTTCAGGAAGAAATGTCTAGAGAGAGTGAAGATTGACTTTCTTCTGCTAAATTGCCACACCAGTTGCATTCCCTGGCAGTTACCCTAGCGAAGATTCGAGGGACCTTTGCTAAAAGGACCTCAAAAAAAAATCCTGAGACTTTCGCTAAAGATAAAATCCCGCCTAACACCCTGGGCATGGAACTACACACTCTTTATCCCGATAATGGTGCGGGTTGTACTTCGTCGTTGTCTTTGAGCAACCTTCTATCTTGTAACAGCTGCCGAGCCGCTTCCTGACCAGGAAAAATTAGAGCATACGGCGAATTTTGTTCATGATCGTCTTCCTACCGTTCTCAACACGCACGGTCGACATTCGCTGCGTTGGGCACCTGAAGTCAGTGCATCAGAGCATTTTTACCCTGATTCACCTTGGTTACCTCCCATCCTCCCAGTACCATCTAAAGATCCCATTGTGCAGGAGAGAACTTTGCAGCCGTTCACTGTAAGTCGGCTGCCTAATTCGGATGAATTGGGCTTGCATTGCTTGTTTTCGTTAGCTGATACAATGAGTCTTTACTTTAGGTCTCTGTCGGGAGAACTTCTATACTTCGCAAACACACCAGGCAATCCAGAATGGTCAAGTGAGTAAGCAATCGTCAATCGAACGCAGAGCACACAGTATTGAGCGAGCGAGCTCCTACATTCTACTGCGCGTCTGCAGCGTACAACTGCATACACCTCATACGGGTGTAGTTAATTCTTGTAGTATAATGTCTCAGATGCAGTATAGATGTGCTATGTCTGACGACATCGTTAAAGCGACCAATAGAGTACTTGAGCTAGTAAAACATCATGTAGAGCAGTCCGATCATTTACGGGATCTTTATCCACGGGCACCTGGACAGCAGTTTGAGGTACAGTTTCCCCATTTAGTTTTAGTCCCTGAAGATGGTGTTCTGCTGGTAGGAGAATCATTTGTGCATAACTCGTCAGGGACCCCACCTCATATGTTCCCAGTGATAGTTGACTTCATTATGCACATCATTACTCATCTGATCATAGAACCAGAATGGGACGATGAAGTGAATATCTTGTTAGGAACACACTGGCTCCCGGGCATGCGTGAATACAACGATGAATGTTATCACGCAGTGATGTATTACGGATTTAATGACCAGCCGTTCGTCCCAGACAATTTTCAGTTGTCAGATCCTTATTTGACAACTCACTTAGAATCATTGAAAAACCCTGATATTGGAAGAAGGCATTGTGCAATCAGTAGAACAGAAGGTATTCGGTTCTTCGAATCTTAAGTTGACCTTGAAAATGGTGCACAGGAATCAGACCAATACTCTTATCTTGTTATGACCAATCGAAATTCGGTTAATGAGCCAAAATTAAATCCTTTTAGAGGTACGCAGGCCATGTGCATGGTCATTAATCACTTGCTACAACATGGGTACACTCCATACGACTTGAGATGGAAGATCAATTACATGCCCGTGCACTGTCATGTCAGTTATAATACCTTTCCAGATAGATACGAGGGATATGACCAAAGACCTGCGTTCTTAAAGTTGTTCACACAAACACACGTTTGCAGAGATTCATTAGTTAACGCTCAACTCGTGCAAATACCTGGTCTAATACCTGGTCCACGGATTGAAAGTACAATGGCAACAGCCATGATGCTTCCTCTGCTACTTCCTGCTGTTAACCATTCTGGTAGAATTCTCCCTTAATTGTTCCTCAACCTTTATGATTTCTGCAGACACGGTGCAACCAAAGCCTCTACAGATAAGGATAGACAAAGACAGCTGCGAGAGTCCGCTGCAGAATTTGCGCAACAACCAGTGGTTTATACTGCGGCTCCGGCAGTGTCGTACCTGCATGCTGCAGTGTCAGCTCCACCGGCCGCTGGCCACATCATCTCTGCGGCTGCAGCGGCTGTGTCGAGCCGCACGCCAAGCCATGAGCCACCGCCGCCAGGGGTCTCCCCGCCTGACGCATTCTTGCTCGCCCCGCGCGGTGCAGCGTCACGGGGGCCTCCCCCGGGATTTGCAGCGGCTACCGTCAACCAGCAGGCTGGAGGAGCACAGCCAGCGGCCTCCTTAAATGCTCCTAAGACTGATGCTGTCATCAAGCGAGGTCAGGGGACCCCAGCGTCAGCGCTAGCGGCCGAGTTGATCAAATCACTCGCCATTGCGGGATCGGCCTCCCATCAAGTCATATCCGTGGGATCAACGGCCCCCATCAGCCTCGCTGAGCGGCAATTCGCCGCCATGTCCACAGCTCCCAAAACTGGGGCGGTCCCGATGGATGTGGACCCTCCATTGGCTGAGCAGCGCCAGTCACGGCCTCAGCTGCAACAGTTTCAGCCGCCGCCGCCACCACCTCGAAGGCACCAGGTGTATCCTGTACACAGCCAGAATTGGCCATCAGCGGGTCATCCGCACAGCCAGCTGCCAGTACGGGCAAGTTGGCAGGCTCCAGTTCCGCCACCTGCGGTTCGTCGGCACCAGTCTCCAGCGTCAACGTCCCAGGGCTACCGGTACCAAATGAAGAGCAACCACTCATCTCGACCGGCTAGCGTGGGGCCTGGTCGATCGGCACCGTTTAATGGTGGATCAAAGGCACAGTATGGGGGGTCTGAAACTGGTAGGGCCAGATTCACCCCATCTGTGGTGCCCAGTGTGGTAGAATCGTCGTTCTCACACAAGCAGAAAAGGACAAAGGATTATTTGTTAGATGGGATGGTCAAAACGCTCTCCAAGGCTGCTGGGACTGTTCTGGGACTTAGCTTAGCAGACTCTGATGAATCTGATGACCAGCAGCAACAACCAAAGCGGCAACCAAAACAGCAGCAACATCCAGCAAAGAGAAAAAAAATGAACAATCAAGAAAGAGAGAGGTTGGCTGCGTGGGACCAGGCAAACATAATGGAGTTTGCCAGTCTAGAGTTTCGTTCTGATCACGCCGTGAGTCTCCACCTGTCGGAAACTCCGGTATAACAGCTTCTGTGCCTCCATTTGTCAGAGGCCAGCGCCCTGTGAATCCTCCACGTGTCGGAGGTTCCAGAAGAGCTGAAGGACCCTCACATGTCGGGGGTCCCAGCTTCATCAGTGAGCCTCTAAATGTCGGAGGCTCCTTTAACAACGGTAGGCCCTCACATGCCGAGGGCACCGGACCTATTAGCAGGCGTCCACTTGCCGGGATTAGTAGTCAAGGCCCAATTGCAGCCTTTTCGCAATTATTTAGCGCTGGAGAGCTAGGCATTCCAGTTGGTACTCTTGTCGAATGGGATCAGGTTCCCAGTCAGCTTCTCCACCTCTATGGAGTAGCTCAGGATGCCGATAATGTGCAGCAGTTCTGGCTTGAGCAGACGAGCCGGCTTGGAGAAGCCTGTGTCTCCATTCAGGTTTTGTTAAAGGCCGTCACAGCGACAACGCCCTAATGTCTGAGCTGGCTGCTGCGCAGTCTGAGGCTGACGGTCTTCTGAACGCTGACCGTCGTTGAGATTTTCCGCAGCTCAAATATAGGGTGACTGCAGGCAAATTAATTGCAAAACAGTATCCTTGTATATGTGCTGCGGTCGCTAGCTATACCAACCTGCAAGAGATGTATAACGAACAAATTCAAGATGACATTGGGTTACAGTTGATTCACTTACTTGAATTTTTGATATTTGAAATGACTTATACACTGCATTTGAGGCAGGAAGGCAGGGAAGCTAGGCGTATTGTGTTAGTGGATAATTTTATGGTAGCACTGTCTCTGAAGTCAAAGAGAATTTCTCTTTTACGAGCTAAGTTATCCATTTGTAAGAATCTGCGCAGAACTGCTACCCCTGGCCGTAAGTATTCTTTTCCTTGCCGCTCCTTTGCGATGCTCTACTTAATAATGATAACTTGGTGGGTTATTGCGTGTTCAGCATGGGCAACACCTGGACTCACCGATATGCCTTCCACTTCTCAACAGACTCATTTTGATAAATTGGCTGAGTTTGAGCAATCCTTGATCATGGATCCGCATGCAGTTAATTCTGCTATCTTCCCTGAAGTGATGAATCTTCAGTCACTAGAGTATCACGATGGAGATTTAGACACCTTCCCGGTTGAGAATTCCTGGTGTATGGATGCACTTACACCTGAGAGTACAGCAGATCCAATAGAACCTGGAAAACATCATAAAACTGAATCTGGTTGGACAATTGGAGATCACAAACTTATGACTATGCTTGAAAGATAAAATTTCCAAGATGAACTTGGTGATATAATCAGGGAACGAAGTGCTTACAGCTTAAAAGACTTGACTGGATACTGTGGTCCAGAAGCTGATTTCACTATTGCCCCACCTGGGGGGGAGCTTCCCCTGCCCTTAGCTCCAGTACATAGAAAGTGCCGCAGAAGGTCGCCACTAGAGGAAGATGTTATGAATGAGCATATGACACCACTGCTGGAAGCAGGATTTATTGAACGTTGCACCAGCTCCTTCTTAACACACGAAGCTGTTATAGCAGCAAAGAAAGACCCGGAAACAAGTGCTTGGACTGGCAAGCGGTGCTGTATCAATTATGGAAAGGCTTTTGGAGGGATTAATGCTTTCACACCCCCAGACCCCTATCAATTACGAATGCCTGAGGAATTATTTAACAAAACAGCTGGAGCTAAGTTCTTTAGTGTGTGTGATATGAAATCAGGATTTGTACAAACCAAAATGGATACAAAAGTTAAAAGTCTGACTGCTTTTTGGTGGAACGGGCAATTATGGCAGACTAATCGTAATACATTTGGCTTAACAAATATGCCTGCATACTTTCAACGTATAATGGATAGGATTATCAGAGAGGCAGGTCTCGATGACTGCTGTTGTTGTTTCATAGATGATGTGCTTATTTTTACAAAAGATTTAGGATCACACAAAATTGCAATTCGTAAGCTAATGGCAGCCCTGGCCAAAGTAGGAATGAAAGTTCATCCAGGCAAATGTAAATTCTGCTTTGCAGCAGTTGAATACCTCGGGCACATGATTGGAGATGGAGGAATCACACCCTGTGAAGCTAAAGTAGTTGCTATTCGAGCACTGCCTACGCCAACATCTGTACATGAATTGCGGCGAGTTATTGGATTTGCCAATTATTACCGCTGTTATGTTCCAAACTTTTCTGAAATAGCAAGCCCATTGAATGAACTGCTTAGGAAAGATGAAGTTTGGAACTGGACCCCAATCAGAGATAAGGCGTGGGAAAATATTAAAGAAGCCTTATGTAAACCAGGAAATGCACTACGTACGGCAGATAAAAATAGACGTTATATCCTTCATACTGATTGGTCACAGAAAGGAATGTCTGCAGTCCTTGGCCAGTTAGATGATGATGGTAAAGAATACTTGGTAGCTTGCATTAGTAGATCTTGCAATGTCCATGAGGCAAACTATGGGTCTTACAAAGGTGAAATGCTCGCTGCAGTATGGGGTGTTAAAAGTTTTCGGTATTATTTACTCGGCGCAAAAATTCCTTTCTTAATGATCAGTGATCACAAAGGATTATCGTGGCTTATGTCAAATAAAGAGTTAGAAGGACAGTATGCCAGGTGGTCTGTCATGCTAAGCCCATTCTCTTTTGAATTAGAATATAAGCCTGGGCTAAAACACATAGTGGCTGATGTACCCAGCAGATACCCTGTTGCTTCCACGTTAGATGTTACGGGTACTAAGGAAACGCATTTCAAGTCTCCATAGCCATCTCAAATGGCTAAGAAATACATCAATACTGTGTCTAAGAACAGTGCTCCTAAAGCAATGGCTATTATGGCTGCATGTCTCTCCAGGACGCCACAAGATCTAGTTGCCTGGTATCAGTCTTGTGTTGATGATTCCTATGAGCCTAATGACGTATTATCCCTCATTAATCACAAAAGTGACAGTGGCGACGAGACCCTCACACCTCCCATGATAATTGAATCCTGGCCAGGACTGCCGTACCATGTCAGTACAGGAACATCAACCATCTATGGACCAACAGTAGCATCTCAAGTTAGCAAATTAGCTCTATCTTTATTAGTACCAACTCCTAACTCAGAAGTCATAGGGTCTTTTGATCCAGATTGTTTAGAAACAGTTGTAACTTTCGAAGCAGAACTAGCTGGATTACATAGTTTTGCAACTACATACAATCAGCCTAATGAAAACGTGCTCATACTTTACAAACTGAGTTAAAGTCACGTGCTGTTACTCAGATTGAGTTAGTGTGGCCTCAATTACTGTCACACATTCCTGACTTACCAGTAGTTTTAAAATTTGAACAATTATCACATGGCTCTGTAGTGCAATCAATTAATTCCGCGAGCGTTCCTCAAGATTGTGTCACTACAACTAAAGATATAGGGGTTCACTTAATAGAATTATTTGGTTGCATGGCAAGTGGGTTAGAATGTATGTTACGTAATGGAATTAAAATCAACCGCTACTTTTATTGCGATTCAGACTCTTCCACTAGAAAAATAGCAATGCATAGAGTAAGGTTACTTCACCAGCTATATCCTTCACTATTAAAAAAAGATGCGTGCCTCAATTCTTTCACTGCCCTCCCGCAGGATGTTTACAATATCCAAGAGTCAGATCTTCTTAACATCGGCTGTTTAAACGGGTGTCAATGGATGTTGTGTGCAGGATTTATGTGTTCTGATTTGTCTTCTGCGGGATTGAAAACTGGATTACATGGGACTAAGAGTTCTACTTTCTTCCCTTTACTCAGGATATTGGGTACGATTCAAGCTCTACAGGTCAACCAAGCTCCTGTGATTTACTTCATAGAAAACACAGCAGTACAATTTGCAAAAGGTCAATCGACTGACATGCGTGAATCCTTTACTGAATTATGTGAACGTCTTGGCATCCCTGTCACATTTGACGCCGTTGCGGTTGGTGCCTTTGCTCACAGGTTAAGGAATTATTGATGCAACATCTGTGCGCCTACTGCCTTGCAGATAATCATGGATTCCTTTGTCAGAGATCCTGATCTTAAACTTGCAGACGTTTTGGAGCCAAACCGTCACGCGCAACTGTGCAAATCGGAGCACCGCTATCCTTACCACGTCGTCAACAGAAAAGGTCATCTACTGCAAGTGTTGCCTACGCTAGCCAGTAGCCAGAGTTCACTCATGGGCCTTCAGCAGAGATGGTGCGGGGTTAGTTTGGGAAAACAACAAACTGGTTGATCTAACTATTTTAGAAAGGGAACGGATCCTTGGTTATGCAGATCACTGCACGGCGGGCAATGGTGCTTCTTTTGATGCTAGTAGGCACAGAATCACAGGAGGAGCTTTTGATGAAAATGCCGTAAGTCACCTTATTGCAGCCAGCTTTGCATATAGAGCTTCCAATATCGTTCACTCCTCGCAACAATTAGTTGCTGCAGTCTCTTGCCTAGAGCTGGGGGGGGGACGAAATCCTGATCAAAATTTGCCAAATTTATTTGCATTAGGAGCTGACATGATTTTCATGCAGCTCAGGCAGAAGCTGCAGAACTGTCCGAGATAGACATCCAACCTGCTAATGAAGAAGATAATGCTGCTATTAATCATGCAGACGTATGGTTTGATGATAATGTCATGACTCACTTAAAGTCTCCAACTTCCTTACTTTTAAATCTTGCACAACCTGCAGAACGGAAACGCATATTAAGACGTGCTGCATTGTATGAATGGTCCATCCCCAAAACTAAATTATTCAGGCGCATGCCTGGATTAACATTAAAATGGGTACCGCCACCGTCTGAACGTGTAGATTTGGTCACTAAAATGCATGCTGATAATGGTCACTATGGTATAAGACGTACCACATCACTGGTAACGTTAGGCCACTGGTGGGTAGGCCTGTATAATGATTGCAAAAATGTTGTTAAACGATGCGCAGCCTGCGATTATACTAAAACTGTTTTTAATGCTAACCAAAAAGTATTAAACCCATTGCCCATCAAAGGCATGATGTATAGATGGCATTTGGATCTCACTGGACCTTACGACTCAACGGAACGAGGAAACAAGTTCGTACTGGTAGCTATTGAAAGCTACTCCAAGTGGATTGAGGTATTTCCCATGAAGGACAAGTCATCTGCAGAGGTAGCGTATCACTTTCTTCATGGCATTCTAGGGAGATATGGTGCCTGTGGGGAAGTCGTAACTGATGGGGGGGGAGATTTTCAGTCAGAAATGGACGAGCTATTAACTCGTGCGCTTATAGATCATCGGGTCACAAGTGCCTATCATCCTCAAGCCAATGGCCTTGCAGAACGTATGGTTCAAACTATAAAGGCTTCGTTACATAGGTATATTCATGAGACAAAAGACACATTAAATTGGGATCTATATCTCCCTTGGATAGCTTTAGGGTACCGTGTCACTAAACATGCTAGCACTAATTTTAGTCCCCTTATAAACTCCTGTTTTGCTGTGAACCAGTAGTTCCGCCAAGCATTGTTGAACGGTTGCCTTTATCTTTAGATGAAGATTACTTTGACCCAGATACAGCTGCTGAATTATTGCTTGAAAGAGCTAAACTTCTGAAGGACAACTGTGTTATGGTAGGTCAAAATCTTCTCGTAGCACAACAAAGAGACACTCTTCGTTATGCTAAATTAAGATCGGGAGCTTACCTCCCAAAATTAGCTGATTTTTCTGTTGGACAATTTGTGTATGTCAGAGACGAAGATAGGTTACATTCAGTTGCTCGTCCAATAGTGTTAAGAATTCATGATGTGAGACCAAGTGGACTTTTAATTCTGGTTGGACGTTGTGGCTTAACCATAGCGGGAAATGCTATTAATTGTTCACCATGTCACCTGCCTATTTCTGAATTACATTCAGACTCTATGTATTATAAACCCCCTATTGATGTTCCTTGTCAGGAGTGTCTATTTCCAGATCATGAAGAGGTTATGGTCATGTGCGATAGCTGTGAGAGAGGAACTCATACCTATTGTATGCGACCTCCTCTGAAGAATGTTCCATCGGGGATTTGGTTATGTGAGCAATGTATTGCAAAGGGCGCCACTCTGGAGGGTGCAATCCATCGCGCTGCTGGCCAGAAATTAGCAGTTAAAGCTGCAAAGAAGGTGAAGTTAAAAGGGTCTGCCAGTAAGGTTGCTGTTGCACCCAAAAATGTTGTTGCACCTAAAATTGCTGCTGTACCCAGATATGCTGTTGCACCCAAAAGTGCTGTTGCACCTAAAATTGCTGCTGCACCCAAAAATGCTGTCGCATCTAAAATTGCTGCCGCATCCACAATTGACCCTGCGCCTAATCATCCAAAATTAACCATGATTCCAGTACCACTGCGAATGGGGGCAAGGGTTAGACAACCTATTCGGTCATTTAACGCGCTGTCCTCCTTTACAGATTTAAGACTCTCATATGACTGGACTACACGCTCTGGTGGTACTGCAGGGTTGACTGATCTGATGCCGGGTACATTAAAAACTAGGGAGTCAAGAGCGGTTAGAATTGTCAATCGATTTCCTGGGGGGGGCTTATATAATCTTATGGGAATAATCATGGATTCCTTTGTCAGAGATCCTGATCTTAAACTTGCAGACGTTTTGGAGCCAAACCGTCACGCGCAACTGTGCAAATCGGAGCACCGCTATCCTTACCACGTCGTCAACAGAAAAGGTCATCTACTGCAAGTGTTGCCTACGCTAGCCAGTAGCCAGAGTTCACTCATGGGCCTTCAGCAGAGATGGTGCGGGGTTAGTTTGGGAAAACAATAAACTGGTTGATCTAACTATTTTAGAAAGGGAACGGATCCTTGGTTATGCAGATCACTGCACGGCGGGCAATGGTGCTTCTTTTGATGCTAGTAGGCACAGAATCACAGGAGGAGTTTTTGATGAAAATGCCGTAAGTCACCTTATTGCAGCCAGCTTTGCATATAGAGCTTCCAATATCGTTCACTCCTCGCAACAATTAGTTGCTGCAGTCTCTTGCCTAGAGCTGGGGGGGGGACGAAATCCTGATCAAAATTTGCCAAATTTATTTGCATTAGGAGCTGACATGATTTTCATGCAGCTCAGGCAGAAGCTGCAGAACTGTCCGAGATAGACATCCAACCTGCTAATGAAGAAGATAATGCTGCTATTAATCATGCAGACGTATGGTTTGATGATAATGTCATGACTCACTTAAAGTCTCCAACTTCCTTACTTTTAAATCTTGCACAACCTGCAGAACGGAAACGCATATTAAGACGTGCTGCATTGTATGAATGGTCCATCCCCAAAACTAAATTATTCAGGCGCATGCCTGGATTAACATTAAAATGGGTACCGCCACCGTCTGAACGTGTAGATTTGGTCACTAAAATGCATGCTGATAATGGTCACTATGGTATAAGACGTACCACATCACTGGTAACGTTAGGCCACTGGTGGGTAGGCCTGTATAATGATTGCAAAAATGTTGTTAAACGATGCGCAGCCTGCGATTATACTAAAACTGTTTTTAATGCTAACCAAAAAGTATTAAACCCATTGCCCATCAAAGGCATGATGTATAGATGGCATTTGGATCTCACTGGACCTTACGACTCAACGGAACGAGGAAACAAGTTCGTACTGGTAGCTATTGAAAGCTACTCCAAGTGGATTGAGGTATTTCCCATGAAGGACAAGTCATCTGCAGAGGTAGCGTATCACTTTCTTCATGGCATTCTAGGGAGATATGGTGCCTGTGGGGAAATCGTAACTGATGGGGGGGGAGATTTTCAGTCAGAAATGGACGAGCTATTAACTCGTGCGCTTATAGATCATCGGGTCACAAGTGCCTATCATCCTCAAGCCAATGGCCTTGCAGAACGTATGGTTCAAACTATAAAGGCTTCGTTACATAGGTATATTCATGAGACAAAAGACACATTAAATTGGGATCTATATCTCCCTTGGATAGCTTTAGGGTACCGTGTCACTAAACATGCTAGCACTAATTTTAGTCCCCTTATAAACTCCTGTTTTGCTGTGAACCAGTAGTTCCGCCAAGCATTGTTGAACGGTTGCCTTTATCTTTAGATGAAGATTACTTTGACCCAGATACAGCTGCTGAATTATTGCTTGAAAGAGCTAAACTTCTGAAGGACAACTGTGTTATGGTAGGTCAAAATCTTCTCGTAGCACAACAAAGAGACACTCTTCGTTATGCTAAATTAAGATCGGGAGCTTACCTCCCAAAATTAGCTGATTTTTCTGTTGGACAATTTGTGTATGTCAGAGACGAAGATAGGTTACATTCAGTTGCTCGTCCAATAGTGTTAAGAATTCATGATGTGAGACCAAGTGGACTTTTAATTCTGGTTGGACGTTGTGGCTTAACCATAGCGGGAAATGCTATTAATTGTTCACCATGTCACCTGCCTATTTCTGAATTACATTCAGACTCTATGTATTATAAACCCCCTATTGATGTTCCTTGTCAGGAGTGTCTATTTCCAGATCATGAAGAGGTTATGGTCATGTGCGATAGCTGTGAGAGAGGAACTCATACCTATTGTATGCGACCTCCTCTGAAGAATGTTCCATCGGGGATTTGGTTATGTGAGCAATGTATTGCAAAGGGCGCCACTCTGGAGGGTGCAATCCATCGCGCTGCTGGCCAGAAATTAGCAGTTAAAGCTGCAAAGAAGGTGAAGTTAAAAGGGTCTGCCAGTAAGGTTGCTGTTGCACCCAAAAATGTTGTTGCACCTAAAATTGCTGCTGTACCCAGATATGCTGTTGCACCCAAAAGTGCTGTTGCACCTAAAATTGCTGCTGCACCCAAAAATGCTGTCGCATCTAAAATTGCTGCCGCATCCACAATTGACCCTGCGCCTAATCATCCAAAATTAACCATGATTCCAGTACCACTGCGAATGGGGGCAAGGGTTAGACAACCTATTCGGTCATTTAACGCGCTGTCCTCCTTTACAGATTTAAGACTCTCATATGACTGGACTACACGCTCTGGTGGTACTGCAGGGTTGACTGATCTGATGCCGGGTACATTAAAAACTAGGGAGTCAAGAGCGGTTAGAATTGTCAATCGATTTCCTGGGGGGGGCTTATATAAGCTTATGGAAATTTTCTATACTAGCCCTACCCTGTTAGAATGTGATACGTTGCTTACTGCTTTATCTCTGGACCTATCCCCCAGTATCATTGTTTTATGCCCAATAGCGGAAAACATAAAAAGAATGTTACAAGATCATAGTAGTTCACTCAACATAGTCACTAATTCTGGTTGGGACCTAAAACATACCACTGATTACTATGTGGATCCGATGCAACCTGCTACGTACCAATTCCTGCAAAAACAACATGGTATGCACGTCTTAATTGCCAACCCACCTGAAGGATTTGCAGATGTTATCTGTGCGCTTGCTGTGCAATACGCTCGTCACGTTGCTTGTTGCTTGGTAACTGCTTATTTCTTTCAGGAGTCTTCAGCCAGGAGGATGTGGCTCGAAGAATTGAAGAATCAGGGACGTGTCGTATTGATGACGACTAATGCAGCCAAGATACACATGTTAGGGCAAACCATTATGCACCCGACTTACAGTAACAAGATGTGGCTTCTGGTTTTTGCAACGGAAGATTTGAGATTGGCAATAATGCCGATGAGTGCTTTTGAACTTTGTTGGACTGCGTTATAAAGGACACGATTGCTGGTTCCCCTTTTCTTGTCATCCTTCTATAAGGTTCTTATTTCAGGCTGGGGGGGGACTGAAAGGGGGGTTACTCCTATTTTAGTTCTTTTCACTGAAGCTACCGTATTGCGCAGTCATTTGCTTGCGCAGCCTTTAGCCCCGACAGCTGCCATGCTGAACTAGTGCACCGTGCGGATCATTGGTTTATCTTTTCTTGAACTAAGGATCTCTGCTGTTTAACTCTGGTTGTGAAACTGTTGTCACAGTCACACTTATATGCTTGCTCTGATTGTCTGTGAAGTGTGATGTTCACACTTCTATTGTCTCCTAAAGTGGCTGTTTTGTCTCTTGCAGCCACTATTTCTTTCTTACTTGAAGCCCTGATTTCGTAATCACCCTTTAATCTGAAGTTACATAGTCACTCCTCATCGAGCAAGCACAAACACTGCTCACTTTATTCCAGCAAGCACAAACACTGCTCGAATATCGATCCATCATACAGAACAAGCACAAACACTGTTCGACCCTTCAGTCTAAGCAAGCACAAACACTACTTAGTCTTGGAGGTCTTCTCTTGATATTTCGGCCCTTATCAGGCATTCTCCAGCCTTCCAGCTGGTTTACCACCACCAACTCCATCAACACTTCATCAACAGCCAGTCCAGAGGCTCCAAGTCGACTCCTTGATAGATCATCAAACGAGTCTCCCCATCTGAAGATCGCCTACAAGCGACTTCCCACTGAAGATAATCGTACCCTGTCACCAGCCAGTGTACTACAACTTCGACTGCTACTACAGTCACCTTCGGAAGGGTCGACCCATCAGGCAATCTTGTCAACAGTAGAGAATAGTCAGGTAAGTAGTCCAGGGGATACTTATCTTAAATATATCGACTGATCCCCAGGTTTACAGCTGGGGATTCGAGTCTCAACAGCAGTGATCAGGAATCTGTCATATTCCTGAAGTCACAGCACTTTTCTAAGGTCTAAGGGGTTACTCCTATTTTAGTTCTTTTCACTGAAGCTATTGCGCAGTCATTTGCTTGCGCAGCCTTTAGCCCGACAGCAGGGGCACGTGCAACACAACAAGACAGCCCACTCATGACAGCAGGCCTTTATGAGCAGGGCCCAGAGGTGTAACGTCATTGACTCATGACAGCATGCATGGCAGCCGACATGCAGCTCGCGCTTTGGCAGAACACTGGAGGGCGCACGTGGTGCGGTGAGCTGATGGAAGCGTTGACGGAGTTGGAGCGTGGAGCAGCTGTCCTCAAACTGTGTAAGCAGCAAAATTTTCTTTCAAAGGTATCTGCTTTTTAGCCTCGCTAATGTTTTTTTTTTTTTGAAGACCATGCAAAATAAGGTTCGGGAGATAAATGAGAAGTCACGCAGACTCTGACCTGCTGCCGCTCCCCGTTCCAAAGGTGCCACACCTAGTGGACGTAGCCTAGTACAAGCAGGTGCTGCTGCAGGTAACTGGCAAAGGAGACCCCATGGACCCCACTACCGAACAGAGGTATGCGGCCGCCTACCGTGCTTGGTTCCAGTCTACGGCGGGCGCCGTGTTGGCGCAAGCTAGGAGCCGCACCAGCACTAGGGCGTGTGTGTACACGAACTGAAGGCTGCGGCTCGGTGCGGTTAGCACGGCTGACACGAGAGGACGGCGGAGCGGTCAACAACGTGAGTCGTGAGACACGCTGATGCCAACGGTGTCGGGCAAGGGGAGATGGCGAACATGTGAAGGATGCGCTACATGTCTGCTTCCATTGCCCTAGCGTGAAGGAGAGGCTTAGGGAGAGAGGTTGGACAGGTCTTCTAGAGGGCGCCACGAACTTTCATCAGTTGTACCTAGTAGTAGGCAGGCTTGGGTGGATGGGAGGCTCTGACTCTGTTGAGGACGTGCCTGGTGGGCATTGTTGAGGCCTAGCTTGCTGCTTTTCTTTACTTTCTCGGGGTTAAGGTTTTTCTCATTTGTTTTGTTTCTCTCTTGCATTCTTGTTGAAGGCAAGAGGTTTGAGAGGGGCGGGCATTCTTCGGGCTGCCTTTTCCTTTTGGGGGGGGTATTTCTTTCTCCTTTTTGTTCTTCTCCTTCTTTCCATATGCCCTCTAACCTTAACTTCCTTTAATTTTCTCCTAACGGGACAGTTGGGCGCCCACGTGCCCGAGTCTTTTTGAGCAGGGCCCAGAGGTGTTATGTCATTGTCTAGTCATGTGACATCGGGCTCCAAGTTCCTGCCCCATCACACAGGATGGGGGATTGTGGGCAAGGCTGCACCTTCAATGGGTTGCTGTATTCCATGTCCTGTCCCCTCACATAGGAGGTGGCATGGCTGCTCCGTGGTCCTAGCTGTGCATGGCTGCTAGAATTGAGCTCTCTCATCTCCTACTTATCAGCCCCACTTGGCTGAGCGTTTTGCAGGGCCCAGTGGGCAGCAGGTACGCACCATACGTAACTGCATACAGAGGCAGCAGACCTATGTCCATACGCGCACCCTGCTGGATCGCACGCGCGAGCTGGGCCTGGGTAGGTGGGCTCAATGACTGAACCTCCCCTGGACTGAACAGCGCCATGCATGCTTGAGTATGCGAGCTCCCTAGGGATTTGCTTAATGTAGCGACACGTATGGTATTCGTCGCATTACCGTTTGGCACTAAGCAGCACTGGAGATATGATTGGATTACTTTGGCAGATGACCGAATGAAAGAAGCTACCCATCCGGAGCCCCTGAGCTCCAGATAGAGTGAGGGGAAGTTGTCAGCCCCGGCGATGCATCCCGGATTGAAGGAAATACGACAACGCTAGCTGAAGCATATGAAGCTCACGATTCTTTACCGCGCTGCTGAATTGTCAGCAGCAGAGACATCAGTAGTTTTCATCTCTCATCACCCCCCGTCGTCGGTAGATAGCACCACTGAGTCACTGCGGAAGGCAGTTGAAACGAACTATACCGTATGCATGCGTCTTGTTGCTTCGTCTTCTGGTCGCCACGCCTTTGGGCAGCACTTGCAGCCTAGCATCCACTATAGGTAGCAAGGCACAGCCGCATTTGAGGCATACTTATCTGGCTATTGTGATCGTTGCTATGCATGGCTGCCGGAACTGCCAGCACGCTGCTGCTGGGTTGCTGGGGCAGCCGTCGGTAACGGCGGCAAGCAAGCTGTGGCGACCATCAGCGGCTCAGCGCTATTCGAGCGCAGCAGATCATGTATTTGAATACGAACGGGCCGCTTGATAGCCGAGAGAAGCAAGGAATAGTGGTTGTTAAGGCTCTGGAGGACTGTGTCACAGAGAGCCAGAAGTTTTGTGCGCTGCTGGAGTCCCGCCATAACCGTTGCCATACATTCCAGCACATATTTCCACGGAAAGCAGCCAGCAGGAGCAGATCGCACCACTCATCTCCTGCTGGAGCTCTTGTAACACATTTTCTGCCGCGGCAACATACAGTTACCGCCATTTACCAAAATGTTATCACTAACCAGGTGAGAAGCTGCTGCTGCTGCTCGCTGAGTATTTAAGTAATTTAGGATTTGAAAAAGAGTGCAATGCATGCCTGGGACTCTTGAGTCAGTGGTATTTTTATTGCACTTGATATGATATATATTTCAGCTTCGTCACAGCCTGAGCTAGCAGTAACTCAGTAAGGGGTCAATTTGAATCAGATGCAGCTTCAGTTGCCTCGTGGCTTGGGCCGCTAGCCAGCGGAAGCCGGTCATGTTTTGCTTTTAATCACATCATTGGCCCAGCAGTATGTAGTGGCCTGCCTGGTAGCCTTAGGTAGCCTATCTGTGCCCCATCCCCACTCATTCTGTGGCTTGGTGCCTTGGTGTGCGCTTGCTACGATTCCTACGAATAGTAAGGCCGGGCTGCAGGCTACCAGGCTGGACTGACCTGTCAACTGATCCTTTTGTTAATTCTGAATGAGATTGCCAGTATCTAGTTCGCAACTCCCCCCTACAACTAACATACACGAGGCTGACCATATGCCATGATACTCCGCATCCCCGCACACTGCCAGGTGTACGTTCAAGAGAAGACCCCAGCCTCAGAGTTGGTCCCTCAGCGCACCGACGCAACCTCCTCAACAACCTCCATCCAGGACTCGGATGTCTTAAACTCACCCTCAGTCGGATATAGAGATTATTGGTTCCAAGACGCCCAACACAAGCAGCGCTGCTGTCCAGTGGGGAGTCAGCAACCAGGCAGCCAAGGAGGCAGCTTTTAAGGTAGCCAACGGCGTGTGGGGAACTGCCATAGAAGTGGCGAGGTCGTCGCGACCATCGATTCCGGCGCCAGGTGGGCTATCCAGGCATTATTTCACAACTCATATAAATGACAGGGATGCACACTAAAAAAAATCCTGAGTACTAGTACAGCTCGGCCTGAAAAACGGCATCTGTCAATTATTGATGATTGCCTTCAATGCAGTTGCACAGCACTGAGGCAATTGAAAATCAGTCTATAAAAACGAGAATGTCTGAAAATTGGGGATTTATTCTCGCCTGCTTCGGGCTTTGGGAAGATTTAAGATCTGAACAATTAATTGGCAAATGAACTAAATAAATCATATTGGTGCGTGCTCACCTAGGTTTTAGGATGCCTCAACACCCGCAGGCCACTTTCTTTTAGTCCTACACGGCCTTCATTTGCTTGTGCCATTACCATACCGTAGAACCGGTTTCACTCCGCGTTTAAATAATTATTTTGGGGGGTGCGCAAACACTATGCGCGGTATAAACAATTCAAGAATCTATGCTGCGCGAACTTGGCAGTCACAAGCCCAACAAATATTTGAGGGGATACCGTATGTGGACTAATCTCCGGTACCAAATATAAAAAATATCGGCATAATAAAAAATATCGGCATAACGCTTTTGTCGACTACCTAGCAGCACTGCCGGTATCTAGCAGGGCTGTTCAGTTCAAGGCAGTCGGTCTTTCCTTCTGCCGGAAAACACACGACCAAGGCCTGTAGTCGGCGGTATTTGTTGGTTTGCTTGTAGCTGCGCGGACCTTTATTAACAAGATCGTAAGGGCTGCGCGCTCAGGAAATAAAATTATTCGCTGAAAATGACTGCTGCGCAGTAGATGCGCTGCGCGGACACATCTTACTTTGCTGCTCGGACAATTTGCTAAAATATCCAAATCCGGGGTGCGCGAACCCTATCCGGTTCTACGGTACTGCCATTACTTTCTATTCGTTTCCTTTCTATTTGGTTCCATATCCTGGCCTTGAGATTTTGTTGATTTATCCAAGATTCGTTGGTGCAGGAATTGTAACCCGAAATTGGTTTACCCAGGCTGGATTATAACTTTTTAGCTTGGTCCTGCCCCCTTGTGTTTGTTTCCATCTTTCCTCCCAACTCTTTAGTTAGGCGCCCACGCGGCAGGGCCCAGAGGTGTAACACAATTGACATGCCACACTGTGCCTCTGTTTTATGCTGCTGCTGCCTGTTACTAGCCTCAGCATGGTGTCTCTTGGTTGCTACACCTAACCGCCTCTCAGGCTCACGACATGTCCTGCAGCCTCGGCATTTAGAGCATCCCAAATCCCTTGCAGCAGCTAACCCTAAGGCTGAGGGTTCAGGGGTTGCTGACTCTGGGGTTAGTTGGGCCCTAGTCAAATGCATTTTCACTGCTGCTCAGGCTACTAATGGTGTTGTTGCCGTCATCATCCCTCTGTGCTTGTCCACGCTGCGCCCACGCTGTATTGCACATACAGCAGTGACTGGATATTTGATGGCTGACACGCCCGTTGATCCCCGCAAACTCAGCATGTGCGGGAATATCGCAACCAAAGGCATCTGACAATTGCTCCTTAATTTTGCCCCCACACTCCGAATCCGAATGTTTCGCTGCGCATGTGCTGCTGCAAATCCGAAAGCTGCGGCTGCTGCGCGTGGCTAATCTTTCTGCTGCTGTTGCTGCTGCTCTTGCAACTATCTCTGCATGATATTTGGCTTGTACCTGGTACTCTGGTGGAAACAAATGAACAATATAAAACTATTTGTGTGGCTGCCTGTTCCTGATCCTCGCTGGCCCTTGCCAGTGAGGGGGACTTGCATTAGATAATTCATGCCATGATCGATGCAGAGAATACCGTGCATAATGAATTAATGGAGGAAGCACGGGAAACATACACACTTTTCTTGAGAAAGCTATGCTGAAGGCGTCATAGCCAGGGTCGAGAGTACATACCCGCTGCGGCATGGGAAAACAAATGTTGAATATATGACTAGCTGGTCGTGCCTATGGTGGCTTGCGCACTTGGCCTCTTTGGGCCTAGGTAATTTCGTTGTAGCTTTGAATGTCGGAGAATAACCTTGCCTCTCTCTTGTATACAAAAGCAAGTATACCGGTAGAGACAACAACTTCATGATAAAAATCATTGTTTTAATCTACAGAGAAGTTGCCAACCTGATATTCAAGAGCCAAAAAGGCGTACGTACCGCTGTGAGGGTACGGGTTCGGTTCGGAGGTACGACTGTACCGAGTTGCACTGAAGTAGACTTTTACTTGCAGCCACATTATTGCCTTTGACCTTGATGACGCCTAAAAGTTACGAGGATTTGGAAGTTGTGCCGGGCAGGCGGCCACAGCTATGCGGAGGAACCAACGTGCTGCGTGACAACCTGGCTGCAACGTGTTTTGCAGTGGAAGGGGCTGCCGGCTTACCCATTCTCCGCGTGGTGCAGAGGACTCGGCGGCACATGCCAAGGGGTCAAGACTGAGCACATGTACCCAAAGCACGCGAGGGGGCGCACGGCCCTGATGCGGGGCAGGGCCATACTTGGCTGCCCCGTGGCCGGGCAAGCCAGACAGCGACGTGCAGCAGGAAGGACGACTGACAGCTTTGCCTGCGCCTCATCGCCGCTGTCTCCATTGCGTGTGCAAACTATCAAGGCAATGCTCAGGCAGCCACTATCCATCATGTAATTATGTTGCAGCTGAGGGCCATGATCCAATATTCCAATCTATGCCCTTGTGGGCACAAGGAGCTTAGCTGCTGGTCGCGGTAGAGCTGCCTTTCACCTTGTCGAGCCTGGTGTTATTAAAAGCTGCCAACCAACGAATGTTGCCTGATCACGTTACTGCCCTCGGATCGCTGTCCGGGCCACCAAGCCCTCCACATCCTCCATGCGCCGAGCCCCCCACCGTCCCACCACCACGCCTTCAGTGTGGCCGTGCCATCTGAGGCACCGCCGGCAGCAGCCGCATTCTGCCAGCTGAGGCACCTCTGGCAGCAGCAGCAGCATTCTTGGCGCACTTTCAATGTTCATGTTGGGCCATGCGATCATTGAGTGGGCCTGCCACATAGCGCCAGCCTGTATGTCAGCTGGGGCGGCTAATTTGGCTGTTGGCATGGACATCTGGGTCCACAGAGAGAGGGTAATTATGAAGGGTGGAGACATATGTAAGCTTCCTCAAGGGCCACTTGATGACTGCAACCGCTGGCCAGCCGGCACCTGAGGGCCTAAACTACCACCAAGCTTTTGATTTGGAAACCATACCAGTGTACACTTTTGCAGCATTCTCGGCATTGACCTTTTTGCCAAACTAGCTAGGTGCAGGAACTAAGTTAGTTCTGAGGAAAGACAGCTACTGACCCCGCCCTCTTGCTGTCCCATAGCGTACACTTGCACGTCATAGTATATTTCATGTGCTTTGTACGAAGCATGGAAAACATGCTACGAAAAGCAAGTTTGTTGAATACTTGAATGGCGAAGAGGAAGTTACGCTTCATGCATGTAAGTACCACCGGTATTTAAAAAGCAGTTGACAAATTGTAATGCACGATTGTAATGGGCAGAAAGTTCTGACCGTGCAGCGTTTCAGGAGGATAGGAGGTACCGGTATTCTACAAAACTCAGTTCGCAAAAAACCCTGCGAAGAACGGGGCGAATAAAGGAATTACAAAAGAAATTACTAAAATGCGCCAGTTAGGCCACCTGCCAAATCGAAGTAAGACGATCCTGGATGTCACGCACCCGCTCGTATATATCATGGTAGCACGATACGATGTTTTGGCCTTCGTACTCGTATCGTTTCGATGATACGAAACGATACGGTTGATTCGAAACGATACGATGCTGCCCAGCCCAGTCCAGTCCACAGGATGGACAGTAGAGCCTCAGTGCCCCCCTCTCGTTATTTATGGCACGCCGTGCCGATGTACACACTAGCAAAACTGGGACGTGTCTCGTCTCCGACAAAGCGCTGCACAATGTCGGATGATGACGAGGTTGACGTCAGTAGATACTGTCAGAACCTCGGGAAAATGCCGCAGAAAGGCGACCCAAGCAAGTTTACCTCAAACAGCAAGTGGAAATGCCTGAAATGCAAGAATGAATTCGTGTGCTCTGGTGTAAACAAGCCCATTCCACCTACGCCGGGGACGATTCCTTACTTCGCCAACAAGCTGCAGAAGGACGACGTCGACCTATCAGTCGCAATGGCATTCTACGCCAACGGCATCCCCTTCAACTTCTCCCGCAATCGCTACTGGAAGAGGATAATGCGCAAGGTGGCTGCGTTCGGAGCTGGTTACAAGCCTCCTGGCTACAACCTGTTGCGTACTACACTGCTCGACAAGGTGAGCTTAAAAATGAAATATAATTGCAAAGTTATCCGGTGATAATCCGGTGACTGGCCGGGTGGTGCTTGGGTGCTCTGAATGTCCCTGCCAGCCTGCCCTGAGTGCCGGCCTGCCCTACGGCGAACGGACCTGCCCTGAGCCCCTGATTGCCATGCAACCATCCTTTGGTTGCTATGCTTTGATGCTTTGATTGCCATGCACCCACGTCTGTTTTGTTGCTGCTGCTGCTGTGTTGCAGTGTAAATGAAAATGATACACTAGCCATTGTTGTGCCGGTCGACAAATGTTGGAATCATGCTGTGCTGGCATGGACGAAAAATGCTTTGCCGGCCCTCAACTCAGTCTCAACACTACACAACTTACTCAGGCCCTCAGCTATTGAGCTATCCAGCTCAGTCAAAACTATTCAGCTTGACCCCACAGACTCTGGTTATCAGCTCAGTCTAAAATGATTTTTCACTGAAGTGATACGATACGTTCAATTCATCGTATTGTATCGTATTCGTATCGTATTGCATCGTATCGTATCGTGCTACCATGGTATATATACGACGCATGCACGGTCCTGAAGCAGTCTCTCTTCCTTTCCTTGCCCGATCCCCTCTTTGCCAACATCGCTATCTTGAACAAAGACTTGTCGTTTCTTTTACTCGCACATTTTATCCGCATTGGCTTGACCAGCTGTTTCCCACAAAATCCCGGCTGCATCGAGGCAAGTGCACTGCTTCGTAAGGTACTGACTCTATCATACCTCGACTATGCTGTGCTGGATGCTATGATGAACCTGTCTTGATGTAAATAGGCGTCGGCCGAAAAAACCTGTCCGATAGATGACCACTTGTGTACCGTACGTCAAACCTGCCTCAAAGCCCACGATCCCTGCCCAAGATTCTAGCGTCTTCTTCACCTGTTCCACACTACTCACATCAGCAAGCCATATACCCCATTATTATACCTATTCTGCCTGTCCGTCCCTTGCCCGCCTCCGCCTGCCCGAGCTCCTGACACCTCGTCGACGCGCCCATTGCAGCCTCCATGGCGCACACCGCTGCGAGCACAGGGCTGCAGCGGTTAGTGGCATCCAATCAGCTGCAGGAAATGCAGGTTGTGCTGCAGCAACTGAAGGAAGACCCCGAAGTTGCGTGCCTCGCGGCCCTGCTCTCAGTGCCCGATAGGACGGGCAGGACATTGCTGATGATCGCAACGCAAGGGAATTACGTGGAAGCGGCCCGAATGGTAAGCTGTGCTCCCTGCTTATCTGGCGCGATATCGCAAATTTTGCCTAAGGGCTGAAGAGATACCGAAGGGGCGTTCGCAGCTGTTGATTGGTTAAGAATTAATGAAGCAACCAAGCAATCGAAACGGAACGATGACTGGTAAGCTAGCTGCTGCTGCTGCTTTTCAGGATATGTCTTTCCTAAACTTCCAGCTGCCTAGCAAGGCGTCTCTAAGAGATCCACCATGCAAGCATGCATGGCAGGGTGAGAAGCGATGAATGGTTTAACTGGAGCTGATTGCTGACAAATACATCATGGGCAACCAGCTGTGACCGTAGCCACTCTGCTACAACCAGTGTCTGGGGCTGAAGGAAATAGCTGTGTGCTGGCGTGTGCCAGTCCAAACTCTGAGTCACTCCTGTTGGCAATGCCTGGCCCTTTCAAATAATGCTTTTGGGGTAGTGCATTTTGCTCTTCCGTTGTGTAACTTACCACTTTCAGCCGCATAGGCCTGCGGCAGGGACACGCGCTAGGCAAGGGCGCTCGCTAGAATCCAGCAGGCAGGGCAGGGCCCATGCCCATTTGTACATGCCTGGAATTCTGCAGGCACCTACGCCTACCCAGGAGGCCAGGAACAGAACCCGAAACCCAATCACGATCCTACTTCTCCCCTGCACTGCCCTGAAACAAATGGCCAAGTTGGGCATGCCCTGCTAGTCCTTCTTGATCACAACACCCGACGCCACTCCCTGGGCAACTCACCACACCACCAACATGATTACCCTGGCGCAATCCCTGATGCCCGCAGCTCATTGAATGTGGCGCCAACGTGAAGTACGTCAGCGCGACCAAGCGATCCGGCCCCGGAACAGCTCTTCACGAAGCCACCGTTTACAAGCACACCGACATGGTCCGCCTGCTACTAGAAAGTGAGTGTCTGCGCCAGCAATTTTTTCTAGCATGCACCAGATCGCCCCAAGGGCGCAGCCGGCCCGGTGGAGCTTGCCCTGCTTCATGGCCCGTTGGGTGCAAACCTTGACCGGTGGCCCGAGCAGTGGGGCTTGCTGTATTTGGTCTACTGGCCTAAATGTAGCTGAAACGTATCTGGAATGTATCAGAAGTGTAGTTTAAATGTAGCTGATGCGTCTGGAATGCCCTCTTGGTAAGACTGGCCAGTGCCTCAGTGTCCTGCCGCTGTTGCCCACTTGCTGTTGTTCACTCTGTTTTGTTACTGCAGCATCATACCCCCCCAATTGCATTATGGACAGTCATTTGGAAAGCAGCATACATACTAGCAAGCTTAATGGGGTACACGCGAGCTCATTTTAATTATACTGCGTACCAGATCACCGTCAGCGAGCCGCTGGGCGGCCACCATTGGGCCCATGGGGGCTAGACTGGAACTGTTTAACGACCAGTGGCCCAAGCAACAGGGCATGCATGCTGCACCAGGCCTTTTCTGTAGGCTGTGATGTTGCTGGATTGTAGCTGGATTGTAGCTTAAGCTGGATTGTAGCTGTAGATCCCTACACAGCTGTACCTGGGGGTGCGCGCGTGGCGTCTGGCAGTTTTGTTTGGCTGCTTGGTTGGGCGCACATATCATTGCATGAAGCCGAAAGAGTGTTCCCCACAACTTCTGCTAGCTTACGCAAGCAGTGCCCCTTTATTCGCGACTCAGCTACATGTCAGCTACCTCCTGGCCTCTGGCAGGAGGTTTGTGGCCAGCCATGCTGCTTCAGCTGTCAGTAGGCCGGACTAGGTTTTGTCCCTATTGGACCTTAAGCGGCTGCAGGGCGGCCTGCTGAAGGTGGCCTCGTAGATGAAAAAATAAGCACTGTAGGCAGGTCTATTAGCCCCTATGCGTTTGTCATGGGGTAGCCAGTGTCAGTGCGTCGCTGCCAGCGTATCAATTATCAGTCATGTGTTTGAACCCCCCCGCAGGCGGCGGCAACCCGTTCCAGCTCAACTGCCAGCGTATCAATTATCAGTCATGTGTTTGAAACCCCCCGCAGGCGGCGGCGACCCGTTCCAGCTCAACTGCCAGCGTATCAATTATCAGTCATGTGTTTGAACCCCCCCGCAGGCGGCGGCGACCCGTTCCAGCTCAACTGCCAGCGTATCAATTATCAGTCATGTGTTTGAACCCCCCCGCAGGCGGCGGCGACCCGTTCCAGCTCAACTGCCAGCGTATCAATTATCAGTCATGTGTTTGAACCCCCCCGCAGGCGGCGGCGACCTGTTCCAGCTCAACTGTCAGCGTATCAATTATCAGTCATGTGTTTGAACCCCCCCGCAGGCGGCGGCGACCCGTTCCAGCTCAACTGCCAGCGTATCAATTATCAGTCATGTGTTTGAAACCCCCCGCAGGCGGCGGCGACCCGTTCCAGCTCAACTGCCAGCGTATCAATTATCAGACATGTGTTTGAACCCCCCCGCAGGCGGCGGCGACCCGTTCCAGCTCAACTGCCAGCGTATCAATTATCAGTCATGTGTTTGAACCCCCCCGCAGGCGGCGGCGACCCGTTCCAGCTCAACTGCCAGCGTATCAATTATCAGTCATGTGTTTGAAACCCCCCCGCAGGCGGCGGCGACCCGTTCCAGCTCAACTGCCAGCGTATCAATTATCAGTCATGTGTTTGAAACCCCCCCGCAGGCGGCGGCGACCCGTTCCAGCTCAACTGCCAGCGTATCAATTATCAGTCATGTGTTTGAAACCCCCCCGCAGGCGGCGGCGACCCGTTCCAGCTCAACTGCCAGCGTATCAATTATCAGTCATGTGTTTGAAACCCCCCCGCAGGCGGCGGCGACCCGTTCCAGCTCAACTGCCAGCGTATCAATTATCAGTCATGTGTTTGAAACCCCCCCGCAGGCGGCGGCGACCCGTTCCAGCTCAACTGCCAGCGTATCAATTATCAGTCATGTGTTTGAAACCCCCCCGCAGGCGGCGGCGACCCGTTCCAGCTCAACTGCCAGCGTATCAATTATCAGTCATGTGTTTGAACCCCCCCCGCAGGCGGCGGCGACCCGTTCCAGCTCAACTGCCAGCGTATCAATTATCAGTCATGTGTTTGAAACCCCCCCGCAGGCGGCGGCGACCCGTTCCAGCTCAACTGCCAGCGTATCAATTATCAGTCATGTGTTTGAAACCCCCCCGCAGGCGGCGGCGACCCGTTCCAGCTCAACTGCCAGCGTATCAATTATCAGTCATGTGTTTGAAACCCCCCCGCAGGCGGCGGCGACCCGTTCCAGCTCAACTGCCAGCGTATCAATTATCAGTCATGTGTTTGAAACCCCCCCGCAGGCGGCGGCGACCCGTTCCAGCTCAACTGCCAGCGTATCAATTATCAGTCATGTGTTTGAAACCCCCCCGCAGGCGGCGGCGACCCGTTCCAGCTCAACTGCCAGCGTATCAATTATCAGTCATGTGTTTGAAACCCCCCCGCAGGCGGCGGCGACCCGTTCCAGCTCAACTGCCAGTGTATCAATTATCAGTCATGTGTTTGAAACCCCCCCGCAGGCGGCGGCGACCCGTTCCAGCTCAACTGCCAGCGTATCAATTATCAGTCATGTGTTTGAACCCCCCCGCAGGCGGCGGCGACCCGTTCCAGCTCAACTGCCAGCGTATCAATTATCAGTCATGTGTTTGAAACCCCCCCGCAGGCGGCGGCGACCCGTTCCAGCTCAACTGCCAGGGTATCAATTATCAGTCATGTGTTTGAAACCCCCCCGCAGGCGGCGGCGACCCGTTCCAGCTCAACTGCCAGGGTATCAATTATCAGTCATGTGTTTGAAACCCCCCCGCAGGCGGTGGCGACCCGTTCCAGCTCAACTGCCAGCGTATCAATTATCAGTCATGTGTTTGAAACCCCCCCGCAGGCGGCGGCGACCCGTTCCAGCTCAACTGCCAGCGTATCAATTATCAGTCATGTGTTTGAAACCCCCCCGCAGGCGGCGGCGACCCGTTCCAGCTCAACTGCCAGCGTATCAATTATCAGTCATGTGTTTGAAACCCCCCCGCAGGCGGCGGCGACCCGTTCCAGCTCAACTGCCAGGGTATCAATTATCAGTCATGTGTTTGAAACCCCCCCGCAGGCGGCGGCGACCCGTTCCAGCTCAACTGCCAGCGTATCAATTATCAGTCATGTGTTTGAAACCCCCCCGCAGGCGGCGGCGACCCGTTCCAGCTCAACTGCCAGCGTATCAATTATCAGTCATGTGTTTGAAACCCCCAAGCAGGCGGCGGCGACCCGTTCCAGCTCAACTGCCAGCGTATCAATTATCAGTCATGTGTTTGAAACCCCCCCGCAGGCGGCGGCGACCCGTTCCAGCTCAACTGCCAGCGTATCAATTATCAGTCATGTGTTTGAAACCCCCCCGCAGGCGGCGGCGACCCGTTCCAGCTCAACTGCCAGCGTATCAATTATCAGTCATGTGTTTGAAACCCCCCCGCAGGCGGCGGCGACCCGTTCCAGCTCAACTGCCAGCGTATCAATTATCAGTCATGTGTTTGAAACCCCCCCGCAGGCGGCGGCGACCCGTTCCAGCTCAACTGCCAGCGTATCAATTATCAGTCATGTGTTTGAAACCCCCCCGCAGGCGGCGGCGACCCGTTCCAGCTCAACTGCCAGCGTATCAATTATCAGTCATGTGTTTGAAACCCCCCGCAGGCGGCGGCGACCCGTTCCAGCTCAACTGCCAGCGTATCAATTATCAGACATGTGTTTGAACCCCCCCGCAGGCGGCGGCGACCCGTTCCAGCTCAACTGCCAGCGTATCAATTATCAGTCATGTGTTTGAAACCCCCCCGCAGGCGGCGGCGACCCGTTCCAGCTCAACTGCCAGCGTATCAATTATCAGTCATGTGTTTGAAACCCCCCCGCAGGCGGCGGCGACCCGTTCCAGCTCAACTGCCAGCGTATCAATTATCAGTCATGTGTTTGAAACCCCCCCGCAGGCGGCGGCGACCCGTTCCAGCTCAACTGCCAGTGTATCAATTATCAGTCATGTGTTTGAAACCCCCCCGCAGGCGGCGGCGACCCGTTCCAGCTCAACTGCCAGCGTATCAATTATCAGTCATGTGTTTGAACCCCCCCGCAGGCGGCGGCGACCCGTTCCAGCTCAACTGCCAGCGTATCAATTATCAGTCATGTGTTTGAAACCCCCCCGCAGGCGGCGGCGACCCGTTCCAGCTCAACTGCCAGGGTATCAATTATCAGTCATGTGTTTGAAACCCCCCCGCAGGCGGCGGCGACCCGTTCCAGCTCAACTGCCAGGGTATCAATTATCAGTCATGTGTTTGAAACCCCCCCGCAGGCGGCGGCGACCCGTTCCAGCTCAACTGCCAGCGTATCAATTATCAGTCATGTGTTTGAAACCCCCCCGCAGGCGGCGGCGACCCGTTCCAGCTCAACTGCCAGCGTATCAATTATCAGTCATGTGTTTGAAACCCCCCCGCAGGCGGCGGCGACCCGTTCCAGCTCAACTGCCAGCGTATCAATTATCAGTCATGTGTTTGAAACCCCCCCGCAGGCGGCGGCGACCCGTTCCAGCTCAACTGCCAGGGTATCAATTATCAGTCATGTGTTTGAAACCCCCCCGCAGGCGGCGGCGACCCGTTCCAGCTCAACTGCCAGCGTATCAATTATCAGTCATGTGTTTGAAACCCCCCCGCAGGCGGCGGCGACCCGTTCCAGCTCAACTGCCAGCGTATCAATTATCAGTCATGTGTTTGAAACCCCCAAGCAGGCGGCGGCGACCCGTTCCAGCTCAACTGCCAGCGTATCAATTATCAGTCATGTGTTTGAAACCCCCCCGCAGGCGGCGGCGACCCGTTCCAGCTCAACTGCCAGCGTATCAATTATCAGTCATGTGTTTGAAACCCCCCCGCAGGCGGCGGCGACCCGTTCCAGCTCAACTGCCAGCGTATCAATTATCAGTCATGTGTTTGAAACCCCCCCGCAGGCGGCGGCGACCCGTTCCAGCTCAACTGCCAGCGTATCAATTATCAGTCATGTGTTTGAAACCCCCCCGCAGGCGGCGGCGACCCGTTCCAGCTCAACTGCCAGCGTATCAATTATCAGTCATGTGTTTGAAACCCCCCCGCAGGCGGCGGCGACCCGTTCCAGCTCAACTGCCAGCGTATCAATTATCAGTCATGTGTTTGAAACCCCCCCGCAGGCGGCGGCGACCCGTTCCAGCTCAACTGCCAGCGTATCAATTATCAGTCATGTGTTTGAAACCCCCCCGCAGGCGGCGGCGACCCGTTCCAGCTCAACTGCCAGCGTATCAATTATCAGTCATGTGTTTGAAACCCCCCGCAGGCGGCGGCGACCCGTTCCAGCTCAACTGCCAGCGTATCAATTATCAGTCATGTGTTTGAAACCCCCCCGCAGGCGGCGGCGACCCGTTCCAGCTCAACTGCCAGCGTATCAATTATCAGTCATGTGTTTGAAACCCCCCCGCAGGCGGCGGCGACCCGTTCCAGCTCAACTGCCAGCGTAATTCGGCAATGGACGTGGCGGTCAGCACCAAGCAGTTTGAGCTCATCAAAGTGTTTGAGGAGAAGGCGGTAAAGGTGGCAAACGTGCAGTTCAAGGTGCGCGTGTTGTGTTCACACAGTATGAATTTGCAAATGAAAAGCACCGACACGCATGAGGGGCCCTAGGTGTTTTGTGACCACACCGTTACCGGTAAGTGGCAGCCGCAGTGTGTACCCAGTTTTTTTTAGTGAGTGGTATACCAATATCAGCTACATTTCCGCTACACTGTGCCCCCCCCGGCCACAAACCCCTGGTTCGGCCAGCCCTGCTGCTTGGGCCACCGGCCTGAGGCTGGTCCAGGTTTGGTGTGAATCGGCACAGGGGTGGCCGCGGGGCGGCCCAGCAAAGGTGGTCCCTGTCTCACTAAAATAAACCCACTAAATTAGACACTGGTGTGCACTGCAGGTCAGGAACATGGAGACCTTGGAACTGGAGTGGCACCCCTTCAAGGTCGTCTTGTGCAACAGCACGGGCATCGGAACTGTCAGCCGAGAGTTGATGCTGTTTGATCAGGATGCCATGTCACAGGTATGGGGAAGTGTGGACTGTGGATGCCATGTCACAGGTTTGAGTAAGTGTGGACGCATGTTTGTCAATGCCATTACACTAATGGGCCATGCTGCAAAGGCTCGGCCGCATGGGTGCCCGACTCTCCGGTCAGGAGGAAGATCACCGTGTTTGGATGCATGTTTGTTTGGTCATTGGTAGATGCCATGTTGTGCATGGGTGTGTGTTCACATCCCAATGGGTGGGTGGCTGCATGGGCATTTTTGTGCATGGGTTGCATGGATGCATTGTTTGTGTGGATCATGTGATGTGCATGGACGCATGGGCATTTGGTTACATGGGTGGGTGGTCGCATGGGCATGTAGTTGCATGGTTGGGTGGACGTGGGTGGCCAGGGGGGAGGTCAACGCAATCGCTGCGGCTGTCATGCCGAGACATTCTCAGGGTTCAAGGGTCAATGACATAGAAGTTTGTGTAAATCGAGCTGGGCATCATGAAACGCGCAGGATCTGCCACAGTTGAACTGCTTCAACCTTAGGAGGATTGGTAGCTCTTCTTCACACTTGCCAGCTCAGCGCACATCAGTACCAGTACACCACCCACCCCTTTTTAATCGATATATGATGGCGGGATTGCTTGGCTGCCCCGCAGGACGAATGCTACCATCCCCTAAACCCTAATCCTAAGCCTTACACCCTGTCCCACAGGGCCTCATGCCTCTCAGGACAAATGCCACCATCCCCTAAACCCCAACTTCAGCCTTACACCCTGTCCCACAGGGCCTCATGCCTCTCAGGACAAATGCCACCATCCCTTAAACCCTAACCCTAAACCCGTACACCCTGTCTCACAGGGCCTCATGCCTATCAGGACAAATGCCACCACCCCTAAACCCTAATGTAAGCCTTACACCCTGTCCCACAGGGCCTCATGCCTATCAGGACAAATGCCACCATCCCTTAAACCCTAACCCTAAATTAAGCCTTACACCCTGTCCCACAAGACCTCATGCCTATCAGGACAAATGCCACCATCCCCTAAACCCCAACTTAAGCCTTACACCCTGTCCCGCAAGGCCTCATGCCTCTCAGGACAAATGCCACCATCCCCTAAACCCTAACTTAAGCCTTACACCCTGTCCCACAGGGCCTCATGCCTATCTGGACAAATGCCACCATCCCCTAAACCCTAACCTAAACCCGTACACCCTGTCCCGCAGGGCCTCATGCCTATCAGGACAAATGCCACCATCTCCTAAACCCTAACTAAAGCCTTACACCCTGTCTCACAGGGCCTCATGCCTCTCAGGACGAAGCTGTGTCTGGATGGCGCCATCTCAATGGATGAAGGGGACGCGGAGATCTGCCTGGTAAATGACATGATTGAGGGTCTAGGGTTAAGGATATTTTGTGGAGGGACGTTTTGGGGGGCGGGGGTGATAGAGGTAAATGACGAGCTGGAGGGTGGAGTATGTGGAGAAACCTTTTGGGGGTGATGGGGTACATGACATGCATGAGGGTGGACTGTGTGAACAACATTTGGGGATGACGGAGGTAAATGACGGGAGGGAGGGTGGAGTGTGTGAAACTAAATCTTAGGATGACAGGGTTGATGGGGTTCATGATGAGCAAAAGGGATGGTGTGGCGGAAGTGTTGTTTTTAGGCGATTGGGAGACAAGGTCCTGAATGAAAGAGAGAAAGATGACTCCTCCGCCCAAGCAGGGGGCGTGAGGTACCGCTCGACCCACAGCAGGTATATTCTTGTAGGATAGCTCATGACATTCTGTGACAAGGTCGATGAGCCTCACCCTCTCAGCCATTGCATACGCCCTCTATTCTTGCAACCTGCTTTTGTTCCTCTCCTGCACCTTTTCATCTTCCTGCACCTGCAACCTGCTCTTGTTCCTCCTCTTAATCATCTCTGAAGCCAGATCTCGCCCCATCCCTTGTGTGCTCACTGCCAATCCTTGTCATCGTCGCATCCTTCTGAATCCCCTGCGTTGCGGACGTGCAGCGGCTACCCACTCATCCAGGTGAGGCAGGCGGTTGTCTTCTGATGCAGGGCTTCTGATGCAGGGCTGTGTCTTATCACGTGTGCCCCAGGCCACTATATGGGGGGGGCTGACACCCCATGTTGTTCACTTCTGAATACAGCAAACATGCGTTCTACAATTTTGGGCAAGTACCTGGGCAAAATTATCGTGCGGTCACCCAAACCAGGACAAAAGCGGGCAGCGCATGAGAGCACACCCCTCCCTCTCCTCTTTCGTCTCACTGTTTCTGTGCCGCTGCTGATGCTGATGCTGATGCTGATGCCTGCTCCTCTGCTGATGCATGCGGCCTCTGCCTACCTCTCTGCTGATGCCTGCTGCCTCTCCTGCTGCAGCATACCCCCCTGCTGATGTCTCCTGCTGATGCCTACTGATGTCTGTCACTGCTGCTGCTGCTGCTGCTGCAGAACCCACAAGCGGCCTGTACATCTGGCACGTTCCCGATGCGTGGAATGTGTACGTACGGCCAATGGCAGATGGCGGGCAGATGGGAAGCTTCCAGAATCTGGTAGCGGCCTGCTGCGACACCCCCATCATCGTGAGTAGGGTGATGTAGGCAGGTGTTCCCTGCCTTCATGGCAGGTGTTCCCTGCCTTTATGGCAAGTGTTCCCTGCCTTCATGGCAGGTGTTCCCTGCCTTCATGGCAGGTGTTCCCTGCCTTCATGGTGGGCTTCCTTTATTCAAACACTTGTTTGCGTATCTATCTACAGGTGCTCCCTGCTACAGGTGTCCCCTGCTGCATGGCGTCTGACTGCTGCATGGCGTCTGACTGCTGCTAGATGGAGGCGGTGGCGGCGGCTTATTCTTTTGGCTGTGAGGCCACCATTCTCAGGCTGCTAAATGGCTCGGTTGGGGCCAAACCGAGATGGCCTAGCTGAATTTGTACCAAAGCGACATAAAATAACATTGCTGCCCGTCAGGAGGCCCCCCCAACTGTGGGCTGTGATTCAATTTAGCTGTGTAATGGCTGTATATTTACCTTAGTTATTTACCTCACCCTAAGCTTTACATGTTTTGTACCACAAATATTGCACCGTTGCTTGTTGCCCTGCTGCCTCGAAGGAGGCTCCCCAGATCAGCTCCAATCTAAACCGTGTTGCCCTGATGCCTTTCAGGAGGCTCCCCAGATCATCTCCACCCTTAACCCTGCTGCCCTGCTGCCTTTCAGGAGGCTCCCCAGATCAGCTCCACCCTAAACCCTGCTGCCCTGCTGCCTTTCAGGAGGCTCCCCAGATCATCTCCACCCTTAACCCTGCTGCCCTGCTGCCTTTCAGGAGGCTCCCCAGATCAGCTCCACCCTTAACCCTGCTGCCCTGCTGCCTCTCAGGAGGCTCCCCGGATCAGCTCCATGCTGGTCGCGATGCCTCAGTTCCATATTCAGATGGAGGAGATCGAGCTGTTTGAAAAGGAGGTGCTCGGCGAGGGTGCTGTTGGGAGGGTCGTCAGGGGGAGGTACCAGGTGGGTGCTGTCAGGGGTAGGGTTAAGGGTTCAGCTGTTTGAAAGGGAGGTACCAGGTGGGTGTGCTGTCAGGTTTAGGGTTCAGCTGTTTTAAAGGGAGGTACCAGGTGGGTGCTGTCAGGGTTAGGGTTAAGGGTTTAGCTGTTTGAAAGGGAGGTACCAGGTGGGTGTGCTGTCAGGTTTAGGGTTTAGCTGTTTGAAAAGGAGGTGCCAGGTGGGTGCTGTCAGGGTTAGGGTTCAGGGTTTAGCTGTTTGAAAGGGAGGTACCAGGTGGGTGTTCTGTCAGGTTTAGGGTTTAGCTGTTTGAAAAGGAAGTACCAGGTGGGTGCTGTCAGGGTTAGGTTTACGGGTTTAGCTGTTTGAAAAGGAGGCACCAGGTGGGTGCTGTCAGGTTTAGGGTTAAGCTGTTTGAAAAGGTGGTACCAGGTGGGTACTGTCAGGGGGGAGGTACCAGGTGGGTGTGCTGTCTGGAGGGTTGTCAAGGGGTTGCCAGGTTGTACGTCGGATGAGCATGATTCCATGATGATGCATCTCAAAGCCTGGCGGATATCGCGAAGTTGCATGTGTGTGCGCGTGTGTGTTTGTGTTTTGGCAGACTGGCTTCAAAGCACCCCCCCCTCCCCCCGTAGACTTGCGAGCCTTTCGTGTCTTCAGTACTTCTCCCCTCTTCCAGGCTTTGCTTCATATGATTATATGCCCTGGTGTGCCTTGCTGTGAAGAGAGGCAGGATGGTAAAGCTGTACAACCCTTCCCTCCTCCAGGCTATGCTTTATATAATTGTATGCCCTTGCGAGCCTTGCTGTTTACAGGGTCAGGACGTGGCGGTAAAGCTGTTTAAGAACAGTGGCCAGGGGGACATGGAGGGTCTGGACGCTGAGCTCTCCATCATGCGGAACTTGTGGCACACCAACGTGCTCAAGGTGAGTTATTAATGAATACACCCAGGGGGGCGCAGATGGCTCTTAATGTGTATGAAAGCATACCAATGTGCTCTAGGTGAGTCAGTACATGAATGATCTTAGGGGGTGCAGGTAGTTGGTGTAGTATGTGACAGGTAGCGCTCCATCCAGGCGCCATCGGCCTCAGGCTGCAATTTAGCTCCCCCACCATTGCTGAATTGTAGCTGAATGTTGCACCTGCACTGCTGCACTTGTACTGTTGCACTTTTATTGTACTACTGCACTTTTATTGTACTGCTGCACTTTTATTGTTGCATGCAGGTGTTTGGTGCCGGCACCAAGCCATGCGGCCAGGCTTTTCTCGTTGAGGAGATGTGTCGCAGCAGCTTGGACAACCACATGTATCCCAAGGACAAAGCCGGCAGGGTGTCCAAGGTGCCCCCCCTCCCTCTGGGGGAGGTGCTGAGGGTGAGTCAACCCATTCTCTTTCAGAATGTAGTGCATCAGCCTGGGTACCCACATGTTTCATTGCATCCCTAAAACAAGGCAGGCAGGGTGTCCAAGGTGCCCCCGCTGCCTCTAGGGGGAGTCACACAAATCACCTGCAGAATGGGGTGCTCCAGCCAAATTAATCCCATCAGTCCCACAGACAACGTTTTGCATCAGCCAAAATACACCCCCTGGTGTCCCTGAGACAAATCCAGGCTGGTCCCCAAGGCACCAGGAGAGGTCATGTTTTTTGCTTTTGGGTGATTCACCCCACCCAGGCCCGCGGCCTTCGCTGCCTTGCGTGACACGGCCTCCGCGGCCTTGAGTGTCGCGGAGTCCGCTTGTCGCTGCAGGTCAATTTGGGTCCCTGACAGTGAGCATGCAACAGTCACCTGCTTGTGCCGGTGGCAGTAGCTTGTGCCGGTGGCAGTAGCTTGTGCCAGTGGCAGTAGCTTGTGCCGGTGGCAGGAGCTTGTGCCGGTGGCAGTAGCGTGTGCCGGTGGCAGTTGCTTGTGCCGGTGGCAGTAGCTTGTGCCGGTGGCAGTAGCTTGTGCCGGTGGCAGTAGCTTATGTCGGTGGCAGTAGCGTGTGCCGGTGGCAGTAGCTTGTGCCGGTGGCAGTAGCTTGCGTAGGTGGCAGTAGCTTGTGTTGGTGGCAGTAGCTTGTGCTGGTGGCTGTAGCTTGTGACGGTGGTAGTAGCTTGTGACGGTGACATTAGCTTGTGCCGGTGGCAGAAGCGTGTGCCGGTGGCAGTAGCGTGTGCTGGTGGCAGAAGCTTGTGCTGGTGGCAGTAGCTTGTGCTGGTGGCAGTAGCTTCGCTTTTTTCTGACCCTAGTTAAGTCCAACAGCTAGGTGCCTGCTTGGAGGCATGTCATTAGATTTCTGCCCAGGGGCGTGCTGAATAACTGCCTGCCTTGTAACTGCTTTCCTGCCTGTTCAATGACTTGTCAGTTCCTGCCTGCCTAGGGATGTGCCTAGTAACCTGCCTGCCCACGAACGTGCCTTTTAATCGCCTACCTAGTAACTGCTTACCTGCCTGTCTGTCTAGTGACATGCCATTCACTGACTGCCTCGTGACATGTCACTTACTGTCTCCTTAGGGATGTGCCTAGAAGCCGCTCACTTGCCTGCCTACTTAACGCCTGATAAGTAACTGCCTGTGTGCCTGTCTAGTGACATGCCATTCACTGCCTGTCTAGTGATGTCCCTGAAATTGTCTGCCTATTCACTGCCTGCCCAGAAACTGCCTGCAGAAGTGCCTGTCGGTCTGCCTGCCTAGTCACTGCCTGCAGAAGTGCCTGTCGGTCTGCCTGCCTAGTCACTGCCTGCAGAAGTGCCTGTCGGTCTGCCTGCCTAGTCACTGCCTGCAGAAGTGCCTGTCGGTCTGCCTGCCTAGTCACTGCCTGCAGAAGTGCCTGTCGGTCTGCCTGCCTAGTCACTGCCTGCAGAAGTGCCTGTCGGTCTGCCTGCCCATTAACTTCCTGCTTGGAGTAGCACCCGGAACTCCTCCTCACCTGTTATATTGCTGCTCCCTGCTCCCTGCAGTATCTGCACACCCTAGAAGTGCCTGTCGGTCTGTCTCCTTAGTCACTGCCTGCTGGAGTAGCACCCTTAACTCCTCCTTACCTGTTCTATTGCTGCTCCCTGCTCCCTGCTCCCTGCTCCTCAGCTGGCCATTGAGATCATGGCAGGCCTGGAGTATCTGCACACCTTAGAAGTGCCGGTCATTCACAGGTGGGTGGGTGAGAGGACGCCTATTTATAACGGTCATGCACAGGTGGGTGGGTGAGAGGACGCTTGTTTTATAACGGTCATGCACAGGTGGGTGGGTGAGAGGATGCTTGTTTTATAACGGTCATGCACAGGTGGGTGGGTGAGAGGACGCTTGTTTTATAACGGTCATGCACAGGTGGGTGGGTGAGAGGATGCTTGTTTTATAACGGTCATGCACAGGTGGGTGGGTGAGAGGACGCTTGTTTTATAACGGTCATCACAGGTGGGTGGGTGAGAGGATGCTTATTTCACCAAGGTATCCCCGGTAGGATCCCCTACAGGTTCTGTCCATTTTGTGTGGGACCTAGATTGTATTCAAGGTTGTGTTCATTAGGTGTAGCACCTAGATTTTAGTTTAGGTGCTGTCCATTAGGCGTAGGACCTAGGTTTTAGTCAAGGTACTCTGGGGCTGTCCATTTGGTGTATTAAGACCTAGGTTTGGGCCATTAGACGTAGAACCTAGATTGTAGTCAAGGTACTCTGGGGCTGTCCATTTGGTGTATTAAGACCTAGGTTTGGGCCATTAGACGTAGAACCTAGATTGTAGTCAAGTTACTCTGGGGCTGTCCATTTGGTGTATTAAGACCTAGGTTTGGGCCATTAGACATAGAACCTAGATTGTAGTCAAGGTACTCTGGGGCTGTCCATTTGGTGTATTAAGACCTAGGTTTGGGCCATTAGACGTAGAACCTAGATTTTAGTCAAGGTACTCTGGGGCTGTCCATTAGGTGTAGGACCTAGGTTTTAGCTGAGTTGCTCTGGGGCTGTCCATTGGGTGTGGTAGGACCTAGATTTTGGCCAAGGTACCCTCAAGTTTGTGTGGGGCATGGATCTTGAGTTAAATACATCAGGACTGAAGGGACTGCCCAGGTTACCCCCCGAAATTGTAAACCAAGGTGTGGCGATTTGAATCCATGTGGGGATGCCCGCTGCCCTGCCTTATAACCTGATTAAGGGATACGGGCGCAGGGCTTAACCCTAAACCCTCGACTACGTGTCATGATAGCAAAAGCATTGACGCTGCCTCAACCAACCCAACTTTCTAGTTTCCTGCATGGGGACGACGGGGCCTGGCTGGTTCTGTCTCGTGATTTGTAATTTGCTACCTTCAGGGGTTATAAAAGTTGTTGTTTGTGGGTAGAAGCCCCTCGCGCCCCCTCGGCACCTGAGAAAATTAAGATATCTTGGAAATATCTTGAAAACGTGAAATCAATATATGTGCGCTACGAAACCAAGGCTGACCCCTCCCCTGGACCCGACAGGGATATGAAGCCTGACAACGTCCTGCTCAACTCAGCCATGACTGCTGTCATCTCAGACTTTGGTGCGTAACAATGAGGGAGGGGGGCCGGGGGGGGATAGTCGAAGCAGTACAAAATCAGCCTTGAAAGCTGTAGTGCTGTTGTTTCAGACTGTAGTGTGTCACTTTGATGGGGATGGTAGAAGCAGTACCATTAACAACAGTTCAGGCGACACTGTACTGCCCAACTTCATGACTGCTGCCATCTCAAACTTTGGTTCATGACAGTCAGGGGTTGTGACAAAAGATGCAGTACAGCAGTATTAGTAGTGTACTACTGTGTACTTTGGCTATGATTGCTGCCATCTCACACTTTGGTGTGACAATGAGGGGTTGTGATCATAGAAGCAGTACAGCAGTAGCAGTTATGTTTAACTCAGCCATGCCTGCTGCCATCAAAGAGACTGCTGCATGCTGTTGACCCAGGTCTTGCTCGTTACAAGCACAAGACACACCTCTCTAGCCAGAACATGGACGTGGGGACAGTCCCATATATGTGAGTGCCACTATATCTTACATCCCATTTCCCTGGATCCTGGATGCCTAGAGCCTGGATCCTGACTTTCGGAGTCTAGATCTGTGGAAGAAAAACGCAGATATGCGCCAATTAAATAAATAGGCATACCTACGGCCGGTGGCTCAAACAGTAGGGCCTGCTGTACCCGGCCTGTGGATGGCCCCCTCAGCCGCACGCAGGGATGTAGCTGAACTGTAGCTGGAGTGATATACATGAACAGTATTGTCCTGGCCTGTAGGCTTTGACTTTCTGTGCTAACGTTGAAACAGCTACACTTGACAGGTCTGGTAAACCATGATTGAGCAGTGAACCTGTTTGTTTGGCTAGTTTGGGTTTGCAAAGCTACTGCGCGATGTTCTGCAAATATTTGGCAATATATCATGACAAACAAATCTCGTGTCTTGCAGCATATTTGTGGTAAGATCCAAAGCTAGTGTCCCTGCATGCTACTGCCGGAACCCTCTCTCTGCTCCTGCTGCTGCTGCTGCTGCTGCTGTTGCTGCTACTGCCACTGCTGGAACCTCTCCTTGCTGCTGCTACCACTGTGACCCCCTCCTTGCTACCACTGTGACCCCCTTCTTGCAGGGCACCCGAGGTCATAACACAGAAATGTGGGAAAGTGACGACACAGTGCGACATCTACAGCGTCGGCGTCATGATTGCGTGAGTACGCACTAGCCAGGGGTACGGAAAGGAAGGAAGAAATGAAGGAATAAAGAAATGAAGGAAGGAAGGAAGGAAGGTAGAAAGGAAGGAAGGAAGAAAGAAAGAAATTAAGGAAGGAAGGAAGGAAACCTCATGAGTTGGTGTTTATTTTAGTATGTGCCAGAGCACCTTTGGGGAGCCACCGGGCAGCCATTACTGGCCCGATTGAGACCAAGCCTTCACCGGCCTACGGCCAGTGGCCCGAGCAGTAGGGCTTGCTGCACCAGGCCCCCAGGACCGTAGGCCGTGATGAAGCTGAAGTGTAACCAAAGCGCGCTAAAATAATGGCCAGTGGCCACGACGCCATATGTGCACGAGGGAATGCGGCTGCTTCCACCTGTGGCTGCCTTCACAAAAAGTCACAACAAAGGAAGAAAGCTACGCCCCGTGGGGGGCGTGAGAGTGAAGGAAACAGCGCAGCCTGGGCCGAAGCCACATCCGCACCGAGAGAAAAAGAAAACACGTCATCATTGATTACGGCGGCTTGCGGTTCTGATTTGTTTTCCCACCGGTTTTAGCAGGTCCAGTGGGGCAGTATTCAATTCTTCGCCTTGTCTGCACGATGCTGTGTAGGTATTTAATAGCATGCAAATGCATTTGCACAGCAAACGGAGGTTGTATTACATGCATTCGGACCTTCGTTTTTTGTTATGATGCCCGCCATGGTGGAAGCTTTCGCGCCCCTGAGAAAACGGCGCTTTGGGGCGGATGACCCCCTTGGGGGGAGTTGGAGCCCCCTTGCTGCCTTCACACAATTGTCTATGCTCCCCAAAACCTGAAATACCCAAATCCGCCCTTCGCTGACTTTGCAGGGAGATGCTGAACCATGCCCGCCCCTGGGGGAGTGATCGGGACAGGATGGCCATTCTCTACCAGGTGAGTGCTCTGACTCTGACAAGAGGCACGTTTGTGTGCACTGAAATGTGCCCCCCGAAATCCCGAATACCTTCATCGTGGAGCCCATGGGCTACCGTATAATACCATTATAACGTAGATTTGAATTGCCTCCCCTCAGGTATGCATTAATTGATCATTTATTGCTTCTCTCGGGCCAAACAAACTCATCATTTCCGACTGCAACGGGCGTCGACAAGCGAACATTGGTCTGTTAAACGAATCCCCCACTCTTAAACATTCTCGAGGGAAGGCAATTCGAATATACTGTTACCGTAGAATCTCCTAGACTTCGCTCATAATTTATTAATTATTAGGGTGCGCGGACTTGGCTGCGCGCTAATATTATTTCAAAAATCGGCGGTGCGCGGAGTGTCTGTCAGAGTGTCAATCTGGTGCCCAAACAACTATTTTGGGGGTGCGCGCTAAGAATTAAAAACAACAAATATCAAAAAACCGCGCGCTCGCGTGCGACTGTTTGATCTGTCATCCGTCGAGTGATCCTTACGCCATCCCCCGGAGCGAAGCTCGATCCTGGAGGCAGAGACGGGTGCTGACGTTTCGTGGCCCCAACAGCCACACGTTTCCTGAGGCCAGGAATCGACGGAGGAGGAGGATGACGACTACCGTATTATCAGTCAAATTTCGTTTTATATTGAATTCGATTTTTGTTTGGAAACCTTCTAATTAACAAAATCACGTTTTCGTTTTAGCGGTTCGTTTTCCTGATCGGACGCTGAATTTGTTCAGGAGCACTGGTTCGTTTTTGCTCGATAACCACTAAAATGGCTAACATGTGCCAGAGCAGCCCGTGCCATCGCTGTAGCAGAAGAAGAAGACTGCTTTTCGCTCATAACGACAGTATTTAGAATTTTAGATGCGAAATGAGCGTGTCTGCGACATGTACGGCGCCCTTCTTTGGGGCACTAGGCAATTTTTTCCTGGTTTGGGGCAAAAACATTCGTGTTCTGGTTCGTTTTCTTGCTTTGATCGATATTATCGTGGAAATTAGCCATTCGTTTTCTTGAAAAACGATCAAAAAAACGAAATCGGAATGATACTACGGTATGCTGAGTTTTACTGACCGTGTACTATCCTTGCTAGCATCAAACAAGGGTCCTAACTGAGTTTACTGTACTGGCTGAAAGTGCTGCGCGGAAGGAAATTTAAATTATTATCAGTGATGCGCGGCGTTACGTTCAATTACCTGCTACGCGACGCAAAATCAAATTATTTTATGGCTCTGCGCGGCCGTTTTTAATTCTTTTTAGCTGTGCGACGGAAAAAAAAAACATTTTTTGTGGGGGTGCGCGAACCCTTAGCGGTTTCACGGTATGCAGTATCCATGAAGTCCTATTGTGGCTGGGTGCACATATTCTTTACTGGGAACAAGGGTCCCAAAGCTGATTATGTTACGTAACCGAGCATGTCCTAACACGCACACCTGCACTGCGCACTCCCCTCCTGATCTGGGGACCACCTCCAGGTTGCTTTCATGAAGGCAAGGCCCCCCATCACGGACGACACGACGCGGTGCCCGCCTGCGCTGCGGCAGCTCATCCTCGAGACGTTCGAGGAGGACCCCGAGCTACGTCCCAACAGCACCGTCATGCTGCAGCGGCTCAAAGGGGTGCGCCAGTATTTTCTTTCAAGGGCTCGGCTGCAGTTCAGCTACCTGCCGGCCTTCAGCTACCAGTTCAGCGACCTGCCGGCCTTCAGCCGGAGGCCTCATGCACATCTTGAAATACTGCTCTCGCACTCTCTCGCACAGACAGACGCTTTCGCTCTCTGTCTCTTAAGAACTTTCTCGCACTTGCACACACACACTCGCTCAATGACATCGACATGTGTGCTCGCAGATCCTACACGATGTGCCCGTCACGTCTCCTCGAACGCCCGACCTTATCCCGCCCTGCGTGTCCTGCTTCAATACGCTGGCACCCGCCTCTTCTGACAGCATCACCGGGCAGCAGGGCAGCGACGTCAGCGGGCAGAGCAGCCACGGCCTTTTGAGGGCGGATACAACCCCCCCTGGCCTCGTCATCCCATTCCCAGGGGCGATGCAGGGCATGCAGCCAAGCAGCAGCGAGCCCATGCCGTATCTCGCAGGACTGTCGGCCCTAAGCCTAATTATACCAACGCCGGTCGTGACACTGCCATCTCGGATGGCACCGCAGCCAGGCAGTGCGTCGTCACTCGAGTCTAAGCAGTGCGCCAAGTCTTTCTCGCCCTTCCAGGGAACGGACTACCAGATATGTTGAGTGCCGCCCCGCTCCGGTTGATGTTCTCCAAGAGGTTAGAGTCTGCAGCTGCTGTTGTTGCTGTTGCAGCAAACTTGTTGCGTTGGGTGATAGGGGGGAAAATAAACGTAGGCTAGCATACGGGGTTTTGGAGGGGCTATGGTTGTATGATCGGAAGAAGTCAGCAGTTACTCAGCACGCAGCATGATCCGCATTCAGCCCTTCTTAGTTTCCTTATCTGGTAGGTGCCGTGTGCTCAGTAATTATGGGGAGATGACGTGTTGCTACTGTAGGGGGAACCTTGTATTGAGCAATGAGGTATGTCCGGGTCTGGTTAGGCATGATTATTAAGTGTGCTCGTCAGCTGCACTCCAGCAACTCCCCATCCTTGAGCCAGGGAGGCTGGGGCAGCACAGTTTGCTGTTGGAGTGGGCCCTCGGGAGTAGGAAATAGGCCGGTCAAGGTTGGGTCTACGTTGGCCCAGTAGTTGTGGTGGCCATGTTACTTTCTCCAGGCGGTAGGGTCTGTGCTATAATAGAACTCTGTTGGTCAAGGTAATGTACAGCCTCTGTCAGACTGCCTCACTGTTGCATTTCTTATCATTCGGTTTTCTACGTCGTGATTGGAAATGGGTTCCCAACAGCTGTACATTTTTATGTTTACGAGGTCTTGATGCACTTAGGCAGGGGGCTTTGATGCAATCGAGAAACAAATGATTGCAGTACCTGGGGGGAGTGACCTCGATGTCACACTCAAGAAGAACGCTTGGTGTACCTAGGAAGAGTGATCTCGATGCACTCATGAATTGATTCGTGTACCTAGGAAAGGTGACCTTGCAGCGCCTAGGAAGTATGATTCGAGTACCTAGGAAAAGTGTGTTGATGCACCCATGACCTAGGATCTACATGCATGTAGGGAGAGGGGATGTCGGTGTGTATCCCTCATTTTCAGACGGGGTGTTTTTCTGCCCATGCCTTTCACGTTTCATATGAGATAAACGTATTGACCGGCCACGATGAAAAATTGTGCTTAGTTTTTTGTTTACCATAACCGGGGCCCTGGCAAATCAGACTCTCCTGCGTCGCAAAAATAAGTCAATGACGTTACACCTCTGGGCCCTGCTCAAGAAAAAAAGGCTCGGCCGCTTGGCCGCCTAACTAGAGGGTTGGGACTTGGGAGGACTACGAAACAAAAGCCAGGGAACAGGAAAAAAAGAAGTGAAATGCGAGGGGAAATTAAGTGAAGGGACAGACAAAAGGATGGAAAAGAAAGACAAGGGAAGTGGGAAGTGCCAGCCTCTGAAAAACGTCTCAACGATATCTACCACGTCCTCCACAAAAGCCAAGGTATCCCACCCAAGCCCGCCCTGGTGCAACTGAAAGAAGTCTCTGGCACCGTTCGGAGGACCTGCCCATCCCCGCTCCCTAAGTTGATCAAGCAAGCTGGGGCATTGAAAGCATGCATGCAACGCATCCTCCACATGCTCGCAGTCGCCCCAAGCCCATCATCGTTGGCAGCACCGTCTGTCACGCTGCTGACCGCTGCGCCGTCCTCGAGTAGCAGCCGTACTGACAGCGCCGAGCCGCAGCCTGAAGTTCGTGCGCATGCAAGCACACACACATGGTCTGCGCCTGATGCGGCCCCTGGTGCGGCTCCTGGTCTACGCCTGCTGAGGACTAAAATCAGGTGCGGTAGGCGGCCACAGACCTGTCTTCAGTGGGAGGATATCTGGGGTCCCCTTTGCCAGCTGCATCCAGCTGCGCCCGTTCGTATACTGCATCAACTAGCGCTAGCACCTCTGTGACAGGTGGAGGATGCACTGCATGTCTGCTTTCAGTGCCCTAGGGTGAAGGAGAGGCTTAGGGGGTGTTTCCACTGGTGCCTTAAACCAGCGCGGTTTGAATCCGGTTGCTCGCGATCGTGATTTTTTCACGCCTTAAACCAAAACTGTTTCCACTGAAATCCAGGAAGTTCACAGCGAACTTCCTGCTGCCAGAGGTCTGATCTAGGGGCGCCGAGACGTTCTGCGACGATTCGTGACCTCGGAACCACAAGTGTCGCCGCTTATTTCGATCTGGCTATAGAAATGGCGTCTTTAATGCCGAACGATCTTTCGCGCGGAGATGGTTCCTTAAACCAAGAGGCAACCAACTCACAGAATAGCTTAAACCTGGTCATCGACGAGGTATAGGCCATTCTCGAATGCGTGGTTTCAGAAAGGCTAAACCGTGTCGGTTTGCGGCAGTTGGGTCGAAATTGGGCCTTAAACCGTGTCGGTTGCCCGACAGAATACCAGTGGAAACACGACCTTAGGGACAGAGGTTGGGCAGGCCCCCCCAGAGGGCGCCACAGACTTTCAACAGTTGTACCGGGGCAGGCTTTGATGGGAGGCTCTGACTTTTGTTGAGGACATTGTACGCTTTGTTGGGGCCTAGTTGTGTTGCTTTGCTTCGCCTTCTTGGGAAATAGGCTTGAGAGGGGCAAGGATACTTAGGGCTGCCTTTTCCTTTTGGAGGGGGTATTTCTTTCCCTTGTGTCCTTCTCCTTCTTTCCCTCTTCTCTTTGGTTTATTTTCTTCCAGCAAGTCAATAGCGTTATCCCTCTGGGCCCGCTCAAAGCTCGGCCGCACACCGTGCCAGCAAGTGTGCTAAATAAACGTATCTGCCAAAGGCGTCATACCTCTGGACCCTTCTAAGAAAGGCTCAGCCGCGAGGACGCCCAACAGGGATTTGAGAGAAGGAAAGTCAAGTTGAAGAGGGGAATGAGACTAAGATAGAGACACAAAAGAGCCGGGAAAGGTCTGTCAATGACACTACACCTCTGGGCGCCTAAGTAATAGGGGCAGAAAAAAAAGGAAAAGGAAAGGTCTGTGTGCATGGCGCAATGCTTCAACGTAGCAGCGTGCAGATTAGATTGCACCCAAACAGAACGGAACACCATTCAGGTAGCCGCCATCATCGTGCGAAGCTTCTAGCATTCCACAGATCAGCACCCACACCAGTGTTTGTTTTTCGTGATTCAGCTACCTGTCAGCTACACTCCGGCCTCCTGTCCCAGTTGTGGCTAGCTGTGCTGTTTGGGCCGCCGGCTGTAGGCCGGTCAAGCTTTTGTCCCAATCAGGCCTTAAGCGGCCGCTGAAGGTGGCCTTATAGCCGAAAAAAGAAACACTGGCCCACACGGCCAAGCCTTTCTCCGAAGCCTTTCTACCACTCAGTGACTAGCAGGGCCCAAAGGAGTTTTGATACACACAGAACATTATTATACTGCACCCCCAACCCCAAAGCTTTAAATCGGGATTAGCCACACACCACCACAGCGGCACTCGGGCGTACCCCAAAGGGCTTAAAACGAGAATCCTCTCCGGGAAGTCACCAATACCCCACAGGTACTGATGTACATTTCGCCACAGTGTTTCCCTCTGGTGTTTCCGCACCCGCGGGGCGGTAAGTGTGGAGCATACAAACCACGGATGCGGGTGAGTGTATACCGTCTGCCTGCTTAATCAGGCCCAACAGCTGGTAGTTTCGAACTCTTGATATATTAATCAATATGCCCAAAAGCACGAAGAAGAGGGGCATCTTACACGGCAAGCCGGCAGAAAGTCTCGCACCGAAGCATCCGAGAACGAAGCGCACTGCGGCGGCTTCTTCGGGAGGAACCAAGCAAACCCCTAAAAACTCGGATGAGAGGCAGCAGCAACAGCATAAGGAGGCCCCCCCCGCAACAGTCTACATCGGCCAGAAGAGGCCGAAGCCAAAAAAGGCCATCCCCGCCAAGCGTACTCCCTCGACGTCGCTGTCCAATCAAACCGGACTTCGATGCTCCAATATCATCCACCGCCAGGCCGTGACCATCATCCAGCGGCTCGTCAGCGCCGACAGCGCTCGCGCCAAGGGCGCCTCACTCAAGTCGCTCACACTTGCGCCGCACATCGTCAACAAGAAGGCCACGTACGCGGTGACTTGCCAAGTGCTCAAGTGTGAGTGTCACATGGAAAGAGGACGGGGCGCAATATTGGGGAAACGGGCACCATCAGGAAAAGTGTCATGCATGGTGACCGCTCAGTTATGAGGCCACGGCCCCCTATGCGAGGTGCCCATATGCGCCATGGGACGGGGGGGAGGAGGGCGGAGCACCTCGTTGTGAAAGTGGGCTCACGCAGGAAAGGGTAATGTGTGTCAGTCACACTGCGGTAAGACTATGGCTGCCATGTCAGGTACCGGGCATGCGCCATGCGCCTCGCACGCCATGCAGGCGTGCACCATGTCCACCCTAGATTTTTGTTGCTAAGAGCAGCGCATGTTATTCCTGGGCAGATTGGTGAAATATCTATCACTCACTCGCAGTGAAGCCCGGGAAGGGGGGTCAAGGGTGCCTCAAAAGTGTCGCCGAGCCCCATTCTGACGTTTGGAAATCCCACCCCCATCAATCATGCCTGACACTCTTCAAACACCCACCACCCTCTCTTGACCACCAGATTTGACGCTGCTCACCCGGGTGGTCGAGGTGGCTGCCCTGGATGAGGTTCCAGATAAGGTAAGCTGCTTCAAAGCAACGGGCACTCCAAACCCTACACCCCAAACCTTAAACCCTAAGACACTGTGCGCCTGCTCCCTCCTTAACGTTTCACACTAGATTATTAAATGCACATGGGCTGCATAATAAGGCCTGAACCCTTAACCCCATGACCTGTCCTCCCTTGTTTCAAATGAACCTGTTCACCGCGAGCTTGTTGAGCTACCAGGCCCTGACCCTGACTCCGAAACCCTGTCCTCTGGTGATCTAGATCTGCCTGTACACCGCCTACGTGCTCAGCTATGAGGTGCTGCTGGGGCAGGGCTTGGCGCAGCGCGGGCCGGCGGAACGCGCCATGCAGCGTCACAAGGTGCGCATCAACCGAGCAACCCTTGCCAGACGTTGGAACTGTTGAGCCATCGTACAATCCTCCCCAGACGTTTAACTTGTGAACATTTCGTACAAAGCACTGGCCTCGAGATGCGTCACGCTGCGCCACAAAGTGCGTACCGGTATAGAAAGAAGAAGAAACGTTCAAAAATATGTTTCGTAATGCAACCCAGGGCTTTGTTTAAGGATGCCGATCGCAAAACCCTGTAGCCGAAACCTGTAATGCACCCAGAGGCCATGAAGTCCTAAAGGGCGCTGGTACCCTTCACTCGAAACCCGCAACGCACCTAAGGGCGTTGATAAAGGACGCAGCTTGTTCAGTCTTAGCATTGGGCGAGGCTTACATGAATCCGGACGACCTTCACGCCAAGTTTTAATGGTTGGTGTCAGGTCAGGACACCGGCCCCTGGGTACTAAGTGCCCTCGTAGCATGAGACCCTACAAACGTCTGCACCCCACATTTGCCACTCTATGGTTGTTCAAAATCGTCTTGGTCTACCGAAGTGCTTTTGACGCAGTATTACGTACACCTCCTGAACCTCCTCGTTGCCTGCTTTTGTGGCGGACAACCTGGCAGCATCTGATGCACGCTTGGGGGTACGAATCACTCAGTTAGGCTATTTCCTCGAGGGCTCTAAGCTAGGGGTTGGGGAGGGGACGTCGTGGGGGGTGATGGGCATCCTCCACGATTGCCTCTCGGGCAACCTGCCCCTATGTTATCGAAGGCCTTCATTTCTACCTGTCCCTTGGGCATCAGCATGCATCCCCACTCAGCGTCAGTGCGCAGAGTGCCTGGGTGGAATCCGTGCGACCATCCCTGCGCCGTTGCTGGCCTACTCACAAATGGATCAGCGGTCTATGGTTGGTGTGCCCTCTTAAAGCACCTGAGCAGGGAGTCACTGCAAGCAGCAGTGAATGGAGACAAATTCAGATTTCAATGTCTGATAAGGAAGTGAAACGTGTATATCTATTGTATTGCCGGTACCGCGTGCAGTATACAGTGCAGATGCGTCTACCGTACTTAATTATAAAGCTTACAAGCCCTGGCCGAGATGTGCCTTATATACAGTAAATTCCAAATGCCGCCCCTCAAAATTAACGTTGTTTGGGGGTGAGGGATATGTCAAAAGACTCGTTATCGATTGCCAACGCCGATTTCAGTTGGAAATGCAGAGTTTGCGTCAACTTTTGGCCAAAGGGAAGCGTAACAGAAACAAATAAACAAAAATAAACAATGAATTCATACTTGACCTACCGTAGCTGATTTGCTATATCTCAACGCAGGATGTGCTTAAGGCAGCCATGGCGCAAGTACTTAAGGAGAAGGGCGTCAGAGTGAGAGGGGGAGGGGGCAAGGGGGCGGGGCAATGGGGGAGGGGGGGGGGGGGGGGGGGGAGGAGGAGGGGAAGGGGGCGGTGCAGGGGAGGGGGGGGAAAGGGGGTTAATGTGCGGGGAAAAAGGGGTGGGGCAAAAGGATGAGGCAAAGAGACAGGGCAAAGGGGGATGAGCAAGGGGGCGAGGGGAAGGGGGCGGGCTAGGGGGGAAGGAAGAGGGGCGAGGGGGGGGGAGAAGGATATGTGGAAAGGGGTCGGAAAGACTTGTGAGGCGGTAACTGAAGGTGTGGGAAGCACTGAAACGGTGTGAAATTTTATGGCTTGAGAAGCCTGGGCTGCCAAGAACGGTGCTGCAAAGGGTTTATGAGAGTGGGGATTGTGAGTTGTGAGATATTGTGTATGAGTGTATTGCAGGGGTGGTGTTTGGCAGACGCATCTTATGGGTGTGGTGAGGTGTGAGAATGTGCATTTCAGGGAAGTGTGGGGTTGAATTGAATTCAGAGGGGAAATCGGGAAGATGTAGGGGGCCGCGGCGCTAGCCTATAATGCAGAGCTCTGGTTGGTCCACCCATGTGTTAAAACAACAGCCTTGGCAACGCCCCTTCCCCGCAGTCTCCCGATGAGATGGTGCTGGCAGCCGCCACTTCGGCGCCGCGCCACCCCCGCTGGGTGCGCGTGAACACGCTCAAACGCACCATCGAAGAGGTCCTGGAGCTGCTGATCCGGCCGGACCCTAAGTGGGAGGCTCCGCACAACCGGGCACGCAAGGTGGGTGCCTTTGTCAGGCCAGGTCAAGGCACTTTCGTGGGGTTTAATCGGAAGCATAAGAGCCGCATGCCCCTCCCCGTCACCCCCCCTCACCTCTGCCTGCAGCCCAGCCAGATCACAGAGTACGCCCGTAACCTGCCCCCTCCCCTCTGCCTGCAGCATGGTCAGATCACCGTCCAAACTTCACCGCATGCCCCTCCTTAGAACTCCCCTCACCCTGCTCCCTCCCCTCTACCTGCAGCCTGGCCCGATCACCGTCCAAACTTCACCGCATGCCCCTCACCAGTATCCCCCTAACCTTGCCTACCCCCTCTGTCTGCAGCCTGGCCAGATCACACATCACCCCCCTCACCCTGCCCCCCTCCCCTCAACCTGCCCCCCTCCCCTCTATCTGCATCCCGGCTAGACCACCATCCACACTTTGCTACATGCCCATCCCCAGTACCCCCCTCACCCTGTCCCCTCCCCTCCACCTGCAGCCCGGCCAGATCACTGATTACCCCCTCAACCTGCCCCTATCCCTGTACCTGCAGCCCGGCCAGATCACCATTGACAATTTGCTGCCGGACCTGATCTCTCTGCCGGCTGGCACCGATCTGCACGACCACCCCTTGGTGGAGGACGGCTCCATGATATTGCAGGTCGGTTTTTCTTTTTTCGTGTCTCAGCCTCATGTCAGCTAAATGTGAAGGAGCAATAAGGGGACAAATACTGTGACCTACTGAAAGATACTGAAACCGACCGAAAAGATACTGAAACCGACTGGAAAGATACTGAAACTGACTGAAAATATACTGAAATCTGCCTGTCTGGGTTTGCAGAGTAAGGCCAGCTGCATGCCGGCGCACGCGTTGAATCCTCAAAAAGGATGGACCGTGGTGGACTGTTGCGCCGCACCAGGCAACAAGACCACGCACGTCGCTGCGCTGCTCAAGGCGGCTGGAGGGGGCAGGTGCGGCAGTGCACAGTGAGGGCTGCAAGCAGTACACTGGGACAGCTGTTTGCAGTACGGAGGGAGGGCCGCCAGCAGTACACAGGGAGGGCTGTTAGCAGTACAGAGGGAGGGCTGCCAGAAGCACAGCAGAAGGGTGGCTAGAAGTACGGAGAGAGGGCCGCCAGCAGTGCACAGGGAGGGCTGTTAGCAGTACAGGGCTACTGTATTAGCTCCCAGCAGTACAGTGGGAGGGTGGCTGGCAGTACGAAGGGAGAACCAAGGGGAGGGCCGCCTCCATTGCATTATTCCGGCATATGGTAATCGATGTATTGAGGCACAAGGATTCAGACGCCTCTAACAACCCGCTTCAATTATACTGGAAAGTATGCTGATGTTCAATTATGGACTTGCTGTGAAGGGAGATCCCCCAAACCATGAGATCAGAGTTCAGGGAGAGGTGGAGTAATATTCACCAGCCCTCCCGTAGGCTTTTTTCCAGGAATGCCCTTGGGTGACTGCGGAAGTGCTGTAGCAATGTAAAGCGAGAAAGCGATGTCCCGCAGAGACGTGAGGGGTGAAATAGACAGGGTAGCAAGGGGCCGTGGCTTTGCCCGAGCTGTTTACAAACATTCTCAGCGATGGAGGATGAACTCTGAAGTGAGGGTCGAGAGCTGGCCGTCTGATTTCGTCCCCGGATGCAGTCTCCGGATGCATTTAGCCTACGTCGATCCTTTTTAATGACGGACTAGTGCGGTGCCCGAGGGGCCGCGCCCCCTCGATGCAGAGTTTGTTAACCTGTAGAAGCGCTGGCGTCCTGGTCCGCAGGGTCCTTGCGTTTGATCGCGACGCGCGGCGCCTGGAGCGGCTGCGCACCAATGCTGCGCGCGCGGGCGCCGACGGGATCATCACCGCGACCGAGGCGGATTTCTTGACGCTGGATCCTGAGAGCAGCGAGATGGCCAAGGTGGGCGATGGACCTTCCGTCCTTACGGTAACCTGAAACCCGGTAACCTGAAACCCTAGGCTAAAAGCCGCCAAAAGCCATAAACTTGAAGCTTGAAGCTTGAACCCTGATCTAGGATCCTGAGGGCAGCGAGATGGCCAAGGTGGGAATTGGATCTTCGGTCCTTAACCTCAAACCTTACGCTAAACAACTAGACCCTGAAGCCTGTTCCCTAAATTAGGATCTGGAGGGCAGCTAGATGGCAGTGGGAGGCCGCTGCTTGCAAAGAGACTAAGGGGGGGGGGCGGGAGGCGAAATGGACATAAAGCAATGCCGTGTGTTGATATCCCGGGGAGCGATGAAACTATGCAAGATACAAGAGGAGTGCTTGGTGTTGAAATCGCGGAGAACGATAAAGGATGCAAGGGGAGGAAACAAAAATGCACGCCCAAGGCGCCACCTGCAATATTCAAGAGAGGGAAGGGGGGAGGAGGAGATAAACTCGTTTTTTGAATCTGCCTGTTGATGTAGTAGCATCGTGCATTGGGCCCAGAGCCACTTCATTCAATTTGTAGGCAGCGGTACCTGCTCTTGGCCCCAATGCCACCGGTAAAGAATTGAAGGCAACAACATTTGGCCAGGAGCAGGGGCCGAGGTGCTTCATAAAGGTCGTTTACGGTTGTGCCACGGAGAATCATTTGCACAACCATAGCAGATAAACGCTGGAGGAACGGTCTACCCTAGGATCTATTCCACTGTTCCGCCCTCTGCACCGCCCCCCTGCCAAATTTGGTCTCGGTCAAGTCTGGGATAATTGCTTCGGCCTGCAGCCTCGGTGAAGGAAAGACAGAAAACTACGCCCCGCGGGGGCATGAGAGTTCAGGAAGCAGCGCGGCATGGGCCGAGTCCGAAATCACGCCGTGACCATGCCTCAGTGATTATATCCATCCCTGACCTCGTCCTCAGCATTCGAAGCCCCTGCCACATCTGACTGCCTGGCCTCCATTGATTATTTTAGGGCGCACCATACTACCTTTAGGAGGCCGCTGGGCGGCCACCAATGGGCCGATTGGGACGAAACCTTGACCGGACTACGGCCTGTGGTCCAAGCAGCAGGGCTTGATGCGCCATCCCCTCATGGCAGTGGACAGTGATGTAGCTGAATTGTAGCTGATGCGTGCTAAAAGAAGCACTGCTGGCCTCCCCGCCCAGGTCCGAGGCGTCATCCTTGACCCCTCGTGCTCTGGCTCCGGAACCACTTTCACCCGCATGGACCACCTGCTCCCCTCGTACCGCGAGGCGGGTGCGGGCGGGGCGGAGGCGGAGGTAGAGGACAGCGAAGTGCAGAGGGTGGAGCGGCTTGCGGAGTTTCAAGTAAGGCCTAATGGGGTGGGGGACAGACAGGCCGGGGTGGGGGGGGCGGTTGGATGAGTGTTGATTTAGCGGGGACCGATGGCGGTGAATGGAATGGAAAACCGGCGGCGGGGGGGGGGGGGGGAGGAGGGGGAGGGTGGTGGTATGCTGAGTGGCAAGATGGCGAAGGGGGACCCAAGGAGGCTGCCCATTAATTGAAGTAGCTCAACGACCATGTCCCTGATCTTCCCTCTCCCCTGCTGCCGTGTCAATCACCCAGAAGGCCAACCTGAGGAGGCTGCCCATTAATGCAAGTAGCTCAACGACCATATCCCTGACCTTCCCTCTCCCCTGCTGCCGTGTCAATCACCCAGAAGGCCAACCTGAGGAGGCTGCCCATTAATGCAAGTAGCTCAACGACCATGTCCCTGACCTTCCCTCTTTCCCCTGCTGCCGTGTCAATCACCCAGAAGGCCAACCTGAGGAGGCTGCCCATTAATGCAAGTAGCTCAACGACCATGTCCCTGACCTTCCCTCTTTCCCCTGCTGCCGTGTCAATCACCCAGAAGGCCAACCTGAGGAGGCTGCCCATTAATGCAAGTAGCTCAACGACCATGTCCCTGACCTTCCCTCTTTCCCCTGCTGTCGTGTCAATCACCCAGAAGGCCAACCTGAGGAGGCTGCCCATTAATGCAAGTAGCTCAACGACCATGTCCCTGACCTTCCCTCTTTCCCCTGCTGCCGTGTCAATCACCCAGAAGGCCAACCTGAGGAGGCTACCCATTAATGCAAGTAGCTCAACGACCATGTCCCTGACCTTCCCTCTTTCCCCTGCTGCCGTGTCAATCACCCAGAAGGCCAACCTGAGGAGGCTGCCCATTAATGCAAGTAGCTCAACGACCATGTCCCTGACCTTCCCTCTTTCCCCTGCTGCCGTGTCAATCACCCAGAAGGCCAACCTGAGGAGGCTGCCCATTAATGCAAGTAGCTCAACGACCATATCCCTGACCTTCCCTCTCCCCTGCTGCCGTGTCAATCACCCAGAAGGCCAACCTGAGGAGGCTGCCCGTTAATGCAAGTAGCTCAACGACCATGTCCCTGACCTTCCCTCTTTCCCCTGCTGCCGTGTCAATCACCCAGAAGGCCAACCTGAGGAGGCTGCCCATTAATGCAAGTAGCTCAACGACCATGTCCCTGACCTTCCCTCTTTCCCCTGCTGCCGTGTCAATCACCCAGAAGGCCAACCTGAGGAGGCTGCCCATTAATGCAAGTAGCTCAACGACCATGTCCCTGACCTTCCCTCTTTCCCCTGCTGCCGTGTCAATCACCCAGAAGGCCAACCTGAGGAGGCTGCCCATTAATGCAAGTAGCTCAACGACCATGTCCCTGACCTTCCCTCTTTCCCCTGCTGCCGTGTCAATCACCCAGAAGGCCAACCTGAGGAGGCTGCCCATTAATGCAAGTAGCTCAACGACCATGTCCCTGACCTTCCCTCTTTCCCCTGCTGCCGTGTCAATCACCCAGAAGGCCAACCTGAGGAGGCTGCCCATTAATGCAAGTAGCTCAACGACCATGTCCCTGACCTTCCCTCTTTCCCCTGCTGCCGTGTCAATCACCCAGAAGGCCAACCTGAGGAGGCTGCCCATTAATGCAAGTAGCTCAACGACCATGTCCCTGACCTTCCCTCTTTCCCCTGCTGCCGTGTCAATCACCCAGAAGGCCAACCTGAGGAGGCTGCCCATTAATGCAAGTGGCTCAACGACCATGTCCCTGACCTTCCCTCTTTCCCCTGCTGCCGTGTCAATCACCCAGAAGGCCAACCTGAGGAGGCTGCCCATTAATGCAAGTAGCTCAACGACCATGTCCCTGACCTTCCCTCTTTCCCCTGCTGCCGTGTCAATCACCCAGAAGGCCAACCTGAGGAGGCTGCCCATTAATGCAAGTAGCTCAACGACCATGTCCCTGACCTTCCCTCTTTCCCCTGCTGCCGTGTCAATCACCCAGAAGGCCAACCTGAGGAGGCTGCCCATTAATGCAAGTAGCTCAACGACCATGTCCCTGACCTTCCCTCTTTCCCCTGCTGCCGTGTCAATCACCCAGAAGGCCAACCTGAGGAGGCTGCCCATTAATGCAAGTAACTCAACGACCATGTCCCTGACCTTCCCTCTTTCCCCTGCTGCCGTGTCAATCACCCAGAAGGCCAATCTGAGTAGGCTGCCCATTAATGCAAGTAGTTCAACGACCATGTCCCTGACCTTCCCTCTTTCCCCTGCTGCCGTGTCAATAACCCAGAAGGCCTACCTGAGTAGGCTACCCATTAATTGAAGTAGCTCAACTACTATGTCCCTGACCTTTCCTCTCCCCTGCTCCCGTGTTGATCACCCATGGAGGCTAACCCAAGGAGGCTGTTCTGGGAAGGCTACCTATGAATGCAAGTAGCTCAAGTAGCATATCCCTGCCCCCCTGTCCCTGACCTTGCCTCTCCCCTGCTGCTGTGTCGGTCTCACATAAGGCTGCCATTAGGAGGCTGCCCAATAATATAAGTAGCTCAAGTAGCATATCCCTGCCCCCCTGTCCCTGACCTTGCCTCTCCCCTGCTGCTGTGTCGGTCTCACATAAGGCTGCCATTAGGAGGCTGCCCAATAATATAAGTAGCTCAACTAGCATATCCCTGCCCCCTTGTCCCTGACCTTGCCTCTCCCCTCCTGCTGTTGTGTCCATCGCCCAGGAAGCTGCCCTGAGGCACGCACTCAGCTTCCCCGCCCTGGAGCGCCTGGTCTACTCAACCTGCTCGGTGCATCAGCGAGAGAATGAGGACGTAGTGGCAGCAGTGCTGGAGGAGGCGACCAGCAGAGGGATGAAGCTGGTAGTGAGTCACCGAGCTTTAAACCCTGAACACGAGAACTTAGTACCTCAAACCATGGAGACGTGGTGGTGGCAGTGCTGGGGGAGGCGACCAGCAGAGGGATGAAGCTGGTAGTGAGTCACCGAGCTTTAAACCCTGAACACGAGAATTTAGTACCTCAAACCATGGAGACGTGGTGGCGGCAGTGCTGGGGGAGGCGACCAGCAGAGGGATGAAGCTGGTGGTGAGTCACCGAGCTTTAAACCCTAAACAAGAAGCTTTGAACCCTGAACAAGAAACCTGGACTTTGAATTCCGGAACAAAAAACATTGAGATGAGGTGGCGGCAGCGGGGTGGAGGTAGTCAACAGGGAGATGAACCTGGTTGGCACTAACCTGAACCTCGATGTGTTCTCTGCTTGGGACACATCGGAAGAACATAGGGCAAAGCTGTCGGCGGCCGCCGTCAAAGCTTGGGCGCTCATTAGAAATCTTAAACCAGCAAGAAACTTGAGTATGCAATCATCTTTGTGTGCGTTTTAAAAAGCGCTCCAAGCGCGAAGCGAAAAAAGGGTGGGGGGCATGCAAAGCAGGGTCCCCCCCCCCTGTAAAACTCCCCATGCCAAAAGTGTTAATTAATTTAGAATACAGTAACCGCCTCCCCAAAATAAAAATGATTATTTTATGCATCTTTACAATTACAGTTCCTCTTTTATTAAGCGTCGCTTTCTCTACGCTGGCAGAAAGGCAAATAATGGCATCAATGCAGCGGAGATTTGGTCTTCATGTTAGTGGTTTGGGTGGTATTCTGCAACCTTTTTTCGACGGCATGAAACTTGGGGTAAAAGGGCCTCTTTTACCCTCATTAAGTTCATACGGTGCGTTTAGTGCTGCTCCTATGATTAGTTTTATTTTAAGCCAAATAGCTTGGTGCGGTATCTTTATTTCTGATGCGTCCTTTGAAGGTATAGTCGTAATGGCACTTTCAATCTTCCCTCCCTCGGTGTTTACTGGGTTCCTCTTGCAGGCTGAGCAAGCAACAGAACACAAAACGTTAACTGCGAGCCGTGAAGTGTAAAGCTCCTGAATCGATCCATCCCCTCGTGATGGGATGGATTGATTCAGGAGCCCAACCGTGAAGACCCCAATCCTTAACCCTAAACCTAAGACCCCAATCCTTGCATATCGGGAGCTGAATTAAGGGTTGGTACATCAGTGTCCGCTGTGTCCCATAGATGTAGCTGGCACGAAACCCTCGACTCTTTATATCGCACCGTTACGCTGAGCTGCTAGGGCCTCACCATTGGTGCTGGCTGTGCTAGCGGCTGGCTGCCCCTGTCGATAAATGTCCCCTGGGCCTGAATCAGGACCCATTGTGGCCAGTAGATGCATCCTTCAGCTCTTAACGGAGCACGCTTACGCTGCACAATTACGGCCGCTTGAGTGTTGCGTCGCCATGGGTGCAGGTTGCCCTTTCGATGATTGTTCCCTCGGTCTGAATGAGGACCCGCTCCCGACCCGCTTCAATCTTGAAGCCCTGAAGCCAAAACCCTATGCCTAAAATCCTTTAACCTCAACCCTACACCCAGGGCCCAACCCTGAAGCCTTTGAACCCCACCTCGAACGCCCTGAAGCCGACACCTTCAATCCTCAAGCCTTGACCCTACACTTGAAAGTTTGAAACCCTTGGGCCTTAACCCTGCACCAGGAGCCCTCAAGCCTCAACCCTACTAACAAAACCCTGTAACCTACACCTGGAGCTCTGAAGCCTTAACCCTTCACGCATAGCCCTTCACCCTAAACATGAAAAACGATGTGAAGTTTGTGAAGTTTCACAGTCCAACTGAGCATCACATTTGATGCATGGGACATGTGCCCGTAAACCGGTACAGGCACTAAATACGCTAGGACAGCAAGCGAAAGCAGTGACCCCTTTGCCTGAGTTAGCAGCTAATACACAACCACCGGGCAGTAGTGTGGGAACGAACCCCACAGTGCGGAAGATAAGCCCCAGCCATAAACATGACATGGGTGCAAAAACATTGGTTGAACACTGCCTAGAAGAATTGAGAATGTATACGAGAGTGTTTGAGTGTCCCCTTTAGCCCGAACCCAACACGTCAAGCCCTTCTCTCCCCTTTTGCATGGAACAGGACCCTTTCCCGAGGTGGACGCGGAGAGGACTCCCGGTCTTCAAGGGAAGCGAAAAGCTAGTGCGCACAGGTCGGTGTGGGGTGTTGCCCTTGAGGTGTTCCTAACGGTGGTCAGAAGTCAGCATGAGGTGCTTCTTGAGGGTTGCTACTTTTTATTGGTCAGATTACGGGCCCCTAACAGGATTCATCAAGACTTCTCGTTGCTCATTCCCCCCCTCCGATTTTTGAACATGAGCAGGGTGCCTACTAAAAGGCTACGAGATCAACATTTGTGACAATTGACCAGACCGATCTGCATGGCCGGTGGCGTCTCCTCCTGACCTTGCCTCCACCCTCCTATATCCAGATGCTTTCGAGGATGGCACGGATGGCTTCTTTGTGGCCGTCTTTCAGAAAGCCACGTAAAGCAGGGCTCGTAGCAAGGACGAGAGGCGTACTAGAACTGACGAACCTGAAACCGAAAAAGGCCATGTGCAGAGGGCATGGGTCGTGCGTTATGCTGTAACATCAAAAGATGCCGTGCTAAGGGCGGTAGCCATTTGGCAGTTGGTCACTTGAGGTCGGCCAGGAGTAACTTACTGAATACCAGTGAGATGGTTGGAACTTGTGGCCCTGATGACTATAGGTCCATCCATTAGCCAATGGAATTCAGTTTTTATGAATAATCAGGTCAGTTGTGATGCCAGCACTGAAGTCTGCTTTTGGCTTTGGGCCTTCAGGTTAAAACGGTGCATACCCTTTCTAACCTGAAGGCCCTGCTTGTCACTCGGCCGCGTGGGGCTGGTAGGGAATGACTAGGCTCAATTCCGGCTACCATGCACAGCCTGGGCTATGGTGCAGCCATGCCATCCTCCTATGTGAGGGGTCAGGATCTTCTAGGCGGGGGGGGAGAGAGAAGATTGTGTGGTGGATTCGATCCCTCAACCTCTGGTCATGGATGCCTCCAGCGTTACACCACTGGACCATTTCCCTCCTTTGGGCCTTCTGTGTTTTTACCTTCCGAGCCTGCTGGTGCACTTCTGGAATAAGTGGAATTCCAGTTGATATGTTAAGATGATGCATTGTTACAAGCGACTGCTAGCACATGCCCCCCGCAACTCAACATGCAAGTTAATGAATAATGAAGCAAGGATTTACCAAGGCCGCTAGGCCTACCGAAACAAAGATTCATTGATTAAGTACTTTCCATCCCAATGGGTGCAAGCTGTCTGAGGGCCCCCCTCGTTCCAAACAAGAACGGTACCAGCATATCAGTTTGAGCCCTCCCACACTTGGACATCCATTAAAAGTTTCCACTCTTAATCGACACTGTAAACGGGTGCACCAGCAGGGTACTCCATTCAGCCAGCCTGCTCAAATAATCGGAGTTTGAGACGAGGTACTTGTCCGGATGTGCAGGCAGTGGGCCAGGGGCCAAAACTTGAACTACAGACAGAGCCATAGCGTGAAACGTAAAATCTTAACCTCGATGTCTACTTCCTATACTAAGCGGGCTCCTAGTATAAAGCTCTTATTCCCCTAGATCTGTTGACACAGCGTAGGATCAGGGTAATAATAACCCACTGGCTGGTCAACGAATGGCATTATTGACATGACTTTTTGACCACTTGGCTACACCAGGGCGTCTAACCAGTTTACTAATTGAGAGCTGATGATGATGTCTGTGGCTTTGCCAGCTTGAGCTGACGGCCAAGTGCTATTTCTCCAGCTGATGGCTGCCTGGGACCTTTTCCAACTGCAAATTGGCCCATGTTGGGAGGGGGTCATCCTGCTGCTCTTGCGACTGCTCCTCCGACTGCTGCAAGAAGCTCCAGCTGCGACCGCTCCTGCTTCTGTAGTTGTGCGAGGGGCGGCATTTTTTCAGAAGGAAATTCATAAACTGCGCCCCACAAATTCCCCAAAAGTGAGTAAGCGGTAAGAATGTGTCACAGACCAAGGCCGCGTACGAACCAAACACTGTCTAAACGTCCTTGCTGTTTGAGCTGCTCGACAAATGGCTCGGGCTGCTGGGCGAATGGCCCGGGCTGCCTGTGCCCTGCACGGTGGAAGTGCTTAATGCGCTCGCTACACCCTGCACGGCGCCGGCGCTGAAAGCGCTCGCTGCAGCCTGGGCGGCGCCGGCGCTGAAAGCGCTCGCTGCACCCTGAGCAGCACCGGCGTTGAAAGCGCTGGTGATGGCGAGCCTCGTATTGAAGCTGCTAGTGTGCGGCAGCGAGCTGGAGGGCGCCAGCATAGCAGCATGATCAAACGCGGGGGTGAACGGCTGCTCCTCGTTGATCGTTCCGCACAGGAGTGCGGAAGGTGCCCGGCCAGGTTCGTCGACCAATGCTGGTGCTGCTGCCACGCCTGCCCTGTTAAGGCTCTCCGTCCTTTTGAAGCTCTCCACCCGCTTGATGCTTTCCGACCGTCTGAGGCTGTCTATTTGCCGAAGGCTCTCCATGCGGGTCATGCTGTTGGCGCGAGTGGGCACGTGGTAGCCTTTGAAACGTTGGCTGGAGAGCACCTGCGAAGTGGGGACAGGGAACGGTGGATATCATGTCTCGTTGTTTTACCAAGCTGCCAGCGGTGTGGGGGCCGTTAGACATATGGCTCGGTGTAGGAAGAGTAAATTCAGAGATGATGCGTACCCGCGTGATAAGGTAGATTGGGAGGACCTCTTTCCGATCAACAAACACAAATCAGAAATCCGAGAGCAAGATCAATATGCCCAGATCACTTTTTCCGACCTGGGCACCACTACATGGGAGGGGGGGATATGTGAAGAGCGGGAAGTTGGCGGGGAGCAGTTCAGGGTTGGCTGGGAAGTGAGGAGGGGAGGAGATAGTCAAGACAGACAGGCGTCCGGGCTTGTAGCATGTCTTGCCTCTATTGATGACTGCTTTGGAATAAAATGCATACCTCCACTACAGTGGACTCCCCATTATGCAAGTGTAATTGGTGTAAGCAGAGGGTTTAACCTGTTGACTGAAGACGTGTGACAGGAGTAACCAGCGGGCTTGACCTGTGACTGATGATCTGTGTCTGGTGTAACCAGGAGGTGCAACCTGTGACTGGCAACTTGTGACTGGTATAACCAGGGGGAGTCACATGTGACTGACGAGTGATGACCCCATGCCCACCTTGAGTGACTGCTCCTCGTCATCATAGCCGCCACCATCCGCCATAATACCTGTCCCCTCGTAAGGGCTTTCGCGGTAGAACTGCAATTGCAGGTAGGTTAGGGTTTTGGCCGGCCTGAAAAATGGAAGGGACACGCACGGACGCACATGCATTTCCACATCACCACAGAAACGCACACACACACACCACAGTTTGTCCTAGTGCGCATAAGCCACACATAAGCTCCATTATCGTCAACAGCTGTGGGGGCTGCTGCTGAAGTGGTCTGGCGGCACAAAGGTATACCGCACTGACCGCACCTGGAATATGAAGAACTGGAGCGCCGCGCCCACCGGCCCGCCCGTCATGGGGGCAAACCAGAACACCCAGTGATCCTCCCACACGCCCGAAACCACCGCCGAGGCAAAGGAGCGCGCAGGGTTGATCCCACAGCCAGTCATCGGGATGAGGGCCACATGGACCTGACATTGGGATTCAGTGTTCAGGGTTAAGGCTTTAGGGTTCAGGGTTCAGAGTTCAGGGTGCAGAGTTCAGGGTTCACGGTTCAGTGGTCAGGGTTGATCCCACAGCCATTCATTGGGATGAGGGCCACATGGACCTGACATTGGGATTCAGGGTTCAGGGTTAAGGATTTAGGGTTCAGAGTTCAGGGTTCAGAGTTCAGGGTTCATTGATCAGGTTTCATCCCACAGCCAGTCATCGGGATGAGGGCCACATGGACCTGACATTGGAATTCAGGGTTCAGGGTTCAGGGTCCGAGGGGGCTTCCGTGTTTAGAGGCTGCCTTTAGAAAGACCTCATGAGACGCATCGACAATTGCTTACAATTACAAACAATACATGCCCCTAGGGACATACATACACACATGCCCCTAACGCCCAGCGCAGGTAGCTGACAGGTGGAACGCAGACACGAGCGAATGGCCAAGCATAGCCACGACGAGTGCACCAGCCGCAGCTTCACCCCTCCTCCCTCTGTTCACCCCCCCCCTGCACATCCCAGCCCCTCTAATCTGATATGTCAGCCCTTTGTTTACCCATCTTGATATGTTCAGGCACCCCTTGCATATCCCTACTAACTCTGTTTTGCCAGTCTCTGAATTGCGTGCCCTCCCCCTAATCTCATCTGCTAGGCCCTGCATATCACGCCCCTTTCTCTCCCTAAGATCTGATCTGTCAGGAACAGCATAAAACCCTGCCTATGATCTGCCAATTGCTGCACACACACCCCTTTCTATACTATGCCAGCCACTGCATACCCCCCTCCCTCTATTCTTCATGCTCCTGCACAGAGACAGACTGGCCCTAGAGACAGGGGGGCCTAGAGTCTGGCCCTACAATCAGACTGGCCCTAGAGACAGGGGATCTAGAGTCTGGCCCTAGAGACAGACTGGCCCTAGAGACAGGGGATCTAGAGTCTGGCCCTACAGATAGACTGGCCCTAGAGACAGGGGATCTAGAGTCTGGCCCTACAGACAGACTGGCCCTAGAGACAGGGGATCTAGAGTCTGGCCCTACAGACAGACTGGCCCTAGAGACAGGGGATCTAGAGTCTGGCCCTAGAGACAAACTGGCCCTAGAGACAGGGGATCTAGAGTCTGGCCCTACAGACAGACTGGCCCCAGAGACAGGGGATCTAGAGTCTGGCCCTACAGACAGACTGGCCCCAGAGACAGGGGATCTAGAGTCTGGCCCTACAGACAGACTGGCCATAGAGACAGGGGATCTAGAGTCTGGCCCTACAGACAGACTGGCCCTAGAGACAGGGGATCTAGAGTCTGGCCCTACAGACAGACTGGCCCTAGAGACAGGGGATCTAGAGTCTGGCCCTAGAGACAGACTGGCCCCAGAGACAGACTACTGTTGAACTCTCATGCTTTCAAGTTTTTATGGCACCAGTAGAGGCTCACAACAAGGTGCCAGTTGGGACATAACAGGTCATCCAAATGTACGGAATCCTAGCCGTGGGAGGCCCCCTACCAGAAAGACAGTGAAGCCAATGGCCAGAGGAGCCAGGCGATGCGTGAACTTGGAGCCACGGGCATCAATGGCGGTGCTGAATACTGTGAATACTAGCAGAGCCGTGCCAAAGAACTCGAGGAAGAAGGCCTGAGGGGGGTTCAAATCGGTGGGAATATTGCGATTTCAAAAGCACTAGATTGTGCAGTGGAGAGCAATGAATTCAAATGTGGATTTCCCTGCCTGTATTATTTGAAAGATCCCGGCATCCTACAGCCTTATTCAGCGCACAGTACGTGCACTCCTCACCCCCACCAACTAACAAGTTCTTTCATTGCATTTAGGTTCATCTCCTAGTCCATTAATTGGATCACATGCAGGGCCCATTCCTAGTTTAATATTTGAAACACATTCAGGGCGAATTCCTAGTTCAGTACAGTCTAAATCACAGTCAGGGCCATTTCCTACTCCAGTATTTGGATCGCAATCAGGGCCATTTCCTACTCCAGTATTTGGATCACATTCAGGGCCATTTCCTACTCCAGTATTTGGATCACAATCAGGGCCATTTCCTACTCCAGTATTTGGATCACATTCAGGGCCATTTCCTACTCCAGTATTTGGATCACATTCAGGGCCATTTCCTACTCCAGTATTTGGATCACATTCAGGGCCATTTCCTACTCCAGTATTTGGATCACATACAGGGCCATTTCCTACTCCAGTATTTGGATCACATTCAGGGCCATTTCCTACTCCAGTATTTGGATCACATTCAGGGCCATTTCCTACTCCAGTATTTGGATCACATTCAGGGCCATTTCCTACTTCAGTTTTTGAATTCTATTCAGGATAGTTTTCGTAGTCAAACATTTGAATCACAGTAGGGCCATATACCAGAGCACCCTCTCACCCAATCAGCAATCCATGACCAGGAGTTCAGGATCAGGATCACATCCTTTGTCACATCTAAGCTCTCGGGATGTCACATTTAAAATGCCGGTCACATCCCCACATCACAATTCATGTCTGGATCCCCAGGTCGTATCCCTGCCTTTGAAATTTCAAGAATCAGGATCACACACCCCATTTGCATCCCAGCGCACCTGCACCGGAAAGAGGTCGGTGTCCAAGGTGTTTGCGCCCAAGTTGATGACACTGGTATTGCGCAGCGGCCACAGGGCCTTGACCATGGCCACTCCGCATATTGCACCGGCGATTTGCACGACTATGTAACCCAGACCCCTGAAGAGACCACGACAAGACTGCAATTAATCAAAGATCCCCGTGGCAAGAATTTAGTTCAAGACACCTGCAGCAAGACAAGCGTGAGACCACACAGTCAAGTCCCATCGGCCTGCTTGGCTTACACTGCGATGTAACTACAATATTAAGTTCAGTGCGCAAAGACTGAGGCGCAGCTAGCGGGTGGCAGTGGACAGTGATCAGCTAGATTTACATTGCCACAGGAGGATACACAGCATCCGGGCATCCTCTCACCTACTTGTCTTCTGCCCCACACCTAGCCCTTCAAATAAATCCTGGCATCACACTGAAGAGCACCAGTGCGAGGAAACAGGCAGAACCAGGCAGAAGGCGGCAGGACTGCATGATCAGATGTTAAGATCATGACCCACTGATTGCAGATGAGCGTCTCGAGTGTACAAGACATGTCACTCCTGCTAAATACTGCTACCGCATATATTTACTGCAAGCATGACTTCTACAGCTTGCTGCCCTGCATTATTGTGTGCCTTGAGCAGCAAGGCCTACTGCTTGGGCCGCCTTGCAGTAGGCCAACGAAGGCTTGGTCATAAGTCATAAGGGGCCGCCGGATGGCCCAGCGGTGACTGCCCGTCAGCCCCCCTTACACTAAAGCAGGCCATCTGTTGCTGTGAAGCGGCATGGTAGGCGCCATTCAGTACAAATCGGCCTCCATAAGATGGCATATGCAGACATGCTCCATGTCGGCCAGAGGATGTCGGCAACTGTTGTTCCTGCCAGCTGTGCTTCAGGCGCCGCATGGCAGGCGTCCTCATATACATTCCGTAACAGTTAAGTGGCACAGGCTCCTTGCCAGTGACTGACGTTTCTGCTACCCGCGCATCAGGGCACCCCACCCGGCAGTCCCCATCGCAGCTGACAATCTGCGCCCCAGGATTTTTGGTCTAATTTTCTTTCGAGTCCAATTCACCAGTTTTATTTCGAGTCTACTGTAATTATTTATCTGTCCTGGACACATTATTGAGGCGTTTGATCCTCCCCCAAACCTGACCACATGGTGACAGCTGGGTTCAGGGTTGAGAGTTATATCCACGTGCGCCCCGCGGCACATCCCTCGGGCGCTTCAATGCGCCCACCTGATTGGATTAATCTCGTTGAAGACGATCATGGACATTGTGACAGCTGGGTTCAAGTGGCCTCCGGACACGTGGGCAGTCCCGTAAACCAGCACCATGATGGCCATGCCGAAGGTCAGAGACACCGTGAGCACCTGCACACAAAGCCAAGGCCAAAGGTCAGGGACACCTTGAGCCACAGTAACAGCAGGATGGCCATGCTGATGGCTAAGGACATTTAAGGCACCAGTACGCGCTAAGCAGCAGATACAGAAATTGAGGTTTTGGGGTGGTGCCGCATTCAATTCAATTTCTACGAAGGCTCCTGTTCTCTTCTGAGGGGTCTCCTGTTCTCTTTTGAGAGGAAACAGCTTCTAGAAGTGTCCACTCCCTGCAGAGGACGTATTCATTTGTGTTATGCTTCTGAGAATCCACCCATCACGATGCATTTCGAGATACCATACCTCAGCACCTCACGCTCCCCATGCCTCAACACAGGCATGAAGAACAAACCCTGGCACCCACCATTGCCATGTTGGCTGCAAAGCCGTACTGGTTGAGGTTATTGCGGTCGGGGTTGGTGGCCCCGTAGAAGTTGGACACCGTGTCATTGGAAGACGCCTGCGATTGAGTGAAGTGCTTATTTGTGTGTGCCGAGGCTACAGGTCAGCAAAAGGTCAGCGACGGGTCAGCAACAGGTCAACAAGAGGTCAGCAACAGGTCAGCAACAGGTCAGCAACAGGTCAGCCTCCGATCCGCCTCAGGCCTCATGCATCGCATGCCATGCTGCCGGGGCCGTCGGCCGGTCAAGTGCTTACCCCAGTCTGGCTTTTTCCCACCGAGGCTTACTGTTGGTAAAGCTCATAGCCAAAAAACAATCCTTTCGGTGAGGACTAATTCGGATTGGCTCTGATAACAAGCTAGTCGTATACAAACAAATCGGGCCTGCATCAAGGAAGCCACCCGTTCAGCTGACCGTTGACCCATTTGGCTGTAGGACTGGATAGGCTTCCAAGAGCTATTCAAACAAATATGTGCGATGGTAGTCCTCTGACGAATGTACACCATGGCAAGCGCGTTGTCATTCCTCTCAAGACTTTCCGAGTGTGTCGCAATACTTGCTGACGGACTCAATTCACCTAGCTAGGCTTACTGCTGAGCGTCGGTGCCATGCATCCTGAGGCATGCTCCTCAGATCTTCCCGATTCCCCCCTCTTCCTTACAGTTCCTCGGAGAAAAGTGTGATACAGGGCAGCCCATCTGGAGGTCACTGCTGGGCTGCAATGGACTTAAGTTTGACTGGCTGACGGTCAGAGGTCAAGTCAGCATGTCTTTGGGACGTTAATAGTCTCATCGTTGGCAAGTGCGAGACCGTATGACTCAGCCGTGGAGTTGACACAACAAATCTCATGTCACATGCTGCCCTCTAAAAAACCCGCTTCCCATTCCAAGGTGGCTTAAGAGCAGGACAGGTGCTGAAGTAATAATTCCAAAGCTAGCAATAAGGATCATCATACAGTCTCTCGGAACACAAGGAAAAAACGATTATCGGTCAAGACAAAAAGAAACGTTGGGCGGAATATTGCGTAATCTGCCATGTCAGCGACTGCTCTGAGCAGTTCAGGTTCACGTGATCATATTCCCATGCACACGTGGATGGGGATACTGAGCCTAGCTTGCTTGCCATTCAGCCATGATCGGATTGAGTACATGCATTCCGAATTCCCTTGGCTGCAATGCTGGCTGTATGTTTTTAGGAACCCTCATTGCTAAAGAATATGATACCTGGAGTTCCCGTGTGAACAGCCCTGCCTCTCTCAGCACTGTCTGTGTCGCCAGCTTGATCTTTCTCTACCGTATCATCCCACACACTCCATGTTATATATACCAAGGCGTCCCGTAGTACATCGACTGCAGCCTCAGAATCAGTTGACGTTACGCATGGAAAGCTACAATGTTTCCTGATGCTCTGCCTCCGTACATACCACTCACCACCCCGCCAATGGTCGTCCACATGGACAGGAAGAGGTACATGCCCATGCACGCATTTCCTCTGTGCCTGCATGGCGGACTGTTTGCAGACTCTGCTTCCTTACTCACCACTCCGCCGATGGTGATCCAAAGGAAGAAGAACATGCCCAGAAACTCCGATGCGTAGGCCCGGAAGGCCTCACCGCTCCAGAATTCATCCTTCTTTAGAGCCTCCTTCTTGTAGTCTCTCAGGTGAGACCGGATCACGGCCCTCGTTATAGGACTCAGCATGGCGGATTGCTAATGGCCCGCGGCAGATAAATCGCCTCGCCGTCGACGAAGGCCGTGAGGACCAAGGAGGGCCACTAAAGGAGAGGCGAGAGAGAGGCATGATTTAAACAGTAGGCGGAAGTCTGGGCATCGAGTTCGTAAAGTTCAGTTGTGGTTAACTTTACGCCGGAGGTCAGGCATGCGGTCAATGGATTTAGGGGCATGCGTGGATACTCGACTGCTGCGTGCTCGTGGCCTCGTGCAAGCCTCTCCGGTGAGATCGGGCAATATTCTACGCGCGAGGGTGGCGGGAGGGTGGGCAGAATGGTGCTACAAAACCAATAACGGGGCGGTCGGAGCAAGCTATCTCTCGAAGCATGGCAAGTTAAAAGCTTTCGCCAGTACAACTGATGTGCCATATTTACATCAAGGAGAAGGTGAGGGGAGGGGGCGGGGGGGGTGCACGTAACCGCCCCACAGATGATACACACGCACCAGCAAGGCCGCACCAAGCTTGGTGGACTGTCTCGACGCTGCTGTGTCAAGTCCGGGTAGTGTGATGTTCCTGCTGTGTCGAACGCTGGTAGGGATGCGATGGAAACAAGCTGAACCGAGCAACGGGCCAGCTTGGATGGATGATAGGGTGGGTTTACTGGCACCAAAACGGATGTGACTATCCAAGGCTGTGATCAGGTGCAAAATGTGTGTCTTCTGGGTGTGTTTGTGTGAAGCTATCGTGCACTATCTAGAGCCCAATTCCACTAGGGCGCTCGACGCACGGAACACGTTCCGGTGGCAGTTTATCTCATTGGGCGAGGCTTCAGCCACGCTGGCTGAAAAAAATGAAACGCAATTCCACTTGTATCCGGAGTGTGTTCGGGTGCGGCTGTGACAAAATCTTTCTAGTGAACTGCCTGTCAAGCACTTGCCTTATCGCTTCGTAAGAGTGTCTTGTCTACTTGTCTCGCTAAGTATGATAGTTCTGCTTGACAAAGTGTCAAGTTGCAAGGTACGTGCAGCCAGGGGTGCCCTAGCACTGTCCCCAAAGGGGCTCCGCCTCTTATCCAACTCTTTAAAGAAAAGACCTACGGATTTTTTTTGTAGCGGAAAAAAATTGACCGCAACACGCTTAAAAGAATCATCGGGGTTGCTCAGGTGCCCTCTGGGCATCCGAGGCACGCCTCGGCTCTCCACCTACGGTGCAGCAGAGCAGCAGAGCTGCGGCGTAATGCCTAGAGCTCTGCTTTGCACTTAAAAGAATCATCGGGATTACTCGAGTGCCCGGAGGGCACCTGAGGGCACCGGAGTAATCCCGATGATTCTCTTAAGCGTGGTGCGGCACTATTAGGGTCCCAGACGGTAAGAGCTACGCTTCTACCATCTGTTACCCAAATTGGCCTCTTGGAGCAATCCCGATGATTCTCTAAATTCAGGCCGCTGCTAAACGATAGCCCAGGCTATCGGACTACTAGGGGGCACACGTCGGCAATCGCCAGTGGGTTGGCCAGATCGGTGCCAACTTCTACGCGGGAAAGATTTAAATGAGGCTCATGTAAAGGATATGCGTCGGCCATGGCAGCAGGAACGGGCGAAAATGAGTATTCAGAACGAAAGAAAGATAGGGGCCCAATTCCACTTGTCACCGGAACGCGGAAATGACATGCCAGCTCACCCTCCCCAATTCCACTTGTCACCGGAAATGGCACCGGATCGCCAGCGTGGCGCTGCCGTACCCGTTAAGTGCCATATTTTGCATCGTTCCTATTTTGAGCGATGCAAAAATACTTCGCATCAACGCTCCGACAGCGTGGACAACTTCGTCCTCATGTTCAAATTTTCATCGCCGTCATGTTTCGTTCGTTCTGAATACTCCTTTTCGCCCGTTCCTACTGCCATGGCCGACGCTTACCCTTAACATGAGCCTCTTTTGAATCTTTCCCGCGCAGAAATTGGCACCGATCTGGCCAACCCAATGGCGAATGTCGACGTGTGCCCCCTAGCAGTCCCTCCGATCGCCTGGGATATCGTTTAGCACCGGCCTGAATTTGCTGTACCCAACTTCGACAGTGCCAGGGCATCCCTGGCTGCACGTACCTTGCAACTCGACAGTTTGTCAAGCAGGACTTTCATGCTAAGCGAGACAAGTTGACATAACACTCTAGATACACGAAGCGATAAGGCAAATGCCTGACAGGCTGTTCACTAGGAAGATTCGGTCTCAGCCGTACCCGAACACATTCCGGATACAAGTGGAATTGCGTTTCAAGTTTTTTCAGCCAGCGTGGCTGAAGCCTCGCCCAACCAGATAAACCGCCACCGGAACGCGTTCCGGCGAGCGCCCAAGTGGAATTAGTCACGGTAATGGACTAATAGGTTTAAAGAAACCTCTCTAAACCCCATCTAGCTGTTTACGTCGAGCGCCCTAGTGGAATTAGACGCACGAGCTTTAGCGACACGGTGGAGCGATCCTAGAGGAGCAAGCCGAACAGAATCTTGTTTCGCTCGAACGCGAAGACTGCTGCTGACGGGGCGTCGTACACTCAGTTGCCCTTGAAGTACCCAGCCTCTCTGTGCCCAGCCAACCAACCGGGGCGCAACCAGCGACGCATCAAGATGTTTCACATAGCCATGGCATCTGATCGGCAGTGCATACTTTTCATAGGCTGCGTCATCTGTGGCATCGCACTGGTCGTCTTGCTGCTGAACAACGGCACCTACCCTCTGACCTACCCCAGCTTGGGTACCCCCACCCTCATCACCTCCTTTTCCTCTTCCAGCTCAGCAGATCCAGGCGACCAGCAGAAAGGGAGGCATCATGCACAAGGAAAAGCGCCAGCAGCAGGGGGGCCAACTTATGAGGTGGGCCGGCCAGGAGGGAGGGAGGGAGGGAGGGACTGTGGTAGTGTGGTGCATGAATCTTGCTGCCCAAGCACTCAAGCCGTAGGGTTGGGCGTCATGGTGATGCAGAAAGAGGAGGGCCAGGGCTTGGAGGATGGAGGATGATAATGCTTGCTGCCATTTGGAGTGGACTTTGCATGCACAATGCCTGCATGCCTCGTTGCTTCATGTTATGCTTGCGGCAAAAGCGTGACCCGCCCGCATGCATGCCCTGCATGCCCGCTGCCTGGTGGCATGTACCGTATGCACTTGGCGTGTTGCCATGCTGACCATTTTGCATACGTCAGTATGAACTTAAGAGGCAGACTACTGAGACAGGTAGACAGGGGAACTGAAGACACCGGAAGGCACGGGGTCGCGGAATGGAGAACGGGTGCTCCTCCAAATGCGCTCATGTGACAGCGGTGAACAAAATGGGTTGTCAAATCGTGAAAGGCATGGCCAGGAGCTGTCCATATCTCTCTTCGACAATGATCAAACATGCGTAATTGAGTGTGTAAATATTTTTATGATCTTTCTGAAGTTCTGATAGATATGCTGACACCGACAGCGAAGGAATGCAACGCTTGGCCTTGGCCCCAGCTGGGCGGGCATGAAAGGGGGCCTCGCGGTCACCTCAAAGGGATGCATCGTCATGCGCATGCTCTCGCGGCTATGTGGTAGAGACCAGCACATCGCCGTGCCCGCCAGTCCCTCTCGTAAAAGTGCGCCTCTGTCATCTGGAATATCTACGTCATGTAAAGCAATAGCAAGCGGGCCGATTTTATTTGCGTGCATGCTAGACCACTGTTGGCTGGCGGCCGGTTGGCCACACCTGGACTGCTGGGGACCAAATATTGACCGGCCTACAGCCGGGTGGCCCAAGCAGCAGTGCATGCTGCACCAGGCCCCAGCCATAGGCCATGAATCTGTGATGTAGCTGACTTGTAGGTGAAGCGTGCACATCCTCAATTTTGGACGGTCATTATGGAATGGGCAACAATCCGGAATACAAAGCAGGATGACGAGGCCCTCACAGGGAGCAGTATTTATGTTTCCATCCATAGATCAACCCCTGGCGGGCCACCTCGACACGGCCGCCCCGTGTCTACCAATGGCCTGTTGGGAGCCAAACTTTGCCGGGCCTACAGGGCACACGCCTCAGCAGCATGGCTGGCCGCTCATGGGGCATCGACTGGAGGCCATGAGTTAGCTGAACAGTAGCTGAACTGTGGCCGAGCCACACAAAAACAAGGCTGGACATGAGGACGTGCTGATGTAGCCAGGCATGCCCTATGGCATGCCCTACACTGCACTATGCAGGTGCAGCCGCCATCACTCATACTTTCTATCATGTCTACTCATACTGCCATACTGCCGTACTGCCATACACTTGTGCTGCAGCTTGTGTTCCTCCCGATGGAGCTAAGTAGCGGTTATCTCCCTCCAGGGCTACATACAGCAATTATGGTTCGTGCTGGCTGAGGAGGGCTACAGGCCACCTACCCACCCTGCCTGTCCACCCTGAGCACCCACCCATCTAGCCTCTCTGCCCACCCATCTTGCCCCTCTGCCCACCCTGTTTACCCACCCTGTCTGTCCACCCTGAGCATCCACCCGTCTTGCCCCTCTGCCCACACTGTTTACCCACCCATGCTATTCAACCACCTCAACCACCCCTGCTTGTTAGGTACTCGGCGGCGCTGAGGTTGTGTGGCAGGTGCCGGACAATCCGCGCGGTGTGGTGTTTTTAGCGCACGGCTGCAACCATGGTGCAGTGGACTTCTGGCCCAGCAGCAAGGACTGCCCGCAGTGGGTACATTGGGGGTCTAGAATTGTGACTTTATGAGGGTGACATCATGAGGGGGGTACAGTTAAGGTGTGGGCACAGTGCTAAGCATGAGTTTTAAGTATGGAGGCTGCGGAGTCATTACCCGGCCACCAGGCGCTGGATGAAAGTGTCAGAACCAGGGGTCAGAACTGCTTCCTAGTCAGAACTGCTTCCTGGTCAGAACTGCTGCCTGGTCAGAACTGCTTCCTGGTCAGAACTGCTCCCTGGTCAGAACTGCTTCCTGGTCAGAACTGCTTCCTGGTCAGAACTGCTTCCTGGTCAGAACTGCTTCCTGGTCTGAACTGCTTCTTGGTCAGAACTGCTTCCTGGTCAGAACTGCTTCCTGGTCAGAACTGCTTCTTGGTCAGAACTGCTTCCTGGTCAGAACTGCTTCTTGGTCAGAACTGCTTCCTGGTCAGAACTGCTTCTTGGTCAGAACTGCTTCCTGGTCAGAACTGCTTCCTGGTCAGAACTGCTTCCTGGTCAGAACTGCTTCCTGGTCAGAACTGCTTCCTGGTCAGAACTGCTTCCTGGTCAGAACTGCTTCCTGGTCAGAACTGCTTCCTGGTCAGAACTGCTTCCTGGTCAGAACTGCTTCCTGGTCAGAACTGCTTCCTAATTCAGTTATTTTTTACATGAATTCTGAAGTGTCAGAACCAGGGGTCAGAACTGCTCCCTGCTCAGAACTACTTCCTAATTTAGTATTTTGACATGAACCCTAAAATCTGTACTCAAACTTAAAAAAACAATGCCTCCACTCAAAACAACGCCTGAGGGCAGGCGGAGCAGTGCACAGGTGCTTCGAAAAAAGAGACGCCGAGACCACGTAACCTGCCCAGCCTCCACCTCCCCGTGTAGGGCACTAGTTAGCCTAGGTTCTGACCCTGAACCCTGAACCTCAAGCCCGTCAACCTTATCATCAGGCCCTAAACCCCAACCCTGCCCTCAGCCTGTACCACAGGTGCCCAATCACGAGCCTACCACCGACTTTCTGTTTGGACGCCTGGGATATCCCTCCTCCAGCTCTGCTCTGGATCATAAGTTGGCGACAGTAGCTTTAGTTGACCCATGAGAACGCAGCATTGGTTACCTGAACGCGCGTAAAGCGACCCCTGGCCTGGCATTTTACCGTTGCAGCAACAAAACCATGAACCCTAAACCCTAAACTAGGCATTACCGTTGCAGCAACAGAAACCCTAAACCCTTAACCCCAAACCCTGGCATTACCGGTACGGGAACAAAAACAGCTGGTTTCTTAGTTGCCCAAGCGTGAGCCTGCCACTAAGGTTCTGGTTGGATACCCTAGCCAAGGGTAGAGCCCTGCCATAACAAAATATAGCTTTGTTCTCAGGTGCCCATGCGTGAACCTGTTACCGTTCCCCTAAAACCCCGAACTCCTAACTCTATACCTTCACCATTAACCCTTCCACCTTTGCTGCAGGTGCATAGGCCTGCCGGAGGAGCTGAACATCACTCGCCATGTCCTTGCGCGAGGATACGCCGCCGTGGCGGTCTCCAGCGCTGATCGGCAGTCCAGCCGATGCTGGAACCTGCCGGGCTTCGGCAATCATCTGGAGAGTGATTTGGGCCGGGTGCGCGAGGGCAGGGGGACGATGAGGGGAGTATCATGAAGTTGCTCAGCTGTTGTTGACTGCTGATACTGGAACCTGCTGGGCTTTGGAAAGCATATGGAGAGTGATTTGGGCCGGGTACGGGAGGGCGGGGGATCGTTGGGGGGGGGAGGAGGGAAGGGGGGGAAGGTGGGAGAAGGTGGGACAGGGGAATAAGGCCAGTGGCAAGGGGGGAGAAGGTGGGACAGGGGAATAAGGCCAGTGGCAAGGGGGGAGAAGGTGGGACAGGGGAATAAGGCCAGTGGCAAGGGGGACGGGTGCAGTACCGGTAGCTGCTCCCTTTTCTTTTATATTCTTGTGCTTGGCCAGGCAAGGGGGATGGTTGCAGTACCGGTACCGGTAGTTGTTCCCTTTTCTTTAATATTCTTATATGCCTCCAATTCATGCTAGATGCAGTGTGCTGTTTATTTGCAGACGCTAGTCTGAGCTTAGTGTACTAAGCTTGGCTCGTTTGATCGTTTACCTGCACAAAGCTCTAAATGCAATTAAACAACCATATGCAATCACCAACCAAATGCAATCAACCAACCCTGTTTTGATTGCGCCCGGTGCTTAAGGCTCCCGCTCGCTTCCTCATTTTCTGGAATGGGCATTTCTGTTTCCTATCCATTGACCATTACCTCCCACTCATTTTCAATTAGGCTGCCTCCTCCATGGGACTACAACCGTGAACTTGGTGTGTCCGTCAGTCTAGTAGGCACCTCAAGCCTTCGCCCTGAACGGCCTAGTAGGGCCCCACAGCCTTTTCATTCGGTCCCCACAGCCTTTTCATTAAGGGCCCACAGCCTTTCCTCTTCGGGCTCAAAAGGCATTCGATCAAACGCGATCCTCCCCTCACTTGGCAGGGGAGGATCGCTTTTGAGGTGGGGGGCTGGAGGTGGGCTTCCCCCCACTCCCAAGGGATGATTGATGACGCACTGGATTCCTTTTGGGGTGATCTACCAGATTGGTGCAGTCTGCACCGTTTGAGCGTGTGACATGACCCCTGCATGGGCCTCACAGCCTCGACACCAGCAGCTTTGATACAAGGCTACTCTTGACGCTGCCATGAATTATCGTGTTGCTCGCAGCGTGTACCCTGCAAATAAGTATAAATAAATTATCAATATAAGTATATAAGCAATCAATACACTCTGGCGCGTGGATAAGGAAGCCACCCGTCCGGCCGTAGCACTAGGTGAGCTACCATGCAAATAAGTGAATAAGATGATAGGCCCTGTGGCGTGGATTAAGGAAGCCACCCGTGGTACTGCACCTCCACACATGTCATCAAAGCTTGGCACAAAGGCTCTTCCCATGCATGTCGTGCATGTCTGAGCATCTCTCCAAAAGGATGACTGCATGGTAAAAAGAGTGTTGCTTGGTAAAAGGCACTGGGCACGATGCTGGTAGTAACAAGCCTGTTCTGAATGGACAGCCTCAGTCGCCCCTGCCCCTCTTCTCATCCGGCCAAGGCCAACCAGACCCCTGTTCTCCCCCGGCAGAGTGTGAACCACTTTGGGTAAGTGTGAAGTGTGAACCTGCCGCACCACCTCCCTCCAACAGGTGACACGAGTGTTCGAAACGCTGCTACCGCGCCTGGGACTCAAGGGGCTGCCGCTGTTTGCAATGGGCGCGTCGTCAGGCGGGGCTTTTGTCTTGATGCTGGCCGCGGAGTACCCCCTGGCGGGAATATGTTCTCAAGTGAGGCTCTCAAGTGAAGATGTAAGAAAGAAAACTACGCCCCAATAGGGGCGTGCGGGTTAAGGGAGCAGCGCAGCTCGGGGCCGAAGCCACATCCGCACCGCTGCCATAGTGTAGATGGCAAGGCGGTACAGGGGGGCAGAGAAGAAGGAGTGTCCCTTGCTATGGCTGGCAGGAGAGAGGCTGCTTGATGCTGGCCGTGTTGACCACCCCCCGCCCCCTTTGCGGGAATGCTCCCAGGTGACGCATAGTAGGTTGGAAGGAGGTACAGGGGCAATGAGGAAGTGGGATTTCTCGCTATGGCTGGTAGGAGGGAGGCTGCTTGATGCTGGCCGTGTTGACCCCCCCTCGCCCCCTTAGCGGGAATATGCTCCCAGGTGACGCATAGTAGGTTGGAAGGAGGTACAGGGGCGATGAGGCAGTGGGATTTCTTGCTATGGCTGATAGGAGGAAGGCTGCTTGATGCTGGCCTTGGTGCCCTACCCCTTGGCAGGAATATGCTCATGGTGAGACGTTGCCATCACAAAGGAGAGGCAGGGGGGCAGAGAAATTGGCGTATTTCTTGGTATGGCAGGTAGAAGGAGGGTGCTACTTGATGCTGGCCGTGTTGCCCCCCCCCCCCTTTGGCAGAAATATGCTCCCTGGTGAGACATTGTAGTTCAAAAGGAGAGGCAAGGGGGCAGAGAAATGGGAATATTCCTTGGTATGGCAGGTAAAAGGAAGGCTACTGGATGCTGGCCGTGTTGCCCCCCCCCCCTTTGGCAGAAATATGCTCCCTGGTGAGACATTGTAGTTCAAAAGGAGAGGCAAGGGGGCAGAGAAATGGGAATATTCCTTGGTATGGCAGGTAGAAGGAAGGCTACTGGATGCTGGCCGTGTTGCCCCCCCCCCCTTTGGCAGAAATATGCTCCCTGGTGAGACGTTGTAGTTCAAAAGGAGAGGCAGGGGCAGAGAAATGGGAATATTCCTTGGTATGGCAGGTACAAGATAGGCTGTTGGATGCTGGCTGGGGTGCCCCTCCCCCCATGTTGGCGGGAGTATGCTCCATGGTGAGACGTTGTAGTTCAAAAGGAGAGGCAGAGGCAGAGGAATGGGAGCATTCCTTGGTCTGGCCGATAGGAGGAAGGCTGCTGGATGCTGGCTGGGGTGACCCTCCCCCCCCTTGGCAGGAATATGCTCCCAGGTGAGACGTTGCTGATTAAAAGGAGAGGCAGTGGGGTAGATGAGGAGGATTGTTCCTTGCGATGGCAGGTGCAAGGAAGGTGCTACTTCATGCTGGCTGCGGTGCGCTTGCTGGCTGGATTTGGCTGATTTTGCTCTCAGTTGAGGCTCTGTTGTGGTAGATCGAAAGGAGAGGATGGGACGGAGAGGAAGAATTCCCAGGTCTCCCTGCCCTAAACCCTAACCCCTTTACCCGTAACACCTAAACCCTGGCCATGACTGATAGGCGAGAGGCTGAGCTCCATTGCTGTTGTCGCCCGCAACTAGGTCACCGAACGTAGACAAGACGAACAAGAAGGAACGGTCAAGATGAAACAAGAATTCGGCTGGCACAAAATGTGTGATGTCCCTCCTAGACGGGCCAGGCCTGACGCGATGTATGCCTCGGGGACGCAGTGCACCCTAAAAGCGCTATGACCTCTCCCACCAAACCCTGAAAGCCCTCGCCAAAATCTGGAGCACTTGGGCTACTGACGACGTTCGTAATGAAAAATGTCTACATCCTGACCTTACTGCTGGAAGGGGAAGCCATCCTTAGCAAGCCCCCAGTTGCTTGGCCGGCATCTGACCCTAGGGTGGCCTTGGTTTTCGTCTTCGTCCCAATCGGCTTAGTTGCAGGGGTTATGATTGGGAATCCCGGCACGATACTCTGATCGTGGTCAGGTGCACGCTTGCAAGAAGGCTGTTGTGCTTGCAGCTTTGTTTGACTCAGCCTAGAAGCCCCTTTTCCTGGAACATGGAACATGAAAAAAGAGGGAAGAAACATGGGACACGAAATTTAAAACATGAACATGAAGCATGAAACATGAATCATTATCTCCTGGTCCTTGATTCCAACCCCCAAACCCTTGATCCTGGACCCTGCCTATCCCTTGCTGCAGATCATGGCGCTTCCTGCTGAAATGATGCAAGAGGCAGCGTTGAAGAGGCAGGCTGACAGTGATGGCTACCCGCCGACCCTCTTTGTGCACATGCCGCGAGACAGGTGGGGCACCCGTGAGGTGGTGCGTAATCGTTGTGGTACCGGCGAGACAGGTGGGGCACCCAGCCTTAATAGGGAAGGAGGGAAGAAAGCCCTACATCCCTTAGGGGTGCGAGGGTCAAGGAGGCAGAGGTCCAGCCTCAAAAGGGAAGGAGGGAAGAAAGCCCTTCATCCCTTAGGGGTGCGAGGGTCGAGGAGGCAGAGGTCCAACCTCAATAGGGATGGAGGGAAGAAAGCCCTACATCCCTTTGGGGTGCGAGGGTCGAGGGGGCTGAGGTCCAGCCTTGAAAGGGAAGGAAGGAAGAAAGCCCTACATCCCTTTGGGGTGCGAGGGTCGAGGGGGCTGAGGTCCAGCCTCGACCCTGTAAACCATGCGGGAAGAGCTTGTGGTCTCATTTAGGATGGAGCGTCCCCCTTGGATTCTGCTTGATACGAGGCCTCGTCAGTGTTTTTTGTAGTGATTACCGCATCACTTTCTGCTAAATTCCAGCTACACGGTGGCCTACGGCTACCAGCCAATGGCACGGCCAGCCCTGCTGCTCAGGCCTCCGGCCGGAGGCCGGTCGAGGTTTGGTGTCAATCAGCCCAGGGGTGGCCGCAGCACGGCCCATCAAAGGTGGTCCAGTAACCACGCGATGTCCGAAGTGGTCCATGCCAGCAGAAATGTGCATCCCAGGCTCTTACCCACTTACATCACTGCATGACCGATACCTCGAAAATCTTATGAATGCTCTGATGCACTGATGTACTATGCGTCTATGTACTAGCGTACTACGCTTTGTAATGATGTACTATGTGTCTGTGTACTATGTACTACGCTATGTAACGATGTACTATGTGTCTGTGTACTATGTACTACGCTATGTAACGATGTACTATGTGTCTGTGTACTATGTACTACGCTTTGTAATGATGTACTATGTGTCTGTGTACTATGTACTACGCTATGTAACGATGTAATATGTGTCTGTGTACTGTGTACTACGCTATGCACTAATGTACTGTGCGTCTGTGTACGATGTACTTCGCTATGTAATGATGTACTATGTACTGATCAGCTGCAACAGAGCCTGCGACCCAGCGGCCCTTGGCAAACCTGTTTATTTACATGATGAGCATACCTGCTGCTCTTGGTCAATACTTATACGATGTGATCACCTCCTCTGCGGGCAGGCGGACGACTGCCTTGGTCGAGGCTGGCGTGGTGGTACTTCAGAAACAGGTGCTTGACTGCAGACGGGGAGAAGAGGAATGAGAGGGGATTTGGGGGGAGGTGGGACAGTAGGGGAGCAGGTGAGGAGGGGAGCAGGTGGGGAGGGGGGTGATAATTGATAACATTGCTCTGATCGGGCAGGGCAACGCTTTTGAGGGAAGAGCCTGCTGATTTAGTCTGCCGCCTGTCCACCTTGGAGGAGGGCAGGTGTGACCAGCAGTGGTCTGCCTATTTAAATTTTCGAAATACGGCTGACGTGCAGCAGATTTCAATCAGAGGTTTCAAACTGCATGGATGCCTTCCTGATTAGGCTTGCAGTGCTGTGAATATCTAACTCACATCTGGTATAGTAACTTATACCACTGTACATGACACTGACTTGTTTGCCTTTTTCTGCCTCTTAAGGGTGGTGTGGTTGCAGAAATCAAAGTACTGCCCTCAGCACTGACACCCACTCGGCTCAGCGATGCCGCCCGTGCAGAAATCAGCCCTGAGCTGAGCTTGGCCATCTTTGAAGCTTTCAGGTGAGGGTGACATGTTTTCCAATACATGGTTTGAGGTCTTGTCGATGAGGGCCACAGGTTGAGGTCTTGGGGGGGCCCTCAGATGCTGCCCGGGCTCATCAGACTATCAGAGGCTTTGCGATTGGACTCAACAGCTGTGCCTGCATGCTGTCTAGATGCAGCGGGGTGTTATGATGGGAGCCATGACGCTAGCGCGGCGCTTGCATGGAGCTTGCATGGTGCGCTGTCCATCCCAAACCGAGAAAGACGGGAATCTGGAAATCTGACATGCTCCTCCTGCATGGCGATTGTTTTCTTGAGGGTTCACTACTCGTTTTCGGATGGGAGACCTGAAGGTGGCTGGTCCATTCATTCAGATTGGGCGCCACAAACAGGAGGCACACACGTTATTGCTTTCTTTCTTTCCTCTTATGCCTGATTCCTGACTTTCCTAGCTGACTTTCTGTTTGCTGACATGGCCAAGCTTTATCTAAGCAGGGCCCAGAGGTGTAACGTCATGAACATTATTGATGGGAAAAGAGTCTTCCAAGCCTTCACTAAAAATGCCCACCTCATGGATAGGCCCCCAACAAACAAGAAATTGGTCGCAGCATGCTTGCTGACTAAGACACACCCACGTACCTGAGCTCAATGCCACTTACTCTGTATTTCGGATGGGAGAGCTGAAGAATATAAGGGAATCCTGGCCCAGTTACGAGAATCCGATGGGAACCGTGGAGGTGCATTACGATTATTTATTAATGGGCTTCATTTGCACAAGGCAGGCCCGCAACCCTCATCCCTGATCAGAGCGCCTCTCACCACCACGCACTGCTCCGTTCCTGGAGCAAACCTCATTCCGAACTCTACGTAACCTCTGTTGGGAATCCATGAGGGTTGGTTGTGTTGGTTGCTTGCCCAGGGGTTCACTGGGCTTCTATCTTTGCCCTAGCGATGTAGTGCCTGTACCGGTTTATGGTCAGTCCGGCGCCTGTCCAATGCATCAAATGTGATGCTCTGCTGGACTGTAGAAACTTATCAAAACTTCACATGAAAGTCCTTCAGGCTTAGATCTTCAGGTCATATCTTCTAATCATATATATGTTTCTTTTTTCAGGTCCGCAGGCCTGCTAGGAGCGGAAGGCCTCCTGCTGGAGGACCCTAGGAGGGACGTGTGGCGGGCGGTGCTGCTGGGCCTGCCTGGGACAGCTGCCATCAGGCTGAAGGCGGACGAGTCCCCCATCTGCGAAGAGCTCAACCTGCTATACGCTATGCACGAGATTGTGTCAGAAACCACAACGGCCATGCTGGACTTCTGGGAAACGGCTCGAACCACGCGGGGCAGAGGCAGCAGCAGCAGTAAAAGCAGCAGCAACGGGATGGCTGCTACATAGTGGGCCGGTAGGGCAGCAGTGGCAAAGAGAGCAGCAGGAGGGCACAAGTCCCATGCATCAAAGGTGATGCCCTGTACAACTTCACAGGGGCAGGCATAACAGAAGCCAGATGTGTGAGATGGCTACCTGTGAGTTTAGAACGGCGCTTACCTGCTGGGCCCTGCTGAGCGCTCAGCCGCTTGGGGGCTGGTAAGGAACGACGAAATCCAAGTCCAGGTACCATGCATAGCCTGGACCACAGTGCAGCCATGCTATCCTTCTTTGTGAAGGAGGCAGGGACATGGAACTCTACGGTATAAGCGGGGAGAACGCGGATCGTGTGGCGGGCTTTGGATATGGATACCACCTGTGTTGCCACCGATGAGTGTGAGTTGGTAAGGGAACCCATGTTCTCAGAATTCCTGTAACTGAAATGCCACTTAAAGTCTGTGATACATACTCACGTAGCAGTCATAAGTTGTCATGCCTATTTTCAGCTGATACATCCCAGGTCCGATGAGCTTCAAAAAGGCACATTCCATGGACTAAAAAACGCACACTACTAAAGGAAAAAACAGTAGGGAGCATTGTCTGGTTCAAATTCAACTCCCCTCACGACAGATGGACAAAACTAAGAGACTCCAATTGAGGGACCCGGGGTCAGGGAACAGGGGAAAACACACGCTGCAAAATGAAAGAGCCATGTTGGGGCGCCACAAACAGTAGGCGCACACGCACATTATTTATGGGAAAAGAGTCTTCCGAACCTTCACTAAAAAAATGCCAACCTCATGGATAGGCCCCTAACAAACAAGTAATTGGTCGCTGCATGCTTGCTGACTTGGACACACCCACCTGCCTTCGGCTCAACGCCACTTATTTTTTATTATTGGTTACACAGCTGAAAATCCTCTTGCAGCACACACACAATAAAGGGAATTATTGGCAGCTCGCACAGGTCTCCGCAGTTTTGTTCTCAGAAATAGTTTAGGATGGGGAGTCCCCCATGCTGCCGCCAGCCCATCACCACGCGTCAGACTACACTACACTCCTGTACGCTGAAACTTGCGCACTTCGCGGTTCTGGTGAGGGCTGAGATGTAGCAGCAGGAGCGCGGCTGGGCTGGGGATTTTATGCAGTCGCCTCTACTCGGCGATGTTCGTGGGAGAGCTGAATGATACTGCACCGTCATGGCTGACAGCAGTCGGGGTGTTGGCTCCGGGAGTGCTCGGGCCTCTGGCATCAGTGAATGGAATGTCGGAAGAAAGCGCTACCTGCAAATAAGTGAGAGGGTTACACGGGCATAAGCAATCTCTGGGCATGGTGCGAGTACAGGCTGACATTGAGGGGAGTGGGACTCTTAACATGTGAAGCCTGTGAAGTTATTTCAGTCCAACAGGGCATCACATTTGATGCATGGGACATGTGCCCGTAATCCGGTACAGGCACTTGATACAATGTATGACTAAAAGCCAGTTCGACAAGCATTCATTTGAAGGTGCCCTGGGCTGCGACGCAAGCCGCTTTTTCATGGGCACATGTCATGAGAGAGCACTAAGGGTCAAAGATTAGGTCTCACCTGAGACGGCAGCATGCCGGCGATTTCGGAGGTGGGCGCTGACACTGGTGCCTTAACTGCAGACTGGGGCATGGACGGGGGCAGGAAGACGCCAGTGCCCGGGGGGAGGAAAACTCCTGTGCCCTGGCGTGGTCCTTCCCAGCTCTTGACATTTCGCAAAGGGTCCCAGTCAGCACCTGCCCAGGTAGGGGGCGCAGCGCGTATAGCCGCTTGGCCAGCGGCACTCATGCGTGCTTGCTGCTGAATCTGCATCTGCATGTTGGGCGGCATCATGCGAGCAGCCTGGCGGCCCCTCTGGGCATATGTGTTGCCCCTGCCGCCACCACCGCCGCCACCACCACGGCCCCTGAAGGTGGGTGGGCAAGAAGGGGGCAGCACAATTGGACTGGAAGTGAAGAATTGGTGGCATTCTTTACAACGCTGGCTTCATGCATGTATGCCATGAGGAGCATGGGCACATTCACTGCAGGTAACCTCTTATCCTCTCTGTTCAAGCAGTACAAGCAGTTCATTCATGGTGGCTGGCTCAGACATTTGGCTCTCACCTGCCAAAGCTTTGAAGATCCGGGAGGTGGCCGCGGTGCTGATCCAGCACTGAGGTTGAGACAGGGTTGCCAGCTGCAAGCAGCTGGTGCCATGAGTTGACGTTCAGATTCGGCTGGTGCATCAGGCTGTCGGCAGACTGAGGCAGCGGGTTGGGCATCTGGTACATGCTGTTCGACAGGCCATGTCCCGACATCTGTCCCGACATTGGGTTCGTGGGGACCGCGGAGGCCTCGCCCGAGTCGAGATTCAGGAACAGCGTAATCGGGTTCACCATTTCACCGGGCAGCGCAATGACGCGGTGACCGGCCCATCCCGAGAGCCCGAGCTGCGCGGCATTCTGAGCATTCACGTAAATGGTGGAGCCGTCATTGGTGCAGCCTACAGGCTGCGTGAGATTGGGCTGAGGCTCTGGGTTGTTGGAGATTATTGAAGGGGACTGCTGCTTCTGCGAGCGATATGCCTTCGGAGGAGGAAAGCAATGGCCATGAGTGAGATCAAGAAAGCGTTCACAGTGGTTGCGTCACCATATTCCACAAAAGACACAATGCGGGATGGTGTTAGTGCTCGCACCAGAGGGATAGTGGGGCGTGCATCTTTACTTGCACACATTAAGCAAGTGCCAATTCTGCATACAAGGCGCACCTGGCCAGAGGAAAGGCCGGATTCTGTCCCAGTGGCAAGGAGCTCCTCCATGCTTCGAATCAGGTCTTGAGAGTTGGCATAGTCCATGTTATATCCAGTAGGCAGACCCCAATCTTCGTTTGCAGAAAACGGGTTCATGTTCAGAAATGTGCCAACAAGGACGCAGATGCGAGGTGGTCCGGCTCAAGCGCAGATGCGCTTAATTGAAGTTAATTTATGCGGCACATTTATTACAATTGACACCCGTGATCACCTATTCCCATATGCAGAGGATCGGGGACGTATTCGAACACAACCGTTCACACAGGGGACGTCCCACACCGACGCAGCCGTGACAAAATAAGAATGGCACAGAGAGCTGTGAAGAGGATGGGCTTGCGATGAATCCTATGTGCGATGTGTCCACGGCTATACCTAGGAGATAACAATAAAATGGGGAGCACCCATGGCTTCTTGTCAGCTCAAGAGTCGCTGTCATACACTTTTCTCGACCTCTGTGGATCTCGGTCAGTATAAGCAGGGGGTATAAGCAGAAGAGGGAGTAATAAGTGTAGATTATCGGCGTGTACCGCTGTCTACCTTTCATTTTTCGACATGAACAACGTGATAATTCAACACGTGATAACTCAAAATAAAGGGCACTCGCATGCTTCTCCCCCACCGACATCGCCGTCAGGCTGCACGAGGACGGTCAGAGACCAGAGGATATTGGGGTGAAACGTTAGCCCGGTCCCGACCAATCGACCATTTCGATGAAGGATTTACATAGGACTTACAGAGGTATGTCACACCGTCGGTGCATCACTATGTACAAAGACAACGGCGTTCACCTGGTGGACGACCCACGATGCCTCTAGTGTTCAGTTGCTCATAATGGTCAATTGCTCATCAGCGCTAGTACCGTATTTGAACAGGCATGTTTGAGTACATTTTATACGGGTCACCTGGCAAGACATCCCAAGTGCATGCTTTTATTATGATGCATGGGGTGTTTGACGACCTTCATGATGAGCCTAGGATGAGTGGACCACAGGTGTTGACAAGTGGGCAACGGGTATGTGCATGAGCTTGTGTACAAATGTCCAAAGAATCCATGCACTGAATTTTTGGTGTGACCTGCACATTTCTGCACCAGTCACACCGACCGATGTCATACTTGCTCATACCAATACTGACATCCTCGGTACAGTGCATGGGCTGTACAATGGCATGAGCTCACACGCTGCAGGAGCTCCTCAGTCCCACCCATGGTCCTAGCACAATCTGGCTGCACCTGTGCTGTATTGTGCCGTATCATGGCACTTTGGTAGCACAATCCGGCTGAACCTGTGCCGTATTGCGCCGTTTCATGCCGTTTCGTGCTACCATGGTCCCACCCTTATTTACCCGAGGTGTTTCTCGAGTTCTGCGCAGTCCCACCGCATGGGATCAGGACCCACTTACCCAGCATAAAAGCTGAGTCCCATGGCTGCGCATTTACATGGTGAGGTAGAGAAGGGATCAGGCGGTTGCATCCTTTGATTGGTCTGACCTTTGTCGCTCGTCGGACCTTCGCATGCGATCATCAGTAATGCTGTATTTTGGAGGATTGCCAAGCCATGTGATCGAGTACAGGGAGCATGTTGCCGTATTTTTTACCATATTTTTTTACCATATTTTTACAATGTCTGTTCTACTCCTGTTCCCGTTATATTTTGCACCAGCTTTCTACACACCACCTGAAGGTAAAGCCGATCAACCACCTTCCGGGACAGTCAGTGGGAGGTGGAAAGATGCAGAAACTTGTTCGGAGCAGGAATGCAAGGAGTGGTACCAGGGAGTGGTACTAAGGCAAGTGCCATTTCGCTGGCTGCCAGTCGACATGACATTACACGGCTTTTGTAGGGTTTGACACAATTAAGCAGCTGGCTGTCACACTTGCTGGTATGGAACACTTTGCTTTCTCCTCATGCCACGCCCTTTCTCCTTTATTTTAGGATGAATGCTATTACGTGCATACCGATATATCTAATTTGCATTAAAAGCAGCAGACGCAGACGCAGCAGAAGCCAAAGAATCGCAGTACTGGGACGAGCAATCGTCAGATGCGGGCAACGATGCGTTTGGTGGGACGTTCCCGCACAGGTTTCTTCCCACAAGCGCAAGTTTATGAAATAGCTAGTCGATCAACATCTCAGAAGAGGAGTCAGATAGCACCAGCTCCAGCTGCGAGGAGGTTGAGCATAGAGGCAGAGACCGCCAGACCGGGGCAGGGCCAGGACAGCTCAAGCAGCAGGAACAACGGGCAAGGCAGGCAATACCTCAGAAGAGCATGCAGTCAGAACCAGCTCCAGCAGCAAGCAGGGCGAACAAAGAGCAGGTGTCAATGGAGCAGTGCGCGGGCGTGGGCGTGGCCCAGGCCTAGGCCCTTCGTTTCAATTTAACCTTACTTTCCATAATTTCCTAGAGGGCGAGGATGAGGCCATGAAACGGTTCGCAAATGGAGTTTGGGGCGAACTAAATGCAGAGGATTCTGCATCTGTGTTCTGGAAAAAAGTTGGTTCTTTTATCTTTCATTGTATGATGAAGAGAGGAAATCATCTCAAACTTTGTCAAATCTCCCGTCTCCCTTCTAATTCTCTAGGCGGTGCTTACCGTAGTCGAACTATTTTGCACCCACGTCATGTTTTATGGCTGGGACTTATCTTCTGCACTAAGGGGTTCATTCCCACGCCACTGTCGTGGATGTGTGCTAGATGCTTGCCCAAGGGGGTCACTGGTTTTCGCTTTCTGCTCTAGTGTATCAAGTGCCTGTACCGGTTTACAGGCGCATGTCCCATGCATCAAATGTGATGCTCTGATGGACTGTAAAACCTTCACAAAACTTCACAGGGTCAGATGCAAGGGTTTTGGGTTGCTCTAAATGACGTGGGAAAGCCGCGGTTGCGCTTCATGCCGCCAGAGCAGGTTGAGGCTATGAGGCAGCAGCAGCTTAAGAGCAAGTAGAGCAGTGTGGCATGTGTGGTCCCCTTGACTGAGATGGCTGAATTTGATCAATTTTAAAATTATTTTCGAGAAACCAAATTCAGGTTAAGGAAGAAAATCTCCTTGCCAATGCTGGATAAAAATTAACCTACATTCAGCGCCAAAACATGGAACCAAAGCTATTGAATACCATTTGACACTGACGGTGCGGTATTCAGAAGTGCTTTTTAGACACCAACATATCTGATGCACTAGGAGTCTGGTTGCTGTACAAAACTCAAAGCCCGAAGATCAGCGTGATTTATAACCAACTAAAACTAAAACCGAATCAACTGATGTCCAGCACACCAATATGTGCGGTGCAGTCATGCGTCATTACACTGGAGGAGAAGTCATTCCCTACCAGCCCCACATGGCCGAGCGTTCAGCAGGTCCCAACGGGTATGCACTATTCAAACCAGGGGTCTACAATGGGGTCTGGGAACTGACCGGTTTCGCCGGGCACTTTTTCCCCCTCTCCGATTTGTTTTTCCGAGCCGGAGACCTCTTATTTTTTTGTCCGGTTTTCCGAAAAAGTGTGAAAAGTGTGGGTTTTTTCTCCCGATTTTTACAAACTGTTCAATCTGCACTCGTCTTAAATTACATTCATAAAAATAAACCTACACACACACATAACTACAGTCTCTCCTCCTTAGTAAACAAAAAGTGTAAAGTTAATTTATGTTCAATTATCTACACACCATCACACTATCACAGTTGCTGCTTGGCGCGTGCCAATTCAGCATACCTAGCTAAAGGCAAATCGTCATCATCTGACTCTAAGGGCGCGGGATCTGCATCCTCTTCATCCTCCTCCGGAGGTTGCATCGCATCCACCTCACCCTCCTCCTCATCAGCCAACTCCTCCTCGCCCTCAACACCCTCAGCCAAAGACGTGCCCACGAAGGGGACTTGAATGCCGCACACATCAAGGGCCAATTTGGCCAAAAGAACTGGAGGCTTGTCTCCCAAGTGCATGGGCTGCTTGTTGGCCACTTGCTGAGCGTTATGTCCTTGATCTTGCAAAGGCCACCCTTGCCTGCTGCCTCCTCAATGATCTCAACAGCAGGCTCCTCTCGCTTTTCCCCGGTTTTTTTTTCTTTTGTCCAATTCTGTCCGGGAACCGGCCGGTTTGTAGAGCCCTGATTCAAACTGGAGGAGAAGGGGCAAGCAAGGCCCCCTAAATATGTTGGGTCATTTCAACTAATGTAAACAAATAATGAAACGCTTTACAGACGCTTTCTTTCTTTACAAGCACTTCAAAATTTCGGCAAAAGATGAAAAAGGCGGAGGCTGTCACAAAGGATTGCACCTCCCACACTGCTCCCCTGTCTCATCTGCATACCCATCTCATGGACACCGACAGCACTGTTGCACACCAGACCCCACCTGTGGCTGATGGGTGTTTTCCTTTCTTCTCATCCAACATCTGCATCCAACGGGACAGTTGGGCGCCCACACGGTCGAGCCTTTTTGAGCTGGGCCCAGAGGTGTTATGCCATTGGCCTATCTCATAGATCTACTGGATCCACGGACAATTGTCACAGCTGTCCTCTTTGCTTGCGTTCCTGATGATAAGCTGTCATTCCTTGATTCTGCCTCCGCCACCAACCTGCGAGACCTTCTGCGGCCACTGGCCTGCAGGCAACAGCAGCAGTAACAACCGATATATGAGATCTTCCTAATAGCCTGCTGCTCGATGACGTAGCATGTGCCAAGGTGTCCACTGCCGCTGAAGCCGTGGATGCCGCTGCAGCATGCCCCAAGTCTGCTCGGCTGCAGCCATATACCGGAAGCAAAAGGCTCGACCTGCTCAATGCAGGGCCTCATCCTAGCGAATGCCACGACGTTTTCATGACTCAAGTGCACTGCACGTCCTACCGGCTGGCCTACTTTATTCTTCTGTTTGGGGTTTATAGCCAATTATAGGAGACCAGCTTGTTTTTAGGTTCCAGGAGGTGCGTGGAACGAATGTTACAAAGCATGCAAACGCTTCCTCCTTGAAGCTCAAGGATATGCTTCCCACAATTCACGACAAACCCTAATTGGATAGCAATCTTCAATGAGCAGTATCAGACAGCAGACACTTTTAGCATACCAACAAACAAACTCGAATGTCATGAGACATAAATGCTACCACCCATAAGATTGTTCCTTGCGTAACACGCACCAGACCACCTGGAACAGAAAACGACCACCACTCGTCTGACGAGGACCTAACCTGAATTAGCGTACAGGTCGGTGGCCCCAGCAGCAGGGCTAGCTGTACCTCGCTCCATACAATCATGATGTTGCTTAATGGCCACCAACTACTTAACTTGCTGTACAAAATCTGAAAATCTGATACACGGCGCATCTCTTGTTCATGCCATATTTGCTAGCGAAACAAACTGGCGGTAAACGCGCACGCTAAAAGCCACCCACCAGGTTGAATACCTGGTCACACACACACACCTGCGTAGCCCCTCTTCTGTCTGATTGCGAGGGTCAGCATCTGGAGGTGGATATCCCCACTCCTCCTCCCAGGCAGAAACGTGTGACCTGCGCCCTTGGAAAGTGTAATCGTCTCTTGTCTACACCCGGGCACAGCCCTCTCGTTCCTGAATGGGCCCTGGCACCCCCTCGCCGACCAAAGACAGGGAGACCTCCCTCGTGTCCCCCCCCTCCAGCTGCATCACTTCCCGAGTGACGATTGTCACCCCGCTGTCCTTGTACATAATCATCATGCGCGCAGTCGTCTCCATCTTGTGCTGATACTCCTTGGCGGCGTCCAGCATGCGTCTCCGCGCACCAAACTGGAGATCAGAGGGGGGGTGAGGGTTCAGGGTTTACGAACGCTCCAAACTGGAGATCAGAGGGGGGGGTGAGGGTTCAGGGTTTACGAACGCTCCAAACTGGAGATCAGAGGGGGGGTGAGGGTTCAGGGTTTACGAACGCTCCAAACTGGAGATCAGAGGGGGGGTGAGTATTCAGGGTTTACGAACGCTCCAAACTGGAGACCAGAGGGGGGGTGAGTATTCTGGGTTTACGAACGCTCCAAACTGGAGATCAGAGGGGGGGTGAGGGTTCAGGGTTTACGAACGCTCCAAACTGGAGATCAGAGGGGGGGTGAGGGTTCAGGATTTACGAACGCTCCAAACTGGAGATCGGAGGGGGGGTAAGGGTTCAGGGTTTACGAGCGCTCCAAACTGGAGATCAGAGGGGTGGGTGAGGGTTCAGGGTTTACGAACGCTCCAAACTGGAGATCAGAGGGGGGGTGAGGGTTCAGGGTTTACGCATGCTCCAAACTGGAGATCGGAGAGGGGGTGAGGGTTCAGGGTTTACGAACGCTCCAAACTGGAGATCAGAGGGAAAGAGGGCACACATCAGCGCGCTACACATGCAATTGCAAGGGTATAAATCTATGACAGCTGGATTGTCAATGCAAGCCCTACACCCTAAACCCTGGCTTCTTAAGAAAGCCGGACTCCTAACTAAATATAAGAAGCATCGCCTAAATAATAGAAGGGCAATATTTCACATTATTTGCGAGGCAAGGCTGCGACTATTGCTGCGACCACGTACACGATGTACCGTACCGGAAGGGAGTTTGTTCTTGCGACTTAAAAGCAGCAGGAGGGTGTGGGTAGGTTGAGAGAGCAACAAGGCGAAGGTGTTTGAAATAATGATCCTTGCTGACGGACACAATTTTTGTTTGAATTACCATTCTGTTACTCTGATTTCATGATTCAAATCATGGAAACAATTTCGATTTCACATTTATAATACCGCTACGTCAACCCTTCAAAAGTCCCTGCACAAATTGGTATATGAAATTATGTCTCTTATCGCGCTTGTGTGACAGTCTGTGCACGTGTTCAACGTTTGAGCAGAAACACAGGATTAGCTGATAAATAAATAGCCTTGGGTCCTTTTTCAAATCTCAAAAGTCACGTCCGGCTTCCTCCCCCCTCTCCCTCACCGTCTCCACCCCCAACGTCTGCAGCTCCGCATCCGACAGGCCCGCCATGAGCAACGGTGTGACATCTTGCGCAGCCAGCACTGCAGTGTACTGCTGCAGCCCGATGTCTATAAGGAACGTATCCAGGCGGTACGACATGTTCCAGAAGTTAGTCACCACCTGCGGTACAGTGTTCACGGAAGCAAGTGTTTCAGTGTTTGTGAAAGGGAGCGCGCCGTACCGTATTGGTGGAGGGGTGCATGTGGGCCATGCAGTAGTGTTGGTGAGGGGGCCATGCGGTGAAATGTTGATGAGGGGAGCATGCAGTACAGTGTTGGTGAGAAGCACATACAGTTCGGTGTTGGCGAGGGGAGCATGCGGTACAGTGTTGGCAAGGGGAGCATGCGGTACAGTGTTGGCGAGGGGAGCATGCGGTACAGTGTTGGTGACAGAAACATGCAGTACGGTGTTGGCGAGGGGAGCATGCAGTACAGTGTTGGCGAGGGGAGCATGCGGTACAGTGTTGGTGACAGAAACATGCAGTACGGTGTTGGCGAGGGGAGCATGCAGTACGGTGTTGGCGAGGGGAGCATGCGATAGTGTTTTGGGAAGACGGGAGGCATGCTTAGGGGGAAGAGGGGCTGCATAACTGCATATTCAGGCTGGGTGAAGGACCCAGCCAGAGGAATCACAGCTGAGCAGTCCCTCCCACCTGGCTGGCGACTGTACTCTTGTTGGTCAAGGGCATGCACTCGGAGGCCGCAGCGTAGAGGCTCTCTGACACGACGCTGCCTCCCGTGTGCCGTGGGGCTGCTAAGGGCAGGTGCCACCTGGTGAGGATCAGGGGGCGCTGGTTATGAAAGGTTCATGACAGGGGCTATGAAGGAGGTTACGAAGGGAGTTCTGAAGGGTAAATCAGGGGGGGATGCTGCGGGGGATATCAACAGTTTCTTTTTCCGGCCACAAGGCCACCATTGGCGGCCGCCTGCTTGGGACAAAATCTGGATTGGCATACAGCCGGCAAGCCAAGCAGCATGGATTATATTATTTACATGTACATTTGTATACCGTAAAAATATATATTTCTGTAAAAGCAGCTTTCAAGCGGGAAGGAATCTTCACTCATAGGGGGCAGGGGAAGGGGGCGGGTGAAGGGCCTCCGCTACGCGGTCTCAGCGGATCTTGACAAAGGACGCTACGAGGCCTTTTATCCTCCATTCACCATGGTAGGTCACCTAGTGCTAGGGCAAAACGGGTGGCTTCCTAAGTCCACGCCTCAGGAGGTATTATTTTTATCACCTATTCACTGGGTCACTATCGCTCCTTCCCTTCTCTTATGAGCTGAACCCTCCCCTTCTAAACCCTCTGAACCCTCTGAACCTTCTGAACCTTCTGAACCCTCTGGATATTTTCACCTCCCTGACCCCTCAAGACCCCCTGGAACCTTCTGTACCTTCTGCCCCCTGAACCCTCTGAATCTGTTCACCCCCCTGACCCCTCAGACCCCCTGGACCTTCTGAACCAAACCCTGTGCACCCTCCCCTTCTGCCACCCTCGCACCTCCACTCTAATCCTGTCCCTCACCACTTACCTTGGCACTGAGCTGCCCCTCGAGGGTGCGCCCTCAATCATGGGCGACATATCCCCGGCAATGTGCAAGGCAGGGGGCTCCGCGGGGCTGATCGCACCACGCCCTGCGGCCGCCGTCGTTGCCGCTGCTGCGGCAGCTGTAGCCGCTGCGTCTCTGGCCTGTTCATACGCGAGCTGCGGGTGACAGCACGGCAGTTTGATTTTTCCGGGGGAGGGTTCAATTTATTACGTTCCAGTAGTTCATTTTTCTGATCGAAGGCTGGAAAATTTTACGATCAATGGCGAGATCAATGGTTCGTTTTTGCTCTAGAACAACTAAAAAGGCACGGACACCCTAAACCCTTGATGCCGCCATTACCTGAACGCTGGGACTCCCAAAGGCTTTGGGTTACAGGTGTCAGGCCTGGGGTACAGCGTCTGTGCGTTCAGGGTTCCAGGGTCACAATTTCCTAAACTCATTCAGCCCGCTCTATGATAGATCTCACCGAGGAACATTTGCATCGCCCTCCCCCCCCCGCCTCCATCATCAACCAATCTTCATGTTCAGGTTGCTTTGCTACAACTGGGCCTGCCGCCACTAGGGCTTGGTGCATCAAGCCCTGCTGCTTTAGCCACCAGCCCAATGCTGGTCAAGGTTTCTTCTCCCCTCCCCCTCTCCCTCTCCCCCTCCCCTTCCCCCATGCCCGCCCGCTCCCCCCCCCCCCTTCCCCATGCCCGCTCCCCCCCCCCCCTTCTCCCCCTCCCCCTTCCCATGCCCGCTCCCCCCCTGACTCCCACCTCTGCTGACGTCAGAGCCGCCTCCTGCTGCGCCATTAGCTTGGCAAGACGGTCCCTCTCCACATCAGCCTTTTCGAGCCTGGTGGTCAGGAGGAGGGAATGAATTAGACAAAAGCAGCACAAGTATAGAACAGAGAATTACTAGACAAAACAAATACAGACCGGGGAGCGATGGCAACAGTGCAGATGTGGCTGCGGCCCCGGGCTGGGCTGCTCCCGTAACCTGCACGCCCCTAGGGGCGTGCGTAGTTTTCTTTCTTTCTACAGGCTGTGGATGCGGCACCTGTTCCGCTGCAGCACGAGGTGGTCTACCATGGGCAGTGTTTCTTTTTTCGTGCCTCAGCTACATGTCAGCTACAAGTCAGCTACACTCCGGCCTCTGGCCAAAGACCCTGTTTGTGGCCAGCCATGCTGCTTTGGCCACCAGCCCTAGGCCAATCCAGGTTTGCTCCTGATCGGGCCTCTTACAGCCCCGCAGGCCGGCCTGTCGAAGGTGGACTCGTAGCCGAAAAAAGAAACCCCGGCCATGGGGTCTGCGGCACACTCTCACCACTTGCCCTCCCCACCGCCTTCTCCAACCCCTTAAAGAAAGAAAGCCCAACCTAATGCCCCTTTCGACCATGGTAGCACGATATGGCACGATACTACGCGATACGGCACATGATAAGCTGGATTGCACTGCCAAGGTAGCACGATACGGCGTGATACGGTGCAAGTTAAGCCGGATTCTGGTACCGTGCTTTCGACAGACCCCTCCCTTCCACCCACTTGCCCTCCCCACTGCCCTCTCCACCCCTTTCGACAGACCCCTCCCTTCCACCCACTTGCCCTCCCCACTGCCCTCTCCACTCCTTTCGACAGACCCCTCCCTTCCACCCACTTGCCCTCCCCACTGCCCTCTCCACCCCTTTCGACAGACCCCTCCCTTCCGCCCACTTGCCCTCCCCACTGCCCTCTCCACCCCTTTCGACAGACCCCTCCCTTCCACCCACTTGGCGCGCAGCTCCAGAAGCTCAGCCTCTGTTGTGGCCGAGTGCTGCGATGCCGCCATTTGCTCCATCTGCAATAGCCACGCGCCAGCGGGCCAGACTCAGCGTGCCAGACACACATAAACGGCTGGATGTGCCTTTGCCGACATGGTCGAGCTTTACTTAAGCAGGGAGTTACGTTGATGTACAGGGCCCAGAAGTATCAACGGCTGGAAGGGTATGCACAACCAGGGATCAACACCAGGGTATCCAAGGGTTCAAAACGAGGAAGATTGGGGCATAGGAATGCACAAACCTGCAGGAATTGGGGGCTGAAAAGTGGGAATGCTTAATTGTAACCTTTAAACCCTATATGGGGCGTAAAGGAGCTAAGCTCATGGCAGACATGTAGTTGGAACAAACCCTCCTGATCCTGAGCTTGCTTTTCTTCTCACTTTCGACCTGAGCCCCCAAATCAGAGAGAGGGTATTCTTTTGGTAGCGTACATGTCTATTTTCAATCTTTACCGAGTCATAGTGTAGATTTGCTTTACCTTCCCCCTCGTAATTGACGTTGTTTGGGTTTGTTGAGGGAGCCATCAATTTACAATTTAATTATCAATTGCTAACTGTTTTCAGTCGGAGATCACAAGTTTTTGTCGGCCCTGAGGGTAGCCTTTAAATTAATCATTGTTTGATGCCTGAAGGAAGGGGCATTCCATACCTGCAAGCCTGCCAGCTGGCCCTCCAGGCGATTGCACTCGACACGGCTTGCCGCCAGCTTGGCTGACATTTCAGTCAACTGCGCGACAAAGAAGGGGGGGGGGCAGAGGCTTGTTAAAGAAGTCCTCGGGGCAGGGGGCATATTAACAGGGTCTTGACTGCTTGTAGGGAACGATGGACGGTTCAGGGGGTCAGATGCAATGTCTAACACACGAGCTTCTCAGGGCCCTCTAACATAATACAGTACAAACATAATATAATAAAGAGTGGGTGATTTGAAAAACCCGAGCTCTTCAACATGGGTAGATAATGCAATATTTTACAACGTAGTTGTCAACTGCTCCCCTCTCCCAGTCTCTACAGCAGGCCCACTTTCTAACCTTCCAAGGCCTTGAAACTTTGGCAATCAAAGACCTCAGCCATCATCCCTCAGAACGGTCATTCAAAATCTGTTTATGGATGAGTTTATTTTCCGCCCCCCCCCCCCCCCCCCCCAAACCCTTAACCCCAAACTGGTCCTCCATGCCCATAAAACACCTTTTTTAAATGCAATATACCGGTACTTAAACCCAGCCTGCAGTTAAAGTAAATTGTTTCATCGTTTCACACCTGGTTCCACACCTGTATGCTGGGTGCCCAACTGCCTCCCATCATCATACGGCTACCAACCACCACAGGAAACCATTTCAATCCGCACAAGCCACTATTCCATTGTTCGTTCCTCACCTTTACGCTGGGTGCTCCACTGCCTTCCGATAAGGTCTGATCCAGCAGCCCATCCTCCTGTGCCTTGAGAGCCGCTTGAAAGTCTCCCAGCTGCAAGGGTGCCGTGTTCAATGTTTAGGGCATGGGATATGACACCCTGGGCCTAGTCTAGGGTTTAGTGTTAACTGTCTATGGTTCAGTTTTTAGGGTTAAGGGTGCCGTGTTCAATGTTTAGGGCATGGGACATGTCACCCTCCCCCCCTTCCCCAGTACTCATTCAGTAAACACAAATAAACCCTGTTGGATGGCATACGTCCCCCCCATTCCCCTCTCCCCCTCCCCCTCTCCTCTCCCCCCCCCTCCCCCCCTCTCCCCCCTTTCCCCCTCTACCCCTCCCCTCTCCCCCTCTTCTCCTCCCCTCCCTTTCCCCTCCCCTCTCCCCCCTTTCCCCTCCCCCTCTTCCCCCCCTCTCCCCCCTTTCCCCCTCCCCCCTCTACCCCTCCCCTCTCCCCCTCTTCTCCTCCCCCCTCTCCCCCCTTTCCCCTCCCCTCTCCCCCCCTTCCCCCTCTCCCCCCTTCCCCCTCTCCCCCCTTCCCCCTCTCCCCCCTTCCTCCTCTCCCACCCTCCTCCTCTCCCCCCCTCCTCCTCTCCCCCCCCCGCCCCCAAAACCTGTTGGATGGCATTCGTCCCCCTCCCCCCGTCCCCCCGGCATTCACCTTGCACATGTGTGTAGCCACAGTGTGCGTCCCCACTACCAGCTTTGGGCGGTACGGCACGAACCTGTCCTTCCGGTTGTACCGCGCAAGGATGCTATCGCTGACCTGGCATGGTTTTGGAGATTTGACAAAATCAGGTTTCACGAAAGGGCCCAGCACTCAGAAAGGGCTAAGGGTTTCATTACAAGAAAAAAGCCAGTTTCATGTACATATCAACAGAGCTTAAACAAATGTTTTTATCGAGTACATACAAACAAAGTTTCCTAGGGGGTTTCAATTTGCTGAGGTTGAGGTCAGGATTAGAGGTCAAGGTCACGGCATGGTAGAGGCAGGATGGCCTACATTGCCCTGGCGATTATATGCCCTGCCAGGAAAAGGCCAGTATCATGTGTAGGGCAAACGGGTGGCGTATATGGAATGATACGTATATACGTCGTATATACGCGTATATTTGAACACCCGTTTGGGCATAGCGCAAGGTAGGCTACCATGCCACACATTAATGCTAAGCAACACACCGCCGCACAAGGTTCAGCCACACAAGGTTCAGCCACATAAGGTTCAGCCGCACAAGGTTCAGCCGCACAAGGTTCAGCCACACAAGGTTCAGCCGCACAAGGTTCAGCCGCACAAGGTTCAGCCGCACAAGGTTCAGCCGCACAAGGTTCAGCCGCACAAGGTTCAGCCGCACAAGGTTCAGCCGCACAAGGTTCAGCCACACAAGGTTCAGCCACACAAGGTTCAGCCGCACAAGGTTCAGCCGCACAAGGTTCAGCCGCACAAGGTTCAGCCGCACAAGGTTCAGCCGCACAAGGTTCAGCCGCACAAGGTTCAGCCGCACAAGGTTCAGCCGCACAAGGTTCAGCCGCACAAGGTTCAGCCACACACACTCTTTCAGTTCAAAGCCCCCCAGGGCTCTCAGCGCGCTGCAGGCATGCCCCAACCCCCCTTCGAAATCTGGCCCTACCTGAATTGTGTGCGGGAACGCGCTGGTCTCCAGGCTGTTGGCAATCAGCACTGTGTCCCCAAACACGCAGTACCTGCAGGAAATAGCCAACAAAGGGAAACAGGGCTCATGGGGACGAACGCGGTGGGGAAACAGGGTTCAGGGGACAACCGTAGTGAAAAAACAGGGTTTAAGGGGACGAACCAGCTGGATTGTCTTTGCAACCAGAGTTTTCGGGAGTCGGGAGCAAGCCGGACGTTATGGGAAACAGGGTTCAGGGGGACAAACATAGTTGGGGAAACAGGGTTCAGGGGGACTCACGTACTGGGTAACAAAACTGAGGTTGTCTCAGATTACTTTACTTGAACAGAGGGTTTAAAAGAGGGTTTCGTTTCGTTGAGCCTTTTTGAGCAGGGCCCAGAGGTGTAACGTCATTTCACCTTTTTGTAACATACCTTAGTGCCAGTCCGAATTCGTTTTTTTTGAGTTCGTTTTTGTAATGAAACCTTCTTTGGCTTCAGTCACGCTATTCGTTTTATTGGTTCGTTTTTTGATCGGAAGCCGACTTTTCCCCCGATCAACGGTTCGTTTTTGCTCTGGGAGGCGCATCTGGTGTTAACTAGCGTCTAGCAAATGACTCGGCAAAAGAAAGCTGCCATTCTGTACTTGCAGCATTTCGATAGGAAGACAGCGTGTACACGCTGCTTTTGCGATGAACGGCGCTTCGCTCTGTGTTTGTCATGTTTTCAGGGTTTGGATCGAAAAACATTCGTTTTTCATGTTCGTTTTTTCATTTTGGTACAAATAATCATGAACATCAAGCATTGTTCTCTTGAAAAAAGATCCATAAAACGAATTCGGACTGACACTACGGTACGTGTAATGACGTGTAATGACTGAACACCTATGTAAAACCGCATTCCCGGTTTGAGCCACTGAGAGGTCACCTCCCCCCTGCTATTGCCAGTGTGTGCAGGCAGCACAGCATTCTCGAGGTGCTTGACACGTAATGACAGAGTCCAAGGTTCACAGCATCCTATAGAGGTATGGCAGCTTGGGGCACCCAGAAGTTTCCTGAGATCCGCATCCCAGCCCAGCATTGCTCCCAGCCCCAGCATTGCTTGGGCCTTCGACCGTTGAACAGTCCAGGCTAGAGCCCCATCGGCCCAGGGGCGGGTTTCCAGCCAGTCTGCCTTTTGTGAAGACGGATTTTGAAGGTGCTGGGAATTGAAGCCAAGTGGTCGCCACGCCACCTTTCCAAGGCTTGATCGACCAGCGGCTTGATATACCCCTCTCCCTTCCGGATCACTTGGCCCCTGCCTTTGATTCCAAGAACCTTGCAAATCCGACTTATCAAAAGGCAGACCGGCTGGGAACCCGCCCCTGGACTGTTCAATGGCCAAAGGCCCAAGCAGCTGGCATGCTGCATCGGGCTTTCCGGCCATAGGTCATTGAAAAAATTAAGATATACGCCCTGAGGCGTGGATTCAGGAAGGCATCCGTTCGGCCGCAGCACTATATAGCCTACCATCTAGCTTTGTGTGCGGCCATACGGCGCCCGGAAATACCAGAGTTTGCCATCACATCCATTATTTACCGAGACGGGTAATCTCGGGTGTCTTAACGTACAACCCTTCCACCCTTCGTGGGATCGCAATAACCGTGATTCCCGGGAGTCAAACCCCAATCAGTCGCATTGAAAGGACTGTCGACAACCTGCCAAGTGGCCCGTGTACCACCACCACTCCGGAGGGACACAAGTTTTCCTCCAAGCCCCTACGGCAACAATCTCGCTACATCACGGCCTAAGCATTGTATAGCTAACGCTACCTTAAGCCCACTGTATAGCTGAAGCTACCTAGAACACTGTAAAGCAATGTATAGCTGAAGCTACCTAAAAAGAACAGTGAGAGAGTAACCTGTCGGACGCTCAGGCTATCCTCCCAGCCGCCGCCTGCAGTTTAGTCGCAAACCTATTTCAAGCTGCCGTCCAGTTCCAGATAAGGTCTCATTTCATCGGCCTCCGACCGCACAAATTATGCCTACATGACTAGCGCAGCGCCTGCACCTTGGGTGGTATAAATAACAGCTCCCGCGTTACTTAAATAATAAGCTGGGAGGCGTGCATTAAGGAAGCCACCCGTTCGGCTGTAGCCCTCACCTCGGATTCTCAATGCCAACCACCCCTGCATAGGCCGGGCCGCAGTGCAGGCCCACTCGAAGCCGCACAGGCTCTCCGGTGCCCGGAAACTTGAGCCCTGATGAGGCAGCCAGCATATCCTGCAGGGCGTTAGGGTTTAGGGTTTAGCCAGCATATCCTGCAGGGCGTTAGGGTGTAGGGTTAGGCAGCATATCCTGCAGGGCGATAGGGTGTAGGGTTTAGGCAACATATCCTGCAGGGCGTTAGGGTTTAGGGTTTAGGCAACATATCCTGCAGGGCGATAGGGTGTAGGGTTTAGGCAACATATCCTGCAGGGCGTTAGGGTGAAGGGTGTAGGCAACATATCCTGCAGGGCGTTAGGGTCAAGGGTGTAGGCAACATATCCTGCAGGGCGTTAGGGTCAAGGGTTTAGGCAACATATCCTGCAGGGCGTTAGGGTCGAGGGTTTAGGCAACATATCCTGCAGGGGGTTAGGGTCAAGGGTTTAGGCAACATATCCTGCAGGGCGTTAGGGTCAAGGGTGTAGGCAACATATCCTGCAGGGCGTTAGGGTCAAGGGTGTAGGCAACATATCCTGCAGGGCGTTAGGGTCAAGGGTTTAGGCAACATATCCTGCAGGGCGTTAGGGTCAAGGGTTTAGGTAACATATCCTGCAGGCCGTCAGGGTTAAGGGTTTAGGCAACATATCCGGCAGGGCGTTAGGGGTTGAAAAGGAGTGATCTGTCAGCAAGACAGTGAGAGGAACAAATAAATGAATTCAAATCAGTCACCAGTCGAACACTGGTTCAGCTTTGCAGGCCGTTTTTCGTCCAGACAGGGTTAGGCTTAGGGTTGCGCACAAACGTGGCCGCTCAGAGGTCTCAGAGACCTTCAATCCAGGACATCCAATATACATTTTAGACTGTTATACATATAAAAAGTCTAAGATCATACACCAACGATGCTCAGCTTCACAGGCTGTTACTGGTGCTGGCAGGCTTGGACAAACGGCTGCTCTCAAACAGGCTGTCGTTCAAAGGACCCTCACTTAACGTCTACGACGTCCAAGATGGATTAACAAGCATTTTCAGATTGTGGAGGAGGGATGAGAGGCTTTCAAGAAAGCAGCAAAAGTTGATTCCAGGCGAGGCGTTCTCTGTCCTCCCATGCTCCGTCCTCCTCAACCAAGCGCACTGACCTGCCCTAGCCCTTGTGAACTTTTTTCAGTCCGACAGAGCATCACATTTAATGCATGGGACATGTGCCCGTAAACCGGTACAGGCACTAAATACGCTAGGACAGCGAGCGAAAACCACGTATTAACCTGCCCCCGCGACACGTACAAACCTGCCCCCATTCTCCGTCTCTTCACACGTACGAACTGCCCCAGCGTACTGACCTGCCCCAGTGCCAACATCTTCTTGACGTGGTCCCTCTTTCCATCGTGCCCCGACACCACCATGTAGCTCTCGCCCATGTGCTCCACCCTGTGCATTCAGAGAGGCGCAGCGTTAAAAAAACCATGCGCGGACGTGGAGTTGAAAGTTCCAAAATCAGAGCGTTCAGAGAGACGCTGTGTTTTAAGACCTAGGTGTTGTTCATGAAGGGTTTAGGGTTAAAGGTTCAGCAGTTAGCTTAACCCTAACCCTGTGTTTTAAGACCTAGGTGTTGTTCATAAAGGGTTTAGGGTTAAAGAATAAGTTAGCTAAACCCTAATCCCGTGTTTGAAGACACGAGTGTCCATGGAGGCGTGGCATTTCCAAGCCCGTGCGTTCAGACAGGCACAGCGTTTTTAAACCCGCGCATTCTGAGGTACACAGGTAACATCCTTGATCTGGGTTCCTAGACAGGGAGGGAGGGATTGAAAGAAGTGCCTCTTTGGCACCGCAGGCCTCCCTCCTTGTCACGAGGGAGCAGCAAAATAAAAAATAGCATCCCCCACGCAATCCCCTCGGACCTTAGAGCCACGAGATCACAACCTGTGACCTGATGCCCCAACCTGTATGCCTGCACCTGTGTGCTCAACACACCATCCCCTTGGCGTCTCGCCATCCCCCTCCCCACCTGAACAGCTAGTGCCGGCTGAGCAGCGCCTGCAGCTAGTGCCGGCTGAGCAGCGCCTGCAGCTAGTGCCGGCTGAGCAGCGCCTGCAGCTAGTGCCGGCTGAGCAGCGCATGCAGTCCCCTGTCCACACTTGTGTCAAACTCTCCATCCCCGTATGCCCACACTAGGGTGCTCCATCCCCGTATGCCCACACACCTTGTTCCCTTCTCCTTTAATCTCATCATCCCCCCTCCCCCTCAACACACCTTGTTCCCTTCTCCTTTAATCTTGTCAGTTCCCTCCTCACCTGAACAGCTGGTGCTGGTTGAGCAATTGTTCAAACATACTGTACAGCTCGTTCATCAGCATGATGGTCTCGGCTGTCGTGCCCCGCTCGTTGCCCAGGGTGCCGGGAGACCAGTACCCAGCTATGTCAGCAAACAGCACCGACACCTGGACAGAGGGGGACACAAATGAGGACGAGGGTAGGAGGGGCTGGCCGGGGATGGAGGCAAGTCGAACAAATGAGGAAGGGGCTGGAGGGAATAGAGGCAGGCAGGAAGGCGATACAGGCAGGCAGGAAGGGGCTGGACGGGGATAGAGGCAGGCAGGAAGGGGGTAGAGGAAGGGTCACGAGGGAGACAGGGAGATAGGGTTGGAGCCTCACCAACCCTCCCTTCTTGGATCCAGGCTACCAGGACTGATGGGTCAGGTGCATCAACCGGGGGGGATAGATTCAATCCATGTGCATCCCAGGGACACGGTACAAATGGTGCCGTCCCGTATTGACCAAGTGGAGTGTCCCGTATTAACAAAATGGAGTATCCTGTATCGACCAAATGGAGTGTCCCGTATCGACCAAATGGAGTGTCCCGTATCGACAAAATGGAGCGTCCCGTATCCACCAAACTTTATGCGCTGGTGCTAGGGGCGTCAAAGAGGGTCAGGAGGACGCGCTGGTGCTAGGGGCGTCAAAGAGGGTCAGGAGGACGCGCTGGTGCAAGGGTCATCAAAGGGGGTCAGGAGGACGCGCTGGTGCTAGGGGCATCAAAGAGGGTCAGGAGGACGCGCTGGTGCTAGGGGCATCAAAGAGGGTCAGAAGGGCGCGCTGGTGCAAGGGTCATCAAAGGGGGTCAGGAGGACGCGCTGGTGCTAGGGGCACCAAAGAGGGTCAGGAGGACGCGCTGGTGCAAGGGTCATCAAGGGGGGTTAGGAGGACGCGCTGGTGCAAGGGTCATCAAGGGGGGTCAGGAGGACGCGCTGGTGCAAGGGGCATCAAGGGGGGTCAGGAGGACGCGCTGGTGCAAGGGGCATCAAGGGGGGTCAGGAGGAGGCGCTGGTGCAAGGGTCATCAAGGGGGGTCAGAAGGACGCGCTGGTGCAAGGGGCATCAAGGGGGGTCAGGAGGACGCGCTGGTGCAAGGGCATCAAGGGGGGTCAGGAGGACGCGCTGGTGCAAGGGGCATCAAGGGGGGGCAGGAGGACGCGCTGGTGCGAGGGGCATCAAGGGGGGTCAGGAGGACGCGCTGGTGCAAGGGGCATCAAGGGGATCAGGAGGACGCGCTGGTGCAAGGGGCATCAAGGGGGGTCAGGAGGACGCGCTGGTGCAAGGGCATCAAGGGTGGTCAGGAGGACGCGTTTGTGCAAGGGGTATCAAGGGGGGTCAGGAGGACGCGCTGGTGCAAGGGGTATCAAGGGGGGTCAGGAGGACGCGCTGGTGCAAGGGGTATCAAGGGGGGTCAGGAGGACGCGCTGGTGCAAGGGTCATCAAGGGGGGTCAGGAGGACGCGCTGGTGCAAGGGGTATCAAGGGGGGTCAGGAGGACGCGCTGGTGCAAGGGTCATCAAGGGGGGTCAGGAGGACGCGCTGGTGCAAGGGGTATCAAGGGGGGTCAGGAGGACGCGCTGGTGCAAGGGGTATCAAGGGGGGTCAGGAGGACACGTTATTTACTGTTAATGTTCACTCTCTTATAGGTTTTGGGGACACTGCCACGGAGAAAGGCAAACTCTCCGAGAGCAGGCCTGTTCTGAACCTTCATCATGGGGCCAAAAGGGCTGGGCTGAAATGTTTTGCTTCTTATTCGGTTTTGGAAGGACCATTCAGATCGGCAGAAAGCAGGTCCTCGGCCTCCACAGCAATAGAACAAAAGTAATAATATAAAATGCAAATCATAATGACACCCTCACTCCCACCCTGCCTCCTGATGTGCGTCCGCTATCATGGACTGGCCACCTCGCACCCCTCACCTCCAACACCCCCCCTGATGTGCGTCCGCTATCATGCACTAGCCTGCTCACACACCCCTCCCCTCCGTACCCACCTCCTGGTGCGCGTCCGCTATCATGGACTGGCCTGCCTGCAGACGCTGTACCACCGACAGAGGCATGATGGCCTTGAGGCGGTCCGTCACCTTACGGCTCTCAATCTCCGTCTCAAACACCTCCCTATGTCAAGGAGCAGTTGATTGGTTGGTTGGTGTGTTGGTTGGTTGATTGGGGCCAGAGAGAATGCCCGTCCGTGACCTTATGGCTCTCAATCTCCGTCTCAAACACCTCTATGGGTCAAGCAGCAGTTGGTGGGGGGCAGGGAAAATTCAAATGGAGGTTGCGTGTAGCCTCAGTCCCATGTGCCCCCACCCGCATGTTCACACCTGTTCCTGACTTGAGCCCTGACGCGGCTCAGAAGCTCCTGCCGGTGGAAGGGCTTCTTGACGTAGTCTATGCTGCCGGCCTCCAGGCCCTTCATGATGTGTTCGGGGTTGCTCTTCGCGCTCACCTAGCAGATCAATAGTTGGTTGGTGTCGGTTTGTGCAGAAGTGGGCCAATTGTTTCCTTTCTGTATGTGCTCCCGGCGGGTCAACGCGCTCACCTTGCGCCGGGATTCAGTAAGCTTTGCACTGGAAGGGCCATTTTTGTTTGGTGGTGTGCTCCGGGTTGCTCTTGTTGATTAAATAACAAATTAGGGAGTTGGTTTGTGCTTCAGTGGGCCCATTGGTTTTTTTGTCGTTTGTAAGAGCTCCAGGGTTGGTCGCCGCGCTCACCTAGCACCGGGATTGCGTCATTTGCTGCTGCCACGGGATTCTTTTTCTACCCAGGTGTGTGCCCTGTGTTGTTCTTGGTGCTCACTTTTTGCCGGGAATCAGCCGGCCAGATTGGTTTATTCAGATGCTCTTTTTGCTGTACCGGCTTTTCTTTCATGAAATTGGATCCACTTTGATAAATGCCCTTCTCTTTAGGCTTTGGGCTACAGTAGATTCGAATTGCTTTCCCTCGCAACCAACGTTGTAAAGGGGAGGGGTGATGGATTAATCAAAATAAGAATTATCGCTTCGACAACGCCAGTTCCAGTCGAAAATCTAGAGTTTGTTTCCATATTTTGTCCCGAGGGTTGCATTCTTGTAGCATGAAGTAATCCGTTCACTCATACTCGAAGGCAATCTATGGCATATTCCTATGGCATGTTCCTATGGCATATTCCTATGGCATGTTCCTATGGCATGTTCCTATGGCATATTCCTATGGCATATTCCTATGGCATGTTCCTATGGCATGTTCCTATGGCATATTCCTATGGCATATTCCTATGGCATGTTCCTATGGCATATTCCTATGGCATATTCCTATGGCATGTTCCTATGGCATATTCCTATGGCATATTCCTATGGCATATTCCTATGGCATATTCCTATGGCATATTCCTATGGCATATTCCTATGGCATGTTCCTATGGCATATTCCTATGGCATATTCCTATGGCATGTTCCTATGGCATATTCCTATGGCATATTCCTATGGCATATTCCTATGGCATATTCCTATGGCATATTCCTATGGCATATTCCTATGGCATATTCCTATGGCATATTCCTATGGCATATTCCTATGGCATATTCCTATGGCATATTCCTATGGCATATTCCTATGGCATATTCCTATGGCATATTCCTATGGCATATTCCTATGGCATATTCCTATGGCATGTTCCCATGGCATATTCCTATGGCATATTCCTATGGCATATTCCTATGGCATATTCCTATGGCATGTTCCTATGGCATATTCCTATGGCATGTTCCTATGGCAAGTTCCTATGGCATGTACAGGATTTATACCATGCTCCTCGGCTTCAGTCTGCGTTCCTAGTTCATACACAGTACTCAAGTGTCGGTAGACATGAATATAGGTTACCGCTTTTCATGGTGTAGGAGTTCCGCTGTGCCACTATATAATTTGTAGCCCTTTAACCCTTGAAAGCGAGATCTGCCACTCACCATGATGATCGGGATGGAGACGCTGCTGTAGCGTCTGCGGATCTCTTGGCACACCTAGAAAGATAGGGTTCAGGGGTTCAGGGTTGAGGGTTTGAGGGGTTACGGGGTGAAGGACTTCAGGGATTGAGGGTTGAGGGTTTGAGGGATTCAACGGGTTGAGGGTGCAGAATTGGGGGCTTGGAACGGCTTTAAGTCTGGTCGTAGGTATATGGGGGAATGAACGGGCTAGGGTATGGGGTGCAGGGTCGGAGGTTCAGGATGCAGGCCACGGGTAAACTAACACAGCAGACTTGTGGAAAACAGCTTTACTGTCCTAGTAGTTTCCAGTGAGTTAGAATTCCCCCCCAGCTCAGAACCTGCCAGTCCTGAGCCCCTGTCAGCTCAAGAAAGAAAGGCTGCGCACTCCCCCAAAGTACCACTGAGCCCACCGGGGCATGGCAGCTCACCTCGTCACCGCTCATGTCCAGAGCCCCTGGCAGCTCACCTCGTCACCGCTCATGTCCAGAGCCCCTGGCAGCTCATCTCGTCACCGCTCATGTCCAGAGCTCCTGGCAGCTCACCTCGTCGCCGCTCATGTCCAGAGCCCCTGGCAGCTCACCTCGTCACCGCTCATGTCCAGAGCCCCTGGTAGCTCACCTCGTCACTGCTCATGTCCAGAGCCCCTGGCAGCTCACATCGTCACCGCTCATGTCCAGAGCCCCTGGCAGCTCACCTCGTAGCCGCTCATGTCCGGCATCATGATGTCCAGCAGAATCACATCCGGCAGCGCATCGCAGTTGGTCAAGAACTCCAGCGCCTCGCTGCCATTCATCGCTTGCTCAACCTTGGGCAGCACAGTAAATGACAGAGGGGGGAAAGCAAGTTCAAATCAAGCCTGACGGCACCCCGGGTGCAGCACAGCTTGTTTCTCGACCATACAAAGTATAATAAACGGCACCATCATGTTTGTCGCCATCACCGGATTTTTTCAAACACCTCTGATACCGCACACAAAATCAGGAGGCAGGTATGACAGGTAGAGCGACGCCCCGTCACCCCCTTTCGCCTGCTCAACCTGGATCTGAACAACAAACCAAGCGCGGCTTGATACCAAGGACTGCTAACAGATGTCAGCGTGGTACGGTAACAGCGCGGATGTGGCTTCTGCCCAGGCTGCGCTGTTTCCTTAACACTCACGCCCCCAACGGGGCGTAGCTTTCTTTCTGTCGGTTATTCGGTATACTCCACTGAGCAGGCGTCCCTCATGGGCCACAGCCCTTTCATGAATATCCATATGCCTCGAGCCAACCCAGATAATTCACAGACCACCCTGGAGAATCCAGTTTTAATCAGTCCCAGAGAGGGAAACGCCCCCCCCCCCCTCACCCTAAACGCGTACCCAGCAGCGGCACAAACGCACGTGTCTGCTAAACCGCTCAAAGACAACGTTTCCATGACCGCAAACAAATGCGAGCGCCAGTTGCACCCAGATGCAGGGCCACACTTAGAGTCTTCCGGCTGTGCACCTTCTATCAATCAAACCCTGAGCCCTAATTATACCTTCAACTCATCAAACCCTGAACCCTAAATGCACCTTGAACTCATAAACCCCTGAACCCGTAACTCCCAAGCACACCTTGTACCCATCTGGCACCAGCAGGTTCTCCACCACCATCTGGTTGATGGGGTCATCGTCCACGCTTAGCACCAGGCAGCACCCGTTCTTCTCACGGTAGAACTGCTTCACAACCTGAGAGGATGAGAGGGTTCACAATAGTAGGGATCTGGTTGATAGGGTCATCGTCCACACTTCTCACCAGGCAGCATCCGTTCTTCTTCCGACAGAAGAAATATGAGCTTCACAACCTGAGGGGATGAGAGGGTTCACGTAGTAGGGATCTGGTGGGAGGGCTCCTTGTCTCTTCCTTCGCAGCACATGAATCCTATAATCCATTTTTGTGACAGCCAGCAGGGTACCGTAGCTGTCAGCTTCATGGATACTGCTGCCCCCCCCCCCTCTCTTTCTGTCTTTTCCCCTTCCAAGCCCACCCCACCTAGCATCCACACCGATCCACACCTTGTGACAGCCAGCAGGGTACCGTTGCTGTCAGCTTCATGGATACTGCTGCCCCCCCCCCCCCTCTCTTTCTGTCTTTTCCCCTTCCAAGCCCACCCCACCTAGCATCCACACCGATCCACACCTTGTGACAGCCAGCAGGGCACCGTTGCTATCAGCTTCAGAGTCTTCTGCTGCACCCCCCACTCCTCCCTCTCCATCCCACTACTCACACATCCCAGCCAGCATCCCTCCCCCACCCTGCCTTTGTTTCCCCCCATTCCCAAGCCCATCCCAACTTGAAGTCCATCCCACCTTAAACCCGCATAGTGTGACTGCCAGGACATTGCCATCACTGTCCGCCTTGTGACAGCCGCAGCACCCAGTACCCCTCCCCCTGCCCTACCTGGCCTATTTCCCTGAACCCTTTCAAGCCCATCCCACCTTGAACCCGCTCCTTGTAACTACCAGAGGTTACCGTGGCAGCCGCAGCCGCAGCACCCCTCCCCCATCCCTGTCTGAACTATTAACCTGAACCCTTTCAAGCCCACCCTACCTTGAACCCGCTCTTTATAACTGCCAGCAGGTTACTGTTGCTGCCGCAGCACCCAGCATCCCTCCCCTGTCCTCTTGGGCTTTCTCCCTCCCCCCTTTCAAGCCCACCCTACCTTGAACCCGCTCTTTATAACTGCCTGCAGGTTACTGTTGCTGCCGCAGCACCCAGCATCCCTCCCCTGTCCTCTTGGGCTTTCTCCCTCCCCCCTTTCAAGCCCATCCCACCTTGAACCCGCTTTTTTTAACTGCCTGTGGTTACCGTGGCTGCCGCAGTACCCAGTATCCCTCCCCTTTCCTCTTGGGCTTTCTCCCTTCCCCCTTTCAAGCCCATCCCACCTTTAACCCGCCCTTAATAACTGCCAGCAGCTTACCGTGACTGCCACAGCACCCAGCATCCCTCCCCTCTGTCCTCTTTGGACACTCCCCCCTTCCCCTTTTCAAGCCCATCCCACCTTGAACCCGCTTTTTGTAACTGCCAGCACGTTTCTGTTACTGTCCGCCTTGTGGCAGCCGCAGCACCCAGTACCCCTCCCCCTGCCCTACCTGGCCTCTTTCCCTTCCCCTCTCAAGCCCATCCCACCTTGAACCCGCTCTTTGTAACTGCCAGCAGGTTTCCATCGCTGTCCGCCTTGTGGCTACCACTGCTGGACAGATGTGCATCGGGAGCCGAGGCAAACATGCCAGTGCTGGGCGAGTTGTCGGGGTTGCTGCGGGAGGTGCTGCGGCCCCAGCGCACCGCCTGCAACAGACGGCATTGACGGGGAGGTGGGGGGGGCAGGTGAGATTCCAGGGGTCGATAGGAAAAGGGATGCTGCTGAGTGTCAGTGTCTGGGGAGGTTCCAGGGACGAGAAAGGGCGGGGGAGGTTTCAGGGACCGGATTTGTGACAGATTGTGACGCCTAGTCCCGCCCCATCATGCTCAACTGCAAACACGTCTTGTGCAGGCAGCATATGTGTGTATGAGGGGGTGGGGGGGGGGCAGGGGGCAGGGGGCATGCATTTGTGTGTGCGTGTGTGTGGTTGCGTGTGCGTGCAGAACAATGGCGGGGGCAAGGAAGCTGTGTGGAAGCTGCGACTGAACTAAGGGCAGACATGGCCAGGTTGGGTCCTATAAGGCACAGGCATTTCCAATTTGCAGTTTACAGTGAGACTGGTTACAAACACAGCACATGTGACACGTCGCCTCAGGCTTCAGGGTTCCCTGATCACTGTCAGGCAGAAAGGGTTTAGAGTTCAGGGTCACCTGATCCCCGTTCGACAGTGAGGGTTTAGGCTTCAAGGTCACCTGATCTCTACCGGACAGGGAGGGTTTAGGGTCCTGGGTCACCCGATCCCTATCGGGCAATAAGGGTTTAGGGTCCAGGGTCATCTGATCCCTGTCCGACAGGGAGGGTTTAAGGTCCGGGGTCACCTGATACCTGTCAGCCAGGGAGGGTTTAGGGTCCAGGGTCATCTGATCCCTGTCAGCCAAGGAGGGTTTAGGGTCCAGGGTCACCTGATCCCTATCGGACAGGGAGGGTTTAGGGTCCAGGGTTACCTGATCCCTATCAGGCAGTAAGGGTTTAGGGTCCAGGGTCATCTGATCCCTGTCCGACAGGGAGGGTTTAAGGTCCGGGGTCACCTGATACCTGTCAGCCAGGGAGGGTTTAGGGTCCAGGTTCATCTGATCCCTGTCAGCCAGGGAGGGTTTAGGGTCCAGGGTCACCTGATCCCTATCGGACAGGGAGGGTTTAGGGTCCAGGGTTACCTGATCCCTATCGGGCAGTAAGGGTTTAGGGTCCAAGGTCATCTGATCCCTGTCCAACAGGGAGGGTTTAGGGTCCAGGGTCATCTGATACCTGTCAGCCAGGGAGGGTTTGGGGTCCAGGGTCACCTGATCCCTGTCAGCCAGGGAGGGTTTAGGGTCCAGGGTCACCCGATCCCTGTCAGACAGGGAGGGTTTAGGGTCCAGGGTTACCTGATCCCTATCGGGCAGTAAGGGTTTAGGGTCCAAGGTCATCTGATTCCTGTCCGACAGGGAGGGTTTAGGGTCCAGGGTCATCTGATACCTGTCAGCCAGGGAGGGTTTGGGGTCCAGGGTCATCTGATACCTGTCAGCCAGGGAGGGTTTAGGGTCCAGGGTTACCTGATCCCTATCGGGCAGTAAGGGTTTAGGTCCAGGGTCACCTGATCCCTGTCAGACAGGGAGGGTTTAGGGTCCAGGGTCACCTGATCCCTATCGGACAGGGAGGGTTAAGGGTCCAGGGTCCAGGTCCAGGGATAAGGCCCAGGGTTCAGGTCCAGGGTTCAGGTCCAGGTTTAAGGCGTTCGTTTGTACCTGCTTCCTGTCTAGGGTTTAGGGTCCAGGGTTAAGGTGTCCGTTAGTACCTGCTTCCTGTTATGCATGGAGGCTGTGCCTTCGTAGCTCTTTAAGGCACCGAGGGCGGCGGCGGGCGGGGCTTCGTCGTCACTGTCTGTCTTGATCACCGTGTTCTTGCGCGAGTAGTCCCTGATGGACGGGTGGAAGGAAAGGCTTAGGATTGGACGGGGCTGACGGCCTTCTAGTGAAAAAACGGTACACGTCATGATGCATGACACATGGGGTCGATGGTGGGATAGCGTTAAATGGTATACACCATAACTCCTCCATGAGTTACCTGGTAGGCTAGTATTGAGCGGTACATGTCTTAACCCCACACTAGTGTACATGGTGGGCTAGTCTTAAACGTTACACACCATGAGGCCACATGGGGTCAGATGGTGGGCTAGTGTTGAAAGATACACACCATGAAGCCACATGGGGTCAGATGGTGGGCTAGTGTTGTAAGATACACACCATGAGGCCACATGGGGTCAGATGGTGGGCTAGTGTTGAAAGATACACACCATGAAACCACATGGGGTCAGATGGTGGGCTAGTGTTGAAAGATACACACCATGAGGCCACATGGGGTCAGATGGTGGGCTAGTGTTGAAAGATACACACCTTGACTCCACGTCAGAAGGATACGGTATTCAGCGCGCACTGCATTTGGTCAGGTCTCCACACTGCAACTGCCTGCCAGCTTCTCTCACCTGCTCGCAAGCTCCTCTCAACTGCCCGTCAGCTCCTCTCACCTGCATGTCAGCTCCTCCCACCTGCCTGCCAGCTCCTCCCACCTGCCTGCCAGCTCCTCCCACCTGCCTGTCAGCTCCTCTCACCTGCCTGCCAGCTCCTCTCACCTGCCTGCCAGCTCATCTCACCTGTCTGGGTCTTCAAAGCCCACCATGGCAGTGTCTTGGCGAATGGGCAACCAGATGGTGAATGTGCTGCCCAGCGACACCTCGCTTTCAACGGTGATGTCGCCTGGTCAGGGAGAGGTGCAGGGTTTAGGGCTGAGGGTTCATGGCTGTTCCCTTCCAGGCGCATCCTGATGGCCAGGCAGATGGTGTACGTGATGTCGGTCTGATCTCCTCCTGCACACCACCGCAAATCTCTCCCCCCACTTCCTTCTCCTTCCCACATCCTCAGCCCACATACCTAGTTTAGGGTTTCTGGGTAATCCTGTGCTCACTAAAAGAAATACTGCTGCGGATCTCTCCCCCCACTTCCTTCTCCCTCCCACACCCTCAGCCCACATACCGTTGTGTGCCTTCACCAGCTCCTTAACCAAGTGCAGGCCAAGACCTGTACCGCCGTACCGCCGAGTTGTGCTCATATCCGCCTGTGCAGACACGGCACGTCGTTCGAGTTTGGACATTCGCAGTAAGTATAGGTGGATTGGATTTGAGGAGGAGTGTGTGTCCAGTAGATTCACATGGCCTATCCACATCATGAATGCTGTTCAGGGGTGAGGAAATCATTCATATGAGCATTCTCGACAGTGTAAGTCGAAAATTTCGAATGTCAACGGCAGTTTCATTGAGAATCTAGGTTCGTATCCATAGTTAGGCCCGAGGTAAGAGCATACAATAAACAGTGAATTCATACCACATGCAAGTAAAATCAAATCTACGGTACATGGAGAAGCTTTCGGGAGATGCTTTGCAGGTCGCAGGTATTGTCCGCCATTGCACGAGCCCCGGCCTTGATCCTAACAAACCCTTTCTGCCCTCTACCCACCACCCTCCCAACCGCCAAACTCAAGACTCCGCAGCACACCACTACGCTCACCCCGCGCCTCTTCACCCACCCTATCAGCCCGCTCTCCCGCCCCCCGGAGGGACCTCCCAGCCCCCCGCCCACCCCACCTGTTCGAAAGCTCCGAAAATAGTGCCGATCTTGTCCTTGGGAATGCCTACCCCCGTGTCTGAAACGCTGATAAACAGGCGCAGGCCGTCGTCACTGACACCCGCAGAAATCGAAATGGTCCCTGCTCTTGTGAACTTGGCTGCGGGGGTGGAGGGATCGGCAGGGGGTGATCTGTGGATGACTGCAGGATCAGATCAGGGTGATCAGATGATGGAGATCAGATAACAGAGATCAGATCAGGGAGATTAATATCAGAGAGATCTGATCAGGGGCATCCTGGCATCTCATGAGAGCAGCGGAGCACGTGGAATTTTATCAGGCCATGAAAGAAACATATCTTGATCACCATACATGCAGGCGCACATTCGCCATGCAACACGGCAGGCTGAACACCACCCCCAGACCCCCTTCCAGATAATCCCTTTACACAATCTGTAGACCCCCTTTCTATACCCTGCAGATACCCCTGTAGACCCCCTTTCTATACCCCTGCAGACCCCCTTTCTATACCCTGCAGATACCCCTGTAGACCCCCTTCCTATACCCCTGCAGACCCCCTTTCTATACCCCTGCAGATACCCCTGTAGACCCCCCTTTCTATACCCCCGCAGATACCCCATGCAGACCCCCCTTTCTATACCCCTGTAGATACCCCTATAGACCCCCCTTTCTATACCCCCGCAGATACCCCTGTAGACCCCCCTTTCTATACCCCCGCAGATACCCCATGCAGACCCCCATTTTTATACCCCATCCAGATACCCCATGCAGACCCCCCTTTCTATACCCCTGCAGATACCCCATGCAGACCCCCCTTTCTATGCCCCACCCAGATACCCTCCTCTACACCCCTTCCCAGCCCCAGCCCCACACCTGAGTTCCCAACCAGGTTGTACAGGACCTGCACGATTCGCCCCGTGTCGCCCACAATCTTGGGCACACTGCCCACGTTGTTGACCAAGCGCACCGTCTTGCGCACCAGCGGCAGGGACAGGTCCAGCACGTCGGTCACCAGGCGCCGGATGTCCACCTGTGCAGCGGGGGACAGCGGGATATAGCAACTTCAACTGCATCTGTCACAGGTGCATTCCCTCATTGTTATATAGATATAGGGTTCCGATAAAGCGCGGAACATCCATGCTTGGGGTTAGGGTCCAGGGTTTACCAGCTGTATTTAGGGTTCCGATGAAGCGCGGAACACTCATGCTTGGGGTAAGGGTCCAGGGCTTATCAACTGCATTAAGGGTTCCGTTTTAGCGCAGAACACCCATGCTTGAGGTTAGGGTCTAGGGCATGTCACCCACGATCAAGATTCCAGTCTGGGGCTTGCTGCTTATGTGCTTGACAACCTTTTGTTTGTTCAGGGTTTATGCTCACCAGCAAAGTTTCTGAGACTCTGTCCTGCTGAACACTGTTGCCTAGATCTAGGGTTTATAATTCACATTCAGGGTTCCTCTTCAGGGCTTACAAAACCCATGTTTAGGGTCTGAAGCTGATCACCCACGTTTTCGTGTTTGATGACCAGGATGCCCTGCTTCATCTTGGCAGCGTCCAAGATATCATTGATCAGCTGCAGCAGCCGCTTCCCTGACAGCTTGACTGTGGAGATGGTTTGGATAGCCTGGGACGAACAGGGGGGTGGGGGGGGGCAATGAAATGGTTAGGACGACCCGGGGCACACAGGGGGGTAGGGGGGAGGCAGTGAAATGGTTAGGACGACCCGGGGGCACACATGGGAGCGGGAGGTCAAGGAGGTGGCTGAGGGTCAGGGCAGCTCCTGTTCTCTGAACGAAATCAGCGATCAACTCAGCGAGTAAAGCACCCTGCATGTCCACCCGAAAGGACAGCTCAGATCTCAACCTGTAATGCAACGGACTTCACTAGGTGGGTGCCAAAACAAAAATTTACGAGATGTTTAGTATAAATAAAAAAACAGTACCACAGATACCTTCACCTAGAAGGTGGCCTTGCGCCCATGTCCCAAGGGCCGAGCTGCACGAGTCAATAAGAGAGCTTCAACGGTTTGGGGCTTAGGGTACACATGTGTTCGCCGTAGAAAACAAAACAAATACTTCCAAAGGCGGTGTTCATTCGGTCTCTTCGTGGTTACGGAGCACATGGCCGGCGTTTAACTGGCTGTAAGACATCCCTACCAAGGTCAGGTGTCGCATTTCGTGTCAGTCCCCCCTCCGACCGCCAGCTTGCCTGGCCCACATCCCTACCAAGGTCAGGTGTCAGTTCCCGTGCCAGTCCCCCCTCCGACCGCCAGCCTGCCTGGCCCACATCCCTACCAAGGTCAGGTGTCAGTTCCCGTGCCAGTCCCCCCTCCGACCGCCAGCCTGCCTGGCCCACATCCCTACCAAGGTCAGGTGTCAGTTCTCGTGCCAGTCCCCCTTCCGACTGACAGCCTGCCTGGCCCACATCCTTACCAAGGTCAGGTGTCAGTTCCCGTGCCAGTCCCCCCTCCGACCGCCAGCCTGCCTGGCCCACATCCCTACCAAGGTCAGGTGTCAGTTCCCGTGCCAGTCCCCCCTCCGACCGCCAGCCTGCCTGGCCCACATCCCTACCAAGGTCAGGTGTCGCATTTCGTGCCAGTCCCCCCTCTGACCGCCAGCCTGCCTGGCCCACATCCCTACCAAGGTCAGGTGTCAGTTCTCGTGCCAGTCCCCCCTCCGACTGCCAGCCTGCCTGGCCCACATCCCTACCAAGGTCAGGTGTCAGTTCCCGTGCCAGTCCCCCCTCCGACCGCCAGCTTGCCTGGCCCACATCCCTACCAAGGTCAGGTGTCAGTTCCCGTGCCAGTCCCCCCTCCGACCGCCAGCCTGCCTGGCCCACATCCCTACCAAGGTCAGGTGTCAGTTCCCGTGCCAGTCCCCCCTCCGACCGCCAGCCTGCCTGGCCCACATCCCTACCAAGGTCAGGTGTCAGTTCTCGTGCCAGTCCCCCTTCCGACTGACAGCCTGCCTGGCCCACATCCTTACCAAGGTCAGGTGTCAGTTCCCGTGCCAGTCCCCCCTCCGACCGCCAGCCTGCCTGGCCCACATCCCTACCAAGGTCAGGTGTCAGTTCCCGTGCCAGTCCCCCCTCCGACCGCCAGCCTGCCTGGCCCACATCCCTACCAAGGTCAGGTGTCAGTTCTTGTGCCAGTCCCCCCTCTGACCGCCAGCCTGCCTGGCCCACATCCCTACCAAGGTCAGGTGTCAGTTCTCGTGCCAGTCCCCCCTCCGACTGCCAGCCTGCCTGGCCCACATCCCTACCAAGGTCAGGTGTCAGTTCCCGTGCCAGTCCCCCCTCCGACCGCCTGCCAGCCTTGCCCACATCCCTACCAAGGTCAGGTGTCAGTTCTCGTGCCAGTCCCCCCTCCGACCGCCAGCCTGCCTGGCCCACATCCCTACCAAGGTCAGGTGTCAGTTCCCGTGCCAGTCCCCCCTCCGACCGCCAGCCTGCCTGGCCCACATCCCTACCAAGGTCAGGTGTCAGTTCTCGTGCCAGTCCCCCCTCCGACCGCCAGCCTGCCTGGCCCACATCCCTACCAAGGTCAGGTGTCAGTTCTCGTGCCAGTCCCCCCTCCGACCGCCAGCCTGCCTGGCCCACATCCCTACCAAGGTCAGGTGTCAGTTCTTGTGCCAGTCCCCCCTCCGACCGCCTGCCTGCCTTGCCCACATCCCTACCAAGGTCAGGTGTCAGTTCTTGTGCCAGTCCCCCCTCCGACCGCCAGCCTGCCTTGCCCACATCCCTACCAAGGTCAGGTGTCAGTTTTCGTGCCAGTCCACCCTCCGACCGCCAGCCTGCCTGGCCCACATCCCTACCAAGGTCAGGTGTCAGTTCTCGTGCCAGTCCCCCCTCCGACGGCCTGCCTGCCTGGCCCACATCCCTACCAAGGTCAGGTGTCAGTTCTCTTGCCAGTCCCCCCTCCGGCCGCCAGCCTGCCTGGCCCACATCGCTACCAAGGTCAGGTGTCAGTTCTCGTGCCAGTCCCCCTCCGACCGCCAGCCTGCCTGGCCCACACCCCCACCCACCTTCTCAGGGAGCTGCCCAGCAGATCCAGCAATGAGCGACTCTGACAGCCCGATGATGCCATTGAGCGGGGTGCGCAGCTCGTGCGACATGGTGGATAGGAAGTCGTCCTTGCGCTCAATAGCCTGCATGGGGGTGAATGACGGCACATAGGAGGGTATGGGTCAGTATTTCTTTTTTCGGCTATTAGCTGACCTTGGGCAGGCCGCCCTGCGACTGCCAAAACGCCCGATTGGGACCAAACCTGGACCGGCCTTCGGCTGGTGACCAAAGTGGCATGGGTGGACATAAACGGGGCCTCTGGCCAGAGGCTAGAGTGTAGCTGACGTATAGCTGAGACACGAAAAAACACATTGTTTGGCGTGCATGGGTGCACAGGTGGTGCATGGGGATGCATGGTGGCGCATGGGGGTGCATGGTGGCGCATGGGGATGCAAGGTGGTGCATGGGGTGCATGGGGACTCTCTCACATTGCTGAGCTGCTGGATGGTTTGCAGCCTGTTTGCCTCCTCCACCGCCTTGATCATGTACTCGCGTCGCTGGGCAATGGTGAAGAAGTTGGCCTCCATCAACGAGGAGCTGTACACCATCTTGGTCAGCCTGCGGGGGGGGGGGCGCAAGGGTTTCATCGTGAAACACACACAATTCTTACTCCCTTCTGCACCTGTCAAACACGAGGCGCGTCTCCATCTTGAGCAGCCCACAAAACAGCTTAGGGTGTGCTGCTGCTGAGACGAAGTGTCAGACGCAAGTCCCTACCTCCCCCCTTACCCCCTCAAGGAGGTTGGTCATCACCCTACCTCCCCCTCACCCCTCATGGAGGGTGGCCATCACCCTACCTCCCCCTTACCCCCCTCATGGAGGTTGGTCATCACCCTACCTCCCCCCTTACCCCCTCATGGAGGTTGGTCATCACCTTACCTCCCCCCTTACCCCCCTCATGGAGGGTTGTCATCACCCTACCTCCCCCTGACCCCCTCATAGAGGGTGGTCATCACCCTACCTCCCCCTTGCACCCCTCATGGAGGTTGGCCATCACCCTACCCCCCCCCTTACACCCCTCATGAAGGGTGGTCATCACCCTACCTCCCCCCTTACCCCCTCATGGAGGGTGGCCATCACCCTACCTCCCCCTCACCCCCTCATGGAGGGGGGTCATCACCCTACCTCCCCCTTACCCCCTCATGGAGAGGGGTCATCACCCCACCTCCCCCTTACCCCCTCATTGAGGGTGGTCATCACCTTACCTCCCCCTTACCCCCTCATGGAGGGTGGCCATCACCCTACCTCCCCCTTACCCCCTCATGGAGGGTGGCCATCACCCTACCTCCCCCTCACCCCCTCATGGAGGGTGGCCATCACCCTACCTCCCCCTCACCCCTCATGGAGGCTGGCAATCACCCTACCTCCCCCTTACCCCCCCATGGAGGCTGGCCATCACCCTACCCCCCCCCCTTGTCCTGACACCACAAACTCACCAGTCCAGAGCTGCCCACAGGGGCTCGATGATCTCCAGCGGGAACGACCCATCGATAGCTCCGAAGTAAACAATAGGGAACAGGTTCCATGTGGTCTGTAGCGAGCAAGCAAAGGGGGGAGGGGGCAGCACGGGTGAGACACTACGTCAGGGGACAAGAAGTAGACAACTAAACAACCGGTGCTTTGACAACTGATAACTCACAACTGACAACCCACAGCCTCAAACTTCAAATCTGCAACCCACAGCTCCCAACCGTCAGACTTCCATAAACAGCCACCAACCACCAACCGACAACTTGCACCTTCAATTAACACACTTTTTCAACTTACGATGCTGAAGATGCGTATGAACTTGACGGATCTCTTGGCAGAAGGTTCCGGAGTTTCCTCCACGGCACTGGTCACCATGCGCCACATGTGCACCAGGATCGACGGAAACGGAACACAGGACATGACATACCAGAACACTGCGATGTGGTGAGGGGTAAAGGATGAGAGGTGAGGGTTGAGGGTTGAGAGGTGAGGGTTGAGGGGCAATCAGGCCATGACATGCCAGAACAATGGCATGAGGTGTGGGGTTGAGTGTGAGAGCTGAGGGGAGGGTTGAGGGGCTGAGGGTTGAGGGACGGTTGAGAGCTGAGGGGAAATTAGGACATACCAACAAGGACTGGGATGAAGGGTGAGCAGCGATATGTGAGGGGTCGAGGGGCAGTCAGAAAATCACGACCAGGAGGCGGCCAGTAACCATCTTTCACACCAAGGGATCGTTAGGGTTAAGGGTTAACTGTCAGGGCTTCATCTGATCTAAACCCTAACCCACGCACTCCGAGGGAGCGACATGTCACAGCTACAACTAAGGAGGCCATGCAACACAGAGTGCACTAGACAGCACATGACACCGGAATATAGTAATTCCACCAAGGCCATTCCGATATTCCGGCCCAGGGACACGAGTCAGCTGTATGTGGTCACAGCCTGCAGGGGAAGATAATAAGCCCTAGCCTGTGCCCATGACCCAGGCCTCTTCCCATGCCCATGCTCAGGCCTATGCCCATGGATAGAACCCCAACCCATGCACACGCCCGTATTACATCCAGTCACCTTTGTGCGGACATGATATCCAAGGAAAGGTGCCCATGCCCCCTGCTGGGCCCCATGCCCCTCTGCCCATGCCCCCTGCTGGTCCCCATGCCCCCTGCCCAGGCCCCTCTGCCCATGCCCCTGCTGGTCCACATGCCCCTCTGCCCATGCCCTCTGCTGGTCCCAATGACCCTTGCCCATGCCCCTCTGCCCATGCCCCCTGCTGGTCCCCCTGCCCCCTGCCCATGCCCCTCTGCTCATGCCCCCTGCTGGTCCCCATGCCCATGGATAGAGCCCCAACCCACGCACACGCCCAGGTTACATCCAGTCACCTTTGTGCGGCCATGATATCCAAGGAATGGTCCCCATGCCCCCCGCTCCCAGCATGAACACGTTGAGCAAGATGACCCACAGCCTCATGCGCGGAGGGTAGTCTGAGATCTGGCTCAGGATGAAGATGATGGCCGGGGCGGTGAACACATACAGGGCCCAACGCTGAGGGATGTACCTGAGGGTGGGAGAGGGGGGGGCATGGGATGATGGCTGAGGCGGGGAGATGATGGCCGGGGCGGTGAACACATATAGGGCCCAACACTGAGGGATGTACCTGAGGGTGGGAGAGGGGGGGGGGCATGGGATGATGGCTGAGGCGGGGAGATGATGGCCGGGGCGGTGAACACATACAGGGCCCAACGCTGAGGTATGTGCCTGAGGGTGGGAGAGGGGGGGGGCATGGGATGATGGCTGAGGCAGGAGCAGGGGCAGGGAACATATGTGGGGAGGAGGGGGGGGGGAGGCCCATGGGATGATGGCAGGGGCAGGGAACGTATGCGGCGATCAGCTAACAGACAGAAGGTTGTGTAATTCATGACCAGAGAGACACTTAGCCCAACATCAAGTAATTTAAAAAAATGAGCTTAATTCCACAAGATTGGGGTTAATTGATTTACATAATCCAGGGTCATTGTAGTACAGAAAGGACAAGCAGGAAGGCTTTATAAGCAGCACAGCGCAAGGGACAGGGCATGGTCTATGAATGATTGGGGCATGTGGCATGGAGTACAGGCTAGCGCTCCAGGCACCAGGTTCATGGCCCTGGATAGCCTGAATAACATCCATGAGAACCAATCAAGATACTGAAGCCGTGGCATCTTTTCCCCGCTGTTCCGTCCTCTCATCTGGCTATCCAGCAGCTTAAGCCCCTTCAGCCCTCACGCTGCACACATGTCACACACATGCAGCCCATATCACACACACTCAACCCATGTCACCCAGTTGACCTCTTGTCGCCTGATTGACATCGATAAATTTTGGCTATGTACAACCGTCCCGGCCTCCTCTCGCTCACCCCTGTGGGTTTTTTTCTTTTCTTTTCCGCACTACCAGGCCCTTTAAAAAAATGCTTTGGTGTGGCTTCCTAGCTTTTGCTGTAACAACCAATTACTGTAACGACTCATGACATCTGGTCGCTACAGCAAAGGCCATGCCCTGTCGACCTAAAGACCAATTACATATAATAACGACTCATTACATTTGTAACGACTGAATACATGTGCCACAGGGCATGGACTAATTACTACAACAACTACATGCAGCTTTGCATGTCCACCTTCAGGTAGCACAAACGTAGCACACATTTATTTTGGCCTCCCTCTTAATAACAGGCAGCTCTGCTTCTACAGCCACACAGGCCACCCTCATGCAGCACAGGCCAGTAGGCCATCCACATGCAGCACAAGTGTGTTTGGAGTCCCCGCTACAGACAGATATCGCTGCACATACGGCAACATATGTCCCCCACATGGCAAGACATGTGTCCGTCATGCAGCACACATGTCTTCGGTGTCCCTGTTAAGCATTGTACGTCTCACAGACCATGCCACCCACATGCAGCACAAATGTGATAAGCATTTCTCAGGCAGCTCTGCATGTCAGGCCGCACATGCCACCCACATGCAGCACAAGGGGCTCTCAGGCAGCTCTGCACATGCCGCAACAAATGCAACCCGCATGCAACAAATGAGCCATCAGCACCCCTTGTAGCGGAACAAAATTGACCGCTAAACGCTTTAGAGAATCATCGGGATTGCTCAGGTGACCTTTGGGAATCCGAGGCCCGCCTCGGCCCTCCACCTACGGTGGAGGTGCCGCGGCGTCATTCCTTGAGCTGCAAGCACACAATTAGGGTCCCAGATGGTGGGGGCGTGGCTCAACTCACAGGCAGCTCTGCACATCCGGCAGCACATGCCACCCGCATGCAGCACACGTGTCATCAGCACCCCTCCAACTCACAGGCAGCTCTGCACATCCGGCAGCACATGCCACCCGCATGCAGCACACGTGTCATCAGCACCCCTCCAACTCACAGGCAGCTCTGCACATCCGGCAGCACTGGTGAGAAACCAGTCCAAAGCATGGCGTAGCTGGAGGCTGCCATTAGGTTGATGTAGCAGGAGACCAGGTGCAGGGTCAGCTTGTTCTACAGGGGCACAGCATGCCAGGGCAGGGGAAGGGTTTGAAGTCAGGGGCAGACAGGGTCGCATGCCAGGGCAGGGGAAGGGTTTGAAGTCAGGGGCAGACAGGGTCGCATGCCAGGGCAGGGGAAGGGTTTGAAGTCGGGGGCAGGCAGGGTCGCATGCCAGGGTTAGAGGAGGGCACAGCATGACCCCCCGCAGGGCGAGAGGAGGGTCGGATAGTTGGCGACAATCCCTGTCCCCAACTCACACCAAACGTCCCTGCAGGGCACAGCATGACAGGGCGGGAGCAGGGCACACCATGACAGGGCGGGAGCAGGGCACAGCATGACAGGGCGGGGCAGGGCACAGCATGACAAGGCGGGAGCAGGGCACAGCATGACAGGGCGGGAGCAGGGCACAGCATGACAGGGCGGGAGGAGCGCACAGCATGACAGGGCGGGAGCAGGGCACAGCATGACAGGGATGGAGCAGGGCACAGCATGACAGGGCGGGAGCAGGGCACACCATGACAGGGCGGGAGCAGGGCACAGCATGACAGGGCGGGAGCAGGGCACACCATGACAGGGCGGGAGCGGGGCACAGCATGACAGGGCTGGAGCGGGGCACAGCATGACAGGGCGGGAGCGGGGCACAGCATGACAGGGCGGGAGCAGGGTACACCATGACAGGGCGGGAGCAGGGCACACCATGACAGGGCGGGGGCAGGGCACACCATGACAGGGCGGGAGCAGGGCACAGCATGACAGGGCGGGAACAGGGCACAGCATGACAGGGCGGGAGCAGGGCACAGCATGACAGGGCAGGAGGAGGGCACAGCATGACAGGGCGGGAGCAGGGCACAGCATGACAGGGCGGGAGGAGCGCACAGCATGACAGGGCGGGAGCAGGGCACAGCATGACAGGGCGGGAGCAGGGCACAGCATGACAGGGCGGGAGGAGGGCACACCATGACAGGGCGGGAGGAGGGCACAGCATGACAGGGCGGGAGGAGGGCACAGCATGACAGTGCGGGAGGAGCGCACAGCATGACAGGGCGGGAGGAGGGCACAGCATGACAGGGCAGGAGGAGGGTCAGGTAGTTGGCGACAAGGGGTTGGCGACAATCTCTGCCCATAACACACATACACACGTCCCTGCAGGGCACAGCATGACAGGGCGGGAGCAGGGTCAAAAGACAGAGCAGTAGCAGGGCCAGGCAGTAGTGAGACAAGCAGCTAGCATGAATCTCTGCCCCCACCCCCTCTCCCCTCACACAAACATTCCTGCATGTGCACTGCCTCCTCAGTCCTCACACATTTTCCTAATCCACCAACTGCCCTGCATCCCGAAGCCTCCCCCCCCCCCCCCCCCCCCTGCCATCTTCCACTTAACCCTGCCTTCTGCCCACTCTCCCAAAGCCACTACCCCCCCCCCCCCCTGCCATCCTCCACTCAACCCTGCCTTCTGTCCCGCTCTTAGTCCCACCCTGCCCAACCTATCTCCTCCTTCACCGATCTACCCTCCGCGGCCTTGCCAACTTGCCCCGAGTCTCAGCTTGCACAACCTACCTCCATTTCCCCCGATCTACCTTCCACGGCCTCACCATCTTGCTATAAGTCCCACCTTGCACACCCTACCTCCATTTTTTTCACACTGCGTACTGCGGTTTTGCCACTTTGCTCTGAGTCTCAGCTTGCCCACCCTACCTCCATTTTTCCCGCTCTGTTTTGCAGCCTTGCTTTAAGTCCCACCTTGCTCACCCTATCTCCTCCTTCAACTATGTGCCCTCCGCGGCCTTGCCACCTTCCTCCGAGTCCCACCTTGCACACCCTACCTCCACTGTCCCCAATCTGCCGTCTACGGCCTTGCATATATTCTCCGAACACCTTGCCCACCCTACCTCCACCTTTACCGACCTGCCTTCCAAAGCCTCGCCACCTTGCTCTGAGTCCCACCTTGCCCAATCTATAACTCCATTTTCCCTACTCTGCCTTCTCAGCCTTGCATCCATGCTCCTAGTCCCACCTTGCCCACCCTATCTCCACCTTAACCAAACTGCCTTCCACAGCCTCGCCATCTTGCTCCGAGTCTCAGCTTGGCCACCCTACCTCCATTTTTCCACACAGCATTCCCACGGCCTCGCCACCTTGCTTATAGTCCCTGCTTGCCTACCCAATCTGCACCTTAACCACCCTGCCTTTCGCAGGCTCGCCCCCCTGCTCCAGCCACACCTGGCCTACCCAGCCAATAGGCCTTACTCGCCCGTTCCTTTTAAAGCTCAAAGGCAGTCACGTCCCGCCGTACCGTCAGTCCCCGGCCTTCCGCTCCTAGTCCCGAACCTCCCCGCTGCCCATCCCATGCCCCCGCCACATGCTCCAAACCCCTAGCCTGGAACAGGCCTGCCACAGCTCCCAATCCCCGGCATCAAACCACCCTGCCCCAGGCAGTCCACCAGGGTTCAAGCCCTCCACTCCCCTGGCCTCTCACCCCGTTTGTCTCAAAAATAACCCTGCGACAGTAAATGAGAACTATGATCAGCAAGGAATGTGAAACAGCCGGGAGTGTCCTGGTTCAACAGCCCAATCCGCAACACCCAGCAGCCAGGACTGGAGGACAGTCAGGAGCATGCTGGTACAACACCCCAATCGAGAACACCCAGCAGCCATGCAGTGCAAAGAATGCAAAGGTCTTTCGACACTGCTGCAGCACACGATAATTTCATCGCATCCCCACCCCACAGCTTTTCTTGCAGTGGCACTGCCCCAGGTCAGGCTCAGCTTCAAATTTACAAATTTACAGTGAGCCTCTACATACCTTCAGGCATGCACCATGAAATGAGGATGACAGTAGCTGGAATGTGGCCAGCGAGAATGTGGCCAATTATAGCTGGGTACCGGTACTATGAAATGAGATAGCAGGATACCGGTACCATGCAATGAGGATAACACTAGCTGGAAAAAGTGGCCAGCGAGTGGCCAATTATAGCTGTGTAGTGGGTACTCACTTCAGTAGGGTGAGAATGAGGTTGGATGCGTAGCCGACCTGCAGCAAGGAATTTGAATTGGGGGCCTCAAGCGCAGGCCTGTTTGTCTGTTGAAGGCTTTCTGGAGTGGCAGGGTCATGTGGTGACGCACACAGGTGTCCCTGGCCGCAAGATACCATGCGGGGTAGAGGCCATGAAGCACCAGGGCTTGGAGGGGCAATGCATGGCAACCAAATGCATGCCCAATGAATGCCTGGAGGGATCGGCGGGAGCTCGCATGTGGTATACTGGTGAGCAAGTGAAGAGGAGACATGATAAGTATATGCGGACCCATACCGCACTTTTCTGCCCGGCGTTCCAGCGGGATGCAAGTGCTACTTATCCATTCCCCCAAAATGCATGCATCTCCATTGCAATGGACGAGCTGACGCATCGACCGTGGACGGATCCAGCCAACCCTTTCAAGCTCACCATGCACCTGTGGGCAAAGCAGGCCAATGGCGCGGGGGGGGGCAAATCCGTCAGCAAATTGGAGGTGGTGTTGCAACTAGTCATCATCGACTTCTCATTCTGTCAGGCTCGTACGAACCCAACTAAGCGTTGATGGGGAACTCTGCTGACGATGGACCGAGCAGCAATTGCTGCTCCTAGATGCATGCGTGCCAATGGCGCCACAATTGTTACTTGCCATTGATAGCTGACGATGAGCTTCTGAGACGGCACGAAGGTCGGATGCCTTGGCGTCCAAACAGCATCGACGTAGGAGCACACTAGCCAGATGCTAATGCAGCCTAGGAGAAGGAACAATCGCTGCTTTACTGCTAAGCGTTGCGCAGCAGATAGGCCGCTGGAAACTGTGTCAGTGGGGACGTAGAGCGACAGTTTATGGCGCTCTCTGTGATGGGTCTTCCATGGCGCAGCAGCAGCAGCGGCAGCATCGACCATCTGCTGCTTGTCCTCCGAGGAAGGGTTGGAGGCGGACATGTCATCAAATAAGACGCCAGAAGTCATCGCCATCGATGATGGGTCTTGATTCAGGGTAGCAAGTTGTGCTGGGTCACTGTGGCTAACAGTGCTGGATCGATGTTGATGGTGTTTCTTAAAGATCTCCCTCTCCTTCTTAAACAAACGTCAGTTTCGAGAAGACCTCAGATCCGTCATGCATGCATGCCTCAGGCAGCCTAACAATCGTTGCGCGGAAATACGCCGTGACTGCCTCAGTGGCGACAGCCTATTATACGGAATTATGCGACAATCGTGTGTCGGAGACTACCACACGCATACGAGGGCATTCTACCAAACGCCCCGGGCAACAGATGCCACGCGCACGCGCCACGTTTGTGTGGACATGTGACCTAGCGCGTGTCAAGTTTCCCGGGTGTGGAGTTCCCGAGTGTGGGACTCCGAGTATGAACTGATAAGGTACTGCGGCACGCGGGCAGTCAAATTGTGATGCGACGATCCTTCGCCAGATTGCCACGAGGAGCTAATTACATCGCGCCTTACGAATTTTTTCAAGCTGCATGTTGGACGCAGTTGGGTTCGAGGACTCAGTGATAATTCAATGCGAAGAGGACCCGGACTGCCCATACAGCGGATTGCGGTCGGCATAGCTGTTGGGTGAGCATGTCATGTAGATCCTGCGAGCTGCGAGCGTCGGCATTCATCCTTGCGCCGTCCGAAGGAGATGGGTGCAAGGGTGCGATCATTTGATCGACCAAATGATGGCCACAATGCTTTTAAATTCCATTGACATAAGTAAACGCGAGGAATTAGCTCTCGCGCTGAAAGATGCTATCTAGTTAGTTTTGTGTGTGGCTGCGTGCTAGGGAGGCTGCTGTACCTACTTTGTTCATACTCGGAGTCCCACACTCGGGAACTCCACACCCGGGAAACTTGACACGAGGCACATTTTCTGTGAATACACGAGGCACATTTTCTGTGACTGAATACTGATCTTGATACTCATCTATGCGTGTACGTCAGTTTAAATGTCGTATGTGAACGCAGCAATCATAACTAATAATCGCATGCGCCAGCTGCCTTCTCTCTGGGGGGAGGAGGGAGGGATTCGCGCGCGAACTGAATGTGGGGTCGTCCGGACCCCGGCGGGGTTGGATAAATTCGTCGACCATATTTTTACGAATCCGTGTTTGATACCCCTTGCACATATTCTCAAAGCCCATAAAATAAAAGAGCAATGATAGAAAGAAATCAAGGAGAGGGGCAAATTTCGCCAATCTCTGCATTGTGTGGTGTGGATCGGTCGATGAGCTGTCGGGGATGGGATCAGTCACGAAGTGACCGGGTAGGAAAAACCCAACCCCGGGGTTCAGTTGGTCAGGTGTGAATCGCCTATAAGGCACGCGCACAAGCAGGAGTACATCAGTCAGCAGTCTCATATTTACATTTCTTTTATTTTGCGGCTTGCATTGCATGTTAGTTCGATTGACTACCGGCATAATGGTTTGAATTGGCACCATCATCAGAATTCAAGCATTTCTTAACGACAGAGGTGACGTAAGCAATGGTGGTGTAGGTATTCGTTGGCCTGCCCCTTAGTTGAGGCGATAAGGCTCTTGCTTGTTACAGGGAATCGAGGACTCTGCATACACTTGAGTCTCATGACGTGTCATGTCCTAGTGACTGGCAGTCTGATTTTTGCTTGCTTCATATGTTTTGGCTCATCGCAGTCTTGGTTGAGTATGTTTGAAGTTGGCACAGACTGCATACTATCATGGCGTGCAAAAGTCTCAAAAATGTTGCCTGAGCTAGTGAATTGTATCGTATATGTCTTCAATTTTCATTGTACATTTTCTTCTGCACAACAGATGGCGTACTGCCTGGAGATTTTGAGTATACCATATATGCTGTTTCCGTATGACAGTGCCAAAGCAAATGTGAAATTACAAAGAATATGCATGTTGCGTCGGGGGGCGTACAATTAGCCTTAAAAATTCACGTATGTCCAGCTCCGTCATTTGTTTAGCACTGCTTAACCATACTTCACTAAGGTGTTTTCTTTTTGTTTTCCAGCGTGGCCGAGCTTCATTTCAGCATGGCCCAGAGGTGTTACTTCATTAACCATACTGTACCGTAACTACCGTTGGCATATCCAGCTAACCCATTGCCATTTACTGCACGGACAAACATGCATGACCTACATTTCATCATAATCTATCAGTCACTCTTACATGTCAGCTGCTTCATCCCAGGCATCTCTGATCCCAGGGCGTCATCCGGCAACGACGCGCACTTACTTTTTCCTGTCCAGAGGAAACAGAACGGTAAAGTGTAACCGAACCCTCCAGTCAGATACATTCCGCTGCTTAATAAGCGAAATAGCCAATGCAGCCCTGTCGCCTACTATATTCAGTACCTGACAAAAGGCAATTTACTCTTGCAGCGAGAAGTCTTTCTCCTGGTCACTGTCGACCTGTGGTCCCCCACACAAAATTGGGGCAGGCCCTATTCGCGCAACAAGCTCGATTTCGCTCCGTTCCCAGGATGTTGTCTGTCACTGTGACGTGGGCATTTACAATGTTCAGTTTTCAGGTGAAACGCTCATTGTAACGGTAAGCGTGTACACAATTTCAGTAAAATTTGAAGACACAGGACTATTCAGCACAGATCCCGCGATTCCTGGAAATGACTCGGGAAACATAAACCGCTACAGTCCCACATTGCCACTTGGATCGAGCAATCTTACAATTGGAGGCGAGATGAAGGCGTCGAAGCGAAGGGATGCTCCGGCAGCCCCGACCACTTACACAGATCTTCAGCAGAGCAGACGACATAAGGCGCTGCAGATGCAAAAATGCGCCAGGTCACAGCACTTGAAGGCACACAGAGGCATTGCGGACACAGGGAAGGTGAGCATCTACACTTTGCATGGCATGTCTTTGGCTGGATGTCACCAGGTATGATGTCCTGACTGCATGGCGGCATGCCAGTAATGTGCCTGTTACCCCCCACGTTTCTTTTTGCATGGACGACGCTGAACAAGTGTGCTTGCATTTGCATGGCAACATGGCTGCTTGGCTGGCAGATTTATAAGAGTGCATGCATGAGGCGATGTCGCTCTGCCCTTACTCATCGCTTTGAATGGCAACAGGCCTGCATTGAATCCTGATGTTCTTTTTATTTTGATTACAACGGGGGGCCGACCGCTGAACAGCCGTTACCCCCACCGCTAGATCTGGAGAACCAGATCCCAGACAAACAGACCGGAAAGGGAAAAAACTGGTTCAGCGCATGGCGAGTGAATGATGTTACAATGACATGGCTGCAACCTGGTTCTCTTCCTTACCCAGAGCTATGTGTCTATCACATGCAGTGATCCCGGCAGGGCTGAAGGCCATGAGATCAAGTATTTGCATGAACTGTCGGATACAAAACTGGAAAGTGTGATTGTTGAACTTAAAGCCTGTTCTCGGTGGTTCATCAGGATTCAGTATTGCTTGGTTTTCGGAAACACTGCACATCTACAAGGGGCCCCTTGCACACCCGGGCTGTTTTTCTTGTGTTAGCGTCTCAGATTTCTAGGGTTGGGCGGCCGGTCTCACACCTTGAAAAGTCACAGCAAAATGCATCTATGCTCCTTGGGCACATGCGCACTCCAGGCTTTTGCGTGCACCTGGATATGTTATTTCGGGCATTTGTTGATGCAGGAAATCTTTCTTGTCAAGATAAAGAACAACACCGCGTACCCAAACCCTAAAGCACGTGTTGATGTCATGAGAGATGGTTGGGCCAGCCCGGTAGGGACTTAAATTAAGGGGTTTTGATGAAGAATTTCACAGGCTTCATGGCCACCAGGGATTTTTTAGTGGCTACTGGTTACGACTCGTAACCAAAGTGGTAGCGAAGAATTAATGCGGCAAAGTCAAGGTTCAGGTGCGCGGTAACGAATAACGACGAAATCAATTAGGATTGACAAATTTTCGTCGCCTGCGGCGAGCTCTTCACCAAGAACTGCGTCAGAACTCGCTGCTTCTGGTAACCAAAATCAATTCTGAATGTCACTAAAAGAATCCCTGATGGCCACCCTGTCCAATCTTCCTGCCGAGTTGGCACAGATGTTAGTTTTCCGGTTTCCACATATTTCTTAACTCATCCACACTGGCTAGTGGCCCCCTGGGGAAACCGTGTCTCGAGCCAAATGTCCGCCTTCAGACGCAAACACCAAGACCATGACTCCCACAAAGAGTGCATTCAATGTCATCACTGTTGCGGTATTTGGTAACCATCAAGTATTTGTTGATACCGTACTGTTCTGGTATTTGCATGTGCCAGTTCTTATTTGCACGGTCCCAGTACTGTAATGTATATTTGCTTTGCCTTCCCTCATAAATAACGTTTTGGGGGGTTGAGGTATCCTTGAATACACCGGTACTAGTTATCGATTGTAGACGCCAGATTCCAGTCAAAAAATTTAGAGTTTTAATCGATAATTTGAGCATGAACAGAAATCGTGTTTTCATACCTGAGGGAAGGCAAACAAAATCTACGGTATGTACTTGCACTAGTACTTTCTTGTACCGGCATTTTCTTCTTCCAGTAATTTCAATTCTACCAGTACAGGTATTCTTTAGTACCGAAACTGAACCGGGCCAAGTGCCTGTCTATGCCAGTGTTTTCTTGTACCTCTTTTATCCTGATGGACGTCTGGCACTTGCACGTATTATTTTTGCTTCATCGGTATTTTTTCTTGTATCGGTTTTTTCCCTTCTGCACGGAAGTTTGTTCATAACATTCCGGTTGGCTGCGCGAGCCTCCCACGCCGCAGTCCTGATCCACACAAGATGCATATTACAATAGACGGCTGACATCTCTTCTACACGGCATGCAGGCATTGGAAGCAGAAACTGCTTTGGGCATGGATCAGGATGCACCAGCCTCCACGCTCGGCCAACACAGACGAACCGGTACGGGGTGTCTGAACCTTTCGCCTGCCCCAGGACACCCAGACAGAGGGGAACGGGCGCCCCCAGCACCTCCCCAACCGCGGCTTTGCCCCATCTTTGTTTTTTCACACTTGTTTCCACATTTTGGGCTAGAAAAATAATTGGGCAGAACAGAAGAAACACCCCGGCCCTGTAGCTCTTGACCCTGAAGAGTCATTATAGTTTCCTGGATCTGAGATAATGTCAGGCACCATACCCTAATCCCTATACCCCAATCCTTAATCCCCAAGCTATCACCCCTCATTTGTTTTGGGTGTGACCATGCCTGTTCCTCTAGCTTGCTTCTATTCACAATGTCAGCTGTTCTGCGAACAGTAACCCTAAACCCTAAACCCTGCTCTCCTTCAAACAATAACAGTAGGTGCGTTGAAGTTAATCTCGCAACCATAGAAAGAAAGAAAACTACGCCCCGCAGGGGCGTGAGGGTTCAGGAAACGGTGCGGCATGGGCCGCGTCCTCGCCGTTACCATCTCACAACCATATCGATGCTCCCGATTCTGCTGGTTTTTATCCGAGGCCATACATTTGCGCCCCTGCTTTACCACAATAGTCTCATTACCGGCATCCCCAACGCTGCTGATGAATATGCCAAGATATTCATTTGGAATATCTTATCCCAGGACATCTGTTTGGATCCCAGCCCCATCTTCATCGCAACCAATGCCTGACATGTAGCTGATCCGTACCGCTATCTTGAAGCATTTATTTGCGTCACAGCTTCATCACAAAAATCTTAATGCCCTCTTTGCGATCCAGCTTGATTATAACAATTGCAATGTCCTCTTTGCGTCCCAGCATAATTCCAACGATCCTGATGCCCTCATATTGCCCTCATGTAGCCGAGGAACATCCGAAGACTTTTTATGCGTCCCAGTTCATGCAGCCAGAGTGGATGACGGATGTACCGCCAGACCTGGGCGTCAACTGGTAAGCCAGAAGAGGGGGGGAGCGGAAGGGGCCTGCCAGCTTAGGGGTCGGACCCATCCCCCCCAAACATGGGGGTTCAGTGTCCGGGATAGCGCCTTTGCATAATGAAGAATCGACCGGTATACGCCAGACCTGGGCATCAGCTGGTGAGCCAGAAGAGGAGGGGGAGCAGGCAGATTTGTTTGATGCTGCTGTTTACAGATTAAAAAAGTGAGTTACAGAAACATGGCATATGTGTTTAGGTGATGTGGATGTCCCCCCTTGACGTGGCGTCAAGTGGTGATCCAGGAGGGGGGCGCCTGTGTATGCTTTGACACCGCACTGTTTACAGATGACAAGTATGCTTCAGTAAATGCTCTCACATTTTGTAGATGCCCCCCCCTTGACCTGGTGTCAACTAGTGAGCCAGGAGGGGGGCACCTGTGTATGCTTTGACACCGCACTGTTTACAGATGACAAGTATGCTTCAGTAAATGCTCTCACATTTTGTAGATGCCCCCCCCTTGACCTGGTGTCAACTAGTGAGCCAGGAGGGGGGCACCTGTGTATGCTTTGACACCGCACTGTTTACAGATGACAAGTATGCTTCAGTAAATGCTCTCACATTTTGTAGATGCCCCCCCCTTGACCTGGTGTCAACTAGTGAGCCAGGAGGGGGGCACCTGTGTATGCTTTGACACCGCACTGTTTACAGATGACAAGTATGCTTCAGTAAATGCTCTCACATTTTGTAGATGCCCCCCCCTTGACCTGGTGTCAACTAGTGAGCCAGGAGGGGGGCACCTGTGTATGCTTTGACACCGCACTGTTTACAGATGACAAGTATGCTTCAGTAAATGCTCTCACATTTTGTAGATGCCCCCCCCTTGACCTGGTGTCAACTAGTGAGCCAGGAGGGGGGCGCCAGCGTTTGTTTGACACCACGCTCTTTACAAATCAAAAATATGCTTCAGTAAATGCTTTCATATCATGCGGATGTCCCCTGTTTGACGTGGTGTCCATTGGTGAGTCAGGAGAAGGGGGCACCTGTGTATGTTTGACAACCCGCTGTTTACAGATTTAAAACATGTTTTACAAAACACGTAAATGTTTTTATTTTGCCGGTATGCGGATGTCCCCCCTAGACCTGGTGTCAATTGGTGGGCCAGCCAGGGGGCACCTGTGTAATGACACACTGTATTTTTGTTAACGCTGCGAACAGGTCAAAAATTTGATTTTAAACAAAAATGCTTTCATATCATACGGTGCACCCCTAGACCTGGGCGTCAATTGGTGAGCCAGGAGGGGGGATATCTAAAAGACTGCCGGTAGTGTTTCATTTAGCACCGTTTTTGACAGGCCGATGGGCAGCCATTATCAGGCCGATGGGACGAATGGAGCCGGTTCTGGGCCATGGGACCAATGGAGCCATTACTAGGCCGATAGGCAGCCATTATTAGGCGGATGGGCAGCTATTACTACGCCAATTGGCAGCCATTGCTACGTCGATGGGACCAATGTAGCCACTACTGGGCCGATGGTGACGAGTCCTTGAAGCAGCCGGTCTTGTTGCACATATACAGGTCACATCTACTGCAGGCTATGCAATTGCTGAATTGCAGCTTCAGCATCCACACAAAAACACAGGTCATTGGTCTCAAAAAACACCCAGCTGCAGCTTGAGCACCCATAAATAACGACGCAAGCCATTCCTGAGAACCTGAAAAGGGACCCCGATCGAATCTCCCCTTCTCCCCGTGGGAATCCTCAGAATGTTTCCGAGCTAATCAAACCTCCCAGTGCCTTCCCAGTGAAAACCCTAAACCCTAACGAGCTGAACTACCTCCCAGAGCTATCCCAGCTGAAGACCCTAAATTATTCTCCCAGAATTCCTCCCTGTGCCTTCTCGGTCAGTCGGGGAGGTATTCGAAGTAGCGCGCTCCTCCCCCTCCCAAGGGGGAGTGGGCACTGGGCTTTTGTGCAACCATCGCATTAGGTGTTGCAAAATTCGAATCTGACCCTTCCACACAACGTGCATCTGAACCCCTAAACGCTATGCGCAGGTATGTCCTCCCGCGACCAGAAGGCAGGCGATGCTTGCTGGTCAGCTCCGGGTGGGTGCACGGCGGAACGCCCTGGGAGGCATGGAGTGACAAGTGGTTTGTCACCTTTGACCTCAGGATGTGATGAGTGACCTCAGGATGTGACGAGTGACCTCAGGATGTGACGAGTGACCTCAGGATGTGACGAGTGACCTCAGGATGTGACGAGTGACCTCAGGATGTGACGAGTGACCTCAGGTTGTGACGAGTGACCTCAGGATGTGACAAGTGACCTCAGGATGTGACGAGTGGTGTGTCACCTGTGTCCCAAGGAGGGACACAAGGTGCAATGGGACCTTTTTGGTGCCTGGCGCGTTCAATGCACCCCTTGATCACCCTTTGCTCCTGGGGGGTATTAGATGCGGTGCTTACAAGTTTGACCCGAGACATGGCCTGAACCCTTGATTCTCTGCCCTAAGCCCCCCACGCATTACCCCACACCCTGAACCCTGAACCCTGAACCCTGAACCCTGAACCCTGAACCCCAACTCAGCCATATGACCTGTATGGGCACCGTGGACCTGTGCCTTTTGGCGCAATGTGGGCTGTTGTGTGAACCGAGTGTTGGCTGTTGTGTGAAACGAGTGGGGGCTGTGCAAGCCGGTTGCCCATGCCTGAGCCTCTTTGTAAGAAAGGCTATACCCTCATATTGAAACACGATTAAAAACAGTCAAATATCTCATAATAGTAGATTCGAATTGCCTTGCCCTCTCAATCAACGTTGTTCAGAGGTGAGGGATTCATTAACATACTGATTATTGATTGTCAACGCCAGTATTGGTCGGAAGTCAAGAGGTTTTGTCTATTTTTTTACCTGAGTGAAGCATTAAATCAACAATTCATTCACACCCGAGGGAAGGCATATCAAATCTAGGGGTATGAGCCTGGAAGTTTTCTCTTCGTACTGACCCCAGATCATGCTGGAATCTGGACCTTGCAGAGGTCGCACCGTCAGCAGGCTCCGGAGCGGCTCCATTCTTCACACCATGCGGTCTCGCCTGCCGGACGGCGGCGGGGCCTCGTCTTCCTCCTCGGGAGGTGATTCTCCCTCCTGCATCCTGGACTGCATCTACCATGAGCCCAACAGGTCAGCCTAGGGAAAGCCCGGAACCTTACGCCCAACAGCTTTTAACCCTACACCCCAAGACCCGAAACCTTACACTGTACAAGTTTGAACCCTGCACCACACAACCTGAAACCCTGCACCGCAAAACCTTAAACCCTTAACCCGATTTGCCTTCCTGCATTCCTGGACTGCATCTACCACCAGCCGTGCAGGTCAGCATGGGGAAAATCAAGCCTCCTACAACCCTAAACCCCAAACCTATACTCTTTACCCGATTGGCCCTCCTGCATCGTGGAACGTGCCTGTCACAAGCCCAGCATGACAGCATAGTGACAGAGGTAATGATTTGTGAAGTTCATGAGCAAAATATACCGGGCACCCCCTAAGCAATAAATGCCGCATGGCGCCCGGCCATGGGGACATGCACCCTGAAACCCTGGATCAGGGGGGGGGGGGATAGCGGGGCACCGCCTACCAGCTACTGGCACTCGACTGTATTTTGGGGTGTTTATTTGAATTTGAATTTGAATTTTGCTACATAAAGGCGAATGGCTGTGGGGGGCCTGATTCAGCCAGCCACAATGCTGGGGCCTCTGGGAGCGGACCCACCAAGGTTTGGCTGCCCCAAGGCCTGCCAAAGGGGGTCTGCTGCGTACTACAAAAAATACTGCAGACCACCGGGTGTGCTGAACTGATGCACGTTAACATAAAATGATGTTTTTTTCTAACTGCGTTTTCCCTGACCTGGGGGGGGTCAGGGTTGAGGGTTCTTCCCCATGGGGGACCCCCCTGCTTAGAAAGTCCAAATAGTACCCTCCTGAACCAAAGCTACCCTGACTCAGAACCAGCGCTGTGCAATTGTGCCGTAATTCTGGAATCGTGCAAGTAATTATGGTTCATTACTGGTAAAAGTAGCTGAATTCGCCTTGAAATTACGGTGACTGACTCAGCTACGTAATTCAGCCATCGTAAGGACCGTCATTGGCACAGCACTGCTCAGAACCCAAACCTGGTCTAACCCTGACCCTGGACCCTAGTCAAACCTGGTCTGTCCCTGACCCTTGACACTGGTCTGTCCCTGACCCTGGACCCTGGTCAAATCTGGTCTGTTCCTGACCCTGGACCCTGGTCAAATCTGGTCTGTCCCTGACCCTGGACCCTGGTCAAACCTGGTCTGTCCCTGACCCTGGACCCTGGTCAAACCTGGTCTGTCCCTGACCCTGGACCCTGGTCTGACCCTGACCCTGACCCTGACCCTGACCCTGGACACTGGTCAAACCTGGTCTGTCCCTGACCCTCGACCCTGGACCCTGGTCAAATCTGGTCTGTCCCTGACCCTGGACACTGGTCAAACCTGGTCTGTCCCTGACCCTAGACCCTGGACCCTGGTCAAATCTGGTCTGACCCTGACCCTGGACACTGGTCAAATCTGGTCTGACCCTGACCCTGGATTCTGTACCCTGGGGCCATACGCCCAGGACCTACTATGCGCAGGACCTGATCATGTGGCGGGGGCATGCCTTCAACGACTGCACGGCGGAGTTCAGGCTGGTCTGGCTGCACGCCAAGATGGCCGAGGAGGGGAAGACACCGGTGGGTGTCCTCAGTGGTGGATCTCCTGAAACCCTGACTGGCCTCAAGGCAGGGCATCTCGCATGTTGCTGGGAGCGTGACACGCCTCGGGGCATATCACTCGCAGTGTTTCTTTTTTCGGCTACAAGTCAATTTTTGGCAGGCCGCCCCGCGGCCGCCAAAGGCCCAACTGGGACCAAACCTGGACCAGTCCACTACTGGTGGCCAAAGCAGCATAGCTGGCCACAAATGTGGCCTCCAGCCAGAGGCTGGAATGAAGATGACATGTAGCTGGGTCGTGAAAAAAAAGACTGATTCACTCGTTGTGTAAGGCATACCCGACCTGTGTCAGGGAGCCTGACCCGCACCAGGGTATCTCGCACGTTGCTGGGAACGTGATTTGCCCCAGGGCAGGGCATCATCTGCTGTCATGCGTTGCTGGGAACATGACACGCCTCAGGGTAGAGCATCACTCGTTGTCGAAGGCGTACCAGACCTGTGGCATTATGGCATACCAGACCTGTGTCGAGGAGCCTGATCCGCCTCAGGGTATCTCACGCGTTGATGGGAACGTGAATTGCCTCAGGGCAGTGCATCATCTGCTGTCATGGGTATGCCAGGAACATGCCAGTGAGCTTGACATGCCGGAGGGCAGGGTATCATCCGGGGCTGGGAGCAAGCCTGGTGTGAGCGACGCCGTGCAGAGATGAGGGTCGGAGGAGGGTGCGTTGCCCGGCGAAGCTCTGTGATTTTAAATCTCATTCAAGGAATGACGCCCTTGTTTTCAAAATCCGATGGCTGCAATGGAATACAGCTCAAAGAATCACCACCACACAGGTACATACCAAATGCCCTGGACTTTCTCTGGACTTTCTCCCCTTTTCTAGAAATCCTGCTTCACCGAGCACCCTCGCCCCTTCCGCATGTCAACTTTCCGCACCTTTATGACCCTCGATACGCAGGGTGACGCCTCACCTGCACTTGGGGCGGCAAGCATGGATCCAGATACAGCCAGATCCAGTGGGCCCGCCAGCACCTCGTACTTCAAGCTAGAAGACTCGTCAGGGCTGCAGTACAGGTGTGCAGCACGGAAGTGCCGCACGCAGCGGTACGGTCTGGTTTTCAGCATGATGACAGCTCGAGCATACTGGCACACATTTCAAATTCTGAATTGTTGAATTTTTTAAGCATGTCTCCCATTCGCATGGCTGAACAAACCTGAAGCTGTCGAGGCCGTCTATCTATCTCTTGAGGGCAAACCCTTAACCCTAAATCCGTCTATCTATTGAGGGCAAACCCTTGACCCTAAACCCGTCTATCTTATGAGGGCAAACCCTTAACCCTAAACCCGTCTATCTCTTGAGGGCAAATCCTTAACCATAGACCCGTCTATCTATTGAGGGCAAACCTTAACCCTATACCCGTCTATCTAATGAAGGCAAACCCTAAACCCTAAACCCGTCTATCTATAGAGGGCAAACCCTTAATTCTAAACCCGTCTATCTATTGAGGGCAAACCTTAACCCTATACCCGTCTATCTAATGAGGGCAAACCCTAAACCCGTCTATCTATTGAGGGCAAACCTTAACCCTAACCCGTATATCTATTGACATCAAACCCTAAACCCGTCTATTTATTGAGGCAAACCCTTAACCCTAAACCCGTCTATCTATTGAGGGCAAACCCTTAACCCTAACCCGTCTATCTATTGAGGGCACACCCTTAACCCTAAACCCGTCTATCTATTGAGGGAAACTGGCACTTGAGAGGGGCTTCATTTTTGGAAATCAAACAGCTTAACTCTAGAAGCTTAAAAGCTGTAGTGAAGTTGTTGTGAAGTTTTTCAGTCCAGCAGAGCATCACATGTGGGTGAGGCAGTGCTATTTTTGCATTGGACATAGTGCTATTTTTTTCTCCGGCGGCTAACGGCGGTGCTCCCATGGCAGGGCAGGAATCAGGGCTGTGCCGATGACGGTCCTTACCGTGGCGTAATAAAGTAGCCGAGTTTTCAGTCACCGCACCTTCAAAGCAATTTTAGCTACCGCTACTTAAACCAGGAAGATACCAAAAGTACCTTTCTGCGATTTCTGAATGACAGCGCAAGTGCACAGCACTGGCAAAAACTCTGGAAGATACCACAACTACCAACGCGATTTCTGAATGGCAGCACCAATTGCGGCTCTCTTACCCTCGAGCCCTGTTGCAGCCCCTGGCCCCCGTCGTCTGAAGTCGCCACACATGCTCCCGCCTGCCCACTTGCCCGCTGCTGCCCGCCTGCTCACCCACCTGCACATGCTCCCGCCCACCCATTGCCGCCCCCGCCCGCCCGCCCGCCCACTTGCCCGCTTGTCCACCTGCACATGCTCCCGCCCGCCCACTGCCGCCCGCCTGCTCCCACCCGCCCACTTGCCCGCTGCCGCCCCCCGCAGGCTGTCCGCGCTGCCTGCCTTCATCGCCGACCCCGCTGGTCTGGCGCAGGCGCACACGGGTGGCGGAATGGACCCTGCCCGGTTTGTCCGTGATGGGCTGTACCTACTTCACAAGGAGGGACACTACCAGTGTGTGGGGCCTGCCTGCCCGCTGGCCCTGCTGTGGAAGGACGCCGGGTGCAGCACGTGAGTGGAGCGGTTTCGGTCCCAGCTGAAGGATCTGCAAAGACACTGCTTGTGCCACGATAGTGGAGGGGTTTAGGGTTCATAAGGATGCTAGGTGCAGTACGTGAGTGGAGCAGATTCGGTCCCGGCTGAAGGATCTGCAAAGACACTGCGTGTGCCACGATAGTGGAGGGGTTTAGGGTTCATAAGGATGCTAGGTGCAGTTCGTGAGTGGAGCAGGTTCGGTCCCGGCTGAAGGATCTGCAAAGACACTGCGTGTGCCACGATAGTGGAGGGGTTTAGGGTTCATAAGGATGCTAGGTGCAGTACGTGAGTGGAGCAGGTTCGGTCCCGGCTGAAGGATCTGCAAAGACACTGCGTGTGCCACGATAGTGGAGGGGTTTAGGGTTCATAAGGATGCTAGGTGCAGTACGTGAGTGGAGCGGATTCGGTCCCGGCTGAAGGATCTGCAAAGACACTGTGTGTGCCACAATAGTGGAGGGGTTTAGGGTTCATAAGGATGCTAGGTGCAGTACGTGAGTGGAGTGGTTTAGGGTTCATAACGTTGCTAGGTGCAGTAGGTGAGTGGAGCAGGTTCGGTCCCGGCTGAAGGATCTGCAAAGACACTGCGTGTGCCACGATAGTGGAGGGGTTAAGGGTTCATAACGTTGCTAGGTGCAGTACATGAGTGGAGCAGGTTCGGTCCCGGCTGAAGGATCTGCAAAGACACTGCGTGTGCCACGATAGTGGAGGGGTTTAGGGTTCATAAGGATGCTAGGTGCAGTACGTGAGTGGAGCAGGTTCGGTCCCGGCTGAAGGATCTGCAAAGACACTGCGTGTGCCACGATAGTGGAGGGGTTTAGGGTTCATAAGGATGCTAGGTGCAGTACGTGAGTGGAGCAGGTTCGGTCCCGGCTGAAGGATCTGCAAAGACACTGCGTGTGCCACGATAGTGGAGGGGTTTAGGGTTCATAAGGATGCTAGGTGCAGTACGTGAGTGGAGCAGGTTCGGTCCCGGCTGAAGGATCTGCAAAGACACTGCATGTGCCACAATAGTGGAGGGGTTTAGGGTTCATAAGGATGCTAGGTGCAGTACGTGAGTGGAGCGGATTCGGTCCCGGCTGAAGGATCTGCAAAGACACTGTGTGTGCCACAATAGAGGAGGGGTTTAGGGTTCATAAGGATGCTAGGTGCAGTACGTGAGTGGAGTGGTTTAGGGTTCATAACGTTGCTAGGTGCAGTAGGTGAGTGGAGCAGGTTCGGTCCCGGCTGAAGGATCTGCAAAGACACTGCGTGTGCCACGATAGTGGAGGGGTTAAGGGTTCATAACGTTGCTAGGTGCAGTACATGAGTGGAGCAGGTTCGGTCCCGGCTGAAGGATCTGCAAAGACACTGCGTGTGCCACGATAGTGGAGGGGTTTAGGGTTCATAAGGATGCTAGGTGCAGTACGTGAGTGGAGCAGGTTCGGTCCCGGCTGAAGGATCTGCAAAGACACTGCTTGTGCCACGATTGTGGAGGGGTTTAGGGTTCATAAGGATGCTAGGTGCAGTACGTGAGTGGAGCAGGTTCGGTCCCGGCTGAAGGATCTGCAAAGATGCTGCGTGTGCCACGATAGTGGAGGGGTTTAGGGTTCATAAGGATGCTAGGTGCAGTACGTGAGTGGAGCGGGTTCGGTCCCGGCTGAAGGATCTGCAAAGATGCTGCGTGTGCCACGATAGTGGAGGGGTTTAGGGTTCATAAGGATGCTAGGTGCAGTACGTGAGTGGAGCAGGTTCGGTCCCGGCTGAAGGATCTGCAAAGACACTGCGTGTGCCACGATAGTGGAGGGGTTTAGGGTTCATAAGGATGCTAGGTGCAGTACGTGAGTGGAGCAGGTTCGGTCCCGGCTGAAGGATCTGCAAAGACACTGCGTGTGCCACAATAGTGGAGGGGTTTAGGGTTCATAAGGATGCTAGGTGCAGTACGTGAGTGGAGCGGATTCGGTCCCGGCTGAAGGATCTGCAAAGACACTGTGTGTGCCACAATAGTGGAGGGGTTTAGGGTTCATAAGGATGCTAGGTGCAGTACGTGAGTGGAGTGGTTTAGGGTTCATAACGTTGCTAGGTGCAGTAGGTGAGTGGAGCAGGTTCGGTCCCGGCTGAAGGATCTGCAAAGACACTGCGTGTGCCACGATAGTGGAGGGGTTAAGGGTTCATAACGTTGCTAGGTGCAGTACATGAGTGGAGCAGGTTCGGTCCCGGCTGAAGGATCTGCAAAGACACTGCGTGTGCCACGATAGTGGAGGGGTTTAGGGTTCATAAGGATGCTAGGTGCAGTACGTGAGTGGAGCGGGTTCGGTCCCGGCTGAAGGATCTGCAAAGATGCTGCGTGTGCCACGATAGTGGAGGGGTTTAGGGTTCATAAGGATGCTAGGTGCAGTACGTGAGTGGAGCAGGTTCGGTCCCGGCTGAAGGATCTGCAAAGACACTGCGTGTGCCACGATAGTGGAGGGGTTTAGGGTTCATAAGGATGCTAGGTGCAGTACGTGAGTGGAGCAGGTTCGGTCCCGGCTGAAGGATCTGCAAAGACACTGCGTGTGCCACAATAGTGGAGGGGTTTAGGGTTCATAAGGATGCTAGGTGCAGTACGTGAGTGGAGCGGATTCGGTCCCGGCTGAAGGATCTGCAAAGACACTGTGTGTGCCACAATAGTGGAGGGGTTTAGGGTTCATAAGGATGCTAGGTGCAGTACGTGAGTGGAGTGGTTTAGGGTTCATAACGTTGCTAGGTGCAGTAGGTGAGTGGAGCAGGTTCGGTCCCGGCTGAAGGATCTGCAAAGACACTGCGTGTGCCACGATAGTGGAGGGGTTAAGGGTTCATAACGTTGCTAGGTGCAGTACATGAGTGGAGCAGGTTCGGTCCCGGCTGAAGGATCTGCAAAGACACTGCGTGTGCCACGATAGTGGAGGGGTTTAGGGTTCATAAGGATGCTAGGTGCAGTACGTGAGTGGAGCAGGTTCGGTCCCGGCTGAAGGATCTGCAAAGACACTGCTTGTGCCACGATAGTGGAGGGGTTTAGGGTTCATAAGGATGCTAGGTGCAGTACGTGAGTGGAGCAGGTTCGGTCCCGGCTGAAGGATCTGCAAAGACACTGCGTGTGCCACAATAGTGGAGGGGTTTAGGGTTCATAAGGATGCTAGGTGCAGTACGTGAGTGGAGCGGATTCGGTCCCGGCTGAAGGATCTGCAAAGACACTGCGTGTGCCACAATAGTGGAGTGGTTTAGGGTTCATAAGGATGCTAGGTGCAGTACGTGAGTGGAGCGGATTCGGTCCCGGCTGAAGGATCTGCAAAGACACTGCGTGTGCCACAATAGTGGAGTGGTTTAGGGTTCATAAGGATGCTAGGTGCAGTACATGAGTGGAGCAGGTTCGGTCCCGGCTGTAGGATCTGCAAAGACACTGCGTGTGCCACGATAGTGGAGGGGTTTAGGGTTCATAAGGATGCTAGGTGCAGTACGTGAGTGGAGCAGGTTCGGTCCCGGCTGAAGGATCTGCAAAGACACTGCTTGTGCCACGATTGTGGAGGGGTTTAGGGTTCATAAGGATGCTAGGTGCAGTTCGTGAGTGGAGCAGGTTCGGTCCCGGCTGAAGGATCTGCAAAGACACTGCGTGTGCCACGATAGTGGAGGGGTTTAGGGTTCATAAGGATGCTAGGTGCAGTACGTGAGTGGAGCAGGTTCGGTCCCGGCTGAAGGATCTGCAAAGACACTGCATGTGCCACAATAGTGGAGGGGTTTAGGGTTCATAAGGATGCTAGGTGCAGTACGTGAGTGGAGCGGATTCGGTCCCGGCTGAAGGATCTGCAAAGACACTGTGTGTGCCACAATAGTGGAGGGGTTTAGGGTTCATAAGGATGCTAGGTGAAGTACGTGAGTGGAGTGGTTTAGGGTTCATAACGTTGCTAGGTGCAGTAGGTGAGTGGAGCAGGTTCGGTCCCGGCTGAAGGATCTGCAAAGACACTGCGTGTGCCACGATAGTGGAGGGGTTAAGGGTTCATAACGTTGCTAGGTGCAGTACATGAGTGGAGCAGGTTCGGTCCCGGCTGAAGGATCTGCAAAGACACTGCGTGTGCCACGATAGTGGAGGGGTTTAGGGTTCATAAGGATGCTAGGTGCAGTACGTGAGTGGAGCAGGTTCGGTCCCGGCTGAAGGATCTGCAAAGACACTGCGTGTGCCACAATAGTGGAGGGGTTTAGGGTTCATAAGGATGCTAGGTGCAGTACGTGAGTGGAGCGGATTCGGTCCCGGCTGAAGGATCTGCAAAGACACTGCGTGTGCCACAATAGTGGAGGGGTTTAGGGTTCATAAGGATGCTAGGTGCAGTACGTGAGTGGAGCGGATTCGGTCCCGGCTGAAGGATCTGCAAAGACACTGCGTGTGCCACAATAGTGGAGTGGTTTAGGGTTCATAAGGATGCTAGGTGCAGTACGTGAGTGGAGCAGGTTCGGTCCCGGCTGAAGGATCTGCAAAGACACTGCGTGTGCCACGATAGTGGAGGGGTTAAGGGTTCATAACGTTGCTAGGTGCAGTACATGAGTGGAGCAGGTTCGGTCCCGGCTGAAGGATCTGCAAAGACACTGCGTGTGCCACGATAGTGGAGGGGTTTAGGGTTCATAAGGATGCTAGGTGCAGTACGTGAGTGGAGCAGGTTCGGTCCCGGCTGAAGGATCTGCAAAGACACTGCTTGTGCCACGATTGTGGAGGGGTTTAGGGTTCATAAGGATGCTAGGTGCAGTTTGTGAGTGGAGCAGGTTCGGTCCCGGCTGAAGGATCTGCAAAGACACTGCGTGTGCCACGATAGTGGAGGGGTTTAGGGTTCATAAGGATGCTAGGTGCAGTACGTGAGTGGAGCAGGTTCGGTCCCGGCTGAAGGATCTGCAAAGACACTGCATGTGCCACAATAGTGGAGGGGTTTAGGGTTCATAAGGATGCTAGGTGCAGTACGTGAGTGGAGCAGGTTCGGTCCCGGCTGAAGGATCTGCAAAGACACTGTGTGTGCCACAATAGTGGAGGGGGTTTAGGGTTCATAAGGATGCTAGGTGCAGTACGTGAGTGGAGTGGTTTAGGGTTCATAACGTTGCTAGGTGCAGTAGGTGAGTGGAGCAGGTTCGGTCCCGGCTGAAGGATCTGCAAAGACACTGCGTGTGCCACGATAGTGGAGGGGTTAAGGGTTCATAACGTTGCTAGGTGCAGTACATGAGTGGAGCAGGTTCGGTCCCGGCTGAAGGATCTGCAAAGACACTGCGTGTGCCACGATAGTGGAGGGGTTTAGGGTTCATAAGGATGCTAGGTGCAGTACGTGAGTGGAGCAGGTTCGGTCCCGGCTGAAGGATCTGCAAAGACACTGCTTGTACCACGATAGTGGAGGGGTTTAGGGTTCATAAGGATGCTAGGTGCAGTACGTGAGTGGAGCAGTTTCGGTCCCGGCTGAAGGATCTGCAAAGATGCTGCGTGTGCCACGATAGTGGAGGGGTTTAGGGTTCATAAGGATGCTAGGTGCAGTACGTGAGTGGAGCGGGTTCGGTCCCGGCTGAAGGATCTGCAAAGACACTGCGTGTGCCACGATAGTGGAGGGGTTTAGGGTTCATAAGGATGCTAGGTGCAGTACGTGAGTGGAGCAGGTTCGGTCCCGGCTGAAGGATCTGCAAAGACACTGCGTGTGCCACGATAGTGGAGGGGTTTAGGGTTCATAAGGATGCTAGGTGCAGTACGTGAGTGGGGCAGGTTCGGTCCCGGCTGAAGGATCTGCAAAGACACTGCGTGTGCCACAATAGTGGAGGGGTTTAGGGTTCATAAGGATGCTAGGTGCAGTACGTGAGTGGAGCGGATTCGGTCCCGGCTGAAGGATCTGCAAAGACACTGCGTGTGCCACAATAGTGGAGGGGTTTAGGGTTCATAAGGATGCTAGGTGCAGTACGTGAGTGGAGCGGATTCGGTCCCGGCTGAAGGATCTGCAAAGACACTGCGTGTGCCACAATAGTGGAGGGGTTTAGGGTTCATAAGGATGCTAGGTGCAGTACGTGAGTGGAGCAGGTTCGGTCCCGGCTGAAGGATCTGCAAAGACACTGCGTGTGCCACGATAGTGGAGGGGTTAAGGGTTCATAACGTTGCTAGGTGCAGTACATGAGTGGAGCAGGTTCGGTCCCGGCTGAAGGATCTGCAAAGACACTGCGTGTGCCACGATAGTGGAGGGGTTAAGGGTTCATAAGGATGCTAGGTGCAGTACGTGAGTGGAGCAGGTTCGGTCCCGGCTGAAGGATCTGCAAAGACACTGCTTGTGCCACGATTGTGGAGGGGTTTAGGGTTCATAAGGATGCTAGGTGCAGTACGTGAGTGGAGCAGGTTCGGTCCCGGCTGAAGGATCTGCAAAGACACTGCGTGTGCCACGATAGTGGAGGGGTTTAGGGTTCATAAGGATGCTAGGTGCAGTACGTGAGTGGAGCAGGTTCGGTCCCGGCTGAAGGATCTGCAAAGACACTGCGTGTGCCACAATAGTGGAGGGGTTTAGGGTTCATAAGGATGCTAGGTGCAGTACGTGAGTGGAGCGGATTCGGTCCCGGCTGAAGGATCTGCAAAGACACTGCGTGTGCCACAATAGTGGAGGGGTTTAGGGTTCATAAGGATGCTAGGTGCAGTACGTGAGTGGAGCAGGTTCGGTCCCGGCTGAAGGATCTGCAAAGACACTGCGTGTGCCACAATAGTGGAGGGGTTTAGGGTTCATAAGGATGCTAGGTGCAGTACGTGAGTGGAGCGGATTCGGTCCCGGCTGAAGGATCTGCAAAGACACTGCGTGTGCCACAATAGTGGAGGGGTTTAGGGTTCATAAGGATGCTAGGTGCAGTACGTGAGTGGAGCGGATTCGGTCCCGGCTGAAGGATCTGCAAAGACACTGCGTGTGCCACAATAGTGGAGTGGTTTAGGGTTCATAAGGATGCTAGGTGCAGTACGTGAGTGGAGCAGGTTCGGTCCCGGCTGAAGGATCTGCAAAGACACTGCGTGTGCCACGATAGTGGAGGGGTTAAGGGTTCATAACGTTGCTAGGTGCAGTACATGAGTGGAGCAGGTTCGGTCCCGGCTGAAGGATCTGCAAAGACACTGCGTGTGCCACGATAGTGGAGGGGTTTAGGGTTCATAAGGATGCTAGGTGCAGTACGTGAGTGGAGCAGGTTCGGTCCCGGCTGAAGGATCTGCAAAGACACTGCTTGTGCCACGATTGTGGAGGGGTTTAGGGTTCATAAGGATGCTAGGTGCAGTTCGTGAGTGGAGCAGGTTCGGTCCCGGCTGAAGGATCTGCAAAGACACTGCGTGTGCCACGATAGTGGAGGGGTTTAGGGTTCATAAGGATGCTAGGTGCAGTACGTGAGTGGAGCAGGTTCGGTCCCGGCTGAAGGATCTGCAAAGACACTGCGTGTGCCACAATAGTGGAGGGGTTTAGGGTTCATAAGGATGCTAGGTGCAGTACATGAGTGGAGCGGATTCGGTCCCGGCTGAAGGATCTGCAAAGACACTGCGTGTGCCACAATAGTGGAGGGGTTTAGGGTTCATAAGGATGCTAGGTGCAGTACGTGAGTGGAGCAGGTTCGGTCCCGGCTGAAGGATCTGCAAAGACACTGCGTGTGCCACAATAGTGGAGGGGTTTAGGGTTCATAAGGATGCTAGGTGCAGTACGTGAGTGGAGCGGATTCGGTCCCGGCTGAAGGATCTGCAAAGACACTGCGTGTGCCACAATAGTGGAGGGGTTTAGGGTTCATAAGGATGCTAGGTGCAGTACGTGAGTGGAGCGGATTCGGTCCCGGCTGAAGGATCTGCAAAGACACTGCGTGTGCCACAATAGTGGAGTGGTTTAGGGTTCATAAGGATGCTAGGTGCAGTACGTGAGTGGAGCAGGTTCGGTCCCGGCTGAAGGATCTGCAAATACACTGCGTGTGCCACGATAGTGGAGGGGTTAAGGGTTCATAACGTTGCTAGGTGCAGTACATGAGTGGAGCAGGTTCGGTCCCGGCTGAAGGATCTGCAAAGACACTGCGTGTGCCACGATAGTGGAGGGGTTTAGGGTTCATAAGGATGCTAGGTGCAGTACGTGAGTGGAGCGGGTTCGGTCCCGGCTGAAGGATCTGCAAAGACACTGCTTGTGCCACGATTGTGGAGGGGTTTAGGGTTCATAAGGATGCTAGGTGCAGTTCGTGAGTGGAGCAGGTTCGGTCCCGGCTGAAGGATCTGCAAAGACACTGCGTGTGCCACGATAGTGGAGGGGTTTAGGGTTCATAAGGATGCTAGGTGCAGTACGTGAGTGGAGCAGGTTCGGTCCCGGCTGAAGGATCTGCAAAGACACTGCATGTGCCACAATAGTGGAGGGGTTTAGGGTTCATAAGGATGCTAGGTGCAGTACATGAGTGGAGCAGGTTCGGTCCCGGCTGAAGGATCTGCAAAGACACTGCGTGTGCCACGATAGTGGAGGGGTTTAGGGTTCATAAGGATGCTAGGTGCAGTACGTGAGTGGAGCAGGTTCGGTCCCGGCTGAAGGATCTGCAAAGACACTGCTTGTGCCACGATAGTGGAGGGGTTTAGGGTTCATAAGGATGCTAGGTGCAGTACGTGAGTGGAGCAGTTTCGGTCCCGGCTGAAGGATCTGCAAAGATGCTGCGTGTGCCACGATAGTGGAGGGGTTTAGGGTTCATAAGGATGCTAGGTGCAGTACGTGAGTGGAGCGGGTTCGGTCCCGGCTGAAGGATCTGCAAAGATGCTGCGTGTGCCACGATAGTGGAGGGGTTTAGGGTTCATAAGGATGCTAGGTGCAGTACGTGAGTGGAGCAGGTTCGGTCCCGGCTGAAGGATCTGCAAAGACACTGCGTGTGCCACGATAGTGGAGGGGTTTAGGGTTCATAAGGATGCTAGGTGCAGTACGTGAGTGGAGCGGATTCGGTCCCGGCTGAAGGATCTGCAAAGACACTGTGTGTGCCACAATAGTGGAGTGGTTTAGGGTTCATAAGGATGCTAGGTGCAGTACGTGAGTGGAGTGGTTTAGGGTTCATAACGTTGCTAGGTGCAGTAGGTGAGTGGAGCAGGTTCGGTCCCGGCTGAAGGATCTGCAAAGACACTGCGTGTGCCACGATAGTGGAGGGGTAAAGGGTTCATAACGTTGCTAGGTGCAGTACATGAGTGGAGCAGGTTCGGTCCCGGCTGAAGGATCTGCAAAGACACTGCGTGTGCCACAATAGTGGAGGGGTTTAGGGTTCATAAGGATGCTAGGTGCAGTACGTGAGTGGAGCGGATTCGGTCCCGGCTGAAGGATCTGCAAAGACACTGTGTGTGCCACAATAGTGGAGTGGTTTAGGGTTCATAAGGATGCTAGGTGCAGTACGTGAGTGGAGTGGTTTAGGGTTCATAACGTTGCTAGGTGCAGTAGGTGAGTGGAGCAGGTTCGGTCCCGGCTGAAGGATCTGCAAAGACACTGCGTGTGCCACGATAGTGGAGGGGTAAAGGGTTCATAACGTTGCTAGGTGCAGTACATGAGTGGAGCAGGTTCGGTCCCGGCTGAAGGATCTGCAAAGACACTGCGTGTGCCACGATAGTGGAGGGGTTTAGGGTTCATAAGGATGCTAGGTGCAGTACGTGAGTGGAGCAGGTTCGGTCCCGGCTGAAGGATCTGCAAAGACACTGCGTGTGCCACGATAGTGGAGGGGTTTAGGGTTCATAAGGATGCTAGGTGCAGTACGTGAGTGGAGCGGATTCGGTCCCGGCTGAAGGATCTGCAAAGACACTGTGTGTGCCACAATAGTGGAGGGGTTTAGGGTTCATGAGGATGCTAGGTGCAGTACGTGAGTGGAGTGGTTTAGGGTTCATAACGTTGCTAGGTGCAGTAGGTGAGTGGAGCAGGTTTGGTCCCGGCTGAAGGATCTGCAAAGACACTGCGTGTGCCACGATAGTGGAGGGGTTAAGGGTTCATAACGTTGCTAGGTGCAATACATGAGTGGAGCAGGTTCGGTCCCGGCTGAAGGATCTGCAAAGACACTGCGTGTGCCACGATAGTGGAGGGGTTTAGGGTTCATAAGGATGCTAGGTGCAGTACGTGAGTGGAGCAGGTTCGGTCCCGGCTGAAGGATCTGCAAAGACACTGCTTGTGCCACGATAGTGGAGGGGTTTAGGGTTCATAAGGATGCTAGGTGCAGTACGTGAGTGGAGCAGGTTCGGTCCCGGCTGAAGGATCTGCAAAGATGCTGCGTGTGCCACGATAGTGGAGGGGTTTAGGGTTCATAAGGATGCTAGGTGCAGTACGTGAGTGGAGCGGGTTCGGTCCCGGCTGAAGGATCTGCAAAGACACTGCGTGTGCCACGATAGTGGAGGGGTTTAGGGTTCATAAGGATGCTAGGTGCAGTACGTGAGTGGAGCAGGTTCGGTCCTGGCTGAAGGATCTGCAAAGACACTGCGTGTGCCACAATAGTGGAGGGGTTTAAGGTTCATAAGGATGCTAGGTGCAGTACGTGAGTGGAGCAGGTTCGGTCCCGGCTGAAGGATCTGCAAAGACACTGCTTGTGCCACGATTGTGGAGGGGTTTAGGGTTCATTAGGATGCTAGGTGCGGTACGTGAGTAGAGTGAGTGGTTTAGGGTTCATAAGGATGCTCCCTTCCTGTCAATATGAGTTTATGACGTTGCTCGCTACCAATGGTTCATTCCGTAATTTGTGATGTACGGTATTTCGAGCGATTTGGCGTGGTCGGGGGCGGCAAAGCTGTCCCTTCTCAGCGGGAAAGGGCGTCGCCATGATCTCCCGCACATACATTCAAATGTCGCCCTTCTTCCTCCTTCTCACGCCTTGTGGAACAGGGCTGGGGGGAACTTCTAGAAGGACTTTCGAAGACTTTCGTGTATTTTCTCCACCCTCGTTTCCTCTCCATCAATCAGAAACGGGGTGTCACTCTGCCCCCCCCCCTCCTTTCCCCTTTTACATTCGAGCGTGGGAGTTGCGAGGTGTATATAGCACCTGTCTGGAGGCACCCTGTGGAAATGTGTGGAATTGTGCGGGGTTGCGTTTTGTGCCCTGGCCTACTAAACACAGCCCCCTAAGCCCGCCCGCCCCCCTCTCCTTCACACAAACGTAATCTGCAAGCCTGGTGTTGGTCGCAGCTCCGTTACTCTGCCCCCCTCCTCCTTGCCCCACCTCCATTCAGGTACCTCCTTGACACTGATGCAGAGGCAAACCAGTTGCTGGAGCAGGTGGGATGGAGCGTGGGGCACAGGGACAGGAATCTCGGGGGAGTGTCTAATAGGGCATGCATTTTGAAGAGTACATCAGGGGATGTGGTAGGAGTAGCAGCTGGGTGTGGAGCATGACTCATGCTAGCGAACCAGGGGGTGGGAGCTGAGGTATAGGCCTGGCTAGTGAGGTGCCTCTGTCAGAAACAGCAGCACAGAGCCACAGAGACCCCGAAAACAGGGTGGCTAGGCGGTGAAGTCCAGAGAGAGGGAAGACACGGGACCCAACAGCTGGTACGGCACGGGGTTGAAATGAAATGTTTCCTCGTCGAGCTCAGAAGCTCTCGAAATTGAAACAAAAGCTTGCTATTCAATGCTAGGTGGTTAAGTCGGCGCTGTGGCAAAAGAAAATCCGGACCTCGGTACAAATATTTGTTTGGAGTCATTCTTTGTGTTAGTTCCAACCCTTTCTACCGGTAATGTAGGAGTTTGGTATCATTCATCTGAGTCATGGGATCAGTTTATGACAGGTTTATGAGATTAAAACCAGATTAAAACTCTGCTTCAAAATAAAGTAATATCATGCCGCCCAAATAAATAGCTTATTTGTTCCGGGTTTCGCATCAAAGAAAAACGTGGCCTCACTGCCTGACTGCCTAGAATCCATGCTCCACCGAGTTCCCTGTGGACACTGAGCCGCATCGTGCAAGCATGAGTCATGTCAGCATGTTGGATCCCTATAAAGTGTGAACCCTCACTCATGACCGCAGCAAGTCACACTTGTGTACCGCATGGATGGCTCCGTTGCCACAGAAGATGAGCCCCCCGTAGTGCTGGGTCAGCTTCCGGCCAGCTTCAGTGAGCTGATGTCGAAACACTTGCGGCCCGGGCTGTTGCTCAAGTTTGGGATAGGAGAGGTGCGCGGTGGGGAAATCGGGGCGGGGCAGGGAGGGGCGAGGCAGATAGGCGGAGAGGGGCAAAGAGGGGAGGAGAGGGAGAGGGGGGAATTGCGATTGAGCACCTGAGTTTGAAGGTAGGCCGACGGGCTGAGAGGGGCGGGGAGGGAGGAGGCAGACAGGCGGGGAGGGGCAGAGAGGGGCGGGGAGGAGATGGGGGAGGCCGAAGGGCTGAGAGGATTGCAGAGGGGGAGGCTGACGGGCGGAGAGGGTCGGAGAGGGGCGAGAACGTCGAATTTGAAGCAGGCATGTGTATGTCAGCCTTCCAATAAGATGTAGGCTGTCCTTTTGGCCCCAGACACGGGATAGGTGTGAACAAAGTGATGCGCAGTGCATTGGTGACTGGTGCGAACACCATGATCTGCAATACATGGGTGTGAACGACAGGATGTGCAGTGATTGAGCCAGGGGATCAACGGCATGGAAAGGCTTTAAAATTGAATTTTGAATTTCCCATGCTCTTATATTAAATTCAAAATTTGAATTTCCCATACCTGCAGGGAGGCCTGATGTTTCATCAGGGGCAGCCGTGTGGGGCAGATCTCCGGTACATCGGGCCGGGAAATCAGCGGCGAGGCAGGGCGGACCAGTTCAGCAAAGTAGGTGGAGGGAGGGGGGACAAATCATCTCGAGGGGTAATAAGCAGCTAGGTAGGGCGGACCAGCTCAGCGAAGTAGGTGAGGGGAGGGGGGGGAAATCATCTCGAGGGGCAATAAGCAGCTAGGTAGGGCGGACCAGTTCAGCAAAGTAGGTGAAGGGAGGGGGGGGAAATCATCTCGAGGGGCAATAAGCAGCAAGACAGGGCGGACCAGCTCAGCGAAGTAGATGGAGGGAGGGGGGACGAATCATCTCGAGGGGCAATAAGCAGCTAGGTAGGGCGGACCAGTTCAGCAAAGTAAGTGGAGGGAGGGGGACAAATCATCTCGAGGGGCAACAAGCAGCTGGGCAGGGCGGACCAGTTCAGCTAAGTAGGTGGGGGGAGGGGGGACAAATCATCTCGAGGGGCAATAAGCAGCTAGGTAGGGCGGACCAGTTCAGCTAAGTAGGTGGAGGGAGGGGGACAAATCATCTCGAGGGGCAATCAGCAGCTAGGTAGGGCGGACCAGTTCAGCAAAGTAGGTGGAGGGAGGGGGGACAAATCATCTCGAGGGGCAATAAGCAGCTAGGCAGAGCGGACTAATTCTGCAAAGTAGGTGGAGGGAGGGGGGACAAATCATCTCGAGGGGCAATAAGCAGCTTTGCAGAGCGGACTAATTCTGCGAAGTAGGTGGAGGGTGTGGGGGGTGATATTGGTGGTGTGATGGATCATCCTTGATTGTGGTATATATGGCTTTACGAATCTGTCATTTTACATTTCACCGACCCATGCATTCCACATAAATGCATGTTCCGTAGGTGGTTATGTGAAGTGCACACTGACCACGTGGCCCCTTTTGTTGTGTCAACTGCACACCGACCATGTGGCCTCCTTTGTCACATGGGTCCGCATGATCGGTAGACACTTCGCATGGATCTGCATGGCGTTGCATGCAGCTAGTTGAGTCAGCATGGCGTTCCTATGGGGAGGGAGGCCGTTGCAGGGATTGTTTCAGCCCTTGTTCACCACTGGTCTCCCCCGTTTTGTCACTTTGGTCATGCTAGGGTACTACCTTGGTGCAGTCTAAACCATAAACCCTGAACCCTGAACCACCACTGATCTCCCTACTGTTGTCACTTTGGTCATCCTAAATTACTGCCGTGTTGATGCAGCCTTAGCCCTGAAACACGAACCCTTGCCCATCAGTGATGTCCCCCGTGCCCATGTGCAGGTCATGTTTCGATACAGCCTTTGTGCAGCCCCTGGTCTCCTCTTGCCCCCGCCCTCCCATTTTGGCCTCCTTATTGTCACTAAGCACACCCTGTCCTCTCGCATGCCCCTATGCAGGTCATGTTTCAGTACAGCCTTTGTACAGCCTCCCCCCCCCACTGCTCTCCCCTTGCCCCCCCCCCCTTGGCTCTCCTCTTTGCCCCCCAACCCCTCCTACGCCCCCCCCCTTGCCCTACTTATTCTCCCTTGGCCCACCCTTGTCCTCCCCCATGCACCCACTCAGGTCATGTTCCAGTACTGCCTGAGGAGGCAGCCCATCACGCTGGACATGCTGTTGCATGCAGCGGCAAACCCCGTGTTAGACGAGGCATCTCTAGAGGGCGATGCGGATGGGGTCGACATGGAGGCAGCCATGTAGCATGGCGTGCATGGAGGCAGCCATGTACCATGGCGTGCATGTAGGTAGCCATGTAGCATGGCGTGCATTTAGGCAGCCATGTACCATGGCGTACATGTGGACAGCCATGTAGCATGGCGTGTATGCAGGCAGCCATGTAGCATGGCGTGTATGTAGGCAGCCATGTAGCATGGCGTGCATGTATAGATATAGAGGCCGTATTAGACGCATGAACGAGGTGTGGACCACATGTTCTTTGTTCCTGCCTACTTTGCTACTCTCCGCAGCGTCATCACAACTAAGGAGGGTTGCACGGAGGCATATTGTGACATCAAACGTGATTCCAGATGTGACCTTATTCAGAGGCCTTATGAGGGTGACCAAAGCCAACATTGCCGGTATGTCAAAGATGTTACAGGGCCTCTGGGCCGGCCCTGCTCAAGAAGGCTCGGCCGCGTGGGCGCCCAACTGTTCATTACTGGTATGTTGATAACGGTAATAACGGTGCAAAACTGTTGGGCCCTGCTGAACGCTCAGTCGCGTGGGGTTGGTAGGGAATGACTACGCTCAATTCCAGCTACCAAGCATGGCCAGGATCATGGTGTAGGCATACCACTCTGTACTGTGAAGGGAGCAGGAACATGAAAACAGGCGATCTAGACAGGGGGGGAGAGAAGGTCGTATGGCGGGTTCAATTCCTCAACCAAAATCACAAAACCGTACGAGGGATCTCTCTATAGCCTCGTCTCTGTCTCTGCTGCCCCTCACTCCTCGTGCACTCCTCATCTTGTTGTTGCTGTCTATTCAGGAGGTCAAAGGTAAATTCTACATACCCAAGGGTGAATTCTGATTGCATCTGCCTCCTCAAGGCCGTCCCTTTAAGTTGGCTAAGAAAAAAGTGCAGGCCTCAGCGAGGAGGGAGCACACATAAAAGTCAGAAACCCCATCCCCTAAAATAAGAACGGGCACCCAAGCCTACCACCCACCCACGCACCGCCTCCGTAACCCATTGAAACTCAAATATCACAGTCAAATTCTAACTGACGGTATAGGGCATGTAAGTTTTTTTATCAGCTCTCGAAGGCGCTTCATTGGTACATTGCAATTTGTTAGGCGATCACAATTCACGCCAACAGTCAATTTGGTTACTGGGCTCAGCCAGGCTATTGAGAACTGACTAATAATGCTCGCTAGCGATCACAATTCATGCCAACAGTCAATTTGGGTATTGAGCTCAGCCAGGCTATTGAGAACCGACTAATAATGCTCGCTAGCGATAACATGATTCCAGAAGGCAGATGGCTTGGATGGCGGTGGCAATGCGCTGGCATCAGCCTTCATCTTGGCCATGAGCTCCCTCACTGCCTTCTTCCCCTCCCTCAGCGGGACCTCTTTGTCCACTACGGTACTCCCTATACTTCCTCCACCGTCACCGCGTGGCTTGCCACATCTGCCTCTGCCAGCTGCTGATCGGGATCGGCTGTCAGCACGTTGCAGCCTCATTCTCAGCCGGAGAAGGAGATGAAGAGGCTGGCGGGCTCGTAGGTGTTGGCTCAGCTGGGGCAGCAGCAGGAATAGGTAGGGGTGGAACGGGAGCAAACCGAGCGTTCTCTGCGGAAGCTGCCATGCACTCCCTCCCATTCTGGTGGCGTCCAACGTTTACAGGGGCAGCAGCGGACTTACGGACCCTGCCACAACGACCAAAAGTGGTATGTTTATTCATGATCCACCAGACCAGCAGTATCATGTGCTACGTGCAATACAGCTCTTTCTAAGGCTGGCTCAGCTGGTTGCGGGGTGTGCCCAATGGAGCCAAACCCTCCGTATAGGGGGGCAGGGGGGAATGTGGTAATTCAAGCAACATTTTAGGGTGAAAATGGACTCATGCTGGCATGAAGAACACAGAGGTGCCGCAGCCAGCCTCAACATACCTCCATAAAAATGACGACGTTTTCCAATATTGATTGTTTTTCGAGACCACCCACGCACCCCCCCCAACTTTGCCCCCGTATATCACTACGGTATATCCTTCACCCCCCCCTGGGCCATACAACATTTTAAGAACTGCTATGGAAGGCGCTACTTTGGGGGATGGGGTCGATATTGTTTGTTTTTGGCCCCTACTCTCTGGCCTCAGCGGCTATCTCGTTTCCTCGCAAGTGTGCACATCGATTATCAGCCCAGCTGTGTGTCAATGACGTTGCACCTCTGGGACCTGCTCAAGAAGGCTCCGTGTGTGTAAGCACTCCATCTTGCACATCAGCACGTCAACTATGCTCGAGTCAGCGGTTCGTCTAAAACCTGCTGCGCACCATGGCCAAGACGAAATAAAATGCCCAGGCCATTCCGATACAACTCTGTGAGCCCTTAACTTCGTTCTCCCTTTCCCAGACCAACTGCTAGGTATATTTATTTATTTTTATCTTTTCGTTGAGGGCTAGGATCTGGACGGGCTGGGGATTCTTCAGACGTCCTATACATCTCGGGATGGTGTTCTTCTTCTCCCTTTCAGCCTTTTCCTTTCCTTTCTCCTCGAGCCTGAAGTTTATTTTTAATACGACCCGACAGTTGGGCGCCCAGCCGTTTCAGCATGGCCCAGAGGTGTTATGTCATTCACATGCAAGTCAGATCCAACACACCTGAGACCTTCCCCACGCTAACACAAAGAACCAGAGATGTGAAACCAAATTTGGGAACTATGAAAGAGCAAGACGGTAACATGTATTGTACAAGTTGTATACCGAATCCAATTGAAGATATTGAACTCAAGTTATTCCCGAACATCGCAGCATGACCGCAGTTCTCGTTCAACATTCATCTACTGCGTCGTTTGGGGCCTGCTGGGGGCAAGGACAGGATTGTGACGTTATTGCAGTCCAGCAGAGTATCACATTCGATGAATGGGACATGTGCCTGCAACCAGTTCAAGCACCAAGGTAAAAACTAGGAAAGTGAGCAAAAAACAGCGACCCCCATACGCAAGCAACCAACACACAACCACAGACTAGTGGCATGGGAATAAGCCCCATAGTGTGGAAGGCAAGCCCTAGGAATGAGCAAAAACAAAAAGAGACATCACATAGAGGTCCAACATAGGTCGCGCTGATGAGCTATATATTCCCCATAGCTGACCCTCTGTCGTCAAAAACATGTCAGTCTACAGCCCTACAAAAGCATATTTACCAGTTTTAACTTCAGCATGTCGCACCTGATTTCTGGTTGCTCAATGGTGAGAACTGCATGGCCAGAGACGCGACGATTGGGGACCTGGCCAGAGGCTGCGGATCCGCTTGAGGGCTGCAGCTGGATGTCGGCAACTGCGGCGGTTGGCTTCGCCGTATTCTGTATCCTCACACACAGACGTAGGATATCTCGTACCCCGCCACGCAATCTCAGCATCTGCAAGGAAGCCATCAGGCCTCCGATGACGACGCCCCTCAACAGCCAGGCCAGCCACGCCAGGCAGACGGTGCGGTCCATCAGCCTCAGTGTGGAATCGCTTCCCTCAAGACAGGCTCTGAGGAAGCCCAGGCTGAACATGCAGAACTTCAGCTTGTCTTCGGTATCCATCCATATCTGCATGGTATGCGTCATGATGTTGGCAATTTTCGTTTCCTGTTATGACCTTGTTGGGTTAGGAGAGAACTAGTGTGTGAAAGTGACATGCGAAGGCACGACGGCTTGCTCCGCCATAACATCACCTTGGACAAACACATTGGCCTTGTAGCTGAAGTTTGCCCGCCGTTCAACACAAAATACAACCATGTTCATCTTCACTTAAATAGTCTCCTTGAACAACGTATTTTGAAACATGTTTATGCGTCAGCCTCACCTTAAGAAAGACAAGCACCAGTGGCACGAGTAGACGAGTTCCTTGCGACCCGGTGTCATCCGGTATGACGGTGTAGAGGACCAAGCTCACCATGAGCCACTGCATGAGTATCCATGCCCACCAGACAAGCCCGTCCCTCCGAAAACGTTCAAAAGTCATCATGGGCATTCCGATGATGGAGGAAGCGATCAACACGGCCAGCCCGAATACGAATACCACCACTTGGATGCACGTCACCAGGATGTAGACGCATGCGTTGAGGCACATCTTCAGGAAGAGACATGATATGTTAAACGAGTACCTGGCCATGTTAGCCTTATTCCAAGACCCGAAGAATCCTGTCGAGAGCAGCACATGGAAAAGAAACCCATTAATCCGGAAACTGTTAAGGTTAATAAGTAATGAAGGCGTCATACTAGAACACTACAACAGTCATGACATCAGACATTGTACCTAGAGCCCTTGAGGAAATAAGCGTGTCATTCCTTTCAGTATTGCCCCTTCACCATCTTTCTCACCCAGAAGGCCATCCCTCAATCCGGTCCAAGAAGGCCATGCCATGGCCCCCTAACATTTACTTGGCAGCGCCAGAAACCACAGGGTCCAGTTGACAGACCACAGCTCCCACGACGCCGCCCAACGCCTTCATAACTCTTTCACCTTCGCCTGCAAGCAAATGTGTGCCACATCATTGTCTGCCAAGGCTGAAGCAATGATTCAGAGGAGGCAGACATTCTGGTGCGGGTCAATAAAACACGTGCAGTCAAGGGTTAGAGACACTGACCTTGGAGACGCTCTCTCCAACGTCACTCCAGCACACAGCGGGGAGTCCTAGGACATTAAAGGACTCTTCCAAGATTGCCAGCTGAGACAGCCAGTTCAGTTCCGGAGGCGAAGCTGACGGAGAAGTAGGTCGTGACTGCGTGGACCGCCTGGATGAGTCGTCAAGCCCACTTGCTCCCCCAGCACCTGCTGAGCATGAACAACGTAGAATCACACCTCTTTCCTCCATCCCTAAAGACATGCAACAGCCTATTTTCCAAGCACACCAACATTTGCTTAGTCTCTGCCGACACTGAATGAGCCTCGTACCTTTCAGGACGGAGTTGGAGTCCGATGCCTTCCCCACAGCCTCCCCATGCAGCTGCCTAAGCATGTCGCCGCTTGCTCCTGCAAATAATGCAAGAGCAGAGGATCTCATGGGGCTCAGCATATGGGGTAGGTCCAATAGATAGGACTCGAGGGGAGGTACCATGTAGAAGCAAGGGTTTGGGTGTTGAGCCCATATCACATCAAGATGTGAGAGATGGGTAAGGACAGATCAGTGTAGGACAATTGTTGGGAAGGGCCGAGAGGAACGAATGTATAGAAGGGGGTGCTTTGGAAGAGGACAAGCATATAAAATATGACGCACCAGGGGAGGGCATCACCAGCCTGTGATAACAGATGTAGAGGGAGAAGGGGGGGGGTCTCTTTCTTCCAGTAGCCCACTAATTCCTTCTATGAAATCCAGGATGGCTCACCAGTTCTGGCACTCCAAGTGTACCTTGTTTTCCAGGTTGCCATAAACTGCTGTCAGTAAGTACCTAGTCCCGCCTTGTAACACTCGACAGCCCCTTTCCATGGCCTGGGCTGCCCTTTAAGAAACCCCACTCCACCAAGGGAGCCCCTTGCGATCACCTGGGCTGCCCTGCCTCAACACGACGAGATTTGTGCCCCCATTTATATATACATAGGTGCCCGTTAAATGGGGGGGAAACGGAAAAAAGGAATTGACGCTCGGGCCCCACTGATCCACGCACGCGCCTACACATGTATGCCCTCCCCTCCATTTCTATTAAATAACAACGACAGGGCATGACTCACCTGCAGCGTTGTCCCTCTTTTCATGCAAGCCATGCAAGGCCATGGCGATGGCATGCGGGACCCTCAAGCCCTGCAGAGTCTTCACGTCCAACTCAGCAAGCTCCTCAGCACTCCTATACCCCTCATTCAGAAGGTTGGTCAGCACATCATCTGGGCAGCGTGCCGAGATCTCGGGGCGGAGGAGCTTCTCCAGGGAAGACCGGAAAGCTGACAGCCCTGGGAATGCCGCCATGTCATACGTAGGGTCTTCCTGGATCTGGGGAGGAGGGGGATGGAGTAAGGGACTCATGCCTCTAAACAACACGACCTGTCAAGTTGAGCATACATGCGCTTAGGCTAAGACAGATTCCTCATTTCCCCACATTACCATCCAGGTACTTACCTCTGATCTGCGTAGGCGTGCTGCATGGCCTACAAAGCAGCAAGATAGCATGTTAACTCATTGCACAGAATGTGGCGGAGAAGTCCCAGTAGTGAGAGGCAGGGTGGTGCAAGATCATATGTTGGGCAGCCATAATGCATCGGGAGAGGGGGGGCACAGAGCATGCGGTTAAAAGGAAGCATGCAGTACAAAGGGTGGGTCCTGTAGGTCTTTGAAGGTCGAAGCAAGAAATTGCTGCGGCACTTCGCCTTGCGCTACGGTGACATAGATGGATTTCGCTGTACACCCTGTCGGGGTGGGGAGGGCAAGGAGACAACCACCACATTGAAATGAGCGGCATGCGGGTGTGTGAGTACTAAACATATGAGATATGTGCCATGTGGTCTGCCACAATAAGGTGAAAGCTGCATCCTCAGGCATGCTCTTGCCCATAGCAACTGTGGCAAAAACATTACACTCACAGCCGGCAACCCTTCAAATGCCATTTCATGAAGCCTCACTTTGGGCCGGTCAAGATTGGACCTTTAGCACACCAGTCTTCATTTTAAGTATTTAGACAAACTCTCTTCTGATCACACCTCAATTTACAGGCTCTCCAAAAGTCCCATTTCATCACCGTCAGCACACAAATCAGGGAAGGAACACAGCGTCTCCAGCTGTTAGAGGGCAGCATCTGTTCGTACCTGCACGTTCCTCCTTCCTTGGCGCCACCGCCTGAGGCTGCACCGCCGCTGCGGTCACAGCAAAGCAACACATGAGGGCTGGGCGAGGGCATCGCATGGTGCTGCGACCCCAGTGAGGCCACATCGGGAGGGCCGCATACAGCAGGGAGGTGGCGGCAATGGACAGCATGGCAGGTGGGGGTACATATAGAGTTGCGGAGGACTGGGGGAGCAGCATGACAAGGAGGCAACAACAAGGGAGACACTGCGAGACCACGAGAGGGGCAGCAAGGCACATCAAGGCAGATTAAGGCGTGTGCCGTGTGGGCGCCGGCTTTTCAGTGTGCCCTTTTAGCTGGGGCAGACCCTGTCAGGTCCATGACCTTGTTATCGACAGGCAGATTCCTGTCAGGTCCTTCACTAGGTTCCTGCTGGCAGATAACTTCCTATCAGGTCCCTGACCAGGTCCCTGCAGCCAGACAGATTCCTGACCAGGTCCCTGCTGCCAGACAGCTTCCTGTCAGGTCCCTGACCAGGTTCCTGCTGCCAGACAGCTTCCTGTCAGGTCCCTGACCAGGTCCCTGCTGCCAGACAGCTTCCTGTCAGGTCCCTGACCAGGTCCCTGCTGCCAGACAGCTTCCTATCAGGTCCCTGACCAGGTCCCTGCTGCCAGGCAGCTTCCTGTCAGGTCCCTGACCAGGTCCCTCCTGCCAGACAGCTTCCTATCAGGTCCCTGACCAGGTCCCTGCTGCCAGGCAGCTTCCTGTCAGGTCCCTGACCAGGTCCCTCCTGCCAGACAGCTTCCTATCAGGTCCCTGACCAGGTCCCTGCTGCCAGGCAGCTTCCTGTCAGGTCCCTGCTGCCAGGCAGCTTCCTGTCAGGTCCCTGCTGCCAGGCAGCTTCCTGTCAAGTCCCTGACCAGGTTCCTGCTGCCAGACAGCTTCCTGTCAGGTCCCTGACCAGGTCTCTGCTGCCAGACAGCTTCCTGTCAGGTCCCTGACCAGGTCCATGCTGCCAGACAGCTTCCTGTCAGGTCCCTGACCAGGTCCTTGCTGCCAGACAGCTTCCTGTCAGGTCCCTGCTGCCAGGCAACTTCCTGTCAGGTCCCTGACCAGGTTACTTCCAGGAGCTGCTAACACCTTCATGGCCCAGTGGTGCCAGAGGGCATCCTTCCCGGCATCCCCATGACCACAATGGCGATCTACGCGAAATGCATGATATTGCAATGGAAAGCAAGACTTTCCAGCGTGCTATCATGCATCTGCACGAATGGATTCATGATAGACGCATGGGGATCTGGATCGCCGTATAAATGGTATATACGGGCGGTGATGCATTCTGCAGGCAGTGCATAAGGGTGGGAGGGGGGCGATGATGCATTCTGCAGGCTGTGCATTAGGGTGGGAGAGGGGCGATGATGCATTCTGCAGGCAGTGCATTAGGGTGGGAGGGGGGCAATGATGCATTCTGCAGGCAGTGCATTAGGGTGGGAGGGGGGCGGTGATACATTCTGCATGCAGTGCATTAGGGTGGGAGGGGGGCAATGATGCATTCTGCAGGCAGTGCATTAGGGTGGGAGGCGGGCGGTGATGTACTCTGCAGGCAATGCATTAGGGTGGGAGGGGGGCGGTGATGTATTATGCAGGCAATGCATTAGGGTGGGAGGGGGGCGGTGATGTATTCTGCAGGCAATGCATTAGGGTGGGAGGGGTGCGGTGATACATTCTGCAGGCAGTGCATTAAGGTGGGAGGGGGCGGTGATGCATTCTGCAGGCAGTGCATTAGGTGGGAGGGGGGCGGTGATGCATTCTGCATGCAGTGCATTCGGGTTGGAGGGGGGCGGTGATGCATTCTGCAGGCAGTGCATTAGGGTGGGAGGGGGGCGGTGATGCATTCTGCAGGCAGTGCATAAGGGTGGGAGGGGGGCGATGATGCATTTTGCAGGCAGTGCATTAGGGTGGGAGGGGGGCAATGATGCATTCTGCATGCAGTGCATAAGGGTGGGAGGGGGGCAATGATGCATTCTGCAGGCAGTGCATTAGGGTGGGAGGGGGGCAATGATGCATTCTGCAGGCAGTGCATTAGGGTGGGAGGGGGGCGGTGATGCAGCGTGCAGGCAGTGCATTAGTGTGGAAGGGGGACAATGATGTATTCTGCAGGCAGTGCATTAGGGTGGGAGGGGGGCCGTGATGTATTCTGCAGGCAATGCATTAGGGTGAAGGGGGGCGGTGATGTATTCTGCATGCAGTGCATAAGGGTGGGAGGGGGGCGGTGATGCATTCTGCAGGCAGTGCATTAGTTGGGAGGGGGGCGGTCATGTATTCTGCATGCAGTGCATAAGGGTGGGAGGGGGGCGGTGATGCGGCGTGCAGGCAGTGCATTAGGGTGGGAGGGGGGCAATGATGCATTCTGCAGGCAGTGCATTAGGGTGGGAGGGGGGCGGTTATGTATTCTGCAGGCAATGCATTAGGGTGGGAGGGGGGCGGTTATGTATTCTGCATGCAGTGCATTAGGGTGGGAGTGGGGCAATGATGCATTATGCAGGCAGTGCATTAGGGTGGGAGGGGCCGGTGATGTATTCTGCAGACAGTGCATGAGGGTGGGATTGGGGCGGTGATGTATTCTGCAGGCAGTGCATTAGGGTGGGAGGGGGGCGGTGATGTATTCTGCATGCAGTGCATTAGGGTGGGAGGGGGGCGGTGATACATTCTGTAAGCAGTGCATTAGGGTGGGAGGGGGGCGGTGATGTATTCTGCAGGCAGTGCATTAGGGTGGGAGGGGGGCGGTGATGTATTCTGCAGGCAGTGCATTAGGGTGGGAGGGGGGCGGTGATGTATTCTGCAGGCAGTGCATTAGGGTGGGAGGGGGGCGGTGATGTATTCTGCAGGCAGTGCATTAGGGTGGGAGGGGGGCGGTTATGTATTCTGCAGGCAATGCATTAGGGTGGGAGGGGGGCGGTGATACATTCTGTAAGCAGTGCATTAGGGTGGGAGGGGGGCGGTGATGTATTCTGCAGGCAGTGCATTAGGGTGGGAGGTGGGCGGAGATGTATTCTGCAGGCAGTGCATTAGGGTGGGAGGGGGGCAATGATGCATTCTGCAGGCAGTGCATTAGGGTGGGAGGGGGGCGGTGATGCATTCTGCAGGCAGTGCATTAGGGTGGGAAGGGGGCGGTGATACATTCTGTAAGCAGTGCATTAGGGTGGGAGGGGGGCGGTGATGTATTCTGCAGGCAGTGCATTAGGATGGGAGGTGGGCGGTGATGTATTCTGCAGGCAGTGCATTAGGGTGGGAGGGGGGCGGTGATGTATTCTGCAGGCAGTGCATTAGGGTGGGAGGGGGGCGGTGATGTATTCTGCAGGCAGTGCATTAGGGTGGGAGGGGGGCGGTGATGTATTCTGCAGGCAATGCATTAGGGTGAAGGGGGGCGGTGATGTATTCTGCATGCAGTGCATAAGGGTGGGAGGGGGGCGGTGATGCATTCTGCAGGCAGTGCATTAGGTGGGCGGGGGGCGGTCATGTATTCTGCATGCAGTGCATAAGGGTGGGAGGGGGGCGGTGATGCGGCGTGCAGGCAGTGCATTAGGGTGGGAGGGGGGCAATGATGCATTCTGCAGGCAGTGCATTAGGGTGGGAGGGGGGCGGTTATGTATTCTGCAGGCAATGCATTAGGGTGGGAGGGGGGCGGTTATGTATTCTGCATGCAGTGCATTAGGGTGGGAGTGGGGCAATGATGCATTATGCAGACTGTGCATTAGGGTGGGATTGGGGCGGTGATGTATTCTGCAGGCAGTGCATTAGGGTGGGAGGGGGGCGGTGATGTATTCTGCAGGCAGTGCATTAGGGTGGAAGGGGGGCGGTGATGTATCTGCATGCAGTGCATTAGGGTGGGAGGGGGGCGGTGATACATTCTGTAAGCAGTGCATTAGGGTGGGAGGGGGGCGGTGATGTATTCTGCAGGCAGTGCATTAGGGTGGGAGGGGGGCGGTGATGTATTCTGCAGGCAGTGCATTAGGGTGGGAGGGGGGCGGTGATGTATTCTGCAGGCAGTGCATTAGGGTGGGAGGGGGGCGGTGATGTATTCTGCAGGCAGTGCATTAGGGTGGGAGGGGGGCGGTTATGTATTCTGCAGGCAATGCATTAGGGTGGGAGGGGGGCGGTGATACATTCTGTAAGCAGTGCATTAGGGTGGGAGGGGGGCGGTGATGTATTCTGCAGGCAGTGCATTAGGGTGGGAGGTGGGCGGAGATGTATTCTGCAGGCAGTGCATTAGGGTGGGAGGGGGGCAATGATGCATTCTGCAGGCAGTGCATTAGGGTGGGAGGGGGGCGGTGATGCATTCTGCAGGCAGTGCATTCGGGTGGGAGGGGGGCGGTGATGCATTCTGCAGGTAGTGCATTAGGGTGGGAGGGGGGCGGTTATGTATTCTGCAGGCAATGCATTAGGGTGGGAGGGGGGCGGTTATGTATTCTGCAGGCAGTGCATTAGGGTGGGAGGGGGGCAATGATGCATTATGCAGGCAGTGCATTAGGGTGGGAGGGGCCGGTGATGTATTCTGCAGGCAGTGCATGAGGGTGGGATTGGGGCGGTGATGTATTCTGCAGGCAGTGCATTAGGGTGGGAGGGGGGCGGTGATGTATTCTGCAGGCAGTGCATTAGGGTGGGAAGGGGGCGGTGATACATTCTGTAAGCAGTGCATTAGGGTGGGAGGGGGGCGGTGATGTATTCTGCAGGCAGTGCATTAGGATGGGAGGTGGGCGGTGATGTATTCTGCAGGCAGTGCATTAGGGTGGGAGGGGGGCGGTGATGTATTCTGCAGGCAGTGCATTAGGGTGGGAGGGGGGCGGTGATGTATTCTGCAGGCAGTGCATTAGGGTGGGAGGGGGGCGGTGATGTATTCTGCAGGCAATGCATTAGGGTGAAGGGGGGCGGTGATGTATTCTGCATGCAGTGCATAAGGGTGGGAGGGGGGCGGTGATGCATTCTGCAGGCAGTGCATTAGGTGGGCGGGGGGCGGTCATGTATTCTGCATGCAGTGCATAAGGGTGGGAGGGGGGCGGTGATGCGGCGTGCAGGCAGTGCATTAGGGTGGGAGGGGGGCAATGATGCATTCTGCAGGCAGTGCATTAGGGTGGGAGGGGGGCGGTTATGTATTCTGCAGGCAATGCATTAGGGTGGGAGGGGGTGGTTATGTATTCTGCATGCAGTGCATTAGGGTGGGAGTGGGGCAATGATGCATTATGCAGGCAGTGCATTAGGGTGGGAGGGGCCGGTGATGTATTCTGCAGACAGTGCATTAGGGTGGGATTGGGGCGGTGATGTATTCTGCAGGCAGTGCATTAGGGTGGGAGGGGGGCGGTGATGAATTCTGCATGCAGTGCATTAGGGTGGGAGGGGGGCGGTGATACATTCTGTAAGCAGTGCATTAGGGTGGGAGGGGGGCGGTGATGTATTCTGCAGGCAGTGCATTAGGGTGGGAGGGGGGCGGTGATGTATTCTGCATGCAGTGCATTAGGGTGGGAGGGGGGCGGTGATGTATTCTGCAGGCAGTGCATTAGGGTGGGAGGGGGGCGGTGATGTATGCTGCAGGCAGTGCATTAGGGTGGGAGGTGGGCGGAGATGTATTCTGCAGGCAGGGCATTAGGGTGGGAGGGGGGCAATGATGCATTCTGCAGGCAGTGCATTAGGGTGGGAGGGGGGCGGTGATGCATTCTGCAGGCAGTGCATTCGGGTGGGGGGGGGGCGGTGATGCATTCTGCAGGTAGTGCATTAGGGTGGGAGGGGGGCGGTTATGTATTCTGCAGGCAATGCATTAGGGTGGGAGGGGGGCGGTTATGTATTCTGCAGGCAGTGCATTAGGGTGGGAGGGGGGCAATGATGCATTATGCAGGCAGTGCATTAGGGTGGGAGGGGCCGGTGATGTATTCTGCAGGCAGTGCATGAGGGTGGGATTGGGGCGGTGATGTATTCTGCAGGCAGTGCATTAGGGTGGGAGGGGGGCGGTGATGTATTCTGCAGGCAGTGCATTAGGGTGGGAAGGGGGCGGTGATACATTCTGTAAGCAGTGCATTAGGGTGGGAGGGGGGCGGTGATGTATTCTGCAGGCAGTGCATTAGGATGGGAGGTGGGCGGTGATGTATTCTGCAGGCAGTGCATTAGGGTGGGAGGGGGGCGGTGATGTATTCTGCAGGCAGTGCATTAGGGTGGGAGGGGGGCGGTGATGTATTCTGCAGGCAGTGCATTAGGGTGGGAGGGGGGCGGTGATGTATTCTGCAGGCAATGCATTAGGGTGAAGGGGGGCGGTGATGTATTCTGCATGCAGTGCATAAGGGTGGGAGGGGGGCGGTGATGCATTCTGCAGGCAGTGCATTAGGTGGGCGGGGGGCGGTCATGTATTCTGCATGCAGTGCATAAGGGTGGGAGGGGGGCGGTGATGCGGCGTGCAGGCAGTGCATTAGGGTGGGAGGGGGGCAATGATGCATTCTGCAGGCAGTGCATTAGGGTGGGAGGGGGGCGGTTATGTATTCTGCAGGCAATGCATTAGGGTGGGAGGGGGTGGTTATGTATTCTGCATGCAGTGCATTAGGGTGGGAGTGGGGCAATGATGCATTATGCAGGCAGTGCATTAGGGTGGGAGGGGCCGGTGATGTATTCTGCAGACAGTGCATTAGGGTGGGATTGGGGCGGTGATGTATTCTGCAGGCAGTGCATTAGGGTGGGAGGGGGGCGGTGATGAATTCTGCATGCAGTGCATTAGGGTGGGAGGGGGGCGGTGATACATTCTGTAAGCAGTGCATTAGGGTGGGAGGGGGGCGGTGATGTATTCTGCAGGCAGTGCATTAGGGTGGGAGGGGGGCGGTGATGTATTCTGCAGGCAGTGCATTAGGGTGGGAGGGGGGCGGTGATGTATTCTGCAGGCAGTGCATTAGGGTGGGAGGGGGGCGGTGATGTATTCTGCAGGCAGTGCATTAGGGTGGGAGGGGGGCGGTTATGTATTCTGCAGGCAATGCATTAGGGTGGGAGGGGGGCGGTGATACATTCTGTAAGCAGTGCATTAGGGTGGGAGGGGGGCGGTGATGTATTCTGCAGGCAGTGCATTAGGGTGGGAGGTGGGCGGAGATGTATTCTGCAGGCAGTGCATTAGGGTGGGAGGGGGTAATGATGCATTCTGCAGGCAGTGCATTAGGGTGGGAGGGGGGCGGTGATGCATTCTGCAGGCAGTGCATTCGGGTGGGAGGGGGGCGGTGATGCATTCTGCAGGTAGTGCATTAGGGTGGGAGGGGGGCGGTGATGTATTCTGCAGGCAGTGCATTAGGGTGGGAGGGGGGCAATGATGCATTATGCAGGCAGTGCATTAGGGTGGGAGGGGCCGGTGATGTATTCTGCAGGCAGTGCATGAGGGTGGGATTGGGGCGGTGATGTATTCTGCAGGCAGTGCATTAGGGTGGGAGGGGGGCGGTGATGTATTCTGCAGGCAGTGCATTAGGGAGGGAAGGGGGTGGTGATACATTCTGTAAGCAGTGCATTAGGGTGGGAGGGGGGCGGTGATGTATTCTGCAGGCAGTGCATTAGGGTGGGAAGGGGGCGGTGATACATTCTGTAAGCAGTGCATTAGGGTGGGAGGGGGGCGGTGATGTATTCTGCATGCAGTGCATTAGGGTGGGAGGGGGGCGGTGATACATTCTGTAAGCAGTGCATTAGGGTGGGAGGGGGGCGGTGATGTATTCTGCAGGCAGTGCATTAGGGTGGGAGGGGGGCGGTGATGTATTCTGCAGGCAGTGCATTAGGGTGGGAGGGGGGCGGTGATGTATTCTGCAGGCAGTGCATTAGGGTGGGAGGGGGGCGGTGATGTATTCTGCAGGCAGTGCATTAGGGTGGGAGGGGGGCGGTGATGCATTCTGCAGGCAGTGCATAAGGGTGGGAGGGGGGCGGTGATGCAGCATGCAGGCAGTGCATTAGGGTGGGTGGGGGCGGTGATGCATTCTGCAGGCAGTGCATTGCAATGGGAGGGGGGCAGTGATGCATTCTGCAGGCAGTGCAAAAGGGTGGGAGGGGGGTGGTGATGTATTCTGCAGGCAGTGCATTAGGGTAAGAAAAGGGCGGTGATGCATTCTGCAGGTAGTGCATCTCCGCCCTTTGCATCAGGCAGACACCACTCGCGCTGCCCCACCACGTGGCGTACTACATGCAGCAGGAACTATCTGAGCGCTAGGTGATGCACACTGCATGGAGCAGGCATCAGTAGAGCACCAGGTGGTGCGCACTGCAGGCAGTACCTCCATGCACCCACAATGCAAACTCAGACAGCCACATGCAGGGGTCCCCTGCAATCTGTTGCTGGTGTATGGGAGTGCACCAGCATGGGGAGTGCCCAGCACCTGACCTTGAGGGGTGCGTGTGAGCCCATTCCCTCACTGCATCATGAGTATGCTCCCATGCACTCAGTATTCTCCCGCACGCCCATGCACTCGCAAACATGGGGATGTGTTCACACCTTCAGGCTGTCGGAGCCAAAAACCGATGGCCGCATTCGCGCCCGCAAACTGCTCATCAAAGCGAACGTCGTCCTCTGGCACGTTGCGTATGATAGCAAGTGCATTGCCAGCGCTCTCGCTGTCAATGGGACGAAGGAGAGCTTGGACGCGTTCTTTTGCTGTCTGCATGGTCGATCTGCAATTTACCATGGGTTCAGGGTTCACATTTGAAAGTGTAGTTGTGCGTCTTCAGCGAAGGGCTCAGGGGGAGGGGTGCATGCTTGCCTCCGCCGTCCGTTGGAGGATCGGTGATAGAGATGGCTCCTTCGCACTTCGCACTACGCCATACTGTGACCGACGTGAACATGCATGGAGCTGGGATTACAGCTCAAACAAGCAGAGACAGTGCCTTTGTGAATTTGGGAAACGTTTGCATGACCAAAACTGTGCATACCGCATGGGGTTAATACATACAGGACAGAGTAACGAAATGGATGTTCCCTGCTTTCGCGGACGCATTAAAATAGTAAGTCTTGCTTCTGGCCACACGAGCCTGCCACAATAAGTCAGAGAAATAGGCAACGCAAGAGTTCGAGGATATCGAATTAGCCAGGAGACCGCAGCCTGCTGGACCTCTATGGTGGTTCCAGCAGGCTGCGAAATAGGCTGCGCTAAGAATAGCAGAATAAGCCGGACCTGTCAGCTAAACAGAGGAAAATACGTCCATCTCGGATACAACCAGCTTGTCCAGGTTTTTGTGTCAATTGGCCTATTGGTGGCCACAGAGTGTCTCTCGGAAGGAAGTATCATCGAATCAGCGAGATACAGAAATTGGCAGGTTTGGACACCAACCTTTGGGCCTTCGATCCGAGGTTGGCCTTCGGGTGATCCTTACGCCTTCGATCCGACGGTGCAGTCCAGGAGGTCAGTTTCCGAATCAATTAGAACGAGCGATTTGAGGTGTTCGAATAGACAAGAGAGAGCATGTTATGTTGAAAAACATAAGTCTGTCACTCAACCGGTATACCGTACGTATACCACATTTCTTTCAACCACATTAGAGATCGCCCAATGTCATAAGCTTAGGATACGCTTAGGGTGTAGGACAGCCAGCATAAGGCTGTGTTTCCACTGGCGATTTTGGATTCCTTAATCAGGGTTGGTTGAAATGCAGTTGGTCGAGAAGAATTCCTTAATCGGTTTGGTGTTTCCACTGAAATCGGACTGGAACCAACGAAGAAATGCTACAGCCAGCTGTAGCGCTGCCCCAACAGGATCCAGATCGGACCTCAAATGGAACGAATCCTCTTGCATGGCGACATCAAGCGGTCGAAAGTCTGCACAATCAATGGTGCAACATGCCATAGCAATGGCGCCACATGCTTACACGACTAAGCTTTTGCGCAAATCCAGAAGGAAACTACTCAAACGCGGGAACTAGTCCGTTCGCGTTGTAAAACACAGGCCTGGTGCTCTGCCGCCATCCAATATGCACCGATTACGCACTGATGATGCACCTTTGCGATCTCCGCACCACAAGTGCCGCCTCTGGCTTCTATCAGACAAGTAAAATAGCGGCGATACGATTCAAAGATATTTAGCGTTGTGAGCGCATAGTGACCAAGTAGGCAACCAACTTTCGGATTAAGCTAATCCTGGTCCTCGACGAGGATTAAGCTATTCTTTTTTCGGAGGCTTAATCCGTCCTTAATCCGTGTCAGTTGCCGTCGGTTGCCACATTCAGCGTCCTTAATCCGAGTCGGTTGGATGAGGAATCGCCAGTGGAAACACGGTCTAAGCCCGAGGGCGCAACGCCCTGGTATTGGCTGCAGTGCCCAACTTGCATGCAAAGCGCCTGCCCCGTGAGCAACGCCATGCTGGTGGTTGCAGTGTCCCACCCGCATACCGTACTCTGTAATCCGTTCGCATGCACAACTACCTAAGTCCCTGCCGGTGGTTGTCGTAGACATCCGTGACATTGATTGCATCACCCTACAGCTCCCTCCTGTGGATGGCAGCTCCCAGCCCTCATGCGCAACGACCACACGCATGTGTTTCGCCTTGACATTGGTCGCAGCTCCCCACCCTTCCGCACTGTGCCCGCCCTGACAGCCATTGCAGCACCCCGTCCTCATGCATTGTGCCCTCCCGTATGTGCAACGCCTTGCCGGTGGCTGCATGTGTAGCTGAGGTCAACACGCAGGTGTCTTTATTCCCTCAGACACTTGTGACTTCGTTGACACAGTTCAAGTTTGCGTGTCCAGTTTTGTTCAATTCTGAGGATGTAATGAGGGACCTTTTGGCTCTTAATGGCCCCCTCAGCCCCCCTTCAAAGGCTGCACTGGTAGCTGCGGCCTACGTACCGTAGTCACGGACGTGTTTCGTTGTCTTCGAATTTCGTTGTTGCTTAAAAAGTCGTTGTTTAAGCGATTTTTTTGATTCGTTGCCCCTTAAAATAAAAAAACTCCAGTCAAAAACAATTTCTGCAAAAAAGGGGTCAAGATTGCCAGGACATGCTCCTCAATCATCTTCTGTATTGCCTTGTCCACGTCGTAAGTGACCCAATACATGGCATTGCGTGTGAAATCCCTGGTCAACACTTTTGCGACTATGATATTTTAGTTATTCCGTTCACCAACGCGCTCATTTTGCCCTCGATAATAATGTTTATGTTGTGTGGCTGCTTCAAATTGCAGTACAAAAAGCCAATCATGCTCTACATCGCTGTTTCCATCCCAGCACAAGCCGCAAGCTTGAGGACTGTGCGTTTCTGCTTTTGTGTCTTGTGGCTCAGGTGTAGGGTTTATGCTTAGGCTTAGGCTTATTCTTGATACGGGAACTTGTTTGTGTTTTACTGTAGCAACATGTCCGCCCTTCCATCAAGAGTGTCCTCCAACATTGTGCATGGCCCTTGTTGTGCATTGCTGCCATATGCATAGATATTTGCAAGGGGAGGACCTCTCGTCACGATATATGGGTGCACCGCACGAATGGGTGGCTTGTACCGCTTTTCGATTTCGGATCGCTCTTAGAACATGGTACTTATGAGAAGCCTGGCTCGCTTGCGCTTGTGATTTTGATGTGAGTCTTGTAGTTGCTTGCTTTCGAGGTTACGAAGCGCAACGGGCACACTCGTATGTGACCATTTTGTCACAGTATGTCACGTGCCTGATCTCCTCTCTTCATTCCTTATATCAGAAGCCACAAGTTTTCAGCGTACACTTCAAACTTTGTGGCGGGCCCAGAAGCCGACCTTTCTCAGAGGCACACTCTTGGATGGCTTTAGCAAATAGAGGACAGCAAGCAAGTTCCTCTTGAAAGAATCGTTTCCTCTCCACACCCGGCCGCTTCTATTAAGACCCTTGAGTAAGCCCTTCCTTCATGTGCCTTTCGGTCGAGTGACCCCTTTTTTGTCATAGGCTGAATTACAACCCACGAAATAGTTTCTACAGCAGCTATGCACTAAATCAGGGAATATTACCTTTAATTAGCGATCAGCACTCCTGATACCATAGGACGGCGCAACGGTCAGCGGCGACAGGCACGCTGCATGCTGCCAGCGGTGTTGGGCACGGGGGGATAGCGAGCAGGTAGAGGAGGCATTTTGCAACCACTCAAGTGTTGGCGTTTGATCACGTTTGATTGCAATTGTTGTATTCTATATTGTTTTCGAGTAATATCCGTGGCCAAATGATGAGATCGCTGATTGCATGCTTTTGTCTTGATCTTAACCCACCTCTTTGTCTCTCCATTCATTTGTCTTATGGGATATACTGTAGATTTGCTTTGCCTCCCCTCATAATTAACGTTGCTTGGGGGTGAGGGATCCACGAAATTACTAATTATCGACTGTCAATGCCAGATATCTGTCATAAAATGAGAGTTTTGGTCGAAAGGTTGCCCTGAGGACAGCATTAGAAGAAATCGTTTTTTCATACTCGAGGAAAGGCAAATCAAATCTACGGGTAGGCCATATAGCTCTGAAAGGCTTGTGGATCGGCACCTTCATACTTCAGCATCCACACATGAATGTCTTGGTTGACATGCTAGCTTCTTCCGCCTGTCCAAGTGCTAGATTTAGAATGGTGCACACCCGCTGGGTCTTGCCTTCTACCTTGACTTTCCTATCCGTCTTTTTGTTTGCCGACGTGGCCGAGCTTCATTTCAGCATGGCCCAGAGGTGTTATGTCATTAACCCGATGGGTCCTGGTCAATACTTGGCTGCGTGGGGCTGATATATAATGAGCAAGCTCAATTCCAGCTACAATGCACATCCAGGACCATGGTGCAAGAGGGGCCACTGCTCCAGGCTTCGCTGAGATGCTTCCGAACGGAACATTGTGTTCAAGGGCAGTGGCTTTTAGTTTGCAGGGAAGTAGCTATGTGGGTGAAATGCGCTCAGCTGGTTTGATCTTGCACGTTGAAAAGGTAAGTTTGCCGAAAGTTGCATGGAAATCTAAGCCTTTATGCCGCAAAGCCGCAACGCCTCCTGCCCCAGCAGCTGCAGGTGGTGTGGCTCTGACAGCCGGTGGTCGCCGCCAAGCACCACTCTCAGCACAGCACGACCAGAGCCTGCGCCTGCGCATAAATAGGCGGGGAGGATCTGTAAGTGCGTCACAGAGACTGACAGGACAAAATGTGTGTGTGTGTGGTGGTGGTGATGGTGTGTGGGGGGAGGGGGGAGGGGGGGGTGATTCATGATCCAAGCAATTGATCAACTACCGATACTGCCAATACCGGGGGGGCAATGCCATATTGAAATAAAATCTCGTATTTGCCGTTACCCTTACGGTCCTTCAGTGAAATAGGATGACCGTACTGCTGGTAAAGAACCCGACCACCTAGTTGGACCCGACCACCAGGAATCTTCTAATCTCAAGTGTCAGGGGGAGGTGGAGGCTGGAGGTATGCAACATCTGCCTGCAATATAATTATTTCATGTTTGAGGCCTGACACCTACAAACAGATTCATAATCTGCTTATAACAGTACCGGTTATGGTTTCTCCAGTGCAGATGACGCCTGGAAAGTAAAAATAGCACACTGAGTTTTCAGTCACCGCACCTTCAAAGCAACTTTAGCTACTTAAACCAGGAGGATACCAAAAGTACCTTTCTGCGATTTCTGAATGACAGCGCAAGTGCACAGCACTGGCAAAAACTCTGGAAGATACCACAACTACCAGCGCAAATTCTGAATTGCAACACCAGTGCACAACATTGGCGAAACCTGGATGCGGCTCTTTTACCCTCGAGCCCTGTTACAGCCCCTGGCCCCCGTCGTCTGAAGTCGCCACACATGCTCCCACCCGCCCACTTGCCCGCTGATGCCCGCCTGCTCGCCCACCTGCACATGCTCCCGCCCACCCATTGCCGCCCCCGCCCGCCCACTTGCCCGCTCGCCCACCTGCACATGCTCCCGCCCGCACACTCCTGCCCGCCCACTGCCGCCCGCCTGCTCCCACCCGCCCACTTGCCCGCTGCCGCCCCTCGCAGACTGTCCGCGCTGCCTGCCTTCATCGCCGACCCCGCTGGTCTGGCGCAGGCGCACGCGAGTGGCGGACTGGACCCTGCCCAGTTTGTCCGTGATGGGCTGTACCTGCTGCACAAGGAGGGACACTGCCAGTGTGTGGGGCCTGCCTGCCCGCTGGCCCTGCTGTAGAAGGACGCCGGGTGCAGTACGTGAGTGGAGCGGTTTCGGTTCCGGCTGAAGGACCTGCAAAGATATTGCGTGTGCCACGATAGTGGAGGGGTTTAGGGTTCATTAGGATGCTAGGTGCGGTACGTGAGTAGAGTGAGTGGTTTAGGGTTCATAAGGATGCTCCCGTCCTGTCAATATGAGTTTATGACGTCGCTCGCTACCAGTAGTTCATTATGTAATTTTTGATGCACGCTGCCTACACGCTATACTAGTACTGTAATGGCTGCGATTTTTTTAGCCGCTACCGTATGTGTTTCATCCGCATGCTATGTCACCAAACTGCAGGAATGTCATGCGTCTCAGCCTAGGCTAATGCTTGCTAGTCAAACAATTAGGTCTCATGTTTGTCAAGGAGAGTTGCATGCGTGCTCAGCCAGTAAAAAATTGGCTGTGGATTGTTTCCCTAGCCGCTACCGGTACACGTTCAGGCCGCCTGTCACCAATCTGAAGGATGCAATAAAATCCGGCAGATAGACCAAGGTCCTTTAACACCAGCATGATGCGGCAATTACGCTGCTAAACAGAAAACCGATATAGGTTGAAGGTCTTATGGTGCCGGAGGATTAGGTGCCATACCAAGGTCCTTTAACATGAGCCCGAGGCGGCACCTACGCTGCAAACAATAAAACCAATCTTGGTGGAAGGTCTTATGGTGCCAGAGGATCAGGTGCCATACCAAGGTTCTTTAACACATGATGCGGCACCGATGTTGCAAAAAAGAAAACCAATATAAGTTGAAGGCCCTATGGTGCTGGAGGATCAGGTGCCAGACAAAAGTATTTTAACCCCAGCCCGAGGCGGCACCTACAGTACGCTGCAAAAAGAAAACCAGTCTAGGTTAAAGTTCGTATAGTGCCGGAGCATCAGATGCCATACCAAGGTCTTTATCACCAGCCCAAGGCGGCACCAACGCTGCAAAAGATAAAATCTATACAGGTTTAAGGTCCTTTGATGCTGGATTCTTTGTCCTTGTCCCCTCATAAAGGAGGGAGGCGTAGCTGCTGCATGGTCTTGGCTGTGCATGGAAGCCGGAATTGAGCGTGTTCATCCCTTACGAGGCCCATGCGGCCGATGCGCATAGCCAGGATAGGCTCATGATGCATGCCGGTGTTCGCATCAGCAGCGGCAAGTGCTGGAGGGTGTGAGGGAGAGGCAAAAGAAGAGGGAGGAGGGGAATGACATGACGAAGATGAGGGAGGTGAGGGAGCTGAATGGGAGGGAGCTGGGCCATGGTGTGAGGGAGGATCACTCCAATGGATGCTTTGTTCCTCAATTCGTTCACAACTCCTCCTTCCCACCACTTCCCCGTTTGTCAGCTCCACGCGCATCCTTCACACGCACTATCAACAAATAAACTATGTTTGCAGAGGTCGAGTGGGCCAGCGCATTCGCGATGGGCAACCACTTCATGTGCTCACTGAAATAATCACCTGCCATTATTACACAATAGCGCCCATTTGAAATAAAGTTAAAGGGAAGCCACCGATTCAAAAGTTACACCTGCCCCAGTCGGGGGTGTAGGTCGGGGTGTGTAGCTTCGGTCTGTCGGGATGACACCAGGATGGCGCCCGGGATGCTTCACGGCGATATGGCCAACGTATGCTCTTCATGCAAAGAAACAGTGCACATTCGAAAATATAGCGATGTAATGTGAGCGCTGGTGAAAGCCGCGAGTTCAAAGGGCATCGGGGTGGGGGGTGTAGGTCAAGGGGTGTAGCTTCGGTATGTCGGGATGACACCTAGGATGACACCTAGGATGGCACCCTGGGATGTTCACAGTGATGTGGTAAAAGTACAGTCCCCTTGCATGCACAAGGCGTGCACGCACATATTATAATATAATAATACGTTGGGAACGTGCACAGCAACTCAGAAGGCTGAAATTGTGCTTCCAACACCATCAGTAGCAATCATCCCAGGAGGGCATCCCAGGCCTGGTACGCCACCCACGATACGGGATGCACGTCTAGGGTGGGAGGGGGGCGGTGATACATTTGAGGGTTGAGGGAAGGGCGTTTGAGGGATGAGGGAATCCATATGACTTTCAAGTCCCTCTGGCCTGCCACAACTCTGGTCATGAGAGTGCTGTCCGACAGCGTCCCTCCGGCTCTGGATCTCATGATGCTCATAGAGGTCTTGGTGCTGATGCATGGCGGGTAGTGGGCGGGTCACTAGGGCAGCCGGCTTGCATGGCTGGCATGGGCGGTAGTCCAGGGTGGGCTGCATGCAGCATGGAAGAAAGAGGGGCTGGTGCCCATTCAAGTGTGGCAAATAAGGATATATGGAGCATGAGAGGGGAATGTACATAATGACCGTGAGGAGGGGAGAGGGGGAGATGACATGAGGCTTATGACCGTATTGATGGCTTTGTATGACATGTATGGTGCACCGGTACATATGGATATGATATGTGTCTGCATGTGCACGCTTATATGCCATATGAATATGGATATCACAATACTATTGGATGAAACACAAGAAACTGTAGGATTCGTCTAGAGGGTTAGTTGCCAGGGTATCTTTGGCATGTTAAGTGGTAAACGAGCGTTCGGGCCGATTTGTTTGATACCGATTGATGTGTCTGCTACCACTAGAAAGCCTGGCAGTAACATAAACTGCTGCCACACTGCCTGATAATATGCAGAGGGAGGCTTATGTAGTTATGTTTCAATCCATGCCCCACCGGTTAAGCTACAATATCCGCTTGGCTATTCTCCTATCACACTATGGCATGTAGTTTTGTAGCATTTTTTTCATGTGGCATAATAAGAATTTGCCCAAGTGGCTGTACAACACCAACCTATTCCTGTGGGGGAAAGTGCAGCAAGCCTTGCTTACCGTATTGGGCCATCAGTTAAAGAACGCCATACCTATGCCCTGCTCAAAAGAACTTGGTCGCATGGCGGTGTGGTTACGCTGGCCACAATTATTGCGCAGATCAGGTACGCAAAAAGAAACAACTACCGGTATTAATGTTCCAGTTTCGTGGGGTTACAAAGGAGGCCGGCCGCCGAGCGGCCGTTATCCCTACCGACGGAAACCAAGGCGCCGAACAAAGTAAAGAAGCCGAAGGGCCCCACTAGTGATACCGTATATGTAGGCTGTCATTAAAGACGCTCAGCGGGCGCCAGTGGAACGGCCGGGCATACTGTCTGGGCCTCTGGCTGGTCAAGGTTTTTGGCCAATTGGGCCAAAGTGGCATGACACAATGGTTATGGGAATATTCAGTATAATGTACCATGCTGCTTGAATAGTACAATTAAGTGGCGCGATGTCTTTTCCATTACTTCAATTTGGTGGCAAGTTTGATAATAAACTTGTAAAATAACTTGAATTCAGCTGACAATTAAAATTGCACATGACTACACAACAAATATATAGGCATCGCATTTAAATGCAGACTAAAACCCCATACCCAAATACATGGCGCAGTTGGGGATGCAAGTGTGCCTAGGTAATGCCTCACAAACAGTAGTGGCGTATAAGACGGAAAGTAAACTGTTCCCCTCCACCGATGGCATTCATGTTAGCTTGGCTATAACAGAGTGCTTGAAAGCTTGTGTGGCATAGAAGAAACCATCGTCAATGCCAACTCATAACCCAAGAACCACCATATAAGACTTAAATCATAAGTATGTTGCACGTCTAGCCCAAGAAAGAAAAGCCAATCAAGAGAAATGACGGCTCCTATCCTGTGTGCACGACTTGACCAACAGTATCTATCGGAGTGTTAATTTGTCGTAACGTCCAAGCGCTCAAACTGTGTCTAGCCCTGACCGTCAGCCCATGTAAGTCCGACAGCTCGAAGGCTTTCATCAGAGTGAGAAGCCACCATGTTGCATCGCTTGCAGGATGGGAAGGGCAAACTCCCCCCCGCCCCAAAGCATGTGTACGGAATGAGACCACACATAGTGCAGTTTAACGTCCCTATGCAACCCGCACCCTACAGTGTACCGTATCATAACGCCGCGGAACTATGGGGTGTAGGGCCGAGGCCCATGTTAGACTAGTTAGACGCAATCATGACGGGGATGCTGATTGGGAGCAGGGCTGCCTCCTCCGGAGTCGTCCCCACGTTAATTGCAAACAAGTGGCCACTGCTTTCAGCGAAGCACCCTCCTCCTGAGTCCCCCTCGACGCTTTGTGTATCACCGCGCATGTGACTGTTTTCATCCGGTGGTGTTGACAGCAACGCCCCGTGGCGGGCCGAGATTGGCTCCTGGCCCTGGCTTCTTGCTGAGGCCCCGATGAGAACGTATGCCTCGTTAAAGAAGCAGCAATTGTCAATAATTGGGGCTTCCAACGAGCGCTCTGGAATCTCGAGCAAGATGAAATCTGTTTTGGAGCAGACATGGCGAACTGTCGCCTTCAGCTGCCTGCGCTTGGACGCGCTTGAGTCGTGGACGTGTACCTACGTCCAATAGGAATAAAGCAAGGAATATATATGTTTATAACCTTAGCGGTCGTCAACGAGTTCAGAGACAACATAAAACGGATCCAGGCACTAGTGAGGGCTCGAGGCAGTTTTGATCCTACTGTTTTGATCCTACTGTTGGACAAGCCTCTCCGGAAAATTACCATCGTGCACCGTTGCTGCCTCCAGCACATCCTAGCGTTCCGTTGAGCAACACACAATCTAGAGAGCACAGTTTGGTCACAACATAGATTGAGTCAAAACTTACCGATACAATATCCCCAACCTTCCAAGAGGCGTGCGGATAATGTTGGAAAGTCACAAGGCAGCGGTCGTTCAGTGTTGTCACCGGCAAAAACTGGTCGTCGCAACCGACAAACTTCCCGATGTCCATGAAAAAGAGTTCTGCATCAGCATACAAATAGATTTGTGGCCAAGGGAGCCATGGTTGATCACACACCAAGCGCTCCGTTATCTATGGAAGATGCTAAATCGCTTCAGTTATATATTCATTGGTCTTGCTCATAGGCTGACACCATGCTTCAACCAGGCTCCCCCCCCCCAGAAATGGAAGGCAAGACTCTCAGCCAATAGGGCCACCTGCAGATTCCACTGGAACCATATTTATTTTTTGTGTGCACAAGACTCACGACAAAATAACAAAACAAGAATTATTGAGCCTAAAAACCTTGAGGCATTGATCTTTATCGACCAGAACATCGTGAACCTTGATCAAATGTATAATAATATATTATCATCCGAAATTATTTTTGTCGAAAGCCTGATGTCAAAACCTTCACGCTCCATCTTCATCATCTGAGTGGGGCTAAAGTCCTCTCGTCTTATTCTAAAAGAGTTTTCGGTGAAGTATCTCACATAAACACTACTATTGCATCTCTAAACCCTTAACCTCAAACCTCCTCTATACCCCTAAGCAAGGGCCTCAGGCGCCCCTTGTACACCCCCCACCAGAGTTGCGCATAAGTTCTCACACTTCCACACTTTTGTACACCTCTAGGATACAAAAAACGAAAAAATCGTGGGGATCTTTGGCACCTTTCCCGGGTTTCTTTTGGTGTATTTACTTTTCTTCAACCTTTCGCTCTTTTTCAGGGTTGTTTTCTTCCGGGTGCGAACAACCATCGGCGTGTCAGTGCGATAACGCACGGTATGCAACAACTTTTTCTGCCACCAGCAGGTATCGAACTCGCGACCTCCGCTTGATCAGCATCGTCGGTGCTAGGCTGTAAGCGACTGACACCAGTACGGCATTAGTCACGGACGATTGGGTGGGTGGCGGGCGAGAGGTGTCATCGCCGCACGGCCAAAAAGCTTCACGAATACACATCGCCTACACCCGACGTTGAGCACAATATAACCAAATTGCTAATGCGCTGCTTTTGATCGAGGCCGCACTTGCGACATAACACTGCGTTGCAACCCAGGCCATGCATGCCGAGCGTCGCCACTCGTTTCGGTATGTAACATGGGTGGTTGGCCGGCGAGAGATGTCATCGGCCCCCAATTCGCAGCGACTGCAATAACTTTTCGAATACATATCGCCTACACTCGACGTTGAGTGCATTAGAATCACAATGTCAATGCGCATCTTTTGATCGCCTGCCCGGTGCCTGCTGAGCGTCGTGAGCCGTCCAGGCCGGCATAGTAGGTTCTGCTGCGCGTCTTCTCTCAATTTTTTTTGTTTTTTTAGTCACTTTTTTTTTCTATGCACACTTTTTTTACAGCCTCCCATGAAGGAGATCCCTAATAAACAGTGGTTCCAAATAGAACCACCATAGCCAAGCAATCACCTGGCTTTTTGCTCGAAAAAGTAGAAGAAGAGCACCGTTTTTTAACGTCGGGGCCCTCTGTATGTGCATGCACCAAGTGTGGGAGTATGATTGTCAACGCCACGGTCAGCATGCAAGGCGGCAGGAGGGCGGTGGTTCAGCACCGTCCAGCTACAGATTCAGCTAAATTACGACAAAGACGCAGAGCATTGGGGCGGGGGAGGGGCCGTGGTGCATTTTGCAGGCAACACATTAGGGTGGGAGGGGGGCGGTGATGCATTATGCAAGCAGTGCATTAGGGTGGGAGGGGGGCGGTGATGTATTCTGCAGGCAGTGCATTAGGGTGGGAGGGGGGCGGTGATACATTATGCATGCAGTGCATTAAGGTGGGAGTGGGGCGGTGATGTATTCTGCAGGCAGTGCATTAGGTGGGAGGGGGGCGGTGATATATTCTGCAGGCAGTGCATTAGGGTGGGAGGGGGGCGGTGATATATTCTGCAAGCAGTGCATTAGGGTGGGAGGGGGGCGGTGATATATTCTGCATGCAGTGCATTAGGGTGGGAGGGGAGCGGTGATATATTCTGCAGGCAGTGCATTAGGGTGGGAGGGGGGCGGTGATATATTCCGCAGGCAGTGCATTAGGGTGGGAGGGGGGCGGTGACATATTCTGCAGGAAGTGCATTAGGGTGGGAGGGGAGCGGTGATGTATTCTGCAGGCAGTGCATAAGGGTGGGAGGGTGGTGGTGATATATTCTGCAGGCAGTGCATTAGGGTGGGAGGGGGGCGGTGATATATTCTACATGCAATGCATTAGGGTGGGAGGGGGGCGGTGATATATTCTGCAGGCAGTGCATTAGGGTGGGAGGGGAGCGGTGATGTATTCTGCAGGCAGTGCATAAGGGTGGGAGGGGGGCAGTGATGTTTTCTGCATGCAGTGCATTAGGGTGGGAGGGGGGCGGTGATGCATTATGCATGCAGTGCATTAGGGTGGGAGGGGGGCGGTGATGCATTCTGCAAGCAGTGCATTAGGGTGGGAAAGAGGCCGTGATCATTCTGCAGGCAGTGCATAAGGGTGGGAGGGGGGCAGTGATACATTATGCATGCAGTGCAATAGGGTGGGAGGGGGACGGTGATGCATTCTGCAGGCAGTGCATCAGGGTGGGAGGGGGGTGGTGATGCATTATGCATGCAGTGCATTAGGGTGGGAGGGGGCGGTGATGCATTCTGCAAGTAGTGCATTAGGGTGGGAAAGAGGCGGTGATCATTCTGCATGCAGTGCATTAGGGTGGGAGGGGGGCAGTGATACATTATGCATGCAGTGCATTAGGGTGGGAGGGGGGTGGTGATGCATTTTGCAAGCAGTGCATTAGGGTGGGAAAGAGGCGGTGATACATTCTGCATGCAGTGCATTAGGGTGGGAGTGGGGCGGTGATGTATTATGCAGGCAGTGCATTAGGGTGGGAGGGGGGCGGTGATGTATTCTGCAAGTAGTGCATTAGGGTGGGAGGGGGGCGGTGATGCATTATGCATGCAGTGCATTAGGGTGGGAGGGGGGCGGTGATGCATTCTGCAAGCAGTGCATTAGGGTGGGAAAGAGGCGGTGAACATTCTGCAGGCAGTGCATTAGGGTGGGAGGGGGACGGTGATGCATTCTGCAGGCAGTGCATCAGGGTGGGAGGGGGGTGGTGATGCATTATGCATGCAGTGCATTAGGGTGGGAGGGGGCGGTGATGCATTCTGCAAGTAGTGCATTAGGGTGGGAAAGAGGCGGTGATCATTCTGCATGCAGTGCATTAGGGTGGGAGGGGGGCAGTGATACATTATGCATGCAGTGCATTAGGGTGGGAGGGGGGTGGTGATGCATTTTGCAAGCAGTGCATTAGGGTGGGAAAGAGGCGGTGATACATTCTGCATGCAGTGCATTAGGGTGGGAGTGGGGCGGTGATGTATTATGCAGGCAGTGCATTAGGGTGGGAGGGGGGCGGTGATGTATTCTGCAAGTAGTGCATTAGGGTGGGAGGGGGGCGGTGATGCATTATGCATGCAGTGCATTAGGGTGGGAGGGGGGCGGTGATGCATTCTGCAAGCAGTGCATTAGGGTGGGAAAGAGGCGGTGAACATTCTGCAGGCAGTGCATTAGGGTGGGAGTGGAGCGGTGATACATTATGCAAGCAGTGCATTACGGTGGGAGGGGGGCGGTGATGCATTCTGCAAGCAGTGCATTAGGGTGGGAAAGAGACCGTGATACATTCTGCAGGAAGTGCATTAGGGTGGGAGGGGAGCGGTGATGTATTCTGCATGCACTGCATTAGGGTGGGAGGGGGGCGGTGATCATTCTGCAGGCAGTGCATTAGGGTGGGAGGGGGGCGGTGATGTATTCTGCAGGCAGTGCATTAGTGTGGGAGGGGGGCGGTGATGCATTCTGCAAGCAGTGCATTAGGGTGGGAGAGGGGCGGTGATACATTCTGCATGCAGTGCATTAGGGTGGAAGGGGGGCGGTGATCATTATGCAGGCAGTGCATTAGGGTGGGAGGGGGGGGTGATGTATTCTGCAGGCAGTGCATTAGGGTGGGAGGGGGGCGGTGATGCATTCTGCAGGCAGTGCATTAGGGTGGGAGGGGGGCGGTGATATATTCTGCATGCAGTGCATTAGGGTGGAAGGGGGGCGGTGATCATTATGCAGGCAGTGCATTAGGGTGGGAGGGGGGCGGTGATGTATTCTGCAGGCAGTGCATTAGGGTGGGAGGGGGGCGGTGATGCATTCTGCAGGCAGTGCATCAGGGTGGGAGGGGGGTGGTGATGCATTATGCATGCAGTGCATTAGGGTGGGAGGGGGCGGTGATGCATTCTGCAAGTAGTGCATTAGGGTGGGAAAGAGGCGGTGATCATTCTGCATGCAGTGCATTAGGGTGGGAGGGGGGCAGTGATACATTATGCATGCAGTGCATTAGGGTGGGAGGGGGGTGGTGATGTATTTTGCAAGCAGTGCATTAGGGTGGGAAAGAGGCGGTGATACATTCTGCATGCAGTGCATTAGGGTGGGAGTGGGGCGGTGATGTATTATGCAGGCAGTGCATTAGGGTGGGAGGGGGGCGGTGATGTATTCTGCAAGTAGTGCATTAGGGTGGGAGGGGGGCGGTGATGCATTATGCATGCAGTGCATTAGGGTGGGAGGGGGGCGGTGATGCATTCTGCAAGCAGTGCATTAGGGTGGGAAAGAGGCGGTGAACATTCTGCAGGCAGTGCATTAGGGTGGGAGTGGAGCGGTGATACATTATGCAAGCAGTGCATTACGGTGGGAGGGGGGCGGTGATGCATTCTGCAAGCAGTGCATTAGGGTGGGAAAGAGACCGTGATACATTCTGCAGGAAGTGCATTAGGGTGGGAGGGGAGCGGTGATGTATTCTGCATGCAGTGCATTAGGGTGGGAGGGGGGCGGTGATCATTCTGCAGGCAGTGCATTAGGGTGGGAGGGGGGCGGTGATGTATTCTGCAGGCAGTGCATTAGTGTGGGAGGGGGGCGGTGATGCATTCTGCAAGCAGTGCATTAAGGTGGGAGAGGGGCGGTGATACATTCTGCATGCAGTGCATTAGGGTGGAAGGGGGGCGGTGATCATTATGCAGGCAGTGCATTAGGGTGGGAGGGGGGCGGTGATGTATTCTGCAGGCAGTGCATTAGGGTGGGAGGGGGGCGGTGATGCATTCTGCAGGCAGTGCATTAGGGTGGGAGGGGGGCGGTGATATATTCTGCATGCAGTGCATTAGGGTGGGAGGGGGGCGGTGATGTATTCTGCATGCAGTGCATAAGGGTGGGAGGGGGGCGGTGATGCATTCTGCAAGCAGTGCATTAGGGTGGGAAAGAGGCCGTGATCATTCTGCAGGCAGTGCATAAGTGTGGGAGGGGGGCGGTAATACATTATGCATGCAGTGCATTACGGTGGGAGGGGGCGGTGATGCATTCTGCAAGTAGTGCATTAGGGTGGAAAAGAGGCGGTGATGCATTATGCATGCATTGCATTAGGGTGGGAGGGGGGCAGTGATACATTATGCATGCAGTGCATTAGGGTGGGAGGGGGGCGGTGATGCATTCTGCAAGCAGTGCATTAGGGGGGGAGGGGGGCGGTGATGTATTCTGCAAGCAGTGCATTAGGGTGGGAAAGAGGCGGTGATACATTATGCATGCAGTGCATTAGGGTGGGAGGGGGGCGATGATCATTCTGCAGGCAGTGCATTAGGGTGGGAGGGGGGCGGTGATGTATTCTGCAGGCAGTGCATTAGTGTGGGAGGGGGGCGGTGATGCATTATGCATGCAGTGCATTAGGGTGGGAGGGGGGCGGTGATACATTCTGCATGCAGTGCATTAGGGTGGAAGGGGGGCGGTGATCATTATGCAGGCAGTGCATTAGGGTGGGAGGGGGGCGGTGATGTATTCTGCAGGCAGTGCATTAGGGTAGGAGGGGGGCGGTGATGCATTCTGCAGGCAGTGCATTAGGGTGGGAGGGGGGCGGTGATATATTCTGCATGCAGTGCATTAGGGTTGGAGGGGGGCGGTGATGTATTCTGCATGCAGTGCATAAGGGTGGGAGGGGGGCGGTGATGCATTCTGCAAGCAGTGCATTAGGGTGGGAAAGAGGCCGTGATCATTCTGCAGGCAGTGCATAAGGGTGGGAGGGGGGCGGTAATACATTATGCATGCAGTGCATTACGGTGGGAGGGGGCGGTGATGCATTCTGCAAGTAGTGCATTAGGGTGGAAAAGAGGCGGTGATGCATTATGCATGCATTGCATTAGGGTGGGAGGGGGGCAGTGATACATTATGCATGCAGTGCATTAGGGTGGGAGGGGGGCGGTGATGCATTCTGCAAGCAGTGCATTAGGGTGGGAAAGAGGCAATGATACATTCTGCAGGCAGTGCATTAGGGTGGGAGGGGGGCGGTGATGTATTCTGCAGGCATTGCATTAGGGTGGGAGGGGGGCGGTGATGTATTCTGCAAGCAGTGCATTAGGGTAGGAGGGGGGCGGTGATGCATTCTGCAAGCAGTGCATTAGGGTGGGAAAGAGGCCGTGATCATTCTGCAGGCAGTGCATAAGGGTGGGAGGGGGGCAGTAATACATTATGCATGCAGTGCATTAGGGTGGGAGGGGGACGGTGATGTATTCTGCAGGCAATGCATTAGGGTGGGAGGGGGGCGGTGATGCATTATGCATGCAGTGCATTAGGGTGGGAGGGGGCGGTGATGCATTCTGCAAGTAGTGCATTAGGGTGGGAAAGAGGCGGTGATCATTCTGCATGCAGTGCATTAGGGTGGGAGGGGGGCAGTGATACATTATGCATGCAGTGCATTAGGGTGGGAGGGGGGTGGTGATGCATTCTGCAAGCAGTGCATTAGGGTGGGAAAGAGGCGGTGATACATTCTGCATGCAGTGCATTAGGGTGGGAGTGGGGCGGTGATGTATTATGCAGGCAGTGCATTAGGGTGGGAGGGGGGCGGTATTGTATTCTGCAAGTAGTGCATTAGGGTGGGAGGGGGGCGGTGATGCATTATGCATGCAGTGCATTAGGGTGGGAGGGGGGCGGTGATGCATTCTGCAAGCAGTGCATTAGGGTGGGAAAGAGGCGGTGAACATTCTGCAGGCAGTGCATTAGGGTGGGAGTGGAGCGGTGATACATTATGCAAGCAGTGCATTAGGGTGGGAGGGGGCGGTGATGCATTCTGCAGGCAATGCATTAGGGTGGGAGGGGGGCGGTGATGCATTATGCATGCAGTGCATTAGGGTGGGAGGGGGCGGTGATGCATTCTGCAAGTAGTGCATTAGGGTGGGAAAGAGGCGGTGATCATTCTGCATGCAGTGCATTAGGGTGGGAGGGGGGCAGTGATACATTATGCATGCAGTGCATTAGGGTGGGAGTGGGGCGGTGATGTATTATGCAGGCAGTGCATTAGGGTGGGAAAGAGGCGGTGATACATTCTGCATGCAGTGCATTAGGGTGGGAGTGGGGCGGTGATGTATTATGCAGGCAGTGCATTAGGGTGGGAGGGGGGCGGTATTGTATTCTGCAAGTAGTGCATTAGGGTGGGAGGGGGGCGGTGATGCATTATGCATGCAGTGCATTAGGGTGGGAGGGGGGCGGTGATGCATTCTGCAAGCAGTGCATTAGGGTGGGAAAGAGGCGGTGAACATTCTGCAGGCAGTGCATTAGGGTGGGAGGGGAGCGGTGATACATTATGCAAGCAGTGCATTAGGGTGGGAGGGGGGCGGTGATGCATTCTGCAAGCAGTGCATTAGGGTGGGAAAGAGACCGTGATACATTCTGCATGTCGTGCATTAGGGTGGGAGGGGGGCGGTGATGTATTCTGCAGGCAGTGCATTAGTGTGGGAGGGGGGGCGGTGATCATTCTGCAGGCAGTGCATTAGGGTGGGAGGGGGGCGGTGATACATTCTGCATGCAGTGCATTAGGGTGGGAGGGGGGCGGTGATCTTTATGCAGGCAGTGCATTAGGGTGGGAGGGGGGCGCTGATGTATTCTGCAGGCAGTGCATTAGGGTGGGAGGGGAGCGGTGATGCAATCTGCAGGCAGTGCATTAGGGTGGGAGGGGGGCGGTGATATATTCTGCATGCAGTGCATTAGGGTGGGAGGGGGGCGGTGATGTATTCTGCATGCAGTGCATAAGGGTGGGAGGGGGGCGGTGATGCATTCTGCAAGCAGTGCATTAGGGTGGGAAAGAGGCCGTGATCATTCTGCAGGCAGTGCATAAGGGTGGGAGGGGGGCGGTAATACATTATGCATGCAGTGCATTACGGTGGGAGGGGGCGGGGATGCATTGTGTAAGTAGTGCATTAGGGTGGAAAAGAGGCGGTGATGCATTATGCATGCAGTGCATTAGGGTGGGAGGGGGGCGGTGATGCATTATGCATGCAGTGCATTAGGGTGGGAGGGGGGCAGTGATACATTATGCATGCAGTGCATTAGGGTGGGAGGGGGGCGGTGATGCATTCTGCAAGCAGTGCATTAGAGTGGGAAAGAGGCGGTGATACATTCTGCAAGCAGTGCATTAGGGTGGGAAAGAGGCGGTGATGTATTATGCAGGCAGTGCATTAGTGTGGGAGGGGGGCGGTGATGTATTCTGCAAGCAGTGCATTAGGGTGGGAGGGGGGCGGTGATGCATTATGCATGCAGTGCATTAGGGTGGGAGGGGGGCGGTGATGCATTCTGCAAGCAGTGCATTAGGGTGTGAAAGAGGCGGTGATGTATTCTGCAGGCAGTGCATTAGGGTGGGAGGGGGGCGGTGATGCATTCTGCAGGCATTGCATTAGGGTGGGAGGGGGGCGGTGATGTATTCTGCAGGCAGTGCATAAGGGTGGGAGGGGGGCAATGATGTTTTCTGCATGCAGTGCATTAGGGTGGGAGGGAGGCGGTGATGCATTATGCATGCAATGCATTAGGGTGGGAGGGGGGTGGTTATGCATTCTGCAAGCAGTGCATTAGGGTGGGAAAGAGGCCGTGATCATTCTGCAGGCAGTGCATAAGGGTGGGAGGGGGGCGGTAATACATTATGCATGCAGTGCATTACGGTGGGAGGGGGCGGTGATGCATTCTGCAAGTAGTGCATTAGGGTGGAAAAGAGGCGGTGATACATTATGCATGCAGTGCATTAGGGTGGGAGGGGGGCAGTGATACATTATGCATGCAGTGCATTAGGGCGGGAGGGGGGCGGTGATGCATTCTGCAAGCAGTGCATTAGAGTGGGAAAGAGGCGGTGAAACATTCTGCATGCAGTGCATTAGGGTGGGAGGGGGGCGGTGATGTATTATGCAGGCAGTGCATTAGTGTGGGAGGGGGGCGGTGATGTATTCTGCAAGCAGTGCATTAGGGTGGGAGGGGGGCGGTGATGCATTATGCATGCAGTGCATTAGAGTGGGAGGGGGGCGGTGATGCATTCTGCAAGCAGTGCATTAGGGTGTGAAAGAGGCGGTGATGTATTCTGCAGGCAGTGCATTAGTGTGGGAGGGGGGCGGTGATGCATTCTGCAAGTAGTGCATTAGGGTGGGAAAGAGGCGGTGATACATTCTGCATGCAGTGCATTAGGGTGGGAGGGGGGCGGTGATGTATTCTGCAGGCATTGCATTAGGGTGGGAGGGGGGCGGTGATGTATTCTGCATGCAGTGCAGTAGGGTGGGAGGGGGGCAATGATGTTTTCTGCATGCAGTGCATTAGGGTGGGAGGGAGGCGGTGATGCATTATGCATGCAGTGCATTAGGGTGGGAGGGGGCGGTGATGCATTCTGCAAGCAGTGCATTAGGGTGGGAAAGAGGCCGTGATCATTCTGCAGGCAGTGCATAAGGGTGGGAGGGGGGCGGTAATACATTATGCATGCAGTGCATTACGGTGGGAGGGGGCGGTGATGCATTCTGCAAGTAGTGCATTAGGGTGGAAAAGAGGCGGTGATACATTATGCATGCAGTGCATTAGGGTGGGAGGGGGGCAGTGATACATTATGCATGCAGTGCATTAGGGCGGGAGGGGGGCGGTGATGCATTCTGCAAGCAGTGCATTAGAGTGGGAAAGAGGCGGTGAAACATTCTGCATGCAGTGCATTAGGGTGGGAGGGGGGCGGTGATGTATTATGCAGGCAGTGCATTAGTGTGGGAGGGGGGCGGTGATGTATTCTGCAAGCAGTGCATTAGGGTGGGAGGGGGGCGGTGATGCATTATGCATGCAGTGCATTAGAGTGGGAGGGGGGCGGTGATGCATTCTGCAAGCAGTGCATTAGGGTGTGAAAGAGGCGGTGATGTATTCTGCAGGCAGTGCATTAGTGTGGGAGGGGGGCGGTGATGCATTCTGCATGCAGTGCATTATGGTGGGAGGGGGGCGGTGATCATTCTGCAGGCAGTGCATTAGGGTGGGAGGGGGGCGGTGATGTATTCTGCAGACAGTGCATTAGTGTGGGAGGGGGGTGATGCATTATGCATGCAGTGCATTAGGGTGGGAGGGGGGCGGTGGTGCATTCTGCAAGCAGTGCATTAGGGTGGGAAAGAGGCGGTGATACATTCTGCAGGCAGTGCATTAGGGTGGGAGGGGGGCGGTGATGTATTCTGCAAGCAGTGCATTAGGGTGGGAGGGGGGCGGTGATGTATTCTGCAAGCAGTGCATTAGGGTGGGAGGGGGGCTGTGATCATTATGCAGGCAGTGCATTAGGGTGGGAGGGGGCGGTGATCATTCTGCAAGTAGTGCATTAGGGTGGGAGGGGGGCGGTGATGCATTCTGCAAGCAGTGCAATAGGGTGGGAGGGGGGCAGTGATACATTATGTATGCAGTGCATTAGGGTGGGAGGGGGGCGGTGATGCATTCTGCAAGCAGTGCATTAGGGTGGGAAAGAGGCGGTGATACATTCTGCATGCAGTGCATTAGGGTGGGAGGGGGGCGGTGATGTATTCTGCAGGCATTGCATTAGGGTGGGAGGGGGGCGGTGATGTATTCTGCATGCAGTGCAGTAGGGTGGGAGGGGGGCAATGATGTTTTCTGCATGCAGTGCATTAGGGTGGGAGGGAGGCGGTGATGCATTATGCATGCAGTGCATTAGGGTGGGAGGGGGCGGTGATGCATTCTGCAAGCAGTGCATTAGGGTGGGAAAGAGGCCGTGATCATTCTGCAGGCAGTGCATAAGGGTGGGAGGGGGGCGGTAATACATTATGCATGCAGTGCATTACGGTGGGAGGGGGCGGTGATGCATTCTGCAAGTAGTGCATTAGGGTGGAAAAGAGGCGGTGATGCATTATGCATGCAGTGCAGTAGGATGGGGGGGGGCAGTGATACATTATGCATGCAGTGCATTAGGGTGGGAGGGGGGCGGTGATGCATTCTGCAAGCAGTGCATTAGAGTGAGAAAGAGGCGGTGATACATTCTGCAGGGAGTGCATTAGGGTGGGAGGGGGGCGGTGATGTATTATGCAGGCAGTGCATTAGTGTGGGAGGGGGGCGGTGATGTATTATGCATGCAGTGCATTAGGGTGGGAGGGGGGCGGTGATGCATTCTGCAAGCAGTGCATTAGGGTGTGAAAGAGGCGGTGATGTATTCTGCATGCAGTGCATTAGTGTGGGAGGGGGGCGGTGATGCATTCTGCATGCAGTGCATTAGGGTGGGAGGGGGGCGGTGATCATTCTGCAGGCAGTGCATTAGGGGGGGAGGGGGGCGGTGATGTATTCTGCAGACAGTGCATTAGTGTGAGAGGGGGGCGGTGATGCATTATGCATGCAGTGCATTAGGGTGGGAGGGGGGCGGTGATGCATTCTGCAAGCAGTGCATTAGGGTGTGAAAGAGGCGGTGATACATTCTGCAGGCAGTGCATTAGGGTGGGAGGGGGGCGGTGATGCATTATGCATGCAGTGCATTAGGGTGGGAGGGGGGCGATGATGCATTCTGCAAGCAGTGCATTAGGGTGTGAAAGAGGCGGTGATACATTCTGCATGCAGTGCATTAGGGTGGGAGGGGGGCGGTGATGCATTCTGCATGCAGTGCATTAGGGTGGGAGGGGGGCGGTGATCATTCTGCAGGCAGTGCATTAGGGTGGGAGGGGGGCGGTGATGTATTCTGCAGACAGTGCATTAGTGTGAGAGGGGGGCGGTGATGCATTATGCATGCAGTGCATTAGGGTGGGAGGGGGGCGGTGATGCATTATGCATGCAGTGCATTAGGGTGGGAAAGAGGCGGTGATACATTCTGCAGGCAGTGCATTAGGGTGGGAGGGGGGCGGTGATGTATTCTGCAAGCAGTGCATTAGGGTGGGAGGGGGGCGGTGATGCATTCTGCAAGCAGTGCATTAGGGTGGGAGGGGGGCGGTGATCATTATGCAGGCAGTGCATTAGGGTGGGAGGGGGACTGAAACATTATGCATGCAGTGCATTAGGGTGGGAAAGAGGCGGTGATACATTATGCAAGCTGTGCATTAGGGTGGGAGGGGGGCGGTGATGTATTCTGCATGCAGTGCATTAGGGTGGGAGGGGGGCGGTGATGTATTCTGCAAGCAGTGCATTAGGGTGGGAGGGGGGCGGTGATGAATTATGCATGCAGTGCATTAGGGTGGGAAAGAGGCGGTGATGCATTCTGCAAGGAGTGCATTAGGGTGGGAAAGAGGCGGTGATACATTCTGCAGGCAGTGCATTAGGGTGGGAGGGGGGCGGTGATGTATTCTGCAGGCATTGCATTACGGTGGGAGGGGGGCGGTGATGCATTCTGCAGGCAGTGCATTAGGGTGGGAAAGAGGCGGTGATACATTCTGCATGTAGTGCATTAGGGTGGGAGGGGGGCGGGATGTATTCTGCAGGCAGTGCATTAGGGTGGGAGGGAGGCGGTGATGCATTATGCAGGAAGTGCATTAGGGTGGGAGGGGGGCGATGATGTATTCTGCAGGAAGTGCATTAGGGTGGGAGGGGGGCGGTGATGTATTATGCAAGCAGTGCATTAGGGTGGGAGGGGGGCGGTGATGTATTCTGCAGGCAGTGCATTAGGGTGGAAAAGAGGCGGTGATGCATTATGCATGCAGTGCAGTAGGATGGGGGGGGGCAGTGATACATTATGCATGCAGTGCATTAGGGTGGGAGGGGGGCGGTGATGCATTCTGCAAGCAGTGCATTAGAGTGAGAAAGAGGCGGTGATACATTCTGCAGGGAGTGCATTAGGGTGGGAGGGGGGCGGTGATGTATTATGCAGGCAGTGCATTAGTGTGGGAGGGGGGCGGTGATGTATTATGCATGCAGTGCATTAGGGTGGGAGGGGGGCGGTGATGCATTCTGCAAGCAGTGCATTAGGGTGTGAAAGAGGCGGTGATGTATTCTGCATGCAGTGCATTAGTGTGGGAGGGGGGCGGTGATGCATTCTGCATGCAGTGCATTAGGGTGGGAGGGGGGCGGTGATCATTCTGCAGGCAGTGCATTAGGGGGGGAGGGGGGCGGTGATGTATTCTGCAGACAGTGCATTAGTGTGAGAGGGGGGCGGTGATGCATTATGCATGCAGTGCATTAGGGTGGGAGGGGGGCGGTGATGCATTCTGCAAGCAGTGCATTAGGGTGTGAAAGAGGCGGTGATACATTCTGCAGGCAGTGCATTAGGGTGGGAGGGGGGCGGTGATGCATTATGCATGCAGTGCATTAGGGTGGGAGGGGGGCGATGATGCATTCTGCAAGCAGTGCATTAGGGTGTGAAAGAGGCGGTGATGTATTCTGCATGCAGTGCATTAGTGTGGGAGGGGGGCGGTGATGCATTATGCATGCAGTGCATTAGGGTGGGAGGGGGGCGGTGATCATTCTGCAGGCAGTGCATTAGGGTGGGAGGGGGGCGGTGATGTATTCTGCAGACAGTGCATTTGTGTGAGAGGGGGGCGGTGATGCATTATGCATGCAGTGCATTAGGGTGGGAGGGGGGCGGTGATGCATTCTGCAAGCAGTGCATTAGGGTGGGAAAGAGGCGGTGATACATTCTGCAGGCAGTGCATTAGGGTGGGAGGGGGGCGGTGATGTATTCTGCAAGCAGTGCATTAGGGTGGGAGGGGGGCGGTGATGTATTCTGCAAGCAGTGCATTAGGGTGGGAGGGGGGCGGTGATCATTATGCAGGCAGTGCATTAGGGTGGGAGGGGGACTGAAACATTATGCATGCAGTGCATTAGGGTGGGAAAGAGGCGGTGATACATTATGCAAGCTGTGCATTAGGGTGGGAGGGGGGCGGTGATGTATTCTGCATGCAGTGCATTAGGGTGGGAGGGGGGCGGTGATGTATTCTGCAAGCAGTGCATTAGGGTGGGAGGGGGGCGGTGATGAATTATGCATGCAGTGCATTAGGGTGGGAAAGAGGCGGTGATGCATTCTGCAAGGAGTGCATTAGGGTGGGAAAGAGGCGGTGATACATTCTGCAGGCAGTGCATTAGGGTGGGAGGGGGGCGGTGATGTATTCTGCAGGCATTGCATTACGGTGGGAGGGGGGCGGTGATGCATTCTGCAGGCAGTGCATTAGGGTGGGAAAGAGGCGGTGATACATTCTACATGTAGTGCATTAGGGTGGGAGGGGGGCGGTGATTATCATGCAGGCAGTGCATTAGGGTGGGAGGGGGGCGGTGATGTATTATGCAGGAAGTGCATTAGGGTGGGAGGGGGGCGGTGATGTAATATGCAGGCAGTGCATTAGTGTGGGAGGGGGGCGGTGATGTATTCTGCAAGCAGTGCATTAGGGTGGGAGGGGGGCGGTGATGCATTATGCATGCAGTGCATTAGGGTGGGAGGGGGGCGGTGATGTATTCTGCAGGCGGTGCATAAGGGTGGGAGGGGGGCAATGATGTTTTCTGCATGCAGTGCATTAGGGTGGGAGGGAGGCGGTGATGCATTATGCATGCAATGCATTAGGGTGGGAGGGGGGTGGTTATGCATTCTGCAAGCAGTGCATTAGGGTGGGAAAGAGGCCGTGATCATTCTGCAGGCAGTGCATAAGGGTGGGAGGGGGGCGGTAATACATTATGCATGCAGTGCATTACGGTGGGAGGGGGCGGTGATGCATTCTGCAAGTAGTGCATTAGGGTGGAAAAGAGGCGGTGATACATTATGCATGCAGTGCATTAGGGTGGGAGGGGGGCAGTGATACATTATGCATGCAGTGCATTAGGGCGGGAGGGGGGCGGTGATGCATTCTGCAAGCAGTGCATTAGAGTGGGAAAGAGGCGGTGATACATTCTGCATGCAGTGCATTAGGGTGGGAGGGGGGCGGTGATGTATTATGCAGGCAGTGCATTAGTGTGGGAGGGGGGCGGTGATGTATTCTGCAAGCAGTGCATTAGGGTGGGAGGGGGGCGGTGATGCATTATGCATGCAGTGCATTAGGGTGGGAGGGGGGCGGTGATGCATTCTGCAAGCAGTGCATTAGGGTGTGAAAGAGGCGGTGATGTATTCTGCAGGCAGTGCATTAGTGTGGGAGGGGGGCGGTGATGCATTCTGCATGCAGTGCATTATGGTGGGAGGGGGGCGGTGATCATTCTGCAGGCAGTGCATTAGGGTGGGAGGGGGGCGGTGATGTATTCTGCAGACAGTGCATTAGTGTGGGAGGGGGGTGATGCATTATGCATGCAGTGCATTAGGGTGGGAGGGGGGCGGTGATGCATTCTGCAAGCAGTGCATTAGGGTGGGAAAGAGGCGGTGATACATTCTGCAGGCAGTGCATTAGGGTGGGAGGGGGGCGGTGATGTATTCTGCAAGCAGTGCATTAGGGTGGGAGGGGGGCGGTGATGTATTCTGCAAGCAGTGCATTAGGGTGGGAGGGGGGCTGTGATCATTATGCAGGCAGTGCATTAGGGTGGGAGGGGGACTGAAACATTATGCATGCATTGCATTAGGGTGGGAAAGAGGCGGTGATACATTCTGCAGGCTGTGCATTAGGGTGGGAGGGGGGCGGTGATGTATTCTGCATGCAGTGCATTAGGGTGGTAGGGGGGCGGTGATGTATTCTGCAAGCAGTGCATTAGGGTGGGAGGGGGGCGGTGATGCATTATGCATGCAGTGCATTAGGGTGGGAAAGAGGCGGTGATGCATTCTGCAAGCAGTGCATTAGGGTGGGAAAGAGGCGGTGATCATTATGCAGGCAGTGCATAAGGGTGGGAGGGGGGCAGTAATACATTTTGCATTCAATGTATAAGGGTGGGAGGGGGGCGGTGATGTATTCTACAGGCAGTGCATTAGGGTGGGAGGGGGGCGGTGATGCATTATGCATGCAGTGCATTAGGGTGGGAGGGGGCGGTGATCATTCTGCAAGTAGTGCATTAGGGTGGGAGGGGGGCGGTGATGCATTCTGCAAGCAGTGCAGTAGGGTGGGAGGGGGGCAGTGATACATTATGTATGCAGTGCATTAGGGTGGGAGGGGGGCGGTGATGCATTCTGCAAGCAGTGCATTAGGGTGGGAAAGAGGCGGTGATACATTCTGCATGCAGTGCATTAGGGTGGGAGGGGGGCGGTGATGTATTCTGCAGGCATTGCATTAGGGTGGGAGGGGGGCGGTGATGTATTCTGCATGCAGTGCATTAGGGTGGGAGGGGGGCAATGATGTTTTCTGCATGCAGTGCATTAGGGTGGGAGGGAGGCGGTGATGCATTATGCATGCAGTGCATTAGGGTGGGAGGGGGCGGTGATGCATTCTGCAAGCAGTGCATTAGGGTGGGAAAGAGGCCGTGATCATTCTGCAGGCAGTGCATAAGGGTGGGAGGGGGGCGGTAATACATTATGCATGCAGTGCATTACGGTGGGAGGGGGCGGTGATGCATTCTGCAAGTAGTGCATTAGGGTGGAAAAGAGGCGGTGATGCATTATGCATGCAGTGCAGTAGGATGGGGGGGGGCAGTGATACATTATGCATGCAGTGCATTAGGGTGGGAGGGGGGCGGTGATGCATTCTGCAAGCAGTGCATTAGAGTGAGAAAGAGGCGGTGATACATTCTGCAGGGAGTGCATAAGGGTGGGAGGGGGGCGGTGATGTATTATGCAGGCAGTGCATTAGTGTGGGAGGGGGGCGGTGATGTATTATGCATGCAGTGCATTAGGGTGGGAGGGGGGCGGTGATGCATTCTGCAAGCAGTGCATTAGGGTGTGAAAGAGGCGGTGATGTATTCTGCATGCAGTGCATTAGTGTGGGAGGGGGGCGGTGATGCATTCTGCATGCAGTGCATTAGGGTGGGAGGGGGGCGGTGATCATTCTGCAGGCAGTGCATTAGGGGGGGAGGGGGGCGGTGATGTATTCTGCAGACAGTGCATTAGTGTGAGAGGGGGGCGGTGATGCATTATGCATGCAGTGCATTAGGGTGGGAGGGGGGCGGTGATGCATTCTGCAAGCAGTGCATTAGGGTGTGAAAGAGGCGGTGATACATTCTGCAGGCAGTGCATTAGGGTGGGAGGGGGGCGGTGATGCATTATGCATGCAGTGCATTAGGGTGGGAGGGGGGCGATGATGCATTCTGCAAGCAGTGCATTAGGGTGTGAAAGAGGCGGTGATGTATTCTGCATGCAGTGCATTAGTGTGGGAGGGGGGCGGTGATGCATTCTGCATGCAGTGCATTAGGGTGGGAGGGGGGCGGTGATCATTCTGCAGGCAGTGCATTAGGGTGGGAGGGGGGCGGTGATGTATTCTGCAGACAGTGCATTAGTGTGAGAGGGGGGCGGTGATGCATTATGCATGCAGTGCATTAGGGTGGGAGGGGGGCGGTGATGCATTCTGCAAGCAGTGCATTAGGGTGGGAAAGAGGCGGTGATACATTCTGCAGGCAGTGCATTAGGGTGGGAGGGGGGCGGTGATGTATTCTGCAAGCAGTGCATTAGGGTGGGAGGGGGGCGGTGATGCATTCTGCAAGCAGTGCATTAGGGTGGGAGGGGGGCGGTGATCATTATGCAGGCAGTGCATTAGGGTGGGAGGGGGACTGAAACATTATGCATGCAGTGCATTAGGGTGGGAAAGAGGCGGTGATACATTATGCAAGCTGTGCATTAGGGTGGGAGGGGGGCGGTGATGTATTCTGCATGCAGTGCATTAGGGTGGGAGGGGGGCGGTGATGTATTCTGCAAGCAGTGCATTAGGGTGGGAGGGGGGCGGTGATGAATTATGCATGCAGTGCATTAGGGTGGGAAAGAGGCGGTGATGCATTCTGCAAGGAGTGCATTAGGGTGGGAAAGAGGCGGTGATACATTCTGCAGGCAGTGCATTAGGGTGGGAGGGGGGCGGTGATGTATTCTGCAGGCATTGCATTACGGTGGGAGGGGGGCGGTGATCATTATGCAGGCAGTGCATTAGGGTGGGAAAGAGGCGGTGATACATTCTGCATGTAGTGCATTAGGGTGGGAGGGGGGCGGTGATTATCATGCAGGCAGTGCATTAGGGTGGGAGGGGGGCGGTGATGTATTATGCAGGAAGTGCATTAGGGTGGGAGGGGGGCGGGATGTATTCTGCAGGCAGTGCATTAGGGTGGGAGGGAGGCGGTGATGCATTATGCAGGAAGTGCATTAGGGTGGGAGGGGGGCGATGATGTATTCTGCAGGAAGTGCATTAGGGTGGGAGGGGGGCGGTGATGTATTCTGCAAGCAGTGCATTAGGGTGGGAGGGGGGCGGTGATGAATTATGCATGCAGTGCATTAGGGTGGGAAAGAGGCGGTGATGCATTCTGCAAGGAGTGCATTAGGGTGGGAAAGAGGCGGTGATACATTATGCAAGCTGTGCATTAGGGTGGGAGGGGGGCGGTGATGTATTCTGCATGCAGTGCATTAGGGTGGGAGGGGGGCGGTGATGTATTCTGCAAGCAGTGCATTAGGGTGGGAGGGGGGCGGTGATGAATTATGCATGCAGTGCATTAGGGTGGGAAAGAGGCGGTGATGCATTCTGCAAGGAGTGCATTAGGGTGGGAAAGAGGCGGTGATACATTCTGCAGGCAGTGCATTAGGGTGGGAGGGGGGCGGTGATGTATTCTGCAGGCATTGCATTACGGTGGGAGGGGGGCGGTGATCATTATGCAGGCAGTGCATTAGGGTGGGAAAGAGGCGGTGATACATTCTGCATGTAGTGCATTAGGGTGGGAGGGGGGCGGTGATTATCATGCAGGCAGTGCATTAGGGTGGGAGGGGGGCGGTGATGTATTATGCAGGAAGTGCATTAGGGTGGGAGGGGGGCGGGATGTATTCTGCAGGCAGTGCATTAGGGTGGGAGGGAGGCGGTGATGCATTATGCAGGAAGTGCATTAGGGTGGGAGGGGGGCGATGATGTATTCTGCAGGAAGTGCATTAGGGTGGGAGGGGGGCGGTGATGTATTATGCAAGCAGTGCATTAGGGTGGGAGGGGGGCGGTGATGTATTCTGCAGGCAGTGCATTAGGGTGGAAAAGAGGCGGTGATGCATTATGCATGCAGTGCAGTAGGATGGGGGGGGGCAGTGATACATTATGCATGCAGTGCATTAGGGTGGGAGGGGGGCGGTGATGCATTCTGCAAGCAGTGCATTAGAGTGAGAAAGAGGCGGTGATACATTCTGCAGGGAGTGCATTAGGGTGGGAGGGGGGCGGTGATGTATTATGCAGGCAGTGCATTAGTGTGGGAGGGGGGCGGTGATGTATTATGCATGCAGTGCATTAGGGTGGGAGGGGGGCGGTGATGCATTCTGCAAGCAGTGCATTAGGGTGTGAAAGAGGCGGTGATGTATTCTGCATGCAGTGCATTAGTGTGGGAGGGGGGCGGTGATGCATTCTGCATGCAGTGCATTAGGGTGGGAGGGGGGCGGTGATCATTCTGCAGGCAGTGCATTAGGGGGGGAGGGGGGCGGTGATGTATTCTGCAGACAGTGCATTAGTGTGAGAGGGGGGCGGTGATGCATTATGCATGCAGTGCATTAGGGTGGGAGGGGGGCGGTGATGCATTCTGCAAGCAGTGCATTAGGGTGTGAAAGAGGCGGTGATACATTCTGCAGGCACTGCATTAGGGTGGGAGGGGGGCGGTGATGCATTATGCATGCAGTGCATTAGGGTGGGAGGGGGGCGATGATGCATTCTGCAAGCAGTGCATTAGGGTGTGAAAGAGGCGGTGATGTATTCTGCATGCAGTGCATTAGTGTGGGAGGGGGGCGGTGATGCATTCTGCATGCAGTGCATTAGGGTGGGAGGGGGGCGGTGATCATTCTGCAGGCAGTGCATTAGGGTGGGAGGGGGGCGGTGATGTATTCTGCAGACAGTGCATTTGTGTGAGAGGGGGGCGGTGATGCATTATGCATGCAGTGCATTAGGGTGGGAGGGGGGCGGTGATGCATTCTGCAAGCAGTGCATTAGGGTGGGAAAGAGGCGGTGATACATTCTGCAGGCAGTGCATTAGGGTGGGAGGGGGGCGGTGATGTATTCTGCAAGCAGTGCATTAGGGTGGGAGGGGGGCGGTGATGTATTCTGCAAGCAGTGCATTAGGGTGGGAGGGGGGCGGTGATCATTATGCAGGCAGTGCATTAGGGTGGGAGGGGGACTGAAACATTATGCATGCAGTGCATTAGGGTGGGAAAGAGGCGGTGATACATTATGCAAGCTGTGCATTAGGGTGGGAGGGGGGCGGTGATGTATTCTGCATGCAGTGCATTAGGGTGGGAGGGGGGCGGTGATGTATTCTGCAAGCAGTGCATTAGGGTGGGAGGGGGGCGGTGATGAATTATGCATGCAGTGCATTAGGGTGGGAAAGAGGCGGTGATGCATTCTGCAAGGAGTGCATTAGGGTGGGAAAGAGGCGGTGATACATTCTGCAGGCAGTGCATTAGGGTGGGAGGGGGGCGGTGATGTATTCTGCAGGCATTGCATTACGGTGGGAGGGGGGCGGTGATGCATTCTGCAGGCAGTGCATTAGGGTGGGAAAGAGGCGGTGATACATTCTGCATGTAGTGCATTAGGGTGGGAGGGGGGCGGTGATTATCATGCAGGCAGTGCATTAGGGTGGGAGGGGGGCGGTGATGTATTATGCAGGAAGTGCATTAGGGTGGGAGGGGGGCGGGATGTATTCTGCAGGCAGTGCATTAGGGTGGGAGGGGGGCGGTGATACATTCTGCAGGAAGTGCATTAGGGTGGGAGGGGGGCGATGATGTATTCTGCAGGAAGTGCATTAGGGTGGGAGGGGGGCGGTGATGTATTATGCAAGCAGTGCATTAGGGTGGGAGGGGGGCGGTGATGTATTCTGCAGGCAGTGCATTAGGGTGGGAGGGGGGTGGTGATGTATTCTGCAGGCAGTGCATTAGGGTGGGAGGGGGGCGGTGATATATTCTGCAGGCAGTGCATTAGGGTGGGAGGGGGGCGGTGATGCATTCTGCAGGCAGTGCATTAGGGTGGGAGGGGGGCGGTGATGTATTCTGCAGGCAGTGCATTAGGGTGGGAGGGGGGCGGTGATACATTCTGCAGGCTGTGCATTAGGGTGGGAGGGGGGCGGTGATGTATTCTGCAGGAAGTGCATTAGGGTGGGGGGGGGGCGGTGATGTATTCTGCAAGCAGTGCATTAGGGTGGGAGGGGGGCGATGATGTATTCTGCAGGAAGTGCATTAGGGTGGGAGGGGGGCGGTGATGTATTCTGCAAGCAGTGCATTAGGGTGGGATGGGGGCGGTGATACATTCTGCAGGCAGTGCATTAGGGTGGGAGGGGGGTGGTGATGTATTCTGCAGGCAGTGCATTAGGGTGGGAGGGGGGCCGTGATATATTCTGTAGGCAGTGCATAAGGGTGGGAGGGGGGCGGTGATACATTCTGCAAGCAGTGCATTAGGGTGGGAAAGAGGCGGTGATACATTCAACAGGGGAGGGCAAGGAGACAACCACCACATTGAAATGAGCGGCATGCGAGTGTGTGAGTACTAAACATATGAGATATGTGCCATGTGGTCTGCCACAATAAGGTGAAAGCTGCATCCTCAGGCAGGACTTACGGTTCCTGCCACAACGACCAAAAGTGGTATGTTAATTCATGATCCACCAGACCAGCAGTATTATGTGCTACGTGCAATACAGCTCTTTCTAAGGCTGGCTCAGCTGGTTGCGGGGTGTGCCCAATGAAGCCAAACCCTCCGTATAGGGGGGCAGGGGGGAATGTGGTAAGTCAAGCAACATCTTAGGGTGTAAATGGACTCATGCTGGCATGAAGAACACAGAGGTGCCGCAGCCAGCCTCAACATACCTCCATAAAAATGACGACGTTTTCCAATATTGATTGTTTTTCGAGACCACCCACGCACCCCCCCCAACTTTGCCTCCGTATATCACTACGGTATATCCTTCACCCCCCCCTGGGCCATACAACATTTTAAGAACTGCTATGGAAGGCGCTACTTTGGGGGATGGGGTCGATATTGTTTGTTTTTGGCCCCTACTCTCTGGCCTCAGCGGCTATCTCGTTTCCTCGCAAGTGTGCACATCGATTATCAGCCCAGCTGTGTGTCAATGACGTTGCACCTCTGGGACCTGCTCAAGAAGGCTCCGTGTGTGTAAGCACTCCATCTTGCACATCATCACGTCAACTATGCTCGAGTCAGCGGTTCGTCTAAAACCTACTGCGCACCATGATGGCCAAGACGAAATAAAATGCCCAGGCCATTCCGATACAACTCTGTGAGCCCTTAACTTCGTTCTCCCTTTTCCAGACCAACTGCTAGGTATATTTATTTATTTTTATCTTTTCGTTGAGGGCTAGGATCTGGACGGGCTGGGGATTCTTCAGACGTCCTATACATCTCGGGATGGTATTCTTCTTCTCCCTTTCAGCCTTTTCCTTTCCTTTCTCCTCGAGCCTGAAGTTTATTTTTAATACGACCCGACAGTTGGGCGCCCAGCCGTTTCAGCATGGCCCAGAGGTGTTATGTCATTCACATGCAAGTCAGATCCAACACACCTGAGACCTTCCCCACGCTAACACAAAGAACCAGAGATGTGAAACCAAATTTGGGAACTATGAAAGAGCAAGAAGGTAACATGTTTTGTACAAGTTGTATACCGAATCCAATTGAAGATATTTAACTAAAGTTATTCCCGAACATCGCAGCATGACCGCAGTTCTCGTTCAACATTCATCTACTGCGTCGTTTGGGGCCTGCTGGGGGCAAGGACAGGATTGTGACGTTATTGCAGTCCAGCAGAGTATCACATTCGATGAATGGGACATGTGCCTGCAACCAGTTCAAGCACCAAGGTAAAAACTAGGAAAGTGAGCAAAAAACAGCGACCCCCATACGCAAGCAACCAACACACAACCACAGACTAGTGGCATGGGATTAAGCCCCATAGTGTGGAAGGCAAGCCCCAGGGATGAGAAAAAACAAAAAGAGACATCACATAGAGGTCCAACATAGGTCCCGCTGATGAGCTATATATTCCCCATAGCTGACCCTCTGTCGTCAAAAACATGTCAGTCTACAGCCCTACAAAAGCATATTTACCAGTTTTAACTTCAGCATGTCGCACCTGATTTCTGGTTGCTCAAAGGTGAGAACTGGCTCTGAGGACAGGCTCTGAGGAAGCCCAGGCTGAACATGCAGAACTTCAGCTTGTCTTCGGTATCCATATCTGCATGGTATGCGTCATGATGTTGGCAATTTTCGTTTCCTGTTATGACCTTGTTGGGTTAGGAGAGAACTAGTGTGTGAAAGTGACATGCGAAGGCACGACGGCTTCCTCCGCCATAACATCACCATGGACAAACACATTGGCCTTGTAGCTGAAGTTTGCCCGCCGTTCAACACAAAATACAACCATGTTCATCTTCACTTCAATAGTCTCCTTGAACAACGTATTTTGAAACATGTTAATGCGTCAGCCTCACCTTAAGAAAGACAAGCACCAGTGGCACGAGTAGACGAGTTCCTTGCGACCCGGTGTCATCCGGTATGACGGTGTAGAGGACCAAGCTCACCATGAGCCACTGCATGAGTATCCATGCCCACCAGACAAGCCCGTCCCTCCGAAAACGTTCAAAAGTCATCATGGGCATTCCGATGATGGAGGAAGCGAACAACACGGCCAGCCCGAATAAGAATACCACCACTTGGATGCACGTCACCAGGATGTAGACGCATGCGTTGAGGCACATCTTCAGGAAGAGACAGGATATGTTAAACGAGTACCTTGCCATGTTAGCCTTATTCCAAGACCCGAAGAATCCTGTCGAGAGCTGCACAAGGAAAAGAAACCCATTAATCCGGAATTTTAGGTTAATAAGTAATGAAGGCATCATAGTAGAACACTACAACAGTCATGACATCAGACATCGTACCTAGAGCCCTTGAGGAAATAAGCGTGTCATTCCTTTCAGTATTGCCCCTTCACCATCTTTCTCACCCAGAAGGCCATCCCTCAATCCGGTCCAAGAAGGCCATGCCATGGCCCCTGACATTTACTCGGCAGCGCCAGAAACCACAGGGTCCAGTTGACAGACCACAGCTCCCACGCCGCCGCCCAACGCCTTCATAACTCTTTCACCTTCGCCTGCAAGCAAATGTGTGCCACATCATTGTCTGCCAAGGCTGAAGCAATGATTCAGAGGAGGCAGACATTCTGGTGCGGGTCAATAAAACACATGCAGTCAAGGGTTAGAGACACTGACCTTGGAGACGCTCTCTCCAACGTCACTCCAGCACACAGCGGGGAGTCCTAGGACATTAAAGGACTCTTCCAAGATTGCCAGCTGAGACAGCCAGTTCAGTTCCGGAGGCGAAGCTGACGGAGAAGTAGGTCGTGACTGCGTGGACCGCCTGGATGAGTCGTCAAGCCCACTTGCTCCCCCAGCACCTGCTGAGCATGAACAGCGTAGAATCACACCTCTTTCCTCCATCTCTAAAGACATGCAACAGCCTATTTTCCAAGCACACCAACATTTGCTTAGTCTCTGCCGAAACTGAAGGGGAGGGCATCACCAGCCTGTGATAACAGATGTAGAGGGAGCAGGGGGGGGGTCTCTTTCTTCCAGTAGCCCACTAATTCCTTCTATGAAATCCAGGATGGCTCACCAGTTCTTGCACTCCAAGTGTACCTTGTTTTCCAGGTTGCCATAAACTGCTGTCAGTAAGTACCTAGTCCCGCCTTGTAACACTCGACAGCCCCTTTCCATGGCCTGGGCTGCCCTTTAAGAAACCCCACTCCACCAAGGGAGCCCCTTGCGATCACCTGGGCTGCCCTGCCTCAACACGACGAGATTTGTGCCCCCAATTATATATACATAGGTGCTCGTTAAATGGGGGGAAAACGGAAAAAAGGAATTGACGCTCGGGCCCCACTGATCCACGCATGCGCCTACACATGTATGCCCTCCCCTCCATTTCTATTAAATAACAACGACAGGGCATGACTCACCTGCATCGTTGTCCCTCTTTTCATGCAAGCCATGCAAGGCCATGGCGATGGCATGCGGGACCCTCAAGCCCTGCAGAGTCTTCACGTCCAACTCAGCAAGCTCCTCAGCACTCCTATACCCCTCATTCAGAAGGTTGGTCAGCACATCATCCGGGCAGCGTGCCGAGATCTCGGGGCGGAGGAGCTTCTCCAGGGAAGACCGGAAAGCTGACAGCCCTGGGAATGCCGCCATGTCATACGTAGGGTCTTCCTGGATCTGGGCAGGAGGGGGATGGAGTAAGGGACTCATGCCTCTAAACAACACGACCTGTCAAGTTGAGCATACATGCGCTTAGGCTAAGACAGATTCCTCATTTCCCCACATTACCATCCAGGTACTTACCTCTGATCTGCGTAGGCATGCTGCATGGCCTACAAAGCAGCAAGATAGCATGTTAACTCATTGCACAGAATGTGGCGGAGAAGTCCCAGTAGTGAGAGGCAGGGTGGTGCAAGATCATATGTTGGGCAGCCATAATGCATCGGGAAAGGGGGGGCACAGAGCATGCGGTACAAAGGGTGGGTCCTGTAGGTCTTTGAAGGTCGAAGCAAGAAATTGCTGCGGCACTTCGCCTTGCGCTACGGTGACATAGATGGATTTCGCTGTACACCCTGTCGGGGTGGGGAGGGCAAGGAGACAACCACCACATTGAAATGAGCGGCATGCGGGTGTGTAAGTACTAAACATATGAGATATGTGCCATGTGGTATGCCACAATAAGGTGAAAGCTGCATCCTCAGGCATGCTCTTGCCCATAGCAACTGTGGCAAAAACATTACACTCACAGCCGGCAACCCTTCAAATGCCATTTCATGAAGCCTCACTTTGGGCCGGTCAAGATTGGACCTTCAGCACTCCAGTCTTCATTTTAAGTATTTAGACAAACTCTCTTCTGATCACACCTCAATTTACAGGCTCTCCAAAAGTCCCATTTCATCACCGTCAGCACACAAATCAGGGAGGGAACACAGCGTCTCCAGCTGTTAGAGGGCAGCATCTGTTCGTACCTGCACGTTCCTCCTTCCTTGGCGCCACCGCCTGAGGCTGCACCGCCGCTGCGGTCACAGCAAAGCAACACATGAGGGCTGGGCGAGGGCATCGCATGGTGCTGCGACCCCAGTGAGGCCACATCGGGAGGGCCGCATACAGCAGGGAGGTGGCGGCAATGGACAGCATGGCAGGTGGGGGTACATATAGAGTTACGGAGGACTGGGGGAGCAGCATGACAAGGAGGCAACAACAAGGGAGACACTGCGAGACCACGAGAGGGGCAGCAAGGCACATCAAGGCAGATTAAGGCGTGTGCCGTGTGGGCGCCGGCTTTTCAGTGTGCCCTTTTAGCTGGGGCAGACCCTGTCAGGTCCATGACCTTGTTATCGACAGGCAGATTCCTGTCAGGTCCTTCACTAGGTTCCTCCTGCCAGATAACTTCCTATCAGGTCCCTGACCAGGTCCCTGCTGCCAGGCAGCTTCCTATCAGGTCCCTGACCAGGTCCTTGCTGCCAGGCAGCTTCCTGTCAGGTCCCTGACCAGGTCCCTGCTGCCAGACAGCTTCCTGTCAGGTCCCTGACAAGGTCCTTGCTGTCAGGCAGCTTCCTGTCAGGTCCCTGACCAGGTCCCTGCTGCCAGACAGCTTCCTGTCAGGTCCCTGACCAGGTTCCTGCTGCCAGACAGCTTCCTGTCAGGTCCCTGACCAGGTTCCTGCTGCCAGACAGCTTCCTGTCAGGTCCCTGACCAGGTTCCTGCTGCCAGACAGCTTCCTGTCAGGTCCCTGACCAGGTCCCTGCTGCCAGGAGGGGAACGGCCTCCGGCAGTAAAAAGCCCATGCATCTCGGGGCATGGTGCACGCACACAATGCACACATGGCTGGGCGGGACGGGGGGCCACAAGGGCGTTACAAAACACCAGGCAGGTAGACTTCAACCTGGAGACACCCTCCTTCCCTGACCGCTGGGCGCTGAACGGCAATGAAGGGTTCACCCCCCTGTGTGCTTGGTACAACCTAGGGGCCGTACAATTCTAGGGGCGGGATAACTTGGGGGCGGTACAAACCCAGACGACATGTATATAGAAAGTAAGTCCGGCATACCAATTTACTAATTTGGGGGGGGGTGATGCAGCATGCAGGCAGTGCATAAGGGAGAAACAGGGCGTCACATGGAGCAACGGGCGTCAACAAGGCGTCAACAAGGGGCAACATGGAGCATGCTCGCACGGCCATACAGGGCCAGTGGCCTACAAGAAAAAAGTGTTTTAGGGCTATAATTGAGTCATGGGGGGGAGCAATCTGGGTAGCGTGGGATCTGGAAGGAAGCTAGCAGGGCCTGTTGTACTGCCGAAGCAAGTGCTGCACTGGGGCCAGCATGAGTCATTTAGAAGAAGACAAAATGGAAATTATACACTATGGGCAGCAAGCACTGTGCTTCATAGGCACTGGAGGCTTTTTATAAGATCTACTTCCACACACAGCAAGGTGGGGGGTCACAGCCAGAGGCCAGAGTGGTAGCTGAATTCTGTGTGCCCAAATGACCTTAGGGCCCACCCCCCAGTGCAGCTACAGGGCAGCTACCTTCCGGCTTCCGGACTAAGGCCTATGCACTGCCAGCCATCCTGTGCCCGCAAGCTGGGAGCATGACACGAGGCGCATCTCTGTACGCATGCATAAGGCTTGTTGGATGCACAATGCGTGGCATTGCGTGCCGGAAAGGCAGCATGCAGTGCGCAAGTTCACATGGGAGGGGCCGCCATGCGTGGCGCGGAAAGAGGGGCTGGCTGCTGCACGCAGTCGCGCACTCATCCGCAAGCTAAGGAAACCCCATGCAGCTGTGAGGGCAGTTGGTAGCTCTTTTTGTTACGCATTGGGACAGGGCTCGCAGGGCCTGCTGCCCTGCTGCCTACGGGGACTATCCCGCCCATGACGGCCCCATGCAGGACACAGGCAGGACTTTTGGAGGACCCATGCAGGACACAAAAGAGGGGGGAGGCTAGCAAAATAAAGAACTTCACTACCCACTCCATTGCACATGCATGCCTCATGGCCACAAAATTGGGATAAGGAAGACATGAACCTTGCCCCATGCAGGACCTATTGGAAAGCATGCAGGACCCCATGTAGGACCCTACCTGAGGTGATCTGCACAAAGAACGGTGCCTCCTTCGAGCCGCGGTTGGGGGCGTACTCCGCAATGTCCTGAATGGTTGAGTTGAGTCCAAATGAAGCGAAATATCTTGACATCGATGGTGTCTAGGCTCATGTCATGGCCGAAACGCTTGGCCACTGACGACAGAGTGGGCGGGTTGAAGAAGCAGTGGCTTGTTCTCCCATCATCAGGAGAGAACCAAATCATTGCCATCCTGCATGGCGGCATGGGGTCAACGTCATCATGGCTCGAAAGAGCTTCACGCGGCCGCAAAGCTTAAGATGAGTGACATTCCTGGTAGTATATCCCATGAAGAGCATCCAGGAAGAGACATCAGCAGGTAAACGTGACTCATGCATCCTGGCTGGCTCCTTGCACCTCATTTCGAATATTCTCGAAGCCGTAGCGTCAGTCGTTCGATCAGCCTAATGAATGAAAAAACACATGCAAGTCTTCTAATAACGTCGCCCGATTCGCATTGGCCTCTCCTTGCAAGGTCTTGACTCCAAAAGCCATGAAGTCTCCTAATTCCCACAAGTGAGCGGGTCTAATTTTGTGGGAACCAAGAGGCCGCAGGGCTTGGAACTTCTGAGGACATTGCCAAAGAAAGGACCTTGGCCAGGCGCAAGTTAGTCGACGCTACGTGTTCGTCGAATTTAAGAAAGCACATACAGGGAATCAACAGCAGTCACCTGGTTGGGAGAAGCAAGCAAGCGAAAGCACATGCAGAATTCAGCTAATACCCAATCACTCAGAGTCCCCTTCACCTGCATGCTTCTTCTCAGCGTGATTCTTTATTGAGATTCTGGGATTCTTGTCTTGATGTGACGGTTTATTGGGACTCCTAGCCTTGAGGTTCGAAGCGAAGCAATTTTGTTGTTGATCTATTTAGCAGAAAGCATAAAAGAATGAAAAGTGACTCTAGAAAGAAAGAATGAATACGCCTGAGCGTGGCTTGAGGAATACGGGATTTTAAATGCCGTACACCGGGAGACAAAAAAACTGGTGGTTAAGGAGGGTCGTCAAGGGGTACCGGACAATAATGGGCAGGGGAGTTTTCCAGATGGCGACGCTGACGAAGGATGTTTATATGGCAGCGTATGGTATGCTTCGTGAGACGGCTGAGGACGGAGGAGATGTCGTGTTTGGAGACACCGAGCATGCTGAGGATTTTATCGGCAGGACGAAAGAGGAAGCCTGCGGTTCCCAGAAGGATGATATGTGTATGAGAAGAAGGCGGGGAAGGATGAGGGGGGGGGGGGGGGGGCACGGTCGGCGAAGGATCAGGGGGAAGGGCAGGATGGAGAACGGGTGCCGATGAAACTGTCCAACCATTATGTTTGAGGAGAAGGATAGGTTGTAAATGTTGTTCTGATTTACGGGCATGGCATTGTTCGAAAGAAAATTCGGAGGTGTAACCGACTTCAACTACGTGTACAGTGCAAGTCCTCTGGAGCCGAGACATAGTTTGTGAGCTAGAGAGTTGACCAGCGCGGTAACGACGAAGGAATTCGGAATGTGGGAGACCTTGGACAATAAGCAAATCCGGTCGCAGTTTGTCACAGTAATCAAAGGTGTCAGGGAAAGTGGGGAGTCGTCGGGGCACTAGCCAACGTGGAAGACGGGTGTCTACTGTGAGACTGAAACCCCGACTGAAATGTTCCACACATGTGTGAAGGTCGGTAAATATATCCACACGATGTATCCATATACTGATTAGCATTTAGCACGCTCTGGTTCCAGGGGCAGGTGGAGTGGCTGCAACGCCTAGCTGGAGGACGCAGAGCTGTCATAGGGGCGCGAGGCCCTGGACTCAGCGAGGATTGCTAGCAGCTCATTTATGAGGGAATCAATGAGTGAGAGAAAGCAGGAAGTTGTGTCATGCTGAGGCACACGAGGCTGCGCCGATGTTCAGGAGGTATATAAAGGGCGCATGGGACTGCTGGTGTGAGGGTGCATGGGGCTGAGATGAGGGCGTGCATGGCTCCTGGACTCGGCCACGATTGCTAGCAATGCCTGATGACCAGGCCACCCTTTGCATCACGTTCGTATCCTCTAATCTCTTTTATCTCAAGAAGGGCATAACGGTTTCAGAGATGCTGTCTGGCGCAGCCCGAACCTGATCTTAATGCGTTCTCGTGACCTGAGCCCCTGTCTCTGCCATACAATACTGGAAGTCTTGAAATGTGTCGAAATTGCTCTCTGGCGGCGCGCCCGAGGACCTGCCGGTCAAGCAGATCTCCGACCTTCCGCCGCCATTCAAGAGCACGGCGTCCATGGCTCAAGTGCTGGCTGGCGCGAGCGCATGAGGGAGGGCGCCGGCGCATGTGGCCGAAGTTGAAGCCAAGTCCGCGAGCTATGGCCCTAGCCTGGCTGACACGAGAGCTGGCGGTGGGTGAGTGTGTGCATCCCTCCTACATAAATGACAGGGGGGTTGGCGATTAAAAAAGGGGCAAAGAGTTCTGTGCCAAGAAAGCATGCAGCATACTCTATGCCATGGCGTAAGTTTCAGCTTATGGCCTGAACATGTTTTCTGGAGCAGGAAAATATACGGCTGCCCTCATAGCCTATGTGGCTGTCCTGCACCGCACCGCATCAATATTATAGCAGAATCGGTTCAGGAATGTGAAGGAGCAGGAGGAGAGGGCATACGAGAATGTATCGCCATGCCTTGGAGGTAAAACAGGTCAGAGGGCACACAGGTCTGCGTTGAGACGCATGGGGCCTCCACCTCTGCGCAAGTGATGCCGTCGGCGCTGTTACCTGCTGCCTCGCGGCTGCGGTGACGGGCTCGGACACCAAGGTGGTTCTGCCCGACGCTGCCCTCTGACCTTGCAGCCGAGATGCCAGACTGGGCTATGGAGTCGTCTGCAAGCCTGCTAGCTAGCTGTCCGCCTGCATGGTCTGCCACTCTGGCATGGGGAGAGGTGCGGCACTCCTTAAAAAGCTCACTGGCGGCGTGTGCGAGTGCTTTCTTGCCAAGCTGATTTTGACCGTGCGGCGGCGGCGCTTAAATGTGTGCAGGGCACCCCGGCTTCCACCGCTGAAGTGGTGCTGCTGGCTGACGGGGGTGGCACATGAGGGATGGCGTCACAGGCGTAGGCAGCCGAAGAGGAGGCTAAATCCGCGAGACGCGGCGCTGCCGTTGAGGCGCGGAAGACACAGGCCGGGCTGATTGTGAGTGTAGGCAGCACACCTGGTATGACATGTGTGGGGAGAAGCTGTGCGTCGTCTGATAAGGGGGTTTGGCAGGCTGGAAGGGGCAACGAGGCTTGTGCCGGAAAGGATAACATACTTGATACTTCACTTTATGCCATGACAGCTTATGGCCTGGGAACAACTCAGCGGCTCATGCGGTGTGGTCGAAAGGCTCGGATCACCCGTGGGTGACCAGAGCTCATGGCATAGATGTAGGAAGCCGGACAGCTCCTGCGCAATGAAAAAAGAGAGCTCTCAACCTCGTGCCCCGGCTCGAGGCTTTTTGTTTGGATTGTCCAATATTCCATAGTCTTATAATTTATTACATGGGGTCCCCCACCCTCCTATCGAAAGGGGTGGGATGCCCACTTCAAGGAGGAGCAGACATAGACCGCTAACAGCGCGGAAGGGTGGAGACAGGGGGGATTGCCACAAGATTTGAGGGGATTCTGTTTGGGAGGAGAGGGGAGGGAGGGGGGCAGATCTGAGCTGCTCACTGGAGGAAGAGGGGAGAGAGGGGGGTGCTAAGGAGCTAGCCTGATGCACTTGTCACTGCTGTGTCCACATCCTCTGACTCAAACCGGGAAGCTCAACTCCCCAAACCTCCACCCTCATATGGGCGAAGAGCCAGACGCGAGCGCTTGCTTGCTTGCCCTCATTCCATGGCTGGCACACAAAGCCTGTCTGTACTGGGGAGGTTGGGCGTGCATGCCACGGGCCTGCCTCTCAGGCTAAGTCTGTCTTGCCTCTTAGTTAGCGCGCACGCCGTGCCACCACCGTCTTCCCTTTTCCCATTCTCAATTTAGTCTCGAGTGCATCCTGAAAGCGTGAACGGACTGCTGTGTGCTGCTCACACTCGCAGGTGACAGCCGTCAGCATGCGACTCACGAGCCCCGAGCAGCTGTTTGTGTACCGCGTCGTATTTGCCCCACTGAGCACGTTCAAGGATTTTGAGTTTTTTTACAAGAGTTCATGCAGGCGCTTGTGATTTGACATGCACCTGCAGGTGCGTGGGGAAGAGAGGCGGGGAGGCGGAGACGGAGGGGGGCAGCTGGGGGCACGCACTCTTGAGGGGCCCCACTTGGAGAGGGGCGGGGAGGCATGTTTAGGAGGTGCCAGGATTGCTCCTGACAGCGCTTATTATGGTCAGAGCTGCTGTTCATCGGGGCTGCCCGGCGGCCACCCCAGGGAAGGGTCTAACCCAATGCCCGATAACCTAAGGCTGGGAATTCAAGAAGTGCATCTGTTTGGCTACACCTGTTAACCCCACAGCCCCGACCGGTTGCCAGTGGGCAGCTTCCTGATGGGATCCTGCGCTCAGTTGTTGTCAGTTTCTGTTGAGCAAATGTGTTGCTTGTCGTCATCTTGCGCCAGAATGCACGCTGTCTGGCTGCCGTCTCCCTGCTGTGAGGCGCTCTGCATCCTTGCCCACCTGCACCCGCGCACCCCCCATTCCCCCTTTGCTCCTGCTGCGAGAGGCAGCAACTTCCGCACTGCTGACCCTCCTCGCCCCCCGCGCCACTCTAGCGCAGCCAGAGGAGCCCGAGCTCGATAGCGCCATCACAGTCGAGGCCGGCTTGGACCAGACGGCGCCCGTGCCACTCTAACCATCCTGCGAACCCCACTAACGAGGCATCCGTGGAAGCGGCGGCGACCGCGGCCCATCCCGCCTGCCTCAGCACCTCGTCCCTCCGCTCCTCTGCCGCGGCTTGCGCCGCCTTGACATGGTTTCCTCGAGAAACGAGGCATCGCAGCCGTCGATCCTGGCGACCAGCTCGCGGCCGATTGCGCCGCCAAGCTCCACGCTACGCGCTGTCAGCTGCTGCGCTGATGCCCCGATTTGAGCTGCAAATTTTGGCCCGCTGCATCTCCAGCTGCCGCCGCCTGTCCTTCTCTGCAGCCGTCCGCGTGCCGTCAAGTTGCCTCCCGGCAGCGCGCCTACTCCAAGTCGTCCCGCTTCAGCTTTTTGGACTTTTCACCTTCAAAGCAATTTAGCGTCTTAAACCAGGAAGATACCAAAAGTACCTTTCTTCGATTTCTGAATGACAGCGCAAGTGCACAGCACTGGCAAAAACTCAGGAAGATACCACAACTATCAGCGCAATTTCTGAATTGCGGCACCAGTGCACAGCACTGGCGCAAACCCTGGATGCGACTCTCTTACCCTCGAGCCCTGTTACAGCCCCTGGCCCCCGTCGTCTGAAGTCGCCACACATGCTCCCACCCGCCCACTTGCCCGCTGCTGCCCGCCTGCTCGCCCACCTGCACATGCTCCCGCCCGCCCAGTGCCGCCCCCGCCCGCCCAATTGCCCGCTCGCCCACCTGCACATGCTCCAGCCCGCCCACTGCCGCCCCCGCCCGCCCACCTGCACATGCTCCCGCCCGCCCACAGCCGCCCGCCTGCTCCCACCCGCCCACTTGCCCGCTGCCGCCCCCCGCAGGCTGTCCGCGCTGCCTGCCTTCATCGCCGACCCCGCTGGTCTGGCGCAAGCGCATGCGGGTGGCGGACTGGACCCTGCCCGGTTTGTCCGTGATGGGCTGTACCTGCTGCACAAGGAGGGACACTACCAGTGTGTGGGGCCTGCCTGCCCGCTGGCCCTGCTGTGGAAGGACGCCGGGTGCAGGACATGAGTGGAGCGGTTTCGCTTCTGGCTGAAGGATCTGCGAAGATACTGCGTGTGCCACGATAGTGGAGGGGTTTAGGGTTCATTAGGATGCTAGGTGCAGTACGTGAGTAGAGTGGTTTAGGGTTCATTAGGATGCTAGGTGTAGTACGTGAGTGGAGTGGTTTAGGGTTCATTAGGATGCTAGGTGCAGTACGTGAGTAGAGTGGTTTAGGGTTCATTACGATGCTAGGTGCAGTACGTGAGTATAGTGGTTTAGGGTTCATTAGGATGCTAGGTGTAGTACGTGAGTAGAGTGGTTTAGGGTTCATTACGATGCTAGGTGCAGTACGTGAGTAGAGTGGTTTAGGGTTCATTAGGATGCTAGGTGTAGTACGTGAGTGGAGTGGTTTAGGGTTCATTAGGATGCTAGGTGCAGTACGTGAGTATAGTGGTTTAGGGTTCATTAGGATGCTAGGTGCAGTACGTGAGTAGAGTGGTTAAGGGTTCATTACGATGCTAGGTGCATTACGTGAGTAGAGTGGTTTAGGGTTCATAAGGATGCTAGGTGCAGTACGTGAGTAGAGTGGTTAAGGGTTCATTAGGATGCTAGGTGCAGTACGTGAGTAGAGTGGTTTAAGGTTCATTAGGATGCTAGGTGTAGTACGTGAGTGGAGTGGTTTAGGGTTCTTTAGGATGCTAGGTGCAGTACGTGAGTATAGTGGTTTAGGGTTCATTAGGATGCTAGGTGCAGTACGTGAGTAGAGTGGTTAAGGGTTCATTACGATGCTAGGTGCATTACGTGAGTAGAGTGGTTTAGGGTTCATAAGGATGCTAGGTGCAGTACGTGAGTAGAGTGGTTAAGGGTTCATTAGGATGCTAGGTGCAGTACGTGAGTAGAGTGGTTTAAGGTTCATCAGGATGCTAGGTGCAGTACGTGAGTGGAGTGGTTTAGGGTTCTTTAGGATGCTAGGTGCAGTACGTGAGTATAGTGGTTTAGGGTTCATTAGGATGCTAGGTGCAGTACGTGAGTAGAGTGGTTAAGGGTTCATTACGATGCTAGGTGCATTACGTGAGTAGAGTGGTTTAGTGTTCATAAGGATGCTAGGTGCAGTACGTGAGTAGAGTGGTTAAGGGTTCATTAGGATGCTAGGTGCAGTACGTGAGTAGAGTGGTTTAAGGTTCATTAGGATGCTAGGTGTAGTACGTGAGTGGAGTGGTTTAGGGTTCTTTAGGATGCTAGGTGCAGTACGTGAGTATAGTGGTTTAGGGTTCATTAGGATGCTAGGTGCAGTACGTGAGTAGAGTGGTTAAGGGTTCATTACGATGCTAGGTGCATTACGTGAGTAGAGTGGTTTAGGGTTCATAAGGATGCTAGGTGCAGTACGTGAGTAGAGTGGTTAAGGGTTCATTAGGATGCTAGGTGCAGTACGTGAGTAGAGTGGTTTAAGGTTCATCAGGATGCTAGGTGCAGTACGTGAGTGGAGTGGTTTAGGGTTCTTTAGGATGCTAGGTGCAGTACGTGAGTATAGTGGTTTAGGGTTCATTAGGATGCTAGGTGCAGTACGTGAGTAGAGTGGTTAAGGGTTCATTACGATGCTAGGTGCATTACGTGAGTAGAGTGGTTTAGGGTTCATAAGGATGCTAGGTGCAGTACGTGAGTAGAGTGGTTAAGGGTTCATTAGGATGCTAGGTGCAGTACGTGAGTAGAGTGGTTTAAGGTTCATCAGGATGCTAGGTGCAGTACGTGAGTAGAGTGGTTTAGGGTTCATTAGGATGCTAGGTGCAGTACGTGAGTAGAGTGGTTTAGGGTTCATTACGATGCTAGGTGCAGTACGTGAGTATAGTGGTTTAGGGTTCATTAGGATGCTAGGTGTAGTACGTGAGTAGAGTGGTTTAGGGTTCATTACGATGCTAGGTGCAGTACGTGAGTAGAGTGGTTTAGGGTTCATTAGGATGCTAGGTGCAGTACGTGAGTAGAGTGGTTTAGGGTTCATTAGGATGCTAGGTGCAGTACGTGAGTAGAGTGGTTTAGGGTTCATTAGGATGCTAGGTGCAGTACGTGAGTAGAGTGGTTAAGGGTTCATTACGATGCTAGGTGCATTACGTGAGTAGAGTGGTTTAGGGTTCATAAGGATGCTAGGTGCAGTACGTGAGTAGAGTGGTTAAGGGTTCATTAGGATGCTAGGTGCAGTACGTGAGTAGAGTGGTTTAAGGTTCATTAGGATGCTAGGTGTAGTACGTGAGTGGAGTGGTTTAGGGTTCTTTAGGATGCTAGGTGCAGTACGTGAGTATAGTGGTTTAGGGTTCATTAGGATGCTAGGTGCAGTACGTGAGTAGAGTGGTTAAGGGTTCATTACGATGCTAGGTGCATTACGTGAGTAGAGTGGTTTAGGGTTCATAAGGATGCTAGGTGCAGTACGTGAGTAGAGTGGTTAAGGGTTCATTAGGATGCTAGGTGCAGTACGTGAGTAGAGTGGTTTAAGGTTCATCAGGATGCTAGGTGCAGTACGTGAGTGGAGTGGTTTAGGGTTCTTTAGGATGCTAGGTGCAGTACGTGAGTATAGTGGTTTAGGGTTCATTAGGATGCTAGGTGCAGTACGTGAGTAGAGTGGTTAAGGGTTCATTACGATGCTAGGTGCATTACGTGAGTAGAGTGGTTTAGGGTTCATAAGGATGCTAGGTGCAGTACGTGAGTAGAGTGGTTAAGGGTTCATTAGGATGCTAGGTGCAGTACGTGAGTAGAGTGGTTTAAGGTTCATTAGGATGCTAGGTGTAGTACGTGAGTGGAGTGGTTTAGGGTTCTTTAGGATGCTAGGTGCAGTACGTGAGTATAGTGGTTTAGGGTTCATTAGGATGCTAGGTGCAGTACGTGAGTAGAGTGGTTAAGGGTTCATTACGATGCTAGGTGCATTACGTGAGTAGAGTGGTTTAGGGTTCATAAGGATGCTAGGTGCAGTACGTGAGTAGAGTGGTTAAGGGTTCATTAGGATGCTAGGTGCAGTACGTGAGTAGAGTGGTTTAAGGTTCATCAGGATGCTAGGTGCAGTACGTGAGTGGAGTGGTTTAGGGTTCTTTAGGATGCTAGGTGCAGTACGTGAGTATAGTGGTTTAGGGTTCATTAGGATGCTAGGTGCAGTACGTGAGTAGAGTGGTTAAGGGTTCATTACGATGCTAGGTGCATTACGTGAGTAGAGTGGTTTAGGGTTCATAAGGATGCTAGGTGCAGTACGTGAGTAGAGTGGTTAAGGGTTCATTAGGATGCTAGGTGCAGTACGTGAGTAGAGTGGTTTAAGGTTCATCAGGATGCTAGGTGCAGTACGTGAGTAGAGTGGTTTAGGGTTCATTAGGATGCTAGGTGCAGTACGTGAGTAGAGTGGTTTAGGGTTCATAAGGATGCTAGGTGCAGTACGTGAGTGGAGTGGTTTAGGGTTCATAAGGATGCTCCCTTCCTGTCAATATGAGTTTATGACGTTGCTCGCTACCAGTAGGTCATTCCGTAATTTGTGTAAGGTATTTCGAGCCATTTGGCGTGGTCGGGGGCGGCAAAGCCGTCCCTTCTCTGCGGGAAAGGGTGTCGCCTTGATCTCCCGTACATACATTCAAATGTCGCCATTCTTCCTCCTTCTCACGCCTTGTGGACCAGGGCTGGGAGGAACTTCTAGAGGGACTTTCGAAGACTTTCGAGTATTTTCCCCACCCTCGTTTCCTCCATCAATTAGAAACAGGGTGTCACTCTGACCCCCCCCCCCTCCTTTCCCCTCTTCCATTCGAGGGTGGGATTTGCCGGGTGTATATAGCACCTGCCTGGAGGCACCCTGTGGAATTGTGTGGGGTTGCAGTCCTGGCCTACTAAACACAGCCCCCTAACCCCGCCCGCCCCCCTCTCCTTCACACAAAATAATCTGCAAGCCTGGTGTTGGTCGCAGCTCCGTTACTCTGCCCCCCTCCTCCTTGCCCCACCTCCATTTAGGTCCCTTCTTGACACTGATGCAGAGGCAAAACAGTTGCTGGAGCAGGTGGGATGGAGCGTGGGGCACAGGGACAGGAATCTCGGGGGAGTGTTTAATAGGGCATGCATTTTGAAGAGCACATCAGACGATGTGGTAGGAGTAGCAGTTGGGTGTGGAGCATGACTCATGCTAGCGAACCAGGGGGGGAGGGGGTGGGAGCTGAGGTATAGGCCTGGCTAGTGAGGTGCCTCTGTCAGAAACAGCAGCACAGAGCCACAGAGACCCCGAAAACAGGGTGGCTAGGTGGTGAGTCCAGAGAGAGGGAAGACACGGGACCCAACTGCTGGTACGGCACGGGGTTTAAGTGAAATGTTTCCTCGTCGAGCTCAGAAGCTCTCGAAATTGAAACAAAAGCTTGCTAAGAAAGAAAGAAAGTTACGCCCCGTGGGGGGCGTGAGAGTTAAGGAAACAGCGCAGCCTGGGCCGAAGCCACATCCGCGCCGTTACCGTGAGAAAAAGAAGACACATCATAATTGATTACGGCGGCTTGTGGTTCTGATTAATTTCCCCACCGATTTTAGCAGGTCCAGTGGGGCAGTATTCAATTCTTCGCCTGGTCTGCACGATGCTATGTAGGTATTTAATAGCTTGCACATGCATTTTCTGTGCACATTTTTTCGCATGGTAGGTGGACAAGCCCAATTGTTGCATGCTCTGAAGGGTGTGCTCGAGATAGACTGTGCCTGACGTCTCGATTAAGACGGGGACAAGCTTGATATTGCATTGCCTATATCCACTTTGCATGAGTTTCTCAATGAGGAGGGCATGCTGGTTTTTGCAAGCTACAAGCTGGGTTTCTGGTAGGGTATCTCTGGAGTATTTGAACTCAACGACATAAATGGTGGTGTCTGCTTTGTAAGCTTTGTGTTGTACAAGCATGATGTCAGGTTGCAGCTTCTTTTTCTCCCCAAGCTCCGTTTTGAGCCCTAGTAACATGTCTTTCGGGACCCTGTTGCAGGACATTACAGGTGCGCCTGCCTTTTCACATTTGTGTGCTGATCCAAGGTCAGCCATTACGAGGTCTCCCCCCATGCTGCCCTTCGAAATGGCCCTTAGCAATATCCGTCCAGTGTGGTGGTGCCGTTCAGTGTACATTTTCCCCATTTCTGGGTGTTGGCATCCCCCGGTGATATGTCCAGCACTGTCCGGATGTCCGCACAGGGGGCACTTGTCTGTGTTGCTTTTGCCGTACCTGTGCGCCAGCTTGTTATTCCATAGACAGCCATGCCTCCACTTCAGCGTGTTCTTCCGTTCGGATTGAGTGATGGCAGGATGATACATGAAGCTGTTGCTGATTGCACCATCAGCTTTGGCCTTTATCTTTTGCCAGCCCTGGAAGTACACGCCAGTCGTGTCGGACTGCCCTAGTCTGCGTCTCTCATGCATGTGAGTGTGGAGTGCCCCCCTTAGGTTTTCAAGGCTCTGGGGCATTGTATCAGTGGTTTCCTCGATAGACTGGCTGGGCCTGCTGAACAGCCAGTAACTGTTTTGGTACGAGGGTTCGGGGGAAACATTCACCGTCATGTCGCACTTTCCTTCGAGCGTTGCTGCTTTCTTTGCGTCTGCGTCCACTGTCTCGTTTCCGATATCCCCATAATGTGCCTTTACTTTATAGAACTCAACCGGCACATTTTCACGCGTCAGTTCGCGTAACCTCTTCGCGATGTCTTCAAGCATGTCCCTATGTTTGTGATAGAGCAGCATATCCGGGAATCTGATAGCCGTTCGGACTTGATACAATGCTGTGGCGCTGTCGACCGCAATTTTATGCTGCTGCTTTTCCAATGCTCCGGAAATACCTGCGAGCTCGGCCCTTGTGATCGTGTTAGTTGGTCCTTTTCCTGCTGGGTCGATCGTGAAGTTTCTCTGGCCTTCTGCCGCATCAGGTATAAAGAGGCCGGCGCCAGTCTTCTGAATTTTTCCTGTGGGGAGGGTGACGTCGATGCAGCTGCCGTCTGTGTAGGCAATCTTCCTCCAGTTGTGCCTCAGTTGGCTGCTATCACAGCCGAAGTCGCGAGAGATGCCTTGTGTTGTCATGACTGCTTCTGCCCAGTGTGGGAGGATCTCATCCGAGGGCATTTCGAGGAAGGAGCGGGGTGCTTTAAAATGGGTCCCGTCTGCTTGCTCGGTTGGGTCAGCTCTTGCATGGGCCCAGCATGTTCCGAGGTCCTGAGGGGTGGTGTTGTTTTCTCTGTGGCTTGTTAGTCGGGGTTGATGTTTTGCCGCCTTGTCTGAGGTATGTGAGGCTTCAAGCGCTATCTTCAGGTCCTCTGACAGTCGTTGAGTCGTGTGGTGATCCCATGTTGTGGCACACTTTGGATTTGGGGATCTGGCCGAGGAGTTCCACACGAGGATGATGTCCATGCGGCACTTCCCTTTAGGCTGGGGTGTTGCTCCTTGCGTCCATTGCTCGTCTTCTGATAGGGGGAAGGGTGAGCCAGAGATGCTGGCAATGTGCGTGCAGTATTGCGGATATTTGTCAAGCCATTTCTGAAATGCTGGTTTTCCTGGTGACCGCAATGTCCTCGGCAGGAACATGACGGTGGCTGTTGGGGACTCTGCATGGTGGGCAGACCAGAGGGCCCAGCGTACAGCTTTGTCTAGTGATGGATCGTCGTGGTCGGGGAACGCATGTGAGTAACCGGTCCACTTGTGTTTGTATGCATCAATTTGTGCCCCGAAGGCTTGGTCTCTTTGGTGCAAGCTCCAGTACCTGGTTTTATGGCCTCTTACATTTAGTGGACTTGCAAATCTTTCCTTGTCTGTATTAAAATATGAGTCTATCACTGAGCGGAGGGGGTCCGGTATGCTCCATTGGTCATGTTGTTGTTTGGTCTGGGCCTTTGTCCCTTGCTTGTATCTAATGATCAAGTCTATTATCTCCTCCTCAAATGAGGAGGGAGGGGGGGTCATGTTTTTGTGCATGTCCATGCGCTCTGCTTTGTCGTATAACTGTCTAAGGGTTATCAGTCTGTCTAGGGTGATCGTGCCTACGCATTTGCCATTGCCCTTATAGACACATGCCATGTCGGTCTCACGCGTCTGCGTTACGCTTTCCTTGTCCCATACCTCTATCTTCCTTATCTCTATTTTGCATTCTCCCGTCGGGTGGATGTCAAGCTGCGGGTTAATGGGTTCCATTTCAAAACTCACTAAACCTCTGACGGGGTCTCCCATTGAAGTAATCCATGGGTCTGCTTGTGTATCATGAAATCCTTGTCTCGCCAGGTTTGGCATGTGAGCATCCAAAGCAGCTGTGCATATTCTTGATGGGGGCTGGTCTTGGTTCTCTTTTTCCATTGCCGTAAGAGCGCAGCTATGTTTTTATTGGCACTTAGTGTGTCTTCGGTTTCCCAGCTGGGGTTCCAGTGGACCTCCATTAGGGCATCAGTGAGATCTGTGTTGTGGCTTGAGTTAGCAGTACATGCTGGACAGTGCCAGGATTCTGAGTCTGGCCTCCAGCCCCTGATTTGACCTATGCATTGCACGTGGTAGTATTTGTTGCATTCGTCGCAAACTATGACGTCATCTTGGCAGTTGGATTCAGAGTCATATTCAAGACTGTTAGGGCTCCAGCACACTTCACATGCCGCAATCGAAGCCCATTCGTGTGGGGGTAGGTCAAGCCCGTGGGTGAGGTCCTTTCTTGAACGGACGGTGGTGCTTGCAGTTGTGTACCCCGCAAGTTGGTGGTAGTGGAGAGCCCATTCTTCTATTATGCTTGGGAGCCAAGCTACCTGATACTGGATTTGAGTGATTATTTCTTTTTTAATATCATCTTTCCTATTCTTCTTAGTGACCATGCGCCATCCAGTTATGCCTGCCACCTGGTGGGTGTGCCCGTACATGTGTTGGACTACAGTGGCAGCCCTGTCTCCCTCCGTACGTCGGCGAGGTGCATTATTAAAGATGAGAGCTGCCTGCTCCTGTTTGTATGCGTGATTTTGGCACTTGCATGTACCCGTGGCGTGTGTGTGAGCAACGGTTGGCGCTTGGGTGTCTTTTCGGAGCAGGCTCTTGCGAGGCGAGGCATGTTCCCGCTGTCTTTTTCTGGCCTTGTCTCTGTGGAGTGTGGGGTCTTTATGTGTCGGCTTGCTTTTTTTGCGTATTTTTCGGCGTTGACGGCTTCTGTAGTTGCAATTGCTGTCTGGTTGGGTGTTGGTTGCTGCCCTGTTTCTTTGAGGGCTGCTTGCCTCGCAAGGAACTCAGTTATTAGTCTTTGGTCAGGGTGCTTGACGGCTGGGAAAGGTATTATCGTGGGTTGGGAGTGTGTTGCTAGGGCAGTGATGTGCATATTTTCTGGGTGGATTTTCCGTAGTGGCTTGTCCAGAATTAGATAATTGTTTCTCTTTCTTAGCAGAGCCAGTACGTCGTTGTCGTGTCCTGGGCCCTCATTCAGGAGAGATGAGAGGCGGTTGAGTGCTGCAATGTGCTTGGCTTTCACCTGTCTGCCATAGAGGAGTTTGAGGCTGCGTCCGCTGATCACATGTGTGCCTCCTGGCTCGATTAGCTCTGTGAGTAGTTCGATTCCGAGTTTGAACAGTGGTTGGAGGAATGCACATGGGATTTGCCATGCGTGTGTTGGGTTGAGGGGATTAAGCTTTTTGAGGGCTTGGACTATTTCAGGGCTTTGCGTGAATTGTGCCATGTTGTCTTTCATGATCAGTAGGTCGTTGTCGATGATATGTGAGAGCTGACGTGCCCGTAGGCAATATTTAGATTGTTGTGAGTCTTTCAGACCTATGTAGCAGCCCCCGAGGAGTTGCAGTTGTTTGTCCAACAGTGCTTTGGTGACTGTGCCCATGCGGCCTTTGTCCCGCAAGGATTCGATAAGGAGGGATGCATTTTTCCTGGCATAATCGGTTGCCAGAGATTCACAGCCCAGTCCAAAAGAGGCGACATCTTCTTGAACTGTGGCGGTTCCTACACTCCTTGGTAAGCCGTTTGCTTTCTTCACTGCCATGCTAAGAATGCTGTCGAGGATTTTGAGGTCTGTCCCAGTGCACGGGGTTATGCCAAACGTGTTGGTGATTGCTGGCTTGATTGTATTGTTTATTATATTCTGGATCTGCCTGGGTGTTGCATGAGAAGCTTGTAGCTCCTCTATTTTATTTCTGGCCTTTTTTATGAGTTCCAAGTGTTGGAATTTCCAGTCGAGTGTCATTGTGAGTTCAGCTCCAAGGTATCTGAAAGGTTTTGTAGGCTCGAGGTACTGAACATTTCCCCCCTGGACTTTCACCGAGTTTTCAAGTTGTCTCCGGACTTGTGTAAGAGGGTTCGTATTGCCGTATTGCCTGCTCAAAATGTTTTGGTATAGCACCCCTGACACCTGGGTTTTACCGTTATTGACTTTCATTTTAGCCCAGTCTGAGTACATGCTAAGCTTATCTGCTTGGACATGCAGGTCAGACAGCTTGTTCGTGAGGATGGACAGGTCATCAGCGTATGCTGCACTACTCAAAGAGTGCTCGAGGCGAATGTTGGCGTCTTCCAAGCACCCGAACATGTACCCTCGGCCCCCGACCTGGAGCCAGCGGAGGAGGGGCTCGATGTATATGAGGAATAGGAAGGGTGAGAGGGTGTCCCCTTGGATACTTCCTCTCTCTACGGGGATGGCTTTTGTGAGCTCTGCACCCCATCTCACTTGGGTAGTTGCTCCAGTGTAGAGGTTCTTGATAACGTCTATAGCATCTGTTGGGAAACCAAGATCATACATAATCATCATGAGTTGGTCATGATCAATCATATTGAAGGCCGACGTGAAGTCCACTTGGAGGTTGTAAATGTTTTGTCCTGTGAGGCGAGCATCCTCGAGTGCCATAACCAGCATCTGCAGTTGGTCCATGGTACTTGCACTCCTCCTGAAACCTTTTTGGGTGGAGCTTAGTATAAGATGTTTCTCTGCAAAGTCAGTCTGCGCCTTTGTTTGTAGGCGTGTCCATAACTTGTAGAGGGCGTTCAACAGCCCAATAGGTCTTTTATTTTCCACTAGGGTCGGGTCTGTCCCTTTCTCAAGTTGGTGTGTGATGCTTTGCTTCCAATCGTCGGGTGTGATGGAGGTCGCCCACATGATGATCATTAGCATGTGCATGCAATCTTTTAAGTCGATAGGCATCATTTTCAGCAGCTCATTCACTACTCCGTCGGGGCCAGGGGTTTTCCCGTTACTCAAGGTATAGAGGCAGTCTTCGAATACCGTGCGGTCTTTGATGACGTGATGCAGCCACGGCCTCTTAGTCAGCCTGGTGGCTGGGGTCTCTAGTTGGAATTTGTCAGGCCCCTGTGTCCACGGGTATTGCCGGGGGATGTCGCTGGGGTGGTACTTTCCGTGTTTTGGGCCTGAGGGTGGCTGGAGAAGCTTAGTATAGTGTTGCTCCACGATCTTGATCATTTTCTGGGGGTCATCGGTGACTGTGTTTGTGGTTGGGTCTCGGAGTGCTTTGTAGGTAGTTCCGGATGAGTTTTTTTTGAAGATTAGTCGGTTGGCCAGTTTAGGTTTCTTATCAATGAGGTGTCGGATACTCTCCTTAGCTTTCTGCAGACTGTCGTGGTTATGTTCCTGGTCCAGTTTTATAATATCAGATCTGACGCCTTTTGTGATCTGTAACATGATCTGACGGCCACCTAGTTCAGAGTTGGTGTCAATGTTGGACACCTCTCGCCATTTCGCCAGGAGGCCTTCTGGAAGATCATGTTTGGTTTCCATCATTTCTTCCACTGCATCGGGGGTACTGATGTCCAGCTCGTACATGTCTTTGTAAAGCTTCCTGGTGGCTTCCAGCTGTTTGGCGAGGCTTGCCCTTTTTCCAGAGGTACCTCGTTTCCGGTAGTGGATTCCTGAGGGATTTGTCATTTTGCTGCTGCATGTTTGCATGGCAATTTGTTGGCCGGCTTGGAGGATTGTTGTGAGCTCTGCACCAAGGTTGTTGACAGCCGTTTCCGCATTTCCCCCCTGGATGGTGGCCAAGCGGTTGCTAATTTTCCCGTCTTCGGCCTCTATTTTTGTGAAGTACGGCGTGATTTCTGTGTCTATGATGTGTTGTAGCTTTGTGTGAAGTGCTTGGGTCTGACGCCCCATACCTTCAGAGAAGCTGGCTATTTGCTTGGAAAAAGCTTCTTTGTCAGGGGTGGATATCGGTCTGTTTAGGACACGGGTGGGCTCCTGTATACCTTGCGGTCTTTCTGATGGAATGAAGATGTCTGTATTTTTGACTTGGACGGTTGCAAGGAGTGGGTTATGGTCTGATAGAGTGCCCTCAGAAAGGACTGACGTCTTACAGTCCATTGTAGCAATGTCTAGGTTTGTCAGGATATCGTCGATTCTACTTGTCGTCCTATCATCATTTCCTATGTTGGTATGGGTGTAGGTTGGGGCACGGGGGCTTGTACGGTCTGCGTCTAAGGGTGCCAGTTTGTGGGTGCGGCAGAACGTTTGATGTTGGAGATCTTTTTTGTAAGTGTGTTTATTGCTACGGTCGCCGGGGAGTAGAGCAGCGTTCCAGTCACCTGCCAAAAAGTGGCACGTGCAGTTATTTTTCTCTTTTTCTGTTTCGAAGATGGTTTGGATTCGGGTGTAGATCATCTCTCTCTCTTTTCCCTCTTCTAATGTGTCTCCTGCTGGGGCATACACCCCAGTGATCCCTATTGGTTTGGAGTGGGGGAGATTTAGGGTGACGTGCACTAGGCGCCCTTGGCATGTGTCCCCCTCTGTTTGTGTTGCTCTTCCTATGGCTGCAATGTGGTCTTTTACGGCTATGATCACCCCACGGCTAGCTCGTCCGCTGTCAGTGTGGGTGGATGCCCAGTATTGGTAGCCCCGCAGGGTCTCTTTCACCCAGCAGGCTCTCTTGTGCCTTGCCTTCAGATTCAGCTCAGCAAGAACAAGTATATCTGAGTTGTGTGTGATGATGGTCTGGGCAATGTCATGTGTGGCGTGGTACATGCCTTGAACATTCGCGGTTAAGAAGGTGAGGGTCTGGGGTGACATGGATTCGTCCGCGTGCACTTGGCCGTTAGTAGTGTGTGTCGTGTTTTTGTTGACTTTTTGCTGGTCGTCCTCGTTATTTATTTTATTTTTGTCAGCTTCCTCTTGTGGTTTCACTTTGTTTTTGTCAGCTTCTTCTTCTGGTATCAAATGTTTTGGTGCCTTCCTTGTCTGGGGGGTCGTGGCTTTTACAAATTCTGACATCAGGGTTTGGATCATTCGTTTTTTGTTTTGCTCGTCCTCCCCTGGAGTTTTAATTTGTCTTTTCTTTATAATTTTTCTGATGTAGCTTTTTTCTCCGTTACAGTTTTCTTAGGTTTTGTTTTATCAGGGTTGTATTGCCCTGTTAAGGGGGCGGGGGGGCTATATCTAGCATCGACCGTGGAATGCGGGGCGGTCGAAATATTGTTTATTTTTGTCCGTTTAATATTTTGTAACTTCCCCGGAGGCTGTATTCTTGGTTGTTTCCCCCCCACTGGGACCCTTGTAGGCCTTTTGTTCTTGTTCCGAGTCATGTTCGCCTCTTGCAGTTTAGGCTGCATTTCTAGGATCTCGAAGTCGCTATCTGAGTCTTCTTTTTTAGATGGAGCGTAGGTCCGGCGTTCAAGCCTGAGATCTGCAATCGCCGTCCGGCCGCGGTTGGCAGCAGCGTGCATGTGATCTATTACTTTTAATATGGTTGCCTTCAGTTGCGCTCTGGATTCAGTGTCTGCAGGGATTTGTGGGAAGATGAATGCCACCAGTTGCTCTAGCTCGTCGGTCTTGTTTTGCATCTCTACTGCATGGCCCGTTTCAGCATCCGCAGCCAGACGCCGGATGATGTTTTCGAGCTGGTCTGTATGGGGCACCTCTGCTGTGTGGTCCTTGATAACCTTCTCGTGCAGCTGATTAAGGAGGGTGTGTGTGGCTTCGTCGCTTATAGCGTTGGCTGCCCCCGGTAGGGTCGTGTTTAAAGGAAGGAGGGGTGTGTAGTGCCCTGCGTCCATCGGGCATGAGAACATAATCCTAACCTCTTTGGGTTCGCCCAATACCGGGTCAGTTTCTTGTGCCCCCCAGGTCTGTACGTTCATGTGTCCGTTGCGATCAAGCATGTAGACGAGGACCTTCGTGTGAATGGCCAGTGCCGTAAAGTGGACGATGAGGGTGTCCGCCCAGAGTCCTGCGTTTGCTCCGCTCTTTTGCATGGCATCCATGTATTGTCTTGGGGACATATTGGCACTTTGTCTGACCGTGCGCATGTTGAAGATTTTTGTAATTGCGTCTTCGAGACTCGCTGCTATGGAATGCCGGAGGCTTAGAATGCCGGCTTGTCTCAGCTTTAAGCTGGGGTATCCAGTGAGGTACTGCAAGCAGTCGAAGTAGCAGTCACCTACTACAAATTTATACGTATGGTCAGCTTTCAGCTGGTGCTCTTCTGCCAAAAGTTTGTCGATCGGGGTAATTCTAGTTTGGATTTGGTTTGCAGCCTTGTCTTTAGGGGGACGTGGTTTAGCACCCCCGACCGGATTAAACGTTTTCTTACAGCTATAGTGGGAGGTGGGCGTCAGATGCGAGGAACTGAATTTTGTGGTGCCAGGGTCAGAGGTCTCACGGGAGGCAGGATAGTCAGGGGCCTCGGTGGGGCTAGGGTTAAACATCTTGGGGGGGCCGGCCTCATGGGTCCTGGAGTTTTTTGGGCCAGGGGTCTCCGGGGAGCAAAGACCGGAGGCGGTGTCGAGGGGACAGAGGTCAGAGGTATCAGGGGGGTCAAAATCGGTCTCGTGTTTGGTGGAATCTGGGATTTCTGGGGGGGGAGAATTGGGGGGTGGAGGGGGGCGGGGAGGGCAAGAACATGTTTCGGAGACTGTGCATCCTGCATTATAGTTAGCCTCTTCGACCTTAGGGGCCTTTTTACTCCGGCAACGGGCGGCGGGCGTTGTTACGTATCTAGGGGGCATATTCTTCACGAGCCTTTTGAATCCCTTCATTGGAAAAGGTTGCTTCCATATGTGCCGGATCTGCTTGCCCATCTTGGATTTTAGGCCCCATCTGAGAGCATTCGTATGCGCAAAATGAATATACTTGATTTTGATGTAGTTATATCTAGCTGATTTATGTTGTATGTGGCGCAAGTCAGCTTTTCTTTTCTCAGTTTTCGATTTGTTTTCCTTTTTCTTTCTTTTTTTTGAGCTAAGAGCGGAGGTCTTGGAGGGACAAGGGTTTCGGACCTCAGGGGGGGAGAGGTCAGAAGTTTCTGAGGGTCTATGATTGGGGTCCCCGGGTGAGTCAAGGTCAGAATTGTTAAGGGGGCCTAGGGTAGGAACATCAGGGGTGGAGTGATTAGAGGGCTCGGTTGTTGAATATGGGTTTAATAGTTCGGACGAGTGGAGAGCATGGGACTCGGGCGGGGGAAGATTTGAGGTGCCAGGTAGAGGGGGGCAGGGATCAGTGGTCTCGTGGAGGAAAAAGTCAGAGGTTTGGGGGGGGCAGGGATCAGAGGTCTCGGGGAGGAAAGTGTCAGAGGTCTGAGGGGGGCAGGGATCCGAAGTTTCGTGGAGAGAAATGTCAGAAGTTTGGGGAGGGCGAGGATCAGCGGTTTCGGGGAGGGAGATGTCTGAGGTATGGGGGGTTGTGACATCGGAAGGGCAGGGATCTGATGCCTCTGGGTGTCTGAGATAAGACATGTCGGGGTGGTGGTTTTTGTTGGTCAGATCGGCAGTTATACGACATAGATGGCCTATGAAGGCAGTAAATAAAACACAACGACGAGGCTGAGGGCGAAGAGTTCTAGTGAGAAAACTTTTGGCAGCGCAAGGTTGGTCTGAGGCCTATTCTTTGGGTCTCCATCAATGAGGTGGTTGAGTATCTGGCTCATGACCCGGGGGGGAGCGGAGGGAACACACATGGCATTTCCTTCTGGCACCCAGTGGAGGCCCTTATATTCAATGCAACTCCAGTTTCCGATTGCTAACTTCGGGGAGGTCTCACTCTCTACTAAACATCTACTCGATAACACTGGTGTCCATTGTGGTCTGCTCGCCGGTCTTGGGCTTCTTTGCGGCAGCGGCATTGGTATCGTTGTCCTCTTTTCCAGCCTATGGGAGGTAGTGTGGGAGGGCGGGCAAGTTTTTGTGGAGTTTGCGTCTTGCGATGCAGAGCATGGGGGCATGTTGAACACAATGCATGGGATTATGGTGCACTTCGGGCGTGGCGGCCTGCTGTGCTTAATGTAGGAAGACATGTTGCACCTATTCAAGTGAGGAGAACTGCACGAGGTGCGTGGAGGTATGTTGCACTTAGGGTATGGAGTTGGGTTGCTCTTTAAGCGATGCAAGTTGCACGCATTGGAGGGAGACGTGGTGCAGTTTTGGGGGGCAGTATACGCCGGGCACATAAATACAAGATCACAGACAAGTTGGGTACCGTGATAAGGCACATCATGTTTACCTCATCCATCTTGCGCGCCAGGTTCCCAGAGTTTTCATACAGCGGAGACGTGGTTGCATCAAGCGGGAATCTGTCAGTGTTGGGGACTTCGACGGACGAAGCCTCGCCCACCGCCGTCGCTAGGCGGGGCGCCGCATCGGCCAAGCGCACCGCGTTCACAGATGTTTTGTGGGCTGCACCACCGCCGATCCTCCTGGGAAGGCCAGTCGCACCACGGTTAGTTCCATCACGGCCGGCCCCCGGTGCTCCTCCTGCAGTCAACAACCGGGTTGTCGCGGAGGGCGCTATAGTTGGAGCTGTGGTCTTGGTCCGGTTAGGCGCCTTAGTTGGCGCCTCAGTGGTGCCTGTCTGGGCTGCTCCCTTATCCATGCCTCCAACAGCCGTTGCGCCTGTGCTGGATGCAAACCCTTGGCTGGCGGTCGGCGGCTTTGTGCTACCTGTCCGGATTGCTCCTCCAGCCGTGCCTCTTGTCGTCACAGTAGCCGCCGCGCCCTCCTTGGCGACTGCCCCCTGTCTGTCGACCGGCATTGCATTGCTTGCCATAGGTGCTCCACCAGCCGTGGTTCCAACAGTCGTCGCAACATGTGCTGAACCCTCCTTGCCTCGCCTGAGGGCCATACGGGCTGGCATCTGTTCGACTGCCAGCTGGTTCTTTTCCGCTGTGCTGGGTGCAGCCGGGGTATGGTCTTTCGCCAGCTCCACCGGCGCTGTCCCCCGGAGGTCACCCCAGTTAATCTCCTCCGCCTCAGCAGGGCGCACGTCGTGCTTACTAGGGGTGAGGAGCTTGTCGGGCACGCTGATGAGGGCATTTCCGGCCATGCCCCTGCTGACGGTAACAATGGGCTGCCCCGACTTCTCCACGACTTCAAAGATACGCTCCAGGGATTCTTCGAATCCGATGTTTAGCGCAGAGGCAATCGCGAGCGCATTGGCCTCCACCTTGGCGTCCTCGGTGTTGGGAGGGAGCGGGAACTCGACATCTAGGCCCAACCGGGAGGGGTTGAATGCCTGGATCCTCGGGCTGAAAAGGTACTCAAAGCCCATGAGGCCGACGAGCGGTGCTGCCTCGCCCGCAGCCTTGAGGAGACATGCACCGAAGGCGGGGCTTGCGGGGAAGATAAACAGGCTGTTGAAGCTGATGTGGGACATGCTGCACGCGGGGGAGCCGGCCCATGTAGTAAAGAACTCTGAAGCAGTCTCTGCTGTGATCTTTGACACTGCCGTGGGTTTGCCGGTGATGACGTTGATGAGCCACAGCTCACCAAGTGCGGCCACCGTGTCATTGACGGCAATTGCATCCCGGCGTGCAGCAGCGACTGCAGGCTGGATGTCCTTCATGGACGCCTCCCCGCTCCACTGCAAGATGTCCAGCAGGAGGTTGCTGCTGTCAGTGGCTATGTCAACTTGGTCGCTGAGGTCTACCAGGGCCACAAGTTCCACGTCCCCGCATACTAGGTGCTTCACCAGCCGCATGAGGGATATGCGGGAGACCATCTTGTCTGCGCTGTCAACGGTCTCCAAGACTAGGGGTAAGCTGCGCATGAGGTCCTCCGCGGCTGTTTTCGAGGCGGCAACGATGGTGACCACCGCTTCTTTCGAATTCCTAGCCTTGACGGTCCATATGTCGTTCAGCTGCAACACCTGTACGAGCTTGTCCGCCCTCGCGCTCACCCAGAAGGGAGGCTTCGGCCAGAAGACCCCAAGCTCGTCCATGGCGACCGCCGCAACATCACATACGTCCTTGAAGATTTCCTCCAGACTGCTGTAGGGTGAATGGAGGAGGGGGTATGGGCTTTGGGGGTAGAAGTGTGGTGGTGGGGTGTGGCTAAGCAGGGTATTGAGGTAGCTGATCAGATAGAAAGTGTTTGTACCAAGGGTATCTTCATTGAGTTGAGTGCTGGTGCAGTGACATGTTGAGTTGTGGACTTTTTGTTGTCCCCATTTCCATATGTTGAAACGAGTGGTGAATGTACCCTCCTGAAGTTGCCACCCTCGCTTAACCCTCTCAACCTTATGTTGGCAGGAAAAAGTCACACATATGTGTCCCCCGGGGCATTTCTTCTCCCCTCTGTTCTGGTGGTGGAAAATCTCAGATTGTTTATGCTTATGGCAGTGCTTTGTGCCCCCTATATACCCTAGAGGTCGGAACTTGCGTAAGCCTTCGTACCGGATTTTGTGAGAGCTGTGGTCCACCAAGGTCTCTCCAGCCGCCTCACGCATGGCAAAGGTTGACCTGTCCTCCAGCTCGGACTTCGCATGCCGCAGCTGCACCAGGATGGCCTCTCCGAGCTCATCATCTGCAGCCACCTCGTCATCTTCTGTGATGAGGGCCACTAGCTGGGCTGCAGCGTCGGGGCTGGCGAGGGCCATGTGGATTGCTATGTCCTTCACGAGGTTGCGCAAGTAGTCATTGAACAGTAGCGCGAGATTTTCGGCCGCGCTCCCGCCCACCTCAAAGGAGGCAGCACCTCCGGTCACTTCTAGCCTGGCCGTAACGGTGAGGCTTGCCGCATCCAACTCCTTCCTATCTGATTTCTTGAGCGTAGGCTCAATCAGGGCCGCTGCTTGGTGATGAAGTCCCTTGCCAGTAACCTGGTCCAATGCGATGCCCGGGAGCTGAGCCAGAGGGTTGGCTGGGTGCCTACTGACTGCCATCACCTTGGCTAGGCCCGGCATACGGTCCTTTGGGGGAGAAAGGGGGGAACAACCGGAAAGATTCAAGATTGGCTTCACATCTTTCTTCAGAGTGGTTCTGCGTTCCACATGGTGGGTCTTGGCTAGCCAGTCGTGGACCCATCTGTCAGTCCATGGTAAGTGTGTGACATGAAAGAAGTTCATTTTTTGCTCATGCAACTGATTTGCGCATTGCCATTCATGATCATGAGGGGGGGAGGTGGGATTCATAACGAAAGTGCATGTACTGTCCATGCTAATGCATGGCTTCTTGACAATCAGTGGCGAAACTGGTACCTTAGGGGCAGCCAGGAAGAAGGGCTTGAGGGCGAACATGGGGATGCCGTAAAAAGGCCCGTAGGGGTAGTGCTGGTTCTTGAGCATTTTGTAGTCGTCTCTGGCGGGTTTTGGAGGCCAAGAGTTCATGTCGTTGGGCGGGCAGAGAAGGCCAGGCGAGATCTCTTCGATGGCTTGGTACACAATGTTGCGGGCGGCCTCTGCGGTGGTTGTTAGGCTGGCAGGGGGGGCATTCTGCCAGCTGAGATCTTTGACAGGAGACGCGATGAAGTGTTGCACTTTGATGCGCTCCATTGTGTTGCCGTCGAGCTGTTGGCTGACGTTAGTGATATTTTTGTGCTGGGCTGGGAGAAACGACATCAGCGCCAGTGCCATTGGGCTGAATGTTGAACACGCTTTTTTGTGGTCATCCTTGATCGGTAGGCAGGAGGCTTTGATCGGGCCAGCAGCCTGCGTTGCCCGCGCAGTTTGGAAGATATCGTGTATGATGTCCTCGTCGAAAGTTTCGGCGGTATTGAGCTTCAAGGCATTCGTTTTCTGGTTTTTTCTCAATTCATCAGGGTACTGCACACGGCGGATAAGAGAATTGAGCATGTTATCTATCTTAAACGAGCTCATATGCGATCTCCCGTCTATTTGTTGGAGAGGAGTAGGCCCTGGTGGGACGTGATAGTGTGAGAGTACCTCTGCAAACCGGTATATGGAAAAAGGTTCGGTACGTAGTCTCATGCAAGGTCTGATGGCACTGGCGGGGGCATGGAGGGGCGTATGGTGGGACTGCGTAGTATCGTCCACGTTGTAGAGCACTGTGATCTTGTTCATGTCCGCAATCAGATAGCACGTGTTGGTGGCTTCCAGCGGTATGTGGGCATGGACAAACTTGTTATTTCCGTGTAGTTTTATATCATTCGATGTTCCCGATGTTTCAGAAGTGGCGCAGGTATGCGGAGCCCAGTTCGATTTGCAAGCGTGTACAAAGTTAGGCGAGGTAGTCCGGTACTCCCCGTAATTGCAGGGAACGGCATGACATTTAGCGTGCACTCCTGTGTGAGGAAGTTGCCGACACGGCATGTTTGCATGGCGGGTCAAGATGTTTCCAATACGTGAAGAACATGTCAGGTCTAGCGTTTCCACTATCGTTCTGTCACAAGGCAACTGTTAGAGCGAAAGATTAAGGTTGTAATAGTCGAGAAGGTGAAAGGTTGGCCATGGCCTCAAGGCAGAAGAGGGATGTAAACAGCGCTTGTCGTGAGGATTGGCACAGGATGCAATCATTGAGTCGACTGTCAGCTGTTCCCGTTCGAAAAGGCAGGTTCTTGATGCCGAAGCTAAGTTCAAAGGAGGCCGTGGGGAAGCCCAATCTGTCACGTTCGTGTCCTGTGGGTCAGTGAGGATACCGATGCCCACGACCTGCATGTCTGCGTTGAAGAGTTGGGTCGACGATGCATGGCGGATAAAGTTGTCAACATGATGTGCCCAGTGTGTCAAGTCTGGTGTTTCATTTCTCCTGGTTACAGCGCTTTCTGGATTGATCACTTTCCAAGACAGGGCCCGAACTTTGAACGATTCGACTGAAAAGTGGTTCGGGTATCCTGCCCTGCAAGCTTTAGGCCACGCCAGCAAGTATGCAGCAATGTGCATGATGCAGAAACGTAAACGTAGGAACTTACTGGCTGTTCTCGTCTTGACCTGTTTGGTCGAGCTTCGGGCAGCCAGCTGTCGGTCCTCCAAGACTTGACAATATGGGATGTCGTGTCGTGTCATGTCGAAATTACATTACATCTTCAAAAAACAAGTTTCTGTATCCAGTCCAACTAAGCATACAAACTTGAGGGACCAGATACTTTACCTATTCAACGGGTCTTTCATTCAAGTATCCAAGCTATAACCATTCATAATTGACGGGCAGGTGCCGCCGCAAAACCCTGCCATTGCAAGAATACCAAAGCACGTCGATCCACTTCAGATCAAATGGTAAATGTCTGCAAAAGCTTGCTATTCAATGCTAGGTGGTTAAGTCGGCGCTGTGGCAAAAGAAAATCCGGACCTTGGTACAAATATTTGTTTCGAGTAATTCTTTGTGTTAGTTCCAACCCTTTCTACCGGTAATGTAGGAGTTTGGTATCATTCATCTGAGTCATGGGATCAGTTTATGACAGGTTTATGAGATTAAAACCAGATTAAAACTCTGCTTCAAAATAAAGTAATATCATGCCGCCCAAATAAATAGCTAATTTGTTCCGGGTTTCGCAACAAAGAAAAACGTGGGCCTCACTGCCCGACTGCCTAGAATCCATGCTCCACCGAGTTCCCTGTGGACACTGAGCCGCATCGTGCAAGCATGAATCATGTCAGCATGTTGGATCCCTCTAAAGTGTGAACCCTCACTCATGACCGCAGCAAGTCACACTTGTGTACCGCATGGATGGCTCCGTTGCCACAGAAGATGAGCCCCCCGTAGTGTTGGGTCAGCTTCCGGCCAGCTTCAGTGAGCTGATGTCGAAACACTTGCGGCCCGGGATGTTGCTCAAGTTTGGGATAGGAGAGGTGCGCGGTGGGGAAATCGGGGCGGGGCAGGGAGGGGGGAGGCAGATAGGCGGAGAGGGGCAAAGAGGGGAGGAGAGGGAGAGGGGGGAATTGCGATTGAGCACCTGAGTTTGAAGGTAGGCCGACGGGCTGAGAGGGGCGGGGAGGGAGGAGGCAGACAGGCGGGGAGGGGCAGAGAGGGGCGGGGAGGAGATGGGGGAGGCCGAAGGGCTGGGAGGGGTGCAGAGGGGGAGGCTGACGGGCGGAGAGGGTCGGAGAGGGGCGAGAACGTCGAATTTGAAACAGGCATGTGTATGTCAGCCTTCCAACAAGATGTAGGCTGTCCTTTTGGCCCCAGACACGGGATACGTGTGAACACAGTGATGTGCAGTGCATTGGTGACTGGTGTGAACACCATGATCTGCAGTACATGGGTGTGAACAACAGGATGTGCAGTGATTGAGCCAGGGGATCAACGGCATGGAAAGGCTTTAAAATTGAATTTAGAATTTCCCATGCTCTTATATTAAATTCAAAATTTGAATTTCCCCATACCTGCAGGGAGGCCTGATGTTCCATCAGGGGCAGCCGTGTGGGGCGGATCTCCGGTACATCGGGCCGGGCAATCAGCGGCGAGGCAGGGCGGACCAGTTCAGCAAAGTAGGTGAAGGGAGGGGGGACAAATCATCTCGAGGGGCAATAAGCAGCTAGGTAGGGCGGACCAGTTCAGCAAAGTAGGTGATGGGAGGGGGGGAAATCATCTCGAGGGGCAATAAGCAGCTAGGTAGGGCGGACCAGTTCAGCAAAGTAGGTGACGGGAGGGGGGGGAAATCATCTCGAGGGGCAATAAGCAGCTAGGTAGGGCGGACCAGTTCAGCAAAGTAGGTGATGGGAGGGGGGGGAAATCATCTCGAGGGGCAATAAGCAGCTAGACAGGGCGGACCAGCTCAGCGAAGTAGGTGGAGGGAGGGGGGACAAATCATCTCGAGGGGCAATAAGCAGCTAGGCAGGGCGGACCAGTTCAGCAAGTAGGTGGAGGGAGGGGGGACAAATCATCTCGAGGGGCAATAAGCAGGTAGGTAGGGCGGACCAGTTCAGCAAAGTAGGTGGAGGGAGGGGGGACAAATCATCTGGAGGGGCAATAAGCAGCTTTGTAGAGCGGACTAATTCTGCAAAGTAGGTGGAGGGTGTGGGGGGTGATATTGGTGGTGTGATGGATCATCCTTGATTGTGGTATATATGGCTTTACGAATCTGTCATTTTACATTTCACCGACCTATGCATTCCACATAAATGCATGTTCCGTAGGTGGTTATGTGAAGTGCACACTGACCACGTGGCCCCTTTTGTTGTGTCAACTGCACACCGACCATGTGGCCCCCTTTGTCACATGGGGCCGCATGATCGGTAGACACTTCGCATGGATCTGCATGGCGTTGCATGCAGCTAGTTGAGTCAGCATGGCGTTCCTATGGGGAGGGAGGCCGTTGCATGGATTGTTTCAGCCCTTGTTCACCACTGGTCTCCCCCGTTTTGTCACTTTGGTCATGCTAGGGTACTACCTTGGTGCAGTCTAAACCATAAACCCTGAACCCTGAACCACCACTGATCTCCCTACTGTTGTCACTTTGGTCATCCTAAATTACTGCCGTGTTGATGCAGCCTTAGCCCTGAAACACGAACCCTTGCCCATCAGTGATGTCCCCCGTGCCCATGTGCAGGTCATGTTTCGATACAGCCTTTGTGCAGCCCCTGGTCTCCTCTTGCCCCCGCCCTCCCATTTTGGCCTCCTTATTGTCACTAAGCACACCCTGTCCTCTCGCATGCCCCTATGCAGGTCATGTTTCAGTACAGCCTTTGTACAGCCTCCCCCCCCACTGCTCTCCCCTTGCCCCCCCCCCCCTTGGCTCTCCTCTTTGCCCCCCAACCCCTCCTACGCCCCCCCCCTTGCCCTACTTATTCTCCCTTGGCCCACCCTTGTCCTCCCCCATGCACCCACTCAGGTCATGTTCCAGTACTGCCTGAGGAGGCAGCCCATCACGCTGGACATGCTGTTGCATGCAGCGGCAAACCCCGTGTTAGACGAGGCATCTCTAGAGGGTGATGCGGATGGGGTCGACATGGAGGCAGCCATGTAGCATGGCGTGCATGGAGGCAGCCATGTACCATGGCGTGCATGTAGGTAGCCATGTAGCATGGCGTGCATTTAGGCAGCCATGTACCATGGCGTACATTTGGACAGCCATGTAGCATGGCGTGTATGCAGGCAGCCATGTAGCATGGCGTGTATGTAGGCAGCCATGTAGCATGGCGTGCATGTATAGATATAGAGGCCGTATTAGACGCATGAACGAGGTGTGGACCACATGTTCATTGTTCCTGCCTACTTTGCTACTCTCCGCAGCGTCATCACAACTAAGGAGGGTTGCACGGAGGCATCTTGTGACATCAAACGTGATTCCAGATGTGACCTTATTCAGAGGCCTTATGAGGGTGACCAAAGCCAACATTGCCGGTATGTCAAAGATGTTACAGGGCCTCTGGGCCGGCCCTGCTCAAGAAGGCTCGGCCGCGTGGGCGCCCAACTGTTCATTACTGGTATGTTGATAACGGTAATAACGGTGCAAAACTGTTGGGCCCTGCTGAACGCTCAGTCGCGTGGGGTTGGTAGGGAATGACTACGCTCAATTCCAGCTACCAAGCATGGCCAGGATCATGGTGTAGGCATACCACTCTGTACTGTGAAGGGAGCAGGAACATGAAAACAGGCGATCTAGACAGGGGGGGAGAGAAGGTCGTGTGGCGGGTTCAATTCCTCAACCAAAATCACAAAACCGTGCGAGGGATCTCTCTATAGCCTCGTCTCTGTCTCTGCTGCCCCTCTCTCCTCGCGCACTCCTCATCTTGTTGTTGCTGTCTATTCAGGAGGTCAAAGGTAAATTCTACATACCCAAGGGTGAATTCTGATTGCATCTGCCTCCTCAAGGCCGTCCCTTTAAGTTGGCTAAGAAAAAAGTGCAGGCCTCAGCGAGGAGGGAGCACACATAAAAGTCAGGGACCCCATCCCCTAAAATAAAAACGGGCACCCAAGCCTACAACCCACCCACGCACCGCCTCCGTAACCCATTGAAACTCAAATATCTCAGTCAAATTCTAACTGACGGTATAGGGCATGTAAGTTTTTTTATCAGCTCTCGAAGGCGCTTCATTGGTACATTGCAATTTGTTAGGCGATCACAATTCACGCCAACAGTCAATTTGGTTACTGGGCTCAGCCAGGCTATTGAGAACCGACTAATAATGCTCGCTAGCGATCACAATTCATGCCAACAGTCAATTTGGGTATTGAGCTCAGCCAGGCTATTGAGAACCGACTAATAATGCTCGCTAGCGATAACATGATTCCAGAAGGCAGATGGCATGGATGGCGGTGGCAATGCGCTGGCATCAGCCTTCATCTTGGCCATGAGCTCCCTCACTGCCTTCTTCCCCTCCCTCAGCGGGACCTCTTTGTCCACTATGGTACTCCCTATACTTCCTCCACCGTCACCGCGTGGCTTGCCACATCTGCCTCTGCCAGCTGCTGATCGGGATCGGCTGTCAGCACGTTGCAGCCTCATTCTCAGCCGGAGAAGGAGATGAAGAGGCTGGTGGGCTCGCAGGTGTTGGCTCAGCTGGGGCAGCAGCAGGAATAGGTAGGGGTGGAACGGGAGCAAACCGAGCGTTCTCTGCGGAAGCTACCATGCACTCCCTCCCATTCTGGTGGCGTCCGACGTTTACAGGGGCAGCAGCGGACTTACGGACCCTGCCACAACGACCAAAAGTGGTATGTTTATTCATGATCCACCAGACCAGCGGTATCATGTGCTACGTGCAATACAGCTCTTTCTAAGGCTGGCTCAGCTGGTTGCGGGGTGTGCCCAATGGAGCCAAACCCTCCGTATAGGGGGGCAGGGGGGAATGTGGTAATTCAAGCAACATTTTAGGGTGAAAATGGACTCATGCTGGCATGAAGAACACAGAGGTGCCGCAGCCAGCCTCAACATACCTCCATACAAATGACGACGTTTTCCAATATTGATTGTTTTTCGAGACCACCCACGCACCCCCCCCAACTTTGCCCCCGTATATCACTACGGTATATCCTTCACCCCCCCCTGGGCCATACAACATTTTAAGAACTGCTATGGAAGGCGCTACTTTGGGGGATGGGGTCGATATTGTTTGTTTTTGGCCCCTACTCTCTGGCCTCAGCGGCTATCTCGTTTCCTCGCAAGTGTGCACATCGATTATCAGCCCAGCTGTGTGTCAATGACGTTGCACCTCTGGGACCTGCTCAAGAAGGCTCCGTGTGTGTAAGCACTCCATCTTGCACATCATCACGTCAACTATGCTCGAGTCAGCGGTTCGTCTAAAACCTGCTGCGCACCATGGCCAAGACGAAATAAAATGCCCAGGCCATTCCGATACAACTCTGTGAGCCCTTAACTTCGTTCTCCCTTTTCCAGACCAACTGCTAGGTATATTTATTTATTTTTATCTTTTTTATCTTTTCTGTTATGTCATTCACATGCAAGTCAGATCCAACACACCTGAGACCTTCCCCACGCTAACACAAAGAACCAGAGATGTGAAACCAAATTTGGGAACTATGAAAGAGCAAGAAGGTAACATGTTTTGTACAAGTTGTATACCGAATCCAATTGAAGATATTTAACTAAAGTTATTCCCGAACATCGCAGCATGACCGCAGTTCTCGTTCAACATTCATCTACTGCGTCGTTTGGGGCCTGCTGGGGGCAAGGACAGGATTGTGACGTTATTGCAGTCCAGCAGAGTATCACATTCGATGAATGGGACATGTGCATGCAACCAGTTCAAGCACGAAGGTAAAAACTAGGAAAGTGAGCAAAAAACAGCGACCCCCATACGCAAGCAACCAACACACAACCACAGACTAGTGGCAAGGGAATAAGCCCTATAGTGTGGAAAGCAAGCCCTAGGAATGAGCAAAAACAAAAAGAGGCATCACAAAGAGGTCCAACATAGGTCCCGCTGATGAGCTATATATTCCCCATAGCTGACCCTCTGTCGTCAAAAACATGTCAGTCTACAGCCCTACAAAAGCATATTTACCAGTTTTAACTTCAGCATGTCGCACCTGATTTCTGGTTGCTCAATGGTGAGAACTGCATGGCCAGAGACGCGACGATTGGGGACCTGGCCAGAGGCTGCGGATCCGCTTGAGGGCTGCAGCTGATGTCGGCAACTGCGGCGGTTGGCTTTGCCGTATTCTGTATCCTCACACACAGACGTAGGATATCTCGTACCCCGCCACGCAATCTCAGCATCTGCAGGGAAGCCATCAGGCCTCCGATGACGACGCCCCTCAACAGCCCGGCGAGCCACGCGAGGCAGACGGTGCGGTCCATCAGCCTCTGTGTGGAATCGCTTCCCTCAAGACAGGCTCTGAGGAAGCCCATGCTGAACATGCAGAACTTCAGCTTGTCTTCGGTATCCATCCATATCTGCATGGTATGCGTCATGATGTTGGCAATTTTCGTTTCCTGTTATGACCTTGTTGGGTTAGGAGTGAACTAGTGTGTGAAAGTGACATGCGAAGGCACGACGGCTTGCTCCGCCATAACATCACCTTGGACAAACACATTGGCCTCGTAGCTGAAGTTTGCCCGCCGTTCAACACAAAATACAACCATGTTCATCTTCACTTCAATAGTCTCCTTGAACAACGTATTTTGAAACATGTTCATGCGTCAGCCTCACCTAAAGAAAGACAAGCACCAGTGGCACGAGTAGACGAGTTCCTTGCGACCCGGTGTCATCCGGTATGACGGTGTAGAGGACCAAGCTCACCATGAGCCACTGCATGAGTATCCATGCCCACCAGACAAGCCCGTCCCTCCGAAAACGTTCAAAAGTCATCATGGGCATTCCGATGATGGAGGAAGCGATCAACACAGCCAGCCCGAATACGAATACCACCACTTGGATGCACGTCACCAGGATGTAGACGCATGCGTTGAGGCACATCTTCAGGAAGAGACATGATATGTTAAACGAGTACCTGGCCATGTTAGCCTTATTCCAAGACCAGAAGAATCCTGTCGAGAGCAGCACATGGAAAAGAAACCCATTAATCCGGAAACTGTTTAAGGTTAATAAGTAATGAAGGCGTCATACTAGAACACTACAACAGTCATGACATCAGACATTGTACCTAGAGCCCTTGAGGAAATAAGCGTGTCATTCCTTTCAGTATTGCCCCTTCACCATCTTTCTCACCCAGAAGGCCATCCCTCAATCCGGTCCAAGAAGGCCATGCCATGGCCCCCTGACATTTACTCGGCAGCGCCAGAAACCACAGGGTCCAGTTGACAGACCACAGCTCCCACGACGCCGCCCAACGCCTTCATAACTCTTTCACCTTCGCCTGCAAGCAAATGTGTGCCACATCATTGTCTGCCAAGGCTGAAGCAATGATTCAGAGGAGGCAGACATTCTGGTGCGGGTCAATAAAACACGTGCAGTCAAGGGTTAGAGACACTGACCTTGGAGACGCTCTCTCCAACGTCACTCCAGCACACAGCGGGGAGTCCTAGGACATTAAAGGACTCTTCCAAGATTGCCAGCTGAGACAGCCAGTTCAGTTCCGGAGGCGAAGCTGACGGAGAAGTAGGTCGTGACTGCGTGGACCGCCTGGATGAGTCGTCAAGCCCACTTGCTCCCCTAGCACCTGCCGAGCATGAACAACGTAGAATCACACCTCTTTCCTCCATCCCTAAAGACATGCAACAGCCTATTTTCCAAGCACACCAACATTTGCTTAGTCTCTGCCGACACTGAATGAGCCTCGTACCTTTCAGGACGGAGTTGGAGTCCGATGCCTTCCCCACAGCCTCCCCATGCAGCTGCCTAAGCATGTCGCCGCTTGCTCCTGCAAATAATGCAAGAGCAGAGGATCTCATGGGGCTCAGCATATGGGGTAGGTCCAATAGATAGGACTCGAGGGGAGGTACCATGTAGAAGCAAGGGTTTGGGTGTTGAGCCCATATCACATCAAGATGTGAGAGATGGGTAAGGACAGATCAGTGTAGGACAATTGTTGGGAAGGGCCGAGAGGAACGAATGTATAGAAGGGGGTGCTTTGGAAGAGGACAAGCATATAAAATATGACGCACCAGGGGAGGGCATCACCAGCCTGTGATAACAGATGTAGAGGGAGAAGGGGGGGGGTCTCTTTCTTCCAGTAGCCCACTAATTCCTTCTATGAAATCCAGGATGGCTCACCAGTTCTGGCACTCCAAGTGTACCTTGTTTTCCAGGTTGCCATAAACTGCTGTCAGTAAGTACCTAGTCCCGCCTTGTAACACTCGACAGCCCCTTTCCATGGCCTGGGCTGCCCTTTAAGAAACCCCACTCCACCAAGGGAGCCCCTTGCGATCACCTGGGCTGCCCTGCCTCAACACGACGAGATTTGTGCCCCCATTTATATATACATAGGTGCCCGTTAAATGGGGGGGAAACGGAAAAAGGAATTGACGCTCGGGCCCCACTGATCCACGCATGCGCCTACACATGTATGCCCTCCCCTCCATTTCTATTAAATAACAACGACAGGGCATGACTCACCTGCAGCGTTGTCCCTCTTTTCATGCAAGCCATGCAAGGCCATGGCGATGGCATGCGGGACCCTCAAGCCCTGCAGAGTCTTCACGTCCAACTCGGCAAGCTCCTCAGCACTCCTATACCCCTCATTCAGAAGGTTGGTCAGCACATCATCCGGGCAGCGTGCCGAGATCTCGGGGCGGAGGAGCTTCTCCAGGGAAGACCGGAAAGCTGACAGCCCTGGGAATGCCGCCATGTCATACGTAGGGTCTTCCTGGATCTGGGGAGGAGGGGGATGGAGTAGGGACTCATGCCTCTAAACAACACGACCTGTCAAGTTGAGCATACATGCGCTTAGGCTAAGACAGATTCCTCATTTCCCCACATTACCATCCAGGTACTTACCTCTGATCTGCGTAGGCATGCTGCATGGCCTACAAAGCAGCAAGATAGCATGTTAACTCATTGCACAGAATGTGGCGGAGAAGTCCCAGTAGTGAGAGGCAGGGTGGTGCAACATCATATGTTGGGCAGCCATAATGCATCGGGAGAGGGGGGGCACAGAGCATGCGGTACAAAGGTTGGGTCCTGTAGGTCTTTCAAGGTCGAAGCAAGAAATTGCTGCGGCACTTCGCCTTGCGCTACGGTGACATAGATGGATTTCGCTGTACACCCTGTCGGGGTGGGGAGGGCAAGGAGACAACCACCACATTGAAATGAGCGGCATGCGGGTGTGTGAGTACTAAACATATGAGATATGTGCCATGTGGTCTGCCACAATAAGGTGAAAGCTGCATCCTCAGGCATGCTCTTGCCCATAGCAACTGTGGCAAAAACATTACACTCACAGCCGGCAACCCTTCAAATGCCATTTCATGAAGCCTCACTTTGGGCCGGTCAAGATTGGACCTTCAGCACTCCAGTCTTCATTTTAAGTATTTAGACAAACTCTCTTCTGATCACACCTCAATTTACAGGCTCTCCAAAAGTCCCATTTCATCACCGTCAGCACACAAATCAGGGAAGGAACACAGCGTCTCCAGCTGTTAGAGGGCAGCATCTGTTCGTACCTGCACGTTCCTCCTTCCTTGGCGCCACCGCCTGAGGCTGCACCGCCGCTGCGGTCACAGCAAAGCAACACATGAGGGCTGGGCGAGGGCATCGCATGGTGCTGCGACCCCAGTGAGGCCACATCGGGAGGGCCGCATACAGCAGGGAGGTGGCGGCAATGGACAGCATGGCAGGTGGGGGTACATATAGAGTTGCGGAGGACTGGGGGAGCAGCATGACAAGGAGGCAACAACAAGGGAGACACTGCGAGACCACGAGAGGGGCAGCAAGGCACATCAAGGCAGATTAAGGCGTGTGCCGTGTGGGCGCCGGCTTTTCAGTGTGCCCTTTTAGCTGGGGCAGACCCTGTCAGGTCCATGACCTTGTTATCGACAGGCAGATTCCTGTCAGGTCCTTCACTAGGTTCCTGCTGGCAGATAACTTCCTATCAGGTCCCTGACCAGGTCCCTGCAGCCAGACAGATTCCTGTCAGGTCCTTGACCAGGTCCATGCTGCCAGACAGCTTCCTGTCAGGTCCCTGACCAGGTTCCTGCTGCCAGACAGCTTCCTGTCAGGTCCCTGACCAGGTCCCTGCTGCCAGACAGCTTCCTGTCAGGTCCCTGACCAGGTCCCTCCTGCCAGACAGCTTCCTATCAGGTCCCTGACCAGGTCCCTGCTGCCAGACAGCTTCCTGTCAGGTCCCTGACCAGGTCCCTCCTGCCAGACAGCTTCCTATCAGGTCCCTGACCAGGTCCCTGCTGCCAGGCAGCTTCCTGTCAGGTCCCTGACCAGGTCCCTCCTGCCAGACAGCTTCCTATCAGGTCCCTGACCAGGTCCATGCTGCCAGGCAGCTTCCTGTCAGGTCCCTGCTGCCAGGCAGCTTCCTGTCAGGTCCCTGCTGCCAGGCAGCTTCCTGTCAAGTCCCTGACCAGGTTCCTGCTGCCAGACAGCTTCCTGTCAGGTCCCTGACCAGGTCTCTGCTGCCAGACAGCTTCTTGTCAGGTCCCTGACCAGGTCCATGCTGCCAGACAGCTTCCTGTCAGGTCCCTGACCAGGTCCATGCTGCCAGACAGCTTCCTGTCAGGTACCTGCTGCCAGGCAACTTCCTGTCAGGTCCCTGACCAGGTTACTTCCAGGAGCTGCTAACACCTTCATGGCCAAGTGGTGCCAGAGGGCATCCTTCCCGGCATCCCCATGACCACAATGGCGATCTACGCGAAATGCATGATATTGCAATGGAAAGCAAGACTTTCCAGCGTGCTATCATGCATCTGCACGAATGGATTCATGATAGACGCTTGGGGATCTGGATCGCCGTATATATGGTATATACGGGCGGTGATGCATTCTGCAGGCAGTGCATAAGGGCGGGAGGGGGGCGATGATGCATTCTGCAGGCTGTGCATTAGGGTGGGAGAGGGGCGATGATGCATTCTGCAGGCAGTGCATTAGGGTGGGAGGGGGGCAATGATGCATTCTGCAGGCAGTGCATTAGGGTGGGAGGGGGGCGGTGATACATTCTGCATGCAGTGCATTAGGGTGGGAGGGGGGCAATGATGCATTCTGCAGGCAGTGCATTAGGGTGGGAGGCGGGCGGTGATGTACTCTGCAGGCAATGCATTAGGGTGGGAGGGGGGCGGTGATGTATTCTGCAGGCAATGCATTAGGGTGGGAGGGGGGCGGTGATGTATTCTGCAGGCAATGCATTAGGGTGGGAGGGGTGCGGTGATACATTCTGCAGGCAGTGCATTAAGGTGGGAGGGGGCGGTGATGCATTCTGCAGGCAGTGCATTAGGTGGGAGGGGGGCGGTGATGCATTCTGCATGCAGTGCATTCGGGTTGGAGGGGGGCGGTGATGCATTCTGCAGGCAGTGCATTAGGGTGGGAGGGGGGCGGTGATGCATTCTGCAGGCAGTGCATAAGGGTGGGAGGGGGGCGATGATGCATTTTGCAAGCAGTGCATTAGGGTGGGAGGGGGGCAATGATGCATTCTGCATGCTGTGCATAAGGGTGGGAGGGGGGCAATGATGCATTCTGCAGGCAGTGCATTAGGGTGGGAGGGGGGCGGTGATGCAGCGTGCAGGCAGTGCATTAGTGTGGGAGGGGGACAATGATGCATTCTGCAGGCAGTGCATTAGGGTGGGAGGGGGGCGGTGATGTATTATGCAGGCAATGCATTAGGGTGAAGGGGGGCGGTGATGTATTCTGCATGCAGTGCATTCGGGTGGGAGGGGGGCGGTGATGCATTCTGCAGGCAGTGCATTAGGTGGGAGGGGGGCGGTCATGTATTCTGCATGCAGTGCATAAGGGTTGGAGGGGGGCGGTGATGCGGCGTGCAGGCAGTGCATTAGGGTGGGAGGGGGGCAATGATGCATTCTGCAGGCAGTGCATTAGGGTGGGAGGGGGGCGGTTATGTATTCTGCAGGCAATGCATTAGGGTGGGAGGGGCCGGTGATGTATTCTGCAGACAGTGCATTAGGGTGGGATTGGGGAGGTGATGTATTCTGCAGGCAGTGCATTAGGGTGGGTGGGGGGCGGTGATGTATTCTGCAGGCAGTGCATTAGGGTGGAAAGGGGGCGGTGATACATTCTGTAAGCAGTGCATTAGGGTGGGAGGGGGGCGGTGATGTATTCTGCAGGCAGTGCATTAGGGTGGGAGGTGGGCGGAGATGTATTCTGCAGGCAGTGCATTAGGGTGGGAGGGGGGCGGTGATGCATTATGCAGGCAGTGCATTAGGGTGGGAGGGGGGCGGTGATGTATTCTGCATGCAGTGCATTAGGGTGGGAGGGGGGCGGTGATACATTCTGTAAGCAGTGCATTAGGGTGGGAGGGGGGCGGTGATGTATTCTGCAGGCAGTGCATTAGGGTGGGAGGGGGCGGTGATACATTCTGCAGGCAGTGCATTAGGGTGGGAGGGGGGCAGTGATGTATTCTGAAGGCTTTGCATTAGGGTGGGAGGGGGGCGGTGATGTATTCTGCAGGCAGTGCATTAGGGTTGGAGGGGGGCGGTGATACATTATGTAAGCAGTGCATTAGGGTGGGAGGGGGGCGGTGATGTATTCTGCAGGCAGTGCATGAGGGTGGGAGGTGGGCGGAGATGTATTCTGCAGGCTGTGCATTAGGGTGGGAGGGGCCGGTGATGCATTCTGCAGGCAGTGCATTAGGGTGGGAGGGGGGCGGTGATGCATTCTGCAGGCAGTGCATTCGGGTGGGAGGGGGGCGGTGATGCATTCTGTAAGCAGTGCATTAGGGTGGGAGGGGGGCGGTTATGTATTCTTCAGGCAGTGCATTTGGGTGGGAGGGGGGCGGTGATGTATTCTGCAGGCAGTGCATTAGGGTGGGAGGTGGGCGGTGATGTATTCTGCAGGCAGTGCATTAGGGTGGGAGGGGGGCGGTGATGTATTCTGCAGGCAGTGCATTAGGGTGGGAGGGGGGCGGTGATGTATTATGCAGGCAATGCATTAGGGTGGGAGTGGGGCGGTGATGTATTCTGTAAGCAGTGCATTAAAGTGGGAGGGGGGCAGTGATGTTTTCTGCAGGCAGTGCATTAGGGTGGGAGGTGGGCGGTGATGTATTCTGCAGGCAGTGCATTAGGGTGGGAAGGGGGCGGTGATACATTCTGTAGGCAATGCATTAGGGTGCAGGGGGGCGGTGATGTATTCTGCAGGCAGTGCATTAGGATGGGAGGTGGGCGGTGATGTATTCTGCAGGCAGTGCATTAGGGTGGGAGGGGGGCGGTGATGTATTCTGCAGGCAGTGCATTAGGGTGGGAGGGGGGCGGTGATGTATTCTGCAGGCAGTGCATTAGGGTGGGAGGGGGGCGATGATGTATTCTGCAGGCAGTGCATTAGGGTGGGAGGGGGGCGGTGATGTATTCTGCAGGCAATGCATTAGGGTGGGAGGGGGGCGGTGATACATTCTGTAAGCAGTGCATTAGGGTGGGAGGGGGGCGGTGATGTATTCTGCAGGCAGTGCATTAGGGTGGGAGGTGGGCGGAGATGTATTCTGCAGGCAGTGCATTAGGGTGGGAGGGGGGCAATGATGCATTCTGCAGGCAGTGCATTAGGGTGGGAGGGGGACGGTGATGCATTCTGCATGCAGTGCATTCGGGTGGGAGGGGGGCGGTGATGCATTCTGCAGGTAGTGCATTAGGGTGGGAGGGGGGCGGTTATGTATTCTGCAGGCAATGCATTAGGGTGGGAGGGGGGCGGTGATGTATTCTGCAGGCAGTGCATTAGGGTGGGAGGGGGGCAATGATGCATTATGCAGGCAGTGCATTAGGGTGGGAGGGGCCGGTGATGTATTCTGCAGGCAGTGCATGAGGGTGGGATTGGGGCGGTGATGTATTCTGCAGGCAGTGCATTAGGGTGGGAGGGGGGCGGTGATGTATTCTGCTGGCAGTGCTTTAGGGTGGGAAGGGGGCGGTGATACATTCTGTAAGCAGTGCATTAGGGTGGGAGGTGGGCGGTGATGTATTCTGCAGGCAGTGCATTAGGATGGGAGGTGGGCGGTGATGTATTCTGCAGGCAGTGCATTAGGGTGGGAGGGGGGCGGTGATGTATTCTGCAGGCACTGCATTAGGGTGGGAGGGGGGCGGTGATGTATTATGCAGGCAATGCATTAGGGTGGGAGTGGGGCGGTGATGTATTCTGTAAGCAGTGCATTAGGGTGGGAGGGGGGCAGTGATGTTTTCTGCAGGCAGTGCATTAGGGTGGGAGGTGGGCGGAGATGTATTCTGCAGGCAGTGCATTAGGGTGGGAGGGGGGCGGTGATGTATTCTGCAGGCAGTGCATTAGGGTGGGAGGGGGGCGGTGATGCATTCTGCAGGCAGTGCATAAGGGTGGGAGGGGGGCGGTGATGCAGCATGCAAGCAGTGCATTAGGGTGGGTGGGGGCGGTGATGCATTCTGCAGGCAGTGCATTGCAATGGGAGGGGGTAGTGATGCATTCTGCAGGCAGTGCAAAAGGGTGGGAGGGGGGTGGTGATGTATTCTGCAGGCAGTGCATTAGGGTAAGAAAAGGGCGGTGATGCATTCTGCAGGTAGTGCATCTCTGCCCTTTGCATCAGGCAGACACCACTCGCGCTGCCCCACCACGTGGCGTACTACATGCAGCGGGAACCATCTGAGCGCTAGGTGATGCACACTGCATGGAGCAGGCATCAGTAGAGCACCAGGTGGTGCGCACTGCAGGCAGTACCTCCATGCACCCACAATGCAAACTCAGACAGCCACATGCAGGGGTCCCCTGCAATCTGTTGCTGGTGTATGGGAGTGCACCAGCATGGGGAGTGCCCAGCACCTGACCTTGAGGGGTGCGTGTGAGCCCATTCCCTCACTGCATCATGAGTATGCTCCCATGCACTCAGTATTCTCCCGCACGCCCATGCACTCGCAAACATGGGGATGTGTTCACACCTTCAGGCTGTCGGAGCCAAAAACCGATGGCCGCATTCGCGCCCGCAAACTGCTCATCAAAGCGAACGTCGTCCTCTGGCGCGTTGCGTATGATAGCAAGTGCATTGCCAGCGCTCTCGCTGTCAATGGGACGAAGGAGAGCTTGGACGCGTTCTTTTGCTGTCTGCATGGTCGATCTGCAATTTACCATGGGTTCAGGGTTCACATTTGAAAGTGTAGTTGTGCGTCTTCAGCGAAGGGCTCAGGGGGAGGGGTGCATGCTTGCCTCCGCCGTCCGTTGGAGGATCGGTGATAGAGATGGCTCCTTCGCACTTCGCACTACGCCATACTGTGACCGACGTGAACATGCATGGAGCTGGGATTACAGCTCAAACAAGCAGAGACAGTGCCTTTGTGAATTTGGGAAACGTTTGCATGACCAAAACTGTGCATACCGCATGGGGTTAATACATACAGGACAGAGTAACGAAATGGATGTTCCCTGCTTTCGCGGACGCATTAAAATAGTAACTCTTGCTTCTGGCCACACGAGCCTGCCACAATAAGTCACAATCCCAGAGTTTTAGAGTGACTAGGTTTACCTCGTTCGACTCAAGATTCTCGACCCTGCAGCCTCTTCTGATTCGCTTTTCCTCTGCTCGCAAGATCCTCACTCCAGAAGCCGACCCTTGCAGCCTCCTGGTTCCCACAAGTTAGAAGGTCTCTAACAAGACTTCCTTGGGAAACAGGTGACTATTCAGTTCTGTAGGTCTCCTGCAAGTGAAGACCATGGGCAATCGAGAAATAGGCAACGCAAGAGTTCGAGGATATCGAATTAGCCAGGAGACCGCAGCCTGCTGGACCTCTATGGTGGTTCCAGCAGGCTGCGAAATAGGCTGCGCTAAGAATAGCAGAATAAGCCGGACCTGTCAGCTAAACAGAGGAAAATACGTCCATCTCGGATACAACCAGCTTGTCCAGGTTTTGTGTCAATTGGCCTATTGGTGGCCACAGAGTGTCTCTCGGAAGGAAGTATCATCGAATCAGCGAGATACATAAATTGGCAGGTTTGGACACCAACCTTTGGGCCTTCGATCCGAGGTTGGCCTTCGGGTGATCCTTACGCCTTCCATCCGACGGTGCAGTCCAGGAGGTCAGTTTCCGAATCAATTAGAACGAGCGATTTGAGGTGTTCGAATAGACAAGAGAGAGCATGTTATGTTGAAAAACATAAGTCTGTCACTCAACCGGTATACCGTACGTATACCACATTTCTTTCAAGCACATTAGAGATCGCCCAATGTCATACGCTTAGGATACGCTTAGGGTGTAGGACAGCCAGCCTAAGGCTGTGTTTCCACTGGCGATTTTGGATTCCTTAATCAGGGTTGGTTGAAATGCAGTTGGTCGAGAAGAATTCCTTAATCGGTTTGGTGTTTCCACTGAAATCGGACTGGAACCAACGAAGAAATGCTACAGCCAGCTGTAGCGCTGCCCCAACAGGATCCAGATCGGACCTCAAATGGAACGAATCCTCTTGCATGGCGACATCAAGCGGTCGAAAGTCTGCACAATCAATGGTGCAACATGCTTACACGACTAAGCTTTTGCGCAAATCCAGAAGGAAACTACTCAAACGCGGGAACTAGTCCGTTCGCGTTGTAAAACACAGGCCTGGTGCTCTGCCGCCATCCAATATGCACCGATTACGCACTGATGATGCACCTTTGCGATCTCCGCACCACAAGTGCCGCCTCTGGCTTCTATCAGACAAGTAAAATAGAGGCGATACGATTCAAAGATATTTAGCGTTGTGAGCGCATAGTGACCAAGTAGGCAACCAACTTTCGGATTAAGCTAATCCTGGTCCTCGACGAGGATTAAGCTATTCTTTTTTCGGAGGCTTAATCCGTCCTTAATCCGTGTCAGTTGCCGTCGGTTGCCACATTCAGCGTCCTTAATCCGAGTCGGTTGGATGAGGAATCGCCAGTGGAAACACGGTCTAAGCCCGAGGGCGCAACGCCCTGGTATTGGCTGCAGTGCCCAACTTGCATGCAAAGCGCCTGCCCCGTGAGCAACGCCATGCTGGTGGTTGCAGTGTCCCACCCGCATACCGTACTCTGTAATCCGTTCGCATGCACAACTACCTAAGTCCCTGCCGGTGGTTGTCGTAGACATCCGTGACATTGATTGCATCACCCTACAGCTCCCTCCTGTGGATGGCAGCTCCAAGCCCTCATGCGCAACGACCACACGCATGTGTTTCGCCTTGACATTGGTCGCAGCTCCCCACCCTTCCGCACTGTGCCCGCCCTGACAGCCATTGCAGCACCCCGTCCTCATGCATTGTGCCCTCCCGTATGTGCAACGCCTTGCCGGTGGCTGCATGTGTAGCTGAGGTCAACACGCAGGTGTCTTTATTCCCTCAGACACTTGTGACTTCGTTGACACAGTTCAAGTTTGCGTGTCCAGTTTTGTTCAATTCTGAGGATGTAATGAGGGACCTTTTGGCTCTTAATGGCCCCCTCAGCCCCCCTTCAAAGGCTGCACTGGTAGCTGCGGCCTACGTACCGTAGTCACGGACGTGTTTCGTTGTCTTCGAATTTCGTTGTTGCTTAAAAAGTCGTTGTTTAAGCGATTTTTTTGATTCGTTGCCCCTTAAAATAAAAAAACTCCAGTCAAAAACAATTTCTGCAAAAAAGGGGTCAAGATTGCCAGGACATGCTCCTCAATCATCTTCTGTATTGCCTTGTCCACGTCGTAAGTGACCCAATACATGGCATTGCGTGTGAAATCCCTGGTCAACACTTTTGCGACTATGATATTTTAGTTATTCCGTTCACCAACGCGCTCATTTTGCCCTCGATAATAATGTTTATGTTGTGTGGCTGCTTCAAATTGCAGTACAAAAAGCCAATCATGCTCTACATCGATGTTTCCATCCCAGCACAAGCCGCAAGCTTGAGGACTGTGCGTTTCTGCTTTTGTGTCTTGTGGCTCAGGTTTAGGGTTTAGGCTTAGGCTTATTCTTGATACGGGAACTTGTTTGTGTTTTACTGTAGCAACATGTCCGCCCTTCCATCAAGAGTGTCCTCCAACATTGTGCATGGCCCTTGTTGTGCATTGCTGCCATATGCATAGATATTTGCAAGGGGAGGACCTCTCGTCACGACATATGGGTGCACCGCACGAATGGGTGGCTTGTACCGCTTTTCGATTTCGGATCGCTCTTAGAACATGGTACTTATGAGAAGCCTGGCTCGCTTGCGCTTGTGATTTTGATGTGAGTCTTGTAGTTGCTTGCTTTCGAGGTTACGAAGCGCAACGGGCACACTCGTATGTGACCATTTTGTCACAGTATGTCACGTGCCTGATCTCCTCTCTTCATTCCTTATATCAGAAGCCACAAGTTTTCAGCGTACACTTCAAACTTTGTGGCGGGCCCAGAAGCCGACCTTTCTCAGAGGCACACTCTTGGATGGCTTTAGCAAATAGAGGACAGCAAGCAAGTTCCTCTTGAAAGAATCGTTTCCTCTCCACACCCGGCCGCTTCTATTAAGACCCTTGAGTAAGCCCTTCCTTCATGTGCCTTTCGGTCGAGTGACCCCTTTTTTGTCATAGGCTGAATTACAACCCACGAAATAGTTTCTACAGCAGCTATGCACTAAATCAGGGAATATTACCTTTAATTAGCGATCAGCACTCCTGATACCATAGGACGGCGCAACGGTCAGCGGCGACAGGCACGCTGCATGCTGCCAGCGGTGTTGGGCATGGGGGGATAGCGAGCAGGTAGAGGAGGCATTTTGCAACCACTCAAGTGTTGGCGTTTGATCACGTTTGATTGCAATTGTTGTATTCTATATTGTTTTCGAGTAATATCCGTGGCCAAATGATGAGATCGCTGATTGCATGCTTTTGTCTTGATCTTAACCCACCTCTTTGTCTCTCCATTCATTTGTCTTATGGGATATACTGTAGATTTGCTTTGCCTCCCCTCATAATTAACGTTGCTTGGGGGTGAGGGATCCACGAAATTACTAATTATCGACTGTCAATGCCAGATATCTGTCATACAATGAGAGTTTTGATCGAAAGGTTGCCCTGAGGACAGCATTAGAAGAAATCGTTTTTTCATACTCGAGGAAAGGCAAATCAAATCTACGGGTAGGCCATATAGCTCTGAAAGGCTTGTGGATCGGCACCTTCATACTTCAGCATCCACACATGAATGTCTTGGTTGACATGCTAGCTTCTTCCGCCTGTCCAAGTGCTAGATTTAGAATGGTGCACACCCGCTGGGTCTTGCCTTCTACCTTGACTTTCCTATCCGTCTTTTTGTTTGCCGACGTGGCCGAGCTTCATTTCAGCATGGCCCAGAGGTGTTATGTCATTAACCCGATGGGTCCTGGTCAATACTTGGCTGCGTGGGGCTGATATATAATGAGCAAGCTCAATTCCAGCTACAATGCACATCCAGGACCATGGTGCAAGAGGGGCCACTGCTCCAGGCTTCGCTGAGATGCTTCCGAACGGAACATTGTGTTCAAGGGCAGTGGCTTTTAGTTTGCAGGGAAGTAGCTATGTGGGTGAAATGCGCTCAGCTGGTTTGATCTTGCACGTTGAAAAGGTAAGTTTGCCGAAAGTTGCATGGAAATCTAAGCCTTTATGCCGCAAAGCCGCAACGCCTCCTGCCCCAGCAGCTGCAGGTGGTGTGGCTCTGACAGCCGGTGGTCGCCGCCAAGCACCACTCTCAGCACAGCACGACCAGAGCCTGCGCCTGCGCATAAATAGGCGGGGAGGATCTGTAAGTGCGTCACAGAGACTGACAGGACAAAATGTGTGTGTGTGTGGTGGTGGTGATGGTGTGTGGGGGGAGGGGGGAGGGGGGGGTGATTCATGATCCAAGCACTTGATCAACTACCGATACTGCCAATACCGGGGGGGCAATGCCATATTGAAATAAAATCTTGTATTTGCCGTTACCCTTACGGTCCTTCAGTGAAATAGAATGACCGTACTGCTGGTAAAGAACCCGACCACCTAGTTGGACCCGACCACCAGGAATCTTCTAATCTCAAGTGTCAGGGGGAGGTGGAGGCTGGAGGTATGCAACATCTGCCTGCAATATAATTATTTCATGTTTGAGGCCTGACACCTACAAACAGATTCATAATCTGCTTATAACAGTACCGGTTATGGTTTCTCCAGTGCAGATGACGCCTGGAAAGTAAAAATAGCACACTGAGTTTTCAGTCACCGCACCTTCAAAGCAACTTTAGCTACTTAAACCAGGAGGATACCAAAAGTACCTTTCTGCGATTTCTGAATGACAGCGCAAGTGCACAGCACTGGCAAAAACTCTGGAAGATACCACAACTACCAGCGCAAATTCTGAATTGCAACACCAGTGCACAACATTGGCGAAACCAGGATGCGGCTCTTTTACCCTCGAGCCCTGTTACAGCCCCTGGCCCCCGTCGTCTGAAGTCGCCACACATACTCCCACCCGCCCACTTGCCCGCTGATGCCCGCCTGCTCGCCCACCTGCACATGCTCCCGCCCACCCATTGCCGCCCCCGCCCGCCCACTTGCCCGCTCGCCCACCTGCACATGCTCCCGCCCGCACACTCCTGCCCGCCCTCTGCCGCCCGCCTGCTCCCACCCGCCCACTTGCCCGTTGCCGCCCCTCGCAGACTGTCCGCGCTGCCTGCCTTCATCGCCGACCCCGCTGGTCTGGCGCAGGCGCACGCGGGTGGCGGACTGGACCCTGCCCAGTTTGTCCGTGATGGGCTGTACCTGCTGCACAAGGAGGGACACTACCAGTGTGTGGGGCCTGCCTGCCCGCTGGCCCTGCTGTAGAAGGACGCCGGGTGCAGTACGTGAGTGGAGCGGTTTCGGTTCCGGCTGAAGGACCTGCAAAGATATTGCGTGTGCCACGATAGTGGAGGGGTTTAGGGTTCATTAGGATGCTAGGTGCGGTACGTGAGTAGAGTGAGTGGTTTAGGGTTCATAAGGATGCTCCCGTCCTGTCAATATGAGTTTATGACGTCGCTCGCTACCAATAGTTCATTATGTAATTTTTGATGCACGCTGCCTACACGCTATACTAGTACTGTAATGGCTGCGATTTTTTTTAGCCGCTACCGTATGTGTTTCATCCGCATGCTATGTCACCAAACTGCAGGAATGTCATGCGTCTCAGCCTAGGCTAATGCTTGCTAGTCAAACAATTAGGTCTCATGTTTGTCTAGGAGAGTTGCATGCGTGCTCAGCCAGTAAAAAATTGGCTGTGGATTGTTTTCCTAGCCGCTACCGGTACACGTTCAGGCCGCCTGTCACCAATCTGAAGGATGCAATAAAATCCGGCAGATAGACCAAGGTCCTTTAACACCAGCATGATGCGGCAATTACGCTGCTAAACAGAAAACCGATATAGGTTGAAGGTCTTATGGTGCCGGAGGATTAGGTGCCATACCAAGGTCCTTTAACATGAGCCCGAGGCGGCACCTACGCTGCAAACAATAAAACCAATCTTGGTGGAAGGTCTTATGGTGCCAGAGGATCAGGTGCCATACCAAGGTTCTTTAACACGTGATGCGGCACCGATGTTGCAAAAAAGAAAACCAATATAAGTTGAAGGCCCTATGGTGCTGGAGGATCAGGTGCCAGACAAAGGTATTTTAACCCCAGCCCGAGGCGGCACCTACAGTACGCTGCAAAAAGAAAACCAGTCTAGGTTAAAGTTCGTATAGTGCCGGAGCATCAGATGCCATACCAAGGTCTTTATCACCAGCCCAAGGCGGCACCTACGCTGCAAAAGATAAAATCTATACATGTTTAAGGTCCTTTGATGCTGGATTCTTTGTCCTTGTCCCCTCTTAAAGGAGGGAGGCGTAGCTGCTGCATGGTCTTGGCTGTGCATAGAAGCCGGAATTGAGCGTGTTCATCCCTTACGAGGCCCATGCGGCCGATGCGCATAGCCAGGATAGGCTCATGATGCATGCCGGTGTTCGCATCAGCAGCGGCAAGTGCTGGAGGGTGTGAGGGAGAGGCAAAAGAAGAGGGAGGAGGGGAATGACATGACGAAGATGAGGGAGGTGAGGGAGCTGAATGGGAGGGAGCTGGGCCATGGTGTGAGGGAGGATCACTCCAATGGATGCTTTGTTCCTCAATTCGTTCACAACTCCTCCTTCCCACCACTTCCCCGTTTGTCAGCTCCACGCGCATCCTTCACACGCACTATCAACAAATAAACTATGTTTGCAGAGGTCGAGTGGGCCAGCGCATTCGCGATGGGCAACCACTTCATGTGCTCACTGAAATAATCACCTGCCATTATTACACAATAGCGCCCATTTGAAATAAAGTTAAAGGGAAGCCACCGATTCGAAAGTTACACCTGCCCCAGTCGGGGGTGTAGGTCGGGGTGTGTACCTTCGGTCTGTCGGGATGACACCAGGATGGCGCCCGGGATGCTTCACGGCGATATGGCCAACGTATGCTCTTCATGCAAAGAAACAGTGCACATTCGAAAATATAGCGATGTAATGTGAGCGCTGGTGAAAGCCGCGAGTTCAAAGGGCATCGGGGTGGGGGGTGTAGGTCAAGGGGTGTAGCTTCGGTATGTCGGGATGACACCTAGGATGACACCTAGGATGGCACCCTGGGATGTTCACAGTGATGTGGTAAAAGTACAGTCCCCTTGCATGCACAAGGCGTGCACGCACATATTATAATATAATAATACGTTGGGAACGTGCACAGCAACTCAGAAGGCTGAAATTATGCTTCCAACACCATCAGTAGCAATCATCCCAGGAGGGCATCCTAGGCATGGTACGCCACCCACGATACGGGATGCACGTCTAGGGTGGGAGGGGGGCGGTGATACATTTGAGGGTTGAGGGAAGGGCGTTTGAGGGATGAGGGAATCCATATGACTTTCGAGTCCCTCTGGCCTGCCACAACTCTGGTCATGAGAGTGCTGTCCGACAGCGTCCCTCCGGCTCTGGATCTCATGATGCTCATAGAGGTCTTGGTGCTGATGCATGGCGGGTAGTGGGCGGGTCACTAGGGCAGCCGGCTTGCATGGCTGGCATGGGCGGTAGTCCAGGGTGGGCTGCATGCAGCATGGAAGAAAGAGGGGCTGGTGCCCATTCAAGTGTGGCAAATAAGGATATATGGAGCATGAGAGGGGAATGTACATAATGACCGTGAGGAGGGGAGAGGGGGAGATGACATGAGGCTTATGACCGTATTGATGGCTTTGTATGACATGTATGGTGCACCGGTACATATGGATATGATATGTGTCTGCATGTGCACGCTTATATGCCATATGAATATGGATATCACAATACTATTGGATGAAACACAAGAAACTGTAGGATTCGTCTAGAGGGTTAGTTGCCAGGGTATCTTTGGCATGTTAAGTGGTAAACGAGCGTTCGGGCCGATTTGTTTGATACCGATTGATGTGTCTGCTATCACTAGAAAGCCTGGCAGTAACATAAACTGCTGCCACACTGCCTGATAATATGCAGATGGAGGCTTATGTAGTTATGTTTCAAACCATGCCCCACCGGTTAAGCTACAATATCCGCTTGGCTATTCTCCTATCACACTATGGCATGTAGTCTTGTAGCATTTTTTTCATGTGGCATAATAAGAATTTGCCCAAGTGGCTGTACAACACCAACCTATTCCTGTGGGGGAAAGTGCAGCAAGCCTTGCTTACCGTATTGGGCCATCAGTTAAAGAACGCCATACCTATGCCCTGCTCAAAAGAACTTGGTCGCATGGCGGTGTGGTTACGCTGGCCACAATTATTGCGCAGATCAGGTACGCAAAAAGAAACAACTACCGGTATTAATGTTCCAGTGTCGTGGGGTTACAAAGGAGGCCGGCCGCCGAGCGGCCGTTATCCCTACCGACGGAAACCAAGGCGCCGAACAAAGTAAAGAAGCCGAAGGGCCCCACTAGTGATACCGTATATGTAGGCTGTCATTAAAGACGCTCAGCGGGCGCCAGTGGAACGGCCGGGCATACTGTCTGGGCCTCTGGCTGGTCAAGGTTTTTAGCCAATTGGGCCAAAGTGGCACAATGGTCATGGGAATTTTCAGTATAATGTACCATGCTGCTTGAATAGTACAATTAAATGGCGCGATGTCTTTTCCATTACTTCAATTTGGTGGCAAGTTTGATAATAAACTTGTAAAATAACTTGAATTCAGCTGACAATTAAAATTGCACATGACTACACAACAAATATATAGGCATCGCATTTAAATGCAGACTAAAACCCCATACCCAAATACATGGCGCAGTTGGGGATGCAAGTGTGCCTAGGTAATGCCTCACAAACAGTAGTGGCGTACAAGACGGAAAGTAAACTGTTCCCCTCCACCGATGGCATTCATGTTAGCTTGGCTACAACAGAGTGCTTGAAAGCTTGTGTGGCATTGAAGAAACCATCGTCAATGCCAACTCATAACCCAAGAACCACCATATAAGACTTAAATCATAAGTATGTTGCACGTCTAGCCCAAGAAAGAAAAGCCAATCAAGAGAAATGACGGCTCCTATCCTGTGTGCACGACTTGACCAACAGTATCTATCGGAGTGTTAATTTGTCGTAACGTCCAAGCGCTCAAACTGTGTCTAGCCCTGACCGTCAGCCCATGTAAGTCCGACAGCTCGAAGGCTTTCATCAGAGTGAGAAGCCACCATGTTGCATCGCTTGCAGGATGGGAAGGGCAAACTCCCCCCCGCCCCAAAGCATGTGTACGGAATGAGACCACACATAGTGCAGTTTAACGTCCCTATGCAACCCGCACCCTAGAGTGTACCGTATCATAACGCCGCGGAACTATGGGGTGTAGGGCCGAGGCCCATGTTAGACGCAATCATGACGGGGATGCTGATTGGGAGCAGGGCTGCCCCCTCCGGAGTCGTCCCCACGTTAATTGCAAACAAGTGGCCACTGCTTTCAGCGAAGCACCCTCCTCCTGAGTCCCCCTCGACGCTTTGTGTATCACCGCGCATGTGACTGTTTTCATCCGGTCGGGTTGACAGCAACGCCCCGTGGCGGGCCGAGATTGGCTCCTGGCCCTGGCTTCTTGCTGAGGCCCCGATGAGAACGTATGCCTCGTTAAAGAAGCAGCAATTGTCAATAATTGGGGCTTCCAACGAGCGCTCTGGAATCTCGAGCAAGATGAAATCTGTTTTGGAGCAGACATGGCGAACTGTCGCCTTCAGCTGCCTGCGCTTGGACGCGCTTGAGTCGTGGACGTGTACCTACGTCCAATTGGAATAAAGCAAGGAATATATATGTTTATAACCTTAGCGGTCGTCAACGAGTTCAGAGACAACATAAAACGGATCCATGCACTAGTGAGGGCTCGAGGCAGTTTTGATCCTACTGTTTTGATCCTACTGTTGGACAAGCCTCTCCGGAAAATTACCATCATGCACCGTTGTTGCCTCCAGCACATCCTAGCGTTCCGTTGAGCAACACACAATCTAGAGAGCACCGTTTGGTCACAACATAGATTGAGTCAAAACTTACCGATACAATATCCCCAACCTTCCAAGAGGCGTGCGGATAATGTTGGAAAGTCACAAGGCAGCGGACGTTCAGTGTTGTCACCGGCAAAAACTGGTCGTCGCAACCGACAAACTTCCCGATGTCCATGAAAAAGAGTTCTGCATCAGCATACAAATAGATTTGTGGCCAAGGGAGCCATGGTTGATCACACACCAAGCGCTCCGTTATCTATGGAAGATGCTAAATCGCTTCAGTTATATATTCATTGGTCTTGCTCATAGGCTGACACCATGCTTCAACCAGGCTCCCCCCCCCCAGAAATGGAAGGCAAGACTCTCAGCCAATAAGGCCACCTGCAGATTCCACTAGAACCATATTTATTTTTTGTGTGCACAAGACTCACGACAAAATAATAAAACAAGAATTATTGAGCCTAAAAACCTTGAGGCATTGATCTTTATCGACCAGAACATCGTGAACCTTGATCAAATGTATAATAATATATTATCATCCGAAATTATTTTTGTCGAAAGCCTGATCTCAAAACCTTCACGCTCCATCTTCATCATCTGAGTGGGGCAAAAGTCCTCTCGTCTTATTCTAAAAGAGTTTTCGGTGAAGTATCTCACATAAACACTACTATTGCATCTCTAAACCCTTAACCTCAAACCTCCTCTATACCCCTAAGCAAGGGCCTCAGGCGCCCCTTGTACACCCCCCACCAGAGTTGCGCATAAGTTCTCACACTTCCACACTTTTGTACACCTCTAGGATACAAAAAACGAAAAAAACAGTGGTTCCAAATAGAATCACCATAGCCAAGCAATCACCTGGCTTTTTGCTCGAAAAAGTAGAAGAAGAGCACCGTTTTTTAACGTCGGGTCCCTCTGTATGTGCATGCACCAAGTGTGGGAGTATGATTGTCAACGCCACGGTCAGCAGGCAAGACGGCAGGAGGGCGTTGGTTCAGCACCGTCCAGCTACAGATTCAGCTAAATTACGACAAAGACGCAGAGCATTGGGGCGGGGGAGGGGCCGTGGTGCATTTTGCAGGCAACACATTAGGGTGGGAGGGGGGCGGTGATGCATTATGCAAGCAGTGCATTAGGGTGGGAGGGGGGCGGTGATGTATTCTGCAGGCAGTGCATTAGGGTGGGAGGGGAGCGGTGATGTATTCTGCAGGCAGTGCATACGGGTGGGAGGGGGGCAGTGATGTTTTCTGCATGCAGTGCATTAGGGTGGGAGGGGGGCGGTGATGCATTATGCATGCAGTGCATTAGGGTGGGAGGGGGGCGGTGATGCATTCTGCAAGCAGTGCATTAGGGTGGGAAAGAGGCTGTGATCATTCTGCAGGCAGTGCATAAGGGTGGGAGGGGGGCAGTAATACATTATGCATGCAATGCATTAGGGTGGGAGGGGGACGGTGATGTATTCTGCAGGCAGTGCATTAGGGTGGGAGGGGGGCGGTGATGCATTATGCATGCAGTGCATTAGGGTGGGAGGGGGCGGTGATGCATTCTGCAAGTAGTGCATTAGGGTGGGAAAGAGGCGGTGATCATTCTGCATGCAGTGCATAAGGGTGGGAGGGGGGCAGTGATACATTATGCATGCAGTGCATTAGGTGGGAGGGGGGCGGTGATATAGTCTGCAGGCAGTGCATTAGGGTGGGAGGGGGGCCGTGATATATTCTGCAGGCAGTGCATTAGGGTGGGAGGGGGGCGGTGATATATTCTGCATGCAGTGCATTAGGTTGAGAGGGGAGCGGTGATATATTCTACAGGCATTGCATTAGGGTGGGAGGGGGGCGGTGATATATTCTGCAGGCAGTGCATTAGGGTGGGAGGGGGGCGGTGATACATTCTGCATGCAGTGCATTAGGGTGGGAGGGGGGCGGTGATGTATTCTGCATGCAGTGCATTAGGGTGGGAGTTGGGCGGTGATGTATTCTGCAGGCAGTGCATTAGGGTGGGAGGGTGGTGGTGATATATTCTGCAGGCAGTGCTTTAGGGTGGGAGGGGGGCGGTGATATATTCTACATGCAATGCATTAGGGTGGGAGGGGGGCGGTGATATATTCTGCAGGCAGTGCATTAGGGTGGGAGGGGAGCGGTGATGTATTCTGCAGGCAGTGCATAAGGGTGGGAGGGGGGCAGTGATGTTTTCTGCATGCAGTGCATTAGGGTGGGAGGGGGGCGGTGATGCATTATGCATGCAGTGCATTAGGGTGGGAGGGGGGCGGTGATGCATTCTGCAAGCAGTGCATTAGGGTGGGAAAGAGGCCGTGATCATTCTGCAGGCAGTGCATAAGGGTGGGAGGGGGGCAGTAATACATTATGCATGCAATGCATTAGGGTGGGAGGGGGACGGTGATGTATTCTGCAGGCAGTGCATTAGGGTGGGAGGGGGGCGGTGATGCATTATGCATGCAGTGCATTAGGGTGGGAGGGGGCGGTGATGCATTCTGCAAGTAGTGCATTAGGGTGGGAAAGAGGCGGTGATCATTCTGCATGCAGTGCATAAGGGTGGGAGGGGGGCAGTGATACATTATGCATGCAGTGCATTAGGGTGGGAGGGGTGTGGTGATGCATTTTGCAAGCAGTGCAATAGGGTGGGAAAGAGGCGGTGATACATTCTGCATGCAGTGCATTAGGGTGGGAGTGGGGCGGTGATGTATTATGCAGGCAGTGCATTAGGGTGGGAGGGGGGCGGTGATGTATTCTGCAAGTAGTGCATTATGGTGGGAGGGGGGCGGTGATGCATTATGCATGCAGTGCATTAGGGTGGGAGGGGGGCGGTGATGCATTCTGCAAGCAGTGCATTAGGGTGGGAAAGAGGCGGTAAACATTCTGCAGGCAGTGCATTAGGGTGGGAGTGGAGCGGTGATACATTATGCAAGCAGTGCATTACGGTGGGAGGGGGGCGGTGATGCATTCTGCAAGCAGTGCATTAGGGTGGGAAAGAGACCGTGATACATTCTGCATGTCGTGCATTAGGGTGGGAGGGGGGCGGTGATACATTCTGCAGGCAGTGCATTAGGGTGGGAGGGGGGCGGTGATCATTCTGCAGGCAGTGCATTAGGGTGGGAGGGGGGCGGTGATGTATTCTGCATGCAGTGCATTAGGGTGGGAGTGGGGCGGTGATGTATTATGCAGGCAGTGCATTAGGGTGGGAGGGGGGCGGTGATGTATTCTGCAAGTAGTGCATTATGGTGGGAGGGGGGCGGTGATGCATTATGCATGCAGTGCATTAGGGTGGGAGGGGGGCGGTGATGCATTCTGCAAGCAGTGCATTAGGGTGGGAGTGGAGCGGTGATACATTATGCAAGCAGTGCATTACGGTGGGAGGGGGGCGGTGATGCATTCTGCAAGCAGTGCATTAGGGTGGGAAAGAGACCGTGATACATTCTGCATGTCGTGCATTAGGGTGGGAGGGGGGCGGTGATACATTCTGCAGGCAGTGCATTAGGGTGGGAGGGGGGCGGTGATCATTCTGCAGGCAGTGCATTAGGGTGGGAGGGGGGCGGTGATGTATTCTGCAGGCAGTGCATTAGGGTGGGAGGGGGGCGGTGATGCATTATGCATGCAGTGCATTAGGGTGGGAGGGGGGCGGTGATACATTCTGCAGGCAGTGCATTAGGGTGGGAGGGGGGCGGTGATCATTATGCATGCAGTGCATTAGGGTGGGAGGGGGGCGGTGACGCATTCTGCAAGCAGTGCATTAGGGTGGGAAAGAGGCCGTGATCATTCTGCAGGCAGTGCATAAGGGTGGGAGGGGGGCAGTAATACATTATGCATGCAGTGCATTAGGGTGGGAGGGGGGCGGTGATGTATTCTGCAAGCAGTGCATTAGGGTGGGAGGGGGGCGGTGATGCATTATGCATGCAGTGCATTAGAGTGGGAGGGGGCGGTGATGCATGCTGCAAGTAGTGCATTAGGGTGGGAGGGGGGCGGTGATCATTATGCAGGCAGTGCATTAGGGTGGGAGGGGGGCGGTGATGTATTCTGCAGGCAGTGCATTAGGGTGGGAGGGGAGCGGTGATGCATTCTGCAGGCAGTGCATTAGGGTGGGAGGGGGGCGGTAATGCATTATGCATGCAGTGCATTAGGGTGGGAGGGGGGCGGTGATGTATTCTGCATGCAGTGCATAAGGGTAGGAGGGGGGCGGTGATGCATTCTGCAAGCAGTGCATTAGGGTGGGAAAGAGGCCATGATCATTCTGCAGACAGTGCATAAGGGTGGGAGGGGGGCGGTAATACATTATGCATGCAGTGCATTACGGTGGGAGGGGGCGGTGATACATTCTGCAGGTAGTGCATTAGGGTGGAAAAGAGGCGGTGATCATTCTGCATGCAGTGCATTAGGGTGGGAGGGGGGCAGTGATACATTATGCATGCAGTGCATTAGGGTGGGAGGGGGGCGGTGATGCATTCTACAAGCAGTGCATTAGGGTGGGAAAGAGGCGGTGATACATTCTGCAGGCAGTGCATTAGGGTGGGAGGGGGGCGGTGATGTATTCTGCAGGCATTGCATTAGGGTGGGAGGGGGGCGGTGATGTATTCTGCAAGCAGTGCATTAGGGTAGGAGGGGGGCGGTGATGCATTCTGCAAGCAGTGCATTAGGGTGGGAAAGAGGCCGTGATCATTCTGCAGGCAGTGCATAAGGGTGGGAGGGGGGCAGTACTACATTATGCATGCAGTGCATTAGGGTGGGAGGGGGACGGTGATGTATTCTGCAGGCAGTGCATTAGGGTGGGAGGGGGGCGGTGATGCATTATGCATGCAGTGCATTAGGGTACGAGGGGGCGGTGATGCATTCTGCAAGTAGTGCATTAGGGTGGGAAAGAGGCGGTGATCATTCTGCATGCAGTGCATTAGGGTGGGAGGGGGGCAGTGATACATTATGCATGCAGTGCATTAGGGTGGGAGGGGGGCGGTGATGCATTCTACAAGCAGTGCATTAGGGTGGGAAAGAGGCGGTGATACATTCTGCAGGCAGTGCATTAGGGTGGGAGGGGGGCGGTGATGTATTCTGCAGGCATTGCATTAGGGTGGGAGGGGGGCGGTGATGTATTCTGCAAGCAGTGCATTAGGGTAGGAGGGGGGCGGTGATGCATTCTGCAAGCAGTGCATTAGGGTGGGAAAGAGGCCGTGATCATTCTGCAGGCAGTGCATAAGGGTGGGAGGGGGGCAGTACTACATTATGCATGCAGTGCATTAGGGTGGGAGGGGGACGGTGATGTATTCTGCAGGCAGTGCATTAGGGTGGGAGGGGGGCGGTGATGCATTATGCATGCAGTGCATTAGGGTGGGAGGGGGCGGTGATGCATTCTGCAAGTAGTGCATTAGGGTGGGAAAGAGGCGGTGATCATTCTGCATGCAGTGCATTAGGGTGGGAGGGGGGCAGTGATACATTATGCATGCAGTGCATTAGGGTGGGAGGGGGGTGGTGATGCATTCTGCAAGCAGTGCATTAGGGTGGGAAAGAGGCGGTGATACATTCTGCATGCAGTGCATTAGGGTGGGAGGGGGGCGGTGATGTATTATGCAGGCAGTGCATTAGGGTGTTAGGGGGGCGGTGATGTATTCTGCAAGTAGTGCATTAGGGTGGGAGGGGGGCGGTGATGCATTATGCATGCAGTGCATTAGGGTGGGAGGGGGGCGGTGATGCATTATGCAAGCAGTGCATTAGGGTGGGAAAGAGGCGGTGAACATTCTGCAGGCAGTGCATTAGGGTGGGAGTGGAGCGGTGATACATTATGCAAGCAGTGCATTACGGTGGGAGGGGGGCGGTGATGCATCCTGCAAGCAGTGCATTAGGGTGGGAAAGAGACGGTGATGCATTATGCATGCATTGCATTAGGGTGGGAGGGGAGCGGTGATGTATTCTGCAGGCAGTGCATTAGTGTGGGAGGGGGGCGGTGATCATTCTGCAGGCAGTGCATTAGGGTGGGAGGGGGGCGGTGATACATTCTGCATGTAGTGCATTAGGGTGGGAGGGGGGCGGTGATCTTTATGCAGGCAGTGCATTAGGGTGGGAGGGGGGCGGTGAGGTATTCTGCAGGCAGTGCATTAGGGTGGGAGGGGAGCGGTGATGCAATCTGCAGGCAGTGCATTAGGGTGGGAGGGGGGCGGTGATATATTCTGCATGCAGTGCATTAGGGTGGGAGGGGAGCGGTGATGTATTCTGCATGCAGTGCATAATAGGGAGGGGGGCGGTGATGCATTCTGCAGGCAGTGCATTAGGGTGGGAAAGAGGCCGTGATCATTCTGCAGGCAGTGCATAAGGGTGGGAGGGGGGCAGTGATACATTATGCATGCAGTGCATTAGGTGGGAGGGGGGCGGTGATATAGTCTGCAGGCAGTGCATTAGGGTGGGAGGGGGGCCGTGATATATTCTGCAGGCAGTGCATTAGGGTGGGAGGGGGGCGGTGATATATTCTGCATGCAGTGCATTAGGTTGAGAGGGGAGCGGTGATATATTCTACAGGCATTGCATTAGGGTGGGAGGGGGGCGGTGATATATTCTGCAGGCAGTGCATTAGGGTGGGAGGGGGGCGGTGATACATTCTGCATGCAGTGCATTAGGGTGGGAGGGGGGCGGTGATGTATTCTGCATGCAGTGCATTAGGGTGGGAGTTGGGCGGTGATGTATTCTGCAGGCAGTGCATTAGGGTGGGAGGGTGGTGGTGATATATTCTGCAGGCAGTGCTTTAGGGTGGGAGGGGGGCGGTGATATATTCTACATGCAATGCATTAGGGTGGGAGGGGGGCGGTGATATATTCTGCAGGCAGTGCATTAGGGTGGGAGGGGAGCGGTGATGTATTCTGCAGGCAGTGCATAAGGGTGGGAGGGGGGCAGTGATGTTTTCTGCATGCAGTGCATTAGGGTGGGAGGGGGGCGGTGATGCATTATGCATGCAGTGCATTAGGGTGGGAGGGGGGCGGTGATGCATTCTGCAAGCAGTGCATTAGGGTGGGAAAGAGGCCGTGATCATTCTGCAGGCAGTGCATAAGGGTGGGAGGGGGGCAGTAATACATTATGCATGCAATGCATTAGGGTGGGAGGGGGACGGTGATGTATTCTGCAGGCAGTGCATTAGGGTGGGAGGGGGGCGGTGATGCATTATGCATGCAGTGCATTAGGGTGGGAGGGGGCGGTGATGCATTCTGCAAGTAGTGCATTAGGGTGGGAAAGAGGCGGTGATCATTCTGCATGCAGTGCATAAGGGTGGGAGGGGGGCAGTGATACATTATGCATGCAGTGCATTAGGGTGGGAGGGGTGTGGTGATGCATTTTGCAAGCAGTGCAATAGGGTGGGAAAGAGGCGGTGATACATTCTGCATGCAGTGCATTAGGGTGGGAGTGGGGCGGTGATGTATTATGCAGGCAGTGCATTAGGGTGGGAGGGGGGCGGTGATGTATTCTGCAAGTAGTGCATTATGGTGGGAGGGGGGCGGTGATGCATTATGCATGCAGTGCATTAGGGTGGGAGGGGGGCGGTGATGCATTCTGCAAGCAGTGCATTAGGGTGGGAAAGAGGCGGTAAACATTCTGCAGGCAGTGCATTAGGGTGGGAGTGGAGCGGTGATACATTATGCAAGCAGTGCATTACGGTGGGAGGGGGGCGGTGATGCATTCTGCAAGCAGTGCATTAGGGTGGGAAAGAGACCGTGATACATTCTGCATGTCGTGCATTAGGGTGGGAGGGGGGCGGTGATACATTCTGCAGGCAGTGCATTAGGGTGGGAGGGGGGCGGTGATCATTCTGCAGGCAGTGCATTAGGGTGGGAGGGGGGCGGTGATGTATTCTGCATGCAGTGCATTAGGGTGGGAGTGGGGCGGTGATGTATTATGCAGGCAGTGCATTAGGGTGGGAGGGGGGCGGTGATGTATTCTGCAAGTAGTGCATTATGGTGGGAGGGGGGCGGTGATGCATTATGCATGCAGTGCATTAGGGTGGGAGGGGGGCGGTGATGCATTCTGCAAGCAGTGCATTAGGGTGGGAAAGAGGCGGTTAACATTCTGCAGGCAGTGCATTAGGGTGGGAGTGGAGCGGTGATACATTATGCAAGCAGTGCATTACGGTGCGAGGGGGGCGGTGATGCATTCTGCAAGCAGTGCATTAGGGTGGGAAAGAGACCGTGATACATTCTGCATGTCGTGCATTAGGGTGGGAGGGGGGCGGTGATACATTCTGCATGCAGTGCATTAGGGTGGGAGGGGGGCGGTGATCATTCTGCAGGCAGTGCATTAGGGTGGGAGGGGGGCGGTGATGTATTCTGCAGGCAGTGCATTAGGGTGGGAGGGGGGCGGTGATGCATTATGCATGCAGTGCATTAGGGTGGGAGGGGGGCGGTGATACATTCTGCAGGCAGTGCATTAGGGTGGGAGGGGGGCGGTGATCATTATGCATGCAGTGCATTAGGGTGGGAGGGGGGCGGTGACGCATTCTGCAAGCAGTGCATTAGGGTGGGAAAGAGGCCGTGATCATTCTGCAGGCAGTGCATAAGGGTGGGAGGGGGGCAGTAATACATTATGCATGCAGTGCATTAGGGTGGGAGGGGGGCGGTGATGTATTCTGCAAGCAGTGCATTAGGGTGGGAGGGGGGCGGTGATGCATTATGCATGCAGTGCATTAGGGTGGGAGGGGGCGGTGATGCATGCTGCAAGTAGTGCATTAGGGTGGGAGGGGGGCGGTGATCATTATGCAGGCAGTGCATTAGGGTGGGAGGGGGGCGGTGATGTATTCTGCAGGCAGTGCATTAGGGTGGGAGGGGAGCGGTGATGCATTCTGCAGGCAGTGCATTAGGGTGGGAGGGGGGCGGTGATATATTCTGCATGCAGTGCATTAGGGTGGGAGGGGGGCGGTGATGTATTCTGCATGCAGTGCATAAGGGTAGGAGGGGGGCGGTGATGCATTCTGCAAGCAGTGCATTAGGGTGGGAAAGAGGCCATGATCATTCTGCAGGCAGTGCATAAGGGTGGGAGGGGGGCGGTAATACATTATGCATGCAGTGCATTACGGTGGGAGGGGGCGGTGATACATTCTGCAGGTAGTGCATTAGGGTGGAAAAGAGGCGGTGATCATTCTGCATGCAGTGCATTAGGGTGGGAGGGGGGCAGTGATACATTATGCATGCAGTGCATTAGGGTGGGAGGGGGGCGGTGATGCATTCTACAAGCAGTGCATTAGGGTGGGAAAGAGGCGGTGATACATTCTGCAGGCAGTGCATTAGGGTGGGAGGGGGGCGGTGATGTATTCTGCAGGCATTGCATTAGGGTGGGAGGGGGGCGGTGATGTATTCTGCAAGCAGTGCATTAGGGTAGGAGGGGGGCGGTGATGCATTCTGCAAGCAGTGCATTAGGGTGGGAAAGAGGCCGTGATCATTCTGCAGGCAGTGCATAAGGGTGGGAGGGGGGCAGTACTACATTATGCATGCAGTGCATTAGGGTGGGAGGGGGACGGTGATGTATTCTGCAGGCAGTGCATTAGGGTGGGAGGGGGGCGGTGATGCATTATGCATGCAGTGCATTAGGGTGGGAGGGGGCGGTGATGCATTCTGCAAGTAGTGCATTAGGGTGGGAAAGAGGCGGTGATCATTCTGCATGCAGTGCATTAGGGTGGGAGGGGGGCAGTGATACATTATGCATGCAGTGCATTAGGGTGGGAGGGGGGTGGTGATGCATTCTGCAAGCAGTGCATTAGGGTGGGAAAGAGGCGGTGATACATTCTGCATGCAGTGCATTAGGGTGGGAGGGGGGCGGTGATGTATTATGCAGGCAGTGCATTAGGGTGTTAGGGGGGCGGTGATGTATTCTGCAAGTAGTGCATTAGGGTGGGAGGGGGGCGGTGATGCATTATGCATGCAGTGCATTAGGGTGGGAGGGGGGCGGTGATGCATTATGCAAGCAGTGCATTAGGGTGGGAAAGAGGCGGTGAACATTCTGCAGGCAGTGCATTAGGGTGGGAGTGGAGCGGTGATACATTATGCAAGCAGTGCATTACGGTGGGAGGGGGGCGGTGATGCATCCTGCAAGCAGTGCATTAGGGTGGGAAAGAGACGGTGATGCATTATGCATGCATTGCATTAGGGTGGGAGGGGAGCGGTGATGTATTCTGCAGGCAGTGCATTAGTGTGGGAGGGGGGCGGTGATCATTCTGCAGGCAGTGCATTAGGGTGGGAGGGGGGCGGTGATACATTCTGCATGTAGTGCATTAGGGTGGGAGGGGGGCGGTGATCTTTATGCAGGCAGTGCATTAGGGTGGGAGGGGGGCGGTGAGGTATTCTGCAGGCAGTGCATTAGGGTGGGAGGGGAGCGGTGATGCAATCTGCAGGCAGTGCATTAGGGTGGGAGGGGGGCGGTGATATATTCTGCATGCAGTGCATTAGGGTGGGAGGGAAGCGGTGATGTATTCTGCATGCAGTGCATAATAGGGAGGGGGGCGGTGATGCATTCTGCAAGCAGTGCATTAGGGTGGGAAAGAGGCCGTGATCATTCTGCAGACAGTGCATAAGGGTGGGAGGGGGGCGGTAATACATTATGCATGCAGTGCATTACGGTGGGAGGGGGCGGTGATGCATTGTGCAAGTAGTGCATTAGGGTGGAAAAGAGGCGGTGATGCATTATGCATGCATTGCATTAGGGTGGGAGGGGAGCGGTGATGCAATCTGCAGGCAGTGCATTAGGGTGGGAGGGGGGCGGTGATATATTCTGCATGCAGTGCATTAGGGTGGGAGGGGGGCGGTGATGTATTCTGCATGCAGTGCAAAATAGGGAGGGGGGCGGTGATGCATTCTGCAAGCAGTGCATTAGGGTGGGAAAGAGGCCGTGATCATTCTGCAGACAGTGCATAAGGGTGGGAGGGGGGCAGTGATACATTATGCATGCAGTGCATTAGGGTGGGAGGGAGGCGGTGATGTATTCTTCAAGCAGTGCATAAGACTGGGAAAGAGGCGGTGATACATTCTGCAAGCAGTGCATTAGGGTGGGAAAGAGGCGGTGATGTATTATGCAGGCAGTGCATTAGTGTGGGAGGGGGGCGGTGATGTATTCTGCAAGCAGTGCATTAGGGTGGGAGGGGGGCGGTGATGCATTATGCATGCAGTGCATTAGAGTGGGAGGGGGGCGGTGATGCATTCTGCAAGCAGTGCATTAGGGTGGGAAAGAGACCGTGATGTATTCTGCAGGCAGTGCATTAGTGTGGGAGGGGGGCGGTGATGCATTCTGCATGCAGTGCATTAGGGTGGGAGGGGGGCGGTGATCATTCTGCAGGCAGTGCATTAGGGTGGGAGGGGGGCGGTGATGTATTCTGCAGGCAGTGCATTAGGGTGGGAGGGGGGCGGTGATGCATTCTGCAAGCAGTGCATTAGGGTGGGAAAGAGGCGGTGATACATTATACAGACAGTGCATTAGGGTGGGAGGGGGGCGGTGATGTATTCTGCAAGCAGTACATTAGGGTGGGAGGGGGGCGGTGATGTATTCTGCAAGCAGTGCATTAGGGTGGGAGGGGGGCGGTGATCATTATGCAGGCAGTGCATTAGGGTGGGAGGGGGACTGAAACATTTTGCATGCAGTGCATTAGGGTGGGAAAGAGGCGGTGATACATTCTGCAGGTTGTGCATTAGGGTGGGAGGGGGGCGGTGATGTATTCTGCATGCAGTGCATTAGGGTGGGAGGGGGGCGGTGATGTATTCTACAAGCAGTGCATTAGGGTGGGAGGGGGGCGGTGATGCATTATGCATGCAGTGCATTAGGGTGGGAAAGAGGCGGTGATGCATTCTGCAAGCAGTGCATTAGGGTGGGAAAGAGGCGGTGATCATTATGCAGGCAGTGCATAAGGGTGGGAGGGGGGCAGTAATACATTTTGCATTCAATGTATAAGGGTGGGAGGGGGGCGGTGATGTATTCTACAGGCAGTGCATTAGGGTGGGAGGGGGGCGGTGATGCATTATGCATGCAGTGCATTAGGGTGGGAAAGAGGCGGTGATGCATTCTGCAAGCAGTGCATTAGGGTGGGAAAGAGGCGGTGATCATTATGCAGGCAGTGCATAAGGGTGGGAGGGGGGCAGTAATACATTTTGCATGCAATGTATAAGGGTGGGAGGGGGGCGGTGATGTATTCTACAGGCAGTGCATTAGGGTGGGAGGGGGGCGGTGATGCATTATGCATGCAGTTCATTAGGGTGGGAGGGGGCGGTGATCATTCTGCAAGTAGTGCATTAGGGTGGGAAAGAGGCGGTGATCATTCTGCAAGCAGTGCAGTAGGGTGGGAGGGGGGCAGTGATACATTATGCATGCAGTGCATTAGGGTGGGAGGGGGGCAGTGATGCATTCTGCAAGCAGTGCATCAGGGTGGGAAAGAGGCGGTGATACATTCTGCAGGCAGTGCATTAGGGTGGGAGGGGGGCGGTGATGTATTCTGCAGGCATTGCATTAGGGTGGGAGGGGGGCGGTGATGTATTCTGCAGGCAGTGCATTAGGGTGGGAGGGGGGCAATGACGTTTTCTGCATGCAGTGCATAAGGGTGGGAAAGAGACCGTGATGTATTCTGCAGGCAGTGCATTAGTGTGGGAGGGGGGCGGTGATGCATTCTGCATGCAGTGCATTAGGGTGGGAGGGGGGCGGTGATCATTCTGCAGGCAGTGCATTAGGGTGGGAGGGGGGCGGTGATGTATTCTGCAGGCAGTGCATTAGGGTGGGAGGGGGGCGGTGATGCATTCTGCAAGCAGTGCATTAGGGTGGGAAAGAGGCGGTGATACATTATACAGACAGTGCATTAGGGTGGGAGGGGGGCGGTGATGTATTCTGCAAGCAGTACATTAGGGTGGGAGGGGGGCGGTGATGTATTCTGCAAGCAGTGCATTAGGGTGGGAGGGGGGCGGTGATCATTATGCAGGCAGTGCATTAGGGTGGGAGGGGGACTGAAACATTTTGCATGCAGTGCATTAGGGTGGGAAAGAGGCGGTGATACATTCTGCAGGTTGTGCATTAGGGTGGGAGGGGGGCGGTGATGTATTCTGCATGCAGTGCATTAGGGTGGGAGGGGGGCGGTGATGTATTCTACAAGCAGTGCATTAGGGTGGGAGGGGGGCGGTGATGCATTATGCATGCAGTGCATTAGGGTGGGAAAGAGGCGGTGATGCATTCTGCAAGCAGTGCATTAGGGTGGGAAAGAGGCGGTGATCATTATGCAGGCAGTGCATAAGGGTGGGAGGGGGGCAGTAATACATTTTGCATTCAATGTATAAGGGTGGGAGGGGGGCGGTGATGTATTCTACAGGCAGTGCATTAGGGTGGGAGGGGGGCGGTGATGCATTATGCATGCAGTTCATTAGGGTGGGAGGGGGCGGTGATCATTCTGCAAGTAGTGCATTAGGGTGGGAAAGAGGCGGTGATCATTCTGCAAGCAGTGCAGTAGGGTGGGAGGGGGGCAGTGATACATTATGCATGCAGTGCATTAGGGTGGGAGGGGGGCAGTGATGCATTCTGCAAGCAGTGCATCAGGGTGGGAAAGAGGCGGTGATACATTCTGCAGGCAGTGCATTAGGGTGGGAGGGGGGCGGTGATGTATTCTGCAGGCATTGCATTAGGGTGGGAGGGGGGCGGTGATGTATTCTGCAGGCAGTGCATTAGGGTGGGAGGGGGGCAATGACGTTTTCTGCATGCAGTGCATAAGGGTGGGAGGGAGGCGGTGATGCATTATGCATGCAGTGCATTAGGGTAGGAGGGGGCGGTGATGCATTCTGCAAGCAGTGCATAAGGGTGGGAAAGAGGCCGTGATCATTCTGCAGGCAGTGCATAAGGGTCGGGGGGGCGGTAATACATTATGCATGCAGTGCATTATGGTGGGAGGGGGCGGTGATGCATTCTGCAAGTAGTGCGTTAGGGTGGAAAAGAGGCGGTGATGCATTATGCATGCAGTGCAGTAGGGTGGGAGGGGGGCGGTGATGCATTATGCATGCAGTGCATTAGGGTGAGAGGGGGGCGGTGATGCATTATGCAAGCAGTGCATCAGGGTGGGAAAGAGGCGGTGATACATTCTGCAGGCAGTGCATTAGGGTGGGAGGGGGGCGGTGATGTATTCTGCAGGCATTGCATTAGGGTGGGAGGGGGGCGGTGATGTATTCTGCAGGCAGTGCATTAGGGTGGGAGGGGGGCAATGATGTTTTCTGCATGCAGTGCATAAGGGTGGGAGGGAGGCGGTGATGCATTATGCATGCAGTGCATTAGGGTGGGAGGGGGCGGTGATGCATTCTGCAAGCAGTGCATTAGGGTGGGAAAGAGGCCGTGATCATTCTGCAGGCAGTGCATAAGGGTCGGGGGGGCGGTAATACATTATGCATGCAGTGCATTACGGTGGGAGGGGGCGGTGATGCATTCTGCAAGTAGTGCGTTAGGGTGGAAAAGAGGCGGTGATGCATTATGCATGCAGTGCAGTAGGGTGGGAGGGGGGCGGTGATGCATTATGCATGCAGTGCATTAGGGTGGGAGGGGGGCGGTGATGCATTATGCAAGCAGTGCATCAGGGTGGGAAAGAGGCGGTGATACATTCTGCAGGCAGTGCATTAGGGTGGGAGGGGGGCGGTGATGTATTCTGCAGGCATTGCATTAGGGTGGGAGGGGGGCGGTGATGTATTCTGCAGGCAGTGCATTAGGGTGGGAGGGGGGCAATGATGTTTTCTGCATGCAGTGCATTAGGGTGGGAGGGAGGCGGTGATGCATTATGCATGCAGTGCATTAGGGTGGGAGGGGGCGGTGATGCATTCTGCAGGCAGTGCATTAGGGTGGGAGGGGGGCGGTGATGTATTCTGCAGGCAGTGCATTAGGGTGGGAGGGGGGCAATGATGTTTTCTGCATGCAGTGCATAAGGGTGGGAGGGAGGCGGTGATGCATTATGCATGCAGTGCATTAGGGTGGGAGGGGGCGGTGATGCATTCTGCAAGCAGTGCATTAGGGTGGGAAAGAGGCCGTGATCATTCTGCAGGCAGTGCATAAGGGTCGGGGGGGCGGTAATACATTATGCATGCAGTGCATTACGGTGGGAGGGGGCGGTGATGCATTCTGCAAGTAGTGCGTTAGGGTGGAAAAGAGGCGGTGATGCATTATGCATGCAGTGCAGTAGGGTGGGAGGGGGGCGGTGATGCATTATGCATGCAGTGCATTAGGGTGGGAGGGGGGCGGTGATGCATTATGCAAGCAGTGCATCAGGGTGTGAAAGAGGCGGTGATACATTCTGCAGGCAGTGCATTAGGGTGGGAGGGGGGTGGTGATGTATTCTGCAGGCATTGCATTAGGGTGGGAGGGGGGCGGTGATGTATTCTGCAGGCAGTGCATTAGGGTGGGAGGGGGGCAATGATGTTTTCTGCATGCAGTGCATTAGGGTGGGAGGGAGGCGGTGATGCATTATGCATGCAGTGCATTAGGGTGGGAGGGGGCGGTGATGCATTCTGCAGGCAGTGCATTAGGGTGGGAAAGAGGCCGTGATCATTCTGCAGGTAGTGCATAAGGGTCAGGGGGGCGGTAATACATTATGCATGCAGTGCATTACGGTGGGAGGGGACGGTGATGCATTCTGCAAGTAGTGCGTTAGGGTGGAAAAGAGGCGGTGATGCATTATGCATGCAGTGCAGTAGGGTGGGAGGGGGGCGGTGATGCATTATGCATGCAATGCATTAGGGTGGGAGGGGGGCGGTGATGCATTCTGCAAGCAGTGCATTAGAGTGGGAAAGAGGCGGTGATACATTCTGCAGGCAGTGCATTAGGGTGGGAGGGGGGCGGTGCTGTATTATGCAGGCAGTGCATTAGTGTGGGAGGGGGGCGGTGATGTATTCTGCAAGCAGTGCATTAGGGTGGGAGGGGGGCGGTGATTCATTATGCATGCCGTGCATTAGGGTGGGAGGGGGGCGGTGATGCATTCTGCAAGCAGTGCATTAGGGTGGGAAAGAGGCGGTGATACATTCTGCAGGAAGTGCATTAGTGTGGGAGGGGGGCGGTGATGCATTCTGCATGCAGTGCATTAGGGAAGGAGGGGGGCGGTGATCATTCTGCAGGCAGTGCATTAGGGTGGGAGGGGGGCGGTGATGTATTCTGCAGACAGTGCATTTGTGTGAGAGGGGGGCGGTGATGCATTATGCATGCAGTGCATTAGGGTGGGAGGGGGGCGGTGATGCATTCTGCATGCAGTGCATTAGGGTGGAAAAGAGGCGGTGATACATTCTGCAGGCAGTGCATTAGGGTGGGAGGGGGGCGGTGATGTATTCTGCAAGCAGTGCATTAGGGTGGGAGGGGGGCGGTGATGTATTCTGCAAGCAGTGCATAAGGGTGGGAGGGGGGCGGTGATGTATTCTGCAAGCAGTGCATTAGGGTGGGAGGGGGGCGGTGATGCATTATGCATGCAGTGCATTAGGGTGGGAAAGAGGCGGTGATGCATTCTGCAAGTAGTGCGTTAGGGTGGGAAAGAGGCGGTGATACATTATGCAGGCAGTGCATTAGGGTGGGAGGGGGGCGGTGATGTATTCTGCAGGCATTGCATTACGGTGGGAGGGGGGCGGTGATGCATTCTGCAAGCAGTGCATTAGGGTGGGAAAGAGGCGGTGATACATTCTGCATGTAGTGCATTAGGGTGGGAGGGGGGCGGTGATTATCATGCAGGCAGTGCATTAGGGTGGGAGGGGGGCGGTGATGTATTATGCAGGAAGTGCATTAGGGTGGGAGGGGGGCGGGATGTATTCTGCAGGCAGTGCATTAGGGTGGGAGGGGGGCGGTGATACATTCTGCAGGAAGTGCATTAGGGTGGGAGGGGGGCGATGATGTATTCTGCAGGAAGTGCATTAGGGTGGGAGGGGGGCGGTGATGTATTCTGCAAGCAGTGCATTAGGGTGGGAGGGGGGCGGTGATGTATTCTGCAGGCAGTGCATTAGGGTGGGAGGGGGGTGGTGATGTATTCTGCAGGCAGTGCATTAGGGTGGGAGGGGGGCGGTGATATATTCTGCAGGCAGTGCATTAGGGTGGGAGGGGGGCGGTGATGCATTCTGCAGGCAGTGCATTAGGGTGGGAGGGGGGCGGTGATGTATTCTGCAGGAAGTGCATTAGGGTGGGAGGGGGGCGGTGATGTATTCTGCAGGCAGTGCATTAGGGTGGGAGGGGGGCGGTGATACATTCTGCAGGCAGTGCATTAGGGTGGGAGGGGGGCGATGATGTATTCTGCAGGCAGTGCATTAGGGTGGGAGGGGGGCGGTGATGTATTCTGCAGGAAGTGCATTAGGGTGGGAGGGGGGCGGTGATGTATTCTGCAGGCAGTGCATTAGGGTGGGAGGGGGGCAATGATGTTTTCTGCATGCAGTGCATTAGGGTGGGAGGGAGGCGGTGATGCATTATGCATGCAGTGCATTAGGGTGGGAGGGGGCGGTGATGCATTCTGCAGGCAGTGCATTAGGGTGGGAAAGAGGCCGTGATCATTCTGCAGGTAGTGCATAAGGGTCAGGGGGGCGGTAATACATTATGCATGCAGTGCATTACGGTGGGAGGGGACGGTGATGCATTCTGCAAGTAGTGCGTTAGGGTGGAAAAGAGGCGGTGATGCATTATGCATGCAGTGCAGTAGGGTGGGAGGGGGGCGGTGATGCATTATGCATGCAATGCATTAGGGTGGGAGGGGGGCGGTGATGCATTCTGCAAGCAGTGCATTAGAGTGGGAAAGAGGCGGTGATACATTCTGCAGGCAGTGCATTAGGGTGGGAGGGGGGCGGTGCTGTATTATGCAGGCAGTGCATTAGTGTGGGAGGGGGGCGGTGATGTATTCTGCAAGCAGTGCATTAGGGTGGGAGGGGGGCGGTGATTCATTATGCATGCCGTGCATTAGGGTGGGAGGGGGGCGGTGATGCATTCTGCAAGCAGTGCATTAGGGTGGGAAAGAGGCGGTGATACATTCTGCAGGAAGTGCATTAGTGTGGGAGGGGGGCGGTGATGCATTCTGCATGCAGTGCATTAGGGAAGGAGGGGGGCGGTGATCATTCTGCAGGCAGTGCATTAGGGTGGGAGGGGGGCGGTGATGTATTCTGCAGACAGTGCATTTGTGTGAGAGGGGGGCGGTGATGCATTATGCATGCAGTGCATTAGGGTGGGAGGGGGGCGGTGATGCATTCTGCATGCAGTGCATTAGGGTGGAAAAGAGGCGGTGATACATTCTGCAGGCAGTGCATTAGGGTGGGAGGGGGGCGGTGATGTATTCTGCAAGCAGTGCATTAGGGTGGGAGGGGGGCGGTGATGTATTCTGCAAGCAGTGCATAAGGGTGGGAGGGGGGCGGTGATGTATTCTGCAAGCAGTGCATTAGGGTGGGAGGGGGGCGGTGATGCATTATGCATGCAGTGCATTAGGGTGGGAAAGAGGCGGTGATGCATTCTGCAAGTAGTGCGTTAAGGTGGGAAAGAGGCGGTGATACATTATGCAGGCAGTGCATTAGGGTGGGAGGGGGGCGGTGATGTATTCTGCAGGCATTGCATTACGGTGGGAGGGGGGCGGTGATGCATTCTGCAAGCAGTGCATTAGGGTGGGAAAGAGGCGGTGATACATTCTGCATGTAGTGCATTAGGGTGGGAGGGGGGCGGTGATTATCATGCAGGCAGTGCATTAGGGTGGGAGGGGGGCGGTGATGTATTATGCAGGAAGTGCATTAGGGTGGGAGGGGGGCGGGATGTATTCTGCAGGCAGTGCATTAGGGTGGGAGGGGGGCGGTGATACATTCTGCAGGAAGTGCATTAGGGTGGGAGGGGGGCGATGATGTATTCTGCAGGAAGTGCATTAGGGTGGGAGGGGGGCGGTGATGTATTCTGCAAGCAGTGCATTAGGGTGGGAGGGGGGCGGTGATGTATTCTGCAGGCAGTGCATTAGGGTGGGAGGGGGGTGGTGATGTATTCTGCAGGCAGTGCATTAGGGTGGGAGGGGGGCGGTGATATATTCTGCAGGCAGTGCATTAGGGTGGGAGGGGGGCGGTGATGCATTCTGCAGGCAGTGCATTAGGGTGGGAGGGGGGCGGTGATGTATTCTGCAGGAAGTGCATTAGGGTGGGAGGGGGGCGGTGATGTATTCTGCAGGCAGTGCATTAGGGTGGGAGGGGGGCGGTGATACATTCTGCAGGCAGTGCATTAGGGTGGGAGGGGGGCGATGATGTATTCTGCAGGAAGTGCATTAGGGTGGGAGGGGGGCGGTGATGTATTCTGCAAGCAGTGCATTAGGGTGGGAGGGGGGCGGTGATACATTCTGCAGGCAGTGCATTAGGGTGGGAGGGGGGTGGTGATGTATTCTGCAAGCAGTGCATTAGGGTGGGAAAGAGGCAGTGATACATTCAGCAGGCAGTGCATAAGGGTGGGAGGGGGGCGGTGATGTATTCTGCAGGAAGTGCTTTAGGGTGGGAGGGGGGCGGTGATGTATTCTGCAGGCAGTGCATTAGGGTGGGAGGGGGGCGGTGATACATTCTGCAGGCAGTGCATTAGGGTGGGAGGGGGGCGATGATGTATTCTGCAGGAAGTGCATTAGGGTGGGAGGGGGGCGGTGATGTATTCTGCAAGCAGTGCATTATGGTGGGAGGGGGGCGGTGATACATTCTGCAGGCAGTGCATTAGGGTGGGAGGGGGGTGGTGATGTATTCTGCAAGCAGTGCAGTAGGGTGGGAGGGGGGCGGTGATATATTCTGCAGGCAGTGCATAAGGGTGGGAGGGGGGCGGTGATACATTCTGCAAGCAGTGCATTAGGGTGGGAAAGAGGCGGTGATACATTCAACAGGGGAGGGCAAGGAGACAACCACCACATTGAAATGAGCGGCATGCGAGTGTGTGAGTACTAAACATATGAGATATGTGCCATGTGGTCTGCCACAATAAGGTGAAAGCTGCATCCTCAGGCATGCTCTTGCCCATAGCAAATGTGGCAAAAACATTACACTCACAGCCGGCAACCCTTCAAATGCCATTTCATGAAGCCTCACTTTGGGCCGGTCAAGATTGGACCTTCAGCACACCAGTCTTCATTTTAAGTATTTAGACAAACTCTCTTCTGATCACACCTCAATTTACATGCTATCCAAAAGTCCCATTTCATCACAGTCAGCACACAAATCAGGGAGGGAACACAGCGTCTCCAGCTGTTGGAGGGCAGCATCTGTTCGTACCTGCACGTTCCTCCTTCCTTGGCGCCACCGCCTGAGGCTGCACCGCCGCTGCGGTCACAGCAAAGCAACACATGAGGGCTGGGCGAGGGCATCGCATGGTGCTGCGACCCCAGTGAGGCCTTATCAGGAGGGCCGTATACAGAAGGAAGGTGGCGGCAATGGACAGCATGGCAGGTGGGGGTACATATAGAGTTGCCCAGGACTGGGGGAGCAGCATGACAAGGAGGCAACAACAAGGGAGACACTGCGAGACCACGAGAGGGGCAGCAAGGCACATCAAGGCAGATAAAGGCGTGTGCCGTGTGGGCGCCGGCTTTTCAGTGTGCCCTTTCAGCTGGGGCAGACCCGGTCAGGTCCATGATCTTGTTAATGACAGGCAGATTCCTGTCAGGTCCCTCACCAGGTTCCTGCTGCCAGACAGCTTCGTGTCAGCTCCCTGACCAGGTTCATGCTGCCAGACAGCTTCATGTCAGGTCCCTGACCAGGTCCCAACTGCTAGACAGCTTCTTGTTAGGTCCCTGACCAGGTCCCTACTGCCAGACAGCTTCCTATCAGGTCCCTGACCAGGTCCCTGCTGCCAGACAGCTTCCTGTCAGGTCCCTGACCAGGTTCCGGCTGCTTGGCAGCTTCCTGTCAGGTCCCTGACCAGGTTCCTGCTGCCAGACAGCTTCCTGTCAGGTCCCTGACCAGGGTCCTGCTGCCAGACAGCTTCCTGTCACGTCCCTGACTAGGTCCCTACTGCCAGGAGGGGAACGGCCTCCGGCAGTAAAAAGCCCATGCATCTCGGGGCATGGTGCACGCACACAATGCACACATGGCTGGGCGGGACGGGGGGCCACAAGGGCGTTACAAACCACCAGGCAGGTAGACTTCAAACTGGAGACACCCTCCTTCCCTGACCGCTGGGCGCTGAACGGCAATGAAGGGTTCACCCCCCTGTGTGCTTGGTACAACCTAGGGGCCGTACAATTCTAGGGGCGGGATAACTTGGGGGCAGTACAAACCCAGACGACATGTATATAGAAAGTAAGTCCGGCATACCAATTTACTGATTTGAGGGGGGGGGTGATGCAGCATGCAGGCAGTGCATAAGGGAGAAACAGGGCGTCACATGGAGCAACGGGCGTCAACAAGGCGTCAACAAGGGGCAACATGGAGCATGCTCGCACGGCCATACAGGGCCAGTGGCCTACAAGAAAAAAGTGTTTTAGGGCTATAATTGAGTCATGGGGGGGAGCAATCTGTGCAGCGTGGGATCTGGAAGGAAGCTAGCAGGGCCTGTTGTTCTGCCGAAGCAAGTGCTGCACTGGGGCCAGCATGAGTCATTTTGAAGAAGACAAAATGGAAATTATACACTATGGGCAGCAAGCACTGTGCTTCATAGGCATTGGAGGCTTTTTATAAGATCTACCTCTACACACAGCCCCGGAAGGTGGGGGGTCACAGCCAGAGGCCAGAGTGGTAGCTGAATTCTGTGTGCCCAAATGACCTTAGGGCCCACCCCCCAGTGCAGCTACAGGGCAGCTACCTTCCGGCTTCCGGACTAAGGCCTATGCACTGCCAGCCATCATGTGCCCGCAAGCTGGGAGCAGGACACGAGGCGCAGCTCTGTACGCATGCATAAGGCTTGTTGGATGCACAATGCGTGGCATTGCGTGCCAGAAAGGCAGCATGCAGCGCGCAAGTTCACATGGGAGGGGCGGCCGTGCGGCGTGGCGCGGAAAGAGGGGCTGGCTGCTGCACGCAGTCGCGCACTCATCCGCAAGCTAAGGAAACCCCATGCAGCTGTGAGGGCAGTTGGTAGCTCTTTTTGTTACGCATTGGGACAGGGCTCGCAGGGCCTGCTGCCCTGCTGCCTGCGGGGACTATCCCGCCCATGACGGCCCCATGCAGGACACAGGCAGGACTTTTGGAGGACCCATGCAGGACACAAAAGAGGGGGGAGGATAGCAAAATAAAGAACTTCACTACCCACTCCATTGCACATGCATGCCTCATGGCCACAAAATTGGGATAAGGAAGACATGAACCTTGCCCCATGCAGGACCTATTGGAAAGCATGCAGGACCCCATGTAGGACCCTACCTGAGGTGATCTGCACAAAGAACGGTGCCTCCTTCGAGCCGCGGTTGGGGGCGTACTCCGCAATGTCCTGAATGGTTGAGTTGAGTCCAAATGAAGCGAAATCCTCACTAGCTGCAAATATCTTGACATCGATGGTGTCTAGGCTCATGTCATGGCCGAAACGCTTGGCCACTGACGACAGAGTGGGCGGGTTGAAGAAGCAGTGGCTTGTTCTCCCATCATCAGGAGAGAACCAAATCATTGCCATCCTGCATGGCGGCATGGGGTCAACGTCATCATGGCTCGAAAGAGCTTCACGCGGCCGCAATGCTAAAGATGAGTGACATTATTCCTGGTAGTATATCCCATGAAGAGCATCCAGGAAGAGACATCAGCAGGTAAACGTGACTCATGCATCCTGGCTGGCTTCTTGCACCTCATTTCGAATATTCTCGAAGCCGTAGCGTCAGTCGTTCGTTCAGCCTAATGAATGAAAAAACACACGCAAGTCTTCTAATAACGTCGCCCAATTCGCATTTCCAAGGCCTCTCCTTGCAAGGTCTTGTCTCCAAAAAGCCATGAAGTCTCCTAATTCCCACAAGTGAGCGGGTCTAATTTTGTGGGAACCAAGAGGCCGCAGGGCTTGGAACTTCTGAGGACATGGCCAAAGAAAGGACCTTGGCCAGGCGCAAGTTAGTCGACGCTACGTGTTCGTCGAATTTAAGAAAGCACATACAGGGAATCAACAGCAGTCACCTGGTTGGGAGAAGCAAGCAAGCGAAAGCGCATGCAGAATTCAGCCAATCACTCAGAGTCCCCTTCACCTGCATGCTTCTTCTCAGCGTGATTCTTTATTGGGATTCTGGGATTCTTGTCTTGATGTGACGGTTTATTGGGACTCCTAGCCTTGAGGTTCGAAGCGAGGCAGTTTTGTTGTTGATCTATTTAGCAGAAAGCATAAAAGAATGAAAAGTGACTCTCGAAAGAAAGAATGAATACGCCTGAGCGTGGCTTGAGGAATACGGGATTTTAAATGCCGTACACCGGGAGACAAAAAACCTGGTGGTTAAGGAGGGTCGTCAAGGGGTACCGGACAATAATGGGCAGGGGAGTTTTCCAGATGGCGACGCTGACGAAGGATGTTTATATGGCAGCCTATGGTATGCTTCGTGAGACGGCTGAGGACGGAGGATATGTCGTGTTTGGAGACACCGAGCATGCTGAGGATTTTATCGGCAGGACGAAAGAGGAAGCTTGCGGTTCCCAGAAGGATGATATGTGTATGAAAAGAAGGCGGGGAAGGATGAGGGGGGGGGATGGGCACGGTCGGCGAAGGATCAGGGGAAGGGCAGGATGGAGAACGGGTGCCGATGAAACTGTCCAACCATTATGTTTGAGGAGAAGGATAAGTTGTAAATGTTGTTCTGATTTACGGGCATGGCATTGTTCGAAAGAAAATTCGGAGATGTAACCGACTTCAACTACGTGTACAGTGCAAGTCCTCTGGAGCCGAGACATAGTTTGTGAGCTAGAGAGTTGACCAGCGCGGTAACGACGAAGGAATTCGGAATGTGGGAGACCTTGGACAATAAGCAAATCCGGTCGCAGTTTGTCACAGTAATCAAAGGTGTCAGGGAAAGTGGGGGGTCGTCGGGGCACTAGCCAACGTGGAAGGCGGGTGTCTACTGTGAGACTGAAACCCCGACTGAAATGTTCCACACATGTGTGAAGGTCGGTAAATAAATCCACACGATGTATCCATATACTGATTAGCACGCTCTGGTTCCAGGGGCAGGTGGAGTGGCTGCAACGCCTAGCTGGAGGACGCATAGCTGTTATAGGGGCGCGAGGCCCTGGACTCAGCAAGGATTGCTAGCAGCTCATTTATGAGGGAATCAATGAGTGAGAGTAAGCAGGAAGTTGTGTCATGCTGAGGCACACGAGGCTGCGCCGATGTTCAGGAGGTATATAAAGGGCGCATGGGACTGCTGGCGTGAGGGTGCATGGGGCTGAGATGAGGGCGTGCATGGCTCCTGGACTCGGCCACGATTGCTAGCAATGCCTGATGACCAGGCCACCCTTTGCATCACGTTCGTATCCTCTAATCTCTTTTATCTCAAGAAGGGCACAACGGTTTCAGAGATGCTGTCTGGCGCAGCCCGAACCTGATCTTAATGCGTTCTCGTGACCTGAGCCCCTGTCTCTGCCATACAATACAGGAAGTCTTGAAATGTGTCGAAATTGCTCTCTGGCGGCGCGCCCAAGGACCTGCCAGCAGATCTCCGACCTTCCGCCGCCATTCAAAACCACGGCGTCCATGGCTCAAGTGTTGGCTGGCGCGAGCGCATGAGGGAGGGCGCCGGCGCATGTGGCCGAAGTTGAAGCCAAGTCCGCGAGCTATGGCCCTAGCCTGGCTGACACAAGAGTTGGCGGTGGGTGAGTGTGTGCATCCCTCCTATGTAAATGACAGGGGGGTTGGCGAGTAAAAAAGGGGCAAAGAATTCTGTGCCAAGAAAGCATGCAGCATACTCTATGCCATGGCGTAAGTTTCAGCTTATGGCCTGAACATGTTTTCTGGAGCAGGAAAATATACGGCTGCCCTCATAGCCTATGTGGCTGTCCTGCACCGCACCGCATCAATATTATAGCAGAATCGGTTTAGGAATGTGAAGGAGCAGGAGGAGAGGGCATACGAGAATGTATCGCCATGCCTTGGAGGTAAAACAGGTCAGAGGGCACACAGGTCTGCGTTGAGACGCATGGGGCCTCCACCTCTGCGCAAGTGATGCCGTCGGCGCTGTTACCTGCTGCCTCGCGGCTGCGGTGACGGGCTCGGATACCAAGGTGGTTCTGCCCGACGCTGCCCTCTGACCTTGCAGCCGAGGTGCCATACTGGGCTATGGAGTCGTCTGCAAGCCTGCTAGCTAGCTGTCCGCCTGCATGGTCTGCCACTCTGGCATGGGGAGAGGTGCGGCACTCCTTAAAAAGCTCACTGGCGGCGTGTGCGAGTGCTTTCTTGCCAAGCTGATTTTGACCGTGCGGCGGCGGCGCTTCGATGTGTGCAGGGCACCCCGGCTTCCACCGCTGAAGTGGTGCTGCTGGCTGACGGGGGTGGCACATGAGGGATGGCGTCACAGGCGTAGGCAGCCGAAGAGGAGGCTACATCCGCGAGACGCGGCGCTGCCGTTGAGGCGCGGAAGACACAGGCCGGGCTGATGGTGAGTGTAGGCAGCACACCTGGTATGACATGTGTGGGGAGAAGCTGTGCGTCGTTTGATAAGGGGGTTTGGCAGGCTAGAAGGGGCAACGAGGCTTGTGCCGGAAAGGATAACATACTTAACTTTATGCCATGACAGCTTATGGCCTGGGAACAACTCAGCGGCTCATGCGGTGTGGTCGAAAGGCTCGGATCACCTGTGGGTGACCAGAGCTCATGGCATAGATGTAGGAAGCCGGACAGCTCCTGTGCAATGAGAAAAGAGAGCTCTCAACCTCGTGCCCCGGCTCGAGGCTTTTTGTTTGGATTGTCCAATATTCCATAGTCTTATAATTTATTACATGGGGTCCCCCACCATCCTATCGAAAGGGGTGGGATGCCCACTTCAAGGAGGAGCAGACATAGACCGCTAACAGCGCGGAAGGGTGGAGACAGGGGGAATTGCCACAAGATTTGAGGGGATTCTGTTTGGGAGGAGAGGGGAGGGAGGGGGGCAGATCTGAGCTGCTCACTGGAGGAAGAGGGGAGCCTTGTACTATGGCGTACATGTGGACAGACATGTAGCATGGCGTGTATGCAGGCAGCCATGTAGCATAGCGTGTATGCAGGCAGCCATGTAGCATGGCGTGTATGTAGGCAGCCATGTAGCATGGCGTGCATGTATAGATATAGAGGCCGTATTAGACGCATGAATGAGGTGTGGACCACATGTTCATTGTTCCTGCCTACTGTGCTACTTTGCGCAGCGTCATCACAACTAAGGAGGGTTGCACGGAGGCATCTTGTGACATCAAACGTGATTCCAGATGTGACCTCATTCAGAGGCCTTATGAGGGTGACCAAAGCCAACATTGCCGGTATTTCAAAGATGTTACAGGGCCTCTGGGCCGGCCCTGCTCAAGAAGGCTCGGCCGCGTGGGCGCCCAACTGTTCATTACTGGTATGTTGATAACGGTAGTAACGGTGCAAAACTGTTGGGCCCTGCTGAACGCTCAGTCGCGTGGGGTTGGTAGGGAATGACTACGCTCAATTCCAGCTACCAAGCATGGCTAGGATCATGGTGTAGGCATACCACTCTGTACTGTGAAGGGAGCAGGAACATGGAAACATGCGATCTAGACAGGGGGAGAGAGAAGATCGTGTGGCGGGTTCAATTCCTCAACCTTTGGGTATGGATGCTGGTTACCGGTATTTGTGGTTCTGCTTTCAAGCCTTGGCGGAAGATCAAGGTAACCAAATTAGAGACAAAATCACAAAACCGTACGAGGGATCTCTCTTCAGCCTCGTTTCTGTCTCTGCTGCTCCTCACTCCTCGTGCACTCCTCATCTTGTTGTTGCAGTCTATTCAGGAGGTCAAAGGTAAATTCTACCCAAGGGTGAATTCTGATTGCATCTGCCTCCTCAAGGCCGTCCCTGTAAGTTGGCTAAGAAAAAAGTGCAGGTTAGCGAGGAGGGAGCACACATAAAAGTCAGGGCCCCATCCCCTAAAATAAAAACGGGCACCCAAGCCTACCACCCACCCACGCACCGCCTCCGTAACCCATTGAAATTCAAATATCTCAGTTAAATTCTAACTGACGGTATAGGGCATGCAAGTTTTTTTATCAGCTCTCCAAGGCGCTTCTACTGGTACATTGCAATTTGTTAGGCGATCACAATTCACGCCAACAGTCAATTTGATTACTGGGCTCAGCCAGGCTATTGAGAACCGACTAATAATGCTCGCTAGCGATCACAATTCATGCCAACAGTCAATTTGGGTATTGAGCTCAGCCATGCTATTGAGAACCGACTAATAATGCTCGCTAGCGATAACATGATTCCAGAAGGCAGATGGCCTGGATGGCGGTGGCAATGCGCTGGCATCAGCCTTCATCTTGGCCATGAGCTCCCTCACTGCCTTCTTCCCCTCCCTCAGCGGGACCTCTTTGTCCACTACGGTACTCCCTATACTTCCTCCACCGTCACCGCGTGGCTTGCCACATCTGCCTCTGCCAGCTGCTGATCGGGATCGACTGTCAGCACGTTGCAGCCTCATTCTCAGCCGGAGAAGGAGATGGAGAGGCTGGCGGGCTCGCAAGTGTTGGCTCAGCTGGGGCAGCAGCAGGAAAAGGTAGGAGTGGAACGGGAGCAAACCGAGCGTTATCTGCGGAAGCTGCCATGCACTCCCTCCCATTCTGGTGGCGTCCGACGTTTACAGGGGCAGCAACAGACTTACGGACCCTGCCACAACGACCAAAAGTGGTATGTTAATTCATGATCCACCAGACCAACAGTATCATGTGCTACGTGCAATACAGCTCTTTCTAAGGCTGGCTCAGCTGGTTGCGGGGTGTGCCCAATGGAGCCAAACCCTCCGTATAGGGGGGCAGGTGGGAATGTGGTAATTCAAACAACATTTTAGGGTGTAAATGGACTCATGCTGGCATGAAGAACACAGAGGTGCCGCAGCCAGCCTCAACAGACCTCCATAAAAATGACGACGTTTTCCAACATTGATTGTTTTTCGAGACCACCCACGCACCCCCCCCCAACTTTGCCCCCGTATATCACTCAGTATATCCCCCCTGGGCCATACAACATTTTAAGACCTGCTATGGAAAGCGCTACTTTGGGGGATGGGGTCGATTTTGTTTGTTTTTTGGCCCCTACTCTCTGGCCTCAGCGGCTATCTCGTTTTCCTCGCAAGTGTGCACATCGATTATCAGCCCAGCTGTGTGTCAATGACGTTACACCTCTGGGCCCTGCTCAAGAAGGCTCCGTGTGTGTAAGCACTGCATCTTGCACAACAGCACGTCAACTATGCTCGAGTCAGCGGTTCGTCTGAAACCTGCTGCGCACCATGGCCAAGACGAAATAAAATGCACAGGCCATTCCGATACAACTCTGTGAGCCCTTAACTTCATTCTCCCTTTTCCAGACCAACTGCTAGGTATATTTATTTATTTTTATCTTTTCGTTGAGGGCTAAGATCTGGACACGCTGGGGACTCTTCAGACTTCCTTTACATCTCGGGTTGGTATTCTTCTTCTCCCTTTCAGTCTTTTCCTTTCCTTTCTCCTCGAGCCCGAAGTTTATTTTTAATACGACCCGACAGTCGGGCGCCAGCCGTTTCAGCATGGCCCAGAGGTGTTATGTCATTCACATGCAAGTCAGATCCAACACACATGAGACCTTCCACACGCTAACACAAAGAACGCATACAACCAGAGATGTGAAACCAAATTGGGGAACTATGAAAGAGCAAGAAGTTAACATGTATTGTACAAGTTGTATACCGAATCCAATTGAAGATATTGAACTAAAGTTATTCCCGAACATCGCAGCATGACCGTAGTTCTCGTTCAACATTCATCTACTGCGTCGTTTGGGGCATGCTGGGGGCAAGGACAGGATTGTGACGTTATTGCAGTCCAGCAGAGTATCACATTCGATGAATGGGACTTGTGCCTGCAACCAGTTCAAGCACCAAGGTAAAAACTAGGAAAGCGAGCAAAAAACAGCGACCCCCATACGCAAGCAACCAACACACAACCACAGACTAGTGGCAAGGGAATAAGCCCTATAGTGTGGAAAGCAAGCCCTAGGAATGAGCAAAAACAAAAAGAGACATCACATATAAGTCCAACATAGGTCCCGCTGATGAGCTATATATTCCCCATAGCTGACCCCTGTCATCAAAAACATGTCAGTCTACAGCCATACAAAAGCATATTTACCAGTTTTAACTTCAGCATGTCGCACCTGATTTCTGGTTGCTCAAAGGTGAGAACTGGCTCTGAGGACAGGCTCTGAGGAAGCCCAGGCTGAACATGCAGAACTTCAGCTTGTCTTCGGTATCCATCCATATCTTTATGGTATGCGTCATGATGTTGGCAATTTTCGTTTCCTGTTATGACCTTGTTGGGTTAGGAGAGAACTAGTGTGTGAAAGTGACATGCGAAGGCACGACGGCTTGCTCCGCCATAACATCAACATTGGCCTTGTAGCTCAAGTTTGCCCGCCGTTCAACACAAAATACAACCATGTTCATCTTCACTTCAATAGTCTCCTTGAACAACGTATTTTGAAACATGTTTATGCGTCAGCCTCACCTTAAGAAAGACAAGCACCAGTGGCACGAGTAGACGAGTTCCTTGCGACCCGGTGTCATCCGGTATGACGGTGTAGAGGACCAAGCTCACCATGAGCCACTGCATGAGTATCCATGCCCACCAGACAAGCCCGTCCCTCCGAAAACGTTCAAAAGTCATCATGGGCATTCCGATGATGGAGGAAGCGATCAACACGGCCAGCCCGAATAAGAATACCACCACTTGGATGCACGTCACCAGGATGTAGACGCATGCGTTGAGGCACATCTTCAGGAAGAGACAGGATATGTTAAACGAGTACCTGGCCATGTTAGCCTTATTCCAAGACCCGAAGAATCCTGTCGAGAGCTGCACAAGGAAAAGAAACCCATTAATCTGGAAACTGTTTAAGGTTAATAAGTAATGAAGGCATCATACTAGAACACTACAACAGTCATGACATCAGACATTGTACCTAGAGCCCTTGAGGAAATAAGCGTGTCATTCCTTTCAGTATTGCCCCTTCACCATCTTCCTCACCCAGAAGGCCATCCCTCAATCCGGTCCAAGAAGGCCATGCCATGGCCTCTGACATTTACTCGGCAGCGCCAGAAACCACAGGGTCCAGTTGACAGACCACAGCTCCCACGACGCCGCCCAACGCCTTCATAACTCTTTCACCTTCGCCTGCAAGCAAATGTGTGCCACATCATTGTCTGCCAAGGCTGAAGCAATGATTCAGAGGAGGCAGACATTCTGGTGCGGGTCAATAAAACACATGCAGTCAAGGGTTAGAGACACTGACCTTGGAGACGCTCTCTCCAACGTCACTCCAGCACACAGCGGGGAGTCCTAGGACATTAAAGGACTCTTCCAAGATTGCCAGCTGAGACAGCCAGTTCAGTTCCGGAGGCGAAGCTGACGGAGAAGTAGGTCGTGACTGCGTGGACCGCCTGGATGAGTCGTCAAGCCCACTTGCTCCCCCAGCACCTGCTGAGCATGAACAGCGTAGAATCACACCTCTTTCCTCCATCCCTAAAGACATGCAACAGCCTATTTTCCAAGCACACCAACATTTGCTTAGTCTCTGCCGACACTGAATGAGCCTCGTACCTTTCAGGACGGAGTTGGAGTCCGATGCCTTCCCCACAGCCTCCCCATGCAGCTGCCTAAGCATGTCGCCGCTTGCTCCTGCAAATAATGCAAGAGCAGAGGATCTCATGGGGCTCAGCATATGGGGTAGGTCCAATAGATAGGACTCGAGGGGAGGTACCATGTAGAAGCAAGGGTTTGGGTGTTGAGCCCATATCACATCAAGATGTGAGAGATGGGTAAGGACAGATCAGTGTAGGACAATTGTTGGGAAGGGCCGAGAGGAACGAATGTATAGAAGGGGGTGCTTTGGAAGAGGACAAGCATATAAAATATGACGCACCAGGGGAGGGCATCACCAGCCTGTGATAACAGATGTAGAGGGAGAAGGGGGGGGGTCTCTTTCTTCCAGTAGCCCACTAATTCCTTCTATGAAATCCAGGATGGCTCACCAGTTCTGGCACTCCAAGTGTACCTTGTTTTCCAGGTTGCCATAAACTGCTGTCAGTAAGTACCTAGTCCCGCCTTGTAACACTCGACAGCCCCTTTCCATGGCCTGGGCTGCCCTTTAAGAAACCCCACTCCACCAAGGGAGCCCCTTGCGATCACCTGGGCTGCCCTGCCTCAACACGACGAGATTTGTGCCCCCATTTATATATACATGGGTGCCCGTTAAATGGGGGGGAAACGGAAAAAAGGAATTGACGCTCGGGCCCCACTGATCCACGCATGCGCCTACACATGTATGCCCTCCCCTCCATTTCTATTAAATAACAACGACAGGGCATGACTCACCTGCAGCGTTGTCCCTCTTTTCATGCAAGCCATGCAAGGCCATGGCGATGGCATGCGGGACCCTCAAGCCCTGCAGAGTCTTCACGTCCAACTCAGCAAGCTCCTCAGCACTCCTATACCCCTCATTCAGAAGGTTGGTCAGCACATCATCCGGGCAGCGTGCCGAGATCTCGGGGCGGAGGAGCTTCTCCAGGGAAGACCGGAAAGCTGACAGCCCTGGGAATGCCGCCATGTCATACGTAGGGTCTTCCTGGATCTGGGGAGGAGGGGGATGGAGTAAGGGACTCATGCCTCTAAACAACACGACCTGTCAAGTTGAGCATACATGCGCTTAGGCTAAGACAGATTCCTCATTTCCCCACATTACCATCCAGGTACTTACCTCTGATCTGCGTAGGCATGCTGCATGGCCTACAAAGCAGCAAGATAGCATGTTAACTCATTGCACAGAATGTGGCGGAGAAGTCCCAGTAGTGAGAGGCAGGGTGGTGCAACATCATATGTTGGGCAGCCATAATGCATCGGGAGAGGGGGGGCACAGAGCATGCGGTACAAAGGGTGGGTCCTGTAGGTCTTTGAAGGTCGAAGCAAGAAATTGCTGCGGCACTTCGCCTTGCGCTACGGTGACATAGATGGATTTCGCTGTACACCCTGTCGGGGTGGGGAGGGCAAGGAGACAACCACCACATTGAAATGAGCGGCATGCGGGTGTGTGAGTACTAAACATATGAGATATGTGCCATGTGGTCTGCCACAATAAGGTGAAAGCTGCATCCTCAGGCATGCTCTTGCCCATAGCAACTGTGGCAAAAACATTACACTCACAGCCGGCAACCCTTCAAATGCCATTTCATGAAGCCTCACTTTGGGCCGGTCAAGATTGGACCTTCAGCACTCCAGTCTTCATTTTAAGTATTTAGACAAACTCTCTTCTGATCACACCTCAATTTACAGGCTCTCCAAAAGTCCCATTTCATCACCGTCAGCACACAAATCAGGGAGGGAACACAGCGTCTCCAGCTGTTGGAGGGCAGCATCTGTTCGTACCTGCACGTTCCTCCTTCCTTGGCGCCACCGCCTGAGGCTGCACCGCCGCTGCGGTCACAGCAAAGCAACACATGAGGGCTGGGCGAGGGCATCGCATGGTGCTGCGACCCCAGTGAGGCCACATCGGGAGGGCCGCATACAGCAGGGAGGTGGCGGCAATGGACAGCATGGCAGGTGGGGGTACATATAGAGTTGCGGAGGACTGGGGGAGCAGCATGACAAGGAGGCAACAACAAGGGAGACACTGCGATACCACGAGAGGGGCAGCAAGGCACATCAAGGCAGATAAAGGCGTGTGCCGTGTGGGCGCCGGCTTTTCAGTGTGCCCTTTTAGCTGGGGCAGACCCTGTCAGGTCAATGACCTTGTTATCGACAGGCAGATTCCTGTCAGGTCCCTGACCAGGTCCCTGCTGCCAGATAACTTCCTATCAGGTCCCTGACCAGGTTCCTGCTGCCAGACAGCTTCATGTCAGGTCCCTGACCAGGTCCCTGCTGCCAGACAGCTTCTTGTTAGGTCCCTCACCAGGTTCCTGCTGCCAGACAGCTTCCTATCAGGTCCCTGACCAGGTCCCTGCTGCCAGACAGCTTCCTGTCAGGTCCCTGACCAGGTCCCTGCTGCCAGACAGCTTCCTATCAGGTCCCTGACCAGGTCCCTGCTGCCAGACAGCTTCCTGTCAGGTCCCTGACCAGGTCCCTGCTGCCAGACAGCTTCCTATCAGGTCCCTGACCAGGTCCCTGCTGCCAGGCAGCTTCCTGTCAGGTCCCTGACCAGATTCCTGCTGCCAGACAGCTTCCTGTCAGGTCCCTGACCAGGTCCCTGCTGCCAGGCAGCTTCATGTCAGGTCCCTGACCAGGTCCCTGCTGCCAGACAGCTTCCTGTCAGGTCCCTGACCAGGTTCCTGCTGCCAGACAGCTTCCTGTCAGGTCCCTGACCAGGTCTCTGCTGCCAGACAGCTTCCTGTCAGGTCCCTGACCAGATCCATGCTGCCAGACAGCTTCCTAACAGGTCCCTGACCAGGTCCATGCTGCCAGACAGCTTCCTGTCAGGTCCCTGACCAGGTCCCTGCTGCCAGGTAACTTCCTGTCAGGTCCCTGACCAGGTTACTTCCAGGAGCTGCTAACACCCTCATGGCCCAGTGGTGCCAGAGGGCATCCTTCCCGGCATCCCCATGACCACAATGGCGATCTACGCGAAATGCATGATATTGCAATGGAAAGCAAGACTTTCCAGCGTGCTATCATGCATCTGAACGAATGGATTCATGATAGACGCTTGGGGATCCGGATCGCAGTATATATGGTATATACGGGCGGTGATGCATTCTGCAGGCAGTGCATAAGGGTGGGAGGTGGGCGATGATGCATTATGCAGGCTGTGCATTAGGGTGGGAGAGGGGCGATGATGCATTCTGCAGGCAGTGCATTAGGGTGGGAGGGGGGCAATGATGCATTCTGCAGGCAGTGCATTAGGGTGGGAGGGGGGCAGTGATGCAGCGTGCAAGCAGTGCATTAGGGTGGGAGGGGGGCAATGATGCATTCTGCAGGCAGTGCATTAGGGTGGGAGGGGGGCGGTGATGTATTCTGCAGGCAGTGCATTAGGGTGGGAGGGGGGCGGTGATGTATTCTGCAGGCAGTGCAGTAGGGTGGGAGGGGTGCGGTGATACATTCTGCAGGCAGTGCATTAGGGTGGGAGGGGGGCGGTGATGTATTCTGCAGGCAGTGCATAAGGGTGGGAGGGAGGCGGTGATACATTCTGCAGGCAGTGCATTAGGGTGGGAGGGGGGCGGTGATACATTCTGCAGGCAGTGCATTAGGGTGGGAGGGGGGCGGTGATGTATTCTGCAGGCAATGCATTAGGGTGGGAGGAGGGCAGTGATGTATTCTGCAGGCAGTGCATTAGGGTGGGAGGGGGACGGTGATGCATTCTGCAGGCAGTGCATTAGGGTGGGAGGGGGGCAGTGATGTATTCTGCAGGCAATGCATTAGGGTGGGAGGGGTGCGGTGATGTATTCTGCAAGCAATGCATAAGGGTGGGAGGGGGGCGGTGATACATTCTGCAGGCAGTGCATTAGGGTGGGAGGGGGGCGGTGATGTATTCTGCAGGCAATGCATTAGGGTGGGAATAGGGCGGTGATGTATTCTGCAGGCAGTGCATTAGGGTGGGAGGGGATCGGTGATGTATTCTGCAGGCAATGCATTAGGGTGGGAGGGGTGCGGTGATACATTCTGCATGCAATGCATTAGGGTGGGAGGGGGCGGTGATGCATTCTGCAGGCAGTGCATTAGGGTGGGAGGGGGGCGGTGATGTATTCTGCAGGCAGTGCATTAGGGTGGGAGGGGGGCGGTGATACATTCTGCATGCAGTGCACTAGGGTGGGAGGGGGGCGGTGGTGCAGCATGCAGGCAGTGCATTAGGGTGGGAGGGGGGCGGTGATGCAGCATGCAGGCAGTGCATTAGGGTGGGAGGGGGGCAGTGATACATTCTGCAGGCAGTGCATTAGGGTGGGAGGGGGGCGGTGATGCATTCTGCAGGCAGTGCATTAGGGTGGGAGGGGGGCGGTGGTGCAGCATGCAGGCAGTGCATTAGGGTGGGAGGGGGGCGGTGGTGCAGTGTGCAGGCAGTGCATTAGGGTGGGAGGGGGGCGGCGATGCAGCATGCAGGCAGTGCATTAGGGTGGGAGGGGGGCGGTGATGCAGCATGCAGGCAGTGCATTAGGGTGGTAGTGGGGCGGTGATGCATTCTGCATGCAGTGCGTTAGCGTGGGAGGGGGGCGGTGATGCAGCATGCAGGCAGTGCATTAGGGTGGTAGTGGGGCGGTGATGCATTCTGCATGCAGTGCATAAGGGTGGGAGGGGGGCGGCGATGCAGCATGTAGGCAGTGCAGAAGGGTGGGAGGGGGGCGGTGATGCAGCGTGCAGGCAGTGCATTAGGGTGGGAGGGGGGCGGTGATGCAGCATGCAAGCAGAGCATTAGGGTGGGAGGGGGGCGGTGATGCATTCTGCATGCAGTGCGTTAGCGTGGGAAGGGGCCGGTGATGCCTTCTGCATGCAGTGTGTTAGGGTTTGAGAGGGGGCGGTGATGCATGCTGCAGGCAGTGCATTAACTGCCTTGGGGGGGGGGGCTAGGGCTTCTCAACCAGCATACCGGCATATCCGTCTCTTGCCTAGCGGTTTGCCGGCATGGCGGTGGAAGGCCCATCGCGTGGCACACAGGCTCTAGAGAAATAGGCTCGCCCTACTGCATGGCATGCAGGCCCAAAGGGATGAGTGCACAGCCGCCTCAGGCTTGAGACACCTGGGCCTCTGTTTGGAGGCCGGAGTGTAGCTGTAAAGCAACCTCACTAGCATCGGAATCCCTGTGTAAGGAATTGACCCCCCCACCCTTGAGACACCCTGCCCTAGCCTCATATGCACAAAAATAGGCGTGAACGGGGCACACGCGGGTTTCGTTGCAATCCAGTGCGCACAGACTTAGAATCAAACAGGCAAGGGAAGACCGCCAGATCCCGGTCCTGGTTGGTCAATCTTGCTCAAAATGTAACCCTTCCTCCACACCATTCCCCACCACCAAACCCAAATCACGCACCTGCCGCCGCCGCCAAAGACGCCGCCACCGCCGCTATAGGCAGCATGCACAAACGGAATGTTGAGGAAATGATAAAATCTAGCAAGAGTGAGTCAGATTTTGGGTAGCAGGCATTGCGCCAAATGCAGACGGGCATCATAGCGCAAGGAACACTATTAACATGCCGACATGGCCATCTGCATTCTTATGCACGTGAGGTGCAGTTACTTTCAGCTACAATCCGGCCTCCGGACTGAGGCCCCAGAAGGCCAGGCATGCTCGTAAGGCCTCCCAAAATGGTCCCCCCGAGGTCAAATGCGGGGAAATGGGGGAGGTGTTGAGGTAAAGAGATGTGTGGGGGGCGGTAGGGCTTGAGTCAGGCTTGTTTACGGGCTCTGATAAGGCAGATGTAGGTGGACAGTGGGCGCCCCACTGCAGCCGTCTTCGCAACTGCGCGATCCCTGCTCTTTGTCCTCCGGCGTGGTCAGGTCCGCAGGAGGGCGCAGGGGGACCGGATTGCAGCTGACATATAGCTGAACCTCCGGCCGGAACGAAGCGGGGTGTCTTTAACATTTTGTATTAAGGTTCAGCTACACTTGGGCCACCGGCCGGAGGGCCCTGATGTGGCCAGGCATGTTGCATGGGCCTCCATTGTGAGACCTAGGCAGCTCACAGATTTGCATTGCGTTTCAAAGGCACACAAGGCCATAATAGTATATGGCGATGCATGGCCCCATGCATGCCAGTCGGCAGACACATCCTGGGCGGCAGGCAATGCGCTGGGGGGGAAGGGGGTGTCTCCAGAGATTTGCAAGGAAGGTGCGCCACAGCAGGGGAGGAGCGATGGGGGGCGAAGCATGGGAGAAGTGAAAATGCAGCTATGGACGCATGGCATATGGCTTGTTGGATTCACAATGCCTGGCATTCCATGATGGCAAGGCAACATGCAGCATGCAAGTTCACATGGGAAAGCGGGGCCACTGGTTGTTTGACCGCCCTGTGTGCAAAATGTCCTCAGTGCCGGAAAATGACATCCGAAGGCTGTCATCCCCAAGTTCACAAATCACCTTTCTTCCTCTCAATTGCCTCGTTCAAGTACTGAAACAGATCTTCCGCAGAGTTATCGTCCTCCCTTCCAGCATACGTGAACACATTTGGGTCCAGGCCAGCCACATCCAGATCAAAATCAATCTGCTCATGCGCCGGGACGAGTGTCCTGGCCTTCACAATTCCAACACCTCCGATTGGCATCCTGTTAGCATGCATCAAGAGGGGGAATATTGATAAAAAGGGAGCCACCAGCTGCAGGCAAAAATCTAGCAATCCATCAACTCGACTCTTAAGACACCTCTTGTGACAAGAGCCTCATGCAGGAAATGAGGCCAGGCAAGCGAGGGTGTGACACAGTACCGGTACCTCGAAAATGGTCGACGTAGGCATGGACAAGAACAAGAAGTAAACCAGCAAGCAAGCACAAGGGGTAGCGCTTGCTATTTGCGCCGACTCCGCAGCGTCACCCAATTCGTGGCCTCTCCTTGCAAGGTCTTCATTCCAGAAGCTAAAGCGAAGCTAATCACCTCGCTGCTTCTGTCCCTCTCAAATCTCACCTAAACTGGCAAACACAAGGCTTTCCAAGAAGCTCGTCCGGTCAAGGAATCTTTACATAACAGAGCCACAGAGAATCGCCGAGGGAAAGAAAAATATTGATGAGGTCAATCAAAAGAAATAATGGGTAGAGATGAGGGAGGAGCTGAAGGGAATGGAAGGGGTCAAGAGAGAATGTGTAATGTGAACATAGGGCTTGTCCAAGCTTGGAGTACCTGATTTCAGAGTCAGGTCACCAGTAATTGTCCATCCACACAAGGGGGGATGCCGATGGGGAAAAGAGGGGGACGACGGATGTTCACATACTCATTTAATTATACTCCTTGATTCTAAACGCTACTGCTATTGTATTGACTAGCATTTTTAATATATAAAACTCTAGTCACTGTCAGTGTCTTACAGCCACTCGCACAGGGCATTGGGTGACCAGTGCTCGTGATATAGAATGTCTGTCAGACCGAAAGGATCTTTACGAATCTCATATTCTGTACACAGACAATACTGACAAACTCTCTCCAGCACGCCGCACCGAGGATTGGCTGATCGAAGGGAAGCGGCACAGCAGGACCCTCGCGATCGACGCAGCAACAGGGCACAGCAGCTGTAACAACAGAAAGGAAAAAGCAGCAGAAGAAGAAGCAGAGGTAGCAGAAGCAGCTCGCTATGACGAAGCAGAGGATGATGTGGAAGAGCCCTCAACGTGGGGGCAACGCTGTGGGACTCTGAATGAAGCATGGAAGTGTGGCATGTCAGATTACAGAGGCAAGTACTGTGACAGCCTGCCAGCCAATCTGACCAGGAGTAAGAGGGAAGCAGAAGGCCTGAGGGGAAGCAGAAGGCCTGAGGGGGAGACTGCAAGATGAGGAGGACAACTGGCAGCCTCATGCATGTAGCGATTGCGAGCTCGCCTCGCTGCGGGGCTTCACCCTCTTGCCTGCTGGGGAGGTTACTTACTATGACCGGACCTGTGTCTTCAAGCTCACTCTCCATGACTGGCAGTGCACATGCTGCAGCAAGAAGATCACTCCCTCTCATCTAACCTTTGATTGCTTCCCTAGCACTTCAACGCTGCCCCAAGTCTGAATTGAGTTGCAGCCCCTCTAGCGGCACAGGAGGCTCGGCCATGAGGGCTTGTCATCCACAGGTGTGAAGAGATCGCCCCCCTTCATAGACATACTCAGCGCTCTCAGGTGTGGACAGTGTGTCCCCCCTTTTTAGACATACTCAGTGCTCTCAGGTGTGGACAGTGTGGCCCCCCCTTCACAAACATGCGCACCGCTCTCAGGTCGACAGGTGTGGACAGCATGTCCCCTCTTCACAGACATACGCAGCGCTCTCAGGTGTGGACAGTGTGTCCCCCCTTCATAGACATGCGCAACGCTCTCAGGTGTGGACAGTGTCCCCCCTTCATAGACATGCGCAACGCGCTTAGGTGTGGACAGTATATCCCCCCCCCTTCATAGACATACTCAGCACTATCAGGTGTGGACAGTGTGTCCCCCCTTCATCGACATGCGCAGCGCTCTCAGGTGTGGACAGTGTGTCCCCCCTTCATAGACATGCGCAGCGCTTTAAGCTGTGGACAGTGTGTCCCCCCTTCACAGACATGCGCAGCGCTCTAAGGTGTGGACAGTGTGTCCCCCCTTCATAGACATGCGCAGCGCTCTAAGGTGTGGACAGTGTCCCCCCCATTCATAGACATGCGCAGCGCTCTCAGGTGTGGACAGTGTGTCCCCCCTTCATAGACATGCGCAGCGCCCTCAGGTGTGGACAGTGTGTCCCCCCCATTCATAGACATGCACAGTGCTCTTAAGTGTGGACTGTGTGTCCCCCCCCCTTCAAAGGCATGCGCATTACTCTCAGGTGTGGTAAGTGTGTCCCCCCCTTCATAGACATGCGCAGCACTCGCAGGTCGTCAGGTGTGGACAGTATGTCCCCCCTTCTCAGACATACGTAGCGATCTCAGGTGTGAACGGTATGTCCCCCCCCCTTCATAGACATACTCAGCGCTCTCAGGTGTAGAAAGTGTGCCCACCTTCATAGACATGCGCAGCGCTTTCAGGTGTGGATAGTATGTCCCTCTCCTTCATAGACATACACAACACTCTCAGGTATGGACTGTGGACAGTGTGCCCCCCCTTCATAGACATACTCAGCGCTCTCAGGTGTGGACAGTGTGGCCCCCCTTCATAGACATGCGCAACGCTCTCATGTGTGGACAGTGTGTCCCCGGAAAGTGGCAGAGCAAGTGAGGTCCAGATTACATGTTTGGAGACAAATGACTTTCGAGAGTGAGCATCCTCCAAATACAGTATTCTTCAAATCATACAGTGATAGAGGCACATATATATGGAGTGGGGGCTGTGGGGAGAGACAATAGTAATGAAGGGACAGGTTGTTCCCCAAGGACAGGCTGCATATCCTTGATGGATGCTGAATTAGTTTTGTGAAAAGGATTGGGAGAGGTATAGAGTTCCAGGTCTAGCGCCCAGCAGTGAGGGCAGTTACTTTACACGACGCCAGGAAGACGACTTCGTTGGCTGAGCTTGTCAATAAATGTACTCTTCAAATACACGTAACCGATAGCTAGAACTAGAGCTCCAAGAGATCCAAGATGCCCGCCCGGACAAACAGCGTTGCTTATTGTCCGGGACCCAAAACCCGCCCTAGCATCAGTGCTTCTTCTAGTGGGCACCAGACCACCCATAGGCGGCCGCCGGGCGGCCACCACTGGGACAGTTGGGACAAAATCTTGACCAACCTATGGCCGGTGCGTGGCCCAAGCAGCAGGACTTGCTGCGTCAGGCCCCCACGGCCGTAGGCCGTGAGGTAGCTGAATTGTAGCTGAAGCATGCTAAAAGAAACACTGGCCAGCATCCTATCATTGACCATGGCTCACCGCAGTTCACGACCCCGTAGCTGGTCATGCCTCCATTACTCCAAGTGTAAAAATTGCAAGAAGCGTCTTGCTCGCAAGCACTCTGGCAAGCCGAACATGTAGGTGCCGCGTTGGAAGCGGCTGTGGCGTACACAGAGCTTGCAGAGCTGCTTGAAAAAAACTTGCAGGTGCCTGAAGCCAGACAGCGAGGCAAGGCACCAGGCAACTCAACGTTTGAAGATAAACGATAAGTGCAGCTTGCAACTATCGAAGCTGTCAGGAATATGAAATGGCGGTTGGGAAGGGGAGTAATCTCAGGGTCATGCTGTTCCCCAAGGACAAGCAAGCTGCATATACTTGTTGGATACTGGCATAGTGAATTGACACTTAAGGATAATTGGGAGGGTTGAAGGGTTACGAGTTGAAGGTGTTAAGACAGGGTGCATGCGTTTAGGTTTTAGGGTTAAGCGGAGCGTGCAAGAAGAAGGTAGTCAAGGAGTTGTGTAGGGGGAGGAGACATGGAGGGGAGGTTAAGGGGGCAAGGTAGGGGGGCCTAGAGGGGGACTGGCATGGAAGGGGGGTAAGGGGGACTAGCAGGCGAGTTGGTGGGGATAGTCAAGAGTGGTAGTGGAAGGAGGTAGGGGGGCATGCAGCAAGATGTTAAATGAGGCCGGGCGTCTACACATGATCTGCAATATGCATATATGATGAAGCACCCCGGAATGCCCTTATCAGGTTGTTTCGATTTGTACAGCCTGTCCATGTACAAAGAGTAAGGCAAGAAGCACATGGTGGCAGGGGGGGCCCGGTGGGCCGGGATGAGGAGGAAGGGGCTGGGCGCATGGGGGGGGGGTTATCCTGGCAGATACTGGTTATGCTCTTGTTACCTTCGATTAAATCCCTGCTTGGATCTGCATTGGGGAAAAACGAATTGGAGGAGCTGACCCCGCGGTCAGCTAAGACAGTGGGCGTTTGCAGCACAAAGGTCTTGAAATTGCTGGCGCGTGAAACGATGTGCACCTCCGTCGATTTAGAGTCGCCATAGTATTTGACGCCGTACAGGTTTTCATCAGGCCCAAGTGGTGGACTGGTAGGTGAAGACAGTAGGGTTGGTTGAGGAGAAGGCAGTCACCGCGCTCAAGGTGATGGTTTGGTAGTTGCTGGCGGCGGACAGGATGTGCACCTCTGTTGTGCCCCTTGCTCCCTGGTACTTCACGAGGTACAAGTCATTGTTTGAGGCCATGAGGTACTAGAAGGCAGAAGAGGTGTACCAGGGGTCGGTGAGATTCAAGAAGGAGGAGGGCATGCCGATGCCGACTTCAACGGAGTGGCGCTGGTAATTGCTGGCGCTGGTGAGGACGTGCAGCTCCGGGTGTCCAGTCCCTCTTGTCCCGCCGGTTAAGAATAATACAGATCGTTGTTGCTGCCTAGTGCAAACTTGGTGGTGCGCGGGTCCATGGCGAAGGGGAGGGCTTGGTTGAGGGTGAAGTTCTAGTACTTGTTGCTACTGCTGATGCACTGTAACTCCGTCTTGCCGGTGTCTCCCAAGTACTTGACAACGTACAAGTCGCCATTGTTGGCAATGAGGTATGTGAAAGCTGAGGAGGGTTGACTCATTAAGAGGCCATTCAATGATTGGTAGGTCTTGTAGTTGTCGGCACCGCGGAGACACTTATCTCCACGTGGCCAGTATTAGTCCTGATGTATGTGAGGTCTGCACCAACGGCGTTGCCTGCAAAAGATTAACACGAGCAGCATTCATGTGGAAGTGAAACTTGGGGGGGAGGGGGGAGAAAAGTCTTGGGAGTGTGTTGGGGTGAATCTCTTGGGAGTGTGTTGGAAAAAACATGCCATCGTTGATGATAGATGGAGAGGCTGCAGGGTGTGACACTATGACGGCATATGAGAGCATACCTAGCAGGCTCCGGTGCGCCCCACTGACTTTGTCTGCAACCGTGCCGTTTGAAACTGGGAGGTCCTCGCTGTAAGGCAGCAGTGGTGTGGACATTGGGTGTGGCAGCTCGGACGTGGTAGAGGGTTCGTCAGTAGAATTGGTAGATTCCAGCTTGCGTGCTCATGCAAACATCCACACCTGCAGATTATGCTGGCATAACTGATCAGTGATCATGATTTAGCTAAAAAATCGGTTATATCATGGCTTGGGGCCAGGAGCAGCTAAATGTCTAGGAGCTAAATGGCCAATGAAGGAGCCCTGGACCAAGGTAGTACAATCTAGATACGCGTCTGCTCTGGTCCGCTCCGCTCCGCTTTGATACGGCGGGCTAGTGAAGAGTATTAGCATTCTGCAGTCAAAAACTTGTTTTAGGCATGGCACATACTGACATACATACTGGCATACAAAGACATGGAAATGGTTGCATGCCAGCAGACAACCCCCATGCAAGCCCAGATGTCCCCCTATCAACCCCAAATGTCGCACCATAAAGCAGTAACTGCAATACTATGGTAAATACCGTAAACTCCGGTCAGGACACCTTAGAGAGGTGTCCTCTACTCACAAACACGGTACATCACCGTACACTCATGCTCCTTGTACTTCAGACAAGAGTGTGTCAACAAGATAACTGTATCTGGAAGTCCCTAACAGGATATCTCTGCCTGGAAGTCTCCGTCTCGTGGGTACCGCCCCTACTACTTTACTCGCGAGGTGCGCTTCAGGTCCGTGGCGGACTTCTTTCCTCACTGCAGTGACGGACGCCTACGGGCAGGCTCAGTGACTACTCACTGGCTGCGAGTGCTCTTCGAGTTAAGCAGCTAGGTGGATATTGTGTATATATAGCAACAGACTTTGGGGGCATAGGCCTTCTGGCCGTCTGGTCGCGATCCAGCAGGGCTATGTTAAGGACACTTACCGCGTAACACGCGGAGAGACGGACGGGACGAGGCTGCGTACTTCTTCTTCTGCAGAGTCTCGTTTCTCTTACTGGGGTACTTGTCTCCAGCTAGATCAGCGGTGGCTGAGCTAGGCTTGACTCGAGTTAAGGTACTGACTTATATGGAAGCTGCTGGTCTCAAAGACTGCCGGTGCTTGTTACAAATAGAGGTCTGTCCTTTAGAAAGGGACGAAGTAAGTAGCCAAGGCAATTGCCGGGATACAGGGACCCGGCAGGCCCAGTTCAGAGTACGGTAGAACCTGTCAAACTAATCCTGCGTAAGCGGGTTTCTAGGTCTCAGCTCAAATCCGGAGACTCCGCAGAGAAGCTGCGGAGTCACCGATGACGCTAACTGCGGTCTAAACGGTTCTGTCACGTATACTGTAATATACTGTGACAGCTGTCGCACCATAAAGCAGTAACTGCAATACTATGGTAAATACCGTAAACTCCGGTCAGGACACCTTAGAGAGGTGTCCTCTACTCACAAACACGGTACATCACCGTACACTCATGCTCCTTGTACTTCAGACAAGAGTGTGTCAACAAGATAACTGTATCTGGAAGTCCCTAACAGGATATCTCTGCCTGGAAGTCTCCGTCTCGTGGGTACCGCCCCTACTACTTTACTCGCCCCCCGCTCCCCAGCGTTAAGCCCTCCAGGCATGCGCGGGGAGCCGGAAAAAAGGGGTGGTACTGAAATAAACTTCTGGAAAAATATGTATGTAGAAGCTCAAATCATCATCTGCAAATATGCCTGGTTCAGGCCTTCTACAAATCTGCCTGGTTCGGGCCTTCTAAAATCTGCCTGGTTCAGGCCTTCTTCAAATCAGAAATAAAAAAATCAACCGAGTTTCAGCTGAAGCGCAATGCGCAGAACCCTACAAACTCAAGCTGTTCAGCCCACTACTGGCTAGCAAACAGTGAAATTTCAAAGTTATCAGGTCAAGCTAAGAACAACCGCTGCTCTCGCCCCACTGCGCCATAGCCGCCTGGTCTTTAAAGGCCACAGAAAATGTGCGCCGTAGCAGCGTGATCTGCCCCCTGCTGTGCTATAATTGCTCGAGTTGACTAATTCTCCTCGCTCATCATTTTCATAACTTATGTACTACTGTAGCCTTGCTGCCACGGTATTTGAGAAACAAATTTTCATTAAGCTGACGTAACTCTACTCCTGCATCTTCCGTTTTCGGTCCGCTGGCTGCCGGCCCGCTGCCTACTGGGTACTAGGACAAGCCGCACTGCGTCTGCATTTCTGCTCTGTAGGTGCCTGCCCGCTCCTTGCCAGCTACGGCGTGGGTGACGTCATGGCTCAGCGGCCCTGCCGCTCCGGGCTTCAGGTCCCGGTAAAATCCTCAAGGGCTGACTCCTCTTCCTCCCTTGCTGCTTCTTTGGCCACCTTGGCCCTTCTTGTAACTGCTCTCGGGGTGACATTGGCCTCTCCCCGGCCAGTGGTGTACGAGATGTCATACAACCCGTTCGCCATTGGTCTTGCGATGCCCCGCTCCATTTGCCTTGTTGCTGGGTTGGTGGCCATGACTTCCACCTCAGGCCTGTCCATGACGTCGGCCTCCTGGGCTGTCCTGGCAGCCGCTCTGGCCGCTGGGCTCGGTCACCCCTGGACCTGTAAACTGCGCTCCTCTGTGGGGGGCCCTGCTACTGCAGCGGGCCCAGCTCCCTTGTCTTCCGGCGTGCAGTGTGGGCACAACCACTCGCCCTCAGGCACCTCCTCGAGTACTGGTACCAAGCAGTCCATGTGCCAACCTGTATTGCAGGCATCACACAAAAGCATCACCTCTCCGCGATCGGGCAGCTGGCACACCTCGCATGACAGGCTGTTATTGGGTCTGGTTCCACTGAAATCAACCACTCCCCTGAGGTTGGGCAAGTGGCATGGAGAACAATTGACTGCATTCTCTGTAACTGTGAGGCCATCTGCCCCTTCCAGCACCAAAGTTCCCGTCGCCCCCAGTGTTTTTACCCTGAGGATCTCAGGCCTGGCCTTGGGATCGAGGCTGCGTCGCTCTGACGAATACTTCACATACACGTAATCTCCCTCTGCAAAACGCCTGACCTGGGGGACATACCCTCCCCCACGAATGCGTGCATATCGCAGCTTGTCGCGGTGCTGCGCAATTTTTAGATGCTCACCCGCGACTGGCAGTGCCTCTTTGATCCTGGCCACTCTGGCCAAAAGCAGGTCTGCTGCCTCCTCTGCCGTTGCCACCTTGGCTGTGCTCCAGAGGTCCGCTCCCACTCTGGAGGGGAAGGTAGGTCTCTGTCCAAACAGCACCTCGTACGGCGCCATGCGCGTGGCCTGCTGCGGCGAGCATCGGAAGCCAAGGGCTACCCAGGGCACCATCTTGTCCCAGGACTCGTCGCTGCTGCCCTCCTCGCAGCACTTGCGCAGGCCTGCCTTGAGGGTCTGGACAGCCCTCTCCGAAAGCCCGTCTGCCTGGGGGTGGTTGGCAGAAGTGGTGCGATGGTCAATGAAGCAGTCCAACAACATGTCCTGAAATTCACCCTGGAACTCTGTTCCCTGGTCTGTCACCACCTCTGCGCATCCCCCGAATCGTGCAACAACATTTTGAAAGAATGCCAAGGCCGTCACATCAGACGCCTTGCTTGGAATGGGGATCAACTCCACCCATTTGGAGTAATGCTCCACACACACCATCACAAACCGATTTCCCCTGGAAGTGGTCGTGAATGGACCACACAGGTCCACCCCCCACCGGAAAAACAACCCCTCAATGGGTAGCGGGTGCAGGTTGGGCTGTATGTGATTGAACGTGGATGCCCTGGCCCTGTCACACACACCGCATTCCTGCACCGCCTTCTTGACTGCTGCTCGAAGCCCCCGCCACCAATGCTGCTGCATGACCATGAAAGCCGTGCGGTGGCTGCCGAAATGGCCCGTACCTGCATGCGCTGTCTGGATCACTGCTAGCCTGTCTTCTGGCCTGGGCACCACACAACGTCTACCATCAGGCATGAGTCTCATCAGGATTCCTCCCCTCTCTGATTCCCACTGGAATGGCGCTGCTCTGCGCTGTATTCTAGTCTGTTCTCCTAGCTCTGTTCCCTGGACATAAGTCTTTTCACGGAGAAACCTCAAGACGGGCTCATCTGCCCACACATCAACCCTAGCCGACGGTCCTGCAGGACAACCTGGCTGGTCCTTCTCACTCTCTATTTCCCTGGTTACTCTGATTTCAACATCAACTTGTGCCTCAGACGCGTTCCCACCTGGTTCCTGTGCCGCGTCGGCCCAGTCTGCCGCGGCCGATTCTCCCAGGCACTGTCTGTATGACGCGGCCGCTTCCCCGCTGCCAGAGCACGCGTTTCCTGCAGTAGCAAGGGCATAGTGGCTGGACATTAAAGTCGCCCCCAGCACTGGGTCCCTGTCCTGGCCTGGCAGCTTTGCCCTGCGCGTCAATTCTGCTGGCATGATCTTAGCACACTCGAGTGCCACATTGAGCCATGCACTGAGTGCCCATGAATCCATGCACCTGCCCAAGGCTGCCCGTCTGGCTGCCTCTGGGAAGTCTGGGCGCGGCAATGTGGACCCCACAGCGTACCCCATGGCTCGCTCACGCTCGTTTGCGTTGGGCTCCTGCAAGTCCCCCATGGGCCTGTACACCATCCCATTTTGCCCGTTCCGGAAAGCATATGATGAGGGCGTGGCCATCAAACACGGCAGCACCTTCCTGGGTTGCCCTGTGACATTGATGCGGTACCCCCATTGTCCGGACATGATACTACCTGGGCCTTGCTGCCCTTGTCCAGAATGTCGTCTACAATCCCCTCGTGGGGTCTGGTCGACGCACGAATCACAAATTCAATATCTGCTGCAGGGGCAATATTCCCCCAATAGTTGCGGGTGCGGTGGGCGTAAGACCCCACCTGCGCTGCGTCAAACAACGCCGGTGTCCCTAGAATCCTGCACACTTCCTGAAAAGCCTCAACACTGGCCTTCTCACTCTTCTGATTCAATTGCATTGCTACATTCTCAATCAGGTACGCTGGCGGCCTAGGTCCCTGCAGGAACTGCAGAGTACCCAACAGCTTGACTAACGGGAAGAAAGACTTGCTTCTCTCTCCCGCGAGCCCCCGCCCCTTGCCAGCTGACGAAAGGTCCTGGCACTCCCAGCCTGCTACCATGAACCACTGGCGCCCCTCCTGGGCACCCGCCTCCTTGAGGTGTTCTGCCGTAATGGCATACACATCTTGCGGCAACGCTCTGAAAGCCTTATCAAACGCTCTGACCGGAAGCAACTGGGGGAATCTCTTGTGCAACTGCAACAGGCGACCCCCTGCGATCTCTCTGACTTCCTCACTGATATCTGCATACAAGTACTGCACTACTGGGATACCTGCCCTGAGTACCATTTCCAGCCCTGAGCACATACCTCCAAAAGGCTCGAAGAGGACGACTCCTTCGGTCTCCATGGCCCGCACAGCCCCACTTGACAGGCAAGCTGTATCCAGGCCTGCAAGGGAATGAGGGGGCGTCACCCGAGGCAGGTCAGCAAGAACATCACTGATCATCGTCCTGGATCGCTCCCTGTTGCTGAACGCCTGCTCTGCTGTACTGACAGGCTGCGCCTGTTCATCATCGTCAGTGGCGGCAGAGGATATTTCCTGCCCCACCGGTGCTGTCACGCAAGCTGCCTCTGCAGCTCGCAACATCTGTACTCTCCTTCTGCCCTCCTGCGCCATGCGCACTATCTGGTCTGCATGCCACTGGTTCACTCTGCCCAACCCTGTGAGCAAAGCTACTTGCTTCCCACTTGCCTCCTCCCTGGCTGCTGGCTCGGGCGCGACTGTATCAAGCCTGGCCCCTGTGCGGTCAGCTGAGGATGGGAGGGGGGATCTGGACGGGATGTCTGCATTCTGGTGGCATGCTCCTGAGCGGTGGACAATGGTAATGTCTAGCTCTTGAAGCATGAGAGCCCACCTAGCGTGCTGGCCTACCAACGTCTGGTTGTCCATGAGGTAAGTGAGCGGCTCATGGTCAGTGATGAGATGCACCTTGCACCCAAACAGCATGTGGCGGTATGTGCGTGCTGCATACACTGCGGCCAGCATCTCCCCCTGGAACGAGGAATAGTTCCTCTCGCTCTTGTTCAGGGATCTGGATGTGCATGCCACCATATACTCCCGCCCGCTGTCATCACACTGCCCTAGCACTGCGCCTATGCCTTGCTTAGAGAAATCTGTGTACAACAAGAACGGCCTTGGCGGCCCCTTGCCGTCTGGTCCTGTCCCACTGTAATCTGGTCTGCGCAGGACTCTCCCGCCCTCGCACATCTCTGTCTTAATCAACTGGAACGCCTGCGACTGCTCTGGCCCCCACACAAACGGGACCCCCTGGACCAGCAATGCGTTAATGCATGCTGCCTTTTTCGAGAAGTCCGGGACGTAGCACCGGTAGAAATTCAAGAATCCCATGACCTCCTGAATGTTTTTCACCGATGCGGGCTCTGGCAGCGCCATAACTGCTGCTATCTTAGCAGCGTGCGGCGTGAGCCCCTGGGCCGACACATTGTGACCCAGGTACTCTACTGTTGCACACCCAAACAGGGACTTGTCGGGGTGCGCCCTTAATCCTACACTGTGGAGCATGTCCAACATCAGCTCCACATGCCTGATGTGTTCTGCCGGTGTGTCACTGTACACTAGCAAATCGTCAATGAATGCTACGCAGAACGCACTCAGGCCTGCCCTGGCAATCTCCTCTTCCATCATACGCTGAAAGAAACGAGGCCCGTTGCGCAGACCGAAATTGAGCTTTGTGTACATCCACAGCTCAGGTCCCATCCAGAAAGCTGTCTTAGGCTGGTCCTCGACCTTTATAGGGATCTGCATGAACCCCGACCGGAGATCAACCTTGCTGAATATCTTGGCAGTGCCCAGGTTCTGAAAAATAGTCTCCATCCTGGGGATGGCAAATTCCTGCTTGGCTGTACGCAGGTTTAACCTGCGCATATCGTGCGCTATTCGATGGTCTGTCCACTCCCCAGTTTCAGCACTCTTTTTGGCTGCTACTACTGAGTTGGCCGCAAACTTGATAGGCCCCCCCTGGGGCACCTTGACTATGATGCCTGCCTCAATCATCGGCTGACACTTTTCCTTAAAAATTGCTGCTTTAGGCGGTGGCATATCCCTGGACTTCTGAAAGCACGAACTGACCTCGTCTTCTAAAGCCAGTGTAAACTCACCCTGCGTGCCGCAGTAGCCTGGTAGATCCTCCATGGAGTAAGCGAATGCTCCTTGGCGATCCCTGAGGCTCTGCTCCAGGTTCTCCTGCTGCTCCGCAGTGAAGTCGGGGTGCTTGCCCAGCAGCCATCCCTCCTTGGTCTTGACGTACTCTGCAGGTGGCTCCACTACTCCCCCCGGCTGGAACATGTCGATCACCACAGCCGCCTGCGGGTCGTCCACCGCGGGCAGCTCTTCCTCGCCAGTGGTGTTGCCGTTGTGCCATCTCTCCTGCTGGCTGCATGCGCCCCTCCCGCCGGTGTCCCTCATGGAGCTGACAGCCGGTGGGCGCAACCATCCAGACGACAGCTTTGCTGCTGCCTCCCTGCCAGAAACAAAAGCACCTTGGCCTGCTGTAAATCCTCCTCCTCGCACTCCCTGCCCGGTAGCTCGCGCCCCCGGCACACACACCGACAGCAGAAGCCACACCAGTATCAGCTGGAGCGCCCCCGTAAGGATCCCTTTAATTGCTGTACAGGTGAGGAGTCCTCTGCACGCTGTCGTCTTCCTCATGGGTTGCTGCGGTAACTGTTCTGCGGGCTGAACGCCTGGCTCTGCAATCTGCGCTGGCGGCTGCTGTCCTCTGGCCCACGTGATCTCCAGGTCTACCTGGCTGATCCTGAGTGGCAGGGTTGGGCAGTCCATTCCTGGCCTGCTGCCACGGTTCCTGTCCGTGGCCGCCCTCTGCGCCTTTCCTGCACGTCGCCTGGCCTTCTTTGAATTTTTTCCTTGCAACTTGGCAGTGTCAGCCCAAATCGCACTGGCCCTTTCTGGCCCTGCTCCTGGGATCTGTCCTGTGCTGCACTGTGCCATCCTCTCCTGCCTGTGGTTGGCGCGCTGCACAGCCTCGCTGTTGCCTGCACCCGCGGGCTCATCTTGCCCACAGCCCCGTCGTATGGTTTCCCGCGCGCCGGCAACCCTTCTGGCGAGGTCCTCGCCCCTGCCGGTTTGGGCTTGTCTGCTGCGGCTGTCCGACGGCTGTTGGGTGTCCGCTCCTTCTGCTCTCCTCGTGTAGAGGGCTGATACTCTCTCCGTCAGCTCCTCCTGTAGCTCCCTGACTGCCCTGCTGTAACCTCCCATCCTGGGGTCCGGATCGGGCTGTGGTAGCATTTTAAGTCGGAACAGCAGGCTAGCCTCCTGGCCCGCCTCTTGCTGCCCCATGTCCTGCCTTCGTAGCACGTCCAGCTGATCTACAAAGTTCCTGAGCACTGCAACCCAGCGTCCCGTGCTGTACGCTGCTGGGTCACCCCAAGGCCCCTGTGCCGCTGTCTGTGCTGGCGGGCTGATCTGGGGGTCTCCTGGGCGCCCGTTGCTCTCCTTGCCTGCTGCTGCCCCCTCGGTCCTGCAAGCGCGCTGGTCTGCTGCCTGCTGATGGCTGATCCCCGCTGTGACCTGGTTTGCCTCCTCCTCCAGCGTGATCCCGTTACCGAGCTCTATAGCGGCCCTCCTGCTTCTGCGCTCTTTCATTGCTGCCTGCTCCTGAAAGATGCCGCGCATCCACGCGCGCCTCAGCTGTGGCAGCTCTCCCACCATGCCGTACCTTGGACTTCCTGGTCCTGGGCCGCTGTCTGCTGGCATGTAGTTGCCCTCTGCATCCCGAGCCTCTGCTCTGGTGACGCTATCCTGGTCCGAGGGCCTGGCTCCTGCCTCGTGCCACTCCTCATCTGACTCGGTGATCTCAACCAGTGGTGGTGGGCCCTCTGAAACGTTGTCGCTGAGCTCTGGGATCCTGCTGTCTGAGTCCTCCGTGGGCGATGTGCCGACACTGTCCAGGGGTGCCTGGGGCTCTGCCCGTCCCCTAGGCTCAGCCTCCAGTGCTGATACCCCCAAGTCGTCCACATACTCCAGCAGCTCCCATGAGGCTGCTGCCGCCCCAAATGTTACAAATGCCGCCTGGGTCCATTCCGGCTCCTCATCCTGGACAGGGCCGTCGGTGGCTGCCGCTGGCTCCTCTGCATCGGCGCCTCGCCTGCCCACCGGCCCATGTCCCCTACTCGGCTGGTTCCTCAAGTCCTCCAACTCCTCCTCGATGCCTACTTCCCCTGCTCCTCTGAACAGAGGGTGCAGCGTGCGCACCCCTGCTGGGTGCGCTTGTCTCCACAACTGCGTCGTTATGACGTCAGCCTGCCAATAGGGCAGCACGCTGCTGGCCCTGTTGTCGTGCCACGCCCTCCGCTCCTGACGCACCCACTGGTGCACATATGCTGCCAGGCGTTCTACTGCGAACGGCGAGCTCGCCAGCTCTTCCTCTCCTTCCCACATGGCTCCTGATGCTGGCGACTGCTGGGGTCCGTAAGGCCATGTTGGACAGGCTGTTACCTCTGTAGGCGCCCACTGATCCTCTACGCCCCACACATGCCGCATGGCCGCTGATCGCTGTCCTGGGAGCAGGACCCTCTGCAGCGCCATTAGCATGAGCGTCCACACTGCCGGGTCTGCTCCCCTAGCGTAGGTATAGGCATGGAACTCCGCCTCGTCTACTGACGCGCACTTAGTGACTGCCACGTCCTGCTGGTGCCTTGCAAACAGGTAGACGGGCATATCATCGTGAGTCGCGTGCATGTGGATCCATGCCGATGAAACGGGCAACTCCTCATCAGCCATCTCCTCATAGTAGTAAGTTACTAGCCGCTGGACTGGAATGGCTGCCCTGGCGTCCCCTGGCGCTGGCCCCCACGGCACTGCTTGTCCTGCGACCGTCCTGGGGATGACGATGGACGCCTCTATGGTCGCCTCACACCGCCCTGGCCTGCCTGGGTGACACAGCCCTGCCCTCACTGGGGCCTGCTCTGTTGTTTCCACAAATCTCTCGAATTCGCCCATGGCTTGGACTGGCACATAAAATGCGCGGTCTCTGAGGGCTGGGTGCCCCATCAGCTCACGGACACAATCCATCGCCCACGGTGTGCGCATGAATCCTGGCTGCGCGCCCTGCCACATCCCCTCGGCTGGCGCAATGTCTGGCATGTCCGGGTGCGCCCAGCATGCTGCATCCACCGCTGTGATGCCTGCTGCAATGGCGAGACTCACCATCTCGCTAACGCAGTATGCATAGATGGGGTGCCGCGACCATCCCCTCTGCATGTAATCTGCTATATTTGTGCTGGGCAGGATGTATCCTTTGAGCGCAGCGCCCAGCATGACAGCTGTCACTGCGTCCCACGGGAAAATCATCCTGGCAACTGCCTGCATGGCTGCTGCCCTGTCAACACATGTCTGCTCTCCGCCGTCCAGGAGCCTATGGTTCTGCAACCGACATGGCCCGTCCCTGCACTCCCCTGGCATAGTCAGCATGGCCCCGGAGGTGGACGCCTCTGGCATCTCTTCCCCCAGGCGGAAGTACTGCACAAAGGGTTCGCCTGCTGGCAGCGACTGCGGGAACGGCTGTATGTAGATGCGTTCTCTGCTGTAGGACCTGTCTCTGCTGAAGGACTGGTCAAGCTGCCTGTCCTCGCCCCTTGCGTCAGACCTCCCTTCCCTCTCGCTGCCGTGCTGTGTCTCTCCGTCCTCGTCGATTCCTCCCCAAGCATTGCACCGAGAGCTGGTGCCTTTATGGGTCCTAACGGGCCCCGCCCGAGCGTCCAGCTGGCTCCCTGCTGCGGTCCCTCTGGCCGCTGGGAGTCGCAACCCCGCTCTGTGTGGCTCCTCTGTCTCGGCGGCTGCTCCCGCTACCCCTCTGCCTGTGTCTTGATTGCCCTCCGGGATACCTGGACATAACACGCCAAACTCTCTTTCATGCAAGGGCGAGGGTTCCTGAGGCTCATATCTGCCTGCTGAAAGGTTGGATCCTGAATCGGTATCCCACCCGTCTACGTCGTGCTGGGGTACTGCCTCCCGCTCGCGTCTCTCAAACTCATCCCACTGCTCATCATACTTGTCCCATTCCCTGTCTAGGAACCTCTGCATCAGATTTGGCCATCCTACACACGGAGCTGGGCACCCCCTCCTCTGGAGATCCTTCAAGAACTCCAACGCATGTGCTACGGATCTGGCCGACCCTGCAGGCATAGTCCCATAATGGTTCATGGCTAACGCCTCTACAGCCATCGCCCAGTGGCTTACCTGACTGGCTACCTGCCCTTCTGGCACCCTCTGAGGGGCCACCTGAACTGGTCCTGCCTGACTGACCTCAGCCTGGTTGGCATCTCTGTCCTGGCTAATTCCCATGTGGCCTGTCATGAAGCACGTGTGGCCTCCTGTCCCCTCCCACCTTGGTTGCTCGCCCTCCGGTGGTTCCTGTCGCGCTGGCGGTTCTGGCCACGCGCTGGGGCCTGCTGCCCCCTGCTGGAAGTCCCTTGCACTGGGAGTTCCCATGGCAGTATCGAAGGTCCTGCGCCTGCTCTCCATGGTCATCCCCTGGCCCCTGCCTGGGCCCCAGGTTCCATAGCCCCGCGCTGGGCCTGCAGGTGCCCCTGGCCTGTCGCCTGTCAGCCCGGCCTGCTCCGGGTTGGTGCACTCGTTGGCAAAGTGCCCCGGCTGATTGCACTTGAAGCACAATCCACCATGGCGCGGTCCCAGGTGACGCCTAGGCTCTGCCGCCCCGCTGCCCTCTGCCAGGGTTCTGTTTGTCGGCCCGGGGCCTGGGCCTCTCTGGTGCTCCTGCCCCTGCCTGTAAGGCCTGGCAACCTCAGCATGGTGCCGTTCCCTGGATCTGCCCCTGGGCTGGTCCCTGCATGGTGACCGCTGTCTGCGGTCCCTGCTCCTTTCCTCGCTGTTGCTGCGCCTCCCTGCGCCCTGCCGCTGGGTCCTGGCTGCCGGCGTTGGCACCGCCCCTTGGCGCTCCTCACTGATGGCCCTTTGCGCGCTTCTGCTGCGCCGTCGTAGCCTTCTGTCCCCTGAGCCGCTCTCGTCGCTGCTAGAAGGACTGCGCTTCTTCGGCTCCTCCATGCCGGAATGCTCGCTGTCCACGTCTCGTAGCGGGGACGGGGTCGCCAACATTGCCCTGACGCACCCCGCCAACTCCGGGTCTGTTTCAAATGGGAGTGGCTGCCCGTGGTTTGGCGGCCCCCCCAAGTGTTGTAGTCCCAGGGCCTCCTGCAGCCCGGTCAGCTCCTCTGCCCGCAGGATGTACTCTCGCTGGACCGTTGTCATGACCTGCTGACCATCCGTGATGACCTTCCACCCGGCCAGCTGGCCTTTCAGGTAATCCACAAATTCCGCTGACTGCTTCCACATTTGCCGCTCTCTCCATCTTAGAGCCTTTTTCAGCCCGTTGACTTGCCCTGCCAGCCTGTTGATTTGCCTGTCTTGTGGGCTGGTCCCTGGCTCTGGAACCTTCTCTACGCTGCAATCTTCCTCCTCCTCTGCTTCCTGCGCCTCATCTTCGCTGTTGCTGGCTGATTGCGCGAGGGCCCTTGCCGCCCCTGGCTTTCCTTGCCCCTGCTGCTGTTGCGCCTGCCTACCCTTGCCGCTGCTGGCCTGCTGCACTCTAGGCCCTGCCACCTGCGGTTGCTTTTGCAGCTGCTGCTGTTGCTGCTGCTGCTCTCCCCTGCTGCGCGTTGAAGTTGCCTGTGCAGCTCTATCGGCTGCAGCTGTGCCGTATCCCCTCCTCTGCGCTGCAGGCGGCCCTGCCTGCACCGCAGGCGCTGTTTCGGGTGTCCGCGAAAAGTCCTGAATCCTCCTCTCACACTCCTCCACCGCGTGCTTGTCTGGTTTTCCGCACAAGGCGCACGGGTAGGCGGGGCATGCTGGCATGAAGTCCCTGACCGCCCTCTTCTCAACGTCAGAGAGTTCCGCGGCTCTGCGCGCTCTTGCCATTTCCTCTGCGGTTGGTGTGGCGGTCTCTTCCACTGCTGCTTCGACTGGCACCGGCCTGCGCCTTTGTAGCCTGGGGTTTGGCTCGCTGCTGGGTCCTGCGCCCTGTTCGGCCCTCATAGCGGTACCTGCGCGTGTGGCCATGGAATGCTGTAAGAGCGGTTCGTGCTCTGTTTCAACTGTTGCAGCTGGCCACCCCTCTCTTTCTGCGAATCCACACTGAATTCCTGCCCATGCCACTGCTGCTGCCTGGTACCCCCCTGCTGGAGATGCCCGCAGTAGTGGCAGCGTAAGGTCCTTGACCCCTTGCACTCTCTGTGGGCCCTCTCTGGGCCGTAAGGTCAGCCTTCCTGCTGCCTCTAAGACCCCGTTATACTTGAGGAACTCTGGGTTCCCTACCAAGTGCTCATATGCATCCGGTGGTGTCTTAACGACCCTGACCACCGTGGGCTCCATAATGGCATTGGGCCCTCCGTATCCATACACCACATAAATGAACAGTACTCCATACAGATCTGCCCCTGCATTGTCTGTGGTACGAATCTTCTCGTCTGTACGCACCAGCTCCGCCCCCATGGCAACTAATTGCTCTGCAATATTGACAGTGATGACATGGCACGTGCATGCGGAGTCCATGAGTGCTTTCTGAGCCACCAGGACCTTCCCATTGACCATAAGTCCCACACACTGCTCCAGGTTGCTTCTGTCATTTTTGAAATACTGCAGCTTGGGTGCAGCCGTCACCGTTCTACCCTCTGGCCTGGTGTTACTAGTCTCACCCCTGTGGCCGGTGTTGTCTCCTCCCATGGGCATCGTGGTGAACGACAGCGCTGAGAGCCGCTCGTTCAACTTGAACACCTGTAGGCGGATGTCAGACATATCGTCAGCTAGTTTACTCAATACCAGCCTCTTTGCTCCCTTCCTGGAGGGTTGTACCGTGAATCCTGGTACTGGTTCCTCCTCCTGCAAAGGTTCTGGCAAAAACGACTTAGGACGGGCGTTATGAACTGCCTGCTTGAAACCTGCAGGCTTGGGTACCAGCCCAACCTGCGTCATGAGTGCTACGGACTCGCTGAGCATCTCTGCCATGGTCTGGTGCCATCCCTCTGGCTCAGCCTGCCCCGTTGCATTGCTGAGATGCGACACGTGGGCTGCCTGCTGCGCCTGAACTCCCTGGCCAGGCCCAGGCCTAGGATACTGTCTGTTGTTCTGATTCCTGTCATACGGCCTGCCTGCCGCCTGTCCCTGCTGCGGCCTTGGCGGCAGGGGATACTGCTGTTGCTGCGGATACTGCTGTTGCTGCGGATACTGCTGTTGCGGCTGTCCGGCCGGTCCAGGTGTGATGTCTGTAACCAGGGGCATAGGTCTGCGCTCATCCCTGGCCCTGGGCGCCCTGCAATCCCTGGCTAGGTGCGACGTACTACCGCACTGGTAGCATGCCTTGGCTGCGCTTGAGCCACCCTCAGCGTTGTAATTTGCCGCCCCTGCTTGGTCCGCCCAGGTGACTCCTCTGGGTTTACCATCCATCCGCGCCTGTGGTACTGCTGCTGAGCCTGTGGGGTGCACAATTCCATCAAGGCGTGTTCGCATCTCCCACTGTCCTGCTCTCTCTCTCCTGCCCCTGTTGGGCTGTGCCTCTCCCTGGCCAGGCCCGCTGTTGGTTATCTGCCTGAAGCCGGTACCTCCCAGGTCACCCATTTCCAGGGCAAACCTCTCCCACAGCACCACCTGCTGCGTGAGTACTGCGATTTGGTCTTCATCGCTCATGCTGAGATACCCTGGCACCGTCATAACGAACTTGCTCAGCTTGGCTCTAGCAACCGCTGGGAGTCCTTCATGGAACATGCGCGAGACCGAGTGGCTTCTGCCGAAGTGATCTACTGCATCCCTTGAGATCTGCAGCAACTCTGCCGTTGTCAGTACTCTGTGAGCAAATGCTTCCACCGTCTCCTCTGGCTTGACGTCCGGGTCTAGAGTAGTTTTTACTCCTAGCCTGAGGTTGGTGATGGCCGTCCTCTCCTCTGAAGTTGGCTTTCCCACCTCCTCCTGGACCACCCTGATCCACAACGTGAGCAGCGAAGCTTCGCAACCCTGCTGCTCCGCTGGGGCTATCCACTGCTGTCCGATCCGCTCCACCTCTGGCAATTCTGTTTCCTGCGTGGGGCGCTGCCCTGATGGCTGCCATCAGCGGCCTCATGCTGGCAGGCTTGCTGTCCCACAGCTTGACCAGCGACTTGATCAGCAACGTCATAGCTGACGGCGACTGGCATGATCCAGCTATTTCACCTGCCACCACGGCCAATGCTGGTTGGTCATCTGACATTGCCAACCTGTTGTGCGATCCCCAGTACCCACACGCCTGGCAATACTTTCTGGCTGCAACCGCTCCTAGGTGTGACATATCCAGGACTGGTACGTTGCCTTGGATGGCTGGGATCTTGGCTACCTTGGCTACCCCTGCCAGCTGCAATACCATCTGTTGCTGCAGCTGCAGGTTCACCCTCGCCTGCTCCCGATCGAGCCTTTTCATTTCCTGGTCGCTGGACTCCTGTCTGGCTCCTGGCCTGCGTCTGTCCGCTCCCCCTGGTCCCGAATCTACCGACCCTGACCGCGACCTAGGTCCTCCACTGCCGCCCCTCGATGGGCTGCGGCCTGAATGATACCTGTCATGTCTGTTATAATCCTCATCATGATCGTGAGCGTCTCGTGATGGCTGTCTGCCCGCTCTGCCTGCCGAGCCTCTACTTCCTTCGGGTGGCGGTCGTTCTGGCTCGCTTCTGCTTGGTCTGCTGTCAGATCCAGGTCTCCAAGGCTGTGCTCTGCCGGGCTCTGCCTGTCCCCTGGGCAGCTCCTGGTCTTGCCATTCCTGCCGCACACCTCTGCTGCGTTCCGCTGGTCCCCTTAATTGCTCCTGGCTCTGCTGGCTTGGCTGTTCCCTGCCCTCTGCCTGTCCTCTGGGCTGCTCTTGGCTATGCTGGTGAGGTTGTTCCCTGGAGTATGCCTGCCCCCTGGGCGGCTCCCGGCTCTGCCGACCTGGCTGCGTCCCGCCTGTGTAATTCCTGGCGTAGGAATCAGACTGTGTTTCCTCTTTGGCGTCCTGTATTTTTGGGCCACTGCTCTGTGCGCTGCCTGCAGGCTCATTCCTCCTAGCTCCTCTTGCCGCGCCTGGCTGCCTGTTCCTCAGGAATTCTTTGATGTAATCCACCTGGGTTTCCTGGTATGCGTTCTCTTTGTCCTCGACTATGCGCAGCAACTCATAAGACTCTTGCCTGCTTGCTCTGCGTGTCGCTGTGCTTTGCTCTGCCATTCTGGCAAGTGATTGGCTAGTCAATTCCGCCCTTTCGCTGGCGGCTGGACTGCTGGCTCTGGGTGCTTCCCTGCCCCTTGGCCGTCCTCTGAGGCTGGGCTCGCTGCTGACCTCGAAGGCTGCAGATCTGAGTGTTGGTGTTGGCGCGGCTCCTGCCTGCTGCTGCCACCTTTGCACCTCCCTGATCCCCTCAGGCCGCTGCACCCCTGTTTCAAATCCTTCCCACACCTGGTCCTCCTCATCCTCTGGTTCTGACCCAGGTTCCTCCTGGTCTCCTGTGACCTCTTTGCACCATTCGTCTGCGAAGGCTTTAACAGCCCTGGCTGCTTCGTGTCCCGTCCTTCCCTTGGATACCTGTCCAAGGGCGGCTAACAGTAGCGCCCTGTCCAGACCTGTGTGGGGGATACCCAACATGGCCTTTGTTGCCCATCCCCGCAGATGATGGGCCTTGAACTCCTCAATGGCTGTGACCTGGTCCTGGAAATGCAAGAACGTCCTGGAGCACACTTGCTTCCACAGGTCTGTTGCCCACTGCACAATTCCTGCCCAACCGATCGGCCCTTCTACCTCCTCATTTCCGCACGCGACTCCCCCGGTCTCCGAGCGCTCTGGCTCTCTCTGCCTCTGGCTGCCAGATCCCTCCTTGGACGTCTGCGCAGGTCTGTTCACGCTGGGTGGAAAACTGGACAGCGGTGTGCCGAAGACTGTGGATCCAGCTCCTCTTCTAACCAGTGCCTTGCGCGGCTGCAGCTCCTGCACGGGACGCAGTTCTGCTGTAGTCTGCTGCCCCTGCTTTTCCTGAACTGGGTCTGGCTGTTCTTCCTCGGATAGATCAGCCCAAGGCTTCCCTACCGGCTCAGCTGGTTTCTCCCTGTCCTTGCCTGCCTGCGAGCTCTGTCTGCCTGCTGCTGGCTGTGGCTCATCTTCCTCGTGTTTGACCTCTGCAGGCACAATCCTGGCCCCATCTCCCTCCGTCTTTATTCGAGGTTTGACTTCGCAGGTCTTATGCCAGCCTGCAAACTTGTCTGAAGCTGCGGCTACTTCTGCCCTTAGACCCGATTGGCTGGGATCTTTTTTAACCTGCTGTGTAACACTTGCCACCCTGGGCAGGCTCTGCTGCGGCTCGGCCTCAGGTGCACTGCTCTGTCGCGTGTCACAGCTCTGGGATGCTTCCGTTGCTTGATCCAAGATCAACTCTGGGGTTCCCGCTTGAGTCTGCCCCTGCTCGAAATTCAGACAGCTGTCGGAACCAGCGGGCAACGGACCCCCTCGACCAATGCCTTTTCGTGTTACTAGTACTGCACCATCTGCTTGCGCCCCTGCCCCTCTGGGTGGTACACGGTCTGGCTCACGTACCCTGCAATCCTCTGCGGGCGGTTCTACTGGCTCTGACAGCTTTTCCGCTATCAACAGGGCTTCTGCCACAATCTCAGCACTAGCATTTTTTAGGTCTATTCCCGGCTCCAGCCCCCTCAGACGCCCACTCCTCCGTTGGACGTCAGGGTGCTGGTGCCTATCGGGGTTTAGATCTATGCCTGTCATCTCTACAGGCATTTTACGAACCGCACTGTTCTGCAGGCGTGCTGGCGACACCCCCTACAAAACCTGCTAACGTTTAGGCTTCTGCTCCTTATCCTTACTGCAACCTGGTGAGGATCTGCTAGTCAAGGCTGGACGGCAGGTACAGCAATTTTGCGCGATAGGCCTTGCCCTCTGCTTTTATGCTCACTAATATTTGTATCTGGCGGAATCCTCCTTCGCCCTTTTTTAGCCCCTTCCCACCTTTGCTGGCTGGGCTGCCTCTAGCTGGCGCACGTCCCCTGCGGATGTCTGCCTCCTGGCGGATCTTGCGTTGTGTCAGTTCCTCTCTGACACCTGCGGGGATCCTTTGGTACACCACAAAATTTTAACCTTGGATGATCTGTCAACAAGTTTACTTCTGTCAATGATGAATGATTGGATCCACCTGATCTCAATCTGCAGTCATACAGGAATTATCTGCTGGGTGTATAAATCCGCAGCCAGATCCTCAAGCCTCTCCTGGACTCAACACTAAGTTGCCACTCTTAGTGATTCTCAGGGCTTAACTTGGCACTCTCTATGGAGATTACCACAGCAAAGTGCAATTCATATGCTGTCCAAGGTTGTTTGCATACAAACAAAATTCCAATCTCGCTGCACAAGCACCTTTAGCAGGAATTGGCAAATCAGGCTGATCAGGCTAGATCCACTTCGTCCCTTTCTAAAGGACACGCGAGGTGCGCTTCAGGTCCGTGGCGGACTTCTTTCCTCACTGCAGTGACGGACGCCTACGGGCAGGCTCAGTGACTACTCACTGGCTGCGAGTGCTCTTCGAGTTAAGCAGCTAGGTGGATATTGTGTATATATAGCAACAGACTTTGGGGGCATAGGCCTTCTGGCCGTCTGGTCGCGATCCAGCAGGGCTATGTTAAGGACACTTACCGCGTAACACGCGGAGAGACGGACGGGACGAGGCTGCGTACTTCTTCTTCTGCAGAGTCTCGTTTCTCTTACTGGGGTACTTGTCTCCAGCTAGATCAGCGGTGGCTGAGCTAGGCTTGACTCGAGTTAAGGTACTGACTTATATGGAAGCTGCTGGTCTCAAAGACTGCCGGTGCTTGTTACAAATAGAGGTCTGTCCTTTAGAAAGGGACGAAGTAAGTAGCCAAGGCAATTGCCGGGATACAGGGACCCGGCAGGCCCAGTTCAGAGTACGGTAGAACCTGTCAAACTAATCCTGCGTAAGCGGGTTTCTAGGTCTCAGCTCAAATCCGGAGACTCCGCAGAGAAGCTGCGGAGTCACCGATGACGCTAACTGCGGTCTAAACGGTTCTGTCACGTATACTGTAATATACTGTGACACAAAGTAACCATGCATCCATGCAACATGCATGCGTATTAGTTAGGGCTTATGACCATGCATGCAAAGTGCTGTGGCATACAGCTAATGATTGATGCAGTCCCTAACTCCTGATTGAACTAACTGTCCAAACAACAACAACCCCAGTTCGTTGTAAGTTGCTATGCTTAACTAATATCTCCTCACATTTTCCTTCAAACCTGCAACCCCGCCTGATACCGTCGGTATGGAGAATTGGGCGACTTTGGCACAGGGTTCCCTGGCTGGATGAAGGCTGGGTTTTTTTAGCTCGTGAAGTGCTGAATTGCTGATCGATCGGACGATTCGAAAAGCTCGGATGCCGAAGTCACATACATGTTTCGTTGTTTTCGGAGTTCGTTGTTCCTTAAAACAGCAAAATGGTCATGTTAATGATTGATCGCAAGCACCTGCATCTGTCACTGTGTTGCAATGGGCTAAAGGCTTCGTCATACTGGAGCCAGAAAACTCGTTTCACAAATCCTACTTCAACATCATGCCCCCGTTAAAAGAATGCAGCTTGTCATTCAGCCAGCCCGCATGCACACCAACATGCATAACCCCCCCGCAACCCTCCTGAACGCCTGTAGGAGCTGGACCTTCGTCACGCGATCAATCCACGAAAAGGCGCGCAGCCTGTTCGCGAAGACAGAGTGCTCAGCGGGACTGGCGAAGCACCGTATTAGATGTGGGCCGTATTAGCCAGTCCCGCTAAACACTCTGCCTTGGTTCACACCCTCATCCCCTTCTTCACCAAGTCCTTCTGGTTGGCGAACAGGCTGCACGCCTTTTCGTGGATTGATCGCGTGACGAAGGTCCAGCTCCTACATGGGGTCCGAGGCTGTTCCGAGGGTTTGAGTTAGAACTTAGGACCACCGCTTAGGACCGACCCTCTAAACCACGCCTCTAAACCATCGTTTGTAGAGACGCACGAAAGTGTGAAATGAGGTTTGTAAAGACATGAAATCGAATCCTAAAATACAAAATATTTGTTATATAAGTCGAACATACATCGTTTGATATTTTTGAAATCTTGAAGCTGAAACGTCGCTCTGTAATATGGAATCAACTTTGACCCGGATAGCCTTGACTAGATGGCCGAGACAGATGGCAGGCGAGTTAGAGCAGCGCACGCTAGAGAGCCTTCAACGCAACATCAACGCTCCTATACGCCACTGCATTATCTATGCTACTTGCCCAGGCACGCAAAGATCTCGAACATACGCCTGCTGGCGAAGGGCGCCCATGGCGTCGGGGTTGCTCAAGCAACGTGCATCACCCTGTTTGTCGCTACACAGCACGTGAGGACCTCCTCCTCGGGCATTTGATCGTGAAGGTCCCCGCTGGATGACACATTGAACTGTCCTCGCTGGATGACACTTGCACTGTCCAAGGAGGGTTCACTGCATGCTCTATGAACAAGACTGCTGACCAATGAGGCAATTGCGACTTGCAAGCTTAGGACACATGACTGCAAGCTTCTATTTAGTCTTGTCCTTTGCAGATGGTGGCATCTGGCAACTTCATCAAGGACCTGCACTATGGCCGTGGCTAGCTGGGACGTTCAACAGTGCCACAAAATGGCTTGGGGTACACATGAGCCATGTCAGGACACTACCTATCCACATAGATGCGTAGCGCTCTTCTGCATGGACAATGTTATGCCCCTCCGTATGCATGCATGTGGTATGCATGTGCAGCGCTCCCTGTATGGACAGTATGCTCTTCCGCATGCAAGCAAAGCTTTCTCCCGAGTGGGCACAGCAATGCCCCCACATGCATACATGCGTAGTGCTCCAGAAAATGTACCGTTTGCCCCCATCTACGCGTGCGTGCGCAATTCTCCAACGCTGATTGGGTGCCCCATGCACAGTGCTCCCCAATATAAGCAGTATGCCCCCCCTTCACACGCAGGCGCATCTCTCCCTTATATGGACAGTATTCCCCTTTAACATGCCCATGGCTCTCCCGTTTGGATAGTGTGTCCACCCTCCATATTCTTCATAGACACTGAATCCCCCTAGATGCACCGGAGTCAAGAGCAGACGTGCACGTTTTGTTTACTGTCCTACAAACCCGCCTTGCCCTGTCCTGCCCTGCAGCCCTTCCCTGTAGCCATGCAGCCTTACCCTGCAGCCCTGCCGCCACACCAACTACTCACATGGCAATGTTTTTTCAAGGAGGTGAAGGAACGCAGGACCAGGATGAACAACAAATGGGAACGCCCAAGCCTGTGAGCGGGGTGAGTAGATTATATATATGGCCAGGCCGTTCATGTACCTACACCGACCGTGTTTTGTATTGCGCTGTTTCATAAGCCGTCCTCCTGTCCCTGCTCCCTCGTCTCCATCCTGCTCTTGCCCCTGCCCCCTTGTCACATCCCTGCACCTGCCCCCTCCTGCCCCCGCCCCATCCTCCTTTCCTGCCCCTGTTCATCCTCCATTCTAGCTCCTATCCCTGCACCCTCGTCCCCTCCTGTCCCTGTCCGGCTGTCCCCCCGTCCCCCTCTTGCCCCTGTCCCTGCCCCCTCGCCCCCCTCCTGCTCCAGTCCCTGCCTCCTCGTCCTCTCCTGTCCCTGCCCCTTCGTCCCCTCCTGCTCCTGTCCCCTCATCCCCCTCCTGCTCCAGTCCCTGCCTCCTTGTCCCCTCCTGTCCTTGCGCCCTCGTCCACCTTCTGCCCTTGTCCCCTCCTCCACCACCCGCTCCGTCCCCTGCCCCCTCGTCCCCTCCTGCTTATGCCCCTGCCCCCTTGCCCCCTCATCCCCCCTGCTCCTGACCCTGCCCCTCCGTCCCCTGCTGGCCCTGTCCCCTCTTCTGCTCCTGCCTCTTCGCCCTCTTCTCCGTCCTGCTTGTGCCCCTTCGTCCCCCTCCTGCCCTTGCCCCTGCCCCCTCGTCCCCCTCATGCACCTGCCCCTGCCCCCTCATCCCCCTTCTGCCCCCATCACATCCTCCTTTCCTCCTCCAGTCCCTGTCCCCATGTCCCCCTCCTGCTCCTGTCCCTGCCCCCTCGTCCCCTCCTGCTCCAGTCCCCTTGTCCCCCTCCTGCTCTTGTACCTGCCCCCTTGTCCCCCTCCTCCTCCAATCCCTGCCCCCCTGCCCCCTCCTGTCCCTGCTCCCTCATTGCCCTCCTGCTCCTGTCCCTGTGCCCTCGTCAGCCTCCTGCTCCTGTCCCTGCCCCCTCGTCCCCCTCCTGCTCCAATCCCTGCCCCCTTGTACCCTCCTGTCCCTGCGCCCTCATCGCCCTCTTGCTCCTGTCCCTGTGCCCTTGTCCCCTCCTCTGCTCCTGCCCCCTCGTCCCCCTCTTGCTCCGGTCCCTGCCCCCTCGTCCCCCTCCTGCTCTTGTCCCTGCCCCCTCGTCCCATCCGGCTCCTGCCTCTGCCCCTCGTCCGATCCCCTCTCCTGCCCCCGCCCCATCCTCCTTTCCTGCTCTTGTCCCTGCCCCCTTGTCCCCTTTCTGCTCCTGTCCCTGCCCCTCGCCCGTCCTGCCCCTGCCCCTTCGTCCCCTCTCTGCCCCTGCCACTGCGCCCTCGTCCCCCTCCTGCTCCAGTCCCTGCCTCCTGTCCCCTCCTGTCCCTGCGCCCTCGTCCCCCTCCTGCTCCTGTCCCTGCCTCCTTGTCCCCTCCTGTCCCTGCGCCCTAACCCCCTTCTGCTCCAGTCCCTGCCTCCTTGTCCCCTCCTGTCCCTGCCCCCTCGTCCCCCTTCTGCTCCTGTCCCTGCGAAAGCATGGTCCAGAGCCGCCCACGCCCGCCCCTGTCCTCCTGGCCTCTTGCACACCTGCCCACCTACCATCTACCCTCCTAGCCCATGGCCACAAAACATGCCCAGGGGGGCGCTGCCACAGCAACAGCTCAGTGTGGTTGACACGCTCAAGACAGCGTTGTTGCGACAGCGACAAGTATGCGCCGCTACGCCTCAGGCAGCCTATGCGGTCCCATTTTGCTCCCTGCAGCATGTGCGCGCCTCTGGCGCAACGCTGCAACAACTGCAGCAACAGCAGCATCTGCTGCACCTCGGGGGGGCAGCGCTGCTTCCTTTCAGCTCGCACCAACAGCCGCAACTACAACAGTCTGTGAGGCAAGCGGTGTCCACCAAGTGGAATTGGGCCCTTGGCATATTTTGAAGATTTGGCAGATATTCGATCATCAGTGCTGTACCATCTCACCACGTGCATTTCCTACTCATCTTCGAGCTTCGGTCGATCAAGACGTCCCACTGACAGAATGAATGACAGATGGGCATTTCGAAGGGTGCATTCATTCCCACTGCGCCCTGCTGAACGATCGGCCGCGTTGGGCTGGTATGTAGTAGGGGAAGATCGAGCAAGCTCAAGGCCCGTATTTGTCACACTAGTTTATTTGTAAGAGGATAACAAATTTCAAATCGATTACAAATTACAAATCGTATTCCTCAGGAAACGCCCCGGCATGTATTTTGGACCCACGCAAGGTTCCACCTGTGTCCGGAACTCGAAAAATAGTGCCGGTGCTGACATTGACACGAGAAAGCCAAACACAATCAACGCACATACAATGAACAAATGGATGTAATACTGGTATATCTGATACACTGGGTGGATCTTGGCCCGACTGCCACAATGTGGTAGAAAATCCAATCTGATCTAGATCTAGCTGCCTCTATCCGGGGTCACAACCGCTTGTAACAAGAATATGTGGAGGAACCACACCGAATGCGACCCCCCCTCACCAACCAGCACACTTCCACAGAAATCCAGACGCAACCTGGGGGCCAATCAGGAAGCAAGGGACAAGGACGGGGTGGGGGCAATCAAGAGGGTTCAACCCTGCACCCTGGAAGGGTTCAACCTAGCGCCCTGGAAGGAAGGGACAAGGGCAATCAAGAGGGTTCAACCCTACACCCTTGGCCACTTTGATGCAGGTTCTCTGCTTGGCTCCTTTGCGGCCACAACATCCAACATCTAGAGGCTGGCTGCCACCTGTCCGCTCCGGAACCCCACCCGCTTGCGACTGTAGTCCAAAACCCAAGGCAGGCGAGCGACGAGGTCGTAACAGATGATGCCTCCGCTGTACAAGGAGATGTCGAGACCGCCGATGCCTGCGCCCCGCATGCACTTGACCTGCATAGCAGCCGGGTGGAATGGCGGTTCTCGCCCAGCTTAGGTTTTATGGTTTCGAGTTTAGGGTTTTAGTGGGTAGGTGCTTTACCCCCCCAACCAGATATCGAGGCCGCCGATGCCTGCACCCCGCATGCACTCGACCTGAATAGCAGCCAGGTGGAAAGTAGTGTTTCTTTCTTTGGCTAAAAGGCCACCATCAGCAGGCTGCCCCGCGGCCGTCAGCGGCCCGATTGGGACCAAACCTGGACCTACGGCTGGCGGCCTCAGCAGCATGGCTGGCCACACCTGGGGCCTCTGGCGGGATGCCAGGTTGTAGCTGATATGTAGCTGAGTCCCGAAAAAATAAACACTTGAGGAAACGCGGTTCTTTTAGTGGGCAGGTGCCTTCCTCCCCAACCAGATGTCAAAGCTGCCGATGCCCGCGCCCCGCATGCACTCGACCTTCCAGACAGCCGGCTCGAAATATAAATTCTGAATGCCGTCCAAACGTAAACAGTCACACATACATGGTACGCGTACATGCTCACATTCACATGTACACTGTACACACTCTCAAGGACTTCCCCAAGAGAGTGACACGGAACGCACTGCATAAAGGTTTAATATATGTGCCACACACTGATCAGTAGTTTGGAAGGAACAACTGATAAGCAAACCATTGTCGCACAATCCGGCTTATTCTGCACCACATTGTGCCGTTTCGTGCTACCTAGATAGTGCCATCCGGCTTAATCTGCAATGTGTTGTGCCGTATCGTGCTACCATGAAACAAACTGATCTGCCGTACCTGGGGCCTGCCAACAGGGGACAAAGTCAAGCCGACAACTGCACTTGTCTCCTGAAGATAAAATGTTTCAAACCCCTGTCAGGTCCAGCCATCCCAGGACACCCACCCGGTCGAATCGGACCCCGGCCATATCCACCCAGGGCAGCTGCAGCATCTCCACTCTCACTTTGTCGCCTGCGTTGCCCCCGACACCCCGCACATAGTGCACGCTGCCATGCGGGAAAAGGTTGGGGAGTTGGAAGTCAGGTGTGAAAAGGCCAGAGATGAGGGTTGAGGGTTGAAGACGGTTTAAGGTTGAGGAGTGAGGTTATTAATCATTAATTAAAATTTTAATGAGTGACCACTGGTTACGGCGACCACTAATGAGTGACCATTGATTGACGGCGAAGGGTAATTAATAAATGAGTGACCACTGGTAGCAGCGACCACTGATGAGTGACCATTGGCTTACAGCGACCACTAATGAGTGACTGGCTTACGGTGAAGGGGTCAGCGGCTGTTATCCGCACATTTGGTTCTGGATCAAACATTGTAATTCATCTTATTCATACCCACAAGTCTGTTTTCACCACCAGGGACCCCTGACCCCTAAGGACAACAACCTTGACCCCTGACCCCAATAACCCAGGACGCTAAGCCCAACAACCCCGAACCCTACGCCCAACAACCCTGAACCCTAAGCTCAACAACCCTGCATCCTAGGCCATTGGCCTGATTGTTCCCTCAGAAGCCCCCTGAACCCTCAACCCAAAGCCACTCACTTGATTGCACCCTCAGCATAATCTTCCATGCTAAACCCTAAGCCAGTGACCTGATAGCACCCTCAGCGTCCCCCTGACCCCTCAACCCCAAGCCAATCACTTGATTGCACCCTCAGCATAATCTTTCATGCTTAACCGTAAGCCAGTGGCCTGATAGCACCCTCAGTGTCGTCCTTGAACCTTAACCCCCAACCCTCCATGGCCCTGAACCCTAAGCCACTGACCTGAGTCCATCCTCATCTGTCGACCCCGGGCCACTGTCCAGCCCCAGCTCTTTCACGGCTCGGCTGTGCAGTGATTAGAAGTCACAATATCGGTTATTTATAGCCATGGGGAGTTACAAACCGCTACGTGAGGTCAGTTTCAATCATGTTGGGAGTGTTTGTGCAGCCGCGCACGTGGTTACTTGTACAGCATCATGCATGTGCAGCATGCCCTAGTGTGTGTAACCTTTGCAGAGTTATATTCTCGCATGCAGTCACAGGGGGTTACTTTCACACATTGTGTGGGGTTACATGTACAGCATCATGCCTGCGCTGCATGCCCCTCTCACTCCCCTTCAAAGCGTAGTTTTCTGTCCTTCTTCTTTGCATGCCCCAGTATTCAGCATCAGCGGCAAGGGTACTAACATAAAATCAACCGGGGGGGGGGGTACTTTCTAGTGCTAATTTTTTCGTGACTCAGCTACATGTCAGCTACACTCCCGCTGATGGCTGGAGACCCTGCTTCTGGCCATCTATGCTGGTTTGGCCACCAATCGTAGCCCGGTCCAAGCTGGGTCCCAATCCGGCCTTTGGCAGCCACAGGGCGGCCTGCCGAAGGTGGCCTTGTAGCCGAAAAAATAAACACCGGTACTTTACTCGCTGCTTGGTTGGTGAAGTGTCTACCTGTGTAACATGATGTCCTCACCACTTGCCCCGGTGTCAGCATCAGCAGCAAGGGGGGGTACATACTGTCACAGGGGGTTACTTTCACACACTTTGTGTTTACCTGTGTAACATGATGTCCGCACCACTTGCCCCGGTGTCCAGCATCAGTAGCACCGTCTTGAGGGATCCAGCAGCATCTGGGAAGGTGATCTGAGCAGGAGGGCAGGGGGGGCAGCTGAGGGGGAGGGGAGGCCAAGCAGGAGTGTGTGTGGGGAGGCCAGATGAGGGGGAGGGAAGGTCAAGCAGGGGGGTGTATTAGGGTAGGCCAGCTGAGGGGGAGGAAGGCCGGGCGGGGAGGGGGAGGGGAGGTGAGCAGAGGGGAGGAAGGTCGGGCAGGGGGAGGGAGAAAGGGAGGGGGGGGGTAGGGGGGGGGGGGGGGGGCAGCTGAGGGGGAGGGAGACCAGGCAAGGGGGGTAGAGGGAGGCCAGCTGAGGGGGAGGGAGACCAGGCAGGGGGTGGAGGGGAGGGTAGCAGAGGGGGGGGGGGGAGGCCAGCTGAGGGGGAGGGAGACCAGGCAAGGGGGGTAGGGGGAGGCCAGCTAAGGGGGAGGGAGACCAGGCAAGGGGGGTAGGGGGAGGCCAGCTGAGGGGGAGGGAGACCAGGCAAGGGGGGTAGGGGGAGGCCAGCTGAGGGGGAGGGAGGAGGGGGTAGGGGGAGGCCAGCTGAGGGGGAGGGAGACCAGGCAGGGGGTGGAGGGGAGGGTAGCAGAGGGGAGAAAGGCCGGGCAGGGAGAGGGGGGAAGGGGGGGGGAGGGAGGCAATCTGAGAGGGAGGGAGGACGGGCAGGGGGAGGGGGAGGGCAGAGGTAGGGGAGGAGGCAGGCAGATGTAGGGGGTAGGGGCAGGGGACGTAGGGAATGACGGGGGTAGGTCAGGGGGAAGGTGACCTTGGTAAGGGAGTGGTGGACCATTCAAGCAGCCATTTGAAAACCGTTGAAACAGCGTTTCGAACACCATTCAAGCAGCAGTTTGAATACCATTCGAACAGCGTTTTGAATACCCAGCCGGCCGATTTCGATTCAGCAGAGGAAAGCGCTGCTGATTGACAACATATTCTATGCATCATGGATTAAGTGTGACTATCACAGCCTAAACCCTGTCATACCATAGTGCTCATCACTCAAATTATAAGGTCTTTTGAAGGAGACCGCCCCTCAGCCGCGTGTGGATAGATCTCCAGATCCAGTGTTTAAATGAATGCGAACCATACCACGCTCGGCAGGCCTCTAAACGGCCACAACTGGGCCGATGGGGAACAAACTTCGACCGGCCTATAGGGCCTGGATCCACCAGATCTAAACCTTTTGCACACAAACCAGGACAGGGCCTGGATCCACCAGATCTACTCCCCTCCCCCTCTATCTGCTAGATCCCTTACGTTTAGCTGCTGTCAGATCTACTCCCCTCTTCCCTCTATCTTTGCTAGATCTCGTGTGTTAAGCTGTTGCCAGACCAATCACATTTAGCTGCTGCCAGATCTGTCCGCCCTGCTACTGCCAGATCTGTTCACCCAAATGCTGCCAGATCTCTTGCGCTCAGCTACTGCCAGATCTGTTCACCCAGGCACTGCCAGATCTGTTCACCCAGCTGCTGCCCGACCTGTTCTGCCAGCTGCTGCCAGATCTGTTCACTCAGCTGCTGCCAGATCTATTTACCCAGCTGCCGCCAGATCTGTTCTCCCAGCTTCTGCCAGATCTGTTCATCCAGCTACTACCATATCTGTTGCGCCCTCCAAACACACGGAAATCGACCAGATTCACTCTTCCATAGCGGCCATATCTTAGCAGAAATCTCTCTAACGCCTGGCATCTGCCAGATCTGCTGCACCCTCCAAGTCATGTAAGATATGCTGCACCCTCCAACACACCCAGCACACAAGACCCTGGCACATACCAGATCTTAGCAGCAATATCTGTTTCACCTGGCATCTGCCAGATCAGCTGCAACCTCCAACACACCCATCAAACCACGCCCTGGCAAGAAACAGATCTGCCAGCAAACCAAACCCTGGCATACGCCACAACCTGACACATACGAGATCTTCTGCGCCCTCTGCTCACGCAGCAAAACGAACACGGGCGCAGACCCACCTCCAAATGAGGCAGGTTGGCAATCATCTTCAATGGGAACCAGCTCCACAACCCGGCAGGCTCCACATATGTGTCGGGGTTAAAGAGCTGCATTGAGAAGTGTGGGAACTGGGCCAGCGCGGCGCGAGCAGCCTTGCCGTTCCCTGCTGCCCTGTGCTGTTGCTGCTGCTTTGGGGGCGGCGGTTGGGCGGCTGGATCGGCCTGCGGAGGGGATTTCAAGAGAAGAGATGCAACTGACATTCGAATTTGAATCCAGTCGGGCCATGGCAAATGCAATCGACATTCAAATTTGAATCCAGTGAAGGGAAAATAGGGAAAGGACGCAGTCCACATGGTGGAGAGCTTGATCCTCCAGGGAGGGATGGAATGACAATCAGCCCGGGCATGCAGATGAGCCACTGTCGTAGATTTGATTTGCCTTCCCTTAGGCATGTACATTGTTTGTAATGCTGCTCTCAGGGCAAGCTGTCGACATAACTCTTAATTTGCGACTGAAAATTGGCGTTGATAATTGATCATTAGTAAACGCATGGATCCCTCAACCCCAAACAACGATAATTACGAGGGAAGACAAAGCAAATCTACGGTGTTTCGTTCAGGGAACTGATGCTAGCATACAGCCACATCACAGCCTACGGCAGAGGGGAACAAACGCAGCAATCCTGGTTGCTTGGACAGTGGGCTTTGGGCAGCAGGCAGTAGGCCTGTCAAGGTATGGGTCCCACTGACTCATTGGTGCCTACCCAGCGAGCCTGCCAAAGATAGCATATTGTGCACATCAACCGGCACCGATGCCATTACTAGCGGTATGACACCATTAGACAAGCCTGCTCATATACCTTCACATTGAGCTGTATCTTCCTTATTCAAATACGACCAGTGCGCGTTTTTGACCTATGCACTGGACCCACCTGTGCGACTGAGACCGCCATGACCTCAGGGGCGCTCCTTCCCCTCCCCAGAGGGAGGGCCGCAGGCAGGCCCACCGTCTGGGGAAGAGCCACCACCGCCCGCCTGCGCAACGGGGACATGCCGTTAATGGTGAAGGGCTTGCATGACAAGGGCTTCCATTCTGAAGGGGGTTCAAGATGTGCACCTGGTTTGTTCCTGATTGGTTCGTGATTTGTACCTGACTTGTACCTGATTTATACCTGAATCGTACGTGATTTGTACGTGATTCATACCTGATTTGCTCCTGATTTGTACGTGATTCATACCTGACTTCCTCCTTATTTGTACGTGATACATTCAGCGCAGCCTCCCTTTCCCTCCCCTCCCAGCCCCCTCCCCCTCCTCCTCCCTCTCCTCGTCCTCCTCCCTCTCCTCCCAGCCCCTCTCACCTGAAGATGTCGTACCCAACAATACCGATCACCTCCCCTGGTCCATCCGAGACGAGGCCCGCAAGGTCCATGGTCATCATCACCTGACAGTCAGGTCAGCAACACATGTCGTTTTAGGGAGCTTGTATATACCATACATTCTACCAATATACACGTATACACGTGTATAAGCCAGGTCATCAACACACAGAAATACATCAGAACGTGATTTATCCGACAGGGTGCTAGGCTTTCCTTCCTGTTAGGGGATCTGGGTTAGAGACTTAAGGTTAGGTAAGGGCCTGGGTCAGCAGCACAAACCAACACATCAGGAAGTGATCATTCCAACGAGGGGCAGGGAGCGTGACTTACCTTCCTGCAAGTTTGGGGATAGGGGCAAGGCTAGCCTCACGAAACATATCCAGACTTATGTAAGGCCTGCCTGCCAGCCTCACCGGGTCCCGGATACTGAGCGGCCCGAGCGTCCACGAGCTAGCCTTGGCGAACTGGGCCGCGCACTTCCCCGAGACACAGCTGGCATATATCTCTCCAAACGCCTTCAGCTTCATTGCCTGGGCGGCCTGGGGCGTGATGACAAAGCCACTGGCACCTGAGGGGGATAAGGGGAGCATGAAACGTCTTTCAGAACCCTGAACCCTAAACAGACACGAGCACCTGAGGGGCAAACGGGGAGCATGGGACGTCTTTCAGAACCCTAAACCCTAAACAGACATGAGCACCTGGGGGGAGAACGAGAAGCAAGGAATGTCTCTTAGAAACCTAAACCCTAAAAAAGCCGCTGGTACCTGAGGGGGGAAACGGGGAGCATGAAACGTCTTTCAGAACCCTTAACCCTAAACCCTAAACTTTAAACAAAGCCACTAGCACGTGAGGGTCGAACGGGGAGCATGCAACGTTTTTCGGGAGGTACCGGTCAGGCCACGATCCAATTAATTTAGCTATATGCGTTAATGGTTTGTCTAGTTTATCGTGGGTGGGGGTGAAAGATCTGCAGGTCCGCTGGTTCACTATATAGATCAATTGCCTGGTCAGCCTGGTCAGCCTGGGGTGTAATGGCAAAGCCACTAGCACCTGGGGGGAAAACGAGGAGGGGGAAACGTCCAGTGCTCCTTTTACCGTGACTCAGCTACATGTCAGCTACATGTCAGCTACACTCCGGCCGCTGGCCGAAGGCCCCAACTGTGGCCAGCCTTGCTGCTTCGGCCACCAGTTACAGGCCGGTCCAGGTTTGATCTTTATGGAGCCTTTGGCGGCCTGCCAAGTTGGACTTGTGGCCGAGGGAGGAAACACTGCAGAAGGTATGGCCTTGATCCAATCAAATTAGCTCGATGCGTTCAAGGTACGTCCAGTTGTATGGAGAATGGGAGGGAATAAGAAATGTCTGCAAGTCCGCAGGTTCGCCATGTCCTTCTTCAGGTTCATAAACTAAGCCGGGACTCATCACAAACTCAACAGCTTGCGGTTGAAAGGTGCAAGGCATTCCGCCCTCTCCCGGGGCTGGTAGCAGCCCACCATCATCATTCCCCACCCTTAACCCTCAACCCGAATTCAGCCCTTGCGAAACCAGGATTATGTTCCTCCATTCCACTGCTTAAGCTCATGACCACATTCGTTGAACTCCTTTTAGGTGTGTAAAGCACGGCTACATAGAAGCAAGGCTACGTGTAAGGTATTCAGCATGGATATATTTATCATCCACCCACCAGAGTCCAAGAGCATAAAGCCACCCTCTTTTCCATTAATCTTGGGTCTGACAAGTAAATGTCCGCTGCCTGCCCGCCACACCTGCAGCAGTGAAGCAGGATTCACACATTGAAATCAGTGTGGGGTTTCCACTGCCAGCCCGCCACACCTGCAGCAGGGGACCAGGATTCACACATTGAAGTCAGTGTGGGGTTTCTACTGCCAGCCCGCCACACCTGCAGCAGGGGACCAGAATTTACACATTGAAGTCAGTGTGGGGTTTCTACTGCCAGCCCGCCACACCTGCAGCAGGGTACCAGGATTCACACATTGAAGTCAGTGTGGGGTTTCTACTGCCAGCCCGCCACACCTGCAGCAGGGTACCAGGATTCACACATTGAAGTCAGTGTGGGGTTTCTACTGCCACTCTGCCAGCCCGCCACACCTGCAGCAGGGGACCATGATTCACACAATGAAAACAGTGTGGGGTGTCTACTGTCAGCCTGCCACACTCGCAGCGGGAGACCAGCCATGCTTAGAAGCCCATGATTCACACATTTCAATGGGTGTGGAGTGGATGTGGCTCTCAGTGAGATTAAGGGTAACTGGCTGATAATCAGTTATTCAGTTAGTCCTTCAGTACCAGGTAGTGAACATTGATATGCAGGTTGGTCATAAGTTCAATGGTAACTTCAAGAGTAAATTATAGCATGTAAAAATGCTTTGTCTTCCCTTATAATTCACGTCAAGGGGGTGAGAAAAACTGGAGCACGAAAATACTAATAATGGACTGCAGACTCTTTCGAAGTTTTCAGTCGGCGATTGAGAGTTTTGGCCTCAAGTTCGCCCTTGGGGCAGTATTGTGACAATCACTTCATTCTAACCCGAGGGAAGGCAAAACAAATCTAAGGCACTGCAGGCAGGCAACGAGCAACGGCCTTCCACTTTTAACATTGTATCGCATCCTGTAAATAGTTATGATTGGGACCTAGAGCCCTGACCGGCCAACAGACACAGGCCCAAGCTGCATGGCCGGCAGCCCACGAGGCCCCAGGCCAGAGGCCAGGAGGCAACTGAAATACTGCAGCCTAGCCACACAACAGCAAAACACTCACACGCCTCCTCCCCCTCCTGTACCCCCCTTTAACCCCCCTTATCCCCTTACCCCATGAACAGATACGCACTTGTCACGGCACAACTAGCTGTCACAAATCCCACCCACAAGCACTCACCGAGACCGCTGCACTCTGTGTCTCGTTGTAAGTCGCGTCCAGCGGCAGCAGAGGTGTCACTGGTAGCTGGAACATCTGGATCGGGGAGTAAGCCATCAACCTGCAGTGTGCACGATGGAGTCAGGGCCTCAGCCTGCAAGAGATCTAGGGTTTAGGATCCAGGGTCCAGGCTGCCAGGGATCTAGGGTTCAGCCGTTCGAACCAGGGTCCAGAGTCCAGACTGCCTAAAAGATAGGGTCCTGGCGTTCTGAGCCAGGGTCCAGGCCTCCAGATCCAGGCCTTCGGATCCATGGTAACGGCTTTTTAATCCAGGGCCTCAGCCTGCCAAGCCTCGCAGGAATCCAGGACTCCGGATTCAGGCCCCAGATCTCCAGATCCAGGGACCAGTCCACCAGGGATCCAGGCCTCCAGATCCAGAATCCAGGCCTCCGGATCAAGGGTCCAGGCCTCCACATCCAGGATTTAGGCCTCCAGATCCAGGCTTTTGGATCCAGGGCCCAGGCCTTCGGATCCGAAATCCAAGGCTCTAGATCTAAGGTCCAGGCCTCTAAATTCTGGGTCTCAGCCCTCGGATCTCCAAGTTTCAGGTTGCAGGGCTCCTAAATGGAGGGTTTCAGGTTTCAGAATATAGCTTCTAAGGATCTAGAAAACCTTGTTGTGGCACTCACCTGAACCTTTACTCATGGATTCAGGTTTCAGGATAAAGCTTCTAGAGACCCAGCAAACCTTCTCTTTGCACTCACCTGACCTCCTCTGTCAGATACTCGTGGCTGCCGCCGGAGACCCCGAAGTGCTTCATCTCCACAGGGTGGCAAACGCCCTGAGAAATTCAAATTCGGATTTAAAATTATGTTCAAACTGGCTGGCCTCCACTATCTACAGCGCTGCACAGCCCAGCTGGTGGGATATCAGAGCCCCAACAGCAGTATTTATTTTTTCAGCTACGAGTCCACTTTCGGCAGGCCGCCATGCAGCTGCTGAGGGCGAGATCGTGATTTAACCTGGACCTTCCCTCGACTGGTGGCTAAAGCAGCATGGCTGGCCACAAAAGAGGGCCTCCGGCCAGAGGCCTGAGTGTAGCTTACATGTAGCTGAGTCCTGAAAAAGTAATCACTGCCCATTGCCCAAGAGCCCTAAGACATCCCCAATCTCCACCTGAGACCCCCCATCAAGCAAAATCAGAGATACGCAATACCAGGGTGTATCACCTCACGGGGGCATGGATTAAGGAAGCCACGTATTTGGGTTAAGGGTTAAAGATTTAGACCCAACCGAAACCCAGACCCTAAACATCCCGGGGACATGGATTAAGGAAGCCACCTGTTTGGCTACCTGTAGCGTCGGGGAGGCTGCTGTTAGCAACACAATGTATGCAGCAGCTGCTGCCCGTGCCGTACATATTTCAATCGCCAAACCATATCTATCCTAAAACATCTCTCCTTCATCTGTCCCCCAACTCTTTTTCCCCACACCCTCCCACCTGCTGCTGCCAGTCGCTACTCCAGCCATTCATCTCCCAAGTCTCAATGTCACCACACACGGGCTGGTCCAGGCCGAGGACGGTCCAGGTTGAGGTGCAAACACGCACACGGCTGATCAGCTGGACATCAGAAACATGATTGCGGTCAGTGTTCATGGTTCAGTTGTGACTTGTGAAGGTTAAGGTCTGCCTATTTTAGGGTTAAGGTTTAGGGTTGAGGTGCAAACACGCACGCGGCTGATCAGCTGGACATCAGGAACATGATTGTGATCAGTGTTCATGATTCAGTCGGGAAGGTTAAGGTCTGCAAGCACAAGGAAGTCCATGTTGAGGAACATAGACGCACACGGTTGATCAGCTGTGCAGGGGGGCAGTAACATAGTGCCGTGATCAGGGTTTAGTGTTTAGGGTTCAGATTAAAACCAGGTTGAGGCCATGAAATGTGATTATGTTTCCACGCACCCCTTTTAAAACCCACCTTCCCCCCCTTGAGCTTGAGCGTCAATACAACAGTCCTGTCCAGCGGGCTCAGCTGCTCATCACCATTCATCCGCAGACTCCTCAGCAGCGCCGAAACCACACTGCCGCGGCCTCCAGAACCAGATATGGAACCTGCAGCTACGTCTGCAGCCGCAGTAGCTGCAGCTGTATCAGCAGCAGCAGCAGCAGCAACAGAGATGGCAGGTATTGCTCCTGGCTGAGTGGCAGCGCAGCCGTCGACCAGCCCGGTGCTGGACGCCACCCCTGATGATTGCTGCCGCACGAAGCGAGCTGTCCTTCTGCTGGAAAACCTGCGGCTGCTGCTGTTACTGCTGCTACTACTGCTGCTACTGCTGTTGTTACTGCTGCTACTGTTGCTGCTGCTGCTGCTGCTGCTACAGCTACCCCACTCCGAAAAGGGGGAGGATATGCTGCTTCTTTCCCGTTCGGCGGTGTGAAGGGCGGAGGAGGCGGAGGCAGACGGAGGTTCCTGGCGACCCCGTTCCGCCACCGCCTCTCCGATCCCCTTGCTAGCTGCGGGCTCACTGCTGGAAGAGGCAGGGCGTGAGAAGTTGGTGAGGGCGGCGGACGATGAGGCGGGGGATGAGGCTTGGGGTCTGCTCCGGGCTGGCTTATGAGCAACCTTCAGGCTGCGGGCAGGTGGAAGAGGGGCTGCAGGAGCCGTAGGCTGCGGGGCGACCTGGAATAATGGGAAAGGAACCAGCTCGTGAGCGGCCGTATGGCCAGGTGTTGCAGGCGTTACATATGTTGCAGGTGTTGCAGGAGTTACAGGTGTTGCAGGCGTTGCAGTAGTGACATGTATTTGAGGTGTCACAGTGTTGGAGGAGTTTCAGGTGTTGCATATGTTGCAGGTGTGACAGGTGTTGCATGTGTTACCCTAAACCCTCACCTGCTGTTCCAGTCCCAGTTCGAATCTGCTGAGTAGGTGTGGCTGCAGCCAGCATCCAGTGCGCACCCACGCGCCCACCAACAGCGCCTCATGGTCGTCACACTCGATGGAGCGCGACACGCCCGAGCTGTCGATCTGAATGGGAGGGGAGAAGGCAGGGGGCGGGCTTCCTAAGAGCTAACCAGGGCCACGTGTATGAGGGGGACACACCAAGCTGTCGATATGAATGGGAGGGAGAAGGCAGGGGGGTAGGCGTCCTAAGGGCTAACCAGAGCCACGTGTATGAGGGGACACGCCAAGCTGTCAATATGAATGGGAGGGGAGAAGGCAGGGGGGTGGGCGTCCTAAGGGCTAACCAGGGCCACGTGTATGAGGGGGACACGCCAAGCTGTCAATCTGAATGGGAGGGGAGAAGGCAGGGGGGTGGGCGTCCTAAGGGCTAACCAGGGCCACGTGTATGAGGGGACACGCCAAGCTGTCAATATGAATGGGAGGGGAGAAGGCGAGGGGGAGGGGGGGACGTCACAAGGGCTAACCAGGGCCACGTGTATGAGGGGGACACGCCCGAGCTGTTGAAGCCCAATTTGGCTTCAAAATTTGTCTCAAACCAAAATTTGATTCCAACTTGACAGCAAAGATAAAATAGTAACCTCTACTATTTTGTATGAGGGGACAGGCCAAGCTGTCAATATGAATGGGAGGGGAGAAGGCGAGGGGGAGGGGGGGGCGTCACAAGGGCTAACCAGGGCCACGTGTATGAGGGGGACACGCCCGAGCTGTTGAAACCAATTTGACTTCAAAATTTGTCTTAAACCAAAATTTGATTCCAACTTGACAGCAAAGATAAAATAGTAACCTCTACCTGTACCTCCCAGCTGGTGCCGGCCTTACCGCTATGTTAGGCAAATTTAAATTGTAACTCATAAGCAAAAAGGAATTCGTGAACTCTACATGTAACTTCCAGCAAGTGCTATCCTCACCACCATAATATCCATATTTGAATTTGAAATCGGAATGGGCATGGAAACACATCTGTCACCTTCAGCCAGCAGTGCCTCCCAGCAGGTGCTGTCCTTGCTGCCGTCATAGCCAGGTTTGAATTTGAAATCAGAATGGACATAAACATGGAAACAAATCTGTCACCTTCAGCCAGCAGTACCTCCCAGCAGGTGCTGTCCTTGCTGCCGTCATAGCCAGGTTTGAATTTGAAATCAGAATGGACATGGACATGGAAACACATCTGTCACCTTCAGCCAGCCGTACCTCCCAGCAGGTGCTGTCCTTGCTGCCGTCATAGCCAGATTTGAATTTGAAATCAGAATGGACATGGACATGGAAACAAATCTGTCACCTTCAGCCAGCAGTACCTCCCAGCAGGTGCTGTCCTTGCTGCCGTCATAGCCAGGTTTGAATTTGAAATCAGAATGGACATAAACATGGAAACAAATCTGTCATCTTCAGCCAGCAGTACCTCCCAGCAGGTGCTGTCTTTGCTGCCGTCATAACCAGGTTTGAATTTAAAATCAGAATGGACATGGACATGGAAACAAATCTGTCACCTTCAGCCAGCAGTACCTCCCAGCAGGTGCTGTCCTTGCTGCCGTCATAGCCAGGTTTGAATTTGAAATCAGAATGGACATGGACATGGAAACAAATCTGTCACCATCAGCCAGCAGTACCTCCCAGCAGGTGCTGTCCTTGCTGCCGTCATAGCCAGGTTTGAATTTGAAATCAGAATGGACATAAACATGGAAACAAATCTGTCACCATCAGCCAGCAGTGCCTCACATCAGGTACTGTCCTTGCTGCCGTCATAACCAGGTTTGAATTTGAAATCAGAATGGAAATGGACATGGAAACAAATCTGTCACCTTCAGCCAGCAGCACCTCCCAGCAGGTGTTGTCCTTGCTGCCGTCATAGCCAGGTTTGAATTTGAAATCAGAATTAACATGGACATGGAAACACATCTGTCACCTTCAGCCAGCCGTACCTCCCAGCAGGTGCTGTCTTTGCTGCCGTCATAACCAGGTTTGAATTTGAAATCAGAATGGACATGGACATGGAAACAAATCTGTCACCTTCAGCCAGCAGTACCTCCCAGCAGGTGCTGTCCTTGCTGCCGTCATAGCCAGGTTTGTATTTGAAATCAGAATGGACATAAACATGGAAACAAATCTGTCACCTTCAGCCAGCAGTACCTCCCAGCAGGTGCTGTCTTTGCTGCCGTCATAACCAGGTTTGAATTTGAAATCAGAATGGACATAAACATGGAAACAAATCTGTCACCTTCAGCCAGCAGTACCTCCCAGCAGGTGCTGTCCTTGCTGCCGTCATAACCAGGTTTGAATTTGAAATCAGAATGGACATGGACATGGAAACAAATCTGTCACCTTCAGCCAGCAGTACCTCCCAGCAGGTGCTGTCCTTGCTGCCGTCATAGCCAGGTTTGAATTTGAAATCAGAATGGACATGGACATGGAAACAAATCTGTCACCTTCAGCGAGCAGTACCTCCCAGCAGGTGCTGTCTTTGCTGCCGTCATAACCAGGTTTGAATTTGAAATCAGAATGGACATGGACATGGAAACAAATCTGTCACCTTCAGCCAGCAGTACCTCCCAGCAGGTGCTGTCCTTGCTGCCGTCATAGCCAGGTTTGTATTTGAAATCAGAATGGACATGGACATGGAAACAAATCTGTCACCTTCAGCCAGCAGTACCTCCCAGCAGGTGCTGTCTTTGCTGCCGTCATAACCAGGTTTGAATTTGAAATCAGAATGGACATGGACATGGAAACAAATCTGTCACCTTCAGCCAGCAGTACCTCCCAGCAGGTGCTGTCCTTGCTGCCGTCATAGCCAGGTTTGAATTTGAAATCAGAATGGACATGGACATGGAAACAAATCTGTCACCATCAGCCAGCAGTACCTCCCAGCAGGTGTTGTCCTTGCTGCCGTCATAGCCAGGTCTGAATTTGAAATCAGAATAAACATGGACATGGAAACAAATCTGTCACCTTCAGCCAGCAGTACCTCCCAGCAGGTGCTGTCCTTGCTGCCGTCATAGCCAGGTTTGAATTTGAAATCAGAATGGACATAAACATGGAAACAAATCTGTCTCCATCAGCCAGCAGTACCTCACAGCAGGTACTGTCCTTGCTGCCGTCATAGCCAGGTTTGTATTTGAAATCAGAATGGACATGGACATGGAAACAAATCTGTCACCTTCAGCCAGCAGTACCTCACAGCAGGTGCTGTCCTTGCTGCCGTCATAACCAGGTTTGAATTTGAAATCAGAATGGACATGGACATGGAAACAAATCTGTCACCTTCAGCCAGCAGTACCTCCCAGCAGGTGCTGTCCTTGCTGCCGTCATAGCCAGGTTTGAATTTGAAATCAGAATGGACATAAACATGGAAACAAACCTGTCACCATCAGCCAGCAGTACCTCACAGCAGGTACTGTCCTTGCTGCCGTCATAGCCAGGTTTGTATTTGAAATCAGAATGGACATGGACATGGAAACAAATCTGTCACCATCAGCCAGCAGTACCTCCCAGCAGGTGCTGTCCTTGCTGCCGTCATAGCCAGGTTTGAATTTGAAATCAGAATGGACATAAACATGGAAACAAATCTGTCACCAACAGCCAGCAGTACCTCACAGCAGGTACTGTCCTTGCTGTCGTCATAGCCAGGTCTGTATTTGAAATCAGAATGGACATGGACATGGAAACAAATCTGTCACCTTCAGCCAGCAGTACCTCCCAGCAGGTGCTGTCCTCGCAGCCGTTATAGCCCGCCTTGAATTTGAAACCAGTCGTCCGTCAGTCTTGACTAAATTTGAATTCGAACTCAAAACTCGAATACAAAAAATTAATTAATGGCCTCTAGCCATACCTCCCAGTAAGTGCTGTCCTTGCCGCCGTCATGTCCGTATTTAAATTTGAATTTTGAATATGAAAAAACGTACCTCCCAGCAGGTGCTGTCCTCGCCGCCGTCATAGCCCCACTTAAATCCCATCTCCTGCGACTGGATCTCCTCGAAGAAGGCCCCGTCTGGCCGCCATCGCAAGCCCCAGGTGACGCCGACGCCCAGGTGGCGGCCGTGCCCGCTAACGAACGCCTGCATACATATGGCGGCAGAGCTACACAGCAGGCTATGGCAGTGTAGCAGTCCATGTGAAGTGCTTTCTGGGCTATTACATTTGAATTACTTTATGTACTATTACAATTAAATTACTATCGGGGCTTTGACATGTCAATTACTATCGGTGACTGATCACTGCATAGTGTTGCATGCAACACTAATATGTTGCATGCAACAACGGTACAACATAGTGTTGCATGAAACAGTCGAACAGTCAGCTTTTGACCAGGTTATGAGTCCAGGGGAGCCATTACGAGCCGTGCCCGCTGGCCAATGCTGGAAGGCAGATGTAAGGTGACTACTCAGCTTAGTAGCAGGCTTTTGGGACATTCATCACACCCATGGGGCAATACCCAGCTGTGCCCACTGGCCAATGCCGGAGGGCAGGTTGCAGGGCTGAGTGGCAGGTGTAATGTATCAATGGCCCATGAAAAGTTGCTCGGGGAACAGGGCTGGCAGCAAGAGTCAAACCACTCTGGTGACGCCACCACAGACAAGCCAATCAAGGCGCTTATATTGTCCCTATTGGACAATAGGAACCATAGGAGAGCCCCACCCTCAAGGCCGTTTGCACTTCCATATTCTGGGGTCGCACACCAATGTCAGTTTATGAGAAATCTGAAGGGAGCAACGCAGTCAGGTGTATAGAGCTTTCCAGGAAAGATTGTCCAGATAGGGCAAAGAATCGATAACATCCATACAAGTGCGTTTATGTATGCAAAAACGACCTCTGATGACATTGAAATGAGTCTATGACTGCGGTAAAGACTGCAAAGTTGGGAGAGCACTCTACGCATCCACAGCGTGGAACCCTGAACCCTAAACCCTCGCATCCACAGCATAGAACCCCAAACCCGTCACCCTCCCATCCACAGCATGGAACCTTTGTGTCAGACAGACATTTATGCTATGCCCCTTTACGCACCCTACAGATGGAAAACCCTCAGCCCTGCAAAGCTAGGGATCCCCACGACCCACACCCGCATCATTGCACCCTGGACCAATATTGACCCCATAGAAACACCCACATCCACAGAGTAGCTATAATTTGCCCCTTTCTGCACCCTTGTCCCACCTCTTTCCCCCTCGTCTCTTTGCTGTTGATGCCTGTGAAACAGCAAGGGGCCGATTTCAATGTTCAGAAAGCGAAGGACAACGTCACAAAGTTAAGGATGCCGGCGAACCTGCAGACCCCCCCTCAGGCCAAGAAGACCATAAGTTATGACGTCCTCTCCATGGTACGTGCAAGGGTATCCCTTCAGGGTTTCTTTTTCGGCGACAAGTCCTCCTTCAGCAGAGGGGGGGCCCATGGCCGCGAAAGGCCCGATGGGGACCAAACTTGGGCCGGCCTTCGACTGGTAGCCAATAGCAGCATGGCTAGCAACAAATGGGGACCCCGGCCAGAGGCCGGAGTGTAGCTGACATGTAGCTGAGTCGGGGGGGGGGGACACTGGTATCCTTACCAGAGCACACGCACCTAAAACAATTTTAGAGAGGAATCCCACATAATCACACATGTCACGAGCGCACCAGCCATGCTCGCCCATGCCCATGGCCCTACCATACGAAGGGACTCGAAACTGCCACGCATGCCCAAGTCCCCTATCATGCACAGTGTCCTTCGATCTTGTGGTCTGGGAACAGCAGGATAGTACTCCCGTGTATAGCGTCCTTATATCTGCATCTGGCTGGACACTACAGCATAGTACTCCGAAGTACAGTTTCTTTATACCCAAAACTGGCTGGGCACAGCAGTATTATCCTCCCACGTACAATGTCCTTGTGTCAGAATCTGGCAGGACACAGCAGCTTGGTACTCCCACATAAGGTGTCCTTATATCTAAATCTGGCCGGGCACAGCAGCGTGACCCTCCCAGACAGGCAAGCAGTGGCTGACACCAGGGGCGAAGCTTATGGCCACCTTCCCAAGCAGTTACCATGCACACCCATGGAAAGTGTCATGCAGACACATGTACCTAGTCATGCACACCCATGCAACTAGTCATGCACACTCATGCCACATGCCAGAAGACCAATGTACCTTGCCATGCAAACATATGCAACTTTGCAAGCGCACCCATGCGACTTGGCATGCAGACCCATGCAACTTTGCAAGCACAGCCATGCGACTTGGCATGCAGAACCATGCAACTTTTCATGCACACCCATGCGAATTGCCATGCAGACCCATACATGGTCCATGCAAGCAGACACATTAAATGATAGGTGTGTCTCAGGGGATCAAGGCTGCCATATCCACCTCCCATGCGTCCCCATGGCCTCGCCATGCACCCACCTAACGATTCCCGTAGTCTATCCAACACTTGATGGACGGTGTGTGGGTTACGTATGGGGCTGCCGCTGAGGTTGCTGGCTGAGGGCTTTGAAGAATCCTCCACAGTCCTGAAGGAAGCGGTGCGAGATGCGCTAAAAGCAAATGATGATGCCCGGTCTCTGCTGCTGCAGGGCAGGTGGGTGAGCTGTCGTATGCTCCGGGCTGGCTGCCTGGCCGATGCGTGAAGGGCTAGCCTCGGCCGTTGAAGGGCTGCTGCCGCTGAGGAGGAGGCACAGGGCGAGTGGGTCCTTCTCAAGCGTATGGAGAGGGCTGCACAGCTGCGTAGCCGGTGCATTAGATTATCCCGAGATGAGCTTTGTATTCCTCCCGTCGCGCACAGTCGGGGCGATGCGTTGGAGAGAGGAAGGCGCTGGGGAGCTAAGCAAGAGGCCGAGACACGGAGGCGAGAGGGGCGGCCTGACAGGTGGCGTGAAGGGCTCACTTGCATAGTGATTCCGATATGCAATTCAGCCGGCCGGCCTCCTGCTTTATAAAGTTCAAGCAAAAGAATTCAGAGTTACAAGTTTAGAACAGTACCGGTATGGATAGGCAGGGACAGAGTGGCCGATGGGGAGGTTTGTCACCGGTTCGAGCTATTTTTCCGCCGTCGAGGCGGGTGCTGTTGAGGCACCACTGTCGAGGTGCACCGGGTGAGATGGCTGATGAAGTATTCCCTGTACGGGAGCTGAGACGCCTGAAAGGATGACTTGGCGGGAGCTCCGGAGTGCCGTCAATCGAAGAATCTGACGTCATCAGCTCAGTCACCTTGTTTTTTCCAGTGGTTTCCTCAGGAACTGAAATTGGGCATATATACCGGTACCACCCTAGCAGATACTGTGATATGCAATGCGTGCATTTATGACTGAATGACATATGGATGCATAGCCAACATCGTGAATGCATGGCTAGACACACCGGCGTACTTTTATTTAGCAGCAGCAGTGGCCATGTATGATACGGACACCACGCCTGCAGGTTGAATATAAAAGCCATGAAGGCGGAAATAACGGAAATGGGTTCATCAAGTCATCATGGTAGTACCAGGCAGCAAGGGTACCAGCCTGGTCCCCAGGCCAGGGGATATCATTTTTAAGTCCTACGCTATCAACTCTGGGCCCTGCTCAGAAGGCTTGGCCGCACAGGCACCCAACTGCCTGGTTGGGAGGGGGCATGGAGTAAAGAAATGGGAAGAGGGGCATGTACCGTAACTTGGATCCCAGACGGACAGAGTGAAAACGTGTCCAGCCATAGCTGGTCAATGACGTTACACCTCTGGGGGCCAAGCACAGGAAGGCTCATGGGCGCCCAACAGTTCCGATGGGAGAAGAGAAAGAAATTAAAAGGCCAGCCATAGCTGGTGCAGCACAGGTCCTAAATTGGATTTACAATGGATGGGGAGGGGGGAACAAATGATAATGCAGATGGGGCTTCGACCCTTTCGATCCTTGTGTCTGGCAAGCTGATATCCTTGGGCATGCTGGAGACATGCTTGGCATGGATGCCAGCCTGAGCCAGGTTGCTCTCCTCAAACAGGCAGATAGGCCTCATCTGCATCTTGAAGTGACAGCACATGGCATCATGCAAGGACTATTGGAATTGCAGGTAAGTCTTGCTGATAAGCAGCAGCAACATACTGTCAGATCTCTTACAATAATGCGGTTGTGTCAGCAGGTTATAACTGGGGGGCTTCTTCCACCATGCATCGTCGCATCGGTCGTCGATCAATGCACGCACGGCTGCATCATGTTGCCCAAGCTCGGGTTGGTCCGGTTGATTTCACCGGGCGTGTGACCCTCCCAATGATCGGCCTGGTGTACTCAACACAAAAAAATGACCAGACGATCGACCGAGCGCTATACCACCATGAGGAGAAACAACGGAGTGGCAAGCAAACAACTCGCGCATGCGGCCGGGAATCCCGGCCGGCAGCACTTGTTTGTATCGATGGCCGATGCGATCCGAGGCTATCAACCAACCGTCCACCTGTCCCATAAAGTTTTGTGCGCGCGCATGCGCGAATTTATCCACAAAATCCAATTGTTGCAAGCGTCGAACTTGTGCTTGCTTGGTTACAATATATCGAAACCCCGCACCCGACAACGAACTTCGCTGACTCACTGGAAGTACTACCGACGACACCCGCTGACCTGCTACTGCACTGAGAATTTAAACCCGCCCGCGAAGATGTGGCAGTGTGTTGACATGCAGCGCCCCATATCAGTGGCAACCCGATCACTTCTGGTTATATTCGCCATGCTGCTCGCGCCCATGATATCAGTCGAGGTAGTCGAGGGCCATGCCTACATGACTTATCCCGTTTCGAGGTGAGGAGCAAATGTAGCAAATGCTGCGGGTTACCGGTATGCAGTCGAAAATTCAAAACTGAAGCTCGCCTGAGTTCGTGGGGGATAAGCTGAGAGGAAGTATAATGTGGCAGTCCTTTACTTGAGGTATGCAGCTGGCGGAGACAGTGGCAGTGTTGCTTGGATTGTCTGCTTGCTTGGATGTTTCAGTGTGAATACTTTACTAGCACCTCGCTCTGCCAGGTTGTTGTACATTTGACTAATTTGACTGAGGTGCAGCAGCAGTGAATCAGTATTAGGTAGTGTTCATTTTGGTGTGCACCAGATCACCTTTGGCAGGCATTTGAAAAAACCCACTGGGCTGATGTCTATTAAACATTGGCTGTCGGTCTTTCGGCCGATGAGTGGCCCACTCAATGACTCAAGCCACAGAGCTTGAAGCACCACTCGTCAGAGCCCTTAGCCATACTAAGGCCGAGATGTAGCTGAATTGTGCCCTTAATTAAACGGTAAGGTGCAGCCACACTTGCCAACACTCCTAACAGCCACACATCTCAGATTCTGAGAGCCATCAATTGCTTGACTGACTAGCTGGACCTGCAAATCAGGTTACCGTATTAGCAATAAATGCAGGTACAATATGAACTCCTGATGATAAGCAGTACATATTTAATGGTGATTCAGCTGCAGTTTAGCGACATCAAAGCCCGCAACTGTGGAGACCCAAGCAGCAGGCCCTCTGCTTGGGCCACCGGCTTAAGGCCGGTCAAGGTTTATTTATAATGACATTACACCTCTGGGCCCTGCTCAAGAAGGCTCGGCCGCGTGGTCAAGTTTTGTTACCTATCGGCCCCGCAGTGGCTGCCAATCGGTCTTTAAAAGGTCAAAAGTGGATGACGCCCACCAACTGACAATTCCATGATTGCTAGCGATTCCTCAGCTGCCTCTGCTGCCTCAGATGCGTGACTCCCCAATCGACCCTAAATGCGTCAATGTTCAGCCTTTCACAAGAAAGCGTTATACTTCCCAAATTGGACTCCAGTCATGATGCAGATAAAAACTGTGGATAGATTTGCCAAAATATCCCACCTGCAGGAATGCCCAAGCTTTCCAGCGGCAGGCGTTCTATTGCCCGCACTGCTGCCAGGGAGGTGGGGTACCCTACGCTGGCAACGGGCCCGACATATATGGCTCGCCATGCCAGGATGGCACCATGCTTGAAGGTGAGCCACTAAGTCCTCTGTCATCCCATTGATTAGGCCCATCTGACAGGCACATTGTATAATATAAAACAAAGTTCTCTACACCACTGACTGCTTTTGCCTGTACGGCCCTTCTGACAAGAGTTGACACAAATCTCCAAATTTATTTTGTCTCTACCGTTTTTTTGCCTTTTTTGCCTGCATGGGCTCCTGGCCCTCCAACAGATTATTTTTACAACGACTACACCATCCTCACGGAGGGCTCTGTTATCACCACCAAACTGTTATTTTCCACCAACCACGGCGGCCGCATGTCGTTCAGCGTCTGCCCTCTACCACGCCTCCAGATCGACTCTGTTGCGGGCCAGGCCTGCTTTGACCAACCTCAGAACAAGCTGCGCAGGTAAGCGTATGAAAGGCTGGACTCCTTTATTAACTTCAGAACAATCTGCACGGCGGGCGCAAATTGAAAAGCATGAAAGGCAGCTCTGCCATTGTACCCAAAACCCTTAACCCTAAGCAGCAAGCACAATGCATGCCTAGCGGGGGCAGCTGCATCACTGATGCAATTCTGTAATTTTCTGTAGTAATCGGCACCCATGGTGACTGGACTGGAATAGGCATCTGCAAGAAGCTATCAGATTTCAGATTGTGCAAATGAAGTTTCACCTCTGGCCATGCTGAAATGAAGCTCGGCCACATCGGCAAACAAAAAGTCAGCTAGGAATGTCGAAGGAGAAGGCACAGGAGGAAAGAAAGTATGGGAAGTAGATTTCAGATTATGTGCAGTCCCTTTGAGGCCAAGCAGACACATGGGCTGCGTGTACTGCTGCGGTACTGCTGAAGTACTGCTGAAGTACAGCAGGTACGGACTAGGGAGCATTGGCCCATGCTCCAATCATTGGCCTATGCACCAATCGCCCATGCACCTATCATTGGCCCATGCACCTATCTATGGCCCATGCTCCAATCATTGGACAATGCACCAATCATAGGCACATGCACCAATCATTGGTCCATTCACCAATCATTGGCTCATGCACTAATCATTAGTCCATGCACCAATCATTGGCCCATGCACTAATCATTGGTCCATGCACCAATCATTGGCCCATGCACTAATCATTGGTCCATGCACCAATCATTGGCCCATGCACCAATCATTGGCCCATGCACCAATCTTTAGTCCATGCACCAATCATTGGCCCATGCACCAATCTTTAGTCCATGCACCAATTATAAGTCCATGCACCAATCATTGGCCCATGCACCAATCTTTAGTCCATGCACCAATCATTGGCCCATGCACCATTTATGCTCCAGTCCTCCACCGTCCCACCATGCCAACTTGATCTAGGGGCATGTCCTTTTAGATACAGAACGGAAATAAATCAACATCTTAAGCGTCAATTTGGGGTGCAGGTGCACAGGAGAGACGACAACAGCGAGTCCTGTCTTGTTCAATCCAACGTCTTGGCCTGTCTAGTCCTGTTCACATTTCAGCGCTCAAGCCTGTCGTGCCATTCATCAATCCTGTCCTGCTCCAATCCTGTTATATCCAGCGTCTAGGCCTGTCCTGTCCTGCTCCACTCCAGTTCTATCTAGCGTCCAGGTCTGTCCTATCATTCTTCAGTCCTGTCCTGCTACAGTCAAGTTCGTAGTCGTAATCACCAACTGCCCCACCTTTTACACTATGGGAGTCATTCCTACGCCACTGTCTTGTGGTTGTAAGTTAGTTGTTTGTCCAGGGAGGTCACTGGTCTTTGCTCGCTGTTCTAGCGTATCAAGTGCCTGTATCGGTTTTCGGGCACATGTCCCATGCATCAAATGTGATGCTCTGATGGACCGTAAAATTTTCACATAATGTCACCTGCCTTACATGCAGAGCTGAAATGTGGACTGCTGATCCTGCCCTGCCTGCAAGGTTGGGTCGAATCCCAGGCACACCTGTCTGACATATAGTGCCCACCCTGAAATGCCTGCAGGGTTGACTCAAACCCGTTGTACAACAACAAGCTGTACCAATACCTGGGGCCCGAGACAGGATCTGGAGACTTTGTTCAAAGGCAATGGCGCATGCCCCAGGTATGGTCCCTATAATCCTGTATTGAGCAAGCAGAGTATGGACACTTGCAAGACAGGACGTATCAGGTTATTTTGGGTTGGGCGACCAGCCTCCCACTTTCACTGTTAAGTACAAGCACACGAAAAAGACAAGGCTTTGTCCTCAGACTAGGTCGTTGTTACGAAGCTGACGCAACCACCCACAGCCTTCTTGGAAAGAGCCAGTCAGAGTGAACTGGGGGGGAAACCAGCGACATGAACCAAAACAGAGACTAAAACCTGCAACAAATTCAAGAGTCACATGGCGCACCGAAGGAGCACCTGAGCAGAGAAAAATAGGAATACATATGGGCTAAATTTGGGAGACATAGGGCAAGAGTGAGGAACAGGGTATTCAACTGGTTGGATTTATGTGTTTAATACCCCATCGGGGCATCACGATTGATGCATGGGACAGGTGCCCTCAGAACAGGTTCCGGACCTACAAAAACGAGGAACGAGACTTCAAACCAGTGCTCCGACCACTGGGCTTGCTACTCCAGTATTAGCTACACCGGTGCTCACTGGCATTTACCTGATATGACACTACGGCAGTACTTATGCACTGCGGCAGTACTTAAGCACTCCAGCAGTACTTATGCACTACGACAGTACGTATGCACTACGGCAGTACTTATGCACTCGAGTATGCACCCAATCCTCATGCTCCCCAAAGTCCTCAAATAACTGTTATCCCTTTACTCCCCATACTCCCCACCACCCAACATCCCTATACTACTGTTTCCCTGCTCTCACAATACTCTCCAAAGTCCCCATAGTCATGTCAGGGGGTCATGTTTAACCATACTCCCCATACTCTTTACTGTTTCCCATGCTCCTGTCCCCCCATACCCTCATGCTCCTGTCCCCCCATACCCCTCATGTTCCTGCCCCCCATACCCCTCATGCTCCTGTCCCCCCATACCCCTCAGGCTCCTGTCCCCCCATACCCCTCAGGCTCCTGTCCCCCCATACCCCTCATGCTCCTGTCCCCCCATACCCCTCATGCTCCTGTCCCCCCATACCCCTCAGGCTCCTGTCCCCCCATACCCCTCATGCTCCTGTCCCCCCATACCCCTCATGCTCCTGTCCCCCCATACCCCTCATGCTCCTGTCCCCCCATACCCCTCATGCTCCTGTCCCCCCATACCCCTCATGCTCCTGTCTCCCCATACCCCTCATGCTCCTGTCCCCCCATACCCCTCAGGCTCCTGTCCCCCCATACCCCTCATGCTCCCATATGTCCCCATGCTCCTGCTTTCCCCATCCACTCAGGGTATCAGCTGCGTTGACGGCTGCATGCTCCAATGGGAATGGTGGGCCTACCAGAGTGGCACGATGCCATGCGAGGACACAAACACAGACGACATTGCTGGTAGGATTTGAACATAATGAGCTTGCTATACAAACAATCTATAAAAAGTGTGAGAAGAGTGTGCATGAACGGCTGGACCACCAGGGGGCATTGATGCCTCGCGTGGCTAGCTGTGCCAGGTTTTAGGGTTGGGTGGCCAGCCTCACACCTGTAAAGTCCGAGCAAAAGAAAAGTTACAACATAAACATCGCTGGCAGAAGTCGGATACTTGGATACCGGTAGTGGGTGGAATGTGGATGTGTGGCTGGCCAGGCTGGTGCAGACAGAACCTGCACATCAAGTGCCAGTGGCGTAGGGGTTGTGTATTATGCGATTGCGTGTGGCTGTGGAGGCACGGTCAATCGCAAACAGACGGCCATTCAGAACTGCTCTATCCAATTCCCCCCTTACTACCTCCGTTCCTCACCCCTCACACACATACACAGGCGAATGCAACACGAACGCCCTCAACCCTTTCGTGCCGAAACGACCCATCACCGACCTCTACAAGGTCATCGAGATTTACAGAGGCATTGCTGACGTCAAGATCTTGCCTTCTGGGACAGGCCCCACCCCTACGCCTACGCCTACCCCCACGCCTACCCCTACCCCTACCCCTACCCCCACGCCCACGCCCACCCCTACGCCTACCCCTACCCCTACCCCTACCCCTACTCCTACCCCCACGCCCACACCTACCCCTACCCCCACGCCTACCCCCACGCCTACCCCTACCCCTACTCCTACCCCCACGCCCACGCCCACCCCTACCCCTACCCCTACCCCTACCCCTACCCCTACCCCTACCCCTACCCCTACCCCTACCCCTACCCCTACCCCTACCCCTACCCCTACCCCTACCCCTACCCCTACCCCTACCCCCACCCCTACCCCTACCCCTACCCCTACCCCTACCCCTACCCCTACCCCTACCCCTACCCCTACCCCTACCCCTACCCCTACCCCTACCCCTACCCCTACCCCTACCCCTACCCCTACCCCTACCCCTACCCCTACCCCTACCCCTACCCCTACCCCTACCCCTACCCCTACCCCTACCCCTACCCCTACCCCTACCCCTACCCCTACCCCTACCCCTACCCCTACCCCTACCCCTACCCCTACCCCTACCCCTACCCCTACCCCTACCCCTACCCCTACCCCTACCCCTACTCCCACGCCTACCCCCACGCCTACCCCTACCCCTACCCCGACGCCCACGCCCACGCCCACGCCCACGCCCACGCCCACGCCCACGCCTACGCCTACGCCTACACCGACACCTGAGGTTGGTATTCTTTTGTGCTGCTTCGTGCTTAGTTTCCTTTTATAATTTGTAGACTTAAGATGCTAGCTTTCGTTTCTATTTCAGTGTAAAGGCTAAATGATTAAATCAATATTGCTGACTGCTCTGTACTGTCCGACCCCAATCGTTTGCAGTCTCTTAAGATTTGAAATGCACGTCAGCAGCAGAGGAAGCCTCGGTAATGTGAAGGCCCCGATCGAAACAGGCAGGCTGCCTGCTGCTGCCATCTTCCTCGGACTATCCAAATATTGAGGACAACCCAGATCTTTCATGGCATGGATGAAGACTTGCCAAGACTCATGTCCATTGCACTGAAAAGATGCCCGATTGGCTGAATAATTTTTTGATTTTAGGGTTTAAGTGAACCCGAATCAATGCTGTTGCTGCTGCTGCTCATGTCCCTGTCATCAGACTTGCAAGGCTGAACCCTAAAAATGCTGATGGCATGGCTAAATCTCCTTTTTGTCTGCAGGTACTTCCTGTATGCTTGCTGCCGATGTTGCTTCTTCTGTCCATGTCATCAGAGTTGCAAGGCTGAACACCATAAATTCGAATGGCATGGCCCAATACCGCTACTTATTATGTCCAGGTACTTTCTTTATCCTTGCTGCCGCTGTTGCCTGCTCCCTGTCATCACTAGAGTTGCAAGGCTGAACCATGGAAATGCTCGGCCTGCGATGGAAAGGCTGTTGGCGGGGTTTCAAACTTCAAACAGGATTGCTACACTTGTGTGGAGGAGGCCGGCAATTCAGTGAGTGAAGAACACAGAGAGCTAAGAGAGCCGATGCATGGGGCTTTCTGGCGTTAAAGGCACATGCCAGTGTTTTTGACTGTGGTTACCGCATCACTTTCAGCTACATTTCAGCTACACTGTGGCCTACGGCCACCAGCCCCTGGCTCGGCCAGCCCTGCTGCCAAGGCCGCCAGCCGGAGGCCGGTCCAGGTTTGGTGTCAATCGGCCCAGGGATGGCCACAGCACTGCTCATCAAAGGTGGTCCAGTACCCACTAAATGCTAGCACATGCTGTGGCATATGCATTGGAACATAATCTAGGGTTCAAGGTTTTGGGTTGCACATATGCATTAAAACTTCACAAAACTTCACAATTGGAACCTGAGACTGTAGCGCATAGTCGCCTCCTATGGAACTAAACAGTCCTGGCAATTCCAGGCGATAAAACGCGTCACTTTTTAATTCAAAAATTCTGCCGGTCGCGAATTATCGCTCTAGTTATTTCCATCTAGCCATTGTTTTGCTCTCACCAGGAAACCATTCCTCAGCCGGGTTTTACCGTGAAATCTCAAGTTGCCTTTTTAAGCTATTTTAAGACCACCGAATACGTTATGATCGATCCGGGCAAGGTGCCTGTGCCTCACACAATCTCATGTGTGAACCTGCAGGCGTGGGGGTGCACCGCTTGCTTTAACTATGGAGCTGGCAACCCCAGCCTCATTCCAGGTGAGCTATCTGTACCTGACAGTGGCCAATTTTAGCGGCGTCCGAGTGGCGTTAACCACTTAATAAGCCTACACAAATCTCTAGTTGGGGCAAGGATGTTTACCACTAGGCCCTGTAGGAATAGTCAATGACGTTACACCTCTGGGCCCTGCTTAAAAAAAGGCCGCTTGGGCGCCGAGGTAAAAGGGGCAGAAAGAATAGGACAAGGGGTAAAAAGTGAAGGGACAGACAAATGGCTGGAAAGGAAAGGCAAAGGATGGTCCAGTCTCTGAGAACGTCTACGCCTCATAAATTTCTAGTTTTCTACCACGTCTTCCACAAAAACCAGGGTATCCCACTCAAGCAACACAATTTGTACGTATAGGCTGACTTTGCCTTCAAGAACAAATCGTGTTACACTGTCAAAGGTGATCCATGCGATTGGTTAACATGTGAGTACTTAACATGGCAGGGTAGATTCGGCCTGCGAGGTCTTCCCACAGGCCTTCACTGTCACTGCTCAAAACTTCACAACCTTTACAAGGGCGTTTTGCCTACTGGGCCTCAGACCTGCTCGGCGTGATGTGTGCTGGGTGTGATGCCTGCTGGGTGTGATGCCTGCTGGGTGTGATGCCTGCTGGGCCTCAGACCTGCTGAGCCTCAGACAATTTGGGCCTCAGACCTGCTGGTTGTGATGCCTGCTGATTGTGATGCCTGCTGGTTGTGATGCCTGCTGGGTGTGATGTGTGCTGGTTGTGATGCCTGCTGGGTGTGATGTGTGCTGGGTGTGATGCCTGCTGGGTGTGATGTGTGCTCGGTGTGATGTGTGCTGGGTGTGATGTGTGCTGGGTGTGATGTGTGCTGGGTGTGATGTGTGCTGGGTGTGATGTGTGTTGGGCGTGATGTGTGCTGGGTGTGATGTGTGCTAAGTGTGATGTGTGCTGGGTGTGATGTGTGCTAAGTGTGATGTGTGTTGGGCGTGATGTGTGCTGGGTGTGATGTGTGCTAAGTGTGATGTGTGCTGGGTGTGATGTGTGCTGGGTGCGATGTGTGCTGGGTATAGTGCGTGCTGGGTGTGATGTGTGCTGGGTATGGTGCGTGCTGGGTGTGATGTGTGCTGGGTGTGCTGGGTGTGCTGGGTATGGTGCGTGATGGGTGTGATGTGTGATGGGTGTGATGTGTGCTGGGTGTGATGTGTGCTGGGTGTGATGTGTGCTGGGTGTGATGTGTGCTAAATGTGATGTGTGCTGGGTGTGATGTGTGCTGGGTGTGATGTGTGCTGGGTGTGATGTGTGCTGGGAGTGATGTGTGCTGGGTGTGATGTGTGCTGGGTGTGATGTGTGCTGGGTGTGATGTGTGCTGGGTGTGATGCGTGCTGGGTGTGATGTGTGCTGGGTGTGATGTGTGCTGGGTGTGATGTGTGCTGGGTGTGATGTGTGCTGGGTGTGATGTGTGCTGGGTGTGATGTGTGATGGGTGTGATGTGTGCTGGGTGTGATGTGTGCTGGGTGTGATGCATGCTGGGTGTGATGTGTGCTGGGTGTGATGTGTGCTGGGTATAGTGCGTGCTGGGTGTGATGTGTGCTGGGTGTGATGTGTGCTGGGTATAGTGCGTGCTGGGTGTGATGCGTGCTGGGTGTGATGTGTGCTGGGTGTGATGTGTGCTGGGTATAGTGCGTGCTGGGTGTGACGTGTGCTGGATGTGATGTGTGCTGGGTGTGATGTGTGCTGGGTGTGACGTGTGCTGGGTGTGATGTGTGCTGGGTGTGATGTGTGCTGGGTGTGATGTGTGCTGGGTGTGATGTGTGCTGGGTGTGATGTGTGCTGGGTGTGATGTGTGCTGGGTGTGATGTGTGCTGGGTGTGATGTGTGCTGGGTATAGTGCGTGCTGGGTGTGATGTGTGCTGGGTGTGATGTGTGCTGGGTGTGATGCGGGCTGGGTGTGATGTGTGCTGGGTGTGATGTGTGCTGGGTGTGATGTGTGCTGGGTGTGATGTGTGCTGGGTGTCATGTGTGCTGGGTGTGATGTGTGCTGGGTGTGATGTGTGCTGGGTGTGATGTGTGCTGGGTGTGATGTGTGCTGGGTGTTATGTGTGCTGGGTGTGATGTGTGCTGGGTGTTATGTGTGCTGGGTGTGATGTGTGCTGGGTGTGATGTGTGCTGGGTGTGATGTGTGCTGGGTGTGATGTGTGCTGGGTGTGATGTGTGCTGGGTGTGATGTGTGCTGGGTGTGATGTGTGCTAAATGTGATGTGTGCTGGGTGTGATGTGTGCTGGGTGTGATGTGTGCTGGGAGTGATGTGTGCTGGGTGTGATGTGTGCTGGGTGAAGTGTGTGCTGGGTGTGATGTGTGCTGGGTGTGATGCGTGCTGGGTGTGATGTGTGCTGGGTGTGATGTGTGCTGGGTGTGATGTGTGCTGGGTGTGATGTGTGCTGGGTGTGATGTGTGCTGGGTGTGATGTGTGCTGGGTGTGATGTGTGCTGGGTGTGATGTGTGCTGGGTGTGGTGTGTGCTGGGTGTGATGTGTGCTGGGTGTGATGTGTGCTGGGTGTGATGTGTGCTGGGTGTGATGTGTGCTGGGTGTGAGGTGTGCTGGGTGTGATGTGTGCTGGGTATAGTGCGTGCTGGGTGTGATGTGTGCTGGGTGTGATGTGTGCTGGGTGTGCTGCGTGCTGGGTGTGATGTGTGCTGGGTGTGATGTGTGCTGGGTGTGATGTGTGCTGGGTGTGATGTGTGCTGGGTGTGATGTGTGCTGGGTGTGATGTGTGCTGGGTGTGCTGCGTGCTGGGTGTGCTGCGTGCTGGGTGTGATGTGTGCTGGGTGTGATGTGTGCTGGGTGTGATGTGTGCTGGGTGTGATGTGTGCTGGGTGTGATGTGTGCTGGGTGTGGTGTGTGCTGGGTGTGATGCGTGCTGGGTGTGATGCGTGCTGGGTGTGATGTGTGCTGGGTGTGATGTGTGCTGGGTGTGATGTGTGCTGGGTGTGATGTGTGCTGGGTGTGATGTGTGCTGGGTGTGATGTGTGCTGGGTGTGATGTGTGCTGGGTGTGATGTGTGCTGTGTGTGATGTGTGCTGGGTGTGATGTGTGCTGGGTGTGATGTGTGCTGGGTGTGATGTGTGCTGGGTGTGATGTGTGCTGGGTGTGATGTGTGCTGGGTGTGATGTGTGCTGGGTGTGATGTGTGCTGGGTGTGATGTGTGCTGGGTGTGATGTGTGCTGGGTGTGATGCGTGCTGGGTGTGATGTGTGCTGGGTGTGATGTGTGCTGGGTGTGATGTGTGCTGGGTGTGATGTGTGCTGGGTGTGCTGTGTGCTGGGTGTGCTGTGTGCTGGGTGTGATGTGTGCTGGGTGTGATGTGTGCTGGGTATAGTGCGTGCTGGGTGTGATGCGTGCTGGGTGTGATGTGTGCTGGGTGTGATGTGTGCTGGGTGTAATGCCTGCTGGGTGTGATGCGTGCTGGGTGTGATGTGTGCTGGGAGTGATGTGTGCTGGGTGTGACGTGTGCTGGGTGTGACGTGTGCTGGGTGTGATGTGTGCTGGGTGTGATGTGTGCTGGGTGTGATGTGTGCTGGGTGTGATGTGTGCTGGGTGTGATGTGTGCTGGGTGTGATGTGTGCTGGGTGTGATGTGTGCTGGGTATAGTGCGTGCTGGGTGTGATGTGTGCTGGGTGTGATGTGTGCTGGGTGTGATGCGGGCTGGGTGTGATGTGTGCTGGGTGTGATGTGTGCTGGGTGTGATGTGTGCTGGGTGTGATGTGTGCTGGGTGTGATGTGTGCTGGGTGTGATGTGTGCTGGGTGTGATGTGTGCTGGGTGTGATGTGTGCTGGGTGTGATGTGTGCTGGGTGTTATGTGTGCTGGGTGTGATGTGTGCTGGGTGTTATGTGTGCTGGGTGTGATGTGTGCTGGGTGTGATGTGTGCTGGGTGTGATGTGTGCTGGGTGTGATGTGTGCTGGGTGTGATGTGTGCTGGGTGTGACGTGTGCTGGGTGTGATGTGTGCTAAATGTGATGTGTGCTGGGTGTGATGTGTGCTGGGTGTGATGTGTGCTGGGAGTGATGTGTGCTGGGTGTGATGTGTGCTGGGTGAAGTGTGTGCTGGGTGTGATGTGTGCTGGGTGTGATGCGTGCTGGGTGTGATGTGTGCTGGGTGTGATGTGTGCTGGGTGTGATGTGTGCTGGGTGTGATGTGTGCTGGGTGTGATGTGTGCTGGGTGTGATGTGTGCTGGGTGTGATGTGTGCTGGGTGTGATGTGTGCTGGGTGTGGTGTGTGCTGGGTGTGATATGTGCTGGGTGTGACGTGTGCTGGGTGTGATGTGTGCTGGGTGTGATGTGTGCTGGGTGTGAGGTGTGCTGGGTGTGATGTGTGCTGGGTATAGTGCGTGCTGGGTGTGATGTGTGCTGGGTGTGATGTGTGCTGGGTGTGCTGCGTGCTGGGTGTGATGTGTGCTGGGTGTGATGTGTGCTGGGTGTGATGTGTGCTGGGTGTGATGTGTGCTGGGTGTGATGTGTGCTGGGTGTGATGTGTGCTGGGTGTGATGTGTGCTGGGTGTGATGTGTGCTGGGTGTGCTGCGTGCTGGGTGTGCTGCGTGCTGGGTGTGATGTGTGCTGGGTGTGATGTGTGCTGGGTGTGATGTGTGCTGGGTGTGATGTGTGCTGGGTGTGGTGTGTGCTGGGTGTGATGCGTGCTGGGTGTGATGCGTGCTGGGTGTGATGTGTGCTGGGTGTGATGTGTGCTGGGTGTGATGTGTGCTGGGTGTGATGTGTGCTGGGTGTGATGTGTGCTGGGTGTGATGTGTGCTGGGTGTGATGTGTGCTGGGTGTGATGTGTGCTGGGTGTGATGTGTGCTGGGTGTGATGTGTGCTGGGTGTGATGTGTGCTGGGTGTGATGTGTGCTGGGTGTGATGTGTGCTGGGTGTGATGTGTGCTGGGTGTGATGTGTGCTGGGTGTGATGTGTGCTGGGTGTGATGTGTGCTGGGTGTGATGTGTGCTGGGTGTGATGCGTGCTGGGTGTGATGTGTGCTGGGTGTGATGTGTGCTGGGTGTGATGTGTGCTGGGTGTGATGTGTGCTGGGTGTGCTGTGTGCTGGGTGTGCTGTGTGCTGGGTGTGATGTGTGCTGGGTGTGATGTGTGCTGGGTGTGATGTGTGCTGGGTGTGCTGTGTGCTGGGTGTGATGTATGCCGGGTGTGATGTGTGCTGGGTGTGATGTGTGCTGGGTGTGCTGTGTGCTGGGTGTGCTGTGTGCTGGGTGTGATGTGTGCTGGGCGTGATGTGTGCTGGGTGTGATGTGTGCTGGGTGTGATGTGTGCTGGGTGTGGTGTGTGCTGGGTGTGATGTGTGCTGGGTGTGATGTGTGCTGGGTGTGATGTGTGCTGGGTGTGCTGTGTGCTGGGTGTGCTGTGTGCTGGGTGTGATGTGTGCTGGGTGTGATGTGTGCTGGGTGTGATGTGTGCTGGGTGTGATGCGTGCTGGGTGTGATGCGTGCTGGGTGTGATGTGTGCTGGGAGTGATGTGTGCTGGGTGTGATGTGTGCTGGGTGTGATGTGTGCTGGGTGTGATGTGTGCTGGGTGCTGGGTGTGATGTGTGCTGGGTGCTGGGTGTGATGTGTGCTGGGTGTGATGTGTGCTGGGTGTGACGTGTGCTGGGTGTGACGTGTGATGGGTGTGATGTGTGCTGGGTGTGATGTGTGCTGGGCGTGATGTGTGCTGAGTGTGATGTGTGCTGGGTGTGATGTGTGCTGGGTGTGATGTGTGCTGGGTATAGTGCGTGCTGGGTGTGATGTGTGCTGGGTGTGATGTGTGCTGGGTGTGATGCGTGCTGGGTGTGATGTGTGCTGGGTGTGATGTGTGCTGGGTGTGATGTGTGCTGGGTGTGATGTGTGCTGGGTGTGACGTGTGCTGGGTGTGATGTGTGCTGGGTGTGATGTGTGTTGGGTGTGATGTGTGCTGGGTGTGATGTGTGCTGGGTGTGATGTGTGCTGGGAGTGCTGCGTGCTGGGTGTGATGTGTGCTGGGTGTGATGTGTGTTGGGTGTGATGTGTGCTGGGTGTGATGTGTGCTGGGTGTGATGTGTGCTGGGTGTGATGTGTGCTGGGTGTGATGCGTGCTGGGTGTGATGTGTGCAGGGTGTGATGTGTGCTGGGTGTGATGTGCGCTGGGTGTGATGTGTGCTGGGTGTGATGTGTGCTGGGTGTGATGTGTGCTGGGTGTGATGCGTGCTGGGTGTGATGTGTGCTGGGTGTGGTGCGTGCTGGGTGTGATGTGTGCTGGGTGTGGTGTGTGCAGGGTGTGATGTGTGCTGGGTGTGATGTGTGCTGGGTGTGATGTGTGCTGGGTGAGATGTGTGCTGGGTGTGATGTGTGCTGGGTGTGATGTGTGCTGGGTGTGGTGTGTGCTGGGTGTGATGTGTGCTGGGTGTGGTGTGTGCTGGGTGTGATGTGTGCTGGGTGTGATGTGTGCTGGGTGTGATGTGTGATGGGTGTGATGTGTGCTGGGTGTGATGTGTGCTGGGTGTGATGTGTGCTGGGTGTAATGTGTGCTGGGTGTGATGTGCTGGGTGTGATGTGTGCAGGGTGTTGTGTGCTGGGTGTGATGTGTGCAGGGTGTGGTGCGTGCTGGGTGTGATGCGTGCAGGGTGTGATGTGTGCTGGGTGTGATGTGTGCTGGGTGTGATGTGTGCTGGGTGTGATGTGTGCTGGGTGTGATGTGTGCTGGGTGTGTTGTGTGCTGGGTGTGATGTGTGCTGGGTGTGGTGTGTGCTGGGTGTGGTGCGTGCTGGGTGTGTTGCGTGCTGGGTGTGATGTGTGCTGGGTGTGGTGTGCTGGGTGTGATGTGTGCTGGGTGTGATGTGTGCTGGGTGTGATGTGTGCTGGGTGTGGTGTGTGCTGGGTGTGGTGCGTGCTGGGTGTGATGTGTGCTGGGTGTGGTGCGTGCTGGGTGTGATGTGTGCTGGGTGTGATGTGTGCTGGGTGTGATGTGTGCAGGGTGTGATGTGTGCTGGGTGTGGTGTGTGCTGGGTGTGATGTGTGCTGGGTGTGCTGTGTGCTGGGTGTGATGTGTGCTGGGTGTGATGTGTGCAGGGTGTGATGTGTGCTGGGTGTGATGTGTGCTGGGTGTGATGCGTGCTGGGTGTGATGTGTGCAGGGTGTGATGTGTGCTGGGTGTGGTGTGTGCTGGGTGTGATGTGTGCTGGGTGTGATGTGTGCTGGGTGTGATGTGTGCTGGGTGTGATGCGTGCTGGGTGTGATGTGTGCTGGGTGTGGTGTGTGCTGGGTGTGATGTGTGCTGGGTGTGGTGTGTGCAGGGTGTGATGTGTGCTGGGTGTGGTGTGTGCTGGGTGTGATGTGTGCTGGGTGTGATGTGTGCTGGGTGTGATGTGCGCTGGGTGTGATGTGTGCTGGGTGTGATGTGTGCTGGGTGTGGTGTGTGCTGGGTGTGATGTGCTGGGTGTGATGTGTGCTGGGTGTGATGTGTGCTGGGTGTGATGTGTGCTGGGTGTGATGTGTGCTGGGTGTGATGTGTGCTGGGTGTGATGTGTGACGGGTGTGATGTGTGCTGGGTGTGATGTGTGCTGGGTGTGATGTGTGCTGGGTGTGATGTGTGCTGGGTGTGATGTGTGCTGGGTGTGATGTGTGCTGGGTGTGGTGTGTGCTGGGTGTGATGTGTGCTGGGTGTGATGTGTGCTGGGTGTATTGTGTGCTGGGTGTGATGTGTGCTGGGTGTGTTGTGTGCTGGGTGTGATGTGTGCTGGATGTGGTGTGTGCTGGGTGTGCTGGGTGTGCTGTGTGCTGGGTGTGATGTGTGCTGGGTGTGATGCGTGCTGGGTGTGATGTGTGCTGGGTGTGATGTGTGCTGGGTGTGATGTGTCCTGGGTGTGATGTGTGCTGGGTGTGATGTGTGCTGGGTGTGCTGTGTGCTGGGTGTGATGTGTGCTGGGTGCAGGGTGTGATGTGTGCTGGGTGTGATGTGTGCTGGGTGCTGGGTGTGTTGTGTGCTGGGTGTGATGTGTGCTGGGTGTGATGTGTGCTGGGTGCTGGGTGTGATGTGTGCTGGGTGCTGGGTGTGATGTGTGCTGGGTGCTGGGTGTGATGTGTGCTGGGTGCTGGGTGTGATGTGTGCTGGGTGTGATGTGTGTTGGGTGTGATGTGTGCTGGGTGTGATGTGTGCTGGGTGTGATGTGTGCTGGGTGTGATGCGTGCTGGGTGTGATGTGTGCTGGGTGTGGTGCGTGCTGGGTGTGATGTGTGCTGGGTGTGGTGTGTGCAGGGTGTGATGTGTGCTGGGTGTGGTGTGTGCTGGGTGTGATGTGTGCTGGGTGTGATGTGTGCTGGGTGTGATGTGCGCTGGGTGTGATGTGTGCTGGGTGTGATGTGTGCTGGGTGTGGTGTGTGCTGGGTGTGATGTGCTGGGTGTGATGTGTGCTGGGTGTGATGTGTGCTGGGTGTGATGTGTGCTGGGTGTGATGTGTGCTGGGTGTGATGTGTGCTGGGTGTGGTGTGTGCTGGGTGTGATGTGTGCTGGGTGTGATGTGTGACGGGTGTGATGTGTGCTGGGTGTGATGTGTGCTGGGTGTGATGTGTGCTGGGTGTGATGTGTGCTGGGTGTGATGTGTGCTGGGTGTGATGTGTGCTGGGTGTGGTGTGTGCTGGGTGTGATGTGTGCTGGGTGTGATGTGTGCTGGGTGTATTGTGTGCTGGGTGTGATGTGTGCTGGGTGTGTTGTGTGCTGGGTGTGATGTGTGCTGGATGTGGTGTGTGCTGGGTGTGCTGGGTGTGCTGTGTGCTGGGTGTGATGTGTGCTGGGTGTGATGCGTGCTGGGTGTGATGTGTGCTGGGTGTGATGTGTGCTGGGTGCTGGGTGTGATGTGTGCTGGGTGTGATGTGTCCTGGGTGTGATGTGTGCTGGGTGTGATGTGTGCTGGGTGTGCTGTGTGCTGGGTGTGATGTGTGCTGGGTGCAGGGTGTGATGTGTGCTGGGTGTGATGTGTGCTGGGTGCTGGGTGTGTCGTGTGCTGGGTGTGATGTGTGCTGGGTGTGATGTGTGCTGGGTGCTGGGTGTGATGTGTGCTGGGTGCTGGGTGTGATGTGTGCTGGGTGCTGGGTGTGATGTGTGCTGGGTGCTGGGTGTGATGTGTGCTGGGTGTGATGTGTGTTGGGTGTGATGTGTGCTGGGTGTGATGCGTGCTGGGTGTGATGTGTGCTGGGTGTGATGTGTGCTGGGTGTGATGTGTGCTGGGTGTGATGTGTGCTGGGTGTGATGTGTGCTGGGTGTGATGTGTGATGGGTGTGATGTGTGCTGGGTGTGATGTGTGCTGGGTGTGATGCATGCTGGGTGTGATGTGTGCTGGGTGTGATGTGTGCTGGGTATAGTGCGTGCTGGGTGTGATGTGTGCTGGGTGTGATGTGTGCTGGGTATAGTGCGTGCTGGGTGTGATGCGTGCTGGGTGTGATGTGTGCTGGGTGTGATGTGTGCTGGGTATAGTGCGTGCTGGGTGTGACGTGTGCTGGATGTGATGTGTGCTGGGTGTGATGTGTGCTGGGTGTGATGTGTGCTGGGTGTGACGTGTGCTGGGTGTGATGTGTGCTGGGTGTGATGTGTGCTGGGTGTGATGTGTGCTGGGTGTGATGTGTGCTGGGTGTGATGTGTGCTGGGTGTGATGTGTGCTGGGTATAGTGCGTGCTGGGTGTGATGTGTGCTGGGTGTGATGTGTGCTGGGTGTGATGCGGGCTGGGTGTGATGTGTGCTGGGTGTGATGTGTGCTGGGTGTGATGTGTGCTGGGTGTGATGTGTGCTGGGTGTGATGTGTGCTGGGTGTGATGTGTGCTGGGTGTGATGTGTGCTGGGTGTGATGTGTGCTGGGTGTGATGTGTGCTGGGTGTGATGTGTGCTGGGTGTTATGTGTGCTGGGTGTGATGTGTGCTGGGTGTTATGTGTGCTGGGTGTGATGTGTGCTGGGTGTGATGTGTGCTGGGTGTGATGTGTGCTGGGTGTGATGTGTGCTGGGTGTGATGTGTGCTGGGTGTGACGTGTGCTGGGTGTGATGTGTGCTAAATGTGATGTGTGCTGGGTGTGATGTGTGCTGGGTGTGATGTGTGCTGGGAGTGATGTGTGCTGGGTGTGATGTGTGCTGGGTGAAGTGTGTGCTGGGTGTGATGTGTGCTGGGTGTGATGCGTGATGGGTGTGATGTGTGCTGGGTGTGATGTGTGCTGGGTGTGATGTGTGCTGGGTGTGATGTGTGCTGGGTGTGATGTGTGCTGGGTGTGATGTGTGCTGGGTGTGATGTGTGCTGGGTGTGATGCGTGCTGGGTGTGGTGTGTGCTGGGTGTGATATGTGCTGGGTGTGCTGTGTGCTGGGTGTGATGTGTGCTGGGTGTGATGTGTGCTGGGTGTGAGGTGTGCTGGGTGTGATGTGTGCTGGGTATAGTGCGTGCTGGGTGTGATGTGTGCTGGGTGTGATGTGTGCTGGGTGTGCTGCGTGCTGGGTGTGATGTGTGCTGGGTGTGATGTGTGCTGGGTGTGATGTGTGCTGGGTGTGATGTGTGCTGGGTGTGATGTGTGCTGGGTGTGATGTGTGCTGGGTGTGATGTGTGCTGGGTGTGATGTGTGCTGGGTGTGATGTGTGCTGGGTATAGTGCGTGCTGCGTGCTGGGTGTGATGTGTGCTGGGTGTGATGTGTGCTGGGTGTGATGTGTGCTGGGTGTGATGTGCGCTGGGTGTGATGTGTGCTGGGTGTGATGTGTGCTGGGTGTGGTGTGTGCTGGGTGTGATGCGTGCTGGGTGTGATGTGTGCTGGGTGTGATGTGTGCTGGGTGTGCTGTGTGCTGGGTGTGATGTGTGCTGGGTGTGATGTGTGCTGGGTGTGATGTGTGCTGGGTGTGATGTGTGCTGGGTGTGATGTGTGCTGGGTGTGATGTGTGCTGTGTGTGATGTGTGCTGGGTGTGATGTGTGCTGGGTGTGATGTGTGCTGGGTGTGATGTGTGCTGGGTGTGATGTGTGCTGGGTGTGATGTGTGCTGGGTGTGATGTGTGCTGGGTGTGATGTGTGCTGGGTGTGATGTGTGCTGGGTGTGATGTGTGCTGGGTGTGATGCGTGCTGGGTGTGATGTGTGCTGGGTGTGATGTGTGCTGGGTGTGATGTGTGCTGGGTGTGATGTGTGCTGGGTGTGCTGTGTGCTGGGTGTGCTGTGTGCTGGGTGTGATGTGTGCTGGGTGTGATGTGTGCTGGGTGTGATGTGTGCTGGGTGTGCTGTGTGCTGGGTGTGATGTATGCCGGGTGTGATGTGTGCTGGGTGTGATGTGTGCTGGGTGTGCTGTGTGCTGGGTGTGCTGTGTGCTGGGTGTGATGTGTGCTGGGCGTGATGTGTGCTGGGTGTGATGTGTGCTGGGTGTGATGTGTGCTGGGTGTGGTGTGTGCTGGGTGTGATGTGTGCTGGGTGTGATGTGTGCTGGGTGTGATGTGTGCTGGGTGTGATGTGTGCTGGGTGTGATGTGTGCTGGGTGTGATGTGTGCTGGGTGTGATGTGTGCTGGGTGTGATGTGTGCTGGGTGTGATGCGTGCTGGGTGTGATGCGTGCTGGGTGTGATGTGTGCTGGGAGTGATGTGTGCTGGGTGTGATGTGTGCTGGGTGTGATGTGTGCTGGGTGTGATGTGTGCTGGGTGCTGGGTGTGATGTGTGCTGGGTGCTGGGTGTGATGTGTGCTGGGTGTGATGTGTGCTGGGTGTGACGTGTGCTGGGTGTGACGTGTGATGGCTGTGATGTGTGCTGGGTGTGATGTGTGCTGGGTGTGATGTGTGCTGAGTGTGATGTGTGCTGGGTGTGATGTGTGCTGGGTGTGATGTGTGCTGGGTATAGTGCGTGCTGGGTGTGCTGTGTGCTGGGTGTGATGTGTGCTGGGTGTGATGCGTGCTGGGTGTGATGTGTGCTGGGTGTGATGTGTGCTGGGTGTGATGTGTGCTGGGTGTGACGTGTGCTGGGTGTGATGTGTGCTGGGTGTGATGTGTGTTGGGTGTGATGTGTGCTGGGTGTGATGTGTGCTGGGTGTGATGTGTGCTGGGAGTGCTGCGTGCTGGGTGTGATGTGTGCTGGGTGTGATGTGTGTTGGGTGTGATGTGTGCTGGGTGTGATGTGTGCTGGGTGTGATGTGTGCTGGGTGTGATGTGTGCTGGGTGTGATGCGTGCTGGGTGTGATGTGTGCAGGGTGTGATGTGTGCTGGGTGTGATGTGCGCTGGGTGTGATGTGTGCTGGGTGTGATGTGTGCTGGGTGTGATGTGTGCTGGGTGTGATGCGTGCTGGGTGTGATGTGTGCTGGGTGTGGTGCGTGCTGGGTGTGATGTGTGCTGGGTGTGGTGTGTGCAGGGTGTGATGTGTGCTGGGTGTGATGTGTGCTGGGTGTGATGTGTGCTGGGTGAGATGTGTCCTGGGTGTGATGTGTGCTGGGTGTGCTGTGTGCTGGGTGTGGTGTGTGCTGGGTGTGATGTGTGCTGGGTGTGGTGTGTGCTGGGTGTGATGTGTGCTGGGTGTGATGTGTGCTGGGTGTGATGTGTGATGGGTGTGATGTGTGCTGGGTGTGATGTGTGCTGGGTGTGATGTGTGCTGGGTGTAATGTGTGCTGGGTGTGATGTGCTGGGTGTGATGTGTGCAGGGTGTTGTGTGCTGGGTGTGATGTGTGCTGGGTGTGGTGCGTGCTGGGTGTGATGCGTGCAGGGTGTGATGTGTGCTGGGTGTGATGTGTGCTGGGTGTGACGTGTGCTGGGTGTGATGTGTGCTGGGTGTGATGTGTGCTGGGTGTGAGGTGTGCTGGGTGTGATGTGTGCTGGGTGTGCTGCGTGCTGGGTGTGATGTGTGCTGGGTGTGATGTGTGCTGGGTGTGCTGCGTGCTGGGTGTGATGTGTGCTGGGTGTGATGTGTGCTGGGTGTGATGTGTGCTGGGTGTGATGTGTGCTGGGTGTGATGTGTGCTGGGTGTGATGTGTGCTGGGTGTGATGTGTGCTGGGTGTGCTGCGTGCTGGGTGTGATGTGTGCTGGGTGTGATGTGTGCTGGGTGTGATGTGTGCTGGGTGTGATGTGTGCTGGGTGTGATGTGTGCTGGGTGTGATGTGTGCTGGGTGTGGTGTGTGCTGGGTGTGATGCGTGCTGGGTGTGATGTGTGCTGGGTGTGCTGTGTGCTGGGTGTGCTGTGTGCTGGGTGTGATGTGTGCTGGGCGTGATGTGTGCTGGGTGTGATGTGTGCTGGGTGTGATGTGTGCTGGGTGTGGTGTGTGCTGGGTGTGATGTGTGCTGGGTGTGATGTGTGCTGGGTGTGATGTGTGCTGGGTGTGATGTGTGCTGGGTGTGATGTGTGCTGGGTGTGATGTGTGCTGGGTGTGATGTGTGCTGGGTGTGATGCGTGCTGGGTGTGATGCGTGCTGGGTGTGATGTGTGCTGGGTGTGATGTGTGCTGGGTGCGATGTGTGCTGGGTGCTGGGTGTGATGTGTGCTGGGTGTGATGTGTGCTGGGTGTGATGTGTGAGGGGTGTGATGTGTGCTGGGTGTGATGTGTGCTGGGTGTGATGTGTGCTGGGTGTGATGTGTGCTGGGTGTGCTGTGTGCTGGGTGTGATGTGTGCTGGGTGTGATGTGTGCTGGGTGTGATGTGTGCTGGGTGTGATGTGTGCTGGGTGTGATGTGTGCTGGGTGTGATGTGTGCTGGGTGTGATGCGTGCTGGGTGTGATGCGTGCTGGGTGTGGTGTGTGCTGGGTGTGATATGTGCTGGGTGTGACGTGTGCTGGGTGTGATGTGTGCTGGGTGTGATGTGTGCTGGGTGTGAGGTGTGCTGGGTGTGATGTGTGCTGGGTGTGATGTGTGCTGGGTGTGATGTGTGCTGGGTGTGATGTGTGCTGGGTGTGCTGCGTGCTGGGTGTGATGTGTGCTGGGTGTGATGTGTGCTGGGTGTGATGTGTGCTGGGTGTGATGTGTGCTGGGTGTGATGTGTGCTGGGTGTGATGTGTGCTGGGTGTGATGTGTGCTGGGTGTGATGTGTGCTGGGTGTGCTGCGTGCTGGGTGTGATGTGTGCTGGGTGTGATGTGTGCTGGGTGTGATGTGTGCTGGGTGTGATGTGTGCTGGGTGTGATGTGTGCTGGGTGTGATGTGTGCTGGGTGTGATGTGTGCTGGGTGTGATGTGTGCTGGGTGTGATGTGTGCTGGGTGTGATGTGTGCTGGGTGTGCTGCGTGCTGGGTGTGATGTGTGCTGGGTGTGATGTGTGCTGGGTGTGATGTGTGCTGGGTGTGATGTGTGCTGGGTGTGATGTGTGCTGGGTGTGATGTGTGCTGGGTGTGATGTGTGCTGGGTGTGATGTGTGCTGGGTGTGATGTGTGCTGGGTGTGATGTGTGCTGGGTGTGATGTGTGCTGGGTGTGATGTGTGCTGGGCGTGATGTGTGCTGGGTGTGATGTGTGCTGGGTGTGATGTGTGCTGGGTGTGATGTGTGCTGGGTGTGATGTGTGCTGGGTGTGATGTGTGCTGGGTGTGATGTGTGCTGGGTGTGATGTGTGCTGGGTGTGCTGTGTGCTGGGTGTGATGTGTGCTGGGTGTGATGTGTGCTGGGTGTGATGTGTGCTGGGTGTGATGTGTGCTGGGTGTGATGTGTGCTGGGTGTGATGTGTGCTGGGTGTGATGCGTGCTGGGTGTGATGTGTGCTGGGTGTGATGTGTGCTGGGTGTGATGTGTGCTGGGTGTGATGTGTGCTGGGTGTGATGTGTGCTGGGTGTGATGTGTGCTGGGTGTGATGCGTGCTGGGTGTGATGCGTGCTGGGTGTGGTGTGTGCTGGGTGTGATATGTGCTGGGTGTGACGTGTGCTGGGTGTGATGTGTGCTGGGTGTGATGTGTGCTGGGTGTGAGGTGTGCTGGGTGTGATGTGTGCTGGGTGTGATGTGTGCTGGGTGTGATGTGTGCTGGGTGTGATGTGTGCTGGGTGTGCTGCGTGCTGGGTGTGATGTGTGCTGGGTGTGATGTGTGCTGGGTGTGATGTGTGCTGGGTGTGATGTGTGCTGGGTGTGATGTGTGCTGGGTGTGATGTGTGCTGGGTGTGATGTGTGCTGGGTGTGATGTGTGCTGGGTGTGATGTGTGCTGGGTGTGATGTGTGCTGGGTGTGATGTGTGCTGGGTGTGATGTGTGCTGGGTGTGATGTGTGCTGGGTGTGATGTGTGCTGGGCGTGATGTGTGCTGGGTGTGATGTGTGCTGGGTGTGATGTGTGCTGGGTGTGATGTGTGCTGGGTGTGATGTGTGCTGGGTGTGATGTGTGCTGGGTGTGATGTGTGCTGGGTGTGATGTGTGCTGGGTGTGATGTGTGCTGGGTGTGATGTGTGCTGGGTGTGATGTGTGCTGGGTGTGATGTGTGATGGGTGTGATGTGTGATGGGTGTGATGTGTGATGGGCGTGATGTGTGCTGGGTGTGGTGCGTGCTGGGTGTGATGCATGCTGGTCCTGGGACACTGAGGTTGAGCTGCTGTTATAGCCTCTATCATGGTTACAGCTTCAGGCACACAATTGGGGTCCCCACATTCAACATTCGGGAGACGCAAATTGCGCGCTTGGGGGTCCTCTCACTTAATCAAAGTACAACATGCACTCCTTTTGTAAAGGGTATCAAAACCTATAATTGGGCCTGAGGCACTGAGGGGGAGATGCTAGTCTGACCTCTAAGCCTGCCTCCAACCCTTGCAGCGTGCACGTCCTGTGTGAAGGGTGGCCAGGCCCCCACCTGGGCATGCTCCGAGTACTGCGTGGCCTATTCTGCCAGTCTGCCTGAGTTCAATATCTGCCAGGACTGCATCACTACTGGTGAGTAGGCTCCCTACCCTGATCTACATGACTTGTTGGCATGGGCAGGGGGACGAGGCCCAATGGGCCTCGTGGGGTGATGAGTGGAATGTCTTGTTGGGTGACGAGTGGGGTGACGAGTGGGATAATGTCGGGCTGGGTGACATTGAAATGATCATCTTGCCAGGGGTCAGCATGTCCCATGCATCAAATGTGATGCTCTGTTCGACTGTAAAAACTTCACAGCAGTTTTGCTCCACTGATCTCATGTGCAATTCAGCTGTTGAGGGTCGCAGAAGATCCTGTGGGAGGATTTAACAAGTTTAGCATTGGTGCAACGGTGCATACCGGCTGGGCCTTGCTAGTAGAAATGTCACACCTTATACTGAAGCATCAAGTGGCCCCTGATTCTGTATTAACAATCTCCTCCTCCCTCCTTTGCATGGCCACAGCCGACCCATGGAGTTGCCAGATTTGCCTCCTCAAGTCGGACAGAGACTTAAACAAGCTCAAGCAATGTGTGGAATGCTACAGAGCAACCAAGAACACGTACCAGTGCTGAGAGGATTCACACTTGATGCTTCACACTGTGTGGACTGCTTCAAAACAAAAAGAGTGTCTTCCAGTGCTGAAGAGGGAAGGTGCCTGTCTCTGCGCAATCTGCAAAGCTTTACAGCTGACACATGGCGCAGCATGGGGTTCGGCATCAGAAATTGCTTTACCTTGTTCGCACATCTCAACATCTTGTGTGGGAATGCTCACACATCTTGTGAATGAAGGTATGCACTTTTTGGTTGTATGTGGCCTTGGCTGAGTGTATTTCTATTTCAGGGGATTTGCCAGTTTCACGTGTGTTGTGCTTGAACATTGATGAATTTCCCCCAAAAAATCTGAAAGTATCACAAGAAGGGATCCTGCCTGGTGACTACACTTGACGTGCATGGTGATGTGATGTCATGAAGCATCAGTGACTCAGTACAGTGTTTTCAACTCGACCAGTGAATAGTTTATTAAGAGAAGGAAATGGCACTTATGACAGCACAATTCAAGCTGTGATGTATCAACCCTTTGTATGTTTTGTTGGCACACCCAAGTATTTTGGGCTTGTTGGCACACCCAAGTATTTTGGCAATGTGCTGCATGTTTGCTCGCTTCGCAATGAGATACCATATTGTCCATGTTGGGGAGTGAGATGTGTAATTTTGAAATGGCTTTACCATGGTGCCTTGCAATCTACTCAAACCTGCTTGGCTGAAATGGGCACCAGACAGGGTAACATTGAATCATCACTAGATGAAAATGCAAGGTTTCTGAATCCGAACACGTTACATTGTCCTCATCAGCCAACATGTGATGCTTCAAACAGGGCTTTCCCTTCATAAAAAGGGCATGCCGTTTCCTTCTGAAATTACCTGTCTCAATGCTTTCTTTTCTTTTGACGAACCAATGTGTGAGGCTGGCTGCCCAACCCTAGAAAGCCTGAGACGCAAACACAGGTGCCCTATTCGACAGCTGAGAAAGGCGAACAAGAACGGCACTCGACCATCAAGCAGTCACATGGCCGTAATAACTGCTGCATGAAATATTAGATTGAGGTCTGAAAAATATACTGGTACACATGGACAAGGAACTGAATCTTGGTCCTCATCCCCAGCCTCAGCCAGGAACCGACGAGGCCATTCAAAACTTCAATGCATGCATGGCGCTTGTTTTACTCATGCATGCAGTATGGGCTATAGAAGGTCACGTTGTTGACATTGGATGTCATGTATCAAGATGGTTCGTTGGTGGTGTTGAAAAACACCGGGTATGGGTAATGGTTTGCGTAGCGGAGCTGCATCAAGTTTCAGCCACCGAATCCGTAGAGGGTCCTACCCTGGCGCTTGAGGGCGTAGACGACGTCGAGGGCCGTGACAGTCTTGCGACGGGCATGCTCAGTGTAGGTCACAGCGTCACGGATGACGTTCTCGAGGAAGACCTTAAGAACTCCACGGGTCTCCTCGTAGATGAGGCCGCTGATACGCTTGACACCTCCTCGGCGAGCCAGGCGGCGAATGGCAGGCTTGGTAATGCCCTGGATGTTGTCACGAAGAACCTTGCGGTGGCGCTTAGCACCACCCTTTCCAAGACCCTTGCCTCCCTTGCCGCGTCCAGACATTTTAAAGATTGATGATGAAGGGAGAGTTCAATATATAATTGTTAAGTCTGCTGTTTCAACTCATAGAGCGAAGCCTCCAACTGGCACGACACGCGTGTCTGCCGATCCAGGCCATCCTCGGGCACACTCGGATCAGCAGATCTTGTATGTGTGGACCGTGGTGGTGTGGACCAGTTTAAATACGGGTGACTTGAAAGAGTCGGTAGCCAAATCGAATCACCCACCAAGTCATCACCGATATGGCCCGAACGAAGCAAACTGCCCGCAAGTCGACCGGAGGCAAGGCCCCCAGGAAGCAGCTGGCCACCAAGGCAGCTCGCAAGAGCGCCCCTGCCACAGGAGGCGTGAAGAAGCCTCATCGTTACCGCCCTGGCACTGTCGCCTTGCGTGAGATCCGAAAGTACCAGAAATCCACTGAGCTGCTCATCCGTAAGCTGCCCTTCCAGCGCCTGGTCCGTGAGATTGCCCAGGACTTCAAGACCGACCTGCGTTTCCAATCCTCGGCTGTCCTAGCGCTTCAGGAAGCTGCTGAGGCCTACCTGGTAGGTCTGTTCGAGGACACAAACCTGGCTGCCATCCATGCCAAGCGTGTCACCATCATGCCCAAGGACATCCAGCTCGCCAGGCGTATCCGAGGCGAGAGGGCTTAAGCCTCGTTTTCCTTGTCTATCGCACTCCAAACAGGTGTTTTTCAAACTTTGTTGAGGGCTAGTCTGTTTGCTTTTCTTTTTGTCTACCTGGGGACTGGCCCTTTCCCTTTGTGTCACTCTCTTGCTTTCAGAGAGAGGGACCCTTCGGTCTGCCTTTGCATTTCTGAAGGGTGATTTTCTTTGCCCTTTGTGCTCCTCTCTGTCTTTCCTCTAGCCTTTACTTCTTTTCCTTTTGAATCCTCCCAACCAGACAGGACGTCGGAGAGCCCTCTGGCAGGGGTGGGAGGCCCTAGTTTTGTGCTACTTGTAGTTGAAGTTTTTGAACGCTAGTCTCTTTAGGGGCATGGGATAGAGTTTGCCAGAATTTTTGTTCTTACCAGTTTGTTTTGTTTGGTAGGTGAACTTGCTATCCAATCTTTCCGGTAGTGCCTTCTTCCTTGACTGTCCTACCAGACTCTTGTTTGCCGACGTGGCCGAGCTTTTTTCAGCATGGCCCAGAGGTGAAACTTCATTGACTTTTAAGTCATGCACTATAAAATGAGAAGCATAGGGACCACGCACATGCACTGGTTCGTGTGATTGGCTGACACAGTGCCAAGCTTCTCATAACTGATTGACAGCACAATGTGGCGGTAGGCATTTCTAAAAGTCGTAACAAGTTTGAGTTAACTGGATTGACTTCTGGAGTCAGTTACGTCACATGCATCAATCCATGGCAGGTATGGTAGTCAACACTGAATTGTTTGATGATGCAGTCCTCCAGCGGTGTGTTGTGAGTGGCCGTGGCCTGTCTCACACCAGTCAACCGACGGAGGACAATTTTAGCAGACTGGATCATTAGCATCCCTTGACCTTGGCCCTTATAGGCTCATAGTACGCTGACCAGATCAGGCCATCAGGCATCAGGCATGCAGGCCGATCAGTGAGGGCCGTCGCTCACGAGCCTCAGACTTCCGTGCTCGAGCTCGGGTATTCGAAACCGGCCATCCAGTTCCAATTAAATGTCGAAGATGGGTAGCATCCGCATCACCATCGACCCTGCCCAGATGCTTTGCGCTCGAGCCTTGATTGATGAATGAAGGATCCCCGCTTGAGCTCATGAGGCAGCTCGTGTTCTGGACCGGCCAAATGGTGGAAATTATTGGAAGAGTAAGATGAGCAGCTGAGGAGCAGCTGGTTTATCACCATCGCCACAACCTGGAATCTGACTGGATTTAACTGGTCGCGGTTTTCCGTTTCGCATCTTATCCTGGCGATTTATTTTCCACTGACGATCTGTTGTTGAAAGAAAATCCAGTGACCGCCCGTCACGATGTCGCCGCGTGCGTCGTTCACGATTGTCGATGCCACCGCAAAGATGGTGATGATGACGATGTTACTCGCACCAACCCTGCTGTTCCTGATCAGCATGATCCTGATGACGACGTTGGTACGCGTCGAAGGACATGCTTACATGTCGTATCCATACTCGAGGTGAGAAACAGCGTGTGGGGAAGCATTTCATGTTTTGTCTCCCGCCCAGCAGTGTCGGGGTAGCTACCGGGCAGGTGCCATGCATTGTCTGAAGAGCTAGCGAGCTGTCTATGCATGGCTCATGGCTGACACCTACCCAGCCATCTGATGGCGAAAACTGGGTTGAGTGGTTGGGGGCGGCGTTCAGATTCAAGAATGACATCTTCTAAATGTATGTCTTGTAATTCTGCAGCGTGTGTTACTAATGGGGGAATGTTCAGTGGCGGCCGTCGGCCGTTGACAGGAGTACAGGACATTGGCTGAGTTGGCTGGCTGGGGAGGGCCGTATGTAGGACGGGGTCGATTGATTACTGGCCCCCGTATGTCCTGAATCGGACTAACTGAAGTCACATCAGTGCACGACATCTGCCTGCGGTCTGACTCACTTTAGGTGGCAGCATATTGGCGTTACGTATGCATCCCTTGTGCACCACATGCGGAGTGCCCGAGGCAGGGCGAAAAAATGTACGGAAGGGGATGGGGGCATGAAGCTGCCCAGGAAGTGCCGGCCACAGCATGCTTGCTCTGGATCTACTCGTATGACAATCGCCTATGGGCGACGACTAACAATTAGATTTGGTATCTCGACACCGGCAATTTCTGATGATGCAAAATTTCACTTTTGCTCCATCGACGTGTCTGCTGCATGCCAAAATCCACCTGCTCACACTGCCTGGCCCTCACTTTCAACAAACGCTATTGGGTGAATGAGTATATGCATTTACAAACATCATCTATTGCTGTTCTCCCTTGGCCAGTAGCAGCCCTGGAAGCGTTTTCTACTTTTCTCACAGCCCATCCAGCCATGGGGTGTGGATCAGGAGGTGCATGGCTGGAAGCATGGCGTCAGACACCTTTACCCTTCCACCTTCACCTCTGCTAGAAGCCTATATCCTCAAACCAATACAAATGCAGTTGAAAAGATCAAACATGTACAGTACAATAGCCAATAATAAAGTGTGTCTCCTCACTGCCCTGAACTACATTCATCCTAAATATGTTGCACCCAGATCTGTTATTACAGAGAGCTCACATCCTGTCTTGCTCATCAGCTCATGCATACCGCCGTCTACCTGATAACTCCCCCCCTGCTGTTCCGCGCAAACGAATCCAAGCTTCTGAATCAGTGAGGCACATACTGGTACGCATATGACGTACCGTATTCATTCACTTGTACATCGTTGTCAATACTTCTCTGACCCGCTGTGGTGCTGTCCATATGGCTGCTCCATCAAGGTCTCCCTTGCTTGCCTTCGCAGACAAATCCAAGCTAATGAATTAGGGCAGTTCAACTGCCCCCACTGCTGCCAAGGGGGCGGCCCTCCATATGCCGGGGCTGGCCCAGACATTTACGGCTCCCCTTGCCAGACAGGCGGCATGTTTCAAGGTAAACAAACAAGCATGTAATGAAGACAGGACCTGAAGTATTGAATGTCCCTCAAATCCTGCAGCCTGGATTTATTTCTTGCCCGTTGGTCCGGGAAGGCACGGACTTTCGATTTATGGTGTCCCTCGCTCGCTGTGTTTCATTTCGTGCACACCATGCCACCAGCAAAGCAACCACTGGCCCGAAGGGGACAGAACCTAGACTGGCCTACATCCGGTAGCCCAAACAGGAGGGCTTGGTGGCGCAGGCCCCCACGGCCACAGGCCGGAACGCTGCTGAAAAGCTGAGGCATCCTAAAATAAACACTGCCCTCGCTCCCTCCCTCCCTCCCTCCCTCCCTCCCTCCCTCCCTCCCTCCCTCCCTCCCTCCCTCCCTCCCTCCCTCCCTCAGACAAGTTCTTCGACAACTTCACAGAATTCAAAGAGGGGTCTGTGATCACCACCAAAGTCTTCCTGGGCACTAATAAACACTGCCCTCCCTCCCCCCCCTCCCTCCCTCCCTCCCTCCCTCAGGCAAGTTCTTCGACAACTTCACAGAACTCAAAGAGGGCTCTGTGATCACCACCAAAGTCTTCCTGAGCACCAACCACGGCGGCCGCATGTCCTTCAGCGTCTGCCCTCTGACTCGATTCCAGATTGACTCGGTCGCGGGCCAGGCCTGCTTTGACCAGCCTCAGCACAAGCTGCGCAGGTGAGAGGAGGATAGCGTTGGGTGCTTGGGTAATGAGGCCAAGAGCAAGCTGCGCAGGTGAGATGAGAATAAGGTTAAGTTAGCGGCCAGGCTTGCTTTGACAAAAATCAGCACAGGCAGCGCAGATAAGTAACTGTAACTGACTGACGTGCAACCTTAACTCCGGCTGCCTGTACAGTTGAAGTTGAACCGAAGTACACCTGACTGACATGCAGTGTTCACTCTGGCATGCCCACAGGGTTGAATCAGACCCAAAGTACAACAACAAGCTGTACCGCTACTTGGCGGACGAATCAGGAACCGGGAACACCGTCCAAGGGCAATGGCGCTTGCCACAGGTATGAACTCGTACAGCAAAGTATGGACACTTGCAACGAAGACAGGAACTGAGGACCATGATCTAGGGCATTGGCACACGCATATGCTGCATCGGCCATTGGCAATAGGCTACTTTAAGATTGGTCTCCATGGGTACGGTGTTGGCTGCCTGGTAGCCTCATAAAACCAGGTCAGAGCGCATTGCAAGGAATATTTGTCCACCCCTCTCCTTACCCCTTTGTGTCGGTGGAGGTTTTGGGTAAACCCAGGGCTGCATCACTCAACGGGTGTGAACGGGTGTCCCCCCCTCCCAATAATGATTAGCACCCACCAATCCCTCTTGCCCCCCTCTCCTGTCGGCGCAGGGTGTGAGCTGTGCCGAGGGCTGCATGCTTCAAAGGGTGTGGCCGGGCATCCCCTCCTACTTATATTGATTAGGACCCACCAACCCCTCTTCGCCCCCCTTGTGTAGGCGCAGGGTGTAAGCTGTGCCGAGGGCTGCATGCTTCAAAGGGAGTGGCCAGGCATCCCCTCCTACTTATATTGATTAGCACCCACCAACCCCTCTTCGCCCCCCTTGTCCTGTCGGCGCAGGGTGTAAGCTGTGCCGAGGGCTGCATGCTTCAAAGGCTGTGGCCGGGCATCCCCTCCTACTTATATTGATTAGCACCCACCAACCCCTCTTCGCCCCCCTTGTCCTGTCGGCGCAGGGTGTAAGCTGTGCCGAGGGCTGCATGCTTCAAAGGCTGTGGCCGGGCATCCCCTCCTACTTATATTGATTAGCACCCACCAACCCCTCTTCGCCCCCCTCTCCTGTCGGCGCAGGGTGTGAGCTGTGCCGAGGGCTGTATCACTCAACGGGTGTGAACGGGTGTCCCCCCCTCCCAATAATGATTAGCACCCACCAACCCCTCTTCGCCCCCCTTGTCCTGTCGGCACAGGGTGTAAGCTGTGCCGAGGGCTGCATGCTTCAAAGGCTGTGGCCGGGCATCCCCTCCTACTTATATTGATTAGCACCCACCAACCCCTCTTCGCCCCCCTTGTCCTGTCGGCGCAGGGTGTAAGCTGTGCCGAGGGCTGCATGCTTCAAAGGCTGTGGCCGGGCATCCCCTCCTACTTATATTGATTAGCACCCACCAACCCCTCTTCGCCCCCCTTGTGTAGGCGCAGGGTGTAAGCTGTGCCGAGGGCTGCATGCTTCAAAGGGTGTGGCCGGGCATCCCCTTCTACTTATATTGATTAGCACCCACCAACCCCTCTTCGCCCCCCTTGTCCTGTCGGCGCAGGGTGTAAGCTGTGCCGAGGGCTGCATGCTTCAATGGGCGTGGCCGGGCATCCCCTCCTTCCAATAATGAGTAGCACCCACCCATCCCTCTTTGCCCCCCTCTCCTGTCAATACAGGGTGTGAGCTGTGCCGATGGCTGCATGCTTCAATGGGTGTGGCTGGGATACCAAAGTGGCACCATGCCTTGCGAGGACACCACCACAGACGATATTGAGGGTGGGTGGCACAGCTGTCAGGCTTGTATTTATTCCATGTGGTATCCAGTGCTGTGCAGTTGCGCTCTCATTTCGAAACCGTACAAGTAATCACAGTTCCTTACTGTTTAAAGTTGCTGGATTTGCCTGACATTTTGGTGACTGAAACACAGCTACGCAATTCAGCCACGGTAAGGACCGTTATCGTCACTGCACTGGTCTCATCCTTTGTGAGGACACAATCATAGGAAGCATCAATGGTGGGGGGGGATGTTATCCAAGGCTTCCAATCATTTAATCAGGGAAGTTTGGAAATACCGGTATCTGGCCCGTGGTTTCACCCCTCCCCCCGATCAAATGTGTCATTCGTAATTATTTCACTGTCTCATTCATCTCTCCATCTCATTCATCTCACTGTCTCATTCATCTCTCCATCTCATTCATTTCACTGTCTCATTCATTTCTCCATCTTACCCACTTCACTATCTCATTCATATCTCCACCTCATCCCTTCCCTGCTTCATCCGTCCTCTGTTTCATGCATACTCTCTTGAACCTCTCTCTCTCCTGCCCATCAATGCGACTCACTCCCATCGTTGCCTCCTCCTCCTCCTCCTCCCTATCTCCCGCAGGGGAGTGCGACTACAACCCACTCAACCCACCTGTCCCCCATCGTCCCTGGAGCGATGAGTACAAGGTGCTCGAGATCTATAAAAACATTGCGGATGTCAAGATCCTGCCAGCTGAGTCAGGCCCCACCCCTACTCCCAAGGCCGCCCTTGCCTATACTCCCACCCCTACTCCCACCCCCACCCCTACTCCCACCTCCACACCCACCCCTACTCCCACCCCTACTCCCACCCCTTCTCCCACCCCTACCCCCTCCCCTACTCCCACCCCTACCCCCACCCCTATGCCCACCCCCACACCCACCCCTACTCCCACCCCTACTCCCACCCCTACTCCCACCCCTACTCCCACCCCCACCCCCACCCCTACTCCCACCCCCACACCCACCCCTACTCCCACCCCTACTCCCACCCCTACTCCCACCCCTACTCCCACCCCTACTCCCACCCCTACTCCCACACCCACATCCACACCCACACCCTACTCCACACCTGTGTCACCTCCTGAACCCAACCCCGTCCCTACTCCCTCTTCATCTCCCAGCTCCAACCCCGCCTCCACCCCTACTTCAACTCCCAACCCCGCTCCGACTCCCTCTTCATCTCCCACCTCCAACCCCGCCTCCACCCCTACTTCAACTCCCAACCCCGCTCCGACTCCCTCTTCATCTCCCAGCTCCAACCCCGTCTCCACTCCTACTTCAACTCCCAACCCCGCTCCGACTCCCTCTTCATCTCCCAGCTCCACCCCCGTCTCCACTCCTACTTCAACTCACAACCCCGCTCCGACTCCCTCTTCATCTCCCAGCTCCACCCCCGCCTCCACTCCTACTTCAACTCCCAACCCCGCTCCGACTCCCTCTTCATCTCCCAGCTCCACCCCCGCCTCCACTCCTACTTCAACTCCCAACCCCGCTCCGACTCCCTCTTCATCTCCCAGCTCCACCCCCGCCTCCACTCCTACTTCAACTCCCAACCCCGCTCCGACTCCCTCTTCATCTCCCAACTTTCTACCTGAAACTACTTCCAGCCCTACTCCCGAGCCCTCCCCCATCTCCACTCCTGATTCAACTCTGAGTCCCACTCCAGCCAATCCAGTCCCAGAACCCTCTGATGCTAAAACTCAAACACCAGCCCCAGAGAGCTCTTCAGAACCCTCTGATGCTAAAACTCCAAGTCCAGCCCCAGCTCCAGAGAGCTCTTTGGAACCTTCCCAAGATGAAACTCCAAGTCCCACCCCAGCTCCAGCCGCATCGGATCCCTCACCCGCTAGCCCTACCCGGACGCCTTCACCCGAGGAAGGAGCTTCTTTGATCTTGCAGGTAGAGGTGCATCCCACTATCCAAGTGTTCATTTTGATGGCCCATGATGATGGTAGCTCACTTCGTGCTACGGCTGAACGGATGGCTTTCCGAATCCACGCTCCAGGGCGTATTCGACTTATATTTAATCTTTTTGTGTGAGGGCCCATGATGATGGTAGCTCACCTAGAGCCACGGCTGAACGGGTGGCTTCTGAACGGGTGGCTTTCTTAATCCACGCCCCAGAGGGGTATTTGATTTATTTGATTATTTATTTGGATGGGCGTCAGACTGCCTTTGGGGGCTCTGCCGGGTGGCCACCACTGGACCCATGGGGACCAACCCTTGATTGGCCACAGCGGTAACGGCGCGGATGTGGCTTCAGCCCAGGCTGCGCTGTTTCTTTTACTCGCACGCCTCTCACGGGGCGTATTTTTCTTTCTTTCTTTCTTTCTAGCCACAGCTGGTGGCCCAAGCAGCAGGGCATCGTGGCGGGGGCCTTGGCAGCGTGTCAATGAGGGCGAGAGCAAAGTGAGGGGGTTGTTTTGCATGTTCCGGAAGCAGATAGCTGCCATGACATGCTAGGTCACCTTCTTTATTCTTCACTAGGCAGGCCTTCTCTGATCGACAGGCCGACAGGCAGGCCACTTAATAGGCAGGCAGGCAGGCAGGCCTCTTAATAGGCAGGCAGGCCACTTAATAGGCAGGCAGGCAGGCAGGCCACTTAATAGGCAGGCAGGCCACTTAATAGGCAGGCAGGCCTCTTAATAGGCAGGCCTTCTCTGATAGGCTGGGTTGGGCTACTCCATTTAATATGAAGGGGGGGGGGGGGACTATGATGCTCAAAAGATGCTTGTGATTACTTGTCCATCTCAGCCTTGAGGGGCGTGGTTTTATAACCTTGTCAGTCCGGCATGTCCGGAGCTGTGACCTTCGGCTACAGCTGCGCCGCTACCCTGATTTTCCCTCTGGTCCTTTTGGATGGCTTGCAGACTTGATATTGAGCAAAAGTGGCAGGGGGTCCTGCTGTCAAGCTTTTCCTGCGAGGACAGGCAAGGATCAGCAACTGAGATGTCTCCCTGGATTTGATTTCTACGGCGCACGAGCGCAGTTTCTGCAGCGCTCGTACCTTGTTATTTCTACAATCACCCCGCCACCCTGCTCTTAGATTATTGAAGAGTATAACATGTGCATTTTCTTTTTTCTAAATGCCTGCAATGATCTTTCTAAACATTTGCAGTGTCGTTTCTGCTCCCACAACAGCACCCCGGCTGCTCCTCTTTCACACTTGGTCATCCCTGCTCCGAAATCCGTAACCCTGCCACCTCCTACCTCCTCTACCACCTACTGCCGCCCACTTCCACATCTACCACCCCTGCCACCGAGTGGGTGCAGGGAACGATAACAGCACCCTCGCTGCTCCTCTCTTACACATTCTCGTCCCTGCTCTGACAACAGCACCCTCGCTGCTCCTCTCTTACACATTCTCGTCCCTGCTCTGACAACAGCACCCTCGCTGCTCCTCTCTTACACATTCTCGTCCCTGCTCTGACAACAGCACCCTCGCTGCTCCTCTCTTACACATTTTCGTCCCTGCTCTGACAACAGCACCCTCGCTGCTCCTCTCTTACACATTCTCGCTCCTGCTCTGACAACAGCACCCTCGCTGCTCCTCTCTTACACATTCTCGTTCCTGCTCTGACAACAGCACCCTCGCTGCTCCTCTCTTACACATTCTCGTCCCTGCCCTGACAACAGCACCCTCGCTGCTCCTCTCTTACACATTCTCGTTCCTGCTCTGACAACAGCACCCTCGCTGCTCCTCTCTTACACATTCTCGTCCCTGCTCTGACAACAGCACCCTCGCTGCTCCTCTCTTACACATTCTCGTCCCTGCTCTGACAACAGCACCCTCGCTGCTCCTCTCTTACACATTATCGTTCCTGCTCTGACAACAGCACCCTCGCTGCTCCTCTCTTACACATTCTCGTCCCTGCTCTGACAACAGCACCCTCGCTGCTCCTCTCTTACGCATTCTCGTTCCTGCTCTGACAACAGCACCCTCGCTGCTCCTCTCTTACACATTCTCGTTCCTGCTCTGACAACAGCACCCTCGCTGCTCCTCTCTTACACATTCTCGTTCCTGCTCCGATAACAGCACCCTCGCTGCGAGACCGGCCCCTACAAGTGCACATCATGTGACATCAAGGCAGTTGGCAGCCTCTCCCCGTACCAGCAAGACTGCTACAGCTGTGTTGAACAAGCTGGCAACAAGGTATGTGGAAAAAAGGGTGGATGTTGCAGTGTACTGCCTAGGTCGAACTTTATGCATGTGTGCCTATGCTGAGCTTTGTGCACGTGTGCGCCCATGCAATGCCGAACTTTGTGCACATGTGCAGTTGTGCACGGGTGCCATTTTTCACCCTGAAAAGGCTGCCCTTCTGGCCATGCAGAGCCACGCAATCGCCTGAAGGAAAAAAAATCAGAAATTTGCAGTTTTGAATCAGGCCATGGTCTATATTTCACGCAGGCAAGGGTGTTTAGAGGCAGAGGGTTTGAATGTCAGTAAGGGTGGATGTGATGTCCAGCATTCAAAACAGATTTTGAGGGCTGCTCTAATGGGAGCATCTGGCCCTTAACCCCCACATGTGTCATTTGCCTGTAGTACGTGATACAATGTACCGCCTGGTGTTCATGATACAATGTACCGCTTGCTGTACATGATACAATGTACAGCCTGATACTCATGCTACCATGCACCGCCTGTCCGCCTCTGCAGGCTTGGGCATGCCCAGTATGCATCACCTCCGCCGCTTCAGCTGGCAAGCCCGGCCTGATCCCAGGTGGGGATTCTGGTCTCCTCATTGTTGCAATCAGGGTTGCAATGGTGCTCTGTCAGTGTAGCATCGGCGTTTCAGTGGTCAAAGGAGTGACGGAGTGACGGGGGGGATTGGAGGATGTGGTTTAGGGCTTGCGGGTGTTGTAGGGTTCATGGTTTATGTCGGGTAAGGTGAAAGCTTTTGGCTGGAAGTCATTGGATTGTCCCTCGTCTTCGGCAGCCAATCAGCCACCACAAGGGCGATGGGGACAAAGCCTTGGACGGCCTACTTCCTTTGTGTGCATGAACAGCTTGCATGAACTGCGTGAGGCCCTAGGGAGAGGTCCTGCATGGGCCTGATCCCAGGACCCCAAATTCGAATCAATAACACAGATTTCCTACCATGTACTATGTACCCAATGGATCTGTGTGTGTGTGTTCAGCCTGTATGAAGGCACTGTCTGGGCCTACAATCCATACACTATATTTGTTTAAGAGAGACACTGTGGTTCAATGCTGTGTACTGAATAGATTTCTTTTACCAATTGTGTGTGCGTGCAGCTTGTATGAACTGTGTGAAGGCCGTGGGAGAGGGCCCTGCCTGGGCTTGCACCCAGTACTGCTCCGCTCACGCGGGCAGCCAGGCGGAGTTCGACGTCTGCCAGCAATGCATCTCTACAGGTAGGTGGCTGGGCAGGCAGCAGCAGGCTGCTGGCAGTAGATATTCAAGGAGATATTTCAGGAGTTCGACGTCTGCCAGCAATGCATTTCCACAGGTAGGTGGCTGGGCAGGCAGCAGCAGGCTACTGGCAGAAGATATTCAAGGAGATATTTCAGGAGTTCGACATCTGCCAGCAATGCATCTCTACAGGTAGGTGGCTGGGCAGGCAGCAGCAGGCTGCTGGCAGAAGATATTTGGGAGGAGATATTTCAGGATTTTAGTTTGAAATCTGCTACCACTGCATATCTGGGAGTGAGAAATTGGGCAGTCAGAAACAGAATCCTGACAGAAGATATTAAGAAGATAGGCGTGCGATCGATTCTCACCTGCCGGAAATGCATCGTCACACAGGTCGGCGGAAGGGCAGGCAGCACCATAATTATGGCTGCAGATATTTACTGCAGATATGATACCGGCACTGCCACAATCATCATGTCATCGCTTTCAGTTTCTTATTTTAAACCTGTAAACCTGTACTATTCTCGTGCCACAATCATCATGTCATGGCTTCCAATTCCTTCTTCCAAACCTGTACTATTCTCGTGCCACAATCATCATGTCATGGCTTCCAATTCCTTCTTCCAAACCTGTACTATTCTCGTGCCACAATCATCATGTCATGGCTTCCAATTCCTTCTTCCAAACCTGTATCATTCTGGTGCCACAATCATCATGTCATGGCTTCCAATTCCTTCTTCCAAACCTGTATCATTCTGGTGCCACAATCATCATGTCATGGCTTCCAATTCCTTTTTCCAAACCTGTATTATTCTCGTGCCACCATCATCATGTCATCGCTGCCCCCGCAGAGCCTGATGCCTGGGGTTGCGAGCAGTGCATGGTCAAGTCTGGTGGAGATCTTGCCAAGCTCAAGGGCTGCATAGACTGCTACAGAGACACCAAGAACGCCTGGCAGTGCTGAGGAGTCAAGGGAGGTGCATTGCACTACCCGCATGTGTGTGGGGGGGGGGGGGCTAGTAAAGGCTCTAAAGCCAGAGTTTCGCATCAAGCTCCTCTGTTCAAGGTGCAATGCACACTTCAAAAATGCATGCTGGAATTTTCTTTTTTCTGAGTGGAGTCTGTCTGCTTGCAGAGTGCGTTAATTAAGTTTCTCTCTTATCGATTGCGGCTTTGGTTGTGTACCCATGCATGTGCAGTGTGGGTTGATCACTCAAGTCTAGTGTGACCAGCGGGGTTCAGCCTGTCTCAACCTCTGGTCTAGCGATGCTTTTTTTTGTCTGATCTAGCAGAAATCTATCCATTTCGGTTGTCAGGTCGATGACCAGTGTGAATATATCTCAATCAAGTGTGAAGTTTTTTACTTTAGGGGTGTCAGGGGGTAAGGCTTTCTTTCAAATATTGACGGGAAAGGCGCATGTCTGCTCCTTCTTCTGCACAACTGTTCTGTCATTGTTTCAGTCACTCTAGTTGGGAAGGGATCTCCCATACTTTCATCTGTGTCACATTGTTGAAGTATGGGGGGTGAGGGGGGTAATCGAACAAATGATGCCAGCTGTCAATGCCAGTTCCAGAATATGGGGTTTCCGAGCTTTTTATCGATCGCATTTTGGGGGAGCTTGCCTGCTGCACTATGGGATTCAATCCTGCGCCACTGATCACTTTGGTCACTGGTTGCACGCAGGTAACAACTAAAAGAACAGGATAAGGCACTCTTTTTCGCTCGCTGTCCTGGTTAATAAACTAAATTCGGAGCTGGGTTTGCGGGCATCTGTCTCATGCATCAATTGTGATGCCCGGCTGGACTATTCAAATTTCACCCCCAAATTCTATAAAATAGTGGATGTTTTCGATATATTTTCTAGGGCTCCTGTTCGTCTGCGGGCATGAGTCCCATATGCCTGTTATCGCCCCGACAACTTTTTGAAACGTGAGACGAAGTGTCGAAGTGACACTTCCCTCGCTTGGTTTCGCAAGCCAAGTTAAGAACGGTGCATACCCGCTAGGCCTTGCTGAACGCACGTGCACGGCCGCATGGAGCTGGTAGGTATTGACTAGGCCCAATTCCAGCTACCATGCGCAGTCAGGACCATGGTGCCAAGTAACATGCGCAGTCAGGACCCTGCTGGTGCCTAGTGTCAAGATGAACCAGTGTTCACTGAAGTTTGCAGTTCGAACATTAAACCCTCTTGTAGCAGTTAGCTGGGCGGTCACCACTAGTCATATACATACCAATCTTTGTCAGGCCTATGGGTGTGTTCAAGACACAATACATGCTGAACCAGACCCCAAGCCCCCTAGGCTGTAAGCCTTTATGTGGCCAGGGCTACATTGCAGCTGAAGTGCTTTACAAAAAACAGTGAAACCGTCAGAACCAGCCGGCCTGGGCGGGATCAGGCTTTCATAAGATACGGACGTGTGAAGAAAAGCTGTGTGACTGAGCCCCCTGAAAGTGCTAGCCACGTCAAGCTCAGCCTAGTTTGTTTTCCAATCCTGGGTTTCTTTCTGTTCAAAAGGTGGAACCCCAACCCTATGCGAGAGAAGGTGGAGATCCCAGAGGAAGGAAAACGGTCGGGAGGAAACAGAGCCCCAGGATACTCAGCCCATGGCAACTATACTCATCCATGACATATTGAGTTGGGGGGTCGAATATACATTACCTCTCTTGTCCTTTTTGTCCCAGCAGTTGCTTCCACATTGACATAATTAATCAGGTCCGTGAGCTGTCTCGAGCACACTGCAGCTCATACTCGTTTTTCTTCTCTCCGATCTGAACAGTTGGGCGCCCGCACGGCCATACCCTCTTGTGCATGGCCCAGAGGTGTAACGTCATCGATACTCGGCTGTCCCTGTGAAGTTTTTACAGTCCAACGGGGCATCACATTTGATGCATGGGACATGTGCCCTTAACCGGTACAGACACTAAATACACTAGGACAGCGAACGAAAACCAATCCCTGCAGTGTCCCGATTACAAGCCATCAGCAGAGGTGACTCAACATCCGAGAGAAACAAGGGAGATGACACTGGAAACTTTGAACGGGAGACGGCTTTGGTTAAGATCGGTGCATACTTTGAACTCGTTACGGGTTTGGTGTGAACTCCCTGATTTCATCCACCGCCAGGTCCTAAGGAGAGTACGCTTCATGATTCCCTGGACGTCATATCTGCCCTGGTCCTGTATGGCTGTGTGCTTTATCTTACACGCCACCGCAACGCTGACTGCTACCATAGACCCAGACAACAAATCAACACGGTACAAGGTTTGCCCAAAGATGATACAACCAAGCCAAAGACATGCCGCCCTTGGCATACTGCCACGCACCAAGATAGCATCCCCCACATGCCCTGCCAGCAGTTAGTGTCTGGTTCTGGCAACTAACAGCTCAGCCCTGGCTAAATCAAGAACCAGACACACCCCTTGAGTGCTAATCACTCAGTGATAATAAAAATGTCCAGAGTTTCAAAAGTGCCAGGTCAGCTCCAGATGCCCATGGGCTTGCATAGCAATAGGAGAGGTAGGACATGGCCAGGGGCACACCCTTGCTTGTCCCCAAGGTCGAACACATCTTGCCTGTACCCTTACTCGTCCTCTACATCCCCAGGGCCTGCCCTACCTACTGAACCTCCACAGGACTGGGAGCAGCCAACAGCCCTCATACGATCCAAGCACCAACGTTTTCCCTTGTCAAGACAGCTAGAAACAAGTCTGGCTGGGCTGACTGGCTGCAGCCCATCCCGCTGTAGCCAGTCAGCCCAGCCTGTGGCTCAACGTCGCCCCCCCTCTGTCCCACGGCCTCCTGCTCCGCAGCGGGCGCTGGGCAGGCAGGTAGCACGGCTGCAAGGCGCTCCAGACCCAGCTGACCAGGTAGGACGCCCCCGTCCACACTCCACGCCATCCACACTCCGCACCCACACACATTCCAGACCCAGCTGACCAGGGGGGACGTCCACACTCCACACCCACACATTCCCTCATCAGGTTGCAGGCGCTCGAAAATGGGCTGTGCGCGCAGTCTTGCTCGCTTTTTGTCCCTTAGCATGATGGTGGAGGGTGCCGGCAGCAGCTGCAATTGTGACTCCTGGTCAGGACTCCACATGCTCAGATAGGAGCCCTTTTATCCAGCCACTGGCAGCACAGGAGGACGCAAAGGGGCAGGGAAATGGCAGCAGCCGTAAGATGCAGGTCGCTGATCCATATAGACCAGATAGTGAAATACGAGAATGTAAAACCTCACCGATGGCCTACCAGAGACATTGTATCCACAGTGCAAAGTCCATGCAGCCATACCCCTCCTCTCCTTTCCATTCATTTATGATTATATCCAGAGTGTCCAGCCTCAATGCGGCCATGCAGCCAAGGATCCCCCTCTCTATCCATTACATCCAGAGTGTGCGGCCATGCGGCCATGGATTCCCCTCCCTATCCATTATATCTAGAGTGAACCGTAGATTTGATTTGCCTTCCCTCAAGTGTGAGAAAATGATTTCTTTTAATGCTGCCCTCAGGCCAGATACCGGTATCGACCAAAACTCTAAATTCCTGACTGAAAATTGGCGCTGACAACCGAAACTCCGAAAGTAGTATATTTATGGATTCCTCAACCCCAAACAACGTTAATTTAAGGGGAGGCAAATCAAATCTTCAGTAATGGATAGAGAGGGGGATCCAGAGAGTGTAGCCTCCATGCAACCATGCAGCCATGTATTCCCCCTCCCTATCCATTGTATCCAGAGCGTGCAGCCTCCATGCAAGCATGCAGCCATGCATTCCCCCTCCCTATCCATTGTATCCAGAGCGTGTAGCCTCCATGTAGTCATAAACTCCCCTTCAACCTCTATTATATCCAGAGTGTCCAGTCTCTGCGAACATGCACCCTCCCTATCCAGCCATATATTATGCCCTGAGTGTGCAGCCTACCAGCAGCCATGGATCCCCCCCTTTCTGTCCATTATATCCAGAGTGTCCAGTCTTCATGCAGCCATGCACCCTCCCCTTTCCTATCCAACACACACTCACTCTCAGTCGTTGACCTTCTCGCACTCGTCAATCCAGTCGTGGTAGATATCCACTGCCTCAGTCAAGTGGCTAATCTGGGCCTGAAAGATGGAAAGTGGATGCTGAAAACGTAGCTTTTGAGTAAGCATGGCAGGGATACCGGACACGTACCTGGAACGTTGACTGACACTGGTTGCAGCGTACAGTTCCCAGTTCTTTCTCATGGTCTAGGGTGCAGACCACAGACTTGCTGGAGTTGCAGAAGGGGCAGTTGAAAGTGGTGTCGAGCCTGCAAGAGTGGGGGACCAGCAGCGGTGCTATTGGGAGGTGGCTGGCCCGTGCAGGGCTATGGGCGGAAGCATGACAAAAAGTCAGGCGGATGAGCCAATGAACCTGAAGGTGCTGTTGAGTTGATATGCTCAGGCGTTGACTTCTTAACATGCAGCACGTGGGGTGGGAGGCTCCTGGGTTGGTTCCCTGGGCCCTCAGTGCACACCACTCCAAGCACTATGCAATGCAGCTCAAGGTGGCACATGATCACTTCATGCCTAGCATGCAGGCCCTGGTGTGATCATGTGATATGTTTGTGTTACATCTTATTGTCGCATAGCGTGCGTCATAAGCCATCAACAATGCCAGGATATGAATCTGCTACTGGCAAGAAGCGGTGGCTCTGTTCAGAGGGTACGCACTTTGCCGCTGCTTTCTTCGCAGGCGCCTTGGAGGACTTCCGCTTGCCCATTTTGAAATTAGGGAGGACGTGCTAAATCAGGAAGCTGGTGCGTGTTGTCGCTGATGGCTGAAGAATTGAGGAGCACAATGGCAGCGCTACGAGTGACACACAATTCGGGAGGCCGCACAGAAAACCAGCAAAGTAAATTTCAAAATAGCTCGTCCGGTACCACGTTAGTAAGACGGCTAGTTGATGAGCAATTTGTCGAAGGGCTGGATCCTGATATGCGCCCGAGTCTCGAGGGCAGGAAGAAGGACGAGGGAAACCACAGGACGGTCTCGGAGCCATGCCGATCTGTCACTCCATGCCATGCAGACAATGCTGCCTTGCCTGCCGTACTTCCTCCAGATGTAGGCTACCGGTATTTACATCTTCTTTCTTTCTTGTTGACAACCCCTGTTGAAGTGAATCACCTATCTGTACTGCTTCTCCTCCCCATCGATTTCAGGGGCCGATTTTGAATTCCTGACTGCCCTTGCAGACGCCATTGATCAATGCTCATGAACCAGCATGTTTTGCGGCTGGTGCTGCCCCGCTTCAGCTACGAGGATGTCGCTTCCCTTTCCCAGGTATGCAGAGCATACAGGACAGCCAGTGACACCTTCATCAGCCTTGAGAGGACTGACTTCTCGCGAGGCAGCGAAAGGCACGCGATCCCTTGCGAAAACGCATGGTGAGTGCTCAGCTAATGTATCATACATTACCCTGATGCACAACCTCTAAATTTAGGATGCTTCAGCTATCATTCAGAAATACCACAGCCTGAGGCCGTTGGGGCTTGTTGAATCAAGCCCGGGTGCCCGGGCGCCCAGCTTCTTGGGCCACCGGCTTTAGGCCACTTGGCCAGTCAAGGTTTGGTCCTCATCGGCCCAGTGGTGGCCGCCCATCAGCCTGCCAAACTTGTCATGTCGCACACTAAAATGAATGTTATGATGACGCTCCCCATACAGATGAAATCACAGAATGGACCCATCCTGGCCAGGGTGCCTGTCGCAGCAGGCTGGCTGCTTGGGCCCCCGGCCGCAGGCCGTGATGTAGTAGAATTGCAGCCAGAAGCCCTCAAATAAATAAACAATGCTGAATGCGCACGCAGGGACAGCAGCAAGCTGCCATCTGACTTCACTTACATGGCCTCACCGAAGCTGCGGTTGACGGTGATTGATGCGGGCTGCAGCTGCTGCTCTGCGACTGGGTAAGGAAGCTGCCCTGGACGACAGGGCAGTATTTCATGGCTCCGTTATTGTTCAGCTACTGCAGAATGTCGTGAGTGGGCTATCCTACCAACTTGGATAGAGCTGCTGTGGGTCGAGCGGTTCTCACGCCTCCTGCTGGGGCGAAGGAGTAGTCTTTCTTTCTTTCGTTCAGCTACTGTGCAGCTACTGTTCAGCCACATTTAAGCTGCCTACCGGTCTCCGGTCAGAGGCGTCATGTATGGCCTGCTATGCTACCAGTGCTTAGGCTGCGGGCTGTGGTCTGGTCCAGGGTCCCCATCGTTCTTTTCGAGGCCAAGGGCAAAAAACAAACTATTATGACATCTTGAATCCTTTCATTGCTTATCCTGCTCTCATGCCGTTGATTGTACGTTCCAGTGTTTACCTTCCACACCTGACAGTCTCATCAGTGCGTCTTCCTGTCCCGCCTCAGACCCTGCGCCTCTGGACCCTGCCCCTGCTGGCATCCCAGCAGCTTCGGACAGCCTGCACTCCCAGGCACAAACTGCATCGACACACGAGAGGTGCGCGTTGGGATAAGCACTGCTTGCGGCACAGAGTCATCATATTTTCCACTGGTATTTTTTGCTCAAATGCATGTTATCTAAGGATGCTACCTAGCTGACGTGATCTAGATCATTCCGGTGAAAAGCTTGTCGCCGGCGGCATTAACCCGTCCCTTGGTGGCTAGGAAAGGTTTTCCAAAGTAGCCAAGGCTCTGACAAGGGAGTCACGGGAGTCTGTCAATAAGCTACGCTCGACCATGAATTCAATATCCATGAATCAGGATAAGAGTCAATAAGCTACGCTCGATCAAAAATTATCTGTTGCTGCGTCCGGGGGCCCTTGTGACCCGTGAGTACATAGTTATCTGCTCTGTTTTGAAGCCTACTAGGCTTGGATGCCTGTTGCCTGTTACAACCACCCTCATGAGCGTGTGGAGGGCTAGGTGAAACTGTCAAGCGCTGCTGGCTGGGCGATGATGCACCGTGCCGAATCCCTGCAAGCACCCCGAATCCTCTGGCTCAATCTCTGCGCCCAACTCTGCGTTGCCTCTTGGTCAAGCAACTACTCATGCATCGTGTTTATTCATATCCATAGTCAATGCATGATGTAGCACCTCACGGGATAGTCAATGCATGATGCAGCATCTCAAGCGGCACCTCATGCAACACCTCAAGCACTACCTAAAGCAGCACCCAAAGCAGCACCTAAAGCAGTCCCTCATGTGTGTCTGCACACAGGAGTGTGGGCCGTCTTGCACGTGTCCTCTGCAGTGCCCAATGAGAGCCACTCAAGGCGGCGCCGGGGCCAGGCTGGCTATAGTCAAATCACAGGGGAAGGTACGGGAAACTGTTACGAAGAATGTGTGTGTGGGTGTTTGAGAGAGAAATACCGGTATATGTATATCTGTTCCGTATATGTATGGGAATACCGTATACGTGTGTATGTATATGTATGGGAATATTCGTATACAGTAGATTTAATTTGCCTTCCCTCGGGTATGAGCCAAATATTTCTTCAAATGCTGCCCTCAGGGCAGATTATCCTCCCAAACTCTTAATTTCAGACTGAAACTGGCGTCGACGATCAATAAATAGTATATTCATGGATCCCTCAACCCCAAACAATGTTAATTATGAGGGAAGGCAAAGCAAATGTACGGTATCTATACATGTATAGGTGCTGCATGTTGCAACATCATGTAAGGAGCTGTTGATGGTCGGAGTGTGACTTGCTGTTGATGCAATTGTTGTTGTAAATGTTGTTGTTGCTGCTGTTGTTGCTGTTGTCTCCGGGGTCTTATGGTGTCTGCGCATCCACTTGTGGACCTTGCTGGTGATTCCTCCATCTCAAACAGAGGCAAGCAAGAAAACATCAAGGAGGGACTAGGTAGCCACTGGCTGTTGCAGCGTAACATTTGCATCCAACCAGGGACCTTCTCTGAAAGGGCCAAACAGTGCAGAGAGAAGCAAGCCCGGAAAAACAAGGTTGGTCGAAATGTATGGTATTTGTTGTGCACTGTAGTGTTGTCCGAAATACCTCGCCATCTTAAGCATAGCAAAGAAGCAGACATGGTCCGGGGTTGCAGCCTTGTGCAGCCTGTCAGAACTGCCCTAAATAATACTGCCCTAAAGAAGCCCAAACCAGGGGCCCAAACTGCCCAAGCTGCCCTGATTAAAACAAATATCAAATATGGCTTGCAAGCTTGGGGCATGGATGAAGGGCGACTCCCATCTCAGCTGGATGTTGTGAAGCGCCCATCTGGCTATCTGGATACACCTGTCTCCATGCTTCCAACCGCCCATGCCAAGAAAGAACCTACGCCCCGCAGGGTTGTGGGGGTTTAGGCAACAGAGCGGCATGGGCCGAGGCTGGGTCAGAGCGCTTGCCAATGGCAGTTGCTTCCTGCCGATGCATCCAGATGCCAGTGTTGATTTCAGTGTGCTTCAGACTACCTGTGATGGGTCGCTGGGCATGCACCACTTGGGCACATGGCTGATGGGGACTGCTCCTTGACCAGCCTACGGCCGATATCCCAAGCCACTGGGCTTGAAGCAACAGGGCCCCTCACCCCTGGCATAGGCTGCGATGTCGCTGAATGGCAGCTTAAGCACTGGCCCTCAATAACCCATGTGGCATGCTGACAAGGTGATCGGCTGATAGGTGCCTGATGGAGTGATGGGGGGTCCAACAAAGTCTTTATTTGTGAAGCCTCGATCTTGCCATAGCGCCTGTGAACTTTTTCCCGATCCCTCTGCTCGCCTTTGCCCGCCTGGTACTGCAAGCAGGGCTGGGGCGTTGTTGCGAGACAGGACATCCCACCGGGTGCCTTTGTCGCGGAGTACGTCGGAGAGTATGTGACCACACCGGAGGCGCGTCACCGCCTGGCTGAGTATGACCGCCTGACAAATCTTCAGGCGCAGCTGCAGGTGACGGTGGTTTTTTAGATCCAGGTGCATGGTACATTGCGAGTGCATTGATACGCAAGCGGATCCTGGGTTCCATATACAAATAGAAACTATATCCATTTGCAATGGATCCGGATCTAGAAGGAGGGTTGAGTTTGGTATGTATGATGCCATGATTAGCTGAAGGGCTGTCGTGAATGTATGTTGCATTGTCTAAGGCAGGGGGAGGGGACCTAGCTGGTAGTTGGAACCCCGTGCTGTTGCCCTGAAGCATTCCTGTTGCATAGTTCCAGAAAGGCTACAAGATCCAGATATAGATCCAGATCAGAGATCCAGATATAGATCCACCCGGTACAGAGTACAGACAGAGATCTACCTGCAGATCCACTCACATTCAGGTTATGGGTACATCAGGTGGAGACATCTCTCTCTAATCCATTGTTTATTTTCATACACAGCCAGGGAAGTCTTGAATGAGAAGCTGCTAGTTGAGAACTAGGATGTTCCTTATGGCATGCCCGTGCGATTCTTACGCCCAGTTGCCCGCTTGCTTTCTGGATATATTCGGTACTGAACAACTGGGCTCGACTCGGAGATCAGCAATGATTGGATGCCATGTTTCAGTACGAATCGTACCTGGTACCAACAAGAAGAATCACCGCTAACTAACGCCATCAACGGATCGATTTGGTTTGCCCATCATCTCCAGAATGTGCCGGCAGCCAGAGGACAGCATCTTGGCGCATCACTGCCCAGTGAGGCGCCCGCATTCGCACATGAGGGGGGAACAGCGAGTGGGGCGCCCACATGTGCACAACAGCTCGATGCATGCGTACAAGAGCAGGGTGCGGTCCAACAGAGGAGCCGTCTCCGGAGATGGAACGGACATGCTTTGATGGTGGGTCGGGGGGGCGCCTTTTTTCCACCATCTATATCAAGATACCAGTATTGTCATTTCAGATGTGTCCCGTTTCATCTTCTAGAGATTGGCGTCTTTCATGCTGTGAGGGGGAGGGCGGGGTGCCCTCTCGGATTGGTCCTGTATGGCCCAACCCCCATAGCCCTCATGCCACTTTGGCATGAAGGCTTTGGGGGATGAGCCATGCAAGCTCCCTAGCAGTATCTGGAACCCCAAGCGAAGCCCTGGAATGCTCCTGCAGACGAGTCAATCATCCAAGGGATATTCCTCCGGTGCTGCTGGGGATGCTTCTTGGATATCGGCTCCTGAGGTCTCCTCAGTTTAGAGACAGGGTCTTAGGCCTCACTCTTACAAAATACCACCATCCCACCAGGTCGGATTTCCGAGAACCCATTGTACTGCCCCCTCCCGGCGCAAACTAAACCTTCGCCTCCACCCTGCCTAACAGCATCACACTGTTGTCACTCGCATTACTCGTGTTGCCCTGCTAGTGGTGCAGGGCAACATGCACCACACTGTTGTCACTCGCATTACTTATGTTGCCCTGTTTGTGGTGCAGGGCAACAGGAGTAATAAGAGTTTAAGGGGGGGGGCCATAAGGAAGTTGATTCCTGCTGGTCCCTGTAACCTCCATTTGTCGACAAATAGCATCATGTACCCCACTAACCCCAGCCGTCGCCATTACCACTGTCCCTCCCTGCAGGTGGTGAGGGAGACCTTGCCGAATGGCATCACATTGAGAGCCAACATCGATGCCACCTTGCAAGGCAACGTCGCTCGCTTCTTCAACCACAGGTGGGGATGCTGCAGCAGTGGCAGGGAAATGAAAACAGGGTGTGCAGACATGTGGTTATATGTGCAGTTGTTTATACCAGTATCTACAAGCCAGGGTATCTACAAACCTGCTACAAGCTGCCAACAGCACAGAAGCATTCGATGTTATTCTTCTAGGAATGAACCCACAGAGTACAGATGCGGTTGTGTGTGCAATTGTGTTTACCGGTCTCTTCAAGCCGTCGATGAAATGACAACAGCACAGAAGCATTCAATGTTATTCTTCTGGGAATGAAGACGGCACAGATGCGATGATACATGCACCTGTGCACACCGGTTTCCACAAGGGGCACCTTTGATGAAGCATTTTTTGTTTTTTTTAAATAACACTCGGAGTACAGTTGCAGTTATACGGTCAGCTTAACGCACCGGTATCCACGAGGGGCCTACGACAAAAAGGATCTAGCAATCCTTGGTCATTTTTGGTAATGAACACAGAGAGTGCAGATTCTGTCTGGTGCTTTTGCACACGTGTGGTTACTATTATCCACTAGCCAGTGGCCACCCAAAACCGCAGCAAATCTGCCCCCCCCTCGTTTTTAACACCTCTCTTCCCCTCCTGTGACCCTTCATTTGCAGCGGGAATGTTGGCAACATGAGACATGTGCCCCTCGTACTCACTTAAAAACGTGCCTCATAACGTCATTCGCAGTATTAAGACCTCCCCTCCAAAAACGTGCCTCACAACGTCGTTCATTCACGGAATTTAGACCTTCCCCTCCCAAACCCTGCCTCTTGCAGCTGTGATGGAGGCAACCTGAGGCATGTGCTGGTTCACAGGCGCGGGACGTTGCTGCCCGCTGTAGCCTTGTTCGCATCAAGGTGCGGTCCCGATCAAGGCTGAGGGGCCTTTTCCAGCGCTTATCTGTTTATTAGTAAATTGACTGGTAATTCATATGTACCGGTACTGGCTAAAATGAATGAACCTTGCCGTACCGGTAGTTGCTGAAATAAATGGACAGAGAATCCGTTCAGAGAATCTTGCAGTACAAGTACAAGACACCATGCCCCATACTGCTCAACTTACAACCAAAACCACTGCCAGAAACGAGCCGATTACGGCAATACGGCTATGGTTTCGGTCACTGGAACCTTGGGGGCTTGGTTTAAGGTGGAAGCCTGGAAGAGCCGTTCAGGTCCCTAACTTCTCCAAGATTCCTCAACCTATCAAACTCATTGTCAACGACATCGCACCTCTGGGTCCTGCTCAAAAAGGCTCGGCCGAGTGGCTGGTACCAATCCTCTTGTCCTCGTTCTGATCAACCCTATCGGCAATGACACAGCACCTCTTGGTCCTGCTAAAATAGGCTCGGCCGCGTGGGCGCCCACCTGTCTGGTACCAATCCTCTTCTGCCTGTGGTTCCTGCAGGCACATCTGCAGCGGAGAAGAAATCACGTTTGCGTACGGAGCCCCAAACCCTGGTCCCGACCCGGGTGACCAGGGTATGCAAGCATCATCCTGTAATCCGGACGTGGCCACTTTACCATGTCATCCGTACTTGCCCGCTATACCTGGTGCTGCTGGTGGTCATACCAGTCAGACTACAGAGCAGGATAGCCAATCTGTTGTCAGGCCAGGCAGCTATAGCTCTGGGCCCGTGGCACCAGCCCGTGTGAATGTCGAGCACCAGCATGACACACAGGGACACCCGCAGAGCAGGCAGCAGCAAGGGGCTGGGCTGCACACCCGCTGTCTGTGTGGCGCCACGGAGTGCCTGGGCTGGATGCCTAACCAAGATGCTGCTTAGAGCGAGTGGTACGAAGATGTGTGACCGATATTTTTGTTTCTGTCATCCCAACCGAATGTGACCGAGCCTTTTGAGCAGGGCCCAGAGGCGCAACGTCACTGACTAAGATGTGCAGACAGGAAGCTTGGCAGCCAGGCCCGAAGGCACATGTCCCATCTTCATATTGCTGGGGCTAGCCGACCTGGTCACGATATAAACAATCCTTTACCTTGTCACCGCTGGAGGAACTTCCGTGCTTATCACATGTGTGCGTGGCGGCGGTCCGTAGTGTGAAACAAGGAATGTACAACCCCTTCGATAAGTGGCCTGCCAGCACTAAAATACGAGTTCATGAAATCCACAGGTGCCGTTCCTATCATGGTGCAAGGGGGGGAGACACATGCCCTTCATTTTGCTTTGCCTACTCGTGAGGCAATGCGTTGAATTGTTTTTAACTGCATGGCCAAAAAGTAGTTTTAAGCCGCTGGGGTCATGAATAGTCTTTACCTTGATACCTCTTAAATGAGCAGCTGGCACTACGCCAGCGAGATAAGGCAGAGCGACGGCCGGGATCTGGGGGAACGCACATGATGATAACAAAGACGAATACAAGTGTGAGAATGTGTGGGTGACTCACAAGCAAAAACTCCAGATTTTAATCAGATTTTAATCATGGAGGTAAGCCGCACGACCCTTATTGATCAATTCATAAACCGCTTGTTATACCGCGCAGGCCAATTCAATGGGAACAGTGCAAAGGCAAAGGACGTGTACAGTACAGGCAATACCTGTTACTAGGTTATCCATGCATACCGGTACGGTTCTTCATTAATATATTAATATGTATGCATTCCCTCAAATCCATATCAGTGTTAATAAGAATCGACGCGCAACGGCCTGCCGGGGTGGGCGTGGCCGGAGGGGGGGCGAATATCGACACGAGCGGCGGTCGGAGGCTGGGGGCCCCTTTGGCAGCCGATTGTTGGGTTGCTTGAGATTTGGCGATGCGTTGTCACGAATGCTGAGAATATAAGTCGCGGTATGAGGCCCCTTCCTTTATGCAGCCTATTTCTTGGGCGTGGCCATGACATCGCTCCGTAGCACCCACTTGTCCCCGCCACCCTTCCCGACGGGCCTGCCCTCGTGTAGCAAGCATTCTGCCCCCTGCGCGCACAGGATATAAATTTGAATAAAAATATGAATGGCTTTGGTTGCTACATACCGTAATAACATATCGTAGAGGTCGCGCCAATTATCAAGTGTGTTAAAGGGGGGTGGGGAGTGTCTTGTAAGCCCTAGGGCTCATTAGGCTCTTTGGGGGGGGGTAACAAGGCAGAGTAGCAGAGAGCCTGTGAACATTTGTTTTGAAATCGAGTCAATGAAGTCAAGGGATGTTCACTGCATGAGATGTGCAGTACAAATTACTGCCAGTCAAAATCTGAAAGGCTTTGATGCCTCGCATGCTCTCAGTTGGAGAAGTTGAGAGCCCATGCACAAAACAAAACCCAGATTCGAAATTTCAGTCCACCGTATGGAGAAAAATAAAATTCAAGACACAGACCAACAACGTATGATGTGGCACAGGATCTTGGGTAGGACAAACAGAGCCCGCACAGTATGGATTGAAATTCCCGAAATTAATTTCGGGAATTTCAATCCATACTCGGCAAGGAGAGGCTGGCATGGGGCTAGTGCATTCAAACCAAGGCCACCCATGAGCCGAACCAAGCTCCCTGTCCAGATCCCCCACCCTTAGCCCTAAACCCCTCACCTGCGTGTGCAGCAACCCTAACACCCCTCACCTGCGTGTCCAGCAACCCTAAACCCCCTCACCTGCGCATGCAGTAACCCTTAGCCCTAACCCCCCTCACCTGCGCGTGCAGCACCCCTTAGCCCTAAACCCCCTCACCTGCGCGTACAACAACCCTTAGCCCTAAACCCCTCACCTGCGCGTGCAGCAAACCTAAACCCCCTCACCTGCATGTGCAGCAACCCTAAACCCCCTCACCTGCGCGTGCAGTAACCCTTAATCCCCTCACCTGCGCGTGCAGTAACCCTGAACCCTAAACCTCCTCACCTGCGCGTGCAGTAACCCTTAGCCCTAAACCCCCTCACCTGCGCGTACAGCAACCCTAAACCCCCTCACCTGCGCGTGCAGCAACCCTTAGCCCTAAACCCCCTCACCTGCGCGTGCAGTAACCCTTAGCCCTAAACCCCCTCACCTACGCGTGCAGTAACCCTTAAACCTAACCCCCCTCACCTGCGCGTGCAGTAACCCTTAGCCCTAAACCCCCTCACCTGCGCGTGCAGTAACCCTTAACCCTAACCCCCCTCACCTGCACGTGCAGTAACCCTAAAGCCCCTCACCTGCACGTGCAGTAACCCTTAACCCTAAACCCCCTCACCTGCGCATGCAGTAACCCTTAGCCCTAAACCCCCTCACCTGCGCGTGCAGTAACCCTTAACCCTAAACTCCCTCACCTGCATGTGCAGTAACCCTTAGTCCTAAACCCCCTCACCTGCGTGAGCAGCAACCCTAAACCCCCTCACCTGCGCGTGCAGTAACCCTTAACCCTAACCCCCCTCACCTGCGCGTGCGGTAACCCTTAGCCCTAAACCCCCTCACCTGCGCTTGCAGTAACCCTAAACCCCCTCACCTGCGCGTGCAGTAACCCTTAACCCCCTCAACTGAGCGTGCAGTAACCCTGAACCCTAAACCTCCTCACCTGCGCGTGCAGTAACCCTTAGCCCTAAACCCCCTCACCTGCGCGTGCAGTAACCCTTTACCCTTAACCCCCCTCACCTGCGCGTGCAGTAACCCTTAAGCCCCTCACCTGCGCGTGCAGTAACCCTTAACCCTAAACCCCCTCACCTGCGCGTGCAGTAACCCTTAGCCCTAAACCCCCTCACCTGCGCGTGCAGTAACCCTTAGCCCTAAACCCCCTCACCTGCGCGTGCAGTAACCCTTAACCCTAACCCCCCTCACATGCGCGTGCAGTAACCCTTAACCCTAACCCCCCTCACCTGCGCGTGCAGGAACCCTTTACCCTTAACCCCCTCACCTGCGCGTGCAGTAACCCTTAGCCCTTAACCCCCTCACCTGCGCGTGCAGTAACCCTTAGCCCTAAACCCCCTCACCTGCGCGTGCAGTAACCCTTAGCCCTTAACCCCCTCACCTGCGCGTGCAGTAACCCTTAACCCTAACCCCCCTCACCTGCGCGTGCAGTAACCCTTAGCCCTAAACCCCCTCACCTGCGCGTGCAGTAACCCTTAACCCTGAACCCCCTCACCTGCGCGTGCAGTAACCCTTAACCCTTAACCCCCTCATCTGCGCGTGCAGTAACCCTTAACCCTAACCCCCCTCACTTGCGCGTGCAGGAAACCTTTACCCTAAACCCCCTCACCTGCGCGTGCAGTAACCCTTAGCCCTAAACCCCCTCACCTGCGCGTGCAGTAACCCTTAACCCTTAACCCCCTCACCTGCGTGTGCAGCAACCCTAAAGCCCCTCACCTGCGCGTGCAGCAACCCTTAGCCCTAAACCCCCTCACCTGCGCGTGCAGTAACCCTTAACCCTAAACCTCCCTCACCTGCGCGTGCATAAACCCTTAGCCCCCTCACCTGCGCGTGCAGTAACCCTTAACCCTAACCCCCCTCACCTGCGCGTGCAGAAATCCTTAATCCTTAACCCTAACCCCCCTCACCTGCGCGTGCAGTAACCCTTTACCCTTAACCCCCTCACCTGCGCGTGCAGTAACCCTTAGCCCTTAACCCCCTCACCTGCGCGTGCAGTAACCCTTAACCCTAACCCCCCTCACCTGCGCGTGCAGTAATCCTTAATCCTTAACCCTAACCCCCCTCACCTGCGCGTGCAGTAACCCTTTACCCTTAACCCCCTCACCTGCGCGTGCAGCAACCCCAGGCCTGACCTGGGCGTCACCGAAAGCGCCTCGCGCCCCTTGCTGCGGTAGAACACTGTCTCCCCGCCCGCCGCCACGTCTGTGAGGTAGATCAGCAGCGTGTGTCTGGACGCCAGATGAGTCAGCGGGTCAATGTCCACCTGGTCGTAGTGTGGGCCAAATCCCTGGCCGTCACGGTACCTGGGCATCCACCAGAGTTGAGGGTTCAGAGTTAAGGGTTAAGTCCTGGGCGTCCTGGTAAGTATCCTCCGGTTCAGAGTTTAGGGTTAAGTCCTGGGCGTCCTGGTAAGCATCCTCCGGTTCAGGGTTAAGGATTCAAGGTTCAGGGTGAGTCCTGGGCGTCCTGGTAAGCATCCTCCAGTTAGGGTTCAGGGTTGAGGGTTTAGCCCTGGTCATCAAGACTTCTGCATCCGCCAGAGGGGACTGCAGCTGTGGGTTAGAAAGGCTATACTGCAGCCAGACTTTGTGGAATGAAGGCTTTAAGTCCAACTGGTCGAAGTATGGGCCAAATCCCTGGCCAGCCTGGCACTTGAGCATCCGCAGGAGTCGAGGGTTAAGGGGGGGGAGAGGACACTCAGGAGGTGGAGGGGGGGAGAGTGGAAGGTCAAAAGTTTAGGGTTTAGACTCAGCCATCCTGGTACCTGAGCATCCGCAAGAGTTGAGGGTTAAGAGTGTAGGGTCAAAGGTTTAGGGTTTAGTCTTAAACGTCATGGTGCATGAGCATCCGCAAGAGTCGAAAGTTAAGAGTACCAGTACAAACCTGGCCCCTGATTACACCTGTATGCCCCTGGTTACGTATAAGTGTAACCAGGGGCGTACAGGTGTATGCCCAAGGTCACACTTCTACACCCCTGGTCACACAACAAAACCCCAGGTCACACCTGTCCACCCCATGGTCACACCTGTACACACGCCATTTCGAGTTGAGGCCCGCCCATAGCACGTTTGGCTCTAGGTTCAGAGATGGCTCCGTAGCCAAAGCCTCCGACAGGCCTGAGGCCCAAACCAATCTGCTGAGCTCAGGGCTTGTAAACTCAACCCTGATAAACAGGGGCACAAAGTGACAGCTGTCAATTAGGGGCGAAGGGCTCAGAAGGGTCTAGGATATGGGCAGCTTAGCAGGGGGTGTGATGTCGGCAGTTGGCACTCTTGGCAGCTTAACAGGGAGTGTGATGTGGGCAGTTGGCACTCTTGGCAGCTTAGCAGGGAGTGTGAAGTGGGCAGTTGGCAGTATTGGCAGCTTAACAGGGTGTACGATGTGGGCAGTTGGCAGCTTAGCAGGGTGGACGATGTGGTATGTGACAGGCCGTCAGTGGCTCAGCGATGGGGTCCTCAGGTTCAGGCAGAAGAGGAAGCGGATCTGGAGAAAAGGATCGCTAATTCAGCCAAGCGCCCGTTCCCCGGACGATGAACGCTTGCCCCACATGGCTATGTCCTGACCATTCAGCCCTGATTTGTCTTTCCACCCTAGACTACAGATCCAGTACATGCGGCATGCTCTGTGGACCTGTCTACCAAATGCGTGCCCTCGCGACAAAGTCCCCATGCAATGATCCCCATGCGGCGACACCCCCATGCTGTGATCCCCATGCGGCCATGTCGTGAGCCCCATGCCGCAAGCTCTTTCCCACACCTGATGCTGCAACACAAAAAATGTTTGCTGTCTAAGTGTGTGACCCGCCACCCAACTCTTGAGTCTGGACCTAAGCTGCAACTAAAAGTAAAACTAGCCAGGATGCTGCCTCCTTGGCCTGCTGACCTGTCTACGTGCCTCCATGCCACGCTCCTCGTTTGGCCATGCGACACTGTCTCCAGCTTGAGGCTGCCTAGCAGTGCACGAAGCAGCGACTGGCACTCTCCAGGCTGAAGCAAACCAGGGACCGAGAAGATGGTGGGGTGGCCGTCCAGGGGGTACAAAGGGACCACGTGCATGCCCGACTGCGCCTGGAGCTTCGGGAGCTCGAGGCGCTTGGGAGGGGACGGGGCCGAGGATGCGCTCGCGGCTTGCTTCTGAATGCCACCTGTGACCTTCGTCGACTGAACCTTGGTACTTTTCGTCATCTGAAGCCGCAGCTCCCGCTGTTTTGAAATAGGCGGGAAGGGGAGGTGTTCATGATCCGCGGGGGCGGAACATGCGTTGGTTGTCTTTGGACGATGCTTCTTTGGTAGGGAAGGGCGACAGGCATTCACGGCGGGTGACACAAAGCTGGCAACGGCATGCATGCCCAAGCTATTCGATTAGGACGAGGGGGATTTACCTTCGCCAGTGTTTCCGTTTTCCCGGATCATGGTGAAGGTGATCAGTTCCCCGAGGCCTGCTCGAAAAACCGAAAACCTGGGGCATGCCCCGGGCTTAACTGCCGGAAGAGTCGTGCTCGCGGCCAACTTTGTGATCCAGTACCGGTATATTCCTTCACTTGATGGCTATGTTTTGGGTGGCCACTGCTTGATTCCTAGATGACACAGCCAGGCATGGCAAGGACCATATCTACTGGTGATAACGCTCTGCGTCTCCTGATCTCCTCCTGCATGGCGCATCCGATTGGAAGCTAATGCTTTGGCCTGTCCGTTACCTACATGGAGAGCGACAGCCACCACTTGGGAAGGGTCTGTGTCGGCGTGAGCACTGATGACATCACGGAGCTTTACTACACCTCCCTCCTTTACTTTCCCCCCCTAGTCCACTAATGGCTAGAGGCTGACAGCAGCACCCGATCTCCTATGCAAGAAGACGGTCAGCCCTCCAGAGTGTGGCTCGAGTATCTTTTATGTCTGCGCAGTAGCGATTCCGATCCATCGCTTTCCTCAGCAAATTGGAGGCCGCTGGCTCATATATCTTGTAACTCTGCTGCTTCACTGAGAAATTAAGGTATGACTGGGTTCCGGAGGCGTGAGTTGCTTCTGTCTGGGGTCGATGGACAATATTGGGGGGATGGGGGTTGAGACTTATTTTGTCCCCCCCGGTTCCGTTTTAGTCAAGAAGTCCTAGGATGGTGAACCTTAACTCAGGGGATCGGGATGTGTCAAATCCCATACCGGTAACGTGACATATCATGCAGGCAGTGCGCCCACTTTATGTCAATGACATTACCTCTGGGCCCTGCTCAAAAAGGCTCGAACGCGTGGGCGCCCACTTTATGTAAGCAACTACCCTAAGATCGTCTGAGTCTTGTATCCTTTAGCAGAAGCTAGGTAAGGAATCGCTTCATTCCAGGCTCAATATCTCAGGCCGCGCGTCGACAGAGAGCCCATGAATCTGTGGAAAGAACCCTCAAGTATACCCAGCTCAGGCGATGCACGCCTACTGACACACCGGTAAGAGAATATCCCAGCCTCCAGCATGCAAGGGCCAGGCGAAGAGAGCCTCTGCACTGTTGAAACCTTTAATACCATACACCTTAAGGCTCCACCCCGGATTTGCTGAGTCACATGGGACTTGCAGCGCTTCCACAGTTCACACTTTCAATAGTCATAAGACCTCTACCCGCAAAACACAGTCATGCTTCTTCATATAAAAATGTTACGCCACCACAACGCCCCCGCTCTCATGCTCTAGCGTCACTGCCGCTGATGAGACCTTGCTGATCCAGCCATCCAGCCTATCCTTGAGGCCCTGAATCTGGGGCTTGGTCAAGATGCGGGGTTGCACCCAGGAGATGTGCACGGTACCCTCAACCTGCGAAAGGCACATCATGTTACACATGGATGCATTCATTGATTGAGGCCCTGGATCTGGGGCTGGGTCATGATGCGGGACTGCACCCAGGAGATGTACACAGTACCCTCAACCTAAAATAAAAATATTTGGTCAAATTCAAGACGGGCATTTTTTAACCACACTTTGATCTGTGCACGGTACAAATTCACGGTACCACACAGCGGCGGGACACATAATATCACATTTGTGACACCACAGAGATGTGCACATATCTAACCCAATAAAATCTGTACGGTGCCCCCAATTTTCAGGACACAATATATTTTTCGGGCTAGTGGAGCATCACACCAAAAATCTGCGTCATAGGGTGCGGCAAAGACCTGATTTCCTTAAGCAACCCGGCTGAAGGCATGTAAAGCTTTTTGGTCCCAATCGGCCATACGGAAGCTGCTGCTGGGAAGCTCTTTAAAACGGTCAGACATAGACTTAAGTTGGCAATGTGCACCACGATTTTTACACAAAACACATTTATTTGAAAGCGGTGCGTCCGCCTGTCCCTCCTACCCATTTTTCCCCGGTTGATAACCAACCTTTGGCAGGCAGCCCTGCAGGGCAGGCCTGATTAAGACCGAACCTGGACCAGCCTACGGTTAGCGGCCCAAGCAGCAAGGCTAGCCAAAAGTAGGCACCCCGGCCGGAGTGTAGCTGACATGTAGCTGATTCACGAAGAAAACAAACACTGCTCCAACCTGTTCTATGCTGCCCTCCCCTAGGTGCAGAGACGCAGCTGACATGTAGGTGAATCACGGGGGGAATTAAATGCTCTTACCGGGTCCATGCTTCCATCCACTAGGTGCAGAGACGTAGCTGACATGTAGCTGAATCACGGGGGGGGGAAATCCTCCTACCTGGTCCAATGTTCCCTCCACTAGGTGCAGTGACAGGGCCTTCATGAGCAGGAACTCGGCGCCATCCACGTCCAGCTTGGTCCGCAACCCCACGTCAGCCACCGACAACCTGGACACATGAGGGGTCAGGGGTCAAGGATGATGGGAGGTTCGCACCATCTGAATGGGAATGTCAGGGGTCAGGAATTGAGGGAGGCGCACGTCAGCCACCGATAACCTGGACTCATCAGAGGTTGGGGGTCAGGTTTCAGGGGGTGAGGGAGACTCACACCCTCACGAGTCATGGGATCAGGAATTGAGGGAGTCTAGCGACATCAGGGGTCATGGGGTCATAGGCATTGAGGCAGGCGCACGTCATCAGGGGTCATGGGGTCAAGAATCGAGGGAGGAATATCACCCCATTCTCTCATCATGTGTACTAATTAACAGAAAAAACGCGTGCATGGTTCGGATGGCAGATGATGCCGTCGCCACCGCAGACGTGACATTGATCTTTTCCCAAACCTGTGCATACATCACCCCACCCTCCCTGATCAAGTACTTGCCTGCGCTCCTCTGCTGGCAGAGACGAGACCATCTCCACCAGAGACATGAGGGTGATCTTCTCCCGAAGCCTGCGGGAAGGGGACGGTACAGGGGGGGAAACAAAAATATGATTAAGTTGTGAGGGAGGTGGAGGGACAGGGTAAAAAAAGAGTGTGTGTGAGTACCAGCTTATCAGATAACCCTCATTAACCTGCTTGCTGAAAGAACAGGTTCAGCGTACTTCAGCGTGCATCGTCTGCTTTCAATCCTCGGTGTTTGAATAATCAATCATTTCAGCCTGGTGTTACAGGTATCACGAGCAAGAACCTGCTTTCTTCCCCAAGGTTCCCAGCCCTTACGAGCTGAACCTGCCAGCCAAGGTATCTTTCAGTGTGCATCAGGCCGTCTTTGGGGGGGGCCGCTCGCTTGGCGTCCAGTCCCGCCAACACTGGATCAACAAGGACCAAGCCTTGACCAGCCTGCGGCCAGGGACCCAGGCAACAGGGCTTGCTGCACCAGGCTCCCGCGGCTTTAAGCCATGCTTTAGCTGAATTGTGCCTGAAGCATCCTAAATTACCCGGAGCTGTCAAGGGGATTGCGCACCTGCGTTCATGCTCCACCAGCGCCGGCTGCGAGTTGAGCTGAGCAGCGTGTCGCGTACACAGCTCGTCGTACTTGTGCAAGTCCCCATCGTTGAACACCTGAAGGGACAGGTTCACAGGAGGGTCAGTTTCAAATAGGATTCCCAATGGGGTTGAAGGGTTCCAAGGAGATTTCTGGTCAGGTGGAAGCGGCTCTAAAGCGGCCCCCACTTTATCTACAGATCAGGGTAGGTTTGCATAAGTGATATCACATATGATGTGCCCCATCATGTGTATTTGGCCTTGCAAATGGGGGAGGTATTTAAGCTTTGGGAGGTCCAGAGCTCTTCTAGGGGGTCAGGGCCCAGAGATATCCTTGACATGGCCCATGGTAGTGAGACCATGCTCATTAAGCCCATGGTAGTGTGAGCATAGGCATGCAGCCAATGGTAGTGTGAACATAGGCACAAAGGCAAGAGTAGTTGAACGTAGGCCTCCATGCACGATTGCACGGCTGACATGGTGGGTGACACTGGTTGTTTAACCAGGCCTTCTAAAAAGGAGGTATGTAACGATCCCAATAACCTAAGAGGACGTCAACTACATCCTTTAGTCTAACTGTTAAGAACCCTACAAAGTCCACCGTACATAGACCTTCCATAATTCTGTCGCATGCTTGTGCTAGCTGCCACAGAGCCTGGCATGAGACATCTCATCCCCTGCAAGCCATACATTATACAAAAGCTAGTTGACAGTTGACACCGTCATGACAGAGATTTGGTAGATGAGCGGGGGCATGACTCTTACCAGTGTCAAACCTCCCATCAGCTGCTCATAACACCCCTGGCCTAGTTGACCAAATCACTCAAAAAGTGAATAGTTCATTGCCAAAAACACATAACGCGATCCACCAGCTGGGGCTGCTGCTGCTGGCTAGTCAAGCTCATTTGCCGGTCCCGTACCTTGAGCATCTCATGCAGCCATTGGTGCGGCCCGTTGTCCAGCACGGCTGCGATCGGGTGCTGCAGCAGCTGTCCAAAGCTGTAGATATTCTCCCCGAGTAGCGCAGCTAGTGACACATCCACAGCCATGCGAAGCTTGAACTCCTGTGCAAAGAGTTGATCAGTATAATTGTTTAACACTCCTTCATCTTCATATTTTCTTTGAATCGGGTTCAACAGTCCTTCCCAAGCCCATGGGCTGCCCCCCTCCTCCTGACCAGCAAGCAGACGATTATGATGGAAGCTTGGTTTCATAGTCAGGATCCAGATACAATGGATTGCAAGTTTACCGTAAATCTGGAATTGCTCAAACGGCCTGCTAGCATGCAGACATACATCTTGAGGGCACTGAACACTTTGCTAGGCAAACGGGGCGTATGGGGCCACATTGCAATTTGCAGTTCACTGTCCCAGGACAGATCATGCTAACAAGCATATGAGCATGAGGATTCATATCATCTGAATGAGCGGGAAGCTGTCCCCTCCAGGCTTCAGTTATGAACATGATGCATGACGTCGTCATGGGAAGTCTGGATCCCCCCAAAGAATCAAATCAGTACATCTGTCACAGGGATCTCCATGCCTTCGTCACAGCTGGTGATACAGCAGCATCCGAGCTCGAGGCATGACGCAGCTTCAATTGTTCGCCCCGCATGCCTAAAAGGTGCCCCACATGGGCGCCATGCTCATTTGCATGGGCTGGAGAAGGAGGCTTCATTTACCTCTGGCAGAGACTCCGAGGATACGAATGAAAGGTACATGAGAGTGGATTTGTAGAATTCAGCGTAGTTGGAGGTGCCCTTGAAGTAGAGGCTGGACACATAGTGGACTGCGGCGCTGACACTGGGGTCGACATCAGACAGCTTGTCTAAGCTCTCCTTGCCAGCCTCCACCAGAACCTTTGCCTCGGCAACAGCTGCAGTCTCGAGCTTGTACTGAGCGATGTGCATGTTCAGAAACAGAGTAGGCTCCGCAGATCTATGCCCGACTTTCATCTCCTCCAGCTTCACGATTGTCGAAGACAGAACCTCGATGGAATGCGCGGGGCTGCTGCTGTATTTGGAGGCATGGACCTGCAGGAGCGAGGATGTTCAATTCCAAAGTGACTTCGACATAATCGTCCACGCCTGGATCCGGTCTGTCCTACCGCAAAATGTGCGAGTTTCAGAAGGTTGATCTTGTACGCAAAGTCAGAGATGAAGCTTTGGAACACCCTGACGGGTAGGTCGCCCTTATTAAAGCTAGCTGTGTTGAAGCAGCCTTCAATTTTCATCGTCAGCTGGTGCCATAGCTTGCGCTGATATAGTGATGCTAGCTCTGCGATGTCAGAGGCAAGATCTGGCTCAGAGGCCTGCAAGCTCTCCAGAAAATCGATTGGCTTTACAGTGGACGACATCGGTGGGAGAAATTGTAATATCCACGTGCAGTTAATAAGGTAGGTCTGCGCTGCGAGAGCTCTGACTCTGAAAGAGGGACTTGATTCACGTAATGGAATTGCTTGGCCACACCGGTCACACATTAACCAAACACTCGACGCCTGCGTCTGGGATTTATCATGGCCTTCGTCCACGTCCGTATTCCTCAAGCCACGCTAAGGCCTTTCAGGTATTTCCAATTCCTTTAAAGACTTTCTTGAAGCGTGGATGATTCCTGATGGCACCTGATTAGCTCCTCATAACACATGACTTGATGACTCTTCTCAATCAATGGACCGAGGATTTCGAAGCAGTGCTGGAGGCGAGGGCCGTAAACTTGATAGCAACATGTGGGTCCGTTTTTAACTGGCATGCTGTCCCTACTGTTCCTGACATGCAACCCGCTTGTAGTTCATGCAGGGGCTGGTGTCCCTGCTGCCCAAGCCGCCTCAGCATGCGGCACCACTGCTCTGCGCCACGAAGCGGCATCATTGCAGGACGAGTGCAGCAACTTAAGGCAGCAGGTAAGACTGCCACAGCAATTCAACTAAATGTGGGCCATCATTCGGGCCTTCTGTACCGAGCTGGCGAGCTAGCATGAGGCATGGCAGGGCAACTCAATGTATTTGACGACCGCCTAGTGCTCTCATTGCAAGCATGCATGCATATATGCGTGCTGATCATGGTTACAAACCAGTGCAGCATTGGCATGCATGACAGGAAGCGAGCCGGCGATGACTCCGATGAGTGCATTCCCCACCTCTATCAGCATGCAGCAATGTTTATCTTAGCCTCCTCACCATAGATACGCCGCTGGGAAGCTGCCACTGGGCGGATGGGGACCTAACCTTTTCTGGCCAGTCCGGCCGACCGACTGAGGGAAAAGCAGTAGGGTTTGGTGCACCAGACTTGGTGTGATGTAGCTGAAATATGGCCTAAGCACCCTCAACGTTTCAGCACCAGTATTTGGAAGCCTCAACACCAGCAGCAAGGAATCCAAGACGTAGCACTTCCAGCGCTGCCAAGCTCACGGTGCCAACCTTATGCTGCCACTGCAGATTGAGCTTTTGCGGAGCGAAGGCGAAAGCTCAACAACCATCTGCATGACGGTGCGCCAGTCCATGCATGCAAGTCCCATACCTTTCCTCTCTCACCGATGCATGAGCCCATGCGGCATTTTTTATTTTAGTGCTGCGCTCCAGAGCATGTTCCGCAGGTCACCGGGCTGCCCCCACTGGGCCGATGGGGCCAATCCCTGACTGGTCTAGGGCCGGTGGCCTGAGCAGGAGGCAACTCATTGAACCAAGCGCCTGCGGCCGTAGGCCGTATGGCAGCTTTCTTGCACCTGGCGCACACTCATATATCAGTGATGCATGGCACACGTGGTAGGTGAAACACTTCCTGAACTCATTGACCGCCGCAGGATGCCCAAGAGCTGGCTCACAACGTCGCGTCCACCGCCGGGCGTATCGCGGCCAGTGCTCAGGCCACAGAGGAAGCTGGCCGTTTGAGCTACATCCACGACGACACTGAATTCTTGGTGAGTTGGGTTGAAGGTTGGGAAGAAGGATAAGAGAGCTGTGCTTCCCCTTTGTAGGGGTGCTTCTTCTTTTAATCGGGAGGCCATGCCACAGAACTTTTGACGAGGTGGCCCTGGCTTTTGTATACTGCCCGCTTGCAATTGGTGGAGCATCCATTCCACCATGCTACCGTATTGTTACGATATTTTCATTTTTGCCAGCACATGTAAGAGGAAACACTGTTTATTTCATATACCGTAGCGTCACTTCTCCAGTAAGGGTAAATACTGTATATGTAACCATAAATGGCAAAATACTGTCGGAAACCATCAAATCAAAAAATTGCGCTATCGGTACCTGACTTTGTGCGGGGCAGCTGATCTGACTTTGTTGTTGCACCGTTAACTCATCCACCCCCAAGTGAAGCAGCGCTGAGTCCTGTCTCAAATGGACCAGGTGAAGCCCTATTGTGACCCTTAAAACCGTCCCTGAACCTTGTATTGGAAGAAAATATTGACAGATGTGTCCTACAAAGCCAGGTCTCCATACCTCACGTGATGTCCATGAGCTTTGGCCTGCAGCGTCGCACCTGCATGGACACCTTCCCGCTCCCAGGCAGGTGGCCGCTACCATAAACCATAAAAACCTCCCTGCAATGTCCTTTTCATGCTGCCCGACAGGGCCTCCTCTGGCCAGCTCATCCTGTTCTTATCCTCTGGGAATGGCCCCTCTGCCTCGATACCTTCCCCCCTTTGCCTAACTGCGTAGGTGCACTCAAGTCACAAGCTCTGTGAAGTTCTTTCGGAGATGCTGAAGTACGCAAGGAAGAGGACGGAACCTGGAGGAGATGAGGCAGATAGGGGAGGGGGCTTATAGGGCTGAAGGGGAGAGGACTTGGCAGCCCCGTTCATTGTGGCAGTCCTACATCAGTCCCTTGTGCAGTCATTATTTTCCTCCGGAGAGGCGCTTGATTGGCTCACATCTGTGACCATTTGGGCCAGGCTACACACCCATTTTAGTACAGACTTCTGATTTTAAACATTGATGTGGATGTTGGTGGACCATGTCACCATGGTAGCGAGCTGACCCCTTGCTCGTGCGTGTGTTGCTGCTTCAAAGATTTTACTTGGGGACAAATGGTCCAGTGGTATGACGCTGGTGGCATCCACACCCAGAGGTTGAGGGACCGAACCCGCCACACGATCTTTTCTCTCCCCCCGACTAGAGCGCCGGGTTCCATGATCCTGCCCCCTCACACAGGAGGATGGCATGGCTGCACCATGGCCCTGGCTGTGTATGGTACCTGGAATTGAGCCTACTGGTTCCCTACCAGCCCCACGCGGCCGAGCGTGCATCAGGGCCCAGCGGATGTGCACTGTTTTTCATAGATTGTATTTGTTCATGTGCTGCATCCGTGAGTGGAGAGGAGTGCGAGGAGAGGATCAGTGCAGACCGATGAGAAAATGTTCAGAAACAGGAATTTTTTTCGTGGGTGCCCCCCTTGCTTGGGATCCCCCCTGTTCTTGGGGCACCCCCCTTGCTTAGTCTTATGGCATAAGGTTACCCTGCAAAAAGAAGGGTCCCAAGAAAAGCCTTTTCCTGCTCAATCTTATGGGGACAGTCTCGCAAAATCTTCGATTTTGCATGGTCTACCGAAGATTTTCACGACTGGGCCAAGTAGACCATGCAGGCCTTCCTCTCAATGTAGGAGAGAATAAAAGCGCCAGAGCGATGAGGTATACGATATTTAATATACCGTACATAATGTCTGCGACATGGCGGGATACAAGAGTGGGACAGTGCATGCATGGGCATGACAGGTCAGGGAAGCTATCTAGCCGTGTCCATGATGGAGTGGCTGATTCCCTAAGAGCACATCATCTATTCCGCGAGAGGCATACCGGTGTAGCACTTGCCACCTGGTGTTGTAAAATGAGTCTGGAGAGGGTCATGGTGTCGAGCCTGACTCAATGTGACCGGGCAAACGCCTGGTTCATTTAAATTATTTACCCGTCACCAGGGGCCTGTCAAGATGCATGACTTTCACTGTGAGATATAGTCCAGCCTCCCGAGGCTCTGCTTTCTTGTGAGTACGTCAAAGACATAAAACCCGCCGCCCTGTTCAAAAAGGTTCGGCCGCGTGGGCAACCAACTGTCTCGTTGAAGGAAGAAAAGACTGAAAGAAAAGAGGAGGAGAGAGAAAGAGAAGGGAACTGAGAAAAACGGAGATGAATGCCTTTTGGTGAACACGGAAATAGCGCAAACCCCGTAAAAAACCCCACAGCTCGGTAATCACGCTCGAAGCAAACCCGACCACGTCCATTCCCATAAAGTAAGTGTATGAAGGGAAAGTTGAGGACCGTCAACACAAAGCTGTACACATCGAGCTTGATCCTCTGTCCGCCCGGCACTAAAAGCACACCCGCGGAAAACAATTCGCAGAAATCGCCATGACATCGATCGAGCCGACTGCTGGTCCAAGCAGCAGCAGCAGCAACAGTGGCTTCACCGTGAAGGTCACAGACCTCAGCCACGTCACGGACCTCACGCCGGAAATGGAGCAGGACACCCTGCGCCTAGAGCGCCTTTGCATCACTCAAGACAAGGCAACCAGCCGGAATGACCAGGCGTACACTTTCTTGGATCGGCAGCCGTACCTGCAGCTCAGCTCGGGCTTCAGTATCCCACAAATCGGTTTGGGCACTTGGTGGGTTTGGTGGTCAGGAGTGTCGCACAGTGCTTACTTAACTGTGCACCAGACCACCTGTGGAGGGCCGCCCAGCGGCCACCAAAAGGCCATTGACCGAAACTTAACCAATCCACGGGCAGGGGCCCAAGCAGCAGTGATTCCTTCACCAGGCCCCCTGCCATAGGCTGTGATGTAGCTGAATTATAGCTGAAGCGCTAAAAAAAACGGTTTAGGACCTAGGGGTCTAGGCTGGGACCTGGTGGGATGCAAATCTCGACGTAGGAGGTGTAGGTGGCTGTATACTTAGGTTGCTTTACCTGAAATTCAGCTAGATCACAGCCAATGGCAGGGGGCTTGGTGAAGGAAGCCCTGCTGCTGGGGTAGATGGCTCTGCTACTTCGGCCATCCGCCTCAGGCCGTTCAAGGTTTGGTCCCTATCGGTCCCCTGAGGCAGATGACTCAGCTGCTTGGGCGACCGGCCCCAGGCCGGTTTAAGGTTAATCACTGTTGGTCCCCTGCGGTGGCTGCCTGGAAGCCCCTCAAAAGGTAGCAGCCTGGTGCACACTCTGTCTATAGGCGTTGCAGCTCTGGAGCATTGTGTGTGGGCAGAATCCACACAGAATCCTCGCACCCAACACATCAAACCCTCTGTTCCTTTCACCTAACCTGGTGCACCGCCAGGCTTTCCCCCCCTTTCTCTCAAATCAACCACGTTCCATCCACGCATTGACAGCATCACTGCCCCGGAACCGCTGGTTGCCCCTCCCCCCTGGTTCCACCCACCTGGCAGGAAGTCTGAGAAGGGCCAGGTTCGAGCAGCTGTGGAGGCTGCAATCCGTGCTGGTTATCGCCACATTGACTGTGCATACGTGTATGAGAACGAGCATGAGGTGGGGGAGGCCCTCGGCAACATCTTTGAGGAGGGACTCGTGCAGCGTTGCGACCTGTTCATTACAGGCAAGCTCTGGTAGGTGAACAAGGAAATGTGGGCAAGTAAGGCTCTGTCAGCCTCCTGTTTTTTTCGAATTTTGGTGTGCAAGTCGCGTGGTCAGGTTAGTTTTTGTATAAGAATGTTTTAAGGTAGGTTGTGTGTTGTACGGGTAGAATTTAAGTGACGGGTAGAATCTGAGTGACAGGCCCATCCCATTGGCCAGGAGATGTGCACTTCATCCTGACGTGTGCATCCAATGCCAGAGTTCACAACATTTGACTCGCCATATGTCACCATTTGATTCACCATATGTTGATGTGTAGTATATACCCGCCTCTCCTGCACCTGCTCGCCTCCTTTTCTCAGCTGGCGAGGGCCAAAAGGGCACACGTGCTTTTTTTCTGTGCTGTTGCCTCAGGGTTTGTGGGCTAGGCAGCCAGCCTCACACTTTGTTAATTTCAAGCAACATATGCATGTTCGCATGGAATATTAATCTTGGGAAGAGGGGGGGATGGGGGGTGCGGATGTTTGGGAACTTCAATTCACTGGCGCGCCTCCTCAGCATCAAATTTGTATTAGCTTCAACCCGTCCATGCGACCCCTGCTCCCTTTTGACATTCCTCGCCATGCCGTACGTAATTGTCCCTCGCGAATCGCACTTATTCACACTTCAATAGTTTAATGAACTTCCATGTGCTTCTCATCCAACCCAGCCTTTCCCTTCTGCCGTGAATCTGAGATTTGAAAATCAGAGCCTCAAATATCTGCGGTTCTGACGATCTGTGTTCATTTTGGTGAGCACAAAACCACAATCAAACGGCTGCCTGTCGGCCCAATCAATCAGTGCGTTTATGAAGACCAAACTTTGACCGGTCTATGGCTGTTAGCCGTTCCAGCAGGGCTTGCTGCACTAGGCCTCCTCAGCCAAAAGCCGTGATTAAGCTGAAGTATAGCTGAAGCGTGCTAAAGCAGTGCTGCTGATCTGCACAGGAACTCGTCGCACAGCCATGCGGCAGTTGAAGCTGCTTGCAAGCGAAGCCTCAGGGACCTGGGTCTTTCCTACCTTGACCTCTACCTGGTAGGCAGCAAATTCACATTTGAACTTCGAAATTTGAATCGTGTAAACAGACAAATTCAAATGTGTAACTTCCAAGGGGCTCCCACCATCCCATGGGTGGCAATGTTCCAATGCTCACATTCATCGACTGGAATAAATAAATATATATCTAAACAAATAGATACGCAACCAAGTGTGTGGATTGAAGAAGCCACCTATTTAAATTTAGGGGTATGAATTCGATATATTTATACCCCCGGCAGGCCGTTGCGCGTCGGTTCTTGTTGGCCAAAGCATGGGACATGCCATGGCTAGTGTAGAGTATGCCATATTTAAAAGGCTCTCCCTGTCTACTGCAGATTCACTGGCCAGTTTCGGGCGTCCCCGGCCCCACCCTGACTCCCTCTTATGCCAGCACCTGGGCAGCCATAGAGGGCTTGGTGCGCTCTGGCCTGGTGCGCTCCATTGGTGTGTCCAACCTCAGTGCTGTCAAGCTGGACCGGCTGATGGCAGAGTGCAGCATCAAACCCGCAGTCAACCAGGCAAGTGGCAGATCTGTCCGGGAAAGAGTAAACCCTCAATCTATTACCCCTGAGCGGGCTGAAGGGGGAGTGCAGCATCAAAGCAGCAGTCAACCAGGGAAGTGGCAGACCCTTCCGGTAAAGGATATTAGAGGATTGCATAGACACTGCTGTCACAACAGAATACCTATTATTGGGGGGAGCAGGCTCATAGCCAGTTAGGCAAGGGACCGACCACCAAAGGAGTGGACAGGAGGAACCGGAAGGAAGCCGGTGAACGCCAGCATTTGTCGTGGTGTGCAGCAGAGGACCTTTCTGGGGCTGCTGGGTAGCCACCACCTGACCGGTCGACTGGATGGACCCTGCTTTTGCTATTTTTTCCCTTTCCTGCCGGTTCGCTCTGCCTGATCCTTTCTTAATGGGCTAAGGGTGCTAGTGTCACCGTTTTGGTAACAGACATGCACAGCTCTTTGCTGTACTAATGGGCATCATGCAAACTGCGAAGCTTTTTGCTGCACAGATGGTCACCTTTTAACCTGCACTGCTCTTTGCTGTACAGATGGGCATCTTTTAACATGCACTGCTCGTTGGTGCACAGTTAGGTATTATGCAACCTGCGCCGTGACATCCGATTTTCTATCCTCTGCCTCCTGCCAGGTTGAGTCGCATCCTTACTTCCGCAACGAGGCCCTGATCCGCCACTGTGGCCTCAAAGGGGTCCACACGACCGCGTACGCACCCCTGGGGTCACCGGACAGCGCGGAACTGATCAAGCGGAGGTGGGCAAGAATGAAGCAACACACCTTAGAGCATCGATTTAGGAAGCCTTTTATTTTGGATGGAGCTTAGGAAATTTTGGGAAGCCTTTCATTTGGGAAGCCTTCCATTTTGCTGGAGCATTGGACATTTTGGGAGGCCTTTTATCTTGGCTGCAACACGTAACATTTTGGGAAGCACGGGACAGTATGGTCTCCTTTCCATGTTGACAATTAGTGATGAAATGTTATCGAGCTAAATGAATGGCAGAAGTTCGTTGTCAGGTAACCCTGCAAAGAGCGGAATATAAGATAGATGTTTTCCAATTTCAAATCCAGCCAAGCCAGACCGATTAACTGACAAGGAGATCTTGCGCAGGTTCACTCCCTCCCTGATGCAGAACTCGCTCGTTAGGAGCCTGGCCGCCAAGTACAACAAAAACGTTGGACAGGTGAGCAGGGCCTGCTTATCCTGAGAACACTGGATAGGCGGGTTTCGCTCACTGTTCTAATGTATCAAGTGCATGTACTGGGATCGGCTGCCGTCAAGATGCGGTCATGATGCGGACCACAACCAAGATACCGTTAAGATTTGTACCAAGCCTTGACAGGCCTGTCAATCCTGAAAATATAGGACGTGTGGGTACTGGGCTGGGGCTTGCCAATCCTGGAAATATTGGACAAGTTAACAATAGGGCCAATCCTAAGTATGCTGGAGGGGTGGGTGGGGGGTCTGCCAAACATCGGTATTTTCAGTGGATATGAGCTGTTATGCTGTCCAGGGACTGAAGCAGGACTGGTGCTGTTTATATTAGGGTCTTTCAGCTACAATGTAGCTGCTTCGCGGTCTATGGCTGCTGGGGCCTGGTGAAGCAGGCTCTGCTGTTTGGGCCAACTACGGCAGGCCTGTCAAGGCTTGGTCCTTTTTGTGTCATGACGTATCAGCGCACGGAACGTAGCACTGATTTATCAGTTTATGTATGAAGGTTCCATACTTTGGCCTGTTGGTGTGAAAGTGCCAGTGCCAGTTTTTCAGTGGCCTGCTTAGGGATGTCACGCTCACCGCGCTTTAGAGAATTATGGGAGTAAGTTGTCCCCCAAAAGGGGGGGGCTAAGGGGCTTTTCCCCGGTAATTCTCTAAAGCGCATCGCGTCCTTACCGTCTGGGATCCAAATTGTGTGGTAAATTCAACCAGGTGCTGCATGCATACCAACTAGTGCAGCAAAAAAACAACAACGCGAATTCAAATTCAAATTCAAATTATGCCCGTAACTGTAAGCCTGACCCTGGCGTGACCTCTGATACTTTGCAGCATGTGGACTCGGGTGTTGAAGCGCTTGTTGAAAGCTTTCTGACGACTCCTGTACATTGCGTTTCCAGATCCTGATCCGGTGGGCGATGCAGCGCGGAACCAGCGTCCTGCCGAAGTCGGCAAACCCAGAGCGCATCCAGTCCAATATCGATGTGCTGGGCTGGGAGCTGGATGATGCGGACTTTGCTGCGCTGTCTGCATTTGATGTCCAGGTGGGAGGGGTTGAAGGTTTTTTGTTGAAAGACTGGGTTCAGGGTTGGAAAGCAGGGTTTAGGGTTAAGGGCTTTGGGTTGAAAAACAGGTTTTAGGGTTGAAGAGCAGGGTTCGCCCTGTGTCCTGCCTCAGATGTGCAGTTATGTTTCCTGTGTAGATTATTGACTTCACTGCGTTATCTGCCTTCCATGTCTTGGTGAGGGGGGGGCGGGTCTGCTGTGGTACCCACCTTCAATTTTCAGGTGATCAGTATGCCAGGGGTTTTGGCGAGGTTTTGCCGCGTTATCTGCATTTGATGCTTAGGTGAAACGTAGGGGTCCCACTGATCTTCTGGTTGGGTACACATGGTAGAGGGCAATGATCAGTACTTTGTGCTGATCAGCAATCGGCAGGCTTTGCTGATCGGCAGCCTTGGCTTGCATAGTCCGCAACCACTAGGAGGAAGTCAAAATTGCGGGAAATAGGGACCCATTGATTACCCTGTGGAGCATTTCGACACGTTTTCCAGCTCATCCCTCCCCTTTGGCGCTCTCTCCCGCAATCCCCCCTATGCGCTACACTTGTTTTTCATGAGTGGGAAGTCACAAACAAAAACTAGCTGCTAAGACAGAAGTACAGTGGGGATTGGGGATAAAAGACACGGGAAGGCATGGAGAGAAATCGCTAAGGTGACCCATCCAGACGTGAACTTCTTTCCAAATGTGGGATCCGTCTCTTATTCACCTCCACCCCCCTCCCCACATGCCTACACAATGACACAAGCACCCCATACCCATCCAAACATCTGCCGTCCCTTGTGTGTGCCAGGTCCGCATGGTGGATGGCTCCTTCTGGCTGAATCCTGCGGGACCATATCGGCGATTGTCTGAGCTGTGGGACGACCCAGAGGAGGATGAGAGACAGGACTGCCTGTTGAAGTCTATGTACCCCAACCTGGGCGGCAAGATTGATGGCTTTCCCATGCCCACCGCACAGCTGAACAGCGGTGAGGTAGTGCAGGGTGTGTTAGTGGGGCTCATGTGTGACAGTGATTGGCATGCGCCTCAGTAAAGCGCACTTCTTTAGACCGAGGTGACAGAGATGAAAAGAAAAAACAATGCTCACGAAGGGATCAAGGTTAAGACACAACAACCGGAAAAGTAGGAAGAAGTGGAGAAGTGGTGATCGACCCGCAAGGCTGCAACTCTCGCAAGTGGGCAACAAAGAAGGCGACGATCCGAAGAAAGGAAGGGCATATAAATTCGGAGTCGAATGTGGTACAATGAAAATCCGCAACAGGGACCATAATAAGATAGCCGGGTGCACCCGAGCCGGGTGGTGGCTTGTATCATTGTATGCATGTGGTATAAAAATATAAAATCCACATACGCGTCGGGCGGGGGGACACTTTCCGGGAGACGTTCGCACATGGCGGAGATCGGCAAGTGAGATTTGTCAACCACCTGGCTGTGGCTGCTAGTCTCAATCGCCGCAAGTGGACGCTTACATTTTTTTGTGGAAACTGGAAACCAAGGGGATGAGATAGAAGTCGCCCGTTGACAGCGATGCGCACCTGAAGAGATCGACGTGTAAGAATTGAGTACGCGGTAGGTGGGGAATGCTGCGAATGAAATAATCTGTTGGCCACTATATAACAGAAGAAAGGAAAGGAAGGAATTCCGTTTTTAGGCGTGGATTTGAGGACGGCAAAGTGTACGGTACTCACAGACTAGCCGCACTTAAACGATCGCCTCTCGAGAGAGGGCCTGTGCACCCGCAACCTAGGAGAAGAAGCCAAGTGTTCACCCTTCCGGGCTTCATCAGAGAAGAGGAGAGAACGCCGATGCGGCGTGGATTTTGGGAAGTACAGGTTGACGAGACGCCCAAGCCCCGGTCTGTATACCCCTATATTGGGCCCAATTCCACTAGGGCGCTCGACGGAACACGTTCCGGTGGCGGTTTATCTGGTTGGGCGAGGCTTCAGCCACGCTGGCTGAAAAACTTGAAACGCAATTCCACTTGTCTCCGGAATGTGTTCGGGTACGGCTGAGACCGAAACTTCCTAGTGAACAGCCTGTCAGACATTTGCCTTATCGCTTCGTGTATCTAGAGTGTTATGCCTACTTGTCTCGCTAAGCATGATAGTCCTGCTTGACAAACTGTCGAGTTGCAAGGTACGTGCAGCCTGGGATGCCCTGGCACTGTCGAAGTTGGGTGTAGCAAATTCAGGCCGCTGCTAAACGATATCCCAGGCGATCGGAGGGACTGCTAGGGGGCACACGTCGACATTCGCCATTGGGTTGGCCAGATCTTTTCCAACTTCTACGCGGGAAAGATTCAAGTGTGGCTCCTGTTAAGGATATGCGTCGGCCATGGCAGCAGGAACAGGCGAAAAGGAGTTTTCAGAACGAAACAAAGATGACGGCGATGAAAATTTGAAGATGAGGACGAAGTTGTCCACGCTGTCGGAGCGTTGATACGAAGTATTTTTGCATCGCTCAAAATAGGAGCGATGCAAAATATGGCACTAAACGGGTACGGCAGCGCGACGCTGGCGCCACGCTGGCGTTCCGGTGCCATTCCGGTAACAAGTGGAATTGGGGAGGGTGAGCTGGCATGCCATTTCCGCATTCCGGTGAAAAGTGGAATTGGGCCCATTATAACAGCATTGCAAATAAACTGAAGTTTCGTGCCCGTACTACCCTGCCGTACTTCCTCTGTAGCCACGCTTTTTAGCGTTCGTTACGCACAGCGTGCTGTTAAGTAATTTACCACATGACTGATGACAAGCCCATGCCCGCTGTGCAGCTCAGCAGCGGTAAGGGCCGGGCGCGACGTGGTGATTGTCCGAAGCACGTTTCAGTCCCATGCTCTCTCCTAGCCTTTATCCATGCCCCCTCTCCATGCCCCTCTCCTAGCCTTCGTCTATGCCCCTCTCCTTGCCCCTGTCCCTGACTCCCTGCCCCTCTCCATGCCTCTAAACATGCTTCTGTGCCTGCCTCTCTACCTGCCCCTCTTCCTGCCCTCCTCGATTCCCCCCTCCATGCCTCTCCATGCACCATTCCACGCTCCACCCAATGCCTCTCCTTGCGTCCCTCTTCATGTACTGTATGCTCCTCAAAACCAGTGTGCCCCTCTTTCCAGGCTTCTCCATGCCCCTCATTGGCATGGGGACTTGGAAGGCTCAGCCGGGTGAGGTGCGGTCGGCTGTCGCTGCTGCACTGAGGATGGGATACCGCCACATTGACTGTGCCTATGTGTACGAGAACGAGAACGAGGTGTGTAGGAAGCTTGTGGGGGGAGGCAGGAGGGCGGGAGCAGAGAGGAGGGTGGGATACTGCCACAATAACTGCGCCTTCAAGTGTGAGAGTTCGCATACTTTGCGTGGGGCGCAGGGAGAAGGAGGGCAAGCGGGAGAGGATAGGAGGGATGAGGAGGAGAGGGGAGGTCAGGGGGAGAGATCAGCGGCAGGACGCTAGGGGCAGGAGTATCATGCAGGTATGGGAGAAGGCTACACCCCCAAAGGACTTGTGTACCTTGATAGCCGTGCACCTTTCTGATGAAGGGACTTTGCTGTTTACTGTTATACACAAGGTGAAAAACAGTGATTACGTCTCATGCTGCAGCCAAAACAGGAAACTTCCTTCAGCAAACCCTTGGGCACATTGATTTGTTTTTGATGCGTCAGCTACAACTCAGCTACTCCACGACCTATGGCCCAGGTGGCCTGATGCAGATAGCCCTTCTACCAGGTTCACCGATCGCAGGCCGGTCCAGGTTTGGTCCCTGATAACCCAGTGATGGCTGCCCAACATCCTGCTAAACCAGCTCTGGTGCGCCCTGGAATAAACAGTGCTGTGCATGGTCAGGTAAAGAGGCTTTGGCTGAGGCGCTTGCCAAGGGTGAAGGTCACACTAACCCTTAACACACTTCGTTTCGAATTCTCAGGTTGGAGAGGCGTTTACTGAGATCCTGGCCGAAGGCCTGGTGGCGCGCGAGGAGATCTTCGTCACGTCCAAGCTCTGGAACAGTGACCACGCCCCTGACCGTGTAGAGGCTGCTTGTCGAAGGACGCTGAAGCTGCTTAAGGTGAGGGGGGAAGCTACTTCAGTCCGACCGTGTAGAGGCTGCGTGTCGAAGGACGATGAATCTGCTCAAGATGAGGGGGAAGCTACTTCAGTTGAGAGGAAGGCTTTTTATCGCAGTTCAGCTACAAGTCAGCTACATTACCGCCTGCGTCCGAGGGGTATGGTGCGGTCTTAAGCCCTGCTGCTTGGGCCAAGGACCGCAGGCTAGTGGCTTTTTCTTCAGGTCCTCATCAGCCTGTGGTAGCCGCCGGGTAGCCTGCAAAAGATGGCTTGGCGGCCATCGAAGGAAAGATTAAAATATATCATCACTGGCTTTCACCCACGTGGAGTCCCTGGATTTCTGCCTCATCCTCTAGCCATTATCCCCCTCCCACAAGCAGGCTCCTAGCTGGAGTTATTCGATATGTACCTCATCATAATTGGCCAGGCATTAGCCCATTGAAATAAATCATTAATCACTGGCTTTCAACCACATGATCGAACCAGGAGTCAAATTCTGGAGTCCCTGGATTTTGGCCTCATCCTTTGGCCAATATACCCTCCCACCAGCACGCTCCTAGCTGGAGTAATTCAATGTGTACCGCATCCATCGGCCAGGTTTCAGTCCCTGGCTGCCTGCACCTAACTCCGTCTCTGACCAGCTACCCCTCCCACCTGTCTGCCTGCACCCAGCTATGTAGACTGACTTAAATCCCCCTTCCGCTTGCGAGATCTCAGCTGGAGCTCTTGGATTCCTATCTCATCCTCTGGCCAATATCCCTCCCCCCACACACATCAGCACGCTCCTAGCTGTAGTTATGTGATGTGTACTGCATCCATCGGCCAGGCTTCAGTCCCAACGCCAAACCCCGTTCCTGACCAGCTAGTCAGCTACCCCTCCCATCTGTCTGCCTGCACCCAACCACGTCCGCTGACCACTACCCCCCTTCCACTTGCATGATCTCAGTTGGACTACCTCGACCTGTACCTCATCCACTGGCCTGCGACGGGCGTCCCCGGCCCCACCCTGACTCCTTCTTATGCTAGCACCTGGGGTGCCATGGAGGGCTTGGTGCGCTCTGGCCTGGTGCGCTCCATTGGTGTGTCTAACCTCAGTGCTGTCAAGCTGGACCGGCTGATGGCAGAGTGCAGCATCAAACCAGCAGTCAACCAGGCAAGTGGCAGATCTGTCCGGGTCTTCGGAAAAAGTTAACCCTCAACTCTTTCATCTATTACCTCGAATTGGGCTGATAGCGGAATGCAGCATCAAAGCAGCAGTCAACCAGGCAAGTGGCAGATCCGCCCGGGAAAAGTATAACCCCTCAGCTCTTTCATCTGTTACCCCTAAACCGGCCGAAGGAGGAGTGAGCATCAAAGCAGCAGTCAACCAGGCAAAGGGCAGACCCTTATGAAAATAATCCTGAATGTCCAACTTAGCTCTTAACCCATAATCCTTAACCCAGAACCAGCTGATGGCGGAGTGCAGTATCAAAGCAGCGGTCAGCCAGGCAATCGACATACATAACTTGGGGGGGGGGAGGGTACAGACTACAGGGGATATTAGAGGGGACAGGGGACATTAGAGGGGACAGAGGAGCCTTTATGCTCCTCAGGCTGCCCGAGGCAAATCTTTTATCAGCACCTTTGTCTGTCTTAGGCACAGATCCTTCATCTGCACTTGAAAACGCACGAGGCAAATCCATGAATCTCTGAAGCACGGATGGGTATGGCTCGCATCCTGACACCCATGCCATCTTCTTATTTACGCTCTGCTTTACCAGTCGGGTTCAGCGCTACTGTGAGTGTGAAACTGGTATCTTGTGGGGGGCCGCTGAGCGGCTGTCGCTGGGCTTATTTGACCGGACGTTGACCGACCAAAAGCCAGTGATCTAAGAAGCAGGTCTTGGTGGACCAGACTCTTTCAATTGTAGGCCAAAGTGTAGCTGAAGTGTAGCTGAAGTGTAGCTAAATTGCGGTGAAGTAGACAGTGGGTGACGCACACATCTACTCCCAATTGATGGACCCGATGAACGGATGGTCACCTTTTAACCTGCACTGCTCGTTGCTGTACAGATGGGCATCTTGTAACTTGCACAGCTTTTCGCTATACAGTTCGGTATTATGCAACCTGCGCCGTGACATCCGGTTTGTTTCCCTATTGCCCCCTGTCAGGTCGAGTCCCATCCTTACTTCCGCAACGAGGCCCTGATCCGCCACTGTGGCCTCAAGGGGGTCCACGTCACGGCATACTCACCCCTGGGGTCACCGGACAGCGCGGGAATCATGCGTCGGCCTGAGGGTGCCATGGGTCCCATGCAAGACCCCGTCGTGCTGCAGGTTGCGGCCAAGCTGGGGAAAAGTGCGGCTCAGGTTTGTGACTTGTGAGGGGAGCAGATTCTGGCTCTCAGTCGGTGGGAGTGATTAGCTACAAGATGGGCGGCCAAGCTGGGGAAAAGTGCGGCTCAGGTTTGTGAGAGGGGCCTTTCACAGGGGGAGGGGAGAGCATAAAAGACAATACAGACGCCTCCGACAGAAAAAGAAGGGGCAGATTCAGGCTCTCAGGGGGTGGGAGTGACTAGCTATACGATTGGCATCGGAGCTACCATCTCTGAATGCCAGTTGCATAGTACGATTAGTACCTGCTAGCTACCAGCTCAGTAGCCTTGAGGCTGGCTGTAAGGTAAGGCTGAGGGATGTGTGATGGTGGAGGTGAGATGGTGGACCTTAATCTGATTGTATGGATGTACAGTGGCTGCTCTTCTTTTTTAGCTACGAGGCCACCATCAGCAGCTCCCCGAAGGCCTAATTTGCAGATGATAATATTTGCCAAAGGCCCGATTGGCACGAAGCCTGGACCAGCTTATGGTCGGCGCCAGCCAAGAATGGCTGGTCACACCTGGGCCTCTGGCTGGAGGTCGGAGTGTATGCGACAATTTTATACAGTGCATTACGGCGAGGAACGTGCTTGCGCTCCTGTCTGAGATCGCAGGAGCCCTTAGAGACGAAACCAAGAGGTGCGCACAAACAGCTCCCATGTCAAACTGACTTAAAGCATGGTCTAGGGCCCGTCAGTTGAATGATGATCGTTGCAAATCCTCATCAGTTCGGCCCTCCCTCCACACAATGCAGAATGCGGATTCTGATTTTCAAGCACACGTTGTCAAAAAATATTCTGACGACTTGCATCCCGAAAACGATTTCTGATCCTGACCCAGTGGGCGATTCAGCGCGGTACCAACATCCTGCCAAGGCGGTACACCCAGATCGAACACAATCCAATTTGAATTATCCCGCACACAGATCCTGATCCGGTGGGCGATCCAGCGCGGTACCAGCGTCCTGCCCAAGTCGGTACACCCTGAGCGGCTCAGGTCGAACCTGGATGTGCTGAGCTGGAGCATCGACCAAGCTGACTGCGACCTTCTGTCGAGCCTGACTACGCAGACACGGATGGTGAGAGGGTCAGAGCCAGACAGTTGGGCGCCCACGCGGCGGAGCCTTTTCAGGAAGGCCCGTCTTGGGTGCAATCCTAGTCAGGCTTGGTGAAATGCCGGTGGCCGGCGCATGCCAGCTGGGATAAAAAGTTTTTTTTGCGTTCCTGACCGCCTTCAGGGGGTCACCAGGCTGCCACCACTGGGCCAGAAGGGACCATGCGTTGTGCAGGGCCCCCTGGTGTAACGTGATGGTGTGAGATCGGTGGCTCGAGCATATGTCAACGGGTTCGGTTGTTTAGTGCGCGCTAAAGCACCATGGGGGTGCTGTGGGGCAGCTGCCACTGGGCCAATGGGCGGGCCCAAACTTTGCCCGGCCTACGGCCGCTGGACTGAGCAGCATGGCTTCCTGCACTAGTACCCCCATCCGTAGGCCGTTGGCCGAGGGCGGTTCCTCATTCGAAGGGTGTGATATACCTGGAGCAGGCTAAATAAAATGTGGCCAGCCAGGGCAATATGTGCTAGGTCGTTCAGGGCGATGCGGCAGAGGAATGGTGCACTAGCGGCAAGGATGAGTGCTAATTGATGCTTAGGATCTTACTGAGCGCCTTTCTGACACTGATTCTTCGTTACCGGTATGCCAGTAATGATCAAGCTGCTTTTCCTTCATTTGCTGCTTTCGAAATTTATCTGGCAAGTGAAGAAAATGACGTTGGTCTCGGATGTCCTTTGGAGCCTCGAAGACTGAAGACGAAATCGGAAATTATCAATTTCACCACAGTCATCGGGGCCCGGCTTCACAAAACATTACCACCCGCTTCATGGCAGTTTATGTCGTTCATGTCCTTTCCTCTTGCTCAAGCCATCTGATACCGGTATACAACGCTGTAGTTATAGACATCACCTTACCATACTTGCGAACACGATGAGTTGGGAGCCCATTTGTCTGAGCCTTTTAAGCAGGGCCCAGAGGTGTAACGTCATTGACTTGTGAATACCATGTTTTCACACTCACAACTATGAACACTGTTCTGCTGTTTGGCTCGTGTGGTACTTGATATGCCTGCTGCGGAAAGTGAGGTCCTGAGTTCAGTCACTGACAGGACACCTCTGGGCATTGCTCAGAAAGGCTCGGCCGCGTGGGCGCCCAACTGTCCCGTTGGGAGAAAAGAAAGGGAACTCTGGGTTCAGTATGGCTTGATGCAGCATGAGCCTTATGTGGAAAGGTGGAGTGGTGTATAATTCTTATGAAGAGGTCCCTAACTAAACGACAACCATAAGGTTTGGGATCCTGCCGCAGACCTCAACCATCGTATTCTGCACTTCTGCCTGATGAACTCGTCTCTCCTTTGTGTTCCTCTCTTTCTTTCCTTTGCCAACTTCACTGTTGGACGCCCATGCGCCCGAACATTTTCACCAGGGCCCAGCGGGTTAAGAACGGTGCACCTTCTGAACCCGCCGTGCCCAGCGGGTATGCAGTACGCACCATTATAAACTTCTTCATGATGAGCCATGTTTCTCCTTGATGCACTTAAATGCAGGTGGCGGCCACTTTTTTGCTGAATCCTTTGGGCCCGTACAAGACGTTGGAGGACCTTTGGGACGAATGAGGGTGCTACATACTGCTCATAGGAGCGGCAGGGCCCAGAGTCCCAGAAGGGCGTGATCGACATTGACCTCACAGTGAATCGACACCGCCTAACAAGTCAACGACGTTACACCTTTGGGCCCTGCTGGAAAGGCTTGGTCGCGTGGGCGCCCAACTTACCGTGGGCGCCTAACATGTGACACCAGGCCAGCAAAGCATATTATGTTGTTACAGGCGTATGTGAATGACCTGGTACCTCTGGGCCCTGCTCTTCCTGGGTTTATTATTAGGTGGCAAGCTGCCAACACCAGTTGATCCCTCTTCCAAGATGAGATACTCTGATTATACTCTGATTATATGCCTTGATTCTTTGCTTGTCATCGACCTCGAAAACCAGAGGTCTGTCGAAACTGTCGTTTTTTTGAGGCAGCAATACCGTACCAATACCGTACCTGCCTCTCTGCTCAGATGAAAATAATCTGTGAGATCTGAAAATCATAAATGTATGGCTCCAGCCTTAAGATGTCACGATTCACCTACAATGATGTTACACCTTGCAGCCTTGCTCGAAAGGTTCGGCCGCGTGGACACCCAGCAGTCTGGTTTGGAGAAAGGAGACCAGGGGCAAGAGGGGAAGGGAAAGAAAGAGAGGAGCATTGAGAAGGAGAGGACCCCCCCGTAAAGGAAGACAATCCGAAGATGGCCAAACTCGTGTACAGCCAAGCCTTCAAGGAGTCAAGAATATGCACAGCAAAACAGGACCAAGCAGGAAATACCCCCCCCCGCACAGGAAATCATTCTCCAGCCCCACTAGAGGCTAGCCCTCAAGGATGTCGACAACCTCCACAGATGCTTGAGCCTCCCACTCATGCCTGCAGACGTCACACCTCTGGGCCATGTTCTAAAGGCTCGGCCGCGTGGGCGCCCAGCACCCCATGAGGAGAGCAATGGGTAGCCAAGTGATTTCCTAACAGATAAATGTATTTTAACATCATACCAGCCAATTTGTGAAGAATTACCTACTGGTACGCCGCAGTGGGGGTTGATTGCCACGTAGTCCAGAGGACACTGGTCTCTATTTTGTTGGCTGACCTTCTTCAGCTATATACTAGATCTAGACCTAGCTTGATAACTTGCTCAATCATCCAGCATGAGCTAGTTAAAGACATCCTACGGTACTTGTCGCACCATAAAGCAGTAAACGTGCCAATATGGTAAACTCCGGAATCTCCGGTAAAGGCGCATTAGAGAAGTGTCCTTCTACTCATAAACACGGTACATTACCGTACACACAGACTCCTTGTACTTCAGACAAGAGCTGTTAACTGGCTACTGTAAGGTTCGGCCCTAGCAGGAAGTCTCTCTGCCTAGGGGTAATGTCTGGGTGTCCCTGTCTTGTGGGTACCGCCCCTACTACTTCACTCGCGATGTGCGCTTCAGGTCCGTGGCGGACTTCTTTCCTCACGGCAGTGACGGACGCCTACGGGCAGGCTCAGTGACTCTTCACTGGCTGCGAGTGCTCAGCGAGTTAAGCAGTAGAGCTGGATATTTGTATGTATAGCAATAGACGTATGGTAGCGTAGGCCTTCTGGCCGTCTGGGCGCGATCCAGCTGGGCTATGTTAAGGGCACTTACCGCGCAACACGCGGTGAGGTAGCCGGGAGGTTGACTGCGTACTTCTTCTTCGGCAGGGTCTCGGTTCACTACTGAGGTACTTGTCTCCAGGTAGTTCAGCTGAGGCGGAGCTAGTCTTGACTTGATATAGGTACTGACGTTATGAACACCTCAGGCCTCATGCATTGGATGCCGGCCGGAGCTTGTTACATAAGAGGTCTGTCCTTTAGAAAGGGACGAAGTAGTTAGCCTAGGCAACTGCCGGGATACAGGGACCCGGCAGGCCCAATTCAGAATACGGTACAATCTGTCAAATCAACCGGCGTAAGCGGGTTTCTAGGTCTCAGTTCAAATCCGTAGACTCCGCAGAGAAGCTGCGGAGTCCCCGAGGCCGCTAACTGCGGTCTAAACGGTTCTGTCACGTATACGGTAATATACTGTGACAGCTGTCGCACCATAAAGCAGTAAACGTGCCAATATGGTAAACTCCGGAATCTCCGGTAAAGGCGCATTAGAGAAGTGTCCTTCTACTCATAAACACGGTACATTACCGTACACACAGACTCCTTGTACTTCAGACAAGAGCTGTTAACTGGCTACTGTAAGGTCGGCCCTAGCAGGAAGTCTCTCTGCCTAGGGGTAATGTCTGGGTGTCCCTGTCTTGTGGGTACCGCCCCTACTACTTCACTCGCCCCCCGCTCCTCAGCGTTAAGCCTAAAGGGCATGCGCTGGGAGCCGGAAAAAGGGGTCGGTACTGAAAGAAAGAAACTTCTGGCAATATGTACACCTCAGAAGATCAAAATATCAAAGCAAATCTGCCTGGTTCAGGCCGTCCCCCGCATCTGCCTGGTTCAGGCTATATACACACATCAGCCTGGTTCAGGCTGTTTTCAAAGCAAAATCTGTACGCCCAGAACTTGTCAGTTCCCTAACACTGAAGCCTCCTAAACATCTGACTGCAATCCAGCCAGTCGGTAAAAAAAAATCCCCTGAAGAAAATCCACTGCAGGAAATGTGCTGCAGGGCATCCACACAAGGAAATTCATCAAAGAAAAAATTCACTGAAACCCGTGGCGGACCACACAGAATCCGGTACCGTCACCAGTGTCATGCTTGGTTGCAGGCAATAAAGGGTCGGAACCCATCAGAAACCCTCAGCAATCATCAGAAACCATCAGAAACCAAGTTCAGAAATCATCAGAAGTCATCAGAAGTCATCAGAAATCATCAGAAATCAGAATCTTTAAACTTCTGGAAAATATGTACGTAGAAGCTCAAATCGTCTCAGCAAATCTGCCTGGTTCAGGCCTTCTTCAATCAGAATTAAAAAAATCCACCGAGTCTCAGCTGAAGCGCAATGCGCAGAATCCTACAAATCCAGGCTGTTCAGCCCACTACTGGCTAGCAAACAGAGAAATTTTCAAAGTTATCAGGTCAAGCTAAGAACAACCGCTGCTCTCGCCCCACTGCGCCATAGCCGCCTGGTCTTCAATGGCCACAGGAAATGTGCGCCGTAGCAGCGTGATCCGCCCCCTGCTGTGTTATCATCGCCCGAGTTGACTAATTCTCCTCGCTCATCATCTTCATAACATATGTACTACCGTAGCCTTGCTGCTACGGTGTTTGAGAAACAAATTTTCACTATGTTGCTGCGATAGCTTTAACTCCAATCCTGCATCTTCCGTCTTCGGTCCGCTGGCTGCCGGCCCACTGCCTGCCGGTTACTTAGGACAAGCCGCTCTGCGTCTGCATTTTCTGCTCTGTAGGCGCCTGCCCGCCCATTGCCAGTTACGGCGTGGGTAACGTCACGTGCTCAGCGGCCTTGCCGCTCTGGGCTCGGCCTCAGGTCTCGGTAAGCTCCGCAAGGGCTGACTCCTCCTCTTTGTTGGAAGCCTAGCGCCACCTTGGCCCATTTATGGACCGCTCGCTGGGTGACATTGGCTTCTCTTCATCCAAGGAATATCTTTCTCCAAAAAGTCTCTTCCTCCAAGAAGCCTCTCGCGCCTCCTCCTCCTCATCCGCCTCTTCCTCCTCTTCCATCTCATTCTCCTCTTCTGCCTCTTCCATCTCATTCTCCTCTTCTGCCGTAGGCCTGTGATCTGTGACCATCAGGTCCCCCATTTCCAGGGCGAACTTCTCCCACAGCACCACCTGCTGCGTCAGCACTGTGATCTGCTCCTCATCGGTCATGCACAAGTACCCTGGCACAGTGATCACGAACTTGCTCAGCTTGACCCTGGTGGCCACTGGCAGCCCCTCATAGAACATGTGCGAGACCGAGTGCCTTCTGCCAAAGTAGTCCACTGCATCCCTCGAGATCTGCAGCAGCTCTGCTGTGGACAGTACTCTGTGCGCAAACGCCTCCACTGTCTCCTCTGGCTTGACCTCTGGATCCAAGGTTGTTTTGACTCCCAGCTTGAGGTTGGTGATCGCGGATCTCTCATCCGAGGTCGGCTTCCCCACCTCCTCCTTTACCACCCTGATCCACAGGGTAAGCAGGGAAACCGCACAGCACTGCTCCTCTGCTGGAGCGGCCCACTGCCCCCTGATCCTTTCCACTTCCTTGGTGGCCCTGTCCCCTGCATGGGGCGCTGCCCTGATGGCCACCATCAACGGCCCCACACTGGCAGGCTTGTTGTTCCACAACCTGGCCAGGGATCGCACGAGCATGGCCATGGCCGAGGGTGACTGGCAGGATCCAACAATTTCCCCTGCCACCACGGCCAGCGCCGGTGGTTCATCCGACAGCGCCAGTCTGTTGTGTGATCCCCAATAGCCACACTCTTGGCAATATTTCTTGGCTGCAACCGCGCCCGGGTGTGACATATCCAACACCGGCACGTTGCCTTGGATAGCTGGGATTTTGGTATATTTGGCCACCCCTGCCAGCTGCAGGACCATCTGCTGCAGCAGCTGCATGTTCATCCTTGTCTGCTCCCTATCGAGCCTCTTCATTTCCTGGTCGCTGGACTCCCGCCTGGCCCTTGGCCCGCGCCTGTCCGCTCCACCTGACCCCGACTCGTCTAAACTGGAGTCTGATCCAGATCCGCTATTGTCGCCCCCTGATGGGCTGCGACTGCGCTGGTACTGGCTGTTTCTGCGGCCAGCCCCATCCTGGGCTTGTCCGCCCCCGGACGACTGTCTGCCGGCCCTGCTCGCGGAGCCTCTGCTCCTCTCGGGTGGCGGCTGATCAGCCTCATCTCTGCTTTTTCTCTCCTCTGGGCCAGACTCCCGAGGCTGTGATCCTCTGCCGGATTCTGCCTGCTGCCCCCTGGGCGGCTTCTGGCTTGGCTCGCCTGGCTGTGTCCTCCTGCCGTATTCTGCCGGCCCCCTGGGCGGCTCCTGGCTCTGCCAGTTTGGCTGTTCCCTGCCGTCTGCCTGCCCCCTGGGCGGCTCCTGGCTCTGCCAGCTTGGCTGTTTCCCTCCTGTGTAATTCCTGACGTAGGAATCAGATTGTGTTTCCCCTCTGGTTTCCTGCCTTCTTGGTCCACTGAAGCGCACACTGCCTGCAGGCTCGTCCTGTTGTGTTCCTCTTGCTGCGCCCTCTTGCCTTTTCCTCAGGAACTCCTCGATGTAATCCACCTGGGTTTCCTGGCCTGTGTTCTCTTTGTCCTCGATTATGCGCAGGAGTGCATAGGACTCTTGCCTGTTTGCTCTGCGCGTTGCTACGCCTTGCTCAGCCATCCTGGCCAGCGATCGGCTAGTCAACTCCGCCCTTTCGCTGGCGGCTGGGCTACTGGCCCTGGGCTCTTCCCTGCCCCTTGGCCGCCCCCTGAGGCTTGGCTCGCTGCTGACCTCAAAAACCTCAGATCTGAGTGTTGGGGTTGGCGCGGTTCTTGCTTGCTGCTGCCACCTTTGGACTTCCCTGAGCTCCTCAGGCCGCTGCCCCGCTGTTTTAAATCCTTCCCATGCCTGGTCCTCCTCATCTTCTGGCTCGGATCCCGGTTCCACCTGATTTCCTGTTACCTCATTGCACCACTCATCTGCGAAGGCCTTAACAGCCAGGGCTGCTTCGCGTCCAGCCCTTCCCTTGGATACCTGTCCAAGGGCGCTTAACAGCGTCGCCCTGTCCTGCCCTGTGTGGGGGATACCCAGCATGGCCTTTGTTGCCCATCCCCTCAGATGATGGGCCTTGAACTCCTCAATGGCTGTGACCTGGTCCTGGAAATGCAAGAACGTCCTGGAGCAAACTTGCTTCCACAGGTCTGTTGCCCACTGCAAAATTCCTGCCCAACCGATCGGTCCTTCTGACTCCTCATTGCCGCACACTACTCCCCCAGTCCCGGAGCGCTCTGGCTCTCTAGGTCTGGTATCCTGCGCCTGTGCTGTACCTTGATAAAATCCGCGCAGGATTTCCTTGTGGCCGCCGCCTGCTCGCATCTGGCTGCTAGATCCCTCCTTGGGTGTCTGCACAGGTCTGCCCACACTGGGCGTAAACTTGGACAGCGGCGTCCCGTAAACTGTGGATCCCGCCCCTCTTTGAACCGGCACCCTGCGTGGTCGCATTGGCTGCCTTGGGCGCAGCCCTGTCACTGGCTGCCGCCCCTTCTCTTCTTGTATCGGATCAGGCAGCTCTTCCTCAGATATTAGGTCAGCCCACGGCTTTCCCACCGGTACAGCTGACTTTTCCTGTGGTTCTTTGCTGCTCTGCGGGGCCTGCCTGGTCACAGCAGGCTTGATCTCAGCTCCCTCGCGCTTGATCTCTGCATCACTGGCCTCAGCCGGGTCCTCACCCGGCTCCAGCCCCCTCTGGATGTTGGCATCCATGAGGTGCTCACATGCACTGTCGCTGTGCTCGCACTCGAACCCGCAGAACATGCATACTCTTCCGGGGTAATACCTCATGGCCTGACGCATGGCATTGCGGGTGTCCATCTGCTGCTGACGGTCACCTGTTGCGCAATCCTCCCAGAGCCTGGCCAGCTCCACATCTGCAGGCACCGCAGCAGGGAATGCTACCAGGCACACATTCCTGCTGCTGCTGTTGTTCACGGGTGCTGGCACCGGAGACCTGCTGCTCCTAGCTTCATCCACGTCACTGTCAGCTGCCCTGTCTTGTGGCAACAGCGTCTGCAGTTTATTTGCCAAGCGACGCTTCATCATCCTCAGCTGCCTGGTCATTCTCATCTGCCAGGCAATCCCTGGCTGCCTGGCCATCCACAGCTGCCTGGCCATTCCTTTGAGCTTCTGCTGGTACCAGTTCACCTTTTCCCTCAGCATGGGTATGGAGATCCCCTGCTCCTCTGACCCCTCAGGATTCTCTGCCGCCTCCAGCTGTTTGCTGGCCTGCTGGGCCGCACCTGGTTCTGATATTGGCACCTGGACCCCTCCTGGAGCTGCTGGCACTGGTGGTGTGACAGGCCCATCTTCTTCTGGCTGGTGCATCTGCACCAGCACCGGCGCCTGCCTGTGCTCGTGGTCCTCAACCTCACTTGGGTCAACTGGTTCCTCAGCCACCCTTTGGGTCAGCTTCTGCTCCCACGGATGCAGTTGGTCCGGCTCGCAGCCGCCGGCCACCACAGGTGTCACATGGGCTGCCTCCCTCGACAAACACAAACGTGACGCCTGCACCTGCAGTTGGCCTGGCTCACAGCCACCGATCCCTACAGGTGTCACATGAATTGCCTCCCTCTGCACGCACCGTCGTGACGCCTGCAACTGCAGTTGGCCTGGCTCACGGCCACCGGCCACCACAGGTGTCACAGGAACGTCCTCCATCTGAAAACACAGCCGTGACGCCTGCACCTGCAGTTGGCACGGCTCGTGGCCATCGGTCACCACAGGTGTCACATGAACTGCCTCTCTCTGCAAACACAGCCGTGACGCATGCACCTGCAGTTGGCCTGGCTCACAGCCAGCGGCCGCCACAGGTGTCACATGGGCTGCCTCCCTCGGCAAAAACAGCCGTGACGCATGCACCTGCAGTTGACCTGGCTCACAGCCACCGATCCCTACAGGTATCACAGGAACTGCCTCCATCTGCAAACACAGCCGTGACGCCTGCACCTGCAGTTGGCCTGGCTCACAGCCACCGGCCACCACAGTTTTCAGAGGAACTGCCTCCTTCTGCAAACACAGCCGTGATGCCTGCACCTGCAGTTGGTCTGGCTCACAGCCACCGATCCCTACAGGTGTCACAGGAACTGCCTTTCTCTGCAAACACAGCCGTGACGCCTGCACCTGCAGTTGGCTTGGCTCGGAGCCACCGATCCCTACAGGTGTCACAGGAACTGCCTCCTTCTGCAAACACAGCCGTGACGCCTGCACCTGCAGTTGGCTTGGCTCGCAGCCACCGGTCACTGGTTTGGGTGAAAAAGCATTCCCTATCGGAACACAGTTGATCAGGTGCAGCTGCTCGCTAGCTACCGGGCTATCCTGCCTGGGTGGGCCGGCATTCTCTGCCGTAATACAGTTGATCAGGTGCAGCTGCTCGCTAGCTACCAGGCTATCCTGCCTGGGTGGGCCGGCACTCTCTGCCGTAATACAGTTGATCAGGTGCCTTGGACTTGGCTCACTGTCACTGCTGAGGATGTCAAACATGGACCAGCCGTTGGGGGACACCTGATTACCTGGCTGCTCCATACACCTGGTCAATGCCTCCAAGGGTGCGCGCTGCTGGGGCACAGCCAGACTGCTTAACCCCGCCTGCTCTGCGTCACACACACTTTTCCACACTCCAGTGGCCCACTGCCCTAGCCTGTTCCACCCTCTTGGCTGAGCCAGATCCTCCTTCCTTTTTACTGGGGGCCATTCCGCAGTGGCGGCTTGTGCTCCACCCACCGCCTGCAGATCTGCAGGTTTCCTGATCACCTGACTTCCACCACGGGGCATCGTCCCGTTCTCCTTTTTAACGCACTGCGCAGCACTTGCCACTCTCATTAGCCTCTTCTGCGTCGCGTATTCTGGCCCACTGCCTAGGTCTCTTGCTCTTCCGCACTCTGCTGCCCCCTCTGGGGCTGCCGAGGTGCCTGCCCCTTGATCACCGTGATCGGGCTCGTTCTTGACTCGTTGCACGGCCCCTGCCCCACTGGGCAAGTCCTGCTCTGGTGCGCCTTCTGGACCACTGTCCCGATTTGCGCCACTGGTCTGCGACACCTCAACGGCCGGGTCCAATGTCAGCTCAGGGGTTCTTCCTCCCTGTCTCAACCACTGCGCATATTCCAGGCCTTGCCTTGGAATATCCAGGGTTGATTGGGGCACTCGCCCACCTCGGCTGATCCCTTTGTGCGACACTAGTGCTGAGCCGTCTGCCTGCGCCCCTGCCTCTCTGGGCGGTACGCGGCCCGGTTCTGGCACCTTGCTGTCTCCTGCGGGCGGTCCCACTGGCCCTGCCAGCTTCGCCGCCACCAACAGGGCTTCTGCAGCCAGCTCATCACTAGCTTCCATCGGGTTTACACCCGGCTCCAGCCCCCTCAGACGCCCACTTCTCCGTTGGGCGTCAGGGTGCTGGTGCCTATCGGGATTTAGATCTACGTCTGTCATTCCTACAGGCAATTTACGAACCGCACGGTCCTGCAAGCGTGCTGGCGACACCCCCTACAGGATCTGCTAACTTTAGGCTTCTGCCCCCTTGTTCCTACTGCAATCTGGTGAGGGCTTGCGAGCCAAGATCGGATGGCAGGTACAGCAATATGCAGGATAGGCCTTGCCTTCCTGCTTTTCTGCTCACTAATTTCAATCTGGCGGAATCCTCCTTCGCCTTTTCAGTTCTTCCCACCTTGCTGGCTGGGCTGCTTCTAGATGTCTCACGTCCTGCGTGGATGTCACACGCCCTGCGTGGATGTAGCCTCTTGCGTAGTGTCCGCTCAGCTCTGCGTCCCTGCGGGGATCCTTTGGTACACCCACAAGATTTCAAACTTGAATGTTCTATCCACAAGTTCACTTCTGTCAATGATGAAAGATTGGATCCACCTGATCACAATCTGCAGTCACACAGGTAATTATCTGCTGGGTGTTTAAATCCACAGCCAGATCTTCAAGCCTCTCCTGGACTCAACACTAAGCTGCCACGCTCAGCGATTCTCAGGGTTTAACTTGGCAATCTCTCTCTGGAGATTACCACAGCAAAGTGCAGTTCAAACGCTGTCCAAGGTCGTTTGCATGCAAACAAAATTCCAATTCCGCTGCACAAGCACCTTTAGCAGGAATTGGCGAATCAAGCTGATCAGGCTAAATCCACTTCGTCCCTTTCTAAAGGACACGCGATGTGCGCTTCAGGTCCGTGGCGGACTTCTTTCCTCACGGCAGTGACGGACGCCTACGGGCAGGCTCAGTGACTCTTCACTGGCTGCGAGTGCTCAGCGAGTTAAGCAGTAGAGCTGGATATTTGTATGTATAGCAATAGACGTATGGTAGCGTAGGCCTTCTGGCCGTCTGGGCGCGATCCAGCTGGGCTATGTTAAGGGCACTTACCGCGCAACACGCGGTGAGGTAGCCGGGAGGTTGACTGCGTACTTCTTCTTCGGCAGGGTCTCGGTTCACTACTGAGGTACTTGTCTCCAGGTAGTTCAGCTGAGGCGGAGCTAGTCTTGACTTGATATAGGTACTGACGTTATGAACACCTCAGGCCTCATGCATTGGATGCCGGCCGGAGCTTGTTACATAAGAGGTCTGTCCTTTAGAAAGGGACGAAGTAGTTAGCCTAGGCAACTGCCGGGATACAGGGACCCGGCAGGCCCAATTCAGAATACGGTACAATCTGTCAAATCAACCGGCGTAAGCGGGTTTCTAGGTCTCAGTTCAAATCCGTAGACTCCGCAGAGAAGCTGCTGAGTCCCCGAGGCCGCTAACTGCGGTCTAAACGGTTCTGTCACGTATACGGTAATATACTGTGACATACTTGATTAGGGGGTGTATATTATATTTTGTTGTTTAGGTCCTTGTGTCAACAAGCTTCAGACTCTTCTTTGTTACACATTTTGCACCTTGATATTAGTGCTATAGAGTTGATAGGCAGCAGGGACACAGGATACGGTAATACGATAAGATGCGGGATTTTTGCGGGAATTTTGGCCAATACGGGACCCTGGGAAATTGTGTCCCTGATAGGCAGACTTCTTACCTCTGCAATGATGTAGCCACATGACACAGGATCATTCCTACCTTCTAGCTTTCTGGTTCCATAACTGAACATAATACCCGCCGATTATTAATTATCTTAGGTAGATCCGTAAACACAACGAATATGTGATTAAAAAGACAGGTACCGCAGGTAATCATAATTTGAATCGTCCGTCTTTACTGGGTTGATCTCCATGGATGAGGTTCGTGTCTACTAGGTTCATTCCTACGCTGCAGCATGATTGTCTGTCAGTGGGAAGCATAGGGTCCCGCTAATTTATCCTGTTCTCTGTCCTAGTTTATTTTTTGTTATGACCGTTTAGCAGGCACGTGTGTGGTGACGTGGTTTACTTTTTGAGCAGGGCCCAGAGGTATAACGTCATTGACCTCAAAGCCAGACAAGCGCGTAATCAAAAGGCCGGAACAGGCATCATTGCTGTGACAATGTACTGGCATTAAGTGCTGGCGCATTGCCAGCTTGATGGAGTGCATACGAAAAAAAAGGCACATGGCCTAAACTGGTCTGGTGCCGTCCATCAGAACATGGCAGGACCTTGGGCTAAATTGAAGCTCCTTAAACACATTCTAGTCTGAGGGGCCTACGCATAGAAGCTTGCAGCACATGGGCCACCAGGATGGTACTGGTAGGGCTGCGAGGCCATGAGCTCATTCTATTCCAAATATGGAATTCAGGTACACACTTCCAGACCAGGGTCACCTAGACCTTGGGTCCCTCACACCTGCTTCCTGTTTTAAATCCTAATGTTTCTGGCATATGTCTTTGAAGTGATCTCTGCCCACCTGGAGTGGGGTACCTTGGTAAAGTACCGGCAGTGAACCGGGGCCAGTACGTTTGCCTTGCCGTGACCGGTAAGATATGCAGTGTGTATCATAGGTCATCATGGTAGATTCAAAGTTAAATTCGATGTGAGGAGCTATCACGGTTTCAAAGGCCAACGCAGAACTCCGTTTTTGAATGTGTTCTGACCCAATGGGCTCATGCTGCTGAGTCACATATAAGCCAGGCCAGGTATTCACTACCTCCCTGCACGTTTAGTGCGTTAAGAGAGCGAAGTAGCCGTAGCGTTGCTTGATGACTGCAGATCCCCTGGGATTGCCGATCGCGAGCCTGGTGACCCAACCCTAAGAACCCCAGAGGTAACAACAAATGAAAAAACGAGAATGGGGAGTGCACACATCCAGCGGGACTCGCAGCTGGACATTACAGCCGTAAAGTAATTTTGCATGTGAATGAGAAGGACCAACTCTTCACTCGTCAGGAATGTTCATTCAACCTCACTCATTAAGATTGCCTACAAGCGAAGGCGTATTTTGTGGAGTCACGCTAGAGCCGTATGTTGTCATCAAGCGCGACCCTGGAGTCCAAATCGCTCTTGAGGACGTCCCCGAAGAGGGCTCCCCGGATGGAGCTTACCAGCTAAGATCACGATGGTATCGCAGCACGATTCCTCGTGGAGGCGCTGTTTGCAGCGTTCATCCGGACAGGGAAGCCGGCCTTCAATGCACCATCTGTCTGAGGGTCAAGGTCCCACAGCATCTGACCTACCACTGCTCTGTGGATTGTCTGAAGAGCCATTGGCATCTGCATAAAGACTACCACAAGCAATTCTTAGCTAATGGTGGGTGATTGAGGTTGCCAGCATGAAGGATATAATCTGCCTGATGGCCTGAGGCCTGCAGCATCCGTCCTCTAGCTTGTGCATTGCCAGAGGAGACATGGGAATGTGTTGATATGCTTCAGGGCTTTCATTCTCCTCGATTCAGGCTAATGTGGCATGGTAAAGGTTGCATGATTTCTGCATTCATTTGAACTGTCTCATGTCGCATGGCTAGGTGCGCCCGAGAGTGGTTTCGATTCCAATTTCAAGAATGGCAGCAATACGGTGGAGAGCTGGGTGGAGGTGGGTTGAGCTTGGTCCACCTGTTCTGTGTCAAATAACAGGTTGTTGTTGTGTGAGTTGCGAATGCTGACTGGAGATGCCATCCTTGCAGAAGTCATGTGTGCACCGTTTGGCAATGCTCTAGCTCTTTCTGCCCTTCACGGTATAGTTTCATTTTTTAAATCTGAGTGAGCCATGTCCAACAGCCTAGCGGCTGCTTAGCAGCCTGTTCTGAGCACTGTTTCTTGTAGGTTGATTCAGCTACATTTCAGCTACATCACAGCCTTCAGACGAGGGGGCCTGGTGCAACACACCCTGCTGATTTGGCCACGGGCTATAGACTAGGTCAAAACTTGGTCCCCATGGGCCCACTGATTGTCCAGCGGTCTGCCAAAGCTGGTATCGTGCGCCCGGCATAAAATACACACTTACTGTCTTGCAGATAGCAAGGTCGAGGACCTACACCCCCACCATCGACGACGTGGGCTATGTCCTGAGGTACCAGGTCAGCGTAGTGGACAAGTCGCACCCGTCCTACGTGGACTCCAATAAAATCCAGAGTTTTGACACCACCCGCGTGCGCCCGGCGCCCAACCCCCCTGCGCGGCACATGGTGCAGCTGGCGCCGGAGGCCACAGCTGCGGGCGCCTCAGGCCGCTTCACACTGCTGACGTACAACTTGCTGGCGGACCTCTATGCGAAAGTGAGAACAAAGGGGCCACGCACATGCATCTAGCTTTCACCTGCAGGCTTTGGCAGTCGGCTGCTGGCACATCTCAGCGTAAATGTGACAAATTGAAACTATGGACAGCTCTGAAACTGCTGGCGGGCCTCGACGCTTACGTGACGAATTTGAATTAAGTGCCCAGGGCGAAAACACTGTTTTTAACAGCAGGCTGCCGTTGCTTCCGCAGTGCTATCAGCAGATCTTGTGCAAAAGTGACGCCATGAAACCATTACCCTCACACAAACTCTAGGCCCCAAACAAACACATGCTAGCAGACCTCTACGCTCAGGTGACAACTTGAAACCATAGGCCCACAAACGAAAACTGTTGGACCCTAACAAGCCCATGGATTTATCAGGGCGTTTGCAATCTGCTGTACTCCTCAGTGTCCTTCCCCATCTCCTTGCAGCATTTCTTGGAACCAACTAGTACAGGCAGCCTTTGGCGAGCCAAACATGGCGGCTGAGATGTTTCCAAACATGGGTTCCTGTCATCCATGGCCACTTGAAATTCCGTTTGGGTCGTTTTCCACTAACTGCCCACTTACTGTCCACTTCATCTGCCTGCAGGGTGATTTCTCCACCAACTGCCCAGCATGGTCGCTGCACTGGCAGTACCGGAAGCGGAACCTGCTGCGGGAGCTGCTGGCGTACAAGGCGGACATCCTCTGCCTTCAGGTACAGATTGACGGTATATACATAAACGAATAAACGATCCGCAGGGCTGGTGTGCTGGGCTCTAAATTTAAAGGAACCGTAGCGGCCTCTTCCTACACGTGTGGGCATATGGTATGGGTGCAAGGTAATGTCTTCTTGTAGGTCCAAACTAAATGGTAATTGTTTCCCTACCGTAGATTTGATTTGCCTTCCCTCGGGTTTGTAAAACTGCTTTCTTTTAAGACTGTCCTCAGGGCAAACTGTCGACAAAACTCTAAATGTCCGACTAAAAACTGGCATCGACAATTGATAATTAGTAAACGCATGGATCCCTCAACCCCAAATAACGTGAATTATGAGGGATTGCAAAGCAAACCTACGGTATATTAGGCTGTGTCTCACGCATTGGTAACAACTTTGCTCGCCAGTATTTTGTGTTTGCTAGGGGCGCTGCTTCTCTTGCACAGGAACAGGGAGGAAGATATAGAACTTGCTCGTTAACTTTTTGAAGATCGCTCATTGAGTCTTTGAAATACTGTGAAGCAGATGTCAACAGACCACAAGGCGTGCAGCTTCCGTAAATTTCCCTCACACTCGTGACTGCTGCTGCTGAGATTCTGCTGCGTGCTGGAGGTTCAGACCGACTTCTACTTCCACTACGACTTGTGGGCTGCAGTCGTCTGGTCGATGGGAGTGAAACACAGATCATTATGTTGGGAGTGAAAGCAAATCCTTATGTTTCCACATTTGACTGCTGCCTGAGTGCAGGAGGTGCAGACTGACTACTACTTCCACGACGACCTCTGGGCTACAGTCATGAGCAAAACTGCTGTGAAACACAAATCATCATATTTTCACACTTTTGACAGCTGCTGAGTGCAGGAAGTGCAGAGTGACTCCTACTTCCACGACAACCTCTGCGCTGCAGTCATGAGCAATTGGTGTGAAACACAAATCATTGTGTTTCACACTTTTGACGTCTGCTAAGTTCAGGGGGTGCAGAGTCCCCTGGTGACCACCGACACGACTTCTGGGCTCAATTCATCGGTTCAAATCATTATGTTTTCACACATTTGACTTCTGCTGAGTGTAGGAGGTGCAGAGTGACCACTACCACGACTTCTGGGCGCCTGAGCTGTCGAAAGCGGGCTACATGCCCATCTACAAGAAGAAGACCACGGAAATGTACTCCGACAACAAGCTGGTCATCGACGGCTGCGCAACCTTCTTCAAGCGCGACCGCTTCTCCCTAGTAAAGAAGTATGAGGTAGGCGATGCGAGCACGACATTGCTTATCTTGGCGTGCTTCAGCTACACATCAGCTACACAAGTACACATTAGCTACACAGCAGCTACACATTAGCTACACATCGGCCACATTCGGCCTGCTGCTGCAGGGCTTGGTGCTGCAAGCCCTGCTGCTTGGGCCACTGGCCGTAACTATTTGTATCTGACTTCAAGGCTTGGTCCCGACTTGCCCAGTGATGACCGCACATCGGTGAGCTGATCTGAGCTGTTCACTATTCTTAGTGGTGACCGCACATCGGTCCCCAGAAGGTGGGTGAGCTGATCTGAGCTGTTCACAGATCAGATCAGCTCATCCACCCATGTGCGTGGGTGAGCCGATTCTTAGCAGCACCTTGCTGGTGGCAGCCCTTCTGGACTAGCCATGCAAGCAACATGGCAACTTGGACATACGTGGACTCTTTCCCCTTTTACGGGTCCCCTTGCTACTCTCATGCCTTTCCACGGGGGCTGTTACCCACGTTTTGGCCCTGAAGCAGTGTGCCTCACTTATTTCTTGCCCCTGTGGCGGGGACTGTAACTGCTATGTTGCCCGTTTGATGGGGTGTCTGGCTTTGGGCGCAGCTTCACTGTAGCTTCTCACTCAATGCGGTGCCCTGCTTGGTCTCAGGTGGAGTTCAACAAGGCAGCTCTGTCGCTGGCTGAGTCGTTTTCCAACCCTAGCCAGAAGAAGTCCGCACTCAACCGGCTGCTCAAGGTGGGAGCATGCACTGGAGCTGCCTGCTTGCCTGCCTTCTCTGCGGGTACTTTTGGTGCAAAGTAGCGATGCAAATGAATTGCCGCCATTTTCCTGTGATGTGAGTGCACATGAACTATTGAAGGTGCGTGTTGCTGCAATTCAGCTGCAATGTACAGCCTAATGGCAGTGGGGCCTGATTCAGCAAGCTCTGCTGCTTGGGCAGCAACCCTCTGACTCTTGGTGACTCAGCTACACTCCGGCTGCTGGCTGGTGACCCCCTTCGTGGCTAGCATTGCTAATTAGGTCAGCAAATAGAGGCCCGGCCAGGTTTGGTCCTACTTGGGCCTTTGTTGAACTTGTAGCCGAGAAAAGAATCACTGGTTGTTGGCTATCAGCCGGTCCAGTGCACATTGGCCCAGTGGCGGCTACCTCGCGGCCAGTCATTCGTGGTCTGATGTGCACTGAACTACAAAAATCTTTTGCGAAGATATCGTATGATAGAGGCACTGGAAACCGACGCTCAGAGGTCAGCACAGCGTAGCAGCTCTTTTCAGCCTCGCTATTCAACTGTCGAGCCTCTTGGATTTGATTTCCCTATGTTACTCACCTTTTTGTGAAAGGAAGAAGACATGCTTTCCGTGGATTCAATTCCGCCGTCTTTTCCTTTCTGTAACGAACAGGACAACGTCGCGCTGATCGCGGTGCTGGAGGCGATTGAGCCGGGGACGCCGGACGCCGGGACGCGTCGGACGCTGATCTGCGTGGCCAACACGCACATCCACGCCAACCCAGAGCTGAACGATGTCAAGCTTTGGCAGGTCCACACGCTCCTCAAGGGGCTGGAAAAGATCGCGGCCAGGTCTGTCCTCCCCTCCGTATGTTTTATGACAGGCAGTTTGAGGTTGCAAGGGCTAGCTGGCTGGCTTGTGCTGACTGGACTATTTATAAGCCTCGTGCGCTTCTGTACATCGCGCCCGTTTGCTGCATTGTAGCCAAGTGCTGTTAAGCAGTCGGGGAGACAATATTTGAAGTTGGTTTACAAGCTGAAGTCAGAGTCAGGCCAGGACAGCTGGCCACGCCTCATTTCCACCTGGCTCAATTTTTCCGAAAGTGTGTGTGTTTGTCCAGCTCGTGCCAAAGCCGACCTTAAATGTGTTTCTGCGCGGTGTGCAGACAGATCCATGCTAGTGACAGATGACTTGAACATAACTGTGTCTGCATGTGTGTGTGTGTGTGTGTGTGTGCTTTGTTTCTCTGCTCCAGCCATGACGGCTGTGCATATGTCTATGGCTGACACCCCCATGCTACAGGGACTGAAAACGTGAACCTTTAACCTTTTGATTGCATATTCATGTGTCTGTGCGCACTTCGTAGTGACGACACTCCATGATGCAGAGTGACTTCAACAGAGGGATGTGTGCTTGGCAGCATGCTTATTGTCCAGCTTTAGGACGCTGGCAAGCACAGGAGGGATGGATGCTTGCATGGGAGGCACATGTGCTTGCAAGTTTTGTTGATGGTCCAGCTCCTGATTATGTTTGTATCTTTGTGCAGTGCGGACATCCCCATGCTGGTGGCGGGTGACTTCAACAGCGTACCCGGCAGCCCCGCGCACGCACTGCTGACAAAGGGCAAGGTGGACGGCACGGCAGTGGTAAGTGCTGGCATAAGCACATGCTTGCATTCAGTTGCCTCTCAATAAAACCGGGGGCCTGCCATGGCTGCTGAGATGGGCCTTTGTGTTGTCCTCATCGTCAAAAGGTACGGAGGCCATTGCTGAAGTGCGTATTTGAAAGCTTTGTGTACTTAATACTCTCATCTGCTTCCTGCTTTCTGCAATCGCTGCCTAAAGATGGGAGACCAATGGCTCGTGCCTCCTAACTGAGCACTCGAGTATCGCCTCTCAACATTACCCTGTAGTTGCTGCATTTTCCCTTCAGGCAGTTGTGCCCCGGGCACTTTTGCCTGCCTGCCTGACACCAGGCCATGGGGAGCTCATAACCACCACCCTGTCCTAAGGTCAGGCGCTTGGCAGACCCAAGATATGTAAATATGAACTGTTCACCAGCCAGGCAGGGCACACACCTCACGTGCTGCCGCTGCTGCTCAGTATAAGACTGGAGACAAGTCTTATACTGGGTTCTTTATCATGGAGACAAGTGTGTATGATAAAGAAATCCGTTTTTGCATGTGCCTCTGCCAGCTCTTACGTCCATTCCTTATCCATTCCTTATGGCTAATCCCCCAGCTCATCCCTAGCAATCAGCTTTCCATTCCTTATCCTGCGACCATTACTTATCCAGTGGTGGCCTGTCTCAAGCCCTAAATGAGGCGGTACCAGCGTTCTGTAATGAACCCACAAACTACATATTCCGGCCTGGGGCCTGGGGGGGCACGGTGCAGCAGGCTGCTTCTGGGGCATCCGGCTGCAAGCTGGACAAGTTTCGGCAGGCTGCTTTGGGGCCTGGGGCCTGGGGGGACACGGTCCAGCAGGCTTCTTTGGGGTCTGGGGCCTTTGGGGGCCTGGGGCCTGGGGGGACACGGTCCAGCAGGCTGTTGGAGGGCATCTGCAAGTTGGACAAGTTTCGGTCCTGTTGAGCCCAGTGGTGGCAGCCCGGCAGCCCCACTAACGTGGTCTTGCGCGATGTTAAAAATTGGGCTTTGTCTGAAGGGTTTGAACTGGTTGCCTTCCCTCCTCGAGCTGGGACTGGGCTCTCTCCACTGAGGCCGCATTTGATAACAACGCCCCTGCCCTGACCGCTGGAGGCCACCACTCGGCCAATCGGGACGTCACTTTGACCATCCTACCAAGCAGCAGGGCTTCCTACACTATTCCCTTCCGGCCATAGGCTGAGTTGTGGCCTAAGTCCCTCCAGTGAACACTAGTTTGCTTCCCTGGGCTTGAAAGCACCGCTTCTGCCCTGACGGCAGGAGGCTACCACTAGGCCAATCGGGACGTCACTGTGACCATCCTACAAAGCAGCAGGGCTTCCTACACTGTTCCCTTCTGGCAATAAGCTGGGTTGTAGCTTGAGCTCCCTACAGTGAACACTAGTTTGCTTCCCTGGGGCTTGACAGCAACGCTCGTGCCCTGACCGCAGGAGGCGATTGACCCACTGCGCTTCCTCAAGGACCAAAAGCTGTCGCACTCGGTGGGTGACCTCATGTAGCAGGGAGGCCGGCAGGAGGCACCGGGGCTGGGTATATCTACAAAGACCATAGTTGGCTGGGGCTGTACATCCGCAGAGATTGGTGCAATACTGTAAAATGAGATAGGGTCCATGCACCCCCCTAAAGATTAATTTTAAATTTCGCCGCGCAGCCAAAAAACAGTTTTAAAACGGTGGGTGACTTCATGTAGCAGAGTGTCAGGCGGGAGGCGCTGGGGCTGGGTATATCTGCAAATACCATTGTTGGCTGGGGCTGTACATCCGCAGAGATTGGTGCTACACCGTAAAATAAGATAGGGTCCGCGCATCCCCCTAAAGATTAATTTAAAATTTTGCCGCGCACCCAAAAGTAGTTTTAAAACGGTGGGTGACTTCATGTAGCAGAGTGTCAGGCGTGAGGCGCTGGGGCTGGGTATATCTGCAAATACCATTGTTGGCTGGGGCTGTACATTCGCTGAGATTGGCATTGTGCCCGGGATGTCCTATTAGGAGGGAGACTTCATGCTGTCATGCAGCAAGGGGGCAGGCGGGAGGCGACGGGGCTGTTTAGCAGAGATCAGCTTTGTGCCAGGGACATCCTAATTGGACACCAATTGGGAACAGTGAGTGAAGGTCATGGAAGAATTTGTAAGTTCTTACGTTACAAAGATTGGCGCTGTACCTGGGACATCCTAATTGGAAGATCTGTATCCTATCCGGCGATTGGAGTGCCTATCAAGAGCAGGAACTGCAGGTCATTAAGTTATTTTAAGTTATAACAGAGTAAACATCTTGTACGCCAGCTTGCGTCCAGTCCACCGGTTCGGACCTTGCTTATTCCAGCCGGACTTCTGCACGGGTCGCATGACTTGATGTTTGACAGGTCGCCGGCAGTTCCTAGGAGGGCTTCCGACACGTCAGCCAGCACACCCGTTCATGCCGTACCACGGTCTCGCCTCAGGGACTGGCGTTAAGTTGGGTTGCTTGGCGTTGTAGCTTTGACATCCTGTAATGTATCCTGTCTGGAACAAGCCTGTAAGCTTGAGCTGAAAGGCAGGGATAGGCATAACAGGGATAGGCATAATTGATGGTTGTGCCGAGCAATTTGAATTTGAATTATGCAAGGTTCAAGGACAGGCACTGCTGGGAGTACCAGGGGGGAAGGGATGGGCAGGCTTGGCTTAGACACTTGTGCTGGAAGGAGGGCTGAAAGACGAGGGCATAAGAAAAGGAGGGTGTGTGTGGGGGGGGGGCGTCCTGGCGGAAGGGGGGCGTAACTTGACTGATAAGAGGACTGCAAATTAAGAGGGAGCCAACAGGATTTACTTCAGTTTTAGTTGCGGCCGTGCTGTGCATGAGCTTCAGACTGCCTGTGTGCAAGATCTGCATATCTGATCCCTCCCTCTCTCTTTTCCCTCCCCTGTGCAGCTACCGCTCACGAGCGCTTACTCGACCGTGTGGGAGGCGAGCAACGCGCACGACGCCAAGCTCGCCAAGCAGAAGCAGCGCCTGGACCCCAAGCTGCACGAGCCCTTTTTCACAAACATCACTAAGGACTTCCGCGGCACGCTGGACTACATCCTGTTCACGAGCAACTCGCTGGTGCCGACCGCGGTCCTGGAGCTGCCGTCTGACGCGGAGGTGGTGGCGCCCAACGAGCAAATGCCCAACGCGCAGTACTCGTCGGACCACCTCGCGCTGCTCGCGGAGTTCCAGTACGTGAACCGCCCGTAGAGTGTAAGATCCGATCTCGACGTCGGTGCGGATGGAGCCAGCGTTGCTCCCCCTTCCTGGGAGGGGAGGTGTGCTGTGGGAGAGGAGGCTGTGTCCTGCGACTTGTTCTAGGCTGGACCAGCTGGCGCTGCTGGCATGGGTCCAGCACATACTTTTCGCAACGTTGCCACTATCGACTCGCGTGTGGATGGAGCCAGCTTTTCTTACTGCCCTGGGAGAGGAGGCTGTGTCTGGCAGCTTGTTTGAAGCCCTGACACTTTTTGAGGCTGGACCACCTCGCGCTGATTTCAGAGCTCCAGTACGTGGACCACGCTTTGAATGCTCCTGCTCTCAACCTTGATGTGGAAGTAGCCAGCGTTGCCCCCCCCCCTTTGGGAGGGAGTTGTGCTGTGGGAGGCTGTGTCCGGCGACTTCTTTGAGGCTGGACCCCCTCCTGCCGCTAGCTGAGTTCGAATACGAGAACTGGGCTTAGTGCAGTGCATTCGGCATTGTTGTGGAGGGAGCCAGCTCTGCTGCCCAGCCGGGAGGGAGCTGTGCTGTGATAGACGAGGCGCAGCGGAGGTTGTGCCGGCCGCTAGATTGAGGCTGGTGGGGAAGGCCGCCAGCTGTTTGCTGGCCCGGGATGTGGACCCTGTGGACATGGGCTGGCCCGTAGGGTGAATGAGGCATTGCAAGCACCGGCCGCTTGTGTAAGGGCTAGTAGGCACCAGAGAAGTAGGCACTGGGCAGTCAGCTGTTTGCTCACCGATGATGGGCCTTTAGGAGCACGTGTGAAAACGGTTGGGTGTGTGGGGCTTCAGCGGCCCTCTAGTATCGCTATGCTGCTGGGTTAAGAACCGTGAATACCAGCTGGGCCCTGCTGCAGTGCCGCACGCAATGCTGCTGGGTGGAGGGGCCTCGATTCATCCTCGTTGGCAGACAGCAGCATGTTGTCCAGTGTGGGCAAGATGTCCATGGCCCTTAAGGACCTGAAGGATGACCAAACTCGACTGACAGTGAGGCATGGGAACCCATTTGTTCGTGTGGCTGGGGCAGAACGGGTGGTAACATGGATCTGGACTTCTTTTGTAACCGTATGTAACGACCTTCAGGGATATGAATCTGTCTCCGAGGCAGCCTTGCCGGGGAGGGGGCTTATGTTGTGAAGTCAGTGACATTACACGTCTGGGTCCTGTTCAAGAAGGCTCGGCTGTGGCGTTTAGGCGCCCAAATGCATGGGTGGTAAAAGGACAAGTAAGGGAAGAAAGAAATATATGTCTTATGTGCAGTGAAAGCAGTGTCTGCTTCAGTAACCCACTGACATGTACTATTGCCCGGACTCATCATAACATGGGTCCTGTCTAGGGACGTCGGTCCTGCTTGACTTAAGTCCTGTCAGTGACTTCGGTCCTGCCTGCTCAACAACGGTGGCCTTTCCCACTCGATGGTGCCTAAGGTGGGGATTCCCGCGCGTGGGGGGATACGTCGTGGGTCAGCAACGTGTGGAAATCCCCACGACGGGTCCACAGCGGTGGCGTGTCCCACTCGATGGCGCCCTGCGTGGGGATTTCCGTTTGGGGGGACACTTCTCGGGTCAGCAACGTGTGTGAATCCCCACGACGGGTCCACCTCAGTGGCTTTTCCCACTCGATGGTACCCTGTGTGGGAATTCCCGTGTGGGTATGCACGGCGTGGGTCAGCAACGTGTGGGATTCCCCACGACGGGTCCACCGCGGTGGCCTTTCCCACTCGATGGTACCCCGCGTGGGAATTCCCGTGTGGGAGTGCAGTAGTGGGTTATCCCACTGGGTGGTGACAATCCCCAATGGGTTACCCCACGGCGGGTCTGCCCATTGACTGCACCCCACGCACAGTTTCCCCGACGATGCCCTGGAGCCTGATTCATTGGAGAATGTCTTTGGAAGGATGCGGACGGAGGCTCGGTCGCCGGCGCCTACCTGACTAGCACTCGGAGGAGGTCGTTCATACTTGGATTTCAACCCTCGATTCGGGTCTTTGCAGCACCTGTTGTACCGCCACGCAGACGATCGCGATCGTCATGCACGGCGTTCTTCACCACAACAACCTCTGTCCACGTTCCATTGGTTTTCTTAAATCGCAATATTCTTAGAGGTCCGTCCTTGTGTCGTAAAGCACAAACCCGCCATGCAACAGGGCCCAGACCTCCCCACCGACAGCAGTAGCGACAGGGCCCCAAACGCAGCACATCACGCGCAGACAGCCTCGGCCCATGCAGCCACGCAGCCTCCGCTCAGCACTGCTGCCTCTAAGCTTGCTGTTGGCGACTTGGTTGATGTCAAGAAGCATGGCCAGGCGCATGTCATGTGCATTCAGGGCAACCCTGGCTTGGCCCACTGCGGTCGCATCCAGGTAACAGTCAGTGCACACCAGACCACCTTCGTTAGGCCGCTAGATAGCCACTACTGGGCCGATGGGGTTAAAACCTCAGAAACCTGGGACGTCTGAACCTGGGATGTCTGAACCTGGGATGTCTGAACCTGGGACGTCTGAACCTGGGACGTCTGAACCTGGGACGTCTGAACCTGGGACGTCTGAACCCGGGACGTCTGAACCTGGGACGTCTGAACCTGGGACGTCTGAACCTGGGACGTCTGAACCTGGGACGTCTGAACCTGGGACGTCTGAACCTGGGACGTCTGAACCTGGGACGTCTGAACCTGGGACGTCTGAACCTGGGATGGCTGAACCTGGGATGGCTGAACCTGGGACGTCTGAACCTGGGACGTCTGAACCTGGGATGTCTGAACCTGGGATGTCTGAACCTGAGACGTCAGAAACCTGAGACGTCAGAAACCTGGGACATCAGAAACTTGGGACATCTGAACTTGGGGCGTCTGAACCTGGGACGTCAGAAACCTGGGACATCAGAAACGTGGGAAATCTGAACTTGGGGCGTCTGAACCTGGGACATCAGAAACCTGGGACGTCTGATGGCCGGTGACAGGTGGCATGGTGCGTATAAAATAAAACAAACTGGATAAAAAGAGGAAATGCCCTTTTCCACCCTCTTCCGCCAAGGGGGCTGTGTCCTGGAAGCCCTGATACCTGGAAATACTGGAGCCATGAAACCCTGAGGCGCTGAAACCCTGCACCCTGAACCTCTGAAGCACTTAAACCCTGCTTGCAGAGGGAGGTCCCTCCCTTCACTTAAAAGCCGTTTTGCAGGTGGTGGAGCTACTTAGATTCCACACACCCACTTTTGCCCATGGTGGGCATTTGGTGGGGCTTCTTTGATTCCACACATGCACGTTTGTGCATGTGGTGAGGCTCCTTTGATTCCTCACATGTAATTTTGCCCATCTCGCTCCCTCCATCCCCAGGTTCGCTACCTAGAAGACGGCTCGACGTTTTGGGCGCGTCCAGAGAAGCTGCGGCCACTGGTGCCGGTGTGTATGCACTGTGATGGCACTGTCAATATGGGGTTGAAACCTATATAATATGGGGTTGAAACCTAAACCCTAATACTAAACTAGGCCACTGGTGCCGGTGTGTATGCATAGATGGCACTGTCAATATGTTAAGATTCTTCAGCTGCAATACAGCTACATCATGGTTAGGCTGTGGGAGTCTGGTATAGATCTAGGTATGATCTATGCCGCATACATCATCTGACATGATCATGCTATGCCGTCCGTATCGCCAGCCGTCTGTCGATTGTAGTTTGTTTTTTCGGCTACGAGTTCACCTTTGGCAGGCCGCCCCGCAGCCGCCAAAGGGCAGGATTGGGACCTAGCCTGGACCGGCCTACGGCTGGCGGCCCAAGCAGCAGGGCTGGTCACAAATGGGGCCTCTGGCCGGAGGCCGGAGTGTAGCTGACATGTAGCTGAATCACGAAAAAATAAACACTGCTGTCGATCATGCTTTTTTCCCCATCTGTGCTGTGGTGGCCGCCCAGCGGCTTGCGGCAAGCGATATAGTGCGCACTAAAATAAACATTGATGGATCCTGCATGGGTGCCGGACTGTCGGGCCTGGATACCGACTGATGTTGTCAAAGGGGGCATGGCTGGGGGCATGCTATGGGCATGACTTGAAAGGGCTTTTCTTTTCTGTATGGCTGTACGCACCGACGCACCAAAATCCACTCGACATGATCTGAGATCAGATAATGCTGGGTTGGCCGGAACAGAATATCAGATCAGACGATGTATTGATGCCGGATCAGATCACTGGGCACACATGTCAGGGTGAGGATGGCAAGAGGGCAAGAGGGCAAGGGTTCAGGGTTCGAGTTGGTGACCATGGTGTCCTTCACTTGCTAGCATCCGAAAATCTCGTAATTTTTGCGCTATTTATTTATGTCTTCATTACCCCTGATTACTGTAAGAAAGATCGGAAAAGGCAGGGTTAGCGGCGCTTATCTGTTTCGTCTTTTTCAAAATGAACAGGAATCCAGGGCTCAGGACTGTTGTTGTGTGCCTGTCCCTCTGACCTCATAAAGGATGTACAACACTGCCTGAGCTGCTCGCAAAACAGCTTTTTAGGGTTTGCTGCCGCTCCCTTGTTTTTGTGCACAGACAGCCAAGCGGATCCTCGTCGCCTTCAGGACGGCAGAGTACCGACACGCTGTTGTGCATAACGTCCAGGCAACGCACACCAGCGTCGAAATAGGGTGTCATGAAGGTATGAGTATGTGGGCGGGGGCCGGGGAGGGTTCTTGCCGAATGAATGTCATGAAGGTATGTGTGTAGGGGGGGGGCAGGGTTCTCGCCGTCATGAAGGATATATGTGTGGGTGGGGAGGGGCAGGGTTCTTGAGCCGAATGTCATGAAGGTATGTGTGTGGGGGGGGGGGCGGGTTCTCTCCGAATGTCATGAAGTATGTGTGTGGGTGGGGGCGTTCTCTCTGAATGTCATGAAGTATGTGTATGGGGGGGGGGCGTTTTCTCCGAATGTCATGAAGTATGTGTGTGGGGGGGGGGAGGGTTCTCTCCGAATGTCATGAAGTATGTGTATGGGGGGGGGGCGTTTTCTCCGAATGTCATGAAGTATGTGTGTGGGGGGGGGGAGGGTTCTCTCCGAATGTCATGAAGTATGTGTATGGGGGGGGGGGCGTTTTCTCCGAATGTCATGAAGTATGTGTATGGGGGGGAGGGTAAGGGTTCTTGACTTCTTGAGCCGAATGTCATGGAGGTATGCGTGTGGGGGGGGGGAGGGGGAGGAGGGTTCTTGAGTCGAATGTGACGGGATGGTGTTTGAGCTTTAAAACCTGATCATCATTGCATGCATGCTTGGTGGTGTTTGAAATGTCAAATGTGGCTAACAAAGTAGGGTGTAAGTTAAAGGTTTTACCCAACCCTAAACCCTAAACCCAAACAAATCGCAATTGAGGCGACCCATGTCCTGGAAACCTGAGACCTGCTATTCATTGAACTTGAGACTGGCTTCATTGAATACTGTAGCCATTAATAATGCGGGGCCGCGGCGGAGAGAAGCGTGTCTCTCTAAACCAAGCAACCGACACACCCGACAGTATGGCAAACACTGCCTTCACGGGGACCGTTTCGTAACTTGATCGCAACATTCATAAATCGATCGCGTTGGACTCCAGGGACTCTCCTGGTTCAGAAGAGGTGCTATGAATCAGTGTTTATTTTAGCACACTTCAGCTACAAATCAGCTACATCACGGTCCATGGCCGTGAGGGGCTGGCACAGCAAGCCCTGCTGCTTGGACCACCGGCCGTAGGCTGGTCAAGTTTTGGTCCCAATCGGCCCAGTGGTGGCTGCCCAACAGCCCCCCAAAGGTGGTCTGGCGCGCACTAAAAGAATCTCTGCTGTGGATCCCTGCTGTGGATCCCTGCTGTGGATCCCTGCTGTGGATCCCTGCTGTGGATCCCTGCTGTGGAGCGGGGGTCCCTAGAAAGAAAGAAAGAAAGACTACTCCGCTGCCGAAGCAGGCGGCGTGAGGTACCACTCGACCCACAGCAGTTATATCCTTTGTAGGATAGCCCGCTCACGACAAGGGGGTCCCTACTTAAGCTACAATCGGATTTGTCTGCCCCAGAGACTGCCCCATTGTCCGGTGCCCAACGTCCACTTCAACCGATCGTCCAACATCTTAAGGCTATGACACAAAGTGTGGTGATCATGACATTAGAGGCGCCCGGGATTCAATCAAATAAATTAATAAATGAGGCACTTGAGCACCCCATCCCCGCTTGAAGCGACGTTGCACCACGTGATATTAACTCCAGCTTTGAAACTTAGGACCATGCGTAAAGGTGTGATCCTTCCTGCTCCGGCCTGGCACTACAAGGTTCCACGGCGATGGGCTTCATTCTACCCAGCCATGGCAGCATATCTAAAATAAGCTCTCTTGGTAGCTCACCTAGTGCTACGGTCGAACGGGTGGCTTCCTTAATCCACGCCTCAGGGCGTATGGTTTATTTATTTATTTATTTAAAAGCTCTCTAGCTATTGAGAGACGCCGTACATCATCCCGCCATCCCCCCTTCTTCTACAGCCCTTGCGCCACTCTGAGAATAGGGTAGTTCACATTTCAACCACTGGCATGAAGTGCCAAACATGCGACCCTCCACCATTTTTGGAAACTTACCGTCCCCGTGCCTGCCATACTCTTATTCACACGCACAGCCCAAATCTCACCTCCTGCCGCCATCTCTATCGCTTCACCTCGTCCCCCCTGCCTCCCAAACGCGTCGTCTCACTCTTTTGCCCTTTGTCCCAGCTGACATCATTCGAATTTACATTCGGTTGGTGGCAAACATTCATCATCGCACCTGTCCCACCCTCATCAGGTTGAGGGATCGAGCCCGCCAAACGATCCTCACTCACCCACCGCCCTGCACCCTGTTCCATGTTCCTGCCCCCTGACATAAACTACAAAAGGATGGCATGGCCCAGGCTATGCATGATAGCTGGATGTGAGCCTACTCATTTCTTATTAGCAGGTTAAGAGCGGTGCTTACCCGCCTAGCCCTGCTGAACGCTCGGCCGCGTCGGGCGAATAGGAACACAATGACGAGCTGTCATCAGGGCCAAGCGTGTATGCACCGCTCTTAACTTGTCTCACCCCTGGACAGGCCTCAGCTGCCAAGAAAGTTTGGGCAGATATGATGGCATCCCTGTCAGAGGGGCAGAAAGCTGCTTTGACCGTCATCCGAAAAGCAAGGCCAAGGGCACTTCTGTCTGAAGAGTAGGAGCTGCAATGGTTGCCGACTAGGCAAAATAATGCCTGCTTGACGAACGAAAGGCGGGATTGCTGCTTCAGACTCATTATACTGGGTTGGTGTTTACCTTCTGTTTGTACCTGTTGCCGTCTGCTCGCCTGTAACCTCCAGTTGTTTCCCCTCCTGATCAGACAATCCGGCGTCAACTGGGTCGTGCTATTTCAGCATGGCCCAGGGGCCAGAGGTCAATGATATTACACTTCTCAGCCTTGCTAAAAAAGGCTCGGTCACATGGGCGCCTAATTTACATTGGGAGAAAAGAAGGGCCTTGAGGGAAAGAAGCAGGGCGGAGAAATAAATAGGTGTAATGCCTTTACCTTTTTTCACCCACCCCTTTCTTTCTCGCCCATGAGCTATCCACTATTCACTCATCATCAATTCTTCGCCTTACCTCCTCCTTCATTTTCCCAATCAATCGCACGGGCCTTTTATGTTAACCACATCAGGAGATGCTGAGAGGTTATGGCCCCAATCTATTCCCCTACAACCCCCAATGCCAGGGTTCCTATATCACAGATTTTATGTCGTTACACCTGTGGGCCACACGCCAGCATATTGCCCTGTGAACATCTAACTGTTCTACATGCGCTATCCTTTCTTTCCCTCTTTTGCCTTTTCCTTTGGCCGTCCTAATTGAATTGTGGATGCTGACGTGACTGAGCTTCATTTCAATAGGACCCAGAGATATATTGTCATTAATATGACCGAAAGGTGTCAGTAAATCAATGGTTCTTGGCAGTACAGGAACGAATCCAGCCTCTCACAAGGAAAGAATCATGCAACACAGCTCATTACAATATTAACACCGCCTACATCCAATTCCCTTCACATGCGAGTCATTTGTTGTTACGGTGTATATCAGCCTCCTCAAATACATCCAGAGCTCACGGACCGGCCCATAGCCAGCTAGGCACAAGGCAAGCCAGATATATTCCCATCTGGCCTAGGTACAGCCTACCAATAGTCCCATTAAGGGTGGTCTGACACACACCGGCATACAAACTGCACGCATGCAAACACTCGACCATGTTCAAGACAACGTGATGCTTAACCCATGCACCAGATCCAACTCATGGTGGCCAGGGTATCACCCTTACCCTTGGCCCCGGGGGTACGGATATCATCCTTATCCTTGGCCCCAGGGGTACAAGTCATACCCCCGAGTGATATTCGAAATTCCCACATGTTCATCTGTACCAGCTCAACTACCTATTTCAGCCCTGCTTGGCAGATGAGCAAGGCCATCCCGCTTGCAGCACTGGAAAAACTGTTTGACTGCCCACTTCACTCTGATCAGCGCGGTGAAATCCATTTGCCCACATCCTTCTCGAATCTAGCCAGAGCTTATGTACATCAGCCTCATTAACCTCCTCCACAAAATCCATTCGCCCACTTCACTCCGACTTGGGAGTGACAGCATCGACGGCATCCTCCGCCTTGCCCTTGACCTTCTCTCCAGCACCGGTGACCGCATCCTTGATGTTCCCGGCCACGTCCGCGGTCTTGTCCTTAGCAGACTGGGTCATGTCAGAGGCCTTCTCCGCAATGCCGGAGCCCTTCTCCTTGGCCGTGTCGTAGGCCCCAGTTGCCTTTTCCTTGGTGGACTCGCCGACGGCTCCAGCCTCAGACTTGACATCGGATGCAACTGCAGCGGGACGAGGGACATTCAGGCAGTGCCGCCTTACCACATATTTCTTCCGTGTCTAGAAAGAACAGACAACCACACAAGTGTCACCCTCTTTTGTGCAGATTATATTTTCTACCAATCAGACACCAACCAGACACTTTGATGCCCAACAGGACGAGCCTTTTAAGCAAGACCCAGTGACCCACAGGTGTTAAGGCAGTGATCATTTTTACAGCGCGCCAGACCACCTTCAGGGAGTCGCTGGGCAGCCATTTCTGGGCCGATTGGGACCAAACCTTGATGGGCCTATGGCCGAGGTCCAAGCAGCAGGGCCAACCCCTCATGGCCGAGAATCGTGATGTAGCTGAATTGTAGCTGAGCGCTACAAAAGTAGCGTTGTTATAAGACATGTGTAGGATGTCAGCTGCTTTGCTTTGCAAATCAATTGCTTTGCACCAAGAAGACAGACAGAAAGAAAGCAAGCAGCTACACCCCCAAGGGGTAAGAGGCAAGGAAAGAGGGCAGCCTGGGCCGAAGCCACATCCGCACCGTTACCGTTCATGGCAGCACCAATGCAATAACGCACAGCACAGTTCAACAGTTTACGCTATTTACTGCGATAAATGTGTCCACTTCCATGAAGGCGCTTAATTGCATGGTAGCACGATACGGCAGGATACGACGCAATATGGTTCAGCCGAATTGTACTACCAAAATATCACGATATGGCGATACGGCACGATACAGCTGGATATGGCACAGGTTCAGCCGGATTGTGCTACCATGCTTCACTGATCTAGTCTCAATTATTCTCTTTGCGCAATTACTACAGGGCAAGAGTGAAGATAAGCAGCTCCTGGACTGCCACATATTTAGGCAAATGCTTGCTGCCATCTCGCCACTGCAAGATTGCTGGTTCAACCCACATGGGTCAGCCAAGACATCACTGAGGCCTCTGAGACAGCATGTGGCCAGCCAGGTAGGGCCAATGAATAATATCATCTTCAGTATGCGGACAGCTGCCATAAAAATAACGCACACTGCACCAGACCTTTTACAGCCTAAGTAGGCTGAGATGGAGCTGTATGGCACGTGAAATACCTTGAATAATTAGTGTGCTCACCATCCTGAGCCTTGTTGGAGCCTGCCTCCATCTTTCCCTTGACAGTATCCTTCATCTACAGTCGCAGGAACAGGAAATATGTTCAGACCGTTGACACCTTCAGTGCACTGACAAAGGACATTCACATGCTGCTACAAAAAATTCCTGAACTCTCTGAAGATTGCATGCGGTATATATTCGGCAGCAGATACAATCTTCAGTCAGTGAGCTGGGCTTCCGTATTAGATCAAGGATAATTCAAGGATAATTGTTGGCATGGCATGGCATTCAGACCTAGACAGAATGTACTAACCGCACATTACCGCAAAATATGTCAGGGCAGGGGCTCTCTTAACATGTGAGGATCCTCAGGTTCGGGGCTAGGCAGAAGACGACCACTGCCTACCAAGAAAACAGCAGGTCGTATCACCCTGACAACAAATTCTGGATAATGGGTTATACACATACATACATATCCTATCCCCTCCATTCCAGGCCAAGGGTGCGGGTGAGTCATGCAGAGAGGTAGGCTTACACATCAAAATTATGAACATACCACAGACATGTCAAGTTGAACCTAGATGCTGCTCATACGGCCTAGTAAGAAATTGCGTTCGTGCTCAGAAAACAATGCAGACACTCGGGCAGCAGGCAGCAGCCAGTGCGTAACTCCGCTTGGTGAATCCTGACGTCATCCTGGCTCACGACGAGTTTCCTCGCGATATTCATCTTCATGCGTTTTTCAAGCTTCTTTCGAGGCAAATTGCCTTACAGCTCTCAAATGAGCAGGATGATGACAACACCATGAATATATCTAGTGGGGTGCAAGTGATGAAGGATGGGATGGGAATACCGCATTTCATGCTGTCGGTAAGCAATGCTTCACGTTGCCGCAGTGCGTAACTCACGTTTTCGGCCTTGCCGGAGATGTCGTTGTCGGCCCTTACGTACACGATGCGCTTGATGCGAACGGGTCGGGTCGTCTTCACGGGTGTCGGGCGGCAAGAGGTGGCGACAGAGGCGCGGCGAGTGATCATGAAAGACATTGTGCTTGGTATATGGGGGATGTAAGATGGAAAAAGTGCTGTTATAATGGTCAGATTCTGATTGTCGTTGACAAGATCTCACCTTAAAAGCGTTAATTCCGCCCAGGCCCTAGGGTTAGCTGAGTGAATGAAGGGTCTAGAAGACATGCTGTCATTCAAACGGCCATGATGGCCGAATGTTGATTTGGAATTCAGGCACAATTCAGGTAGGAAAAGTGTACAGGTCAGCAAGGATGGGTGGGTCAATGCTTGGGATGGGGCCGCGGCCGATGTCGATGAAATTACACCTCTGGGCCTTGCTAAAAAAAAGGCTCGGCCGCTTGGGCGCTCAACTGTCCCGTTGGAAGAAAAGAAAAGAAACTGGAGGTAAGAGGGTAAAAGGAGAAGAACACAAAGGAGAAAGAAATACCTCGTCCCCCCCAAAAGGAAAAGGCAGCCCGAAGGATCCTTGCCCCTCTCAAGCCTATCTTAGTTGGCCGCCGAGCCAATTATAGCTGCTGCTCCGGGTTAGTTGGACGGGCGGGTCTGAGGGCCCGCTGCTCAGCCACATGACACAGGCTTGCATTTGGGCGAGCGGACCTGAAGGACCGCTGTCCAAGCGCTTTTTCAAATGCCTTTGGGCGAGCGCGCTGCTCGCGAGCGGGCATGCGGGCCCGCTGCCCAGGCACAACCGCCCCCCAAACCGACAGTTCGGCGGCATAAACCCTGAGGCGTGGATTAAGGAAGGCAACCGTTCGGCCGTAGCCCTTATAAAGCTCATAGGCCACCAGACTTCTTTTTTTGCGCACCAGACCACCTGCGGCCAGCCGCTAGGTGGCCACCACTGAGCGGATGGGCGATGGGGACGAAAGCATACCAGGCCTACAGCCGGTAACTCTAGCAGTAGGGCTTGCTGCACCAGACCCACTCAGCTAGAGAGCGTGATGTAGCTGCCTGTAGATTTGTAGCTTAAGTGCATTTCATTGGACGTGATGTGGCTGCATGCACATTTTTCTAGCTAAAGTGTGTTTTATTGAAGCCCGTTCCATGATGTAGCTGCATGTACAATTGTGGCGCAAGTGCGCTGATTGAAGCTCGTTCCATGCGTTGCAGGCATCACCACTCGGATTATCTTCAACCGTGCGTCCAGCGTAGTCGGTATAGACACGGCCAAGCATGCCATCGAGATCGCACAGCAGCGCAGCCCCGATCTCCGTTTCGAAGTAATGGATGGCTTCAATGTGCAAGTGAGAGGTGAAAGGCGAGGAATAGGTCGGAAGAAAATGCCGCTCGTTGAAGAGCTCTGGGCCATGCCCTGATGCCCATCGACCCTGATTCGTCACTCTTGTCTATGAAGTCTGGAAAATCGGGGAATTTCAGGGAAATTTCAGGGAAAAGGTTCATTTGTGCCTAACTAGGCCCTCATGAAGCTAGTGATCAAAACCATGGTTGCCCATTTCCCTGCATGTTGCTGGTCCTTCTGACGTGCGCCAGACCAACTTCAGCGAGCCGATGGGTAGCTACCACCGCGCCGCTGGGGAAGAACGCTTGACCGGCTAACGTGAATCATGCTGGATGTTTGTGAAAGGGGCCTCCCGTGTTGTTGGAGTGCAAGTGACCACCATGACACGGTATTGAATTGCCCTCCTGCTGTGTTAGCTGGGACAGGCTGTGCTGGCTCTGACCACCATGACATGGTATTGAATTGCCCTCCTGCTGTGTTTGCTGGGACAGGCCGTGCTGGCTCTGAGCCCCACTGGCTCCTACGACAGGGTGATGATCGGTGAGTGCAAATCGCTCTTTTTTGTGTGCTTCAACTACAGTTCAGCTACATCCCAGCCTGCAACCATGGTAGAAACTGAAGCAGGGCTATATCAGCAGCTAGGTGCCAGCTCTGTTATAGTAGCGGCAATATGTCCGACCCGTGTGTGCGGTTTGCCTGTCTGCAGATATCTCAGGTCAGGCGGGATTACACCTGGCAGTCCCCATGGTCCGCCTGTGGGCCAACGCGCTGCCTGCAGCCGTCATCATCATCAAGAACCGAGCGATGTTCAAGGCAGTCGAGGCTTGGGAGGTGGCCCAGGCAGGGCATGGGGAAGTGGCCCAGGCAGGGCATGGGGAAGTGGCCCAGGCAGGGCATGGGGAAGTGGCCCAGGCAGGGCATGGGGAGGTGGCCCTGGCAGGGCAAGGGGACTGGGCGATGGTCCAGGCAGGGCATGGGGAGGTGGCCCTGGCAGGGCAAGGGGACTGGGCGATGGTCCAGGCAGGGCAAGCGGAGGTGGCCCAGGCAAGCCAAGGGGACAGGGCGATGGTCCAGGCAGGGCAAGCGGAGGTGGCCCAGGCAGGCCAAGGGGACAGGGGGGTGGTTGAGGCGGCTGAGGCTTCAGAGGGGGTGCAGGCAAGGCAAGGCTCTGTGACTGTGCAGCAGGAGACAGGGAGACCAGTACCTGTGGGAGCGGGTGTAGGCGAGGAAATGGGAGCGACATCGGGCGCGGGACCTGCTGGCTTGATAGCGGGGATGCGTCTGGATCTTCCGGGAGCAGACGCGCATGGCGACCTGGAAGGCTCTGAATGCAGCAGCAGCGGGATGTCTGCCGACGATTATGGCGAAACAGGGGGGGGCGGTGACGGGAGTGCGGCAGCGGACATGATGGACATCATGCATTTATGCGAGGTGTGTGGGGGGCAGGGAGGGTGGTGTCGAAGCTGTGGACATGCAGGCATGCCACTGGTGTACGTGGCATGGAGATATGCTCTGTCCCCCGTAATAATTAACATTTGCAGGGATGAAGGTGAAGGAGCCAGAATAAATATACCGATCGATAATTGACGCCAGTTTCTAGTCAGGAATCAAGATTTTTGTCGGCTGGTTGGTCAAGAACCAGCATGATAGGAATTGCGTGTCCCATGCTGTCTTGCTTTGTGCTCTGCTGTACTGGGCCATGCTGAGTGCCATGCTGAGTGCCATGCTGAGTGCCATGCTGAGAGCCATGCTGAGAGCCATGCTGAGTGCCATGCTGAGTGCCATGCTGAGTGCCATGCTGAGTGCCATGCTGAGAGCCATGCTGAGTGCCATGCTGAGTGCCATGCTGAGAGCCATGCTGAGAGCCATGCTGAGTGCCATGCTGAGTGCCATGCTGAGAGCCATGCTGAGTGCCATGCTGAGTGCCATGCTGAGTGCCATGCTGAGTGCCATGCTGAGTGCCATGCTGAGTGCCATGCTGAGTGCCATGCTGAGTGCCATGCTGAGTGCCATGCTGAGTGCCATGCTGAGTGCCATGCTGAGTGCCATGCTGAGTGCCATGCTGAGTGCCATGCTGAGTGCCATGCTGTGTTGGGGCACAGCATGACACGCATCATGTTGCATGGCTCATGATAGTCACGGTTTGCCATGCAGCATCATCTCTCCAAATGCAGCATCTCACCAAATGCGCCTTTTATCTGTCCACTCTTCATTGAGGCCCATCTCCCAAGTTCGCCTCGAGCGCGGCACTCCTTTCTACTCCCTATATTCCTGATGATGCTCATCTGTACTTATCTGATGACAGCATCCTCATTTGCAACGAGTGTCATCATTAATAATTACAATTTACAGGGTTGGAAAAACCTTTTAGATACACTGACCCAGATGCACTTACGCCTGAGTGCATTAGGGTGAACGGCGCGGATGTGGCTTCGGCCCAGGCTGCGCTGTTACCTTAATTCTCACGCCTCCCATGGGGCGTAGCTTTCTTTCTTTCTTTTAGGGTGGACGGAGCCCTACCCTTCTAGAATGGCTGGAAAAAGTCTACGTCACTTTGGCCAGGGTCGTGAAAACAGTGCAACAGGGGGAAGTAGCCGCGTCTGCCTAGTTACCATCCTGCCCCCCCTCCTCTTCTTAACTCCTGAACTGTCCTTTGCCTGCTTACGGTATCCACCATATAGATGCATGGGCTCTCCCTCCAACCCCATGGCCAGCTTATTTAAAGAAATTAATTAATCAATAAATAAAACTACGCCCCGCAGTGGCGTGAGGGTCAAGGAAACAGCGCTTACTCAATATATCTATATGCATACCGTACCTGCCTCCTCCAACCCCATGGCCTGCGAACCTGTTGTCTCAGACGTTCCGCCTTCGCTCTGATGGCTACGTGAAGACTGCCGCAGCACTCCAACGCCGGCAAGAGAGGCGCGTCAAGGGGATACGGGGCAGGCCAGAGGTATATTAGCCTCCACCGTGAGGTGTGCAGGCTCGTATAACAAGTGTGTTTTCGCAGCCGTGGCATGTTTTCTGCCTGCGGCTTATTCACAGCATCATAGTTTTTATACCCACACCACAGCTCACTTGTTTGATGGTGGCAAGCCCAGAGGGGGCGTTCGTGTATATTGTTATGTCCTAGATTAGTTCGTGCGGAACCAGTTTACGGGCAGGTTTCCCAGTTTACGGGCAGGTGTCCCATGTTAAAAATCGGGTAATCTGGTGGATGACTAGAAAACACCTACAAATCTCAGTGCATCAGAACCTGATACAATAGCTGCTTCATCACTGTGAAACTGTGAGGGATGAGACAGCGTCTGGCAACTGTAAAATTGGCGGCGTTCGGTAGGGCCCAGCGGGTGTGCACCATTGTAAACTGTGAAAGTGTTGCAAGGCTGGCATAGTAGGCATGATGGCGCCTAGCCGCAGCCTTGAGTTTGTGCGCACGCAAGCACACTCCCTTCGGGTGGTGCCTCTCTTCTCCCGTCTGATCAGTGGGGCGCCCTCGCGGCCAAGCAGGGGTGGGATACGCTTGCTTTTCTGGACGTATCTTTTCTTTGAGGCTTTGTTGAGGGCTAGTCTCTAGTGGAAGTCAGGTGTCGGACTTGGGTATTCTTTGCCTTCCCGGCCTCTCCTTTTATTCCTTTCCCCATCTCTTCCTTATAGTTCCTTCTTTACTCCCTTCTGAACAGTTAAGCGCCCACGCGGCCGAGCTTTGAGCGGGCCCAGAGGTGTAACGTTATTGACTAAAAGAATCAGTGGCTGGAACCAGGCGCGGTAGGCGGCCGCAGACCTGTGTTTAGTGGCAGGATCTCTGGGGTCCCCTCTGCCAGCTGCATCCAGTTGCATCCGCTGGTATGCTGCATCAACTAACGCTAGCACATCTGTGACAGGTAGCGGCTGCATGTCAGTCGCTGTCTGACGCAGTTTGGGAACGGCTAATCCCAGCTCCAGCTCTTCCAAGGCACCTAGCAAATCACTACACCAATAGTGCCCTGCCTAACAGCGAGCTGCCATGAGTGGACTGTCTTGCTGTGCTGCTGGTGTTACCGCTGCGTTTCAGAAGCGAAGTACATACTACCACCAATCTCGCTGTAACGGCTCGATCTGCAACTCCCTCATGACCCCCCAGCTGGTAGCGGACGCATGTCACCCTGCAGCCTGGCGCAGATGCTTGAGGCATCTGGACTGCATCATGTTGTTGAGGCAATGCCGCGGCCTGAGGTGATCGGTGGCCTACACCACATCACCGTAGTTGGCCACAGACGCTGCATAGACAGACGCCACTCGGATACATGTAGGCAGATGCCTGAGGTGCACCTTGGCGGCCATGCGGCGGACACGCTGCAACCCGGCAGCCAAAGGCGCCTCTCTACCTTGCATGGCTTCCTGATGTTGCCGCACTCGTGCTAAACGATGCCCAAGAACATGAAATCCTGGACACGCTTCAGCACTACCGGTATCCTATCGGGGCCAGACACGCAAGGATGGGCTGATTGCCGGCGCTGCGCAGCTAAGCGGCTGCCAAACTCCAATTTCTCTGTTGCTAACGTTGACTAGTATGTGTGCAACTATGCGCTTAACCCCTGAATGCTTGCCTGTAGTGGCTTTGTTGCATCCCTTTCCCGACCCCTTCCTCTGCACACTTGGGCATCTGTAGGTGCATGCATGCGTTCGGTTTAACAGTCCTTGGGGCGCTAACAGGCACTTGGGCTCTGCTCGTGCAAACCTCTTTTAAATATTCATTGTGGCAAATCGTGGCGGCTGCTCAGCTGCGAAGAACACAAGGGTGCTGTACGGATTTGTATAGATATTGGCTCATGCTCCCTGGTAGCATTCAAAACAACAACAGGGCCGACCAAAATATATTCCATGAACTGGTCCATAAATAGCAGTCAAATAACAACAGGGCCAGCTTCTGACAAGCTGCTTCCCTACGCCCGCGCTGACACAAGGGACCTCCCAGTGCGCATGGGGCTAAAGAGTGTGGCATTATTCAACAGACGGGCGCAGGGGGAGTCCTTTCCCCCATGTATCAAATGTGACGCTTGGCTTGAAACAAATCCACGCGATTCAGAGGTCCAGGGCATCATTCCACACAGAGGCGCATGGGGGAGACCTTTCGCCCCGATGCATCAATTGAGATTAACCACTCTCTCCTCCCATCTAGATCGCCGAGGTGCCATGTTCCTGCCCCCTCACATAGGAAAATGGCATGGCTGCACCATGGCCCAGGCTGTGCATGGTAGCTAGAATTGAGCTCAGTCATTCCCTGCCAGGAGTACCAGCCCCACGCGGCCGAGCGTTCAGCAGGGCCCAGCGGGTATGCACCGTTCTAAATGTGATGCTCCGCTTGACGTTCTACAGATCCTTGCAATTCAAGTGTTCAGGTCTCAGGCAGCTCTAGTCTTCGTAGTCTGGGGGTCGGGCAGGCATTCCCAGGTCGCTATCTCGCAAGTACAGCCGGAGCTCCCCCCTGTCCCCCCTTGTCACCCGCAACTGCGCGTCCAAAAAGGTGACATCAAATTTGGCACTCCTGCGAACACACAAGTAGGAAGGCAAACGCTGGCTCACGGCATGATCTGCTTGATGTGGCCTCGTAGCCGGGAGGGGGGATGGACTGCAGTGTACCAACCCCCTGACTCACCAAAACCGGGCGCCCCAAACCCTGAATAAATCCTGCTCCTGCTGTCCCCTCAGCCCAACCCTCAGCCCACCCTGCCAGCCCACCCCGCTCCTACTGTCCCCTCAGCCCACCCCTCAGCCCACCCCTCAGCCCACCCCGCAATCGTCACCTGAAGAATCTTCAAGGCCTCCAGGGGTTCAGGATTACGGTTTTAGGGAGGGTGCTTTATTCCCAAACCCTGCCTTCCGCGCAGCCCCGCATGCCTCACCTTAAGAACCTAGGAGGTTTCAGTGCTTCAGGCAGGGATGGCAGGAACAGCTTGGGCACGCTGCTCAACATAGAGCTCCCAACGAACTCGACGGTGGTGTCCTCAAACACAATCTGATGAGAGCAATCATGATGGGAACACTCAGGTACAATGTTGTCATGATGGGAACAATCTAGGACATTGACATGATGCGAACAATCATGATGGGAACAATCAAGGACATTGACATAAAGAAAGAAAGCTACGCCCCATGGGGGGCGTGAGAGTGAAGGAAACAGCGCAGCCTGGCTGAAGCCACATCCGCGCCGCTACCGTGACATTAACATCATGATGGGGACATGATGGTGAGAGTAAGCAAGGAAAGTGACGTCATAATGGGAGCAATTATGATGAGGATAGCATGATGGGTCAATCCAGGACACATGGCAGAGTGGGAGGGGGGGTGGGGGGAGGGATAGGGAAAGGAGAGGTCGGCTGAGAAGACAATTTCAGGTTCTGCTTTGGCTCATGTCGCAGGTTTCCCCCCAGTTTGCTCTGCCTGGCCCTGTCGAAAAAGCCTGAGGGTGGTTGCATTGACTTAGTAACAACAACAAATGGCAGAAGGGGGGCGGGAAGAAGAGGTCGGCTGATAAGACGATTTCAGGTTCTGCTTTGGCTCACGTCGCTGGTTTCCCCCCAAATTGCTCTGCCTGGCCCTGTCAAAAAAGTCTGTGGGTGGTTGCATTGACTTAGTAACAACAACAAATGGCAGAAGAGGGGCAGGAAGGAGAGGTCGACTGATACGGCACCTACAACATAGCGTGATAGCAGGCATGCCCCCCTCACACCCCAACGCAGCTTTCGCATTTACACACTTGCACTCACGTTTTGGGCTGGAAACAATGGATTACTCAAAATAGGCGAAAAGCGGCGGAGGCTTATGTGGAAGCATTTAATGGTAAAAGAGCTAATCCAAGGTGTCCTGAAAAACAGACTGATGCCAGCACCTAATCAGCATTCAATCTACTCCCAATCAGCGAATTCAAATCTCGTCAAAATGAAAGGTACCAGCCATCAGATTGTAACCCGGCCGAGGTTGGAGCCGTCTAAACAATTCAGACCCAGATTTAAAAGCAGGGTAAACGGTAACGGCGCGGATGTGGCCTTCGGCCCAGGCTGCGCTGTTTACCAAACTCTCACGCCCCCCACGGGGCGTAGCTTTCTTCCTTTCTATAAATACAGCGCATCGGGGCATCCCAGGTCCACCTCAGACCGGCGCACCTGAACGGTGTTCCCTCCGATCTCCGTGATCTCATAATCGTGCCTGCAGCCGTTCATACATCAGGGCTCAGGGTTCAGGGTTTGAGGTTCAGGGTTAAGGGTTTGAGGTTCAGGGTTCAGGGTTTGGGATTCAGGGTTCAGGGTTTGGGGTTCAGAGTCTAGGTCTCAGGTTTATGCTGGTGCACACAAAATCTGCTTGGCATCAAAGCCTGCCTCCGTGATCTCATCATCATCATAATACCTGCATCCGTTCAGGGTTCAGATTGAAGGCTTTGCCAGCTTAGCGGTACACAGTATCCAACCAGCCAGGCATCACGGGGCTTGATGTCAGCGCCCACAGCATCATTTGCTCAGCACAGCATCAGCTATTACACATAACATCAGCTCCTCAGCTACACAGCATCAGCCCCTCGGCTACATCAGCTACTCAGCTACACAGCATTAGCTCCTCAACTATTACTTACAGCCCAGGTCCCGGTTACGTGCAGCCACATCAGAAAGGGCCCTATCTTAGCTGGGCTCATAGGGTTAACAGTTCAGGGTTAGGGTTTATTACCCCTTACTTCCAACGCTAAGCAGCCCAACAACCCTAAACAGACGTATCTCAGCTGGGCCCATAGGGTTCAGATTTTAGGGTTAAAGAGGTAAGGGTTTAGAACCCTTAACCTCAAAGACCCTAATCAGCCACAGTTTATCTGGGACTCATACACTGCTGTTGCACATACTCCAGATTTTGCTTGCTGACACATTGCCATTGCCCACTGTCGCTGATTTGGGGTTGAGGGTCAAGGTCTCCCATCAGGATGGTTAGCTGCACTGCTGGGCTCTCACAAGATGTTTAGGGTTTGGGTTCCACGTTTAGAACCTAAACCCACTCCAGGGCTAAACGCACTGCTGGGCTCTCCCAAGATGTTCAGGGTAAGAGGTAGGTTTCAGGTTATTACCCTTAACCCACTTCATTGGGTCAGCCGCACTGCTGAGCTCTCCAGAGATGTTCAGGGTAAGATGCAGGGTAACCCCCAAACCTAAACCCTGAAATTGTGCATTTATTCGATCAGAGGAAGCACTTCCAATGTAAAAGTGTTGAGTTAACCCACTTCAGGGTCAGCCGCACTGCTGGGCTCTCCAGAGATGTTCAGGGTAAGATTCAGGGTAACCCTCAACCCTCAACCCTAGACCCACTTCAGGGTCAGCCGCACTGCTGGGCTCTCCCGAGCCGTGTCTGCATCTGGGCCTGCCAGTCCAAGCCAGGAGGCGAGCGGCAGCTGAGGCACACTGATCAGCAGCTCCACAATGTTATCCAGCTTCCCCTGAAACACACAAGAGGGATACAGGGAGGCCCAGGTGCATTACAGTGAAGGTGTGGACATGCCCCATGGCAGGAGACGTGCTCTGAGCAGGGACGTGCCCTTGGCCAGGGACGCTTGAATCGAACAGCAGATCTGCTTGAATCAAACAGCTGACCTGCTTGAATCAAATGGATGACCCGCTTGAATCAAAGGAATGACCTGCTTGAATCAAACGGATGACCTGCTTGAATCAAACGGATGACCTGCTTGAATCAAACGGATGACCTGCTTGAATCAAACGGATGTTCTGCTTGAATCAAACGGATGACCTGCTTGAATCAAACGGATGACCTGCTTGAATCAAACGGATGACCTGCTTGAATCAAACGGATGACCTGCTTGAATCAAACGGATGACCTGCTTGAATCAAACGGATGACCTGCTTGAATCAAACGGATGACCTGCTTGAATCAAACGGATGACCTGCTTGAATCAAACGGATGACCTGCTTGAATCAAACGGATGACCTGCTTGAATCAAACGGATGACCTGCTTGAATCAAACGGATGACCCGCTTGAAACAAATGGATGACCTGCTTGAATCAAACATATGACCTGCTTGAATCAAACGGATGACCTGCTTGATTCAAACGGATGACCTGCTTGAATCAAACGGATGACCTGCTTAAATCAAACGGATGACCTGTTTGTATAAAAAGGAAGACCTGCTTGAATCAAACAGCCGACCTGGTTTAATTAAACGGATTACCTGCTTGAATCAAATGGATGACCTGCTTGAATCAAACATATGACCTGTTTGAATGAAACGGATGACCTGCTCGAATCAAACAGCTGACCTATTTGAATCAAATAGCTGACCTGCTTGAATTAAACGGATGACATGCTTGAATCAAACAACTGACCTGCTGGTTGAATTAAACGGATGACCTGCTTGAAGAAAACGGATGCCCTGCTTACATTTTTGATGATCTGCTTGAAGTAAGAAAATATCCATAATATTTCCGTGCTTCCCATACAAAGCAGAAGGAAGATCCAGGAACATCGCAGCAAAGGTGTGGCTGAATCCTGCCAATAGGGGGCTCCACAACAGCGTCCAGCTTCTCTCTTTAAGTACAGAGGCGCGGATTTTAGACACAGGAACATGTTCGCCAAGGCAGGGGGGATGCCTAGGCCAGGGCTTGTGAAGGGCTCCATGCTCCAATCACTTGCATCGCCCCCACAAAGGGCAGCCTAAGGGGCCTGCCAACTAGGAGTGCGGACCCACCCCCCGGCTTATATTGCCTTGCAAATGTTTCCAATTGGCAGCATGTCCCACTTCTTTGGGCCGATGGTGACGAAACCTTGGCCGGCCTAAGCCCGGCGACCCAAGCTGCTGGGCAATGCAGGCATACCGAACAGGGCCCCTTGGCTGTAGGCCGTGATGTAGCTGAATTGTAGCTGAAACCAATCAAATCAAATAAACAGTCAATAACAACCATGTCTTGAATATTTTGAATTACTCACGATTCCCACCTTATCATCTATACGCTGGTACACCTGGCCCAGCGTTGTGGGCAGGAGGGCAGCAGGAGGGCCCGGCCGGCTGCCTCCGAGGTTACCTAGGCGGGGGGCACGGGATGGGCAGTTGGTGACTAACTAACAGGACCCATAATTCAAACATTTGAATTTGCAAGCGCGCATCTCCTTCCTTTGCACATGCATAGCTTTCTGACCAGCTGGATCAAATCTCTCATCGGCTGCACTGCAACACAACAGCCCTTGTTCTCCGCTGAGTGGCCACACAGCTGCTTGCTAGCTATTCCTGGCTTAGAGGACGCACAGCAGCTAGGTATTGTGCCCCACTTGCGGCCGCATTGCTGTTCACGAGCTGTTGTTCCCGACTCGCGGCAGTTTGCTAGATATCTTGGTCGCTTCGTTGAGACATTGCAGCTTGATAGCCGTTGCTCCCCTATGAATGGTCACAGAACAGCTTAGTATATTTTCCTCGTTAAGTGGACGCAAAGCAGGTTTGCTAGCTATTGTGCCCCACTTGCCGCTACACAGCAGCTCACTAGCTGTTGTTCCCCACATGCAGCCACACAGCGGTTTGCTAGCTATCCTTCGCTCAATGGAAGCACTGCAGTTTGCTAGCTGTTGTTGCCCACTTACCGGCTGCACTGCAGTTTGCAAGACATTCTTTGCTTACCAGATACACTGCAACTTGCAAGGCATTCCTAGGTTTACGGACACACGGCAGCTAGCCAGTTATGAATTACCCGTGTTAAAGGCGCTGCTGTACACCAGGCGCCAGTTTCCAGACAACTTCTCGGCAGGCAAGCTGACCTACACAGAAAAACATTTGTCAGATGAGCATGGCATGGGGCACTGAAACTGTAATTAAGATGCACAAGGGCTGACATTTCGAAACTGGGAACCGAGATGTTAGGTCATCATTTTGAAAAAGGGTTTGAAATGGAGCGCTGGAGGGCAAGGAGCATCACGGTCTGAGGTTCACTGGCTGAGGGTTTACAGCTGGGAGCATCGCACTCCATGAACCTAAGAGCTGCAACAGTCAAGCTGCATTTGGGTAACAAAACTGAGCCATGGTTTGGGTTATAGAGAGATGAGAAGACAGAGTTGGGGGTAGAGGAATGGGAAGACAGGTTTAGCCTAAGAAAGAAAGAAGACTACACCCCGCAGGGGTGTGAGGGTTGAGGAAACAGTGCAGCATGAGCCGAGGCCACGTCCGCGCCGTTACTATGTAGGCTACCCCAAACCCACACAGTGTCGAATGGCGGCTCAAAGCAACGTCAGTGCATGCTTCTGTGGCTTTTGGGGAAGACAAACCTGCGCTGATCTTCTCCCCCTGAAAATACCCCTGCCCAGATCTTCTCTCCCAGTACAGAGCCCAGAGTACAGAGCTCAGGCCCCGTACGCCTCTTACAGCAAAAAATCCCGACCTTCACCTAGAACCTGGCCTGGCCTTCTCTGCCAACAACCAAATACTTGCCTGACACTCGCCCCCAACAACAAACCCGGGCCTCACGTTCCAACCCAGCAAAGAATGGGGCCCTCACCTTCTCCCCCAGCTTCTCCAGACGTGCAGCTAGCTTCTCCACATCTGCTGCCTCCCGCGTCTGGTCACAGGGCAGAGGGGGTGAGGGGTGTGACAGGGTGCCAGGCAGGCACTTGACCAGGAACAGAAGCTAAAAGGCATCAGGGCAACAGGGCATTCAGGGACGCGTTCATGTGGGCAGAGCAGGAGTTAGTGGGCAAGTACACAAAGGCTGCTATGCCCCCGTCTCTGAATGAAACATAAGTCTGTGATGGACTTGCACTTCTTTCAAGAAGAATGGGATATGCTTACATGCACATTCCATGACTACATAGGTGCATGGGGCATGGGAGGATGGGTGCATGGGGCATGGGAGTATGGGTACATGGTAGCATGGGGCATGGGAGTATGGGTACATGGTAGCATGGGGCAAGTGATTATGGTTGCATGGGAGTATGGGTGCATAAGGCATGGGAGTATGGGTGCATGGGGCATGGGAGTATGAGTGCATGGGGCATGGGAGTATGGGTGCATGGTAGCATGGGACATGGGAGTATGGGTGCATGGGTGCATGGGGCATGGGAGTATGGGGCATGAATCAGCTTACATTTGCAGCCAGGCCGCGGTCGAGGCTCGAGAGCGCAGCGAGGAGCTTCATCTTCCCCGCTGTTATAATTCCCTCGACAGCTGGGGGAGCAGACTCTGATGGCAGAGGGAATCACAGGGCAGGTTGGTGTGTCAGTGGCAGTGCTGTGCCGATGACGGTCCTTACGGTAGCTGAATTGCGTAGCTCAGTTTCAGTCACCGTGATTTCAGGGCCGATTCAGCTATTTCTATCCGCAAGGCACCGTAATTGCTGGCACTGCTTGTTAATTACGTTGCAATTGCGCAGCGCTGGTCACTGGATGAGGCAGGGTTGACAGTGGGTCGGCTGTCATACTAGCATGCCTGACAGCCTGAGGAAACAAGCTGGAACTATGCAATCTTGAGACGTAAGAAAGGAGTGGTGAAATGAAGTCAAGGCTACTACGGTATCCGGAGCTAAGAATCTGATTATGGCCTGATCCGATGTAAGGTTGGATTTGAGTGATGCAAGTGTTCACTACATGTGTTAGATGAACACTGGAAAGTATCCACAACCATGTTAGGGATTCATGTGGTCCACACACAAATGATTATGGATGTGTTTTACTCATATACCAATGCGGTAAAACAAATCAGCATTTAAAGCAAAATTTTCGGGCAAGACAGTAGGAGACAAAGCAATACTGAAACATGAGACAGGTCTGTTGGGTTTATTTAGGGCTAGGATCAGAGGCCATGCCGTTGGTCATAGCCTCATAGCGTAGATTTGCTTTGCCTTCCCTCATAAATAACGATTGTTGGGGGTAGAGGGATCCATGAATTTACTCATTATCGATTGTTGACGCCAGTTGTCAGTCGGAAATTTAGACTTTGTGTTGACAGTTTGCCCTGAGGGCAGGATAACAATAAATATTTGCTTTATGCCCGAGGGAAGGCAAACCAAATCTACGGTATAGCCCTTTTCATACCGAAGGGAGCATGGTATGTGACGCTATTGCTGCCCTCCCTGGCTGGCCGTGGACGCTATTTGCGCCAGATCATGGAACATACATGCTGCTCCCCATTTCAGGCATGCAAGCTGTTGGCACCACAGCAGTTTTTCCTTCATCATGCTTACGGCCAGGAAATCCTGTCCATCTGAGGCCACGTTGGTCGAGAAAAACAAAATAATCATCCAATGACAGACACCAATTGCAGGCAGCTGCAGGACTTCTTGACATCCCAACTTTTTTGTGAAACTTGGCAACATGTAAACACCTAAGGAAATACTTCCATAAGATTGTAGCCATATTTTGTTTTCCCTCTGTGTTTTGGTTTGATTAGGTTGCCATGCAAATGTACAGGAATGGGCAACAACGAGAGAGGCATGCCATGCTGGAGTCCAATCAACCATGCATCCCATCACGATCACAAGGTGGCTTAAGTCCTTGGACACAAAGTGTGATGTTTTCTGCAGGATAAGCGCTTCTCTAAATGCGCTACAGTGTGTCAGACGACATTCAAGGGGCCGCCGGGCGGCTACCGACCAAGCAGAAGGCCTGGCTGCGCCTTGCCCCCCATGAGGAGGCCCCAAAGCAGCTGCAGAGCGCTTAAAACAACAGCATGCAGGATGCGTGACGTGCATGAAAGCATGAGGGTGGCTGGGGGAGGGGGTACCGGTAAGTGTGGTAAAGGCTGCAAAGTAACCAAACATTGCAGCGATAAACATAAGACATTACACATGCATGTCCAGCTGAGCTCTATTACCGGTGACCGGAGCGAAGTCTGACGAGTATGTCGAGTGCGACGAGCGGACTAGGCGGTCGAGTCGACCGGTCTGCTTCACATCCTGGGGCTTCCACAATCTTGACGCGAATTTATTCAGAAAAGAGAGCGCCTTTTGCTGTGGTAGCGCATGGTGGAGATGGATCCTTGCCGATGGCTCCCATCTGCCCCTGACCGCCCGAATGCGCCTCAGCCCTGAAGGCACAGCTTTTCGAAAATCTGGAATACTAAGAGACATGTTTTCGTTAAGAATTGCGTTTAATGATCGTAGAGCCGCGAGGGATATTTTGAACTCGAGAGGAGGATCGGTTAGGGAAACCCTACACCAGCAGCACACGCCAGCAGCAGCATCTCGACAAAGAGAACCCCAGCTGATCCTGATCCAGCAAGCCGTACTACCCCACAAACGCTACTGCTTTTTCTTGCTCTCTCATTCACAGCAACGAAGTTCCAGGCCACTGAAGGCCCATCCTTTCCGTCTGCATGACACCACATAGTCTCGCGGAAAGTAATTCTGAAGCCAGCCAGTCGTTCAGCTGCCGTCGGGCATGAGGTCAGCGAGGAGAAACTAACCCATTTTCACGAGTCTGCTAGTGAAGCCCTCTGTCAACAGATATAGGGTGGATCATCAGATCCGGGACTGGTCATCAGATCTGCAGCACCCGCATGCCATGGACGCGTGCTGGCTGGATAGGCTTTCCTCACTCGGGCAGCCAGCATGTCGTCAAGCGCACGTGCAACAACACAAGAGCCTCATACGTCTCTTTTGGACGGTCTGCATGATCAGCTTCGCCCCGACTGGCGGCATGCCATATCCATGCCCCAAGGCTGCAGCATGGACAGCACGACAGGTGCTGGGGCAGCCTGTTGCTGAGCTGCATCAGCCTGGCATGGGTCATGGAGAGCAGCAGCGACTGGGGCTGGCTGTACAGGCTCCAGTCACCTCGCAGGAAGTCACATCAGCAGAGACTCGGCTGCGGTCTATGGTAGAAGGGCTGGACAGGGCTGGGTCTCCCAGGGAACAGAGCCTCGGCAGGAATGCAGATGTCTCAGCAGCAGCAGCTAAGATGGAAAAAACTGAGGGGCCAAGAGCAGAAGCAGATGCAGAGGCAGCAGTAGGAGGAACAGAGGAAGCGGAAGCAGAGGGAACCGCAGATGCCACTATCGCAGAATCGGAGGCAACTGCGGCAGCAGGAGAGTCCGAATCAGAAGCAGAAGCAACGGCCGAAGCAACAAGCGCAGAGATAGAGGCAGAAGCAACGACAGGAGAAGAAACAGAATCAGAGGCAGAGGCAACAGGAGAGGGAGGAGAAGAAACAGCAGAGGCTGAGGCCGAGGCCGAGGCAACAGCAGGGGCAGAGGCGGCATCGAAGGCATCAACAATTGGAGTCATAATATCAGCACGGACAAAAGCAGAAGCAGCCAAAGCTGGAGCAGAGGCAACAGCATCCAGAGCGGGAGCAGAAGCAATAGCAGTAGGGGAAGCAAAAGCAGTATTAGACGCAACAGCAGCAGATGCAGCTCCAGCAGAAGTAGCAGCAGCAGATGCTGAAGCGACAGGAGGAGAAGCAGCAAATGCAGTAGCAGAGGCAGGAGGGTACAGGCTGCTCCTGGGCCAACATGATCAGGGTGGGCGGCATGATCTGGGGGCGGAGGGACGGCAAGGGCAGCTGCTTTGGAGCATTAGCCAGGCAGGGCAGAGGAGAGCAGCGATGGCGGCAGCAGCGGCCTCGGTCGGGCAGCAGCCATCGCAAGCTAAGCAGCAGGTGGGGCAGCAGCAGCAGAGGCAGCAACAAAGGGGGCGGCAGCTGTTGGAAGCTGAGAAGCAGCTGCCGCAGGACCTGCTGCAGGAGGGGCGGCAGCTGTTGGAAGCTGAGCCACAGGAGCAGCAGCGGCAGCAGCTGGGATTCGAACTGGGCTGGGTCAGGAGGTCCTACTCAAACCCACCCGCCACTAAGGGCTGTCAAGGCGGACCCGGAGGCCCTTGTGTGGGCATCATTGGCATACAGTCACATCCGTGAGTAACCAGCAGAGTTTATATTCAAGCGTGCACCGGGCCGCGATTGGCAGGCTGCAGTGCTCATTTTACTGCACACCAGGCCATGTATAGCAGGCCACAGTGCTTGTTTTTGTGCGCACCGGGCCGTGATTGGCAGGCCGCGGTGTTCATTTTAATGCGCACTGGGCCATGATTAGCAGGCCACAGTGCTCATTTTAGTGCGCACCGGGCCACGCTTGGCTGAAGGCTGTGCAGCAGCCACTGGGCCGATGGGGACGAAGCCTTGACCGGCCTACGGCGGATGGCCTGGGCAGCAGTGTTCGTTGTATTAGGCCACCCCACACATGATGTAGCTGAAGCGTGGCTGACGCACCCTGAAATGATAACGAAACACCGATATATAAATAAAGTCTCTTAGTCAGAACTGCGGCCCAAGCGTGTCTAATGACGAACAGAAAGGGAAACCTGACGGCGGCTATTACATAAGTGCGCAATATACCATGTTTGGTCGGCGGCTGAGCAGCCACCACGGGGCACATGTTTGGTCGGCGGCTGAGCAGCCACCACGGGGCACATGAGGACCAAACCTTGCCGGTCAACCACCCAAGCAATGGCTGCAAATATCCGCCGACGCAATTATCCTTGTCATGCCCAACATTGCACTAAGGATACCTAGCCGGTTTCACATCAGCGGTTTCTACCTCGTAATGAGCTCCGTCCACCCTGTACTGCTCCCCCTGTACTGCCCCGAAACCCTGCACTGCCCCCCTGTACTTCCCCCATGCACTGCTCCCCCCGTTTCTGCTGACTGTTTGCCACTGCCCATGTGCTGCTGCGTTGTAGAGACTTCATCCAACTACGCAAGTTGATCCGTCCACCCTACACTCCTCCCCCTGTACTGCCCCCCACCCACTTTACTGCCCCCATGTACTTCCCCCACTGCCCATGTACTGCTGCGCTGCAGAGACTTCATCCAACGACGCAAGTTGATCCGTCCACCCTATACTCCTCCCCCTGTACTGCCCCCCACCCACTTTACTGCCCCCCTGTACTTCCCCCACTGCCCATGTACTGCTGCGCTGCAGAGACTTCATCCAACGACGCAAGTTGATCCGTCGCACTTGGATGCAGCACAAGTGAGTGAATCGTGAAATACATAAATGGATTCCCGTACCGATTTTTCAATAAACAGATACCGTTCAATAATTAAGTAATACGCCTCAGCCCTCAAGGCGTGGATTGAGGAGGTCACCCGTGACGCCGTGGCGCTGGGTAGGCTGCCATCAGTCCATGCACATGGATGCAGCACTCGTGAGTGTGGGGCATATCGTGAACCATTTTGAAGATGTGTGAAGGGCGCTGACCATCCCAGAAGATGGGTGGGTGTCACAGCGCTCATCGCTAGAATTACAGTTGGAAGCATATGCTGCCCACCTGCTTTGAGGTGCACATCGGCCTACCTGACGGGAAGTCATGCGTCAAGGTGCATGCCCAGACGGCATGCATCTGTGGAGTGCCCTGCCCTGCCCTAGTCTACCCAGCCAGCTACAATAATCACGTTTCTCTCTCGCAGATTCCTCCCCCCTTCAATTATTACGCTTCGTGTTCTGCTGTCCCACAGCTGCATATATTCAAATTCATTCAGATTGTACCATTTGTACACACTGCAGTCTCAATACCACGGCAGTTCTTCCGATGTATCTGTGAACTCATTTGTGAAGCACAACTGGAACTGTACTGCAGATGGTGTACTGCTGCCTACACCTCTTCTTTGATCATTGCACTGTAGATTGTGTACTGCTGCCTCTTACCTGATGATCCACACTGTACTGCTTGTGTGGCTTCCAGGACGCCGGGTCTGGACTTCGTGTTCATCCTGGCCATCCCCTCTGGCAGGACAAAAGTGCCGCGGGTGCCTCTGGATGTGCTCAGGTGTGGCCAATACAGGGTTAAGGGGTTAAGGGCAAAGCTTGTGTGTTCATCCTGGCTATACCCACTGACGGGACAGCATTGCCATGCGTGCCTGTGGGTGTGCTCATGTGCGGCCCATAACGGGTTAAGGGGTATGGAGCTTAAGGGCAAAGCTTTGAGCTAAACAAAGATATCCCCACTGGCAGGACAAATGTGACGCGGGTGCCTGTGTGCGTGCATAGTTACGGCCCATGAAGGGTTGAGAAAGGGGGGTAGGGCAAAGTGTTGGTCGAGGCTAACTAGATCTTGGTTTAGGATCAGGGTGTACTAGATCTGAGTCCAGGGTAACGTGGAATTGTTCAACCACTACAGAATCAGGTATACAAAACTGTCAAGGTAGGCCTCTGACTCGGCCCACCTGCTGCATCACGCTGCTCCATGCTTTATGTTCTTTCCTGTTTTTTATTTGATCCCGGGTTCCTCCTTTTTAAGGAATATATTTTGCAGCAATGAAGCTTCCATCCCTGCTCTGACTTCCCACCTCGTGCACCATCTTGCTGCTTTGATTTCCAGTGTTTAGGTAGTGCCGCCAGACCTCCTTTTGGGGATGGCTGGGGCCAGACAATGCATAATTGCTCGCCATACAAAATATTATGTTGCATGGCCTACTTCTAGCCTCGTAATTCCTTACAACAACCTCCATTGTAATGGCCTATTCAAAGCCCAGACTGTCTGCACCACGATTGAAGTGCAGCGCGGTCCTCGCCCATGTGCCTACCTGCCCCCTAATGAACACACATGAGATGTGTTCATGATATGAAGGTTACCCCTCTGGGTTGGGTTGTGATCCTCGGGGTTGTGATCCTCTGGGTTGTGATCCTCTGGATTGTGATCCTCTGGGACATGGTCTTCTCATGAGGGTGTGGAGGATATTTTTGGGGGGGTGCAGTGTGATCCTCTTGGTTACGGTCTACCGTGGCAGGGTCGAGCCAGAGAGGGCATACCTGAACCTCTAGGGTTTAGGGTTCCTTAAACATAAACCCTAAACCCTGACCTTGTATGGTCGCTTCTCTATTATTAACACTTCATTTTAGTAGCCCTCTGGAAGAGGTATGGCCTTCTATAAGGCGTGAGAGTGTGGATCACCAGCCCTTCTGGTTGTAAATTGACCTTCTGTCTGTGCCTTGCTTGTTGCAGGGAGGAGTTCGAGCAGCACGGCGATGTCGTGTACCTCAACCTCACAGGTGATGATGCGGCAGTGAAGGTGATGCGGCTGTTGGTGATGATGTATCCAATTCGGTGCACCTCTACTGTTTTTTTTACCTCAACTTCACAGGTGATGATCCTGGAACACCAAAGCAGTATACCCGATCCTCCTGACCCTCCTCCCATCTCTCTTCCCCTTGCCCTGACCCCACTAACCCTCCTGACTTTCCTACCCCACCCCTCCCGGTGCAGAGCAGAACTGCCGAGTGACCGGTCTTAAGAGCCACGCCTTCTTCGAGTAAGTCCACATTGATGTGGGGCAGGGGGGTGGGGGGCTGATGTGCCTATCGAACCCGTCCTTTGTCCGTACTGCTTGGTGTGGCACACCGCCTGCTTCAACGATGCCCCATGCACTCCTGCCCCATGGCCCCATGTGCTCTTGCCCCATGCACTCCTGCCACATGGCACCATGCACTCCTGCCATATGACCCCATGTGCTCCTGCCCCATGCACTCCTGCCGCATGGCCCCATGTGCTCCTGCCCCATGCACTCGTGCCTCCTGACCCCATGTACTCCTGCCACATTGGCCCATGTGCTCCTGCCACATGCACTCCTGCCACACGGGACCATGTGCTCCTGCCACATGCACTCCTGCCACATGGCACCATGCACTCCTGCCGCATGCACTCCTGCCACATGACAGCATGCACTCCTGCCACATGCACTCCTGCCACATGGAACCATGCACTCCTGCCACATGGAACCATGTGCTCCTGCCACATGCACTCCTGCCACATGGGACCATGTGCTCCTGCTCCATGCACTCCTTTCACATGTCACCATGTGTTCCTTCCCCATGTACTCCTGCCACATGGCCCCATACACTCCTGCTTTTTGGCCCCATGTGAACCTGCTCCTTGGGACCATGCGCTCCTTCTCTCGGTCTTTGCTCCTAGTGAGACTAAGGCAGCACAACCAGTGCTTTGCAATTGTGCCGTAATTCAGAATGTGTGTAAGTAATTATGGTTCATTACTAATAATAGTAGCTGATTTGCCTACAAATTACGGTGACTGAAACCCAGCTATGTAATTCAGCCACCGTAAGGACCTTAATCGGCACCGCACTGAGCACAACACAGTACAAGACAAACCGCTCATGATTGTGTAAGACCTGCTCCAGGAGCGGCACAGTGCACGTAGGGTTTGGGGTTTAGGGATTTTTGTGATAGACCTGCTCCAGGAGTGGCACAGTGCACATAGGTTGGATAGGATCCAAGAGAGGAGCCAAATCATCAAGCTAAAGGCTGGGCTCACAAGTTGTGTAAACACCGCTCCCAGAGTTGACCTCAGATCCGGAGGAGTCTCGCAGAGAAGTACCGAATGATCAATCTAGCAGTTGGATATGCAGCTTAGCTCCCGATAGAAATCAGATCAAAACAGAACTTGTGGCACATCAGGCACAAGACACTTAAATTTGAGTGTCTTGTGCCTGATGTGCCCGGCATGACCCATGTGCTTTACGTGCTAAATGTGCCCCATCTGGCCTGTTTGCTGAAAAGGTACCCTATGTGCCTAACGCATGCAATCTTCTCCCATTTTTCAGGTGGGCTGGAACACTAGACTGAGGGTGCTACCTGTGCCCCATGTGTCCCATGTGCCCCTTGTGCCCTATGTGCCTACCCCATGCAATATTGTCCCATTTGCCAGGTCTGCTAGAACTCTAGACTCGGGGCGCTACCTGTGCCCCATGTGCCCCATGTGCCCTACATACCTCACCCATGCTATCTTGGCTCATTTGTCAGGTGGGCTGGCACTCTAGGCTCGGGGCGCTACCTGTTTGTTGCCAAGGGGGATGATGACACTGTCATCAACCCGTATCAGGTGTGGAGGGATTGAAGCAAGGGGGGGGGATTACGGGTGGAGCCCTGGAATAAGGCACAGAGGGGAGGGGGGGGGCAGGGTTTACGGGTGGAACCCTGGAATTAGGCATGGGGGCGGCAGGGTTTACGGGTGGAACCCTGGAATTAGGCATGGGGGGGGCAGGGTTTACGGGTGGAACCCTGGAATAAGGCATGAGGGGGGCAGGGTTTACGGGTGGAACCCTGGAATTAGGCATGGGGGGTGCAGGGTTTACGGGTGGAGCCCTGGAATAAGGCATGAGGGGGGCAGGGTTTACGGGTGGAACCCTGGAATAAGGCATGAGGGGGGCAGGGTTTACGGGTGGAACCCTGGAATTAGGCATGGGGGGGGCAGGGTTTACGGGTGGAGCCCTGGAATAAGGCATGAGGGGGGCAGGGTTTACGGGTGGAACCCTGGAATTAGGCATGGGGGGGGCAAGGTTTACGGGTGGAACCCTGGAATTAGGCATGGGGGGGGCAGGGTTTACGGGTGGAACCTTGGAATTAGGCAAGGGGGGGCAGGGTTTACGGGTGGAACCCTGGAATTAGGCATGGGGGGGGCAGGGTTTACGGGTGGAACCCTGGAATTAGGCATGAGGGGGGCAGGGTTTACGGGTGGAACCCTGGAATTAGGCATGGGGGGGGCAGGGTTTACGGGTGGAACCCTGGAATTAGGCATGAGGGGGGCAGGGTTTACGGGTGGTACCCTGGAATTAGGCATGAGGGGGGCAGGGTTTACGGGTGGAACCCTGGAATTAGGCATGAGGGGGGCAGGGTTTACGGGTGGAACCCTGGAATAAGGCACAGAGGGGGGCAGGGTTTACGGGTGGAACCCTGGAATTAGGCAAGGGGGGGGGCAGGGTTTACGGGTGGAACCCTGGAATTAGGCATGGGGGGGGCAGGGTTTACGGGTGGAACCCTGGAATTAGGCATGAGGGGGGCAGGATTTACGGGTGGAACCCTGGAATTAGGCATGGGGGGGGGCAGGGTTTACGGGTGGAACCCTGGAATTAGGCATGGGGGGGGCAGGGTTTACGGGTGGAACCCTGGAATTAGGCATGGGGGGGGCAGGGTTTACGGGTGGAACCCTGGAATTAGGCATGGGGGGGGCAGGGTTTACGGGTGGTACCCTGGAATAAGGCATGAGGGGGGCAGGGTTTACGGGTGGTACCCTGGAATTAGGCTTGTGGGGGGGGCAGGGTTTACGGGTGGAACCCTGGAATTAGGCATGAGGGGGGCAGGGTTTACGGGTGGAACCCTGGAATTAGGCATGAGGGGGGCAGGGTTTACGGGTGGAACCCTGGAATTAGGCAAGGGGGGGGGCAGGGTTTACGAGTGGAACCGTGGAATTAGGCATCAGGGGGGCAGGGTTTACAGGTGGTACCCTGGAATTAGGCATGAGGGGGGCAGGGTTTACGGGTGGAACCCTGGAATTAGGCATGAGGGGGGCAGGGTTTACGGGTGGAACCCTGGAATTAGGCATGAGGGGGGCAGGGTTTACGAGTGGAACCCTGGAATTAGGCATGGGGGGGGGCAGGGTTTACGGGTGGAACCCTGGAATTAGGAATGGGGGGGGCAGAGTTTACAGGTGGAACCCTGGAATTAGGCAGGGGGGGGGCAGGGTTTACGGGTGGAACCCTGGAATAAGGCATGAGGGGGGCAGGGTTTACGGGTGGAACCCTGGAATTAGGCATGGGGGGGGCAGGGTTTACGGGTGGAACCCTGGAATTAGGCATGGGGGGGGCAGGGTTTACAGGTGGAACCCTGGAATTAGGCATGGGGGGGGCAGGGTTTACGGGTGGAACCCTGGAATTAGGCATGGGGGGGGCAGGGTTTACGGGTGGAACCCTGGAATTAGGCATGAGGGGGGCAGGGTTTACGGGTGGAACCCTGGAATTAGGCAAGGGGGGGGGCAGGGTTTACGAGCGGAACCGTGGAATTAGGCATGGGGGGGGCAGGGTTTACGGGTGGTACCCTGGAATTAGGCATGAGGGGGGCAGGGTTTACGGGTGGAACCCTGGAATTAGGCATGAGGGGGGCAGGGTTTACGGGTGGAACCCTGGAATTAGGCATGAGGGGGGCAGGGTTTACGAGTGGAACCCTGGAATTAGGCATGGGGGGGGGCAGGGTTTACGGGTGGAACCCTGGAATTAGGAATGGGGGGGGCAGAGTTTACAGGTGGAACCCTGGAATTAGGCAGGGGGGGGGCAGGGTTTACGGGTGGAACCCTGGAATAAGGCATGAGGGGGGCAGGGTTTACGGGTGGAACCCTGGAATTAGGCATGGGGGGGGCAGGGTTTACGGGTGGAACCCTGGAATTAGGCAAGGGGGGGGCAGGGTTTACAGGTGGAACCCTGGAATTAGGCATGGGGGGGGCAGGGTTTACGGGTGGAACCCTGGAATAAGGCATGGGGGGGGCAGGGTTTACGGGTGGAACCCTGGAATTAGGCATGAGGGGGGCAGGGTTTACGGGTGGAACCCTGGAATTAGGCATGGGGGGGGCAGGGTTTACGGGTGGAACCCTGGAATAAGGCATGAGGGGGGCAGGGTTTACGGGTGGAACCCTGGAATTAGGCATGGGGGGGGCAAGGTTTACGGGTGGAACCCTGGAATTAGGCATGGGGGGGGCAGGGTTTACGGGTGGAACCCTGGAATAAGGCATGAGGGGGGCAGGGTTTACGGGTGGAACCCTGGAATTAGGCATGGGGGGGGGCAGGGTTTACGGGTGGAACCCTGGAATAAGGCATGAGGGGGGCAGGGTTTACGGGTGGAACCCTGGAATTAGGCATGGGGGGGGCAGGGTTTACGGGTGGAACCCTGGAATTTGGCATGAGGGGGGCAGGGTTTACGGGTGGAACCCTGGAATTAGGCATGGGGGGGGCAGGGTTTACGGGTGGAACCCTGGAATTAGGCATGAGGGGGGCAGGGTTTACGGGTGGAACCCTGGAATTAGGCATGGGGGGGGCAGGGTTTACGGGTGGAACCCTGGAATAAGGCATGGGGGGGCAGGGTTTACGGGTGGAACCCTGGAATAAGGCATGGGGGGGGGGGCAGGGTTTACGGGTGGAACCCTGGAATTAGGCATGAGGGGGGCAGGGTTTACGGGTGGAACCCTGGAATTAGGCATGGGGGGGGCAGGGTTTACGGGTGGAACCCTGGAATTAGGAATGGGGGGGGCAGGGTTTACGGGTGGAACCCTGGAATTAGGCATGGGGGGGGCAGGGTTTACGGGTGGAACCCTGGAATTAGGCAAGGGGGGGGCAGGATTTACAGGTGGAACCCTGGAATTAGGCATGGGGGGGGGAGGGTTTGCGGGTGGAACCCTGGAATTAGGCATGGGGGGGCAGGGTTTACGGGTGGAACCCTGGAATTAGGCATGAGGGGGGGGCAGAGTTTACGGGTGGAACCCTGGAATTAGGCATAGGGGGGGGCAGGGTTTACGGGTGGAACCCTGGAATTAGGCTGGGAGTGTGGGGGGGGCAGGTTAACGGGTGGAACCCTGGAATTCGGCATGGGGGGGGCAGGGTTTACGGGTGGAACCCTGGAATTAGGCATGGGGGGGGGGCAGGGTTTACGGGCGGAACCCTGGAATTAGGCTTGGGGGGGGGCAGGGTTTACGGGTGGAACCCTGGAATTAGGCACGGGGGGGGGCAGGGTTTACGGGTGGAACCCTGGAATTAGGCATAGGGGGGGGCAGGGTTTACGGGTGGAACCCTGGAATTAGGAATGGGGGGGGCAGGGTTTACGGGTGGAACCCTGGAATAAGGCACAGAGGGGGGGGGGGGGGGGGGCAGAGTTTACAGGTGGAACCCTGGAATTAGGCATGGGGGGGGCAGGGTTTACAGGTGGAACCCTGGAATAAGGCATGAGGGGGGCAGGGTTTACGGGTGGAACCCTGGAATTAGGCATGGGGGCGGCAGGGTTTACGGGTGGAACCCTGGAATTAGGCATGGGGGGGGCAGGGTTTACGGGTGGAACCCTGGAATTAGGCATGGGGGGGGCAGGGTTTACTGGTGGAACCGTGGAATTAGGCATGGAGGGGGCAGGGTTTACGGGTGGAACCCTGGAATTAGGCATGGGGGGGGCAGGGTTTACGGGTGGAACCCTGGAATTAGGCTGGGAGTGTGGGGGGGGCAGGGTTTACGGGTGGAACCCTGGAATTCGGCATGGGGGGGGCAGGGTTTACGGGTGGAACCCTGGAATTAGGCATGGGGGGGGGGGCAGGGTTTACGGGCGGAACCCTGGAATTAGGCTAGGGGGGGGGCAGGGTTTACGGGTGGAACCCTGGAATTAGGCAAGGGGGGGGCAGGGTTTACGGGTGGAACCCTGGAATTAGGCATGGGGGGGGGGCAGGGTTTACGGGTGGAACCCTGGAATTAGGCATGGGGGGGGCAGGGTTTACGGGTGGAACCCTGGAATTAGGAATGGGGGGGGGCAGGGTTTACGGGTGGAACCCTGGAATTAGGCTGGGAGTGTGGGGGGGGCAGGTTAACGGGTGGAACCCTGGAATTCGGCATGGGGGGGGCAGGGTTTACGGGTGGAACCCTGGAATTAGGCATGGGGGGGGGGCAGGGTTTACGGGCGGAACCCTGGAATTAGGCTTGGGGGGGGGCAGGGTTTACGGGTGGAACCCTGGAATTAGGCATGGGGGGGGGCAGGGTTTACGGGTGGAACCCTGGAATTAGGCATGGGGGGGGGCAGGGTTTACGGGTGGAACCCTGGAATTAGGAATGGGGGGGGCAGGGTTTACGGGTGGAACCCTGGAATGAGGCACAGAGGGGGGGGGGGGGGGGGCAGAGTTTACAGGTGGAACCCTGGAATTAGGCATGGGGGGGGCAGGGTTTACAGGTGGAACCCTGGAATAAGGCATGAGGGGGGCAGGGTTTACGGGTGGAACCCTGGAATTAGGCATGGGGGCGGCAGGGTTTACGGGTGGAACCCTGGAATTAGGCATGGGGGGGGCAGGGTTTACGGGTGGAACCCTGGAATTAGGCATGGGGGGGGCAGGGTTTACTGGTGGAACCGTGGAATTAGGCATGGGGGGGGCAGGGTTTACGGGTGGAACCCTGGAATTAGGCATGGGGGGGGCAGGGTTTACGGGTGGAACCCTGGAATTAGGCTGGGAGTGTGGGGGGGGCAGGGTTTACGGGTGGAACCCTGGAATTCGGCATGGGGGGGGCAGGGTTTACGGGTGGAACCCTGGAATTAGGCATGGGGGGGGGGGCAGGGTTTACGGGCGGAACCCTGGAATTAGGCTAGGGGGGGGGCAGGGTTTACGGGTGGAACCCTGGAATTAGGCATGGGGGGGGGCAGGGTTTACGGGTGGAACCCTGGAATTAGGCATGGGGGGGGGGCAGGGTTTACGGGTGGAACCCTGGAATTAGGCATGGGGGGGGCAGGGTTTACGGGTGGAACCCTGGAATTAGGCTTGGGGGGGGCAGGGTTTACGGGTGGAACCCTGGAATTAGGCATGGGGGGGGCAGGGTTTACGGGTGGAACCCTGGAATTAGGCATGGGGGGGGCAGGGTTTACGGGTGGAACCCTGGAATTAGGCATGGGGGGGGCAGGGTTTACGGGTGGAACCCTGGAATTAGGCATGGGGGGGGCAGGGTTTACGGGTGGAACCCTGGAATTAGGCATGGGGGGGGGGGCAGGGTTTACGGGTGGAACCCTGGAATTTGGCATTGGAGGTGCAGGGTTTACGGGTGGAACCCTGGAATTTGGCATGGGGGGGGCAGAGTTTACGGGTGGAACCCCGGAATTAGGCATAGGGGGGGGCAGGGTTTACGGGTGGAACCCTGGAATTAGGCAGGGAGTGTGGGGGGGGCAGGGTTTACGTGTGGAACCCTGGAATTAGGCATGGGGGGGGGGCAGGGTTTACGGGTGGAACCCTGGAATTAGGCATGGGGGGGGGGCAGGGTTTACGGGCGGAACCCTGGAATTAGGCTTGGGGGGGGGGCAGGGTTTACGGGTGGAACCCTGGAATTAGGCATGGGGGGGGGCAGGGTTTACGGGTGGAACCCTGGAAATAGGCATAGGGGGGGGCAGGGTTTACGGGTGAAACCCTGGAATTTGGCATTGGAGGTGCAGGGTTTACGGGTGGAACCTGGAATTAGGCAAGGGGGGGGGGGGCAGGGTTTACGGGTGGAACCCTGGAATTTGGCATGCGGGGGGCAGGGTTTACGGGTGGAACCCTGCAATTTGGCATGCGGGGGGCAGGGTTTACGGGCGGAACCCTGGAATTAGGCATGGGGGGGGGGCAGGGTTTACAGGTGGAACCCTGGAATTTGGCATTGGATGTGCAGGGTTTACGGGTGGAACCCTGGAATTAGGCATGGGGGGGGCAGGGTTTACGGGTGGAACCCTGGAATTAGGCATGGGGGGGGCAGGGTTTACGGGTGGAACCCTGGACATAGGCATGGGGGGGGCAAGGTTTACGGGTGGAACCCTGGAATTAGGCATGCGGGGGGCAGGGCTTACGGGTGGAACCCTGGAATTAGGCATGGGGGGGGCAAGGTTTACGGGTGGAACCCTGGAATTAGGCATGGGGGGGGCAGGGTTTACGGGTGGAACCTTGGAATTAGGCAAGGGGGGGCAGGGTTTACGGGTGGAACCCTGGAATTAGGCATGGGGGGGGCAGGGTTTACGGGTGGAACCCTGGAATTAGGCATGAGGGGGGCAGGGTTTACGGGTGGAACCCTGGAATTAGGCATGGGGGGGGCAGGGTTTACGGGTGGAACCCTGGAATTAGGCATGAGGGGGGCAGGGTTTACGGGTGGAACCCTGGAATTAGGCATGCGGGGGGCAGGGCTTACGGGTGGAACCCTGGAATTAGGCATGGGGGGGGGGGGGGGCAGGGTTTACGGGTGGAACCCTGGAATTAGGCAGGGAGTGTGGGGGGGGCAGGGTTTACAGGTGGAACCCTGGAAGCAGGCATGCGGGGGGCAGGGTTTACAGGTGGAACCCTGGACATAGGCATGGTGGGGGGCAGGGTTTACAGGTGGAACCCTGGGCATAGGCATGGTGGGGGGCAGGGGTTACGGGTGGAACCCTGGACATAGGCATGGGGGTAGGGTTTGCAGGTTGCACCTTCAGTTGATGCGACTGCTTCTGCTGGTGTTTCGGCAGTTATTGCTGCCCCAGCTAATGCTGCTTCTGCAGTTTTTGTGCTGTTGACATGAGTCTTCCTTCGGCGGGCCGCACCGAGGCTCTCAAGGTTTAATTTGGGCCAATTCTTGACCGGTTTTCAGACATAGGACCAAGCAGCATGGGAGGACACCCATAGGGCCTCGGGCCAGAGGTGAGGCGGTAGCTGAACGGTAGCTGAATCGTAGCTGAGCCACAAGAATGGAGCAGCATGCTTATTATTGTCCCTCTTGATGCTCAACTGAGGGGGTTGCCCTGAATTAAATCGCTCCCTAAGCCTGTGTCTCACCTTTTCTGTAGCTGTGAGTCTTCAAGCTGTTGTTGCAGCAGTTGTTGCTACTGCTAATGGTCTTCGTTGTTGCATTGCTTCTAAATGCAGCTTCGCCTCACCCTGACGATGCTGCCTCAACGCCAGCAAGTGTTCTTCGGCAGAGCGCTGCCGTTTTATTTCGGCCCGTTGTCCAAGGCGACGAGCTTCCCTTTCCCCGTCAAGATGTTGGGCATGTTGTACACTATGAGCTATGACCTGGCGCTGACTGTCGGGAGCAGGTCGTACCAGGTAAGGGATGCACACGGGGACATGACCTGTTGCCCCCTAGTCTCTGGTTGTGTCATTCGTGCTTGTTTAAATGTTCATCCATTTCTCTGTGTTTGTGCTGCTTTCAATTGGTTTTGCCCCCGGGTTGCGTGTTTTTGGTTATTGCGACTTGTTTCCCCCGGTTCGTTCTGCCTGGCCCTTTCGCAAAAGGCTGCGGGCGGTTGCGTTTGTAAAAACAACATAACGGATAGTACCGGCACTGCACCAGAACCAGAACCAGCACAAGAACCAGCACAAGAACCAGCAATGCAAGTTGCATTTGTTCTAGCTCGATGACCGAAAGAAAATGCTCTTAAATTGTTACTTTTCTCTATGTTTTTCAGAATTCTTCTGATGTGCAGGGTTTTCTGCACAATGTGTGAGGTTTTAAATTCAAGCTGCGGTTATCAATGCTGGCATGTACTGATATCTCGTCGAGTGAGATGAACTCTAAACCCTAAGCCCTGAACCCTGAACCCTAAGGCTCGACCGTTGCTCCTCCCTGTGACATGTGATGCGCAGGATCAGCTTGAAGAAGTGGTCGAGACGATGGAGAAGGCCGGCTTTGGCAAGGTGGAGTAATGGAGCTAATGGCACCGTATTGTTACCGTAGATTTGCTTTGCCTTCCCTCATAATTAACGTTGCTTGGGGTTGAGGGATCCACACAATTACTCATCATCGATTGTCAGCGCCAGATTTCAGTTGAACATAAGAGTTTTGGCCGAATGTCAGCTGTGAGGGACAGCATCGGAAAAAATCATGTTTCTATATCTGAGAGAAGGCAATTCAAATCTACGGTACTCCAATTTCGTTTTTGCCACGACATCTAGGAGGGTACGGATCACTGTTTTATTTAATATTGCGTGACTTACAGGGGAAACAAATCATGATCGTCAAAACACCGTCACAAATATCACAAACAATCGCGCGCTAGCGCGCGACTAGTTGATACGCCATCCGTCCATTGGTGTTTGCAACAGTCGGATCAAATTTTCCAGCATTGCACTACTGGTGACTCAGATGAGCACTATCTGTTAGGACTGCTCAGATCAGATCAGTGGGCCTCCTCCTCTTGAGCCTCAGTTTGACACCCCACGGCCAACCCCTGTTGCCGGTGGGGCGCCAAGGGCACCTATCCTCCTCCTCTCCCCCCTCCTTCTCCCTGTCCTCCCCTTCCTCCTCCTCCTCCTCCTCCTTCTCTTGGTTCCCCTCCTGTTTGTCACCAGGACAGCGCCGGGCAATCACTTACCAGTTTGTGTTGTTGCTAGGCCCTTTCCAGGACTGTTGTAACATTTTGGAATGTTTTTGTAGCACTTTGGGGCTATAAACCGACGAAAATGAAGTCATGTGGAATGTTAATTTGCAGTGGCTTCAGGGGTCAACGAACGTGAAATCGTTTTTTCAATACCGGTACTCACGATATTGAAGGGAAATTCAAAAAACGAATTCAAAGTAACACTACAGCATAAAATATCAAATGATTTGGGAGGGATTGAGAATGTTTGGCCCTTCCAGAATTTCCTCGAAAGGGGGAGTACCGTATTCTAGGCCCTGCATTAGTACTTTCTGTAATGCTTCCTGTTAGGGATCGTTTTAGTGGCGTTTGGAATCAATTTTTGTTACAGTACTAAAAGTAGCTCGTTCTCGTGGAGTTCTTGGAGAAGAGCACGCCAAACATTCCTCAATCCTAATTGATTTCGTCGTTTTTCGTTACAGTGCAGCCAACCACGGCTGGTAACCAGTAACCACTAAATAATCCCTGCTTCCCACGCTCTGTATGGCTCTCTTTCCTTCCACTGTGGAGGGATGAATCCTAAGGAATGTGGCTGCCATATTCTCTGCCCTGCTCAATCACTTCTGCCAAAGGTTGCTGATGAGGGTGTTGTTGCTGCTGTTGCTGTTGCTGCTGCTGGTAGGATGCTGATTTTGTTGCTGTTGCTGCTGCTGCTGCTTAAGGTTGCTGATGCTGATGATTTTGTTGCTGTTGCTGCTGCTGCTTAAGGTTGCTGATGCTGATGATTTTGTTGCTGTTGCTGCTGCTGCTTAAGGTTGCTGATGCTGATGATTTTGTTGCTGTTGCTGCTGCTGCTGCTGCTGAAGGTTGCTGAGCGTGTGCATGCTGTTGCTGCTGCTGCTGCTGCTGCTGCTGCTGAAGGTTGCTGAGCGTGTGCATGCTGTTGCTGCTGCTGCTGCTGAAGGTTGCTGAACGTGTGCATGCTGCCATTGGCGAAGACCGTATCCTGTCAGCCTTCGTGCAACTGTTGGTGGGTGTCTGGCTCAAATAGGTACTGCTTGTATGCAGGTTTGAAAATACGATGCGTTGGGTGTCTGGGTCAGATAGCTGCAGCTTCACGGCATGTTTATAACAAACAGTTCTTCAGTTTTGGTGGTTCGATCATGTTCGAATAGTCACACCTTCAAAAGCAAGGGACACACAAATGTTGTTTGTTATGGTGCGGTGTTGACCTGTTGATTCAACGTCTCACGTGCCTTACACTTTGTTTTCTTCATCCCACCATTCTTGGCCGGCCAAGCACGTGGACCGCATGCATGCAAACAAGGTTGCTGTTGAACATTTGAATATTGCACTCCCCACTCCCCATCCTCCCGACAGGTGCCCTCCACGGATTGGCACAGGGCCCTGCCCTGCCAGCTGCACAACCACCCTGACTACTCCGGGTTCACTCAACACGAAACGGCAGAGACGCTGCATGCCTACAACCGCGGCACTATCGGTATAAGGCTGGTCCTGGCGTATGCTGTGTGGTGCTATTCATAATTTACCTTGGTGAAGATACAATTCAGTTGCAATACAGTTACAGTCACAATTCAGTTGCAATACAGTTACAGTCACAATTCAGTTGCAATACAGTTACAGTCACAATTCAGTTGCAATACAGTTACAGTCACAATTCAGTTGCAATACAGTTACAGTCACAATTCAGTTGCAATACAGTTACAGTCACAATTCAGTTGCAATACAGTTACAGTCACAATTCAGTTGCAATACAGTTACAGTCACAATTCAGTTGCAATTCAGTTACAGTCACAATTCAGTTGCAATACAGTTACAGTCACAATTCAGTTGCTGTACAGTTACAGTCACAATTCAGTTGCAATACAGTTACAGTCACAATTCAGTTGCAATACAGTTACCGTCACAATTCAGTTGCAATACAGTTACAGTCACAATTCAGTTGCAATACAGTTACAGTCACAATTCAGCTTTATCCTCGCATGCGGCACTCATGGGTGTGACGCACGATCATAGCATTCGCCTCACGATGCTCCTTGTTTCCTGATGAGCTCAGACTATAAAGCCTAAAATACTACTTAGCCCAGTTTGCCTTCACGATGTGCTAATGGCACCTCCCTGCTGGATCCATGTTAGATCCATGTTAGATCCATGCACACAGGTGTCCACCTGCTGGTTATTGTGACGAATTTCTAGGAGTCATGTCTGATCCATGTTAGATCCATGTGGAATCCATGTGCAGAAGTGTCCATGACCTCAAAACGTTGCCGGGACTTCAAGTAGCCATGTCAGATCCATATTAGATACCTGATAAATCCATGTCACAGGTGTCCATAACCTCAAGTTGATGCGGGGATTTCAGGTAGCCATATCAGATCCATGTTATATCCTTGTGCCCAGCTGTCCATGACCTCCAGACGGTGCTGAGATTTCAAGCAGTCATGTCAGATCCATATCAGATCCATATCAGATCCATGTTGGATTATGTGTGTAGGTGTCCATAAGCTCAAGACCGTGCCGGAATTCAAGGTGGCCATGGCAAAGCTGGCTCCCTTTCTCAAGGCAATGGAGGAGGACTGCGAGGCGTGGCGACACCCGGTAAACTGGGCGGTGATAGGTTTCCCATCACAAAAGAATGCAGAGGGAACAAAGAAACTGCACCTGTACATCATGTTCAGAATTTTGTCTATGGGGTGCCCTGAGACGCATGGTAAACCCTCGACTCTAAACTCGAAACCCTGAACTCTAAATTATCAACCCTGCTAACCCTACCTACGTGGCACCTAGAGCCACTTGGGCGCTACCTCAAACACCGGAATTAGTATGGGCCATGGAGGATAAGGATCCACACCAGTTTACGACAGCTATGTTTTAGATTTAAAAAGCTATGGCTTAAATTTAAAAAGCGACTTGTTCGGAATTGCAGTAAAGAGTTACAAAATGCCGGCAAAATGCGTTGCATCCCCGATGGCCAGCTGGTCGAAAAGGCATCCAAGGTGAATACACCACCAGTCAGATATTGAATCCTATGGAAATCTGAGCGTTTAAAAAACCTTGCATCCCATAGAGGCCATGGCGGATGTTGGCCCGGTTGATGCTCTCGCCTGTCGACCCGCGTGCCGAAGTCCAGCTTGAACAAGCAAGGCCCAGATGCGGGCTGGCGTACATGATGTTTACAGCATAAATGCCATACTGTGATAGTACATTTGCGCTAGATGCACAGGTTACTACATCAGCGTTTAAGGTTGGGCCCTTTCTTGTATGGCTGATTAATTCATCATTTGGAATTTACTTGCTGGCATGTTCCACGGGAGTCAAGCACCTGACTAGTTTGAAACAAAAAGAACGCAGAAATGCTGTCTACCCGGTAGCCAGTCTTTGAGACTTTTTTGAGCCAATGCCATTGCACCTCTGGGCCATGCTAGATAAGGCTCGGCCGTGTGGGCAACCGACTGTCTGGTCGGGAGGAAAAGGAACTAAAAGCTGGAGGAGATTGAGAATTCTTTGAGCCTTACCTTCGGTCTTGAATCAGTAGGCCTTTGTCCAATGCAATCCAATCCCATCCAATGCAATCCCATCCCATCCCATCCAATGCAATGCAATCCCATCCAATCCAATCAAGCCCTATGAAACCTGCATGGCCTTGCCTCGCTACCTCATGGGCCATGGCTTATCATTTCACATCTTACCTTGATCCCTCGCGCAGGATACTACCGGTGGTAGTGGGCCCGGGCCTGCCACTTTGCCTTCGGGGGCTTGCCGCAGCTGGCACAGGAATGTAAGCTGCGCAGACACCGTCAGGGCTTAGCTTGCATGCCAAAAAGGGGGTGCATCTGCCATCCTGCCTCACTTTCAGGCAACTGCGAGTAGGCGCGTTGAAAAAGCTTCCGGGCCAGAACTCGAGTTGCTGTTGAGCTGGACCTGTGGGTGGGACCTGAGCTTGCTCCAGTGCAATGCCTTCTTACAGCTACAAGGTTGACTTCCGGGGCCGCCCAGTGGCCCCTAAAGGCCTGATTGAGACCAAACCTGGGCCGGCCTATAACTGGTGGCCGAAGCAGCAAGCGGCCGGCTTGTAGCTGAGTCAAGAAAAAAGAAACAATGCTCAGGGTACAGCATTTTGAGCATGGCCCGGAGGGGTAACGTCATTGGCAGACCAGAGGTGTAACGTCATTGACAGACCATAGGTGTAACGTCATTGACAGACACCACAGACACATACACCCCAGCTGTGACAGTCCAGAGGGTAGAGGGTAACCCTCAACCAGAATCAGATCGATTGACGGTACACATTATGACACTTGGGGCATACACCCACCGCCCTGCCTGGCTGATCTAACTTGATTCAAATCCAACCAGCTCAAAGGAAACCAAAGCAAGGCCGCATAAACAGGGCAGCGTGCGCCTTTGATTCCGCCGGAAAATCCAGCTTGACCCCAATCAGCTTGAAGGAAAACCTGCAAGACATCAAACGGAGCTACCACATGGCTTCTTAACATAGCAGTGCGTTGTTTTATTGCGCCCTCTAATTGCACCAGAGGTCTGCGCCAGCAATCCCAGCATGGTTCCAATCAGGCCGGAGGGCAACCTGATTTGATATTCATCAGATGAGACTGAGCAAACAAAGCAGTGCGCGCCTAATCTGCCTATGGTCCCTTCACAGGCTAAGCCTTCACATCTCAACTACGCTAGCTGTTGTCCAGTAAGGTCTACGGGAGCACATACGCACATGCACCCCCTTGAGTGCCCGCGGCAAATCAAAGATATGGAAAAGGAAGCAAGGAAGGCCTGGTCCAAGGAGGCCCACTGCAGGCGCAGGCACTGAGTGCTGCACCGCGTGAGGATCCATAGCAAATTCAGTCAATGACATTTCACCACTTGGCCATGCTCAAAAGGCTCGGCCGCGTGGGAGCCCGACTGTCTAGTCGGGAGTAAAATATTGGAGAAAGGATGGTACAACATGTTTGGGTCGGTGCATACCCGCTGGGCCCTGCTGAACACTCAGCACATTCAGCGACCTGGACACTGAGCTCTGCACCATGTGCATCTGCAGCAAGCCAGACACCTGGAAATGTGATTTGTGTGGACGTGCAGCAAAGCAGGTGCACATAAGTGTGATTTGTGTGGATCTGCGACAAACCAGGCACATGAAAGTGCGATTTGCGAATCCCGTACGCGGCAGCATCAGTTGCGGCTCTCGCGACGCTCCCTAGGTCCCCTCCAACTGGCTGTACATGTCAGTATCATTCATGCTTGCGGCGCTCTCTTCTTTACCACCAGCTGGTCCCGTTCACGACTTGCATCATTTGCGGCTCATGCGGCGCTCCCTTCCTCACCACCAGCTAATCTCTCGTTAGTTCATGACCGCATGATTCGTGGCTCATGCGCGCGGCGCTCATGAGGTCACCACCAGCTGGTCCCGTTCATGACTGCATAATTCAAGGCTCTTGCAGCGCTCATCAAGTCACCACAAGCAAGGGAGTCGCTAGGGACTCTACAGAGGTCCCGTTGCCCTCCCGCTCCAGGGCATCCGCATCCGCCACCACCTTGGCATTCTGATAGAACCTCGCCTGTGATGTGCCGCATGGCATAGCGGGGAGGTCTCTCAGCACTAACCACCTCTAACCAACAGGGCATATTTCCAACACATTACATTTCAGCTATTGGGATTTGCATGCTTTCCAATCAGGTCATCTCTCGAGGGCTTAAAGGGTTCATGGTTTAGGATTAATATGTTACGGTGTTACACTTGCCTGCATTTGATGGTGATATCAAGGGTTCAGGATTCAGAAACTCAGGATCAAAAGGTTCAGGATGTTAACTTGCCATAATCAGGATGGCGATCTCAATGGGGTTCAGGGTTCAGGGTCAGAAGGTTTAGATTTTATACTTGCCTGCAGTCAGATAGTGGTATCGAGTGCTCAGGGCTAGAGTCACAGGCTTAGGTCACAGACTTAAATGCATTCCGGATGTGACATCGAGTCTTCAGGGATGGGGTCTAGGGCCTAGGTCACAGATTTGCCTGAATTCCGATTGTGATATCGAGTCTTCAGGGCTAGGGTCAAGGGTTCAGGTCACAGACTTGCCTGCATCCCAATAGTGATGTCAAGGCCCACAGTTCCAAAGGCGCCGCAGATCCAGGGCAGCTGCTGCTTGAGTGCCTGCAACATATAAAAGGACCGGAGTAAGTTACCTTAAGCTGGAAAGGGGATGCACAAGCCATGCAGCGCCCCCCTTTTCACTCCCTGAGTAGCAGCTCCTCAACCCCCTACTCAAAAGGCATCTGATATGAATGGGTGCAGTGGGTAAGGATGCCCCCCTCACATACAAACCTAATGCTGGATAAGCGCAGCAGGGAATGCTGCCCTTACCTCTAAACAGCATGTTCGATAAGCGCAACAGGGCCTTGAACCCTATGACTCCCCAGCTGCAAACACCACATAATAAAGCAGCAAGACCCTAAACCCTACATAAAGAACTCTGCCCCAATTATTGGGTAAGCATGGCAGGACCCGAACCCCCTAATGCCAACTACCCCCATCTGTACCTTCCATGCTAGACATGCTCAGCATGTCATTAACCCATACCCACCTCTAGCCTCCATGCTAGATAGGCGCAGCAGGTCGCTGGTGCCTTAGACTGTAACACCCGCAAACAGAGGTCCTTCCCAGCAGAGACCCTAAGCCGTTATGCCCCCCTCCCCCTAACCTCTATCCTGGGCATGTCTACTCAAATGCAGGCGCCAAAGAATACGTCCGCCACGACAGTCATAAGGAGCATAATGAAGGATTGCCCACATTCCACAATGTCCTCCATGTTGGACAAGAGCAGTGGGAACCAGAACCCCGAACCATACCCCTTTCCCCACGCTGAAACCTCTGTGTTGAATAGGCGAAGTAGGGCCCCCAACCATACCCCTCCGCCCCCACTTCAACCTCCGTGCCCAACTCGTGCATAAGGATCCCCTGTCTACCCCCAGCTCTAAACAGCATGGTGGATAACCGAAGAAGGGCCCCAGACCCAAACCCTCAACCACACATGCACCACAGCTGTAACCTCAACGCTAGATAGACGCAGCGTGTTGGATGAACGTGGAAGGACACTTAACCTGAACCCTAAACCATACCCGCCCCTCCCCCCCGACAGCTCTCACCTCAATGCTGTATAGGCGCAACATGTTGGATGAGTGTAGAAGGACCCCAGACCCAAACCCTCAACCACACATGCACCACAGCTGTAACCTCAACGCTAGAGAGGCGCAGCATGTTGGCTGAACGTGGATGGACACTAAACCCGTAACCCTTAACCATACCCCCCCCCCGACAGCTCTTACCGTAATGCTGGATAAGCGCAGCATGATGCTGGTGCCCTAAACCATACCCCCCCGACAGCTCTCACCTCAATACTGGATAGGCGCAGCATGATGCTGGTGCCTGTGCACAAGTTTGCCGTGACGGTCATGAGGAACATGATGAGGGACAGGCCCTCCGCCGACTTGCGTGAAGCGGTCTTTGCAATCTGAGATATTCGCGAGCTCATGTACATGAGGGTGGACATGTAGCCCAGCAGCGTGCCAGCAGCCTCCTTGATGCCTGTGGGACATCAAGGTTAGGGTTCAGGGGTTTTAGTTGGTACTGGCCACTATATCTCGAGCTCCGTTCTACTAGTTAAGCCCAATGGACGTTTATGAAATAAGTGAGTTGGAGGTGTGAGGCAGTACTTGGAATGTTAGACAGCCGCAAGCTCATGTACATGAGGGTGGACATGTAGCCCAGCAGCGTGCCAGCAGCTTCCTTGATGCCTGCGGGACATCAAGGTTAGGGTTCAGGGGTTTTAGCTGGTACTGGCCACTATATTTCGAGCTCCGTTCTACTAGTTAAGCCCAATGGACGAGGGTGGACATGCAGTCCAGCAGCGTGCCGGCAAACTCCTTGATGCCTGCGGGAGAATTGAGTCGAAGGTGTGAGGCATTACTCGCGATCTTTGACAACCGCAAGCTGATGCACAGGAGGGTGGACATGTACAGCTTGGGAGGCTGCCTGCACTTTCCTGATGTCATAGATCACAGGCACATTCTTGGGTTTTGCCTGAGACCCAATTTATAAAAACAAAACAATACTATATCTGGCATGAAAGACAAAAAACCTCAAATACAAAACCCCAAATTACCCTCCTTTGCTTTCGACCACACCGTGGCTCGTGACCCAAATTCAAAAAATAAAGACTATGTCTGGCATGAAAGCACACAAAATGACCCTCCTTTGCTTTCAACCACACCGTGGCTCGTGCCCCAAGGCAAGCTGTCCAAAGAGGTCGGATCTAATCAAGATCCAGAGGGCCAGACAGGTGGGGAAATGATGGGTAGTCAAAGGGCGGTCTCCAACAGGGCCAACACCACCGGGAGGGCACATCAGTCAAGGAGAGCACGTCAAGCCAGCATCCTAGAAGGGGAGCATGTCCCCCTCCGCACATCAGGCAAGCGGAGCACATCCAGCCACCACAGGGCAGTAAGTCGGTTTCCGCGCATCAGGCTAGGGGACCGTGTCCATGGCAAGGGGAGCACATCAGGCAAACACCACCGAGGAATAAGTCCATGGCAAGGGGAGCACATCAGGCAAACACCACCGAGGAATACGTCCATGGCAAGGGGAGCACATCAGGCAAACACCACCGAGGAATAAGTCCATGGCAAGGGGAGCACATCAGGCAAACACCACCGAGGAATAAGTCCATGGCAAGGGGAGCACGTCAGGCAAACACCACCGAGGAATAAGTCCATGGCAAGGGGAGCACATCAGGCAAACACCACCGAGGAATAAGTCCATGGCAAGGGGAGCACATCAGGCAAACACCACCGAGGAATAAGTCCATGGCAAGGGGAGCACATCAGGCAAACACCACCGAGGAATACGTTCATGGCAAGGGGAGCACATCAGGCAAACACCACCGAGGAATAAGTCCATGGCAAGGGGAGCACATCAGGCAAACACCACCGAGGAATACGTCCATGGCAAGGGGAGCACATCAGGCAAACACCACCGAGGAATAAGTCCATGGCAAGGGGAGCACATCAGGCAAACACCACCGAGGAATACGTCCATGGCAAGGGGAGCACATCAGGCAAACACCACCGAGGAATAAGTCCATGGCAAGGGGAGCACATCAGGCAAACACCACCGAGGAATAAGTCCATGGCAAGGGGAGCACATCAGGCAAACACCACCGAGGAATAAGTCCATGGCAAGGGGAGCACATCAGGCAAACACCACCGAGGAATAAGTCCATGGCAAGGGGAGCACGTCAGGCAAACACCACCGAGGAATACGTCCATGGCAAGAGGGGCACATCAGGCAAACACACCACCAAGGGACACGTCCCGTCTCTCACTCTGTGTGTCACACCACCACGGCCGGTCGCCGTTCTCTGGGTCCTCCTGGTCGCAGCCTTGCAGCTGCGGGACCAGCCAGTCCAGGCGCCCCGGAGGTGGCCCCTGTCCCGCCTGTCCACCGCCGGCCATCGTGAAACCAATGTCACCGCTCCCCAGCCGTGGAGTGGGGATGAAAACACTGGCCGAGGAGAGAGGGGGGCCGTCCCATCGACCCTGATGCAACAGGAGGCAGCGCATTCATTCCATGAGCTAAACTCCAGTTACATTTCAGCTACATTTCAGTTGCATTTCAACTCAATGGCAGTAACAATCAGTGTTGTGACCACTTACTCTTACACCAGAAGTACTGTAATTACAGTTCCACGTAGTTACGGTGTAACTTACAACGAGGCAATTATCGCAGTGTAATTTGGGGGGAAACTTACACTTACCCTTACATTCGGCTTACTCCCACACTGTAAAGAAAATCCTGGCATACCGTAATTTTACACCCATGCTTACGCCAAATTCAGTGGTAGAAGGCCAGATATGCCCCACATGATCTTCCTGAATAACTTGCAATATAATAAACTTATTTTGCAAGCTGTCAGGACTCAGAGAAACTGCTAAATGCATGATTTGTGCACTTGAAGTGACTTTGACTTGGCTTCACACCAGGTTCACACGTATGAATCGGTATGGATCGGCAGATGCTGATGACTTGTGTCTTTCTTACACCGTTCTTACTGTTACGGTGTAAATGACTGTAACAAGTCACATCCGACTTGAACTTACGGTGTAAGTTCCCAACACTGGTAACAATTCAGCTGAATTGCACAATTCAACTCAATTCCAATTACATTTCAGTTGCACTTCAGCTATTCCTTGCCTCCCAAGCTGCTTAGGCCAGCGCCTGCCTGAAGGTCAAGGTTACACAGATTGGCAACAGTCAGGCCTTTGGCGGCCCCCCCAGGGTCGATTAGCGTCGCAAGGTGGAAGGCTGTCCAAGGTGGTGGCTTGTGGCCGGGAGAAAATAACTCCCAGGCGGGTTACGCGCAAAAGGGTCATATCTACGATCGACATATTTGACATCTACGATCCCTCTGTGCGGAACACTTTTGGGCCTGAAAGGGAAGTTTTTTTCTTTCAGGCCCAAAAGCGTTACGTACAGAGGGATCGTAGTGAGTTTTCTCTTTCAAGTCTAGGAGGACCATAGTCTACCGGGTCAGTATCACGGGCGTAAGGGATTTCATCAAGGGGAATGGCAGCGGGTCATGAGGGCTCCGGGACCAGGTTTTGGAGCCAAAGCTAAGGATCGGCAGTCCAGGGCCCTGACCTACGCGCTGCCCGGCCCCAGAGTGAAGACCCTCCCCCCAAACAATGTAAAGCGCACCTCAAGGGACCAGGTTTTGGAGACAAAGCTAAGGATGAGCAGTCCAGGGCTCTGGCCCACGCATTGCCCGGCCCCAGATTGAAGACCCTCCCCTGCCAAGACAATGCTCGGCGTAGCAAGCGTTCATGTACCCCTATCAAGCGTTTTATATTAACATGGATGCACTTGGACCTGCACAGGTGCTAATGGCCCCCTCCTTGCATCTGCGCCCTGAACCCCTGCCAGTGCTCTAGGTCCCTTTTTTCCATGAGTGCTGGAGGCCCCCGCCTTGCAGGACGCTCAAGTCCCCTGCCTTGCCTATGCTGTAGGAACATGCCTTGCACGTAAAATCTATTTACCTTCACAAAAAAGAAACCTTTGCACTTACAAAAAAACGTTGGTTAACATGCCAAGAAAAACAGCGAGACTGTTTTCTTTAGGAAAGGCTTCCGCTAGAAAAGGAAGACCTCACCCATCTCCCATGTGCCGTCCAGGCCAGTGTTGCTTTTAGCGCGCTTCAGCTACCATTCAGCTACCTCACGGCTACGGCCGTGGGGGCCTGGTGCAGCAAGTCCTGCTGCTCAGGCCACCGGCCATCAATTGGTCAAGATTCTGTCCCCATTGGCCCAGTGGTGGCCGCCCGGCAACCCCCTACAGATGGTCTGGTGCTCAATTACTGCACACTTCAACAAAGACTGGTCCAGGCTCCCTGCCACTCACCTGGTGTAACCGATACGTCCCCACCGCCGCCAACGCCATGACAGACGCAAACACCGCAGCCGCAGCAGACAGCGCTGGCAGCCACCGCCCGCCGGCCCACTGCACTTGCGACGTCCGCTCGCCCACTGCCGAGTAAACACCAGCGCCTGCTAGCCCCCTCGCCTCCTCTCTCTCCCGCACGGCGCGCCTGCTCTCGCCTCCCCCCACCGCTCTGCCGCTACTGCTCCAGCTGGATCCCGGAGAATGCCATTCCCCCTCAACAAAGCCCCTTTCCGTATCAACACAACACCCCTCCTCCAAACGTCCCAGCCGCAGCTCCGGACCCTCCTCCGCCTGCTGCAGCCTCCCCCCCGCCTGGGACAGCTGGTGCGATTGAGGCTTCTGCTCCGGCTGCATGCCCGAGCACCCGCACGCTAGCGCCTGGTGCTGTAACGAGACCAGGTCTCGCAGCTCCATGCTGCCCGGCACCTCTAATGTACCGCCTGGGGGCGCTGATGGTGCCTCCGTGAGTCCTGGACCGTCAGGCAACGCTGCCCCGCCAGGGGGGCCGCCGCCTGCTCCCCCGCCTCCTCCTCTGCTGCCCTCCTTCGGCGCAAACCGAGAAGTTGCGAGCTGCCCGCCGACGCCCGGGGGCAGGGGGGCGCTGTTGGCTCGAGGCTTGCGCCGCCGGTGGTGGTAATGGTGGACGCGTGCCTCGTCCAGCAAGCGCTGCCGCTTCCGAGCGCTTTGCAGAGCTCCGTAGTAAATGAACTGCAATAGACACAAACGGGATTCGAAATTAGACACGTCTAGCATGCCCCCAAAAGTCACTTTGCAGAGCTCTGCAGTAAATGAACTGCTACTGTCATGAGCGACGTTCAAAATTAAATACCTATAGCCAGCGCGGGCCTCCCCCAGGCACGCTGCAAAGCCCCGTTATGAATGAAGTGAGGGACGATGCAGCAGGAACAAGCGAGGCTCAAGATTGACAGTGAAGGTGGGGGGTTAGGGTTATGAATTTAGGGTTTTAGGCTCAAGATTGACAGTGAAGGAGAGGGGTTTAAGGGTTTTAGGGTTCAGGGTTAGGGGTTTTAGGGGTTAGGGTCTTAGGCTCAAGATTGCCGGTGAAGGGGAAGCTCAGCTTTGGGCAACATGTTAGGAGAGGCTTTGCAGCAAACGCATGGCCGGGTGGTGTTGACCCACTCACCAGTCTGCACCTCAGTTGATTTTTGAGCAGGGCTGTAACATCACCGACTGCATATTTGAGGGTGCTTCAGTTACAGTTCGGCCACATTGAGGCTTACACCTGTGGGGACCCATAGCAGCAAGCCCTACTGCTTAGGCAATAAGGCATGGGACAATCAAGGCTCGGTCCCTATTGGTCCAGCAACAGCTGCCCAGCGGCCTGCCACACATGGTCCGTTGTGCTCAAGGTACACACAGGTCTGAACATCAGGGTTTGTGGTATGGCCCAAAGCGCAATATTTCACTGGACATTCAATTGCACTGATAAACACAACCTCTTCATAACGTCGCAAAAAACAAAAATTAATTTTTTCACGCGCGGCCAAAAAACGTTAAAAATCGGCCGCGCAGCGCCGATTCTTTTTTGCAAATCTTCTAATTTCACGCCGCGCATCAGGTACGATAATGAAAAATCGCCGCTGACAGTCCTTGCAGCAGCGATTTTGAATTAGTATTAGCGCACATCCAGGTCCGCGCACCCCAATCATCATTTTTTAATGAGCGGAATTTACCGCGTTTCACAGTATGCCGAAATATTGTGGCACATTGCCACAAGTCTACCGTAGTATCAGACAATTTTCGTTTTATATTGAATTCGATTTTTGTTTGGAAACCTTCTAATTAACAAAATCACGGTTTCGTTTAAGTGGTTCGTTTTTTTTGACTGGAGGCTGAATGTTTTACGATCACTGGTTCGTTTATGCTCCAGAACCAATCACTGGTCCTTTGCTCTAGCAATATACTCAGCAAAAGTAAACTGCCTTTTGCTCATTACAACAGCATTTGATGTGAAAGGAGCGTGTCTGCGACATGGACGGCGCTAATCTTTGCGTGGCAATTGTTCAGGGTGTGGGGCTAAAATATTCGTTTTTTTTTGTTCGTTTTCACCATACGGTACATATTTTCGTGGAAATCAACCATTCAGTAAATTGAAAAACGATCAATAAAACGAAATTTGACTGATACTACAGTACCGTAGACTTAATTTGCCTCCGCGAACGCCTAAAAAAATGTATTGTTTATTCACCGGAATATGCAGAAAACACATTGTCGTAAAGCACTCGGACCGAAATCAATACTTTTGTAAGCCGCGCACCGCACTGGGCAATTGTCTTTAAACCCCACCGAACGTTTCTCAAACTTGGGTTGCGCAGGGCCGTTGTAACAGTAGGTGAACTGGGGGCGGAGCAGATATTGCATGTGCATTTTTACGGTTCCGGTGTGTGGACAAGGTGTGACGCGCGTGCGCACAAGCAATTGTTTAATATTGCGTGATAAGCCGCAAATGCGTCTATGAGTTAATTGTTTAAGTATCCATTAAGCCGCGAAGGCAAATTAACATAAATTTCTTGCCGACGAAAAGCGCGTCTGTGGTAATGCATGCAACTGTTTTGCAAGGGATCGTGCTGTCACTTCCGGTGCATGGCATGGCATGGCACGGCATAGGAGTTGGCTTGATCGCCTAAACCAGCCTCATCTGCCATGATGAAAGAAAGACGGTGAGATTGCAAAATAATCCCCCAGTTTCAGACAGTTCATGCCGTGAAGAGCGCAGAGTGAGGGGAAGACAAAAAATAACATGAAAAGTGTAGAAAGTGTAGAAAATAGCTTGAAAGATGTGGCCAGTTTGATGAGACATGCGGTACATGCCTTCAAGGAGGCATCACATGACTTCATTTTGCTTTTCAAAGCATTAGGGTGACTGGTGGGTGATATACTGATATGGCCATATGGACAGATATACTGATATGGCCATATGGACAGATATACTGATATGGCCATATGGACAGATATACTGATATGGCCATATGGACAGATATACTGATATGGCCATATGGACAGATATACTGATATGGCCATATGGACAGATATACTGATATGGCCATATGGACAGATATACTGATATGGCCATATGGACAGATATACTGATATGGCCATATGGACAGATATACTGATATAGCCATATGGACAGATATACTGATATGGCCATATGGACAATTTGAACCTTGTCAGCAAGCCCTACCTAGCACCCTAGCAGTAGACCAAAGATCAAACAAGGCCTGCCATAAGGTACCGGTACTATCATTAACATCCCCAAAGCTCTTTGGTCTTGCAAGACACGCTTCACCTGCACTAACATGACGACGTCTGACAAAACAAAGTACATGGCAACAAACGTGGTCGTTGGCAGTTGCTCCCCTTGGACCAAGCATCCCAGCAGATTGAGGGTGTCTCCGAGGAACCACTGCGGTACCATGATTTCGAAATAATGGAGGTCAGAAGGAATGTAGTGTTGTGACATATAATAATTTTATTCAGAGGCAGCAAGGCTGGTAATCAGAGGTAGCTGGCAATCATTGCAATGGGCTTCAGGAGGGTCTACTGGAGCTGGGGTATGGATTGAGATTGGGCCAGGGATTCGGACAGGTCACACCTCCAGTATTCAAACAAAGGTCACTTTATGTGCCCCAGTGCCATCTCATATGTGATATGTCGCCTGAGAGCTGCAGATATATATGGCTTGGGTAAGGCTGGCGAGAAGCGCTGTCCAGGCATCCACACCAAATAGTGTTTATTTCAGTGTGAGCCAGACCACGTTTGGGGCCCGCTGAGCGACCAGACGACCACCACTCGGCCAGCGGGGACTAAACCTTGACATGTCAACAGACCGTGGTCCAAACAACAGGGCTTTCTGCACTAGGCCGCCCCCCTTCAGCCATAGACTATGAAGAAGGTCAGGAAAGTAAACAGTGCCAGACAGGACCCAGCAGGATATGTAATCATGCATGCATCCCATGCCCTCAAACCATCCCCAATGGGCATGAATCCTAGTAAGAGTAAGCCTATATTTCCGCATCTGAACCTCAATGCAAGAGCGCTTCTGGAACATGCGTCATGAACGGATATAATGTTGGCCTGATGCCCACTCACACACCAGTCGAACAGGATCACTGATTCTCATATCATGCTATACAAGATTTCGCCCTGACATGGGTATCGGTGATCCTGATGCGCCTTATGCGACAGCCTGCTATCCTCTTTCGTCGGATCTCGAGCATGACGAGGATGTCCTGTCTGACGAGGACAGAGCTGTCGCTAGTTTGGGGGGACGTGGCATCGGTATTCGCATGTAGCTCAGCAGTGTCCCTGCAGCCGGTTCAGTTCACCTGCGCTAGGAACCAGACGCTGAGCGCCTCGGCGCTCTGGTTCTTGATGTTGGAGATGAACTGCGGTAGCTGAGCAAGGACCCAAACGATGATCGATGCCAGGCCAAGGACGAAGCTGATCGTGTCGCGCCAAGTGTAGATGCAGTCGTAGAAGTACGCCTCGACCCAAGGGATGGCGCCGGGCAGGCAGTCTTTAGCTAGGAGATGCGTCATGTGCACCCCCTTTGAGGGCACTTGCCTGAGACCCCTCGACACACAACCCCTATTCCTGCGCGTCCCTAGCCGGTACGCTATAGCCTACTGTATCATTGACGGTTTATATGCGGCATGGGCGGGATTGAGGAGCTGTGTTGGCAGATAGAAGCTAATCTGCTCGTAACGCTACTAGCAACACGGTAGAGCCCAGACCACAAACCCGTGTTTTTATGATCAAACCCTATTGTTCGGGTCATCGAAGTCCATCAATCTACGGGTCGGCAACGGGGTCGGCACAGGGTTGTTCTGTCTAGATCCATCAGATGATTATACATACGAGTGTAAATTTCTGATGTACGATTGCAGCTGCCAAGCACTGTTGTAACTGGTTCACGCCTCCTCCGTCCGCCTTCGTTCCCTTTTGAAGCCGACGACTAGATTTGAAGCCGACAATATTATTCGGCACTTCTTGCATTTTATAACTTTCTTCAATTGAAACATTAGAGCGGGACCCCGATCGCGCTCAAAGGCAGCGGAGGAAGCGATCCACACAAAAAGCCAGCCAGCGCGGCCGGGGTTAGCATGCAGGGGGCTCCGCCTGTGCTGCCCAAATTTGCATCTAGACGTCCTGACTGGACCCTACCTACGCTACACGATGGCCTCATCGTGTCCGATGACGATGCACTGTTCTCCCTGCCCGGCCGGCAGCCATGCAGCAGGTGACACAAATAATGACCCAGGGTCACACTACCATAGTACCATATAAGGGTGACTTAATACTCCTTGATAAAGAGAATGGCAAAATGAGACTGCCATGGCGAGTAGCAGAAAGCATGCAGCCCCAGTCCAGCAAAACACCCTCATCGTGCACCTCCTTCCCCTGGCCGCCCAACTCGACTTTTGAACCAAACTGTGCCAATCAATGCACACTCATACTTGTGCCTCCCTTTCAGCTGTCTTCCTCCATATGACTGTCGGTCTGATTCTCCCAGTCAGCCTACTTCCACCATGTGACTACTGATTAGGGTGTAGGGTTATGTGCCTCCCAGTCAAAGACGATCATTGTACGATACAAAAACTGATGGTCTGTGCGGCTGTACCAAGTGGCATTTAGCCATACATACAGGGTAAATCCACCTGTATGGTATTCTAGTAGCGGTGGTCTTGAACCTGAATCAATGTGCTTCCGCTACCTGAGTGCTCCACTTCGGCAGATTGGTCCAAGCATGGCCAGCCTACGCCGTCTGCCTCCTCAAGGATGACACTTGCCTAAATTGAACCCCGCATACAGCATGCAACAGTTCTGGGTGAACCAGCAGCCATGTAAGACTACTGGGTGACCCCAGCAGCCAAGTAAAAGTGCTGGGTGACATACTCGATCCTGTGTAGACGACCCCATACGAGCCACCAGGCCCTCTCCTGCTGCCTGCTGCCCAAAGCGTAAAGCCTTATCCCTAAATCCAGCTTGAACCAATCATCCCTGACTGCTGCCAGGTGCAAGAAGAGCCGCGCTTTATACTGCTACGACTGCCTGCTGCCACTCACCCAAGTGCCCTTGGTGGCACTGCCATTCAGCTTCTCAATTGTGACAGACTCGGTAAGTCGTGAATTCTATGGGAGTGTGGTGCAGAATTGAGGGCTTGTCGACAGCACGCCCCAGCCGAAATCCCAGCTGAAATCCCCAGCTGAAATCCCCAGCCGAAATCCCCCGCAAAAATCCCCAGCCAATATCCCAGCCAAAATCCCAACCGACCCCCCCCGCCGAAATCCCAACCAAAATCCCAGCAAAAATCCTCGATCTACGGGAGGCTTGACCACTCAGGAGCAAGCCCTCTGAGAAAAGTAAGCATCTCCACTCACTTGCCCAGTGCTTGGTCAGCGAGACCATGGTTTAGTTATAGCGTTAAGGCTCCACTTTGGGTGCGTACCGACCGTAGGCCCATGATACACGCCCCAACCTCGCGTGACGTGGGGGCTGCTAGTGGGATGTCTGACGCAGCAGTTTAGTAGTAGGTGGAGACTTGGATGCTGTAACGACTAAACAAGGTGGACCTGGGACCTCTTAATGGGAAGTCTGACGCAGCGCAGTGATGTCCCTGCAAGTCAGGGTTTGAATCTCTGTTATTCCATTTGTCCCTGGAGTTTGAAGCCATGTACCTGGGGTTGATGGATCCGAACCCTAACCCTTAACTCTTAACCCTAAACCTTAACCCTAAACCTAAACCCTGAACCCTGACCTGCTTTAAACTTGTGGTGCAGGAGGAGCAGCCGAGCAAGAACACGGGCGTTCAAGCGGCCATCTTATGCCCGGGGCAGATACAGCTGCACGAGTAAGGGGCTCAAAGGTTTCCCCGTCCCTCCATTCGTTTGAATTAGGATTAGGGAGACACGTGGAGTGGATAAAAATTTCAAATTTCAAGCTGCATGGTTTGAAATTCCGTTTGGTTTTACTCGGCTCCTGTGAGGCTCAATAATGTTAGGCATGGTTTTAGGCTAGGACTAGAACTGGTCTTCCGCCCCCTTTAACCATTGTGCCTCCTAACCTGATCTCCCCTTTCAGGCCCGCAGCACATTTCCTTTGCCTAGACTGCTCAGTATCGGCATAGACCCTCAGTCCCTTACACACCTGTAAGTCTCCTTCCCACCCAGCTTCCTTACATAACCCGCCCAGCTCTCCCACCAGCTCTCCCACCCAGCTCTCCTTCCCACCCAGCTCTCCCACCCAGCTCTCCTTCCCACCCAGCTCCCTTACAGATCCCTTACAGAACCCACCCTGTCAACTGCCTCCCAATTTGCCGCAGTATTGACCACTGCCCAGATTTCGACAAGGCGAGGGCTGTCGTGCTTTACCCTAGCGATGACGCTATCGAGGTGGGTTTCAGGGCGGGCGGGGAGCAACTTCAAATTATAAGTGCAGCTGTTGCTTCAAAAATCCAAGGCTGTGACTCGCATGGCTGAAAGGGTACGTCCTGAGGTGTGGTAGAAATGAATAAATTGATATGCCGGATGAAAGGTAAGCATTGGAATGAAGCAACAAATATTTTAAATTTTAAAATAAAATTTTACACGCGCCGAGGCTTGGCTTCTCATTCTTCTGACCTCCGTCCCGGTTCCGTTCTGGCTGTTGGCAACCAATAATTGGTGCAATGCAGGGCTGGTGTGCTGCACGCCCTGATGCAGGCCACTGGCTGTTGACCGCTGTTACCCATTGAAATTGAAGGCTGCTGCAATACGCCACTGAAGCAGTTCACTGGCCGTTGGCCGCAGGCCATTGTGCTGCCTCAACTGAAATGAAGGGCTGCTGCATGGCAAGCTCTGAAGCAGTTCACTGGCCGTTGGCCGCAGGCCGCTGTGCTTGTCCCATTGAAATGGAGGGATGCTGCATGGCAAGCTCTGAAGCAGTTCACTGGCCACTGGCGGCAGGCTGCTGTGCTTGTCCCATTGAAATGGAGGGATGCTGCATGGCAAGCTCTGAAGCAGTTTACTGGCCACTGGCCGCAGGCCGCTGTGCTTGTCCCATTGAAATGGAGCGATGCTGCATGGCAAGCTCTGAAGCAGTTCACTGGCCACTGGCCGCAGGCCGCTGTGCTTGACCCATTGAAATGGAGGGATGCTGCATGGCAAGCTCTGAAGCAGTTCACTGGCCACTGGCCGCAGGCTGCTGTGCCTGACCCATGAAATGGAGGGATGCTGCATGGCAAGCTCTGAAGCAGTTCACTGGCCACTGGCCGCAGGCTGCTGTGCCTGACCCATTGAAATGGAGGGATGCTGCATGGCAAGCTCTGAAGCAGTTCACTGGCCACTGGCCGCAGGCCGCTGTGCCTGACCCATTGAAATGGAGGGATGCTGCATGGCAAGCTCTGAAGCAGTTCACTGGCCACTGGCCGCAGGCTGCTGTGCCTGACCCATTGAAATGGAGGGATGCTGCATGGCAAGCTCTGAAGCAGTTCACTGGCCACTGGCCGCAGGCTGCTGTGCCTGACCCATTGAAATGGAGGGATGCTGCATGGCAAGCTCTGAAGCAGTTCACTGGCCACTGGCCGCAGGCTGCTGTGCTTGACCCATTGAAATGGAGGGATGCTGCATGGCAAGCTCTGAAGCAGTTCACTGGCCACTGGCCGCAGGCTGCTGTGCTTGACCCATTGAAATGGAGGGATGCTGCATGGCAAGCTCTGAAGCAGTTCACTGGCCACTGGCCGCAGGCTGCTGTGCCTGACCCATTGAAATGGAGGGATGCTGCATGGCAAGCTCTGAAGCAGTTCACCGGCCACTGGCCGCAGGCTGCTGTGCCTGACCCATTGAAATGGAGGGATGCTGCATGGCAAGCTCTGAAGCAGTTCACTGGCCACTGGCCGCAGGCTGCTGTGCCTGACCCATTGAAATGGAGGGATGCTGCATGGCAAGCTCTGAAGCAGTTCACTGGCCACTGGCCGCAGGCTGCTGTGCCTGACCCATTGAAATGGAGGGATGCTGCATGGCAAGCTCTGAAGCAGTTCACTGGCCACTGGCCGCAGGCTGCTGTGCTTGACCCATTGAAATCAAGGGCTGCTGCAATGCGCTTCTGAAGCATGCCACTGGCTTCAGGCTACAGGCCGCTGTGCTGCACCCACTGAAATTGAATGCTGCTGCAATGTGCTTCTGAAGCATGCTACTGGCCTGCCTTAGGCTACAGGCCACTGTGCTGCACCCACTGAATCCAAGGGCTGCCACGCTGCGCTGCTGAAGCAGGTCACTGGCTGTTGGCCACAGGCCGCTGTGCGTAACCCATTGAAATTGACAGCTGCTGCATTGCACGCCCTGAAGCAGTGCACTGGCCGTTGGCCGAAGGCCTCTGTGCTGCACCTACTGGTATCGAATGCTGCTGCGATGCGCTTCTGAAGCATGCCACCGGCCTGCCTCAGCTACAGCCCGCTGTGCCGCGCCCATTGAAACCAGGGGTTGCTGCGTTGCGCTGCTGAAGCAAGCCGCCACAATGCGCGCGTTGAAGCACGCTTTCAGTCCTTTATTTCAGAGCTTGACATGCTTGGCGACTGGCTAGGCTGGCATTAAAGAATAAGAGGATGCCCTATGGCCCCCGTCAAGACACTAATAGATATATGATATATCATATATGATCCTGTTTCCAATCTGTGTTAAAGCCTCATATTGGGTTCCCTACTGATTATTTTAGTGTGTGCCGAACCACCTTTGGGGGGCCGCTGGGCAGCCACCACTGGGCCGATCGGGCCCAAGCCTTGACCGGCCTACGATCGGCGGTCCAAGCAGCAGGGCTTGCTGCGCCAGCCCCTCACGGCCGGGGACCATGATGTAGCTGATTTGTAGCTGAAGCGCGCTAAAATAAGCACTAGTTCCCTCCCTTGTACCGCCTGGCCCAGGTGGAGGAGGTGGAGCCCCTGTCCATCGACAGAGCTTTCATCATCGACTCCAAATGGTGAGCAGCCGCTCCTCTGCTACTGCCGCCATGGAGCATTTGACATGAGAAAAAAGAGAGGACAGAGGGGCAGGGAGAGGGAACAGGGCAAAGCGAGGATATAGGGGAAGGAGAGGGAAAGCAAAGGGGAAGTGGAGGGGGGAGGGAAGAGGGAAGAGATAAAGAGGGGAGTTTCATTTGAATCCACCGAAGGCCATGCATCTCAGCTTCCTTGACTTGAGTAGGTGGGCCAGGGGCCCACACCGCACACTGCCTGCGAGGCGTGAATCCATTGGGTGTTTGGCCAAGGCCTGGAGGTGCCTGCTTTTTTGTGTATCGTTTTTGTTATTATTATTTTGTGTAGTTGTTTTTATACCTGTACTCATTGCTCTTGACTGTGTTTTTGAAAAACTGCCACTTTGTGAACTGGTCCCTTTATTTTTATTCTTATTTTGTATAGATGCTTTGTTTTAATTAAATAGTTGGATTCCCCTTGTCCGTACCAGTTCTGAGCTGGCTGTTCGTTGCCTAGGGAACGGTTGACCTCCCACGCCCGTCCAACGACCGCACAAAACAGTCCTTCTTGCCCTTACGAGCTCGGCAGGCCATCCCAGCCGCTGGCTTCCAAACTGGCTGCAGGCCGTTAAGCTGAATCGAACTTGGGGCACACGAAACTAATCATTGCTGCTCAGGGCCCCCTTGGCTGCAGGCCGTTAAGCTGAATCGAACTTGGGACAAACGAAACTAATCATTGCTGCTCAGGGCCCCCTTGGCTGCAGGCCGTTAAGCTAAATTGAACTTGGGGCACACGAAACACAACATTGCTTCTCCGGGCTCCCCTGGCTGCATGCTGTTGTAAAGCTGAATTGTTGTTGGAGCAGACGGAACTTAACATTCCTGCTTGCCCCAGGAAGAAGGCCAAACGGCTGATCCAGCACCCGTCCTTGGAGGGGGTGCGCCGAGTGAAGCTGTCTCAAACCAAGTCCGCCTTCTGGCGATATCACACCAAGGGGGTGGTGGACGAGGGTGAGCGGACGATTCTGCTGGCCAATCAGTGTTCATATTATTAAAAGTGTTTTATCTGACCAAGTCCGCCTTCTGGCATCATCACACCGAGTGCGTGGTGGACGAGGGTGAGCGGACGATTCTGCTGGCAAATCAGTTTATCAGAGATACCGTATCTGGTTTTATTTTATCAAGCCCGTTTCATCTGACCAAGTCCGCCTTCTGGTGTTACCACACCAAGGGCATGGTGGACGAGGGTGAGTGGACGAGTCTGCTGACCCATCATCTTTTATTTACCAAAAGTGTTTCATCTGACCAAGTTCTCCTTCTAGGGATGCCATACCAAGGGAGTGGTGGACGAGGGTGAGTGGACGATTCTGCTGACCCATCAATTTTCTACCAAATCTGTTCATCTGACCAAGGCCGCCTTCTGGTGGTATCCCACCATGGGCGTGGTGGAGGAGGGTGAGCAGCTGCTGAGCCATCCCTGGCTGCCAGGCGTGAAACTCCTGTGGGCACGAGGAGCAAAGGTCCTAAACCACAAGCAGGCATTGGTTTCGGTTTTCAAATATCTGGATCTCCGTTCAGATTCCTGGGTCTGCATTCGAAATTCTGGATCTGTGTTCCCGGATCTGTGTTCCCGGATCTGTGTTTGCTTCACCTATTGTTCGAACCCTTGTTCAGCTGATGGTGGGGCGAGGCGGAAGTGTGGAACTCCTGAGTTCTAGGTCGAGGGTTCAGCCTGTGTGCTGGGTTTGGGGTACGGGGCTTAGCCTTTTAGCAAGGTAAATGATTTAGCTTGTGTGTTGGGTTTGGGGTTTTGGGACTAGCCTGTAAGCTAGGTGAGTAATTTAGCTTGTGTGCTGGGTTTGAGGGTTGGTCCATGTGCTGTGTTAATGGCTTTTGCGTGAGTGCTGAAAGGATAACAAGCCAACAACATGATGATAAATCTTGTATCTCATCCTCGTATGGATGTCTACACATAAGCACACAACTGAACCCTCTGCTTGCATTTTTTCCTGGTCTGACCTTGCATATCTGTCTTACTTGAAACCTCTTGATCTCATGCCTTAGACATCTAACGCTATGGTCTCATCCATGTCACCATTCTTGGCGCTCAGAGATTGCTGCATGCAAGTCTTGAAGCTGAAACTGCGTTGAGTCTTGATTGCGTCACCAGGCGCTTCAGTCCTGACTGCGGATGGCCCCAGCACTCCTGAATTTTGCAGTTGTCTACTTATTTTGATGGCATTGAATTTCCCGCCTTGACTCCTGATTGCACCTGCACCTGCAGGTGTGTGCACCATCGAAGCCATGTACTTCTTCCTTCGAACCCTGTCAGAAAAGGTGCGTAGAACCTGTCCCAACTGACCTCAGTGGGAGGTATTGGGAACCTGTCCCAACTGACTTTGGTGGGAGGTATTGGGAACCTGTCCCAACTGACCTCAGTGGAGTTGCGTTCCCGGTAGGTGTGAACCTGCTGGATGCATCCTGCTGTATTCATGATCATGGCAGCCCTCCAGTTGAGGAGAGAGATGTGGTCATCACTGAATGAGGCATCCCCTGCCTGGTAGGGTGGGAACTAACTCAGTGAGGCATTTCCTGTCTGCTGGGGTGGGAGCTCACGCAGTCAGGTATCCGTTGCCGGCTGTGGCTTGTCACCCTTACTGGCTCCTCCGCTACTGGACTGTGACCAACAGTACAGGATGTCTGGACTATGAGTCTATGATTGCACCTCCTCCCTCATTACCCATCCTGACTGGTTGCACTATGCACTTGTCACCCTTACTGGCTCGTCCGCTACTGGACTAGTGGACTGTGACCAACAGTACAGGATGTCTGGACTATGAGTCTATGATTGCACCTTCTCCCTCATTACCCAACCTGACTGGTTGCACTATGCACTTGTCACCCTTACTGGCTCCTCCGCTACTGGACTAGTGGACTGTGACCAACAGTACAGGATGTCTGGACTATGAGTCTATGATTGCACCTTCTCCCTCATTACCCAACCTGACTGGTTGCACTATGCACTTGTCACCCTTACTGGCTCCTCCGCTACTGGACTAGTGGACTGTGACCAACAGTACAGGATGTCTGGACTATGAGTCTATGATTGCACCTTCTCCCTCATTACCCAACCTGACTGGTTGCACTATGCACTTGTCACCCTTACTGGCTCCTCCGCTACTGGACTAGTGGACTGTGACCAACAGTACAGGATGTCTGGACTATGAGTCTATGATTGCACCTTCTCCCTCATTACCCATCCTGACTGATTGCACTATGCACTTGTCACCCTGACTGGTGGCTCCGCTACTGGACTGTGACCAGTAGGATGTCTGGGCTGGACGTCTGACTGCATCTTCTCCGCTATAGCACTGACCAGCAGGGCAGGGTGTCTGGACTATGATTGCACCTCCTCCCTCATTACCCTACCTGACTGATTGCACCATGCCTTTGTCACCCTAACTGGAAACTCCGCTATTGGACTGACCAACAGGGCAGGATGTCTGCTTGCATAGCGTAACGGTAACGGCGCGGATGTGGCTTCGGCCCAGGCTGAGCTGTTTCCTTAACACTCACGCCCCCCACGGGGCGTATCTTTCTTTCTTTATTTCTCGATTGCATCTTCTCCCTCGTTACTTTATATGACTGATCGCACCATGCCTTTGACGCCCTATATGGTTGCTCTATGCGACGTTCAGGGCAAGATGTCGGCATTGTTTACTGGAGAACACTACTTCGATAACTTGGTGAGACCAGCCGCACGCTGCAACCTAGTCGGGCCGCTCATATCTCCATACGTCATGACACTCAGGCTAGTGCATGGTTCACTTCTGGCTGATGAGGGGGCTGCAGCACTAACTGGAGGAGCTCATAAATCATACATTCGCTCACCCTAGGTGTTTAGGATTAAGGGTTTGGACCCTAAAACTCAAACCCATGAATTATGCATGCCCTCACCCTAGGTTTGTGCGGTCGTGAGGGAGATACATGTGCATGCCTGATTTCTCCTGTCTGACGTGTGCATGCTGCCATGCAAAGGTAGGAGCAAGGAGCTCCTTATGGTGCATACCTGCCTTTGGATGCACCATCAGGGGCTCCTCGCATCGCCTCCTTGCGCTCTTGGACACTCATGGACACTGATTTCATGCATTGCTCCCTCGTCGCAATCCCCTACTTAAGCTCATGCACACCGGTCTTGTTTGCCCCCCCTTTCAACCCTACCCTGCTCCCCACACGACAGCTCTGGTATTTCGTCCACCAGCACAAGCTAGTTCAGAGGGTGGCAGTGGAGAAGGCTGCGGTGTGGGAGAAGAACCAGCAGCAACTTCAGGCTGAAGGGCATGCCGAGGGTGTGGGGCATGCCGATGGAGAAGGGCATGCCGAGGGTGGGGGGCATGCCGAGGCAGGAGGGCATGTCAAGGGAGGTGTGGCTGAGGACGAGGGGCATGCGAAGGCAAGAGGGCATGCCAATGGAGGTGTAGCTGAGGACGAGGGGCATGCCAATGGAGGTGCGGCTGAGGACGAGGGGCATGCCAAGACTGGAAGGCGTGTCAAGGGAGGTGTAGCTGATGGAGATGGGCAGTCTACTGGTGGTGCAGCTGTGGGGGACGATGCAGCGATTGAAGGAGGAGGCAAGCGGAGAAAGAAAGTGGAGGACCAGGGTATATCCACGGAGCAAGATGACGCGGCTGGTGAACGGGATGGTGGTGACCAGTGTGGAGCTGTGGGATTTTGAAGCTGAGTGTCTCAGTGATGTCATCGGTTGGTTGGTTGGTATCTCAGTGATATCATCGGTCGGTTGGTTGGTATCTCAGTGATACCATTGGCTGGTTGGTTGTTCTCTCAATGATACCATCGGTTGGTTGGTTGGTATCTTAGTGATACCATTGCTTGGTTGGATATCATCCACTAGTTCGGGGTACCTCAACTTGGCGCCTGTGCACCGAGAAGATACAACCCCTGGCAATGATAATCCGTGGGATTGCTGCACAGTGACCAGGAACAGCTGAACGTGCAAAGGATTCCTGATTCAACATCACCATTTTGGGGAAGGAACATTAAAGGCCTGGCGGAAGAAGCGGTCGTTTAGGGCACTCCTCTCCAACTGCGATTTTCCTTCATCCGTAACCAGGGTCCGTAACCTCCGTTATGTAAGCATATACCGTGATTACATTTGCACGTTGATAATGCAGTCATGTCGTACTGAATGTAATGTCCAAAGGCAGAGACCTTTGTCCTGCGGTGATGAAATTCCATTTTGAATTTTACAACTATCTGCAACCTTCAGTTCAACACATATGGGTTTGGTTGGGTAGGGTAGCACTAGGTCGATGACGTGGAGCGAGATATCTTGAGTCTGTAAGGTTCAAGGTTGCTGGTTCTGGCAGCGACCTGTGCCGACTAACCACGAGTCAATGACGTTACACCTCTGGGCCCTGCTCAAAAGGCTCGGCCGCGTGGCGCCTAACTAAAAAGAGTTGGGAGGGAAAATGGAAACAACACAAAGGGATAGGACAAAAGAAAGGAGGGAAAAGTGGGGGGAAAAGTGAAGGGCCAAAACAAAAGGATAACCACGGCCCATGAATGTGCCCAAGGCCTACTTCAAATTTTCAGAGACTGAAGCAATGCCAAGTAGGGTCTCCACTTGCTACAATTCGTCAGGTAAAACACCTAATATCATTGGCGTCCAGGTAAAGCCAGCCCCCTCTAGCTGGCTTGGTCCATAGGAGTACATCTGAGACTGCATGTGAATGAAGTGCCTCTGGGTCCTGTAGGAAAGGCTGCTCTGAGGCTGCATGTGTAGTCTGCTTATAATTGACTACCAACCGCGTCTCTATAGTGGCTTGAGATTGAAGCGGGGCCAGGTTGTACACCCACACCGCTAACAAGACATCAGAGGGGCAAATGTTTCAGTGCGTCACTCATTGGTATGAGGTGCATTCCTGTCACGGCGTGATTGTTAAGTGATAAAGCTCATCTGGGGACACTGCTTGATCACACTCTGTCCTACTGTGCAGTTGTTGTGAAGTGTCTACAGTCCAGCAGAGCATCGCCTTTGATGCATGGGACATGTGCCCGTAAACCGTCACATGCACTACATACGGTACGCTAGGACAGCAAGCAAAAATCAGTGACCCCCAAGGGCTAGCAACCAACACAAAACCACTGAGCAGTAGCGTGGGAATGATCCCCATTGTGCAAAGGTATTATGCCGTTAATTAATGTTGGTGCTCAAACCGATTGCACTAACTTGAGGCTGTGACTCGGAGCTGTCATCACAGCTGATAATAGAGGATGGCGCAGCGATCAGCAGCGTGACACACGCTAATACTCACGGTGCTAGGCTCAGAGGCACGGCCAGCATGTGGAGGATGCACTGCATGTGTGCTTTCAGTGCTCTAGCTTGAAGGAAAGGGTGCTTGCCGACGTGGCCAAGCTTTATTTAAGCAAGGCCCAGAGGTGTTACGTCCTTAACTCAAACTGATTGCAGGCACCTGTCCTACACATCCAATCTGATGTGCCTTTGGACTTCAAAACTCACAAATTCTTCTATAATGCCGAGTATAGTATGGTAGTACACCGTATGCTGTCATGCAGCGCTGATGATGCCTCCCTTACTTGCTGAGCCAAGGGGCCCAGGTGGTAGGAACAAGTAAAAGCCCCAAAGGGCTGAGGCAGAGTAATGCGAGTAAGGCCACGAAAGGGGGTGAGCTAGTCATGCTTCGCATGCTGTGGTGCAGAGGCACCCTTGCACCCTTAGCCTTTCACCATAGGTCAGCTGGCCAAGCAAGGTCAATCGCCAGAATGCACAGGTTGGTCCAGACGAAAACAAAATACTGGTGATACTTTGCTATAGCATTGCCATACCGCTTTCCCAGGCAATTTCCACCAGATCGTCACATTTTGACAAAATATTCCCAAAGGACCTGATGTAGCTTAATTGTAGCTGAGGCACCCCTAAAACAAACATGCAGCTTTGCCCTGTCGATGGACATCCGCTGGCGAAAACAAGGCGCCTGGATTTCCCATGAGGTTATCATGTCCCAGGTTCACGCCCAGCAGAACACAGATGGTCCTAGGTGAAACCTGCCGTCGCCCAAGGTGAAACCTCCCGGCGGCCATATGGCCCTGCCCAGCAGCAGCCTGTTCCAGGCCAGCCTACCCCACCGAGCTTACCCATTACAAGTCCACATCCAGCCAGCCGTGGGCACAAGTTCCTAGGCGAACCTGCTTTCGCCTGCCTACCGGCGTCCGGCTGTACCCACATATGACATACCCCACCATCCCCACCGGGCTCGCCACACTTCAGGTAATCATCCGGCCAGCAGTATGCACGTTTAGGGTATAGGGTTTAGGGCTTACAAGTTATTACGCAAACCTGCTGCCACCTGCCTTCCTGCGGCCGCATGGTCTGGCCAGGCGGCCAACTGTTCCCAGCCCGCGTACCCCACCAGGCATGCCACATAGAGGGTTAACATCCAGCCAGCTGCCAATGACGTTACACCTCTGGGCCCTGCAGCCAGCCAGCAGTGTGGCCCACCTCCTAAATAAACCTGCTGTCTGCCTTAAGTTCCTTTTCTTTTCTCCCAACGGGACAGTTGGGCGCCCACGCGGCCGAGCCTTTTTGAGCAGGGCCCAGAGGTGGAATGTCATTGAACTGCTGACAGCTGCTGTCAACTGCCTGTCTGCCTGCAGCTGGAAGGCCCGGCCCACCGGCTGCCTGTGCCCGGCCAGCCTACCCTACCGGACACACCACATTGAGCAGCATGTCGTTCATGGTCTCGTAAGCCAGCTGCAGAAAGTGCACAGAGGTGTTGCTCCAAGTCAGCATGACGCCTTGCCGCCGGGATGCCTCAACCAGCTGCGTGGCAGAGGGAGCAGGCTCAGGAGGGGGAGGGGGGAATGGGAGCAGAAGTAACATGTTCACGAGGGGGAGGGAGAGGGGGACGAGGAGGGGGGGCAGAAGGAACATATTCAGGAGGGAGAGGGGGAGAGGGGGAGTGGGGGGCAGAAGGAAAACGTTCAGGAGGGAAAGGGGGGGATGGGGGGGGGGACAGAAGAAACACGTTCGGGAGGGAGAGGGGGAGAGGGGGGGGCAGATGGAATACGTCCTGGAGGGAAAGGGGGATACAGGGGGGGGACAGCAGAAGAAGTTCAGGAGGGAGAGGGGGAGAGGGGGGGGCAGAAGGAATACGTCCTGGAGGGAAAGGGGGATACAGGGGGGGGACAGCAGAAGAAACATGTTCAGGAGGGAGAGGGGGAGAGGGGGGGGCAGAAGGAATACGTCCTGGAGGGAAAGGGGGATACAGGGGGGGGACAGCAGAAGAAACATGTTCAGGAGGGAGAGGGGGAGAGGGGGTGCAGAAGGAATACGTCCTGGAGGGAAAGGGGGATACAGGGGGGGGACAGCAGAAGAAACATGTTCAGGAGGGAGAGGGGGAGGGGAGCAGACGAAACATGTTTACGAGGGGGAGGGAGAGGGGGACAGGGGAAAGGGAGCAGAAGAAACACGGTCAGGAGGGAAAGGGGGAGGGGAAGAGGGGAAAGAAGAAACATGTTCAGGAGGGAAAGGGGGAGGGGGAAGAAGGGGGAGGGGGGAGGGTGTGCACCTGATCGTGTGTTCCTGAGTCCATGGGGCGCCAAGCGGTGTGGGGCATGTGGGTGCATCTACAATCGGACACCCCCCTGTCCAATAGTGGACACCTCCCTCTGAGTGCGGGGAATGTGGGTGCGTCCACAATCGGACAGGAATATGTCCACAATCGAAAGAAATAGCCTGACTTAACGTCCAGCCTTGAGGATGTTCCAAGATTTGCTGAAATATATTTTCTACTCCTGGTTTTCTGTACAGGCCAAAGGGTCCCTACTGAAACGTCTGACCCATGGGTCAAAATATAAAAACGATAGGGCTTTGGGTGCAAGCTTCATCAAATTTCATCCTCCTGCTTCGCACTTCATCGCACTTCGTCTTTCTGCTTTAAATGAAGCCAGGACCCCTCCATCTTGAAGCACATTCCACCCCCATGCACGGCACTGGAGGCATTACCCCCAGGGGTTTACACCCCTATGTCGTCCACACCCCTTGGTTCATACCTGTCTCACGTCCAGGACCTCCCAGCCATGCTCTCTTGCCAGCGCATCTAGCAGCGGTGTCGCGTCATTCAAATACGGCTTGTCCACCGTGCAGGACTTCCACACCAGGCGCACATGACCCGTCCCAGCCGTACGCCTTCCCTCCCCGCCCCCCCTCCTCCCATCCGCCTCGTCAGTCGCGCTGCTGGTACTGCCATGCGTACTTTCCGTACTGCCAGCCTCTGAAGCATCTACACTGCCTGTCTGGCCTTGCGCATGCACCAGCCGGCGACCGTGCTCAAAGACTAACCTAGGGTTCATGGGCCAGGGGCCAGAAGTCAGATTTAGGTTTTAGGACTACAAACAAGTTAACTCACAATCATGAATTTCAATCTAAACTCTGCCCCTGAAGTCAAAGCCATACCGGTAGTATGAACAGGCAATCTACGTGTCCATCCCTCCGGCGTCACTTTTCAAACATTTAATGACAAGAGGCAGGCATTCCCGATTCCTTATTTGCACGCGGCCAGAAAACATCTGAACGCCAAGGTATCTCGTTCAGAAAGCCATTTCAAAAGCATTCTTCAACGATACCTTAGTCTGAGATGGCCTCCCCTACCTCATCTGCTCGATGAGACCTTGTACGGTGTACTTCTCATTCCACCACGCGCACATATTCAGTATCACCAGGTCTGGTGTAGCAACCTTAACACCATCACCTGCAACATCAGGAGCAGCAGCAACAAAAGCAACATCAGCCACTACCTTATCAACACAACCTGCAAAAAAGCAGCAGCAGAAATGCCAACAGCTACATTATCACCATCATCTGCATTGCCAGCAGCAGCAGCTGCAGCAGCAGCAGCACCAGGAGAAGCAGCAGCAGCATCAGGAGTAGCAGCAACAACATCAGGAGCAGCAGCAGCATCAGCATCAGGAGCAGCAGCAGCAGCACCAGGAGCAGCAGCAGTAGCACCAGGAGCAGCAGCAACAACATCAGCCACTACCTTATTAAATCAACCAACAACATATGCAGCAGCAGCAATGTCAGCAGCTACATTATCACCATCACCTGCATTGCCAGACCAGCAGCAGCAATAGCAACAGCAATACCAGCAACATGAGTAGCAGCAATGGCAGCAGATAATGAAGAGTTCAGGTTAAGGGTATAGAAACCACAATCAGCAGTCTCAGGGATAATACCGAATGTCACAATACAATTTAGGGTACAGACTTTAGGTTTCAGCACGAGCAAAAGGTTGAGCATGAGCATGAGGTTGAGTATGAGCATACTCAGCAACAGAGTTTGCATAGCCCAGGATGCCACCACTGGCATCAACAGCAACAGCAACAGCAAAAGCAGTGGCAGCAGCAGCAGCAGCACTGTGTCAGCATCTGCTATCAGTAGTGGCACCATCGGCATTAGCAGCAGCAGGGGCAGCAGCAGCAGCAGTGACAGGTGCAGCAGCAGCATCGGCCGCCGCAGCAGCAGGGGCACCATTGACACCAGCAGCACTATTGTCAGCAGCACCTTCAGGTGCAGCCCTTGAGGTTGTTGTGGATAGGAGGAGCATAGCCTTCAGAGGAAGTTGTAAATACACACCGAGGCCTATAAGGCTATAATTGACAATGTGACAGCAGCATGAGCAGCAGCAGTGGCCTCACTTTCTGAGAAAGTTATAAACACACACAGAGTCCTATAATCCATAATGTGACAGCAGCATGATCAGCATGAGCAGCATGATCAGCATGAGCAGCGTGAGCAGCAGCAGTGGCCTCACTTTCAGACGCAGCCTGGACTCCTTTCACTGTCGCTGGCTCAATTCCAAAGGCCCAATTCAGCCCTTTGATGCCAGCGCCAGAAAACGTGGGGTGGCGGTACACGTACTGCAAGAGGTCAGGGGGAGAGCCCTCAGGCAAGTAGCCGAGGAACAAGGGAGGGGGGTTATCTGAGGGAGGGGGGTCAAGGCATGAAGGAAGGGGGATAGGGGGGTCAAGGCGTGTAGGAAGGGGGATAGGGGGTTTAAGGGAGGGGGGTCAAGGCATGAAGGAAGGGGGATAGGGGGGTCAAGGCGTGTAGGAAGGGGGATAGGGGGTTTAAGGGAGGGGGGTCAAGGCATGAAGGAAGGGGGATAGGGGGGTCAAGGCGTGTGGGAAGGGATAGGGGGGTCTAAGGGAGGGGGGTCAAGGCATGAAGGAAGGGGGATAGGGGGGTCAAGGCGTGTAGGAAGGGGGATAGGGGGTTTAAGGGAGGGGGGTCAAGGCATGAAGGAAGGGGGATAGGGGGGTCAAGGCGTGTAGGAAGGGGGGTAGGGGGTTTAAGGGAGGGGGGTCAAGGCATGAAGGAAGGGGGATAGGGGGGTCAAGGCGTGTAGGAAGGGGGATAGGGGGTTTAAGGGAGGGGGGTCAAGGCATGAAGGAAGGGGGATAGGGGGGTCAAGGCGTGTAGGAAGGGGGGTAGGGGGTTTAAGGGAGGGGGGTCAAGGCATGAAGGAAGGGGGATAGGGGGGTCAAGGCGTGTAGGAAGGGGGATAGGGGGTTTAAGGGAGGGGGGTCAAGGCATGAAGGAAGGGGGATAGGGGGGTCAAGGCGTGTAGGAAGGGATAGGGGGGTCTAAGGGAGGGGGGTCAAGGCATGAAGGAAGGGGGATAGGGGGGTCAAGGCGTGTAGGAAGGGATAGGGAGGTCTAAGGGAGGGGGGTCAAGGCATGAAGGAAGGGGGATAGGGGGGTCAAGGCGTGTAGGAAGGGGGATAGGGGGTTTAAGGGAGGGGGGTCAAGGCATGTAGGAAGGGGGATAGGGGGGTCAAGGCGTGTAGGAAGGGGGATAGGGGGGTCAAGGCGTGTAGGAAGGGATAGGGGGGCCTAAGGGAGGGGGGTCAAGGCATGAAGGAAGGGGGATAGGGGGTCAAGGCGTGTAGGAAGGGATAGGGGGGTCTAAGGGAGGGGGGTCAAGGCATGAAGGAAGGGGGATAGGGGGGTCAAGGCGTGTAGGAAGGGGGATAGGGGGGTCTAAGGGAGGGGGGTCAAGGCATACCGCTAGCTAAAGACTGCAGGATTTAGGTAAAGGGATTCCAGCGGCCGAGATTACATACTCCACATAAAATCAGATGTTATACCCGTATCTGCAGTAGCTAGGAAGGAGTTAAGTCGTAGCTAAGTGGTAGCGCAATTCCAATGTTTGTTTTAGTGCACACCAGGCCAACTTGGGCTGGCCGCTGGGCAGTGGAGGACAATGTGGACCAAACCCTGGCCGTTTTTTGGCCGGAGGCAGCGGGGCTTGCTGCATTTTAAACCTCCATCCTGCCTTCACACATTTCACACCTTGAAATCGAGATGCAGCGGCCAGGGCTGCTGCATAGAGAAACGCCACTCCTCCATCGACTTCTGTTTGTCACAGTTGCAGGTAGCCGTCCCCCCACTAAAAAGCAGCAATATAACAACAGGAATAAGGATCAATATCGTTTTCCTAGGTGGCCTTCCACCCTCTGGTAACCAGCAACGCAGGGGCAAGAATAAGGATCAATCTTGTTTTTGCAAGTGGCCGTCCCCACTCTGGGAAGGAGCAACGCAGCGACAGGAATAAGGATCAATAATGCTGCTGCGGGTAGCCGTCCCCCCACTAGAGGCCAGTAACGCAGCGATATGATTCAGGACCATGAGTGTTTTTGCAGGTAGCCATCCTTCACCAGAAACCAGAAACACAGTGACATAATGAGGGATCAAGATTGCTTTTTCAGTTGGCCGTCATCCCCCGGGGAACAAGCAACGCAGCAGCAGGAATAGGGATCAAGATTTGTTTAGCAGGCTTTAGGCAAGGGTTAAGGTTTGGAATATGAACGAGGGTTCATAAATCCGCCGGACAAGGTTCCAGACTTGCTTCATGTTTCCAATGAGTGATGGGCAGGCAGGCTGACCTGTGAGGACGGCAATGAAATTATGACGTTGAAAGATGTGGAGGTGTAGTTCAAACAACATCTGCGCATGTGCCCATTATCCAATAGCCTGTTGCGAATGGCAAGGCAGTGACAATAGGATGACCAAGAAAAGCAGAAGTCAGCTAAAACTTACAATGTCCGGGTCCGGGGGAAATGGTCCAGTGGTATAACGCTGGTGGCATCCATACCCAGAGGTTGAGGGATGGAACCCGCCACACACTATTATCTCTCCCCCCACCTAAAACGCCGGGTTCCATGTTCCTGTCCCCTTAAATGGGAGGATGGCATGGCTGCACCATGGCCCAAGCTGTGTATGGTAGCTGGAATTGAGCCTAGTCATACCCTACCAGCCCCATGCGGCCGAGCGTTCAGCAGGGCCCAGCGGGTATGCACCGTTTTAAACTTTCAACATCCAGGTCTGGTGAAGACAGATGGCCAAGGGTTTGTGGCCCAGGATATAGGATGTACAGGATGTACAGAGACATGGGTAGCATGATGTACAGGATATAGGATGTACAGGATGTACAGAGACATGGGTAGCATGATGTACAGGATATAGAATGTACAGGATGTACAGAGACATGGGTAGCATGATGTACAGGACATAGGATGTACAGGATGTACAGAGACATGGGTGCAAGATATACAGGATATAGGATGTACAGGATGTACAGAGACATGGGTGCAAGATATACAGGATATAGGATGTACAGGATGTACAGAGACATGGGTGCAAGATATACAGGATTTAGGGCTTGTGGCGCAGGATAAAGATGTCATGACGAGGAATCCCCCACTGATCATTTCCCTCCCTTAAAAACACTAAGTAGACGCCCGATCTCTCTCTAGCACACCAAGCATATGTGAGTACCCACATCCAAGGGTCTTTGAAATGGAACTCCAGGAACAGGTTCCCATCTGCGTTTCACATGTTCCAACTGCTGCTTACCACATGTATTTCAAGTGATGTAGGGACAAAGTCCCACCTGTAAAAATGGCAAGCATGAACAACAGCATCGACTTCCCACCTGTCCTTCAAATGGTCCAACAACAGCTGCGGGACCTCCTTATACAGCCTCCGATAGTCGTGTCCCCAGTGGTCCACATTGCTGACCGATTGCTCTCCATCATCATACGGGTTCTGGTAGCCGCCGGCCGCCAGGAAGTGGATAAGGCTGGTGTACTGCAGGCAGTACACACATCAATAGTACACAGGTGGTCAGGCAGTACAATCGACAGGTCCCCAATGGTCCACGTTTCTGACAGATTGCTCTCCGTCATCGTACGGGTTCTGGTAGCCGCCAGCCGCCATAAAGTGTATCAGACTGGTGCACTGCAGGCAGAACGTACATCAATAGTACACAGGTGGTCAGGCAGTACAATCGACAGGTCCTCAGTGGTCCACATTGCTGACCGATTATCGCCATCATCGTACGGGTTCTGGTAGCCGCCAGCCGCCAGGAAGTGGATCAGGCTGGTGTACTGCAGGCTTTATGTACATCAACCGTACAAATGTGGCCAGTCAGTACAATCAGCAGAGGCGAGACGGGCGTCACGCTGAGGGTCACGAGGGCCGCCACTGCAATTAAGTGGGTTAATCAGGTGCAGTACAGCCAGCAGTACAACCAGCAGTACAGCCAGCAGTGCACTGTCTCACATCACACTAAGTTAACACCAAGCAGTACAACCCACAACCATTGCACCATTTAGGCACGTGCAACTCGCCACATGCATCGATGATTGTGTATGTCCCAGTACACCCCCCCCCGGGCACCTCTCCCCTGAAAGTATGTCCCAGTACACCCCCCCCCGGTCACCTCTCCCCTGAAAGTATGTCCCAGTACACCCCCCCCGGTCACCTCTCCCCTGAAAGTATGTCCCAGTACACCCCCACCCATGCACCTCTCCCCTGAAAGTATGTCCCAGTACACCCCCACCCGTGCACCTCTCCCCGGAAAGTATGTCCCCCCTCTTCATCCAACCGGGTAGCACATTGGGTAGCATGCAGTGCTGTGCTTACGGAGGCTGAATTACAGTTTCAGCCACCGTAATTTATAAGAATTTAGCTACTTTTCCCAGTAAGAGACCGCAATTACCAGCATGGTTCCTGAATCATGGCGCAAATGCACAGCACTGGTAGCATGCCATTTTATTGCAGAGTGTACCAGTGGACCTACCGGCGGGCAACCACCGCTGGGCCCAATGTTGAGAAATGTGACCTATCTTCGGCCGGTGGCCCAAGTAGCAGGCCTTGCTGCTGCAGGCGTCCTCGGCCGCATGCCCCATGGTGTAGCTGAATTGTAGCAGAAGAGCGATAAGCTGACACTGCAGCATGCGGCCCTACTCCTCTTCATCTGGTAGCGTGCCGGTGGCCACAAGCCCCTGGTGCAGCCAGCCCTGCTGCTTGGGCCACCGGCCGGAGGCCGGTCCAGGTTTGGTGGCAATCGGCCGCCTAAATTATAGTCGCGGGACAGGCAGCAAAGGTGGTCTAGTACCCACAAACAGAAACAATGACGCATGCTACAAGTATTGCAACATTCCACCACCACGGGTAACTCGGGCCAAGCGCCACGCAGACGCTCATTACAATATAACTATATAAGTCTGCACCAAACCAAGTTTGCCAGCGGGCGACCAACTGGGACTAAACTTCACAGACCTACGGCCGGTGGCCCAAGCGGGGGTCTTGCTGCACCAGGTCCCCCACTCCCCCCGTCTGCATGCCAGGATGTAGCTGCATCGTAGCTGGACAGCGTAAATAGAAACACTGAAATGCCCCCCCCCCCCTCCCCCCTCCTGCACCTCTCACTAAAAAGACTGACGTGGCCCCACCCCGCGCCTCACACCACAAACACTGAAATGCCCCCCCCCCCTCCTGCACCTCACACCAACAAGACTGAAATGCGGCCCCCAAGCAGCGGGCTTGCTGCACCAGGACTTCCAGGCTGGAAGCCAGGATGTAGCTACCTTATAGCTGGGCAGCGCTCATAGAAACATAGAAGAAATTGAAATATATTGTTTTTATCAATGCACTGCTTGCATGAAATGCACCCCCCCCTGCGCACCTCACCTGGTAGCGCGTCACGCTATCTCCCAGAAAAACCACCCGCTGGCCTTTGAGGCAGGCCCGCGTCTCGCCGGCTGACAAGCGGCGCAGGCGGCAGGCGTCCATCTCGTACAAGTAGTGCTGTGTACTGCTTATCCAGTGGCAGTACAAACAGGCACTACATGTCAGTCTGGCAAATGTTCTTGCTGAGCGGCATTGCCTGTCACTTGTGATGGCTAGATGGCAGTACAGTAAGGGTCTCATCGTAAGTGACCTGGAGAGAGGCTGCAAAAGTACAAATGCTGCTGCCTTGCAGTTGCAGCAAAGTATCCAGGCTAGGCCATTGCCAGGCCCCAGGCGGCTCTCAGCTGATTCAAACTAAATCCCAAGGGACAAGCTGGGCTAGGCGGATTTATGTAATCTGCAAAAACAAAAAAACGCATTCAGCCCCAAGCCACGCACTCCACTCACGCTGGGTCCTGGTACAGCTTGCCGCGCATGTCGCTGTCAAAGCTGAGCTGGCCGCACCTGGGCCTGCCTGCTAGCTCAGCAGTGCTGAGGACATACGTAGACTCGTTCAGGGCGTCCCTCATCCGGCTGTGAAACCCACCCTGCTTTCCAACAGCCAAAGCTTCCTTTGGGAGGTACCTTTTCGATAAGGGGAGGGGACGGGAAGTAGCTGACTGATCAGATTTACAGCAGTTTCTCAGGTTCCCGGCAGGTTCAGCCTCCCGTCAGATTCAGGTTTTCAGCAGGCTCAGGCTGACAGAACCTTAAGGATCTCGACACTTTAAGGATCGCGGCAGAATCATGTTCCTGGCAGGTTCATGTTCCCGGAATCGTAAGTTTCCTGGCAGCTTCAAGTTCCTGCCAGATTCAGATTCCCAGCAGCTTCAGATTCCTAGCAGCTTCAGGTTCCCATCAGCTTCATGCTCACGGAATCTGAAGGTTCCCGGCAGCTTCAGCTCCATGCAGCTGCAGGTTCCCAGCAGCTGTTTGATTCTCCTGATTTCAAGGTGCATGGTGAGCTAGACACACCTTCCACTCCATTCATGTCTAGAGCTCATCTCCACATTGCAGCCGGATCTTAGCAGATGTAGAGCAGACGAGCGATTCAAATCCTAGTCTGTTCCAGATCGGATTTCAAATCCTGGTCCGATGCAGCCCAGATTTCAAACCGAACCCTATTTGCAGCTTGGTCTATAAGTCCAAGCCCGTTCTAGGTCAGATTACCAAAAAATATAAGCTAGACAGATATGAACTGGGCGCTAAGAACAGATGACCCCAGGCATGGATCGAATGAATATGTAAATATATGTTTGGGGGAGGCCAGCAGAGGGTCAGGGATTTGGGTGCGGGGAGGCCGTGGGGCTATAATTTGGGAGGCTAGGACAGGATAAGGCGAATTGCAAGTATCTATGAGGGTGAGCAGCTTGAAAGCATCCTTGCAGATATTTATGAGGGTGAGCGGCTTGAAAGCATCCTCGCAGATATTGATGAGGGTGAGCGGCTTGAAAGCATCCTTGCAGATATCTATGAGGGTGAGCGGCTTGAAAGCATCCTTGCAGATATTTATGAGGGTGAGCGGCTTGAAAGCATCCTTGCAGATATCTATGAGGGTGAGCGGCTTGAAAGCATCCTTGCAGATATTGATGAGGGTGAGCGGCTTGAAAGCATCCTTGCAGATATCTATGAGGGTGAGCGGCTTGAAAGCATCCTTGCAGATATTTATGAGGGTGAGCGGCTTGAAAGCATCCTTGCAGATATTTATGAGGGTGAGCGGCTTGAAAGCATCCTTGCAGATATCTATGAGGGTGAGCGGCTTGAAAGCATCCTTGCAGATATCTATGGGGTGAAGGCTTGAAATCATCCTTTCAGATTCAAATTCGGTGTCCACCTCCTTCATACACCACCAGCACAGCCAGCACCAGCACCACCCTACCGGTCAAAGTGTAGGTGGGCTCCCTCGCTGTTGCCGCCGCTGCTGCTGCTGCCACTACCGTCTTGCTGCTCCAGCTGCTGCCGCATTCTCCGGTGCTGCATTTGCAGCAGCGTGTGCTGCCTCTGGTGTGCCTGCTGTTGCTGTTGTTGCTGCTGTTGCTGCTGTTGCAACAGAGGAGTCTCTCTGATGCTCCGAAGCCCCCTTGTGTGACCCTTAAAGCCAGCCATGTTGTCAGCTGCGCTGTCAGCCGGAGTGTACTTAGATTCAGATTGCTCTGATGGCATGCGAGCACGCTGCCCATCGCCTTGCCCTGATTGGCGCATGACTGAGTTTCCTTCAGCATCAGTTTGCTCTGATGGCATGCGAGCATGCAGCCTGCCGCCTTGCTCCGATGGCGGCAACTCTGATGTATCCGCATCATCCACACTGGCAACGGCTTGGCCTCTGATGGGAACCTCGGATCCGTCCTGATGCCAGCCAGGCACCCATGTTGCAGCATGACCCTGCGCCTCTTCCCATGCATGAGCCTGCTCTGAAGCATCGCTCCTTTCTCGACTGCCTCCATACTGCCATGCTGCATGGGCTGTGCTGGAGACTGAAGGCGAGGAGCTGGTGCTACCTGTGGCATGAGGCTGGTAGAGGAGCCCGGAGATGGAGCCATGTCCCATGCGAGCATCGGATCTTGCTCCAGCCTGACTGCATGGCGACAGCAGCAAAGAGCTCATGGACAGTAGCAAAAGCAGATACGTGCGATCGGAGCGCATGGCAATAGCGCAGATGCCTCCTGTCGGAAAATATTTTCGTCAGTGCCTTTGCCCTGGCAGGTAGACTGGGGCAATCTAGATCCCCTCTGCCAGACTGGTATGCTGTCAAGAGTCAGTTTGGGTGGCTGTCGAACGACGCCGACTAGAGCGCGCCCGTGTGAGTAGCCAGAGACGGCAGCTGCAGGAGGTATATCGCCGAGAAAGAAACCGACAAAAACATGTAGGCGAGACCAGGGGACTAAACGATGACAGGACCTTATGAAGACGGAAGCCGTTACTGAATGACGTCGCTGTTTGTATCGTATGATATTGCCAGCAACGGCGTGACCTCCTCGAAGTCCAGAGCTGAGGGGGGGGTGATTCAAAAGTTACTCTGATTTGTGTGATACCGGTACCTACTGCTGTCGTGTTGATACAAAACAAATCCACAGAGGTGAATGCAGCAGTGAAAACCCCCCTCATCCACAGGAATATTACTCTCATGCTCTGCACATATGCTGTCACAACGAATGGCAAGGGCTCTCAAGTCCTAATGTTATGCTCTGTAAATCTTCTATGCATGGGGCAGGCAGGGTCCCAGCACATGGCAAAGTGACACACTGCTGTCAGCTGGAGGTGTCAGAGCTTGAAATGTGAAGATACGAATCATATAGGTTCTGTGATCCAGCCCCCATATCAACATCTTGCAAGCCAGACGGAGAGGTCTTTGGCCCTTGGCCCTCATGCCTAAAGAGCATGTTGCATGTCACTGTAGTAGCCATGTAGACTGATGCTGATTTTGCTGATGTTGGTGATGCTGTAATTGCTGCTGATGTCGTTCTTTCAGATCTTGTTGATGCTGCTTTTCTGAACATGAAGCATGTACGATCAGATGTGACGGTCTTGCGGCTGGAGGAGGCCGGCTGGATGTGACAGTCCCGCGGCTGGAGGAGGCTCTTGGAATGGGCAGTGCATGATTCGATTCTGCTGATGGACTGATGCATGGCTAACACCTGACAAAGGACATTGGCTACCTGTTTTGATCCTTTAAGCATCATTTAGGAAGAATGCATTGACAGAAAGGAGTAGATCTTACCCCCCCAGATCTTAACATACGGCTGGCGTGTTGGCAAATAATTTTAGTCCTAGCAGGTGTCCAGGTATTTTATGGTATTTAATACGACGTGCATGCAAGGGATTAAATGCAAGCTACAGATTGAAAGCTACTGCAGCCTGTACAGGTTTTATTACATTTCAACAAACGAACAGAGAATTGAGGTATGAGCCCACGAAATGATGGTTTCTTCCCCAGCGTTCTTCATGTCTTGCTCACCTTTCACATTGCCATGTCTTCTGCTACCCCGTGCCTTCCTGTTTAAGGCACGGTTAGTCCGGTTATACACTTAATTACCAAAGCCTACGTCTCGTCAAACACTTGCAGGCGTTGCTGGATCCCAAGTACCGGTACAGCGGAGTTGACAATGATTGCTGCACTGCCTGTCAGCCTAAGGTAGCGTCTCCATCTGGGCAGGCTTCTTCAGGGACTTCACACTCTGGATGGGTGCCTTATCTTGCGTGGCACTCCATGACGCCAGGGGATGCGCTTAACTATGCTCTATGCGGTATTCGATATACCGGTAAACAAATTGGCAGTTACTATTCACTACGTCATGGCTGTGAGATGAAAGTTCCAGCACCTCAGCAGAGGTGGTGTGCCGTTATGGCAATGCATTTTTGGGTGGACTTGAACATCATGCCGGGCGGCAAGCTGGTGGCTCTCAAGCCATTACAGACAGCCACGGGATGAATCATAACCGAAGAGTGTGGTCAGGAGGGATTCGCATTCATGTAGCACAATCAAGAGAGCTTGCTACGAAAACCAGTTTCATCAGCTTCACAGGCATCACAGATCGGCTCCTCTTAAACAAGAGAGTGGCTTGCCGTGAATATTCTTGAAATCAGCAAATAGCGGAATGGAACTCAATATATATCCACATGGGTATGGCAGGCATGACACACACACTCGTCAACAGTATTTTCGCTCAAAATATGACACTTGCACTGTCATGGACGTTTGCTCGGCCCATATCTGCATAGTCAACGTAACTTTCCACCTAATCACTCGCTCCTGTGGCCATGCATTTCATGTCCACCCCGGCACCTCTGCTCAAACACTTGAAGGTGACCTGTCACCACCTCCAATGCACAGTTAATGACGTTGCACCTCTGGGCCCTGCTTAAATAAAGCTCAGCCACGTCGGCAAACATAAAGATAGCTAAGAAAGTCAAAGGAGAAGGCACAAGAGGAAAGAAAGGGAAAGCAGCTTGACCTTCCAAGCGTACAGTGGAACCTCCTGCGAAGGGTCGAGGCGATGGAACACAAATGCTCGATGAAGGCTGCAACGAGCCAATAGCCTGGATGCAGCGCATGGCAACGCAGGACACAGCCGACGTCGCCAAGTATTCGAGCTTTCCTCACTCATAAACACCTAGCGTGGTGGCTGTGTTGTGACGGCAACAACGACAGTTCACAGACCGCAGAAGGTCCAGGCCAAAGACGCCGTCAGCGCTTCTGTTGGTCCGATCCAGTAGCACCCTGCCGCAGAAGAGGGCGCGGGCAAGAGGCGCCATCCCTTACTCACAAGGAACCGAGCTAGTTGCGTCCGCCCCAGTACAGAGGGACAAAACAGAGCAAGAGGCGCCCTCCTCACAAGGAACCAAGCTAGTTGTGCTCGCCCCAGTACAGAGGGCCAGAGCAAGAGACGCCCTCCCCATGCCTGAAGGACCAAGGGCTCTAGTAGCGCCCTCCCCGCATCTGCTGCATGCCGCCGCGCTCGGACATCTGTCCATGCATGGGCCTCCAGGGATCCTGTGTCGCAGTCCAGCCTTGGAGTCCCGAGGCAGCCCCCCCCCAGCCGCCGTTGTATCCTCCCATCTGCATGGACGCCGATGCAGGCCAGCCTGACGCTTGGCCCCCGTAGCTGATCTGTTGCGCCGCTGGCCGGGTCGGTGCAGCGTGCCTGCCCTGGCCGCCCCCACTGTCCACTCTGTCCTCCCGAACTTGAATCCTCCGCCCGCCAAGGTCGCTGTTGTTCAGCATCGAGATGGCGCGCACCGCCTGCGCAACAACGGGGGGTAGGAGAAGGTACGTTTCAGCAAGCCATGGAATTTGTGCAGTTTCAAGTATAAAGTAATCCATGTTATGGATACGATTTTACGCCAGCAGGAAGGTAGTAAGGGACATCTCACCTGGGGGGTCTGGACAGTCCCTCATAACAGGAGGCTTCGGGGCCCGGAGGACAAGTATTGAGGTAGTAGGGCTCAGCCTTAAATGTGTCTTCCTATCTATTTAATGAATTGTTAAGCATTTATTTTTATTTATGTCTTCTGGATGCGTGCGCATGGACGTGACCGATTTGAACTCCCAGCCCAGCCAACGCCAGCCTCAAACTGCAAACGTGGTGCACAGCACATTTGCACAGCACACGCACAGCACATTTGCAGGAGCCCTGCGTGTAGCTGAGCTGAAGCTGAGTCACGGAAAGCAAACTGCTCCTCAACCGCTTTGCTGATCCCTCACCTCTTCTTCAGTTTCAAACTCAACAAGACCGAAGCCCTTGGAGCGCCCTGCACACACAGGAACAGCAGTGATTATTTTAGCACGCTTCAGGTACAGTTCAGCTTCTCCACGGCTTTTGGCCGTGAGGGCCTAGTGCAGCAAGTTCTACTGCAAGGACCACCCACCGCAGGCCGGTCAAGGTTTGGTCCCGATCGGCCCAGTAATGGCCGCCTGGCGGCCTCCCAAAGGTGCTCTGGTGAGCACTAAAAGAAACATAAAGGAACTTGCAAGTCGTGGGGCTCAACGGGAAAAGAAGCAAATGTGGGGAATGAGAGATAGATGGAACATGAAAACCCTGGGCCATAAACTGTGCCTCAACTTCCTGGGCTTTTGGAAAGATGAAAGAATGCCACTACTTCGCCCTCTTGCGGCCTGAAAGGTCAGGCAACAGCGCAGCCGAAGGGACCAAACCTATCCCCCTGCATATTCCTCGCCGGGGTAATTGCGTCAATGGGGCATCCGATTTTTAGCTGGCAGGGCTTTTGCAATACGTGACTAAAATTTCGCTTGGTGGCATTTTGGCTTTTGTAGGGGACTCAAAAGTTCCAATTTTCCTTGGTGAATTGATTAATCAAATTACAGGCCTCCATACACCTATCTTTTAACAACAATATTTTGTGCCTTCCAAACAAAGCCAAGACTCTTCATGAGTGCGCAATTTCTTGTGCACTCCATAGATCGTAGTCTGAATGCCAAGCGTAATCAATCATACAACTGATACCACACCGATCGGCACGCTTACAACCAACAATTAGAATAAAGGACATCCTTTGCCACTGCTCAATTTGCAAGACTAAACCCTAGGCCACAGCCAGTCATGCCGTCCCCCCCCCCCCTCACCTGCTTCACCCGCCACCCCATCTGCATGCACCACATCTGCATCCTATCAAAAGCACCCCTCTCACCTGCTTCACCCGCCACCCCATCTGCATGCACCACATCTGCATCCTATCAAAAGCACCCCTCTCACCTGCTTCATCCATCATCACATCTGCATGCACCACATCTGCATCCTATCAAAAGCACCCCTCTCACCTGCTTCACCCGCCACCCCATCTGCATGCACCACATCTGCATCCTATCAAAAGCACCCCTCTCACCTGCTTCACCCGCCACCCCATCTGCATGCACCACATCTGCATCCTATCAAAAGCACCCCTCTCACCTGCTTCACCCGCCACCCCATCTGCATGCACCACATCTGCATCCTATCAAAAGCACCCCTCTCACCTGCTTCATCCATCATCACATCTGCCTGCACCACATGTGTATCCTATCAAAAAGGCCACCCTCACCTGCTTCATCCAGCACCTGTGTTGTCCAGCCCCACGCTAACATACGCCACCTGACCCATTCTCACCTGTTTCATCCGACACCACATCTGCATGCACCACCCTGCCCGCCTCGCGGAACTTGTCCTTCAGGTCCTGCCACCCAGTCTGCCAGGCAAGGTTGCCGACATAACAGCGACCGCGACCACGCGCTCCGCTGCCTCCACCGCCGCCCGGTCTGCTGGACGTGGCGGGTGGCCCCCGCTCGGACCTGCTGCTCTGTCGCACCTCTCCCCCCCGGGCGTCCCCGCCCACCCGGTCCTCCCTCACGTGGATACGCCGCCCCTCTAATTCAGTTTCATTGAACATCGAGATGGCACGAGCAGCCTGCGGACATATTTTGTCGGGATGGATGAGGGTCAGGGGAAGGATAGTCGATGCCAAGCTTTTTGGCCATATACAAGCGTATGTATATCCGGATATGCAAACTTATCAATTATGGCTGTACAAGCCTAGGAATTAACGGATATGCTGCATATGCAAACTTAACAATCATGGATGTACAAGTTTATGAATTTGCGTGAAGTGCGTGTGATCCAACCAGCAGGCACGGGTTGTAATGATTCTTGAGGGACAGGGGAAAGAGAGCTTCAGTACAGATTTGGCTTTAAAAGCCATGGGTTCCAGTACGAGCCTGAGGATGAGGTTGAGGTTGGGGGTGTCCAGGGTATATGGCTGCAGTATGACCTGTCCTGTGCAGTACTGGGCTGTGCAGTCAAGCTGTGCAGTACTGTGCTGTGCAGTCAAGCTGTGCAGTACTGTGCTGTGCAGTACTGTGCTGTGCAGTCAAGCTGTGCAGTACTGTGCTGTGCAGTCAAGCTGTGCAGTACTGTGCTATGCAGTGAAGCTGTGCAGTACTGTGCTGTGCAGTCAAGCTGAACAGTACTGTGCTGTGCAGTGAAGCTGTGCAGTACTGTGCTGTCCAGTCAAGCTGTGCAGTACTGTGCTGTGCAGTCAAGCTGTGCAGTACTGTGCTGTGCAGTCAAGCTGTGCAGTACTGTGCTGTGCAGTACTGTGCTGTGCAGTACTGTGCTGTCCAGTCAAGCTGTGCAGTACTGTGCTGTGCAGTACTGTGCTGTCCAGTCAAGCTGTGCAGTACTGTGCTGTGCAGTCAAGCTGTGCAGTACTGTGCTGTGCAGTCAAGCTGTGCAGTACTGTGCTGTGCAGTCAAGCTGAACAGTACTGTGCTGTGCAGTGAAGCTGTGCAGTACTGTGCTGTGCAGTCAAGCTGAACAGTACTGTGCTGTACAGTGAAGCTGTGCAGTACTGTGCTGTCCAGTCAAGCTGTGCTGTGCAGTGCTGTGCAGTCAAGCTGTGCAGTCAAGCTGTGCATTCAATCTGTGTAGTGCTGTGCTGTGCAGTCAATCTGTGCAGTGCTGTGCTGTCCAGTCAAGCTGTGCAGTACTGTGCTGTGCAGTCAAGCTGTGCAGTAATGTGCTGTGCAGTCAAGCTGTGCAGTACTGTGCTGTGCAGTCAAGCTGTGCTGTGCAGTGCTGTGCTGTCCAGTCAAGCTGTGCAGTACTGTGCTATGCAGTGAAGCTGTGCAGTACTGTGCTGTGCAGTCAAGCTGAACAGTACTGTGCTGTGCAGTGAAGCTGTGCAGTACTGTGCTGTCCAGTCAAGCTGTGCAGTACTGTGCTGTGCAGTCAAGCTGTGCAGTACTGTGCTGTGCAGTCAAGCTGTGCAGTACTGTGCTGTGCAGTACTGTGCTGTGCAGTACTGTGCTGTCCAGTCAAGCTGTGCAGTACTGTGCTGTGCAGTACTGTGCTGTCCAGTCAAGCTGTGCAGTACTGTGCTGTGCAGTCAAGCTGTGCAGTACTGTGCTGTGCAGTCAAGCTGTGCAGTAATGTGCTGTGCAGTCAAGCTGTGCAGTACTGTGCTGTGCAGTCAAGCTGTGCTGTGCAGTGCTGTGCTGTCCAGTCAAGCTGTGCAGTAGTTTGCTGAGCAGTCAAGCTCTGTGCTGCAGTCAAGCTGTGCAGTCAAGCTGTGCAGTGCTGTGCTGTCCAGTCAAGCTGTGCAGTAGTTTGCTGAGCAGTCAAGCTCTGTGCTTCAGTCAAGCTGTGCAGTCAAGCTGTGCAGTCAAGCTGTGCAGTACTGTGCTGTGCAGTACTGTGTTGTGCACTCAAGCTGTGCAGTACTGTGCTGTGCAGTCAAGCTGTGCTGTGCAGTGCTGTGCTGTCCAGTCAAGCTGTGCTGTGCAGTGCTGTGCTGTCCAGTCAAGCTGTGCAGTAGTTTGCTGAGCAGTCAAGCTGTGTGCTGCAATCAAGCTGTGCAGTCAAGCTGTGCAGTCAAGCTGTGCAGTCAAGCTGTGCAGTCAAGCTGTGCAGTCAAGCTGTGCAGTCAAGCTGTGCAGTCAAGCTGTGCAGTCAAGCTGTGCAGTCAAGCTGTGCTGTCAAGCTGTGCAGTCAAGCTGTGCAGTCAAGCTGTGCAGTCAAGCTGTGCAGTCAAGCTGTGCAGTCAAGCTGTGCAGTCAAGCTGTGCAGTCAAGCTGTGCAGTCAAGATGTGCAGTCAAGCTGTGCAGTCAAGCTGTGCAATACTGTGCTGTCAAGCTGTGCAGTCAAGCTGTGCAGTCAAGCTGTGCAGTCAAGCTGTGCAGTCAAGCTGTGCAGTCAAGCTGTGCAGTCAAGCTGTGCAGTCAAGCTGTGCAGTCAAGCTGTGCAGTCAAGCTGTGCAGTCAAGCTGTGCTGTCAAGCTGTGCAGTCAAGCTGTGCAGTCAAGCTGTGCAGTCAAGCTGTGCAATACTGTGCTGTGCAGTCAAGCTGTGCAGTCAAGCTGTGCAGTCAAGCTGTGCAGTCAAGCTGTGCAGTCAAGCTGTGCAGTCAAGCTGTGCAGTCAAGCTGTGCAGTCAAGCTGTGCAGTCAAGCTGTGCAGTCAAGCTGTGCAGTCAAGCTGTGCAGTCAAGCTGTGCAATACTGTGCTGTGCAGTCAAGCTGTGCAGTCAAGCTGTGCAGTCAAGCTGTGCAGTCAAGCTGTGCAGTCAAGCTGTGCAGTCAAGCTGTGCAGTCAAGCTGTGCAGTCAAGCTGTGCAGTCAAGCTGTGCAGTCAAGCTGTGCTGTCCAGTCAAGCTGTGCTGTGCAGTCAAGCTGTGCTGTCCAGTCAAGCTGTGCAGTAGTTTGCTGAGCAGTCAAGCTCTGTGCTTCAGTCAAGCTGTGCAGTCAAGCTGTGCAGTCAAGCTGTGCAGTACTGTGCTGTGCAGTACTGTGTTGTGCACTCAAGCTGTGCAGTACTGTGCTGTGCAGTCAAGCTGTGCTGTGCAGTGCTGTGCTGTCCAGTCAAGCTGTGCTGTGCAGTGCTGTGCTGTCCAGTCTAGCTGTGCAGTAGTTTGCTGAGCAGGCAGTCACGCTGTGCAGTCAAGCTGTGCAGTCAAGCTGTGCAGTCAAGCTGTGCAGTCAAGCTGTGCAGTCAAGCTGTGCTGTCAAGCTGTGCAGTCAAGCTGTGCAGTCAAGCTGTGCAAGTCAGGCTGTGCAGTCAAGCTGTGCAGTCAAGCTGTGCAGTCAAGCTGTGCAGTCAAGCTGTGCAGTCAAGATGTGCAGTCAAGCTGTGCAGTCAAGCTGTGGCAAATACTTGTGGCTGTCAAGCTGTGCAGTCAAGCTGTGCAGTCAAGCTGTGCAGTCAAGCTGTAGCAATTGCAATACTGGCTGTGCAGTCAAGCTGTGCAGTCAAGCTGTGCAGTCAAGCTGTGCAGTCAAGCTGGGCAGTCAAGCTGTGCAGTCAAGCTGTGCAGTCAAGCTGTGCAGTCAAGCTGTGCAGTCAAGCTGTGCATAAGCTGTGCAGTCAGCTGTGCAGTCAAGCTGTGCTGTCCAGTCCAGCTGTGCTGTGCAGTCAAGCTGTGCTGTCCAGTCAAGCTGTGGCAGTAGTTTGCTGAGGCAGTCAAGCTCTGTGCTTCAGTCAAGCTGTGCAGTCAAGCTGTGCAGTCAAGCTGTGCAGTACTGTGCTGTGCAGTACTGTGTTGTGCACTCAAGCTGTGCAGTACTGTGCTGTGCAGTCAAGCTGTGCTGTGCAGTGCTGTGCTGTCCAGTCAAGCTGTGCTGTGCAGTGCTGTGCTGTCCAGTCTAGCTGTGCAGTAGTTTGCTGAGCAGTCAAGCTGTGTGCTGCAATCAAGCTGTGCAGTCAAGCTGTGCAGTCAAGCTGTGCAGTCAAGCTGTGCAGTCAAGCTGTGCAGTCAAGCTGTGCAGTCAAGCTGTGCTGTCAAGCTGTGCAGTCAAGCTGTGCTGTCAAGCTGTGCAGTCAAGCTGTGCAGTCAAGCTGTGCAGTCAAGCTGTGCAGTCAAGCTGTGCAGTCAAGCTGTGCAGTCAAGCTGTGCAGTCAAGCTGTGCAGTCAAGCTGTGCAGTCAAGCTGTGCAGTCAAGCTGTGCAGTCAAGCTGTGCAGTCAAGCTGTGCAGTCAAGCTGTGCAGTCAAGCTGTGCAGTCAAGCTGTGCAGTCAAGCTGTGCAATCAAGCTGTGCAGTCAAGCTGTGCAGTCAAGCTGTGCAGTCAAGCTGTGCAGTCAAGCTGTGCAGTCAAGCTGTGCAGTCAAGCTGTGCAATACTGTGCTGTGCAGTCAAGCTGTGCAGTCAAGCTGTGCAATACTGTGCTGTGCAGTCAAGCTGTGCAGTCAAGCTGTGCAGTCAAGCTGTGCAGTCAAGCTGTGCAGTCAAGCTGTGCAGTCAAGCTGTGCAGTCAAGCTGTGCAGTCAAGCTGTGCAGTCAAGCTGTGCAGTCAAGCTGTGCAGTCAAGCTGTGCAGTCAAGCTGTGCAGTCAAGCTGTGCAGTCAAGCTGTGCAGTCAAGCTGTGCAGTCAAGCTGTGCAGTCAAGCTGTGCAGTCAAGCTGTGCAGTCAAGCTGTGCAGTCAAGCTGTGCAGTCAAGCTGTGCAGTCAAGCTGTGCAGTCAAGCTGTGCAGTCAAGCTGTGCAGTCAAGCTGTGCAGTCAAGCTGTGCAGTCAAGCTGTGCAGTCAAGCTGTGCAGTCAAGCTGTGCAGTCAAGCTGTGCAGTCAAGCTGTGCAGTCAAGCTGTGCAGTCAAGCTGTGCAGTCAAGCTGTGCAGTCAAGCTGTGCAGTCAAGCTGTGCAGTCAAGCTGTGCAGTCAAGCTGTGCAGTCAAGCTGTGCAGTCAAGCTGTGCAGTCAAGCTGTGCAGTCAAGCTGTGCAGTCAAGCTGTGCAGTCAAGCTGTGCAGTCAAGCTGTGCAGTCAAGCTGTGCAGTCAAGCTGTGCAGTCAAGCTGTGCAGTCAAGCTGTGCAGTCAAGCTGTGCAGTCAAGCTGTCAAGCTGTGCAGTCAAGCTGTGCAGTCAAGCTGTGCAATACTGTGCTGTGCAGTCAAGCTGTGCAGTCAAGCTGTGCAGTCAAGCTGTGCAGTCAAGCTGTGCAGTCAAGCTGTGCAGTCAAGCTGTGCAGTCAAGCTGTGCAGTCAAGCTGTGCAGTCAAGCTGTGCAGTCAAGCTGTGCAGTCAAGCTGTGCAGTCAAGCTGTGCAGTCAAGCTGTGCAGTCAAGCTGTGCAGTCAAGCTGTGCAGTCAAGCTGTGCAGTCAAGCTGTGCAGTCAAGCTGTGCAGTCAAGCTGTGCAATACTGTGCTGTGCAGTCAAGCTGTGCAGTCAAGCTGTGCAATCAATGTGCTGTGCAGTCAAGCTGTGCAGTCAAGCTGTGCAGTCAAGCTGTGCAATTACTGTGCTGTGCAGTCAAGCTGTGCAGTCAAGCTGTGCAGTCAAGCTGTGCAGTCAAGCTGTGCAGTCAAGCTGTGCAGTCAAGCTGTGCAGTCAAGCTGTGCAGTCAAGCTGTGCAGTCAAGCTGTGCAGTCAAGCTGTGCAGTCAAGCTGTGCAGTCAAGCTGTGCAGTCAAGCTGTGCAGTCAAGCTGTGCAGTCAAGCTGTGCAGTCAAGCTGTGCAGTCAAGCTGTGCAGTCAAGAAGCTGTGCATGTCAAGCTGTGCAGTCAAGCTGTGCAGTCAAGCTGTGCAGTCAAGCTGTGCAGTCAAGCTGTGCAGTCAAGCTAGTGCAGTCAAGCTGTGCAGTCAAGCTGTGCAGTCAAGCTGTGCAGTCAAAGCTGTGCAGTCAGCTGTTGCAGTCAAGCTGTGCAGTCAGCTGTGCAGTCAAGCTGTGCAGTCAAGCTGTGCAGTCAAGCTGTGCAGTCAACGTGCGTCAAGCTGTGCATACTGTGCAATGCTGTGCAGTCAAGCTGTGCAGTCCAGCTGTGCAGTCAAGCTGTGCAATACTGTGCTGTGCAGATCAGGAGCTGTGCAGTCAAGCTGTGCAGTCAAGCGTGTGCATGTCAAGCTGTGCTAGTCAAGCTGTGCACGTCCAAGCTGTGCAGTCAAGCTGTGGCAGTCAAGCTGTGCAGTCAAGCTGTGCAGTCAAGCTGTGCAGTCAAGCTGTGCAGTCAAGCTGTGCAGTCAAGCTGTGCAGTCAAGCTGTGCAGTCAGCTGTGCAGTCAAGCTGTGCAGTCAAGCTGGTGCAGTCAAGCTGTGCAATACTGTGCTGTGGCAGTCAGCTGTGCAGTCAAGCTGTGCAGTCAAGCTGTGCAGTCAGCTGTGCAATACTGTGCTGTGGCAGTCAAGCTGTGGCATCAAGCTGGTGCGGTCAAGCTGTGCAGTCAAGCTGTGCAATACTGTGCTGTGCAGTCAAGCTGTGCAGTCAAGCTGTGCAGTCAAGCTGTGCAATACTGTGCTGTGCAGTCAAGCTGTGCAGTCAAGCTGTGCAGTCAAGCTGTGCAGTCAAGCTGTGCAGTCAAGCTGTGCAATACTGTGCTGTGCAGTCAAGCTGTGCTGTCAACAAGGTGTGGCTGTTTGCATTTTGACGGACCGGGAAGTGGTGCTCATGTGACTTCTACCAGATCTGACCGGTGCGATGGCGTGGCAAGCTTTTGGCAACGATCTGATGCGCTGCCATGAAATGGGATGAGACCAACTTGATGGAATGCGATGACAGGGATGAGGTCAAATGCCTTTCACCTAGGCCCGTTCGCGAGTCGCCAACTAAAAACAAAGTTTCGATAGTGGGTCTTCTTTACTACTTAAAAACACATCTGGTAGTCCACATACGGCCGACCAGGTGGCTTCCCAAATCCATGCCTCAGGGCGTATTGTCGATTTATTTATTCATGCAATCACCTCACCTCTTGCTCTGTCTCAAACTCGACTATACCGTAGCCCTTCGAGCGGCCTGCATGGGATCAATCAGAGATGCTGACAAAATAACAATATCCCCGCTTTCACAGGAATAAGCCACATTGAAGCTTGAAAACACCCGTACGCTGTATTCATGTTTAAATAGCATGAGCGGCCTGCAGGGGATTTCTCAGAGATGCTGATAATAAAAATTACATCCCAGCTTTCACAGAAACATTCCAGAAACAAGCTCAAAAACACCGGTGCCGGTAGGCTGTATTTAAGTTCAAATCACATGAGCAGCCTGGAGGTGTGGAAAGTGGCAGGCAGGGCAAGGAGATAGGGTGTGTGTGTATGGGGGGGGGGGGGGAATCCCTTCTGGACGCATGCCCTGAAGGCAATACAAGCCAGATATTGGGGTCTATATACTGCCAGCTGTCCCACGATGCCTACGCGTCCGTCAGGTTACAAGTGCAGCTGAAGTGTCTGACACAGCTCATCAAGGACCTTAAGCCGGCTCTCCCCCTATCTACTTCCTCCAGCACCACATCTGCAGACATGCACCTGAATCCCGACGCAATCCCCATCAGGGCAGCTTCCCCCTCACCTGTTTCGTCCAGCGGCACATCTGCTTGTGTGACCCTGCCCGCCTCGCGGAACTTGTCCTTCAGGTCCTGCCAACCCGTCTTGAATGCGAGGTTGCCGACATAACAGCGACCACGCGCTCCGCCGCCTCCAACTCCCCCTCCGCGACCTCCACCTCCAACTCTGCCACCTCCTCCTAGGCCACCGCCACCGCCACCGCCGCCGCCGCCGCGGACCAGTGCTGGTGTGGTTAGGTGCGCCTCCACCCGGTGCGCTTCTGACCTCAGGCGCCCGCCCCCGCCTACAGCAGGAGCAGTGGTGTCCCCCCGTCCAGCATCTTCGCGGTCTTCCCTCACATGCATGACGCGGCCATGCATGTCCGTGTCATGGAGCAAGGAGATGGCACGCAGAGCCTGCAACGGGGGGAAGGGGGGTAAGGGATGCAATCATGAGGATACAGCACGAAGAGCCTGCAGCCGGGGAAGTAAGGTGGCAGAGGTAATGATGAGGAGATGGCACGCAACCGGGGAAGAGGGGGAGAGAGGCCATGGTGAGGAGATGTCACTGAAAGCTTTGAAGGGGGGAGGAGGCCAGCCTTCATAAGGGAAAAGGAAAAGAAAGATTAAGTAAATGGCACGGTCAGTACCGTATTCAGTCAGTCTGCGATAAGTAAATGGCAAGTTCAGCCTACGAATATTTGAGGGGAGAGTAAGGCAATCATAAGAAAAAGGCATATTCAGCCTGTGACGGGACAGAAACGCAATGGGGGCAGATCCCTCTCCCCTCCTCCCTCACGGCATTCGTTTAGGGGGCAGATCTCTCTCCCCTCCCCCCTACCGGCATTCGTTTAGGGAGCAGATCCCTCCCCCCTCCCCCTACCGGCATTCGTTTAGGGGGCAGATCCCTCCCCCCTCCCCCCTACCGGCATTCGTTTAGGGGGCAGATCCCTCCCCCCTCCCCCTACCGGCATTCGTTTAGGGGGCAGATCCCTCCCCCCTCCCCCCTACCGGCATTCGTTTAGGAAGCAGATCCCTCCCCCCTCCCCCCTACCGGCATTCGTTTAGGGAGCAGATCCCTCTCCCCTCCCCCCTACCGGCATTCGTTTAGGGAGCAGATCCCTCTCCCCTCCCCCCTACCGGCATTCGTTTAGGGAGCAGATCCCTCCCCCCCCCCCTACCGGCATTCGTTTAGGGGGCAGATCCCTCTCCCCTCCCCCTACCGGCATTCGTTTAGGGAGCAGATCCCTCCCCCCTACCCCCTACCGGCATTCGTTTAGGGGGCAGATCCCTCTCCCCTCCCCCCTACCGACATTCGTTTAGGGAGCAGATCCCTCTCCCCTCCCCCCTACCGGCATTCGTTTAAGGAGCAGATCCCTCTCCCCTCCCCCCTACCGGCATTCGTTTAGGGAGCAGATCCCTCACCCCTCCCCCCTACCGGCATTCGTTTAGGGAGCAGATCTCTCTCCCCTCCCCCCTACCAGCATTCGTCTAGGGAGCAGATCCCTCCCCCCTCCCCCCTACCGGCATTTGTTTATGGAGCAGATCCCTCTCCCCTCCCCCCTACCGGCATTCGTTTAGGGAGCAGATCCCTCTCCCCCCCCCCCCTACCGGCATTCGTTAAGGGGGCAGATCCCTCCCCTCCCCCCTACCGGCATTCGTTTAGGGAGCAGATCCCTCTCCCCTCCCCCCTACTGGCATTCGCTTAGGGAGCAGATCCCTCTCCCCTCCCCCTACCGGCATTCGTTTAGGGAGCAGATCCCTCTCCCCTCCCCCCTACCGGCATTCGTTTAGGGAGCAGATCCCTCCCCCCTCCCCCCTACCGGCATTCGTTTAGGGAGCAGATCCCTCTCCCCTCCCCCCTACCGGCATTCGTTTAGGGAGCAGATCCCTCTCCCCTCCCCCTACCGGCATTCGTTTAGGGGGCAGATCCCTCTCCCCTCCCCCTACCGGCATTCGTTTAGGGGGCAGATCCCTCCCCCCTACCCCCTACCGGCATTCGTTTAGGGAGCAGATCCCTCTCCCCCCCCCCCCTACCGGCATTCGTTAAGGGGGCAGATCCCTCCCCTCCCCCCTACCGGCATTTGTTTAGGGAGCAGATCCCTCTCCCCTCCCCCCTACTGGCATTCGCTTAGGGAGCAGATCCCTCTCCCCTCCCCCTACCGGCATTCGTTCAGGGGGCAGATCCCTCTCCCCTCCCCCTACCGACATTCGTTTAGGGGGCAGATCCCTCTCCCCTCCCCCTACCGGCATTCGTTTAGGGGGCAGATCCCTCCCCTCCCCCCTACCGGCATTCGTTTAGGGAGCAGATCCCTCCCCCTTCCCCCCTACCGGCATTCGTTTATGGAGCAGATCCCTCCCCCCTCCCCCCTACCGGCATTCGTTTAGGGGGCAGATCCCTCACCCCTCCCCCCTACCGGCATTCGTTTAGGGGGCAGATCCCTCACCCCTCCCCCTACCGGCATTCGTTTAGGGAGCAGATCCCTCCCCCCTCCCCCCTACCGGCATTCGTTTAGGGAGCAGATCCCTCACCCCTCCCCCTACCGGCATTCGTTTAGGGTGCACTCAACATCTGCACTTCACCTGCAACCTGACCTACGGTCGGCAGAGATTGGCGCAACAAGCCCTGTTGCTCAGGCAACCTGTCCTATACTGGTCATGGATGTGTCCCCATCCGCTCAGCGGTGGCCCCCCAGCGGCCTTCCAAAGGGGGCCTGACGCACACTCAAATCAACACGCCACCCCACCTCTTCCTCGGTCTCAAACTCGACGATGCCCCAGCCCTTGGACCGTCCTGCATGACAGAGGGGTGAGCGGGGGTGAGGGCATAACATGACGGTAGGGGGGCGAGGGGGCAGGGGGGGAGGTAATTACATGATGGCAGAAAGGTGAGGGGGGGGGGGGGGGGCGGCATAACGTGACAACAGGGGGGGGCAAGGGGGCAGATGAAGAGGCCTACATGCGCCCGGATCCTGTCAAATGCCCCATGAGAAGTGCCCCCTGCCTTCCTCTGTTTCGGTCAGCACCACAACCGCATGCACCACCCTGCCCTCCTGACCTGCCCCACCCCACTCCCCATCTTTTTAGCAGCGCCACATCTGCTTGCCCGCCTCTATATCCTGTCAGCAGCACCCCCCCTCACCAGCATCATCCAGCACCACGTCTGCATGCACCACATCTGCATGCCAGCCTCTGTATCCCTTCAAAAGCGCCCCCTCACCTGCTTCATCCAGCACTACATCTGCATGCACCACCTTGCCCGCCTCGCGGAACTTGTCCTTCAGGTCCTGCCACCCAGTCTGCCAGGCAAGGTTGCCGACATAGCAGCGGCCGCGACCGCGCGCACCGCCACCGCCGCCGCCTCCACCGCCCCCTTGCTTGACCCAGACTGACTGCGGTTCTGGTCGTTTTGAGGCCAGTCGTCCAGCGTCTTCTCGGTCCTCCCTCACGTGCATGAGGCGGCCATGCATGTCCGTGTCATTGAGCAGGGTGATGGCACGCAGAGCCTGCAACCGGGGGGGTGGGGGGGGAAGTGACAGTATTTAAGGAGATAGCTCGCAGAGCCTGCAACCGGGGGGTGGAGGGGGAAGTGACAGTATTTAAGGAGATAGCTCGCAGAGCCTGCAACCGGGGGGGAGGAGGGGGAAGTGACAGTATTTAAGGAGATAGCTCGCAGAGCCTGCAACCGGGGGGGTGGAGGGGGAAGTGACAGTATTTAAGGAGATAGCTCGCAGAGCCTGCAACCGGGGGGGAGGAGGGGGAAGTGACAGTATTTAAGGAGATAGCTCGCAGAGCCTGCAACCGGGGGGGTGGAGGGGGAAGTGACAGTATTTAAGGAGATAGCTCGCAGAGCCTGCAACCGGGGGGGTGGAGGGGGAAGTGACAGTATTTAAGGAGATAGCTCGCAGAGCCTGCAACCGGGGGGTGGAGGGGGAAGTGACAGTATTTAAGGAGATAGCTCGCAGAGCCTGCAACCAGGGGGGTGGAGGGGGAAGTGACAGTATTTAAGGAGATAGCTCGCAGAGCCTGCAACCGGGGGGTGGAGGGGAAGTGACAGTATTTAAGGAGATAGCTCGCAGAGCCTGCAACCGGGGGGGTGGAGGGGGAAGTGACAGTATTTAAGGAGATAGCTCGCAGAGCCTGCAACCGGGGGGGTGGAGGGGGAAGTGACAGTATTTAAGGAGATAGCTCGCAGAGCCTGCAACCGGGGGGGTGGAGGGGGAAGTGACAGTATTTAAGGAGATAGCTCGCAGAGCCTGCAACCGGGGGGGTGGAGGGGGAAGTGACAGTATTTAAGGAGATAGCTCGCAGAGCCTGCAACCGGGGGGTGGAGGGGGAAGTGACAGTATTTAAGGAGATAGCTCGCAGAGCCTGCAACCGGGGGGGTGGAGGGGGAAGTGACAGTATTTAAGGAGATAGCTCGCAGAGCCTGCAACCGGGGGGGTGGAGGGGGAAGTGACAGTATTTAAGGAGATAGCTCGCAGAGCCTGCAACCGGGGGGGTGGAGGGAGAAGTGACAGTATTTAAGGAGATAGCTCGCAGAGCCTGCAACCGGGGGGTGGAGGGGGAAGTGACAGTATTTAAGGAGATAGCTCGCAGAGCCTGCAACCAGGGGGGTGGAGGGGGAAGTGACAGTATTTAAGGAGATAGCTCGCAGAGCCTGCAACCGGGGGGGTGGAGGGGGAAGTGACAGTATTTAAGGAGATAGCTCGCAGAGCCTGCAACCGGGGGGTGGAGGGGGAAGTGACAGTATTTAAGGAGATAGCTCGCAGAGCCTGCAACCAGGGGGGTGGAGGGGGAAGTGACAGTATTTAAGGAGATAGCTCGCAGAGCCTGCAACCGGGGGGGTGGAGGGGGAAGTGACAGTATTTAAGGAGATAGCTCGCAGAGCCTGCAACCAGGGGGGTGGAGGGGGAAGTGACAGTATTTAAGGAGATAGCTCGCAGAGCCTGCAACCGGGGGGGTGGAGGGGGAAGTGACAGTATTTAAGGAGATAGCTCGCAGAGCCTGCAACCAGGGGGGAGGAGGGGGAAGTGACAGTATTTAAGGAGATAGCTCGCAGAGCCTGCAACCAGGGGTGTGTGGGGGAAGGGAGGCCATTATGAAAATATAGCATGTAGATCCCGCAATGGGTAGAAAACAAAGCCCTGCCGGAAACCCCCAATGTAAAGGGGGGTAGGGGGTAGAAGGGGCATTATGTCAGGGAAATAGCACGCACAGCTTGTGGCGGGGGGAGGGTGGCGGGGGTGAGAGGGGCAATGGTGAGGAGATAGCATGCACAGCGTGAAGCAGGAGAAGGGAGGGGAGTGACGAAAACGAGGAGATAGAACGCACAGCTTGCGGTGGAGGAAGCGGAGAGAGAGGCAATGATTAGGAGTGGCTCGGACAGCCTACATTAGGAGGGAGACAAAAGCAATGATTAGGAGTGGCTCGGATAGCCTACATTAGGAGGGAGACAAAAGCAATGATTAGGAGTGGCTCAAACAGCCTACATTAGAAGGGAGACGAAAGCAATGATTAGGAGTGGCTCGGATAGCCTACATTAGGAGGGAGACAAAAGCAATGATTAGGAGTGACTCAAACAGCCTACATTGGGAGGGAGACAAAAGCAATGATTAAGAGTGGCTCGGATAGCCTACATTAGGAGGGAGACAAAAGCAATGATTAGGAGTGGCTCAAACAGCCTACATTAGGAGGGAGACAAAAGCAATGATTAGGAGTGGCTCGGACAGCCTACATTAGGAGGGAGACAAAAGCAATGATTAGGAGTGGCTCGGATAGCCTACATTAGGAGGGAGACAAAAGCAATGATTAGGAGTGGCTCGGACAGCCTACATTAGGAGGGAGACAAAAGCAATGATTAAGAGTGGCTCGGATAGCCTACATTAGGAGGGAGACAAAAGCAATGATTAGGAGTGGCTCGGACAGCCTACAACAGGGATAGGGAGACAAAAGCAATGATTAGGAGTGGCTCGGACAGCCTACAACAGGGAGAGGGAGACAAAAACAATGATTAGGAGTGGCTCACACAGCCTACAACAGGGAAAGGGAGACAAAAGCAATGATTAGGAGTGGCTAAAACAGCCTACAACAGGGAGAGGGAGACAAAAACAATGATTAGGAGTGGCTAAAACAGCCTACAACAGGGAAAGGGAGACAAAAACAATGATTAGGAGTGGCTCACACAGCCTACAACAGGGAAAGGGAGACAAAAACAATGATTAGGAGTGGCTCAAACAGCCTACAACAGGGAAAGGGAGACAAAAACAATGATTAGGAGTGGCTCAAACAGCCTACAACAGGGAAAGGGAGACAAAAGCAATGATTAGGAGTGGCTCACACAGCCTACAACAGGGAAAGGGAGACAAAAGCAATGATTAGGAGTGGCTCAAACAGCCTACAACAGGGATAGGCAGACAAAAGCAATGATTAGGAGTGGCTCGGACAGCCTACAACAGGGAAAGGGAGACAAAAACAATGATTAGGAGTGGCTCAAACAGCCTACAACAGGGAAAGGGAGACAAAAGCAATGATTAGGAGTGGCTCGGACAGCCTACAACAGGGAGAGGGAGACAAAAGCAATGATTAGGAGTGGCTCAAACAGCCTACAACAGGGAGAGGGAGACAAAAGCAATGATTAGGAGTGGCTCACACAGCCTACAACAGGGAGAGGGAGACAAAAGCAATGATTAGGAGTGGCTCAAACAGCCTACAACAGGGAAAGGGTGACAAAAGCAATGATTAGGAGTGGCTCAAACAGCTTGTTTCGAAAATATGACAATATGCTTGAATGTATCTCATGTGGAGAAACAGCTTAGCAACCTTGGAGGAGAGCGAAGGTTGGGGTGATGAGGAGTGCTGGTGGCAGGGGGGGTTGAGCATATCTTGTTGGCTTGTTGCGAGTGGTGGCCGGTGTTACAAAGGCACACCAGTGACATCGTGTCTTCTAATCGAATACAACATTTACCCAATCAGACCTAATAAAATAAAATACAATCGAAGCTAATTTAATTCAGGCAGGTACGCCGAAGCACACTTGTCCACCTCCTTGCTCTCTAAACAATTTGAAAAGGATGGGTTCGTTGAAAGCTTTTGAAGCTCCGTTGTGACTGCTAACATTGCCAGGCCTCACCTCCTCCTCAGTCTCAAACTCCACTATCCCCCAGCCCTTTGATCGCCCTGCACTCATCACAGATGTTGGTGTGTATACAGATGTTGGTATGTACACAACTGATGGAATATAAGCAGATTTGGTATGGACATAAAGGTTGGTGTGTACATGTATACAAAACCCTTCTCCCCGGCGTCGAAAATTGACCCCAGCTAGATTGAATTCGTCACACATCAGGGGTGAGGTGTGGAAAGCATCCAGCTATGTGCGCCCATAGTACCCCTTGCGCACCCGTTTTTTTTGTGTGTTAGCGTCTCAGGTTTCTAGGGTTGGGCGGCCGGTCTCACACCTTGAAAAGTCCTAGCAAAATATAGTAACCCCCACCCATGCGTGCATGTTCCCCAGGCAGGTAGGATATGAGGCGCCAGGGGGGGAGGGGGGGCGTCAAGCAGTCAAAGCAGGCCAGCCTGCTCCAGGCAGGCAGGCCCTGAGTCATCATGAAGTGCCAAAGGTTGCTATGCTCCAGGCAGGCCCGGGGCTGTCGCAAAGGACCACAGCTCACAAAACATTAGAAGGAAGGCGGCAACCTCTGCCACCCGAAGTTACGATCAACACCTCTGCATGCACCCCCTCCCTCCACTCAGGCTAACAAGTGTCAGGCTAACAGATGACCGTTCATGCCCCACCTGAGCCCTGCATAACCACACCCGCATGTTTGACCCTACCCACATGTTTCCCTTACCCCACCCCACTAGATCTGCAAGCACCAACCTCTCCCCCACACCAGTTTCGTCCAGCCCCACACCCGCATGCACCACTATCCCCCTCCCCGTACCTGTTTCATCCGACACAGCATCTGCAAGCACCACCCTCCCCCCCACACCTGTGTTGTCCAGCCCCACGCACACATGCACCACCTGACCCTTTCTCACCTGTTTCATCTGACACCACATCCGCATGCACCACCCTGCCCGCCTCGCGGAACTTGTCCTTCAGGTCCTGCCACCCAGTCTGCCAGGCAAGGTTGCCGACATAACAGCGACCAAGGCCACGCCCGACCGCGGGCCTGGCTGCGCTGTTTTGGGCATGGCGCCCGCCTCTACCGACAGGAGCAGCAGGTTCCTCGCGGTCCTCCCTCACGTGCATGAGGCGGCCATGCATGTCGGTGTCATTGAGCAAGGAGATGGCACGCAGAGCCTGTATCGGGGGGGAGGAGGGGGGAAGGGAGGCATTATACTGAGGAGATAGCACGCAGAGCCTGCAACCGGGTGGAAGCGGGGCAAGGAAGAGAGGCAATTATGGATGCCCCGATCCAATGCAAAGCAAACCTGAGTAGGCCTATGTTTCCGATCAAAACAAATGTTTTTTTGTCTGCTTGGCTGCGAGGCCACCTTTATTCAGCCGCCCCTCTGCCGCAAAGAGCCCTATTGGGACCAATCCTGGGCCCAACTGGCCGCCAGAGCAGCATGGCCTGCCTAGCATGGCATGTGGCTGAAATGTAGCTGCCATCTAGCATCGCATGTGGCTGAAATGTAGCTGAGCCATGCAAAAATAAGTAATGAACCTTACCCGGGCAGGCAATCCCAAAGCCAAGCACGCTCAGACAAAGACAACCACAGGTACAGCGCCCATCCCTTGCTCTCTGACCTCACAGCACAATCATCTGACGACAGAGTAAAACTGAACAACAGAAACATCGCGATGATGGCAGCAGCACAAGTGCAGCCCCCCTCGCTCACCTCATCGCCCGTTTCAAACTCCACAATTCCCCAGCCCTTGGATCGGCCTGCACACATTGCACACGGCAGACTGATCCAGCAGCCACGAAAAGCAGTGCTGATCAAGCAGCCACGACAAGCAGTACAGAGTACGGAAAGGAGGCTGAATCATGGGCCATTCGCCATGTAACTTGCGCCATGCAACTAGCGCCTTGCAACTAGCGCCTTGCAACTAGCGCCTTGCAACTAGCTCCATGCAACTAGCTCCATGCAACTAGCTCCATGCAACTAGCTCCATGCAACTAGCGCCTTGTAACTAGCGCCATGCAACTAGCTCCATGCAACTAGCGCCATGCAACTAGCGCCATGCAGCTAGCGCCTTGCAACTAGCGCCATGCAACTAGCGCCATGCAACTAGCGCCATGCAATTAGCGCCTTGCAGTGAGCCAGCGAGGGCACCTTCCACCATTCACCATGCGCCCAGCCATTGCTTATTTTTTATCTTGCTGAGCAACCCCTCAGCTACAATTCGGCTACAGTTCAGCTACAATTCCGCTAAGTTATCACCTTCCACGCTGCTTGGGCCGCCGGCCAGCCCCAATTTCTCAAAATCATGCTCTCTGCGGCCCACCAAAGATGGAATCCAAGAAACATTGCACCGAGAAACATGCACCTTAGGCAATGCACCCACTGCCAACATACCCTGGCTTTCTCTGATTTTCTGGTTCAAGCTGCTTGAGGCGATGCAACCACTTCCGGCATCTTGTCTTTCTCTATTTTTCCGGTTCGAGCTGCCTGAGGAGATGCACCCACTTCAACCATATATTAGATATATGCCCCTGCTGTCTCTGTTTTTCTGCTTTGAGGTGCTTGGCCCCTTAAAAAAGGCTTTTGACCTTTCAGGTGGCTGCGTTGACACTGCAACAGTGTCGTTGACGGCAATGCCCCCAAACAACTGTCTTGGCCACCTCTGATTGAGCAAGGGGTGCCCACTGAAGGTGCAAAGGCAAGCGTATTGAAGCGCCGCCAGATTGCTTCCCATGCAGCGCAGAGGTACGCATCATTTGCGCATACCCGGAATTATCTACATGCCGGCCTCTGCATCCTATCAAAAGCGCCCCCCTCACCTGCTTCATCCAGCACCACGTCCGCATGCACCACCCTGCCTGCCTCGCGGAACTTGTCCTTCAGGTCCTGCCAACCAGTCTGCCAGGCAAGGTTGCCGACATAACAGCGCCCGCGACCGCGCGCACCGCCCGGGCGGCTTGACGCAGCAGCAGGGCCACGCTCCGGCCTAGACTGGCGCACGTCCCGGCTGTATTCGCCAACCCTGTCCTCCCGCACATGAATCCTCCGCCCGTCTAGCTCGGTTTCATTGAGCATCGAAATTGCGCGGGCGGCCTGTACGCACAAATTAGATTTTTTATGGTCAGGGACGGAGAGCCGGGGTGAAGAGTTGTGGAGGTCCAAGTAAGCACTGACCATCGCCTGCACTCAGATACTTGCCTCTGAAGGCGCCTGACAGCCTTTAACCTGTCTGCCCCCCCCTCCCGTGTCTGACAACCTCTCCCCGCACCGACCCTCTCTGGCCTTCCGCCCCCCTCCCGCGTCTCATAACCTCTCCCCAGTTCCCACTGGCCTCACCTCCTCGGGTCGGTCAAACTCAACAATGCCCCAGCCCTTGGAGCGACCTGCACTCACAGCACAGGGCAGGAATGAGACCTAAACCCTACCGGACACAGGACAGGGGGAAACCTAACAGACCAAGGACAAGGGGGACACCTAACAGGCCAAGGACAAGGGGGACACCTAGCAGGGCAGGTATGAGGTCTACCGAACACAGGACAGGGGTGTGGCCTGTCGGACCAAGGACAAAGGGGGACACCTGACAGATCAAGGACAAGGGGGACACCTTACAGGTCAGGTATGAGGTCTACCGAACACGGGACAGGTGTAACACCTAACAGATCAAGGACAAGGGGGACACCTAACAGATCCAGGGCAGGCTTGAGATCTAATGGTCTGAAGGGCAGTAGCAGCCACAGGATAGCCACTGTCACGCACATAGCGCCTTTGACGTCGATGCAGAGCCCATGCGTCACATGGAGTCCATGCCATGTACCATGCACCACATGGAGTCCATGCCATGTACCATGCACCACATGGAGTCCATGCCATGTACACATGCAGAGTCCAGGGACATGTGCTTGGCGCATGGACACTCTGCATGGACAGCATGGATCGTGCTAGGACACAGCATGGACATTTGATTCCCATGACCCATTTATAAAATGCCTGGTCTGTGAGGGCTCAGCATGTAAGTTACCTGCTGCTGGAACAAACCATACAGATCTAAAAAACAGTCAGGCCGCCCATGGGGGTGCTGCTGCATCCCTCACTATGCACCATGCACAACTTATGTTTGTAACATGCAGCATGCAGCGTCCACCGCAATATGCAATACAAAAAGCATTAGTCCAGCAGTCTTGCGTGTCGCTTGCTAGTCGCGTCGCATGCATGGCCCTACATGGTGCCTCGCAAAACCTGGGCTCTAGAGGCAACAGATCGTGTCCTTCACCCGATTTGATTCGTTGTTTGCGTACGTCTGCCCCAAATAGGCTAGGGAACATTGCTTTAGGTGAACAGGGCAGGGCAGACATGCGGGACTGCCCTAGCCCTGGTTCTGGCCAGCGACTGGCAGCCGTAGCATTGGAACTCTGCATGGCTGCTTACGCTGCATGGATGCATCGGTGCGGCCTCTGCTGTGCTCTCAGCATGACGCCAGCGCTGCATGGGCGTTCGCTCGAGCCTGGGCGGCTCGTGGGGCTGCCGCTTTGCATCCCTTCCCTCCAGCGCATCCCTTCCCTCCAGCGACCTCCATCCCCCCTAGCCTGGCGCCCCCCTGGGGCAGGCTGCGACCCTGGCTCCCTGCCCTCGTCCAGTTGCAGTCCCCCTACCGCCTCGCTTGCGGGGCTGCCGCTTTGCATCCCTTCCCTCCAGCTCATCCCCTCCCTCCAGCGTGCTCCATCCCCCTAGCCTGGCGCCCGCCTGGGGCAGGCTGTGACCCTGGCTCCCTGCCCTCGTCCAGTTGCAGCCCCCCTACTGCCTCGCTTTCAGGGCTGCCGCTTTGCATCCCTTCCCTCCAGCGCATCCCTTCCCACCAGCGAGCTCGATCCCCACTAGCCTGGCGCCCCCCTGAGGCAGGCTGCGACCCTGGCACCCTTCCCTCGTCCAGTTGCAGTCCCCCTACCGCCTCGCCGATACAAAACAGCATGACCAATGCCGTGCTGCGCATCTAAGCAGTTGCGATCCCCCACCGCCTGGCCCCCACCGTCGATACCGAACCGCATGGCGAGTGCCTTTCTTCACATTTTAGCAGCTGCGTCCCCCCCTCCATCTCGCCGATCCCGCACAGCATGGCAAAAGTCGTGCTTCGCAGCCGAAATCTATCGGCGAGATCTGTGCCCCGGAGCCTTTGCTACGGCACGCCTCCGTGCAGATCTCAGCGCTTGGGAGCATCCTCTTCCAAAATCTGGCTGCATAGCCTTCCTCATTCCACCACACTTCTCCTCCCGTATGCAAACCAGCGCGTAGGGCCCAATCCAGATGGGGTCCGAGGTTAGGGCGGGGTAGACTGGCTCACCATCATCCCCAGTCTCGACATTGGCGAAAGCGACGGTGCCGCACTCCCGGAATTTGTCCTTGAGGTCTTGCCAAGATACATGGAAGGACAGGTTCCCCACGTAACAGCGCGACGTGTCAGCATCAGCGTTCCGGCCTCTCTTGTGATTTGACATGGCTGCAGCGTTTATGACTCCGTCTATACGCACACAAGGCTCCTCCTACTCGGTAAATACCAACAACTGAATTGAGAGCACCGGCCTGGCCCGTTCAGGTGCCGCTCGTGCGCTCGGCTAGGGTGAATGACGTGTGGAGTGTGGGAACCAGGTGGGAACGGGCAGCACCTAAATACGGTTCGCTGTGCCAGGTGGGTGTCAGGGCTTTTTAAATTTCCAACCAGATCCGACCCCCGCATCCACCGCCATCAGGTCTGACAACATGGAGGTCGTCAAGGGCGGCCGTCGCATTTTCAAATCCCTACTGATTGTTTGCTTCGTTGTATCGATCGTGGTAGCTGTCATGGTCATGTCCCCCTACCTGCGCCTGGTGAGCCTCACACGTTTCCTTTCCTCACCACCACACTACAGTTGCTAGGTCAGACTTTCAGAGACATGGACAGCATCAAGCTTAGCACCATCTGCAAAGTGTTGCATACCTCCATGCAGCCATGCCAAAATTTCATGCAAATTGCACTCAGACACACTTTCAAACCATTGCATGGCATGGCAGCATCCACTTAGTCCCCACGTAGTCCCCACCTACTAAATAATTCGGGCTACGGCAGACAGGGCTTGGTGTTAGTAATCCCTGCTGCCTGGGCCGGCGGCCTTAGACCGGTCAAGCTTTTGATCCAATGGGCCCCATGACACCTCCATACAGCCGTCTGCCGTAGCCCGAATTTTAGATTAGGTGGGGACTGAGTGACGACGAAGTGGAATGGGCCCAATGACCTCCATAAAGGCGGCCTCCATAGGCGACCCCCAGCCTCCCTAAGGCAACCTCCATAAGGTGACCTCCATAAGGCGACCTCCATAAGACGGCCTCCTCGTAAGGCGACCTCCATAAGGCGACCTCCCCCTAAGGCAACCTCCATAAGGCGACCTCCTCCTAAGGCGACCTCCATAAGGCGACCTCCTCCTAAGGCAACCTCCATAAGGCGGCCTCCTCCTAAGGCGGCCTCCATAAAGGCGGCTTCCATAAAGGCGGCCTGCCGCTCGTGAAAAGCGTGCCAAGCTCCTGGGAAACCATGTCTATCACTATGAGCTCCTGGGCAGCTATGCATATGAATACGACCAAGACTATGAGCTCCTGGGCAGCTATGACCGTCTTCATTTCCTTCCACCCCCCCTTCCATCACACTTATCACCGATTGCTGTTCTGATCCACAGGGGGGTACGACTCTCAACGTGCAAGGTCACTCTGTGCAGCTTGGGCAGTCGGACGTTCAGGTGCGCATCTGGCTTGTAGAGTTTAGGGACGATCAGGGTTGGGCTGCTGGTGTAAATGTGATGTGGATGCGGTTGCGAGTGTAGGGGTGGCTGAGGTTGTGGGTGTAGGGGTGAGTTTGGGTGCCGTTGCGAGTGTTGGGGTGGCTGCAGGTGTGAGAGTGGATGCGGTTGTGGGTGTAGGGGTGAGAGTGGGTGCCGTTGCGAGTGTTGGGGTGGCTGCAAGTGTGAGAGTGGGTGCGGTTCTGGGTGTAGGGGTGAGTTTGGGTGCCGTTGCGAGTGTTGGGGTGGCTGCAGGGGTGAGAGTGGGTGCGGTTGTGGGTGTATGGGTGAGTTTGGGTGCCGTTGCGAGTGTTGGGGTGGCTGCAGGGGTGAGAGTGGGTGCGGTTGTGGGTGTAGGTGTGAGAGTGGGTGCGGTTGTGGGTGTAGGGGTGAGAGTGGGTGCGGTTGTGGGTGTAGGGGTGAGAGTGGGTGCGGTTGTGGGTGTAGGGGTGAGTTTGGGTGCCGTTGTGAGTGTTGGGGTGGCTGCAAGTGTGAGAGTGGGTGCGGTTGTGGGTGTAGGGGTGAGTTTGGGTGCCGTTGCGAGTGTTGGGGAGGCTGCAGGGGTGAGAGTGGGTGCGGTTGTGGGTGTAGGGGTGAGTTTGGGTGCCGTTGCGAGTGTTGGGGTGGCTGCAGGGGTGAGAGTGGGTGCGGTTGTGGGTGTAGGGGTGACAGTGGGTGCGGTTGTGGGTGTAGGGGTGAGTTTGGGTGCCGTTGCGAGTGTTGGGGTGGCTGCAGGGGTGTGAGTGGGTGCGGTTGTGGGTGTAGGCATGACTGCGTGTATGATTGCTGGTGCGAGTGCGGGTGTGAGTGTTGGTGCGGTTGCGGGTGGAGGGGTGAGTTTGGGTGCCGTTGCGAGTGTTGGGGTGGCTGCAGGGGTGTGAGTGGGTGCGGTTGTGGGTGTAGGCATGACTGCGTGTATGATTGCTGGTGCGGGTGCGGGTGTGAGTGTTGGTGCGGTTGCGGGTGTAGGGGTGAGTTTGGGTGTCGTTGCGAGTGTAGGCATGGCTACGGGTGTGAGTGATGGTGTGGTTGCGGGTGTAGTTGCAGGTGTGGGTGCGAGTGTGGATGTGGGTGTGAGTTTGGATGTGGGCGTGAGTGTGAGTGTGGATGTGGCTGCGGGTATGGGTGTTGGTGCAAGTGTGGATGCGGATGTTAAAACATTATCAATGCATTCTCCAAATAGGTTCGTATTCATCCCTACGTCTGAATGCCTCTTGCCTGTTCGCAGTCCCACATCGACTCTCTGATGGCCAAGAACCAGGTGCTGCTGGACGAGCTGCACAAGGCCCAGATGGATCTGGCCGAAGCACGGATTAAGGCTGGGGCTGGGAAGAAGGTTGGCAGAGAAGCGTCGGCTGGCACTCAGGCGGGGCAGAAGCAAGACAGCACTGCCCAGCAAGGCCCCGCTGCAATGGCTGCTGCCGCCGCCGCAGCTGCTCTTGTGGGTTGATTTTCAGGTTTCAGACCCCACCATCGTCCCAACGGCTATCTCGCGCTTGGAGTACAGTCCCCGTATCCCCACTTATAAACAACGTTGTCCTTATTTTCTATGAGTCTGACCCCACCTCCCCACCTCCCACATCCCACATCCCTCCTGCCAGGCTGACCCCACCATCATTCCGATCAGCATGCTGCAGCTGTTCGGACCCTTTGCCTACTCAACAGGCGTGTCGTACGACCCCTTTGTCTGCTTCCCTACAATGCTGGTTAGTGTGTGGGAGGGTTCCCTACAATGCTGGTTAGTGTGTCTAGGGGGTTCCCTCCAGTGCTGGTTGGTGTGTGGGGGGGTCCAATGCTGGTTAGTGTGTGGGGGGGTTCCTCCAATGCTGATTGGTGCGTGGGGGGGCTGAACCAAGGCCGTATGTTTGGTGCCGCTGAGTGTCTATGTGGGGCAGAAGAAGAACCAAAGACAGCAGGGACACAGCTGAACAAAATGAAGGCTTCGGTGAGACGCTCGTGCCAAAAACAACATTTCCAATCCCAGTGTTCTTGGCTGCATTTGTGTACTAGTACTGTATAGCGAACTTTCGACTGGCCATATTCATGAGCCGACTAGTGGCATGCAATTGAAGCTTTAAGGCATGCGCATTCGCTCAGTGGCATGAAGGTCCACCCTTGCCCCCCTTTTGCTTGCATGGCTGGGCGGCAGGTCAGTTTCCCAAATGCGACGCACCAGCAGAGGACGGATGTGATCATGCGGGCTATCCAGGTGAGCGACTGAGAGATGGGCAGGCTGCGGAAGTATCCCGGGGCTAGCTGCGGACGCACACCGGGGCAGGCAACAAGTATTCAGAAGGGCGGGGCGGGGGGGAGTAGGTTAAACGCATGCTTTCATCCCATCTACCTACACAGTTGTTCCAATGCGTGTTGCGGCAAGGATTCTGGGAGCTTGAGAGGTTCTCTTATAGGGGATGGCGAGCTTGGAAGGCGCATGCTTTTAGCTCCTCAACATATGCAGACCTTGCAATGCGTCATGCGTCAAGGTTTCTACGAATCTCAGATGCAGTCTAATAGGCGAGGGCGAGCTTGCAAGGCGTATGCTTTCATCCTTCCTGCATATGCAGTATTTCATATGCGACTTAGGTCAAGGTTTCGGGGAGTCTGAGGCATAGTCTAAGAGGCGAGGGCGAGCCTGCAAGACGCATGCATTCATCCCTTCGGTGTTCTCAATGCGTCTTGCGTCAACGACTCTGGGAGTGTTGGAGGTTCTTCTGTAGGGGAGGGTGAGCTTGTAGCCCCTTTCCATATGCAGTACTTGCAATGCATCATGCGTCAATGATTATGGGAGTGTGCGAGGTTCTCTTATAGGGCAGGGTGGGCTTGGAAGGCGCATGCTTTTAGCCCTTCTGCACATGCAGGTCTTGCAGTACTTGCAGTGCGTCATGTGTCAAGGTTTCTACAAGTTAGAGACGCAGTCTAATAGGCAAAGGCGAGCTTGCTAGACGCATGCATTCATCCCTTCTACCTATGCAGTCTTTTCACTGCGTGTTGCGTCAAGGATTCTGGGAGCGTGAGAGGTTCTCCGCTGGGGCCAGGGCCAGGTCATTATTTGAGCAGGGCTGGATACTACCATGCAAAGGTGACGCTTTCAAGATCACACTGACCCTGCTTCTTTCTGCTGCCCCCCTCAGGATTTGAAAAAGGAGATGGCAAGAATACACGGCGTAGACCCAAAGGTGCAGTGAGAAGGAGAGGGGTGCAATTGTGCAATTGTGCATGGGTGGGTGGGTGGGTACATGTGTGCATGTGTGGGTGGGTCCATGTGTGGGTGGGTGGGTGGGTGGGTGGGTGCATGTGTGCATGTGTGGGTGGGTGGGTGGGTGCATATGTGCATGTGTGGGTGGGTCCATGTGTGGGTGGGTGGGTGGGTGAAATTGTCCATGGGTAGGTGGGTGGGTGGTGCTGCGTCATATATTTTCCTGTGGGCTGCAGCATCACTGGCAGTGTGCATATAGCCGTCAGGGTTCTCAGTTGAGCTTCACCCGTGATTCTGAACCCAGCGTGCTGATACCTGGCATTTCCCGAGTGCAATATACGTATAGGCCAGGTTCTTTTCTTTCTTTCTTTGTAAGCCAGGCCTGCCTGTCTGTGCTGAGCGTGCGACAATTATTCTACTAACAAAATACGCACGATTGCATGCCCCACATTTGACCTGCTGCTGCTGCTGCTGCTGCTGCTGCTGCTGCTCCCTGTACAGGAGGTTGATGCTATGACTGAGGTGAGTTTGTAGTCCTTTCAGAAACAGACACATATTTCCCTGCATTCGCACCCATGTGATGGCCTGATGTGATTGGCAACATTTCCATAAGCTGCTTGATACGCCCTCCTGCATACGAGCGCTGCCCTTGACCATGACCACGAGAAGGATGTGATGCTGCCATATCTCAGGTCTCAGTCCTCACATCATTACCTTGTTATCATGGTTATCATGCGTATCATGGTTTGAGAGCACCCGGGCCAGCAGCCATGGCTTGTTCTAATGCGATTAGCAATAATTCCACAACCTGATTGCCCAACCCTCCTGCATACGAGCACTGTCCTTGACCTTGACCATAGGCTTTGATGCTACTAGATCTCACATCTCGGTCCCTGGATGATTAGCTTGTTATCATGGTTTGAGTGCAACCGGGCCAGCAGCCATGGCTCGTTCTGATGCGATTGGCAATTTGTTGGCAACCTGCTTGCCCAACCCTCCTGCATATTAGCGCTGCCCTTGACCTTGACCATAGGCTTTGATGCTGCTAGATCTCAGATCTCGGTCTTCGGATCTCAGAACTCAGTCCTCAGGTCTAAGATCTCTGTCCTCGGATCATAAGCCTGTCATCATGGTTTGGGTGCAACCAGGTCAACCACGGCTTTCAGACACTGCTTATGGATAGCACTCGTGTTACCCTAAAGCGGCTCAGTGCACTCATGAGTCATGCACTGAGTGAGGGAGGGCCCCTCACCCGTCAGATCAGGTCACTCCTGCCTTAAGTTTGCCTCGTGACTAGTAATGTGTGAACCAATGAGAGCAAAATGCAGTGAGGGAGGGACCCCCACCCGTCAGATCAGGTCACTCCTGCCTGGTGTTTGCCTCATGCCGTTTTTCGTCATCCCCGTGGCCTGTATTACGTTTTCCCCGCATACCCTGCTTTACGTTTACCGCATGGCCTGTTTGCCGCTTATCTCGTGGCCTGTCTGACGCTTTACTCATGGCCCGTCTGACGCTTTTACTCGTGGCCCGCCTGTCGCTTCTCTCCTGGCCCGTCTGACGCTTTTTCATGGCCCTACCTCTCTGCAGTACATGAACCAGAAGTTCATGAAGGGGGATTTCGTCGGCCAGCAGGCTGAAACCGCCTTGGGCCTCCTATCCGCAGACCCAAAGGTGATTGGCCACTAGGGACAGGGCAGGGAATGGCAGGCCCCTTAATCTGTGGGCTGTTCACCTTTATTCGAGGTGAACAGCCAGATTGGCCTGGACTCTCTCTGGACTCCACCGTTTATTTGTTCGGCTACGAGTTCACTTTTGGCAGGCACACAAACAAGGCCCGATGGGGACCAAGCCTATGCCCTCAACCCTTAACTTTTAACCCGATGGGGACCAGCCCTGGACCGGCCTATGGCTGGTGACCCATGTGGCGTTGCTGGCCACACAAGTGGCCTCTGGCAGGGAGCCGGTTTGAAGCTGATATGGAGCCGAGTGAAGAAGAAAAAAAGCACTGCTTTACTCTCTCCTGACTAACTTCCCCCTGCCTGTCCGCCCTGCCTGCCTCCCCCCCCCTGCCTGCCCCCCCTGCCTGCCCCCCCCTGCCTGCCTCCCCCCCCTTGCCTGCCCCCCCACCCTGCCTGCCCCCCCCCTGCCTGCCTCCCCCCTCCTGCCTGCCTCCCCCCCCTGCCTGCCTACCCCCCCCTCTCCCCCCTTCATGCCTGCTCTCCCACTTGCCCCCCATGCCTGCTACCTCCCCTCCCCCCCCCATGCCTGCCCCCCGCCCCTGCCCCCACTTGCCCCCCATTCCTGCCCCCCTCCCCTACCCCTACTTGCCCCCCGCTCCTGCCCCCTCTTGCCCCCCCATTCCTGCCCCCCTCCCCTACCCCCACTTGCCCCCCGCCCCTGCCCCCCCATGCCCCACCCCCCTCCCCACCCATGTCTCCTCTTTCCTCCACCCTGCTGCACAGTTCCTGGAATGGCGTAAGGCTGTGTCCCGAGTGCTTGGCAGATACCTGTGTAACGCGGACGGTAACCTTTACATGAGATGTCCGGGGATCCAAGGTGGGCTTGGTGTCGGAACTGTGCTTGTAGCGGGAATTGTGCTTAACGTGGGAATAGTGTTTATTGTAGGATGTGCACTCCTGTAATGTGCACTCCTGTAATGTGCACTCCTGTAATGTGCACTCCTGTAATGTGCACGCCTGTAATGTGCACTCCTGTAATGTGCACTCCTGTAATGTGCACTCTCGCCCTCTTGCACTAATCGTGAGCTCTTGGTGCCAAAATGGAGGAGTGCTGATTGTCCCTGCTTGCTCCCTTACCCCCTCTCTACCCCCCCCCCCCCCCCTCTCCACACACCCCGGCTTGCCCTCCTCACCTTTCTCATCCCCCTCTCTGCCCCCCCTCCCCCCCCCTCCTCGGCTTGCCTCCCTCACCCTCCATTCTGCCCCCCCCCCCCCCCCTCGGCTTGCCTCCCTCATCCCCCTCTATGCCCCCCTCCCCGGCTTGCCTCCCTCATCCCCCTCTATGCCCCCCTCCCCGGCTTGCCTCCCTCATCCCCCTCTCTGCCCCCCTCCCCAGCTTGCCCCCCTCATCCCCCTCTCTGCCCCCCTCCCCGGCTTGCCCCCCTCATCCCCCTCTCTGCCCCCCTCCCCGGCTTGCCCCCCTCATCCCCCTCTCTGCCCCCCTCCCCGGCTTGCCTCCCTCATCCCCCTCTCTGCCCCCCTCCCCGGCTTGCCTCTCTCTTCCCCCTCTTTTCCCCCCTCCCCGGCTTGCCCCCCTCTTCCCCCTCTCTGCCCCCCTCCCCGGCTTGCCTCCCTTATCCCCCTCTCTGCTCCCCTGCCCAGCTCGCCACCCTCTTCCCCCTCTCTGCCCCCCTCCCCGGCTTGCCTCCCTCATTCCCCTCTCTGCCCCCCTCCCCGGCTTGCCTTTCTCTTCCCCCTCTCTGCCCCCCTCCCCGGCTTGCCTCTCTCATTCCCCTCTCTGCCCCCCTCCCCGGCTTGCCTCCCTCTTCTCCCTCTCTGCCCCCCTCCCCGGCTTGCCACCCTCTTCCCCCTCTCTGCCCCCCTCCCCGGCTTGCCTCCCTTATCCCCCTCTCTGCTCCCCTGCCCAGCTCGCCACCCTAATCTCCCTCTCTGCCCCCCTCCCCGGCTTGCCTACCTCATTCCCCTCTCTGCCCTTCTCCCCGGCTTGCCCCCCTCTTCCCTCTCTCTGCCCCCCTCCCCGGCTTGCCTCCCTCTTCCCCCTCTCTGCCCCCCTCCCCGGCTTGCCTCCCTCACCCTCTATTCTGTCCACCCCCTGTCCCCCCTGGCTTACCCCCCTTCCCCCCCTCCCCCCCCCCCCCCCCCGGCTTGCCCCCCTCCCTTCCTCAGCCAAGCCATCCATGTCAGGTGTCGAGCTGGGGAGTTACTGCCCGGACATATCCCTGGACGCAGCAGTCCAAGAGATCGGTTACTATGAAGCGGTACGGCTGTCACAACCACGGACAGGTCTCAGCCCTTGGCTCGTATAAATCGCTTAAATAAATAAACCCCTTTAAACCATCGCTGAAATGAATCGCATGATGAAATCGCTTGAATGAAGGCCAAGGCTTAATATGGAGTGACACCAATTATGACATCCCCATATAAAGGAGGGCGTTATTTTATGTTGATGGCCTGCAGTTGTAGTGCTTGGTTGCAGGTGTAAGTAGCGAGCAATTGATACCCCTGAATGGATTGCAGCCTGGTTCCTCCCAGCGGCCCCTCTGCAGCTGCCATAGATTTCTTACAGTGGTTTACGGTTTCTTACACCCAAATTCCTCTTACAGCGTAATTGCCCCAAAGCATATTTTTGCTTTTCTTTTTTAAGTGCAAGCTTTTGCAAGCTTTTGCCCAACACAGCCCACAACCCTGTCCCAGTGCATCATGTTTGTGGACTCAGCTCATCAAGCATGATTTGATTGCAGCCTGGTTCCTCCCAGCTGCCACAGGCGCCCACTGCCCTGCCCTAGTTTATGCCCCGCCCCAATGTGTTGTGTTCATGCCCGGTCCCAGTGCATCATGTTTGTATACTCAGTGCCTCAGGCTCATGACTGCTGCCTGTCTGTGCTTAACGTATCGTCTACTTAGTATAAGGGTACTGTGTGCATCTATATCAAGGAAATTCGTTTCTTTAACATATAATGCGGTCAATACACACAGATGACACGCTTTCGTAATGATTCCTTTCCTGTTTGTGCTGTACCCTCAGCCTTGGCATCCACTCAACTTGATTGTCGCCGGCTCACTTGCGGGTGCGGGGACATGCACCACACACGACCGCGGAGGCAGTGCGTCTTATGCACACTGGATTGCCAAGGTGTGATAGGTTGACAACATATGACTTGAGGTGTGATCAAGTGAGGTGTGATCAAGTGAGGTGTGATTAAGTTAGGTGTGACAGGGTGACCAAGCAAGTTGTGAAAGGGTGGCGAGTTGCGATGTGTGATGGGTTGGCGACTGGAGGTGTAATAGGGTGATGCGTGATGAAAACATGTGTGATGTGGTGATGACCTGGGGTGTGACAGGGTGATGACTTGAGGTATGATAGGGTGATAGGGTGATCAAGCGAGGTAGGGTAGGATGGCGAATTGTGGTGTGAGAGTTTTGAGTCGAGGCTGCTTCCCAGATGACGAGGGTGGGCAATGCATCTGGACGGTGGGAGGGTTTGAGTGTTCGCCCGAGTGCCTGCCGCATCGATGACACAGATGGCCTTCTGCAGCATTGTGAGGCGGTGTGCTGGTCCATGTGTCCTTTCCCACCTAAGGGCAGTGTGCAGTGCATGGTGGAGGAGGATCACCCTCATCTGCAGGATTGTGAGGTGGTGTGCTGGTCCAGGTGTCCCTTCCCCCCTAAGGGCGGTGTACGGTGCATGGTGGGGGAGGATCACCCTCATCTGCAGGATTGTGAGGTGGTGTGCTGGTCCAGGTGTCCCTTCCCCCCTAAGGGCAGTGTGCGGTGCATGGTGGAGGAGGATCACCCTCATCTGCAGCATTGTGAGGCGGTGTGCTGGTCCAGGTGTCCCTTCCCCCCTAAGGGCAGTGTGCGGTGCATGGTGGAGGAGGATCACCCTCATCTGCAGGATTGCGAGGTGGTGTGCTGGTCCAGGTGTCCCTTCCCACCTAAGGGCGGTGTGCGGTGCATGGTGGAGGAGGATCACCCTCATCTGCAGCATTATGAGGCGGTGTGCTGGTCCAGGTGTCCCTTCCCACCTAAGGGCGGTGTGTGGTGCATGGTGGAGGAGGATCACCCTCATCTGCAGGATTGCGAGGTGGTGTGCTGGTCCAGGTGTCCCTTCCCACCTAAGGGCAGTGTGCGGTGCATGGTGGAGTAGGTTCACCCTCATCTGCAGGATTGTGAGGCGGTGTGCTGGTCCAGGTGTCCCTTCCCACCTAAGGGCGGTGTACGGTGCATGGTGGAGGAGGATCACCCTCATCTGCAGGATTGTGAGGCGGTGTGCTGGTCCAGGTGTCCCTTCCCACCTAAGGGCAGTGTGCGGTGCATGGTGGAGGAGGATCACCCTCATCTGCAGGATTGCGAGGTGGTGTGCTGGTCCAGGTGTCCCTTCCCACCTAAGGGCGGTGTACGGTACATGGTGGAGGAGGATCACCCTCATCTGCAGGATTGCGAGGCGGTGTGCTGGTCCAGGTGTCCCTTCCCCCCTAAGGGCAGTGTGCGGTGCATGGTGGAGGAGGATCACCCTCATCTGCAGGATTGTGAGGTGGTGTGCTGGTCCAGGTGTCCCTATCCACCTAAGGGCGGTGTACGGTGCATGGTGGAGGAGGATCACCCTCATCTGCAGGATTGCGAGGCGGCGTGCTGGTCCAGGTGTCCCTTCCCACCTAAGGGCAGTGTGCGGTGCATGGTGGAGGAGGATCACCCTCATCTGCAGGATTGTGAGGTGGTGTGCTGGTCCAGGTGTCCCTTCCCCCCAAAGGGCGGTGTGCGGTGCATGGTGGAGTATGACCACCCTCATCTGCAGGATTGTGAGGTGGTGTGCTGGTCCAGGTGTCCCTTCCCACCTAAGGGCGGTGTGCGGTGCATGGTGGAGGAGGATCACCCTCATCTGCAGGATTGCGAGGCGGCGTGCTGGTCCAGGTGTCCCTTCCCCCCTAAGGGCAGTGTGCGGTGCATGGTGGAGGAGGATCACCCTCATCTGCAGGATTGCGAGGCGGCGTGCTGGTCCAGGTGTCCCTTCCCCCCTAAGGGCAGTGTGCGGTGCATGGTGGAGGAGGATCACCCTCATCTGCAGGATTGCGAGGTGGTGTGCTGGTCCAGGTGTCCCTTCCCACCTAAGGGCAGTGTGCGGTGCATGGTGGAGGAGGATCACCCTCATCTGCAGGATTGCGAGGCGGTGTGCTGGTCCAGGTGTCCCTTCCCACCTAAGGGCGGTGTGCGGTGCATGGTGGAGGAGGATCACCCTCATCTGCAGGATTGCGAGGCGGCGTGCTGGTCCAGGTGTCCCTTCCCCCCTAAGGGCAGTGTGCGGTGCATGGTGGAGGAGGATCACCCTCATCTGCAGGATTGCGAGGCGGCGTGCTGGTCCAGGTGTCCCTTCCCCCCTAAGGGCAGTGTGCGGTGCATGGTGGAGGAGGATCACCCTCATCTGCAGGATTGTGAGGTGGTGTGCTGGTCCAGGTGTCCCTTCCCACCTAAGGGCAGTGTGCGGTGCATGGTGGAGGAGGATCACCCTCATCTGCAGGATTGCGAGGCGGCGTGCTGGTCCAGGTGTCCCTTCCCCCCTAAGGACAGTGTGCGGTGCATGGTGGAGGAGGATCACCCTCATCTGCAGGATTGTGAGGTGGTGTGCTGGTCCAGGTGTCCCTTCCCACCTAAGGGCGGTGTGCGGTGCATAGTGGAGGAGGATTACCCTCATCTGTAGGATTGTGAGGTGGTGTGCTGGTCCAGGTGTCCCTTCCCCCCTAAGGGCAGTGTGCGGTGCATGGTGGAGGAGGATCACCCTCATCTGCAGGATTGTGAGGCGGTGTGCTGGTCCAGGTGTCCCTTCCCACCTAAGGGCAGTGTGCGGTGCATAGTGGAGGAGGATCACCCTCATCTGCAGCATTATGAGGCGGTGTGCTGGTCCAGGTGTCCCTTCCCACCTAAGGGCGGTGTGCGGTGCATGGTGGAGGAGGATCACCCTCATCTGCAGGATTGTGAGGTGGTGTGCTGGTCCAGGTGTCCCTTCCCACCTAAGGGCGGTGTGCGGTGCATGGTGGAGGAGGATCACCCTCATCTGCAGGATTGTGAGGTGGTGTGCTGGTCCAGGTGTCCCTTCCCACCTAAGGGCGGTGTACGGTGCATGGTGGAGGAGGATCACCCTCATCTGCAGGATTGTGTGGTGGTGTGCTGGTCCATGTGTCCTTTCCCCCCTAAGGGCAGTGTGCGGTGCATGGTGGAGGAGGATTACCCTCATCTGCAGGATTGCGAGGCAGCGTGCTGGTCCAGGTGTCCCTTCCCACCTAAGGGCGGTCTGCGGTGCATGGTGGAGGAGGATCACCCTCATCTGCAGGATTGCGGGGCGGTGTGCTGGTCCAGGTGTCCCTTCCCCCCTAAGGGCAGTGTGCGGTGCATGGTGGAGGAGGATTACCCACATCTGCAGCATTGTGAGGCGGTGTGCTGGTCCAGGTGTCCCTTCCCCCCTAAGGGCAGTGTGCGGTGCATGGTGGAGGAGGATCATCCTCATCTGCAGGATTGTGAGGCGGTGTGCTGGTCCAGGTGTCCCTTCCCACCTAAGGGCAGTGTGCGGTGCATGGTGGAGGAGGATCACCCTCATCTGCAGGATTGTGAGGTGGTGTGCTGGTCCAGGTGTCCCTTCCCCCCTAAGGGCAGTGTGCGGTGCATGGTGGAGGAGGATCACCCTCATCTGCAGGATTGCGAGGCGGTGTGCTGGTCCAGGTGTCCCTTCCCACCTAAGGGCAGTGTGCGGTGCATGGTGGGGGAGGATCACCCTCATCTGCAGGATTGCGAGGTGGTGTGCTGGTCCAGGTGTCCTTTCCCACCTAAGGGCAGTGTGCTGTGTATGGTGGAGGAGGATCACCCTCATCTGCAGCATTGTGAGGTGGTGTGCTGGTCCAGGTGTCCCTTCCCCCCAAAGGGCGGTGTGCGGTGCATGGTGGAGTATGACCACCCTCATCTGCAGGATTGTGAGGTGGTGTGCTGGTCCAGGTGTCCCTTCCCACCTAAGGGCGGTGTGCGGTGCATGGTGGAGGAGGATCACCCTCATCTGCAGGATTGCGAGGCGGCGTGCTGGTCCAGGTGTCCCTTCCCACCTAAGGGCAGTGTGCGGTGCATGGTGGGGGAGGATCACCCTCATCTGCAGCATTATGAGGCGGTGTGCGGTGCATGGTGGAGGAGGATCACCCTCATCTGCAGGATTGCGAGGCGGTGTGCTGGTCCAGGTTTCCCTTCCCACCTAAGGGCGGTGTGCGGTGCATGGTGGAGGAGGATCACCCTCATCTGCAGGATTGCGAGGCGGTGTGATGGTCCAGGTGTCCC